>OW028586.1:14497979-17457979 GCA_932294295.1 Alitta virens | reverse complement strand
GGGTGACCATGTCTTTGGTTGGTGCAGTAATTGGTTTGTTGGTTGGTAATTATCCTGATAAGTGGTTGGTTGGTCGGCTGTTCGGTCGGTTGGTAAGCAATTTGTTTGTCCGAGGTTTAAGCTAGGAATATTTAGAGATATTCCTAGGTTTAACCTTTCATTTTGCCTGATTACTACAACAAACCAGTATAAAAGAATGCATTTCCTTGGAATAGTCTCTAAAGATTACAGAGTAAAGAAATAAAGAAAGAAATTAAGCAAAAACGAAAACGAAAGAAAGAAAACAAGAAACCAAGAAAGAAAACGGGCTGACTGAAAACCGTTTTCTTAACCCCCCCCCCCCCCCCCCAAAGAAAGGGTGAAAAAATTACCATCAACTTTCGACGAACCTCTCAATAACTGCTTTCAGCAAATTATCCGGCACTGGGGGAAGGGGAGGGGTGTCCTAGGCTTTTAAAAGAGTCACCACCCCACCTCCCGTAGAGAAGAGGGCAGCAATTAGCCCATGACATCATTACCCTGATTGGAGGGGGGTGAGGGGGGCAAGGGGTGCTTATTCAGCCCATGTTCAGCCCTTGCTCTCATAGCAGGGGGTTTTGCTAATAGGTTATAGGACATGACGTCAGTATGGGAACTGTGCTGATTACTACAGGCTGTGCCTAGCAGAGGCTAGTGCTGCCAAGCTGCTACCGCTTGCTATGTTTTGCTTAGAACTAAATTATCTATGCACTGCGTAATTATAATAAAAAGGAATGTTTATTTGTAACTAGATGAGGAAATATCCTGGAAATGTTTTGCAGAAGTTTGCATAGAATATGCTTAAACGAACTGCCATAACCTGCGAAACGATTTTTTTGTATATTTTGTTATTTTATAATGAAACAAAACGAATATGGGCCTAGTTAATCTTGCAGTCATTAAAAACTAAATTCTTGGACAAGATAAATTTAAGCGAGGCTGCAGCCTTCTTACGAAAGACAAACGTTTCTGCCAGTAATTTTCAAGTTTTTGACAAATTTCAAATCCTATTATCATGACTCTTTTAAAGATTATAGAATCCTAGTGTTTAAATTTAAAAAAATATATATTTTATTACCTTTGGAATACTCCTAAAAAAAAGTTCTAAAAATAACAAAAGGACACTCTTTCGTTTCATACTTTCATGTGAACGACATATAAACAAAAGCATTTTTGTGAATAAAAAGCAGCAATGTTCACTTTGGTGTTTAATCAAGCATTGTTTTCAAATGATTCTCCCAAATTTGGCATCACGGAACATTTCCAGAAAAATGAGCACTTCAAAAATATTGTGGTCACCCAGCCGAAATAATTCTGGATTTGAAGCATGATAATACTTGCTGGCAACGAGTTGGAAAGTTCAAAAGTTCGAGGCAACACACCCAGAGGATGTGAGGAATTATGGGAAAAAAAACACAAATCAAAATGACATGAGATGAAACTGTTATACACATAAAATTAAAGCTCTGTTGCATTTCGTTTGAGCTGAAACTTTTAAATACATGCAACGGGTGGTAAATTTGAAATGGCTGTGAATTTAAAGGAACTACAGATCTCAAATCTATAGGTATTCCCAAGAAGAACAGTCGTGTTCTATGAAACCTCCTTTTGTGGCAGAACGCTGTGTTCTACGTCATCACTTTGTGGGGGAATCTCTCAGTTTCATCTTGCGATCTTTCAACGGCACACTGCAGTGATTTTCAGCTATATGTTTCTAATTAGGAGTGCAGTGTTTGCAAATGCTCATCTCATTGTAAGTAACAAATACGGTACTTCTGAACGTACCCGATTTTGAGATGTCGTTTTAAACGTACTGAGCCAAATTTACAGTTACATCATTAACAGGCCAATCTAGGGTCTTTCTCAACTCCCTGGGGACCGGGGGGGGGGGGGTTGTTTGCAGCCTTGAACATGGTATCATGGATCTGCCCACTCCTCTATGCCATGGTGGGGGTTCGAACCTGGTATCTCTGAGTTAGCAGTCAAATGCTTTGCAACAGAACCATGAGATCCAATTATGCTGCTTTAAATACATGTGGATATGTTTTGATTAAATATCACTTCCAACAACCTGCATTCGCAAGCCCAAATTAGCTGAAATTATATTGATAAAAATGAGGAAAAACATTGGAAATCAATAAAAAAAATTAAAGGAGCATATTTGGTTTCCCTCATCAAGTTCACAAAGGAGCATCTCCTTGTTAAGGAATCCTTGCCTCAGCAGCCAGCTTCCTGTTGCATCAACGCATCATTAATTACGTTGCTAAGAAACCAGACACTCCTGCCAAACTCCCATCAGGCCTGTGAAACACGACCTTTGATTGGTTATCCCGCAATTAGGTCATCAGGTAACCCGGATGTGCCGCCATCTTGCAAATGTTTCCACTCATATCTGATTCTCTCTAAAGTTTGTTAAGTTCTTGGGGGTAATGGAGTTGTTGAACTATATGAGTCTCTGTTGGGTTTTAAAATATTGCAGTAAATGGTTCAGTGATTGCAGTGCGTATTTAGAAAATTCTTGTTAATCTCTTTTAAGACTAAATTTGACAAAACAAGATTTTTTTATTATTTTTTTTAAGCGTCCATATTTCTTCATGAGTGATAAGAACCTAACCTAGAAATGTTAGAAAGCTATTTCTACCTTATAAATCCCAATCTATCCATCAGTAATAATAATAATAATAATAAACATATATATATAGGCCTATACAAATTAATGGAGGCCAGCATTATAAAAGTGCACTGATAAATGCTGGCAGTAGAACCAGTTCATTAAATGGTATGTCTTTGGTTTTATAAAAAAATGGTCTTGAACTGTCTCCTAAAACTTGCCTAAATCCTTTGAAGCTTTGCTTTCTGTGTTTAATAATTGAGGGAGACGCCTTAAATCCCAGGAGAATGTTTAAAGAAACAAAGAGTTAATGCGAAAGATTACAGTCAGTGTTACGTAACTGTTAAGTCCACAGCAGCTGGTGTTTGTCCAATGTCCATGTATGTAACCTCTCTTTAAGTTAAACACTTCCAATCGTGTGCAAGCATTACAGCATCGCCTAACAGGTGTATTTAATTCATGTTTTATTCATTTCTGAATCAAAACACATGTGAAGCAAATTTGATACCCGTGGTATTGTCCTTAACACCTCCGACCTGTTCTGCGCATGCGCCGACGGAAATAGGACATGCTACACACGC
Organism: Alitta virens; assembly: GCA_932294295.1. Classification (NCBI taxonomy): domain Eukaryota; kingdom Metazoa; phylum Annelida; class Polychaeta; order Phyllodocida; family Nereididae; genus Alitta; species Alitta virens. Next base: position 17,454,769 of record OW028586.1, on the reverse strand, counting down.
TGTTCTTAAGGCTCAGCCGACAGTTCCAATTCCAGAGTGAATGATCGAGTGGGCATCCAACTTGTCTTTCCTACAGTTGCCAGGGCCTTCTGGGGGAATGGGAGAAAAATTTAAAGTGACAGGCTCATCGGAAAAAGAAGAAAATTTGTAACACTGGTCGCCGAGTTGTTTTCGTTGTGTTTAAAACATTACAATTTGTGTTGTCACAAATTTGTGCTTCCCCAAAGTGTAAGGATGAAAATAAAAGAGACAACTAGATAAATAGATAGGTAGATAGATAGATGGATAGATAGAGAGATGGCTAGATAGATAGATAGATAGATAGATGGATATATGGATAGATGAAGAGATGGATAGATAGATGGCTAGATGGCTAGATAGATAGATGGCTAGATAGATAGAAAGATGGCTTGATAGATAGATGGCTAGATGGATAGATGGATAGGTAGATGGATGGATGGATGGATAGATAGATAAATAGATAGATAGATAGATAGATAGATAGATAGATAGTCATCTATCTATCTATCTATCTATCTTGATACCCCCCGCGCTATTTCATCGTTATACCCTACTCTGGCAGCTAGTCAATTTGAACCTGGAAAATTTGCTTTTCCAGTCAAAGAGAACAAATTTCATAAAAACTGCAATGAAAAAGTCAGGGAACATCTGAGATTGCACTAGATTGCACTTGAAGGAAAGTGTATTTGGATGTTAATTAATGGCAAATGGTCACTGAAGTCAAGAGTCAGAATATCATTTATTTCCCTAAACATAAACGTAAACATATGGTAAATGGGCGAAGACATCCCAAAGACATAACTGTCGCTATAGGGATGCCACCGTGATGAGAGTAGGAGGCACTGATGGATCCACCCTGCAGACCACATATTAAGCTATAAGTCGCCAGAATAATAGGCAAATAACATATAATAACTCGTTTATTAACGAATCGTGTGTAATGTATGAATAAGAAAAGACCCCAACTAGTTTTATTGACATACATTTTCAACAAGTCAATGAGACATGTTAAGATTATAAAAGTTATGACAAATATAACATGGATGTCTATTACATACTGTACAATATGATGCTATTTGTTTCTTTTTGAAGAAATACTTTAATCCATCTATTGAATGAGTGTATGGTTATCTTTAAAGCATGGTTCTAAGTTGTTAAAAAAACACTTTGAGATTTTGAAGCGAATATCACTGGTCAACACACTACTGAACTGATAGATTCCAACCACTGGGTCCCGGGTTCAATTCCCGGTCGAGCCTATGTTGGATGGCTGTTTCATCCTTCGTCTCATTGCCATGTCCTAATTAGCCCATCAGGTGCAGAAATACAGGACGTAAAGCCCTAATCCACCACCACCACTGAACTGATGGATTTTCTCGGGGAATGTCTGCAATTTTCTTGGGAAAACCTCATTCAAAATGTAGAGAATTTAGTTTTCATGAATACCTCATGCACTGCAACTCAATATATCTGCTATTTCACTTTATTGTGAGCTAATTTCCTTCTGTGGGTATATCTTACATTTTCGATATTGATCCCACTGGAACGTACAAAGAAACTGCCCAAAATCACAGCATGACCTTTCATTATTAATTCTCAGTTTCATTGCTTTACATTCCTGCTTTAATATCATTATAAACAAATGTGGGGACATGCTGAGAAAGGCTGAAACTTGATCAGGCTGTTCAGTCTTTATTGGCATTTATTTGCATGTCCAGGGGTGGTACCAATACCCCATACCCCAATATCTCACCCCTTGTAATTCACTATTTGCCCTTCTGGGGGTATGACCAAGTCCTTTAACATTTTTGACTATTTGAGGTACCCTCCTCTGACCTTCTAGTGTAAGAATAAACTATCAAATTTCTTAATATTTAATGTTCCAATCTTTAATATGAGATTTGCACTTTGAAATTAAGTCCATTTAACAATGTTTAATAATCCATTATTAGTGTAGTCCTTATGCCCCCCCCCCCCCCCCTTATTATAGACTTCAGATTACAGAATAATATCCTAGTATTTACGTATTTTATTGATCTTATTACAATAAACGTCAACTTTTTATTATACGTGTATCAAAAGTTTTTGAAATATTTTGAAAATTTGATTGCAATTAACTGGAAACTTGGAATAAACAGTCCAAGCTGGAAACCAAAATATGATAAAAAACATTCTCTAATTTCATTTGAATCATTAAATATAGCGTGTAACCAATTTTTAAATTGTGAAGCCCTTCATTTCTAAGAAATCGATATTCTAATAAACATTGCATTCAAATTCATGAGTATTAATGTCTAGAATTTCCTTTGAGTGCTCTGCACTTCCTTTATTTTCATTCCTGCAATCACAACACACAAACGTATCTGCAATTTCTGCTTTTCAAACCTACTTGAATTTCGGGTGTTATCATGAAAATCAGAAAGTGTATTTTGATTGGTGATAAAGTGCAGGCCCATGCAAAGTGTCAAGTAGCACTGTGTAGCTTTCTTAACTTGACTCAAGTGTCAATTTGTGAATGCAAACAGTCAAGGGGTACCTCCAACCAGTGATAAAACCCAGTCAGGTATTGCCATAGAGAAAATTTGTCATTGTGATAAATGGTAGGTTGTAGAAGAGATAATATAGTCAATGTTACTGAAATATAGTGGGATATTACTCAAATACAGTAGAATTTAGAAAAGTATTTTTAAAAGCAAATACAGTCTATTCTTCTGTAAATTACATCTTACAACAAAAACCAGCAAAGTTAACAAATTCAGAAAACTTTTCATGTATATTTTTAAGAAGATCATGGGTGGGTGGGTGGATTACAGACTCCTATGCAACTTTAACTTGTCAGGGTGTTGGATTAGGGCTTTACGTCCTGTATTTCTGCACCTGATGGGGACAGGCAGGGACTATGGCAATGAGATAATGGATGAAACAGCCATCCAACTTAGGCTCAAGTGGGAATTAAACCTGTTCCATGAAGATCAATGTCATTGTTACAAAGATAGGCCTACCAAACTTACAAGAGGTTGTCATACAGCAGTTTTCAATGGTTATCTCTCTGAAATATTGCTATCTTGCCTTCGGGGAATTTATTCCAGTCTTATGAATAGCAAACCAGACTTGACTAGATTGTAAAATAAAAATTACTCATACTTTTTGAATTAAAAATGCTAGGTAATTTATTGCCTAATCTGGATAATTTACCACTAAACTAATACATTGTTTGGTATTGGATATTTTCACACTTTTGTTAACATGATATACAATTGGGATACACCAGACCATGTTTTTATTATTTCTTTGTCTCTCTGTCGTTGTTTATCTTGACCTGCCTATCTATCTATCTGTCTGTCTGTCTGGCTGTACATATTTGTCTGGTCAGATTCCTGCGGTTGTGTTGTTTACTCTTGTCTGGATACAGGTGGGCAGGACGCCATTTTGTGTAGCCTCTACCCCCAGACTCATTCATCAATGCCAATGTTTAGAGGCTAAGAAAAAGACGAGTCTAGTATGTGAGGAATCTAGAAGTAACAAAGTACTGACTAGTAGAAAATCAATCTATCCATCTATCCATCCATCTATCTATCTATTATTTTTTCTTTCTTTCTGTAAAACCCAAAGATAACAGGTTCTCACCCTCCTCTTCCACGTTTCCAGAAAAAAAAATGTAAAAGCCCCGAAAAAAATTTTAATAGGTATTTGCAAAAGGCAAATTCGAGTCCACACCCCATCGTAAAATCTTTCGCGCTCCACCAAAATGTCGAAAAATCCACAAAAATGTATAACACGCCTGATTAATCAGATCATAACATCATCACTCCCTGTTATCGCCATACATTTTGGTATTTTGAACCTAACTAGACACACATACTGCAGATTTATCCACTTGTGAATGAGTATGTTATCATAGGTAGCTGTTTAACCCTGTGTTTATATGCTGTGTGAAAGATGCTCTGACCCAGCATGCCTCAGCAACTGTGGGACCTGCAGCAGAAAAGCAAGTATGTGGAGATGATAATAACTGTAAGAAAACACTAACAATTTACCCGAAGGCACATAATAGAGGAGGGCTCCTTTGAAGCTGCTGAGAGAGCCTAAGATGTACATGATGGTTTGATGGGTTTACTGGTTTAGTGAGATTTCTGTGGTCTGTCTGCAAGGTTGAGTTGGACACAGTTTTGGATAGGTAGTTTCATTCTGGTATGCAAGTTAGGGCTGATAGTAGATTTCATTTATATTGAATAATGAGGCATATGTCTCGTTTGACAGACAGACAGACAGCTAGACAGACACATACCGACAGACAGACAGACAGACAGACAGACAGCTTATATTTCATTCGTAATCATGTGATATCAAGAACTTGTCAAGCACTCAGATAAGCGTAATATTCAACAAGAAACAATAGTAATTTGAAATGGCTCTATCCATCTCTCTATCTCTCTATCTCTCTTTCTCTCTTTCTCTCTTTCTCTCTATCTCTCTATCTCTCTCTCTCTATCTATCTATCTATCTATCTATCATGGTTTTTTTACACTTTGGACAATCTTGATTTCATTTCAAAGTAGCCTCAAAAGCAATTTGCATAGAGTTGTTTATAGTTTAGAAGTGGTCTTGGTAATGAGCTTCTATTTCAAGGGCGTTTATTCGAGTTAATATGGTATATCTTTAAGAATAACGTCTCATCAAGTTTAAGCCGTGACCTCTTTGTAGCCTGTTGTCCAGCTGCTCATTTTATTCATTTTGCCTTGAAACTGACCACACCAGCTGTCCCGTTCAACTGACCAGTGTCCACTCTCTGGAGTGGACAGCCTGAAAGACAAACCATGTCACTGACCAAGAGGGTCCCTGGACACTGCTTGAATGACCAGTAACTGACCAGCAGATGACCACTTCAGCTCATGATGCATTAAACACTGTCATCTCCAACTATTGCCTTCTTCAGGATTAAGCCATTCTTATGAGGTTTAGTTGGAAGATTTTGGGTCCAATGTGGGATTTTGGCGTTTCAGGCTAAATTCAGGTTACATGGTTTAGGTATCAATATGATATTGAGATTGTTTTGGTCATTATTTTGTACTGTCCCTGAAGTCATTTGTAAATATATATATATCGATATCATTTTCCTTCAACTTATAAGCCAAAAACATTCAAATGAATAGATGCCTAATATGATCAAACGAAATCCTCGTCTCAATTGAAAAACTATTTCTGGTATAATTTGAATGTAGTGCTGAGATAGCTTCTGAGACCTAATTTAAGGCATTAAACTCTTGGCTTATAATCACGTAAATATGGTAAATTACACTGCCTGTCCTTGTGTGCATAACTCTGATCCCTTCATAAGGATGGCCTTATATTTAGCATACTTAACCATGCATGCGAGTTTGTTAGCCTTATAAGTAAAGGGCAGAGTTAGTCCCATGAGGTACTCCTTAATTGAGGTGGCCCTTAGAGCCAGAATGACCTCAAGTAATCAGTCTTTATTGACCTCTCGGACAAAAGGTCCTGCCCACTTAGACATACGACCAATTTAAGGTCTTCTATTAAGGTCCTTTACTTACCCTACGAGGGCAGTGTACTTAAGGATTTGAGGTTGATATCCCCAGTTCAGTGAAATTGGTGGTATCTATCCATCTATCTATTTATCTATCTATCTCTCTGTCTGTCTATCTATATATCTGTCTATCTATCTGTCTATCTATCCGTATGTCTGTCTGTCTGTCTGTCTATATCTACCTAGCTATCTATCTATCTATCTACCTAGCTATCTATCTATCTATCTATCTACCTAGCTATCTACCTATCTTCCTCTCTTTCTCTTTATCTCTTTATCTATCTATAAGTGATATAACCTACGAAAAATATTTAAACTAAATAATGATTAGATATAAAAAAAACTAACGATACAGCATGATAATCATTGTAAGAATAGTTCAGATACTGCTAGACAAAATTATGCTAGTATTTTCTGTAATATGAGGAATACCTGAATTTTTGCAATGGAAAATAAATCTAGCATTCACCAATTTCCATAATATCTTGAAATGTTATTTTGTATTGTATCAGACCAACAATTTAAAATGACGCATTTGCTAATATCAAATATGAATGCCATCAAATCGAGATCGTTTCTTTGTATTCATCACTTGGAAGATGGAAATACCAGCACGATGCCTGGATCAAAATTCTTGTCATCATGATGTTGCCTTCGAATCAATAGCTCTCAGTTTTCACGAAATATGTTGCATTTATTTTCTGTTGCTATGGTCACTATTGGGGATCGGAGGTCAACTAAACTAGGGATATTATATGTATGGTAGGAATATGAAATATTATCATGGTGTGAAATATTGAATATAATGATTGTATGAAGATATAAATTACCATATTAATATCAGATTGAAGCTAACTAATCTTTTATCTCACACAAGACGACGCTTGGTCGAAACATAATGCCATAAAATCCCAAAACAGTATTTTTATTGGATAAAATGTATATAATGAAGAAATGCATGTTATGTGTATCAGTACTATATCGAAAGTTCTGTGTGAATGTAGCTATGGCTTTGGTGTTGTCCAATGTGATATGTATGTTCTGATCATGTTGGCAGTTGTGAAAGACTCAAACCTATGCTGGTCACTACCCAGTTGCCAACAACGTCCACTTTGGAGTCAGCAGCTCAAGAGTGTTATGCACAGAATAGGACCCAGGACCTCATGAACCAAACAAATGCCTTAACCACTAAGCTATTTATATATAGCCACTGCCCTTACACTTTATTGTAGATCCACCTATGTCCAGTGTAGTTTTTCGCTTATCGATTGCAATAGGAACAACAGAGATCAAAGACAGGTGGATGTGTCAGATACAATAGCCATTGAGGCGACAGCACATTGTGTTTTTGAACATCCTCAGGCAAATTCAGTGTGTGATTATCGATTCCTTTAAACCTATACGTAACAACTGATAGAAATATCTGACAGAAAAATGTCACAAAAACGTGGCTGAAATCCTAACAAGAAAGTCATCAGTCTAGGTTATGTAATATGAATGAATAAGCCAATGTGAAATGTCACTGATTTCTCTGCAGCTTTGATAATAGGGATTGTTCGTGCAAAATGCTGTTTCCAAATATGTTCATTGATTGAAATTTACCTCCTGGAATTGAACGTAATCTGAGGTGGTCTATGGTTTGAGGTGTCTTGCATAAAAAGGTTTATGTTATTTGCTCTATCTGTTTTACTTAGAAGTGTTAGTAGTTATTTCTAATGGTGATAGGTATTTACAAGTTTCCTTGTTGGATGATGTAGAAAGTCTTGTTGAAGTGTTGCTTCGAATAGACGCCTGGGTAGGCAAAATGAAATAAGATAAACCTCATACAATTATCTGTATACACCAGTTTTAGTTTCATACCCCTACAAACGCCTTCTCTTGCTTTTTGCATAGATGGCTCACTACACACGTGCACCATACAGTGCCACTGTAGATCCTTGCAGTACTCCATGCATATATCTCAAGACCTCTTTCCTCCTACATATTCTGAATTTAAGAAGCACAGCCCAGCAATGTTTCCAATTTGTAGCAATGCCAAGTATTCTTCAGAACTTCACTCTTGAGTCCTACTTGACAAATGCCATTTCTGCTAAGTCCAGTGGCGCTGAAATTGCTCTGATGTACACCAGCTGTCAAAAGTATGGCACAAGAATTTTGCCTTAAGTACGAAGAAAATACATTTCTGTTGAGTAATATGTGATATGAATGAATAAGCCAATGTGAAATTTCATTGATTTCTCTGCAGCCTTGATAATAGGGCAAAATCATTATTTTTGAGAGGTTTTTCAAGTTAATACTAGAGTTATTGATAAATAGATAGGTAAATGTAGACAGTAAAATGACAACAGCTAGATAGTTATATTTCGGACATTTTGAAGTGATTGCAATCATCATAATTATATTGTATGACATGTTTTCATGATAGACCTGTTTTGACTAATTCATGTTTTTCTTATTTTCAGGTGAGTACATTTTGAAACCTACCTTCTTAAAAATATTATGAAGAAGTCAGATAAGTACACTTTATTAATTTCTGTGGACATGTTATTTCAATTATTACTTATTATAAGCAATGTTGAACTCTTGCTGTCAGTCGCTATAGAACAATTCTTCAGTGTGCATCTCGTGGTATAGTTATAAAAACTGAAACTGTGCAACAAGTCCTTGCATAAAACATTCAGTACATGTCAGCTATTTGTTAGAAAACAATACCTACTAGATATTACCATGGTATTACCTACTGAGCTGCTGAGTGTGTTTATTTGTGTGGAGGTTCTTGCTGATTTCTTTCAATATTTTTTGTGTAGGAATGTTTTGCCTTATGTTGGCTTCTTGCCAAGTTTATTAGAACATTTACCACTTAGGATGATGAACATTGTACATTATACCTTGGATAAATAGATATATTTATCCAAGATTGGACCAAACTATACTCTATCATTTCTTAGTCTATATTGAACAAGGCTTCTGGCTCTCCAGAATCCAATGTGTCGGAATGGTAGATTTATTTAGAATTTTCAGGTGCATTAGTAGGGCGGGGGCCTAGCTCAGAGGTAGCGCTCTAGGAGGCTTCCAACCGCTGGGTCCCTGGTTCGATTCCCGGTCGAGCGTCTAAATGCTATGGCAATGAAGCTTGGTCTGCTTATAGATGACCAGCTACCAGAGGTGGACGTAATTATGAGATTATACCTAAATTGCATGGCTGTTTCATCCTTCGTCTCATTGCCATGGTCTCTGCCTGTCCTAATTAGCCCAACTGGTGCAGAAATACAGGACGTAAAGCCCTAATCACACACACACACAGGTGCATTAGTACTAGAGTTATTGATTAATAGATAGATAGGTTAATGGTTTTATTCACATGCATAAAATGTGAAACGGGTAGAAAATACACATGTTATGTGATTAGCAAACATAACTAAAATATGAAATAAACAGTTATTGGTCAGTACAGTGTAATAACATTGTCACCTCGCGTGCAATGATTAAGTTTAAAGACAATTCGCTTGTAACTTATAATAGCTAGGTTTATTCAATGTTTCTTGTAATAAGGTATTGCAATAAAAAAAAAATGCTTTAAATAATGCACATATATTCAGCTTATTAACAAATTTAGTTGGTAAATAGAAACATTTCTTGAATTTAAATGGAACTTGTAATTCATTTTCTACAGCAATCTATTATGCATGGCATTAACCACAAGACAAGTCTGTATTGTCTGTACAATTAAAGGATCTGTCAGTTTACATATGTTTACAACAGTAATGAGAGCAGCACCCTCAAGTTGTTTTTAGTTCTGGAGAGTTTGTTTCTGTTTTTCTTGGACTTATTTTGTGTTTTCTTGCCATTCTTGCCTGTCAGTTCTTCCAATTTTTTGTTAAAAGGCGACCAAAAGAGATGTCAACAGTCAAAGTGATTGTTTTCTAGCCAGAGGGTAGAGAGAGGGGTACAGGAGGGGTAGCTTTGCACTCTGGTGTCACTCAGGGATCTACAATCTGTCCCCTCCTATATAGTGTAGAAGCCAAGTGCTGACAACCTCACTGCAGGTCCCTTGCTGAGTCTAAATACTGTCACAGTTGGAGACACTTGGGCTGTGAGATGTTATGATTAAATATGTGACTTTTAAGGTTACGTAAGATATTTATTTGATGGTTAACAGTGATTTTCATGTCTGTTTTTCAGTTAATCCAATTGGAAAGTGGTGATTTGTATTTGTTCAAATATCTGGAATTTTAATTTATGCAAACAAACCCTATAGTGTTTCAACGTTTTACATTATGTTCACTTTTCATAACATATATCCACGGTATTATAATAACAGTAATGAGATGAAATTTACCAACCAATGTGCGTAGTGTACTAATAATGATACCCACACAATCTGTATATAACTGAGATATTTATAAACAGGTGTATCTACATAAGCATAAATTACACAACAATAAACACAACAATAACCATACAGTGTATTCAATGACCTTTACCCTTGATACGACCCCTGGGTGACCTCTAAATAGCACCCAAGGTCATCAGAACATTCATTACAGAGAGTTGATTAGTTCTGTAGTGGCCTATCTGCTGATTGCTATGTACATCATACAGTTGATGTATGCAGGGTACTGAGCTAATTACTTCAGCTGATGAGTTTGCTGTGAACACATGTTCTGGGTGATGGGTAGACTAGGGTTAGACTCAGGTACACTGCATGCATAGAAGATACATTTGGTTTTGATGTGGATTAATTGGGGTATGTTGGACCTTCCCAAGCAGAACAAATTGAGTATTGATTTTTGAGAAAGTTGCGAAGTATCCAAGTTTGGATATGTACAGAAGAGCTGCATAATATTGTGTTAAAATACTCCGCTGTAAGAGTACTTCGCTATAAAGACTACCTCGCTGTCAAAAAATTAGGGGTTTTCATTTTACATTTTTAGTTTATAAGGCCATAAAATGTAATATAATAGAAATAGAAGAGGACAGAAAAAATTAATGAAGAGAAAGTAAGAAGGCAGAAAAATAGATAGAAATAAAGAAATATAGCAGGGAAATAGCAACAAAGAAAGACCAAATATAACAATTTGTTAAATAATAGTGGATTTTCACGGAAGGTTCTCTGTATTTCCACCAGGTGGCTAAAACAGTATATTGCAATTCTATTCGCTGAAAAAGTTCCCGCCCTTGGCTGTGATTGACTGAAGCAAATTGCATCCTAGCAGCAGTATTTTTAGTGCATTTTAATGTATATTTGATACTTTATCATTTAGTTGATGTTTGTTATTTTTCTGAGAAAGTTATATTTATGGAATCAGTTAGTTATTACCTACTGTGTCTGAAAAGCAAAATGAATAATAAGAGGGGAAGAAAGACTTATGACCTGCTGAATTCAGGGATGTTCAGTGAAAAGACTCTATTGCTTCAACTAGCCAACAGGTTAAATTGTTTTTGAAATCTGAATACATTCCTTTGGTAGACATAAATAATGTTATGCATTAGGTCGATTTGTAGTTTTCAGTGATTTTACCTGTCTGCCATATCCAATAGGCCCATAGGTTACTTAGCTTCTAAGACAACCTCTTATGCAACTTAACACGTTGCTAGGTAACTGAGCTTCCTTTTCACACTACACAGCAACAAAATACTGTCTTCTTCTTCTTTTTTATTTATTTTTATTTTTTTTCATGTCCTCGCTCTTACAGCTACCCCAACCCAAAGTAACACTTTCTTGAATGTCTGTATTTGAAAACCTAGACCCAACAGTGGTTACCATGGAAATAAGACAACAGGGTGAAGTAAACAATGGGTGTAAACAAGGGGGTGCAGACAAGTAAACATCTTGCATCTTAGGGTAACTTCTATGTAACTTAAACTAGGAGTATGTGACATATGGGCAAAACTAGAAACACCCTGGGGTTTAGTTAACTTGACCCCTTGACCCCAGACTACCAGAGACAAATATGAACATTGTGTCATTTTTTCCTGGGGCTGTTTTTTATCCAGGTATCAAACAAATGCCAAAAATGTGACCTGTTTACAAATCAAACGCATAGCAGCATAATGAAGGCATGCACACAAAAACATAAGGTATTCACAGCAACATTCCCCTCAGCTATGCCAAAGATACGGATAAACTAATCTCCCACCTCTATAAACTGCATTTCCTCTTGTTATAAAACACCCAAAGGTTAAATCTCTGGTGGAGCACCTAGTAAAGGCACTCCAACAATGTTTAACTCTAAAATAAGAGATTTACTCTGCGTTAAGACTAGAATAATGTGGCCATAGTAGCGAGGTGTTTTTATTAGTGATTTTAATTTTCATTATATGTGTGTACAATGTAGCCTAGCATTAAGACCACCTCACCATGAAGACACTAAATTTTGGACCCAAAACTATATTCTCCCAGTCTAATTTACCACACATGCTATAATACAGTGATTTTCATGTATTTAAGATTTATATATCGTAATATATATAAGACAACTTCATCATTAAGACTGAGGTTTTATTGTGTTGAGTTTTTATTTAGCTTTAACCTCTGTTGAGGTATTCTTACAAAAATGTGTGTTGGGTGATTTGTAGCATAAAAAAATATAAAAATTGTTTTCGTGTGTATCCAATAGTGTCACCTTTACAGTACAGTGAGGATGTAGACCCATATTATCACCTACTTCCAACTTTTTACAACATTGTTCCACAGTGACATCCACACAGTATCACAGCATGTCAGATATTGTATAGATGCAGTAGAGGACACATGTCAGGCACTGTGAAACCATGTCAGGCAGTGTTGTCAGGTCCTGTCAGTCAGCCAGCAGGTCCAGTTCCCATGTTTGAGCTTACATTCCCTGACAAAAGCCACGGAGAGGAGTATGTTGGCATTCTTTTAGGCGGAGTGTAATGTGAGCCCCAACAGACCAAAATCAATGACAACTTTCTCTTTTGCAAGTAACACCCCAGAGCAAGTCTTTTCTCCATGGCTTTCTCTACAGCTTTCTTTTTGGGTGACAAGCAAAGACTATGCATTGACAGGCATGAAGAAAGGCCCACAGCTATCTTTCTCCTTTCTGTTCTTTCAGATTTTTTTTCTTTCCAATGAGTCCATATTCAACACATAGGATCACTGTTAGTGTGAACATTCATAAATGCATTGAGTGACGCTCGTTCAAATGGCATCCGAACGCTTAAGTCTACACATACATACAATAATACATATAATATTAAAGGAATTCTTGATGTGGTAAGATGTGGTATGCTGAGTGGCCAAGTGGTTACAAGATTAACTTCTATGGGAGTAACGGGTTCAAAGCCCACTCCGTGCACTGTTTACGAGCCACATCTTAGTCCTGGTCCCACCACATCTGATGTACTCATCATCTCATCCGGAGTGGGGGCCTAGCTCAGTGGTAGCACGCTGGGCTTCCAACCACTGGGTCCTGAGTTCAATTCCCGGTCGAGCCTATGTTGGATGGCTGTTTCATCATTCGTCTCATTGCCATGGTCTCTGCCTGTCCTAGTTAGCCCATCAGGTGCAGAAATACAGGACGTAAACACTTCGCTCTTGTTTGAATTGGGCCTGCCCTGGTTTGTTGTAAAAGCAGGAACTTAACATTGGACGTTTAAATAAACTAAACATGTTCAATTCTGTTTCGCTGAGTCACATCCGAGTCCCTGTCCGATCGCATAGGATAATGGTCTTATCCTTCGCCATTGACCGGATTAGATAGATTATTGGTTGTTTCCTGTGGTAAAAGCAGCTAAATGACATAAACCAAGAGCAATGGCAAGGAAAGGAAACCAATCATGCCTTTAATGTCAGTCACTATAAGCCTTGATACAACTGTAGCAGAAAGCACCTCGACGGAGTAGTTTTTGTTCATATATATTTACACATTTTCAGACTTTGGTAGCTGTGTACTTCTTTAAAATGTTACAATAGCATTATATTTCCTTTCTACTTGCTCAAATTTCCCCTTGTCAAATTGGATAAGGCTAATTTTTGACCTTCCAAGACCAAACAAAATGTCTTTTTTTCCCCCTTACACCCTAAAATGATCATTGATGCATAAAGGAATCCACTCTGTTTGAATAAGAGTTTAACTCTTGTGAAACTCTTTGTAGGAAAAGATTACATCATTTTGGAAGAAATATGTTACTCTTCATTATGTCTGAATGAAAGAGGACCCCAAAATGTCTGAACTAAATTCTGATCTTATCAAAATTGCCGTTATATGAGATGTTAAATGCAGGTTATTGTGTTCCTTATGTAAAGAGACTGATCCCATGTTGATGGGCCCACCTTGACCTTTGCTGCTTTTAGATATGCTTTCTGATTTTGAGTAAATTTCAACAAGACACCTTCTAATTTTATATAATAAAGAGAAATTCGATATCATAATTGTAGGGCTAGCGATGAAAGATATGTCTTTTTATGGTATAAACTGAATGGATGATTCTACAGATTTAATGGAAGTAGGAAAATGAGCAGTTTCTGGACAATGTATGTGGGTTTTTCTATGGAAATCCTGTTATCATTGCTTCAACAAAAATGTATTTAAGAAAGGTGAAAAATGGAAATTAAAACTGCTGAAAAATGTTTGTGAAATGTCGTAAAAACCTGTTTAACTTGACAGTGAAGAAAAATATATCAGCCAAAGTATATTAGATTTTATTTTGTGTCTATTATATGACTTAAAGCACTGTTAGAATCTTTTGATACGTAATAATTATTAGGTTTGTTCAATTCTTTTACATTTAATTGCACCAAAGTGGATATAAAAAAAACATTATGTAGCTGTGGGTTTTTTTGTTGTTGTTTTTTTTTTAATGTTTTTTTTAACGTTGTTATAGTAACAAAATTTGAGACTGAACGTCTAAATCCTGAAATACTAGTTTTCAATTTCTGCTTTGAATAAATATATCCAAATACAAATGTCAATATGATAGTGTTAGCAACCAGTATATAGCCTTAAAATCCTATTGTACTCAAATGTATTGATGTATCACTAATGTATTGATAAAATAGCATGTAAAGGGCAGTACATTTATAGCCATAGCTCTGCCAATGTTGCATGTCTAGTTCTATTGCTCTGCCGTCAGCCTCAACCTACAAATTATTGCTGCAATGCTTTCTGTTATTCCGCTCCGCACGCAACAGCGTTCAGATTGCTACAGCTAGTCCACCATCCGCGTTCCGCTGCTTTCATTCCGCGTTTTATAGACACTCGTAAACAACATGGTGTCGTATATATTTATGAAAATAACAAAGGAGTGGTATATAGATTTGGGAATAGATGCAGCAGTGCGTTTTGTAGTTTTGAATAGATAGGGTTTATGAAAAAAATGTTTTAGTGATTGCAATGATAGGAGGAGGAGGAGGAGGAGAGGAGGAGGAGGAGAGGAGGAGGAGAGGAGGAGGAGAGGAGGAGGAGAGGAGGAGGAGAGGAGGAGAGGAGGAGGAGGAGAGGAGGAGTCATAATGGAGAAATTAAATACAAAAAGTAAGAATACAGTTTGGCTAGTGACTGGTTTTAATTGTGATAGTTATTTTTAATAGTGCTACTGGGTCTGACCTGCTACTAGATGCAAACGTAATGATGAGATGATAGGCTGCTTGGAGTCCGCACCATGTTACTTACCCCATGCAAGCCAGACTTCCCAGGTCATCAGCAGTGCTGCATATAAATCTCATCATAGCCAATGCTAGTCCAGCGAATTACAAGAATATTATCCTGCCAAATGGATATTAATACAGACTGACAAGACCAGTCTACTCCAATTGACCTGTAACAGGTTGCTATGGTGACCTTTGTTAAGGCGTAGAACCATAGCAACAGTTGTCATATCAATGTATTTATGCAATTGTTTGTATTGAATGGTTCTTAGTGTAAAGGCAATCGTGGTAATTTGTTTGTTCGATTTTTCTATTGTTATATGATTAAATGTATTTGTAATTTGATATAACATTTTGCTGTAATACATAGTCCTTTTGAGATTATAGCGTTTCTAAATTGAATTAGTTGTTTTGAATGTTATTTAAAATCTGAATAGAATAGAATAGAATAGAAAAATGATCTATGTGAATAATAACTATTTCTAATAACAGTGAAAAATAATAAAAAAAAATAATCGATATCAGAATTAAATAATTTCGTAATCTCCAATATTCGACTTATGATTGATCTTCAAATATAACTTTCTCTGTCTAGTCCTGATCAAACATTTTCGATCAAATTAGCGCCATGTGTTTGCAGGATTATCAGTAATCCACGCTTTGAAAGGTATTACCATGGCAATTTTTCAAGATCTTTATCATATTTCTGATTTTTTATATCCAATCAACATAAAAAGAAAAGATGAAATGAAAAAAAGAGCCATTGTGTTTCGTGTTTACAGAGATCAAAGGTGTGTTTATTAACTGTCAACACATTAGCCATTTGTGCTGCCCCCTATTGATCTCATTCATGACTTCCGGTTTATTGTTGCCATGGTAACAACGCCCCAACAACGGTCACGTGCCAGTGTTTTTGATGCACGCGGAAGCCACGTGCAGGTTGGCCAGTCTTTTTGACTTCAAAGTGAAAATGGCAGAAAAGGGGGGAAATTAGTGGGGAGGGAAAGTGAACAAACTGTAGGGTGTATAGTTATTGAAAAAGTCTTTATTGTGACAAGGGGAAAAAAATAAGTTATGAAGTGGTTGCAGAAAATCATAATTTGATTAGTGTTTGCTATAAGGTGTTTATATTAGTATCGATCGATCAGTCAGTCAGTCAGTCACTCAGTCAGTCAAACTCTATCTATCTAACTATCAATCTGACTACCTATCTTGCTATCTAGCTATCTATCTATCTATCTACCTATATATATATATCTATCTATCTAACTATCCATCTAATTATCTAACTATCTAACTATCTATCTATTCTAACTATCTATCTAGCTAACTAGCTATCTGTCTACCTATCTATCTAACTATCTAACTACCTAACTAT
The DNA here is from genome assembly GCA_932294295.1 of Alitta virens. Classification (NCBI taxonomy): domain Eukaryota; kingdom Metazoa; phylum Annelida; class Polychaeta; order Phyllodocida; family Nereididae; genus Alitta; species Alitta virens. Next base: position 17,438,213 of record OW028586.1, on the reverse strand, counting down.
CTAGCTATCTAGCAATCTATTTACCTATTTACCTATCTATCTATCTATCTATATAGCTATCTATCTTTGTGGTTCTATTTATTATTCTTGTAATATTCATAACACTGTGTGTCACCTATGATTTAAACATTGTCTTTAGTAACCAACACATGTTCGAGGCTTTGAACAGCTGTTTACAAGTGAGGTCACATTGACCGGAAGGTTAAAGTTGTTTACAAGGGTCAAGGTCAAGGTCACGCGTGACTTGAAATATACGAGAGACACAGGGCTGTTGGCCAGACGAAACTCACTAATGGGGTATTTTAGATTAGATATTTTTGTTCTGAAAAGGAGTATGGGTTCTGTTTAGGTGGGTTGGGTTTTCACCAAAGTGGAAAAATCAGGGAATAGGGTTTCTGGAAAGGATTGAGGCTTGGACTAAGATGGAGGGCTGTACCTATAAACCCAGCTTTGTTTCTTGTGTTTGTGCTGTCATTTTCTCTGAAGTTATTTCTTATTTCTTTCCAACCTTAATTGATAGGAATAAATTAAGACTAGTGTCACTATTTAAATGGAGTCACTAGGAGCTCCGTATTTGAGTCATTCAGTCAGTAAGTCATTCAGTCAGTCACTCAGTCGGTTAGCCAATCGTCAGTCAGTCAGTCATTCAGCTGGCCAGTCAGTCAGTCAGTCAGTCAGTCATTGGCAGTCAGACAGTCAGTCAGCGGAGGTAACTTTACTAGGCCTACTTCAAGTAACCTGGTTGTCTCAAACGTAGACATGAAGAGTATACCATTAGTACCTTGTTATTTGAGATTGATTGAACTTCGGCAACAAATTCACTTTTTTTTCTTTCTCACTCCGGAAATCAAAGTTCGTTTAAAGGAAGACCTCAACTTGAGTATGGATTTGCTCTAGAACTTGGTAAATGGCGACCTTTTTACTCCTTCTCGGTGTCTAGCGGTGTCACAAAAACGGAAGACGTCTGGATTTTATCGGATTATATAAGAAAATCAAAGGAATTTGTGAGGCTAAAATGAAAGAGATCTCGAAAGAAATTGACATTTGATGAGAGAGGGGCACAGCTAAGTGATTGGATGTCGCATGTCAGCAACTCTCAATCATTCTTTTGATTAAATGAGAAAGGGAGAAAAATGGCGCGAAAAGAGTTCGTCCGCTTTGAGCTGCAGACGAAAACCGGATCAAAGGAATTTGTTGATAAGGGAAGAATTTTCAAGGAAAAAAATGGAAGAAAGATGTCTGGGAAATTAGCATATGAATAAGGAGAGGCATTAGAAGCTTGTTTTGGTTTTTTCAGGAGAAGTCAAAAATTATCCTATTATTTCCTGTTATATTTTAATGTATCATTTCGTGATGAATAAACTGATAGAGGTATGGACACATGGAGTACGTTTGTAAAAAAAAATAGCCTTATTTTTGTCTTATGTTAAAGGCCTAAAATGTCTATGAAAAAGTGCTATTTTTTTATATTTCTGTACAATCTGAAGCATAAATATTAAATATAGGTATGGATGGGCACATGAAAAAACATATGTCATTGAAAAAAAGAGCAATTTTCTTTTGCAAAAGGCCTAAAACTTCAAGTTTATCTTGTGGAAATTAGTATCATTTATTCATAAGCTTGGTATACCTTCATATTATAATCGTTATATACATTATTAGTAAGGCTGAACGCGTTAAACAAGCATCATTGCTTCATGACGACCATTGTGCCAACTACAATGGCTGGGAAAAATATCAGGTGGGGTACGGGCATGGACCAGCATTATCCAACAGGGGGGAGGGTGGCATTATCACAGTGGGGTGAAATCTCTCGAAAATGGGTGAGAAGAACGTCTGGGAGGGTTGTCTTATGGGATGGGGTGAGAGAAAAGGGTAAGAATAGAGACAGGTGTTAGGGCGGGGTTACGAATAAAGGGGGTATTAGGATTGCTGGGGTTTGGCCTTAGGGTAAAGTGCTCTCAGACTAGGGGCAGTCTGGGTACCACGGACCATTCGAATTGTATTATGGGAAAATGGTCTGTGTGTGCTGTGATTGTGCACTATTGAACCATGGTTTTATGTGGGTACTATGGTATTGTAGTTTACTATAGTTTGGGTCTGAGAGGAGGAGAAAAGACAGGATATTGAAATAGAAAAAAATAAAGTAAGAAAGAAATACATAAAAAACAGGAACTGATCTGAAAATATCAATGAAATAAAAAAAAATAAAAAACTAATACGTATATATTATAACATCACCATTAAGACCACCCCAGGTTATACGTAATAGTAATAGATAAGATAAGATAAATAGATTGATAGATTAGATAGATTAGATAGATAGATTAGGTAGATAGATAGGTAGATAGATAGATAGATAGATAGATAGCACCTGGCCACTGAATATCTCCATATCTACAGTTCCATGTTTCTATTGTACCATTGCACTGTTCAGGTCACATGACTGCTGTCACATGGCTCTCACATGACCCTCAAAACTGGCCAATCACTGCCCTGGGGGGACAATGGTTGGTGTTTGACGTGTGCATTAATAATCAATACTAGTCTTTTGTCTTGTCAGAGTGTTAGGACACCAGTCGAAGTGCCAATGGTGCAGAAATAAATGGTGCATTGTGGGAAATGATTAATATCGTCCAAAATGATTAACTGGTCTCCTAATAGTATGTTGTAGAAATGGTTTGGTCTAATTCAAGGCCATGGCTGCCAAGTTTCCAATAACTGATCATTTTATTCCACTTCATGAACAGTTTGCTCTGTGACTGATGGTAATGGTGCAACTGGAAAATGTTGCTTCAACCATGGGCCTAATTCCATGCTTCAACTTTCTGTATATCATTTTGCCATTTAAATGTATATATAGAAACAATTTCAAGAGAATTGGGAACAAATACTTCTGCACTGAAATGTATGTTAGATGTCTGAATGTCTACGCAGTATGTAGAAGTTGTTTACTACCTGACTGCAGGGATTACGGTAATACTGTAGCAGTGCAGTGTAGTATTGTCAAACAGTAAAATTTACAGTAACATCTTGGAATCATACCTTTTTTTCCTGCAGTGATACTATGAGTTTTATTCAATTCTGCTCAATCTTTGTCAATGATTAAACTGTCAATTTAGAGATCAACCTTTTGTTAAAAATCTGGCTTATTTTCACGAAATTAATCCTGGCACAAATACAAAAAAAAATTTCAAATACCAACATCACAATTGAAAAAAAACAGGTCTAAATATCTTTGTGTGAACTGGTGTTATTTCGGTCTCTAGATAACAAAGAGACTAGACTTGGATACCCCTTCAAAAGCCCCGGGGTTTAACGGCACCCCTTAAATGTGTCAATTTGCCCCCAGGGTAGGGGAGGGTGGGGTAGAAGGGGCTTGGGGGTGTTAGGGTAATCTGCTCACAATGCCGGCAGGTGTCGCCCTAATCTGGCGCTTGTCAACACCAGTAAGTGAAAACGGCAAAATTTGGCTGTTGGTTGGGGGGAAGGGGTGATTTCAGTACTTTGTCTGTATTTGGATTCAGGTATATTTGTCTGTCTGTCTGTCTAGCTGTCGGTCTGTCTGTCATTTAGACAACTATGTGAACTGGTCTGTATATCGAGGTTGTCCTAATGCTGAACATTTTAAGAATAGGTCTGAATAGAATGAACAGTAACATTTATCAATTGTATCATGAATTCTCTCGTTTTTTTAAATTTTTTTCCTTTTTTGGGGGGAGGGGTGATAAAAGTTTCCTCATTTCAAAATTCCCTCCTTTTTTCCCTTTGTCCTGCATATCATTGTGAATCAGAGATGTTATCATTGCATAATATCATCACTAAATTGCATATTTTCAGTGCATTGTAGCTGTGCACGTGTTGCCATAGCAACTGCCATTGTTTACTGCAAACCGGAAGTAGAATTAGTGCAAGAGATACGAAAATTACAGGCTCTGTCTGCAGTTAATGGTTGAAAAAGTAAATAATGGTTTATCTAATTATACAAGATGATATTTCGATTGTGAACATCATATTGACAACCTGGTATTATTAATCCAATATCTGATATTTAGAGGTCGAAAAAATATTTAATTAAAGGTTTTGGCATTGGCTGGATGCCATTAAAATTCTAATTTATTATTTAGTAAACTGCTGTAAATCTATTATTAGTCAGTTTTCAACATTATGCCAGTAATTTTAGTTTGTGGATATAATAACACAGAATCTCTATCTTACCTCTTTTTTTTAAAGTCATCTCTAAGGTCATTTAAGTACAACATTGAATCATGTGATTCATCTCATAAAATAGTATTAAATTTTATGAAATGGCAGAAGCGCATGATTTATTTCTTGAGGACTATTTTCTTTCGTCAGGATAATGTAAATTTTCACGATTTGAATTAAATGTGCAAAATGTATGTAAGTCTCATGACCTTTTTTGATATCACGACTTTAATACGACATGATAGTATTTTCTTACAATGTTGCGTGATCTTGCGTAAGGAAGACTTATGTTGTGTAAAATGTCTTTTTTCCAACATATGTATTTTGTTATGCTTTGGCGGAAATATGAATAATATTCTCTTTACAAATTTTACAAACTAAAGTACATTATACAGTTATACAATGGTAACATGTAAGACATGAAGATATGTACACCAGAAAATGTCAATTTAAATAACATTTGAGGGTGTACATATCTCATGTCTCACAATGTAACCATTGTGTAATCGTTTGGGGCCACTGAACCCCATCCAAGTATCAGAAAAAATAAATTTCTCCTGTACAGTTATTCTATTTCCACATTACGATTTAATGATAAGTGAATACTTAAGCTTTCATTAAAATGAGACAAAAACTGACCAAAATATCAAAGAAAATTTACAGATAAGTCAGATCGTGATTAGGCCTGTTATCATGGATACAACACTCTGAAACTTGTAAAGGTGTTAAAAATTTAGTTTTACTTGTCCCAGCATAGACCCTGAATGTAAGGCACACATATTTTAAGTATACAATAGCGAGGTGGTCTTAATAGTGAGGTATAATGCAATAACAGTATAATTGGGTATACGTGGATTTTCATAGCGAGGTGGTCTTAATAATGAGGTTACCTTTAAGGAGGGGTTCCACCCTATTGCTATTAATAGACCCTAGTTATTACCAATTCCTAATTATGAAGTTGTACTTCTTGAAAGAAACACGATATATTGTTCACCTACTCCGAATACAATTCACTTGTATTATTTACTAACCCACCATTGCTCCATCCATACGTCACAAGTGGCTATTCACTCTGCTGACAATATGATTGGTTAGAAATAAATGCTGAAAATTAGGGTCAATCTGGGAAATATGACCCTACTTGATGGTTTCACTGATTGAAGATCAATGGCCCACTTTCCCCTACCATTGACATGCTGTAATTATGTCATGCATAATTTATCACCATAATTAGGTCAATTTCGTTGGCCATTCATCACTCTACATGTGATCTACATTGTTGTAAATGTTTACATTTGTAAATTGCACTTATTGTGTGGCTTGACAGAAATGATCTTTCAAAAGATTAATTTTTCCTGCAGTTATTTTATCATTTTGTTTGAGAAAATATTATTGTATGGTAGCTATTAATTTCAAAAGTTCTAAAATTGCATTTTTTAATTTTTCATATACATTTCTGGTAGAAATATTTCTGGAGATCCATCTAAATTACATTGTAAGTTTTCATTCATTGGTTAACTTTAACTAGCATATTCCCTTTGGTTGAAAACATTTTAGTTAAATTTTCGGAAAACATTTCCAATTTCCAGTCGAATATTACCAATAATTTGCCCAATAATCAAATCTTATGTGCGTCTGATTATCCTTTAGGCCAAAATTAATGAAATTTCAGTGAACAACTTCTGAAAACAGTGAAAACAGTGGTGCTCTACTGCTTGTGTTAATCTCACGAATTTAGCCTGAGAGAACTTGGGTTAATTCAATATAGCATAATGACATTATACTGACAAATTACATTATTACTGGAACACCACAATGTTTTCTTGGCTGGGGGCTACCTCTGTGCCAAGTGAAGGGGAAAATTTCATCTTGGTCCAAAACACAAAAGGTAGGTGCACAGAGATGCCTCTTGTAACAAAGTTATGCTTTGATCTTAGTGGATTAACTGCAGCCTGCAGGAGGAGGTGCAGGACTTCTGCTGCAGGCATAGAATATGAAGGAAGCTCCATATACTTTTGAGTGTGCTAGAACCTAGTGTAATGGTATAAGACGAGGAAGCAAGGGAATGATTTTACGTGTTGAAAAGTTTTGGAGTTTGAAGGAATTCTTGTCCATGTATCTGTGTGTACAGAGTATGTGGTTTGCCTGTGGGTCTGTCTTGCAGCGGAACCTCGCTATTTAAACCACTCTTGTCTTGTCTTGTCTTATCTTATGTTGTCTTATGTTGTCTTATGTTGTCTTATCTTGTCTTATCTTATCTTATCTTATCTTATCTTATCTTATCTTATCTTATCTTATCTTATCTTATCTTATCTTGTCTTGTCTTGTCAGTAGTTCTTATCTTATCCCACCTTATGTTGTCTTATGTTATCTTATCTCATCTTATCTTATGTTGTCTTATCTTATCTTATATTGTTATCTTATCTGATCGTGTCAGTAGTTCTTATCCTATCTTATCTTGTCTTATCTTATGTTGACTTATCCTATCTTATCTTATCGAATCTTATCTTGTCAGTAGTTCTTTTCATTTATCTTATCTTATCTTATCTTATCTTATCTTATCTTATCTTATCTTATCTTATCTTGTCTTGTCTTGTCTGGTCTTGTCTTGTCTTGTCTTGTCTTGTCGGTAGTTCAAATATATCTATCTATATATGTATCTATCTATCTATCTATCTATCTATCTATCTATCTATCTATCTATCTATCTATCTATCCTTACTGTACTTTCACTTTAAACGTCCACATTCATCAGCTAAACTACGCTCTATATCTTCATTCCCTACTTCTCCAGCTTGGAAGAACCTTTGTGAAAAAAATCTTGGAAAAAAAACCACCTTAGCACCAACGTGTGGCAACCACGTGGGAATAATGAGATCCATGATGTTTTTGCACAACCCTGAAACCCTACAGCAAAATAAATCACAAACCAACAAACATATAGACACACAAACACACCCCCTTGCTCACATCTCTACATGTGTGTGAAAACACGAGAGTTACAAGTGTGTTACTGCATGCAACAATGAAGTGTTACAAAGTGGATTCGCTGCACGCTAATATGGCGCCCACACCTGGCTAACTGGGGCTGTATGCTTTGAACTTTACCTGGCAGGTGACAAAGTTACACCCCCTGTCATGTTTAGACCTCCCCTGTTAAGCTCACCTGATCACCCTACCTACCCTCGCTTGGGGTAATAAAATTCTTGAAAGGGTTTAGCTTTTAACCCCCTGAGGTTTATGAGGATATGTTCTGGGGGCAGAAATATGTTTTTGAAGTAAGCTATACATATTTTAAAGATCTCATATGTTGCGTGTGTTCTTTTCAGGTAAATTGTGTTTTACTGTAAAATTATTGTAATTGAAGAAAGTATGCTATAAAATAAATAAAGACGTACAGTAGAATACTGTATATGGAAATGATATAACAACCTAGATTTCAGAGCTGTGATAATATTGTTGAAGAACCAACTATGCTTGTTTGTAGCACTTGTATTTATGCATGTTATTTGAGGGAATTTCATGTCATAAGTGTTTTAGGAATCTCCCTTTAAAAATGTTTGTTTTTATTCACTTTTGTTTTTATCTGTTATGTTTTTAAAGTTTTATAACATTTACAATATATTTTGATAACCAATATTTTTGTACTATACACCGTGAAGTGTGTCTTACTATGCATGTGTGTGAATAAACATATTAAAAAAAAAAAAAAAAAAAAATACAAATTGAAATGACAGTACTTTCATTGGAGCTTTCAAGTTGGCTGAACACTACCATTAAAGCAGATTTCAGAGAAATTTCAGAGGAAGTCATGGACTCTCGTTGGTTAAGGTTAAGGCAGTGTCTTAGCCAATGGGAGTCCAGGATTCACATGACGTCCTCTGGAGTTCAGTTTCCATGTATATATGAAATCTGCTGTGAGGCAATCCGGGATGCAAAAGTGGCTTAAGTAGGTTTAATTATAAAAATTATATTCTTAATGAGAAGGTGATCTGAAATGGGAAATCATATTGTGGCTTGCTTAACTGACACACTGCTTCTGCTAGCTGGAAGTAAATGTCTTGCACCAGCAGCTCTGTCTATGCCCTGCACGTCTTGTCGGCAGTAAATTGGCGGCAAAATGTCAGGCGGGAGATTTGCGTCTGCCCCTCCAGCTTTTTCCATATTTAGCTGACAGCCTGGTCATTATGGCCAATTACTCTGTTGTTGAGGCCGATTCGACCTGCTCCGAGCAGAGCCGGGCTGAAATAAGCCCGCGACCTGCTGGCCTGGCTCATTCGGCACTCGGCAGATTCGGCTACTAATGAGTCGGCCACTTTGGCTTGGGGAATATATTAGCTGCGGAGAAGAAGTGAAGACGTAGTAGAGTCACTAGAAGAAGACGAGGAAATAATGTATGAGTTGCAGAATATGCCATAGCATTAGGCCTACTATCATTTGTATTAAATTAATTTAAAAGGTGAATCATATGCATTGTATCCACAGATAGGATAGGATAGGATAGGATAGGATAGGATAGGATAGGATAGGATAGGATAGGATAGGATAGGATAGGATAGGATAGGATAGGATAGGATAGGATAGGAGGTTGAAATACATGAAGGTTAGATACTGGATAGGATAGAATAGGATAGGATAGGATGGGATAGGATAGGATGGGATGGGATAGGATAGGATAGCAGGTTGAAATACATGAAGGTTAGATACTGGATAGGATAGGATAGGATAGGATAGGATAGGATAGTATAGGATGGGATGGGATGGGATGGGATGGGATATGACGGGATGGGATATGATGGGATGGAATAGGATGGGATAGGATAGGATACGACAGGTATCTAGCTAACTGGAAAACACACATCTTTTGGTGGAGTGTTTCTAAACTTGAGTGATCATCACTCTTGAATGAAATCTTGATGCTGCTCTATCTCATCTTTTAATTCTTCCGGTGCGTGATACAAATCAGTGATCCCTTAATCACTTGATGCTTTTAAAAGTTTGCAGCAGCAAAACTGTGGAGAGAACTCTCTTTAGGAGTTCGTATGTTACTGGTGTTTTTTCTCCTGCCATCATTTGGTTGGAAGGAGAGGATCTTAAGGACTGAATTGCGTTCTTGTCAGATCACTGAGAAATGATTGGAAATTATGTATAGAAGGGGTGAGATGATTTGATGGCTGAAGTTAAGGTGATTTTTAAAGGAGTGATTTTGTTTTTTGAAAATTTGCTAAAACAAGAAAGCGTAAAGTCTGGTATCTATCTATCCACCTATCTATCCACCTATCTATCCACCTATCTATCCACCTATCCACCTATCCACCTATCTATCTATCTATCTGTCTATCTGTCTATCTATCTATCTATCTATCTATCTACCTAACTATCTATATGAATGAATGAATGAATGAATATATGCCACTCACTATCATACTCTACCCCATGATTGGTAAGAGTCAGTTTAGTAACCATAGCAACTAAAACGTTTGCTTAAGAATTAACATTTGTTACCATGGATACGTCAGAACGTTAAGTAAAATTACACAGAAAATGTTATTTGTACGCTAATCAGAGAGCACTGTGATTTTGGATAAAATGGACAAAAATATGCAAAATGGACAAAAATATACAAAATGGACAAAAATATGCAAAATGGACAAAAATATCTTGACTATTATCCGATAATAACCATTTAATGTGATGATGTTTAGCAATTTGTAGAAGTTTAGTGCATTGAAGAAACAGGTTTGAAATGACCTTATAAGTTTTACCGTATTTCCAAGTCAAAACAAAAAATAGCAACATTATATCAGCTTTTGAAGTCTTTTTTAAAGTTATAATTTTAGGCAATTTCAGGGCTATTATATTTCAAAGATAGCTTTTATCATTACTATAATTTTTCGAAAACAAAAAAAAACATTTCTGTTTCCAAATTATATCATGGCAAACCGTATAATTGACTTGTTATACATCACAAAGTGCAAATAATTATGGATTTAACTTATTACTACTGATAAGAATAATTACTCTGTATATTTAGTTTTGACAGTAGTTCTTAACCTTGAAATGTCTTAGAAAATAATTTAGCAATTCTCAGTTGTAAATGCTTTCTATTTTTTTGACAAGAATACTGTTCAAAACTCGCTAAGTGTAATTATTACAAAATTACAGAACTGCTCAAGAAATTGCTCAACCAATTGTTAGAATATTGTAAATTGTCTTGTAATTATTACTTTCATTGTTAAGTTGAAATTGCCTTAAAACTGTTGGCCTGCTCTAACTAACCAGTTCACACTTAAAGCTCTTAAGTTTTAGCTCAAAAATTGTTATTACTATATCAGGTTACAAATGGAAAGTTGAGTCTAAATATTGTAGTTACTTTCTGCCACACAATATTTTTTTTCGTAAAGTGTATTTTTTGCAATGTTCATTTTAGCATAACTTCACATAAGGTGACAAAAATGTGCAATTAGCATCTGTCAACCAGTGCAATGTCATAAATAATATTTTTGTAAGGAATGACTCATGATTATTAAGATCATAAAAGTTATGTATGTCTGCCCATGCTGGTCACAGATGTTAAGAGACAGTCAGCCATTCAATCAGTCAATCAATCAATCAGTCAGTCAGTCAGTCAGTTGGCCATTCATTTATTCATGTCCAGTAAGTCAGTCAGTCAGTTGGCCATTCATTTATTCATGTCCAGTCAGTCAGTCAGTCAGTTGGCCATTCATTTATTCATGTCCAGTCAGTCAGTCAGTCAGTTGGCCTTTCATTTATTCATGTCCAGTCAGTCAGTCAGTCAGTTGGCCATCATTTATTCATGTCCAGTCAGTCAGTCAGTCAGTTGGCCATTCATTTATTCATGTCCAGTAAGTCAGTCAGTCAGTTGGCCTTTCATTTATTCATGTCCAGTCAGTCAGTCAGTCAGTTGGCCATTCATTTATTCATGTCCAGTCAGTCAGTCAGTCAGTTGGCCATTCATTTATTCATGTCCAGTAAGTCAGTCAGTCAGTTGGCCATTCATTTATTCATGTCCAGTAAGTCAGTCAGTCAGTTGGCCTTTCATTTATTCATGTCCAGTCAGTCAGTCAGTCAGTTGGCCTTTCATTTATTCATGTCCAGTCAGTCAGTCAGTCAGTTGGCCATTCATTTATTCATGTCCAGTCAGTCAGTCAGTCAGTTGGCCATTCATTTATTCATGTCCAGTAAGTCAGTCAGTCAGTTGGCCTTTCATTTATTCATGTCCAGTAAGTCAGTCAGTCAGTTGGCCTTTCATTTATTCATGTCCAGTCAGTCAGTCAGTCAGTTGGCCATTCATTTATTCATGTCCAGTCAGTCAGTCAGTCAGTTGGCCATTCATTTATTCATGTCCAGTCAGTCAGTCAGTCAGTTGGCCATTCATTTATTCATGTCCAGTCAGTCAGTCAGTCAGTTGGCCATTCATTTATTCATGTCCAGTAAGTCAGTCAGTCAGTTGGCCATTCATTTATTCATGTCCAGTAAATCAGTCAGTCAGTTGGCCTTTCATTTATTCATGTCCAGTCAGTCAGTCAGTCAGTTGGCCTTTCATTTATTCATGTCCAGTCAGTCAGTCAGTCAGTTGGCCATTCATTTATTCATGTCCAGTCAGTCAGTCAGTCAGTTGGCCATTCATTTATTCATGTCCAGTAAGTCAGTCAGTCAGTTGGCCTTTCATTTATTCATGTCCAGTAAGTCAGTCAGTCAGTTGGCCTTTCATTTATTCATGTCCAGTCAGTCAGTCAGTCAGTTGGCCATTCATTTATTCATGTCCAGTCAGTCAGTCAGTCAGTTGGCCATTCATTTATTCATGTCCAGTCAGTCAGTCAGTCAGTTGGCCATTCATTTATTCATGTCCAATAAGTCAGTCAGTCAGTCAGTCAGTTGGCCATTCATTTATTCATGTCCAGTCAGTCAGTCAAGTGATGATGCAATGCCTAGTTTGATCATGAATACAATTTTTACTTGAAATTGAAATGTTTTATGATATGTCATACTAATAATTGTTTTTCTTCTATTTCAGGTGAGTACCAACATATCTAATATATTAAATTCGAAGAAGTCAGATAAGTACATTTTTCCTTATTAATGTGAACGTAAATATGGATAGGTCTAACATAACTGTCAGTAATTTGAAACTAGCTTGAATATACAGAGAATGGACAACTCACAGATGGTACAAAATCGTTTACATTAGCATCCCCTCCATAATAAACATGATAAAGCACATACCCCTCAAATATAATTGTGAAATCTTCACTTTAGGACTCTTCCATTTTCGCGCCAATCAATGGTGTCGTCTGCTTTTTGGTCGGTGGTGTCTCGCGATTGTTAACCTCGCGTATGGAACGCTCGACCTGGGCATACCCTGGCGTTTATCTGATCAGAGATCAGTTAGGGTGTAAACTTGAGCCCTGAGCCCCCGAGACTTAGTGGGGAACCCCCTAGCCTAAAGGGGGTGCCAACAGAGGGCCCGAACTGATCTGCTAGTGATAGGGGCCCGAGGGGCACTGATTACAGCCCATATAAGTACCCCATTTGCATAATTCCATGCTACAAAAGGGCAAGTTAAGCCCAAAAAAGTCGGAAGTTTTCGGTTAAAGCAGCATGAATGTAAACATGTAAGCTTAAGGTAGGATTTGGGTTTGACTACATGTTAATGGTTACATAATCCTGACATATTCCTGCATGTAAAGCGATATGTAACGATTATGCAGTGATTTAGCATTTTCCGATGACATAACCCGCATCTGTCCTTGTTGAACAAAGATGTTGGTTGGTTGGTTGGTTGGTTGGTGTGCTGGTTGGTTGGTGTGTTGGTGTGTTGGTTGGTTGGTTGGTTGGTTGGTTGGCTGATTGGTTGGTGTGTTGGTTGTTTGGTTGGTGTGTGGTACTTTGGTGCATTGGTGCGTCGGCTGCGTTGGTTGGTCTGTCAGTCTGTCTGACCGTCAATCTAGCTTTCCTCCTGTCTGTGTTATTATGTTGTGCTGTATGCATGACATAGGATTACATAAAATCCCCCATTCAAAAATATATAATATTTATCCAAAAATTACTACTTTAATCTTATTGTAAGCCAAATTGTCAATTATGTGATACCAAATCTAACAAAAGATACTTTTAGCCACTTACAAAACCTCCCAAGTTTCACCCCTTTCGTGATCTCACAAAATCTTGTACGCAGATAGGACTTGCACGGTGTTGACAGAAAATGGAACGTGATTTGAGTCAGAGAGAAAGGGTAAAGCTCTTGAGTAGCAAATGAGAATTCCCTTATTCTGTTTGGGGTAATACTTTAGCAAGAGTCCTCATAAGAAGCTTGTGTTTGCCCTCAGATGATTGGGAGGTTAAGCCCTATTGCTTCTTATGGGCTTCTTATGGGCTTCTTATGGGCTTCTTAACTGTGGCAGGGGTTCTGTTCTGAGAGGCTTAAAGGCTTCTGTTGGAAAGTTGTCATAGGGACCCTGGGTGGACCGGTTGGTAAGGTGGTTGTTTGTGAGGTTAGATTACTGTGTTGTGGGTTCGTATCTTCTTTACTTCTAAGCGAATGACCCATGTTTGGGTCTACGTTGAAAATACTTTTGGCATGATGTTCACTCTGTTTCTTTCAACCGCTGGGTCCCGGGTTCGATTCCCAGATGAGCCTAAGTTGGATGGCTGTTTCATCCTTCGTCTCATTGCCATGGTCTCCGCCTGTCCTAATTAGCCCAACTGGTGCAGAAATACAGGACGTAAAGCCCCAATCACACACACACACACACTCTCTGTTTCTCATTTATACTATTGAGGTCCAGAGTTCGATTCTTGCATTACTGTGTGATAGTGAACTGATGGCTTAGTTTAAAGTGGTGGGTTTGATTCCCAGACCCAAATTCACAGTTCAGAATTTACTGCAGTGTTTATCATTCATATGGGTCAACAAAACATCAATTAAACATAAATGTCATAGTGTCATACGACTCATTTCCACATTATTTATTACTGACATAATTACAAATCAGTATTTCTGCACTGGAATTAGATGTTGTAACAAGCAACGAAAAGATTTAAGAGTGCTTCATATGTTTACACTGATTCCCATGTCACATCATGTAGTTTCATTTTCAGTGGGACATGACAAAACACTCTAAATCCAAGGAAGACGTTGAGTCAATGGAAAACTTTGTTTGTGATTAGCATGTGGAGTTGTCTTCGAGGGAATTTCATCTGAGTTTAATCAATGTAGAGAAGTCATCTTAAGGAAAGAATCTAATTTAGATTAAGATGCATCTCTGGAGAGTTTGTAGGGTGGAGGGGAAGAGGAGCTCCCATCAGGCATATGTGTGTATGCTGCATTAGATTTTACAGTCTTCTTGGCATACAAATCAATTTTTGTTCAAATAAGATTAAAACTTCATATCTCTATGTATGTCTCCTGAATATGGTTGCCATGGATATATAACGAGATTTCAGCCATGTTGCCATGGTGACTAAGACTCCCACAAGGCGGTTTAAGTAATTTCTCTGCATTAAAGTAAGGCTTCCCTGGATGTTATTGTCTTCCAAAAGCTAACTCACTTAGTGTTCATATGAAAAGATGGACGGTAAAAGCTTTTGCAAATGCATTATGTAGGGGTCTAGTTTTATATTGTTTATTAATCAAAATTGTCTTTTGGCTAGTTGAATGGGCTTGAGATAGCCTAATGTTTGAACAGGTCAGCTACAAATTACCATTGTAAACTGGCTGGAGATTCTATTGGTAGGCTGTTGTTTGGTCAGTCGGTCGGTCAGTCGTTTGGTCGGTCATAGGGTCATAGGTCGGCTGGTCAGTCGGTCAGTCGGTCAGTCGGTCAGTCGGTCAGTCGGTCATTGGTCGCTTGGTCAGTTCATTGGTCAGTTGGTCAGTTTGATGTTCTGTCTGTTAGTCCTTTGGTTCATTTGGTTATTGTTAATTCATTCATTTACTTTGGTTTGTAGCTTTATTCATTTGTTCATTCAATTTAGTGCTGCACTTTTTTCTCAGTGGAGTTGAACCCTACCCCATAATTACAAGTGCAAAATTAAAATGCGAAATGCCCTAAAAAATCCCTCAAATTTCCCCAAAAGTACAAGCCTGCCATCTGATGATACAGTATCTCTTTTGACAACCCAATCACTCATCACATTGGTTCCTCTCCTGGGAACACTATATGTCAGTTGGCTGGCCAGTAGAACTTTATCAGCAGGACTCATAACTGCATTTTGTGCATTTGCCATGGCAACTCAGTCCCATGATAGCACTTGTCTCTCACACATAAATGCTCACATATTTCCTCATCTCAGCTACCAGAAGGGAATTGTGTGACACTATGAAGTGTTTACCCAGCAACTTTGCTTAAATATGCACGAAAATGTTGTGTTGTTTGTATGTATCTGTGATCTATTGTATTCTAACAATATGCTGGACAATAGACAGATTTTAATGCTGACCAACAGATCGTCCGACTGCCAGACTGACCGACCGACCGACCGACCAACACACCATCCAAACAACCCACCAACCAGCCAACCAACCAGCCAACCAATCAAACCAACCAACGCACCAACCAACCAAAACACCAACCAACCAACCAACACACCAACCAACCAACACACCCACCAACCAACCAACCCACCAGCACAACAACCAACCAACCAACACACACCAACACACCAACCAACCAACACACCAGCCAACCAACCAAAACACCAACCAACCAACCAACACACCCACCAACCAACCAACCCACCAACCAGCCAACCAACCAGCCAATCAAACCAACTAACAAACCAACACACCAATGATAATTTGTTCAGATTCTCAACGTGTTAGTGTCATGCAGGATGGTACTGTATTAAAATAACTGAATGCCTCAAAAAGTAACCTACTACTACACTTGCCCTGCATACACTAATACTGGGATAGTATTGGGATGGTTTTCATGGATACTTGGGTGAAATTTTATGTTGTTTGTTGGTGTGATAAACCTTTTATGTGTGATAAACTATGTTAATTTGACATTCAAGATTTATCTGTGAATCAAGGACTTAGTAGTGTCATCTGGGATGGTAGTGTAATGTAGTTGCAGCATTATCTGATGATATTCCTGGTCCTGGTCGTATTGTGATTTGGTTGTCTGTATGGATTTCATACATAGCCCAGTGGTTAAAACTGAGCCTTAATTTCTTATGGTTCTGGGTTGGAATCCTAGTCTTATTGTAGTTTGTATCTGGATGGTAACAACATCCCAGCGGCACATCTTTCTAATATCTCATATCTCTATGCTACTGGGTCTAAACTTTAGTGAGCTTATATAACCAGGTGCCAGAGGCATACGAATTATGAGATGATAAGGCTTGGAGTCCACATCATATTACACATTTAACCCATGGGTGGGGTCTTTTACTTGCTTCAGTATAGACACAGACTACAAGGCACCTCCAATTTATGTTGGGTGTGATCGACATCCAGCTGGGATGTAGCTCATGAAGAGTGCCCGGGTCAAGAATCGAACCTTCAGCTGAGCTAGCCAATATGGAATTGGCGGATGCCTTAACCATTAGGCCACCCAGCTGCTCGAAAGGAGGCATTTCCATTCATCAGTGCCAGGGGTTTTCCCACTTATGGAGTAAAATATATTGTCTTATGGTAACCCTAAGCTACCTCTGGTATTATTTTCTTATTTCTGAGAGCCATAGCTGTTTCCCAAACAATTCCAATTTGATCATAGAACCTCGGTCAGTGGACTCAGTACTGTGTGATTTCTTGAGAAAATCACACGGTTTTTGTATAATCCATTAGTGATCTAATTGTGGTCTAGTCGAAATTGAGTGGTAGTCTAGTTGTCATAAACTTCTTTGTAAGAGCCACTGCTGAGAACTGGCCACAAATGCACATAGGCTACTTGACAGGGGGTGGTCTATGATAATAACACCCCTTTTTGTGGCTAACACGACCCCACTGGCTGCAGCCTACCACAGTAATAACAGACTGATGCGGGCAAATCACATACATCAGGCAAAAAGATGATGAGAAAAATAGAATATGTCAATGTGAGGGGGAATGCTGCAGATATGCCATCAGTGTGTGAGCCCCCCCCCCCCTTCCCCTACAGCAGCAGCATCAGCAGCAGCAGTTGCAGTTAGGACTGCAGGGGATCGATCATTGTCATGGCACTGCAGGGCTAGAGTGGGGTATATATGTAGGTGATGTGGGTCTCCGGTAATGTGGTTAAGAAACCTATTGAAGAAAACTATTACGGAGGAAAGAATGGTAGAAGGAAGAAAGGAAGGAAAGAAAGATAGAAACAAACAAACAAACAAAGAATTTCCCCATTTTCTTGTGTAAGAAGTGCAGTTCTTTAGTCTTTGAGCGATACATGGCCAAATGTGCCACGTGCGTTTTCCATGAGAAGGATAAACGCAGGAAAACGCATGGTTTTTGCCAAATTGAAATGAGGTTAAAACCGTGCGTTTTCCATGCGTTTAATCAAACTCATGGAAAACGCACGTAGCACATTTGGCCATGTAGGATTGAAATTACGTGGAAAAGAAGTACACTACAGTTAACTTCCATCTACAGACCTCCTCACTATTAAGACAACTTCGCCCTTGAGGCCATTGACCTTCAAACCAGTTCTATTCTCACCACTGAAGTTGACCCTCTATTAAGGTGATGTTATCACTGAAGCAAGCTTTGGTACAAATTTGAATCACTGTGACACGATTAGATACCCCATTGTTCCTCTAGTGCATTTTGGGAGTCCTGTTGATCTGGCCACCATTGTGATGCAGCAGCAGAGAGCATGATGGGATTGAAGGAGACAAGAACTCCCCCCCCCCTTTCAACCCTCCCCCCCCCTTGCACTGAGTGATGTAAGCTGTTGAAAAGGCCTTTGGTCGAATCTTGTGAAAGGCTTATAAGAAATCTTGAGGCTTGTGTGTCCAACGTCCTAGTTGGTGCATAGGGGCATCTTTAGAATGTTTACGACCTAGGTGCTGAGGTCTTTTTGATCCTGATTGATGACCTTTTGCATCTCCCTGCATGCTAATGACCTTGCAGGCTCACAACTGACCCTAAACTGACCTCTTTTGTCCATCTGACCCCCAAGGTCACCTGTGTCTTAAGTCAAGGTCATTATATAAGGAGTGGGGAGTCCTGGTCAGGCCCACAAAGCCTCCCTGACCTCCCATTTGTTTGTTGCTGACCTTGAGGTCATGAGAAGGTCATCTAAGAAGGTCATTTAACTACACTTTGCCATTCTGCAAACCTCAAGTTGGTAAAAAAGAAGAAATGATGAATATTTGATGTAAAAGAAGGAGAATAAAAAAAATGATGGACCGAATAAAGGCAACTCAGCCAAGTATAAGGCTCCATCCATGGGGTAAGTAGGGACCATAGTGTGGGCTCCATGCAGCGGTATCATCTTATCATTACTTCTGCCTGCAACTGGCCATATGAGGTGACTTATCCTCAAACCGTGTAACAGTATTAAGGCATAGACATAGATACATACGTAAATAAATACAAAGATATATAAGATACAGCCTTATTATATAAGTAAGTAAGTAAGTAAGTAAGTAACTAAGTAAGTAAGTACTTTATTTATTTCTTGCAGTGTACAGACATTCAGGCAACATTTATGAATAAATAGAGCACACAAGCATACACATGCAAAAATATCTACATACAGCTGTATATTATAAATCAAACACATCTGTATATAGACAGACTGTATGGCATTACTTCACACAACCTGAGAGAACTGACTCTGCTGCCATAACACAGACAACCGGACAGGCGGACAGACACCCGATTCCTATAGCCCATCACCCACTAGTTGAGGATCCGCATCACTGCCAGTCTGAGCAACTGCTTCTAGTGGCTGCTGCTGCTGCTGCTGCTGCTGCTGCTGCTGCTGAATCAGGGGAGGGGTGATGGGAGGCTGCTGTATCAGCATTCAACCCCATCTGCTACCATTGACAAATTGTTGACTGCAAGTCCCTGCTCATCTCCCCAAGTCAGCCCATCGATTTGATTGCAGGGGGCTGGGCTGTTGATTGCAACAGGGGGGGCTCTGTCAGTGCTACCCTCCAGACTTTTGAGGGCAGGCTGTGAATGGAATTTGTGAATGGCTTAAAAGGTCCATAGGGCTCCATTTGGTATAATAAAGACTTTGATTTAATACGGAAGTGTCATATCATTCATACTGAATGTAAATGCTATGAGAGAGAGATATGATTTATAAATGTGTTTTCAATTAACTTTGGTATTTGAAAAAAACTAATTAAATAAATAATTTCTTAAGGGAATTGTTTTTCGAGAATAGACACTCAGTGTATCCATAGGTAATTACGAAATCTGTGTGAAATCGTCACCATGGCAACTAGCTGCAACAAATGTTTGTAACTGCAGTAGTTTGCAGGAGATGTAATATGAAGGAACTCCATCCCAATACCAACCAATTGGTCCACACTGAATCACTACAACAGGGGGACCAGGCTTATATACCTAGTGTTAATACCACCCTTCCATTGAAACCAGCTCAATTCCAATATATTTTGGATAAAGGTGAAGTTATGTTCTATCTTTGTCTATAACAGTTTGCCAAACAATTCAGCTATTCATTCACACCTGTCATCAGTGACCACCTGGTCTATGCATGTACTTCGGTCTTTTTCATTGTCCTATGACTGGTCGCTGAATACAGGTTGCAAGGTTTACCCAGTAGCACCAGCTATGGTAGCCTTGTTCTAAGCATAGCAAGCAAAACTGGTGCTGTAGGGTACCACTACCACCCGCAATGTTATACTGCCATACATCAGGGTAAAGGGCACCTCTAATCACCCCAACAGACAAATCAAAAGGGGTTCAGCAACCAAAGACTGATGCAGTGCCAATAGCCTTATAAAGCCAGCATTCGGTGACTGTAAATTATTTCATTATGGCCTCTCTGATGCTGTTCAGGGGATGAGTGATGAGGGATGCAGCACATTGAGGATGCTGAATAATTTTTTCATCAATCTGGATTCCGTGTCTCTTGGTCACCCTGTAGAGGGCGCCAGGGGGGGGGGGATGCCCCAAGGTGCATTCCAGAAGGGGATTCAGGCTGTCATTGTCTTAGGTTAGGTATGCATCTTTGAGCGATGTCACAATTGCAAATTGTCTGTCTTGAGTCTGAATTGCCTGTGTTTGTCTGTGCACAATATCTCTGTCAATGTCTGCATACCAGCTGTTTTGTCTATCGTTCTTTCACTGAAATGTATGTCTGTCTTTCTTTCTGTCTTTCTTTCTGTTTTTCTTTCTGTCTAGATGTCTAGATGTCTTTCTGTCTAGCTCTGGAGGTCACTGAGACACACATTATCTAAAACTATTTATATGAATTGTACTAAAATAGCTTTAGCAGAGAGTCTATAGAGTATACAGCCTACACGATATGAAAATATCCATGAATTCTGTTTACATCAATTCAAACCAAGATATCATATCCTTTGTAATATGACAACTTTTTGACAAGAATATGTTATTGAAATTTGATCCCTATGCATTGTGAAAACGGTGAGTTTATTCTGTGTATGAGACTGCAATGATGGTTGAGTCATAGAGTAGCTCTGGTTGAGTTAACACTGCTCTCTATGGAGCTCTTCTGTGAATACCTGTTCTTGAGTGATACTATGCATTCTGTCTGAATTCTTCCGCTGACTGGACTTCTTGAAAAGGTGTTTATTTTATCGGCGTAGACAGGTGTGTGGGGCAGGTGTGTGCTGCGGCCTCAAAATGATTAGACCAAATCACACCCCCGTAAATTACTGCGCCACACCAGCAGCCGGATCACACCCACTGAGTGTCTGTGTCACTCCGCGCTCCGGGACTATTTATCACGCGGCATTTTTACTCGCTTGCGACGCGGTCGTGACGTCATCAGACGTGCGAAGATGGCGTTAGTCTGTATTAGATCAGATGTGTTGCTGCTGCTGCTGCTAATAGTCTCACTAATTAGTCTTTCTTCCCCTCTTATTACTCATTTTGCTTTTCAGACTTAGTAGGTCATTACAAACTGATTCCATTAATATAATTTTCTCAGGGAAATAACAGAAATCAACTGAACGATAAGATGTCAAATATGCATTAAAATGCACTAAACATACTGCTGCTGGGATGCGCTTTCCTTCAGCCAATCACAGCCAAGGGCAGAAACTTTTCCAGCCAATAGAATTGCAGTATTCCGTTGTAGCCACCTGGTGCAAATACAGAGAACCTTCCGTGAAAATCAGCTTATAGTGCGCATAATTCCGGAGTAGAGTGTTTAGCTGACAAGTAGTGGGTCCCAGATTCAAGTTCTGGTCTAGATAGCATTAACAGTGAAACCCGCCTCACTATTAAGACCACCTCACCATCGAAGCCACTGAATTTTGCCCTTAATGGCGAGGTTGCACTGTTTGGATTTTGTGGTTATCTTAATTTCATTACTATGCAGAGTCAAGTAACGTTTCCCAACCCTGTGGAAAATCCTCCACAATCAAATTGTTGGATAGGAGTGGCAGAGTATTTCTTATGAAGATTAGATATATATATATATATATATATATATTAGACGTAAGACATTATATATAGGCATATTTTAAGTTTTTATTTTACTAAACAAAACAAGAAATTATAATTATTCTGACGCCCTCTGGACGTCTCATACTGCCGTAATCAGACTTGTTATGCAAGAGCCTGTTATATCAATCCCGAAAATAGTCCTTAATCCAGACTGTCTCAGATGACCTTTCCAAAGCGAGACACATCTGCATCTATTGCCCTCTCCATCTCTACAGTGGCGACACCTACTTCCTGTCCAGGTGATTAGCCATGCAACGCGTGTACCCTTCGAAATGAGTTCACGTGTGCCTCGCCCGTTCCTATTCTGTGAGTGTCAAGGGCCTGCTGATCACAATTATTCCTTTTTTTCCCTTCTTGATTTCATTTGCCACTGCAGCTGGGTCTGCCCGAAATCTCCACTCGTGGTCGTGTCAAATAAGGCCTCTAGGCGAGCAAGATGCGAGTAAAATGTATTGTGCCGCGTGAAACTTCGGACTATACTGGTATATTTGGATCAACGTTAAAATCTAGCGTCTTGTATAAGTTTGTAATATTGTGAGAAAGATTGTTTTCGAGATCATTAGCCAGCATTTAACAATAATCGGAAACATACTGATAGGGAATAACACTAGACATCGCGATAGATAGATAGATGGGTAGATAGGTAGGTAGGTAGATAGACAGGTAGATAGATAGACAGGCAGATAGATAGACAGGTAGATAGATAGACAGGTAGATAGACAGGTAGGTAGGTAGGTAGTTAGATAGATAGATAGGTAGATAGGTAGGTAGATAGGTAGATAGGTAGGTAGGTAGGTAGGTAGGTAGGTAGACAGATGGATAGATAGATAGATATTAGATAGATATTAGATAGATAGATAGATATTAGATAGATATTAAAACGGCCTCATCATTGAGCTTTCTACTGCATCAGATACTGACTGAATTTAGTGAATTAGTGACCATGGCAAAATCCTTCCCAGTGCCCTATGTACTGTTTATACATATTTACCTTCACCATATCATCATATTCATATTGACAATGACAATTTTATGAGCCAAAATGACCTCGAATGTGCTCACTCGATAACCTCACACCACAGGAATCTCCATAACCTTGATGGACACATTGTTTTGACCCAATTGACATTGTCTCTCTCTTGTCTCTTTCTCTGGCAGTAATTGTCTCTCTGCAATGAGACCTTGTGATATTTTGACACGTGGTATGAAGCAATATCCTGCGATGGTGGTCTGCAGTTTTGGAAATTGGGCTAGCGGTTACAGTGGTCGGTAGTTCATTTAGAGGTCATAGATTCGATGCTTAGATTCGAATAAATGACTTATGTATTTGCTAAAAGTATACGAAAGTTGTTGATATGTTGCAAATTAAGCATATCATGGTCCTGCATGCATGATATGACTATGCGAAGGCAATAAAATATCACACACAAAAATAATATATTGGTGCATACATCTATATTTGGAATGGTTTTAGAATTGATTTTAACAGGAATATAAGAATCAATTCAATCTGTTACTGAAATAATATATATCAATGAGTCAACAATCTCCCTTTTAGAGTGCTAGACAATCAGTCATTTAGACAATTGGCCAGTCATGTGGTTGGTCAGTCACTATACCAGTTAGTCCGTCAGTCAGTCAGTCAGTCAGTCAGTCAGTCAGCACGTCAGTCAGTCAGTCAGCACGTCAGTCAGTCAGTCAGCACGTCAGTCTTGATATCAGTACGTTAGTCAGTCAATGAGTCAATGAGTCAGTCAGTCAGTCAGTCAGTCAGCCAGTCAGCCAGTCAGCCATTGATATCGTAACTCTAGTCTGTCTGTCAATCTGTCTGTCAGTCTGTGAGACCAAGTTAATCATTTCTAGGATCACAAAATCGAATGTATGGAAACAGTCCCATATTCTATGCATAAGACGAACTTGAGACATCAGCCACACAGCGCACTTCTTCTCGCAGTCTCTCACACTGAAGATGCATTTTCCTTGAAGGACTTTCTCAATTCAGGATGAAACCGAATCTGCTGCAAATGGAAATGATCTTGAACATCTTGCATCCTCAGTATCGAGATGCTTCTGCTAAGAGCTTTCATGGATCAAGTTTTCAGTTTGCTTAATGAATCTTTATTGCTGACAAGGACGCTACAAGTCTGGACTGCAAGTGGTTACAAAAGGTATCCATGTACATCTGGTAGACAGAATATAGATGGAATGAAATAGAAAGTTGGTCAGAAAGTCACAGAATACATGGTTTTGAGGAGATATGGAAACTAGTAAAAAATACACATGTAATACAGTTGGGGGGGGGGGGGGGGAGTTTTCGCACACCCGTTAAATGGGCAAGAATTTTTTGCGAAAGCACTTTGATGATGTCAGTTCTTGTCTACCTATGTAAAGACTATTTTGCCAGTGTGTTTGATCATAAGGTTAATGTGTATATCATTGTGCACAATGCTCTGAGGGACAGAATTACCGAGACATAGTCGTGAATATAAAAGTAATTTTAGACAGATATAAAGATATTCTGGTACGTGAATATAAAAGTAATTCCAAGTGTCAAAAGACTAGGACCAGACATTGAGAAATTTGCAAAGTAGCACTTGGTACCATCATGGCATTTTAAATCTCAAACAGAATGGGCACCAGAAGCTATAAATCAATTCTTTTTCTTCCTCTGACAAATGAGGAGAATTATTCCTGACAAATTCAGGAAATGCTAAGTGTTGTTTCCATCTGGTTGCCCTGACAACCATGCCGTGCACCAACTGACCTCATTACAGCTGCTGTTCTTGAAGGTACAGCTTCAAGCACCTCTAAATCAAAGTTACAAAAAGAGGAAAATCCACCTATTCACCAGAGACACCTGTTGGGGAGGGTTCACGTGATTTGAGGGGTCCTTGAGGTCTTGTAGGTCATGTGACCAACCCCTATGGACCACCAAGGACCTAGGAGGGTCCTTATGTCCCCAAGTGGACCCCAGGAGGTCCCAAGCCACGCTGCAAAATATGACTCATGGCCTCTTAAGAAACATGACCTTTTTTCATAATGAAAAAGTCCAGTCAGTGAACTACATAGGTCTAAGACCTCTCCATTGAAGCCAGTTTGATACCAAAATCCAATTATATCGTAATAGTGGGGTGGTTAAAGGTAGAACGGCCACCCCACATTACTTTAGTTGTTACATATGGTCCATAGTCTACTTTTACAATGTTATTTACCTCACTATTAAGACCACCTCACTATTAAGGCCTACCAAGTTTAGGTCCGGAGTGTACATATACAATATTTGAACTCGCTAATAAGACCACCTCATTATTAAGACTACTAAATTCTGGATCTAGGATGATCTTGATAGTGTGGTTCAAATGTATAAATAAATCGATTTGGCGAATTTCTGCCTTGTTTTTTAGATGGCTTCATTGGTGAAGTGGTCTTATAGGCAGGTTCTACTGTACAGGGGAACTTGGGAAAGGCGATGCTCTATTGCATACTCAACACATTCAATGGAACGTACAATCAACTTTACCCCCTTTGAGGGTATAGATCATGGGTGTGTACTTTTTGATTACCATAAAAAACACCCCATGGCCCGTATGACCTGTGACCCTTTTCAAATTGCCAATGCTGATTCCATTCTGATTCTGCAGGAACCATGCTGCTCTATTCACAAATACACTTGGCATTTATTTGACCATCAATGTCACAGGCATCAAGTTAAAAATCACCTCTCGACAGGGTTCCTCATAAAAGAGATTTCTATGAGAGGAAATTGGTCTTTGGGTATGGTTAAGTGTAGTGGAGTAGTTGGTTGAGTGACTGCTTGCTTCACTATAAAGTAGAATTTTCTAATTTTTAAATAACTGCTTTGTGGTGATAATGATTATGACAAATTTTCATGCTATAATGATGAGATTCATAATAAAAAAAGACGAAATTGTTTTGTATTATTTTTTTTAATTTTCACGATCGGTTGGTATGATAAGCTGACAAAAATTAAGCATAAAGTTATGAAATTATAAGTTTCATAATGGTGACATAAAATAAAGCAGTACTAACTGGCAAAACAGGCACTTCCATATTACCAGCTGGCAAAATAGACTTTCACAGCCAATGAAAAATAAGCTTGTATGTCTCCTGACAATGCTGACACCATATTGAATTACCAACTGATATTCCAACATAAAACAACCAACCAAATCGTATTTTTAGTGCAAACTGAAACATTTTATCTTGCCAGCAATTCACATTCGGAGTAAGAAGAGTAACCAGTGTCGTCTGAATTCTTTAATCATTTAAAACATCATAAGGCTGCAGCCTGGCTCCTTGAATTACTCCATATTTTGTATCATGGTTAAACATAAGATTCTTATATCCCTGTGCATAGAAAACCTGTGGGCTTCAAATATACTAAGACCTTTGAAGCCCAGGGACCTGAGAGGAAAACAGGAAGTCGGTGAAGCTATTTAGGATGACAAAAAGGTCACGTGACGTGTGCCAGAGACAGGAGGGCTACAGAGGTCTTGGAGAAGCGGAAATGACCTCTAGAGGCTTAGGAGGCCCTCTCCCAGGAAATGGGGCATTATGGGTAGCAGATTATGAGTGACAGGTCACTGCGCATGGAATTATGGGTAAAAGAAGGTAGGCAGAAGATGTTGGATGCAGAGGAAGTTATAAGATTGGATTGGAGCCAGGCATTGGTGCTAAATAAGACTGTTGACAGGTTGGTTTGCCTTTTGGAAGTAATGGCGTGTAAGTTGGTTTCTTGGTCAATCTATCTATCTATCTCTATATATCTATCTATCTATATATCTATCTATATATCTATATATCTATATACCTATCTACTACCTATCTATCTATCTATCTATCTGTCTATCTATCTATCTCTATCTATCTAGCTATCTAGCTATCTAGCTATCTAGCTAGCTATCTAGCTATCTATCTTAGACTACCTATCTACCTATCTATCGAAACATGTCTATCATCCCAGAATGTATACCTATTATATATATATGCCTATATATCATGGTTGTCCATACCTTTTAGCACTAAGTACATCTGTTTCAAATTACAGTTGAAATAGATTAAATATATATTATATAGAAAGTTATGTTGTACTTAAAGAAGTCCATAAACATTGCCGCCTCTTTTTCGTCCATTGGGGCAGTCGATATGACCATATTTAGAACCTACAACAAGTCAATTTTATTTTAAGATGATTGAAAATTGAGCACAATCTCAGAATTATGATAAATGACACTAAACATCTATCTTAAAAGTTGCATCGTGTGCACAGAATAATTGACATTTAACAAAAAAAAAACAGCCCTTTCATCTATTCCTGAGGTTTATATCAGCTGTGGCAGGTGATCTGGCAACATTTAAGTCAACAAAATTACTTGACTACTAATACCTATTCTTCGGAGTTTTAGTGTAACTTTAAGTGTGTAATATGCCCGTTTTTCACTGGGGTATGCAACAGGTTTTTGTAAATGGTTTAGACCCTTCCCTGAGGGGATACTTACTGAGGCAGAAAAAAGACCCCACCATGGCCTATCATGTCCTATTGGAGTCTCAGGAGGGTAATAACCCCCTCATAACATTTCACCCCTCAGGTGTATCCACTTCTTTTGACACCCCGGTAGCTTTTTAACCCTGGTTGGGTTACCCTGGTATAATGGCATTCTCCCCTGTGAGACACAAGACTGGCAAAGATATACCTGTGGTGAATGGGTTCCCTCCAGGTATGCACAGGACTGGACTATATGTGCAAATCTAGTATGGTGTCTTTTTGGCTGTCTTGTCTTTCTGGTTCTGTCCTTCTGTCTGTGTTTATTTTCTGTCTGTGTCTTCATGTCTGTTGTGTCCAGCTGATTACAATCTGTCTGTTTGACCTTTTGCCATAGATAGATAGATAGATAGATAGATAGATATGGGAAGGGCAGCCCTCTAAGGCAAGTTATTGCCGCTATCTAGGGTTGATTGATGAGATGAAAGAGAAAAGAGAGAGTCCACCCATGTAATTACACATTTACCCCATTGTTGGGATATTTTACTTGCCTCAGCATCGACACCGAGTACAAGGGACCGCCAATTTAACGTCTCATATGAACGACATCCAGCTGGGTCCTTCATAGGACAGGCAGGCAGGCGTCTTACCACTAGACCACCCAGCTGCATATATGGCCTGCTGTTTGTCTTTCTGGCTGTTTCTGTCTGTCTGTCTTACTCTGTGTATCTGTCGCCGATTCAGTCTCTTCCTGACTGTGTCTGTCTGCCCTGCGTACATGTATGTTTTTCTGTCTCTTTTTGACTCAGTGTCAAAGTATGTTAAGCCATTACAGAAAACTACTTGAAAAAGACTCATGCTTGACTAGCTTAGTAATCTCGAGATTGCAGATAATGCTGTAAAATACAACCGTTATTTTTAAGGATTTGTGTTGAAACTGCTCTGCAGTATTGAACCAGTTTTGGGACATGTATAATGAGAGATCTAAGCAATTTCTGCATTTTCTTTGTCAGGTGCAATTTCCATTTTTTTTGCACTACATATATTCTTTGAACTTTTAGTAATCCCTAAATCTTAGTAATCCGCAAATTTACTGTGAGCTACGTTTCCATTGGTCTTTTGATATACGTCTGGATTTTTCCTAAAAAATCCCAGCACTTGTTCAGTTTTTCTATACAGTGTATAGTCATGTGACAAAATCCCCCAGAGATGAATAGAAAATACCAGATAACTAAAAAGGAAAAATATGAAACCATACGGATTCATAGTGTTGTCTAAGAGCTTTTCTACTACATTTTGTTGGTTTTTTTGGGCAGACAGTTATTTGCTATAAAAAACATTAAAAAAATACACTATGTATGGAAGATTGTATTTCTGTATTTGATGCAAAAGATGGTAAATATTTAATGAAAGGATAATTATAACATTATTACATAACACTCAGTATATTTATTTGCCAATTGATAAAGGCAAGACCCTTAATATGTGCCATATATAATGACCAAAGCAAGAATTTGAAATGAGACATCATATACTTGGGTTTTGAGATAAGCTTGTACACACACGGACAGATCTAGGATTTTTGGAAAGGGGGGTGGGTCAGGCATAGGACTTGTACGAGCAGCGAATGTGCGTTGTCCTGCTAGGGGGATCTGGGGGCATTTTTGCCAGAGAAAAGGGGGGTTCAGGACCCCCTTGACCCCCCTCTAAATCCGACCCTGACACACAGGAGTTAGACTCAGAAGTCAGACTATAATAACATTTTTCAGAATGCCTGGAGGTCTAGATGTTATGTAACAGTATCCTAATAGGATTTGGAGGCAAACATTCTGTTTTCTAGGAAAAAGAAAACTTAGGAAAATCCAAGAAAATATCTGGGGTAAAAAAAGAAGAAAAAAAAAACTAAGCCCGAGCGATATTAGAGTACTCATGGGCAATATTAAAGTAGCTGGCCACCTGCGTTGTTTTAGGCCCTTTGATGCTAGGTGGCGCTTGTATCTGAATCTAATCAGCCATCTTGGATATTATGGGATGGTTAATGAAGCGCGAATTGGGGTAAGGACGCCTGAAACAGGTGTACACACTTCAAACGGTGAAAGCAGACGAAACATTTCTCCAGAGCAGACGAAAAATTTCATCAAGCAGATAAGAGAAGTAGAACATACTGCCTCAGTGCTGTTGCCATGGTGTTTAATTGGAGAACTTTTGATAATTACATGGTATCTGATTGGTCTAATGAAGCAGAATTTCTGATAAATTTAATTAAATCGACTTAATTGATATTTAACATGTAAACTGCAAGATTTGAAGTGAAAATCTCAACGGAAACCTCTTTATCAGACTTCCTCAATATTAAGGCCATCTTTTTTCTTTCTTTCTTTAAAAAAATAAAATAAAATCAGTAAATTTCAGTGTTGTTTTTGGTATATTTAGAAATACATTATTGGTCATACTATTCTTAGTTTCGAAAGCTTTTCTGTTGTGAAATAAAGTAAATACAATTGCTTTTATTACACTAATTATATGTTTTTGAAAATACAAATTAAAGTGTAATAATATGGAATTAAACCTACCTGCCAAGATGCCTCTGGGGCAAGCTTTCTACCCATTGCTCTAGAATTCAACTATTCACTCTCTAAAGATTTCCTTTCAAGATTTCTAAAGCTCTGATTAATTATTCAACCCTTACAATGGAGTTGTTTACTCTGAAGATCAGCTCGAGTTCTTTGTTCCGTGCACGATTTTGATCTCTCAGGATCTCCAGCGATTACGTAACGTATTTTGATCAAAACGGAATCAATTTTGCAAAGTAGGTCAGCAATTAGCCATTCTGGATCTCTCTGATTATCTTTGTTTATTTGTACAAGGGGTGTCTTTGATTTCCACCTCCACCCCCCCCCCCCCAATAGATAGATAGATAGATAGATGAAATATAGATAGATACACAGATCACAGATAGATAGATAGATAGATAGATAGATAGATAGATAGATTGATAGATAGATAGATTGATAGATAGATAGATAGATAGATAGATTGATAGATTGATTGATTTTGTTCATTGAGCTGGATCTAAATTTAACCATCTAAATAAGAAAAAAATGACTAACGAGACTTTTACAGACAGACAGAAAAAAAGACAGACCAACAGACAGCCATACTACCATATGGTTACCAGATCACTGATTCTCAATTCTTTTGTCCCAAACAGTCTCTTTAAGGCTCATTCAGTCTGTCTCAATCTCTCTCGCTCACTTTTTAGTTTAATCAAGTGTCCCCCCAGCTTTAACCAACACAAAAGGTTTAAAAACCCTCAAAATTTCCACCTTAATCTAATCTGGGCTAATCTTTGAGCAAAGATTAAACCCTAATGGGATTAGATTATACTGAAAGGAACCTGCTGTGGGTGAAACTCGTTTACAGTTTGCAGACATTTTTAAGACTAACAAAGAAAGTGAAAAAATGGCCAGAACAAAAGGTTTTCAATTAAGGGCCATTAACCCCGCGCGACCTTTTGAACAGGTCACACGACAGTAGCGACACCTACGTCACCCCCAGGGGAAGTTAAATTCAATTACAGATTGAACGAGATTAAAAGAAGAAGGGGCACAATGAAAGAATGGGATAAAAAAAAGGGTACAATGAAAGAATGGGCTGAAAAAAGTCCCAAAAAATGATCAACCAAGAAAAAAAGTGTTTGCATATGACTCAGATTGACTGACCATGGAGTCACAAGACTCCATGGACTGACTGACTGACCCTCTCTAACTATCTGTCTACCTATCTATCTATCTATCTATCAGCCTACACTCCCATCCTCTCTCCCCCCCCCCCCCGTTTTACAAAAATCCCGATTTTCCTACTCACATCAAATAAATTACACCCTATTTTCCTGAAATCTGCGAAAATTAAACGATTCAATTGACTATTATGTCATTTTATGGCAGATTCTGTCAATTATAACTACTCTCCAAGCACGGAGGCGGGTTAACAAACAAGCGTGCTCTCTAACGCCGGAGGAGGAGCTGAAGCGTGACGTCAGGTCGTCTGCGCGTGACGATTCGAACGAAAAACTTTCGCCATGTCAGACGACTTTTGGAAAGCGACGTCTGAGCACGAATTGATAACAAATGTTTACTGTGTTATTCGCTGGGATTAATGTTGATAATGTTGAATTGTAGAACATGACTTTTGGACATATTCAAGTTCGGTGTATCAATGCATATTATACGAATGCTTGAATATCTCCCTGTATTTTGTGAGGAGAATTTATAAAGGGATTTTTACATGCAATACATGAGTAGTTTTATGACAAAATAATGCTACAATGAAAGGTTAACATCAAGGATTCTATATTGTATTTGTTTGAAAGGGTTAAGCAATGGAATTGTCCTATATACAAAGCTTTGTCCTTATCTATAAATGATATTTGAATTTTTGCAATTTATGGATTTAATAAGAATTCTAATTCTGGAATAAGAACATATTACAAAGAATTCATATTGCAGTTTATAAGCTTACAATTAAGCTTTGCTGTCCAATAGTGAATTACCAGAATACCGCTCTTATAATAGTTGTTAATGCTTGTTAATGATTGTTGCCATGGATATTTGCTTGTGACGTCATTTATGACCACCCAAGGAACTATTTCACATACATCATCTCTATTGTATGTACAAGAATTCCAGATTACACCTTAAGGAATACATTGGAAAACATTCCGCTATAAACAAACTAGGATTTCCCAACACAATAAAAAAAAAAGTACATTCTATGTTGATTTACGACATATATAAACTATATGTACCCTCAATAAACAACAAACAAAATACTGGCAATTCCAGTATTTCATTTACAATCTTCTTTTGACTTATGATCTTGGATATTCCAGCGATATTTGTACATTTTATGGTTATATTAACGGTTATATATCCATATTTTAAGTGTTTCTCATCTTTACAGAGAATGTACATATCTGACTTCGCTCATATTTGATGCTGAGCTCTTGGATTATAGAAGCTACAGTGACTGGCAGAGTTCCGAATTCCTAGAAGTACACTGTTTTAACAGGATGGAATGTTTCAAAGTATTTCATGGAATTTTTTTGTTCTTTTTCATGTTCGTTCCTGGATGGGCTCTGGTTCCTTTCGCAGATCAAGGTAAGAATTTGAAGATTTTAAAAATATATTTTTTAGTTATTTTACTGTACATGTGTCATTGGTTTGTCTGCAGTTGGTAAGCCCATGCAGACCACCTCACTCTTAAGACTACCTAACTATTAAAGCCACTTACTTATGAATATTAGACTAATATTGGGTTTGATTTTAACAATTGTTGTCTTTATGGAGAGGTTCTGTGGTGCTTACTATTTATATTCGCTTATTTATTTCTGTCTTGCTGAACACTGTGTGTCAACATATAAGCCGAGCAACTTAATTATGTACATTCTTTGCTAGTTTACCTTGGAGAAATTAGAACGCTCTAATTCCTCCAAGGTTAAACAAAATGATTGGTTAAACTATGTAGCCGATAGGCTGAGTATAGACTTAAGAAATCTTCTCTAAAAAATACAAGAGAAGTGGATTCATATTTGTTTTAGTTTAGGCAATTTTTCTCAATTGCCTGCTTGTCAGAACAAGAATTGCGTAAACTCAGCACATGAACATCTAATTATTCTGTAATTTCATTGTTAGACTTTTAATACCACCATAAGCAAGCCTATAGACTATAATAAGAGAAATTGGCTAATTCACTTTAGATGAGTAAACGAGCAAAACATGTCCATAATTAGATCGCTTGGCTTATTAGTTATAAGCAAGACAAATTGAGGTTTCCTAAGTATGTAAATAGGTAACCTATGTGTTGTTAATTTTACCAATACCCTATCTTTATGTTGTTGTCATTTGAAAGTATGGTTCGACTTTCAACATACCTATGCAGAGGCAACTTAAAGACACCACCTATGTTGTTAATGTTAGTGAAAACTTGAAAAGTGCATTGCATTGAATAATATGGACATTTTTGAAAAATATTATTTATTAATATAGACCTACCACCTTCAATTTGATAATATGTAAACAACTCTTTAATATCTTATATTATGCCTATGTGGGTTTATATCAAAATTATGAAGCATGAAAAATATGAAATTGATTTAAATGGCCACTCCACACTCGAGTAATGTTCATGTTTAGCATTCCTTTCTATATAACAAATTCTTAAGGCTTTATGACTTGCACCTTATCTCTGGCTATCTTAGCTTTCAACATGAGCTTAGATTTTAAGTTAAAATTCTGCAAATTTCTTTGATGTGTAAATGTGATTCAAGCTCTTTCATGCACTTATTAAATTGAAAACTGCACTATACATGTTTAATAGCCCATTTAAGTTAAACGTTGTTTGCCTTTCTGAACTAATTTAACTCACTGTCAAGTCTTCACAATATTATATGTCTCATAAACTTTGATTTAAAAGTGTTTTGAAAAATTTTTGAATTTATGATTTTATCTTTTACCACTGTTAATACATTTTTTCATGGTCAGACGTCATATATATATTACACGAATAACAATATATAACATTTATAGTTGCCTGAGTTTTTGTTTATTTCGTGAGCTAGTTTTTCTGTTATGTTCTGAAATATATTGAGGCTGCTTCAAGGATAGCCCTTCTGTGCATGAGTATGAGGTTCTATGCCGAGGCATGCGAAAGATCCCAACCACTGGATTAACTGCTATGTGGTATGAACTAACTGCCTAATCATCTCATCATTACGTCTACTGCTGACGCTGACCACTTTAAAATAGCTTCATTACATCTCCTTTTCTGGTTGTCTAAGATGTAACATTAAACGTTATTATCATGTCAAGGTTTCTTGGAAATATTTTTTTGTATTTTGCCCCTCATGTCATTGACTGATATTTTGGTCAAATTTGGAGAAAAATACACGAAAAGTTGACCACTTTATCATGGCATCATCATATCTGCCTTTCTGCTTGTCCAAGATGTAACAATAATTATAATATCCAGTTATATTGGAAATACTTTAGTTCATTTACCATCCGAAGTTTGACCTGTCTCCATGACTGATATTTTGATCAAGAGAAATACAAGAAAAACAAGATATAAAAAGAAATATTTTAGCACACCAAAAAAGAAGAGGAAACCCCTATGGTGCCAGTATGAAATTACGTGTCTGTCTCTCTAGCTGTAAAGTATGGGGAGCTTGACATCTCTGGTGTTATATGAGAAGAATTCTTACTCTTTTTTTCCTCTTTTTCTCAAAAATAATGAGCTCGGAAAGAAGCCATCATAGAGCCTAGCTCCCCGGGAGATCTTGTGCAGAAATTCGAGTCAAGTCGAGATCAGTCATGTAACTTGAGATAGCATTTTATATTGCCCTTTTTCTAAATGATGCATTTGTTGTGGCTCAAATGGCTCAAGATGTACGATGCACAAAGATTGTATTGTATTGGACTGTGTTGGATCATGGAGGTACCTCCATGGTTGGATCAATGCTACTGTTCTGAAGCTTAGTTAGCTTATGTCAAGGTATATGCCAACAGCAGGCAGATGTAATGATGAGATGATAAGGCTGCTTTCAGACCAATTCGTGTTACAAATTAACCCCATGAGTGGGGTATTTTACTTGTCCCTGCAAAGACGCCGAGTACAAGGTACCCCTAATTTAACATGTCAATGAGATTGACATCGTCTAAAAAGGTACATTATGTAAAAATGAAGATGATTTTAAGCAATAAAATAACCCCCCCCCCCCCCCCACCCCAAATAACTTGAAACAATTAAACAGAGGGACCAGAAAGTTGGATTTTGTAAAAAATGTCAAGTTAAATACCACTATAAATTGAAGGTACCTACAATAGGCAAAATGCAAACATATCTTAATACAAATGTTAATAGCGTGTCAAGAAAATAGCACTAATTAGAAATGAACCACAATTATCTCACTTGAGAACCTCAATGTTTTGTGGAGATCAACATTTTTGCCATGGTAATGGCAGGAGCAATAATATGCTTGGCTTGTTTAGCATAATGCCAACAAATTGAGAACATAAATTTCAGGAACATGAAGAAATGTGATATTTCCCATGTGCCTTTTAATTTATTACTGGAATTTTATGGTCGAAAGATAACTTTGTGAAGTAAGTAGGGGAAAAATTTAGATTTGTAGTTGAAATATGAGTCAAATCAAATTAAACTTATTTTTAAATTGGTTGGGTGTTCACCTCATTAAAATGAAAAATAACAGAGGAAAAAATTAACATTTTCTGAATGTCCTTTTTTAACTTACTTTAATTGCTGCAATATGTTAGGTTTTTTTTTTTATATTTTCTTCAGACTCCTGTCAGAATTGTCCCAAAGTTTTTCGACAAAACCTAGTTAAAAACACTGAAAAATAAAGAGGAAAAACCCAAGACAAATGTGGTGTTGAAACAAAAATACTTCTAGAAACAGACGGAGAAATATTAGATAATGAAAGTATTGTCAGCAAGTCGTCCATCATTTCGTTTGAGTTGAAAGATTCGAAGATTTACTGAATAACTTCAAAAGACTTTACAAATTATCAGTGACGTAAATGACTGCTTTTTTGGACTGAACATTTTAATTGACATATCAACGACTGTAGGAATTTTCTTATGCTGTTGATAGTTATTTGTTTAGCAGTATTTTGCTGTTTTAGGGAGGGTATGTTAATTCATCTCAATTTAACAGAGCACCCATAGTCTACCATTGAAATTGATAGATAGCATTCTTGAATGATGACTGACTGACTGGCTGACTGGCTGGCTGACTGACTGGCTGGCTGATTGACTGACTGCCTGACTGACTCTGACTGACTGACTGCTTGACTGACTGACTGACTACCTGCTTGGATGACTGACTGACTGACTGACTGCCTGACTGACTGAGACTGACTGACTGCTGACTGACTGACTGAATGTCTGCCTGCCTGACTGACTGCCTGACTGATTGGCTGCCTGACTGACTGACTGACTGGCTGCCTAGCTGGCTGATATATCTTTAAAACAGCTTTTGAAACCTAATACATGTCAGCATGTATTTTTGCAAAGTGAATTTGTTATTTATCACTTAAAAGAAACATCCCTGCATGCATTGAAATACCAGACTCTTCCAAAAACTTCAATATTTTATCCTTAATAAACAAGTTAATATCTGAACATTTCTCTGTGATAAATCACCCTGACTTAACAAGACATATTTTGACTCTGTGGGGCCCCCATAAGCACAAAATAACCAGTGCATTCATTTTGATGACTCTCTGGTGTCACTTTACATAGATAGGCAAAAAAATTTTGAATTTTGAATAACTTGATACTTCAGGAGCAACTGGTTTTCAGCCAAGCATTTTAAGATTGATATCAGCAATGTGTACTGTTATGCCAGTGGTTCTGACTGGCAGCAATGTATAACTGTGTTTTTGTGGGAGTATCAGCCAGTGAAAATGCATAATAAAAAGAGTAAATTTATTGGGATTTATAATCATTTTGGTTTTTTTTTAATGTTGTGTTTATTTAATGTTAGCTACTTTTTGCTTGTTTTTTGGTAGATTTTGCAATTAAACATTTCTGTTTATTTGTGTAACGTTTTCCAAAAAACTTTAGGCTTTGTTTATAACTTCATGAGTATTTTAGCGGCTCATATGTTTATCCAATACTCAGAAAATAAAGAACATGTTTCCATAAATAAACAAAACGCTATTTTACTGCTTCATACAATTAAGTCTAACTAAGGTTGTTGATAATTTAGTTTCTTTTTCCCCCTACAAATCCCATTAACTTTATCGTAGCTCAGCTATCTCAGACTTTATACACTGTTCTGAGTAGTCTATAAGCAAATTCAGTGTTTGTGGTGATCTCAATGCTCTACCAAGTGTTGTATGGCTATGTCTGACTTGTAATTTGATCTCCTTATAGACTTTAACAATAGCTATGAACTGAACACCTCGCCATAGGACCTATTTAATTGTGGGTGACCTCAAAAGTCTTAGGGAGGTACAAGGCATAGCTGCTATTTGTTTTTTTTTGTGGCTTATGCTATGTTTTTGTGGCCTGTTTTTTATCACTAGAAATAACTGGGTTTTCAGGGTGTAACTGATGTAAATGATGAGCATGTTTGTGAAGTTTTTTTAAAGTAGAATTTTCGTATTAAAAAGTTCAAGGTTAAGGTGGTAAAATAATTTATAATAGGTTTTGCTAAATTTTATAAATAATATATTTAGTTGATTTATGTAAGACTTAGCATTAAATAAGTACAGATCTTGAAATAAATTGCAACATTTTGAAAGAAATCTGTAAATAATTGGTAATATATAAGAAGTGATAAAATAGTATAATTAGAAAAATTGCTATAGAGCAAATAAATATGTATATAAATGTGCTGAATGCTTTATGGTCATTGCAAAAATCCATTATATTTCACTATTCAAGACATGATTTAGCTTTTTGTGATAGACTCTGTGACAGTGTTATATAATGAGAGTGTAGATCTAACTAAGTATTTGATATGTCAGACCTAATATTTGATTACTCTTAGACTATCTTTCTATTGGTACATGATCAAATTTGCCTCATGGGTTTTCAATGCATTTGAATCAATATAATTGGGCGAAAACCATGCGTTTTTCATGCGTTTATCCAACTCATGGAAAATGTACACGTGTGGCACATTTGGCCATGTAGTGTTACCTAATTATTAAGAAAACCCATTTTACCGAATATATATTTGTAATCCCACACTTTATGTATGCGAGTAACTTATTATATTTTCCCCTTATACTGCACAGTAACACCTGCGTGCACTTGGATAGTATAGAATCTCAATTAAGTGACTTTCCAGTGCATTTGAAGCTGTTTAAAGCCATTTTAAGTTTGCTATTGTCACTTTTATTTGCTTTTATGACAGTATTTGGTTTGTGTAGCCTTGGTGTCATAGTGTGAGGATCCAATGATTTATTACTTTATGGCAAAATTGTAACTTTGTGAATCGCTGGACCTTTACGAAATTGCCTCAGAATCGGTTTGTGGTGGCCTAGACATGTGCCTGGGCGTCTGTCATATTATTTACAATTTGTTATGAGTCAGTAATTATGATGTTTAAAGGTTATTTCAGAAATTGTTGATGTTATAGGTGAATAATGTCCAGATAAGTGTGGCTTAGAATGTCACGTAATGTGGTATCATCTGTGGTAGTGTGGCTTCATTTACAATGTACATTACCAAAGAGTAGAAATGGTAAGAGGAGACACTCGCCCATTTTGTAAGGCATGTCAGGGTTGGTTATGGGCGATAATAGGCGTCATTTGCAATATTACATTATAATCATAACAATCGCAATGATGTCATTTTGATTGTTATTATAGTGACGTCATATTTGTACTTGCTTAACATTATTGAAATACTGGCCCTGAGCAATAGCAAACTCTTTCATAATGTGATTCTCTTATAAATCTATAAGATTAATTATTCATTAGTGTATTTATACGAATAATTCCTGTCACTGTTTTGACATGAAAAAGTTACTGTGGGCTTGTCATATTGTGACAGCACAACCCTGAATATTCTGGCATTGGTTCAATTGCACTTTCCCCTCTGGGTATTATTTCTCTGTGACATTACAGTACTTCTTACAAATAAATGGCTGTAGCTGTCCAGAGCTAGAACTAACTACTTGAAGCCATAACAAGCCAAAGCTACCCATACCAGGCTGGAGACACCCAACAGGCTGCTGCCCAACTAATCACTGCATAAAGTTCATAAAAAGCTGTTTTAAAATCAGTGTATTTGACATTCTGAATAACCCCCCCCCCCCCTTACAAGACCTTCTCAATATTAAGGCCACATAGATGTGACACTAAATTTATGTTTTGGATGCAACAGAAGGTATAAAAAATATATAGAAATGTATTCCATTTATCACAGGTCTCTAAAAATTTGTTGATTCGAATGTATACAAAGTATTTGCAGTGGTTAGAGTGGTTGGGTTTTTGTACAAGGAGTAGTGGGTTCCAAACCCATCATTCCTATGGTATCGTGCTTTTCTTAATGTGATAGACAATATCAATAGAGACAATGTGACAATTTTTGAATTTTTTAAAAGGTTTTTGAAATATTCGCTGTGTTGTTTACATGTTTATTTGCTGACTTATTGTTTATTTGTTGTTGTTTATTTGCAGCTAACTGTCGAGAGTCCCTGGGTATGCACTCTGGCCAAATTCCTGACAATGCAATAAAAGCCAGTTCATCGTATGACATGGAGAGTGTGGGACCCCATAATGCAAGGTATGTCTAATTTATTTATTTAGTTTTGTTGCTTTGGGAAAGAAAATACACACTTTAAAGAGTTTTACGCAAACACAATATTATATTCACTCAGCTGCTGTGAGCCAATCAGAGTGCTTCATTGTCATCCAGCATGGACGTATGTGGGATGGCTGCAGTGCATGTTAGATGGCTACAGTGCATGTTAGATGGCTACAGTGTATGTTGGATGGCTACAGTGTATGTTGGATGTCTGCAGTGTGTTGTGCCATGTGGAATATATAAAAATAGCGGATGCTGTGTCGTCCAGCATAGTTTCGTGGGTTTCAGAAAAATAATATATATATATATATATATATATATATAAATGTAATGTCTCCTCATCCCATAAAACTCAATGTTGGACTCATCACCTTCCGCTATTGTTATAATATTGGTCAGTGATGTTCGGCTGCAGATGTGAGTGAAAGAATTTGAGATTCGCAAAGAAAAATATTCAACCAACAGCCCTGCAGATTGTGTTGAGTTAATTGATTAAAAAAAGAAGTTCAACCCACATCACTGCAGATTTTAGGTAACAAATACCAGGTAAAGAAAATACCCAGAACAAACACCAGGTAAAGAAATTACCCAGACACTATCAAAGAATTACCAAAAGTACACAACATCAATCTAAAGTCCTGAGTTGCATGTGTGTTGCCCTCACAAGTTACATACTCATTCCAGAACATATTAGTTTTGGGCTAGCTGCAGAATCTTATTATCAACCGCACCTCTCTGCAGAATGATGTTGGTGACTAGAATTTCCATTGTCAGCCAACTTCCTGCAGATTAGCCTAGGGGGAGAATATTTTTATTGCTCACCTATTGTGGAGAGTATTTCACCATGGAAATCAATCAATCAACAAGAATTTGGGAAGGAAATAAGATTTCCCAGGCTCAGCAGGCCTAATCAAAGGAGTATTCGAGAGGCCTAACAGAATTTGCTGCTGATATTTTGCGAATATCTGGCACTTAGTGAACTGTCATCGTCTGTGATTGAAGGAATTTATACAGCCAGACATTTGCATAATCACCAAACAAGGTGGAATATAAAGAGAAAAAATGGAATAATATCGACACAATAAAAAGTTTCTCGTAACTTTGCATGAATAGTTTTTACATTTGTGAAAAAAATTACATCCGAGTATTTGCCATTCTCATGAGTCAGATGTAATGATGAGATGATATGCGTAAAAACCAAAAGGTTAGGGTCATTCAATTGCTTCAGTGCAGGTGGATGGGTAGTTTAGGGCTTTACGTCCTGTATTTCTGCACCTAATGGGCTAATTAGGACAGGCAGAGACCATGGCATTGAGAAGAAGAATGAAACAGCCATCCAACATATGCTGGACCGCGAATTGAATCCGGGACTCAGTGGTTGGAAGCCCAGTGCTACCATTTGCTTCAGTGCAGACACTGGATCCAAAGCATCATTCAGCTGAAAAGTTTGACTGTAGTTAAGATTAGTTCTTGTAGTACTAAGACAAGAATTCTAACCCAGGACTGCCAGAAATAAGTGAACCCTTTAACCATTGTTCCACTTTGGTCACTTCGCCATTATACTTAGCCTAAGAATATCCCAGATGTATGCCAAGTCTTATGATAGATCACCTATATCCCACTTAGACCCCTCTTGGTAAGCTTTGTATCCCTTCAGTCATACTTCATACCCCTCTAGTCAGTTGCTCTGTGTAAGAAAGTTATACCCCTCTGATCCAATGGAGTTCCACAAGGCTCTATGCTTCAACCTGTCAGTTCCAGGCTTAAACTCAACACAGCAGTTTCAATGGATATTTATTCAGTCTGCCAGTCAAGAATGCCTAATTCAGCCTCCATAGACATCCTCTGTCTTTCATATGGTAATAACCTATCGAACCAGCTCAATTGTAATTCCTAACATCACACTGAAGCCCCTTTTAGTTTGCAGCAAATCCAACTTTATAGACGTCTTTTTTTCTATCCATCATGGCATCCAAGAACAAATTTTCTCACAGAGTTAGCAGAATCAACCTATCCATAATAATGAGGTATTTTAATGAAACTTTTCAATAAAGTTGAATAAAGAGGGATTTGGTAGGGAATTTTAATTCCATAACTCTGCATCTAGTAATTATAACTTGCCATGACTGGTATCATACTTTAAATTAACTACAAGCAAACCATGTTTTCAAGTGGGTAGATTGGAAGTTATACAAGGTATCCAAGATAAGTAAAAAAAAAATTGATATATTGTTGGTAAGGTTGATCGTACAACCTGGTCTCGAATCCGTGATCAGCTCTTGATGAACTTATAGTATATATATATACATATATATACCAGTCCGGAATCTGTGATGAAGTAGGGACAATGACAGTTTAATTTTGCCAGTCACATTGGTAAAGGCCATGACGTCTCCATGTATATTAAAGTACAGGGGGCTTATCACTTGGTGTCTGTGCTGGACAGGTAAAAAACACCATTCATCCAGACCATGTCAGTGGTTGACGAGGACTGCGCAATAAGTCATCATTTTGGAGTCTTACATCCTATACTGACACTCTTGCCTAATGTTATACACTACATTTATGTACTGGTTTGTAAAAACCCACGCTGTTTTGTGTTAAGGAAGCCCTGGCTCTCCAGGGTGCTTATGAAATGCAGCAACTAGGGACAGCCTGTTTATGCGGATATGCAGAAGCAATGGATCACCATGCCAACCTAATTGTGGATGATGATGCCATTGTTGCAGCTGCAGGCGAGCCAATTGTTCTGTCACGTGACTGATTGTTGCCATCAAAAGCCCCAGGGGGCGCCTTCTGCTTCAATTCCTCTTTTGTCGCTCACTCTGTGGCCGAGTTTCCTTATTATCGCACAGAGTTGTCAACATGTTAGTCTCCCAATTATCGCTCGCCTCAGTGTGTATGAGCATGTTCCTGCTGGTGTCTATATTGACTTTCTCCTACTGGATATGACAGAAGTAGTGTGTGATGTAACGCAACAAAAAAGATAGAAATCAGGAAAAGAATAAAAGGCTCTCTGGCAGGAGTCAGCAGTTCATGCGCTGCTATATTTCTTTGGAGATGAATCTAAGCTTACTGTGGATTACTTGGGTCGCAGGCACTTATCAAGATAGTGGAGATGCCTTGATTTGGAGGGTTGCACATCACTGTATTAATCATTCTGCTGGTCCTGTTTTATTACCATCTTCACCTTCTTGTACATCTGTCTTATGCATACTTTATGTATCCCTGTTTATTCAGTGCTCTCTGTCTATCTGTACCTGTCTGCATCTCTCGGTATTCCTTTCAATCTTACTCTTCTGTCTTTGCCGCCTCTAGTCTCTGTCTTGACATATCTTCTCTGGTGAGGATGTCTGCCTAGGATAGTTGGTTTGAATGTTTGTGCTTGTTCCTTTTTCTTTCTTTCTGTCTCCCTGTATCTCTGTCTCTCCTCCTCTTCCTCCTCCACCTCCTCCTCGTCATCCTCATCCTCCTCTTCCTGCTCCACCTTCTCGTCCTCCTCCTCCACCTTCTCCTCCTTCTCCACATTCTCCTCCTCCTCCACCTCCTCGTTGTCCTCATCTTCTCCTCCTCCTCATCCTTCTCCTCGTCCTCCTCCTCCTCCACCACCTTCTCCTCGTCCTCATCTTCTCCTCCTCCTCGTCCTCCTCCTCATCCTCCTTTATTTGACACCTGCAATTCCATCTTTATGCAAGTCACCTCAACAATCAGTGGGCTGTCAATGGCTACTCTATCCTTCATTGAATATTGCAAGAAGTTGCAGACAAATGCCAATCTAATTATTCAAATGGAATGCCAGCCTCCGGCCCTGTGACAAATCAGTTGATGAAGTGACAAGGCATTATCATGTGTCATTCTTAAATGTCTCATAACTTTCAAATTTTGCCAATAATCTCAAGCTCAATGTAGTCTTAAGAATTGTGGTGTACCTCAAGGGATTCCTGTTTGACGTGAGATTGCATGTGTTGTAGTGATCCCTGCGATGGCAGATTGGCAAATATAGGTCATTGCACTTTTAAGGGAAGATACTGAGGTGTATTTCTACTTTTTAGGGAGTCGTTTTTTTTTACTGTCATTGGGGGATGTTGTTAAATGTAAAAACATTTACATGTATATTACTGTTATGAAACTCTTAGTCTAGTGGTTTCAAGAGGTGGTTTTGACAGTTGTGGGTTAATTTTAGTGAGTGTCATTCACATGAGATGCCTTTGAATCAAATGTGTCTTGCATCTTGCAACCCATGCATTGGCAAGTAAAGTACACCACCACTGGAGTTAGTAGATTCCTTGCTCTTTCACTTCATCACTTACCCAGAATAGGGGCAAAAACTTGTCATTGAGGTTTGCCCGAAGTTCAAGAAGCCGTGGAGTGACAAATGGATGACATTCTCTCAATCT
Source organism: Alitta virens (assembly GCA_932294295.1). Classification (NCBI taxonomy): domain Eukaryota; kingdom Metazoa; phylum Annelida; class Polychaeta; order Phyllodocida; family Nereididae; genus Alitta; species Alitta virens. The sequence goes on along the minus strand of OW028586.1, from coordinate 17,394,149 downwards.
GTGACGCCACTAACACAAATGAAACACGTCACATTAAGAAAACGTCACCATAACACTTAAGATGTCTCCTGCATGGTGTAGCCATAGCAACAACTCCATTCCATCATCTCTGAGCTGCTGATGCATCTCTCCCCATCCGCCAGAAAAAGAAATAAGAAAAGCAGGGAAGAAGATGTGAGATTCTTTCTCACATTTTTGCTCCGCGTGTTCATCCCCTGCATTTGGCGAATTACCTCCGCAAGATTTTCCTGTCAATTACCTTAATAAAATGGCTGCTCCCTCCAGGGAAAGTGGGGCACAAGTTTGCTGTCGTTGGAATAAGAAGTTTCTGCCTTAATCCTTGAAACATGCTGATTCTCCAATCAAGGAGATAGGAAATGTGCTGTTCCCTTGGCAACCGTTACTATTGCCAACCTGAGTCACTGATGTCAGTTCCTCCAAGTTTCCCTCTTCTCTTGTCCTCCTGAATTTGACACGTATGAGATTGACACGTATCTGGGTTGTCGAAATTGATGTCACGTATTGTATATAAGAAACTGTCAGACATAATACTGTAGATTGGATTTCAGGCGAAATTGATTGGATGTACGAAGTATATATTTGCATTGTAGATTGTACAGACTCCATGCAGATTGTATCGAATCTATCGATGTATTGCTATGGCCATACAGACAGACATTGCTGGTTTGTTAAAAACTTCGGCTGATTCGTGAGATGTTCAAAGCAATGAGAAAGGTTGAGTTGAGTGGTCATACTTTGCAAGATTACAAGGTATTTGTAGTGGTAATGACTTCTTGTAGCACAACATGTTGTCAATGAGCCAATCGGTCATTCTATCAATCTACAAGAAAATCAATCTGTTACCAATATCACTACACTACCACAGAACCTGTAGCTCTCCAGCCAATCTATGATCATCCATATCAACTGATATCTCACCACAGCCATCAACCTATCAACCAAACCCAAATCCATATCTGCATCTCTTTTGCATCTGATATCTTGCACATCCAGCAGCAGATGCTGCTGCTGCTGCAACTATTATAAGAGGGTGCTAACCATCAATTATTGACCCTAGTTCTTACTGTCCAGTTCAAAGGGAATATGGGCAGTTCAGGGAAAAGGTATCATATGCTATGCAAATTGGACATAAGCAATGGTGCAGGGCTGGCTATTCACTCCCCCGTTCTGCTTATACCCTGTGCATGAATATTAGATCAGGCAGGAAGGGAAGCTGTCAGAATAGATGGAATTGTAACAGGCTTGACTAAGTTGTTCAGAGAACAGGGGTGTAACTCATAAATGAACAAGACAATGCCATGTACAACAAATAAGCAAAGAGCCCAGTTGATAGATTCTACTCCAGGTTAAAGGAGACTTCAGTCTATGTCCTGCTTCGGCAATTATGGTCTACAAAGGCTTTGGTTCTGCTGTTCTTGCTCTGGAAAGAAACAGCTTTGGAAAATACAGGAATGTCAATAAATTACAGCATATGTTGGCAATAATGATATAGTTCTATTTTAATTTTTAATTACACAATCAGCTTATGATTGGACCTTTCTTGCATTAATGACTAAAATGCTTTTAATTTGTTTCTGTTCTTTTTTCCTGCCCTTGCCTGCCCTTTCCTTTCCTTCCTTTTCTGTCCTTTCCTTTCCCTCCTGTCCTGTCCTGTCCTGTTCTGTCCTCTCCTCTCCCTCCTGTCCTCTCCTCTCCTCTCTTCTCCTCTCTTCTGTTCTCCTCTCTTCTCTCCTCTCTTCTCTTCTCTTCTCTTCTCTTCTCTTCTCTTCTCTTCTCTTCTCTTCTCTTCTCTTCTCTTCTCTTCTCTTCTCTTCTCTTCTCTTCTCTTCTCTTCTCTCCTCTCCTCTCCTCTCCTCTCCTCTCCTCTCCTTTGAGGCATACACACTGACACTGTAGCCCAGCATCTCAGCATCTCATAAACTACAAACAGCGGCAGTGTGTCATCATAAAGAACACTTCACAAGTCCAGTATCAGGGGATGAATTCCTCCAGCCTCATTTGTAGATACATGCATGAAATATACCCCGTTCTTTGATGCACTGCTCTGAGGAGATCTCCCTCACTCACTGTCACTCTTACACACAGTCATACACTCTGATACAGACACTCTTATAAAGTTGTATGCCATATAGTCCTGTGCTGCACAACTCCTAGCTTGTGGCAGAGACATCTCAATTCATATATCGAGGCAGACATATTTTAGGCTGCACACAGGCACTTAAAAATTTTTTAATGCGTTATCTACACGTACATTTCACTTGACTTTTAAGGCATGTAAAACTATGATCTAAGTTAAAATCTGTTGTTGTCAGACTTCAGCCATCTTTAGCTGGTACATGGTCAATTGTGCCATGTGCGTTTTCCATGCGTTTTGATAAACCTATGGAAAACGCATGGTTTTTGCTTCATTATAATTAGCTAAAAATGCGTTTTCAATGCATTTATCGATCTCATGGAAAACGCACATGGCACAATTGGCCATGAAGGCCCTGTCTGAAGCCTTTCCGGACCTAGCCACACCTATCTCCTGATATCCTTTGGATGGCTTTGGCTTACCCACAATAAATTTCAGTCAAAAACAAAAGAAATGAATAAAAATTCTACCAACGCAGCATGAAAGTAAATTATTTTAAGCAATAATTGTAAAAAAAATCTGTTGGTAATTTTCTGAAATATTTGACTTAAAAGGTTTTTGGTTTATCACACCCATGATATCTGGTTCGATGAAACTGAAAGCTTTTGGTTTATCACACCCTATATGACAAGCAGATTATATTGTATGGTTGATTCTAAAGGATTTACTGTACCATACCTATACTTCAAAAGGTTTTACTGTACCATACCTATACTTGAAAAGGTTTTACTGTACCATACCTCTACTTCAAGGTTTTACTGTACCATACCTATACTTGAAAAGGTTTTACTGTACCATACCTATACTTGAAAAGGTTTTACTGTACCATACCTATACTTCAAGGTTTACCTGTACAATACCTATACTTGAAAAGGTTTTACTGTACCATATCTATACTTCAAGGTTTACCTGTACAATACCTATACTTGAAAAGGTTTTACTGTACCATATCTATACTTGAAAAAGTTTTACTGTACCAAACCTATACTTCAAAAGGTTTTACTGTACCATACCTTGCCAGACCAACACTACACCTTTACTACAACTTCTGCTGGTGCAGCTCTTCAGCTCTCGCTATCAGCCACTCTCCACTCTCCACACTAGTTCAGTCATATAGGAGCCACTAGCCCAGCTGGCAACCATCTCCAAGAGAGCTTGGCTTTATCAAAGCTATTCAGCTATCTCCACTCACAGAACCGTGTGAATTCTGACCACTGGGCTAAGCAGATGGGCATGAACATGTGAACTTTGCTAGACTAACAGTCTCTCCCTGAAGGTTTAGTTTCAAAGGTGTTAACATCAGTAAAACTAACAGAATTGGCACTATGTGATTCTTATGGGATTTATCAAGTCTATGAGCTATTTAAAGTTATTTTAGATGTTAACACACAGGTTAATACGTTTTATTCACAGGTAATGGTAATGACGAAGTGGTCACATGTTAATAGTAAAGGGCATTAAGAGTAGGTTAGGCTGGTTGGACCAAGTATATGAGATTTGAACCCATAAACAACCATTGACTTGACACTATTTCGTAAAAAAATGGGAAAATGCATAATAATTCTAGAACCTGAAATTCAAAGTATATATTTCTGTTATCAAATTCTGTTGTAGAGAAATTATGGAAATGAAAGAGAAGAATATATAAACATCTTATGCATCTGTATATACCTTATAGATATTTATATTACTGATTCTTATGCACTGATATTTCAGTTACTTAACTTTCTTTTGATGTCTAGGACACACTCCAGACATCTGGGTCTATATTACCACCAAAGTGCACAGATATATACGAATATATACAAACAATAGAGCCACAGAAATCCCAAACAAATAAACCAGTCCCACTAGGCATGGCGTATACAAGACTTGGTGATAAAGATATTCCAAGATTGTTTGAACACAAAGGCTGGATTTCTAGGTATTGTTTACAAATATAGAATTATCTAAGAACTGGAGGCAGGTTCTAGTTGGATGGAAAGCACAGATAGCAGAATGTTAGTGTATGGTGGCTGTGAGAGGAGAAGAGGGGAGAAGATAGGAGAAGAGGGGAGAAGATAGGAGAAGAGGGGAGAAGATAGGAGAAGAGGGGAGAAGAGAGGCGAAGAGAGAGGCGAAGACAGGAGAAGAGAGGAGGGGAGAGGAGGGGAGAAAAAAGGTTAGAAGAGAGGGGAGAAGAGGAGGAGAGGAGAAGAGAGGAGAAATGAGGAGAGGAGGGGCAGATAGTCTAGTATTAAATACAAGATTTCACATGGGATAATATATGTGGAGAGAGGTACTGTATACTAGAAAATAGAAACCGCGCAGAATGAGAATACAGACTCAATGTATGTTGTTAAGCAATACATGTAACCTTGAAAACAAACCATAAAACAGGTGAATACAATGTTTACAATGCTGAGCATAGGGTACTACAGTGCTGTGGCAAATTTTGGATCATTTTGTAGCATTTCTTGCACCCAGGGGGTTGGGGTAACATTGTCCATCATGGGTTGCGAAAGGGTGTTCTCTGGCTAGCTACTGGGACATACCCTGAAAGTTTTTATCATCAGGGAGCCAGCCAGGTAGCACCATTAATCACCACTAGGGGGCTGTAGTGTCATCTTTCTCCACCAGGGGTCCCCACAGCACCTGAGTGTGGTAAAACAAACTTGACAAGGTGTCACATAAAAATACAAAAATATTTGACATGCAGATTTTCCAAGCCTGTATCGTTCAGTACATTTCTTGATATTCATATTACCAGTCAAATCATCTTATTAAATGTGACATTATTGCACCAATAATAGAATTAAGTCGGATTAAATCGTATCGCATTTGAGATAATATCTGAAAATAGGAAACTGGTTTGACAAGAGGAAGAAATGTTCTAGCTAGCCATGGGTAATTCTGTTAGACAACTAGCAATCTGTAATATAATATTCATAATTATATAGATAAATCCTGTCATCGTGTCAAATTATGAAGGATTATTATTTCCATGAGGAAGAAGGGTGGTAAAGAAATACTCTACTGCAACGTCAGCTTAGAATTAAGGACAGTTACTGAATTTGAAGTGATAAATCAGGATCTGTACTTTGTGCATCTAAATTAGAGTTACATTACTGTCTAGTTGTCTAAAAACAAAACTGTATTTTTTGACAATTTTTGTACAATAATTTGGGGGTGTGTTAGATACCAGGTAATATTCAGGTAGTTCTATGTTTCTTATGTAACATATCGTTCAATAAAACAACATACGAAAAAAAAACAAAAAAAAAACCCCACCACTATAGTCTCATTATTTGATGACTGTTGGTATAGGAAAACCTGTTAAACTCATTTTGGCAATCACCACGTGCTTTCAACGTGTCTAGCACGTCTTTATCATGTGTATATCACATTAAGGATGCCACAAACTTAATTTCTAGGATGCCTAGCATGCAGACCAGGGCTGGTGAAATGGTTATTGCATTTGCAGACAGACTGACAGACTGCAGACAGACTGCTTGCTGAGTTGCTGCAGACATACATGGAAGGGGTGGGGCTGTGAGATACACTGGGGTAACTCAATAAACTGGTTTGGTGGGGAAAGGAAGGGATGAAAGAAGGAATGAAGGAAGGAAGCATTATAATAGATAGAGTGCCCAAAAAAAGGGAAAAACATTGGAAGAAATTGAAATTGATTGAAAAGAATGAATATATTCAATGAAAAACTAAACTGTTATCAGTTGAAATCATACTTTTAGAGGAACACCCATATATCTTTTTTAAGGTTACATGAGAAATATATCTACTGAAACATTACCTCCCAGTAATAAACAAGGACTAACTCTGTATGTATATCACAACTGACCTGAAATTTCTTCCACATACCTTGTATAAATCCAAGCACATACTCGCAGTAACGTTGAACCATGGACCTTTCAAAAGATAACGTAACTGTATATACTACAAGATAAACATTGACATAACACGTTGTTGCATTGAGGAAGCATATGTGGTACTAAGTCATCACCTCTACCTGTTTCCACTTACCCCTTTTTGCCCCGGGGTAAATTGAGATACCTGAGATAAGATAGATACCACCTGATAAGGGGCATTCATCATTGTAATCTCCCCCTCTCTCTCCTCTCCCCCTCTCTCTCCTCTCCCCCTCTCTCCTCCTTACTTCGAACTCCTTTCCATGAATCTCTTACTTCTGTCCAGGAATCGTTTTCTGCTATTTTATCCGCTTTCCATGAATATTGTATTCTCTTGCTGTACTCCCTATCTGTTCATGACTGTTTCGTTCCCTTGCTTCCCATGATTATTTTGTTTCCTTTCTTCCTATGACTATTTCATTCCCTTGCTTTCCATAACAAAGGTATCGCCTCGTTTTCTATGATTATTACACCCCCTGCTTTCCAAGACTATTTATTCCCCGGCTTTCTGTGACTATTTTATTCCCCTGCTTTTCAAAACTATTTATTCCCCTGCTTTCCAAGACTGTTTATTCCCTGCTTTCCATGACTATTAATTCCCCGGCTTTCTGTGACTATTTTATTCCCCAGCTTTTCAAAACTATTTACTCCCCTGCTTTCCAAGACTGTTTATTCCCTGCTTTCCATGACTGTTTATTCCCCGGCTTTCTGTGACCATTTTATTCCCCTGCTTTCCAAGACTATTTATTCCCCTGCTTTCCATAACCATTCCATAAAACCCAAACTTAATATGTAATATTTATTTAATACTTTACTGGCAAAGTGACCTCAATTGCAATCCCTGACTTTGACCCATGACATTTTGTGACCTCAAGTGACCTATATATATATATATATATATATATATATATATATATATATAGGTGGCGCCACGCGTCATTTCTGTTTACATTCCAAAATTGATTAGCAATTGACATATCTCATGAATATAATTGGATTAAAATGGTCTAAGGAGTGTGTGAAGTATTAAGTTGAACATCTAATCATTTGTACATGCTCATGTTATCCCATCCCGCTGTGAATGTAAGGAGTTGGATATATTAAGGGGGTTATGGAATGTCCTTGTGGCATACCGGTGGTAGAAGGGTCATGTAGTCTGGGTGTATAGATTTGAATAATGATTCAGAGGATATTTCACCTTTTTCTACTGTGACTTTGTGCAAATGTGGACTTATAAGTGCATGTGCTGGTATTTTATAGTAGAGTGATGAAAATTGGTGCAAGAAAATAATCAATAAAATAATGTAAAATTGTGTTAACAGCATACAATCCTGAAAATTATGATGCAGGTCAAATACGCTTATGATGGATAATGGCGTATAGATTCTTTTCACTGAACAGCCCTGAATTCAGCAAGACATAAGTCTTTCCTTTCCTCTTATTACTCATTTTGCTTTTCAGACACAGTGGGTAATAACTAACTGATTCAATAAATATTTCTCAGGGAAATAACAAAAATCAGCTGAGTGATAAGATCAAATATACATTAAAATACACTAAAAATACTGCTGCTAGGATGCACTTTGCTTCAGCCAATCACAGCCAAGGGCGGGAACTTGTTCAGCCAATAGAATTGCAGTATTCTGTTTTAACCACCTGGTGTAAATACAGAGAACCTTCCGTGAAAATCCACTATTGTGTAACACTCCAAATCAAGTACTTACCACTATCGAACTGTGTGTTATAGTTCAATCTTGAAACAAATCGTTTTCCAAATTGTTTCATTTGACCTCAGTGAAAAATGCCTTTATTTTTTAAAGTCATAACTATAAATTTATTCAATTTTGTCTTTTCAGAATCCGCACAGAGAGGAATGGGGGAGCCTGGTGCCCGAAGAACCAAATCAACAATTCCATATACGAGTGGCTCCAAGTCGACCTTGGTCAGTTGCGACAGGTCACTCTAGTGGAGACACAAGGGCGATTTGGGAATGGACAGGTCAGTGCTTTATTATAATTTTTGTTTTGGTGATTCTCTAGAAAAACAGAACTGTTCTATAATATGATCATGAAGGGACCTTGAGTGGCATATGTCTGTGTACTACGTCATCATCGTTTTGTGGGGGGAATTCCTTGACCTGTATTTAACTTTAGGGCCACCTGGTGGGATTTCCCTTCTCAATTTTGCAAGGTGTCATTTAGGAACAGAAAATTGAGAACTCATATTGCCCCAGTACCATGCTAAGATACAATAATGTCGTGGTCAGCACATTTAATGGTGTCCTCAATGCTCAAGAGCTGATGTTTCATTTGTGAAATAATTTTTTCGATAATCACATATTATACAAACAAAATTACTTTATGAATAATTTTATGAAAGACTATGATTAGAACGTTTTCGAAGGCTCAATATTTTAGCAAACTTATAAAATCTGACGACACTTCGATTCGCTGATTTAAGTTTGACAAAGTTGTTTTAGTTTTCACGAGAAAGAAATAAAGTGAGACAGAAAGAAAGAAAATAGCAAGAAAAATTAAATGGAGTTTTTAAGTCTTGAAACCATCTGGTCAATGCAGCCCAAAGGCATATTTAGGTCACTCAACGGACAATGGTAATATTGAAAAGGAAGTGCATTTGGAGAGGTCATTATGACACTAATAGGTCATAAAGTATTTTTAATGAACTTCTGAATGAGACAGTCTGAGCAGTTGTTGCCTGAAGCCATGACAGGAGGTTTGCTTGAGGGTTTTTAGGTTGCTTTCAAGTACAGCTATGAGCAACAGTTTGGAAGTCAATGATTCCTCTGTCTGGGAGTGGAACTAAACAGGTCATCAAATAAAGAAAACTAAGACTGTAAAAAAAGAACCATATTTAACATGTGAACGCATCACAATTATGACCATTGACCACTTATAATGAGACTGAACTCATTGATTAGTGATTAACTATCAATATTCTGACAACTGAATATAATATGGAACTGAGATGTGCTCTAAATTGTTGTCTTCCATCTTTTATAGAGATCATCTTATCATTAAAACCAGTTTTATTTTTTTTACTTAAATGTGATCTTAATGGTGAGATTCTATTATATTTATCATATTTTCTTAGGAACAGAAACTTTAGAACTCATATTGCCCCAGTACCATGTTTAGATACAATAATGTCGTGGTCAGCAAATTTAATGGTGTCCTCAATGCCCAAGAGCTGATGTTTCATGTGTGAAATCATTTTTTCGATATCACATATTATACAAACAAAACTACTTTATGAATAATTTTATGAAAGACTATGATTAATAAATTTATGAAAGACTATGACATAACATAACACATTGGTTCGACATTGACGCGACATCGGCTGCGGATGGAAAACGTCGACCGATGTCGACCAAATCTGAGATATCCTCATTTACCGCTAACTTGACATTTGTAGATACATTTTTGTCGCTCTAACCCACTGTTTCTGACCACTAGCCCTGTGGACAGTGGTGTCTGGCTGTGAACGCTTGTGTTAAGACTGCTGTGAACACTGCTTGGCATTTTATGAAGAAAAACTGAGCTACCTCGGGCACAAATGAGACAGTTCTGTCATTCATTATGATCTATCTCAAGAACATTGGTTCCCATATGCTCCCCACCAGATAATTTCTGATTAATTGGCTGTTTATCTTGAAATATACTGACGTTTTCATGAATTGTGGCTTTGTTCTGGGGCTATACAGAGTTTTAAGCTGCAGAAAGAAGAATATATTTACGAAATTAATGTTGTTCAATGCCTGAATAAGAATTACCTGAAAATGTAATGCTACCTTTAATAGTAAAACACAAACTGGCTACTACTACTACTACTACTACTACTACTACTACTACTACTGTCTTCCTTTCTTTCCATCTTTCTTTCTTTCTATCTTTCTTTCTTCCTTCACAGAAAGATAGAATGGCCATAGGTACCAATGATACCTTCATGACTTCAAATTTAGTCGATAGGAATAATTTTAGATTAAGTTTTGACGAACTTTTATCATCTGAAACAGAAAATTCAGTGAGTTGAATCCAACCATATTTTTAGGTTTACCTTTATCTTCCCAAATCCAAGGTGGTCTTCATAGGTTATTCCTTCTTTCAAACCTGTCAAAAACCAAGTCAAACACCATTTTTTTGCAGTTTTTTTTTGCCATTCTTAAAATTCCAATAGTCTATGTTCTACCATACAGCCAATGTTACCTGTGACAGCTACCAATCAGGGGTCGGGCCCTGATTTTCAACCCTCGTTTGTGGGGTAGACAGGTAGCCTTGGAACCCTCCCAATTGCTCATGTAGGGGAAACTAAAATACCCCTTTTACCCCCAGACATGTCAGTGCCAATTTGGCCTCTGATGAAGGACCCATTGACAGAAGCTAAATGCTCAAAGATGCACAATTGCTAGAACTATGTTGCTCAACATAGCTGGTGAATAGCAATAGTAAACAAACTAGAAATACAGCAATAGTTCCGATTATTACACTGAGTAGTGTAGAGAATTGCCTTTATAGTAATGTTACTTATGTAACTGCCTGAATTTCATAATATTATACAGGCAAACAATCCTCATTTTGGCCGTTTTAGACAGTTCTTCGCTTAAAAGGGACAAAGCAATGACATTTTTGTACAGGGAAGTTGCATTGGTGATCTAACATAATGTTATGAAAAAATAAGATTATATTTTTTATAAGCATGAGTGTTTCTTAAATGTCAAGTAAATTTCACAATCTTGACCAAAAAAATGTAGAATATTATTATAACATTATAAACTATGTTTAAATGACATCACAATTTGCCACTTTGTTTACATGAATTGTAAATAATTTTTGTTAATCTCTGCAAAGCAGACGTAATGATGAGATGGCAAGGCTATGAAGTTTTTCACCATTGTCACCGTGCCTAATACTCCTGAATAAAATAGCGATTTTTACTCGTCATAATCATATTTTTCATCCTGCCAATTTTCTATACTTACTAAACGCCTATCTCCCAATCTATCATACTTCTCCTTGAGTGCTTATTATCCCTTTATATCCCAACATACCCAACACTCATTGAACTTTCTGCTTCCTGGTATTTTGTCTCACTTATTTTCTCTTCTGTCACTTATGTTGTGACGTTCATCTTTATTTCATCCCTTGTTGCTTCAAGCAATTTCTGACACAAGGATCCCTTGCTCGGTGTTGGTATATGCTAGATATGATAGGCTATCTATCTATCTATCTATCTATCTATCTATCTACCTCTCTATTTATCCTCTCTATCTATCTCTCTCTATCTATCTCTCTCTATCTATCTATCTGTCTATCTATCTATCCATCTATCCATCTATCCATATGTCTATCTATCTATCTATCTATCTATCCAGTCAGTCAGTCAGCACGTCAGCACGGCAGTCAGTCAGTCAGTCAGTTAGTTAGTTATGGCTTTCTGTCTGTATATGTGTCTATCTTTTCATCAACTCTACATTTTTCCTTAATCTCTGTCCACAAGCCTGGAAGCCTGTCTCTTACAGATTTTTGCCAAACCTAATTACATAGCAACAATTACACAAAAACTACTTGTTCCTCTCATTACAACAATATCCACATATTTCTCACCTAATCTAACTTATGAAACACTTCACATATGTCTCATTTTCTCTTTATTGACATCTATCTGTTCTAGCTTTACACTTTCCACCTGTCCTGGGCTTCTCATCTATATTCATTCCTTTCCAGCTATCTCATTAATCTGTCTCATTCAGCTTATGACCATTTGTCAATTACACGGGGCTGAGGTGTCAGACTGGGCTAATTAATGTCAGTCAGGATCCAACCATTTATTGCTTGACATTAATGAGGTTTCCCTATGGTAATACCTACGTCAATATTTTGTAGTGTGGTTGTGCCACAGCCACTGTATAGTTGTAAGGAACGTTTTTAACTGCATGGCTGTTGATTCTGAATGACTTTGTTGACAGTAAATAACAGATTTCGTTTTATTTTGATGTTTCCTATTATGTGCAAGCTTCATTTCTGTGAATGATTATCACTGTCAGTTGTCTGTCTGGCCACCATGGAAGCTGTCTGTGTATCTCTCTGTCAGATATATTTGGATTCTGTCTGCCAATGGATGTCATGCTGTATGACACCCTTAAGTTGTCTTTCTCTGGCTGTCTGTTTGTCTTAGTCTGTCTCTTTGTAATGAAAAAATTATTTCGCTTTGAACTTCTAGTTGAAAATCTATGTTGGAATTTGCTACTTATATGTGGAAATTACATGATCTAATAAATTAGATTTTTTTTTGAAGAAGTCAATATTATTACCTAGAGAAAGACTACTTGAAGAAATAAATCACAGCCAAATGTGTATGAAACACTAACATTAAGGTAACGCCGTATTATATCGATTTCCTGCTAGCTGGTCAATTTAGAGACTCCTACAATTCACCTTGACAAGGTCATTACTTTGCTTGAAGGTCATTTGTTCCAACTGACTGCCTGACTTTGGGCTGACCTTGGAGACCACGTGCTCATGACCTTGAGACAAACCCGCTGGGTCATGTTACAGAATGGCACTTGCCAATTTGAATCATTCAGAGCAACATACGTGCAGGAAGTTTGCACTGCAGAGAATATCAGAATAAGTAGGCAAAGAGTAAATATATAAGTACACTGTATACAAGGAAGGAAGAAAAGAAGGAAGGGGGGGAAGAAGGACAGAAGAAAGAAAGAAAGAAAGAAAGAAAGGAGAAAGAAATGCATCCAACATCACTGTAAAGAATTCATATGTAGCCAGGTAGACCGAAACATAGCTGTCATATTGCAAGCATGCCGCCAATGTCCTGAGTCAGTTAATCGGACTAGTAGCCAGACGGAAGGACAGGCAAACTGGACTGCAGGTATCAGATAGAGAGCTTAGGAGGCAAGAAGGTGAGCACAGACAGGCAAACGGAATGGTCAGAAAGGCGGAAAGCACACTTGAGACAGAAGATTTTGATGGTGGATTAGGGCTTTACGTCTTGTGTTTCTGCACCTGAGGGGCTAATTAGGACTTGAGACAGAAGACATTATAATATTGTATGGACAGACCATGGAGACAAGAGTAGACTTGTCTCCATGGACAGACAAACGGACAAAGACAGCGCGACAGACAGACAAACCAACCAAGGCAAAATAAAATGAGATATATTCAAAAACGTTTGCCTTCGACCACATAAGAATTCGATATTAAAGGGAATCTTCCCTTTAAATCGACCACATGAGAATTCAATAGATCGTCACACTCCAAATTTCGCAAGCACTTGTTCTTCTGACTCTCATTGCACACAACAGTCAAGTCCCCAACTGTTATTTGGGTCAAAGGTCATGACGTTGGCACAGGAAGTGCTAGAGGTCACCCGGGGGTCACTTTGAGGTCACGTGACCTACTCCTTAACCTACAGGAAGCTAAATCGTTTGGGATCGAATTTCTACAGTAATCATGGGTAGTGAAAAGAAAAGCCAAAATCTATGATCTCTATGATTATTAGTTTCACGCTGCAGAAGGACTAAGACTGCAATTTATAAAGAGACCTGTGAAGATATGTCACGGTTTGCAATGGTTGATTTTGTAAAACCACAAGAGGCTCGAAATTATTATTGTACTTCTACGACATTAGAAAGGTATTAGAATCGCTGCCGAGAGATAAGTAAGAAAGCTGAGGCAAGATATATGTGGCTAAATTGATGAAAAATACACAATTCAAATGACACAGAACTTGATAAATAGGCAGCTAGATAGCTAAGTAGATAGAAGGTACAATGAAACCTCGCCATAAATAGATTAGATAGATAGATAGATAGATAGACAGATAGACAGATAGATAGACAGATAGATAGACAGATAGATAGACAGATAATCCAAGAACTGACTGACTGACTGACTGACTGACTGACCGACCTTGAAAAGTTCACAACCAGTCCTACACTGACCCCTTACATTCTACTGACCAAATAGCATTCCTGCCTACTGCTAGCCTGCTTCTGGCTCTACCTGCAGTCAATGTAATGCAGTTGGGATGCAGGTGACTGCAGCAGCAGCAGCAGGCAAATGTCTTTGGGTGATGGATTGCTGGTTTCTCAGTCAGGCTCCGATTGCTGCATTGACCTCTGCCCGGGGGGGTTGACCCCCCCCCCTCTCCCCCCCCCCAGCCCCAATAGGCTTTAGTTGTCTGCTATGGTAGTTAAGTGTGGCCCTTGCCTAATAGCTTGTGTGGGGAAAAAGTATATAGGATCTATGCTCAGTTAACCTGTTGATTCAAACCACTGGTACAGCATGGCACAGTCTTAAGATTATGGTACTATTAAAGCCAATTGCTATTGTATTTAAGCCATTAAGAACACTAGATTTGGGAAATAGTTGTATTGACATCGCTATTAAGACCACTTCACAATAATTATTGAGATCAGTATCTGTCTAAAATATGAGGTCTGTCTGTCTGCATGATTGATTGGTTGATTGATTGATTGGTTGATTGATTGATTGATTGATTGATTGATCGATCGATTTCCTTTCTTTTTCTTTCGTTCTTTCTTTCGTATTTTCTTTCTTTCTTTCCTATAAAAATTATCCCTGCTGCTAAGACAAATGAAAGATGCTGGTTCATCTCATCTTATCACATCATTATGTCTGCCTTTTTGTCATCAACTCGAATAAAATATAATATCTGTAAAATCGACAATCTCTAAATTGTTTCCTTGCACTTCTTTTAGTTTGTGTCAGGTTAAATCAGTACATTTAAGTGACAAGTGAAAATAGCCACAAGGTTTGAACTATTATTTTTTCAGCCACTTAGGTTAGACAAATATGTACAAAGGGCGAGCTGTTAGCTCGTACTAAGAAAATGTACTTTTTTGTGTTCTAGAACTAACCATACTTCACTAGCCTAAAGGTACAAACACCTGTTTTTATTCAACACTAGACTGAGAAGTACTTCACAGTTCTTGTTTCTTAATTTTTAATATTATTCAGTTATTTATTATCTTTCGAGGCTCTTTTTGCAACAGGATAAAAATTGGATTATATTTCAGCCAAAGGAATGTTTCATATGAGAGGAATATTTCATTAAAAGTATATACAGTCTTGGTTTTATCATACATTTGGTTTCATGATCAATCAGTGACAGATTATGTTTTTTGCTGATTTTGTACATTTTTATTTTCACTTTGCACAAAAAAATATCACTCTGAAACTGCCAAGAGCTATGGAATTTAACATTACTGTCATTTTTTTACCACAAAAGCCGCCAGTATTTTTGCAAGAACAGTGCTTCACTGTTCTGTGACACCTAACAAATGTCTTATTAGTGTAAGACACATTTCAACAGCTTTTTTTGTTTTTGTGAGTTTTTCTTTTGTAAATTACACTATGGCACAGACCATAAATTGCAAAATGATATATCATGTTCTTTTTCACGATAACAGTGAAATCACTCCATTGTAAAAAAGGTACACATTTTTGTTGAATTAGGACTAATAATACCCTGTACATAAATTTTGAATTAGTTGACCCCTCAAAACCTAAAAAGTTTAAAAATAATAAATCAAAACCATTTTTGAAATTCCCAAACACATCTTCGGACACATGTTTACCTTCTCTGCTCCCTCTTTTTGCTGTTTGTTTATGTTTGTAAATGGCTTGAAAAACAGAAAAACTTCTCAACTGTCAAAGCACTAACAAGCCAAGCATGTGGGGAAAATGTGCTTTTATGAACCCTCAACATTTTTCTCTGTGAAGTTATTGTTTTTCGAAATATTACACATATTGCATGAAGATGTTTTTGTTTATTAAGACATTTAACAATTGTGAGAATAGTGTTATTATAATAATAAGGCATTCTGTTGCTGGATGGGTTGTCTATGGTGTCAATTAAAATGGCTATTGTAAGGAGAAGTTATATGGAATGTTATATGCTTGGGAATATTTAGGGTATAAATATAAATAAACTATAAAAAAAAAAAAGATATGTTTTGACAATATTTCTGGTTCTGAATACTGAAGTGCATTGTATTTTACTTAGAATTTAGATGATAATAATTGAATCGATGGCCTAGAATTTTTATGTAATAATTGAATCGATGGCCTGGTGGTTAAGATTACTGGAGTTAATATTTTGGTCCTAGGTTCGATTCCAAAAATTTCAAATACCAATTTGATGGCAAGTGCATATAGTAAACCTTCGCAAATTAAACTTATTTTAATGGTGAGGTCGTCTTAATATATAGGTGATCTTAAAGCAAGATTCCACAGTGCCATCTATTGGAGATAGAAGATACTTTCAAGCATGTTCAAAAAATGTATAGTATTGTTTTTGATTTTCATTACAGGGTCAAGAATTTGCAGAACATTTCAAGTTAGAATACCAAAGAACAGACGATGGAAAATGGATTGTGTTCAGGAACAGACAGGGCAAAGAGGTAGGTGCAAATTTCACTATTATTATGATTATTGCATTGCTCCTATTTTGAGCTGAAGTGAATGATTATTCTTAATGGTTTAGATATTGGAAAGTCAGAATGAAGTGAGACAAGAAGTTCAACAACCCATAGATAGATAGATAGATAGATATGGAAAGTGCAGCACTCTAAGGCAAGTTATTGCTGCTATCGAGGGTTGATTGATGAGGTGAGGGAGAGGAGGAGTCCACCCATGTTACACATTTACCCCATGGGTGGGATATTTTACTTGCCTCAGCATAAACACTGAGTACAAGGGACTGGAAATGTAACGTCTCATCGGAACGACATCCAGCTGAGATGTTGCTCATGAAGGATGCTCGGGCCTTGGATTGAACCCGGGTCCTTCAGAGGAGCAGGCAAGCGTCTTACCGCTAGACCAACCAGCTCCCACAAACCTATATAATGTGATATTATATGTCAGAAAAAATAATACTAATGAAAAATAAGTGCATTTTAAACAGAAAAAGCGTATAAGTATACTAACATTTGGCTGATGAAGACTGAGAGACAGTCGAAAGCTCCCTGGTGAGTTACAATTCTAGGACCTTGAAAATATAAAATCAACAATTTACACTAAAAAAGAATTTTCAAAACAGAAACTCGAGACAGAAAAAAGGAAGGTAGTCAAATTTTAGACCAAACCTTTTCTATCTTATTTCCAACAATTTTGTGGTTTTGACATCATGTGTTATGATTTTATTGCTGGGCAAACAGCTTAACACTTACGTCTACGATCTACTTCAGTATTCACTCAGTATTATCGTGCAGCCTACAGCCAACCCGCTGATGACAACTTAATTCATCATATGCAGTATGTGGGAGAAATGCGCACATGATTCTGACATATTGCTAATTTGGACTGACACACCGAATGCAGTATGACTGGGGGACGAGGTTGAATTGCTATATCATGTATACATGTGCAGTCAGTAGCTAAAATATAGTACGAATGTATGATATAGCATATAGATTGGAGGTGGATTTTAGTAATTGTTTTTTGCCAACTGGAATTGTTATTGAAATGCAATGCCTGTTTGCTTGTTATAGGCCTAGGCCTAATAAAAGTGACTTTTCCAAAAAGGTTGCTTATAGATCCATGTAATGTCTCCTCGGAATTTACCATAGAAAAAAAAAGTTTTTGCACGCAGATATATTTTGTCCTAATTGTATTGAATTTATTTATATGACCATAAAAAAAAAAGTTATAACAATGCTGATCAGTACTTTCAAGAGCAGTCTAATTGGCAACATTTTCTAGACCATATCAGGTGCATCAAATGGTAAAATAGCCTATAAATAGGTAGACAAAAACTATAAATTAGAACTTTTTAGTTTTCACCCAACTGTTGCTCAACTAATGGATGTGAACAATAAAATATATGGAGAAGAGAACATTCAGAAGTTCTTCAATAGAACTATATATAGGTCCTTTAGAATAATTCCCCCTGGGGAATTCCCTGAACGTGCCCATCCTGGAAGCACCACGTATTATGACGTCATTAAAGTGACGTCACGACCACAATGGCTCTTGTTGCGTCACAGTAGCATCAGTTGACGGTGGCTGCGATGTGGTGATGAGGGATGCTGGCTGCTGCAGCAGAAAAAGGCTGTTGTGTTTGTTTAAGACAAGGTGTCTCTGTGGCACTTTGATTGTTCTGCAAATTGTCCATGACTCAAAGAAAACATGGGGGCCATGCTTTGAATTCTTCACCAGTTGACAGACTGACAGAAAAGGGCTAGACGTCTATACAGTGGAGCTATGTGTTACTGTTGTAGGATAATATTTTAGGGGAAATGGGGGGGGGGGGAGAGGGGGGTTGTTGTTGAAACCCACACATATGCTTACACATCATTGGTGATACGGTTTCCTTTGGTAAAAGCTAATGCTCCCACCTCTTATGACATATATTATTAGTGTTGGTCCAGTGCTTAGGATTTTGGCTTCCACAATAGGCAGTCTGGATTCAAACATTGAACAAAGCATTACATTTTGATGTTTGTCTTGTGGACATTAAGACTGCAGAAAATGCCAGGTGGTAAAGTCGTTCACCTGCTAATAATGAGGTAGATATATATATATAATGCTCGTAACAGACACGTTTATATATATATCTTTATGCCCTACAAAATTATCAGATAAAAAAAAAACACATATTTTTAGTTTTCTTTTTCTGCTTAACTAGCCAATTAGTAGCAGCCGGATATTGCCAGAAAATAACCCAGATGATTAGAGAAGATTTCCTCCAATTAACCAGGGCTAGCCTTTCTTAAGCAGTATGTGCTTGACGTTGCTATTGGGACGTTCCTCTGCGTCTTTATTGTCATCAATTTAGGAGGTAATTATCAGGAAATTAAGTGGGCGTCGTTTTCTTAACTTTTTAAGGTACTGACATAGTGTAAATTGAACAAATATCATATTTGATGTATAAGAAGTTATATCACAAGAGTTTTGTATTTGTGTCTCTTACCTGAAAAAATTATAGTATGTTTGAGAACGTTGCTGACAGACCAGTTTATGTATGAGGCTTTCTCAACCAGAATGCCTGTCAACATAGTGTTTTAAATATTTGTTATTTCCTGGCATGGATTGGCTGCTAAAAATTCCTGCAGTCTCAATAAAAAAGAAAACAAGAATCATTACAACTCAAACAGATTCATGTTATTTCGTGTTTGATACTGCCTGCCCTCTGGCGGCTATCATTTGAAGTATTTTCATGCAACATGGCGTCCTCTAGCGGTGTGCAAAACGTATATTTGTTTAAGCAAAGCAGACGACAAATGAAAACAGGAAAATCTGCTCGTGAATAATTTAAGAGGGCATTTTATGCGTCGGCTTGTGCAAGAAATGGCATGGAGAGAAATACTAAATGCAAATTCGGGCAGATTACCTGGTGCTCTGAATGTCATGAAGCCCGCATTACAAGGAAATTTCCCTCTATTATCGTGCATAAGAGGCTTCCAGTGTGGTGTGTCCATGCTTTTATTGTCTTATGCACAAATGTTACATGAAGAATGAGCAATGAGATAAAAAAAAAAATGAGGACAAAAACAGAACAACTTCAATTGATGCAGGTTTATGCCTACAGTGGGTTAAACTTGATAACTGGGCAGGTAGTATCTTTATATTTGTTATGGGTGCTGTATTTAAAGTGAAACCTTCTCTAAGTAATATGTTGAAGAAAGCTAGCTTTGATATGCATTAAAATTATAGAAGTTACCTTACAAAACAACAAATTACAAACGAAAAGTAAAATCACATGTAAGAAAAAAGAAACTAATAAAGTAATTAAAAACAAGAGGGAACTGACTATGTAAGTAAGTAAAGAAAGAAAGAAAGAAAGTCAGGGAAAAAGAAAGATATTTTTGGGCTAAAATGCCAGTGGTGAAAAAGAGACCCTGCATTGGCTTTTATTGCACATTATATTGTGAGGTTATTATGACACCCTGAGCACAAATTCAGAAGCTGTCTGGAGTGGATAACCCACCAGGGGGAGCCAACAAATGCTTTTTGCAATGCAACAATTTTATTGCATTGCTGCTAAGATAACAAGCAAGTTTTTTGTTTGTTTGTCTTTGTATTCCAGATGGTCTGTCTAGTTGTTGCTGTTTATGATAGGTTATGTAATAGTGTCATATAGTGGGGGTCAATTATTTCTTAGGCGTTTTCTGTTCATTTAAAAGCAATGGGTTTGAATCTGCGAAATACAAGATGGTAGTACTGATGAGTACAGCTTGGAGTCCATGCCATGTGAAACATCTACTCCATGAGTGGGTTTTTTACTTGCCTAAGCATGGGTAGTATTGAACATCGAATACAAGGCATGCACCTCTAGTAGGCTTTCAGATAACAAAAAAGATATCAATAAATAAATGAAAAATAAATATATAAAAAAAACTTGTTCGATCGGCCCAGAGGATTAACAATATAATCACAATACGCAATCGGTTTAAAAATTAATAATAAGTATAACAAATTGGTGAAAAAACTAAGTATTGCAAACACAATTTCAGCTAAAAGGGTGTGCGCACCATTTTTGTTCCTCTATCAGGGACACGCAACTTATTACCAGAGCAGACATGAGGGGACAAATGACTAATTTAGGCCTGTCATACATTTTTGTTGACGTGTCTTTCAAGCCCTGCTCTCGCGTGATTCTATTGCCCAACCTTATTGACCCCCCCCCTAATGACGTAATAATTGGGTCATGACCCTTTTGGCAGATATAGGGCAACCAAGTCAGTTCGTTGGAGATATAAACTCGGGTTCAAGCCGGTGCAGTTGACTTCAGGTGCCTGCAGGAAGTCTGCAAAGTGCAGGTCAAGACAACACCAGCATGCAATGCAAGTAACCATGGCAACATAATGTTTAAGTCATGGTTTATTGGTGTATGAGAATTGCTCCAAAATGTACAGCATGTCTAAAATGTCATTTACTATGCCAAGGCATGCAAAAGACCCCACCCATGCATGAGGTTGTTGAAACTTCTTATATTTGTTAATGTATATTTATGTATGATATAATGTAAATATTATGGCAATTAATGTCAGAATTTATTGCTATGCCATGTACTTAACATGTGCGAAAATAAATATTAATATATATAGTGTTAGAAGAAGAGCTTGCTTGAAAGCTTGCAAAAGAATTGTTCTGAATAAATAGTGATTACCATTTACAGAGTATGTAAAAATCAATATGAATTCTAAGTCCTGGCAAATAAATTGTACAAATCTCAAGAAATAATGAATGTCATAGTGTCTGTCATACTATTCATTGTCTACAGCGACGAACATTTTGCACTGTGAGTCTTATATTTCAATTTCAAAATGTCAAGCCCTGACAATCGCACAGGACGTAATTTCTTTACATTGTATGTATGAACTTTTGTACGGGAAATAATTATGAAGTTTTGTAAGTCAATTTGTTTTTCAGTGTACTTATATTTGGCTAGGAGTGGCTTGATGTTATGTGCTATATTCCTTTATTGAAACTTCTTCTAAAAGGACAGACAGGAGATAAATATACAAGACTGAGATGCAGATCAGAGAAAGATACAAAGATAGGAAGGTGATAGATAGACCATGGAGGGATACCAGTACCTACATTGACAGACAGCACAACAGACCAACAGCATGGCAGTCTAGCTGCATGACAGGCCAACAGCATGACACGGTGTGACTACTTGACAGACCAACAGCATGACAAACTAACTGTATGACAGACCAACATTATGGTGTCTAGCTGCTTGACAGACCAACAGCATGACAGACTAACTGTATGACAGACCAACAGCATGACAGACTAACTGTATGACAGACCAACATCATGGTGTCTAGCTGCTTGACAGACCAACAGCATGACAAACTAACTGTATGACAGACCAACATCATTGTGTCCAGCTGCTTGACAGACCAACAACACAACAGACTAACTGTATGACAGACCAACAGCAAAAAAGACCGATCATGGCCAGACTTACATATATATAATGTACATTGTAACATACAGTAAGAGATGGGTAAATATGTTATACTTGGATAACAAAAAGAAGTCTCAAAAAGAGGAGTAATATAGAAGATATTTAATAGAAATGTTTTTAGAAAAAGGTGTAGTCAAAAGATTGACCGTAAGTCCGCTATCATCTCCCATAATAGACTCTTCCCCGCATCGTGCTTGCGAAGGACACGTCTGAAGCCCCCATGAGCGAAAATGGATGCATCTGCTGCCGTTGCTAATGACAATAAATGAAAAAGATGGACATCACTCAGCTGGGCTTAATTTGCACTGGACAGGAGTGGACAAGAAGTGGACAGGAGTCAATAACATGAGTCATCATGGTCATTTTTCTCTCCGAGCGAAACGCGAGTTGCTGACTCCTTCAGACAGTATGTCATCCGAACGGATAAAAGAGGGCGGACGGGAAGTGATGAGAATATGCAGTGCCCACGTTTGCTTAATTAACAGTCGATGTGAAGTTATTTGTGCAAAAAGTTATTAGATAAACAGGTTATTATATTTATCTAGTAATGTTTCTATATGTAAATATGGAGAAGTGTAGGGCATAGTTTTTATCAAAGCCATAAGGCTACTAAGGTCATTTGTCAGTCAAGGTTAAAAATGACCTTGTCTAGATGCATGTCTTTAGGAATAACCATTTATTGTAAGGTCATCTTGTTATTAAGTTTATTTGCAAGATTTTTCAGTCCTCGGGAATAATGGAGAAAAATAGTTTGCGCTCACCCATTAAATTAGCATGATTTTTGTAAAATAACTTCTGCTAAATTATGTAGGGTCAATGGAAACTTTGGCGATAACACTGCTCATAATTATCTCATCATCGTCGTTTTAGGGTTTGTCATATGAACAAATGTAATACAATTAATACAAAAAATTGAAACTGTATCTGGTTTGCCAAAACCCATCACCACCACTGTGCTCCAATATTTTACTTTAACACAGTGGTCATACTTACCAGGCACAGCAGCATTTGATTAATTCTTATCGTAACTTGGAATACCAGCATTTTGACATGGCAAAACCTGTACCTTAAAGCTCTTGGAAGAAACGTGCATCATTTAGCAGAGATGTGAAAGTAGCCCATTGGGATGCAAGGAGGATGGAGATGCCATGTCCATTTGATTTGATGCAACTGCAGCAGCAGCAGCATCAGCAGCGGCATCAATTACCATCACTTCTTATGAGGATGTCAGCCCTGATGGTGATGCAGCCTTCAAGCAGACAGCTTAATTGAAATGGAAAGTATGCTGGCTTATGCACAGAATGCTGCAACATAGTGACACATTGCATGTATGCAAGCTGCAAGAGGAGACTTCTGAAACTCTTGTACAAAGATGTAATACAATATGGTGTGAGGACTGTTTTGTCAAAATTCTGAGCATCTAACATATCAGTTATTGTATAAGCTTTATTTTGTGTGTGGTATCATAGCTACTGATCTGCAGTATAGCTAATAAGTCATCTACCATGATACAATATGGTGGAATGCAATGTGTTGTTGAAATCCTGGGCATCTAATATATCAGTGGCGGTATAGGTCTATGGTTTCAGTGCCTGCCACTGATCTGTAGCCAAGCCATGTAACAAAGTAATATCAGAGGCAGATGTAGTGATGAGATGACGATTAATCGTTGAACCTATGGTTCATCCATTTTCTATCTGCATTAGGTAGCTATATATGACAGATCTGTAAGGAATTTGAAGGTGTGCCTTTCGTTTCAGTTTTGGTGATAGTAGGGATGATTTACCTGAAATTGGTGTCCATTTGGCATTATAGGCTTTTAGTAGTTGATGCCTGTGGCAACATATGTCAAAGACAAACGAATGCTACAAGTACTGAAGATGATTTTAGTAAGGACTCAGGACTGCTCTTAGTACATTGCATCGTATTGTTTTAATCAGGAAAGAACGAAAAAAGTGAACTTCTTATGGAACAACTAAAGAACTATGGATGTTCTTACAGATGGAAGGATTGGAAGCAATGACTTCCAATATCATTTGTACTTTTTTTCCTTTTGTCCTCCATCTCTGCGATTTCGAAGTGACACACCGCGAGTCGCGACCACTCCAGACGATCACAGCGACAAAGGGACCACCTTCGGACTGGAGCATTTCCATTAGTCTGATTGGCCCTTATACCACACATATGCTTTTTAGATGATGGCTTCTCACACATACGTCCCGGAGTGATTAGGTACTACTTGTCCAGTGCAAACACACGGACGTGCTTCTGTCGCCGATGCCGGTCGGAGTCTCCGTGGCTGTCGAGAATGCCTTTTCTGATATTGCTTCGATAATGCTTGCCCAAATGTCTCATAGGTAAAGAAGCACGAATTTCTTTGTGTTTTCTTTGTATTATCTTTGGGTGCTGCTCTGTGATGGGCTGATTCAGAAGGTGGCAATACATAACCAAAAGTTATTCGCTGAGGCAGATTGTGATGATACGTACATTTCGATCTTCCATCCACTCAATGTGACTTAAATTACTGAATTTTTCACGATACTTTAACCGAAATCCATTTTTGTGATGGCTTTTTTTTTGTGATACTGTTGCTTTGCTATGCAACTAGAGCCACAATATGACCCACAAAAATTTGACACGATATAAAAGAACGATCAACAAGTGTGTCACTATAGTTTCACTGGATTCCATATTGCTAGAAAAGAACCATTATCATGCCTTGAAATATTATTGCAAAAGTTGCTAATCAAAAACAATAAGTACACTTATTAATTATACTAACTCATATCAATATTATAAAATGATGCAACAGAGTAGTAACTCTCTTTGATGGCAGGCCTTTTAGTGGTGCATATAATTCCATTTAATGCAATAAATCTTTATTATACTGACAAGAAGCCAACAATGGCTTATTAGTCAGTTTAAATACACCGTTGTGACGCTTTTTACTATTTTTGAAGTAGTGAAGCTAACAAAGCGGGTAAAGACCGGTCAAATTTGAAGACTAGGTACTATATATGGCATGATACCTTAGATTCATGGCTTCTTTGAGTTAGATAACAGTGTCTTTAATACAGTCGGATGACATAAAAATGATTTTGTCTTCTTCTATATATATACCAGAAACTCGATTCAATGTCATTCTCGCTGAAGGTCACTCAGCAAAGACTATGAAAGTTTTAGCAACAAAATCGGTCAATTTGCCACTATAAATGACCTTGGTAATAAGGCCTGTTAGACTGAGCTGATATGCTCAAGTGCACATACAGTTTTACATATAAAAAGGAGGGTAAGAAAAAAGAGTTTTTAATACATCCATATTAATATCCACCTGCCTTGGACAGCCTCCATCCTTGTGCATAAGATGCTGCTGATGCTGCTATTTGGGGAAGTAGCCATACATCACCATGGCTACAGAACTGATGAAGATGTAACCATGGAGACATAGGATAAAAGGTGCAGGAAGAAGCTGTCAAGCATCATCTCCTGTCTCCGCATCAGCTAGTCTATGATTCAGCATCTCAGACATTGGGCTGCAGCTACTTGTGCTCTTGCTGTCAACCTACTTGTGTCCTGTGTGTCTGTCTTGTCCCGTGTGTCTATCTTGCATTTAGGGGTCTTTATTTTGTGCATTGCCCCATAGTTGGTGACGTACTTTGGTGTACTTATCACATGTATATATATCATGATCAAGTTATGGTATGAAGAGTTGATATATATATAAGGGGATGTTGAAGTTAGTTTGGCTGGCTGGCTGGCTGGCTGACTGACTGGCTGGCTGGCTGGCTGGCTGGCTGGCTGACTGACTGTCTGTCTGACTGACTGACTCCCTACATAATTAAGCCAGCCACTCATGCACATCATTTCTGTGTCTTGGACCCTCAAACAATGCATTCAAAGAGCATTGTACTAAATGGGCCTAGTGCAATATTGATGTTCGGCCATTCCGTAGAAGTATATGAAAGCCTTTTACTCTGAGCTTGGAAGAAATATTTCTTCCAAGCTCTGAGGCACTCTTCATGAGTCTGACACCTTGGTCTGTCTTAAAGGGTCCACCAGTGTCAGTCTGGGGCCAAATGTGTCCCTTCTGTGACATTTTCGCAGCAGGGGACATCGTGGTGGCCAAAAAAAAATGAAAATGGGAAAGAAAAAAGAAAGGAAAAATTGGTACAAGTGTCTGTCAGCTGACGAGCACGAGCCAAGTCGAAGAAAGGGGGGGGGGGGGGGGGTCTGGTAAAAAAGGGAATAAAAAGGAAAGAAAATAGAAATGACAGCACAAAACTAACAGCTTTTCAACAGCTAAGGTCTTGACGATTTATTATTAGCTCATCAGCAATTTATCGTAAAAAGTTCAAAAGTATGTTGTTCTTTAAGTTTGCTTTGTCCTTGGGATGATCAGTGTAAACAGTTGACTGGGGTTTAAAGCCTCAGAAAAATAAAATTCTCTGCTATCTCAGTTGAAATAATAATACTGTTTAATACAAAGCTTGAATTGCTGGCTACTCAAAACCAAATCTAAAAGTATATATTTATGATGTATTACATTAATTTCTTACATTGGCCAATGTTCACACTTTTCTGGTGATAAATGTAAGCCGACTAATAGCTATAGAAGTGGACAGAAGCAGCTGAAATTAGCATGTTTAGACCACAGACAGGTATAGGTCACTACAGCCATCTAGAGTCAACCGTTTTTTTAATGAAACTAATTGTAGTAAATGGCTTGTTTTCCATGCACTTTTGGGGATCAGTTAATAATTAATGTGCTCTAGCATGAGATTTAAACCCATGACTGGATGCTATGGGTTGGAGCTTGTACCTGCCCCTGCACAGACCACCTGTAGTAAGACTATACAATATACTCGTCTTTCCACTCTATATCCCATGTGAGATACTCTTCTGTTACCCCACACCCTAAGTGGTGTCACCAATGCTGTCGTTAGTCCAGCACACCAGTTGGCAACCAGTCTGGTTAAGCACTTCAACGACCTTGCAACGAGCCTGCAACGAGTCTGCAACGACCCTTGAACAAAGTGTGTACATATTCCAGGCCATTGGCTTAATGTCCACTTGAGGTGAGGCCTACTTGAGAGCTGGGTTGTTGGGGGAAGCCTTGTGTCACTCGTATGTCCAATATATGTAATAGTGGGCTGCTATCATTGGGCGAGGATTGAGGAATGGGGTGTAATGTATGACTACATTTACTGCGATAAAATGGGGTGTAGTGCATGACTATTGCCATTAGGGTGGATTTGTGTTAGTGCTGTAATGGTAATTTACTAGTAATGGTACAAATATATAGTGTGAGTAATGTAGATTTGTATGTACATTTTACCTTTGTACCACATACGATTATATATGTTAGGTGATTTGCATTGCCTATTAATGTCAGAAAAATTGCCTTTTAAGTATACATGCATGTACTAACTAAGTTTTATTTACTTGAGGCTTGTTATATTAGGTATAACGTAATTTGTAATAAATTGTGTGTGTGCATAACTGCTTTTCATGAATTTCAAATAAGTGCCTCTTGAAGCCACACAGGAAAGGTTCCTGTGCTGGAGTTCTTGAAGCTGTTCGCTGCTAAAATGTTTACCTATTTCTTGTAAGAATCAGGATTAGTTCAGACTTGCAGAAGCAGATAAGCTCTCAGTTGGCCAAGAGTTTTTGGTCACATCAAAAACCACAGCTTCAACTTTGTTCTGAAGAACCTCTTTTATACAAAATCATTCATTTCGGTAGGAGGAGGTTGAAGTGCTCTCGAATAAAGGAGCAATTTTTCCTGCCAAGCGAAAGAGCGCCTCGAAACGGCTCGAAAGACGCTTTTCATGTCTTCGGAGGCTTCGGCCGGCTTTGTTGTTGGACACTGAAGGAGAATTCGAATGACACGAGTTCTGATGGATGAGAAGACCTTTGCTCCTAGTCATCGCTTTGCTGCTGCTGCTGCTGCTGATGATGCGACTGCTGCTGTAGCTTGTTGGTGAGGGACTGCTGCAAGGATTGTGATGTCCCCTGCATCTGCCATTGATGTTGCTGCTGCTGCTGCTGCTGCTGCTGCTGCTGCTGCTGTGATGTGTGGCCCCCTCGTTGGTTCAGGTTGGCTTCTTTGATAGCTTAGATTCAGCAGCAGAACTGATGATGATGATGCTGCTGGTGGTGACGATGTGTCCTCTGTGATGAAGCAATATCATAATATCAGATTGGTCCTGCAGCAAGGTGCCAAAAGCCTAGTGGCTGCTATGATTATCACGATGATGGCCTGGTGTTACACAGTTACTGCTTTGTGAATGCAGGCATTCTTCCCAGTCTTAGCAACACTACTATCTGCTGTCGAATCCAACCATTAAATAAAACATCTGGGTGGTTCAGTGGTCAAGTTACCAATCAGCTCTGCTTATGAGTGGATCTGACCTGAATGTTTCTCATAGAAGCCATAAAATCGATTCTGTGAGGTAATATTTATGTTGAGGCCATTAAAACGAGTCTATATCGCCCCAAAACACAATGCTAGATGGCCAGATGTGCCACGTGCGTTTTCTATGAGAAACGCATGGAAATTGCATGGTTTTTAGCTAATTATAATGAGACAAAAACGCACGTGGCACATTTGGCCATGTATGTGGTGTTTTGACACTTACAAGACAATGCTAAAACAAACAATATGATACAAGGATATATATAATGTGGATTACAGTGATCTAAACACTTAGTATTCAATCTGAGTATGTCATGCACTGAAATGTTACAACCAACAAATTATATACACATCATATGGAAAATCAGAATCCTTTGTACTAATGAAGGTCCCGGGTTCGACCCCCCCCCCCCCCCTCCCCACCCAGGCACTCTTCATGAGCTACTTCTCAGCTGGACGTCCATCGCATGAGACGTTAAAATTGGAACCTTGTACTCAGTGTGTTTATGCTGAGGCAAGTAAAAGACCCAACTGATAAGGTAAATGTGTAACATGGTATGGACTCCCAAGCGGCCTTATCTTATCATTACGTCTGCCTCTGGTGGCTGGTCTCATATAAGCTGACAAAGCTTCAGTCCAGTGGTATTGAGACATTAAGTGTGCAACAAATGGCAAAACAGAATTCTTTGGCCAAATGCAACAGGTTTATTGAAGCTTCTGGTGCTTGGTTTTGCACCGCGCTGCAGCTAGTGAAGCAAGGAGCCTGGGGGAGATGGAATTGATGGGGAACTTATTTGGAGGGCGAAACTCATCTGAAGTAAAGACCAACGAAGCAGACAGTGCAAATCCTGAGAACCTGTTGGATTGGAGATGGCTCACAAAAGCTCTCGCAGGTGTCCCAGTTCACACTGGGGTGCCATCCCAAGCAGGCTGACTAATGCCCCCCACAGCTCATCCCATCAAGCAAATAGTGTGACGTCATCAGTGACGTCACTGGGCCCTTCATCTCATCCAGCCAGCGCCATCTTCAGGGAAATCTTTGAAGCCCTTTAACACTGGGGTTCCCCCTAGAAGCCGCTGCTGTACTCATAGGGTAGCTGTCATCTCGTCTAGTTAAATATTTGTCCAAGCAGAGCAACAGGCTTCACATTAATCTGCTTTTGGTGCCCATCTCCCCAGAATGAAATAGATGACAATCCCCAAAGCAAGGGGCTTTTCCCGTGCAAGGCTTGTGATATGTGACTCTTGATTGAAATGATGAACCTGTATGGCAATCACTGTTGTATTACTGTTGTTGTAATTGTAAAAATAACGATGAAACCTCGCCATTAAGACCACCTTTGTGTCATTTTATGCTGCTTTAGTGATGAGGTGGTCTTATTAAAGAGGCAACCATGCAGTGGGTCTAATAGATAGATAGATAGATAAAAACTTTATTCCGGACTCAACATAATACAGTGTACATGAGGCCCATATATAAGTACAAAAAAAACACATTAGGCTAAAGGTAAAGCAGGCTTAACCAGTGCCTTCTGGAAAATAACAGTAGTCCTAAGAAATAAAGTGGACCTTTTTAGAGTATCGATTTACCCAAGCGCAATCCTCTAAAGAGGGTCCTTGCCACCCACAAATGTTAAATGAATTGACTGTTCATGGAAAATGGGGGAATGTGTACTCGATCCTTTGGGTGGGATTTTGTACCTGCTTCACCATAGGCACTGAGTATTATGTACGTACTACAATGTACACACAAACAGGACACTCAAAAGGAGGCTTCAAATCGCTATGCATCATTGCAGCTCTTGTATAACGCGAACACAATTTCCAACATAAGTACACTCACATTTATAATTTAGATAAAGTTTTTTTGTATAAGCTATACATGAGCACTTTGATTACATGAGCACTTTGAAATTCTGCATAAATTACAGCGCATAAAAAAGGTAAAATAACGTGAAATTAAAGCAGCAGGCTTCTAGGAGGCTACTGTAAGTTAGTGAAATAATCAAAGGGCTGTATGCCGTCTAATCTTTTGGAAGAACCTTACAGATTTGCATTAAGGAGCTGGTTCAATTTATTCCTAATGGATGGGGGGCCTCCCTGGCAGTAAGTGGAGATTTCTTTAGATTGCAAATGCAAAAGGTTCGCAACTTAAGGCTGTTCCTTAATGAAATTCATTGCTTTTCTGCACGGCCCGCCATTTTCATTGAGGACCAAACGAATCGTCTGCAATCAGGAGCGGAGAACTCAAAGCTTAGCTGTTCGTCTCTGAACCAGTTAAGAGTGGTGGTGCTGCAACAGTAGCGGATTTAGAGGGGGGGGTTGGGGGGGGGGGGGTTTAACAACCCCCCCCCCCCTTTGGCCTCGTACGGTTTAACCCCCCCCCCCCCCCGGTAAATTTTTTCTGGATACAAAAAAAAAGGAACACGACCTTTAGAACACCTTAAAATTGACACACAATTGATAGTGGTGATGTTTAAGGCTACAACGGGTTAAAGATGGAACATCACCGTTACAACACTTTCATATTGACATATATATACAATTGGTAAAATTACTAAATGTTTGTCCAACATTTTGGGTTATTTGTCATGTAGGCCTGTTGTTTACCTAAAAATCAACAAAATTGGTTTGTAATGCTATCTTCATCAGGTTCATACATATTTCATTTCATTTCACAAGACTAATGGCTCTGTGCATACTGGTACAATAGGCATGAGTTATTTCTTCATAGTGTAGGCCCAGATCTACTATCATAGCTTGGATAGACCACTTCATCCAAAATCATAACGTCTGCCTAATGCAACTGACAATTTAAAAAGTGACCTTTAGATAGTAATGTGCTATGACCTTTTCTGTATCTTTTGTCGTATTTCCTTTTTTTCCAAAGGAAATGCAGTTGTGTAGCACTATTTTTCCAGCGGAGCCAACTAATCGGGTTGCGTTCGGGGCACACAGACGTTTTTGCTATTAGGGCTTGACACAGCTTTGTTAATAGGGTGAGAGCGGCTCAGGTCCCAGCCCAAGACTCGGAATTACTTCTGTAGCTTCTTGTGCACGCAAATTGCGGACCCAGTAAAAAGCGGGGCAGTGGGAACCGGACACTAATTCCATTTCCGGTCCGCGGGTCCGCGCGGTCCGCGGAATCGACAAAGCTGCAAGGTGATTGGTTGAAGCAAGAAAAGTCCTAATCACCCGAAGTGTGAGACGAATGTGTTAGCAGAAGAACTGAAAGTGGATTGCGCCTCACAAACAAGAATTTGACCAAGGGAATAAATCCGGACAACTTGGCCCAAGAACTAAAGGTCAAGCTTTGAGAAAAGACAGTGGCCACTGGGCAGACAATGGACTTAGTGTGTGTTAATGTGTCGTCCAAAGTGTCAGCTCCTTTGTTTACAAGTGTCTGTCTTTCCATTGGTCAAACTAATACATAGCCTATGCGGTCAGTAGATCTGCAATGTTAAAATGCACAAACACCATGTATTTTTATTCCTATTTTCCGCCAATATGGGGATGTACAATAATAAATAAATATCTTAAGAATTTAGATTCTGATACAAAATATTTGGCCCAAAAATGCTTCAAAAGTTCGAAGAATTACGTGGTGGACATGAAATACAATATGGCAGCCAAAATCCAAGACGGATTCCAAAATGGTCCATGACAATATTCAAGTTTGGCAGTGGATATTTAGTCCAGGCAGACTTAATGATGAGATGGTATGGCTTTTTTTTCAAAAGTTTTTTTGTTCAGGTAACCTCTACTTTGGGGGGGGGGGGGGGGGGG
Source organism: Alitta virens (assembly GCA_932294295.1). Taxonomy (NCBI): domain Eukaryota; kingdom Metazoa; phylum Annelida; class Polychaeta; order Phyllodocida; family Nereididae; genus Alitta; species Alitta virens. Next base: position 17,361,907 of record OW028586.1, on the reverse strand, counting down.
GTCTTCATAAGGCACATTCATATAGACTTGCTCCAAGCAGTTGTGGAGAAAAATTAAGGCTACCTCAATATTACTGCTTTTAATTAAATGATTCAAATTAGTGGTCATATTTTGAGCTTCCATAGTCCAAAATATGACCACTCATCCCAAAAATAGTCCCATGTATATATACCAGTGACCCAAACTTCCAGCTGTCTGTTTAAGATAGTTATCTAACAGTTTTACAGTTAATTCGCAATTTCTTGGCATATTTCGATCTTACACCAATGAAAATCCAGCTGTCTGTTTAGGATAGTTATCTACAACTGTAAACTCACAATTTCTGGGCATACCTCTTGAATGAATGTTTCACAAATCCTCATTGTAGACTGATTCACCAAGCTCCCCTCATTTCACGGTGCTGCAGTTCATTCCAAATGAGTAATTCGGATAGTTACAAAATGATGCCATGTTCCCAGGCTGTCTTGTCTACCAGTTCCATATGTTGAGCATGCCCCATGTTCTCCAGTGATTACTAGTCTTACAAAATGCTGTCATGTCTGAATAAAACAGTATACTGGGATCTTGATAGTGAGGTGGTCTAAATATTAAGGTGATCTGACAACGGTGTTCCACTGTACATAGTGTAACATTAATCTCAGTACTGCATAGTTTAAGTACCCTCTTGTTTAATATGTACAAATAGTTAGATAGATAGATAGATAGATAGATAGATAGATAGATATGACCTATCTGTCTTTCTGTCTATCTATCTATCTATCTTTTTATCCATCTTTCTAACTATCTGTCTGTCTGTCTGTTTGTCTGTCTTTCTGTCTAGCTGTCAATCTATCTATCTATATATCTTTTTATCTATCTATCTTGTAGAATATACTTTAAAGTCAGTCATGACCAAAAAGAAAGTGTCGGCAAATATATTAGTCTAATAAACGTACCATTTTCAATTCTGCAGCAAAAAAGTTGGCCATGTCAACTCATGTGACAGTGGGCGTTGCAACGGTTGGAACATCTGCTGCTTCCGGTTCCGTTTTAAACATTTAATACTTGTTTACTTCTGTGAAATGTCTACTGTGACGTTATTTCTTAGAAACGCCTCTTCCATTTTGAGGTATAATGCATTGATATTTTTGCATCTGTAAATTTCTATGCTAATTTTTGTAGACCCAGTTGTTCTATTTCACAGTAAATACATAAATGAACTCATAATTCAATGTTAACGTTCTCATAGTTTCAAACTTTGAATATACTTTAGTCCGCACAGTGCTAAGTGTGAGGAATTTTTACAGAAATTACAAAGTTTTTAGTTTATCACACCTTGTTCATTTATGTATTGCATCAGCATGCCATTGATTTTACCATTTGTCCACCCTGCAGTACATTGGAAATGAAGATACAACTCGAGCAATAGGGGTGTGACCTCTTGACCTTGAGTTGTGATCCCTGACCTACTTAGAGCATATTCTTAAACCTGCATCTGGTTTCAACATGTAACTAACGATCACTATTGACAGATTGCTTCAACCTGATTGGCTACTGTTGAAAGGTCACATGTTCTAGTCATATGACTTGGATAAAGTGCTGACACCTTGTGTCTAACTGGTTATTTATTTGTCTGCCCTGTGATCACATTACTGGTCTTGCTTATAATTGGTAAATTGTTTCCTTAACTTTCCTAAGATGTTAAAAACTTGTTCTATGAATAATGGTTTATTTGGTTTTGATTTATTAATAATAATGTATTTTTCTGGGCAATGTTATGCTGAACAATATTGTTTCATAATACAATTATAGCAAAACTGAATAACATAAATTTTGCATGTTACGTCTGTAAATAAAGGGAAAATGTTATGTTGTCTTAATTGCTCAATGTGACCTGATATATTAGCTTTTATTGCTTTTCTGTTGTGTCACACCCAAATTAAGAAACCTCAGGCAGATGTAATGATGAGATGGTTAGATATACCAACACTTAAGTATAAATAGAACTGGTGTTATTTATTACAAATAACTGCATTAGCCTACTACTACTTATACTAACTACTACTACTACTAATACCACTACTACTACTACTACTACTACTACTACTACTACTACTACTACTACTACTACTGCTACTATTACTACTACTACTACTACCACTACTGCTACTACTGCTGCTACTACTACTACTACTACTACTGCTACTGCTACTACTACTGCTACTACTACTACTACTACTACTACTACTACTACTACTACTACTACTACTACTACTACTACTGCTATCACTACTGCTACTGCTACTATTACTACTACTACTACTACCACTACTGCTACTACTACTACTACTACTACTACTACTACTACTACTACTACTACTACTAATACTACTACTACTACTACTACTACTACTACTACTCAAAACTTACACCCCTACACACTGCCCCCTATAGCTGTTACTAATGACCTGCTCCCTGGTGGTTGTTTTGAGACCACATGGTGGTCATGTGACCTGAGAGCATGAGGCCACTCCACACAATGATCACATGATCTCCTATCAATAAACAGAAGGATTTACTCAGGGAGATCCTTTTCGCCAGTTCATATATTGTATTTCATTGATCAGTAATTCCTGTGGTTTATATTGCATCTATTACTGCATACCAGAAGGCTTATATTAATGTTTACTTTGCTGTATTTTATTGTGACTATAGAAAGTGGAGTATACGACTCAACCTCTCTATTGCAACCACCTGTTATACAATCTTATAGACGGGTAATATGGCAAAAAAAAGTTTTCGGTATTATGGAAGTAAATTGTGGATGCATATACCAAGTAACATCAGAAGTAAAGTATCACTCAGTAGCTTCAAATCCGCTGTGACTAGCTGGCTGAATTCTCAAAATAATACAAATATAATTTTTTTATAAATGTAGATGTGACAGACTAATCTTGTCAAAATTTGTGCATTGAAATATTTACGAATCATTTGTGCAATCTTTATTTTCTCTAAGGTGCTGAATTGTACGATGGAGTGCTTTATATGTGTGCTATTATTATTATTATATATACTATATTGTAGAATAGACTTGTTTTATAGATTAATTCTATACTTATACTTTCCAAACTGTATATCATTGTTCCTAATATGTCGTACAGAAGCTTCGGCTTGGGTCATATATTTTGTATTGTACATTGAATGTGACACCCTGATTTAAAACGACTTTAAATAAAATTTTACTACTACTAATCAGATAGCATTGTAATCAAGGGTATTCATAATAATTGTGTAAAAAGCTGGCTTAGTACAGATGCTTCCTTCCAGTTTAGTGAGATTACTTAATAGTAAGGCTATGTTCATTTTTATATATGGAAAAATAAATTGTTATAGATTTACATTGGTTAAATTTCATTCTTTCAAATATTGCAGTTGGCCTAACCTTTGATAAACCAGACATATTTATCCAAAAATACCTACACATTTTTGGTGGTAACACGATAGAAGTATAGAGTGACAGACAGCTAGATAGACAGACAGACAGACGTCAATTGATGGACAATTGTTATCCTAATCCCATGCCATCTGTTACCATAACCAACACTAACCAACCAATCATTGTCGTCTAAACATTTGCCTAGTTGTAGGGTAAATACAATTTACCCCTCTGCATAACCATGTGGCATAACAATTGCTAATCAGTTTATTATTATCCCAGGGTAAGTAAATATGGGTAATGTAGATTCATTACCTCAATACAATACAAATAGATTGGTACTACTGCGTTTTCTTGATTCCTACCTGTGTTATAGCCCAATACAACGAAGTGCTATCCAAATGAACTTGCACGTTACCATTGTTTTGAACTCATGGTTAGCCAAGTGCATATGCTTTTTGGCATGTTGCAAACAATTGCATTCTGCAGTAATCAGTAGGCTATTTATTCTTTAATCTATCATTACGCAATAACTCGTAATATGGATTACGTTGTAATGAAAAACAAAAAGTCTTCCAGAAATATAGACTCATACAATGTATATAAAAAATCCTATTCTAGCAGACAGCCTATATAGCAGATAGATAGCACTATGTAAAGTCACTTTGACCGGTCTATCGCATGTCTGTAGGTCATCAAGTAAGAATCAGGGGAACGAGAGGCACTACGCATGCGTGGCTGCCTTATAGACCGGAAACCGGAAGTAAGGGAGTCCCCGGCAAAAAGCTAATGGCCAACGTGCTCTGATTTACTCCTCCGTAATGGAAGAGTTCCAAGCATATAGAGCGCGTGGTGCCACGTGCGCACTAAAAAAAAGTTCCAAAAACTCCCTTCTTGATTACGTAAGTTTTCCTTAAGATTATTTAGTTCGGGGAAAGCGATTATTAATTTACGGCGAAATATTAAATACTAGAGGCAAGATTTTGTAGTATGACTAGTGAAGAGTTCCACATAATGAATTATAGAGGTCTACAGTAAAGCATTGGATCTCTGTTCATGCAAGGTAAAGCTATAAAAAGATCATGACCAGGGCTGTCTTTTATTATCTATATCTGGTCAAACCAAAAGTAACATTTGGCGCCTACTTTCTTGTGATTATTGAAATCTAAAAATGATAGGTAAAGGTGTGACAAACTACGTTACATTTGGGCAGGCAATGACCAGCATACCTGTACATAGGTGGTGTGATAAACTAGAAACTGTTTTCTACACCGCTTTGCTGTCAGCTACTAGTCAGTTTATCACTGCATCAGGTTTTACTGAAACAGCAGATATCAAAGCTGTTCAGAGGGCTATGAACAGTGTCCACTGTTTCACCCGCCATGTTGGATTGCTCCCTATGGAGTAATTAAGACCCCTAGTGGTGGGTGTAGAAATCATACAACATTCTCGCAATGACCCCAAATATGGCTTTCAGGAAATCTGGAGTAATCTAGTAGGGTGTGAATAATTGTTCGTTCCAATGCAAGATATTCATTGCTCGGCCATATAGGCAATTATCGAACTGCAAGCGCCATCTATAACAGCACTGTAGGGTGCTGTATTATCGCCCATAAAAGGGTTCCATTAACCCTAGACCCGTGGTTGGGCTGGGGTTGGTTTTATGTGGCTAAGAATATTGCTGTAATAAATGAAACACTATAGATCACAGCTGGGCAGAGAAAGTTCAACAGCATTTTGACTTGCCAATCTGGCTACATTTATTTTGCTATGGGTCCAATAGAGTTTTCACTGAATTCAGCAAGATATAAGTCTTTCCTCCCCTCTTATTACTCATTTTGCTTTTCAGACACAGTAGGTAATAACTAACTGATTCAATAAATATAACTTTCTCAGAAAAATTACAAAAATCAACTAAATTATAAAGTGTCAAATATACATTAAAATGCACTCAAAATACTGCTGCTAGGATGCACTTTGCTTCAGCCAATAACAGCCAAGGGCGGGAACTTTTTCCACCAATAGATTTGCATGGTTTTCTTCTCAGAGGTAGCAATTTACAAGTTACTGGAATTCCCATGTGTGCGTATACCAAGACGGTAGACCCAAAAAAAAAGAGAAAAAAAGATAATATACATATATATATGGTCACTGGCCAGGTTAAGAATTCGCTTCAGCTCAATTTTGCTGCTGTAATGCCCATTAATACTGCAAGCTAAATCACTGCTGGCTTCATGTATTGTATTAATATATTTTCCATTTCAGATATTTGCTGGTAACAGCAATACCTACATAGCAGAGCTGAGGAAGATAGATCCGCCAATTGTTGCAAAAAGAATCAGATTCGTCCCTTACAGCAGCCATCCCAGGACCGTGTGCATGCGAGTTGAGCTCTATGGATGTGAATGGAAAGGTAGGTGCTGCCCTCTAGGTGAAATGCTGCCACTAGACTGTACGGCCACCTGGCGTTCAGAGAATTATGGTGTATTAAAATATAAGTAGAATACAAGAATTAACTAGCAATTAATGCAATATAATGATGACTGCTTAGAAATTATCTACTATGGAATAGATTAAATCGAATATATTAATTCTGAATTTTAATTGAATTATGAAGTGACTACAGGTCACTGTAAAATGAATAGTTCAATGAAATTGCCAGTATACCTCTTTGATGATGTCTTGTCTGCATTATCCATTCATAACAATCTTTGTGTATTTTCAGATGGCATTGTATCCTACAGCATTCCCCAAGGAGACCGCAGAGGATCTGAAGTCGATCTCTATGACTTCACGTACGACGGAAACATTCGAGACAACTGGCTGTCTGGAGGGATGGGTCTTTTGGTCGATGACGAGGAAGGGCACACTAACTTCCGTCTCGATCCCCAAAATGTTGGAAAGAAAGGTAAGAACGTTGTTATATGGTTTTGTTACTGGAGAAAATTAATTGGCAGATCAATGATTCATGGACATTTTATTTTTGTCCATGGTCATATGATAACCTTTTGGCATATCTTGATATATGACCCCTGTTCGTTTTCAATTTTATGGGAGTCATCATAGAAGGTCTATGATGGGAGCCAAGCCAATATGATTATGTATCATTTTATTTGCAATTCACCGTGTAAACTCACTTATAAACATGTGCTATGTTTTTGTATGAATGTTCATGTGTGCTTGTGACTTTTGTCTTCATTTCTTATCATTATCTAGGCAGCATGCAACACTCTTGATTTAGAAAAAATTCATGAATTTATTTCTTAAACTGGCTTAGTTGTTTTATGAGTTATGGATGAGTAAATGTGATGACTAAAATTTGGATATTTCTTTGAGAGTTATGGTTTGTATTTTCAGGATATGGCTGGGTGGGATGGAAGAATGAATCTTCGCCTCCCGTGGAGCTGAAGTTTGCCTTTGACACAGTCCGAAACTTCAGTTCCGTCAGTCTTCATTGCAATAACATGTTCACCAAGGAAGTTCGAGTTTTCAGGTAAAGTCTATAAACTGTAATTGAGACTTGAGAGAAATGTATAAGCCTGTAACGCTTTGTAGAGATACCAACATCAATTTAAAAACAAAACAAACAGGAAACGAAATACACCAGCCCCACTTGGGCTTAACAGTCCCGTAGCCAGCCGCTAGCCTTGAGTTGGTATTTTTCATAAAATTGTGGACCTTCGATACAAATTTTTAAAATAGCATTCCCTGATGTGGACCAATGTGAGGAAATGGACCTAGTTGGGTGAGTCGAACGACCCCCTCGACCCCCTTGGCTACATGCCTGCTTAAAGGTGTACAAAAGATCAACATAATTAAGAGCGGATATCACCTGTGTATATTACAAATAAAGTACCACATTGTACATTAGGATAGCACACCAAAGTTTTAGTTAACTTACTATCACCCCCGCAGAGGAATCACTAACTAACTGGTATGTTTCTCTTTCATTTTGTAGGATGGCAAAAATATACTTCAGCATCGGAGGCGACTACTATCAGAGTGAGCCAGTTGTTTATAGGTACATGAGAGACACATTGATGGAGTTTGCAAGGACAGTCATAATTGCAATTCCGCACCGAATTGGTCGTTATGTCAAATTACAGCTGTTTTATGATGCGAGGTGGATCATGGTCAGCGAAGTTCGGTTTGAATCTGGTAAGATTTTCTCAAAAATGTTTTTATCAACAGGTATTGCTGTGTTCTTGAAATGTTTAAGGATATTGTCATAAGGCTATCATACATGCTCCCCCAAAATATATTCATTCATGCTCTCTGAACCATCTATAAAAATTATTGCAAAACTATAACAATTCTAGGAAATTTCCATAAGCACTGTTGAGCATGCCCATATGCAGTTGCTCCTGCAGCACGCCAGCCTGGTCACTTTAGACTAGGTATTTAACCTCCAACCAGCCCCCCTCTAGGCAGAGCTAGGCAGAGGAAGACAGTGACAGCAGGACTTCTGCAGTGAGTCCTTGCTAATTTCTTCTTAAGTGAAGGCTGGTTCCACCTGAGACTTTCATCATGTATAATGAAATAAATTTAACTTTACTTTGGACTCCATCATCCTTTAACTGAATTGTACTAGAGCTTCAGATCCTGGACCCTCACTGCAATTAAGTTAACTAGCAACTTTGTTAAACAAGAGAAGCTTTACTGCAACAATATCTATCTGAGCTGAGTAGAATACCATCCAGGAACACCAGTACATTGTTAATTATTATATATTGACTTTTTTAAATGTTCTAATTTCCATCAATGAATTTTGATTTGTTGGGACCCAAAATATTTTGCATTTATGTTCAACTGTATAATACTTAATATTAACGTGCGTCAGTGGTAATAGATTGAAATTGAAATAAGTCACCCTAAAGGTCATCAATTTTACTCAAAGGCTTTAATTTGACTGCCACCATTTGCCAACAAAATATTTCTTTCTAATTATGAATTTCAAAAAGGTACTTCATACTTGGGTGCAGTTAAAACTAATCAATACAATTGTTTCATTAAACTAACAGACAATTTTCAATGGTTTTTTTTTTCTGTTCAGAAATTGCTGTTGGCAACATCACTGAAGAAGACTCTCCGCCAACTCATTTGGTGCCTTCTGATGAGGGGAACTGGCATCATGGACCCCAATCACCCGTTGAAAAAGAAGGTGGCATTCCAGTCCACAAGACTTATAACACGGAAACAAAAACACCCGATTCTGAGGTTGGCACAAAATCACAAGGACTAGATGACCAATACATCGGCATAATAATCGGAGCCATGGCCGCTTTGTTGGTCTTGTTATTTGTTGTAGTGTTTATTATAATTGTGCGCAACCGACGGAAGAAGCATTCTCAAAATCAGAGAGTCAAAGCGTCCTTCGAGCACATTACGCTCAACTTAAATGACTTAAGAACACCTGTGTCTAATGGGAAACTGCTCAACGGCAATATGTACAGCAGCGTTGCGACTTCTGAAGCTGACATTGGCCCCGAGGGTTCACAAAACAAAATTAACGGAGACACTTATCAAGCAACGGGCAGTATTCAAGCACGAAAACTTCCAGAGCTTCCAAAGACTCCAGAATCTACTGGTGGGTATTTCAGCCTTCAACTGCATGAACGTCATTAGATTAGATATTTGAACTGCACAAAAAAATTTAAACTATGTCATAACACCATATGTAAGTTTATGAAGAATAAGCTGAATTTCAAATATTTCTCTCAGATGGTAGTGTGGACCGTAAGTAGTGCTAATTTATAAATCTGATAACTATCTATTCTATTTTATAATATGCTACACTTTCTTCATGAGCGTTGCCTTCTTACTTACTGATTTGTGTTTATATTTTAAACCTATTATTTACTCTACTTTTTTTATTAACGTTGGAATCACTGCTATATAATATTTTAACAACCCTAACGCTTGCTTTTTCCTATGAATCAATTTGTTAGTCGCGTGTGCTGTGAGAAGTTGTTTTTTATTGTCAATATAACTAAGTTGGCTAAACAAATTAAGATGTTTGTAGTGATTTGACAAAATCAATACAGATCACCTGAAATTTGTAGACATTATATGTTCTTTGTTTAGTTTAGTGCCAAGCAAATGGCGAATAGAAATTCATTAATTTCTAGATACCATTGTTGAAAATGTTGGTAAACTTATGATAACCTCCTAGATGTTAAATTATAGATGCAGTTTATAATTTAATATTTGATATCTGATTTTGTAGACCCCGCATGAGTAGATTTAGTGCCCTTTAAAACCTTTTTCGATTACTTGGTTTCTGCAGACACAAACATTTCACAGGAGTACGCTGTTCCAGATCTGACGAAATCTTCCCTGATTGTCAACAAACCTGGTTTTACCCCAAATATCTACCCCGAAGAGGTCCCTCCAGCCGTTCCACCTCATCCTGTTGGCGTCTACAGTGGACCTAGCGACATCATGGGCTTCCCCAATCTGCAAGGTAATGATTTGAAGGATGTTGTTGGGTCAATCCATGCCGAACCAACCAGGGGTCCCCAGGTGACCCCCTCAGAAAATTCTGAAAAAAATCATTGTTACTCTCCTACTAGCCACATGGACAAAGCCAGCTCTAAAAACGGAATAAAATGCATTATTAGCTAAATTTACCCTATCTTTCTGGGTTGGCTGCACTCAGGTGGTTCATGTCACAGGCTTGAAATTTAGTTTAGGCAACTAAATAGAGATACCATTAATATGATGCCAGAAATGGAATTTTCAGGTTCAGGTAGCCCTAGTCTGAAAGTATGAGCCATGTAGCTATAATAATTCATAAGATACAATTCAGTAAACCTTGATGAAAATGAACGTTTCAAAAAGTAAAGAAATTAGTGTGAATTTTAAAGGGCTGTATCTCAAAAAGTATGGCAGATATCAACCTGAAATTTTGGCTTTGTCCATGTGGCTAGTAGGAAAGTAACAATTTTTTGAATGGGTCACCTGGGGCACTTTCCAAAATTTGGTTGATTTGGCATGGAATGACCCTGTTTAAATAAGCAATTGTAAAGCTATGCTATTTGCTGATAGGACTCGGATTAGATTACTGGCAGTAATACTGTCTCAAACATTCCAATCAGTCGCGAACTATACAGAAGAAAATGGATCTGGAACAGAGGAATACCACCTATTTCCATTCCAGAACACCTAAAGCTAAAGTTCCAAATCCTGAATTGATGTAGTGGAGTTATGCTTTTAAATGCACACCCGTGACAGATCTGAACAGTTTATTCAAGTAACATGTTTTGTCTATTTATATTGTGTACGTCTTGTCCTGTATGAATGTGGTTATGCAACATTGTCTGTCACAAATAAATCAATTTCAGATCCACATTGCGTACTAGCAGCACCCAGTTTTACTGCCTGAGTATTACTGAAATATATCACCTGTGCGCTACTTTAATTCGTATGAATTGAATACTTTATTTGAACAGAAATGTTACCTACAAAATAGGTTGATGTGATGAACAGGTTTTGAAACTTGAGCCATATAAATATGTTTCGGATGACCATTTATATTCAAATGCTGTCACCAGTTGCCATTTAACTGCCACTAACCGTTATGATTGTACATGTTCTTTTTACTTGTTTGTTGCAGGAGTCAGTGGCAATAATGTTTATGCAGTGCCAAATGCAGAGCTGCTCTGGAAAGAGGAATTATCAGTCGTAGAATTCCCAAGAGAAAATTTGAGACTTATTGAAAAACTAGGGGAAGGACAGTTTGGAGAGGTAAGAAAACCTTGTGTCTCTGATGATTTATTATGAATTATTAAAAACTTTACCTGCAATATTTATTTATTTCATATACTCAAATAAACGTATATACCATACAAAGAACTATGGAATATAAAATTTTGTTATTCCTACCATCCAGGTGCACCTGTGCGAAGCGACAGGTTTAGTGGAATACATAGGAGATGACTTCCTGATCAACAGAACGGGGTCAAGGACCTTGCGAGTGGCTGTTAAGATGTTGCATCAAAATGCTGATAAATATGCCAGGTAACATACACAATAAGGTTATTTCCACAGAACACCTCAAACTGACAATGCATAAGTCTGCCTTCTTCTGTTATTACTAAATTTGCTTTCAGTGCAAGATTAGTGTTGCCATTAATAATAGAAGCTCAATGCATTAAAAAAACATAAAGCATCAAATATACCTCAACCAATCAGAATTTAGGGCGGGAACCTGAGCAACCAATGGGCTTGCAGCATTCTGCCAGAAGCCACCTAGCGGAAATATCAAGAAGCCTAATGTGACAAATCCACCATCATTGGTCGTTTGGTCAATATGGTGATTTTTCATTTTTAAAAGATTCTGGGCGAACAGGATTCGTAAGATACTGACTATCATGCTGGTGTACTGTCAAGTATCATTAGGCCTTTTTTCTGACGGGGTAGGGCTAGTTCAAATATTGGATTATGGGCAGTCTCGACTTGTCGCTTTTAAATCGAGCTATCTCAAATGGATGTGGACTTCTTGAAACTAGAACTAGATACTTTATCCTGTGTTTGAATTTAATACGTTTAATGAATAATGATACTCGATTTGACCTATCTTATTGTACATTTCAGGGAGGATTTCCAGAAAGAAGTCAGAATAATGTCCAAATTGAAAGACCCCAACATCGTGCGAGTGATGGGCGTGTGCACAGTAGATGAACCCCTTTGTGTTGTAGTGGAATACATGAAGTATGGCGACCTAAATCAGTTTTTGAGGAGTCATTTTCCAGAAGGCTCCACACTAGCGAGGAAGAAACACAGCAAGGTTCTAAGGTAAGTACAAACTGGATCTGATTTTTTCCGTGTAGCGCTGTAGCATACTGAATTGCACTTTCACTGGGCGACACACAATGATTGGAATTTAAGCGTGTGAGACACTCTATGCTGAAGCTCGCTGATGTGGTAGTGTCATAGAGGTCTGCAGCATTCGTATAGTTAAATGCTCAACTTTATAAACCTTGTATTGCACAAAAAATCTCGAGAAACTATTGGGACCTCCACAATTAGGACCACTTTGCATATTGGTGGTTTTTGCAATAGAGAATCCTCTTCTAATTTAGTGGAATGTCAATCAAGGAAATCTTAATCTCCAATAATATATTTTCACTTTTTGATTCCAGCTATGGCTGTCTCATATACATGGCAAACCAAGTTGCATCCGGCATGAAATACTTGGAATCCCTAAACATGGTGCACCGCGACCTTGCGACACGGAACTGTCTCGTTGGACACCTTTACACCATCAAGATCTCTGACTTTGGAATGAGCCGCTCCTTGTATTCTGCCGATTATTACAGAATTGAAGGGAAGGCTGTTCTGCCCATTAGGTGGATGGCGTGGGAGAGTGTACTTTTGGTAAGTCAGAAGAATATTAAGCATATATGACGTTTTGACACTTTATTTGCATAAGCCATTTCCCACGGATTGTGGAATTGCCAGTGACGTCATAATCATCACAATCAAAAGTGACGTCCTTGTGATTGTTTATTACAGCGTCATGTTTCTGGGGGTTTTAGATATTGTGAAATGCTAACCCTGAAAAAGCTGACATTGGGTCAATTACACTGGATATTATATGTGTTATTTAAGTCTGAGTTATCAACGAATAGATAATTTCAGAACTGAATGTAGTACTTTAAATGTGTTCAGGAAGAATTAAACTGAGGTCTGTGCTTAATGTAAGAGAGATATCCACTTATGTTTTTGTAGTAGAGTTATGAATGTTATATGTGGGATGTAGACTTCTATCATTATCTATATATGGAAAGAAGCTGAAAGAGAATCCTTGTGATTCTTGTACTTACCCATAGAGAGCACTTCAAATGATGTCGGCCCTCTGGTGGAGATTAGGAGTATCTCTTGATTTGGGTCCTCGCATGGCATAGATCCCTAGGCACTGGTTTCGATCTGAAGTTTTGTTACTTTTTCATAAATGGATGAATGTTTTATTTTATTTTCAAAAATGGTCTTCATTCGTCAAATAAATTATGTGCATTGCACTCATAATGTTTACATTCAAATGTGTTGTTTGTGGGAAAATCTTATTTTCAATATTTTTGTTTCATTTTTTCCCGTATATATTAATGATATGTTATATCGCAACTTTATATTAATTTGATATTACTTTCATGTTGTATATGTTTGATAAATATTTATTGCGAACATTTACTTTTTATGGATGCACATCATATATGCATATTACGTGATGATAATGAATATGAATTGAATTGAAGTTGTAAACGTATCCATGTGCAAATTAATCATTTGATATTTCTGTTAATTCTTTCCAGGGCAAGTTCTCAAGCAAATCAGATGTCTGGTCATTCGCCGTTACGCTATGGGAAGTTCTAACATTTGCTCGCGAGCAACCTTTTGACAATTTGACCGATGAGCAAGTTATCGAAAACTGTGGACATTATTATCGAAATGATAGCCAGGAACTGTACTTGCCACAGCCCTCGAATTGCCCCAAAGAGATCTTCGATCTTATGACGGAGTGTTGGAATCGAGAAGAAGTTTCACGACCTGCGTTCAGAGAGATTCATATGTTCCTCCAACGGAAAAACATGGGATACAATCCTAGGGATGAAAAACAAATGAGTTCAAACGGAACTACTAGAGAAAAAATATCTGTACCCGTTGTATAGTAGGAAAATCGTTACATGATTACCCTGCTGTTTCGCATGTATGTTACCTTACGGTTGTCATTTTTAATGGAATCGATAATATCAAGAAATAGTTGCCAAGCATTTGGAATGTTTATATTGACTAGCTTGCATTTAAAATATGAACATTCCACCAGAATCCAAATACACTTTGTCTTATTATGTTCTATTTTACATTAAAAAAAGTAACGAAAATTTTAACTATAATATAAATTTTCCCATAATTAAAGACTTAAATTCTTGTAAATAATAAGCTTTACTTGCTTTTGTTAGTCGGGTATCATAATAGTCAGTATTTTCCATTTTAAATGACAACTCGCATATGTACATAAAAGCATATATATTAAACGATTGTGAAATTCTGATTACCATGCGTTGCCAGGATGTTGTTAAGGATATAGTTTCCATAGCAACTGTTACCATGGTTACTGGAACAAATGCTGTGATGATATATTAGAGTCTGTTACTCATTAACGATTGAAATCCCAAGGACCAAATGAAAATGAAATCAAAATTGCTCTGAAACTCATTAATGTATTAAAAAATACTGTATTCTTTGTAATGTAGATAAATTGTTGCTATTGAAAATAAATCAAGCATTGTTGTATAAACTTCAGGTTATAAAATGATAACGAACAATTGATTTTTATTTCTGCCACATTTTTTTCTAATTTTTGGTTTTCTTGTAGAAAATGGAAATTTTTAAGTTAATACGATTGTCATAGTAATTGTAAATAATCTAATGTAAAGAAGAGGGAAAAACTAGTCAACTTTATTTTACGATAATCTGTATTATTTCTTGAAAGCATTTGTGGTACTATAGACCGAGAATTATTGAAATTAGCATAATTATGTCCTGATGAAAATAACTTGCAGCTGAGATTAAACATACTGCCTTTTAGCATGTAAATATTTTTGTTTTTTGATAAGTCTATTGTTTTATAATATGAATGGGAGGATTTTTAAGTATATGTTTTCTTGTTAATTTTTCTTTTTGTAGAAAATGGAAATTTTAAGTTGAAAACTTCACATTCCTATATGACATGTGGCACAGATAGGTAGAAATTTTGGATCAACTACAGCAACCAAATGTTTGATAAAAATTTGTTTGGAAGTTGAAAAATCTTAGATTTTTAATTAAGATAAAAAAAATGACATATTGTTGAAAATTTGGTTTTTGAATGACAATGTAAAAAGATGATTTAGCTCTTCAGCAACGCTCAGTTTTATCATTTTACGTCCATGCTTTTATTTAGTTTATCATAAAATATTTTTGCATTTATTGCTTGTCAATCATTTTGGTTTCTGTAGTTCACAAAATCACTATCGCTATTATAAAACATAGCATTTGTGTATGCCACATTACCCTGTAATATTGTAGATATTTACCCTCGCGAATATAAAGATGCTACGTTTGCCAAAAAAGGACGTTAAAGTCTCATGAAAAAATGCCAAGCTATAAATGGTGGGGTCAGTGAATTGCTCCTTGCAGTTTGTGTAAATAGTCTTGTTTCACAAATTCATGTAAGAAGGAAAAATTTCTAATAATGTTGGTCAGTATTTTTCATTTAAAAAATTTCTTTCATCTCTTTTAATTCAGTTTTCTAGCTAAGAATAGGTGACAATATTTTTGCCATTCCAAAATCTGAAAGAAAAATCATAATACACTTTCGTTGTAGCATATTCATTGACTGTAATCGCAATTCATTGACTCGCGTGCAGCTGTAAATTATGCGATAAATGGAATCTAATTCTTAAAGAACATGTTTATATATATATATCTATGTTCTCGTAAAATCTTGTGAAACACGTTATCATATTGAATATATGGTCAGTATGCCTGCAATGCCAGTTTGAAAAGTTTAAATAATGAATATTATACTACTGGTGACATCTAGTGATAAATGTTTATCGCTTGTGACACCTTGTGGTAACTGTAAAGTTTATACTACTGGTGACACCTAGTGATAACTGGTAATGTTACTGTTGTTGAGTATGAGTTGATCCTCTTTCCCTGTGTATACTCGATATCAGTCATATCTTGTCTCTATTTATTGAAATAGAATATCTATATAAACCTTTAGAAATACTGTATATATGAAATAGAAGCTTATAGTTACCTTTAATTACCCTTAATTTTTTACTCGTTAATCGCAAGAAATTAGAATTAAGTATTTAGTATTACGCAATTGATTCTTTACTTTATTATCAAATGTTTTCAGATACTTATAAATTGCGAGCGCCTCTGAATTAAGGATCATTATGCTCTGTTCCTGTATGCCATTATCAGCTTTTCCGACAAATCTTCGAACAAATTTTTAATTTCCGCACTGGTTTAGTCAGTCACTAGATATACATTGTGTATATGTTGAGATGCCATGTTTGAGAATGTTAGACATTACTTATATGAATTGTATCTGTTTGTACCTATGCGTGATGAACATGTTGTCAGTTGAAAAAATGAGATTTTGTATATGTCATATTCATGTAAATAAAAATTATATATTTATTGGTCGGCTTGTGGATGAATCTCAAGTTTTCTACCAGTTAAGTGATAATCAGACTGGTCAGTCAACAGACCCTACCCAAAGGGGTAAACTGGCCTCCCAGGCCCCTAATGACACTTTGAGACTGGATTTATTTCCTAATGTTTTTTCTGTCTGTCATAAGTGCTTCTTGACTGTCATCAGGTGAGATGAGTGACTGTTTTGATGTGGTTGGAAGTTCAGCCACTGTTTGGAGACAGGGGGGGGGGGGTGTGTCCAGAATGGCCAAGAAATGAGCCTTGAGGCAAGCAGACTGCCAAATACTGGGTGGATTTTGGAATCAGCTGCCTTTTCTTGAGAAAAAAGGCAGAAATTGGGCTGTTAACTGATATTGGTTCCTATCCATCTATCTAATCCATCTATCTGATCCGTCTGTCAGTGTCTGATCCATCTATCTGATCCATCTATCTAATCCATCTATCTAATCCATCAATCTTATCAATCTTATCTATCTATCCATCTGTCAATCATGTATCTGTCTACTTTTAAGATAATTTCTGGTGAAATACTGAGTTCTATGTTTTTTTTTTTTTTTTTTTTTTTTTTGGTGGAACAGCACCCTCAGATCTATGGGTGTTTAATCATGTTAATTATTGGCACCAAGTGCTAATACTTATGTTGCTTGTAGGAGGCGTTTTCGCGTAATGCGTCCGGTTTGCCATTTTGCGAGCGGCAAATTCGAACTTACATGTTAATCCAATGAGGCCAGTTCGGGTATACCTTCAACCGTGTATACACCATACTTCTACACATCGTAGCGCCCTGCCACGTTGGCCATCTTTAGTGTCCTGCATTTGGAGTGTTTTCCACTCATTTTTTCTTTTATGTGTTCCATACATTTCTTGAAATCGTTGTTTGTTGCCTCCGAGCGTCCCTCGGCTGTTTCCGGTCACAAGATGGCGAACTCCGACGGAAATGACCGAAGTGCGTTGTACAGCTTCGTGCATGTTCGGGTGAGAGGCCCCAGGCGGAGAATTCTTGCAGTGTCATACCTTTTATTAGTCATTCAATTTTGAAAAACCCGCCGCATGCGCAGTGACGTGTCTAGACTTATGTAGGTCACTGCTACAACAGAACGAAATGGCCATGCAAATTGCCGCATTACACGGCAAATTTTGCCGTTTTCACAGAGAGTGGATACCGTTTCTCTTCAGAAATGAATTCTATGACGTTCTACCTTTCATTTAATGTATAACTTGTGAAGATTGATCAACTCTTCACGAAGTTATGCAGTTCAATCGTCGTTGGAAATTAGCGTCTGCAACGAAGCGGAACGATTGCGAAATGGCCCACATACGTTGCCTTGCTCATTGGCGATTAGTGATAGGCTATTTCGTCGCCCGTTTCGTACCCCACGAAATGTACCCCAGGCAAATCTCGCAAAGTTGAGGTATTATCATAATTTATTCATGTGGCTCACGTGGTCAGACCTGTCACAGCACTGCGTGCCAATTTGCACATTTTATGTGCTCTAGTTAAATATTTGTTTTTGTCAAAGCCACAACACCTACCTTTAATTGTATTGACATTATCGGGTTTACTTTTTCAATTTTTAACTTTGAACAAATCCGACAAGAGGATTAAAGCGTGTAGCATTCATTCTTCATTAATTTCACTGCCATTTCAGCCATGACTGGAAGTTGTCCTTGTCATATGTGCGCTGCATACTAGAGGGCCCTCAGCATGTGACTGTGGTCCTTTATACAGAAGTTGATTGGCACAAACCATGATCATCATTCAGTCACAGACAAATTATGAACTGCCCTAATTCCGTATATTTGGGTCACCTGACCTGATCATGTGACCTCAATGCATGGAAAATGGCAGATTTGAAGTGGATCGAAGAGAGACAGTGTGTCCCCAAAACCTCACAAGTATTGCAATGTACACAGCATTTACACACCATATATGAGTGGGGCACCTTAAGCTGTGGGGCACCTTAAGCTGTGGGGCACCTTGAGCTGTGGGGCACCTTAAGCTGTGGGGCACCATGAGCTGTGGGGCACCTTGAGCCATGGGACACCTTGAGTCATGGGACACCTTGATCCATGGGGCACCTTGATCCATTGGCTCTGCAGGCCAGTTATTTTGCCATTAACATTGTAATGGCAATGAATTTTTCTCCTCAGTGATAAAGAATTAGTTATTGTTAAATTTTAAATTTTCCTATCAAGAAAACGTTTCAATTCAGATTTTACACGTTTCACAACAGAGTAATGAAACCAGGTAACCAATTTATCAATGTGAACTAGGCAATATATGTCACAGATTGACCTCATTGCAGATGGGTTAGGATTTAACTCCATCGCACATGTGTTTTTATGTGGAATTTGCATGTGAGGCACCTTGAGCTTGGCCATGGAACAACAATAACTAGTTAAAAAGCATACTAGTACATGTTTTAAACCTTTAATTACTTTATAAGCCCCAGTTTAACATGCTATATAGTGCATTTTATAAATATGTAATTTTCCTCGAATTATCAATTACCCAAACCACACTTTACTTGCCTTGGACACTCCAATTATTATGCTTCAATTAAAAAATAAGCCTCAATATATTTCAGCTTGGTAATTTTCAAGCAAACTAAAAACGAGTGTATTTTGTGTATATAATTTTACCCAAGGCACAATTCACTTGCCTTTACCAGTCTGACAATCATTCAGGTTGTGCACTGCATTTATGTCGTTTTTGGAAGTATCAGTATTTCTTAATGTAATTGTCAAGAAACATGCACCCTGAGAGATATTATTTTTAACATATTATTCATTGAATGGGCATTTATTGGGTTGATAGTTAATTGCTGATTGCTCTACGTCCTTGGCAATTCGCGTTGAAGCAAACTAAAGCCTCTTTGGTTCAAGGGCCCCCTTGGTCGTGGCACCATGAGCCACTTGACCACATTTTTTAAAGATGGCAGTCTCTCTTACAAATGATATACACAATTCAATGTTTTACATAATATACTCATGATGTTTAAACCAATGTACGAGGTTTACAATAAAAACAGCTCATGTTGCCCCACTCTCCCCTACACACCAATAAAATTATATATAACAAATCTCAGAGTAGTGTTGCAGCAGAGAAATGTACAACAGTACTGGTGATAGGACAAGCATGCTGTATGCAAATGTGAGCATCAGAGGTTCCAGTGCCAGGAGGCTAGTCTACCCAAGGAGTAGATGTGTGCAAAATGGTGACGCAAACATCTCATCATTACGTTTGCCTGTGACTGACGATTGATAATACAAGCGAGATAAAAGACATTGTCAAGTTATTTGCCCACTTTGAAAAACTTGACATAAAATTTAAGTATTTCATATTTATTGATATATTTTACACAGCAAAAATAATCAGTTTTTTTTAACAATTAAAAAGAAATCCAACTTCTGTAAGGATGCAACTATGTAAAAATATTAACATAATATTTCTTTATTCTGGTGCATGAACTTGTTTTAAACTTTTCACATCGAGTGCTTCTTGCGGTTTATTACTAACAGATACATGCTTATGAGGTACGAGGTTGATTAAAATTAAAATTGCCTTGTTTCAACTCTGAAAAATAAAAGAGAAACATTATGAACAGGATTGCTTTAACTAGTAAGGACTACTAAGGTCAGAGAGCTTGAAAAAAAGCTCTTGTAAATTTGTACTATGAATATGGCCTTGTATCTTTCATGTAATAGAGCAAAATATATATATTTTTTTTTTTCAATAATCTATTGAAGAGTATATATATACATCATGAATTTGGCCTAATAACCCTACCTTAAGAGACAGACCACGACGACTTGCATGCGTATATTTCTGTCGTTGCAATCCGGAATTAAGGAGCAACCAATCAGACTGTTGTCAGGATACTGCGTATATAATAAGCAAATAAATTATAAAGATAAACATTTAGATAAATAAACTTTGAGCCTGTTAGTTTTCTGCTCATTGGTGCTTGGATTAAAGAAACCTATAAGCAAGTTTGAATAAATTTTTTTTTTTTAATTTCTTCTGAAAGCCATCATTGGTAGAGATTGGTTTGACTCTGCTGGTTGTTTATTACAGAGATGAGGTGTCAACAAGTCGACCACTGGCGCCATCTAGATGAGCAAATTTTTGTCGTCGTCGTCCAAGTAAATTATTACAAAAGGATCAAAATATCCAATTATTTAAATTTTAACCACATTTTGCCTTATTACATTCATAAAATCCTCACCAAAGCTATGTCTGATCTCATGTTATTGATGGCAATCCTCAGAGCATCAGGGGTACTCCCTCGATTAGGTGTCACTGCCAAAAATCCCTACAAATAAATTAAATATAAATTAAACACAGTTAAAAAGTTAAACATTACTGAATTCAATATTGATAAAAATATCAATGCTATAGCTGCTGTATTAATAATTTTAAAAAAAATTGACGTGTAAGTATGAAAAATATAAAAAGCACAGACATAAGGAAGTACAATTAAGGGGAAGAATTTCTACAATTAATGGCACAAGAAAAATGTATCTTGTGACCTAGGAATACAAGACTGCATTCTTGAAATATTAAAGTAACTTCATATGGCATCTTACAAAAAGCAATAGGCCTGTTATAATTTTTTTTTTGTGTAGTGAAACTGCAAGAGTTGTTACAACATTGGCTTTTCTTTCTTTTCTTTTTTTTGGTCCTTTACTGTTTTAGTGTTTCAGTCTTAAATTTAAGTTCTTGTATAATGTAATATCTAGAAATGTCTCCTTTTTTTAACAAGTACCCGGACATCATAACCCTTCTTGCTGCCTTCATTCCTAGCTTCTTGGAATGGCCATCTGTCCTGTAGCACCAGCATTTTGCACGATGCTTCCATCCCAGAAAGATTTTCCAAGAAATACGTCCGGTCCCATTTCTGGCGAAGAACCAAATAAAATGTATTAATTCATCAGATTGGCATAAAATAGGAGCACACCACGACCTGTTATTCACTTTTATCTGTTATTCATCAAAGCACCAGCTGGCTGGAATCTTCCCAGCTGGAGGTAACTCTGAGACCTGTCTCCCAGCTGGTATATAAGCCAGCTGACAAGGACTTGAGCTGGATCCATCCTAGCTGGCAAATTCTCAAATTATTGAAGCTGCAGCTAGTGACCTCCAGCTAGCTGGCAGTCTCCCAGCTGAAGTGGCGATGCTTGTTATTTTTCAACTTATTGAGGAGGCAGCTGGTAACCTCTAGCTAGCTTGCAGTCTCCCAGCTGCAGTGGCGTTGCTTATTTTTTTTCAAATTATTGAGGTACCAGCTAGTGACCTCCAGCTAGCTTGCAGTCTCCCAGCTGCAGTGGCGATGCTTGCTATTTTTCAACTTATTGAGGCTTCAGCGAGTGACCTCCAGCTAGCTTGCAGTCTCCCAGCTGCAGTGGTGATACTTGCTATTTTTCAACTTATTGAGGCTTCAGCTAGTGACCTCCAGCTAGTTGGCAGTCTCCCAGCTGCAGTGGCGATGCTTGCTATTTTTCAAATTATTGCGGCTCCAGCTAGTGACCTCCAGCTAGTTGGCAGTCTCCCAGCTGCAGTGGCGATGCTTGCTATTTTTCAACTTATTGAGGCTTCAGCTAGTGACCTCCTGCTAGCTTGCAGTCTCCCAGCTGCGCTGGAAATTCTTGTGATACAGCTGTTCTTTTATATACTCCCTCTCATCTGGCTTTATTATCTAGCATTTATTGACATACAAAAGTAGACATACATAAGGAAAATATGCTGTGTTTTTACAAAATAATTTCTAGATCTATTTATTTTACTTTCAGTCATAAACAGACTTCAGTAGAAATAAGGACAAAATATACTGACAATCATTATCCTGAATCATCCTGCCTCATTTTTGCCATTGTTAGGCCTCTCTGGCCTAACATAACAATACCAGCTGGAAAAGTTAAAGCAAAATTTACAGCTGGGTGGTAGGCTTAGTTGGAACTCAGCTGGCTGGGAAGAAATGCTGAGAAATGTCAGCTGGCTAAGAAAGTTGCTAGCTGGGTAAATTGAATTGGCTGGCTGGCTAAGACGGTTGCTAGCTGGGTGAGTTTAATTGGCTGGCCGGCTTAGAAAATAATCATTAATGGGCTGGCTGGCACCAGTGCTTATGCAGTAGCTGGTAAGTCAGAAAAAATTAATAACAGATGAATGTTTCCTAGACTGACAACTTTTCAACTGTATTGTTTATGAAACATATAGAAACTGAATATCAGCCTGCTAGCCAGCCTTTGTAAAATTTGCTGGTGGTGTGCTCCTAAAAAAAGGCCCCTTATTCAAATTTTTAATTCACAATACACAAGGGCCTTTTTTTATAAACTGAAAAATCTTTTAATTATGTGTGATAGTCTGTTATCACTCAACATAAACAGAGTCTCAGGTAGTAACAAAAAGATCTAATAATTCAATCATGAGTTCAAGTTTTACCCCCAATAGTGGTAATTGCCCCTGGGTGTCATCAATGAAGTGTAAATACCAAAATTTCACTCACCATCACCCAGAATTCACTTTGGAGTAAAAGTCAGGCACGAAAGATGTCAAAACTGCCATTTTTATACTAGGTCAAATGTCATACAACATCTTGAAACACCTTTAAGATTTTTTTATGTCTTACTCAACCTTAATATTAAGGGAGCTATGATAATTTAATTAAGAATTCAGGGTCACCTGTGACCTTGATAAGGGTGGGGGGCCTAGCTCAGTGGTTGCGCGCTGGGCTTCCAAGTTCCAACCACTGGGTCCCGAGTTCGATTCTGGGTCAAGCCTAAGTTGGATGGCTGTGTCATCATTCATTGCATGGTCCCTGCCTGTCCTAATTAGCCCATTAGGTGCAGAAATACAGGACGTAAAGTCCTAATCCAACCACCCACCCACCAACCCTTGACCTTTGACCCAAGGTCATTCATATCGATGATACAAGTTCACCTGGTCAAGGACGTCCAATTTGGGATGAACCATACAATCGATATGCCAATAAAGAAATGTTTAATGCCCTAATGTCTCAGCAACGATTTATCATTACCAAATATTTGACTGCACTAGATTGGTCATGAAACAATCTAAATCTCATCTCATAATAAACTAATTAATTGTTGCTTGTTTGTTTTCAAATACCTTATCCAATGCCCTTTCCACTTCAATCCGCTGTTCTTCCGTAAATGCTTTCGGTCCCGCTGCTATGCATCAAGAAATAGAAGCAGTACGAGAATGCTCAGTTTGTCATAAAAAAATTATTCATACGTTTGATGTAATAGAATATGGCTTCAGTTTTGGAATTAACAATAGAGTCAGACTCCTGAAATGTGACACTAAAAAAAGAGCACTTTTCACATTCAACAAATATTTAACCACCCATATAGTTTGTAAATTACATTAATAAATAGCCATTATCTTTAAAAAGTTACTGTGTATAATTGCTTTCTTAATTTACAATCAAAATCTCCAAAGTGTTTGAATAACAACAAAATGACTTCAGAATCCTTGACAAAATGTTCAATTACAGTTCAATCTGTAAGGATGGACTTGCGTGCATTGCAGTCTAGATCTAGACGTCTACATGGCTTTGTGCAGCACTAAACTAAACCATCTACTCTGTAATATCTACAATTTATAAACATACAACTACAGGAAAACGTTTTGAAAGTGGCTGATTTTAGCTTTCTGTACACTGTAACGAGTTTCCGTAGTTGTCTTGTAATTCAACCATAGTTTTTACAGTAAAATACTGTTAATTTGGTATGCAGCCAGCTACCGTAAATCTTTTACGGCAAGGTACTGTGAATCTATCCTACGGCATAATACCATAAAATTTACAGTTAAGGCAAAGAAAATGGCATTGAACCGTAATTTATCCAGTAAATGCTGTGAAATCCACCATACAGCATGTCACCGCATATTTTACGGGATTATACCATGAAACTACTCTCCAACATGATACCACAGCATTTTATGGTTAGTTACCGTAAATTTCAACTATATTATGACACAGTAACATGGACTTATTTTAGGGCTCATCATTAGGGCCAACACGAAAGTACAACAGTAATATATGGTAAGGTGCCGTTTGTATGATTTTACGGTATTGATCATCACAACTTAACCAGATGCATGTACAGCAAAAATCCGTATTATGGTAGACCAACTTGTAAACATAATTTGTGCCGCAAAATACCTATGCAAAAATTTGCAAGTAAGATGCTGTAAGATCTACAGGAAATTTTTAACAGTGTAGCTAGTATATGCCATAACTATTCAGAACTATCCAGATTCAGACCTATCCAGAACTATCCATTCCTATGCTGTCTATACATAGATTAATTATTTTGCGACCGTCAGCTCGCAGTCTACCGAAAGTTAAAATCAATTAATTGGTGACCTACTTTTATATGTCTACGCACATTCAAATGTATGACAATCGTATAATAACAGCGTATAATCTTGGCAGTTTTGCATTTCTTGAATGATAATGAACAAAATTGAATCAATAGTGCCTGGGTTAGTTGTTTGTAATATCTGGTGAGTTGCTCCAAATTAGCTTCCAGGGACCCTCGGGACTTAAGCTGTACATCCAAGAGGCTCTCTCACGGTACCAGCCAATTTCATTGAAAGCTAAACTCCAGATGACGTTATCTGAATCCTGGACTCCCATTGGCCAAAGCAGTACCTCAACCAATAAGATTCCTGGACTCACATGACGTCCTCTGGAGGTTAGCTTCCAAATCTATGTTTGTTTCAAACTCTATGAAATTGGCTGTAATAAACAAGCACACATTGTGAGTTTACCATGAGTAAGGGTTGTTTGTATAGATTTGGATATTTTAGCAGCAGGTAATTTGGTATAACTTAAATTGAAACTGATAAGCCACTCTCAAAAATATCTACTGTACACTTATATACAAGAACGTGAAATACCTTGCACAGATAGTCTAGATGGAGGTGTGTAAGGGTAAAGGTAGGGAACCTGGTCTCTGCGCTCAGTTTGACTCTGTCGTGGATCAGGGTAATTTACAGGGATAGGTCTGTATGGAGTTGGGGTTGATTGAATGCGAGGTTGTGGTCGTGGTCTTCGAGCTCCAGGGTACTTTTTGTAATACTCTTCTAATTGCCTTTTATACTGTTCATTTTGCTGCCTTCGATCATTTTGCTGTGAGGCAATTTCAGGTTGTCGTCTTTGGTCAGTCTGATTTCTCTCTTGTGGTCTTCGAGCTCCTGGGTACCTTTCATAATACTCTTCTAACTGCCTTTCATACTGTTCATTTTGCCGCCTTCGATCATTTTGCGAGGCAATTTCAGGCTGTCGTCTTTGGTCAGTCTGATTTCTCTCTTGTGGTCTTCGAGCAGGGTACCTTTTGTAATACTCTTCTAATTGCCTTTGCTGTCTTTCATACTGTTCATTTTGCCTTCTGCGGTCATTTTGGTGTGGTGCAATTTCAGGTTGTCCTATTCTGTCAGTCTGTGGTCTTTGTGCTTCAGGGTACCTTTCGTAATATCGTTCACTTGCACTTTGTGATTGCCTTTGTTGCTGGTTATCAGACCCTACAAGCTGTCTTCTTTTGTCACCTTGTTGCCGTGCTGTATTTGGATGTTGTCTTCTGCCAGATTGTAAGCTATCTAAACTTCCTGTGGGGCCATAGTATCTTGGATCTCTTCGTTGCTTCTCCAAACTGGCAACACTCATCCTTCGCCATCGACTTTTTGCACTTTCATCATCAGCCTGAAGCAGGACTTTCGGCATTGCATCATTAAGCATTCCATCCTTCCTCTTTTCTGAATGAGACAAATCTTTCTTTCAAAAGATTGTCACACAAAATCTGTAACTTTCAAAGACAGGACTGAAACTTTATTTGAAATAAATGTGCACACTTTAAGGTGTCCCGTCAACTAGCTATTGTGGATGGTGGGGAAGCTGGATTGCAGGGGAACAAATATTAACTTATGATAAACCAAAAAATATTAAATTTTGGTGGTCTGATAGGAAACAGCTTTTGCTCAGACAACCTGGTATCTTTGATTACTCATCTAAAATTTATCAAAATGCTGGAACTAGTGCGACGTTTGAAAATGTAGTGTTCAGTAATCGTAAATTTATACCAATCAATGGAATATTCAATGTCTCAGATGTCCAGTCAAAAGCCATTTCTAAACTATCAAACGCTTTGGTTTGTGTTGAATGAGATACCATTCCATTACCATGATATAAATGTGTATGGTGGATGACCTGTGGGCAGTGGGGATCTATGTTTGAAAAGCTAACCATAACCCTTTGGGATGGATTATACCTAGTGCTAATCCAAACCATTTTTAGTCTACCCAGTAACCGCTATCATGCTGCTATCCCTTTTTCATTGGGTAATGTGCAGTTTATGATCCTGTGCATATCTGTGCTGAGACATATTAACACACATAAGACACTCTCACCACCATCAGGTTCAGCGACTCGCTCTGGATTTTCATCAATGACAAGTCTCTGTGGTAATCGTTCGATGACTTCCACATCGCGAGAACCGCGATTTCTGCCTTCAACGACATCAGCTTTCTCTGTAGTAAAGTTGGACTTCTCTGCCATTGTTTTTACATTATCTTGGGTTCGGAAAACATCTTCACGTCCACGTTGACCTTCTGCGTGCATTTCACGCTGGACTTCTATTTCTTTTTGCTGACTTTCGATTTCTTTTAGTTTCTCACGAGGAACTTCAATCATGACTCCATCGGCTTTCTTTTCACATAATGGGAAAAGAAAGATTTCAAGACTTCACAAACACTAAATACTAATAAAGTGTTCTTAGCACCAAAGATATACCACAATGTTCTATTATCTATGCTTGATTGCTTTATTCTTGAATGATTTTGAACAATACTATTTAACAACACATTTGATAAAAGCATTATACATTACTTCATGTAAAGTAAATGCACATTTCTCAAAACATTTAGTAAATCAACAAATACATGCACATGTAGAAGTAACTTAATCATTTGTGAGATATCCAGATAGCAATTTTGTCAGTACATGAAAAAGATAACATGGTCTTGCAGTCTAGTTTTCATCTGGTTATCAACACGTCTGATATATTCTCATTTAGAATTTTTGAAAAATATCCCCCCAGCAAAATACTGTATGACATATGGTGGCATCATCACAATGTCAGTTAGAGCAGTTATAGAGCTAGCATGGACAGTTGCATCCTCAGAACGACTTTTCAGATTGAAACTTTTAAAAAGAGTGAAATAATCACCCAACATCTGAGCAATAAATGTTTTCACCTATTTTGACCCAAGTTTACCCCTTTCTTGTAGGCTGATGGCCTACTAGGCTTTGATGGTGAGGAATTAACACTGTTGGGGGTCACCTCAAAGCCAAACGATCTGATTATGTACATGTTGTGCTTGTTTACTCATCTAAACTAAATTAAATCATTACTTTACAATCTTGCTTTGTCTCTTTCACCCCTGAACTTTCCATGCTCACTCTAAAACTGCTGTATATGTATGCATCTTTAACGAATAGTATATGAATGGCAGGCTACCAGAACTTCAAAGCTGTCTAACAGCTCACTTTAATGCACTGATAAATCTTCCCATTTTGTTTTTCACATTGCTTTCTGGATAACTTAGGCTACAATGTACAAGGCAACTTCATCAAAAAATTTGTTAAAAAGTATCTCACATTTACTTAAAGTACCTTCATTTACTTTTACAGCCTGTTTCATGGAAACAAACCTTGTAGACTTGAAAGTTAACTCATGGGGATGTCATGTTAGGCCAAGAATCCTATTGGTTGAGGGGTTGTTTTAGCCAATGGGAGTCCTGAATTCTCATGACATCATCTATAGTTTAACTTCCAAGAAATTTCCAACTCTATGAAATTGGCTGTAATATACAAATCACATACTAATCTACGGATATTGTAAATCTAGTCTTATGAATCTAATGCTTGCGTTTGTGTACCTTCAGATGTTGAGGGTAATGAGGCAGCCTTGAGGCATCATACTTTTGACGGTAGTCCATGAATTCATTTTGGTTCAAGTTGCCAAGTTGCGCGTTTGGATCATCTCCCATCATCATTCCATCATTGATCATTCTGTCGTAAATGTCAACCTCTTCCTCTCTTCTCGTTTCCTGTCGAAGTCTTTTCTCCTCCTTACGACGTCTTCTCATTTCCTTACCTGAGAAGAAATTAAAATTCAGATATCGTATCATCAGGTTATTTAAGAAACAATAAACAGAAAGGTACATAGTTGAGATCTTCAATAATTTTAATAATATTTTTGTGTGTGCTGGTCACAATATGTCAAAATGCAGCTAGAAATTAATAACTTAACTGAGTTTATATACATACGTGACAATGAACTATGGGAGTGGCCAGTTTGTGGATCATCAACTTTCTCAAAAGTTACTCGGCCTCCAGGGTAATTCACTGTCCTACAATAAATTAAGTAAAAAAAAAGATATCCACCTTTTAACACCACATTGCCTTGAAAAAGAGAAAGCCTAGTAGACAGGTTCAATTGTCGTCAATTACCTTCTATCGGTAGAGTAAGGTGATGGTTGAGACCGTCCATAAGTGCCTCTTGACTCAAACTGATCAGATGGTTGATTTCCATATCTTGGATCAGTTGGTTGATTGTTGTATCTTGGAACGACTGGTGGAATTCTAAATGCGTCCTCTTCTCTACCAGTTGGTTGATTTGCATATCTTGAATCAACCGGTTGGATGCTGTATCTATCATCTGGTTGCTCTCTGTCTGGTTGATTTCTAGGGTCAACCGGTTGTATGCTATGTCTGTCCTCTTCTCTGCCTGGCTGATTGTTATATCTTGGATCAAATGGTTGAATTCTGAATGTGTCTTCTTCCCTACCACCTGGTTGATATCTAGGATCAACTGGTTGGTTGCTGTATCTATCATCTGGTTGTTCGCGACCTGGTTGGTTGTTATATCTGGGACCAACCGGTGGAATTCTGGCAGTGTCCTCTTCCCTTCCTGGTTGGTTATACCTCGGATCAACTGGTTGGTTGCTGTATCTATCATCTGGTCGTTCGCGACCTGGTTGGTTGTTATATCTGGGACCAACCGGTGGAATTCTGGCAGTGTCCTCTTCCCTTCCTGGTTGGTTATACCTTGGATCAACTGGTTGGTTGCTGTATCTATCATCTGGTTGTTCCCGACCTGGTTGATATCTAGGATCAACGGGTTGAATCCTAAATGTATCTTCCACTTTACGTGCTGGATTGTATCTTGGATCAACCGGCTGTTCCCTTCTGGGATCAACCGGTTGGATACTAAATCGGTCATCTGGCCTTTCATGACCTGGTTGATTGTACCTGTCAAGTGGTTGACGACCAGCTGAGCCTGAACCATCAACCCTGTGAAAATTAAAGTGTACTTGTATTCTTCAAGAGCAGTGCTTGTATTTCATTGATATATGAAATGCAACAAAGATATCACTTACGCAGGAGAAAACACACAAACAATGAGAGCATTTCTTCGACAACCAGGTCTCACCGCACATCCAACATTTCTTGCTTGCTCGATCTAAAACCAATATTAAACAATATAACTAAACCTATAAATTTATACGTCTTTAAACTTCTAATACTTGAAATTTTGTGTAATTAGGAAACACCAGCTGACCTGCGACCGCATATCATATCGGGATGGCCAAGCACTGATTACTGTATTAATGTACTTGGTGACTGAATCAGCATCTTTATGGTCCCCAGGTGTTGAGTCTACGTAGCCAGCAAAACTCTGTCCGTCCGGTGTTCTGCTTCTTTTGGTGATGGTTACTGGTCCTTGGCGACCGACGTCTGAACAGTCAGTTGAAGCTCCTGCCAGGTTTACAAGCCATCTATCCCATTGCTAAGAGCAGAAAACCATGAAAAAATTCGAAAGACTTACTTTGTGTAAAGCCTGGGGGATGTGATCAGGTTATTGAGCACAGCCTTCGAAGGCAAGTCTATTCTGCCAATGAGATATAAACAAGAGCAACACATTTGCAATTTTCCCAGCATATATTCATAGTAATTAATCTTTCCTTTACACTATAGGAACTGCCAAGTGCCAATGGAGAAATTCGCAGTCTTTACCACAAGGCCATCCAATGAGTCTCCATATATATGCGCCTTTTAGGTTATGCCAGACAATAGAACAGCATTTAACAAGCACTTCACCTAAAGGGGAAGGGATTGTACGATAGGGCAAGGAATTAGTTGCTTAATGGTTAAGAGAAAATGACTGAAATTAGTATAAAAAATATTATGAGAAATGAATACTGTCCTAGCCATAGATCTGCCGACTGGTGAAGTTGTTATGATTTCAAAGAATGCATAAATTAGTATAACGCATAAATAAATATCATGTAGGTGCACTGTACATGCAATTTTGCAAATTGTATACATTTCAACATATTTATATTTTTAATGATTGTACAAGCTTTAACTGCAGACCACAAAATTTTCAAAATATGTGAGAATATTAATATTTAACAGTATATTTTTAATCTATACTCACAATGCCAATGTTCAAGGACCTAAAATTCTTCATGGCAACTTCTTTTCCATCTTTGGAGAACGCACGTGCTGCCCCATGGGTCACGTCAAAGAAAGTTAGCAGAGCAACAATAGAGAACAGCACGGCCAACTTGGTCCTTAAAGACAAAAAACATCGAATCCCATATAGCACACAGGCATCATTAAAATTGTTTAGTGTTTATCCGACAAGCAAGAGGGCAGGTCTTACGTTTCATTTATAGAGCAGAACTCTAACACACATTATGTTTCCAGAGCTGAGCTCTAAAACTAATGCAGTAACCCTAATGAAATTTTATACAGTAAAACTCTATATGGCCTAGTGGTGCTTTTGATAGTCACACTGACATATCTCAGCTAGTTTTACAAAATTTGGAAAATATTATTGAGTGTCTATTTAGTGTGTGCAATGAACCGAAATGATTGCCACTTGGCCTACATAGCCTGTTACGCAATGCTAATTAAGAGTCCATGATGTCCTATCTCTTTAACTCTTGAATTTCATCATTTGTGTAAAAATCTTTACCGCAGGTTATTACAAAGTCTGATAAAGTCTGACTTTATTTTTGTAAAAAGGAAGGCCCGTATTAAGTCCTACTTTTGTCAACTAAGTCTTACATTGTCTTTTTTTTTAACGATGAACTTAATAAAATTGGTTTAAATTACTATATTAGTGGTCTTATTTTTCAAGTGCGCATGGTATTATAATGTCTTGCAAAGGTTTTCACTTCCTGCAAGAACCCAGTATTAATAGCAATCCATTCTGTACAGAGTAAAACAAAGAAGGCATCAAAAGTATTTAATATCCTTTTCCTGCCATTTGGTTTTTCTGTTCAAAGATTTTGGGCACAATAAGGAGTATTCAGTTCACTAGAATTATCAACAAAATAGCATGTTCCCTTAACTAATCTACAACTAAGATTATTATTTCAAATATAGTCATAGATGGGCTTTGGCAATGCTTCCTAAGGAATATGTATGAAATTCAAGAACAATGTTATGCCACAAAGATGTCAGGTATAATTTCATACCTTTGAGGTTTTTCAAGTCTAAATACAAATCTTAAAGGGTTTTTTTTATAGAATGATATGTATGAAATTCAAGAACAATGTTATACCACAAAGATGTCAGGTATAATTTCATACCTTTGAGGTTTTTCAAGTCTAAATACAAATCTTAAAGGGTTTTTTTTTATAGAATGATACTCAATATGTAATAGTTGTATGCACATGAATTCTACAACATATATGACTGTCGTTTCCAGAGCAGAACTCACACACTACTGCACCTACATGCACACAAAACTTAATAAGAATATGTCTCAAATAATGTAGACATACTATTTTTGGGTTTCATGACCATCAATGACAGATAATTTTATATAATAAGGAAAATATTAAAATTTGGTACTCCTTAAAACCTCAATGAATCTATGATCCTAACATTAGTGAAATTTTGCCAATAATATATTTAGATTATAGTACTTTCACTTTTTTAAGCTACATTTTGACATTTGTTTAATCCTTTTTTTCATAATAATCTGAAAAATGCTAAAAAATTTGTTGCTTCCTTTATATTACTTTGCAATGGCAAATTCTGCTCCAGAAACATTATTTAACACAATTTTCAGGATTTTCAGTTTTTCATCAGTTTTAAAAGTGAAAATACTATAATTTAGATGCTATTGACAAACTTTTATTCATGTAGGGTAAATAAATAGTGTCTTTGGTATGTAGGTTTGAAATAGTAATTATTTTCCTTTTTTTTCCCTAATTTTGAAAATTCTTTAGTATTCACGGCCATGAGACTCCCAAAGGGCACCACTGCACTATTTTAGACATATTATGACAAAGTTTCAAGCATGTAGGTGCAGTAGTGTCAGAGTTCTGCCGTGGAAATGATAAAATTATTTTTTTTATTATATTTTTTGGTAAAATATAGCCACCATATGCCAATGTTACTATCAAAAGGCGCTACTAGGCTATATAGATTATTACTGTACACAGGGTAAGTGCATTAGTGTTTAGAATTTTGCTCCGGAAACGAAAGTGTAACGCCCACCCACCCATCAGACAGACATTGATGATCACAATAGACCTCTTCGAACTTTGTTAGCTGAGGGTTAAAATCCAAACAGCCAAACTCGGTAAAAAGGAAGCGATGCTGGGAGAAATGTCAGTAAATTTAGACACAGTCAAAACGTCTGAAGTTAAAATATCTTAACAGTCAGAATTGTGGTTAAAATGTCTAGAAAGTCAGTCAAAATGTCTAAAACGTTAGCTGTTTTTGCAGCCTAGTCAGTGAGATTTTCAGTCTGGTATAAGATATTAAAAGGCAGTGGGTTCAAGCCATGTTATGCAGAGCTCTTTGTTAGTTTCTTATGTTATAGGCAGTTGAGTATTTAGGCTCAATGCCCCCCCCCCCCCCCTCAGGCCCAAAAATATCTAAAAATACCCTTGAAAACAAGCAAACTCGGGCCAAAATTGGAACAATTTTTTGCAATTCTTGAAAGTTGATGGTCTAAAATGTATGTAGATGAATATTTCTCTTCTTTTCTTCTAAAAAAATTTTCAGACTGTATCCAAATGCTGAAAAAATGTGGTTTGCGAAGAGCGCGCGTGGCCTGCTCTCCGCATTTTCCGAGCTCGCTATTATTGATTCCTTGATTTGGCTTGTAAGTGCCCCTCCCCCCTTAACAAATTTCTAAATATGCCACTGGTTATAGCATGAGATCTTCCAATTGCCACAGCATAGACACAAAACTGCCAATTAATCGTCATTTCAGCCGAGATTTGGCTCATGAAAAATTTCAGAATTCAAACCTATAAACACCAGAAGACCTGACAAGCCCTTAATTACCCATTCAGCTGCCTATCAAACAACACACTTAATGACCTCATAAGGTCAAACAGAAGCAGTCAATAGTCTCTTAACAGAGAGCAAACACTGCCTTACGATGAATCGTTCCAGACAATGGTGTATCATGAAGGCTGATAAGTCAGAACTGGTAAATAAACAAAATAA
The DNA here is from genome assembly GCA_932294295.1 of Alitta virens. Taxonomy (NCBI): domain Eukaryota; kingdom Metazoa; phylum Annelida; class Polychaeta; order Phyllodocida; family Nereididae; genus Alitta; species Alitta virens. The sequence goes on along the minus strand of OW028586.1, from coordinate 17,327,713 downwards.
ACAAGAGCATTATACACACAGATAACATATATAACATATATAACATATATGCCATGATATCAATACAGCTATACAATATAATATTCTTTGATAGTAATTTTGATGAGTATGATGATTTTGAAAAATTTGTGTTTATTAATAACGAATATCAGGTACAATTGGCTAACTTTTTGCTGAAAGCTATGGAAATAAAGAAACAGTTACTTTTTGTTATGTATTTAAGCACTGAAATGGAGTGACATATAGGCCCTTATGGGGCTGGGTGGTTTATGTTTCCAGGTATGTTTGTATTGTTGTAATGTAAAACCACATGTCAAAAAAGATAAATAAATATATATTCCTAAGACTATTTAAACTGAGACATTGCAATTGAGATGTAAAATGAATTAATGTATTGCCAATTATTAAGTAACCAACTGAACTAATACCTTTGACTTATTTATATACAGTACAACATTTTGAAAGCGGTTCGTCATTCTGAACTTAGCTAGACCACTCCAAATCTGTTCCCTGATCCCAAAACTATAATTTTAAAAGTTAACCACATATGTTTGCTTTTAAAATGGTTGTCCTCTACGTTTATTTTGATTACCAATGATATTTTACTCAGGCATATCCACACATAAATAATTATTTACACATTTTATTGGGACATAGACACAAAGTTCAACTGTACCTCATGTCATCTGCTGAGCAGTTGCACCACTGAAACAACAGAATGTGTTTTTTTGTCTAGTTTTTCTACTTAGCAAGGTCATTAAAGGACAAACACTTTGAATTTATATGCAAAATATGACAAGAACAAAGAGTGCATGAAAACCATTGAGGTTTCTCATCATTACATCTGCTTGTATGAGCAGCTATATTTATAAGTTCAATAAACTCACTTGGCACCTGGAAATTTGCCACAAAGTATATTATTAAGATGCAAGTCAATGACCATTTCACGACCACCCCTTGGTTTGGGCATGAAAACAACAGGGCACCCTGACAATAACAGGGCATTTTTGCATAATTGTTTTAAAAGGCTGCATTTCTTATGAAAAATATAAGGTTTTGGTGACACATTGGAATATTTAGTTATTCTTAACGATTTTGCAAAGTGAAACTATTTTATTTAACAATCGAGTTAACAGGAACTTGTATTAAATTGTGCTAGGTTTTTATTGATAGCTCTCATGAACAAAAACCTGACTATAATAGGCCACTATATGTTAGATAACAATTCTTAAGAAAATAAACATTGGATTGTATGAAGGTAATATACTTCACGAAGTGTTCCTAAAAGCTGGAACTGAACTCAAAGAAACCACAAGAATTTCTGGCTTAGTGAACGATACACTAAAACTTATTGGTATTGGTTAGGTTTAACCAACGTTTTTATTTATCCATGTGTGACCAAAGCAAACATAGCAAAAATTATCAGTTTGTTGTAACAACCCAACTGACATACATAGCTGTTTAAACTTCATCAATATTATGTCAAGAACACTCATGTCAAAAAGATTTTTAAAAAATCTGTACCGAAACTGGTCTACATTTAAAAGTAAGGTAATGATAAAAATTTGATCAATAAAAGGCCTACACTGTAGTGATATGATTCAAGGAAAACTTCAACTATCCTGCAACAACTAAACTTTTTTGTTGTTGACAAATCTGATTTTTCAAGAGTTTTGACATAAGTGTACTTTGCCACTATCAAGATGTTCGATAGTTATATTTTACCAATCCTTGAATACAATAGCATGTTATGGTGTATGGGTAAATAACACAATGACATGGAGAAAGTACAAATTAGATATCTTAAAAGTTTGTTAGGTGTTAGAAAACAAACCCCAACCTTAGCTGTGTATGCAGAGACAGGCAGGTTTCCTCTTGTGGTTAGACAAAAGATAAATATGATCAAGTACTGGGGAAGATTAATGACACTGCCATCCTATGACATCCTACATAAATGCCTCAAAATTCAAGAATCTCTCTACATTAAGGGTCAGACCAACTGGTACAATAAAACAATACACATCATTAATGAATGTATTATAAATGGTTGGGAATCAAAGGAGCCAGAGACTCTGGTCTCTGAAATCAAACTTAAACTGTATGAAAGTGAACAATCAAGGATCCTTAGCGAGATAAATGACTCTGAGAAGCACCCAAAACTAAGAACATACAAATTATTTAAAACTACGTATTGCTTTGAACCTTATCTTAATCTCAACCTCCCCAAGAAAACCTATAACAACATAGCAAGATTTAGACTTAGCTCACATAACCTAGAAGATGAACTACATTGTCTCTTAATTTGTAACAATTATGCAGACCCAAGAAATCAATTAATCCTAAAAGCAAATAACCTGATTCCAAATTTCAATAACTTAGATAAAATACATCAATTTAAAGCACTAATGTCAAATAAAGAACCTGAAATGATATATGCTCTTGGTAATTTCCTAAATAAAGTAATGTAGACTTTTATTTCCACTGGGCTCCTCTGATATGACACTCGTTGACATGACTGTCAACACAAATGAGATGAGTCAAATGCCAGGGTCAGAGCAATGTTGCCTGGTATTTTTGTATTTTTTATACATCTGAACATTCGTATCTTTTTGTGTAAATTTGAATCTTATTGTGATATTATGATCAGTATTTGCATATATTTTTGTAAAATTTTAATCTTATATTGATATTGTAATCAGTATTTGTGATTTGATCTGTGATTTATCCTCTGTCTTAAATGTATATATACTTATATATTATTTCGCTTTAATACTGAATGTCTAAGAGCAGGACTCAGAAAACATCAAATTATGGCAACTGGGACCTTGAACGTTAATAAGCTGTATATTATGTATAAAATAATGAGAACTTGTATATCACATTTCTGTAGATGTAGTTTTAGATAGACGTAGTGAGTAGATATGTGACATATGTATCTTTTCTGATATGAAAAAGTGTCAATAAAAGCTATATATATATATTATTCTCTACATATTAATCAATAATCATCAACTGAATAAAATCAGCAGATTGCCTTTCCTGAAGATTAACTTTAGTTCAACATCACCATTATAGACACAAAAACATCAATAATGTGAATGACCTCTAAAATTTTAAAGATTTTGATGACACCTTTTTGTTGGACCATATCACACAATTTGTTCTGTAATTAAAAAAAAAAATTTTACCCAATGGTTTCCACGGCAATAAATAAGAAATATACTTATGAATACTTAACTATAAAGACCACCTCAATCATAGGACCACCCCATTAAGGCCACCTTCCAATCAACCAGTTTTTGGACTTAACAATATCATATTATCTTCTCCACTCAGTTACTGTGGGCCAATCAGATTGCTTCACTGTCATCCAGCATGAGTGTATGTTGTACAGCAGCATATTGGACAGCTATTAAGTATGTTGGGTGGCTGCAATGTATGTTGTATAATAGATGCTGACATCCTCTGTTGGAGTGGAGAATATGATGGTACGTGGACGGTGTGTCATTCGAGTTCATTCGCCTCAATATAATTTTTCCTTATCCCACAAAACTCCACTATAGTTATACATTGTATTTGCTCTGTATTAGCATCACCTCACCATTAAGGCCAGTATATTGGTCTGAACACAACAGATACAGGTCTGAACACAAATCTATAGCACCATTGCAAATATGAACAACAAACATATAAGCTCCAGCAAAATGTATATTAAGGATCCCCAGCACAACTTTAAAGTTTTAATGATAAATCAAAATGACAATTAATTCAATAGATATACATATATTCACCAGTGACAACAGTTGATTGTTTGTAATGATATACAATTTAGATTGATTAATGGACAGAAAGAACAGTAAGACACCCACCTTGCCATGTCTCTTGTTGTAATACTTTGTCAATTGTCTAGACAACTTGTTTGATAAGATCTTGTAGTATGTCAAGCACATCCACACTTTAGAAGCAGCACTTTGATACCATAAATCACCGTCAGGTTTATGACATATAATTCCATTCTATTATCTCATAAGGTGTAAAATACATACATTGTTATATGGTTAAGTAGAAGATAAAAGTCAGAAAAAAATTATAAAAGATGTAAACAAGTCAAAAGATTATCAGATCCCATTGACTTTTGAATATGGTTTAACTGTAAAAATGTGTAAGTGGTGAAGATATAAAAATACAATTTACACAGAGACAATGTCTATAAATTTTAATTACAGGGCACAGAAAAATTGCTCCAAATATATACTGTGGATGCAGTGTCCATAGAATATTTTGGCTATCACCACTGTGTCTAAGTTTGTGACTATAGAAATTTTGGCTATTGGCACTACAGATGGTAAGGCCCTCTTTGCATAGAGAACACAAAAGACCAGTATGTGAGGGGATAACCAGATTAACCACTACACTATGGAATCTACCTGGCCAAAATCTCTGTGGAAGGGGCCCATCTTCCTTCTTGGACCAACCTTCCCAATGCTAACCCACCCTAGACTGGAACTGTCTTAATGGTGAATGGCCAACCTGCCTAGCTGGGGCCAGCCTTACTGAAAATAGCACCAGGCTTCAAACCAAACTTCTTGGTAAATGGGCCATCATTTTGTGAAGGGGGCAAATGATGGCCCTCACCAGGGTAATAGCTGTAGCACAGGATAGGAGGCCCCTTCACCTGAAAGATTTTAGCCCAGGTGGACAGCCAAAGTCTGAGGAAGGTTGGCCCCCTGCAATAAGAAAGGTTGGCCTTCACCAAGTGGTTACTGTGGTGGCAGGTGGAGGGGTGTAGATGCCAATGCCCCCTTCACGAAATGATGCTTCTTGAATGAGGCTCCCTTCAACGACCAATGAGGATCCTTCACCAAAGGGTGCTTGTCTATGGCCACTAACCAAATCGGCTATACCAACTGCATCTACAGTGTCTATAGCATCGCCCATCTTTAAATTGGGATTGGCCACATATTGGTGATATAATGTCACTATCATGTAGCATTTTAGTTCATCACGCTATAGTTTGCAATTGCATTTGAGAACATGACAATCAAAGTCTAAGTCAGCGTGCCCTTCACAACTATGAAACTCGATACCTCTTGAAGGCAGCCAAGACCCTTCGAAGCTCTTCGAAGTGACAAGGTCATGCTCAATAAAAAGTCAAGACCTCGAGTCAAGGAGAAATACACAAATATAGCTCGTCTGGTGCCACTACGCACTGATAAATTTTCAAGTGCCTTTAAGATTTAAATAGCATTACAGGAAATAAAAAATTATTACAATGTAGAGACCACAATCTATTCAGATTGTGTCAACATGAAGACAATTAAGTAAAATATGAGTCAAACATAAAGCATTCCAGGTAACATTAAGGAATTGGGCCAACGTAAATAGCAAATGCCAATGTTGGTACCATGTTAGTACATGTCACATCAACACATTGTTGGGCAAACGTAGCATTAACATTGATGATGGCTGCTTATGTTGTATCACCTCCTTATGTGCAAAATAATGTCAGGCCAAGTTGTCTGCCAACCTTGGCCCAATGTCTGTAAGTCGTTGTGGTGTGACAGACAAGTAGCTTGGATAACACAAATACAGCAGGTTTACTTGGGTCCCAAAATAGGAAGCAATGTCATATGTCGCCAATCACTAAAAAATCGAATGTCTCGTGTCACTTTCAAAAATGTTATCTGGTGAAGAGGCTGGTATTGGGTTCGATTTTGATAAAGTTACTAAGGTTAGCCTACTCTTCAGGAGTTCAGTCATCTGTGTCGGACATCAGCAGTTGGAGAAATCACAAGCATGAACACCCAAAAAACCTTTTACCACTTGTAGGCTACATGACAACACAATGGAATCTCTTCTGGGCTCTCACCTGCTGACTAAATACCCATGCATAGACTATTAGTACACCTGCTAACCCTGTGTCATATAGATCTAACTTAAGTATATTTACATTAAACCTAACATTCTTAACATGAGGGTGGCCCTTGCGAGGAACAAATAAACTTGAGATAGTCTTCATTTTGTCAAGATGCTTTGCATTATTGTCCAAACTCTTCAGTATTACAACTCAAACAATATTGCAGGCAATCATTGTTTTTATGGCTTAGGTAAACTGGGCATTTTATGAGTTCAAACAGTAACTGCGACCTGAACTTTTACAGCACATTAGTGTAGTATTGGAGACACACAAAGTTCCGCTACAGCGCCCTCTGTGATATCGTTGTCTGTATATAATGCTTAAATCACAATATAACTTTGTTGTCATGCGACAGACAAATATTTTGGATAACACAACTACAGCAGGGGTTTACTTGGGTCCCAAAATAGGAAGCAATGTCATATGTCGCCATTCAAGAAAAAATCGAATGTCTCACGTCACTTTCAAAGATTTCGCCTGAGATATTCCCTTTAGGTCCATCATTATTCAATCCAGTGAAGAACTTGAGCTCACAGTAATTCACAGAGAGGTCACACAATGAACTCAGTTTATTTCATATATGCATATACACAACGATTAATATATATACATTATATCTTAATGAAAGTATGCAATATGTGGGACACTTCAAAGATAACGAAATATCGCTAAAGAAGTGCCCCCAGTTTCAGGATATCCCCCGCCACAGGAAACAGAAGGACATAAGCATGCGCTAATGCACAGAGTAAGTTGCGATGATACCTTACTAAATCATTACACTACTAACACTAACTAACACCAAAGGGTGCATAAAATAAAATATATACACCAAGAGGTGTATTTACTATTCAAAATTTCTTTTCTAATATTATCAATATGTGATACCAAAGGATGTATAAGAAATGTCCTAAACAGGTCACAGTGCGAGTCTTCTGTCATGAGCTGTGGACTGATCATGTGTGAAACATTCCCCCATCCCATGGTAGCTCTAAGCAATTAAGCGGTGTAACTTTGTTGCAACAAATGATGAACTTTACAAAAAAACTTTAAGAACAGCCTTCATTTATTATTTCCCTAAGCAGGGTTGGAACCTACACCCTAACCACTACACCAGCAAGTCACCTAGAAATTATGTTGCCTCATCTTGGTATAATTAAACAAAGTGAATAAGCTTGGATAGTGAAGCCTTTATCAAGTCACACATTACAATGGATCCATGAAGTCAGTTACCAGATTCAAGTTCCCAGTCAGTTACCAGTAAAGTGAACTCAGCTCTCAGTTCTAGTTCCCAGTCAGCTACCAGTCAGTTCTCAGAAAAGTGAAGTCAGCTCCCAGTTCTAGTTCCCAGTCAGTTCCCAGAAAAATATCCGGGCAAACGTTTGGTTATTGGAAAGTTAGCTATAAACTAAGCATGCACCATTGTTTGTAGCAATGAATAGCTGATTACAAGTAGGCATCAATATTTGGTACCATTAAAAAGCTGAAGTATTAGGCTATGTAATAAATAGACTGCCACCTATGTACTATTCAATGAACCCAACTCCCAGGTTTTTATGAAAAAAGTTTTCTCAAAATATTTTAATTTTATTTTGCTTAACATATTTTTCTTAACTGTATAGTTACCTATCCAGTAATCACCAATATTTGGTACCATTAAATAGCCAATAGATTAGGCTATCTAGTAAATACGCTACCATTCTAAATACAAAGGTCTTAGATTTGTATGCGTCATTTTCTCAAAAATAAGTTACCTACTAAACAAATTTCTGGTAGCTGGATAGTTAGCTATCCAGCAAGCACCAATATTTGGTGCCATTAAATAGCCAATAGATTAGGCTATCTAGCAAATACACTGCCAAATTTCTGATACCATTCTAAATACCAAGCTCTAAGATTTTAATGTGTTGTTTTTTCAAAACAATGTTACCATGCTCAACAAATTTATGGTTGCTGGATAGTTAGCTATCAAGTAAGCACCAATATTTGGTGCCATTAAATAGCCAATAGATTGGGCTATCTAGTAAATACACCACCAAATTTCTCCTCCTATTCTATATACCCTGCTCCCAGATTTTTATGTGACATTTTCTTTAAAACAATTATACTTAGCCAACCAAACTTCTAGCACAGGCGCAAGCCGGAAAATTACACTAACTACCTAATAATTAAGTGTTATTATAAGCCAAAGAGCAAAGACTGATAAATTATTTTCCGGCTGGCGCCTGTGCTTCTAGTAACTGGATAGTTAGCTGTCCAGGAAGCACCAATATTCAGTACCATTAAATAGCCAATAGATTAGGCTATCTAGTAAATACACTGCCAAATTTCTGCTACCATTCTAAATACCCAGACTTCAATGTGTTGTTTTCTCAAAAATATGCTACCTTGCTCAACAAATTGCTGGTAGCTGGATAAGTAGCAATATTTGCTACCATTAAATAGCCAAAAGAATAGGCCATATATTTAATTTCTAGTTTTGCCATTTTATTGTAACATTGACATGTCTAGGCACCAAATTTTGAAAACTTCTGCACTACTGCACCTAGATATACTAATACTAATATTCTGAAGTTTCAGGCACTATTAAGAGTATATCTCCTTTTGTATCCATCCATGACACTAGTATACTTTTCGGTGTGCAACATGTTGGACTGTAATGGTTCATCAGTTCCAGTAATGACATATGATACTGTCTGGCTCTCCTAGGTTGGTAATTTGCTAGGCTTGAGAAATGTTGCTGAAGCTATAGTTTAGATGCCTTTGATATTGCCAAAATATGTGTAAAATAGCGTTGTTGTGCTTTTTGGGGGGTTTCATGAATTATATGCTACTTGTATATATATACATATAATCTTTAATCACACACATAAATGGTGTACTTGATATGATACAATGCAGAAAAATATATATCTATAGTCTGGTGAATATATGATTTTGCACCTATCATATCAAATTTATAGCACTGCTTTATAAACTTCATTTTGACATCATTATAATGGTTTTTTTATGCCAATGGAAGTACGCTGAATATTGTGTTAATTTGTATTTTCAGAGCAGAGATGCACTGAACCTAACAACAATCCATACAGCAGTATTACCCTATATCAACCAGTTGTGCCTTTTGTTGTCACATTCACATATCTCATGTTATGTTTTTCAAAATAAGAAGAAAAAAAAAATCAATTTGTTATGTTTAAATCCTAGTTCTCACATAGCAGGTAAAACTGTGGCAACTGTATATGGATTACTGGGGTGAAATCAAAGGTATGAAACTAGTATCGTGATTTAATTAAGATTTAATCCCTGAAGTATGGAAGCCTTGACGGCTTTGACAATTGCATTACAGCTAATCGGGGACAACTGGGGGCTACTGGGGCTTACCCGGGTCATTTTCACAATAATTTTAATATTAATGTAACTGTATCTTTTCTCATGGATGTGGTCAAATATCTTATAATAATTTTGCTTCCCTTAACCCCTGTTATTATTTCTTTTATTTCATTAAATATTATGAATAAATTATAGCATTTATATCTATTATTTTGCCTTTTTATTAATGGCACCTATTTATCCTAGCTCTGTAACCGCGAAAGCTTTTGTACTCTTCTTGTAAATTTCCCTTAAAACTTTTGTAAAAATTGTTTCAAACGTTTAGTCATATAAAAATACCAACCATAAACCTTACAAGGCTTAAATAATTTTTTTATTCATCAATAATAACATTTTAAAAAAATTAAGCAAACTTATGAAACTCAATTTCTAAATTTTGCGTCAACTCCGGATTGAAAGTAAGCGGCCCCTTAGTGGCCATAAAATGTTTCATGAAGTTGTGACATCATCAGCCATTCCCCCAGACGTTCTACAAGGCAAGTAGCAAACGTTTTGCCGAGTTTTTGCATGTTTCTCTACAGGTAGCAGATTTTTTTCAGTAAGCATAAATCTATTTTTATTGCTTGTCACCTCCAGAACATAGTTCAGTGCTTTGAAATTAGGGTTTTCAAAGGTATTTTTGATGGAAAAGTTTAACCTAGCAGAGCAGACAACCTCAGAAAAGATGCCTCTGTGCCGCCACCTGGGTGATTCATGTTATATTAAAAAACATTTACTTGTCAACTCCAGAACAGTCAACTCCGGAACCGTTTCCAGGTTACCAATTGTATATCAGATTCTTGCCCTTTAAAATTTATCTAAAAAGATGATATGGTTTTGAACTATGGATGAAAACGTTTTCATTTGGAGAAAGAGTTATGCCTAAACCATATGGGTCAATTGTCATATGATGTGATGTAAATTCAACTCCAGAACAAAATGTCAGCTCTGGAATAAAATGTCAACTCCAGATAGCCTCAAACATAGAAGTCATTTTAACAACATGCCTCTTGCATTTGGTTAAAAATTTACTGGAATACTAACCCAAAAATGCATCTTTTTCATTACATAAACTTGTCAATTTTATCATTTCTTTTTAAATAATTTGGACTGACACCTTACTGTCAACTCCGGAATGGCAAAAAACCAATAAATATGAAAAATATAACTTAAATATGCTTAAATATTTTGACCAATGATAACATCTTCAACATATGAGTGTATATTTGCACCAAAATTCTTTTCAGAGGCAAATTCCAACTTTTTTTTTAAAGAAAGCGAAACAAGCCATAATTACAAGTGTTGTGAGAATGACCCACCCACCGAGATAGCCAAGATACAGAGCCAGCAACTGCCGGCTATGATGAATGCACTTAAGGTTGACCTATGGCTACCATTAGCGACGTACAGTATACCTGCAGCAGAGCGCCATTGCAACGGCAGTAATTGGTAGTATATCTTCAAGGAGCATTCTCACATGAGCAATAACCCCTCCCAATACAGCTACAATAGATTTTGAGGTTACCAGGAGTCTAGGAGGAGTACTTGTAGAGGCTACTGTCATCGTTGTTATTTCCGCAAACTATCTGCCGGCTTGTTTTACCTATTCACGGATAGATCCATCGCAACGGTGAACGAAGCCATCATAACTGGGAGTGCATACGTAGCAACTGTGCACTTTGGTTGCTACAGATGGATCCAGTAGCCTCTACGACAATGACATTTGACTCCCGGATGCCTCTAGGGTACCAATGGTAGAGCTATAGAATCTTACCGGGACCAACTCTATGGAAAAGACGTGAAGGCTACAGATCCTCCTCCTAGACTCCTGGTAGCCTCAAAAGCTCTACTTTAGCTGTATCAGGAGTGTTTATCGCCCATGTGAGAACGCTCCTTAGAGATCTAGAATGACTACTGCCATTGCCATAGTTACACCGGCACTCTACTGCAGGTATACCGTACGTTGACCATTGTAGCTGTAGGATAACCTTGAGTGGATCCATTGTAGCCGGCAGTTTGCTGGCTATTTAATGGTACCAAATATTGGTGCTTACTGGATGGCTAACTATCCAGCTACCAGAAATTTGTTGAGCAAGGTAAAATATTTTTGAAAAACTGACACATACAAATCTGGGAGCTGGGTATTTAGAATGTTAGCAAAAATGTGGATGTGTATTTACTAGATAGCCTTATCTATTGTCTATTTAATCATTTTTTTGTTAATGGTACCAAATATTGGTGCCTAATTGATAGCTAACTATCCAGCTACCAGAAATTTGTTGAGCAAAGTACAAATATTTGTGGAAAATGGTAAATACAAATCTGGGAGCTGGGTATTTAGAATGGTAGCAGAAATTTGGTAGTGTATTTACTAGATAGCCTTATCTATTGTCTATTTAATACCAAATATTTGTGCCTAATGGATAGCTAACTATCCAGCTACCAGAAATTTGTTGAGCAAAGTAAAAATATTTGTGGAAAAGGATACATACATTTCTGGGAGCTGGGTATTTAGAATGGTAGCAGAAATTTGGTTGTGTATTCACTAGATAGCCTAATCTATTGGCTATTTAATGGTACCAAATATTGGTGCTTACTGGATAGGTAACTGCACACTTAAGAATTAGAACTGGGAGCTGACTTCACTTTCCCGGGAACTGACTGGTAGCTGACTGGAAACTAGAACTGGGAACTGACTTCACGTTACTGGTAGATGGCTGGGAACTAGGAACTGAGTTCACTTTACTGGTATACCTGACTGGTAGTTGACTGCATGGGAACTTGAATCTGGGAACTGACTTCATGGATCTCATTAAGATATATCTGATAAATAACACATGCCAAAAATAGGTTGATCTTCTTATAATTTAACACCAATGAAGCAGCAGTTCTATCTAGTTTCTGTTATTGACCTGTAATCAATAGTGGAGACAGAAAACCTTCTATTTGTAGTTTTTCTAAAGGGGCGTTCACACTAACATGTAAAAGAGCTACGTATGACCTAGTATGAAAATATTTTTACACTCTTGTTCATCATTGGCCATACGTGATTCACTCGCCCAGCGTTTTACTTATAATTCGTAGATCACTCCTGGTCGCACTTGACCACTCAAGAGAATATGTGGAGACGGCAAAAAATTTTAAACATGTTAAAACTTTGGCGGATGTTCTGCGAGTAAATTGTTAATATTAGTTACTTAACTTGCTCGGGAGTCGGCGAGCGTTCTACATACGTTCTACGTACGTAGCCATACGTAGCACTTCATTTCCCATCCCTGCCACAATTAGAAGTCAGTAGCATGAGATATTAAATTTTTATATGGACTTTTAATTTGTAAATCCATTTGATCACAGAGCCGGCTAACCAAAGAATTATTTTAAGAAAGTAGATATATATGAGCAGCACCCCTGCCGCCATAAATTTTCTTCAAAAGAATATTTACCTTTGAACAAGAAATACCAGGGAACTAAAAGCTCTGAGGCTCGTCTGTTCCTGGTAAAAGCAATCAATCACAACTTGTACAAATACATTTTATTATGTCTATTTATGAATGTGCATATATCATTCAAAAACATCATGCAAAGTATCTACAATTCCACATTATCACACCTTAACAATCATCTTTTCACCTTTTTATGACTAGGAGCAACCCAGTCTAGTTCCAAATCCTCATCATTCAAATCGTCATCAGTTGAGAAAATACTGCCACCAAATGGTGAAGAAATCCCCCTTTTGGTGCCCCCTATTGAGGATAACCCGGGGGATTCCTTGGCATTTCCAGTACTACTGATGGGTGAAGCGGTTTGCAAATTTCTCAAATTAGGTGTTATAGTGGTTTTGTTTGTAACACCGTTGTCAGCTTTTGTCTGAAGAGCATTTGATTTAAATTTGAATCTTCTAGGTTGAGATAAAGATGGTGAAGAATCAGAAGAATTCTGAGAATTCATTAACGAGTCTTGGGCTGCAGAAAGGCACCCTCCCAACGCTGCAGTTGTTTGGTTAGTGTTCAGTGTTTGTGAAGAAGTTACATTTTCTTTAGACACACCTTTAAACAAAATGCCTTGTCCATTATTCTCTGATGGTTTGTGCAGATGAGACGGTGATGATCTTGACAATAAACTCATATCTGGTCCAGCAGGTCTCAAGCTTTTAGTGTGATGGTTACTTTGAGACAATGGACTTGGATTCCATTTTTGCTGTGTTGCACGGTCTATACTACCACATTCTAGTTCGTTGAATGCAGAATCATCAAGCAAATCATCCAAAGAATTGTCACCGGTTGTAAATATACTACTTGGTAATATTCGATCATTAGGTTTTGATTCAGTTGAAGTGCCACATGCAATGGTTTTGGTCGTCTTGTCCGAGTTTGGTGATTCTGTAAAGGCGAATTTACTAAGTTTTGACAAAGTTTTGTTGGAAATGTTTGAAGATGATCCTGTGGATGAGGGTGAATTAAGACTTGGTGATTTAAACGGAACAGGACTATTCAACTTCATGGGTGAGATTTTATCTGCAGGATTTTCTCGACTGTCTGCTTCAGTTCCTTCGCATAGGTCTGGTTCAGTAGGATTTGGTTTCTGTTCACCTTTTTGGGCCTTTTTCATACTTTTCCCTTTGCAAATGGAAGTTTTCTTTACTCTGTTGTTTTCCTCGAAGTCAACACTCTCATCAACACCAATTTCAAAGAGATTTGATGGATCGGCTGCTGCAATTGTAGATTTGCGAAGTTTCTCTGGAGTAGTTTTCCGATTTTTAAACTGTGAGAAGAATTTGCTGACTTTTGTCCTTGCTGCGGGCGTGCTGCATGCTTGAGGTGTTGATCCTTCATCTTTTTCAATGTCATCGATCAAATCAAAGTCACTTGTATTAAAATCATCAGTGGACGATTGTGCCCTGGTAATACCTGTGACATTTGTACTTGCACAAATGTTTTTGGATTGTTCTGATCTCTCGCTCAAATTCTCTGATATGTCAGCTGTTTTTGTAGAATAACTTGACTGTTCCGCACCAATGATTTTACTTCCATTGAGGCTGCGACTGCTGAATTGGGATTTCAGTACTTTAAACGTACTCAAATCTGCATCCTTGTTTCCTTTCTTTTGTGATTTGAAGGTAAATTTTCCACGTGGCGTCGAAGTGGCAGACTTGTTAATTGATTCATTCACACTCATGTCGGAAATTTCTGATATAGACTTGTCGCCAATACTTAATACTGAGTCATTGCCAACACAGAAGTTCGGACCTTGCTTAACTGATGTTTCGATGAACTTATCATCAACACAAGATGGACCAGGCATGGGTGAGTTTGGTCTATTTTCTGATGACACTTGCACTTGGGACACGCAAGAGTTCTGACCTTCAGATGACCTTGGCATTTGAGACATAATGACAGCACCAGTCCCACGGTTGATTTCACACACAGATGGACCACCTCCTTTAGGCCCTTGACGTCTTTGTTTTGATTCCTCACTAAAACGTTTCAACTCTTCATCACGAAGATCAGCCAGTTGCAATCTCGTCAGAATCAAATCAGCTGCAATCAAAGTAAATGACAATAATTTTAATCATGTCTCAGCCTAAATTCATCCATGAAACAGTCCCATATATACAAGAAAACAGGTAAGACAAAAATCTCCAAAATAAAAAAAACCACACCAGCTGCGACAAACAACAAAACTAAGTCACGGCAATCATCAAAGAACACAGCTAGCAAGTGGCCAGTTCCGAAGGCTATCATTCAATTATGCTGTTATATGCTACTCTAAGGCCTATTTTATCAATGCGAGAGCGGAAAAAAAATAACCTTGCATTCTGTACTCTTCTTCAGGGTCTTCTGGGAAAGCAGTGTGTAGGGCGTTGATACCCCCTAACAGTGCTGCCCCCTGCATGGAAGACTCCATTAAGGACACTATTACCACTGCATCCTGAGTCGTGACCTCCGAGCGAAGCATCAACCTTGCATGTGCTACAATTAAAAATATGACACCAATTAAATACTTTCTGAGTAATTAGTACTTATTCTCCACCATGATGTATTCCCTTTCTATTGTTCTTAGAAGGTATATAACCAACAAAATGTCAGTTATATCCCTCCTTTGGAAGTGCAAACTGTACTTTAATTGGGTAATAAGAGTACTGTTGTAAATCAAATCAAACAAACAAATTAGAAAATATTCCGAATGGAGTATAAGTTAGTTTGTCGGAGGGATTTAATCAACAAAAATGTTAGGTAACTCCCTCCTACTATTACTGTACCGTATAGATTTAACTATTACATATGCCATCAATAGTATGCATACTCCAAATTGCCACAAATTAAACAAGCATACCTTGAGAAAGCCTGATCATACTCTCCAACAGCCTCATAGTTGTACGAGCGGCATTTCGGTCATCTGCAGATCTTTGCGCTTGGTAATAAGCTTGCAAAACCCTGAATTTAATTGGCAACATATTATACAATCTACAATAAACATATTATTCAATATGCAGTAACGTAAGTATGAAAAAATTAATTCATTACATTTACCTCGCAGACGCATCTGTTATAGTTGGATTGAATGTCTTTACGAGACAAATATACGCCTGTATTTTCTCCATAGTCCAAATTTCAGTTTTGCTCATTTCATCTGGAATTTGAAAACAAATCGAAATACTCGTAAGCTTTTCAAGTGCGTCATTCAATCGCATCCATTTTAGATACAATTGGATTGTGTTGTAAGATCACCGGACAAAAACATACCATAGCCAAATAGATGGTACTCAAGTCAGTCTCAATTTTGATCTAAATATAATTGTAGCTATTAGTTAAGGAAAGTGGTATCAATTGCTCAGTGGTCTTACAACACGGACCAATTGTATTTGATAAAAAGATGTAATGCATAGTCGTCAATCTATACCTAACGGGTGTTTTCCCTCTAGTATGTAAGTCGATACAACTTGGTCCCAATCTTCATTTTGCGAGTCAATTAGGACTAATACAAGATCAAAACGACTCAGTAAAGGACTCCCAAGGGCTATATTGACGCTGATACTCTGTAACGCAGAAAATACAGCAACAAATTAATTTGAGGACTCGGATTATAAACTTTCGTCCGCATACATTTTTTTCACCATTTACCCAAGCAAAATTTAATAGTAGACAAAGTAAAAAATATATAATTATTTAATAAGGATATTGCTGTTATCATTGAACCACAGCTTCGCCTACATATATTTAATTCATTCATAAAAGTTACCCACCTCATTTGGGTCATATCTACCCTTTGGATTAGTTGCAGCCAGGATCGAAGTTCTGGTGTTCAGTTTGCATACAAGACCAGCCTGCAGTTTCAAAAAACACAATGTAAAAACATCTGTTCCTTTTGTTGGTAATTTCAAAAGCAGACTGCGTTCACTTGATCGCATTCATTCCAGTTTAATAACTTTGAAATTTTTGGTTCATCATACCTCAGAGACACCTCCCTAAAGGCTAAGCATAAGCAAACTGGGCAACTACTCACGGTCAAGTCAAAAGAAGTTCATGATAAGGAAACCGAAAATTATATTTACTCCATACAATGAAAGTTTATGCTCTGACAATAATCAGTGATTCGTACTGGATTTATATGTATATATTTACAACAACTGATATATATATGCATGACTTATATCTTCATGTTGCTAGGAAATGCATAACTAAATTACAGCGTTCTCATCTCACCTTTGCCACGCTGATGCTTTGTTGTTCCATGGCTTCATGGATACTCGTCTTGTCCTGCTCTCGGATGCTGTTGAATTCATCGATACAACAAAGGCCTCCATCTGCAAGAACCAACGCACCAGCCTCCAGCTGCCACTCTCCACCATCCTAACGGATGCAATAAATTGACATAAAATTGTAAATTATTAATTTGATATAGCGCCCGTCTACAATATATAAAAAACATCTTCAGATGCGCTGCACAAGCAACCGAAATTGAAATCTAGACTTTACATAACAGCAAAGTTAAATCAAACTGGACTTAAAATATGGAAAACTTGTCAATGTTACAATTGAATGTTCAATATTATGTAGACCAATACGCATGAGTAATATATGTCCATTTCATTATACAAGGGCAACATATGAGTATGCTGAGCATATATATGCAAAATTGTCATGGTAAAAGTTATACTACAGTACAAAGGCTCGATAAAACATCAGGAATTTTGACATCTATGAAATACCATTTACCTTAACAGCAGTGACGGTCAGACCAGCACTGGTGCTTCCAATACCAGTTGTTAGAACAGAACGCGGAATGACCTTTGTTGCGTACTTTAAAAACTGACTTTTTCCTGTCCCTAAACATAAGAAAAATAAATGAATGATTTTTATTGAAATAGCAAGAGTCAGAAAGACCCATCTGTCAACATACAAGTAAGGAAGAAAATAAATGGTCATAAATATTCCCAATGAGGAGAAATGCTCTTCATACCTGGATCACCCACCAAAAGCAAGTGACTTTCACCTCTAACTTTAGTGCCGCCAACGTCAGTTCTCTGAAATATTGCACAGTATATTAATAAAACAGAAGTCAGCACAAAATTACAACTACCACACGAGGAGCTGACACTTAAGAAAACCAGCCAATGCAAATTCAAACCAGGCCATTATCTCATGAACAAACTTATGGAACAGCAGTATAATACATTGACCAAATAACTGGCTATCAGCACTTTACAGGATTCAGTTTTACACAGATTGGCAAGACAATTTATAGTTATGTATAACTTCATATTTGCGCTAGAACATTTTCTTTATTCCACTGTATACAATGTACAATTCACACTTTCGCTTACTTGTACACCTCCAATTAGCACCAAAGTGACCGCCAATTTGACCACATAGAGACCATAGACTTGCGGACAGAGACTGGCCAAAATTGTGTTTCTTGCAGTGAGCGTATTCCACTTATGGTCATCCCAAAATTTCGCAAATTCATCTCTCTGGAAAAAAAATTCCAACATTTAGCCATATGTCACTTTCTAAAATATCAAGTATCTCCACGGCCTAACTTATCATCAGCTAAATTATTGGCAACACCCCTGTGTACAAGTGCACTGCCCGAGCCATCTATATTTACTTAAATTAGAGGGCGAGCACCGGGAGCGAGTTCAGATTCTCATTAAAAGCAACTCACCAAGTGTCTCACACAACTAACCGCAGCAGTTTTGACCTATGGTCTTCGATTCAAAGTTGTTCAATTATGTTTAAGGAAGGCAAAACATGTTTTATGTAAATATCTTCTGAAACGTTATATACAAGGTGCTCTTCCCAGTCAAAATAATTTAGTCTCTGCTGTTATGCAAATATGTGATAAGTATGATTTTAATCTTGCACAATACCTATGTAGCACTAACCTGTCAGCTTCTAAACGCGTTATGAAATACAGGTCTCCTTGTGGTATTGCTGACAGTGTCAGGTATTGTCTGATAAATAGTCATGATGTTTTTACTGTTAAAAATCTTTTATCCCCATTTTAACTTTACAACGTGTATATATGCTACCTTGCTTTTATGTTTTTCATATATGTATATATTTCTACTCTTCTACTGAAGGCCAAAATAAAAAAATAAAAAATAAAAATAAAAAAAAACACGCAAAATTAGGATATTATATGCTAATTGAAAATTCTAGACCGCCGAACATTGGACTAATTTGTTCGGTCAGCAATACATTGCATGTGTGTAATGATCTCGTAAAAGTAGGTCACTTCAGTTTCCAGGGACCCTGAAGATTCAAGGGTCCCAGGCAGAGACAGGGCAACATCCAGTAATTACAAACATTTTCAGATAATCTGCAAAATGTTCCAAATGTCATGGCGGACAGTATTCCATTGTATTCTGTTCTATTGCGGATTAGCAGCATCCTCAGTATTCCTTACCAATTCTTGGGTCAGTAGAACATTCGTCCTCTGTTCATTTGTAACTTGCACATGATTGGCTAATAACGTCATCTCAACGTCGCACCTTTCCTCCCAGTTCAGGTATCGCCATCTTTGCAAGACGATTCCACTGCAATAAATGAACAATTCACTGCATTATATAAAATGGCATTCCAGAGTCTTTGTTACAAATATAGTACTTCCATGAGAAAAATCATGGTATATCAATTAATTCCTTGCTATTCTTTTTTCCATTTAATTACTATGTGCCAGTGTTATATTTTAGTGAATTAAACAGAACTTGACAAAAGTTTATCAATATTTTGTTTAACAAATGTGTCATGTCTGATATGTATTAAAATGAACAGGTCAATAAAAAGCATGTCAATTAAATATTTCAGTGGAATAATAAATAATTATTTAATTACTTTTAGTTGTCTTTCTAGATTCATACACTCAAATTGATATCTAAACTTCTCTCAAGATGTATTTCAAAAATGATCTCACCAAATTGACACATCATCTCCTGGCTTGCAAGAGTCTACCAAATCGTCATGGAGAACAACAGACATGGATCGAGGAATCGTCCCCACTGCTAATTTCTGAACCTGCTCTTGGATTTTAATCTCTTGAAAATTCCTACAAGCATCTGGAGCAGCTCCTGCCAAATAAAAATAATAATAAAATGAAAAATTGGCTCAAGTTAGTGTTTACAAGTCACCGAGATATCACATCAATACAAGCAAGATGCTTTTCCATTTTCAATTAGTCTGTTTTATATTATCATGATAATAATGAGAATCATGGGGGGTGGGGTTTTTGTCATAAGGATTTATTTTAAACTATCCCTCATAATTAGTAAAGTGCTCAAAATTTATCAGCACCTGTATAGGCACTTTTAGCACTGATGTTGACTTCAAAAGTACTGAAATGACGTTTTTCAGAGCTGGGCAAAGTTAAATTGTAATCAGGACAATAGCTCTGACTGCTATGGAAATGGCTGAGACTAAGTAGCTTCAGAGCCACCTATGGGGCTCTAAAGCAGGCACCATAAATTTAGCGCACCGAGTCAGGCTCACCTTTATCAGAAGCAGGTATGAAATTATTCCTGTTGCTGCAGTCTTCATTGGGGCATTTGGTGGGGCGACAGACCCCATAGTACTGTTCAAAATCAGCCTACAACATTAACAAGTGGCAAATCAAGATAAATCATTTTAAGCCAAGCTAGCTCATAAATATAACCAGCTGCCAGAGGCAGACGTAATGATAAGACGGCAAGGCTTGCAGTCAGCACCATGTTACATATTACACAGACACTCCCTTTTTTTTTAATCTTTTTTTTTAATTTTTTACCAATAAACTTAAAAACTGTTTTTAGTCTATACTTTTGTTTTTACTGTGCAATAATTTCATATTGCGAATAAAGAATTTCAAACAAACTTTATTCATCATAAAGCTATGAAATTTTTCTTACATTTACCAATGGGTGGGGTCTTTTACTTGCCTCAGTATAGACACACGGACAACTTGTTTTTAATCACAAAATCAAAACTCAGAATGATCAATTATTACAACTTAATTATATACCTGAACAGCAAAAATATGCTTGCACTGGGAGCAGATGAAATCCTTTTCAAATTCCAACATCTTGATTGTTGAAGTTCTAATAACTGTTCCTGCATAGAAAGATTGCAACAAGCAAATGTGTCAGATATTAGCTTTGTCTAGTGCTGCTTAAAACACTCAATGTGAAATATGTAAGTAATTGCTTTTATAATTCATACCACTGATTGAGAGAAAATGGTTGACATCATGCGTTTTTGGTAAATTGTCTCTGGTTAATTCAGGACATACAGGCAGGCCAGTCACCCTAGCATGAACATTAGGTTTGAAAACCTGCAAAGGTAATTCATCTTATGAATCATGATGAATTTTTGAATAGCAGCATATTGACCAAATATTCATTGATGCAGGGAATTTCATTTACCCCAGGAAATTAATGTTATATCTAAAACCAGTTTAAAGCATTCTGTACATTCTCTTTACAAATTTGCTAAATCCTTACACAATACATTACTGTAACTCACTTAAACCTGAAATATACATAATTTTGCTTCTCCTATAAGACAATTTATCACCCATAATTTTTTTGCAAAGCTATATGGATCCACTGAGGGCTGAGCGTACAGAATATTAGTACTAGAACAGCAATAATTACTGTATCATCCTGGTCTTCAAAGCTGTCCAAAACCTTTTGTTGAGCCCGCAGCGTTGCTTTGTCAAATAGTGGCAGGAACTGCAGAGGGCAGGAAAGAAGTAGTTCCCCGAGGGACATACAGCTTTCAAACAATGTTGATGCACTGCAAAAGTTATAAAAAGAAATAACTTTGCAATGTGAATATTAATTCTGAAAGTGAAAGGTTTGAATTAGACATAACTTGTCTTAAGCATAAAAATTTAATTTCTGTATAAAAATAAACAAACTTGACAGTAATTCCATAATGGTCCAGAGAATCCGGCTGCTGAACCAAATCAAGCAGATCTGGACGATGTTGTTCCAACAAATAATTTTCCAGCAATTCTGCAAAAAGATGATTGCAAGTTCACAAATATCATAAAATTACTTGAATAATTGAAAATTAATACATATTGCATTTATTGGGTGAATATGGAGACATGCATATATCTTGATGACAGTCTGACAGATATAATAATGATAGATATCTATATATATGTATATATATATATAAATATATATCTAATATATTGGGGGTTGTTTTTTTTTGCACTTAAATAATCAACTATTGTTAAGTCAATGTCAACCAAAAATCTTGAATCATACCAATAACTTCCACACTCTCAGTTTCATTCATTATTGTCAAAAACCACAAAATCTACATTTATGACAGTTCTTGAAATGTCAACACAAACGCGCCATTTTTTCTCATATATTTTCGGATTAATTTTGTGCGTAAATGTGCTAGTTTAATTATTTTAATTATATAAAATTTACAAATGCTAAATATTATAACATTTCTTTATGGCTAAATAATATCTCTATCAACATAGTATTACTTCAACAACTAATAACGAAAACAAATTCGAAACATCAGCTGAAATTTGGAGGGAAAGTTGATTATTTTTCGCCCAACAAAAACGAAGGTTTCTGGACCATTTGGAGGTGTCTGGAGACTTGAACAAGTGTCAAAAGATGTCAGAAAGAAGGTCTGGGTACTGTATCATGTTTGATTGATATGTTACCTGCTTACTTTGGCCACCAGCATTGACGATGTTTTAAGACGTTCAACGGTGTTGTGAAAAGGGTGTCCAGTCAAAACGTCCAAAAACCGAAACGTCCAAACCCGTAACGTCCAACCAATACAAGTCACTTCGTCGACATACCAAGTTGTTGACACATTATTCTAAGGCCTGGTGCAAATTCGTTGACAAACAAAACCGTTGATTTGGGAGACGCGAAGTCGCTGAGAACATTTTGACTGCAACGACCAACTCGTTGACAGGTCATTACCATCTCGTTGACATATTAATGCAAACTCGTTGACAGCTAATCCGTCCAATGACCATTTCGTCGACAACCTGACTTCGGGCATTCGCGGTTAATAAAGCCCCCAGAGCGATATACTTGCTACGAATATATTCATATGAATGAGATCTATACAAGGATTTCCATAACATTTCTGTACTCCAAGTATGTACAGAGATAATAGCATAAAACCGCGATCAAGGTGAGACCAACGGCCGGGAAACACTTTAGTCAACGAGTTAGCAAAACCAACTAGTCGACATGTCAACAAGTTGGTATAGCCACGATTTTCTGTCAAGGAGCTGGTCGGGCCGAGGGTGTTGATTGTCAACGAGTTTGCCGTCCTGTCACTCAATGGGTTGGTCGTCAACTAAATGGTTGTCAACGAATTGGCTGTCTACGATTTTGGGTATCGACGAATAGACTCAATACCATCCCACCCCTTAAAGGCAATTGTTTTGGAAATTTTAAGGGTATGACAATATAACTTTGGGTAAATTCAGTTGAGGCTTTTTTAACTTTGACAATGTAATGTTTGTTTTTGCTTATTTAAATATGAGCTGTTTACATTTATGTAATATATAGCAATAAGCTTCATCTACATTATTTATCTGTGGCTAGTAGGAGAGTAACAATGATTTTTTTTCAGAATTTTTTGAGGGGGTCACCTGGGGCATTTTCCAAAATTTGGTTGATTTGGCATGGAATGACCCAGGGTCTTTAGAAAATTTAAATTTCCTTATTTGTATGAGTCTATTTAGAAATATATTTTAAATTTGAAAAGAGAAACAAATGTTGCCAAAAAACTAGCGTATCACCGAGCTCTTCTTAATTGGTAATTCGTTTTAATTCATTATTGATAACAATATGAAATATGTTAATATTTTTTAAGATATATATATATATATAGTACTAATTTATTGATGCTCATGAAATGGGTGTTGAGTAGGGCTGTACACCTTTATCTTTAAAACGATACGATACGTATCACGATACAGTAAAACCGATACAATAAATTTTGTCAATTAATTTAGTACATATATATAAAAGTTTATTATAAATTTAGTGAACAAATCTTCATTGAATAGCTGCAAACTATTAATTGTATTGAGATTTGCTGTTATTTTTTTTCACAAAAACTGGAAAATCTGGGTAGCAGGTGTCCTAATTTGCTCAAAAACGCCGCTCTGCATACCGTTTAATTGTATCGTTATTATTACAT
The DNA here is from genome assembly GCA_932294295.1 of Alitta virens. Lineage (NCBI taxonomy): Eukaryota > Metazoa > Annelida > Polychaeta > Phyllodocida > Nereididae > Alitta > Alitta virens. The sequence continues at coordinate 17,303,752 of OW028586.1, read as the reverse complement.
AATGGTTATCAATACCCGTATTGTTATCCTTGTACCGGTGCAAACGGTATATGGAGAACCGGTGTACAGCCCTAGTGTTGAGACAATTTTACACAGAATGCTACAATCATCATTATTAATTACAATGAGACAAGAGTTGCAAGAGTTGCAATGAAACACAACCAGTGGAAATCAATCACAGTTGACTACCAATTTTGTTATGCACTGGAAAAGCAAATTTTTAATTTATGTGTCAGTAAATATGACATGAGGATGTCCTTTGCACCATGTTTGTCACTGTCACAACCAGCTCTAGACTATGTTGTGGCCCTTAATTGTTGCCAGTATGTCTGACTGTCACATCTGCAGCCATGGAGGTATTTGACATTGTTGCTGTTTTGCCTGATAGAAATATGTTGCTGTTTTGATTGTGGTTATTTTGAAATCATGTGGGAAATTAGTTAGTATTCTGGCTATAGATGTTCTGTGTGTCGACATTTGTCTGCTTATCAAAGTTACAGCTGTACACTGCAATAAGGACAAATTGTTTGATTATTAATATTTTCCATTCTATGCAATAATTTAACTGACATAGTCACATAATAGGTAGGCACTGGCTTGGCCTAGGAATTGTAACAGAATACTTGCAGCACTATTTTAGTTACTATGGTACAGGCCAGGGGCTATTTTTATGCTAGCCCTCTTTTGGGTGCAAAAAATTGTTTTAAATATTATATTTTTCTTATCGATTATATTTATACTGTATATTTTTTACGTATATGCCATGAATGCATATCATCTAAATACAATTTATTTACATGACAGTTTCAGTTGCTACATTTGATTTGTGTGTTTTACAGACGTGCCAAGAAGCAAGTTGATTACTCACGGTTTGCTGCTGAAGACTTTGAAGATGATGGTAAGAAATTAGTTTTCACCTATTAAATTAAGCGGATTCAAAATAACTCCGAAGTAGTGATTGATCATGTGATGATAATTTGCAATCACAGTATTCTATAAATGGAATGAATCATGAACATTTTTTGTTGGTTTTGTAATCTTGCTGCTGATGTCATCTAGATGAGGGTAAGTAAGCCCTACATGTTAACATTTTTTTCTAACCTATAATATCTTATTAGAAAGACAATTGCCATGGGTAGTATTATTTTTGGTGTATGTTAAGTGAGATTATTTTATTTTGAAGATGATTTTGCTGAAATGACTCCGCCGCCAACCAAGAAAACAAAAACCGCAGCCAAAGAAGTAAAACCGAAGAAGCCGGAAAAGAAAAAGAAGGAGCAGCCGAAGGACTTTGACTCCGATGAAGAAAATGAGGAAGAGGAAGATTTCAAACCAAAGAAGAAGAGTGACAGGTGTGACAGATTGAAATTTTACCACTCTTACTAACTGAAATTGAATGAAAGTTAGCTTACATGTTGTGCGCTACATTGTCTAGCCATGTTATTTTGTATTATATGCCAATAGGGTTAGTAGTAATATCCATACAGTTTCTTATTAGGCCAAGCATTTCACGTGATAGATGAAGTGTAATTTTGTAAAAATTGAAATAGAGATAAATTCGCATTTTATTGATAATAGGATAAGCTGATAATTAATAACAGAGGGAGAAATTATAATAAACGTTAATTTGACTTCCCAATTGTGTAACTGTTTGACTGGAAGCCATTGGATTGTAAACTCTAGTGGACTTAAAATTCACCAAAGATAATTGCAATCATGTCCGTTTTGTTTGTAATATAGGAAAGCTGCAGAAAAGTATGAACGGGATCTACAACTTGCATTGAAGATATCAATGTCGGAATCTCAAGAGGGAACAGAAAAAGAAAAATCTGAAGAAAAAGATGCGGAGACAGAAGAAGGAGATGATGAATCAACCGAGAATGAGCCTGAGGAAAAACCAGAAGAAAAACAAAAAAAAACTGTCAAAAGGTCGCCAAGGAAACCACCTGCAAAGAAACCTAAAATAAGTAAGGAGCATACTTTCAAGTGAACATTTGTGTAATGACCACCAGTAGGGATTACACCAATTGGTCTGAATGAGGGATAATAAGATTACTAGAGGTGGTTTTTTTTTTCACTTGTCTTTCAAAATTGTATGCATTCTTCAGAAGCAATTTGAATATAATAGAAACTTGGATGTATGCTTCCTAGTTAATATATAGTTAATATTATTAACTATGTAGTGATGCAGTTGCTACTTATACTAATATTGGAAACTATTGTATACTTGATTTTTAGGCAAACTGAAAACATTCCCCAGCTCCTCCCTGCAATGCTATTCATTTCTTAATCACTAACCCCAATTTTGACTGCTTTATGGCGTCATCAAAATAATAATGGCCATTGTGACATCACAATTGTGATTGTAGCTGGTGGTGAAGCTTGTACAGGTGACATAGTTGTTGAGAAAGATCAGAAGGTATGTTGAAAAAGTCTAAAACAGTAAGTTATTTGTTATTGAGAAGCGTCATCATAGCTTAGAAAATTGCCATTAATTTTGTTTTAACATTTACATAAATTGTGTACTGCTTCATGCTTTCTATGAAAATATATGGCCAAAATCAAGTATACAATAATTTTGAATGTTGGTATGATCACTTCAGCAGGTTCATAACCATTTTAAGTCACACAATGTTTTCGTCACCTGATGTTTTCGTCACCCGATGTTTTATTAGGAGCTAAAATTCATGTTCAGGTCCAATAGAGGATGATGAAGATTCTTTAGATGTTCCGGAAGAATCAACAAAAGAAGACGAAGGAAAAGGAAGATCTCGGCGAGCAGCCGCCAGTAAAGCTGCGGCAAGATTAGTTATCGATGAAGAAACAGAAGAATCTATAGAGTCTGAGGAGGAGTTACCAGTAGAGAATGGTAAATACTGAGTTGTATTATTGATTGTGCGTTTTGCGATGTTTAATTCTAAATAAACTGTTCAGCATGAGCAAAAGAAAGGTTGCACAATATCCCAAAAATGTATCGTCATCGTAATATCAGAAGCCACGATAATCATATCGCATGCAATGTTTGAATCAGATTAGCTCTTTGTGATGTTGCAATTTGAGTAGTGGGTTTTTTGGTTACTAATTCTTAGTATTCATTTGCAGGAAGCAATAGTGAGGTTGAAGAATCTGATGACGATGATTTTAACCTGGGGGAAGATGAAGACTTGGAGTTTGGATACGGCAAGAAAAGGAAAGCTGCTTCAAAAAAGAAGGGGAAAGGGTCAAAACCAACAAAAGCTCAAACTACCCCTGCTCTGTCTGCCTCCACGCCTAGACCTCGTCTTACAGCAACAGGTAAGTTTTGTAATAAATCAGGACTTTAACAGTTGGCTGGGCAAGTATTTCAATGTCGTATGTGAATGTCATCCAATTATACTGAAGATCAACTGAAAGAAAATGCTCACCAATATGGCATGTGAATATCATCTAATAAATCCAATATCAGTGCAATTACTGCAATTCCAGTCATTTTGTATCCTTTATTTCATATTAAATTAATAAATGGACCTTACAGTTGAATACAATGCAAACTTTTTCATATTCAAAGATTTGCTTCAGATTGATAAATGTCATTCCTCCATCAAAAGCATGTCTTCTAATGTATCTATTATATAAACGTCAGTTGTACCGTACTGGTGAGTTTTAAGTTAAAGTTAAATTCTAATTGATTTATTGTATACACTGTTGCATGACTGTCTTAGAAGGGCCCTCCTGATCTTATATATTTGTATATACTCGGTCAAATAAATTTTTTCTGAGTTTTGTGTTCTCAATGTCTCCTTATGCCCTTGCCTTTTACTTGTGCCACTGAAAGTCAAAATGGTTTAATTGTGTGAACCTTCCAAGTGTTAAGTATGGAATTTGTTTCAGTTATGCCAGTAAACAAAGAACCAAGTCGACCACCGCTGAAGACTCCTAAGTCTGCCCTGTCTTGCTTTGAAAATGCTCCAGTTCGATCCCCAGGGGGCTCTCTTGTCATACGCAAACCATCCTGGGTGCCACCTGGTGAGTACTGCACACTGACATTTGTTCTTGCATTATCATATGAAAGTTGTTAAAGGGGAACTAAACCCTTCAGCACTTTACCTCTCAGAAGTTAGCTTGGGCCCATTGAAACACATCCACGCTATTCATAACTTGTGTATATGCCCTGGTACAGTAATATCCTGCATTTAATGGCCCCATGTTGTGAACTACGGAGGTCGCCATTTTCTACTTTCCCGGTGTTTTGCACTCGCTGGAAAGATGTCCCTTTTGTCCTACATCTGCGCCGGTCAGAGCCAATTAGGCAATCCATTAGTGTCGACTAGCCAGTGTAAAAAACAGGTGTTAATTGCACTCAGGCCTTTGTTAAGAGCAGGTGCTGGTTAATTGCCATATAACCATTTTCAGACAAAGCTATTATCTCGAACAAGGATGAGAAACAATGATTTAGGTCAATATGTATTGGCCAGTTGAATAAATAGGTTTTATTAGGTATTATTGAGTATTATTTTGGCAGAGTGATTTATAAAACAATAGTGTCAATAAGATACGATGACAACACCATTGTAGTACATTTTGTATTGGAAAAATGTTTTGAGATCAATTTGTCCACTGAATAACTGCTGAACAATTTTAAACTTATTAAAATGTGAGTCAAATTTACTTTCTCCAGTACAAGTCATAAAAAATCATTAAATTAAATTATGTATCAAAATTAATTATGTTAAATATTATTTTTTTTAAATTCGCTTGTCAAAAATGAAATTGTCAGATGACTGAATTTTAAATTTAAATGTAAAAAATTTAAATTCAGCATTCATTGCTTTAATGTTTTGCTCATATTCGTATCTTTTAAAATTTTTATTCTTTTTTACTTACTTACTTAAATAATTGCTGTCATTTAATCTTTTGTCTCGCGAGATGATGTCGCCTTTCCTGCCAATAGCGTTTCCAGACAAAAACACAACTTAGCTGCTCTCTTTCGCTAAATGCCGTCGTTTTACGCTACATATTCTTCTTGTACAGCCTCAAATTGCTTTTGCATTCTAGTTATTGATAGTGAATTTGAAGTGTGTACTAACTTCACTTGCATGTTTGGCTTCAGAGAATCTATACAGACTTGGTGCTTGCACAGATTATGTTCCTTAACTAAACACTGCCAAATTTAAAACAAAAATCATGTATTTGCATTACAAATGCGGGATTGAAACATTACCTATAGAAAAAATGTAATTTATTCTTAATGTTTGGAATAATTATTCTCCAAATTACTTTTTTTCTCCAAATCAGAGTAACTTTATTAAGTATAGAACAAAAAGACAATAAATGATGCTATTGTGACATCAATTTTAAAGTATCACTGTGGCACAAAGGTTTATTAGGTTTCAAGTACCCAAGTTATGGAAAGAGATACAGATTTTAGCCTTACACCGTGCTTACACATTTAACATTATTAATTTCATGTGTGTGTACAGTACTGAAAAATTGTTTTAAAGTTATACATTTGTAGCTGTAGAAATGAATTCAATTGGTTTTCAGTTGATATAGGTCGCCTGTCATTGCATGTTTTTTTGTATAAACTCATTGCGTATCATTTGCAATTATATGACATACTGTCTACATTTTAGGTTTTAGTCATGAAACGGATTTCAATCTGTGCATAACTTGATTTACATTAGTAGGTGTGTCCCAGATCTACCCCCACCAATTAGGATGTAATTGACGTCAAGAGCCTCGCTTGCCGTGTGCAATTATAGCTGCTCCCAGCGTTTCGGCGGGTGGTGCAAATTGCACTTTTAATTTGCTTGAAACATTAATGAACTCAACTTTTAAGCTGACCTTTTTCAATGTAATATATTTTTCTATATGTAATTGATCTTTTAAAATGAAAACACAATTTTCCTTCAGTTCCCCTTTAAGCATACTAATTGGTAGTTTACTTTTAATTGAAAATATTTTGTTTTACATCCTAATGTGTCTTGCACCTTAACTTAAAGTACCTGTATTTTTAGCAAATAATCTAATATGCCATTTATAAGAATGAACTTCGAAAGAAAATACAGCGAGATCTTTTTAGTTTTGCATATAATATTATTAGGTTCTGATCATGGTAACCTAGATTTTTTAAGGAATTTCATTCAGCCTGGATCTGATTATTGTTACTGTGCAGTTTATCAGTTGTCTGATTCCAGCAGTATTTTTCATAATATTTTATAATAATGCCATTGATTCATATCATATTCTGTCTCTGGCAAGCAGTTTTACTTGGCTTCTTTCTGGCTTTGGTAACCAGGCAATTTCACTGAACATGTTTGAATACTTTTCCTGAGATATTACAGTTTTTAATGATGGTAATCAAGAGATTCCTTTTGGCCTTTTCTTACATTAATAACCAAGCATTTTCACTCTACCTCAGTTTCATCCTTGTTACCAAGAATATTTTATGCGTTTGGTTGTCGTACCAAGATAATTATGTCCTCAGGCATCTCTGTGGTCTTAGTAACCAAGCTATTTCTTTCAACCTCAGTTTGATCATTGAGATAAAGAAATTGTATTCGCTTTCTGATTGTGACCTATCGACCCATTCTCTTTGGACTTTCTCTGGCCTTGATTAGAAAGTACACCAAAGGAACCTACCCCACGCAAATCACACCAAGTTGGGATATTATTGCCAAAAACTGCATGATATAAAATACTAGCAAAACGAAGGAGCGAAAGCGAATGACCACTTAGCCCTTGTCCCAGGGTTTTGTAGGGCTTGAAAAGGGATTATAATGAGTGCGCTGTGATTGGCCAATCCGGCGCCCAGATTGAAGGGAGCATTAATGATTAACTAATTTTATATTAATAAAATACATATAAAGTGATTGATTGTTATCCCTGGTGTGTGTGATATGGAAGACAATGACCATATATTTAAGTTTTGCAACAAATGCTCAAATGCAGAAAAAAACTAGGTTAGCTAATTCAGCAGACTGCAAGTCATTACAGATGCCATTAAAACATGAGATGACACCTTACATTGGACCTGCAGATAAAGCTAGAAAAGAAGCCCCCAGGCCCATCCCCTTTACGGAAGAAATGCTGGTTACCCGCCATATATGTATTATGGTGGTCCCATAGATGTAGAACTGAGAAAAAGACTATATCAGTCGGTGAAGGGTCAGTCCCAAAAATCAGCTTTGGCTGCCAGACATCACTCATTATGAAGTGTGAAGAAAGTTTACCTAGTTCAGAATAACTTTTCATTGCTTTAGATAATATATATACACACCATTTCTGGAGTAAACAAAACCCTCATTGTTGATGGTGGTTGTGTTTATTGCAACGGAACTTCACCCATTTCTAGTTAAAGGATTGACCTCATTGGCCAGGCCTAGTGGTGAGGCCATGTCACAGCGGAGTCAGCTCATTTAAATATAAAGTTTGGGTCTCTGCTGATTGGCCAGTTTTGGTGGCAAATCTTGACTTAATTACTGGAGCTGTGTTATATTGAGAAAGTATTTCCTCAGTTTGATCATTTTGGCCCTCCACCCCCCACCCAAAAAAAAAAGGTATGTCATTTTGATCTGCATTTTATTTGTACAGGACCCTCTGGCACAGCCAGATCGCCATCAGGATCAGACATAAAATCCCCAAGCAGTGGACTTCGCCTTGGACTTTCTAAGAAAATTAAAGGGAAACCTTTACATGTAGCGTCAAAAGTGTCTTAACGTTATCCGATCAAGCAAGCATTTGTAAATAGATCATGTCATTTGTACATAATAACCTCGTAATGAGCATTCATCCCTTGTCAGTTAATGAATGTTTTGTATATTGTATTGTATAGTGTACTGGTAACTTAATATGCAAAAACTAGATGCTAATTTTGTGTCATTGAGTGTTGTATGAAATCTAAATATTTGGATGAGAGTGTGTATGCATTGGAATGATGTTCTCAGTTGAATACTTTTTTTTATGAATAATTGTTGTGTACACTGTAAATTATAGAAATTATGATAATTGTAAATTATTAATATAAATATACATGTGTATGTACAATATTATTATGAATTGTTTTGAGTTTTTGTTAGGATCATTAAACATACACAGCTGGATTCAAGGGGATAGAGCACTAGAGTTTATGAAAATGCCAAGTCCTATAAGCATTTGAATTTCATCTAATGGCTGTACTTTGCAAATTTATGAAAATGCCAAGGCCTTAAAGCATGTGAATTTCATCTAATGGCTGTACTTTGCAAATTTATGAAAATGCCAAGGCCTTAAAGCATGTGAATTTCATCTAATGGCTGTACTTTGCAAATTTATGAAAATGCCAAGGCCTTAAAGCATGTGAATTTCATCTAATGACTGTACTTTGCAAATTTATGAAAATGCTAAGGCCTTAAAGCATGTGAATTTCATCTAATGGCTGTACTTAGCAAATTTGTTAATGCTGAGCCCAGAAAGCATTTTAATTTCATGAAATAGATGCACAGAGCCTATTTGTTAAATGCTAAGCGATGAAAGCATGTTAATTTCATCTATTGAATACATATGTATATCAAGGAAATTGAACTCATAAAATGTTAAGCCCAGATGTACTTTGCAAATATATTAAAATGCTAAGCCCTAAAAGCATGTGAATTTCATCCAATATATTTACATATATATGTATGTTTATTGCTGTAGACACGCACAATGCATTACAATATGGTGAATTTGCAAAATATTAGTTAAATTCAAATTGCAAAATAATATTTCGTAATTATGAAAATAGTTTCGTAATTAAGAAAAAAAAGTTTCGTAAATACGAAATGTTTGGCCTCGGATATACCAACAGGAGTGTCTGGATAGTTTGTGTATTAGATTGAGCATAGCTAACGCGGTTTGGTTGCATTTGATAGACATGAATAAGCATGTTTCATTTAGATTGAAATTTTTAAGACAATTGACTTATCAGGAATGTTATTAAAAGCTAAAAAATTTATTTAAAAAATGCTTTTGTTTTTAATATTTAACTGGAATATTATGTGCATTATTTTTTCTTTTTATTTTACAAATATCACAAAGTTTTCAAATTTGATTTACAAACAGTCACTTGATCAAGTTGACAATTTACAGGGTGTTGCGAATTATTTTTCGCAGAAATTTGTACAGATTGAGTGCATTATGCAGGTCCCTTGGCATTTGCTTATGTTGTTCGGCCATTATGATGCAGGCCAACTCAAAGACAGTCTCATCACATGGATAGGGACCTTTGGGTGTTTGTTACTTCTGCCTTGCATGCTTCGATCTGACGCACTTCAACAGGCCTGGGGCCCTCGAAGGTCCTGGGCCTCCACGCGGCGAGGGTGGAAACACTTGGGGTGAAGTCCTCTATCCCCAGTGGCTAAAACAGGACAGTGCGCATTGCACAAGCTGCTCCAGCTATCCAACGCAGACAACTATTGATTTTTACATGCTTCTGGTTTCTACTACCAACTATAGATAATCAATCTTACCCTAGAGAGCCTCTACATAGCCCACTCAGGTGCTGATGAGGCGTTAAACAATAACACTGACTGACTGACTGTCAACAGGCCTGGGACAATCTTCAGTTCCATGTACTGCTGGAGGGCGGAGGCCTAGCTTAGAGGTAGTGCTCTGGGCTTCCAACCACTGGGTCCCGGGTTCGATTCCCGGTCGAGCCTAAGTTGGATGGCTGTTTCATCCTTCGTCTCATTGCCATGGTCTCTGCCTGTCCTAATTAGCCCAACTGGTGCAGAAATACAGGACGTAAAGCCCTAATCACCCACCCACCCATGTACTGCTGGCAAGGTGCACATGATGTAAGGTCTGCCATGTGGAGAGATGGGATTTCTGCTTGGTCTGATCCTGCAGTTATTCCATAGGCTAACGATCCCTTGTAGTTTCTTATGAAATATGAAAATTGACATAAATCAGGCCATACCATCATTTTGTGTCTTTAAACAAAATTAAGAGAGCTCATTACCTGCAAGATATTAGTGCAACAAAATCTAATGAGGTTTTTATCAAGCAAATCTCCACTAAATTCATCAGTGTCCTTTAATGCTTGCAGTTCGTTCATCCAGTACTTTACAAGTTGTTTTCAAAGAAATCCCCACCAGCTTTCTATCCTCTGATCGTGGTTACTGGACCCATACACAAAGCATTTCCTGGCATAGTCATCTGCATGGTCATATCTCAAGAACAACATTAGGGTTTCGTGCAGTATAGCGGACTCAAATTTATGACCATATTTGGCGTCCACAGAATATGCATTAATATCAAAATTTTTGATATTTTTTAAGTTCTGGCACATTAGAATAACATTAGTTTAGAGTAGCGGGGGTTTGGTGGCAGCAGCCCCAAAGAATAATAAAAATAAACTTAGATGGACTACTTCCTTACCGCAAATTATATGAAATCAACCGTCCTTTCTTTGTGACGTCATACATTGAATTCAAGCATTTGACGTCATAGGCCTGGCAATGGGACTCGTTAAATATCAAGGACATTAGGCCAGGCAAAGGAGTGGGCAAATACTGCCACCTGGATCAGTAGTTTAGGTAATAAATCTGGGTCCGCTATACTGCACTTTTTCCCAACATATGTTCCATGTGAACATTCTCTGTTCCGAGGTCAGCTCTCTTTTCCACTTCTTTTATGAAATAACCCGAGATAACTGAAGGATCGCTGTTAGTCGAGTGAGTACACATGCATACAGCCCCTGTCACACGGGCCGGTTGTGCCGTAGTGAACCCGTAGTATTACGTAATAGTTGCGGAAATCGCTACCCGGCTCGAAGCCGGCGGCCCCAATACGGCCACCCGTGGATACCCGTGGATACCCGTGAAGCACCCGTGGGACCCTTGGCCAAGCCGCGAAACCCGGCCCCGGTAGCCGGTTGTGCCATGCTTGCATGGCACAACCGTAGAAATCTCACGGGTGTAAAAAAAAAAAAAAAAAAACCGTGGAAGCCGGCGGGTGGCCCGTGGAAGCCGGCGGGTGGCCCGTGGAACCCGGCGGGTGGCCCGTAGAACCCGGCGGGTGGCCCGTAGAACCTGGCGGGTGGCCCGTAGAACCCGGCGAATTATTCGTCCCTAATTTCACCCCGGCGGCTTGTTGAGGGGTTCTACGGGTAACCCGCCGGCTTTCACGGGCAACCCGCCGGCTTTCACGTGTAACCCGCCGGCTTTCACGTGTAACCCGCCGGCTTTTTGGTACCAGCGTCAGCGTAGGCAGGGAGGTATATACTTTAAAAAGCTGCTGCTCCTCTAATATTAGTCCGATTTTCCTCAAATAAAGACTGAATGGCGGTATATCTCATACTGATTCCATACGTATTTTCGGATTTAAAAAAACCCGAATATTAAGCGAGATATTTGTCTGAGAAGGCAGATGTCTTGCGGCGGCTGCTGCTCCATTTATATTAATCCGATTTACGTCAAATCAGGACTGAATTGTAGTATAAATCATACTGATTCCATACGTGTTTTCGGATCGAAATTAGACCAAATATTAAGCGAGATATTCGTCTGAGAAGGTAGCTAGGTTGGCGGAGGCAAACAGTGGTGCTCTCGCAGACGTCCGCGCCCTGACTCTATCAATGCAGAAGGGCTGAGCCCTTCTTTAAAAGGCTGCTGCTCCCCTAATATTAGTCCGATTTTCGTCAAATTAAAACTGTATTGTAGCATAGTTCATACTGATTCCATCATGTTTTCGGATTGAAAATAGACCAAATATTAAGCGAGATATTCATCTGAGAATGCAGTTCTCTGGCGGCCAGGTGCTCTGTGTATGGTCATGACTTGAATGGTGTGGTCAATATTTTTGACCATGATATATATACATTGTTTGGATGAGCTTTATTGCAATTCATTTCTACTCATTCTGCCAACTGCCATGACCGTTATGTCAATTGCTAATAGCATTTTGAATGATATAAAGAATGGGTGTAGAGAATACAGCAAATGCTCAATACATGTGTCAATTGCCTAATTGCCTAAATTGGGGTTCTTTGACCTGTCATTTCATAGTTTGTTCAAAGATGACACAGTAATATGACATTGTCTTGATTGTCATTCACAATTACAAAAAGATGTAATTGCTTTCATTAATTAAAAACAATATATTGTATTGTAATTACCAGGCAATGATTATATTTGTATATTGGTATTTTTTTTATACATGTGAACATTCTTATCTTTTTGTGTATATTTTTGTAAAATTTAAATGTAATATTGATATTGTAATTAGTATTTGTGATTTGATCTGTGATTTTATTTGCTATTTTTTATGTACTTATATGGACCAAATATTAAGCTAGATATTCTATATTATATAATAAGCATATGAATCTATCTGTCTATCTAAACTATCAGTCTATCACATATTCGATTTTCGTCAAATAAAGACTGAATTATTCAGGGAAATGTGTAGAATTTATATAATAGTTAAGGTGGGGAAAATTAATGGAGTAAACTAGGCACAAACAAGAATATTCTTATTAATAAAGTTAGTAATACCTCATAGAATATAGATATGTAGATAGACAGATAGTTATAAGCTCTTCACCTAATAATATGTTACTATCAATAATTCATTAATTCGTAATCAATAAAAAACGAAAATAAAACAATGTTTGTTTGCTTGTTGCCAATAAAATTCCGACTTGATAAAGATGTCCATGGAGCTATAACAACTATCTATAGATAGATATACTCTAGTTTATATAAATTATCAATATTTCGTTGTTGTTTCTGAAAATAATCCAACTGAAATTAATATTGATATTGCATGTTCCATCCATGATCAAAACAATCTCCCTGTTTAATATGCATATTAAACAGGAATCAGTTGAAATTCAGAACTTCAATTAATGCTTGTGATCAATGATGAAAAAGCATGACTTACCCCATTCTTTGTATTATTCAAAATGTTAATAGCAATTGACATAACGGTCAATTCAGAATTTCAATTCATGCTTGAGATCAATGATTTCAATTCATGCTTGTGATCAATGATGAAAAAGCATGACTTACCCCATTCTTTGTATTATTCAAAATGCTAATAGCAATTGACATAACGGTCAAGGCAGATTGCTATTACATATATAGGTTAATTGACTTTACAAAACCAAAGGAAAAGTCCTTCCCATTGGCCAGTTGGCAGAATGAGTAGAAATTAATTGCAATAAAGCTCATCCAGACAATGTATATATAATGGTAAAAAATATTGACCACACCATTCAAGTCATGAACATACACAGAGCACCTTGCTGCCTTCTCAGACGAATATCTCGCTTAATATTTGGTCTATTTTCAATCCGAAAACACCTATGGAGTCAATATGAATTATACTACAATCCAGTCTTTATTTGACGAAAATCGGACTAATATTAGGGGAGCAGCAGCATTGATACAGTCCCGGCGCGGACGTCTGCGAGAGCACCACTGTTTGCCTCCGCCAACCTAGCTACCTTCTCAGACGAATAACTCGCTTAATATTTGGTATATTTTCGATCCGAAAACAGGTATGGAATCATTATAAACTATACTACAATTTTAGTTCTTATTTAACGAAAATCGGACTAATATTAGGGGAGCAGCAGCCTTTTAAAGTATACTCCTGGAAGCTGCGAGTTACTCCTACTACTCGCCTGCTTACTCCTACAACTCGGCGAGTAACACGTAGAACCCGCCGAGTAACCCGTAGAACCCGCCGAGTAACCCGTAGAACCCGCCGAGGCACCCGTAGAACCCGCCGAGGCACCCGTAGAACCCGCCGAGGCACCCGTGGAAGCCGGCGGGTATCCCGGCGGGTTACCCGTAGCACCCGGCGGGTAACCCGGCGGGTGCTGCCCCGCCCCTTTTTGCTGCCAGAACCGGTCGCCAAACCGGCGGAAAGAGCTGTTACATAACTATTACGTAATACTACGGGTTCACTACGACACAACCGGCCCGTGTGACAGGGGCTTAATCCATATGGCTTAAGTTTATCGTAACTGTCTACATGCCACAAAGTTGGGACCTGGGTTCATGTATAAACGCCTATGCAGTCTATTACGTTTCCGTCGATACATACCATCTGAGTCTAGTATGTGTAATAAAATCCGGACTGTATCTTGTGTAACTACTAAACCATTCTGGATACATTTGAGATGCATTAGCTTATATCCATGTAGTTGGCCATAGTCCTGCAACTCAGAAAAAATGAAAAACGCCACTTCCAATACCTCTGATTTATTTGTTCGACTATAAAGGCCAAGTGTCTTTAATATCCTTCGGAGGGTTCGTATACTAATGATGATTCCATGCGATTGCGCCAAACACTCCAGTATTTCCATATGGCTAAACCCGAGGCAGAAGTACGTGTGTGTATGATCATGATGATGGCTATCCTGTCCATTTTGAAAATCTTTTGGTAATTACGAAAAAACTTTTGGTAATTACTAAAAAAACTTGGTAATCACGAAAAAAAAAACTTTTGGTAATTACGAAAAAAAAACTTTTGGTAATTACGAAAAACTTTTGGTACTTCCCATTTTTGTTTTGGTAATCACGAAAAGTTGAACAACATTTGGTTATTACGAAAAGTTTTTTTGGTTATTACGAAACTTTTTTTTTCTGGTTGGCAGCAATACGCTTCCGTACAAAATAACCAAATTTTATAAATAATAAATCAAATAGTAGTACAAAATTAAATCAAAGTGAATCTGGATCCACATAAAGTTCATGACTATGTGAATCTCTGATTAACTATAATACAGTAGTCTTCGGTAGAGCATTTCAATACTAAGTTTTGGCCTATGATACCATTGAGTTCAGACCATTGTTTGCAAGGTATTACACAGTTTCGTTTTTGCTTTTTAGCGTTGTGTGCAAAAGCTTTATTATCCTTTTGTAAACTTGTACACTGGAGTGGTCTATTTTCAAGAGGTGAGGCAGGTACCTAGTGTGTGTTTGTGCAGGTAATCCAAGCATTTAATCTAACAGGTGTGCAAGGAGATCGCACACCTGTTCTACATTGTCCCAATATCACTTAGACCCCATTTAAGGCCCTTTCACACATAGCCGGATCAGACGCCGGAGCGTCCCGGAGTAACATTTTATTACCTCCGGAGGGTTCCGGGATCAAAGAGCTGTTAAATGTCAACAAAAAATAAATGTTTGGCGATGTGTACACGATGTCAATACGGTCTCAACAAGGAGCTAACACGACTTTCCCGTTTAGAGTGCGGAGTGAACCGGATTTTCACGGTGCCTTCGCGGATATCACCGGTCTTTACACCGTGTTTATTCGCGTGGAACTGTGTTGCTCCTCGTACTCTCCGGCATTAATGGCGGCGAAATATTCATGCCCGGATGTAGCCGGAGATATGCCGGAGTCAATACGGAGATTCCCAGAGATCGGCGGAGTATATTGGGAGTCTATACAGATCTACACGGATCTACACGGATTAAATTACTCCGGAAACTCCGGCATGAAAAATTAAACATGTTTAATTTTTTCCCCCGGAGTCCCAAGGTGGTCCAGGAGCGCCCCGGACAATGACGGACAATCCCGGACATGAACACGATGTCTACACGGCTTTCCCCGGCGTCTGATCCGGCTATGTGTGAAAGGGCCTTAAGCCAGGGCCACTATGTATTCTTGTTGGCTATTCGTGGAGATTTGTGAACCTATTCATTTGAAAGCTTATGGCAGTGAGATTCGAAAAACAATGTTTCCAAATTTTCCTATGCCGTCATGGTGGTCATCTTGGATTTCAAATTGGCCACCCCGAAAAAGCATAAAATTTGATATCTGAGCTTGTAATTGAGATAGAAAGTCATGTAAATACTCTAATCCTATGTTTTCTGGGTCAACTCTAATCCTATGTTTTCTGGGTCAGGGAATCCAATTTTAACACAGAGAGAGATAAAATATAGTCTTTTTACATTTTCACAGGTAGACAAACTCAGTTTTGTAGAAAATATAAGAAGTAAACACAGATGTGCTTTTCACGGAAGATTACAGTGACACAATTATTTAAAGTTATTGATTATGTTCAGAAAATGTTCATATCCTAGTTGCCCATTCTGTGATCCACCATTATTGAGTTAAAGAGTGCACTGAGGGCATCATAAAGTCATTTCTGAATTCAGCCTCATGTCTGGAAATCATTAGTTAGCCTTTAAAGCACCCAAATGTCTATTGGGAGGTGAGCTATGACATTGGCACGATGACAGCGATGTTGATACGATGTTGTAATAACAGTGGCCAACATGAAAACAATGGTGGCCGATTTGGAACGCTATCTGGGAAGGAACATTTAGGCACTTGTAGAGTCCTTGGGGTTTCAAGGAGGGTCCTGCAAGCCCCTGAACTGTAAAAAAAGATGTGTATAGAAATTTCCAAAGCATGGTGCTTTTGGGCGATTTTATGGAATTTTGGTAATTTTTTTGTTCTTGCAATAGGTTCATTTTATCAACATTCATTTATATGATCTTTTGTTATTTATCCTCTAGACAGTGTATTGTTATCAAATGATAAAAATATCGGATTTCTATTTTGACATTACTAACCATTCCAAACTGAAGTTTCGTTCTTGCCACTAATCTTCAGCAGAATGAGTACCATTTAACTGATCAGCTCTATCCATTGGTGTTCCTGATACACAGGAATGAAAATATTCCAAAAGTAACAGTTGAAACATGATTTCTGCGCAAATACTCTGCATAGCCATAGGGTGGTAGGCTTAACGCTATTTGACTCTTCTTGCAAAGGCTTATACTGCTTTCATGGCCACTATTAGATGTTATGAGTTATATTCCAGTAAACTTTCAATGGATGCTAGCTCTAGAACATGGGACTCCCTGAGATTTTTAGCAGATGGCCATGGACATTACCGAGAGAAGTCCTCTTTATTCTTTGACTACATTGTTTGATGCTTTACAGTGTTCATTTTCAAAGTTCAAAATGTTTTTTGTATCAAATTATACTTTTTCAGTCTCCACATCACCATCCTGACATGTCAGGAAAGCTTGCATTGGGCAAGAACATTTCATCGCAACCATAAAAAAGAGACACTGGCCTCTTAAGAGCAGGAATCGCGTAATGAAAGTCATTCACCTCCTTGTTTTTAGATGCTCATCTGCCATATCATATTGTACCACACAGATTATGTCACACATTTTATGTACACCAGCATCGATTACTTTGGCCTCATGTTAGTCAAAAGAGCACAAGTCTTTGTGAAGAAGAGATTTATTTTGTTATTATGCATATCTACCGAAGCTATTCAGCTAAAGATAGCACATATGCTGAAAATTTACAACTTTTAATGATGCCATTGCACTGTTTTACAGCTCAACTAGCTGAAAATTCAGTGATGATGGCACTAATGTTGTTGAAGCCTTACATCAGTGGGAGGACAGTTTTGCTGCACTGGATCAGTCTCAAGTCCACAATTTTTTATTTATTTATTTTTTTCTGAAGATTTTCAAGTGGAACTTGTCCACATTTCACTAAAAGATTGGATGGTGAAGCTCAGAGGTAGCGCTCTGGGCTTCCAACCGCTGGGTCCTGGGTTCCATTCCCGGTCGAGCCTAAGTTGGATAGCTGTTTCATCCTTCGTCTCATTGCCATGGTCTCTGCCTGTCCTAATTAGCCCATCAGGTGCAGAAATACAGGACGTAAAGCCCTAATCCACCCACCCATTGGATGGGAACTTCAGAGATGGTTTTGTGCACAGCTTTGACCAAAACAAAGGATATATGATACACAGTTGCCCCCTGAAGTACAACAGCACAGATTCAAATGGTTTTGCATAAAAGTTGACATCAGTGATGAAAAATCTAATGGCAGAAGATTTTAGTAGTAGATGAAAAATCTAATGGCAGAAGATTTTAGTAGTAGATGAAAAATCTAATGGCAGAAGATTTTCACAATCAAAAGAAGTGGTGACAAACAAGTTATATGAGATCACATGTGGGAATGATTGAGGAAAGAGCATCTTCCCAGGGGCACTGTTCTTCCAAAGTAGAATGTATTGTTGGAAGAGAGGTACCCATATGGTTAATCCACTCAGGTGCTGATGAGGCGTTAAACAATAACTCACCCATATGGTTAATGGCTTTTGGGTATACACATCGCAAGTAACCTATGTAATTCCAGCTGTGATGGTTTGCTTGCTTGACAACAGCATGTTGTGGTCACTATTGACTAGCTTGTTATAATGAGCATTATTTAGTTTCATTTAAATTATCAATTTCATTACATTTATTTATCAAACTTCACTGTGTTGTATAAACATTTGATATCGACTTTTTATTACTGCAAATATTTTTTATCGCAATGAATGTCCATGCAAGATGGCATGTTGCTCTTAAGGCACTGTCAAATTGTTGACAATATGTTCTATTCATTGTAGATATACACATAAATCACACTGACTGTTACAGTCAAATAAATAAAGCCTGCATCTCCGAGACCCCAAAAAAAACCTGCCCGAGCTACCAGATTCCAAGGCGCATGGTTGGACTTCTGTCTCTGCTCGGGACCCTCGACTGCCGAGGGTCCCTGGAAACTCATTGCAAACAACTCGCCTGTGGTCGCACACAACTAACCCAGCCACTTTTGACCTGTGTCTTCGATTCAATTTTTTTCATTATCACTTAAGGAAGACAAAAATGCCGGAATTAGGATATTATACACTATTTGTAAAGCAGTTTGGCGTGGTGAACTTCGACCTATTTTGCGCGATTTGCAATGCATTGCATGTGAATATAGCCCACGTTAGTTTTGGTAGACTGGATGGACTTATAATGATTGGAGGGAGGCTGCGGCCACTATGGCTAGAACTGGAACTTGCTGCCAGTATAGAGTATAGAACAGATAAAGTTAATTTTAAATGAAAACGATATTAAAGATGAAATATGTATGGATATAAATGTTTCTGATCTGATGTCTCGGGGCGGGGGCCTAGCTCAGAGGTAGGCGTGGGCTTCCAACCGCTGGGTCCTGGGTTCGATTGCCGGTCGAGCCTAAGTTGGATGGCTGTTTCATCCTTCATCTCCTTGCCATGGTCTCTGCCTGTCCTAATTAGCCCAACTGGTGCAGAAATACAGGACGTAAAGCCCTAATCACACACACACACAATGTATAATGTCTCAATACTACTGTGCCTGAAGCTTAGTCAGCTTATATGACCAGCTGCCAGAGGCAGACATAATGATGATATGGTTTGGAGTCCACACCATGTTACACATTTACACCATGGCTGGGGTCTTTTACTTGCCTCAGCATAGACACTGAGTACAAGGCACTTCCAATTCAATGTTTCATGCAATCAACAGCTGGGATGTAGCTCATGAAAAGAGAATAAATAGACATTTGATTCATGATGTTTTGTGAAATATATCCTCCAACTCATCTTGATATGCAAGATGCATTCAAGAAAGGCTAGTATTCTGTTCAGATGTGTGCCACTAATCCATTTGGATGTCTTCCAATAATAGATCAAGCACTTGAGATTTCAGTCAACAGAGACACCTGAACTTTTAGTGGTACAACTAGGTTCATCCTCCAATCTGGACACCTGAGCAAAGGAGTGTTTGTTAAGAGCAGCTCTGTAATTTTGAGGATGCTGAAGTCTTGACCAAGTCATGCTGTGCTGAATCAGGATATTCAAGGAAGAGAAGCTAGATGCAGCTTCACCTGTTACCGACTTCTGTGACAGTGTTAAGTTGAACAAGCTTAAAACATTAATACATTTCTCTCAAAGAAAACAGGTGGAGATGCAAAATGGAAGGGCAGTTATCTGGAAAGCAGACCACTCAATATTTGGAGGAATCATTGGGCCTGGAGTCAGAATGTTCACATGGCAGAAGTTTGACTATTACCCTGGGCATTAGCTACACCTGAGGGCTTGGTGAGGCAAATTAAAAAAGCTCCACTAGTACACTCCAAAGTTATGTTACCCTGATAAAGATATACCTGACAATGCAGTGACCATGTTGATGATATGAGCATAAACCATTTAAATAATAGCACTACAAAAGGGGAATCTCCAGTAAAAGAACTGACAGTGTTGTGGACAAAAAATGTACTTCCACAAAGGACACTGAGCCTTGTTTAACAGTGGATTTCATTCATTAGTCAAAAGTGCTGACAAAAACAATCTTATTGAGTTTCTCATTAATATTTGGAGACAGAACTATTACCAGAGCAAGCTTGGAGGCAAGATGTTGTAAGCCACTGTGGGTGATCAATGCTTCCTGATTATCTACAGAACACAGGAACAGGGCTATGAGTGCCTCCTTCCAGCAGTGCATGTATTTCTTCAGCCTAGGAGTTAAAAATGTTGGTGGTCAGATCATGCTGAAGTCTTGACCAAGTTAATTGATATCAAAAAGGTGGCAACTACTCTGGGTGTTAAATCTAATAAAAACCCTGGTCAGTTTACACATTTTACAGGGTATAACAGTGTGTGCTTTGCTGGCTAATGGCAGATTCAGTGCATTGAAACTACGGACCATGAACAAGGAAGCCTTCAAAGCCCTTGTGGAACTTGGTCAGCAATGGCATATGACATCAGAATTGATGTGAAAGCTGGAAGCATTGACATGTTTTTGCATCTGAAACTGCAGTTGTGCATGTCAATGATCACAGATTTTAACTCTGATACACAAAAAAAGGGTGAGGTGGAGAATCACCAATTGCCACCCAGCAGTTAAAAATGTTCGATAAGCCTAAATAGGGAGTCAATTATCAGGCTGACACCTGGTAACAATGCCTGGCATCTAGGCCAGAGATACCAAGACTGAAAACGGACAAGACCAACTGGTGGTGCAATGGATGGATGGCCAATCAGCACCAGAGGCTCTCCTATCATGCAAGTATACAAGTTATATTCTGCCATGACAACTCGATTGAAATGTAAGGGCTTGTGTAGACTACCAGACTGAAAATCAAGCTACTGTGACAATGTGGACCATGAATTAGACAATCTCATTGATGATCTTGACAATATTTGAACTGCTGAGTTTTCAAGATGCATCGTAGCATGCCTGCTCAGTATTCACTGTTTAAAATGCATCCTACTGTTGATGAAATCAGACAGACTGACCTAAATGGCCTCAAAATACTAATGAATCGGTCTAATCCAAATTTAATTCACAAAAAAACATGACTTCTGAAATATTAGTGCATAAGATGCCTAGATAATTTTGTTTTGCTGTTATTGGGATGTGACTCTATCAAGTCCCACTTCATCATTATATCTTGATTCTAGACTAGGATCTATCAGTCTTGAGAGGATATACCTCTGTCAATTCCTTGAAAATTCATCAGTGACATGGCTAAGTTTGACAAAAGTTTGTTAGATAGAAATATGGTTAATCCCACCCTGAGTGCTTATGAATAAGCTCATTCATTATTCTATGATCCATTGTATGCACCTATTCTTGATTGATCCTGGCAGTGATACAGCTGTTTGTGGTCAGTTTTAATTGCATAGATAATGCCATACAAATTTTGTTTATAAGCATTATGATAAGTCTGTGAAAATACATATTTAGATGTATTATTATGTATTAGGTCAACAACCACATACAACAGCATGAAATCTTCATGTCTTTCAACATTGTATGATTATCAAAACTGTCGAGCCAAGTGAACAAGCTTCAGTCATATAAATAAAGGCTATTTCACATAGTATTAATACCTAGATATATGTTTATACCATACAGAACTTGCCAGGTTATGATTGTCAAGTTCCCACTCAGGTGCTGATGAGGCGTTAAACAATAACTAATGATTGTCAAGTTATTACACTTGCACTAATGTCACAGTGCAGCATTCCTTGATGTGGGTTCACGTACAGTTATCAAGCACTTGTTTGCTTGTTTCAGCCTGGTTTATTCAAACAAAAAATTAGACAATTTTGAAAATCCTTTAAACTACTGACATCAGTATTACAAAATACCAAATTTATATTTCTCACTCTCTAGTATCTGTATTGGTCAAAATAAATTACCAAAACTCACACAATATCTACTTGAACTTACATAAGCCGTTATGTTCATCATTATTGTTTGCTTTATGCTACACCAATGGCAATATAATGTATATCATTGCAAAGCACATATTCTTGGCTTTCATTTGGTGTATTATAAGCCTGATTTGATGTAATATTTGTCATTTTAGGGGAAAAAAACCTCAAAAGTTTGATTTTTTCCATGTTTTGAAAAGTCGTCACGATAGGTAATAATCAAACCTTGATATTATAGGGAAGGCAAAGAGCTAGACAATGCTATCATACCTTTTTGGAGACCTGGGACATTGGTCTTTAAAAAAAAATACTGAGGCTTTGCCCCCCCCCCCCCCGATGGTACCGACCGACCCCCCTGGCTCATGGCCTAAGAGGTGTCTTTACTCAACCAGCCTTTGGGTGAACAGTGTCCATATGAATGAAAACTGAAGGGCAGTGAAGGCCAAGATCTGAGTTGATACGAAAACTATTAGCAAATTGCTACTAGAAGGTTAATGGGATTTGCTTTATGTGCAACAATGAAGCTTATGTGCGCCAAAGGCATATTGTTGAATTGAAGCTTCACCTATGACTATTATTATGATTAACCTTCATTAAATCCTAAAAGGGTTTGCGTAATGCTTGTTTATGTTTAGTACATGCACAATGTATGCATCATCAGAGAAGTTTTCAGTTTGGCCGATAGCATATTAATGCATACTAATGTACGATAAATTGGGAAAACTTCAAGAGGATGGTGGGATACCTAAATATAATCCTATTGAAACAAAATTTTATCAGAACAGTTTCTCTAAGAGGTAGAACAGATTGAGGACTAAAACAAGCAGGTTTGCCAATGTAAGGGCATCTGATGCACCCTACTAGGTATATGGTTATTTGGAAATGTTACACAAAAAGTATTGAACTTCGATTAAATGCATATACAGTGAACTGAACTATTCCATGCAGAAAAACGGCTCTCAGAAGCAGGTACATATTTTGCTACAATGCGGAGCCAACAAGTTAAGAATCCTGATCAAGGTCATGCTAGAAATATGATGTCAAATTAATATACTGAGAGAAAATACTAGTTGTGGTCTTTCTAATGTCCATATTCAATTAAATCAAGCAAATGACAACTTCAAGAAGAGATGTTCTGGGTTTGTTTAGTCTGTGTTTACCTAAACTGATGCAGGGCGGGGGCCTAGCTCAGAGGTAAGCGCTCTGGGCTTCCAACCGCTGGGTCCCGGGTTCGATTCCCGGTCGAGCCTAAGTTGGATGGCTGTTTCCTCCTTCGTCTCATTGCCATGGTCTCTGCCTGTCCTAATTAGCCCATCAGGTGCAGAAATACAGGACGTAAAGCCCAAATCACCCACCCACCACCTAAACTGATGCTGCTAGTGTTGCACCAGTGCAATGTCTTGAACAAAATGTATACTATTTTACATATCCAGGTGCAATACGCTAATTATAACTAAAAAAGTGAATAGTTTACCTAGTCTAGAAAATCATAAAACTCAGTAAATATGTGAGATGAGGCGTTAAACAATAACACACACACACAGTTCATATGTAATCTATACACTTAAACACAGATTTTATCGGAACTTTCACACTGTTTACCAAATGTTGCTGCATTCCTGTCCATTATACCATGAAGCGGTATGCCTCCCCCAACAGACAAGTTATGGGGTTAACTACCCAAACATTATTATATTTATTACATTGTACAAATTGTACACTAAAATGATCGAATGCAAAGCAAATGTTGCTCAGTAATGAGTCAAACGCCATGAAACTGACTGGCAGTGAATGCAGTTCGTTCAAGAAAAAATAAAAACTCAAAGAGTGCTGTTTGAGGGAAAAAATTTCCTCACAAATGGTCTAGCCTTATACAAAAACCGTGCCACTGCAGGATCAAAGTTAGCTGTGCCAGTTCCATCGAGGGCTATGTATAACCTGCTGTTCACTGACTCTCTTGAATAAGATGACTGCTTACTTCTTTTCAAAATAGTATGGCAGGACACTGCAGGTTCAGGGCCAATGCTATGTAACGTAACAGTTCCAGAGTTGGCGACTCTGATAATGTGATACATTTTCCAGTGTTATCGGTGACATCTGCTTGAACTCGCAGATTACCAGCAGCTAATTCATCACATAATTCAATGAGAAAGCCTTGCATTTACCATGGTGCTGAGATCCCTAGCATTCACAAAATCTTTCAATTTTTTTAGAACTTGGTTGCTCTTCTGTTGAGCCGCAAATACTTTAGCTCCCATGGCAATTTCCAATCGGACACTGTCTTTTGATCTCCTTTAGTGACAAAGGCATGTCCCACTGACCTTGGAGCACGCAGTGCCTCTGCATTTTGTGTGGGCACTTGTTCCTCAGGACCTCCCTCCATGAGGTTGAATGAGGTTACAGACTCAATGAGCTAAGCTCCCTCAACCTTTCACCCTTTATATCATTCTTTAACTTCAGAACTTGTTAAGCTGCCAGGCTAAGAACGTTCAGCATTACTAGACTGAATGCATGATTGCTGTGGTGAGTCTTGAGATGGCTCATTGATCTAAGTTTAGCACAAACAAATGGGATCTCAGGCATTTCTGTGGTGACCATGGTCATTAAGACAGGAAGTGGTGTAGCAAAAAAGTGGTGCAATGCATCATGGAGCCACCTGTGGCTCATTAGTTCATGTGATATGGATTGCATTTTATATTTTTTATTAAAGTTGGGACTGTCAAGAAAATTTGCCCAGCAGGTCAAGGTGTCGCTCTTGGCTCCGCTCGAGAGACAAGGAGACACTTTAAAATTGTGAAGATGATTGGGGTTGTTCACATTTTGATATTCTGAAAGTAATTTTGAAAGATTCCTTTTGTTTTTCTTTTGCCAGCTTGTTTTTGCATTTCATTGCATAGCCAGATTATTCTTGTGCTGAATTTCTTTTTCTAACAATCCTATCCTCTTAGCCTGACATGAATGACCTCTTGGTGGTTAACGCGCCTTTAATCTCAACCTACCACCAGAGATGTATGTCTTACATGTCCATTCAATTCCTGGTCGAGTCTCAAATGGATGGCTGTTTCATCCTTCATCTCATTGCCATGGTCCCTGCCTGTCCTATTTAGCCCATCAGGTGCAAAAATACAGGACGTAAAGCCCTAATCCACCCACTCCCCACCACCTTATATTTCCATGCTACTACTACTGATTTAAAGCCTCTTAAACTCTTATTTCTTTATTCCAAAATCATAATATATTGAAGGCATAAAGTATATGCTGAATTTTTTAATTTGATTGTTTGAACTTGCAATTCACTTACTGAGAATAGTTTTATGTCCAAGCAAGCACTGGAGAGCTCAGTAAGTCAGGCATTTCGTTTGTAATCCAGAGTAGTAAGTTCAATTTGGGGAGTTCTATCAACATTATGATAACTGAATAAGAAAGCTTTCTTCACTAATATGTGACTTATATTATGAATAATAATAAATTATGATTTATCTTTTTTAGCCTGAAAAATGAGAAATAGTCCATATAAGTTGATAAGTTAATTATAAAAGACTAGTGTAAAATCGTTAAGCTTCATAGAAGGAAGTTTAAATCAGGTCTTAGTAAAAACAATATATATATATTATACAAGTCATTGACTATGCAATTGTACATGAAATGCCATTATTCAGTATTACAAAATTGAATGCAGCTATCCATCAGGTTGTTTAATTTATAATATTTTATAGCATTAGTAAATATTTGATTATCATAGCCAATGGCAAATGTTTTGGGGGTCTGTTTTACACTGATGCCATTTCTGTTAAACTGCGTAGCTTAGATGGGTCATAAACTCAATTTGTTGAAAAACTAATTTTGCTGACAAAAAGGTTATCACACAGGTCCTGAAGTTTTTTGCATAAATCTGATTACTTGAGTTTTGCTGATCTTTTATAGTCAGCCGAACCGGAATGAGTATGAGGGCTAAGAAGATTAATGTTCCAACACTAGTAAATATTTCTGATTGTCAGAGCCAATGACAAATATTTTGGGGGTGAAAGGTTGCTGTTTTGCACTGATGCCATTTCTGTAAAACTGCATATCTTCTATATATATATATCTTTATAAAATACACTTTGATTAAAGGTATACACATAAATTATAAAGTTAATTTACAAATGTTATTTAATATATAAATGGAAGATTAGAGGTGTAAAGTCTTTGTCTATTTTTCCAAAAATGAAGTCTTTCACAGCTACTACATTTGCTCGCTCATCATCAGTGTAGCAAATTGAGTTGAGCTGACAAAGGCCATTTAATATGTCTGGGCCTCCATACTGACTCCTGAACCAGTCCAGGTTTCCAACAATCAAAGATTGTGCAGATTGACTTGCCATATTGGCCAAAAACCTCACTTTCTCATTGTCATGTTGATATACAGTCTCAAAGATCTTTTTTTGACACTGTCAACCGACAGGGGCAGTCCACTAATCCCGAGGGGAGGTTGAGCAGCCTCCTTAATCCCCTGTTGTATGTTGTGTGAAATGCTTTCACACTTGGGTCTTTACTTCACCACTTCCTTCAAAACAGTAGCACACATGGTGGTGCTGAATATTGGCTTAAAAGCAAATTGTGACTGTGAAGTATTTAACAACTCACTGTTCCTCATGAAGAATATAGTGTCAAACAATTTGCTTATGGAATTTGAAAGGGCAATGCCTCTATAGTTATTATCACATGCAAGATTCCCTTTATAATCCCTTGGTATTGAAATCACAGTGGCAGAAACTAACAGATCTGGGTGAAATCCATGTATAAACATAGCACTCAACAATTTAGCAATTTCTCTGTGGTAAATGTCACTTGCATATATCAGATGGCTAGATACATATCCAGAGTCACTATCACTTTTTTCATGCTTAGCTCCCTCTACATAACCCACTCAGGTGCTGGTGAGGCGTTAAACAATATCACACACACACACACACAATGTCATGCTTTAGCTTAGACACAGCAGCCTTTACAACATCATAAGACATAAAAGCAAATTGATCGTCACAGCTTTTCAGATGTGAGGTCATAGACTGTTATACAAGTCTTTGTATTTGCTGGCAAAATGATTGGCAATTTCCATGGGGTCCGCATATCCATTTATGGCACATCTGGGATGAGATGATGATTTATTCATTCGTTTTATCTCGTTGAATAAATCTGTGTGTCTGCAGATGCGACTTTATCATAAGCTGATTTTCCTTACTTTTGAATCTCCTTACAGCATAGAAATATTGTCGCCTAGCATCTTTCATGTACTCATACAGCAGACCAGTGCCAGGCCTTCCAGCATACTTCCATGTGTTGAACCAAAAGACATTGTCCTCCTTATATGACCTAACATGGTCATTCCATCCTGGTCTTTGTTTTCTGCCTTTTACACTTTCTAGGGAATACATTATCTGCTAAGAGACAAATCTGCACTAGATCTTTACACCATTCATTCAATTGTTCACGATGGTGTGAGTTATCATAGTTAATGTCTTCACAATCATACACCTCTCTTCAAGACATGTAAGCCACTCTTAGGTCAATGCCCTCTTGAAATGACATGATATTTTTCTGATCCACTTTTTGCCATGCAATGCGCTTGCTGCAGTTCTTTAAAGCATTCTGGGAAGAAGATACAGTCACTGAAGAGGATTCGATGTAAATATGAATGGGTCTGTGATTAGACATATTGAGTGGGTCATCAATTACACCAGCATGTTGTATCGCATCACTGAACTCCATGCTGACACCAAAGTGATTTATGCTCAAGAAGGCATTATTGGTATAATTCACATACGTATAGTCAGATTCAGAACATATTGGTCATATACTCAATTTGTTGAAAAACTGCTTTTGCTGACAGAAAGGTTATCACACAGGTCCTGAAGTTTTTGGCATAAATCTGATTCCTTTAGTTTTGCTGATCTTGTATAGACAGCCAAACCGGAATGAGGATTAACGTTCCAACACAGGGCTGGATCTGTGCAATGCACACTCTGTGGTTATGTGTGTCTTGTTATCCCTTACCCGTTACAGATGTGAAAACGTGCCGTTAAACCTACATGTGCATATAAGATGTAACATTGTAAATTGATACATTTAGGTTGCTTGGCACTGAAGTACTGACCTTACCCTGGAGGGACCAGAGACCTCATATTTATAACCAAGGCTAATTAATTTCTTTCAAAAAACAGCTCTAGGCACATTCCCTGGAATAAAGTGTGGTCTGTGGAGTCCTCTTTCAAAACCTGGAAACTAAACTCCAGATGATGTCATGTGAATCCAAGACTCCTACTGGTTCGAGCAGTCCCTCAGCCAATGAGGATCCTGGATTAACAAGACGTCCTCTGCAGTTTAATTGCCAAGTCTATGAGTTCGGCTGTATACAAATTTCATAATGGCCCAGCTCTCTGCTAAAGCCTAGGAGGAAACAAAATACTTTTGTACTTTTGTTAATGGTATCTTAAAAGTAGTTGAAAAGCTACCTCAATTACCAAGTTTATTTATTTGGAAAAGTATCTTAACAAGAACTAGAGATGTCAGCCATCTTTGGCATACATTGCTTGCACGAGGCGAGTTGCAACAACTTGCATGTGACTTGGAAGTCCCCGCAAGCAAACATTCTCACATGACGGCCAGGGGCCTAGCTCAGTGGTAGGGTGCTGGGCTTCCAACCGCTGGGTCCAAGGTTTAATTTCCAGTTGAGCTTAAGTAAGATGGCTTTTTCATCCTTCATTTCATTGCCATGGTCCCTGCCTGTCCTAATTAGCCCGTTAGGTGCAGAAATACAGGACGTAAAGCCCTAATCCACCCACCCACCACCACCTGGTGCCTGCAAGCAATTACTCTCCTGAAGGAAGTGCTACTTTGCCTAAATAATTGATTCCAGGGAGGGTCTTAAAAATCCAATGTGGGCCAGGAGGTATTGTAGCAATTAATTCATTTGCCCACCCAGCCCCCCCCCCCCTATTATTTCACTGATTGCTTAAAGCTTTCAGAAGATTGCTTGCACTCAGTGTAGTCAGTTTGGATTGAACAATTGAACAAGCAGTTACACGTGTTGCATGCAGTAATGGACGGACACTCGGAAGAGTTTTGAACCACATTTTATTCACACAGCAGGCTATTATAGGTGTTTTGCATAAAAGAACAATTACCAATAAATGACATCAAATATATAAATGGCAAAAGGTATACAATATGAAAACTTACAAAAGACCTGTGGGGACACAGAATATCCCTAACCCTCCACAGCATACAAAGGTAAACTACTGGTAACTACTCTGCAAACCAATACAATTATATGAATAAAACAAACTTGCTACTGTCAGGCTTAAAGCCTGGATTATATTAGCATACATTTGGTATAATAACTTTGGATTTACACCATGGAGTTTGCATATCAACTAATGTGACAAATTTAAGTGGCTAATATCATACAATAAGAATGAATAAAATTAAAGTAAACTAATCTTTTGTCAACTTATGATCAAATCATGATTAAGCCATAATAAAACCACAATTAAACCTTGTAACATGTATCCTTGTAAAGTGTCATTAAGATAAATTCAGTATATGTTTTCTCCATAAAATTAAGCCTTAGAATGGCAGTTAACAATGAATTCAAGCCTGGCTAATCACTGACAGTTGTGTGTAATAAACAGATGGAAGGAAATCACAAAAAATGGCTTTAACACTAGATGCTAAATCAATAACTGTTACAAAACTAAAGGAATTATAAGCTTACTAAGCAAAATAGCACAAGTAATAGTTTTTGGTATTTTATATAGTTAAGAAATAAAAGCAATCATGGAAATATACAAATTATCTCAAAAAATAAATTCCAGGGAAAATCAGTGTAATTAACTTTTCAAAATGCATGTGGTTATGAATATATGACAGTAACTACGAGTAACAAATACTACAAGCATAGAGGTGTTTTCATGCGATGACTATGCGTGCTTCGCAGCATGAAGAGGACTAAGTAAATGTAAGTTCTCACAGTACACGATACATTAATTTTCTGTCTGAAAGATATAGTTTTACCGAAGCAGAAGCCACACCTAGAATACACCTGCATCCTTTATATTATGGACCCCTAAACTTGTTGGTGATGTTTTGGGCAAAGCACTATTATGACAGCCAGTACTGGATACGTGAAAGGCTTCCAGTGAGATGCTGTTGGATAATTGATGGTCTAGTTTTATGTCAGATAGCTGATGGTCTGGTTTATGTCTGCCAGTCCTCATTTCCAGAAATGCATGTTTCAGATCAGGAGATATGATATTGGGCTAATAATATTATGTCAGATCTGATCTGATGTAAATTATTACTTGGGAAGTGTCTAATGCCTGATGTACATATATATAAGGATAGGGACTGGTGAAATTGAAATGACTATGATGCAATAGCCAGACGTCTAGCCAAATTGGCATGTTATCTGGACTATTTTGTAATATGTATCCTTATTTACCAATATTATTGTGTGCTGATGAGGCGTTAAACAATAACTCACACACACCAATATTATTGTAGCCTCTGAAATTACTTATGGTACCTACTATAAAGCAGCTTTTAAGCATTATCATTAAAGAGAAAATCTCTTAGCAGTGTACTGTAACATTACCCGTTAATGGATGCCCTGTTTGGTACAATGGACAGGAAGTGCTGGCAAGGAAACTTTATTACTGCCTCAGATCATCAACTACAGTTACACAAAAAAGACAATAAAAAACACAAAGATAACATCTACATATAAACATACACACAAACACAGACACACATCAATATAGGTAAATATAGAAATTAAGTAAAGCGAAGTAATTGTCCCAAAGTCCAAGGTTGGGGTAGTTAATGTAAATTTGATAAAGTCATGTTAAAAAGATTGGTTAACCAAAGATAATTTTTGAGTAGCTTGTGGTTTCAAGTATTTATAAACACAGTCACTCTTCCAATCCCCCAAAACTTTAATGACCTCGATGGGGACCTTTGCAGCAAACAGGTGAGAAGCACCAGATCTCCTCAAGCTGTGGCTGTTAAAGTTAAAGTCCAATGTAGAAAGCCCTGATAGGGCAATCAGTGACTTCAGTCTGGAGCGGATTGCAGATGGCGTGGGGATTTGAAGGTGTCCTGTGGAGTCTCTGAAGGCCCAGGCAGGTGCATGGAGGGGTACTGTTCCTGCTAGGGCGATGAACCGGAGTAGAGCAGTAGTGGGACAGAGATCAGTACTTAAAAGGGGCAGGGCTGTTTGAAGCACTCGTTCTCGATATTGCAGGGACTTGGACCAGAGGATATTAAGAATTGCTCCATTTTGATAAAACTCTATGTCACCCCGTGTGATTGATTTCACAGGTGCCCAATTAGATGAGGAGGGAACAGTCACATTACTGATGCGCAGCATACCAAAGAAGCAGGCCAAAATTAATGACCACAGTTGGGCATCTGCAGCCCTTGACAGGTCCAGATGAGAGCGCATAGCAGAGATATTATCACATGCTAAAGTCAACTTGTAACGTGGTTCACATCCTTTGTAATGCTTAACAGCTTTGAGTAGTGATGAAATGTGATAATTGTCCTGAAAGGGGTGTGATAATCCAAGTTCCAAGTGCAACAAACGGATGACAGATAGATATTGCTGAATAGATGAAAATGCTTTTGAAGCACTCAAATGGGCTATGTAGCGACCAATGTTCACAGGGGTAGCAGGTAAGGCAGGGAGATCATGAACAGCACAAAAATTTAGATAGCAATGAAGAAAGGTTGTGTACGTTTTTTTGGTGCTATCAGCAAAAACAAAAGACTTCAGTCTTGACACCTCAGCATCCAAGAGTTGTATACGAGCAGCAGCTTCTGTAAAGAGGGCACAAGGAATTTAAATGAAGCATTCGACATGTGATTTGAAAGAATCCCTGTAACAATGTTGACAGTCTCAGAAACTGACCGGGCGGGGGCCTAGCTCAGAGGTAGCGCTCTGGGCTTCCAACCGCTGGGTCCTGGGTTCGATACCCGGTCGAGCCTATGTTGGTTGGCTGTTTCATCCTTCGTCTCATTGCCATGGTCTCTGCCTGTCCTAATTAGCCCAACTGGTGCAGAAATACAGGACGTAAAGCCCTAATCACACACACACACACACAGAAACTGACCAGGGGAATGCAGCCTACTCACAGCATCTGCAATATCATTAGACTCTCCCTTGATGTAGTGACCAGTAATTGAAATGTCATGGTTAATCACCAACTGTGCAATGGCTTTAAGTATCCAAGCTGCTGTTGTATTTGGGGAATAACGATTATTAATTGCACAGGTGGTCATAAAATTGTCAGAATAGATATCCAAATGATGTCCTGCATAGGCAGCTGCCCAACATTCCAAGCAAAGCATAACAGTTGCCAGTTCTTTAAGAATAATGTGGGAAGAAGCAAGATTAGGCTTATCTAATAACCAGTTGATGTAGCAAAAATCGCCATCATTAAGGCAGAATCCTCCAGCCCCCACTAATGAGCTGTCAGTGGTGATGATGACCTGGGGTCTAATGTCCCAGATGTAACGCACATGTATGTCCTTTGATAAGCATTCTACCCACCATTGCATGTCCTTCAGCATAGCCTTATTGATAATAAACTTGTGATGGGGTTGCACAAGTATGCTAATAGCATGGAAAAAGGATGACATAAATGCCTTACCCCAAGGATGCACCTGGACTGCCCAATTCAACTTTCCAGCCAAGCTTTGTAATTGTCTTTTTGAAAGTCGTTTTCTTTTCATGCAATCCAAAAGCAAATCTTGTATTTGTTTAGCCTTGAGCTGATCCAGTCTTAATGTTCCATGTACTGTGTCTATTTCCAGACCTAAATAAGTAAGGCACTGGCAGGGATCCACAACCTTTTTCCAGTTTATACGCAAGCCAAGCTGTCTCAGTAAAGTTATCAAAGCATTAAAAGCTTGTCAATGAGTACATGCATCCTTATCAGGAGCACAGCAAATAAAGTCATCAAGGTATGCACACACCTGGTAACCACATTTCCTCATCATGCGTTGTATAGCCTGAGTGATCCTATTATAAATAGCAGGACTTTTCCTGGCACCAAAGGGTAATTTACCATCCATAAGAAAGGTGGGATGACTGTCACCTTGAAAAGTCCATTGTAATCCAGTGATGTTGCGTTGGGAGTGTGCAATTTCAAAACTTCTGTAAGCCCACTTTAAGTCCACCTTACACATGTATCCATTTGGGCAACAGAAAGCTAGAGCCTCCCCAATAGAGGTATTATGACATTCATCTTTTGTAGCATAGTTATTAACAGTTGTCTTCAGGTCTTGAAAGATCATGGATCAAGCGTACATCCCCATCAGGTTTCTCAATTGCAGCCAGAGCAGAGACCACAGTAGGGCGCTCAGAGGTGATTATGTAATTACCATCTATAATTTCTTCTTTCATGCGATGTTCCACTTTGTGTAAAGTCCTGGGGTGTTCAGCACTGGGATGATTGGGAACAGATGCAGGGGGGATGATTCCAGGGACACAGTCAATTAAAGAGAAGCCATGCATAATGCCATTCAAAATAAACACACTGTCAGGATCACCTTCTAGTTCTTTTTCCCAGATATGAAGGCAGGCTTTAACAGATGATGAGGGAATTTCTAGTTTTTTGAAGACCTGTCTGATTTGTGATGCACCTCAGGATGGTCTTTATAGCAGGCACGTCATACATGAGCAAATTGACAGGCCTTCAGTTGACATCCATTAAATCCATTGAATTTAAGACATATTGTCTTACTAGATTTGGGGTCCTTGGCCTGGGTAGCCTTCTTGGTGCTGGTTTTCTTGAAATGCTGAGCTGGTTTTTGTAGCTGACTGGTCATTAGGAAAGGGCTTGATGTCCCCCACCTGAATCCTAGGATGGCCTGTTATTTCCTATAGACCTTATCATATCCAAGGACATTAGGCCAGGCAAAGGAGTGGGCAAATACTGCCACCTGGATCAGTAGTTTAGGTAGTCAATGACCTGATCTAGATTGGCACCATCCTCTAGTACCATGTCTCTTGTCATACGAATTGCCCCTTCCATGTATTGGGCTAATGTCAGTTTCTCATGAGGAATTCTCCTGGTTGCATTTGATAAAAATTCTACTCCACCAATATTGACCGTAGTGGGCTGCTCCCCCCTGGTCAGATTTGAGACATAATCAGTTACAGGCCGATTCTTGGCTATGAAGCTGCCCGTCCCAAACTGGAAAGGATCTAAAAAGCGCTCACCATTTTCCTCTGAGACATGAGCTGAAGTCCTAGGAGCTAGTGTTGCTGTGGCTGATGAATTCTGCAAAAGTTCCAGGACCTGGGTAGCAGACAAAGATCCACCTTTTTCCAGAATAGTCTTCGGATCAGAAGGTGCCTCAGGAGATGCAGTGCTCTGCTGAGCACTCTCAGATGTAGAGGCATTATCTCTTGTCTCTCTTGTGTTTCTTGTCCTGGTGTCCTCTAAGTGGAATAATGAAACACCCTGAATCAGCAGTAACAGCTGTCCAGGGATAAGCTTCTTGAAGTATTGTTTTATCTTCACTTCATCCAGCAAGCAAAGTGACTTGTAGCTATCAAAGCCAGCCTCTGCAAGTGCTGTTTTAGTTTCCTCAGTAAGTTCATTCTCAGCACACCAACTGTCAAATTCAAACGAATCAGAAGCCATCTTGGAAGTCAAGCAAAATGCAACAAGATGTGGTCACTTAAGAGGACCAAGCAGCAAGTGGGGTGATCACAGGGCAGAGCTTATCTTACATGGGGTTAGATAGCCATGACATTAATTAATGATGACCAGAGGTCAGTGACCTGGCCAAGCTCCACCCGCTGTCCTGAATTAAAACTGTTTAATAATAAACAAGTCTTGGAAAGTGGCTATTTGTGGTATTTAAAACGAAATTTTTCCAAAATTAGATGCTCTTAAAACCTACGGCGAGTTCCTGCAGTGCTGTCCAAAAGTATTGGGACAGATTGAAAACTTGTGTTCAAATTTTACCTCAAGACAATTACGAGTGACTTTTGAGATATCCCTGTTCAGATAAAATGTCCCAGTGCCTTGAAATTCTGCATGTTATGCCCAAATTTCTTTCAGATTTAATACTGGATGGTAACTCTACACAAACACTTTCATGGCAGGGATCAGTCGTACTTGAAAGGTAACGTGATATGCATATTTGTATAAAGTGATTTTGTATATAATATAGTGTATAGTTCTGTGAGAAGGTAATTTATACACTTGGCAGTAGCACTGAAACCTTGACTAAAGTGTCAACTTACACTCAAATTTTTATTGGCAGTTTTAGCAAAAATAGGTGTGTCCTTTTCCATAACAAATTGCAGGAAGATCAATGAATTACTGTGTAAACCGAACTTAAGACCACAAAATAATTAATACAACTTTGCAATTAAAACCGTTCATTTGAAAGTCCAGCTGGGCCTCCTCATGGAAAGGGTGGTATTGCTGTGGTTGAAGACCTCAAGTCCCAGCACAGGGCTCTGGGCTCCGCACAGGGCTCCGGGCTCTGCACAGGGCTCCGCTCCGGGCTCCGCACAGGGCGTGAATGACCTTTCAGGTTACCACGTCATTAGATACAACTTACTAATTACACTCAGCATTTTTGTCCTTGTAATTTATACCTCATGATTAAGGCTAGACCGATCCATCAGTCCCTACATGTAGATGTAGGGACTGATTCCTATTGCTTTTTTCAACCTATGAGGCATTTTTAAAAAGTCACTTTTGGGAACAAGCAAGATATTTAAAATAATGACAATTTTCGGCCACAATCTGTTCAGTCATAAATATGGGCAATATAATTCTCTATAATTGTGTATGATAACTGGACAGAAATCGGACTGACTTTCCCTGAAAAACCAAGAAGTTTGACACAAAATCACGCTAAAAAAAGTTGCAATAGTCATGCCGTCCTCAAAAATATCAACAGAAAAACAAATAGGCGCCAATGACGTCACAGGCCATTTCTCATATATTGACAAGTTGTGGCGTCACAAAACCATAATCTGACCATCCTAATGTGTAAAACACATACCTGAAAATTGCAATAATAAATCCATAAAGTTGCGAATCGGTAGCGTTCCATCTTGTTTACTTGCTCATGACGCAACGTCGTGGTGGCTCGTGCGAGAATTTAGAGATTATAAAAGTCAGGAAATACCGAAAGCTTGAATGTAGATCATATATATATCTCTTACATAGGACAAGTCAACATTAATCATCAATACTCACCTTTTTCACCAAATTGCTCTGTATGTAAAAGGCAGACTCTTGCACCTGTGACACGGTGTGGTTCGATATAGCTGTGAGCAGGTAAAATCTTTGGTCACATGACCTCATAGAGTAAGTGAGCTTTGTGAACTTTGACTGAACAGGGAGACAAAATGTAGGGGCAGAAAAAATCGCGGGTTTTGACAGGCTTTAATTTGTACTATAATTAAACATTTCTCGGCTTCTACTGGTCGGATCTTCGTCAAATTTGGTTGTAAGTTGCGCGTTTGTATCATGGTTCTAATTTACAGCTATACCCCCAAAACTATAAAAGGGCAAGTTAAAACAGTTTTGGCAGAATTTCCCTATTATGTGAAACCGCGCTAGATTAAGGCCACCTCAATATAAAGACCAGTAAATTTGCTCCAAGGATAGTCTTATAGCTGGGTTTTATTGTACTTGTTTCTTTAAAGTTCGTATAAAATATTACAAAGTGCTTGTGGTTGCGCTATAACGAGCAATAACTCTAGTCTTTCAGTGTAGTAACTCCACCCTTTCTTTTATGTCTATTGAAGTGTGGTTTTCCAGTAATGATGCCAAAAACACTAAAGAGTGAAAAATCTCAACTATTTATGTTACAGTCACACATTGGATCAGAAAATATCTGCATGAAGAATCTGATTGTTTGCGGTAACAGACAAGTAGACTTACTGTCGTACTGCACCGTAGTATTATGTCATATTTCCACACCTTACTTCATTTAAATGTTTACTGATATTGCCCACTAATAGTTAGAAAATAAAGCCTACTATTAAATTTTGATGATTTTTTTAAGCAATGGTCAGCTAGCTGTATTCCACTTTTTTAGGTATGCCAGAGTTGTCGGTGCCCCCTAACAATCAAACATATTTTATTAGATTGCACCCACTTACAACGCATTAGAAAACCTCTGTTTCAAGCTACTACCTTACAACATCTCTTTACTAGATATCCAACCCAGACAATTATTGATTTTTTATATGCTTCTGGTTTCTACTACCAAATATAGATAATCAATCTTAACCGAGAGAGCCTCTACATAGCCCACTCAGGTGCTGATGAGGCGTTAAACAATAACTCACACACACACACACATTCCACTTTTTTTTTATATATATTTATATAGCAGAATGTTGTCACTTGTTTCAGTGATTATAAGCCATTTCTAAATGTTATGGCAGAAAAACTTCAGTTTGCTTCTGTTTCTATGTGAAAGAGGTGTGGGCCTAGCTCAGTGGTAGCGCGCTGGGCTTCCAACCACTGACTCCCAGGTTCAGTTCCCGGTCGAGCCTATGTTGGATGGCTGTTTCATCCTTCGTCTCATTGCCATGGTCCCTACCTGTCCTAATTAGCCCATCAGGCGCAGAAATACAGGACGTAAAGCCCTAATCCACCACCACCACCACATACCCCATCTCTCATTGGAACAGCATTGGGCAGGGGTATGTAAACTTTTTACAACTTTATGATGAAAAGCAACTGGACAAATTGGCTGTCCCTAACATCAGACATACTACGTAACGTAAAATATGCCCTGGAAGCCTCTTTTAATTGATATCATAAATTTTAATGCTGCCATAAGCAATTTTCAGAGACAGTTTATGCTGAATGCAGGCAAAATACTAAGGGTATGTACATTTTTTTTTTTTTTTTGGCACAACTGTATATCTTGTACCATGCGCATGTAGTGTGAATGACGTTGGTGTAGAATCCCAGGATTTATGGACAATCTCCAATGTGATGTAATTTTTCTAGTCAGGTTGGCGAAAACCTCTATGCTCAAATCTACTATGTGTATGATTCATTGTGCCCAGAGGTGCAAGTTTGACGGGAGGCCACCTTATGTTGCCCTGCGTAACATATATATATATATATAATTTTATTGACTGCAGGGCATCTTATAGATACATGTGTCATAAGAAAATATATATATACATATATGTATAATGATTATGTAAAATAAAAGAACAATCTACATGAACATAATTTAGTTACATATAAAAAACATCTATATGATAATTATGTACAACTATAAGCATATGAATAAAACGAGGCACCATCAGGGCAATAACATATATACACCTAGGCAAAAATGACAGTATTTCTGACCTAGTGGAAAGAGTTTCTCTTTTTCTCATGGACGGATCAATGCACGCGTATCCAAGGAAGCCAAATCATGCCTCCATTTGTTATAGTGGTACATTGTACATTGTGCATTGTATTTCAGTATATTTTATTTGCACGCATATTGGTCTAAACGTGTATGAAATTATATGGTAATTCAACTTTACAAACAATGTAATTATCATTAATATATTAAAGTGCCAATATGCGCCTGGTTAACCAATTCAGTTGTATTCTTTTGAAGCTTAGTCGACTTATTTGACCAGTTGCTTGAGGCAGACATTCTTATGAAATGATCTGACATCAACTTCATGGGTGGGATCTTCTACTTGCCCCAGCATTGACCACTTTAATGTCTCATTCATGGAATTGAACCAAGGTAAGAGTCTTGACGTATAAATTCAATCCATTAAGTCAAGTTAAGTGACCTTAACAAAGTGGATTATTGTGAATAGCTTTTTGGGGGCTATATATTTTGTTATATTTAGCATGTGCGCAACTGCTATAGCTAGCATACACGCATGCGTGAATGTAGTATTGCTTGCATGCGCAATTCGTGTGCATGCAACTAATGAAAGTTACTTTGCTGTGTGTGGGTGTGGTTGATATAAATAAGTTACTTTCAGATTTGGTTTCAAAACATAATTATTTTGTCATTTGTCTAAGATTAATGAAATAGCCGAGATCTTCAGAACACACAAGCACTTTATTACAACACTTAATTACTAAAAAAGCTCCAAGTCGTGTACACTTCAATTGGCAGGAAACTCCATCTTTTTTACGATAGCAAATTTACTCAATGTGAGAATCATTATGGCACCACACACGATATTTCCTTCATAAGGATATGCGTGTAAAATCCAAATCATTCATATACAGGAAATATTTTTCACAAATCAAGTATTTCTAATCCCAGGGACCAAAAATATTCATGAATACAAATTACAATAATATGAGTAATTATAAAAAATAAAAACATCTGAAGTGATTGGTCAGAAATTATAACACAATAGACATGATGCACTCAGTAAGTGCATAAAAACAGTCAAATTTGGATCTATTTAGGTGTATAGTTGGTAGGCACTTTCCTGCACCTGTTCATACGTCTCTTGATAGCAGTTAATGGGGGAGGGTTTCATTTTGCATCAGGGGCAGGAGAGTCACACTCTTGTGGCAACGAACGTTTCACAGCAGGTGTTTTTTGATGATGGAGTCTTGGCTGTAGGTGTAGTCTTGTGTATTGATGTTATGGTTTTCGATCTGTATGTTTTGGCTGTGATAGATCAAGCATGCCCTCTGGGTTCTGTCTTGGGAGGACTTGCAGATTTTTGTTTCCTTTGGGAAGGAGGCTGCTGAGGGGGAGTCTGGGGTCTTCTCTGTTTTCTCTGGTGTCCTCTGTGGTTTTCCTTGGCAGGAGTCATGGTGTTCTCCTTGGGAGGGGTCTGGATTTTCCAGGGGAGGGGTTAGTGGTCTTTCCTGGGGAGGGGTTTGTAATCTTTCCTGGGGAGGGGTCTGTGGTCTTTCCTGGAGAAGGAGTCCGTTGATTTTCCTTGGGAAGAGTGTTGGAGGAGCCTCAGTGACAGGAATCTGCTTGACGGGTGCCTAAAAAGGAGAAATTGATACGCTATTTAAACCCTATTTGCAGTTTAAATTTTTCGTGTTTGAGAAATATCATTGCTTGAGACTATTTGAAATTTTTTTTTAAATGCTTAGTCTTTATAATAGTAAAACAAATGTGACTCTTATGGGGTGTTGATAGAAGGTCATAAGGGCATGAAATGCTTGACTTGCACCTCCCAAGTTCACAAGCTGTCCTCACATACAAGCGTGCCGGAACAATGCAATGGATCATGTGTTTGATCCATCATCGAGAAAAGTGGCTGGGGAGTTTACATGCATCTCGATCACCCCCATACCATATCCTCTGGATGATGATGACACCCCAAAATATAGTTCTTATGCTGCAGGATCCAGGCAGCACCCTCAACATGTTGTACCTGCCAGTGACAACCGCATCTGTGAACATAGCTGTGAATTCGACATGAGGGACCCAATTAAACAACAGTGGATCTTGTACAAAGATGCCCTCATCCATACCAAGCATACCAGCTTACCATGCGTGACTTATTATTGTCCATTGCTAGGAGAGTGTTCCTGCTACATGACCTATGATGGTGATGGTGATCTCCTTTTGAATTTAAACAATGGGTTCCTCTTTTCAGGCATCCAGACAGCTTAACATTATGAGGAGATTCAAGTATATTTTCCAGTTGAAAGAAATTTCAACCATCTATAATGCCTTCATTCTCTCAAACTTCAGCTATTGTCCAGTGGTCTGGCATTTTTGTAGCATCACCAATATGAGAAAACTTGAGAAGATCCAAGAGAGGGCACTGCACCTACTCTATGATGATCCTGCCTCCAGCTACCAAGAGCTACTCACAAGGAGTGGACACTCAAGCCTACATGTCAGACGCCTTAGGATGATAGCCATGGAAGTTTATAAAAGCTTGAACAATATAAACCCTGAGTTCATGTGGGAACTTTTTCAAAAGAAAGAAACTGAATATAATTTCAGAGATTCTTTTAAAGTTGATATCCCCTCCTTTAAGACATTAAAATATGGAAAATACTCATTCTCATACTACGGTGCTAATCTATGGAATATCTTGCCAATCAATATAAAACAAAGTCTAAGTCAAACAAATTTTAAAATGGTGCTAAGTTCCTGGGATGGTCCCAATTGTTCATGCAGCTATTGTGATTTTAAGCCATAAGATCTATAACTTATGATTTCAAGACATTTTAATGATGCTCATGTTTTATGATTTTATTGTTATTGATTTTATTGTTACTGATTTTGTTTTAATCGACTAATAGCTTTTAACTAGTGTTTCTTGTTAACCTGTATGTTGATTCAAAATAAATTTTTACTTACTTACTTACAATTGGCTCTTCAACATTTTACACGATACACAAGAGACACGGTTCCCATTAGCAGCAGCCTTCAGATCAGCCAATCGTACTCGCACCACATGTGGCCTTGGACCCCTAGGTGCCCACTGCTACATACTTCTGAGGATGGCATACAACTGCTACAATTTGCGTTTGTTGGATTTGGACTTTACACACTAACATGTATATGAATGTGATCAATGTTGGGAGAATGTGGATTGTGTTATGATGGGATCAAGACATGACTCTTGTGAATATGTGATATATATTACACAGTTGAAAAAACGAGCATGCGTGTATGTGTGCATCAATGCACCTGCAAAAAAGGTATAACACATGCCTGTATCTTTGTTTTTGATCCCTCCCAAGATCAAAGAATTTGTTGCATTTGTGTGAAGTCGCGGTTCATCATATTTCCTTTATATGGAACATTGAAAGTTGGTATTCAGCTGAAAAATAAGCTTCACTTTGAATACCAACTTTGCTGTATTATAGGTCTAAAATACTTTAGTCACCTAATTTGAATTATGTTGTAAGCACTGAGAAGCAGTACTTGGCTAGAAATATTTTTCTGGATCAAAAGATAATATTGCAAAGATTATATGCGCATGGATTGTTTTAATATTAAGACAATTATATTTTAACCAATCTAAAATTATTCAGACACCAAGGAATCTCCAGATTGAGAGCAAATGTTTTAAGTTCTTTCTTAAGCCCCCATCTCACATAGCTGGTTTTGCCGTAGTGAACCCGTAGTATTACGTAACGGTTATGCAACGCGCTATCCGTCTCAAACCCGACGGCTACCCGCCGATACCTGGCGATACCCGCCGAGTCACTCGTGGCCAAGCCGGGAGTTTCGGAGCCGGTAGCCGGGTGTGCCATGCTTGCATGGAATACCTGTGGCAAACTCCTGGGTGTCCAAAACCCCTCATAAACCAGAACTCGGCGGATTACCCGTAGAACTCCGCGGATTACCCGTCCCTAATTTTACCCGTAGTAAAGCCGGCAGTTTACTAGGAGTAAGCCGACAGATAGTAGGAGTAACTCGACGGCTTCCAGGAGTAATCCGCCGACTTCCACGAGTGACTCGCCGACTGCTGTCAGCATCAGCATAGGCAGGGAGGGGGGTTGTATATACTTTAAAAGGCTGCTGCTCCCCTAATATTAGTCCGATTTTTGTCAAATAAAGACTGGATTGTAGTATAGTTCATACTGATTCCATACGTGTTTTCGGATCGAAAAATATTAAGCGAGATATTTGAGCTAATATTCGCCGCCATCTTGGATTTTACCCCTTTATCTTAGAAATATTTTTTGGAGCTTAGTCTCATTAAAAAATTTCATAGCTTTGTCCACTCTGTAACGATTTTCATGCTAAGAGCCTCCACTATAATAATGAGATTTAAATTGGATTTTCACACAGAGCAATTGAATTGTGATTCCAATTTCCCTAGCAGATGGAAAATGAGAAGCCTTGCATTCTTCTGGTAAGGAAGTTTTAGAAATTGTAGAAGCACTCAATTCATTGGCAAAAGAACACAAAGGGGGAATGAGGTTAT
This sequence comes from Alitta virens, assembly GCA_932294295.1. Lineage (NCBI taxonomy): Eukaryota > Metazoa > Annelida > Polychaeta > Phyllodocida > Nereididae > Alitta > Alitta virens. Next base: position 17,260,820 of record OW028586.1, on the reverse strand, counting down.
TATGGAAGTGTCCCCTTGGCCTGTTGACTGATTGGCAAGGGAGCTTTGGCTCAATGTTGTTATGGTGATGCGTTAAGATATTTGTGCACGGATTTAATTGTCTGGTTTAAAGAAAATGGCATTTCCAGGTAATATATTATATTGGCCTGACATTGGTTTTGTGTTGCCCACAACATTCAGATTATGTTGGACGAGCCTGCCATACTGTCTGAGCTGAGGAGTAAAATTAAGTCTCCTGGTTTCGTGGGGAGACAATATCCTTCACACCACGACAGTCCCAATTTTTGCACCACGACAGTCCCAATTTCGTGCCACGGAAGTTAACAAGTTTCACCCCAAGAAAGTACCAACTTTCGCCCCAAGAAACTACCAACTTTCCCATAAAGAAACGACTTTCATTCCATGTTAGTACCTGTTTTTGTGGCACGCAAGTTACGAACTCGCCCCCTCACGGCTAGTTTTGGCTAATTATCTCCGTAAATATTGAACGTACAGAGATTTTATTCAGATCCACGGTTGCCTCTATTATATATACATCTTACATGACCAAGAACACTGCTATAGACGCACTATATTAATCGAGTAAATGACTAAAAACAATCGACAAGGGGGGCGGAGCGGCCTCTCACGCAGTCTGGGAGCCTGTGTTTAGGTACAATTATCTCTAGATGTACTTTATGTAGAATACTGAATAATATATTTTTGGAGGAGGAAGAGGAGGTGGTACTCTTACAAAGCTGCATACCTGCAGTTACTTGAATTAGCCTTCACTTGCTTGCTGCAAAACCTACACTCTTACTTTTGTACTAGTGTAAGTTTCGCAGCAAGCAAGTGAAGGTTAATTCAAGTAACTGCACTTGATATTACAAAAGTTGGAAACTTTCGTAGTGAGATTCTATTGACTGTCTGGGGGAGGGGGGGGGGGGCGAAGCTCTACTGTCAGGGGGCGAAATCTCTTGTCGGGGGGCAAAGCTTTGCAGCAGAAAATTTACTCCTTGGCCACCATAGACCTAAGGAAAGTAATATTGGCACACCGCAATTACTTTAATTATATCAATAACCTAATAAAACATTGTTGTAAGCACATAGACATATCAGAAAAAATAGTATCATTTTAGGCAAAATTACATTAAATTATGTCATATGAATTTCCAAGAAATATGATAGTTTTTGCTTGGAGTTAATTTAAATCGGTCATGTTTTAGATGCGTTTTAGAAAGGGTTGAATCTTATATAAGATGTCAACAGAACATGTTAAATTTGAGGTGCCTGGAACTTGGTGTATATCTTGAGGCAAGTAAAAGACAAAAATTAAAATTTAGATTGAAAAAGTGCACCAGTTTTCAAGGTTGTAAGATGAATAACAAATTGCATAATAATTTTGGTTTTAAATATAAAAAAAAAAATTTACCACTTATACTAAAATTTGTTCAATCTTCCTAAAAAATTATTGCTAATCTGGCATTAAATTGTCTCTCTGAAACCAGACATGTTAAACATGTTATTTAGAATTTAATTGTTAGTTGAATTCGCCTGAAATATTCAAATGATGGAATGTAATCCGTTTCTAATGCATAAATACCAATCGAGAAAACTTAAAAATTAAATATACAAATTTTCTTCTCAAATTCTAATAATTGCATAATTCAAGATAATGTTGCATAGATGATGGCTCCTAAATGCTGGTTTCATCAAATCTCTGGAATATGAGACTACCAATTACAGGCTTTGGGTTGCTTATGAAAATAATATAACTTGTATAGAATTAAATTTAGCTTTCCAGGTAATTTGATTAAATTTCTTATTATATTATAATATATATATATATATATATATATATATATATATATGTTTATTGATGTAGACACACATAATGCATTACAATATGGTGTATTTGTAAAATATTAGTTAAAATCAAATTGCAAAATAACCAAATTTTATAAATAATTAATCAAATAGTACAAAATTAAATCGAAGTGTCAGTGTGTGAGTCTTCAGTAGAGCATTTCAATACTTGTGTAAAGTTTGAATTTAATTTTGTCAATTCAGTCACCGGTACTTTAGTAGCATGACTAATCATACTATTATCCTTTTGTAAACTTGTACACTGGAGTGATGTATTTTCAAGTTATGAGGAAGGTACCTAGTGTGTGTTTGTGCAGGTAATCCAAATACTCTCCTGAAATGCTTTTGACCCATTATCACTTAGATCCCGTGCCTGGACCTTTAAAGTTGCAGAAATCGCTAAATTTCTTTGTAATCAACCAAATTTAACACCTATGTGTAATACATCATTAGAAAGCGTTTTTGAACTTTAAGAAGGTTAGGACAGTTTCCCATTTAAATTCTGATATTCATGATCATTATTATTTAGCCACAAATTGATTATCTGGGGTTTTTGCTACCCTCTTTTTTTTTTTTGGTGCGAATCATTGTTTTTAAATATTTTGTTTTTGTTATTAGTCTTGAATTTATACTGTATATTTTATACGAATAAAGCTTATAGTAATTACCCCCCTCTAAAGACATCCACAAGCGAGTAATTGCACATACACGAACGTGTGTGGATTGAAAAAACGAGCAAAATATATGTACTGCTGTATGGTTTTTGGGGTGATAATTATAATTTCCATTTTAAGACGAAAGAAAACACCCAGCAAAAGCCTTGCATTGTTCTTTGTCGGTTTCTCAAGTGTCCCTTTCAACATCCTCATTAAAAATTACACTTATCATCGTGTTTGATAATAATTAGTCAATATGTCCTCCAGCCAATTCGTCCTCTGGTAAGTGGCCAGCCATCTTATCTTTGAAAAATCTGCCATCTTGTATAAAATTTGGGAACTAAGAATACATGCCGTGAATTTCTAAATGTTTGAAGCTAAAGGAATAGCGCAGTCTCAATTTTAAACATCTCAACCAAACTCTGTAAATCTTATATTATAAGTGAGTAACCTCGAAATTTGTGAGTCAAGGGACGCGTTTGGTTCTCGATCGTGACGTGGCCTACCTCATTCTTTTTGCCTTTTCCGGTTCTAACTAATTGTCACCATTACAACTCTTTAATTGCACTCTATTTTACCCAGACTACTGTTCCCCTAAGTGAGCACATGCTCGCTACCAATATGGCTGCCATCACTTTCAGGAAGAGACTGAATGGCACAATAAGCACTGTCATGGGACACCCCCCCCCCCCCCCACCCTAATAACCATGCTTGCATTCAAACAATTGTTGCCAGGGCCCTTGAATGAAACTCAGAACAAGGCTGAATGGCAGGTCACATTGATCTAACAGAGCAGTGTCAACATTTGGCTTATTTATTAATCTTTTTTTAGAATTGGATAAACATAAATTTTAAAATTAATAGCCCAAAATTTTGAATTCAATATATCTCTATGCAAGCCATAATAGATGCAAAAAATATTTAATTTTCTGCCCTGGCTTCGATAAATTCAAGCGCATGTATTGTAGTCAATATTACTGTTGTCCACAGCCATGGTCCGTGAACTTTGCCAACTTCTGATTGAAAACCTTTGTTAATAATAACTTCCAACTGTAATGATAACTTCCAACTGTAATATTAACTTCCAACTGTAATAATAACTTCCAACTGTAATAATAACTTCCAATTTTATTTTGTTGTATGCCTTGTCTGAGTGTTTAGTATTTTGGGGGATCCCTTTTGTCACATGAGTCAAAAGGAGACTTGCACAAATCAGCCAGTGTCCCCAATAGTCAGGGGGCCAGCCCCGCAAAATTGGGATTTCTGTTTGCACTGATCCACACCTCCTCAAATTTGGTATCATCGAATTGGAAATTTTCTGTACTTTTTGTAACCTGTACTTGTTTTGTCAGTTTCTTGGACCGGAGTTTTTTTTTTTCTGGTATCCATGGCAACAAGTACGTTTTTGTATAGAAAAAATTCACAAGAATAATTTTGCTGGTATGCTGTTAATTACAATGCTTGACAATTGTTGGTACCATGACTAATTTGCATGGCTGACCTCGTTAAAGTTTTGCAGTAAACACTGGTTTTTCTCCATTTCCTGTTGCTATGGTAGCAGTTTTACAAATATTTTCATAAATTTTATTAATTTGCTTGGATGTCTTTGACTGTCAAGCTTTTATAACACAGTAAAATAATATACATTTGGTATTTCAAGAGAAACCCTCTCAGAAAAGAAGCATCACTGAAAGTTCCTTAATTTTTGTGTGTTGCTATGGAAACTCTTTAAAATTGTCACATTTTCAGAGAAAGTCTCAGTAATATGGGAATAAACATTTTATAAGATATATTGAACACAGGAAGGTGATATTTAATAATTTGCATGTAAAAAGCTCACTGATTAAAGAAATATACTTTTTGCAGTCTCTGGCTGCCATGGAAATGTTTATCTGACCCCTGTTTCCTTATATGGGTAAATTTGCAATTAGATGGATATAAGCAGTCTGTAAAATAGGGAAAATCAGCAAATTGCTTATACAGGCTTTTGTGAAGGCTGACACCCATTTTACCTTGCACGGATATCTTTTTATTTTGACTGTGTTACCCTAGTAACCATAAAATAACAGTAAGAGACCCTGAAAGGTAGAAATGTTACATTATTCATATCTCTGGACCTATCACCGGTACAACCATAAATTGCTTATTGAACACCATGTTTTCAGGGTCAAGGAGTTCATTTCTGATAATTTAAAATGGCTAATTCACATATATGTCATATATTGTATTGCAAATCTAGATAGGTCAATTTGCATAATATTTCCTTATATGGCTACTGCAATGGGCAGTCAAGGTGCCGAAGCATTTATATTTTTCTTTTATTCTCAACAATGTTTCAAACTGTTTCCAACTAATTACTGAACTTGAATAATAAGTAAATAAAATAAACTTGCATGGACTGGTTACCATGGTAACAAAACCGCCAATAGTCCTGATATAGATCCATGCCAGCATATACAATTTCATCATAAAGCCTCATTATATATGTGCCTTGATTCTTTTCATATGGCATGATTGTTACTCCAAACATATATTGATATGAGGATGTTTGCTCCTATGATAAGTTAATTTTAAAACTGGTATCCATGGTAACTAAATTGAAAACAAATATGGACAGGATATTCAGTTATGTCACTATTTTTGTCTGCAGCTATCATCTTAAAACAGTTACTGGGCTTGTAACATAGAAAGTATTTGGTAATTTTTGAAAACATGGCAGTGGTTCTCTGAATTATACACAGGGTTGGCATAGTTGCCTAGGTAACACATATTTCAGTCTATTTATAGTAACCATTGTGAATCCGTAACACAAGTCCAGCAAGGGCGATATTCTAGAAGTTACTACATCAGCAAGTTGCACATATCAGTATATTTGCAAGAAAGTAAACTTTCTAGAACCGGCCATGAAAACTGTCATTTACTGATTAATGTACTTGTTGTTAATCAATATTGATTAGACATAGCACTGGTTGCCATGGAAACATAAAATCATAACAAAATTAGATGCATTTTTTTAAAAAGTTTTCTTTTCTTTTTGTCAATGCACACAATTTGAGAAAGTCTCAACATTTACTGTGATGGTTCAGGAAGCCAACTTTATGATCTTTCCAATGACACCATATTTTATTTACTTTTGCAGTATATTTATATTTGAAAAATGGACTCCAAGGTAAACCCAGCCTCCAACATTTCCCAGCAAAATGCCATTTTTTTAAAGAAGATTATTGTGTGATATTGTTAACCGTATCGGGTAATAAAATATTAATTTAAGAAACATAATTGGCAAGGATGGGGTGAAACTCCCAGTAATTGCCACTTTTACATTCACAGATAAGCAAGTTTTCATGGAAACAGCCATTTTTGAAAGTATTTATAAATTATAAGCAAATTAGCCTATTTAGATTTGCTATACAATGTAACACAGTGTATGCTTATTAAAATATCAGAAATGAACTCATTAACGCAGAAAACATGATGGTTAATAAGCAAATTATGTATGTACCTGTCGTAGGTGCAGAGAAATGAACAATGTAGCATTTTCTAGTAATGAGCATTTGAAAAGTGTGATGCAGAGGTGTAAAAGTCATTGTCTCTTTCAAGCAATTAATTCAAGTCCATAGAAATACCTGAGTTGGTTATTATAGTACAGTTTACTGTACTGATAAAACAAATATTTCCTTATTTGGCAATATGCTGATGCCCTAATTTGCATGAATCTCCGATACCTCCATAATATGTTCCCTGTGTGATGTCATTGGACTACTTTAATAATTCCTAACTAAAATTACACAGTAAAATAATGTCAAAATGCTCTTTTATATCACTTGTCAACATTGAGTAAAACCTGTTGTTATGTATGTAAGCAAAACTGTAGCCTTGGCAATCAGATTCAAGCAGTTATGTACGAAGTCTCAGAGCTGCTGGAAACTGTTGTACAATGCTTCGATAAGGCTCCATATAACAGCAACATGCCTTGATATTTTTTTGAATCAATACAAGCACCTTTCCAAAAAAAACATGATTTTTAAAGATATTTTTAAACTGGCTGTTTCTATGGAAACCTGCCTATTTGTAAATGCAAAAGTGGCAACTACAGGGATGTTTATCCCACCCTATAACCATTTCTGTTCCTGAAATCAATCTATTATATTTTATGGTTAACGATATCACACAAAATCTTTAAAACATGGCATTTTGCTGGGAAATTATGAGAGGATGGGTTACTTTGGAGATCATTTTTCATATATAGATATACTGCAAAAGTCAACATATAAAGTGTCATTAGAAAGATTAGAATTTTGAGATTGTCTCAACTTTTTACATATTAACAAAATAAAGGTGAAACTATTTCAAAAATGCATCCAATTTTGTTATGATTTAATGTTTCCATGGCAACCCAGTGCAATAACCAGTCAATATTGTACAACAAGTACAGTAATCTTTGGAACTTCAAATTTTGATGCCTCCTTGGTACATGCTGGCATTCAGAGAGACACAATATCAATATAAATGGACATATAATTTACTCATAATTTCATTAATCGGTTGCCATGGAAACAGTTGTCATTGGTAATATCCTAGTAAATGACAGTTTTCATGGCCGGTTCTAGAAAGTTTACTTTCTTGCAAATATACTGATATGTGCAACTTGCTGATGTAGTAACTTCTAGAATATCGCCCTTGCTGGACTTGTGTTACGGATTCACAATGGTTACTATAAATAGACTGAAATATGTGTTACCTAGGCAACTATGCCAACCCTGTGTATAATTCAGAGAACCACTGCCATGTTTTCAAATATTACTAAATATTGCCTATGTTACAAGTCCAGTAATTGCTTTAAGTGGATATCTGCAGACAAAAATAGTGACATAACTGAATATCTTGTCCATATTTGTTTTCAATTTGTTTCCATGGATACCAAGTTTCAAATCAACTTATCATAGGAGCATACATCCATATCAATATATGTTTGGGGCAACAATCATGCCATATGAATAGAATCAAGGCACCTATATAATGAGCCTTGATGATGAAATCATATATGCTGACATGGATCTATATCAGGACTATTGGCGGTTTATTACTTTATTTACTTATTATTCAAGTTCAGTAATTAGTTGGAAACAGTTTGAAACATTGTTGAGAATAAAAAGAAAAATATAAATGCTTCGGCACCTTGACTGCCCATTGCAGTAGCCATATAAGGAAATATTATGCAAATTGACCTATCTAGATTTGCAATACAATGAAATATATGCAAATTAGCCATTTTAAATTATCAGAAATGAACTCCTTGACCCTGAAAACATGGTGTTCAATAAGCAATTTATGGTTGTACCGGTCATAGGTCCAGAGATATGAATAATGTAACATTTCTACCTTTCAGGGTCTCTTACTGTTATTTTATGGTTGCTAGGGTAACACAGTCAAAATAAAAGATATCCGTGCAAGGTAAAATGGGTGTCAGCCTTCACAAAAGCCTGTATAAGCAATTTGCTGATTTTCCCTCTTTTACAGACTGCTTATATCCATCTAATTGCAAATTTACCCATATATGGAAACCAGGGTCAGATACACATTTCCATGGCAACCAGAGACTGCAAAAAGTATATTTCTTTAATCAGTGAGGTTTTTACATGCAAATTATTAAATATCACCTTCCTGTGCTCAATATATCTTATAAAATGTTTATTCCCATATTACTGAGACTTTCTCTGAAAATGTGACAATTTTAAAAAGTGTTTCCATAGCAACACACAAAAATTAAGGAACTTTCAGTGATGCTTTTTTTCTGAGAGGGTTTCTCCTAAAGTGACTTGAGATACCAAATGTATATTATTTTACTGTGTTATAAAAGCTTGACAGTCAAAGATATCCAAGCAAATTTATAAAATTTATGAAAATATTTGTAAAACTGCTACCATAGCAACAGGAAATGGAGAAAAACCAGTGTTTAGTGTTTACTGCAAAACTTTAATGAGGTCAGCCGTGCAGATTAGCCATGGTACCAACAAATGTCAAGCATTGTAATTAACAGCATACCACCAAATTTATTTTTGTTAATTTGTTCAATACAAAAATGTACTTTTTGCCATGGATACCAGAAAAAAACATCTCCGGTCCAAGAAACTGACAAAACGAGTACCAATTACAAAAAAAACAGAAAAATTTCCAATGTAATGATACCAAATTTGAGGAGGTGTGGATCGGTGCAAACAAAGTGCCCTTTTTATTCACATTTTCTGGCCGTGGCCCCCTGACTACAACCAGTACCTATCTATTGTTGTGCATAGTGTGAGACGAAACAAATTCTCTTTTAACATCTTCCTTTGTGTCTCATGTGATCATTTGTTGAGATTCAATTTGTGTACCATAGATTATGAGTGACTTGGACCAAATTGGATAAGCAGCCATCTTTGAGATAAAAAGGTTATTTTTGACTTGTGTTGTGTCGTTTACTTTCTTTACTTTCATTCTTCCCTCCTGGGATTAAATCTTTTTATTCAGCATCTTCTACTTGAGTCAACAGACTTACTGTTTTGACAAAGATATATAGAATGGCCATAATACGTTATTTTATTGAAACCATTCCAGTTCTTGCACTGGAATGTGATTACACACACAACAACAAAAAAAGAGAAAAAAAAAGACCTAGAGACAAGGGAAAGGGGTTCCACCTCTGATCAGATTCTCGATGATCAATTAAACACTAATTGATGGACCCCATGCAACTTAACGATGTCACCCTGTCATCTTTTTACGCGCAATTTTGGGATCAAAGTGGCTCTTGAAGACCTCAATTAACCTAGCAGGCCTGCCAAATCATGTCACTGCAGTTGTATTCCTTCTGCTCTGTATGCAATCTGTTGTCCTTCCTAGGTGACTAGGTCTGTGACAACTAATGTGTTCTCATTCTGCTTAGAGTAAATGATGATATTGACAATTAGTGTGTACTCATTCTGTGACTAATAACCTGTAGCATTCATAAATATGGTATGCACGCATGCAGTTTGAAAGTTTGTCAAAGCCAAAATTCGTTAGAGCTTGTGAATGGAGGATCTGTGTAACAGGTGCTTTTATAAATGTATATTTAATGCTTGACGTGTGTTTGTTCAAGTCAAATACTGTTACTGTCATTCAAAGTTGGTAGTCGGTAATATTAATAGGTAGATATGTTACATACTTTGAGGGGCGGGGGCCTAGCTCAGAGGTAGCGCTCTGGGCTTTCAACTACTGGGTCCCGGGTTCGATTCCTGGTCAAGCCTAAGTTGGATGGCTGTTTCCTCCTTTTCTCTCTTTGCCATGCTCCCTGCCTGTCCTAATTAGTCCAACTGGTGCAGAAATACAGGCCTAATCACACACACACACACACACACATACTTTGTGAGGTCATCTGTCATGGTTCCAACAAAATTGGTAAACTTAGACATGGGTATCGTGGTTCTCACAAAGAATCCCAATAAGTAGTCCTTGCTAGCTTAGTAAATGTCTGAGTAAGTTTCACCTGAAGGAGCCTTAAGGATGTATAGATTAATCAGTTTTTGCTGGTTACAGCAATGTCAGTGGATGAAGTGTAGCACTCAAATAAGCAATGTCCTCACAAGAACAGTATGTAGTCTAGGCCCTGTCTAGTATAGTTATCCACGCGTGTGTGTGTGTTTACGTGTGTGTTTGTATGCTTAGATTAAACAATGATTTATTTAGTTATTTTGATCATAGATGTTATTGAAATTCTCATTTTTCTTGTTTATCATTACGTTTGCTTCTTGTAGATGTGTAATAAAAAGGGGCCTTAACAAATGTGTGTGTGTTTTTTTACTTCTATACAAAGGTATCGTAATGTTGTTTTTTTTTACTTCTATACAAAAGTATGGTTATGCCTATCAAAGAAAATTTTACTTATGTTGATCGGAGAGCCATGCTTAGATGTCTCAAAATAAATGTCAAGTATTTGTAAGAAACAAAATGGCATACGATATTGCATCTTGTAGCTGTTTATGTAGCCATTATGTAGCTTTATATGTAATGCAGGGAATTATGTTTTTGTTTTTGTTTTTTTAGCAGCTATTATGTAGCTTATATTGAAAGGGGACTTTATTTTATGGCATTAGTACTGATGACATGAGTGTTTCTATGATGTGGGCTGATACCACATTTACCAGCTCTGCTGAAGGTCTCAGGTTCAATTCCCAGCCCAGGCACTCTTCATGAGCTACATCACACTGGATTTCATTCGCATGAGACGCTAAATCGAAGGTGTCTTGTACTTGGTGTCTAGGCTGACGCAAGTGAAAGACCCCATCCACGGGGTAAATGTGTAACATGGTGTCAAAACCAAGCCTTATCGTCTCAGACGGAGTCCGACTTTTTTTTTTCAAAAATAGCTCGTCATATAAGCTGACTAAATTTCAGACCAGTAGACCAGTAGTATGAATAAGAACCAAGTCATGCCAGATGTTGAAAATGCTGAAGTGTTGTGCAATGAACTAAATGCATTTTATGCTAGATTTGATAAACATGATTTCACGTTTATGTGAACATGTATCACTAACTTCCTTAAGAGCAGAGATGTTGAATGCATCACTCTTACAGAAGAGGATGTTATGAAAAGCCTAAGATCTATCAAAATTATTAAAGAGGCAGATCCAGATGGGATAGCTTCTAGTGTCTTCAAACTCTGTAGAGAACCTCTCGTCCCAGATCTGTGTAAGATCTATCCTGGGTGTGAACATTTACCTGATCTTATTTCCTACAAACTTCTGTTCATCAGAAATCTCGAATTTATGTAAAAATTATTATCGACCAATTGCTTTCACAGCAATTATGCTCCACGGCATCTACCATGATCCTCAGGCTTGTACGTGTGAGGGGTGTATCAAGCACGTGTCGAACGGGCAGGAAGGTTGTCACGTGTCCCAGTTCAACGGAAGACACTCAGAACATATGTAGTCAGTCATCGAGCGGATTCTCTGGGTCTTCGGATCTGCAGGAGGAGAAGGAGGAGGCTGTGTGATGGCTTTGATGTGCTGGTCAATCCTTGCAGCTGTCTGCTGAGCAGTCTGGACTATGTCAGCTAATTTGGAGGTTGATGCTGAAGAATGATCACCAGTATTCTTCCTCTTCTTGAAGGGACCACCCTTGGTTGTCGCTGGGAAGACTGGACTTGGCTCGACATCAACTTCTTCAACTTCTTCCAGTACTTCAGGCCCAGAATCTGGCTGCCCTGTACTGGAGCTGTCATCAAAGTTGGGCAGTTGCTTCTTGCTCTTCACAATCTTCTTTAGGTTGACAGCTTGACGAGACAGCACCCTGGAGATGTGTTACTCAAGGAACCCAAAGTTGGCGATAATCCACTTCTCCTTCTCTGTCGGATTTCTCTTGGCTGTACTGGTAGGGCCCTGCTTGATGAGCTTCCTAGCACTGGTTCTGATAGACTCAAGCCAGGTCTTCAACTGTAGCCTAGAACAGGGGACACTGAGGGTCTGTACCTTGCCATCGATGAGCCTCATCTTCCTCTGATGATCCTTCTAGTCACGTCTGGTCCTGTCATAGAATATGTCATTCTCCCGGTACCAGTCAGCGATGTCTTGCTCATCATTGGGAGGTAGAAAAAGCTTCTCAGTCTTCCTTCTAGACTTCTTCTGAGATGCAGCAGGAGCAGTGGCGGAGAAGGCTTGGTGGCAGGAAATTGACTGGCATCACTATCATCATCTTTTTCTTGGGTGTCTTTCTTTTCCTTCTCTACATCAAAATCTGGATCTCTGTCGCTGTCATCCATGTCAACATCAGAAAACTTGGCAGAAGACTTGGCAGTGGACTTGGCAGGATACTTGGCAGAAGACTTGGCAGAAGACCTGGCAGGAGACTGGGCAGGAGCGTAATAAGTAGAACTGGCAGGACTAGCAGGAGCTGCAGGAACACTGGATTCTTCAGACTCAAACAATTCTTCCCAAGAGGCAAGTGTTCTTTTGTGACTTTTTTCCTTCATAGATTGCATCTCTTCTTGGGTCCCATGGTGAAAAGGTAAAGTTGAAACAGCGAACAGGAACAGCAACGAGGTTGATCAGTTTCTATCAAAGGCAGAGGTGTAAATGAAGTTTCCCTCATGGCGAATGATTATATACTGCTGGCCGAGGTCACGTGACAAGCCAACCGGCTCTGCAACCGTCCTTCCCCCGTCATTAACGTAACAGCTGGTGACTTACTCGTGGCACACGTCACATGTAATGTACGTAGGTATGGATTTTTCTATATGTAGAAACTGGTGGCTTATCCGTGGTACACGTGAGTGCACACGTAGAAGCCGACGGTTTAATCGTCACACACGTACCTCTCCCGCCGGGTTCTTGACACCCCCGTGTGTGACGGGTAACCCGCTGGCTTCTACGAGTGTCTCACGTGTGACTTGGTGTATGCCACGAATGGATCTATGGCAACAACGGCTTCACTACGGTTGCTAACTATAAACAATCACCCCAGGTTTTCTAAGGACGACTGCGAGGAATCGAGTAAGTGTGTTCACTGTCTTCTACAACAAATTCCCGATAACCACGGTTGCAGTTCGAATGCCCAATTTGGCGTAATATTACATCATTCTTCGAGAGCAATACGGCTTCTCCAGGGTAACTGGCTATGTGAGAACCTCCCTTTAGTCATGTTGACAATCCCAACATATCTAGACAAAAACAAAAAACGGAAAAAGTGCAGTATAGCAGACCCAAATTATTGACCATATTTAGCGATCCTCGTTGGCAGGCCTATGATGTAAAAGCTTGAATTCAATGAGTGATGTCACAAACAAATGGTGGCGGTGAGGCAAAATGCAGTTCATCATAGTTTATGAAGAATAAACCAGTGTTCAAAAATATTTATTCTTATTGTCTGCAAAATTATTTTTCTCCCAAATATGGGCTAACTTTGGTTCTGCTATACTGCACTAAACCCTATCCAACCGCACATAATGATGCACAAGTTTATCAACATGAATGTCAACACTAGACTTATATTGTGGATCAATGAATTCCTCACTGGTAGACTACAGGACGTAAAATTTCTAGAAGCAAAATCTGGTATGGTCATCACAAACACAGGCGCCCCACAAGGCTGTGTTTGGTCTCCGCTGCTTTTTACCATGTATACCAGTGATTGCAGTTGTGTAATAATAAAACATGACACAACTCTGGCTGCCAAATGTACTAATGTTGATGTTATGTACGGAGAAAATGTCAAAATTTTCACTGAATGGTGTAATGACAACTAAAATGTCAAGAAGACCAAAGAGATGGTGGTAGATTTCCGATCCACACATGATGAGCTGGTTAAATCTGTAACTGAATATAATACCTGGGCATTATCATCGATCATCATTTCACCTTCAATCACAATGCTGAAGCTGTGTACAAAAAAGCGAATTCTAGTGTCATGTTATCATTTATTATATGATATATTTCCTTAAGTTTAAATATATCAATAGTTTCATATTCCCTTTGTTTGGTTATACAGTCAGCATCAACATCTGCTTGATGCTCATCAAAATCTGCTTGATGCTCATCTAGCTATTATTACTGAGCTTGGGTTATACTTAGCTCAGTAGTGTCAGCTCCATTGTTAGGATCCAGCTGGATCCAGTGCTGACCAGTTCAGTTATATAACCTCGTATATATATACAGCCCAACCTGGGCTTGTCATTCAGTCTATCCAGAGCTTCAGAATAAAGGCTTCATCACACACTACGTCCCTGGCTCCATATTCATTCTACATGGTGGAAGAAACCTCATCCTGGAAACAACAACTGACTCCAAGTGCCATCAGACAGACAGCATTCTTCATATTTATGTACTTTTATGTATTGAAATGGTTAGATACAGGCGAAGGCCATATGGCGTCCTATGGTAACTGATTGGCCATATGGCAGTCTACGGTAAGACTGCATATCAATGCCAATTCAGTCACTAGTTTATGTATGGATCTTCATTTAACCATGTCATAGCGCACCATTCCTGGCGATAACCAAAATAAAATTAGGAAAAAACCACAATCCCTTATTTCATAACTTGTAGTATACGCTAGGGAAAGCGCTTGTTCCTCTTTTATTAAATAAATAGCGCTAGGAAAGCCCTATGTAAAGTGCCTATATTTATTTTGAATAGCGCCTTGCTGGAGGCCCTATAAGTTAATTATACACTAGGTTGTATTTTGTCAGAAAACTCAGTAAGCTAAAGGTCACAAAATCCTGGAACTTGTTTACTCATCAATGTACAATCTGTCATTTCATTCTCCATCATTTGCTGGTATGGTAACTGCAGCATGGCATCAAAACATAAACTTACAAGAATAATGAGAAACTGCAGTAATCTAGGTGTCAATAATGCAGCATTCCTAGAAGACCTGTACAGAAAGTGTTCATTACAAAGATACAAGGTTATCATGACTGATGTACTACATCCTCTCCACAACTGCTACAATAAATTATCAGACTGAAGCTTCAGGTCTATCAAAAGCCGAACTGCTAGGTATGCAAATCTTTGTGCCATCGAGTGTGCGACTCTTAAATTAACTAAAACTCTAGTCACCATTTATTTATTTATTTATTTATCTCTGTATCTTTCTATGCATTGTGTGTATGATGAGTGAATGGTGTGTCAATGCTGCTGGATATAATTTGTCTTGTGTGAATGTCTGTCTATAGTATGATTGTACACAAAAAGTTTCATGTTTTTGCATGATTAAATAAAGTATTTATTATTGTTATCAGACCAGCAGCACTGGGACAGAAATAGGCAATAAGTATATTTGATACACTAACTGACAAATTAGGCTTTGAAAGCTCACTGGGAAAACTACACTGCGTGCCCAATTATTATGCAAGTTGCTATTTTGAGGATATTTTAGCAATAAAGTGTCAGTGTGACTTCAAATCATTTCTATTTACTTGTTGAAGGTGAACGGACATAATCTGTAAATCTTGTTGCTATATAACCAGGGATTCCCCATAAAGCGAATAGTTGGTCAAATTTAGGTGTGCATGATTATTATGCAGGTACGTGTAGTGAATCAGAAATGACCAATAAAGTTTGATGAACATGGGAATAAATGATTTAATATTGCAAAATACATATCAGAAGAGCAGAACAAACAATAATGTATGTAACTCGGATTTATGTAACATAATTTTGTCATATGGTGTGATAAACAATTATTATTATTTTTTTTTTTTTTCAAAATATCAATCTAATCCGTCTACAAATGCCACTCTAATGTTCCAAGAGCTTTTTTAGCCATTTTTCCAATTATTTGTAGCATTTTAGAAGACCAGGCATACTTATATGCTTTAATGACCCCTCATTTAATGCAAATATTTGTGATCACTCAACACAATTTCATTTAATCAAATTGATCAGATTCGACTATTTAATGATATTCTACATAAATGAAAGGTTAATCAAACATAATGAAGTAGATTAATTGATATATAGGGCAGGAGTCCATAAGTATAAAATATACCCAAAAAAAAATTGCCTCTGCTTATGAAGTTCAGTAAGGTGGGGAAATTGGTTTATTCCAACCATTTCTTGTGCAAACATTTGTGGATTGTGATAGCAGAGTTCACTTATTACATTCAAAAAGTTAATGCCACTGTTTCAGACAAAAACATATGAACTAATTGATCTCAAATAACATATTGAAATGACCCATATATAGGGAATTACTTTTAAAATAAAAATTTGCTGCAAATATTCTTGCAACTGCTTGTGTAGCCAGAAAAACTTCTAGATATTTGTAAATCATAGCAGAGGAAGTCTTGAAAAGATAGCCACATTTAGTCAGGGATGTAAGCAATTGGTCATTGTGATATTTTTGATCTTATAATGTCAGACAATATCAGTATCTGAATTATTGAGAGGGTTCGTGCTGCTGGGCTTGTTCTGAGTGACACACATCACAGAAGTCAAATGTCTGTCTGCTTGCATGGTGTCTCTAGTTGCAAAAAGTTAAAAAATTAGAGATTTCCTAGTAACTACACCTCTGGAGCCACAGAAAATATAATATTTGCACAAAATCCCTTTTCACTGTTTTTTATATGTGCGTATATATATCATGGTATTAGATGATAAGAAGGTTGGTTCCAAATTTGATTCAGCAAGGTCATGAAATTAAAATGGAGAAATATAATGGCATTCCAGATGGACTTTTTGAATCTACAACTAATCTGGAAATAATCATATGATTTTCAGGATGATTGGCCAGTTATTTAAACAGAAAAGACAGAAAATTGATCAAAATTCAAAATGACACTTTCCACCTCAAAGGTGTAAATGCTCTACCTTTTTATTAAAAATGAATCTATTTGCCCTATTTTTAGCGGCAAAGGTCAAGAAAGGTGTCTGTAACACATCTGTATGATCAGCGACATTATCTAATGCTTGTATTGCAAAAGCCGAGGTGAAAATCACCCGAAGGTGTGATAAATGTGCATGTGCTATATTTAGATCCATATTATCTATAATTCTTGTGGAAACAGGAAAATATATTTATAAAGATAATTTAGGACTGTTATTACTTTCGTGTGTATAATTGCAGCTGCATGCGATCACTGTCAATTGAGGCAATAACAAAAGAGGTAGCAGTAGCTGCTTGTGCAAGTTTTTATGCCGCACCGTAGGCTCATTTTTTAAATGATTACGCCAAAGTGACAAGCTATACAACCATAAAAGGTCTGAAATTCACCAAAGAGGGTCAGAATTGAACATTCATATTGAGGCTGCAGGGGGTCATTTCAACTTCTAAGCCCAAAACTGGGATTGGGAACATTTTAGAATTACTTAATTCCACTTTGAACTGAAAAAGATACCACAATACTGTGATTATGGCATGATATTACTGTTTATTTTGAAGCTGTCACAAAATATTTTATTGTATTAAGTATATAAAGTAGAAGTAATCAAAATTATTTTGAAATGCTTTTATATATAAGTTATCATTCCATTAAGTGTCCAAAATATAGTGGAAAGGTGATGAGATGGTGAGTGAATTTTTTTGTTATCACATAAAGTGTTTTCCTGGGGTGAAGCTTTAGATTTATTGCAAACATCATTGCTTGTTAAATATCATAATTATTGAAAAAAAACCACACTTACATAATAATTGTGCACGCAGTGTAATTGCTCAGAGCACACAGAATGACGTCAATGTGTGATACAAATGACCTATATATTAGTCATAACAATTGGTTAATGATTTCACGCTGTGCCACTGCAGCCAGTCAGGGAATATTTTAATTAAAAAAATAAGCTTGTTATTTGAAACCAATCTTAGGTCTCAATGTAATTAAATCTCCTGAAACTGCATTCATATTTGTAATAAGCGAACGAAATTAAATTTATAATGAAATTTATAATGAAAATGAAACATGAACTCAAAGAGTGTCACAGTTCTTCGCTCTGCACAATGGGGTATTAATATGAAATGTGTTATTAAATTGCTTCTGAGTTAATGAGTTTTGTTGCTTCTCTTGGAACTTCACCTGTTGCCGGGAAGTACCTAAACTTCCACTTAAATCGTTGTACTTGATGTCTATCTTGGGCAAGTAAAAGATTTCACCTCTGGGGTAAATGTATGCTAAGGCTTTCTTTTAAACTTCATTAATCAAAGATAATCCTTTAAATGGTTTCACAAATTAAAAAAATATATATAATTCATAGTTGTTTATGATGCGATAATTCTGTGAGAGATTATCAATAATAATTTTACAATTATCTCTTGAGTTAACCTTAGCAGAGTTCTTATAAACTGCTGAGATTAGAGCAACAAGTGACTCATGAATATGCAAATGGTTGATTGGGAGCAAGTCAAGTTAAGATGTAAAGCTATCTCCCAGTCTTTGCATGTAACATTGAGTTAATTGAAATGAAATAAAAGTTAATTACAGAATATAAGTTAATTGGGTATTATTACAATAAGTGACTGTAAATCAAATTAAAAAACAGAAAGACAAATTTGTACAGTATATATTAAGTGACCCGCCTGTTTATGTGGCTTTTTTCCCAGCCTAACCTCCATATAATGACCATGTGAGACCTGTTTTGATTCCTATCTTCACCCATTCTCATCAGACTTGAATCTTTTGTCTCCTCATTGTGCATCAGTTTCTTTTTATCTCCCTTCTTAGTTAGGGTGCGTGGGCCTAGCTCAGTGGGTAGCGCGCTGGGGCTTCCAACCACTGGGTCCCGGGTTCAATTCCCGGTCGAGCCGAAGTTGGATGGCTTTTTCATCCTTCTTCTCATTGCTGTGGTCCCTGGCTGTCCTAATTAGCCCAATAGGTGCAAAAATATATTACGTCAAGCCCTAATCCCACTTCTTATAGTTAGGCCTGATGTGCCTGGATGATCTGCCAGCTGCAGCTTAGATATAATCAAATAAGTGCTATTTCGGATTTTTTTTTTTTTTGTTTTTAGAAAAGTAAACATGTAAAAATAAAATATATACATAGGCAAAATTATATATACATATGAACAAATTGATATACTTTCGAGGAGAACTCAGAAAGACAGTTCAATTCCCGGTCGAGCCTATTTTGGTGGTCGGTTTCATCCTTCGTCTCATTGCCATGGTCCCTGCCTATCCTAATTAGCCCTTCAGGTGCAGAAACACAGGACGTAAAGCCCTTATCCACCCACCCACCACTCATCCCGGTCTTCTGAGAAATCCATTCATGATTTTGTGCATCCAGGTTGTGCCTTTCACCATTTATGGCTGAGCTGTTTTTGTTTTGTTTCAGAATTGTCGCTACCCTTTATCCAGTTTTGTCAATTTCGCATTCCTCTTTTCTATCCGCCATGTTTTTCCACATCATTGATAACCAGTCAGTAGTAACCCAGAAGCTATAGCCGCGGAAACTAGTAAATTACTAATTAATTACTACGCAATTAACTAATAAAATTAATTAGACGCTTAATGATGTGCACTCAGTGACATGATTAATTAGGAGCGTAATGATATGCAATCGGTGTTTAAGGCAAATGAGTAATGGTACCTGTCGTTTATGATATAATGATAAAATTGTTATAACTACGTGTAATTATAAAGCTACTGTCACACTGGGCTGTTTTAGCCACAGTGAACCCGTAGAGTGATGTAACATGCAATATCAATTTTAATTCCAGTTGAATTATTTTCAGAAACAACAAGAACGAAATATTGATAATTTATATATAAAATGAAATAAAAGTATCCATAGACATCTTTATCAAGTCGGAATTGTATTGGCAACAAGCCAACAAACATTGTTTTATTTTCGTTTTTTATTGATTACGAATCAATGAATTATTGATAGTAACATATTATTAGGTGAAGATCTTATAACTATCTGTCTATCTACATATCTACATATCTATACTCTATGAGGTATTACTAACTTTATTAACAAGAATATTTATATGCTTATTATATAATATAGAATATCTAGCTAATATATATACAAATATAATCATTGCCTGGTAATTACAATAAAATACATTGTTTTTAATTAATGAAAGCAATTACATCTTTTTGTAATCGTGAATGACAATCAAGACAATGTCATATTGCTGTGACATCTTTGAACGACAGGTCAAAGAACCCCAATTTAGGCAATTAGGCAATTGACACATGTATTGAGCATTTGCTGTATTCTCTACACCCATTCTTTGTATCATTCAAAATGCTAATAGCAATTGACATAACGGTCATGGCAGTTGGCAGAATGAGTAGAAATGAATTGCAATAAAGCTCATCCAAACAATGTATATATATCATGGTCAAAAATATTGACCACACCATTCAAGTCATGACCATACATAGTGCTCCTTGACCGCCGCCAGACAACTGCCTTCTCAGACGAATATCTCGCTTAATATTTGAGCAGCAGCATTTTAAAGAAGCGCTCAGCTCTGCCTGCATTGATACAGTCCGGGCGCGGACGCTTCAGGGAGCACCACTGTTTGCCGCCTACCTGCCTTCTCAGACGTATAATTATCTCGCTTAATATTTGGTCTATTTACGATCCAAAAACATGTATGGAATCAGTATGAAATATACTACAATTCAGTCCTTATTTGACGAAAATCCGGACTAATATTACAGGAGCAGCAGCCTTTTAAAGTATATACAACCCTCCTACCTGCCTACGCTGAGGGCGGAGGCCTAGCTCAGAGGTAGAGCTCTGGGCTTCCAACCGCTGGGTCCCGGGTTCGATTCCCGGTCGAGCCTAAGTTGGATGGCTGTTTCATCCTTCGTCTCATTGCCATGGTCTCTGCCTGTCCTAATTAGCCCAATTGGTGCAGAAATACAGGACGTAAAGCCCTAATCACCCACCCACCCACCCACCTGCCTACGCTGATGCTGGTAGCAAACAGCCGGCGGGTTACCCGTAGAAGCCGGCGGGGAACCCCTGAACTAGCTGCCGGATTTACTGCGAGTGAAATTAGTGACGGATAATTCGCCGGCTTCTACGGGTCACCCGCCGGCTGCCACGGGTATTTTTTATTTTTTGGACAACTGGGAGATTTCTACATTTGTGCCATGCAAGCATGGCACACAACCGGCTACCGCGGCCGTGTTTCCCGGCTTGGCCAAGGGTCCCACGGGTGCCTGCCGGGTATCCCCTTGGAATCCACGGGTGGCCGTTTTGGAGCCGCCGGCTTGGAGCCGGGTAGCGAATTGCGTAACAATTGCGTAATACTACGGGTTCACTACGGCTAAATCGCCCAGTGTGACAGGGGCTTTAACACATGTTGACACCGTACAACATGATTAATTTGATTAATTTCTTATGGCGTTATCATTGATACATTTCTGATACACTTCTGCATACAACATCTTTCAAATATTACCTATCACTTGTCACGTGATTAAATTCTGGTATATTATATGTATAATTATTTCATAATTTAGTACATACATAATATCCGGTATAAGCGTAGCAGATTCCTTTGGCCGTGGTGATGATAGTGATAGACGGGGACTAACATAAGTTAATGGAATAGTGCTTATGAGAGAAGGGATTCTCAACGAATTGAGTTTTACCTAATCCATCTGGACTGAAACATGGACATTGTATATTGGAGCTTTTTAATGTTTGCAGTAGATTACTAACTTGTTTCTCACTCTCTTTACACCATAGTATCGATGAATGCAATTGTAAAATGTACATTGATTCCTGTCATGGATAAACGAACTTGAGTTCAACGTTGCAGAATTAATTTGCAATTATGATGTCAGAAATGTTTATCAGACCAAAGGTAATATGTGCTGGTTAAATATAGGATAATTAAGAAACACCAAGACGCTATTGATATTTATAATGATATGAAAGAAGAACTTGAATCGATAATGTAATTATTATTATTGTTATTATTACAAGTCAACCACCACTCAATGATATTTATGAATTTTATATCTTTATCATGCCAGCTGACCACACTTGCTTTACTTATAAAGTCAAAGCAAGCTCAAACTTCCATGTGGTTCATTACAACAGGCTTACATGTATGAAGAGGTTTTCTGAAAAAAGGCAACAACAAATTCACTCTGTAGGGTTAGGCAGAGGTAAAAAAGCTAGAATCTGACAATAATTAGTTGCGAGACTGAGGTGAGGTTGCCGTTTGTCTTATAAACAATTTTTTTTCACAGTGGAACTGCAATCATATCAGGCATATCAGCCAGCTGGACTTTTGTCTGAATCAATGTATATTGATGTTAATGTTCACAAAAAGGCCTCTTAAAGATTGCTTACATAGATCAAGCATGGTAACATAAGAAAAGACCATTGAATTAAACTTTTTTTCAATGACATTCACACGCTATATCATAACTAAGAATTTTAAAGTGACCACATTTTTTTGATGGAATTCACATGCTATTTTAGGACTCTGCATTTTCAGTGGCCATTTATGAACAGTTAGTAGTCCCTTTATCACATTTCATATATTTTCTTGGGCGATTAGTCAACCAACAAGCCAACCCTGCGACAACGGTGACAGCTGTTTTGATAATGCAAGGAACATAGCATGGACATGTGAATCGCGTCACGAGCACCTCGGCAGTTGGAAGTTCTGCTACTGAAGCCCTGGTTGTGTCAATCTCACCATGTCACCAAATTCACTGTTGCCGGGTTAGTTTTCGGGTTGGATGTCGCCCAAGTCAGAGTTGACTGGCAATAATTTTCTTGTGTATCTTTTTAAACAAGACATATGGTAAAATCGGGCCTTGTAAATGAAATTCACACAAGCTAAGCAATTTCTGATGCCGCCTATGTGTAGTATATATAAGAAGTCATGTCTTTACACTTGACTATGATATTCAATGTGCAGTAGGCCTAAACCTTGCCAAGTAGAACTTGCCTACACCGAAACACAAAACGAACCATGTTCAGTTATAAGAACATTTATTTCTAAAAGACTTTCTTATTGAATCATTAATCTTTGTGAAAGTCCAATCATTCAAATTATAACAAGTGGTGGCTGTGGTGCATTTGAGTTTGACTTTCGCATGTTGACTGTATATGCACTATGGCTAGTTTTTAAACATAGATGACAAGCATCTCACAAATTATGTCAAATGAAGTCGCTGTCCGCACAAAGTACTCTAAAGTAGCGGCTGTCTTCATGAAGATGTAATGAAGTTTGCAGCCTTTGATCCATTTGAGATGTACCATTTTATTTACTGGTTAATAACAAATTTTGTTTCCAACTTAAATTCAATAAATTTTCGAACAGCATTTGCGCAAATCGTAGTCAAAGTACAATCCAAACTACAAGGCACACTTGGACAGATCAACACTGCCATCCGTAAGTGTAGTAATACTGTTGTCACCTGATGTCTGTTGACCCTGTGTGCATGCAAGGTAGTTTCATGCTGAATAAGTTTGGCAGCTGCCATTTCTGAAAATAAAAGTTGTACACCTAGCGTTACACCAGAGGTCTCTCAGTTACAATAAGTTTGAAGTACAGTCTTGACAGGCCTTACTTACCTTAATTTTCTGTACACCATTTCACAGCCATTGGCAATGATGGATACCTTAAAAAAAAAAAGGCAACAAACACATCATTCACCAGGATGCCATTCAATATTGCAAAAACAATATCACAGATTTAGAGTGAAGTGTATTTGAAATACAATACTTCATTTATTTCGAGTTAGATAAACTTTGCCATCAAGCTGTAGCAAATGTTGAATATTGGATTTGGGGTAATGTCTTAAAACGTCAATTTTACAGACGTAAAAAAATTCGATATGGTTGTTAATTTTGATGTTATTCTTGAAAACTTGAATAGGGTGATGACGGAATTAAAATCCAGGATTACATCATAAAGACATATCATGCAACTCCTGGGAGTGGACTACTCAACACATAATCTGGGTGTTTAAAATGGATGATGTAATGAAATCTTACATATCTAGAGACCATACACACAACACCGGTTGTTGGTACACACAGACAAAACTACGTTATGAGGAATGGCGAAAATATTATGAGCACTTTTATGCAAATGTTATAATGAAATGACGTTATAAAAAACAATTAAAAAGACTAATATTTCTGTATAAAATCAAATGTTACTATAACAGCACATTTACTTTTCGTTAGTAATAAAAATCAATATGATATAATGAACACTCGTTTTTTGTTATTATTTACTCAATTACCTAGTAATATATCATTTTCTGATAATTTCATTAAAACATCCAATCATCATAAATAGTGGTGCCCTATGGTTACTGCAACGATTCCAAATTAATTTGAACAATTATAATCACCATAATTGAGTAATTACTCTGTACAGATTATATGAATAAATTATGAATACATAATAGGTATGTGAGTTTAAAGTAATTAATGTCTTGGCTCTAAGTACATAGTGTTATCAAATGGATGAAATATGCCTATTGTCTGTGCACAATTAAGTAGATTCTTGTTTGAATTAGGCCAATGTTAAATTGGGATTAATTAGGCTGTTCATCAAAGTTTACGTTTATAGTCACACAACATGCCAAACTAACAGGATAAAAGGCTTTGAAGAAAGTAATATCCGCTTGTAGGTCAGAAAAGTATTATTAATTATGTTTGGATAATTCTCTCCCCTGGCTATGAGTTGGCCTATTAAGTACAAAAATAAACACAAGACACTGCATTTGACCCTGAAGGCTTAGTGCAAAAATAATGAAGCCAAAGTGTGACATGTCCCAAGCGTTACATTTTGCAGTTTTCTTAAGTTAATCATCAATAAAAAAGCTCAACTTCCTGGAATCATTATTTCATAATTTCTTTAGCACTTATTTTATGTTTTACATTAAAAAACAAACCTAATTCAGTCGGTACATTATTGTTCAGATTAGGCATATAACGTTGGGTACATGAGTGGCTCAATGAAATTATATAAGGAACATATAGTGTCGTGATTTTATGCTATTATATTTTTTCTAATTAATCCATAAATTATGAAAAATCTAAGTAATAAATGGAGCATAACGCTCGGGACAAAATAAGCTTCACATTAATTAATGGATGTCAGTGACTGGGAAAAAAGCTAAATTATAATTGCTATCTTTTAGTGTATTTTCAGTAACCTATAAGGTAGATTACTTGCATAATCTTTTTCAATAACACATGGAAAGTGGACATTTTCCTTGTGAAAAGAACGGAGATTCTGTCACTAAAAATAGTAAAAAAAAAAAATATATATATATAAAAGCCTTTTTTGCTGTTCATTTGGTGATAAAATCAAAACGGCTGAATTGACTAGCATCAAATTTTCAGAGAATATCTACCACTGATATAAATAAAAACTGTAGAATTGGTAGTATAGTTGTTTTTAATGGGAGACTGAATATGATATCAAAGGCTTCATTATTTGGGCACTAGCCCTGCACAGGTGCAGCATACACTCTTTAGAAATGACTTGGTTTTTCATGTTTCTGCAGCTTGCTTGTTAGCTTTTTTTTCTAATGTTGGCTTTGCCCTGAAGCGCTTTTTGCCTTACACACAACAATAAACTGGGAATTATTATTATATATAGATAATCCTATTAAGTATTACAATACAAACCACCCAATCCCCCTCCCCGCCCGTTTTTTAATTTCCGAACGCAACTTTAGTGTGTATTCACGGCCGCATCTGTAGCAAACCTGGCCATGATGCCAGTTTATGGAAGATAGGTAGATAGATAGATACAATAACATTACATTTTTATTCCCGCCATAGGCCTACTTTAACTCAGCGCGTGACGTTAATTAATACCAGTGGCGCCCTCGCACGTGTCGCTAGGCAACAGGCCATTCAGCCTCGTTTTCATTCAGTCTCCTGTCACCTCACCCAGTGCAATGTGTAGCATTGTCACATACCTCCGCATTATCAGAAGAATCAAACAAATTTTTAACAAACCTGTAACAATGTTTGAAGCACAGGCTTCAGTAGTTGGTTCATGTCACTTGTTGCACTGAAGGAGAGGAGATTAAGGGGGAAAATGGGGCTCTTCCGAGGTCGAAGTCCCACTCATATCAGAAGACGTAGCATTGTAATTGATCTCTCCACACCGAAAGTGTCTAAACATGTCATAGACCTCACCACAGCAACACCAACCTCAGCAAGAAGAAATAACATTCGAAGGTCTGCCCGAAACAGTAATGCAAGTCTCGAAAAATCAAATGTCATTGACCTCACTGCTGAGACACCAACAAAGGCAAGAAGAAGTATCACTCGTGGGTCAGTCCGAAACAAAATAAAGAATCTTGAAACCTACACACCAACAGAAAATCAACATCGGAGCCGCGTTGTCATAAATCTTGTATCACCCACACCAAGAAAAACCCCTCGAGTCGTAGATTTGGTTACGCCAACAACTAAAACACGTGGCACAAAACGAAACAACAGTGTCATAATTCTTGTAACACCGACACCTAGAAGAAATAAAACTCGGCTGAACAGCAATCTTGTGACCCCTACACCTCCAATTGAAAGTTCAAAATCCTCCCAGAGAAAAGGTTTTCCACTGTATCATGCGAAACCGTAAGTAACTGGTAACTTTGATAGTCAATTGAAAAAACGGCACTGGGTCTAGCTATACATTTAAAAGACTTAACATTAATTAATATGAATATGCAATGTGCATGAGAGACCGCAGGAGTTGTAGAATTAGTACTAAAATGATACTTTGAAGTTTGATGCCATTTTCAAGTAATAACAACCATAATCGCGATCGTTCCGGTTGAGCGAACACATCGTTTTTTGTTCGCCAGTGGTGCGGCCAAAGCCATTTTCTGTGACGTCATAAATAAAAGTTTTAATTGTGACGTTTCTAAAGGCCTTTTTTGTAAGCGCGCATCATGACGGCGTATTGATTTAAAACCTAAGCGCCACGGCAAATCACAGAGTTTGTTAAAGCTCGTTGCCTAGCAAATGGCCTAGTAATTAAATAAGCTCTGCTCTGATTGGTCGAACGTTCATTTAGTTGGCTAGCTTTGTGGAAAATCACGGCAGTGGACATCCCTAACATGGAACATTCAAAACCATACTTCTACTGCTTGTCCAGTCTTGAATCACATAGAAATGATCATTAATAGTGTTTTAATGTGAGTTAATTCAATTTGTCTGCTAGATCTTAAGTTAAGAGCTGTTAAGAACGATTTTTGTGTAAGTAGGTCATTATTATTTTGTGGGCATCATGGCCGCGCAGATTAATTAGGACAACATAGTTCGATCCGGTCATCTGAGAATAGCATGACAGTAGATTTTGTTTTTGGCCAATCTCTAGTCATAAAAGCCCTACGGGCGGCCCCTACGGGGCCGCTCCTGCGGCCTATTACCATGCTTTTGGAGAAATTTCTTGTGTTATCAGCCAGTTGGTGAAGATTTGGTAAGCTCTGAGAAAAAGAGCGGCTTAACATAATTTAATTTCAATTAAATGTGATGCTAAAACTTCAATTTCCTCCAGTTTTATTTGATGCCATGATAACACTTTTCTTTCAGACCGGGCGATTACATTAGCAGACCAGTAGTCAAAGCGTTGGAATTTCTCATATTTAATAAGAACCATGTGCAAGGTTTGTATATATTTATTACAAAATTGTAGTCATCATTGAAATAGCGCGTGATTCGGGCCGGGTGATCTGCTTTTCATACCACACAGAATGACGTTCATGCATTGCCCAAATAAGGAAACACAAGACATTATTTTCAAATAAGGACGAAAGGCGTACGGCCGTTAAAATGGCGGTGCGACTACATTTGATGTGACAGATTAATGCCAATCTGATATTCTAAAAGTAAATGCATTTAGCTACATGATAAAGTTAAAATTTTGAAAATCGGACCACAATTGGCTGAGTTATTGCTTCAAATAATCGCGAATCGAAGACGTCCATGCATGATGCTGTTGATGCTGCATTCAGTCTTGTTCCTATTGGAAATTTATAAATATATAGCCTGGCTTTGTACTTCGTCAGAACTTCCAAATGGCTGAATTTAATTGGGGAATAAAAAGGAAAACCACAACTCGTCCCTGATCTGTTTGACAGATCAGTGACTCGTGTGAAATTAGATCAGGAATGTTTTATTGGCATTCCTTCATGGAAAACATTTTGAACATCCGCCAAGCGTGCTTATTATGATATATATGGATAAATCTTTGAGTGACTTTGTGCATGTTATTATCTTTGCCGTCAACATTCTTACAGGCCTACGCCCAAAAGACTATTAAAGTGTATACATAACACAGGAATCGTATGTACGCCCAATTTGATTCATTAATTGGTTTTATGACTTTACGCAGGACTAGGAAAAAAACAAAGCAGAAATTCCAAAAGTATTTCTATTGCACTTAGAATTATTGACAGATACTTACAAAGTACTGGAAAGCCGCTGCTACCTGATGGAGTTATAAATAAGAATTTAAGTAAGTTTGATCCTTTATATATTATATTGGTCTAGTAAGTAGGCCTAGGTACCTACATTTGAATTGTAAAGTGGTTATTAAATGAATCATTAAACTTAACCCATTGTAAGCTTTTGAACCGTTGCCACTTCTGTGTCACAATTTAAGACATTTTGATTGAAAAAAACTGTTGCATTTGACATTACACTCAGCGACATTGAAATTCGCCATGACATCGAGATTCGCCACCCCCTAAAACCCAATTATACACTTTGCAAGTTTATTATTTACTAGAAAGCCCACTATAATGCATGCACTTGAATTTATCCCGCCCCCCTCCCAATTCCCCCCAACCAGGGCACAACATTTAAAACAGTTTTGCATTGTCATGGCCTGCATTAAAATTTATTAAATTTCGTGCTATTTATTTCAAGTTTTCATCAACCAAGATCAATAAGCAAAATGTTGCCAATGCTCCTGCAAATGTCTCCCTTTTCAGTCAGAGTTCAAAAATGTCACTTGCTCTGTGACTGAGGTCATGTAACCTGCCATTAAGCCACGTTCCGAGTATCATTCAAGGGCCCTAGCAACCGAGGCATGAATGGTTTCCAAAAGCTTAATCTTGCAAGCATGGTTGTTATTACCTTAAGGCAAGAGGGCGGGGCCTAGCTCCGAGGTAGCGCTTTGGGCTTCCAACCGCTGGGTCCCGGGTTCGATTCCCGGTTGACCCTAAGTTGGATGGCTGTTTCCTCCTTCATCTCATTGCCATGGTCTCTGCCTGTCCTGATTAGCCCAAATGGTGCAGAAATACAGGACGTAAAAGCCCTAATCACACACACACACATTATCTTAAGGAATGGTTGCTATGCCCTGATAACATGGTACATCGGCCCAATGTTGGCCTGATGTTAGTCTGACATCGCCCACATAGCGCCGACATCAGAACTATGTCAGATGCTATCTGGGTGGTGCCATTCAGCTTCTTTCTTAAAGTGATGGCAGCTCTATTTTTAGCAAGCATGTGCTCACTTTAAAAAAAGTAAGGATAAAATAGAGGAATAGATTGAGTGTGAATAGAAAGTTGTAATGGTGACAGTTATTTAGAACTGGAGAAGATAGGAAGAATGAGGTAGGCCACAGCACGATCAAGGCCCAAACAGTGGCGTACATTGACGCACAAATTCGAGGTTACTCACTTATATATCATTGCCAGTATTCTATAACCCGGACAGCCATCTAATAAGTGTTTGTTGCACTTTATTGTAAGTTGAGAATCTCAATGTCGTGGCGAAATTCAATGTCGCCGAGTGTATCTGGATAATTCAATTAAAAAACTGGTTTATGAATTATTGTATGGTGCTGTCTTGTTTTATCATCTTATGGAATCATCATGTCATGTCACTTACATATTTGGCCAAAAATACTTTTGTCATATCATATTTTCCATCGTGTAGGCCTATAATTACGATATCTTATCATGTCACATTTTCAGCCATGAATGCCATTAAAGCAGAACTCAGTCCTTCCGCTTACTTCTTGATGTGCCAATTTGCAAAGGTAATTAAGCGGTCGCATGTTTTTTAGTGGTGAACTTGAACTCAAAAAGTTTGATAACATTTGAAATTATAGTCCCAATCGGTGGAGTGCTTTGTGAGTACATGTAACTTTATTACTTCTCGGAATGATGTATCGCAATAGGATGTTATTCACATTATGAAACATGAAGATTAAGGTATTATAGTTGTCAAAAACAAGTCAGTAATTTAACTATTTCAGATTTGTGACTGATTTAATTACCACATTGCCTCTGAGACATTACAAGATTGAATTAACAGGGAAAATTAGAAATATACATTCTAGTCAAATGATCAAATGATTTGTCTACTCGACCAATCAAATGATTAACAACACAGATCAGTGTCTTAGAAACATTGATATAGTATAGTTGATGAATATTTTGAAAAATAATTTCAGATCGCTGCCGATGGGAAAGGAATAGCTGAAATGCTGGCAAACATGTTCGCACCAGGATTGACAGGAAGGGAAGACACCAGAGACAAAGTGGCAAAGCTCATCAAAGTATTTACTGTTCTCCCAGGTCAGTGTACACTCATCCTTTGAGAACTATTTATGACTACAGTAGCTGTGCCAGCCTACGATAACACAAGCTTTGTGCAATTCTGTCTTAAAAGTTAGTGGTAATACTGTTGGTGAAGAGCTATGTGAACAGTTGGCGACATCAGCTCCGTGATGACATCACTAACGTTATTGCCACAAAGGAATTATTAGACTAGTTAAGTATGAAATTAACTAAACAGCTAGAAAAGTTGCTCTAGTCAACATTGGTGCAACCTGCGATAGTTTGCAATGATAATTTCTCATCTTTTGGGTGCATCACGTAAGTAATGTGACGTAGGTGATGTCGCCAACTGTAATGCAAAATTGTGCCTAGTTGCTCATGTCCAGCTATTTCATGCCTAACACAGACGCGAATGACCTTCCAGGTTAACATTTCATTAATGTAATAATTCCGCATCTGAGTAGGCTTGCACGACCAGCCTGCCAGATGTCAGAGGCAGTTATAATGATGAGATAAGGCTTGAAGTCAAAACCCATAGTACATATTGACCCCATGGTTGAAAGCACAGACACTGAGTGCACATGTGGCATCAGAAATATGTCTCGTGTGTATTACCTGCAGCGGTGGCAAAGTTTATTGCAATAAGTTCATGGGTCAGATATCGAACTATACTCTGTCCTTGGGCCTGCTTGATTGACATGATATCAAAAGTGCCTCTACATTACCGCTGGCTGGCGCAGGGACTTCGATGACATCATCAATTGTTAGTGACGTATTTCTGTTTGGTTTTTATTGGAGTTCATGAAAGTATATTCGGCAGTACAACACATTTCTCTCCCAAAATTAATCCTACGGGGATTTTAAGAACTTCAGTTACCGAAGCAGGTATGCATCAAAATGAGCCATCATTTGTTTATCTAGGCCTTGAAATTGCCAATTAATCAAAGAAAATTGGTGTCTCAATGGATGGACAAATATGTAGGTTACACTACTAGGTTTTGAAACCATCTAATACCAAGCTGAAAATGGCTATGATGCAGCTCTTATTATACAAGCACTGAGACTAGAGCGCTTCTACCAGAAAAGTATTATGGATTCTATTTCATGCCAAATCAAGTAAGCGCTCAGTGCATGTCTAATTCATAGTGCTTTGACATCGAGTCAAGGGGGTTTCACACATAGCCGGATCAGACGCAGGAGCGTCCCGGAGGTCAACTCCGTAATACTCCCGCATACTCCGGGGAAAGGCGTATAGACATCTTGTTCATGTCCGGGAGTGTCCGGCATTGTCCGGCATGGTCCGGTATCTCCGGGGGACTCCGGCAAAAAAATTAAACATGTTTAATTTTTCATGCCGGAGATCCCGGAATAGTGAAATCCGTGTTGGGCCGTGTAGATCCGTGTAGACTCCCAGTAGACTCCGTCGATCTCCGGGGACCTCCGTATTGACACCGAAAGACTTCGTGTGATCTCCGGCTAAGTCCGGCGTCAACCGGGCCTGAAAAGTACGCTCCGGAGAGCACAAGGAGCAACTCGGTTCCACACGAGTGAACTAGGACCAACACGGAGTCTAAACGGAGTGAACAGGGAGAGCGGGTTTACATGTCATTTGCTTGACCCGGTTAACTCCGTTATGTACACGGTGTCACACGAGATCAATGCGGACATACAGGAGTGAACTGGGTGTCAAGACGGAGTTAATTAAACTGACACGGAGTGAGTACGGATGCCTGAGTATATATACAACCGCCGTCTTTGGAGAAGCATCATTCCACCGCCCGCCGTTCATCGTTGATCATCGAATTAATTCATTTATCATCCACCATTTCTTCTGGATATTACCTTCTGGATTGCTGCTGCTGCTACTGCCGTTTCTTGAATTAACCACCATGCCACCTAGGAGAGGAAAGGGGAGGCCTGGCAAGAAGACTGTTGTCCAAGAGGAACCTGCACCACCTGCTGCTGTTGAAGAAGATGTAGCCAGTAATACCTCTTCAAGACCGCAAAGTCCGCAAGGCATGCCAGATTTACCTGGGCCAGTTGTACCTGCTGCACCTGCAGTACCTCCTACTGCAGCTCCACCCCCACCTGCAGCAAAAGCGAAGAGGCAGAAAAAGGAAGCCCTGAACCTCACAGATGACCAGGAACAAGATGTGGCCGACTGGTACCGTTCCCAGGAGATGTTGTATAACCGGCGGCTTGCTCAATACAAGCGGATAGACATCAAATCGCGAATGATAGACCAGAAGGCGAAGGAGCTGGATTGTACTGCGCAGCAGCTGAAAACTTGGATTGACTCAATGTGCACTGCAGTTGGGAAGCTGACGGATCCAACCAAGAAGCCTTCTGGTGGGGCCGCTAGAATCCTGACAGACCGGGACAACTGGATCATGGAAAATTTCGGCTACCTCGAACGCCACATCAAGAGGGTTGATGCTGGGAAAAGAAAGAAAGGTGGGCAGCTTTCCCAGAGCTTATCAGCCAAAACTCCAACCAGCAGCAACAGACCTACCACTGAGGATGACACGTCTGAAGCTGAGGAGGTCATTGTGGATAGTTCGGATGATGGTGGCAGGGATTCCGATACAAGCAGGTCCAAGGGTGGGCCTTACAAGGGCGACAGCAGCAGCAGCAGGAGGAAGATGGGGGCCCCTCCTCCAAGCAAGAAGACGTCCAGACGTCAGCCTCGTCATCATCATGACTGTGATTCATCCAGCCTTGCAGCTAGTGGAGATGGAATTGCTACGCAAGCTGTCACTCAAGTAAGTATACTGCTTCAGTTGCCATGATAATCAAGATAATCGTATTGTAATGTTGCAGTTTAAAGTTGTAATTGTAATCTTGCAGTTTAAAGTTGTAATAGTAATCTTGCATTTTAAAGTTGTAGCTTTGCCATAGTAGAAAGTGGTAGCTTTGTTTCTTGGCACTTCCAGTGTTCACTGTATGGTGATGTGTCTTTTCAGTACATTGTCAATAATGCACATGCTATTGCAGTTGCCATGTGACTTACTCTAATGTTGTGTTTTTTCCTATTTCCAGCTGATTGAAAAAGCCACCGATCTGCAGAGGGACATGCACAGCAAGTTGAGTCAGCCGACGGACTCAGGCAGCTTGTCCAAGAGGGTCTTCACGGACATGATCTACCACGAGGTGATGCAGATGGACACCGACACTTGGTGGGATTACCAGGCCCAAACCTTAAACAACCTGATGCAGTTTAAGCAGGCGTATCGTCGCAAGCGCCAGCAGCAACAGCAGCAGCAACAGCAACTGCAACAGCAACAGCAGTATCATCAGTTTCTGCCTCCTGTCCCTCAGCAGCATCAGCAGCAGTTCGTCCTCCCTGCTCCTACAGCCAGTTCATCCGGTCCTCCTGTGCAGATGTTCCCTCATCATCAGCATTCTTCCAGCCCTGCTGCCCAGATGTTCACACAGCATTCTTCCAGCCCTGCTGCCCAGATGTTCGCACAGCATTCATCCAGCCCTGCTGCCCGGATGTTCGCTACTCCGTCCGGCCCTTCGCCCCAGGCTCTCGTGTCGTCTGCCCCTTCTTCTTCGTCTGTGCCTGCACCGACCCCCCCTCCTGCGACATCTTCTACGATTATCAGTCAGGCCTGGTTGACTTCAGGTCCTTCTCACGGTCGTCCTTCCATGTCACCACAGGATTGCAGCACGCCTCAGGATGTTTCGCTCACCAGCTACTTGTTGAACACTAGTGTGGGGGGAATGGTTGGTGGTGATGACCATAACTCCTCCTTTTCGGTGCCCACGCCTCCAACTACCACAACCGAGTAATGTTGAGCTGAAAATGAACAATGAACTTTATTGAAATGAACAATGAACTGTTATTACTTATGTTTGCATGTGAACTGTATACCGATGAAGTTTAATGTAATGAACAATGTAAACTGTATTACATGACAATAATTAAATGATGTGTATTTTTTGCACTTGTGTGCTGCAGAAGTCTGAAGTTTGCTATTAATTAAATGTTGAAACTTACATCATTCGTGTTGTTTTCAAATCTTGTCTTGCTACCATGGTACACTCCCAGCTGCTGAGTTCACGTAGCTGACCAAGTATTGCCGCATTTCCTTGGCTGCTCTGTTGGTGTTGCCTCTGAACACATGTCCCATGTCTGGTAGATTGGCAGCATTCTCCCTCCATGCACCTGGGATGATCTCATGGATGTCGGCATTTTCCTGGTCCACAGCATTCACTTGAGCAGTTGGATACCTCACCCTCAGTAGGTTATGCAACACACAGCAAGCAAGAGTTATGGTACACACTCTGTCAGCACTTTGAGGCATTGTTGTGAGGAGACACCTGAACCTGGCAGCCAAAAGTCCAAATGCATTCTCTACCACCCGTCTAGCTCTAGAAAGTCTGTAGTTGAAGATTCTGTCTTCCATGCTCATGTTCCTGTGAGGCAGAGGCTTCATCATCCAAGTCTGCAGTCCAAAGGCATCATCCCCAACTATGAAGTAAGGCACTGGTTGGTCATCATTAGGCAGGTTATCTGGTTCAGGTAATCCAATGTTCCCACTTTCTAGCGCTTCCTTCAATTCTGTCTGGCTAAACACTCCAGCATCTGAGCCTGATCCACTGGCACCAATGTCAACGTAGAGGAACTTGTATTCAGCATCAACTACAGCCAGTAGGACAATAGAGAAAAATCCCTTGTAGTTGTAGAACAGGGATCCAGACCTGGCAGGACATCTGATGGCAACGTGCTTCCCATCAATGGCGCCGACACAGTGGGGGAAGTTCCATCTGTTGTAGAATCCATTGGCAACTTCTTTCCAGGCTTCTGGGGTTACAGGACACTGCATGACTTCTGCTGAGTACTCGTCTATGATGGCCTGGCAGACTTCGATGACAAGGATAGAAATGGTATTGAAGGCTACCCTAAATCCATACTGCAGAGACTTGTAGCTGTTGCCCGTACCCAGGTAGCGCAAGGTAATAGCCAGTTTCAATCATGGTTCAAGGGCCCTCCTCCAAAAGGTATCCTGCTTTGTAATCCTAGGTCCCACTCTGGCAAGAACTTCATGGAATAAGTCAGGCTCCATCCTCATGAAATTCTTGAAGCCACCCACATCTTCTGCAGTCAATTCAGCCATCAGTTTTTCATACTGCCCATAAAGAGGTCTTCTTAGCAGCCAAGGTCGCACCCACATTTGCCTTCTTCTTCTTCGTCTTGGTGCAGCAGCAGCATTTTCTAATAGGTCATCTTCATCAGTTGATGTTGTGGCCCTCACTGCATCATCTTGCAGTTTGTGTTGTTCTTGCAGAATTATATCATTAGCAGCAGTCAATAGCTGGACTTGCATGTCCATGCACTTCAAATCCAATTCCACCCTGTCGTAGTGTGATAAAGACATATCCAATTTTTCTGTAGTAGCAGCAACAACTTTGCAGTACGGTAGTCCGAAGTGGAATGATGGACAGTGGAACGCAGGCAGTTTAAATACCAATTTCAGAGCGATCCGGGTGAAAACCGCTTAACTCCGTAGTGATATCGTAGTAAGATCGTGTAAAGATCGGGTATATCCGTGAAGGCCCCGTGTAACATCCGGTTCACTCTGCCCGCCTCCGGCACAGTCGTGTTACCTCCGGCTACAACCGTGGCTCATTCCTTGTTTAACCGTGCTCCTCCGTACATATCCTTGTAGCACCCGTACACATCCGTGTCATGACCGTGTTGCTCCTTGTTGCCTCCATCTTGCCTTCGTGTCCACACCGCCCAATTATTTGTTTTTGTTTACATTTCTAACTTTTTCGCCCGGACCGCCCCGGATTTGACGAAATTTCATTCCGGGACGCTCCTGCGTCTGATCCGGCTATGTGTGAAACCCCCTTCACTAGTGCTGGTTGCTTAATTATTATTATTATTTTAATTATTTAAAGTGCCACTGATGTTGCAAACACTCTGCAGCACTTTACAGGGAAAGAAAATTGTGAAAGTTCAAGCGAAATTGAAAGTCAATTTAAATCGAGAAATTTAGGAGCTTGCATATGCTATTTCGAAGTAGTGAGTCTTCAACTTCCGTTTGAGAATCTCCAGGCTGGTAATTTGCTTCAACTCATCAGGCAACCAATGAAAATTAAAACTTAGCCAACAAATTGCAGTCTTATGCAAGGACAAATTGAGTGAAAAACCTCAGTGCAATACAGGACAATGTTACAAGCATCAAACCTCACAATTAATTCATCCATGATTATCTTATATTATAAGTGAGTAAGCCCAAATGTGGGCATCAATGGACGCCACCGTTTGGGCCTCGACTGTGCTGTGGCCTACCTCATTCTTTCTATCTTCTCCGGTTCTGTCACCAGTACTCTTTATTTGCACTTTATTCTTCTATTTCACCCAGGCTACTGTTCCCCCTGGGTGAGCACATGCTTGCTACCAATATGGCTGCCATAACTTTTAGAAAGAAACTGAATGTACCAGAGACTGCCAGTGGGTCAAATGACCCCCGCACCCCCCCCCCCTCCCTAACAACTATGATTCAACTCCTTAGCAACCTTTCACACTATTGTTGCCAGGGCCTTTGAATGAAACTCAGAACGAGGCTGAATGGCAGGTCACATGATCTCACAGAGCTAGTGACCTTTTTGAACTCTGACTGAACAGGGAGACAAAATTCAGGGGCAGTGGCAACATTTTCACTGATTGATTATTTTTAAACTAGGATGAACATTTGAAATGAATAGCACATTTTAATGCAGGCCATGACAGATGCAAATTATTTTTTTAATTTTGTGCATGTATTGTAGTGAACTTTCTAGTTGTAAATGAAATGAATACTTAAACCCTGAGGTTTCTCAATATCAGGGGTACTCTTGAGTGACACCAGGAAAAAGTCAGGAACCATTTTCCTGGTTAATAAAAGTCAGGAATTTATCCCAGACTTGGGAAAAGATGAGATTGTTTTCTCGTCACACCTAAGCTAAAACTTTTAACACATGTCCACTCTAGATGACATACATTTTTTTTATGTAATTGCAGATATCTTTAGCATAATTTTGACTTGAGTTTCATTAAAATCTGTCCAAAAGATCAAAAGTAATGGTTGATTTTGTGGTATCAACTGGTATGGAAAAATCTGTTTTTGGTCAATCAGGAAAAAAGTATGAAAGAAGTGGGAAATTCCTGATGCAAGAATATTATGTGAGCACCTAGTCACCGGTGAATCCTAGATAATCAACGTGTGACGCATATGTTAGGATTACTATTAGCTTCGGTTTATTAACTTTTCTTTATCTGGAAATTATATCATAAAAATTGCCAAATTCAATAGTAATACTTAATAGATTGAAAAGATATTTTCCCCAATCAATATTAGTCACCCTTTACAATACACTTGTATCACCACATCTAAACTATGGGGTGTTGCTCTGGGGGTGGAGATCAGAACGGTTGGTAAAGTTACAAAAGAAAGCTTTTTAAGAATTATTACAAACAGTAAATTTAATGAACATACTGATTCCCTTTTTAAGAAACACAACCTATTAAAGGCCACTCACATCAGCATGCTGCATGAACTTAAATTTTGCATCAAATTGCATTCTCTTTTACCTGAATATTTTCAAAATTGGCAGTTTATCTGGAATAATCAATTACATAGATATAATACCAGAAATTCTACAAAGTGCCAATTTCCTTTAGAAAAACATGCATTTCCAAAAAACAATATTCGTAATAAGATTCCATACATATTAAACGATACACCTAATGAAATAATTGATAAAATAAATACACATAGCTTTAGTGGTTTTTCATGTTATGTTAAGCAATTCTTCCTGTCCTCCTATTCCACTGTATGCAATATTAGAAACTGATACGTTTGTCACTGTTGAGCATCATCCTCACCCCCTTCTACTTCTATTTGAATTCTGAAATTATTGACACATGATATCTGATAATAATAATTATATACCTTTATAATATTATGTAAAATAATACTTTTATGTGTATGTAATAATTTGGGGTTGCCCTCGATAGCGAAAGTCCACTTCTTTAGGGGGCAATCCCTATCTCTGACACTGCTTATTTCATAGATAGAAATAAATAATCCGAATCCGCTTATCAGATTGCCCTAGTAGTCATGAAAATTGCATGTCAGCCGATATGACGTAATGGCCCGCTCTACCATCTTTTACAACCAATCCCTTGGGAAAAAACAACTGTAATCCCACATCACATTAAGTTAGTAAGTACTGAATTGGTGATGGCAGGGACTTACAGCTGAGCTTTTATGTTGTTGTTTTTTCACCATGTACAGCCAGGAGCCTGCAAGGAAATGAACCTGGCTTAAGTAGAAAATAAGGATTTTCAGCTGCCATTCATAAAGGTGTTGAATAATGTATTTACACTCCCTAAATCCTGTTTTTAGGTTTAAGGTCCAATGGGGAAGGCTTACCCATCTCTATATCTTCCTATAAATTTGTATTGAAATTGTACTGGAGAGGGGCTCCAAAATCCTCTTTTAAGGAAGCTCCTGTTATCTTTGCCTGAAAATATAATGTATCTATCCAACAGCTTAAGACCCCTATCTTTATGAGGGCATGTCATGCTTACATAATATGTATGATAATACATATGCTACAGATAATACATAAAATTTTATGCTACAGAATCATAAAAATTGTGAAGTGAATTCATGTTGGCCTTGAAACCTTGAATAAATTAAATTATATTGATCTGAAGCTGAGCACACTACCACTAGACCACAGAGTCAGACATGTGTACAAGAATAGTTGTATGGCTTTGGTCACTAGAAGGCACTGCATAAGCTGGCTTAACCTTTTGTAGCGCTGAGACACAGATTTGCTTCGATTTCTCGGCAACTATAAATAAGGCCTAGAGAGACAAATGATAGCTCATTTTGATGTTTACCTGCTCCGGTAACTGAATTTCATATTGTCATTGAGGTCAGATCATTCTTTACCTGTGTTCTGACTAGTTCCCAAAATCTCCATAGGATTAACGTTGGGAAAGAAATTGTGTTGTTCGGCCAAAAATATGTAAACTTATGATCAACAAATAAAGGCAATCAGAAACATGTCACTAATAATTGTGTTCGATGATGACGTCACAGAAGTAGTTGCGCCACCTTGCTGACAATGTAAGGGCAGTTTTAACCTTTTGGAGATTAACCAGTTTCAATGGTACACTGGACAAACTATAATAGTAGGCCTATATATTTGTATTTATTAAATTATATATATGTTTTGTGATCACTTTCCCTGTTGTGTGCCTATTGCTGTTATGTCTGGTGGGATATGTATTTACAAGACTTAGTTATAGATTTCTCTAGCGACAGCATCATACATCAAATAAACTAATTTATTTTTTTCAGAACACATCAGCAGTGAAACGAGAAAACAAGAAGATGAATTTCCAACACTCGGACCAAAAGTTGAACAGATAGTAGATTTAATTTTGGCTCCCGGCCGTCCGGAAAATATGGCGTTAATAACAGGATTCAAAATCCGAATAACATGCGGTGACATTGTCACCCTGAGGATTGGCAAATGGCTAAATGACTACATTATCAACTTCTACCTGCAAATGATTCAACTGCGAGGAGAGAAAAAAGGCCAGACCAAAATACATGTTTTTCCAACACATTTTTACACCAAACTGAATTCATCAGGCTACCAGGCTGTGCGCAGGTGGACGAAGCATGTCAATATCTTCGAAAAGAAATTCCTGTTTATCCCGGTTCATCTCGGCAATCATTGGACCCTTTGTGTGAGTGATACGTTCGTTAAAAACATCTTTATCCAGATAAGATTCACTCCAAAAAAAATGAGACCTGAAAACGTTTCAATTACAATCTAGAAGTTTGTCCTGTATTAAAGAATTCAGACATATGTCTGGCAGTGTCTGCTAACATCTTCAAACTCAACGTGGCATCATCCTCGGATAATAGTAAATTGAAGGAATTCAGGTCCTGCAGGCATTTTGATGTCTGAAAAGTCCAATTTATAGAGCACAGGGTCTGTCACACTTTGAGTTGAAGATTGCGGTGACGTTACGTTCTGATGCTCTGCCCTCCTCTTTTGCTGTCTCAATTCTTCTCTAAGAAATCAGCTACCTTCCCAAATTGTTTTGTGCCCACTTTCCCTGTTGTGCGCCTATTGTTGTTATGTCTGGTGGGATATGTATTTACAAGACTTAGTTATAGATTTCTCTAGCGACAATTATGTCTTCAGGATGTCTCCGCTCAATTATTATATTTACTGTTTCTGTTATATGTAATAATAATCTACCCTTTGAATATTCGGGAAATAAATGATATTCTGATTCTTCAATATTTTTTGTGAGGCACCTCTGTCTTCCTTCTCTAACTTGAGCTAGCTCTTCAAAGAGTACCGATTTGGGCGAACATGTGTCATCCAGCCTGGCAACGTAGTTGTATATTATTTTTGGTCAGTTTCCTGTAGCAGACCCAAGTTTCTGGAAGTTTGGATGATAACAACTTTAAACATAGAGGACATACATAGTTCGGGATTTTTCTAGACTCTTTGATAAGAGCCCAAAGGAGCTGCTGGCTTTTGTCAGTTGATTATCAACATTTTTCCTTGTCAATGGGAGCATGCTGCAGCAAATGGAGAACAGCACTGGAGCAATTACACACCCTTGCTTCACCCCGTTTCGTATCTTCCACAAACCTTTATAAATAAAATAGTTCTCAGGGTGTAGATTGAGTAGTAATCTGAGCATTTGGTTCCTTCCCTAAAAGTTACAATCAAAACTTTTAAGTTTCAGAAAATGTACTACATGTATATGTGCTTTAAATTTTTTTTATAAATAATGTTTCATGAAAGTGCTTGCAGTGCTTCTTACTGATAATTCAATCTAAATTGCCTTCATTTTTCAGGTTGTTGACATTACAAAACAGGAGATAAAGTACTACGACTCTTTAGGAAGAAATGGTGACAACGTTCTTCTGAAAGTGAAGCAATATTTGAACGATGAATACAAAGATAAACAAAACAGACCATCTTGGTTCCTTTGGAAATTAACAAATATGAAAGACATCCCTCATCAGACAAATGATTCCGACTGTGGAGTGTTTGTTTGCCAATATGCTGACTACATATCATTAAACAAGAAACTAACTTTCAGACAGAAGAACATACCGTATTTAAGACGAAAAATGGTGTATGAGATAATAACCGGGCAGTTGCTAACAAAATAATTGCAATGCATTTACTTGCAAGATTTCATTGCTTTATCATACTTGCTTTACATGTTTGTTGTGCTTTATTATTTAAACTTATATTTATCTCCATTGAATCATTATCAACTGTAATCACATTTACACTGCTTGGTACTCGTTGTATCCAATTAACCATCCATATTAAACCCCCCTTCAAAAATATAAGATCAGTTTGACCTGTGTGTTCATGCTCTATCCCAGATAGCTTTCTAAATCCTTTCAATGTCGACATGACATCGGCAATGTTGATTCGATGTTGTACCAACAGTGGCCTATACAGAAACGATGCTGGGCCGATTTGGAATGCTGTCAGGGATTTGGCTTATATTTTTGGAAGGCGGTGCAGGAGACCTTCACATACACTTTCTCTCTCAGAGTTGACTATGTTTTAAGGTATTGACATGTCAAAATAGTATCAAGTTTGAACCCCACAACCTTGTGGATAGCAGACAAACACCTTAAAGGGGAACACAAGGACTTTTGCATGTTAATTTTAAAAGATCTATTAGATGTTAAGAAATATATTGTAGTGAAAAAAATTGTTAAAAAGTCATGTTTAGTGTGATTTTACGCCGATTAAGAGTGCCGTTTTTACTGTCCGCCGAAATTCTGGGGGCCGCCATTATTGCACACGGCACGGAAGCTGGTGACGTCACTTATGTCCTAAATCCTAATGAGAGTATATAACAAGCTGGGCTTTGGAGCCCTAGAAAATTACATCCTTAATTCCTCAATCTGCGCAGATTGCAATTAATCCATTTCATTGTTTATTGCAATTTAATGAAAAGATAGTTGAATTTATTTTTGACTAATTGCAATGAAATGATTTGTATTTATGTAGGTATATTAGAACACTCCCCCCCCCCCCTCCCAAACCATTAAGCCTTGGTGTTATAAAATTAACAAATAGGCATATATGATCATCATTATAGTACAACAATGAAATACCATAGATATTAAAAACTATA
Organism: Alitta virens; assembly: GCA_932294295.1. NCBI lineage: Eukaryota > Metazoa > Annelida > Polychaeta > Phyllodocida > Nereididae > Alitta > Alitta virens. The sequence continues at coordinate 17,218,124 of OW028586.1, read as the reverse complement.
ACCAATTTTTGGATTTTATACATCGCTTTTCAGATGAGTGTTTATTCATAAAATCTGCGGAATATAAATATCTTCAGACTGCTTTTGAAACTAGATTGTTTGTTTTTTACTTCTTATATCATATGGTAGGGTGTTTCTAGTCTTGATTTGAACGGCTGAAGTCTGATCCATGCACAGAAGACTTGGGAAAGGTCTGTAGTCATGGTAATAGGCCAAAAAAGATTTTATTTACCATCAGTGTCAAATTGACATAAAAGCAATTTAGCCTGACACCTTTTCATAAAGGTGTTAAGTGCAATCAGTGCCGTGTATTAATATAAGGTAACCTGTTAAGTTCATTGCAATTATACTGAAGGCTAGTGAACCAAATCCTTCATTGCAAACAATTCAAGAATGTAATACCTGCCACTCTAAAATACTCAGAATTTTTTTTTTTAATTAAGTACTCAGTTATCAAAATTTTCAAAGTCATTGTTTTTCACCACGAGGCCGTCATTTATGCATGGAGAATTAATTGCATTGTCTAAAATTGTTCAATAACAATTTACTTGACACTTGGTGAGAACTGTCACATGCTCTTATAACAAAGGTTCAAGTGCAATTAACACCTGTTTGTGAAAATTTGACTGAAATGCAGGGCCTCTAGAATACTTGGCTCTCATGCTGAGACCTGTAGTACAACAGTGACGTATTTCCGGCAAGAGCAAAACATCCGGAAAAGTCGAAAATGGCGGCCTCCGTAGTTCACAACACGGAGCTAATAAATGCAGGATATTACTTTACCAGGGCATATATACAAGTTATGAATATCGGGGATTTGTTTCAATGGACCAAAGCTAGCATCTGAGAGGTAAAGTGCTGAAGGTGTTAGTTCCCCTTTAATCAACAGACCAATGGCATTCCCATATTAACTGGTATGCTGAACTGAGGTCAAGACCTTGGTAACTTAAACTTTTGCCTATAAAATCGCCAACTTTTCTAGATTAAGCTGAATTTATCTGTCTGTTTTAGGATACGTCAAACTGGAAGGAATTGTATTAGTGAATATAATAATGGCAGTCATTAATAATATTAATACTTCCCAATTGTTCTTTAACGTTATAATAATGTCCAATATATTTGCTAGGAAGTCTATAATGAGGGAACTGAGTTATGAGGTGCCAGGATTCCTCAGAAAGCAAAGGTGAGGCAAAAAAATAAATACAAACTTCCGAACTTCTATCTGTAAGCTACGTGTAATATACGTCACGACATTAGTTTCGGTTTCTGACAATCCCATATTTGTGATGTCTGTCTTAGGACATATATCGTGGATCCCATTACATGTGCGTGCATTTATTACATGTAAGTCATACGAGTATAGGCCTAATGGAGGAAAAGAGTATCTCACTTTACTCACGGGATGAAGAATAACTATACAGAAGTTAGTGCGTTAAGATAGAAGAATAAAAGTCATCCTAGTCAATGTTCACAAAGTTAAATCTAATGCTCTTCCTCCAATAACATCTGATTTTTTTTTAAAGAAAATCAAACTTTAGGCCTATAACTTAAAGGGGAACTAATGCCTAGGAGGTCGCCGGAAATACGTCACTCATGTCCTAGTCTCAGCCAATCAGAATCTATGATAAGGCTCTGCCTGACCTTGCCAATCAACTTGCTATCTGTTAGTCAAAGGGTGCTAATTGCACTTGAGCTTATTGAGAGCACATCACAAAGTGTCAAGGATAAATTTGCCATTGAATATAGCCTAATTGACCCCAAGAACTAAAGGTGAACTGAATCAAATTTTGTACACTAGACTAGTCCATGCCAATATATTATGTTTCAAACTAATTTCTGTTGAATACATATTACTTTTTTTCAAAATTCACTTTTCAAATATGAAAGTTTCATCTATATTAATCATTTAACCCTGATTTAACAAATATTTAAGTTCTTTTTTAAGAAAAAAAGTGAAATTAAGCCTTCATTGCTCTTTAATAAGAATAACCATAATCATTTTAACTGCTTAATTTCCACTTGTATTACTTATCTTAACCGTTTGCCTTTATTCATTTCTTTTAGCATTTTTATTTTTATTTTTTTTTCATTTATACTTTTATTACTATATAATATACTGAAACAATTTAGTTGATTCAAATACATATACTTACTCAATTGCTGTCATATCAGAAGGTCAATTAGCTATTTGGCTCTATGATCATTTGCATTTCACAACTTTTGTCCTATATGTTTCATTAGAACTATTAACTTCCATGTTTGGTTGCAGAATTTTGTGTGCAATCTATACATTACACTTGCCCAACTGCAACGACGTACTTGCTTAGTTTATATTCCTGAACTTGCGTAAATCATATTCCTAAACTGAATTTCCATTACGCCTCCAGAATTGAAATTATTGCCTACAGAAAAATAGTTATTTAATACTTGGAATAATCATTCTCCAAATTACCTTTTTTTCCAGCCAATAGTTACTCTATAATAACGAGACAATAATTAATTCTATCATGAGATCAATTAAGTAGCACACAAAGAAAGATATTAGGCCTAACTAACATGGAAATGATTAAATAATGTTTTACATTACAACTTAAACATTGTCGTTTATTTTGGGTTAGTAGTTCATTGACAATGAAATATCAGTTCAAATACATGTGTCATATATATTAAACATGTCTGTTATAAATACAATTCATAATTAGATGGACAGAATAAATTAATAAGATCGTAGAAAACAACTTTGGTACTCAGTTATGCTCAGTTGTTATAGATATCATTGTATGTTTGCTTGGTTTAAATAACAATTAGGTATAAATTGATTGCGTATCAATTGCAATTAATGATAGTGACAGGCTGTCTACAGGTTCTGGACATAACATTGATTGCAATGTGTGAATTTTTATTACACTGAACCTTTGAAGTATCCTCTCATCACATTTAGCCTGTAGATCTACTCCCACTAGACATAAGTGACGTGACGAGCCTGCTGGCGTGCCATGTGCAAGAATGGCTGCTCCCATCGTTGCGGCGGGTAGTGCAAATTTCACTTTTAATTAGCTTAAAGCATTACTAAACTCCACTTTTAAGCTGGCTTTTTCACTGCAATATATTTTTATATATCTAATTGATCTTTTAAAATTAAAAACACAAATTTAAGATGTACAATACTGGAAGGCATGGTTTTAAGTCTTTTTAGATATAAAGGCACAATGCTTGGAAGCCTAATTTGCTATGAATGTATCATTCATGCTTATTATAAAGAATTTGCTATGAATGTATCATTCATGCTTATTATAAAAAATCCATCAGATGTTCACATGGAGAAGATCAGTTACCACATGCAGGCAGGTACCTTGCATCCAAGCTGGCAATAAAGGTGTAAGCCAAGGTACAAACTGTGGCCTTTTTTGTGACTCGCAACTTGGAAGCTTCCGTACTTTGATGTACATTTTCTCCCTATGTGCAGAGTGACTCGGCAGACTAGATACAAATTGATTAAAGGTGCACTGTCTGTCAAATTTGCACATTAAAATAATGATATAAATCAATACTGTCTTCTTGTTTCATGATATATTTTACCATTACATGCCCATTTTTTGGTCAACAATTTAGTTTTAATTTACAATAAATAATATAAATATTAGTTTTTCATGCCATAAAAAACTCAATATGTAAACAAACCCAGTGATGATGTCACAATACTAAGCAATGGTGATGATGTCATTTCCATTGTGTTTGCAATGTTGTGGTCTGGATTTTCTCTCAATGTATAATCCATTTTTGAGTAATTAATGTCTTATAAAATCATTAATTCAAACAAATTTAGTGTGCCATGATTAATAAAGGTAATTTCTACGGTTTGATAGCATCTTAGAAAATTGCAAATTTGACAGACAGTGCAACTTCAATCAATGTGCGTCCACCATGCAACCAAACTGGAACTATGAGTTGTCATACCTAACTAATCTGAGAAGTCTAAGTCAATAATGTCAACACAGGACTGATATAAATATTGGATTTATTTTTCACAAGTCCATAGTAACAATACTGAAATAAGTAGGAACCAGATAAAAAAACATTCAAGTATTCATATTTGGATACAATGATGGAACACGATCACAATACTATAGCATACTAAATATATTACACAATAACTTACTAAATATATTACACATAACTAAAATTCCAGTTAACGAATTGTTACATGGCCAAAATAAAGCATATAAAGTACATATTAAGTATAATAATCAATCAAATTAAGGGTGTAATAGTGTATTAGAACATTTTGGATCATGTAACTCAATGTGTTTCGACTGAACTGGATCTACTTAAATCTTACATAGTTTGAAGTTTAGTACATGTAATTCAACTATAGCCACTTGACATTGCTCATGTTTCACATATAATAGGAATGCATTGATGATTGTTTATTGATAATGTCTTAACTGTGACCTAAGATCTAAATTAGGTCTCATCCTATCCCTGTTAAATAGGACCTGTAAGGGTAAGTCGACTCTTCAGTATTAAGAGCTCACAAAAGCACTACTTCCGGCAACCATCACTGAGCATCCCTGTTTATGACACTGTAACAATGCTTTTAATCAAATTTACCTGAACTGTCACATCACATAATGCATTACGCATGTCACGCTAATATCATTTCCTGCAAAAAAGTAGATTTTCGTCATTTTGTCCCATCTCCACGCATGGGGTTGTTGATCCCGAAATACAACAATCTGAGCAATTTTCTTGCTAAAACGAAATCATAACTAACAAGCCCTTGTGGACATTTTTGCCAATCCTGTTGGTGATGTGCCAATATTTGAGAGTCGCAGGAATTTAGGTCTGTCCAAACTTGTGTTGTTCATAGAAATTTTTCTTGGCTTACCACTTTCTCGTCAACCTGCAATTGGTCTGATGGCCAATCTCCTATTCTTGAGTACAATTTGATAATAAAAAGGAATTGAGGCCTTCATGGCATGGTCACTGTAGCATTACTTGACGGCTCTTCTGGATTTGGCCTGAACACGCAAGGCAACATTCGCTTAATCAAGGACTTGGCTGATTCCTGGAACTGTCGATACCTTGCTGTGTAGATGAATGGATTGATGATACTGTTAGTGAAAAGGGCGTAAACAGTGAAATGATAGAAAGGGCTGTCATATGGCAATGCCACCCCAAGACCAAGGAGAAAGAAGTAAGTTTGGTTCCATGAAACGCACATGACGTAAGCAATTGACACTGTCAGAAGGGTCTTCAACAGATTCCGTCGCACTCTTTGTTGCCGGTCATGACGTTTCTTTTCGGCGATAGACATGGTGCCCATTGCTGGTACAACCTTCCTCATGACAGTCAGCATTTTGATGTAGCAGTAGCCCATAACTATAAGCGGAATCGGTATCGACAAGAGGTAGACCAGGACTGCATCAAGAATACGGATTGCTTCGCTTGGATAATTCTGATGTATAGCACAGTACTGACCGTCGTCACTTAGCTTACTCGCATAACCAACAAGCCCAAAGTTGACAGCAGGACAAAGGATCCACATCAATATGATGACAATCACTGCACGATGTCTTGTAAAGTAGATTCTGTAGGCAATTGGATGGACTATTTCAGCATATCGCTCCAATGTCACAAAGACAAGATTCAAGATGGAGAGGAGAAATGCTGTGAAGAGCAAGAAGCTGTTGGCCCACAATCTGTAATTTAAAACATGACACTTTTAACGCGGTTGTCGCACGTGGAATTCATCGACTGTTCACTTACAACAAATGCAATGAAGTGTGGTATCCTTTTATTTAGTAGAAATGGGGTCTTTCTCATTTTTGTTGCCAGAGAGGTTTTTTAGGTTATTCTTCACTGCATGTCGTCACCTAATAGCCCGGCGACCTAATTATGGACATTCTTTGCTAGTTGACCTAGTTAATCAAATGATTGGTTAAACTATGTAGGCGCTAGGCTAAGTATACACTAAAAAAATCTTCTCCTATAAAAATACAAGATAAAAAAATTCATATTTTTTTTAGTTTAGGCAATTTTTCTGAATTGCTTGCTTGTCAGAACAAGAATTGTGTAAACTCAGCATATGAACATCTAATTAATTTTTAATTTCATTGTTAGATCTTTGATACCATAAACCAGCCTATAGACTATAAGAGAAATTGATTAATTTACTTTAGATGAGTAAACAAGCAAAACATGTACATAATTAGGTCGCTGGGCTGTAAGGTGACTACTACACAGTGCTCCTGAATAAACTTCAGGGTTAAAGAAATTGAACAAAATTCTGCCCGAACAGCATTTTAATATGATATGGTCTAACCTTCATTTTAATGATTTATGAGTTATGCTGTAAAAATAGTATCTTACCTGCAATAAAATTCCCCAAGTAGCCCAGTGGGAGGTTTTCCATTCACAGCAAGAGGGGAATTGACAACGAGCAGAAGGGAACCCACGAAGTCCACCACTGATTGGTGAATGATCAACATGTTGCAAACCTGCAAAGAAACCAATGTCGATTCTGAGAGGGGTGATTAGAAAACAATCCATGAATTCAGTTCACTGAAAAGCTCCCTGACCAGATTAGAAAAGGTAATTGTATTCCACCTGTCCACCCACCATGATATCTTTTCCGAAAGTTTAATTGTAAAGTGATATAACCAACGAACCAACAAAAACTGTTAGTTATCTCCCTCATAGGCACTAACAGTGCCGTAACAAGAGCAGTTAAGCAAAATTGAAATCAAACAAGTCAGTAAAAAGACCTAATAGAGTAAAGTTTTTTTGGCAAGGGGACTAAAGCAACCAAATTTTAGTTAATTCTCTCCTAATCGGGATATATATATCATCCTTAGTGTCATGTCAAACCTCATGTCAAACCTACTACAACTACTACTACTACTACAACTACCAGGCCTACTACTACTACTACTACTACTACTACTACTACAACTACTACCAGGCCTACTACTACTTTATATATACTGCTACTACTACTGCTGGTACTACTACTGCTACTACTGCTGCTATTACTGCTGCCACTACTGCTGCAACTACTGCTGCTACTATTGCTGCTACTACTATAGTAGAATTCAAAATAAATTTCCACCTTTTTTTCGGGTGAAGCAGCACAAAATGGACAGAAAGGTTCAAAACAATTCAAATCCCAACTTTCTAGCTGTTAAAAAGAACTAACCAGGGAGCTTTGCTATATTTTCCATTGTAATTTCTGCTTCGTCTTTGCGACGATAACAAATGGCAAAAAAAAGGCAACAACAAAAAAATCATTGGAAAGATAGGTTAACTTGATGTTCAGGGTTAGAAAGTTGGGGTTTGACATTTTGGTAACATTTATATCTATGTGATGACCTCAGCTAGGTCAGTGACCCAGTGTACTGGTTGCCCTCTGGCCTACGTGACTGTGGCCAGGCAATTTTGCAACCCCATCCAGGGTATATATAAGGATGTAGGTCACTATGAGTCTTGTAAGGTAGTTGTCTAGGATGGACATGAGACAGGGCAAGGCCTATGACCATATCCTAAGGAATATCTACCACTCCATGCTCCGTGCAGGGGTTAAGATATGGGATGGAGTTGCTTCCTGCACAGGCATGTGGGTAGACCATAGAAAGGGGGCAAATTATGAGATGACCTTATTCTTACTGACAACCTCAAAAGTATTCTTATTTTCGTTCTTAAAGTCACCTTACTTTCCTTATTTGTTCCAATCAATGACTACCTCCTGTCACTGTCTTATGTCCTCCCACTGACATAACTCCATCGAATGACCTGCCCTCCGTTTGGGGCGCTAGATTTCACTTAGGATATTAAACTATTCAAACTACATATTCCTTGTCATGAGTCAAGTCTGTTACATTGAGGGAACTCAAAGAACCTTACAAATTGGCGCCCAATGCAAGACACAGACTTGACTCTGGAGACATGGATGGATTAAACTCACTGGATTTATGTTTGAAATTATTTTGATGGACTAATCTTGGTCTCAGATAAGTGAGGTTTTGAATATGTGGTTGCTTGTTTTGGCTTGCTCTAGCCTAGGTATTGCGTCTCTCGCAATCCTCTGTTCCGCTGTCATATAGCAGACTGGCTGTGCTATTTGATTTAATTGTAAAATGCCTGTACAGTTGTTTGGAGTCTCAAGGGGGTTTCACACATAGCCGGATCAGACGCAGGTGCGTCCCGGAATGAAATTTCGTTAAATCCGGGGCGGTCCGGGCGAAAAAGTTAGAAATGTAAACAAACGAAATAATTGGGCGGTGTGGACACGAAGGCAAGACGGAGGCAACAAGGAGCAACACGGTCATGACACGGATGTGTACGGGTGCTACACGGATATGTACGGAGGAGCGCGGTTAAAGAAGGAATGAGCCACGGTTGTAGCCGGAGGTAACACGACTGTGCCGGAGGTGGGCGGAGTGAACCGGATGTTACACGGGACCTTCACGGATATACCCGATCTTTACACGATCTTACTACGATATCACTACGGAGTTAAGCGGTTTTCACCCGGATCGTTCTGAATTTGGTATTTAAACTGCCTGCGTTCCACTGTCCATCATTCCACTTCGGACTACCATACTGCAAAGTTGTTGCTGCTACTACAGAAAAATTGGATATGTCTTTATCACACTACGACAGGGTGGAATTGGATTTGAAGTGCATGGACATGCAAGTCCAGCTATTGACTGCTGCTAATGATATAATTCTGCAAGAAGAACAGAAACTGCAAGACGATGCAGTGAGGGCCACAACATCAACTGATGAAGATGACCTATTAGAAAATGCTGCTGCTGCACCAAGACGAAGAAGAAGAAGGCAAATGTGGGTGCGACCTTGGCTGCTAAGAAGACCTCTTTATGGGCAGTATGAAAAACTGATGGCTGAATTGACTGCAGAAGATGTGGGTGGCTTCAAGAATTTCATGAGGATGGAGCCTGACTTATTCCATGAAGTTCTTGCCAGAGTGGGACCTAGGATTACAAAGCAGGATAACTTTTGGAGGAGGGCCCTTGAACCTGGATTGAAACTGGCTATTACCTTGCGCTACCTGGGTACGGGCAACAGCTACAAGTCTCTGCAGTATGGATTTAGGGTAGCCTTCAATACCAGTTCTATCCTTGTCATCGAAGTCTGCCAGGCCATCATAGACGAGTACTCAGTAGAAGTCATGCAGTGTCCTGTAACCCCAGAAGCCTGGAAAGAAGTTGCCAATGGATTCTACAACAGATGGAACTTCCCCCACTGTGTCGGCGCCATTGATGGGAAGCACGTTGCCATCAGATGTCCTGCCAAGTCTGGATCCCTGTTCTACAACTACAAGGGATTTTTCTCTATTGTCCTACTGGCTGTAGTTGATGCTGAATACAAGTTCCTCTACGTTGACATTGGTGCCAGTGGATCAGGCTCAGATGCTGGAGTGTTTAGTCAGACAGAATTGAAGGAAGCGCTACAAAGTGGGAACATTGGATTACCTGAACCAGATAACCTGCCTAATGATGACCAACCAGTGCCTTACTTCATAGTTGGGGATGATGCCTTTGGACTGCAGACTTGGATGATGAAGCCTCTGCCTCACAGGAACATGAGCATGGAAGACAGAATCTTCAACTACAGACTTTCTAGAGCTAGACGGGTGGTAGAGAATGCCTTTGGACTTTTGGCTGCCAGGTTCAGGTGTCTCCTCACAACAATGCCTCAAAGTCCTGACAGAGTGTGTACCATAACTCTTGCTTGCTGTGTGTTGCACAACCTACTGAGGGTGAGGTATCCAACTGCTCAAGTGAATGCTGTGGACCAGGAAAATGCCGACATCCATGAGATCATCCCAGGTGCATGGAGGGAGAATGCTGCCAATCTACCAGACATGGGACATGTGTTCAGAGGCAACACCAACAGAGCAGCCAAGGAAATGCGGCAATACTTGGTCAGCTACGTGAACTCAGCAGCTGGGAGTGTACCATGGCAGCAAGACAAGATTTGAAAACAACACGAATGATGTAAGTTTTAACATTTAATTAATAGCAAACTTCAGACTTCTGCAGCACACAAGTGCAAAAAATACACATCATTTAATTATTGTCATGTAATACAGTTTAAATGAAAACATAAGTAAAAGTTCATTGTTCATTACATTAAACTTCATTGGTATACAGTTCACATGAAAACATAAGTAATAACAGTTCATTGTTCATTTCATTAAAGTTCATTGTTCATTTCCAGGTCAACATTACTCGGTTGTGGTAGTTGGAGGCGTGGGCACCGAAAAGGAGGAGTTATGGTCATCACCACCAACCATTCCCCCCACACTAGTGTTCAACAAGTAGCTGGTGAGCGAAACATCCTTTGGCATGCTGCAATCCTGTGGTGACATGGAAGGACGACCGTGAGAAGGACCTGAAGTCAACCAGGCCTGACTGATAATCGTAGAAGATGTCGCAGGAGGGGGGATCGGTGCAGGCACAGACGAAGAAGAAGGGGCAGACGACACGAGAGCCTGGGGCGAAGGGCCGGACGGAGTAGCGAACATCCGGGCAGCAGGGCTGGATGAATTCTGTGCGAACATCTGGGCAGCAGGGCTGGAAGAATGCTGTGCGAACATCTGGGCAGCAGGGCTGGAAGAATGCTGTGTGAACATCTGGGCAGCAGGGCTGGAAGAATGCTGATGATGAGGGAACATCTGCACAGGAGGACCGGATGAACTGGCTGTAGTAGCAGGAGCAGGGAGGACGAACTGCTGCTGCTGCTGCTGAGGGACAGGAGGCAGAAACTGATGATACTGCTGTTGCTGTTGCAGTTGCTGTTGCTGCTGCTGTTGCTGTTGCTGCTGGCGCTTGCGACGATACGCCTGCTTAAACTGCATCAGGTTGTTTAAGGTTTGCGCCTGGTAATCCCACCAAGTGTCTGTGTCCATCTGCATCACCTCGTGGTAGATCATGTCCGTGAACACCCTCTTGGACAAGCTGCCTGAGTCCGTCGGCTGACTCAACTTGCTGTGCATGTCCCTCTGCAGATCGGTGGCTTTTTCAATCAGCTGGAAATAGGAAAAAACACAACATTAGAGTAAGTCACATGGCAACTGCAATAGCATGTGCATTATTGACAATGTACTGAAAAGACACATCACCATACAGTGAACACTGGAAGTGCCAAGAAACAAAGCTACCACTTTCTACTATGGAAAAGCTACAACTTTAAAATGCAAGATTACAATTACAACTTTAAACTGCAACATTACAATACGATTATCTTGATTATCATGGCAACTGAAGCAGTATACTTACTTGAGTGACAGCTTGTGTAGCAATTCCATCTCCACTAGCTGCAAGGCTGGATGAATCACGGTCATGATGATGACGAGGCTGACGTCTGGACGTCTTCTTGCTTGGAGGAGGGGCCCCCATCTTCCTCCTGCTGCTGCTGCTGTCGCCCTTGTAAGGCCCACCCTTGGACCTGCTTGTATCCGAATCCCTGCCACCATCATCCAAACTATCCACAATGACCTCCTCAGCTTCAGATGTGTCATCCTCAGTGGTAGGTCTGTTGCTGCTGGATGGAGTTTTGGCTGATAAGCTCTGGGAAAGCTGCCCACCTTTCTTTCTTTTCCCAGCATCAACCCTCTTGATGTGGCGTTCGAGGTAGCCGAAATTCTCCATGATCCAGTTGTCCCGGTCTGTCAGGATTCTGGCGGCCCCACCAGAAGGCTTCTTGCTTGGATCCGTCAGCTTCCCAACTGAAGTGCGCATTGAGTCAATCCAAGTTTTCAGCTGCTGCGCAGTACAACCCAGCTCCTTCGCCTTCTGGTCTATGATTCGCGATTTGATGTCTATCCGCTTGTATTGAGCAAGCCGCCGGTTATACAACATCTCTTGGGAACGGTACCAGTCGGCCACATCTTGTTCCTGGTCATCTGTCAGGTTCAGGGCTTCCTTTTTCTGCCTCTTCACTTTTGCTGCAGGTGGGGGTGGAGCTGCAGTAGGAGGTACTGCAGGTTCAGCAGGTACAACTGGCCCAGGTAAATCTGGCATGCCTTGCGGACTTTGCGGTCTTGAAGAGGTATTACTGGCTGCATCTTCTTCAACAGCAGCAGGTGGTGCAGGTTCCTCTTGGACAACAGTCTTCTTGCCAGGCCTCCCCTTTCCTCTCCTAGGTGGCATGGTGGTTAATTCAAGAAACGGCAGTAGCAGCAGCAGCAATCCAGAAGGTAATATCCAGAAGAAATGGTGGATGATAAATCAATTAATTCGATGATCAACGATGAACGGCGGGCGGTGGAATGATGCTTTTCCAAAGACGGCGGTTGTATATATACTCAGGCATCCGTACTCACTCCGTGTCAGTTTAATTAACTCCGTCTTGACATCTTGTTCACTCCTGTATGTCCGCATTGACCTCGTGTGACACCGTGTACTTAACGGAGTTAACCGGGTCAAGCAAATGACATGTAAACCCGCTTTCCCTGTTCACTCCGTTTAGACTCCGTGTTGGTCCTAGTTCACTCGTGTGGAACCGAGTTGCTCCTTGTGCTCTCCGGAGCGTACTTTTCATGCCCGGTTGACGCCGGACTTAGCCGGAGATCACACGAAGTATTTCGGTGTCAATACGGAGGTCCCCGGAGATCGACGGAGTCTACTGGGAGTCTACACGGATCTACACGGACCAACACGGATTTAACTATTCCGGGATCTCCGGCATGAAAAATTAAACATGTTTAATTTTTTTGCCAGAGTCCCCCGGTGTTACCGGACCATGCCGGACAATGCCGGACACTCCCGGACATGAACAAGATGTCTATACGCCTTTCCCCGGAGTATGCGGGAGTATTCCGGAGTTGTCCTCCGGGACGCTCCTGCGTCTGATCCGGCTATGTGTGAAACCCCCTTCAGCAGCATTGAGACATTGGCTTGGGAGGCGACGTGTGTTGATAAAGAGAGACTTCACTGACAACAAAGTGAAGGGTAAGTGAGTGCAGCCCTCATGGCCTTGGAAGACGAGGCATGAGAGGCTGGTTGAAGAGTGGCATTAAATAGAGGTCAAACTGGGCTCAGTTTCCCTCTGTTGCCACTTGAATGAGACTGGACTGGACACACAAATGGCGGGAAGTCTCGAGGATGACAAAGGAATGCCAGAGAGTGGTTCCCTTCTCTTCCTTCCCTGGGTTTAACATTGAAAAAATGTTGCGTATTCTTGTGAGGCATTAGAAATGGCTGTGTAGAGAGTAAACTCTAGTTAATCTGGTGCCGATGAACCGGGACTGCAGTGTAACTGTTGACCTTTCTAGGTCACGGAAAGTGGTGGGAAAGTCTCGAAGGGAAGACCAGAAAATGGTTTCCTGGCTGGATGGATTTGGTCTACATGAGGCTATAACTGAAAAAAGTTTGGCAGTTGTGAACCATGAAGTTGGGCTGAGATGTACATTTGAATTGTTAGTGAGACAGGAGCCGAGTCTGAACCCCGGATTATTGGGGTGGGCATTGATTGTTTGTAAAACTGTGTTAAGAGTTTTGCCTTGACAAGGTGGTGTAACGAGATTGAGCCTTTGCCAGTGACCTTACAAGGTAATGGAGAAAAAGGTTGGATAGTCTCGAAGCTAAATGTAGTTGGAGTGCCACTTTCAAGTGGTGCTTGCTTGCCAATTGTGCCTGCCAAACAACGCTCTCGTTTCTTTAGTTGATTGTTTGGGTTGGCTGGAAAAAGGTGAGACAACCCCCTGCCTGCTCACAGGCACTTTGTTTGTAGTTTGGTGACTCGATTAATGGTTGCGTTGGGCGCCACGTTTCGGGGCTGGTATGGATCAATCATACCCAGTAATGAAACATACCTTAATTGTGGCCCATGATCGACAAAGCGGAAATCAAGGACTGGTGCAGCTTGACATCAGCAAGCTCTGGAATGGTCTTTGGATGGAAAATACTGCCATTGTTCCTAAAAATGGCAGGTCGGTTATTTAATGATTGAGTGGTATGGAATTAGCTACTTAAGTATCTGATTCTCTAAGGCAAGAGATGTTGACATGGTCCCAGTTGCCTGGTTTATCACTCGTAGTTTTAGTTTTGGTTTTGTGTTTGAATGAGCTGAAAAGCCTCCAAAAGTGTTCTGGCTAGGTTTTGTTGGCTGTTTTAGGTATTGTGAGAGCTGAGCTCCCTCTTGTTAGCCAAGAGTGTTCTCTCATTTACCTGGTTGGATTCCTGGTCCCCCTGCAAGGTGGAAGAGGGGAGTGGCTAGAAACTGCATTGCTATAATTGTATTATTATGTTAACACAGCTGTCACGAACCACGTTGTCGCTGTGCACTGTGTGAGATGAATGAGGCCAGAGAAAGTGGTGGCCATGACAACTGCAGCAATAGTAGCAGCCTTCAAGTTGTCACATTGACCACTGTAGAGTGCTCGAATAAAAAGGAGTACATTTCACATGACTCATGTTCTGAGACTGGGATACCACGGGTTAACGTGGTATGGATGGTTACCAAAAGTTGTGGTTGTGATGGAGATTTCAATGCAGAGGCTGCTGAGCAAGTGGTTTTTGTTAAAGGCCAGGGGTCCCGTATATTAGGCAGCAATCACAGCACCCCATCATTCTGGGTTTGGCCTTCAAGCAATCAACATCCCAGCCCTTTACACAGATACTTGAATATCTAAATAAACATAGCGGGAATTTTCACACTTTTGCATACTTCCTTTCAGAGCACCAATCTTGGTCAAACTTAAAACTCTTTAATCTGGGAAACTTGTATAACCGACATAAGAAGTATAAATAGTGCTCCAAGTGTTCAAATGTGTTTGATAAAACAGGTTAGGCTGATTGGCTAATAGTCACATGTAATTGCTTGTTCTATTGGCATAGAAAACAATAGGTAGATAGACAGATAGATAGATAGATAGTCATGCACATTTATTCTGCCAAAGGTTTCTATAGTTTTTTTTTTAAATTATTATTAATATTTATTTATTATGAAAAAACTGTTCCATGAAAGTGTGCATTTTACATGGATGTCAACAAACTGGTAATCACCATGTTAACCATGTCATAATAAATTTTCAGCTAAGCTCTGTGAATTAACAGGTGTGACAGCATCTTTGTTTACATGGCCCTACCCCGATGGTCATTGGTCAGTCTGACATAATGACCATGGCTGATAACCCAATGACTACAAGGGTATTCAACAGTTTCTAGCACCCCAATTACCTTAATATATATAGTATGTGGCGCTTATTGCTGACCCAGGGGTAATCGCTACCCCTAGACCCCCGGCCTTTAAGAACCTTACAAATTAGTCCTTTCAATTATCATGGAGGCTAACTGTCGCAGCACGGATGTTGAGCCTTGGTTAATAGTAATTGGTTGTGTTAACAAGGACTTGTAAATTGCAGTGCACATGCACGTTCTTACATTGGTCTCGGCCCTGAACAGGCTAGTTCAGGAGGGAGAGAGAGATACTGCTTCCCAGCAGCAGAAGCAGTGGATTTCCACTCATTGTGGTTATGTGGTTGACCTTTGACCAAGGTCACCAGTCAGGAGGGCTGTCTCTGGACACAGGGAGGCGATCGTTGGGAACCTCTTGGATACAGAAGAAGATGGCTCAGACGACACCCTGAGGGACCCCTCTGCTACAGACATGGAACAGGAACAGGGAATAGGACGCAAACTTGCCGTATCCTTGGAATGCGGAACTTTTGTGACGAGTGCAGAACCTTTGAGATGAGTATGTCATGACGAGGATATGCTGATTGTGACGATTGGACCTTTCTTGTAGACTATCAGTGATTTTGTGAACTTACATGGATTTATTCCCAGAGACTGGGGTGTGATGTGTGTGCTTTCCTGGAAATGGGGAGACTGTGCATTGCTTTGTTGTGTTTAATGTCTTGTTTGTGCTTTTATGTTTCAAGTTATTGTGTTGTCACATTAAATGTACTGTATTTCATGCCATTTATACCTTGATCATTGCCTCAATTGTCCTACTTGATGTATTAGTATTAGTTTTTGTAACTGTGGTGTAGTTTTTGTGCAAGACAAGAGGACATGTCTTTTTTATAAAAGAGGGGGTAGTGTGATGACCTCAGCTAGGTCAATGACCCTGTGTACTGGTTGCCCTCTGGCCTATGTGACTCACCCTGACAAATCAACAGGGGAGTATGACGTGACTGTGGCCAAGCAATTTCGCAACCCCATCCAGGGTATATATAAGGATGTAGGTCACTATGAGTCAGTGCTGTCAAGGATGGACATGAGGCAGGGCAAGGCTATTAAGCTACATATTCCTTGTCATGAGTCAAGTTTGTTACATTGATGGAACTCAAAGAACCTTACATCTATTTTGTGCTTCTTCATGACTTACATATATATATATATATATATATATATATATATATATATATATATATATATATATATATATATATATATATATATATGTATGTGTGTGTGTGTGTGTGTGTGTTTGTGTGCGTGCGTGCGTGCGTGCATGCGTGCGTGCGTGCGTGTGTAAAATTAAGACCAAAAACAAAACACAAGTGGACATTTATTTTGGATCATACCACTGTTACTACTACTACTGCATTAATAATAACTAACATTTTAGTCAAACGCATGTCAGTGGCATGCACCTTTCTATTAAATTGACTGAGCTGGCTATGTTGTTAGGTTAAAGGGGAACTAACCCCTTTTGCACTTTACCTCTCAGATGTTAGCTTGGGTCCATAGAAACACATCCCCGATATTCATAACTTGTATATATGCCCTGATAAAGTAATATCGTGCATTTGTTAGCTCCGTGTTGTGATTTACGGAGGCCGCCATTTTCGACTTTCCCGGTGTTTTGCACAGACCGGAAATACGTCACTGTTGTACTATAGGTCACAGGCTATGAGAGCCAAGTGCAATCCAACTGCTTGACTGTCAGAACCAGGCAAAATTTATTAATTGCAATTGAAAAAAGAGCATGTCAGTGTTCTAACCAAGTGTCAAGTAAATTGCCATTGAACAATTTGAGACTACGCAATTATGGAGAAACACTGAAATCTTTGGGAATGTAAATTAGCTTTGTTAAACAGTAATTATAGAATATAAATTTATTAAACTATACCACTGAGGTGCACAAAAATGCTTTTAAGATATTTTATCCTTACATAAGCTTGTTTTCACCTATATACATATATGTAACATATATGTAGCCAGAGCAGAGGGGGATGGGTTATGCCAAAAACTAACACTAGGCCTAACTATTCAATAATATACATGTATACTATGAATGAAACTATAACAAAATTGTGGCATGCTTCAGGTGCCAAGGAATTTTGCCTGTCTTTCACAAGTTAAATGTTGTGAACAGTACAAGTGTTTGGCATGAAGTATTAATTAAATATGGAGTTTGAATTGTAATTTTCTACAAGGCATGCAATACAATTCAGTCTTCCAGTTGCGATTATGATACTGTAGACGTGGATTAATTTAGACTAGATTAAGACCGTTCATTTACATGACACCATTCCCCAACTTTTGGACATGCTTTTTGTGTGTGAGTCTTATAGGCTATGTAACATTTTAAGCATTTAAAAGAAGTATTCAAATTTTGTTCCCAGCAAATATATGCTCAGACATATAGTGATGCCAAATATATTACCAAATATATGCTTAATTTAATCTTATAGTTAAAACAAATTAATCATGCAAATAATCCTTTTATTAAATAGTCCTAACTTTAGTTTGTAAACTCCCGTGCTTATAGTTATATATAATTAAATAAAAAATATGGATACCATGTACAACTGAATGAAATTACCCTGTTTAAATAAAGGTATCTTTGACTTTGACTGACAGCCTAATACAAATTGTTCATTGCAATCATGCTGTATTGACCAGACCTAGTACATAAGTGACGTCACTAGTCATGGTGCCGTGTGCAATAGTGGCGGCCCACAGCCTTGTTCAAAGTGCACAATTAATTAGCTTAAAACAAGACTAAACTAACCTTTTAGACAGTTTCTTGCACTGCAATATATTATTTTACATGTAATTGAACTTTTAAGATAAACATGCAAATGTCCTTTAGTTCCCCTTTAAGCTGGCAAATAGCAATGGGATCATTCAAATAGAAATCAAGATGTCTTAGATCTTAGTCCAAAGAAAATCAATCACGTGCGCAAAATAATGGCAAGTGAACCTTTAGAATATAAATCGTTCATATTCCAGGTGATTGATTTTAATTTCAACATTGTCATTTTACTAAGTAAACTTTACTGTATGAATGCTACACGCCGTCTGTGGCTTGCACTGATTTTCAGATTTGTTCGAACTAACACAATATGTTTATTATTGTAAGGAAGAGTCGAGTTCATGCTCAGCTTGCAAATGTGATTCATCCAATCTACACTCAACAGCAAAAAAGCAATGTCTTAGAAGTAAAATGTTCACAAATGACAGAACAACTACTCAAATATTCTGTATTGTGGAATAAACAGTGGTCAGGTAGCCATTATAGGTGCTATCATGGAACTCCCCTGCCTTAATTAATAATAAGGGTGGGTGGTGGGTGGATTAGGGCTTTACATCCTGTTTTTCTGCACCTGATGTGAAAATACCATGCAATGCTATCATGGCAATGCCTATCTTCAGGTATCTTTTGAAGAGCTTTACATGTTCACATGTTATGATCATATATAGCCTATATAATTTAAAAGCGCATTTTTATGATGTACCATTACTAGCCACACTATCACAGCTGAGACACCTTAGTAATAATTCAATTTTCATTAGCCAGAAAAAAGATTTTGTTCACAGATCTGGTGTCTTGTTCTGTGATGCTGGCATTCTTCACAGGTTATCAGATATTTATTCTTTCTTTCTTTTTTTTTCTTTTTTTTTTTAAAGAATATTCTTGTGTGGCCTGTTGTGGGTGTGTCACTCATGATGGCCAATCGGCCAGATGCCTGCAAGTGAGTCAACACTGGTTACAACAGCAGCATCACAAGCACACATTCTTGATGGATTTTTTTTATTAAAACAAACCAAAACACATACTATGATAGTTACCAATTCAAACTACATTAGTTTTCATAGGAGTGAAATAATGTAAGAAGATATTAAGCTCACTGTTTCTAAAGTTAAACAGCACAAATTGGATCTGTTAATTGCTCTTCATTTATGTTTCTGATAGCTGATTTCATTGAGAGTCATGTACACTAAAATAAACAGGCCAATGTTGCAATGTATGAAATTATTTCGTGAATCTCCATCATTGTAAATCTGTTAAAACTCATTAATCTATCTTTCTCATATCATCATTTCGGTTTTTATATGCTACATTGCCTATTAAATCATTCCTTGAAAAGATTTTATTTTGTTTTTCTTTAATTGTTTCTGCTTGTCAGATTAGCACTTCACAAGAATTGCATAAACTCTGCTCATGAACATCTAATTATTCCGTAATTTCATAGACCTTTTAATACCATAATACCAGCCTAGAAATTGATTAATTTAGTTAGAGTATCCTTGAAACGCTCGGCGAGTGAATTACGTATGGCCAAGGATGAACAAGAGTGAAAAAATATTTTCATATGTGGTCATACGTAGCTCTGAAGCCACTATCTCACATAGCCGAGTGACGATGACGAGTAATGACGATTGCTGGCAAGCAATGAATCGGCTTCACTCTTGGTCATTTGATGCCTAGTGCCAGTGAGAAAAAGCAAGACAGCTCGCTGACAGCTTGCCAATTAATTCAAGTGTGGACCCAGTGTTCTTGCCATCTGACGAAGAGTGAACAGGATTGAAGGAAAGTGAACACAAGCACTCACCGACTGCTCTCCGACAACTCCCGAGCAAGCACACCTCCATTGTCCCGAGTGTTAAGCCAATAACTCTTCTTTACATGCTGGCCACTCGGCGAGGAAATCACGTCCACACAGCACTCCATATGACCAAGAGTACTCGCCGAGTGACCAAGTGTACTCACCGAGTGCACGGCGAGTGCACAGCAAGTTAACCCAGTGTAAATTCCAAGCAATTCCATAACAAAGTTGCTCGGCGACACTCCTAGAAAATTTTAAACATGTTTAAAATTTGTGGGTCCTTATTCTACCAACCCAGAGTGGTTATGATTGGTCTACGAGTATTGCCGAGCGTGCAAAGCCGAGTATTCCCGACTGCCTGATTTTTGAGGCACTCGGCATTACTCGGCTATGTGAGATAGGCCCTTTATACGCGATAGTGTGAACACCCCTTAACTTGCCAGGTAATAATCTGACTAACTTAATGGTTGACTAAGTTAGTAGTCATGTATGCTGGACAAAATCAAATAGCTAAGGTCTCAGTCAAAAGGAAATGCATTAACAGTGTGATTAGTTAAATGAAAACCTGTTTTACTTTGCATTTGAATTTACTATCTCAGAGAAAACATATATAATATTTTCTTATGTTTTCTGGGCAGATAAGAATTGGATAAGAAATGTCAGATGGTCCTTTGAAATATATATATATTATGACAAGCATTATATATATATTAGCGCAAACCCGTGGGGCTAACATCGGCATCATCTTGGTCTTAAGTAATTTGGTAATCTTAGTGAATATAAAAATGGCTAAGTAATGATATGGGGAAAACATCATTGTGATCTCACATGAAAATTTCTACATAAAAAGAATGAGTTCCCTCATGAAAGTATGTGTGCAGTCCCTTGTAAAAAGTAGGTGTTCACTCTTGATCATTGCATTTCCTCATGCACTAACATCAGGTTCCGTGATCATTGTGAGGGAACGCATCACTTTCGAGGTAACGGGATATATCTACGAAGTTGGCATATATATATAAGCAGGAACACAAATGTATTGCGAGCATGTATGATGATTGGAAGTTAGTGCAATAATGATATAAATTTTGATTGTGATCGTGAGGATAATGAGAGAATGCCAATTTTAGTGAGGGAATACGAAAACGTCCATTTTTTATTTGTCATATCTGCATGCTTGGGGGCTCCATACAATTTCATTGTCACTGGGACTATCTTCATACACTTCACTTCCAAGAAATGGTGGAATGCAAAATATAATTGAAATAGGCCTACATTTCACATTTTTGGTCCTCATTGATTTATAAATAAGTTCACAGGTTTGTAGTCAAAATTGTATATTTAGTTATAAACCTATTCATGGTTGCTGCAGCAATAACTTATGTTTATTATTTTCATGGACTTCCGCAAAATATACTGCTATACAACACTGATTTAGTGTGGCTAAAGATAAATATACACCAACATTGTTGAATGTTGGCCTTGGGCCTTATATTTGTAGGGTGAATTTAATGGTCAATGCAAAACAACCTGCTACGTCAAACAATATGTAAAACGTATGTGTCATGCACTACTTTAAATTAAAAAATCTTTGTAATATATAAGAAAGACTTTTATATAATTACATCCAAATGTCTTCAAAATTTTATTTTTTCTGTGACATTTTAGCTACTGATTGGTCAATTCTGTCAACTGTAATTCTTTAAAATAGCAGACGTGAAGTCATGGCCATACACAGCTTGGATCTTTGGTTTATCCAAGCACACAGCAACGCTGTTATGACTTCAGCATGATGTCACTACGAGTTTTGTTACCTTTTGAAATGTAGCATGAAATATATGCAAGCACAGAAAACTGACATGACTCTCGCAGATTAAAATTGAAGAGTGATTCTACATAATACACAATGATAATAACAGTGCAATGCTCAATCAAATGCTTTCAGATGTATTCTATTTTATATATTTCTTTACGCCTCCATTTAATTTAAAATCCTAAAATGAATTACCTAATTGGTGTATTTGTAGGGCGAATGTAATAGTCAATGCACCAATCTATATGTTAGGTTTTCAACTTTTGTTACCATTTAAAAAAGAAAAATTATTTATTTTATCCAAGTTGTCAGGAGCAGTAGGTACTACAAAGCAATATTTATTACTCAGTTATTACAACAAGGATGACATTCGAACTAAGTTATCATGTAAATTCAATTCAATGCGCCTTTTTAATACCATTGATAAGTTACCATATATAAATCGATGAAAAAACACGTGGTTAGGCTATTTTTGGTATCAAGTCGAAACGTCCAAAAACCGAAAACGTCCAAACCCATAACGTCCGATTCCCTAAACGTAGTAAAAGTGTCCGAAATAGTTAAGAATAGGAAATTATATTTACTTCAAGTTAAAATAGTTCATGTGTACATAGCCAAAATTTAAAAAAATAATCGGATGTTTCGGACATTTTTCAGACGATTGGGGAATCGGGCGTTTCGGTTTTCGGACGTTTTGACTTGCATTCCTATTTTTATATACACGCGACCGCAGCTCCTAGGGGCCGTTTGCAGAACTGGCAAGCCAACAACGCCATGGCGAGAGAAGAACTTGCGGCCCCATTGTAAAATAAAATGAGGAATAATTGAATAACACCTGAAAAAGCATAAAAAAATATAAGCTGAGCTAAGTTAGTGTATTGAGCGCCGAAGTCAGTGGCCTGTGCTTTGACTCAGGGCTTTGACTTGTGATGTCACAATTTCAAAAAGAGGCTGAAAGGCCCTCAGCAACGGCCTCACAATGGACGCACAAATGTCTTACTGGTTACTGTACACTTTTACCTTAAATGAGGAATAATAAAGTAAATAACACCTGAAAACTCGCAGAAATTAAACCTGAGCTAAGTTAGTACATAAACTATTCCCTGGTAAAATAATACTGGCCCAAGATCCAGCCAAATCAGAGTTTACCTCTGGCAAAAATCGGCGACCCTTACAGGCCTTAGCACAATATAGAAGTAGATGTGATGATAAGCATATACTAAAACAGTCATTCAACTACATGTTTGAACTTCATGATAAGGGACCCCGTGATGCACCCAGATCCGAGGTAAACAATTAAAGAAAAAATTTATTCCAACTTCATGACAACATGCATAACATTGATATATGACAGTACTAAACCGAAAAATAAGAACTATAAAAGTTTCAAACAAGAATTTAAACTGGAACAATACCTTTGCCAGCCACAAAATGTAAACAATTCGTGTGCCCTACTAAGATTTAGAATTAGCTCTCACAAATTGAAACAGGGTGATACAACCAAAAACTCCCGTAGAACCAAGAATATGTATTTACTGTTATGCAGATGAGATGGAAGATGAAATCCACTTCCTACTAAATTGCTCCCTATACATTATCGAAAGGACAGAACTACAAAATTTCATTAAACCAACTCGTGCCAAACTATGATAACTTAAAGGGGTGCTAAAGGACAATTGCATGTTGATTTTAAAAGTTTACATACAAGTAAAAGAGTATATTGCTGTGAAAGGAAATGTCTTAAAGTCGGGTTTGGTATGGTTTTAAGACAATTTGCGCCACCCGCCACAACGCTGGGGGCCGCCATTGCACACGGCACGCAATCTGGTGACAAGAACAAATAGCGCAACATAAAAGGTGTTAATTGTACTTAATTGCAACCCAGCATGATTGCACGTTGATTGCAATGAGTAATTTGTAATATTAAAGGGGAACACAAGGAAATGTGCGTGTTAATTTTAAAAGATATATTAGATGTCAAAAAATATATTGTAGTGAAAACATATGTTCAAAAGTAAAGTTTAGTATGATTTTAAGCCGGTTAAAAGTGCAATTTTCAACATCCCCCGAAACGCTGGAGGCCGCCATTTTTGCTCACGCCACACAGGGCTGGTGACGTCACTTATGTCCTAAACAGAATATAGATAGCTCTGGACAGATTGCAATTATTCCATTTCATCGTTAATTGCAATTGAATGAAAAGAACTGTATGAATAGATAGATTACTTGTACTTCTTTTGGACTGATATGTATTAGGCTTCCATAATCTGAATGCCTATAACACTTTCACCCCAAGTAAGCCTGGTGTTATAAAATAAACAAGAGACTGTACAATAGGGCTATATCATAATATAATTCAACACTACAATAACATATTGAAAACTATCAAAAAAAATTAATGTATTGAATACCTTTTTAATTATTTACCAATGAAGGGAGTTTACAAAAATACATATTTATAAATATATTATTGCAGTTCTTATTACCACTACATGTTAACACCATGTAATTATAATTTATATAATAAGTTTACATTTAGTATCACTATCAGCTGGGTACATGTATATGTTCCTAATACACTGTATTGAGTTTTCTAGATTTTATTAAAAGGACGTTCCCTTCAGTAATCTTCACAAGATTATCATAAGGAAGAAATATTAAAGGGCCATCCAAATTGATAGGTTTCTAAATATTGAATCCCGATATTTTCTAGTAGGCCAAAAAGTTATATTCACCATCAGTGTCACAATTACATTGACTTAAAAGCAAATCAGCCTGACACCTTGTCATCTAGGTGCTAAGTGCAATTACGTAAAAGCCCTTACGTCCATGATTTTATTAACCAGTCATGTTCATTGCAATTATACTAAAGGCAACTAAACTGCGAGGCATGAACAGGTAGAAAGACGGTGCTGACACCAATAAGAAAATTAATTTGCGGCTCTAAAAGCTGTGAAAAAATAAGTTATCTATGACTTGTAGTTGCTGTGATATGAGTTTTTAATAATGAGGGAAATTAGGCATACAAAAAAGCAAATCTATAAAATGTAGCCTATCATAGATTTATTTGAAACTCACATGTGACAATACACCCAAAAAATTAGTAATGGATTATTGTTAGCAATATAATTGCATTGCTTCACATATTTCAATGGCAATTTAGTGACACTTGGTAAGAACCGTGAAATTCTTAGTATAACAAATGTTTAAGCGCAATTAACCTGTTTCTGAAACTTGGACTGAAATGCAGGGTCTCTAGAACTCTAGCCTGAGACCTAAGACAACAGTGACGTATTTCCGGCGAGTGTCAGACGCCCGCGAAAGTCAAAATGGCGGCATCCAGTGTTCACAAGACAGTGCACATATACAAGTTATGTATAGCGTGGATGTGTTCCAATGGACCAAAGCTAACATCTGAGAGGTAAAGTGCTGAAGGTGTTAGTGTCATTAAACACACCAGAGGCAACAAAAGCTCTCAATAAATTCATATATAAAGGTTTAGAAAATAGAACTAAAATGAAATAAAATAGAATATTATAACAATCTAACTAAGAAAAAGTACCATTAATAAGATCAAAAAAATATTAATAAATATATTAAAAAATGATAATTAAAAAGTAAACTAAATTAGAATAAAGGATACCGCTAACTAAGAAATAGAAATGAAAACTACATAAAATTGATGAGACTCTTAAGGGCGTTCACTATCACGTACAAGAGCTACGTATGATGATGGATGGGGTTTTTTTTTCTTGCTCGTCCTTGTCTATACTTGATTTATCCGCCGAGCGTTTTACGTATACTCGCGCTAATTCTGGTTGCGCTTGACCACTCACGGACATACGTGGAGACGGCAAACGTTTTAAACATGTTTAAAACTTTGTTTATATTAGTTAAGGAACTTGCTCGGGAGTCAGTCGGCGAGTGTCCTATGTACGTTCTACATACGTAGGCCTACGTAGCCATACGTAACCATACATAGCCATACGTGGCCACTGTCCATCCGTACATAGGCCTACTCGCCATTCACTTGCACGGTCAATCTACGTACGAGCGATCTAGGAGCGATCTACGAGTGCTTCACGGATGCCACACGGATGGTGATCTACGAGTGCTTCACGGATGCCTCACGGATGCCTCAATGATGCTTGGCGACGGATATTTGGCAGCATTTAACGGACGTCCGGCAAGTGATTTACGACGTTCGTCGAAAGAAGTTAAACGTGATTAACAGAGCCACAAGTGAGCACGTATATAGGCCTATAGCTAATTGTTGACGTATGTGAGCTAGGGTGTGGCTGAGGCCCCAAAGTTACCCAATCCAACCTAACCTTTTCCTGGAATTGTCTTTTGAACAAAGGAACACGCATGTGCAGTTTCATTGAAATTGATACCTTTCTACCAATAGCACAACTCGCATGAAGTTTTACACTAGTTTATATAGGATTTTTCCAATGATTTTCCGCTTTCGTCAGATTTGGCACTAGGTAAATTGAATTTTTTGCCGATTTCTTACATAGTCATATGTCTAGTCAATAGAAGTGAGATACAGGCCTGTGAAAACTATTTTGTAGTACCGCTCCACTGATGGCTTGGAATAATTCGGATTTGGAGATTTTTTATGTATTTTCAATATAGATCAATCTGTTATTTGAAATATATATTTAAAAAAAAAGTAGCATTTGTATTCCGTACCAATGGTAGGGATGAAGAAAAATGCCACAGTTCTAATAAATCTATAACTTTCCTTTTGAAACTCACCTATTATACTTGATCCAATATTATATATATACTATTTTTTGTACTCATTTCACTGATGATATTTGCAGCTGAAACCTGTTGGAAGTGTTCAGGGCACTACGTAAGCACCTGCATCTCACATCTAATGACTAAACTCATGACCAGATGAAAAATCTGCAAATAAATCCATTTAATAATATCCAGTGTAAAATCAAAGCCTGTTATCATATTTAGTTGTGATGGGATGGCATAAGTTTTTAGATGTTACTAGTCTCAGAATTGTTTAATAGGAGGAAGACAGAAACACCACTGTGAACAAGTTAATGTGCACATTACAGAGTGACAGCCAACACTATGCAAAGTATTGATGATAAAATACAATAAAATGTGCCATATCGCTGGTTAAAAAAAAAAACAGATTTTTTTTTTTTAAACCACACTGATGATTATAGAACAACAAATAAATTCACATCACAATTTTTATCTAAGGGAAAATATAAATACATTTTTTTTAATAATTTTCTAACCCTTGAATTCAATTGATATCCATACTAGCACCAAATTACTTTACTTTTCTGGTGCATTCAATTTTAATTTTTTACAGTGCTTTTGATCTAGCTTTTTTCACAGTACTGCTGATGAGTATGTAACATTAAAGCATTGTATACATGCAAAGTACAAACATTCAGCCTTTCCTTTTTTTAGTGTTATTATTATGCAAGTATAATTCTGCAGTGGGACTCGTAAAAGGTTGCTCACTTCAATTCCGACATTTTGATGAAACAAAACAAAGAAATTTCATTTTCGGACACCTTTTACCATACCAACATTAGCAGTATACTCTGACATAATTAACACTTTAAAAAAAAATTCTTTTTAGTTTTGTTAATTTGTCAACATGACATGTGGTCTGATTATTTTTAGCTTAGCTGTGCATCAAAAAGTACATAGAACTGCTGGTTTTTTTTTTAAATTGAATTGTTCAGTAACAAAACTGCTTATCATATCACTCTGATCAGTTCATTTTTGCCTCAAACAAGTATAACTTAAACTTTACATTATTATACCCCCTTTGAATTTAAGAATTGAAAATCACACAATATGTCTTTTTTCATTTTATATGTGATATGAATACTCCTATTATTATTAAAATTTAAAAATCGAAATATGATTTTGTTAATTTTATATCTTACATATTATGTATGACATGCTTTCCATTGTTTGGTGTAACATGTTTCTTAAATTTCATCCAATAACTCAAACTATTTTGTATATTTTTATCACAAAAAGGTATGTAGAAGAACCTATTATTTTGCTTGCTGAACAAAATCTGTCCAGTGTAAATGCACAATATATATTTCAAGTCAAGGAATAGATATAAACCAATACAACTTAAGCTATTTTATGGAGTCTTTGAAAATTGCAAATTTGACGTATAGTGCAGCTTTAATTGCACTGTTGATTTAAAAAAAAATAACATTTTCATTGATTAAATATTTTTAAATTTTATCCTTTTTAAGTGATTATCATATCACTCATTAAACATACACACATGCTTGTTATCACTAACAAAGGGCAATGATGCATTCAACTAACTGTGCCTTGGGCATTTTTTGCTCCTCAAATAATCTTTCAACTTTGCACACATAGATTGAGCATGCACACCTGTTGATTGTAATGAGCTATACAGTCATCCGAGCACATGGCATTTTATCATATTCTGCTCTGAATGGAAGCTTGATATCATATTTGGCTGTGCTACAAGCCAACCAAAGCCTGTTATCATATTCAGCTGTGATGGGCTGGCATAAGTTCTCAGATGTTGCTAGCCTGCTTGTGTGCTTTGTGTAGGCATTATCGTCAATAGGAGGAAGACAGAAACACCACAGTGAACAAGTTAATGTGCACATTACAGAGTGACAGCCAACACTACGCAAAGTATTGATGATAATATACAACATACTGTGCCACATCACTGATTTAAAAAACACCGATTTTTTGTTGTTGTTTAAAACACACCCTGATGATAATAGAACAAAATAAAAATTCACATCACAATTTGTGTTTAAGGGAGAATAGTAATAAAAATTGCAAATTTTCTAACCCTTGAATTCCATTGATATCCATACCAGCACCAAATCATTTCACTTTTCATGTACTTTCAATTAGATTTTTTTCTACAGAGCTTTTGATCTAAGTTTTTTACAGTACTGCAGATTAGTATGTATATACAATGTACAAATATTCAGACTTTCAATTTTTTTGTGTTATTAGTATGCAGTGTGACTTGTGAAAGGTTGTTCACTTCAATTCCAACACTTTGATGAAAAATAAATAAAAATTATTCATTTTAGGACACCTTTAACCATACCAACATTAGCAGTATACCCTGAAATAATTAACACTTGTTTTCATTTTTGTTAATTTGTTTGAGTGGTCCAGGATCCGTGGCCACAGCTCAATATGATATCAGCCTGAGGGCATGAAAATTACGTCATTGTGATATCATAATGGCCTTAGTGTAGTCACCCTGGCACTCTGATGGTCAGGAGACTCATGTTTTATCAGTGTCTTTTTCAAGATGCTGATCTTGATCTTGCTCATATAAATTAAATGTTGTATATGTGTTATGACTTATTATTCATTGGAACTGTATTATATTGATTGCGTAAATGTATATATATGGATGAACTTTACATTATGTCAATACAGGCTTTAAATTATATGAAACAAATGCAGTGACCAAATTGCCAACATGTATAGCAATGTGATTTGTTGATCTATAATCTGTAGTATTAGTCTAGTTCATAGTCATAGTTCTGTAATGACAAATGGTTCAAATGTGACCCAATATATGTCAATAAAATATATCTATCTATCTGACAAAAAAAACTTCTTTTTTTTCCAAAGTCGTGGTCGACATTTACTATAAGCAACAGGCTGTCAGTTTATAGAAATATTAAATTTCCTTAAAATGCATATATTGCATTATGAAATTTCAGCTATATTGTATTGTTGCAAAACATCTGAAATCACGGTGATGTATTGTTATATTTTATATATTCATATTAATTCTGATTTCCTTATCAATCCAGTGAGCTTGTAAAACTGCATGACAGCCTGTATAGGCCAATAATGAAAGTTTTTTTTTTTGTAAATTAAGCAATGGAAGGTGTAGATATTTACCCGTTAAGTTATGAATAAAATTGTTAATTTTGTGTGATAAACCTTCAATATAATGCATTAGGCTCACCTTTTCCCTCATTGTCTTCCTAATCATTATAATAATGATCACTAAACCATTGTCCAGCATCCCCACTCCACCAATCAGAGCGTAGAACTTTAGATGAGTATTTGCCTCATTGTTATTCCATTGTGACGTCATGATCGAATCTTCTGACGTCCCATTGGACGAGTTCCATGGCGTCATTGAAGAACTTTCTAGCGTCATTGTGTCATTCAACATCAGTGGTGTTATTTCTGTAGCCATTTTGATTCCTTTTGCTATTTAGAAGGTTAGAACAATTTATTTATAAAGTGATGTCCACGTCTATGGCATAATTAGCATTCCTGAAATAAGAAAAAAATCGAATAAGAAAAAAAATGTATTTCTTGAGAGATCAACTATATAGGAAAAATATTGGTATGATAATTTTAATTTTGCAAATACATTGTTAAATTGTTTTCTAGGTATATCATTATTAGAAAGTATATGGGGGAAATACAGTGAAAATGAAAACTAACCTAAATATCCTGAGAGCTCCAATCCATGTATATAGCATTTGGTTCACGTCGGCCTTTAAATAACTCTTTGTAATCTCCTAGTGAGCGCCTCTTGAACTAACTTCAGTGTACTTGGATTTTTTGAGGCTATATTTTTCCAAGGATCTCGGAGGCAGAAAGCCTTATAGGCCTACAATTATCAGGGGCGGGCCCAGAAAGATTTTCAGGGGGGGGGGGATTCCAAATTAAAATATATAGCACTACATATGAATGAATGAATGAATGAATGAATGAATGAATTTCTGACAAAACCGAAGGTCAATACAAACCTATGTGTCAAACTAAACTACATCTACATATTATTAAACATTATTAAACATCCAACCTTTAAAAGGTATGAGCACCATACTGCAAAATAATACAAAAATATATATATAGAGCAAAAAAATAATAGAATATTTTATAAAAAAAAAAAAAATTTTTAAAGTCGGATTAAAATACAAAAATTAAAAATAAACAGTAAATATTTATATGACATTGGGTTTCCATTTTTTATTTAAAACCTCAAGGCTCGGTGCCTCTTGAGCAAGAATGGATAATTTCTCCCATATCACAACACATTCATACCTTCAAGAGTGTAACCTATAGATATAGATATATCAGGGGCGGGCCCAGAAAGATTTTCAGGGGGGGGGGGGGATTCCAAATTAAAATATATAGCACTACATATGAATGAATGAATGAATGAATGCATTTCTGACAAAACCGAAGGTCAATACAAACCTATGTGGTCATTCCATATCTACCATATCTACCATTATTTTGGTACGCACAACATCAGCACTATATCTTATACAGTCTGTAACTGTTTACTATAAATCTTATGTTAGGCTTATTACATTATTATAATTATACAAATACAAATAAACTGTCCGGTTGGTAGTCCGTTAGATGCTAGAGATTATGCTTAGATAATTATAATCCTCTGCAGTGCATATATATATATATATATATATATATATATATATATATATATATATATATATATATATATATATATATAGCTTCAAATACACACATTTTTGAAAATGTGTGTATTTGAAGCTATGATACCATTTCTAAATTGTACTAGGCAACGAGGAGGGTGTTTGAACCCCCCCCCCCCCCCCCCCTGGATCCGTTACTGCCAAGTTATGACCTTTAATTGCTAGTGTAGCAGTCTCTCGATAGGTGGCACGAGACGCCTACAACGCCATCTGACTTACTTTGCACAAAATTTGACACTCACGTGAAAAATGACAGCAGCGCGCGCTCTATTGGAAGTTTCAGTCATACTTGTTTGGTTGTTATGTAAAGGTTGTAGTTTGATAGCAGAAGCTGTTTATATCGTCTTTTTCGGCATTCCAACGAAAAACAGGATCATGGTGGACCTTGCAAAGATAGGGAAGAACATGGTCAAGTCAGTGGCCACTGGAGAGGTGGGTGTCAAAGACGGCTAGCTGTCAAATTTACCTCATTAACAATGACTATGAGTGTCATTTGATCCTATTACATAAGCTGCATGCTAATGAGTTCGTTTTTTGTTTATTGACAATGAAGGATTTATGTAATATCTGATAATTGATCATTAAATAGCTATATTGCTAATTTGTTGTCCTTATAATAAGGCTTATTACAGTAGGGCGTGGCCCAGCCTTTAGAAGAGTACCTAAGTGTTAATTCATTAAGATTGGATGGTACTCTCACAATGAATGAATGATGTCAATCATCTAACCTAAAGACAGGCAACAGCTAGTTTTATGATGCACTAGAAATTAAAGCTTAAATTACTCGATCTACTCTATTCACATTGACGTCAGTCATTGTACTCTAAATTTTAGATGGTGGCTTTGGAAACCCTTTGGAAAGACCATACATGCGTTATCACATTCCTAAGACGTTTTGGATGACAACTGTGTCGCCTGTACTCCAGGTAATTTTAGGTTGATAAAGGTATATGTTCACGGCCATAAATATGATAAGACTTAAAAAAAAGATCTTGGGTCTTCTCCCAATCTCAGGGCAATTATTTTAAACTAAGGGGCAATTGATCGAAAATTTAAAAATAAGTTTAAATTTCATACTGAATAAGATTATAACCTTTCATTTTAGTCAGCTAATTTGATGTGCAAGTGAATGTTTTTTTAAAATACCTTTTGCTTTGGTATATGTATGTGTTTTTTGGGAGCATATAAATATACTTATAAGTTATAAGTAGCTATTTATAAACGTTGCAAGGTCATAGCTCTGAGCCTTAATTGCAGTCATGCATGATACATGGTATATTTTCTGATATTTTAGGCATCTCAGTGCCCTGAAACCCCAGCTTGATGCCCATAATGTCAGACATGTTGGAATCGGCTTGGAGGAACTAGGGGTCGAGGACTTTGTGAAGGGAAATTACTTTGATGGAGGTTTGTGGAATAATATTGAAACATTATTAGTTTGATGTAGAGTAATGTTTAAGAGCTATACAAAGAAAATTTGGTTAATTTTGTTATAGCAATATTTCTACTCCCTGTTTACCTTGCAAGAGGCATGGACTTGGACTTAACGATTGATATGCAAGAAAATTTAGTATCAAAGCATGAATGCTAGCTATAAGTTATAAGAACGGCTGGAGTTTTGGTAAGAAAGACCTATAATGTCATAGAAAGTAGTGATGTTTAGTAAATTATAGTAGTCCTTAGGAGAAGGTAAAATCCTGCTTCACGAAAATAGCCACAAGGTGGCATTGTAGGTGTCAGGATGAAAAACAGGAGGCGTTTGCAACCCTCCTAACGTCACGTACCTGAAGCACGTTCATGACTCGTGGGTTGCTGTCAATCATACCATTGACCTTGATATGGTAAGTCTGAAATGCCACCTGGTGGTTATTGCGTGAAGTAGGGTTTTACCGTATGCTTAGAACTACTAATTATCACTTAATTTGATATTGCGCACGTTTTGGTTTATTTTGTTTGCAGAGCTTTATATAGACTCGAAGAAATCTTGCTATCAAGACCTTGGGTATAAAAGGTAACCTAAGAAAAATGTTTGGGCTTTGTGATTTTCACATATGTGGTCTTATTATTATTGACTGCCTTTCTTTAATAATAGTATTTCTTCCAAATGCAAATTTTTTTATATTTGTTTTGAATGTTTGTTTGGTGCCACAGCTTTCATAAATATTATAGAGTTGTGTTCTTAACTGTTGTTAATTTCTAATCTATTTTTATAGAACTTAAAACATTCAAGGTTTTGCTGACCTGGTATATGTAAAATAATGGTAGTTTAAAATTGTTTTTGAATGTGTATGGCTTTGTTTTAAATATGAGAATCTCTTTAGGCTTGGTGTGTTTGGAGCAATAGGTTCTTTGATGAAGAAAAAGGTCAGAGAAGCTCTGGCTGCTGTGAGTATGCTTTTTCTTTAAATTTTAATGTACTTGAAAGTTCAGTACCTGAAAACTATGGGAATCTGAAATTTTGCACATTTAGTTTATTCAAATTCTATTTTTAGGGCATAAAATATCAGGATACTGTGAATGATATCAATGACAGGTGGATATTCCATATTTCTGTAATTTCCATTTATTTTTACAGTTTTCTTTTCTCACAGGTTAAGAAGCAAAAAATCACAGGTGATATGAAAGGTGATGGCTTTCAAAATGGTGGGACTATAATTGTATCGGCGGGTAAATACCTCCATACTGTTTTGTTCTAATGGGACTGAATTAATGGAATTTGTGAACTAGTATTGCTAAACGATACATTTAATTGTTTCATTCGCAATTTAAAGGTGGAAAAGAGTGCCTTTTGAATTTTGTCCAAGAAGAGGCGTCCGACCATGTGGCATTAGAAGATGTTTTGAAGGTAAATTGATGAAAGACCAAAATATGGAAGTTAAGACAAAAGAAAATAATATCCTTTTTCCCTTAGTTTACAAAATAAATTATGTTTTATTGATCAAGCTAAATATTATTTTGGCCATTCAGAAATATAATTTTTATTTTCAATCTTTTATGTTACTTTGCTGTCATAATGATTATCTTTTTTTATAGCCATGTATTATATCCATTATTGTCATATATTAAAAATTACACAGACAATATTTTATTTAAAGCTTAGTCATCTGTAAAGACACCATTTTGTTTTTGTAATCACCTGGTGAGTTTTATTTATAACAAATAATAGTTAAGACATGTCTGATTGTTGGTGCTATTTTCTGACTTAATTCTAGGCATTGAAAATAGAGGGAGCTGCAGTCGAGGAGCAGGGAGCAACGGGTAATTCCCCAAAAGTGCAATGTGATGAAGATGTTTGTACAATTAAAAAGTAATCCCTAATTGTGTCTAATTATTATATTTTATGTGATGGTGAATGATGATAGCTTGCCTGTATTTGTAAGAGTGTGAAATAATTACTTTGGAATAAAAACAGGAATAAATTACTAACATATGTATGGTTTCAAATTTGCAGAATAGACAATTTTTGTGATATTATCGGGTATTGTGACTAAATATTGCCATGCAGAGTTATTATTACCATGCAGAATTATCATTGAGTTTTTGTGTTAAAACCAAGTGATGTAGCTGTATGTATTCATGAATTATTAATGGCGAAAATCATTGTACAGTACCTCAAGATGTATGCTTTGAATCCAAAAAAAGAGTGAATGGCTAATTAATTGTACAGATGTATTTGATTTTTTGAGATTATATTTTTGTAATATTTTTTGTATTCTCAATACTCAATCAACTCCAGGCATAATCTCGCTTGTTTTTTGCTCTCTATATTGAAAGAAAATTCAATTTGTTCCTGGCAATATGTTGAAGTACTTTCGAATGAAGTTCTAATTTTGCTTGGCTGTATGATCTGATGTTAGTAAATTTGTATGAAAACTGACATTAATGAAAGTTTTGCCACATATGAATGCAACTTATTTTGTAACTACTCAACTTATTGACAGTAAAAGAAACCAATGTACCTGAACTACTTGTTGTTGTTATTAATTTAAAATTAAGACATATTTTGTGACGATACTTATAAACATCTAATAGTATATTGATGGGGCTACAGTTGTGCACATATTTTCAAGCAGCAGATCCGGGAATTTGTGAATGGGGTTGCTAGTACTGAAGGCATGAAGCCCATGTAGGGTGAATGCAATTATAAGTGGTGAAAAAAAAAAAAGTTTGGTTATAAATATAGTGGAGGTTTCCCCTGCTCCCAACCTGGCTACCCCTCTGCCTATGTTTGCGCTGTGCATTTGATATTTACTTTGCATTTGAAATAAGAATTACTGGGGTGTTGAGCCGTGCATAAACCATAATATTATGCGTTTGCAGTTTAGTTCCATTTTTGACTGGCTGGTGGCATGACCGTGCATGCAGATGACAGCGCCACCTGCATGATATATAGAGAACTTGGGCTGATTAATGGGAAAGGAACCGTGCAAAAAGTAATGTTTTGGTAGATGGGGTTTGTTTTTGATGTCTTTCATTTACTGAAGTGTGTCAAAGTGTATGATTAGTAGTAAAAAAAATTGTACTCACACAACACAAATAGTGCTTTTTGTCAAAAGCCGATTTGAATGGAAGCTGTCCTAAAAACTTCACGAAATGGAATTGGTTACAAACTGGGAAAATATTGTGGTCACTGACACTGTAGTCTGTAGTCAGTGTAACTGTAAATGACCTATTAAGATCTAATCATCAGGTAATACCTATGATCAGATCTTAATAGGTCATTTCAATAATACCTACTAGTACTGAGTATTAGGTATTTGACAAATAACTATTTAATAGGTCAGAACTGACCTATTTCTGTCAATAAAAATCGATCTATCTACCTTTTAAACAATTTATGAACCATACTGTATTTGTTATGTTACATGGTTTATGTCCTCACAAAAATGGTTTTGATATATTCCAGATCAAGAATGAACAGTGGACAAGTCGACCACATAGTGATGGTTAATCTGTTTACGTGAAATTGAACAACAATGAGTGACCGTGACATTTGGAGCGCAAGAATCTTCCGACCAGAGGATTACTCTGCAGATTCACTATGGAAGATATGTTTACGATTTTGCGCAAAATATCCTCTGACTTTCTGCGTCAAGGAAGTGACAGTTCATGAGAAAGTTGGAAATGAGAATCATGAGAGTGGCCGCGAAGAGGCCTTGTACGTTCTTCGGAGTTCAGTTTTCTTGCCTAGTCAGATCAGTGACGCTCTTCTGGCAGAATTATCGAGTCAAAACGATGTCTTAACGGAGACATTACTGCATATCTTCACAGACTTGGATAAATGCCAGTTGCGTAGTTTAAACCTAAGGGGATCTATGGTTAATGACAAGTATCTCAGTGAACTTATGAAACATCGCCCTGTACATCTAAATCTTGCCGAATGTTCACATCTAACCTCACAGAGTTTAATGACTTTCACATCATATGGACAGAACTTAGTGATGCTGAGTATCGGTGCTCATTGGGGACTCTTTAGTGACCTTGATTTTGCTCACGATGGAAGAGGCAACTCGGAAATGTTTCAACTTCTCATTCAGCACGGTCCGAAGTTGCCACAGTTACGAGCTTTAACTATGAAGGGTTTGGAAGGTCACCCTTCTTGGCAGACAACGCATGTGTTGCAATGGTTCCTCAAACCCATGCCGCCTCTGACGCACATTGACATTTCTTGCTGTGATGTTGCGTTGGAAGGAGTAGAAAACCTGAGTCACCTCCCTACGCTGAACAGACTTATCGCACACAATGTCAAATGCGAAGAAGATACGTTTATCCAGATTGGAAAATGCAAGAACCTGCAGTGAGTACTGGGCACTGAGTATATTTTTTAAAGGCAGCTTTGTGGTACTTAGATAAGATACATGTATACAAATCCTTCTTAGAATTATCGGGTTATTCCTGTAAATAAAGAATTAACAACTCCTGATTCTGATTAACTGTTTGTGCTTCTAGTTTTATCATTACTTATAATCTAATGCATTCTAAAGTCTAATTTCAGTAATACAGAATTAGGGATGTGATTTTTCCGTTGTTTTTTTTTTTGGGGAGGGGGGGGGGGGGAGTTTTCAGCCTTATTATACCATGCAAGTATAAGTATGCATGCCCCCGGACCCCCTAGAATGCCTTCGGTACTCGCACTTACTGATCCTGAAATTTTCAGGGTTTTTTATCATAGACTATTAATAGGCCATGTTGTTCTTTTTCAGGGCATTAGATATTTCACAAAGTCGAGCTAATAATATTCAGGTGAAGGAACCAGGGAGTACATTGATAAAACTTTTGAAAGATCTTCCTAACTTGCGATGGTTAGACATCAGCGGAACATACTTGTGCACTGAGTTATCCTCGGAAGAATTAAAGGATTCTGAAGATGTGTAAGTTTACAATGTATTATTTGACCATATTTAGCTATTTTGTAAAGGCAGATATACAATACAGATTGCCCCACTGTGCATCAAACACAGATGCAATGATGTGGGTCAATTACCTAATATATACTATATATATTCATGGAATGTTTGGATAACTGAAGGGAACATGGGAAAGATTGGTGTCCGTATCCAAAATGGCAGTGTGGTTCAGAGACTGAGACATCGGGATGATTATTCTATTCCTAGAAATATTATTTTACATAGCGAGAGATTCAGATCACTGAAGCACGTTATAATAAAACATGACTGTACTATGAAAATGGATAGTGAATGGTGCGTTGCAATAGTTCTTTGACTTATCATGCTTATGTTGCTTAATTTTTGCACAGAACGGAATCAGTTTTCTCCAAAGGACTGGAGGGTCGTCAACTAGATTTTCTCGGTCTCCTGATGTGTACACGTTCTCCATGTTTGTGGCCCAATCTTCCCGCAGCAAAGGTATTTATTGTTGTATTGATATATATATTTCTAAATAGTTTTTTTCGTAACTGTCACTGTGAAAGTAATTGTTACGGCAGTATAGGTATTTGTAATAGTGTCAAAATGTCAGCCCGATCAGCCAACTTTTGTGATTTCATGTTTACCATTATAAGGCTTTGTTGACATGTTCGTGATATGTTACAGCATAACCAAACTAAAGTTTGATCGGTGCTGGAATATATCTTTATTGTGTAGATGCTCCATGGTTATTTTTCTCCTAGTGGCCCCCTGCCAGCGGCATTCTGTGCCTTTAGGGGTCTCCTCCGTTTATATTAATGTTTGTGTCAGAAATTCATGGATTTTTTTGTAATGCTCTAGTGTTAAGATAGAAATAAATTGGTTGAGAGCACAAACGTTTGTGATGGCATACATTGTTCCATGAAGTCTCAATACACATGCTCTTTCATCTTGAACTGATCTTTTTGTCAGTTATTATTTGGTCTTGTCAATGAAATCCCATTGTCCAAACTTTAGACATTTACACTTTACAGGCTAGAATACCTCAGCAAAATCGCTTGATTTAAATAAAGACATTTTAGGATGATTAGAAAACTTCAGTTATTTTCCACAAATTTCAGATCACAGGGGAATATCAAGAGGAACACATTCTGCTCGCTTTGGAGATGTATGGCCAGCGACCGTTTTTCTTACGAGGTGCTCTTTTCCGCCTTCTCAACTTCCTACGTTCTGTCGGTGTTGTGGACTTGAAGCGCACTCTGTTGGGGATTCTGGAAGCCATGCGTCAGCAGAAGAGAGATGGGCCATTGCAACAGTTAGCACTGTAAGTGTCATTAGCTAAATTGTAAATATGTTCAACCCTCCTGCCATTTAATATATGTATGATTTATTTGTACTATGTTACAATTATATGTGAAATAAGTGGAGAAAAAAGAGATAGATAAGATGTAAGTTTACGGCCAAGGTTTGACACCCAGGAAATGTACCCCAGGCAAATCTCGCAAAGTTGAGGCATTATCATAATTTATTCATGTGGCTCACATGATCAGAGCTTTCAAACTAAGAAAAACAATTAGATGGGCTTGTCCGCCGTTTACAGTGTATGATATCTACTCATATGGAGAGTTAAAACAGTTTACCTTGTTCAGAATCAGTTTTCATAGCTTCAATTAATGTATAAACACAATTTAGGCCATGTCACAGCGAGGTCAACTAATTTACATATAACGTTTGGGTCTCTGCTGATTGGCTAGTTTGGAGCCCAGTCTCGACTTATTTACTGGAGCCTTTGCTGGAGTGAGGTTTGATCGAGTCTAGAATATAATAGAATAAAATAACTTTATTATAACCTGTAAAGGTAATTCTTGGCTTGCATCAATAAAAAGTTTATAAAAGGCATAAATAATACAGTATTCACACCCTACACGGCAAATCAAGCTCTTTTGGGAACCATTGTCGCCATACTGGAATTTGGTGAGCGAGTGGACGAGAGGAAAAAATTTGGTTGGATATTTTTCTAGGGAATAACATATTAAAGTCATCAGACAAATCGGGCATAAACTTTTCGTTTCGTATCCGTCATTCTATTCCGTCAAATGTATGACAAAAATAGCACCTAAATAGATGGGATTAGTAGCCGCAAAACACTCCCCTGACTTCTCTGGTCTTTTGCTTAAATACTAAACAGCCTATAGCTTTCATTTCAAGCTTACAACTTACTT
This sequence comes from Alitta virens, assembly GCA_932294295.1. Classification (NCBI taxonomy): domain Eukaryota; kingdom Metazoa; phylum Annelida; class Polychaeta; order Phyllodocida; family Nereididae; genus Alitta; species Alitta virens. Next base: position 17,178,408 of record OW028586.1, on the reverse strand, counting down.
TAAAAGTATCTTTTCCTCCAACAATTATAGTGAGTTGCCAAGCTGTAATTTTGTAGTGATCCACACCAATTTAGCATCCTCTGTTATGTCAATGACGCCATTCAGACGTGATTCCAGGAAGTGGCTTTTTTATGCACTCGAACACAGGAGAGCACAATCAACTTGCATGCCTTATATAATCCAAGTTGTCGTTAATTGTGCTAGATCTGCGCATGAAGATCAAAATCATGACACCACTGTCTCCTTATGTCCCCATATTACAATTTCATGGGCGTTTCAGCTTAATTTCCATGCTGTGTTGTCTTTCAGAGGTTGTCTGGTGTACGCTATGACCAGGTCTGTTGAAGATGTTACTTTAATAGACGTCACTCCGCCTAAGTTGAAGCAGTGAGTATTGAAATAAAACTTTCTCTCAAATTAGTGCTCTTTTTTTCTACAAATTGACATGCAAAACATCATTAATGTAATACCCTTGTTGGTAAGTTGGTAAATGTCAGTTTTTAGATACTCTTTTGCTTGACCTGCATATCAGCTGGTGGTCGGTAGCGTCAGATGTTATAATTGTAGTGCCTTATGCTCTGTGTCTATACTGGGGCAGGTAATATAATGGAGATGTGAGGTGTGGTTGGGCTCCAAGCCTTAATAGTTCATCATGTTCATTATGTCAAATGGTCCACTCTCATTGAGACAGCAGAAAATGTAATACAAGTACAAAACTCGTACGAGTCTCGTACCTATGTATGAGCATGTATTCTGCCTGTATTATCTGCATGTTATTATATATTGTACTGATTCTACAGTGTCATGTTCACCTGTGTCATTTTCTCCTGATAGTAATACCTTATTTTGTCTTTTTAGGGAGTTAGTGCTCTTGACGCTACAAGCAATGGAAACGCATAACGATATTGTGGCTCTTCCCAGAAGAGGTTGCCTAGTATTCCGCTACCTGACTTTGCCAGATGACTTGGTAAATTTTTTATTGTTTTATTTTCACGTTCAATTCGACACTGTATTTGTGCAGCATTGTACTGAGAGGGTAATATATTCAGGAGTGTTGTGGCACTAAGCACCTAATCGGGGAGGACACTCGCTAAAATAAAAATATAAATATGCATAGAAAAGGGTTTTTAATACTTTTGAGTTGTAATTATAGGGAAGTATTGAGAAAGTAGGGGCAAGATCACCAGCCATGCTTATAGAGATGTCTTAAAGGGGAACTAACAGAGTTTTGTATGTTCATTTTAAAAGTTGAATTAGATTTAAAATAATATATTGCCGTGAATAAAAGTGTCTACAAGTCAAATTAAGTATGATTTTGAGCCAATTAAAAGTGCAGTTTGCACTCCCCGCCAGAACGCTGGGGGACGCCATTATTGCACACGGCACCAAGGCTAGTGACGTCACTTATGTCCTCAGTACATATAGGCCATATGTCTGACATTGACAATCCTGTAATTTGATTCATATTTCTGCAATGATTGCAATCTGTCTCATTGTTGATATTACACCATTATCAAGGGTTAATAAAATTGTACTTCTTTGAAATATTGTATGATTGCAATTTATCTTGAAATAGGCCAGACAGAATTACAATTAGTATAATAATCCTATATGGAATGCCCCTGAATAAAATTGCAATTCAGATTCGGAATTTATAGGTGCCTAATGCTTATATTATGTTCCTAGCATTTAATTTAGTATATTTCAGGGGCGTAGCCAGGGCTGGATAAGGCGTTCTTGGTACCTAAAGCCCTGACACAACCATAACTTTTGAGTATTATTCAATTTCAAATTAATATTGTGTCCGAGGTGCTAGTGGGGGCGTTTTGTTGGTTTTTGTTTTGAAAGGTTTTACCCTTCAAAAACAAAATTGTTGTCTCGTAGTACTCATCCAGGTAAGGTCAGTTCTGGCTACGGCCCTGGTCTGTTTCTAGAGTTTAATACACTGTATACATTTTCCCCTAAGTATCTTCAGCAAGATTAGCAGCATGAATCAATTACTAAATTGCACTTTATTCAATTGGATGTCACTTGCATTGACACATAAATAAATATCACCTATATATACCGGTGTAAAAGAAAATATAAAAACTAATTTTAAACAAAACTGTATCCAATAGTTTCCAATGTGTCATTTTTAATGGATTCATCTCTTAGTGGATTAACAAACATTTTTTCACTGCAATGGGTCATTTTATGTTATTGTTTCATAAATGTATACTTGCCACTATGATTTAAAATACTCAAAATTGCTCATTAGGAACTATTCATGTATAATACTCAGGCACAGCTGGGCAATTGACCTTAGGATTGTTTTTCTATGAGATATATTTATTTATTCATTTGTGAGCAGGGGAAAAATAAAAAAAAGAAGGCTTTAATTATTATTATATATAAGGAGCATGTCAGCTAGCAGATGTTGACAAGAGTCTGTTTTAATACAATTGTCATTGTACATATCTCAAATTATTCAATGGCAATTAACTTGACACTTGAGCATGACTTGTTCTTAACGAAGGCTCAAGTGCAATTAACACCTGTTTCTGACACTGGTCAGCTCACAATAATCGTGAGCAGGTGAGCAATGGTCAGTCGAGCAGGTGAGCAATGGTCAGTCAAGCAGTTGGATTGCCCACTTGGTTATCATTGGGGCTGAGAGGACAACAGTGACGTATTTCCGGCGAGTGCAAAACACCCGGGATAATCAAAAATGGCGGCCTCCGTAGTTCGCAACACAGGGCTAATAAATGCAGGATATTACTTTACCAGTGCCCATATACAAGTTATGAATAGCGTGGATGTGTTTCTATGGACCCAAGCTAACTTCTGACAGGTAAAGTGCTGAAGGGTTTAGTTCCCCTTTAATAGCTAACTATAATTTCAATGTAATGGGGAGAAAAAGTAACAGAGCCTACAGAGGGCACTACGACCGTAACACATGAAAAGACAATAGGGTGACGTCACTACACCATTGTTACATTGTCAACATCACAATATATATGACGTCATCAAGCAGTACTTACCTGCTCGGTGTCAGTGACCTCTTTTGGTACTTTTCCTCCCCATACACCCTTTTCACAGAGCAGCCATGTTAAAATTTTTGCCTCATTGACCTCATTTGATTACGTCATATATATTCATTACTTCTCCATCGTTCTTGCACTCTGTGAACTCACCATAGCCATTGTCTACTAATGACGTCACAATATTATATCTGAGTGCAAGGAGAGGTCAATGAGGCAACTATGCCAACATGGCTGCTGTATGATAAGGGTGTATTGTCGGTGATTGTTCTCTGATCGTGACGCCCTTAACTTAGACAACGTTGCGCGCCTCCTTTTTCCATCATCCATAGCGGGTTATTCATGCATGAATGACTTCTCTGATTAATGCCTTGTGGTAAGACCCCCGCCTGCTCCTCTGTAGCACCTGAGTTTATTCCCTGGCCCGGGCACCCTGAGCAACATCTCAGCTGGATGTCATTCGGATGAATTGTTACTGCGGTCCTTTGTATTCGATGTGTATGTTGAGGCAAGTAAAATCCCCCCCCCCCCCATGGGGTAAATTTGTGACTCTCTCTCATTTATCAGCCCTTGTGAATGGCAAGAACTTGCCTTAGAGGGCAGCAGCACTTTCCACGTCTATCTGCCTATCTATATAATTATCTCTTGTTGTAGCAATCAGTAGCATGATGTGGACTGATCCAAACATAATAATTCCATTTTGCCCGATTTTCAGGTATTCGTTTATGAGAGGACAGTGAGGTTGCTCCTGCGTCTGACATCTCGACTAGATGATGAGCATCTCGTTCAATTGGTGCTTTATATTTTGAAACATTTGTCATCTCAAGTGAACATCGAATTAAAAGAAAAAGCTGGCGAGGTCGGTGCCATTGAGGTATGTGTGTGCATCTCATCTAAACATTTCTTCATTCTTTGAATTTTAATTATCGAGTCAACAGTATTTATGAAATAATTTAATAATGAGCAGTCCTCAATTTGTGAACTGCTATGCTTGTCAAATTTGTGAAATTAGTTTCAATAATTCAAAAGGCTACATGATTTTATTGGCTGAAATAAAGGATGAAATCACTGAATTTCTACAAACATCGAATGGTATTTTGTGTAGTTTTATTTAGCAAAGGATGGTGTAACAACTTTTATGCTTGCTTGAAGAATTAAGAGCTAATTAAGAAGTAATTAACGAGTGTTTTTCCCCGTATTCACAGGTTATGCTGGACTTGATCAAATACTGCCTGACTGCGCTAGACGATGCAGTGGATATCTTAAAAGCTATCTGGAGTATTCTGTGGAGTTTAACTGGTTAGTGTACTATGGCTTATTACTGTAATTCTTACAGTCCTTTTCAAAAAACTGACAAATAGGCCGATCAAAAAAAGTCTTTAAATGCTACGAGAATGTTAATCATATGAAGATGCAAGTCTTTGAATTTAACAGAATGGAATATTGTTTTCTCTGTCGTCCTGATATGAAATTACTGCCATTTGTATTGTTACGGTTTATGTCACTTGCTGAGGGTTTGTTGTTCAGCAGCCTACGTTTTTCTTGTATTTCAAATGTGCTATAGATGACATTAGATGTATACGTTATCACTTTCCAGACATGGCGAATGGGAACAGTGTGAGATTCATCACCCTTGGAGGTCTTTCCTTGTTTACGGATTGTTATCATGTGAGTTTTTTTCTTGATGATTGGTCATTCGATAATACATCTCAACGCTAAAGCTTTTTATTAGTGTACAAAAAAATATGTAAACCCATCTGGCCTATTAGACCTATAATTTACTGCTGGGCTTTACACAAAGATTAATTTCACAGTGTACAAAAGATTACTGGATCATATAAAGCTTGCCACTGGCAGATAAGTTGGAAAGCCATAGTACAATCCGTTATTATGAATTTTTACACCCACAAAAATAATAGGAAAGAATCATCTGTACAATGTTCTGTTAGGTGCACAATATCCTATTAGCAGATTACAAAATTATTGATCTGTTACTGAACTTTTTCTAGTCAAACCTGTCAAAGAGAATCTGCCAGTTAAGGACAGGAATTTTGTACGCCGATTTGCTGTGCACCTTCATTGAGAACATTATAGGTCAGACAAACACATCATCCTATTGATATGAATAATTTATATTTCATTCACTTTTACTTTCAGGCTTCAGATGACCCTTCATTGCGAAGGAAGATTATCGGAATGATGGTATGTATATGATGAGAATAGTCTAAAATTACGACTTCTCATTTATTTGATGTTAAAGCACAGGTGTTAACCGACAATGTAATTAGTTGGAAGTATGTGGTACACTAATAAATGAAGGAGTGTCGCTTCTATTCTTGGCACCTGCCTTATCTGAAACCTGCGATTTTGTAGCCATTGAGTTCGCATTTCTTTTTATAATTATACTTCGTATTTTTATTACTTAATTCGCGAACTGACACCTGGGGTTAAAGGTGCATACAACATCTATTTGCATACTGAATTTAAGAATGGATATTTTCAGGTCAATATTTCAGAAGTTGATACTTGCCGTCCTCAGTTGATGGACTCATCATTTCTCTCAGTGTTCTTGTAAGTTTGTTTTGTTAGCTTACTGAACTGTGATTACCGTATTTTCTCGTATAAACGGCCCCCTCAAATATAAGCCCACCTCTAATAGAAACGAAGGGTAGCCGCCTTTCCAAAAAGAAATGAAGGCCTCCCTCAAATAGAAGCCCTCTCCCCACGTCAAACAGGTATTATTCCAAGAAAGTGAGGTCTTTCAGGGTTATATTGGTAAGGCATTTGCGTTAAGATAATAAAAGCCTAGCTCGCATAGACGCCTACCTCAAATAAAGGCCCTGCTGATATGGCCTCTAAAAACTAGAAAGGAGGGCTATTATTCGAGTAAACATGGTACATCATGAGCACTAGATAAGTTGAAATTGATTGACATACTTCAGCCTCAACATTTTCAATGTCTTAATAACTGGTCTGTGCTTAGAAGGGCTATTTGTTATGATTGCAACTTAATTAAGCAACAGTTCTCTAACCATCTAAGCATACTAATGCTATAGTATGGCATTTGTGGAAGTAATGATTTTAGTGATCAAATTAACAGTATTATTTTTACATCCAGGATGTCTTCGACAATACTGTAACACTGTTCTTTATTATTAATATTAGAATTTATAGCTATGCTTTTCTATTTATATGTGTTCTTTATTTGGCAGAGACCAGCTGATGCAGGAACCTTGCATTAGTACAAGTGCTTGCGGTGTTTTAGCCCACATTCTGGCAGATGGCGCTGAGGCTTGGACAGTAGAAGCGCCCCCTAGAGAACTTGTGAGGGAGAGGGTTAAGGCGACTGTTCAAGGCTGGGATATAGATGTACCACGAAAAGTCAGATACAGGTGAGCATGAGTTTAGATCATAATATATTTGTGCATATCCTTTTTAAGATTATTCGCTTAAACTACGTGTTTATTTAGTCAGTTGACAGAAAATATGTTGGTATTCAATGTACAATTGCTCAATATCTGAAGGGGGTATTGTTTTTAGGGGTTTTAAGTATTTCAATGTCAGTACGCTGTTACTAAACTATTGGTATTGTAATTCAATAGTCATTAATGACTCGTTAGTCATTTATTTCTGGATGTCTTAAGATTTAAAAAGAATCATCTTAAGTGTTAATAACAATATGTTCTCTGCAACAAATTAAACAGTGAAGTAAGGTATATCTGAATTTCAACTCAATGGCGACAAGAAACTTATCAATATAGAATGGTGTGACGCATGTTTGTAGGTCCTTCTGGCCTTTACATCGGCTTTTTAAATGCTGGGAGACACAGGAAGCACAACATTGGGCCATTTGGGACGTGAGGAGTATGGTGAAGAAAGATCGTAAGTGCATTATATTAATCGAATTCCATTGCCTGTCTTAGAACTCTATGGTTAAGTGGCTACTTTTAGAGTGAAGGACTTATGCATATTTTAACAGTACTAGTAGTATCTGTGTCAAGTATTAGGAATAATGTAAGACTCCTTTATGTTTACTCAAAATGATTGATCGTATTTAGTACTGTTGATTAGCATGGTTTGAATGAATGAATGAATGGATAAATTTTGTAGACACATAAAAGTCACAAAAGACCTATGTGTCCAAAATCTGGAAAAAAAAAAACCTATATATGTTATGATTACAAATTAGCAATTTGATTGCTTAGATGCCTAACCTCTGGAACAATTGCTTGTCTTTTTAAGTTCCACAGCATCCGACCACATTTTCTAATAGAAAATACCAAAAATTTCTCGTTGTGTTATTATCTCAGTTATACATAAGCTTGTACCTTTATGTTAACCAAGAATTTGCAATCCTTAGTTGTTTTTTGTTTTCTGATATTATAGGAAAACGACACTCATCCCTGATCTGTTTTGACAGATCAGACCCTCCGAGTCTGATCTGTCAAAATAGATCTGGGACAAGTGTGGTTTTCCTTTTATTTCCCAATTAATTTGAGCCATGCGGAACTTTGAAATTTTCTATTAAGCGGTCTCCTGTCTTAAATTATCAAAAATTTAATTCCCTTGGCTGGTCATGTACACCGCTTTGAATGTATACATGTAAAAGAAAACTATTAATGTGTGTACAATTTATTTTTTATTATTCAGCCACCAGATACATTCCGATGCTGCAGAGTGAGGGCGCCATTGAGCTCTTATCGACGATCAAGAATGACGATCGAGTATCATCCCCGGTTAGTGATCTCATCGGTGATATTTTGCGATCGTATAACGGGGATCCGATGGAGTGTGACAACCCTGGTGACTGAACTGTGATATGATTGTGAATCAAAGAAAATTCTAGTAAACTTTTGTTGACTAGTGCTTAGTCTTACTTCATTTGTATTAATTCACACACAACTTTGAACGTTGTTCGCTGTTTCACTACTGATGTTATTATCAATGTATCATAATGTTTTCAGAATTCATCTCTTTTTTACTTGATTTGTAAGTATTTATTAGGTTCTGAAATTTGTACTTTTTGATAAGGGGCTTGACATTTTTGTATATTTAAATGAGTGCCAAATCTTTGTTCTTATTAATAATTAGAGTTTGTTAATTTTGTTGTTCTTCAACCAAATTCTAAAAAAGATGTGCTGGCGCATAATTGTTAATTTTTAATCCAAAGTTTTGTTGGCCATTATTTTGAATAAATGACTTGGTGATTATTTCTGTGCTTTGCATGTTGAATAAAGTCTGCAAAAAAATTGTTAAAAAGTAATTTTTTTTTACTCGCATACCGCACCTGTTGAACAACTTTTACATCACTAGCTATATCATTCAAGGCAGAACACAATAATCAGCATCTGGAGCAGAATGATCAGCCTGAGAGGTAAATGGTTTATTGCCCAGTTGCGGATGGATGGTTGTTCTTGTGAAAAAGGATAATATATTATTTAACTGCATTGTTAGGCCTGAAGGTATTTTAAATTTGGTTAATAAAAATCTTGCCTACTGGCTTGATATATTAATTGATGAAATTACATCCTGTTGGGATCAATTGCATCTGCCGTCATTTTTATGCAGCAAATGATCTTTGGTCTGAATCTACTCGTCCGAGATCGATTTATTGGACTGGTGGTGAAATGATGTCACTCGCCTATGAGCACAGAGACGAGAAGTTTGTTCATTTAAATCTCTGCAAGTCATTGCCTTCATGGAATCATAACTGGGACTAATATGCAGTGATCTATCTTTACATTATATCAGATCATCAAAGCATTTTGTTCCTAATTCACAAAGGAGATCCGAGAAAAACGGCAAAAGCAGAAAATTGAACAAATGAGGGTCATTTGTCTAGTCTAGTTGCTTAGAAATTTGATGTTAAATAGCCCTCCACATGTACAGTATAGGACAAGAGAGACAGTTGACAGGTAGATCCAGTGTCAGGGGTGGGCACAGGGGCCATGCACCTCTTCGACCCTTTGGAAACCAAAAATTAATTGACCTTAGTGGGGCTTTGCACCTTCGGAACTTGCTATAATTGCGCCCCCCCCCCCCCCCTTCAGATAATTAAACTACCTCTGACCATCTGTTTGTGTCAATGGACATGCTATGTGAAATTATTATTCAAATCTCTAAATATTTCACGTGATCTTTAATTGCTTAGTTATGCATACATAAAACAAACTTTCAACTAAGTATATATACAAATTATCACAGACAGGTTAAATAATGTAAACATCGATTGCTTGATATTGTTCTTAAATGTGGAAAATTACTTTGATATCACTTTCACAAATGCCTAATTGTATAACATTATACACTACACAGTCTTTTATCATGTTTATATAAAGACACAGTGGTGTAACTCATGATAACTTCTTTTCACAGACAAAATGCAATTATAAAACAAAATATTTTATAAGATATCAAAAAGCTGTTGCTGACGCTGGCTTGTCTTGAAATAGCGATGGGAAGGTGGAGGTAGATTTCTCCGTGGAAAACTCATGAATCAGTTGGGAAGTGTTTGGTAGACGACTCAGCAGTTGATCGGCAAAGAACATGGTCTATAAAAGAGAAAAACATACTTTATTTGTCATATATTTGGTTATCAAATTTTCACAATTGAAAAATCATGCAAATTCAATGCAATTCAATTTTGGTGGAGTTCGCCACAGTATGGAGCTAGAATACATAAATACGTAGCACACAAAGTTTCCAAAACTATGGTACAACATCTAAATTATAGTATTACATAAAATTATGCTCATAAATGACAAATAAAAGTTTGCAGCACAGATGGATCTTGTGTGAGTTACCTTGCTTTTCAGCAAAGTGGTGATTTGCAAACAGTGAGTGTCTTATGACAATTTCGTGAGAAAAAAGGCTTTTAGAAATGTACAAAAAAAGTATTGTTTCAGTCCAAGGTCTTACAAATCCCGTTAGCCTTGATTTGGACCAAGAGGTATACGTTTCGTGCACGACAGGATTACAATGGCAGGTTTTTAATTTTTGCCCATTTTGTTTTCACTGTTGTAGCAATAATGACATCCAAAGCCATTTCTTTCTATTATATAAATTATTAGACCATCGTGTGTTATGTGGTCTGAGCAATATATGTCATACGTCTTTTACTAATTACCTTGGGAGTGCTAATGGTTTGAACCCCCACAGACTTAGTATTTGTTTTCTTCTGTGATGGAGGATGCGGTGTTTGGGTCATTTCTTTAATTTTCTCGGCGTGTGATTGAATGTGTTGGTCTGGTCGAGGTATTATTCCTAGGTCGCCCAACTGGGGGAAAAAAAATGCAGAAATTTTCATATTAACACATATTATGAAAGGCAATGAATTAAAAGCTATGAACTTCACATTTCATATGATTTTTTTTTTTTTAAATGTTCAGAAAAGGTAATGGGAACTTAGAACAGTCTGTTTAATTAATTGACGTCCAATCCACTGCTTGTCTGAAAGAAGTTGATCGGGGTCCCTTTTAAGACAGAGAAGCTGTCGCTAAGAAAGGGGAAACCTTGACTTCAAATTCTGTGTTGAGCAAAATTAATGATAACTTGAGGGTCAACTTCTTTTTTTTTTTTTAAGTTTTTACACATACCCAGTGCATCCTATCAGAGTACAGTGTATTAAAGTAACTGCCATCCAAATGACCTCAGTTAATGGCATATATATATTTTGTATAACAATTTTTCTAGCAATATAGAGCTTTACCTTATAATGGGGCAACACAGAATAGTTGGACAGAGTTGACGGTGACATTTCTCCTCTGCGAATGCCCTTTCCACTCCCTGGTAGTTTGCTTGGGCTTTTTCGTCCTATTAGGTCGGCGGGTGAAGGTCCCAGACCCATGGCAGCGGCACTGTTTAGCAACACCAAGACATTCTCGAGCATAAGGTCTCGTTTCTCCATCTGTTCAATGGGAGTCTGTTCTACGTCTTCTGTGCTTGTTTGCTGAAATGAGTAAAAGGGTCTTATACATGTGCTAAAATTTAGCTTAATGTAATCCTAATATTGAAGTTAATGAACAATTACTTAACTTTGGTGATCGAGAAAACATAATTAAAATCCAGCTGAGAGTGCAATTTACAATATTTTCGATAAATGGGCAGACCGTCAGTGAAATTATTACAATATTATCATTAAATTATTGCAACAATGTTGTCAATATGAGCCATTTATACTACTGCTGCTACATGAAAATAGTAAAATACATGTAATGAATCTTCGCAAATTGTACGAAATCTGGGAATGACATTCAATTACTATGGCATACGCTATAATGGACTACATCGCCAAGAGGCCCAAGACATATTGAACTTACAATCAGTGTTCCTTTTATAGCTATTGCAGCCTCAGCCAAGACCTTTTCCAGTTTCATTTTGCCTTTCTTTTCTGTGGTGAGATTCTTCTTTACATCTTCCAAGTCACACTGTAATCGATCCAAATCTGCACCTAAATTCTGAGCTTCTTCTCTGAGAACGAGAGAAAAAAATGATGATAAACTTTGTGCATTATGGGAAATGCGATGAAGTGCGAACATTATGTGAAGACTGAGCATTATGTGAAGTACGAACATTGTGTAAAGTCAAAACATTATGCGAAGTCTGAACATATATTCGAAGTACTTCTAATAGTACTATGCAAATAGTATTGCATCTTAACTTGTGCTTCTACACCTGGAAAAAACTGCAAATTGCATTTACCTTGACATTTCGACCTGCTGACCAAGCAACATATTCTCTTTTTCCATTTCTTGAAATTCAGATTCCCTCATCTCGAAGTCGGCAATTAAGGCTTCCTGTGACTTGCACTTTTCTGTCAGCATTCTGATGACCTGAAATGAAGTGTTGAAAGAGAATACTATCAGTCTAAGGTCATAAGAAATCTTGTTAGCCTTGGTATTCATGGGCAACAGTATCACAATACATGGATACATTTTGGCATTGACAACACAGATTGAAATAAAATTAACTATGCATGGATGCATTTTGGCAATGACAACAGGGACTGAAATAAAGTTCCATGGAAGTCCCACTAAAAATGTGGTCATTAAATTTTGTACAAGTAAGAGTATTAGAGTGACATTTGTTAATAATATTATGCAATAATCCACAATTAAGACCAAAAAAGGTGTCTGGAGAGTTGCTATGCCTGAGTCACTTTTTTTTTCTAAATGTCTCAATGCTACTGGTCTGGAGCAAGCTTAGTTAGCTGATATGACCAGCTGCCAAAGGCAGACATAATGATGAGATGATAAAGCTCAGTGTCCTTACCATGTTTCACATTTACACCATCTATGGGGTCTTTCATTTGGCCTGGTGCAGACACCGAGTACAAGGCACTACCAATTTAATGTCTCGTGCAACTGACGTTAAGCTGAGATACAGCTGACGAAGCGTGCTGAGATATAGCTCTCAAAAATATTGCCCGACTGCTTGTGCTTTTAAATTAATTACCTTCAGGTTGCTATGATTCTTCTTGGCTAGTTCTCTCTCATTGGTTTCCAACAAGTCCAATTGTTGTTTCATTTTCTTCTCTTTGCTCTTAAGTTCGTCGTTCTCTTCAATCAGTTCCATAGTCTTGTCTGACATCTTAGCAAGTTGTGCATTTATCGAAACATTTTCTCTGATCGTCCTCTTTGTTGTCTCTGCCATTTGTTTGTTGGACACCTTTCGGAACTCTGAGGCAACTTGGTTGACTCTTGACACCATTTCTTTCTTTAATCTGTGATGAAGCAAGAACAGAGATTCAAGGCTTGTAACATGGTTTGAAGGATGAAACCATTTATTCTTAAACATAAATTTGCTACATTATTTTTACCCAAAAGTCCCGAAATAGAAACTGAACAACAATGGTGATGGCAAAAACTATTTCATCCTACTAAATTAGTACTAATGCTAACCCCCACTAAATATCAATTAATTTCTAGTGTTGTGAGTCTAGTGACTTTTCCAATGGGCTACTTGCAGCTATTCTTGGTTTAGTCACTCAAGAAATAAGACACTCACCTGTCCTTGTCGACGACTTGTTTCCTCTCCAAAGTATAAATAACCTCCTCGTGGTCCTGTTTCTGATCAGCAAGAGATTCCTCCATCATCTCAAACTTCTTCATTAAGTCTTCTTTATGAACTTTGAACTCCTCCAATGATGCTAATTTCCCTCCTGCAAGTAATATTTGACATGTATTCAACATAAATTTACAACTCTACACATATTTGTTTGAGCAGTGTATGTATAGCTGTGGCGATTGACATTTAATCCAAGAGGAAGAGTGATAAATTAAGGTCCTTATTACATTTACAAAATTTTTTTAAGCAATATGTGTTTGTCTGTATGATACTTTCTTGATTGCAGTTAATTATTATAAAATAATTTAAAAAATCTTCAGAAATTACTGATATACAATGTCTTACAAATCATTTCAAAAAGTTAGTGGCTGTATAAAAAAAATGAAAATAATTCTTCAGAAATTTCATATAACATAGCTGTCATACCAAGAATCATGTTCTCTGATGTCAGGGTATCCTTCACTTCCTGCATTGTGACTTGCAGATGGTGATGCTTTGTATCAAATTGCTCTTTTTCACTCTCTCGGGCTTGCTGTAAGCCGATGAGGCGGTCATTCAAGTCTGATATTTCATCTCCTGGAATAAAATATTTTGACAATGTTACATTATACATACACTTTTGATAAGAGGAGATATTAAGTGACACTTAATTAAAGCCCAGTTCCAATTTAGCTGGTTCTCATCCAGAACCGCGCCATACATTTCAGATTGTCCTCCAGGAACAATCGGAGCGATTCTGTTTGTTATGTAGCAGCAATCTGGGCTGTTATGGATGATTCGGGGCATTCGGCCAAGTTTCACAATCAGCGCTGACTGTTTTGTGCTTGCATTTACGTCATAAAACATAGCAGGAACGTAGCGGCATCGTAGTGGAACCTAATGAATCGGGACAGAATCTGAACGATTCTTGTAGTATTGCGGCATGTCTGGGTGTGTCTAACACATTCTCCATTGCTTTTATCATGAAAATGAAACAATTCATTGTGAATTGCAATGAATCACAGTGAAGTGTAACAAATCGTTAATGATTTGTGTCGATTTTTCAATGATTAAGGACAATTCGTTCTGGTTCTTAGCAATTCGTAGCATATCGTAGCACTTTCTTAGCTAATCTGCGTAGATGTGTCTTTCTTGGTGGTTCTGGCACTCCAGCAAAGAAGTCGAGATAGGCCTCCAAATTAGCCAATCAGCAATGAGACAAACGTTATATTTAAATGAGTTCACCCTGCCGTGACATGCCTGACCACTACCCCCGGCCGCGCCACATGAATAAATTATGATAATACCCCAACTTTGCGAGATTTGCCTGGGGTACATTTCCTGGGTGGGTTCTGGACGCTTCCATAACAACTTGTGGCGTTTTTGAGTGATGCATAGCGGAAACGGCTCTGATGATGTCACGGCCACATGGAGCCTCTTTAGACCATCTTTGTTCAGACGATGAACAACTCTGTTTGTGTGGTCAGGGCGAATCGGGAAGACAATCGGCTAAGTGCGAACTGGGCTTAAGTCTTATTTAATTTTTAGCTTCTTAATTGCATCTGCTGATATGATGAGAAATATGCTGACAGAAAATGAAACAATAGTTCACAGTATTATCTAATCATTGCTAATACATGTATAAAATTCTTTCATTTTTTATTTAAAAATTACCCAAGAAGATATATAAAGTGTGGCTTTGATGATAATGAGATGATTATTAATACCTCTTTCTCGAAGTGACTTCTTGAGAAAAGCCACTACTTCTTTTGTGTTGCTACTGATTTGTTCATATTCCTTTTTGAACTCTGCATTTGCAACTTCCAGTTCATCACACTTTTTCTGGTACCTAAGCGAAAAAATATAACATTGCAAATTTGCAATAAATATCTCAAAATTTCCAGGGAAAAGCATGATCTGAATCAGCGCAATTAGTCATACCCAAAAACTGCTTGAAAACTTGACATTTTATGGGATTGTCACATTATTATAAAAACATTGCTGATGATGTAAATTGTACATGTTGAGGCAACTAAGAAACAAATGTTTTGATTACCAATTGCTATTACATGTACATTAAGGCCGTTATTTAGGAGGGGGAGGAAATTCTGCCAATTTATTCTGAATGTAAGATTAGATTTTAGTAAACTGGTAAATGTCAAATAAATTAAACTTCTCCTTACCGTGCAAGTCTGTTCTCCAAGTCTCTGATCTGAATCAGGTAAAATTCTTTACTTAATTCACTCAGGTGTTCTGATTTCGAGGATTCTTTTGCTGAGATTTTTGTTCCGCTCTTCTTACCCTTCTTTCCTTTCTTTGCACTCTTTTTCTTTTTCGGAGGCATCTTGGCAAGCTACAGTCTACAGAACTCTGTGAATGGAGAGAAGTTTATAAATGTCAATCAGTGTTTCCAGTGAGGAGTCTTATACTGTACAACAGTACAAGTGCCAAGTGGATAATATATATTATGTCGTTGACGTTGGCGCATGGAAGTCAAACCTATTAAGGATTGTACAGCTACATTGTACACATGATACAGATATCTGCTATGTTAATAATATTTTTCACCCCTACACACATATCTATCACTGTAACAGTGTAAGTATCAGAGGATACTCCATCTATTAGACACTCCATCTATTCACCTCCTGACACTGACAGGTTAATAAAAACATCGTTCTGTTTGTTCAATGACAATGTGTTTAGTTTGACAGTCTGGCATGTTTGCGTTTTATATTAAACCTGCTCTGAATAACTGATCAAATTAACGAGAGAAAGAGATGTGAACAAACCTCAGAATCCACAAGTCAGCGAAGATCCTGACCACAGAACTGTGATCCTGACCGTTGCTATGATGCCATGACCTAGTTTGTGGTAGCAACAAGCCTCGAAGTGAAACAAGGTCAGGGAATCCCTCGGGGGAATCCTCATGCAGAAGAGAAGATGTCAGAAGCGACAGGGAGAGAGAAAGCTAAGAAATGGAGAAAAATATTGTATGAAGACCAAGGAGTGCCTGATAATTATGTGGACGAAACATTTCTGCATGAACTGAGGAAGAACTGTAAGTTAAATGGGTTTAAATTTATCACTAAGTCTAAGATCGGTAGAGCACAGAGCTTGAGCATTTCTTGTTTTACTGAAGTTGTGGACACAATTTGTTTTACATTGTAATTTGTACTGCATTGATATTCAGTCAGTTTGTTCATATTACATGCAGTGCACACAAGAACATACGACTTCTGGACTGTGGTCAAAGCTTCAGGGGTTGTCACTCAGCAATTGTGCAGGTAAACCAAATTTTCTTGAGTAAAGTTAATTTTCTTGGCTTGGGTTCTTGCATTTCAAGACTGAGTGTAACAATATTGCATTGCAAGGATAATGCTAAATAAAATCGATTTACAGATATCTCCATTTTGTGTAAGTCAAATTAAACAGAATCTATCTGAATATATATCCTTGACACATCATTTAGAAGTCCTGTCAAGTTGTGATCTACAATGTGAATGAATGGGGAAGGGTGCATTGATCAAAATTTGTAACTTGAATACAGCATAGATCTGCAATGTATACAGTGTGTGATGTTTAGTTCTCATCAGCAAATGTGTGGTCATCAGGTGATAAAGAGGCAATACCTTTTCTTAATTGTGAATTATGAAGTTTTAATTTGCATCCTTTTCATGAATTTCAGTGTTTGTCTCTTCATTGTGGCCTTCCTGCACATGGATGCGGATGAATTGTCGCCCCAGATTATATTCATGGCCGGGACCAGCCTCGTACTTATTGGTTATTGTCTCTATGATGTCATAGACAGAGGGGAATCTCGGCAAAAAGATGGAAGAACAAGTGAGAATTTTTTATGGCTTATGCAGTAGCACATGATTAATGAATAATAATCAATATCTTATGAAAATATAAATTGTTACTGTTATTCAGGATGGGACGACATCAAGACCGGCGTGATGCTGACCACATTCGGAGGAGGCCTATCTCCCATTTTGATGACTTTGACAAAGACAATCTCCACCGATACAATTTACGCCATGACGACATTCATGTTGCTTGCCAATATGCTCTTTCACGACTATGGAACGGATGCGGCCCTGTAAGTATGCATTAAATAACTCCGGGTATGCAAATGTCACTTGTTAAACTTACACATTTCTTTAGTTACATGAGTTATGTACAAACTACATACTTGCCAGCTATGAGTTTCTTTCCAACGAATTTCCAACCTAGTTAACTGATAGAATGTACTTCAATTTCAGAGTGTCACAAACGGTCTCCTTCAACGCAGCCATTTTTGCATCAGTCTGCCTGGCATCTCGTCTTCCAACGATATGGCATGCCTTCACAACTGTTACGTTAGCTGTGTATTTATTTGCCCTGTGGCCCTCGATGAGAAGAAAAATCAAGGTAAGTGAGATCTGCGTGATTGCTACTCATAATTTGAGACATGATATTAGCTTTATAATACATTCTTAACTTTTATTTAATAAATATATTCTCATTTTTATTTCCATCAGATATGGTTGTATTCTATTAATATGAATTGTGGGAATATTTATGCCATACATTCAAATGATTTAAAATAATATATCATGCGGAATCTTCTGTATCCATGGTTTATCTGTAGACTTAACTAAATGAAAATTGAAACTATAAGTTTTCTTAATTTTCACTTCAGAATAATACTGCACATGGTCAGGTTGTCATGACAGTATTAACCAGCACAATAACAGTGGTTGCCCTGACAACGGTATCCATGGTAGTCACCATCCTATTCAGCATAACGCATTTGTTTATCACATTTATATGTCCGGCTTGGTTGCTGGCAATGCAGCCGTACAAAAAGTGAGTTCATTTTAATCATTTTTCCTGGGGGGGATGGGGTCATAACCAAAAATCTCTCTGTCTGTATTAGGCCACACTGACATTTTTAAGTTAATTTATATCGGAGGTCGCAGTTTAGTGTGGCTGTCAATCTGTCTTAAAGAAAAATGCCTCCAGGAAATCCTAAAATATAGTAACTGTTGTATTATAAGAGACAATATCTATTATAAAATGTGTGGACTAAGACGTGGCAGTATAATATAACAGTATGTCATTTCGCTTTTTCAGCAACATATATGGGCCCTGGGATGAGGCAATTGTAGAAGATTTGGACAAAACTATGAAGATATCCTGACACTTGATAAACTGTATATACTGTGTTATGTGATTTCTCATTGAATGTTTCTGTACTATGTGATGTATGTTATTAATATGTAAGTTGTGGATTAAATGTAGACTTTTTAACATAACATGCAATTCTTTGTTTGTTTATCAAATTATCACACTGCTGTTGCTACATAAATGACTACATACTTTAATCAAGCTCTTTTGATGAAAATATTGCTCATTTGAAGCACTATTATGTAGCCCTCCAACTGTATGCAAAATATAATGCCCAGATGGTGTCTGTGCTCTCATAGCGGTGTCTGTGCTCTCATTGCGATTGTTGAAATAACTTGCCATGGTTATCCAGGCTGTGTTCAGACTGTGGCCGCCATTTTGGAATTGTGGAAATCCTGCAGGGTTAACTCATGAACAAGCTCAACAAAGTTGAACAAACCGGAAAAAGTGCAGTATAGCGGACCCAGATTTATGACCATATTTAACAAGCCTCATTGCCATGCCTATGACGTAAAATGCTTGAAATCAATGTATGACGTCACAAACTAAGTAGTTATGACGGCAGTTTTCATATTCACGGTAGAGACAGTTTATTTTTTGCTTTTCATGGGGGCTGCCACCCCCAAACCCCCACCATTATACACCAAATGTTATGTTAATTGTGAACTTCAAACTTAAATTATTTTATAAAATTTAATTTTTAATGGACGCCAAATTAGGGCATAAACTTGGGTCCGCTATACTGCACTAAACCCAACAAACCTTGTACTATTAATTTAATTAAAACCTTGACAGGTCTCTTCAAGCTCGAGTCTCAACTCCTTGGTGAGAATATAGCTGAGTAGCTGTTATGCGTCCGGCTAAGCACGCTACAATCACCATTAATGGCTAGAGCCAACAAACCCATTTACACCCGGGTGGTTGGTGAGGATTGGCAAGTTCTTCGGGAATCAAACCAGAGACCTTTTGATCCCTAAGCAGATACTTTACCCAATACAGGGCCTACACTCGACTTCTATATTTACACGATTCAAACAATTATCTGCATTTTCTTCAGTGCATTATGTTTTAACTACCTGAAGCGGTATCCAGATTCAGCAGGGCTATGCCCAGATGCTGAGATCTGCTTGCGATGTGAGGTCAAAGTAAGGTCAAGCAGTCTGGGTCCATGGGGAATCTAACCCACTGCCGTCCAGTTTGAAGACAAAAGTTAATCTACTTAACCATGGTATTAGTTAAGTTTGTATACAAGACCAAGAACTGTTGATTACAAAAAATATACTTTATTTCTGCAAAAATACAATGAAAAACTTTTTTAACTTGCTATCAAGGCACAGGAGATGTACAAAAACTATGGCAAAAACAAACTTTTTCTCCCAAGAACTATAGAACATTTAAGAAATTTAACAAAGAAACAACTAACTAGTAATATAACGCTAACTGTCAAGAATGCCTGGAGGTCAGCTGATGGGAATTTTATAGGCTAATCAGGACAACTTCTTTTTTTATCTAAAACTAATCATGCTTAGCCCTGGATGACCATGCCACTGACGGAGGAACTTAGGGCTTAATCATGCTAATCCAAGAGTGCAACATACTACTTTTTTTCATTATCAGCACCCAGTTTGTATCAATTAACATAAATTTCATCAAACAGTAAACCTTTACTTGACTATAATTGACTTATATCAGTGATTAAGCAAAAATAAGTACACAGCGTATTAAATGTTGACAAAAGTGAGCTAACTATAAATCTACTCTCAATAACGTAAGCCAGCCAACGGTTATGTATTGTCCAGCTGCAGGTACATTGGAACTTATCTTCAAAACTATCTGGGGAACCTTTAATATTATATCCCTGGAATAAAAACAGTGTAAATATAACAGCACCAAAGAATACCATACTAAAAAAGTGAAAATTGCACCATTTCCTCACAAAACTAATCTTCAATCAAACAATAGAAAATCCTCTTAAACTGCAAACCCACTAATAGTATCTGCAAATCAGCTAATCCAACTTGCTATATTTTCCACTTATCAAGCAGTGAAAAACCATTTGTACAAACTTAACATGCATACTAAAATTCCACGCATCCCATTTAAAACTGTCTGTGTCATAATTGTACATAATGCAAACCATAAATAAAGTTTCCAAGTTTCATCATATTCAGTCAAGTATATATAACAAATGAACAAATACTTCTAAAATCAACCATTGGCAATAATCGCAAAGCATAAATCACTAGAAAAATCTTTAACTTATAAAATCAATGGAGACAGACTAAAATATATATAATCTAGCAGTCTAAATCGTCACAGTTCATAAGGGAAAACTCCTTGAGGTAATCCAGAAGAATTAAATTTATTCTCGTACATAGGTTCAACCACTGACACAAACAGTTTTGCATTTTCTTTTATCCAGTCACAAACATCTTGCGCACGTCTGTAGCAGATACGCATAAGAGTAACTGCATCATCTTCTGCTTTGTGACTCTCCGGTGGAAAATTTCCAAATATGCGGAAATAGATCCGTCCAAGTCGGTATGACTTTTTGGGAAAAGGTATTTGAGTCCTAGTTTGTACTGTAGCAGGACCTGAGCTGTCAGGTCCTGCTGCCTCTCTTGGCGCAAAGCCCACTGTGTCATTAGAAAAGTGTGGGACTGCAGGTTCTTTGAGATCTTGGCCTTGGTCACCTTGCTTTGAATTCTGATGTTTAGCTTCCGAGAGAGCGGTACTTTGCACATCATGGGCATTTGCTAATCCTTCGGCGCTCTGTTTTGATGGATAACTTTTACAGGCATTGGACTGCGGAGATGCTGATGTTGGTTGGGTTAAAGCAGAGGACGGAATCACAAGTTTTTTGAAATGGCCCTTTAGTGATGCAGACACTTGTTGGGGAGAATTTGATGTGGGATCTCTTCTCCAGCTTGGACCCGGCTGTGGGGCACTTGTTGACCGATTATCTGAATGATTTGTTGCAGAGGCAGGTTTGGCAATCTTCTCGGATGTAGACGGTTTTTGTTCAGATGGAGATTCCAACGTTTGACTTGGTTTAGGAGATAGCATGACAAACTTAACAAATTTTGTTTTTGATGTTCCTGAAGCTTTTGCAACAGGTTTGCTGCCTGGCATAGTCACCTGCTTTGAAGATGCTGATGCCTGCGACTGCTTTTCAGATGGTGTTGCAGATGGTTTAACATCTGGCATGACAAACTTTTTGAATCTTGGTGTGTTGGTCAGCATCGTTTGCTGTGAGAACTGGCTAGATTGGCTGAATTGTAATGAATTGTCCTGTCTTGGATGGGATGACACATTTGCTTGATTATTACTTGGGGTGTTAACTGGCATATCCATGAAAAGTTTCTTGAATTTTGGTGTTTTTAAAGGGGTAGTTTCAGTTGAGGATTTAGAAGTAGACAGTTGGCTAAGCTGCTTTGGTGTTGATGGAGTACAAGGTATCACTAATTTCTTAAATGTCTGTTTTGAGGGCGTTTTTTCTTGAGTTGCAGGAGTAGGAGAAGGGATGACTAGCTTTTTGAACACAGTTCGTTGTGTGCCTTGACTAGCAGTAGTTTCTGCATTTTTTGCTTCTACATGTGTATACGTTGGTGGACTCCTTTTTCTCTCAGAATCTGGAGGGGTCAAGAGCAGCGAACTACAATCTGATCTTTGCGAGAGTTCAGAGATCTGAGAACTTCCAGATGTCTGCGACCGCTTAAAATCATCTAATATTTGCTGGCTGCTGGACAACAGTGTGTCATCATCCATATCATCCAAGTCTGAGTCCCATTCTGATTCTCCTAACTTTGTCTTCTTTTCAGCCTCCTCAACTTCATTCATGATATCGTCAAGCCCAGGCAAAGTACCATAATAATCCTCCGTTGCATCAGAACCAGCAATTGAGTGGCCCTCGTCAGCTTGATCTTCCTCGTAGTCATGATCCTCGAACAAAACTATTTCTTGTGAATTTTGCCTATCTTGAGCACCTGATGGTTTGTGTGAAGTAGGGTCTCTATTAACCCCAGAAGAACCATTTTCACCATCTTCAAGAAATAACTTTCTCTTCACGGACTTCTTGTGATTCTGAGGAATATCTTTCTTGAACATGCTTTGTGGAGGCGTTAGGACATTCAAGTTCTCATCGAGATCATCTGAAATATCTTCTTGCATAGAGTTTGTAATTTCTTGCTGAATTTCTTCATCTGGCTCTTCATATTTCACCAATTTGTTAGTAATTCTCTTATCTGGATCCAAGACCCTAAACATCGGCAAGGAATCGGCAACATACAAGTTTTCTGGAAGACTTTTGCCTACTCGGTTATACTCAGCTAACAGCAGAGGGTAATCATAATGCAAACCATTGTGTGCAACCAGACAAACCGGAGGTGCCAGTCGTTGCAAAAACATGTTGATGAGATCTGCAGTTCTTTCATCGAAGTCCTTTTGATAGAGTAGGTTGTCATTGTACAGACCTGACAAAATAAAACAAAAGTACCAGTTAGCAAACCTAAACTGCATAGAAATAATGTTGATAGTTAAAATGTCAGAAGGCAATTAACTGCATCAAAAGAGAGAAAAGCAAAGACCTTTCACCTAAAGCAATGTGCATACTGGTGCCAGTAGAGTAGAACATGAAAAACAGCTGTACAAACTTGTTGACACAAGACTTACTCCACAGCAAACTTGTGCATTTAAAGTGAATCTTCCAAGCTTCTCACACCCCTTACTGCTTAATCATGCATATCTGTCGGGATTTACCTGTTATTCGAAATGCACCAAGAGACACGGTCCTCATGGGATACATACACAAAGTCAACTTGTTCCTCACTCTGGGTTTTTCTTGGCAGGTTGTCAAAGACACTGTATCGATGGCAATCATTGAAAGCTCTGTGATGCGTGGATAATTCCCAGGAGTTGGAAGCCCAGTTGACTCTAGATCCATGAAGACTAGAGTCATCATTTCTTGTACACCACTATTTCCCATTGTGTCATCAGCTGAGGTCATCTGAAAACCATAAGGTGCAATAAGAAATTTTGTACAGAGTCATAATTGTCAGTCGTCTACAAATTACAATAATGCATACTGGCTCTGGGAACGACCATAAAAGTTTGGGTCTTCAACCCTCAAAAGTTTGCCCATCACAGACGAGAAAGTTTTGTGGTTTTGGGGTAAAACCCTGACCTGCTTATAATGGTTACAACTTGTTAATGTTTTATAACTTTGGGGTGCCACAACAGAACTTCACTGTTGAGAAGACGAAAAGTCACACAGAATTAGTTGTAAACATACATTTATATTAATCATATCAAAGGTCGTTACAGTGTATCAATGTATCACATAATTATTATATGAGAAAGTTTCTAAATATTAATTACACCAGTGTTTCTGTAATAGTTAATAATATTAAAGTTTGTAATTGCCTGTGATTGTGTGAAGCCAAATGTACAGCTAGAGGCACGTTCGTGTGGAGAAGTTCAGCAAGTTGTTCAGTTTTTAATACTGATTTCAATTTAGAAAAACACTCTTCACATGGATTGAAAAAAGGGCTTCTTCTTGCAGTAAATGAATATTGGATCCCCATTTCTGCAAGAAATGCCCTCAGTATTTTACTTGTATATAACCACTAAACAAACATTATATTTGTAATATATCTTAAGCTCTGAAACTTGGCAATTTATTTCATTTTTACCTGAGCCACACATTTAGGTTACATTGCAATGGTTTTATTACCCCAAAACTACAAAACTTTCTTCCAGGATGCGACCAATTTTTTGGGGGTATGAGACCAAAACTTTTATGGTCGTTCACAGAGCCAAGCTGTGGGTAAAACGGCTGTATCTATCAGAATGTATACAACTTCGGCGTTGGGCACTGTTTACATACCAATCTTCAAATTCTTCATCCAGAGTCACGTCCCTCCAAAAACTTTGCTTCTGCTTGTGTTCTACCATGTCTACATTGTGTCAGAACTTTTAAGGGAAATTAGGTTGCAGATTTATGTTGCAAACAGTTGTAAAAGTTGAAAACCTTGGATTCGATCCGACATATTGCAACAAGCGTCGCTTTAACTGATCACATGACCAGTCACATGACCAGTCACTTTGCCACCTACCGGCGTCGGACTATGTTAATGAGCTGTTCCGTCTGCTTTTCCAAACATAATGCGTCCTCCCGCGCTCCTCTTTATAAAACTGTTAGATTCTCTAACGTTTAACGATGATTCAGTACTGTTATAAAAATTATGCACGTCTAAATAGTTTGTAGTGCAATTATATGGCGAATTACAGCAAATAAATTCACCTAAGATTGAGCTAAATTAATTTTGTTATCATTCTCGTGTGATATCAGATTTCGCGCAGCCGCCATCTTTCCTCTGGAGAAGCTGCACACAATTTCTAACTTGGGATATTTGGAAGCTGATTAATCGTAAGTTACTCCTTTATTGTCCAATTTGTAGACTGAGTTATGACAAAAAGTCATCACATTTGTTGTGTGAGGTGTTAAAGTGTTGCAACGAAGGCGCGATCGTTAATTTTAGAGGGTAAAACTTTAGCTGGTCACGGAGCAAGAAACGCGCCCACCGTTTTGCAAGTCTGACTCATTCGGATAAAATTTGCTTCAAATTTGTCATGAATACTGCATCGATTTCTAAATAGTTGCTCTAGAAATAATAGCACAAAACGCACTACTGATAGGTAAAAAATGTAATTAATAATCTGCTATTCGATTATGATGTGATTTGCACTTGTAAAATAGATGTTTGTGACCATTTTGCACTAAAATCAAAGTGGGCAGGGCATGAACATTTGTGAATGTGGATTCAATGTCAAACTTTGGCAAGTTGAAATCTTCGCTCTGTGTTACAAGTTACAACTGACCAGTATTACTCGGCCATGATTTACGTCATAGATAGTAATATTGAAAGTACAGCCTTAGTTTAGAATCTAGATACTCTTGTTTTTATTGTCTAATATAAAATATAAAGTTACTTAAATAGTACAATGTATAATTTGCTGGGGTTTTTAGTTTAAGGATTTGTTTTCTTCATAATTTCAATCACGAAATTAACCTTAACTTATGACTATGTTCCCTCTGAAGGTAATAAATTGTTTACAAATTGATAATATATATCTCAAAGACTCAATAAATTTATATTGAAATGTAGATGGGGAGTTGAGAACTGCATTAGTGCAGTGCCAGTGTGGTGACTGCAGGACTCGTTCAGTCAGGTCAGTGGGTCAAGGGGTTAGATGCTCATAGCTAGAGCCTGGGTTAGCCCTCTGGTATGCAGACACACCCCTAGCCCAACTAGCTTGTTTGCACCCTTCCCACGATTCAGTTTTCTGGGTGATAACTGCAGCCAGTTTCATCTGGCGTGGGCTATTGGGTGTTTATGCAGCAGTGAGAGGTAAACTGTCAATATATGAAATGTTTGTTCTTAACTTCTGAGTTGGATCACTGAAAATGATAGTGTAATGTAAATTATGTAATGGGCATTTGCTACTGTAATTATTTTCTAAGTAACATTGGTTTGAGTAAAATAGGATTTTTTTTTTGCAAATAGCTAGTAGCAGCTATTATTAGTCAAAGTCTATCAAGACATTCACGATCTTGTGAGTAGTGACCAATAAAACATCATTGTCTTACTGTAGAAATTATGAATGTATTTAATAGTTGTAAAAATGTGTGGGTCTTAGAGTCTACCATCTCTTTCTGTAAATAAGAGTAAAAAATATGCAAGGCTTAGTGATCATCCCATTTCAACTAAATGTAAACCTCATTATTAAATTATTTATAATCCATTATTTAACATAGAAGAACATTGGCGTTAGGCCTGTATATCTATTAGAGCAATTTGAATGTATTTTTACTTTCATAGCTACTGGATAGCTTAGTATCAAAATTATAGCTGTGACACCATGAGTGGGCATCTTGGTATGATGAGTATGTAGCACACTGTATATGATATCATTCAATCAGAACTCAAGTGTATTCTGTTATCTCGTTTAGATTCTATAGAATGTGTTATCAGTTGAATAGACGTGGGAGGTATGTTGTAGACCCTGGGGGCATGGTATTTGCCTCGACATTTGTTGATTTATATGGGGTGTATGCATTATGACTGTATAGCATGCCATGATATGAAACAGTATTTGGACAGAAAGGCGGTTTGTATGTGGCCTTGTTTATGCTAGTTAATGTTTGCCCCAGGTCACTCATTGCTAGTGTTTTGCAGCTTAGTGATATTTTAATACAGTATTAATACAGTATTAAAATTTGCAAAATGCACATTATTACACTAGGGCTTGGGACATTTTTTATTAAATAGAAAAATAACTTCGTAAAAATGACAGTTGTATGTAGCAGTGTAGCAATAATACATTATTGAACACATTTTACACTAACAGTATGCATTGACTGTGCGGGATGAGTCCCGGATGACAGTTCAACATAACCTTAGTGCACATTTATAAATGCATTTGACATTGGCTTTTGCTATAAATCTATCATCTATTAGGATGATAATGTCCTGTGTGTAGGATTCACATTGTAATGCTAAAGGGTATTCTGCATTGAATACTTGTATTCTTTGCATAACTGACCCTGCAAAGAAAGTATATTTGTTGTTGTAAACATGCAACATTAGCTGTAATTGCTATGACCTGGTGGATGTTGGCCATTTCTAGTCAATTCTAGATCATATTCATGAAAGGACCCTCGGGCTGAATTCAGTATATTGTGCAGTAGTATGTAATTCCCATCTATTATATATATACTATAGCCAGCTGCCCTGAGTTTATTAAAGTGTTTTGGATCAATATGTATGACCTGGTTGGCTGTTGTATGATTCACCACTCCCCCCTCCATCTGGCTGCTGCTGTGTCATTATTCATGGCCACTGGCTCAGCCTCTGTCTGGATCGACTAAGTAAACATTCAGAGCTCTCTGTGTTTGTGAATTGCTGCAGTGGTGTCTACTGTGGTATGGATTCTTTTAAAGATGTTTTTAAATTCATTGAAAGATATTTAATTAGCGAAGAATGCAGCATGGATGCAAGTCATGCAATTAAGATTTGTATATATTGTCTTCTTGCAGTTCGATTCTATAAATTTGGTATTAGTTTGGTGGGCAATGGTGACAGATGAGTGTCTCAGTCTGGGGAATTCCCCCTGAGTAGTGCCAGACTTAGTTTGATAAGGATCTCGAAATTGTCCTAAATCAGCATGAGTAGACTGATCAATGGAATGCTATGAATGTGAAACTGGTAGACATTGGTTATCACCAATATATAATGACACTTTAAATTAGAGCTTGTAGTTGGAAACCTTCATTACTTATTTATGGACATTGAACTTCGAAGTTCTTTCGCTATTATACATTGGTAATAACTATTTGCAATAGCTAGTCACTTGGTACAAGTGCTATCACCAGGGTTAGTTACGTGAAACATTATTGGCTATAATCAAAGAGTCAAGTAGACTCATGGTATAATGGTCAAATGATTTTTATAAATCTGTAAAACTGGGGGGAAGAAAGGCTTAAGTACTTCATTGCTATTGTATTAATAGTCACGACTTCAGACTTCCTAACAAGATCATTTGATTGTTTTAAATTTTAACTAATAATGTTGGATATTTAGAATGCGTCAATCTACAAGACCATGTCCGCTCATAATTTTCCGATTTTTATAAAATTCTGTTTTGTTAATTTGCAGAGCACCATGGAGGGGGAAATTAATCCTCCCCGGGAGATCCAGATCCTGGAAACTGCCGAGGACATCCAGGAACGTCGTGAACAGGTGAGAAAAATTAATTGCTTCATTGTCTACTTAATTGTTCATGTACAATAACTGATGCTGCGTTAGACAATTTCTGATGGTACGATTGTATGATAAGGAACTATTTCTGTAGAATTGAGTCAAATGACTTTATGACTGCATGTAATGATGTACTATGGATGTAGTTCCTGGGGGGGGGGGGGGGGATAGAGGAGAGGGGGGGGGGGGGATAGTGGAAGGGCCAGCAAGGGTAATCCCTCCCTTGAAACTGTTTAATATGATATATATCCCCCTTTTTACAAATGACAGATCTGCCTCTGATAACAGTAATGAGTATTATAAAGAGGAATATAATTGTAGTGTCTTGATGCCACTATATATGCCCTGCTATTATGCAGTCATAATTTGACTTGTCTAGCTTTCTTCAGGCTCATTATTCCCTTTGTGTGTCTATTAAGTCACATGACAAGTGTATGGGTACACTTATTGTTATTGTAAAGTATACCTTGGGATTTGCTTTATCATATTTATTTTAATCGTGTCGTTCCTTTTCTCAGGTTTTGGGAAGATATTCTGCTTTCAAAGAAGCCACTCGCCTGAGGCGTGAACGTCTTGAAGATGCTCGCAAGTACATGTACTTCAAGAGAGATGCTGATGAGTTGGAGAGCTGGATTTTGGAAAAATTGCAAACTGCCTCAGATGAGAGCTACAGGGATCCCACTAACCTTCAGGTAAAGAGAAATTGCTTTTGCAAAAGTTTTATCTTGGCTAGCTGTCAAGAAATCTCAAATAGACGGATTATATAGTTGGACTGACATAAAAGAAAATAATTGCTTCATATTTATAAACTCAATTCACAAGATGTTAAGGAATGTATTCTTGATTGTGGATTTTTGTATTTAAATAGCAGGCATCACAATGAAACTGGTTTAACTGATGCAAAATTAACCATTTGGTCATAAGAAAAAATTACTTGCTGTGGTAATTCTGTTCTTCTAGACCTTTGGCTTGGTTCAATATTTGATCTAGCTAATAATGTTATTTTATTTTTCCAGGCTAAGATCCAGAAGCACCAAGCTTTCGAAGCTGAAGTCACAGCCCACGCCAATGCCATTGAATCACTTGACCAGACTGGACATGAAATGATTGACTCTGGTCACTATGCCTCTGAAACCATCAGAGTAAGTTATCTGTTTGAGTTCTGATAGGAATCAGTTTTGTGTTTGTAAGAACATTTCAAAGTTTTATAAAGTGAACCACTTAGTGTCTTCCATGGTTTAACCTCTTTTAGGAAAGTATGACAAGATACATTGATTGATCATTCATAAAATGTTCATGTGATGTAGATATTAGTAGTGGCATAATCTTTAAATCTCTAATAGTTACTTAGTCATGCAACTTTTGCACCTGCCATATTTGCTGAGATTGCTCCTCTCTTATTGCTCGAAATACGAGTATGCATACTGAATGGTGTCTTCCTTAATTACAGGAGAGATTGGAAGAACTCCACCGCCTGTGGGATCTGCTCCGCATGCGTCTGCAAGAGAAGGGCCAGAAACTGCAACAAGCCCTTCAGCTCGTACAATTCATCCGAGAATGCCAGGAAGTCATGTTCTGGATCAGCGATAAAGAGGCGTTTGTCACCTCCGAGGAATTTGGTCAGGATTTGGAGCACGTGGAAGTCCTCCAGAAGAAGTTTGATGAGTTTCAGAAAGATTTGACCAATCATGAAGACAGAGTCCATGAAGTGAACAAATTGGCTGATGGTCTAATTACCGAACAGCACCCTGAGCATGAGACTGTTGCTCAGAAACAGAGGGTAAGTTCCTTTCTGTATAATTTGTAGTATACGAAGTGAGAATCATTTAAAATGTCAGTATATTTACAAAATAGTTTTCATATCATAACTATGTGAAGGAGAGAAAATCTGACCAATTAGTGAATTAAATGCTAGAATTGGGCCTTGGGATATCCTGTAAAGTAAAGTGCCTTGTAGTCAGTCTTTTGCTATATCATCTTCTTTGATGTTTTAGGACTTAAACGAAGCCTGGGAGAGACTAAAGAGCCTTGCATTGAGACGTGAAGAGAAACTCTTTGGTGCTCATGAGATCCAGCACTTCAACAGAGATGCTGACGAAACCATCACTTGGATTTCTGAGAAGGATGCTGTCCTCTCCACTGATGATTATGGCCGTGACCTCGCTAGCGTCCAGGCCCTGCAGCGTAAACATGATGGTGTCGAGCGTGACTTGGCCGCTCTGGAGGAGAAAGTGAAGACCCTCGGAAAGGAGGCTGACAGGTTGACCGAGAGCCACGGAGACCAAGGCGATGAAATCAGAAACAAGTTGGGCGACATTGAGAATAACTGGCAGAGACTGCGTCAGAAGGTAGGTTCATGAAGTAATAAAGTGAATGGCCTATGCATAAGCATAGTCATTATGTCTGCTTCTGGCAGCTGGTCATGTAAGCCGACTGAGCTTCAGACCCAGTAGCATCGAGACATTGATATTGCGATTTAGTTAGCACCGATTGTTATTCAAAGGACAAGAAGAATTGACTTTTAATCATAAGTTAAATGGAATTCTGTTTGGGTATTTGTCAGTATTAAATGAGTTATTGTCCAGAAACTATAATTCGGTATTATTTATAGCTTAGAGGCAAAACTACTTGCATGAATTCTCAGAATGAACTCTGATCCACTTAATTTGTTTCATTAACCAATTAATATTTTGTTGAATTTCTTCTGAATATGTTGACAGTCTCGTGACATCATTTGTTTTGTCTTTAGGCTGCTGAGCGCAAGGCCAGACTTGATGATTCTTACAACCTTCACCGATTCTTGTCTGATTACCGTGACCTGATCAGCTGGATCCATGACCGTAAGTCCGTCATCTCTGCTGACGAACTTGCAAAGGATGTTGCTGGAGCCGAGGCTCTTCTTGAGAGACACCAGGAACACAAGGTGGGTTTCTTGTCATAAAAAAAAAAAACATTTACACTAATGGTACTTATCATTAAAAACTCCTCTCTGTACTAATTAACTTTCCTATGATAATATTTTGTCATCTTGTAGTCATCAGGGTCATTTGTCAATGTCACAGAAAAGCAGCAGAAATCACAATGGAGAATATGCAAACTTGATGTTTATTGTTACAAAGATGTGTTTAATCAGCTGAAAACTTTTGGTTAAATTGTCGCGATAACATCTGCCAATTAAGTCCATGGCATGTATAAAAAAACAACTTAATATTTGATGGACATTTTATTTTGTATCACACGTTAATCATGTCATGTAAATTTCTGACAAATATGTGACCTGTTTCCAGGGTGAAATCGATGCCCGTGAGGACAGTTTCCGAGCATGCGCTGAAGCCGGTCAGCGCCTTCTTGAGAGTGACCACTATGCGGTCGAAGAGGTTAAGGAGAAGGTTAGTGTCTCTTTTGATTATTTGGACACCCAGTTGTCCGATGCTGAACCCATATTTGGGAAAGGATGTTAACTTGGGCCGAAAATTGTCTTGTGTAAGAAATTAGTTTATTTACTACCCATTTTGTACATTACATTTAGCTATGTTTAAGTATGTCTAGAACATAATGTTAGTGTGTAACTTATGTATATTTTATAAAATATGTTGGATCAAATGTTTGCGTTCCTAATGAAAACAGTCTCTGTCTTGCTTATTAAATGTGAAATTGTATCGTTACTAAGTCTTGTCTAATGTTTGACCTAATGTTGGTATGGCCTTGTTATGATATAAGTGTCAGTTCTAAATGTCAGTTTGATGGAAATTTATAAAGATTGGTAGGCAAATTTCTCATTTGTTTTGGTCATATGCTTCTGATTTGTGCAAATCAGGAGGTTCAAGAGAAGGTAAGAGAAAGGAAAGATGATTTCTAAATGCGCAGGTTTGAATTTTCTGATTGACACAAGTTTTAACATTTTCATTCAGAGATACAATACACAAAATGCGCTGTTGTTTTTGGCTTCGGTGAAATATGTTCATTATTTGATATTCATACGGCCCTGACCATCACTCAATAACCCTTATATAAATACAAAATTTCTTTTGGCTTAGAATACATATAAGAGATAGCTTACGAGTATTTGATAATATTATATCTAGCTCTACCTTCTTGTATGAAATTCTCTCTCCCAAATTAATGGCTTCTTACAGTGTAGTGCAACTAACTCGCAAATGCACTGAAATTCAATAGATAATGCCTTCACTGTAGATTTAAAGCCCATTACAATTTTTTGCAGACTCGTAAGTCGTAATAGATGTGCTTTGCTATATGTATGTTTGAACTTTCTTATAAGATGTGTGGAACTTTTAGGAGTGCTACCTTTGTTTCACCGTGATGTATTACCGCTAGATGGCACCCTGACTGAGGTGCTGCCACCTGTTACAGTTTGCATTAAACTTCTTTCTCATTAAAAACCATGTTACCCACATATTTAAACAGATATGCACATGATTACAAAGTTTCCACGGCAATATGTCACAGTAATACCATGGAGCACTCTGCTGAACCTTGTTCAGGAAATACTAAAATAAAAAAAGTGCATGGTGCTTTAACTGACAAATTCATGGATTATTTACAACTTTGTCGTTATATTAATTATGTGATTTGTTTTCAGCTTGTCACCCTTGCCGATGAAAAGACATCTCTAATGGAACTGTGGGAAGAGAGGCGTATCTTGTACGAACAGTGCATGGACCTTCAGCTGTTTTACCGAGACACTGAGCAAGCTGATGCCTGGATGTGCAAGCAGGAGGTAAGGTTTAGCAAAAACACCTTTGATTCAAATTGATTGTTAGAGTTTGTGTAGCAATTAATTGGGTGACTGAGTGACAGACCCAAGTCAGATTTTGTTCTGAAAATTTTGATTGATCTTGCAGGCTTTCCTTGCTAATGAGGACCTTGGAGACTCTCTTGACAGTGTCGAAGCTCTGATCAAGAAACACGAGGACTTCGAAAAGAGTCTTGCTGCCCAAGAAGAAAAGATCAAGGTGAGTTCCAATCTTTAAATTCATTATAATACATGATGTATAGGTATGAGATAGGATTGTGCAGTTCTAATTGGTCAAAGAGATGTGCAGTTCTAATTGGTCAAAGAGATAATAGAAGAACCTTATTTAAATGGGATGCGGTTCTAGTAACTACGTGCTGCATTGTCCCTAATCCCATCACAATTTGCTGAATACGCCTCTTGAAATGATTAAGAACAACTTTAGCATCTATCTGTCAGACTGCTATTTCTGGTTGTTTTACCAGAATGGATGTGCAATTAAATTAAATTAAAGATATAATACAAAAAATAAGTCTTCGAAATCTAATGGTGATGGATTTTGACTCTTCTTACTTACGCACAGGCTCTGAATGAATTCGCCAACAAGTTGATCGAGAATGAGCACTACGCTGCTGATGATGTAGCCAGTCGACGTGACGCTCTGTTGACTCGCAGAAACAACTTATACGAGAAGTCTCAGCTGCGTCGTCTCAAGTTGGAGGAGTCCTACAAGTTGCAGATGTTCGAGAGAGATTGTGATGAGACCAAGATCTGGATCAATGAGAAGCAGAAGGCTGCTTCTGATGAGGGATACATGGATCCTACTAACTTGCAGGGCAAGGTATGTGATCTCATGTGTGATCTCGGTCTAATTTCATGTCTGCATTGTCGTTGGTGTGAATGTGTGATCATTCTTCTAGTGCTGATAATAATTTGAGTATTGTTCAAGTAATATTAGGCCACACATAAAGTGACTTACGTGATCTTTAGCTTCTCGGCTTTTAAAGGCAATTTTTATGGGTCAGTCTCTTAAAAATTCAAACTGAAATAAAATTTTTATATTTAATAACATTGTGACCTTACAATTTATTGGCGCATCATAGAAGCTAAAAACTGAAAAAGTTATGTATTGTTAGTAGTAGCCTATTCTAAGTCAGCTAGCCATACTCCTTTGATTAGAGTATTTGTGGTTACGAGAGTGATTTGTGTGAAATCGTCGGTTTAATGTATTGTTGATTATGTTGACCGTTAATTAATAGAACGTAAGGTATAACAGACAGTCATTAATTTTGAAAGGGTTTATTCTGTTAGGTCCAGAAACACAGCAACTTCGAAGCCGAACTGCAAGCCAACAAGCCTCGCATTGAAGCGGTCACCAAGACTGGACAGGAACTTATTGAGGCTGAGCACTATGCCAGTGACCAAGTTCAGTAAGTGTATTTTCATGTTATATGTGTTATGTTGTCATTAGTGTAGCTATACCAGCACTGATTTGATGATTATATGGAAAATTTCTAATATTTTTCAGAGAACGCTTGGAAGAGATTCAGACACTCTGGCAACAACTTCAGGAGCAGAGTGACCGTAAAGGTAAATCACATCCATTTGACTTATTAAATTAGTTGAATGCAGTGCTAATGAATGGGAAGCAAAAGTAACACCCGAAGTCAATGACATCAAAGCAGATAACCATTAACTGATGAATTTACCTTCAGGAGATTTTAAAATATCAAAGCCATAATTGGAGCTGGTCCCCGTTAACGCGACACTCTTGTCACATGACTCTTGTCACATGACACCTCCGCCCCACAACACAGCCACTGACGAAGAGGATTAGACGTCGCCGAAAAATTATGGCTTTGATATTTTAAAATCTCGTGAAGGTGAATTCATCAGTTGTTATGAATCCGGAGCTTGGGAATCTAAATCCTACAGATAACCATTGTTTGATGATGTGATCTAATTAGTAATGTCATTCTTGTGTACATTAATTGATGACATCATGTAATTGTGTTTAATCTGCTTCGATGGCAGTGCCCTCTAGTGGTCTTCTCCCCGTTGCAGTACTCGTATAGATTAATGCAGAATTACATCTTACTTATAAACTTATGTTGTCATAGGTGGTAAACTAAAGGAAGCCAGCGAACAGCTCCAGTTCAACCGAAATGTGGAGGACTTTGAACTTTGGCTCGGAGAAATCGAAGGACAGCTGATGTCTGAGGATTATGGAAAGGTACAGTTCAGATTATATTCAGAATAGAATAATGGATCGATGGCAAATAGTTACCTTCAGCATACTATATATATATATATATAATTTTATTGACAGGATATTATCATAATTGATACATTTATCAATACTATCAATACCTTAAATGTAGGACCTTATTTACTTGACCAATGGTAACCTTGGGTATGAAGATGTAAAGTTAGGCTTCAACTGCTTCTGCCTAGAATGAAATTTGCAAAATGGGCAGAGCTTTCCCGAACCTCCATATTCATTTTGATAATCGTAAATTATTTTCCGTGAAATTGCTGTGCAAAACTTTTTTTTTTTTTCATTTTTCTGGCTGCGTTTTCCCGGTTCCCCCATTTAGTCTGAAACAGAAATAGTTTATATCATAATTCATTCCTTGGTTATGCTATGCTCGTGCATTCTTAATATCGGCATGTAAGCCTATAAGAAATGTTGATGCAGTTTTCTGGGCAGCCTTAATCCTGGTTCCCTTCCAATTCAAAAAGATTTTATTCGAGACTCATCGCGCATGTGCAGCAGACATGGTAACTGTTAAGGGAAGGGTAACTGGAAGAGCTATTTTCAGAAATATTACGCAATTTTATTGACTTGCTTATATATGCAAGTAATTGTAAAGAGCATATGATGGCATTACCAAACATTTTCATGATTCCCAACTATGTGCATGGCTAAAAATGTGTTGTCTGAAATGCATGAATTTATTTTCTGTGACGCTATTTTTCATTCAACCTCAATTTAATTTCCTCGACAGACAATGAGCCAACTTTGCCAACATAGGAAATATGTTGCGGTTATTGTTTTGCATTTATCATTTACACTGAATTTAATTGTATTTTACTGGTTCAAAGATCCGTTAAACTTTGTTAAAATAGTTGTAAGTGTTCAAATTGTTGTTGATTTGAAATTTTGACATTTTCCCGCAATTTCACATACTTGCTCTGCCACCTGGTGTTTACTGGGTGGTGCGATCACTACGCTGCCATCTGGTGTGATACTTCTGAACCATCCTCGGAAACTTTCATCAGTACCAAGGAGTGAGTTAATAACACTGTGCCGTGCTGCCTCCTATTCTTGCTTGGGGAAACTTTGTACAAACATTGATTGGATAAATCATAAGAGTGGAAGTGATAGTTGTAAGCTGTTGGTTGAAGAAACACTTCATGAGTGCTTGTGTGATCATCTGCACGTCTGAACTTGCCCACATTTTGTGATGAATCTGATGATTAGCAAGCCTGAACAAATTTATTCAAAACAAATGATAAACATCCAGCCAATTGTATCCTTTTCCTCCTAGACAGCATGATTTTTTACATTAAACCCTTTCTGCCCACATCGACTCCTCTTTAAACCTTTGAAACAACATCCACGGCACTTAGGGGCATGATAAATGCACTGTTTTCCTGTAATAGATTACTAGGGACTGATGATAGACTAGACACAATTGAACACAATTAGTCTGGACTTAATTAGGCTTGTTGAAAATTTAATGTATATGCACATTGCAGCTTAATATTAGGAGAACTGAAATAAGCCGGAGCAAGTTATGACCAATATTTATATGCAATTTTCTGCTTGATGTATTTATCATTTTGTACATATCTTCGACAAGAGTTTTTGCATTTTTGTGTCTTAGCCACGTAAGATTTTTTTTCCACTCTTAAGTTAATTTTGTGTTCTGTTTTGTGTTTTTGACCTATTTTTCATCTGATGTGTACCAAGAAATTTTCTTGCAATGTGTGCAATAATAAATTTCGAATATTTTGATATTGAGTTACATATTTTGTGTGCGCTTCATGTTGGCTCCCTATATTTTTATACCGTATGACCATGATGACTAATCAAAATTGAATCATGCACTACAATATACCATATGTTTGTGTCCACAGGACTTGACCAGTGTCCAGAACCTCCAGAAGAAGCACACCCTTTTAGAGTCTGACATCTCATCTCACCAAGACCGTCTGGAATGCATCACAACCTCCGCAGACCAATTCCATGCCGCTGGCCATTTCGATGCTGATAACATCACCGAAAAGAAAGCTACGGTGGCTGATCGCTACCGCGTGCTGATGGACCCACTGAAGGGAAGAAAACACAAACTGATTGATGCTCTTCGTCTGCAACAATTCTACCGAGATGTAGAAGATGAGGAGGATTGGATCAGAGAAAAGGAGCCAATTGCTGCTTCAACCAACAGAGGTTTGTGATTATAATGGCTTATTATACTGCCTCGATCATTAATATACTTTACATTTGTGCTTATGCCATAGATACCTGGACAATGTTTCATGCCCCGGGGGCAGTATTTATACGTAAGGCTGCCACATTGATACAGATATTTCCAACTCATGGTAAAGTTATTTAGAAAACCGTTTCTTCATGGCCATGGATCTCCATCATTTGCTGATAAGGAAGGTTCTCCCCTTGACAACCAGTTTTGTGTTCTAGTCATACGCTGCCCCATTGATATGTTTGACTATTTTAGAATTAGCTGATCGCTTTTTTTTTTCCCCTAGGTCGTGACTTGATTGGTGTCCAGAACTTGATGAAGAAACACCAGGCTCTGCATGCTGAGATTGCTGGCCACGAGAGCCGCATCGATAGTGTGTGTGACCAGGGAAGACTGATGATCGATGATGGTCACTTTGCGTCTAATGACATCCAGAACAAGGTCCAAGGATTGTCTGACCGCTGGAACTCGCTCAAGGTTAGTTCAGTTGATTTCTAATTGCCTTAGACAGATATAATTTTTAAATGTTATCGCATTTTAATGTATTGGCCTTGTACATTTGCTGGGTAAAAAATGATTTTCACCTTCAAGATATGTCCATGCAGGCTGAACAAATGTTCCTGTAATATTGTAAATCCTAATATTTTGCTGTCACTTATAGTACTCTGTGAGATGTGGCATTTTGCCTTCCCATCATGCAGTTGTGTTGCGTCCCACCATTGTAGTAAATTACTAATATATTTTGTGACATTTTTCAGGATAAGTCCAACCAGAGAAAGGGCGATCTTGACGACTCTCTTCAGGCCCAGCAATACTTCGCTGATGCTAACGAAGCTGAGAGCTGGATGCGGGAGAAGGAGCCAATCGTTGGAAACACCGATTACGGCAAAGACGAGGACTCTGCCGAGGCCTTGTTGAAGAAACACGAAGCCCTGATGTCCGACATTGAGGCTTATCACTCCATCATCGATGCTCTGAAAGAGCAGGCCAATCAGTGCAAGCAGCAAGAGGCCCCAGTCGTAGATGACCTTGGCAAAGAATGTGTTGTCGCTCTTTACGATTACACCGAGAAGTCTCCCCGTGAGGTTTCCATGAAGAAGGGAGATGTCCTGACACTCCTCAACTCTGCTAACAAGGTTAGTACAGCAGATAAAATGGTGTCAGGGTTTATAGCCACTTTGCAAACCTGGGAAACTGTTGTTAGCTTAATTACTGAATATTTTGCTGTTGTTGATTGACACATGTATCTGCTACAACATTTATTGTCAAAATGCCCAGGTATTTTTCAGTGATTTCGAGGCTTTTCAGGGAATTTTCAAGGAAAAAAAGAATCTCTGGGAATAATGGTTTCACTAAAGGGCTATGAATCCTGAAAATCAAGTATTTTTCAATGAATGGTATCATGCAGCTTTATACCATGTCAACATCGGTTATAGTTAACTTCCATCTTTTTCACAGGATTGGTGGAAGGTTGAGGTCAACGATCGCCAAGGGTTCGTCCCAGCTGCTTATGTGAAGAAGATCGACTCCAGTCTGACTGCATCTCAAAGCAACCTTGCTGACGAGTACACCATTTCTGTGCGTCAGAAGCAGATTGATGACCAGTAAGTCTTTGAACCTTCTGAAACTTCGTCAATATTATATTTGATCTCTGAGTGAATTGAAACAATACCTGATTCTAGCAGTCTAATTGAAATGATATGATACCGTGTTCGTCTATTTTTCTCAGGTATGAGAACATGCTGGACCTTGGACGTCAGAGGAAAGACAAACTTGAAGAGTCCTGCAAGGCCTACCAACTCGTCAGAGAGGCTGGTGAGCTTGCCCAATGGATCAATGACAAGGTATGAGTGCATTTGTGTTTCGTTTGTGGTGTATGTAATATTTTTTGTGAGATATTAGATTCAAAGAATAACTGGAGATTGTGTAAGTTGTGCTTGAGAGTGAAGTACTCTTTTGTCTCTTACAGGAAAGTGTTGCCCTTGCCTCAGAGGTCGGTGATGACCTTGAACATGTAGAGGTCATCCAGCGCAAGTTTGATGACTTCCAGAAGGACCTCAAGGCCAACGAGGCTCGTCTTGTTGAGCTGAATACCATCGCTGAACGCCTCACTGCCATGGGACAAACTGAGGCGGCGGAGAAGATCAAGATTCAGATCGAGGTGAGAATTTGCTCGGCCCTTTTCATTAGTTGACTATGTCAGCCATGGAATCTTGCTATTCTATGTCTTTTTAGTGATTTTATGGTGCAGTAGCTTGTATATCAGGGGTTTCTGTGGTTTTAAGTCCTTAAAATTTAGGGGGGGGGGAGCTAACAAGGTTAAGGATATTTTTGAAGAAAGTAGTTCTATGCAAAGAATTGTTGATTAATGATAGTCTTACAGCTAATAGAACTGATTGAAACCTCTGACATTTTTTTTTGCTTTTTTCTGTCAGTCTTTAACATTCTTTTGTAAAATTTTCAAAATAGAAGTCTTGCAGCTTTATAGCTAAATGAGATAGTTGGATTTTTTTTTTCGGTCATATTTGCGATGGTAATTTAAGAATTCTTGTTTTTTTTTCCCGCAGGATCTGAACCAGCGTTGGGCAGCACTGCAACAGGTCACCCAAGAGAGAGCCCAGACCCTCGGCAGCGCTCATGAAGTGCAGAGATACCATCGTGATGCTGATGAGACCAAGGACTGGGTGGAAGAGAAGGAGGTTGCCCTCGGCTCTGAAGATATCGGACATGATCTTGCGACTGTCATGCGTCTGAGGAGGAAGCATGACGGTATCGAGCGTGATTTGGCAGCTCTTGGAGAGAAGGTGGGTGAATTCAATGTGCACTAAAAAAGCCAGGCAGTGTGTCTGAATACTTGTTATTTGCAGGGTTTTAGTCATGGTCAAGAAGCAATCTGTTGTGTTATTTGGTTAACAGTTTATTGGATATTAATCATTACACACGTATGTGCACGTAAAAACCTCACGAACTTCAGTCCTGGAGTACGACATTAAATTGTTCCCAGTTACCCATTAGGTGGTTCTTTGATTTCATTACCTGCTGAGCATTTCTTGTCATGTTACAATATTGATTTCTGTACTCAACAGGTCCAAGAGTTGGATGAGACAGCCAACCGTCTGATGCAGACTCACCCTGACCAAGCCCAGAGCATCTACGACCATCAGAAGGAGATCAACGAGCGCTGGAACGACCTTACATCCAAAGCCGAGCAGCGCAAAGCACGCCTTGTGGATTCCTACGACTTCCAGAGGTTCCTCTCGGACCACAGGGATCTGATGTCCTGGATCAACAGCATGATGGCCCTTGTGTCTAGCGATGAGCTGGCTAAGGATGTCACCGGAGCCGAAGCTCTTCTGGAACGTCACCAGGTAAAGAAAATAAAAAAGAAATTCCACGTTTCTGTAAATATGTAAGAAATGTAGGCTCTCTCTTTCAGGTGAAATTCCATTCACTTGTGAAGTAGATTGCAGCACTTGTTTTGTGATGTAAATGCACTGTAAATACACTGTAAAATGCACTGTATTATAATCTGCACTGTTTAGATTTTAAGAGTAAGAATCAAGAATGAGTGATGTATCATATGTAGATGAGTAATTTAAGACTAGCTGTATAGTTTATGTAGATTATCCTATTTAAGGGCGTCACAGTTTTAGTTATATTGTAGTTAGTAATGACCGTCATGATGTAGAGCTTAGTTGCTGTGCCATCAGGCGAACATAGCTGTGTACTGAGCAGTGTATAGTTAATTGTGTATGGTAAAATGGTTCAATGGATAATGGCTATATGTGCTTTTAGGGAAGAATAAATGCTTAATGTTTGGGCCTGTTTTGCAGCAATATCACACAGAAATACAGAACTTTGTTTATCCGGTTAGTTTTAATTGGTATAAAGCATGGTGTGCCCAGGGAGATGTCCTTTGAATATACGTCTCTCATCTGTAGGGGTTTGAACATCTCTCAAATGTTTTAAAATATGCTGTGTGCGAACTTATACTAACATTTATTATTTAGTGTGTGCCGCTTCCATTCAGAAAAGGTTTATCCAAAAAAAAACTAAGTTCATTTTTTATGTCTATAGGCTATAAAAGAGAGACAATGATTTTAATCAAATCGGTTAGACACTTTTAACTTAAAAGCTTCCTGACTTTTTAAATAACTGCATGTTGAAGAGTGACCTTAGCTTTGTCAAATGAAGTCAGTGTGTGACTGCTTATTAGATCAACTGATCAATTGAAATAGA
The DNA here is from genome assembly GCA_932294295.1 of Alitta virens. NCBI lineage: Eukaryota > Metazoa > Annelida > Polychaeta > Phyllodocida > Nereididae > Alitta > Alitta virens. The sequence continues at coordinate 17,136,872 of OW028586.1, read as the reverse complement.
CGATGAACAAAATGATGGATATCAAATAGTTGCATGGATCAAAGTAGTTTAGTAGGATAGAAAAGTTTGCAGTGAAAGAAGTTGTAATATCAATAAATAGTCAATGAAAGTTCTTCTCAGTATGTTTTGCCAATCTTGTATAATTTTCTTTTACAACTGTACAGCATTACCAGGACAGTTGTATGTAATACTACAAGCTTATTCAACTGAAAGATTTCATTTGCACTTATTGGTTGTCATAATACTGACACACTTATCTGGCATTTCAGGAGCACCGTACCGAAATCGACGCTCGTGCTGGCACCTTCCAAGCATTTGAGATGTTCGGTCACCAGTTGTTGCAGAACAACCACTATGCTAGTGATGATGTGCGTGACAAATTGAAGGAGTTGTCCGATTCCAGGGAGCTTCTCGAACAGTGAGTCAAGTTATTCTTGTCATATATTCTAATCAGAATCGTTTAAGAAACTAGAACAAAAAAAAGGGAATCGTCTCGTTGCAATGTTGTGTCAGTGCTCACAATTATTGAAAGTAATTCAGTTGTTTGCATTATGATCATTTTAAGTTGTCATCAACAGGAGCGATTTTGAGCCAAGTGCGGCTGGCCATTTTTGTTGTTGATTGACCTGAAAGTTATCCATATCCGAAACAAAACTCAAGTTGTCATCAACTGTTTCCTTGAGGAACAACGGACTTGTTGGACCAATCACGGAGCGAATACAATTAATTAAAAACATTTTGTTACCTTTGTAGGGCATGGCTTGCTCGCAGAGCTAAGCTCGACCAGTGCCTGGAACTGCAGTTGTTCAACCGTGACTGTGAACAGGCCGAGACATGGATGGCTGCTCGTGAAGCATCTCTCCAAGACGAAGTTGATGGAGCTGGAGAGAGTGTCGAGGCTCTCATCAAGAAGCATGAGGACTTCGACAGAGCCATTGCTGCTCAGGTAGGTCAAGATGACAATGCATTGTTGCCCAAAATGCTTGTGTGGTTAGGTTTTTGTAAAATGGGCTTCGATATGTGAGCAATACTTACATTCATTTCTAAGTTATTCAGTCCATTAATTTGATCAAAATATAAATCAGTTTATTTCATTCGTACGCATACATATTAACATGGAATATTTGGAGAAAGTAGAGAAGTTGGGAATATCAAATAAATATCACATTGTACACATATAATTAAAAATATAATCTTATCTCATTAAAATTAAAACCATCAATCACGCAGTCGCCATGGTGGAGAGCCACAGCATTATAATATGTTGTATTATTTTAGATGAACTTGCCTTAGAGGGCTGCACTTCCCATATCTATCTATCTGTCTAGATGTGAATTGGCTATTATAAATAGAAAAAGATCGAATTTTTTTCTTGGATGATGACTTATTATCTGTATTACATTTTCAGGAGGAGAAGATCCGTGATATTAAAGCCTTCCGGGATCGTTTGAAGGACGGTGACCATTACGACAAGCCTGGAATTGACAACAAACTCCAACAGGTAAGTGATTTCTGTGCAGGGCTTTGGAGGGCCTCTATTCGAGGTGAGCCTCTATTGTTTTGGGGGCAATGTAGGGCACCCAAATAAATTTGAAAATCTTACTACAATACCTCTGGAGGACCACAAATTCTTGGACTTGAGCTCAGTTCTTTGGTCAACTAATTGTCTGAATGTGGGGAGGGGCAAGCTTCTATTTGAGGGAGGCCGTTATTATTTTTTTTGGGAAGGCAGCTACCGTGGGCTTATATTCGAGGTGGGCCTCTATTTTAGGGGAGCATTTATATGAGTAAGACGGTAATTGTTTTTGCCTTGGAATACATGCCCTAAATGCTTCCTGTATATTTTTGTAAATGGCCGCTACATCTCACTGGTATGCTCCATATGTGGGATCTTTAATTTGCTGTGCATAGATACTTAGTATTTTCCTACTTCTACAGGTGCTTGATAGATGGGACACCTTGAAGTATAACTTGATGGAAAGCCGCAGCAAGTTGGGAGAGGTCCAGAACTTGCAGAAATTCTCCCGTGATGTGGATGAGATGGAGATCTGGATCAACGAGAAGCTTCAGATGGCTATGGAGGAGTCCTACAAGGATCCGTCTAACATCCAGGTATGTAGATGAACTAGAGTGTGCTACAATGCAACCTTGAGTCTAAAAGGTTTCTGATCCTGTAATGTGACAACATTTTTTATTCTGATGGAGTCTGTTGATTAATTGTTTCTTGTACAAAGATTCTGTGTCACAGTCTCACAGTTTGCGTCTTTTTATTACGATTACGCTTAGTTTATTCACAGTGTCATACACAAACACATTATACATACACTATCAGCTCATTATGCACCATTATTACACACTGGCATACCAAGGCAATACAGGTCTATCATACATAAGAAACAATTTCAAAAGTGTTTTTGTAATTAGGTTGAGGTATAAGTTGTTTTTGGGAATGGTGTTAAGAAAGCACCCATTTGCTGCTAACTGGCCTAATATATGTTAGAAAAGCTTGGCCGTTAAATACTTACATTGCAAAGAGAGTGCAATAGTATTGTAAGATTCATATTGAAAATTGCATGTAGTTGTCACCGTAACTTTTGAAGTTTATTTGATGTCATACTGGCCAATCTCCAGTAGTATTGCATAACAGCATGACAAGTGACTTACATATGTCAGTGCTGAATGTAATGTTATAACGTAAAATAAGAGGCATATATTCGTTGATAGACTTTATGCCAACTAATTGCCAGAAGTAGCTTGTTTGCTATTGTATTGTTTATGCTATCATTTAATCAAGTATGAGGCAACCAGATGGAGCAAAGAATTAATCAGATTATGTTTTTCACAACTCAATCATCCCTGATTTCGAAATATTTCAATGTTTCTCGAGGTTTCTTTCTTTGAGGCATTATCATTTGTCTCTGCAGGCCATGAAATTAATTAATCAAAATGTTTTTTAGGATATGATTCATGGTGCAATAGTGACAATAAGACAAGTGACTTGGATGTCAAAATCTAAATTTTGTAAATTATTTTGTTTCGTTTATTGCTCGTCTAAATGATTGCTGATGCTGAAGCAATTATTTTAATTCCTCTTGATGAGAAACAAAACCCTGTAAGTCCTCCTAATGCCAGTCAATATGAAAGAACATCTAGAGAAATATTGCCAATGACCGCGGAGGATTGTGCTAATGCCGTATCTCTTATTACTAGACTTTGCCGCAGTTACAAGTGGTTTCGGTAGGTATGCATGGAATGTGGCGGTGTGGATCCCACCTAGTACCGCCTGCCTTCTTCATCCTGCTCATACTAACTGAAACCTCATTCTTGTCATATTCATCATAAGATCGTCGCATTTAGGTCAAGACTTGATTTACATATTTACTAGGGCTGTACACCGGTTCTCGATATTTCGTTTGCACCGGTACAAGGATAACGATACGGGTATTGATAACCGTTATGTAATAATAACGATACAATTAAACGGTATGCAGAGCGGCGTTTTTGAGCAAATAGTACACCTGCCACCCAGATTTTCCAGTGTTTGTGAAGAAAAATAACAGCGACTCTTAATACAATAATAGTTTGCAGTTATTCAATGAAGATTTGTTCATTAAATTTGATATTATCTTTTGATTATTTTAGGTTTTATATTAAACTTTTATCTATATATATATGTACTAAATTAATTGACAAAATTTAACGATACGTAACATGATAAGTTTCGTATCGGTTTTACTGTATCGTGATACGTATCGTATCAAAGATAAAGGTGTACAGCCCTAATATTTACGCATTAATTCATGTTCTTATCACCATCGACAACCTGTAATTGTGTCATGTTCATCATAAGATTTCGTCATTCATAAGTTTGTCACATTTAGCTCAAGATTTGATTGGCATTAATGTTCTGAACCTCATCTTTTAAACCTCAAATTGGGTCGTATTCATCATAAGATTGTATTCGTCATAAGTTTTTCGCATTTAATTGACATATTTGCTCATTAATTCGATCTTATTCTTATCCTCAGCATTGAATCTTAACATTTAAGGATCAATCATCCATTGTTGTCTATTTGACTTATTTATAGACCATTCATTACCATTTGCATTGCATCTGTATTCACAATATTCTGGCAAATGAAGAACACAAATTGTTGTGTAGAACTGGATTTCAAGGTTTCTCCTGAAAAAATGATGTGACAAGTATTTTGAAATTTTTCAAATATGCAGTTATTTATCTGGACTTTATCTTGCCAAGCTAGGAGGGCATTACATCTCTGCATTTTCCACATCTACGTCATGCCAAGCTCATGGCGAACTTCAAATTCTCAAATTAATTCATCTTCTGTAGCTTCAATCCATCTTTCTAGTTTTCATTCTCATTACGTTGCCTAGCAGTCATCGAAATCAAGTCCTTTTTAATCACCCTAGCCTAATTAATAAAATGAGAGTTGCTTAAGCTATATTAGACACAACTTGCTTCTAGACAGGAAGATGTTGTTTTTACAGTTAGTATCGAAATAGTTACAAGAAGCACCGTGTGTGGTGCCTGTGTGAGCTTTTTGAAATGAAATATCAAGATTTTCAACACTTTTGATTTGTCCCAGCTTTTCTCTATGCAACAAAAACATTGCTGTTGAGTTGCTGTTCTGTCCCTAGTTGTTTTAGAAGTTTAATGTTTGATATTGAGTCTTTATTCCCCCTTATGTTTTTATTTGTCACCCCAAGATTTAGTCTGTCAAGGTAGACTATTTTCCTTGCAGATGTATTCTTTAGATTGAAGTGATTTATTTGTGTGTGTGCTTTGAGCATGTCAGTAGAAGATAAAACAAGTTAATGTTCATTTTGTCTTGAAAGGAAAATGTACTCGCTACTCATGTACGAGTTATGATACTTCGGCATATTGACGAAGAAATTATCATAAGTATATTTTGCAACTGCTTCAGCTTAGCAAGAAATTGCTGATACGCAGCATGGCAACAGATATTATGGATTAATCATCTAAGTAACTGCAATCAATAAATGCCACTTAATCGGTACTAATTTGAGTTGTGTTGCTGTTAACAGAACAAGCATCAGAAGCACCAAGCCTTCGAAGCTGAATTGGCTGCCAATTCTGACAGGATCCAAAGTGTTGTCAACATGGGAAGAAGTAAGTATTGAATGAAATAATTACCAAGAAGCATGTTAAATTATTAATTAATACTTTTGGATGCCCTGGGTAAACCAACACCTCATTTAGATAATGAAACGGGAAATATTGTGCAATGACAATATGTGCATGCCAGGCTGTTTACTGGAAAACACTAAAAAGTCCTTGACATTGAGTAATTAAAGAGACTTCCAGTTATCTTAATTTCTTCCTGTAGACTTAGTAAAATTTGGACATTTTGTTACTTGATTGTAATGCAGGATATAAGTTGTAAATTTTTTATATTAAGAGCCATTTCATTAAGCTTAAATTTTACATTGTAATACATATTAATATTTTGATTGACAATCCTTTTCAGACCTGATTGACAAACAGCAATGCTCTGGCACTGAGATAGCTGTGCAGGACCGTATTGAGAATTTGGCCAAGGAATGGGAAGCCCTTACTTCCAAATCTTTGGATAAGAGCGAGAAATTGAAGGAGGCCAACCGCCAGCGCATGTACACTGCCGCTGTTAAGGATTTGGAGTTCTGGCTCGGCGAGGTGCGTATTGATTTTAGTAGCACCAAATATAATCACAGTTAAGAAGATACAGTTAGAAATTGATGGGGGTGGGGTGTTTTTGGGGGGAGCGGGATTTCCTAACTGCAAGAAGTACTTTAATGTTGGAAATTATCTGGAAAGTAAAGAAGGATCATATAATATCAGGAAAATGTCACTAATCCTGAAATTAAGTCTGCATTTATTGCTATTAATTAGGCTGAGAGATTGGTAGACAGCTACAAATGCATTACATGTCTAGATGGCAACTTCTTGTTACTATGCTGGTCTGCTTGATCAATGGGACTAACACCTATTTGTAACTTCTGATTCCGTTAGGTCGAGCACATGCTGGAGACTGAAGATTACGGCAAGGACTTGGCCACTGTGCAGAACCTGGTCAAGAAACACCAGTTGCTGGATGCGGACGTCAAGGCCCATGAGGATCGCGTTAGGGACCTCAATAACCAGGCTGACTCATTCATCGAAAGCGGCGTTCTGGACACTGACGCCATCCGGGAGAAGAAACAATCCATCAACGAGCGCTACGAGCGTGTCAGCACCTTGACTACTCACCGCAAGCAGCGACTGGATGAGGCCAACACTCTTCATCAGTTCCTTCGGGATATTGATGATGAAGAGTCTTGGATCAAGGAGAAGAAACTTCTCGTTAGCTCTGATGATTACGGACGTGATCTAACTGGAGTGCAGAATCTGCGAAAGAAGCACAAGCGTCTGGAGGCAGAGATTTCAAGCCACGAACCTACTATCCAGGTGAGTACTAATGCAAATTATTAATAGTTTAATTATTATGCAGCTATTACCGAATTGTCATGTATGTTTTGTTCATTAGAAGGACTGTCAGCTTGTCTTTATGTGTCAAACCGATGGCTTCTAGTAGACTGTAACCATACCTGACCCATTTGCACATATGACGTCGGTTTTACTTCGCTGTCAATTTAGTACTCCGTTTTTCAGTCAAGTTTTGCGGCGTGTCTACCCAGCTTGTGCAAATGGCTGAAACATAATTAGAGTATTAAAGACATGATAAGGTTTATTAGGCAACTTGTCTAATGCTGTTTTTGTTGCTAATTTGCTTGGTACTTCATATTTCAGTCCGTGCAAGACACTGGTGAGGTGCTGATGGCTGATTCCAACCTTATGACAGAGGACATCCAACAACGTCTTCAGCAACTGGCCCAGAACTGGGATTCTCTTAAGTCCCTCGCCAACACCAGGTATGAAATAATCAGTCTATGATATGATCTCCCAATTAAAGGACTCATATTAACATATTAAGAGAACGTAAAAATTGTATTACATATGTTAATACAGACAGTTAGATAGACAGGGGGATAGGCATCAAGCTGATAGAATGTAAATATGCCCGTAAGCAATGACCTGATACAAGTTTATATCTTCTCTATCTATGATAATGTAATTTGTAAGATGTGTTTTATGGGGATTAGTGCAGTATAGCGGACCCATATTTATGCCCATATTTGGTGTCAATGAAATATGAAGTACATATATATTTTGCAAGTTTAAAAGTTCTAACGCAATTAGAATAAAATTTGAGGTAGAGTAGGAAGGTTGCCACTCCCAAGAAAAATTAAAATAAACTGTGCTCTTACTGTGAACAAGAAAACCGCCGTGATTAGTTTATGACGTCATACATTGAGTTCAAGCATATGACGTGATATGCTTGGCAACAAGATGCCAAATATGGTCAAAAATCTTGGTCCGCTACCCTGCACTTTTTCCGTTTTATGCTTTGAAATAAATTTAATTTGAATTTAATTTAATTAATTGATGTTTTTCGTTTACAGAGGCCAGAAGTTAGACGAGTCCCACGCCTACCAACAATTTGCCGCTAACGTGGAGGAAGAGGAGTCCTGGATCACTGAGAAACAACATCTCTTGAGTGGAGATGACATCGGAGAGACTCTTGCTGCCGTGCAGGGTCTCCTCAAGAAACATGATGCCTTTGAGACTGATTTCCAGGTATACTTTGCAGATGTTTGTTTGGCTTTTCACTGTCGCTTTCGATAGAATTTCCCTGCACATAAGTGATCCTGTATTAATCTCGCAAAGTTATGTTGCTCCAACACATCAAACTGATTAGTGTGCAAAAGCGTGTCTCCATTTATTGGTTTAGCATTGACGTCTGTAATGATTATCTATCACTAATTAAGTATAATATTGGGCATTTATGATTATTGCGATAACTGATGCCATTCACGCTTGTGTTGAAGTAGTAGTACATTGCCATTCTAGTCTATGATTATATTTATAAAGTATAAATATTTGCATTAAGTATTTGATGATTTTGTTGTGTAGGTGCACAATGACAGATGCAAGGAAGTCCAGAAAGAGGGCGTGAAACTGATTGGCGAGAACAACCACAACTCGGACCAAATCCGCCAGCGCTGCGAGGGACTGGACGACCAACTCCAGAGTCTGAAGCAGTCCGCTAACCGCCGCAAGGCTCGTCTAATCGACAACTCTGCCTTCTTGCAATTCTTGTGGAAGACTGATGTCGTTGAGAGCTGGATCGCGGACAAGGAGACCCAGATCCGCTCTGATGATTACGGACGCGACTTGAGCTCCGTTCAAACCCTCCTCACCAAGCAAGAGACGTTCGACGCTGGTCTGCAGGCCTTCGAGAAGGAAGGTAAGGAATTTAATTCTGGTGATACAGTCAAACCTGCTATAATGGCTACCTTTACAGAGTGGCTATCTGTTGTAAACCGCCACTGTATTCAAGCTTCTCCAGGTGTGATTTTCGTAGTTTTACCCCTCTATTGAGTGGCCACCTGTCTTGACTGAATGACATAAGGGCAGAAGGCCTGTATGTAAAGGATTAGGTGTTTATGCGGTTCAAATTCTACTAGCATATATTAGCAATATATAGTAAGTATACATGATATCACCTGTAATATTTTCTTGTATTCTGCCAAATTAGCTTTATACCATTGCAATTGTCAATACTGCAAGTAAAATAAAGAGCACAGCACCTAATTGTGGTGTATAGTATCCAATTTGGAGAAGCTAAATGTTTTCTATTATGTCTTGTGTAAGTATACACTATAAAATCTGCTTTATTTCCCTGTAGCCCGTCAAATTAGCTTTTAATACGATGTGTTAAATCATGTCTTTATTGCTTTCTAGGTATCCAGACCATCACAGCTCTCAAAGACCAGCTTGTTGCTTCAAACCATGAGCAAACCCGAGCCATCGAGAAGCGTTACAGCGATGTCATCTCACGTTGGCAGAAGCTCCTCGCCGACTCTGATGCTCGCAAGCAGCGTCTATTGCGTCTGCAGGAACAATACCGTCAGGTCGAGGACTTGTATCTGACTTTCGCCAAGAAGGCCTCTGCCTTCAACTCCTGGTTCGAGAATGCTGAGGAGGATCTGACTGACCCTGTTCGTTGTAACTCTGTGGAGGAGATCAAGGTTCGTACGAACTTGGGTTCTCCTCAATGTCGTTAAATTTCAACTTGTGAAAAGCAGCGTGGTTTAGAAGTTGTTCTGTTTCATTATATCTTAAGGTGGCATGCTTAAATAACTTCAAGAATAATTGTTAATAACTTACAAAGTTTCATTTAAAGTCAAAGGAATAAAACAGAAACATCAGCTAAAAGCTATTGTGTGACTAAATAAAAAACTAAAAAACGTTCAGATAGGCCAATGTAAAAGTATTTTTTAAGTGATGTTTGTATGTTATGTAATTATCTTGCGGAAATATATTACATTAAGGATAAAGTTTTGGGCTCTAATTCCTCCATCATTTTTACTGAAATCTTCCTACTGCACTTAGTGTTGTCGCTATTGTCCTAAGCATGTGATTTTAACTGTACATATAAATATTTACAATTAAATGTTATGCACATTGCAGGCTCTGCGTGAGGCTCATGAGCAGTTCAAGGCATCCCTGAGCGCTGCTGAGGCTGACTTCAACCAGCTCGCTGCCCTGGATAAGCAGATCAGCAGCTTCGATGTTGGCTCCAACCCTTACACATGGTTCACCATGGCTGCCCTGGACGACACCTGGCGCAACTTGCAAAAGATCATCAAGGTTCGTTGATCATTGAATATTTGGTTGAAATGTTTGGTGTAATGACCTGGTATTTGTTTGCTGTAATGTGATTGTGGAAGATTGGGTTGAAACGATTAGTGTTATGATCTGGTATTAGTGAACAATGTGTTATGTTTTTACAAAAAGCGTAAAATTATACTGGGCAATAGTAGTTCACTTTATATGGCCATCAGATGCCTCCATAATTGTGTAGGTGTAGAAAGCACAGTGCAAAGTACGAAACTGTGTTTCCAAGTAGCAATAGAAAGACAAAATTTATCACTATGAATAGATCTAAAACAGGCACTGTAATAAAAAAAAACATGGAATATTACCAGTGCTAAGATCATTAATGGTGAAACAAGTCTGATAACTTATCTCTCAGTACATACAATCTGAGCATCAGAAGAGAGCTGCTGCAATTATAGACTTTTAGTTTTGATTATGGACAGTAAAGATGATACAGACAAGATAAATTTTAACATGTCTTTGTAATATTAAACTCACTATATCATTATAATTAAATTCTTATTTACATGTATGATATACGTTTAAATGCAATTTCAATTTTGTATTCTGTACCTGATGTGTATGAATAAATAATACATATATTAGGTAACATAAGAGGTCATTCAGTGGCATATGCTATAGGTGACTTTTTAGCCAACGGGGGGAGCTGCATACCACTCCTTACATCCTTTTTTTGACGTAATCATGAATTCAGATCACTTAGTGCACAAAGGTTGTGGGTGGGGGGCTATTTTGCAGCTCTCTCTCTGTTGACCTAAGAGTTGGTTCCCCATTTAATAACCTTGGATGACGTCAATGAATTTAAATTAAAGATTCTATAATTTATAAACTTTTTTTAAACAGGAGCGTGATGATGAACTCGCTCGTGAGCAACAACGCCAAGAAGAAAATGACGTTCTGCGCAAACAGTTTGCCCAGGCTGCCAATGCCTTCCATGGCTGGTTGACCGAGACCAGGTATGTAACATGGATATACCTTCAACTGTTCTATAGTTTTCTCAAACTTCATGTGATTTATATTGTACTTCCTTTCCAGAACACTTGTTATCTATTTTATTCAGAACTTTTTTCGTACATTTATTTTTTCTTCAGAACTTTTTTCGTACATTTATTTTTTCTGTTGTAGTCTTTTTATGGTTAATGTTGTACTCAATGTCTTGTTTTATTTTTGTTTAAAAATTGACCACATTAATTTTGCAGATTCTGGTTGTTGGATGGGTTATTATCAATTTCAAATCTTTTACGAATGATGATTTAGCATTAGCATTAGCTTAAACTCGTTCTGTAGCAATCCCTTTGTAGATATTTGTATGTTTGCGAGAATTGAATTGCATGTATACTGTCATCATTAAGAGCAGCAGCCTTTCCTCAGCTTTTGAGAATGAAAGCGACTGATGTTTTACGATACCTCCTAAACTAATGTTTTGTTCCAATAGTCCTGATATGCTCTGCCAGGAAACTGTTACTGATAAGTTTTGAATAATATCTATACCAGAGATGCCGATACTTGATAGGGAAAGCCAGACCTTATGATATTATAGCATGTACAGCATGGTTTACATAAACAACAGTTAAAGCATCGATGCCTGAATGTAAATCTAATCTTAAAAGGTTTAAACCACTTTACCAATCCCTCTCCTAACATGTGCCTATCCCTATCTGACAGCATGATGATTGATGAGTGACGTAGTCAACGACGAGTGTGCTATCATCTGAAATGATAAATAGTATAATGCAATCAATACATTTCAATTCAAATTTCCCCGGAAGACAAGATTTTTCCATCGCCACTTTGCATGAACGGACCAAAACAAATTTACGGATTTGTAATTTTGAATGTGTTATTTATTTTAGATCTGCCATGATGGAGGGATCTGGCACTTTGGAATCTCAGCTGGAGGCTACCAAGGTTTGTTTTTTGTTTCGGTGATTTTATCATTAAACTATGCAGAATACATGTAATTAGAAGATACCACACTCTGAGTTGTTTGCTGCCCAGGAGAAGGCCTCTGTTTTCAAAGTAAAATCAGACAAATTAGGCTAAACTTCAAGGCGTTGGTGTAAAATCAATAAAAGTCAACAGTAGTTTGTTCTAACCTAATTCATTCGCTTGCCTGATTCTGATATTGCATTGTGGATATTTCATGTTTTCACTTGAAGAATACTAATCATGTATTATTTCTATAACAGAGAAAGTCTGCCGAGGTGCGTGCCCAGAAGTCTCAGCTGAAGAAGATTGAGGAGTTGGCTTCGGCCATGGAGGCTCGACTTATCCTGGATAATAGGCAAGTTTTTTTGTTGTTTTTTTGTCAGCAACATAGCACCTGAATTACTATGTAATTGTCATTGAATACATTCAGTAGGCCTTCATTATACACAAGCACCATTCATTTAAGGGGACAGATTGGTTGTTAAAAGGATGAAAATTAGTGAACGGGTCAATTATATTATTAAATACGTTCAATGGCCTTCTTCCCAACAATCACCATTTAATACTTTGATTATGCTATAAATTATTGATTTCATATTCTCAAGATTGAAGTTGTAACTCACCAGGAAGCTGGTCAATAATTTATGGATTACCAAGATCAAGGAACCAATCTGCATTGTGTTAATTTGATTTAAACTTTTTATTATTATATTACAGATACACAGAACACAGCACAGTGGGTCTTGCCCAGCAATGGGATCAGTTAGACCAGCTGGGAATGCGAATGCAGCATAACTTAGAACAACAGATACAAGCATGTAATCAATCGGGAGTATCGGAAGAGGCGTTACGAGAATTCTCCATGATGTTTAAACATTTCGACAAGGTATACATGTGTGACATTGCATCGAACACTTTGCCAAAGCAGTAATGTTTCTTTCCATCACCTTTTATCAAATTTAAGTGTTGTTTGTCATTTTATTTCAGGACAAATCGGGTCGCCTCGATGACCATGATTTCAAGTCCTGCCTGCGTGCCCTTGGTTACGACCTTCCGATGGTCGAAGAAGGGCAACGAGATCCTGAGTTTGAAGCCATCCTTGACGTTGTTGACCCCAACCGGTATGTAAATAATTAAGTTATTTAAATGTCGGGTAAAGAATATAAAAATATGCAAACTATGGTGCATGGTAGTTACACACTTGATGGTTGGTCTAATCTCTTTGAGTAGTTTTATTGCCCATATCTATTGAAAGTACTCAAAATTTGAGCGAAATACTATTGGATCACAAAGTTAAAGCTACTTTGTTTAATATGTGGTTTACTGCTGGACATCCCTGTGGAATTTCTTGAATTGAATCCGTTGTTTTATGATTGCAGAGATGGCTACGTTTCGTTACAAGAATACATGGCGTTCATGATCAGCCGTGAAACTGAGAACGTCCAATCTTGGCAGGATGTTGAAGCCGCTTTCAGGGCCCTTACGTCGGGAGACAAACCTTATATCACATCACAGGAGTTATATGCCGTAAGTAATAAATCGATGCTATTTGTAAATTTAGAAAGGGGGTACATAGATGCCCTCATGAAATGGTGTTGTTGCAAATCAACAGTGTTCATTTACTGCAAATACAAAACCAAAGGATACGAAACCAAAATACTCAAAACCAACCATATCGGGTTCATCGATTGTTGCTTATACCAATAATTTTGGAATTTTTTTTTTTGCATTTTTGGCTGATCTGCTATCATTAATGGTGTAACATGTTAGAAAAACTACATCTTAAAGTGTATCTTATATTTTAAGAGGAATTCCTCTATAAGTTTGATTGATTTGAATGGTTATCTATGATATATGCAAAGCTGCAATATAAAAAAATGAGTAGATGTTTCTTGTCCATGTTACTTTCATATCTTATATTTCCTTTTTTTTTTATTGCAGAATCTCACTCGAGAGCAGGCAGACTACTGTTGTAAAAAGATGACACCTTACGTAGACCAGACCGGTCGAACAATCCTCGATGCCTACGATTTCGTCAGTTTCACGCGAGACCTATTCATAAATTAGTCCCCGTGTTTGTCTTTTTGTGTTTTTAAAATGTTCTCCTATAATTTCCCCTTCAAAAATGTGGCTTTTTCATTTTTAATATCCAATCATGCAGTTTATCTCTTGAATTTTAGTCATACTTGACCAATTTTAATTGCACTGAAATTGTAGAGCATGGTGCTTGTAATCACAGTTCACTATCTTGAATTTTACAAAAAGTATCAAGATCAGATTATCTAAGCAAAGCAGCTTCACTTTCAGTGTTCTCATGAACTGATGAATTAAATTGATGTTAATGAAAAGTAGTTTAAAACCTACTTATAAAGTGTCGTCGCTTTGCTATGAATTCTATATCCATGGAGATGTTCTTTAATTACTATTATGAACAATGAGTCATATGTAAGAAAAGTGTCACAATCATGCGAAGATTGTTTTGCACAGTATAGCATTGATCAGTGTCTTGCAAGTAATTGCTGTACTAAATCACAAGTGATCTTAATCATAATTAGTGGCGTAGGGTTTTGCATTCCTTGTATACAATCTGCATAGCCTGCTTGTAGGTGTAGTATCACTAACATGAATGTAACAGCGATGTAAAAGCAATGTTGTAAACCTGTATTTGGGTGAAATATTAACGACCTTTGACTTACTAAAGAATCAACGTTGTGGTTTAAGGACCATTTTATTAAGGATAATTATCCTAATTAATTAACGTGAGTTTCTTTTATTTTCATGAGAACACTGAGACAAGAATGTTAGTCAAATAGGCTTTAAAATCTTTGCCTTGTATCAATGTAACGACATACTGATTGCAGACCTTCGGCTTTTGTTTATCTTGATTATCATCTTTTGTTTGATGTCATCTTTTAATCTTTGCCAATTGTTTCTATCCAATTCCTTTGGGTCATTTTAAAGCAATCTACATCCAGAAAAATTATGGATTAGGAATTTTCTTTTTGGCTTTGAAATTTAATTTGCATTCATGCTCCAGAAATGACAAAAACAATATTCTTATCAACATTGAGAATGGTAACCGATTGCTTTAAAATGATTTTGCAATTTCGAGAAGGTCTGGTAAATAAGTTAGGATGGGCATTAACACCTGGTAAGACCTAGTGTGAAAAGAGAAAGACAGGTGGCAGCACAGTTCAAGTAAATAGATGGCGGCACCATTCAAAACTTCACTGTGTTGTCACCTTGATAAGTTTCGCGGATGTTAATATCATGAGAAGGTTTTTGTATGTTTTCCACCTCAGTTTTACTTATCAGTATGTATTGCAACCAAATAAAAGCTGCTAGTACCATCAAATAACTGTCTTGAGTGATTTATGCAAATTTACAATGATCATTGTTGCCCATCGCACCAATGTCAGGTAACAGATATGATGTGAACTCGTACAAACAGTAATGTGAAATGTCAAAAATGTACGAGCGCTTACAGAAGCTGGAACCCAGTGGTTGGAAGCCCAGCACTAAGAAAGCTTAACCTGAAATCACTTCTGTGCCTTGATATGACTCGTACTAAACTATGAAGTGGTCAAAGCACGGAATTAAAAAAAAACAATTTAACGGCCGTTGAGACAATCAGACATGGTGATACATCAAAAGAAGCGCCTGCAGAACGCTGCGAAGGCGTTGCAACAACCTTTATGAGACCAAGTTTTCTTAGTGCCCAGTGTGCTACCCTGAGCTAGGCCCTCACATCATAGGCAGCTCTGCTGAATATCTGGGGTTCGATTCTTCAGGGAATCTGCATTTGCATCATTGTTAGCAAATAGCTGCAAATCTATTTTGCATTTTCTGCAGCTGTGTACTTGCCAGCTGCACAGGCTTAGTAGCGCAGCAGGAAATCAGACCCTACTATAAATCATAGTGAGCTGAATGATACACTTTAAGAAGTAGAAAAAGCCTCAATAATGTATAATGGGCTATGCAAAGGAAGGAACACATCTGGAAAGTGGTACTTAAGTCAGCGAAATTGACGGAGCTCTCTGCAAGTACCCGCGACGATGTGAACTACATTGCCGTTGATGTTTTTAATCATGAGGCGAGCGTTGAAGATTTTGACAGAGCGACAAATTTTCTTTCAGTCTTTGAACCATGTCAAGAACAAACATACTAATTACTCTGGTAAGTACAAAAGAACTGAATGATGTTATTGAACATGCTGGACCATTATAATTCAGTTGTCATTACGAATTAACAGAGGGTTTTTGGTCAATGTCGTCTGCTGTCTTGGGCGATATTTGAGGGTTGTGACATATGAATGCATACGAAATGAGTTGAGGGCATTAATTACTGTCGCTCAAAAAATGTTGATGGTGGCTAACATGAGAGGTGCATGTCTGTCTACATCTATCATCAATGATCATGTTCCTGGCTTATCTGTTATCATGTTCCTGGCCAGAAACCTCCGTTCCTGCCTTAATATTTGAAAATTCCAACATGAAATAAATGAAGTTGAGGAATGAAGTCCAGACTGGCTGCATTAATGGCATGAACGATTACTTGTTAACCAAGCAACAACTAACTTGGGCGACATGGTCAGAGATTGTATAACGTATACATCTCTGGACATGGTACCACTACCGACTCAGTCACATGGAAACTGTACACTGCCGGTGACACCACTTATAATTAATGCTGGCGACAAAGTTTTTCTAATCATCGGCACACACATCTCTTCAGGATTGTCTCATTAGCAATTGGCCCATGTCCTCCTGCCCCCCTTCATGATGATTTTAGCCATTATCTCCAACTTCAATACTATATGTGACAACATTTATTGAGTAAATGACAATAAAATGCATCTTAAGCTAGGGCACTGGCACAATTAGGTTAATCAGCAGCAGAGCTTCCCGCAGCTCCACATAATGCTCCAGGTGCTTGCTAACACAGAAACCGTGATGCAAGGATGCCGCCATGAATGTCCCGTGCGGCCCTGTGTCATGTTGCGGGGTTAACACTGTTCTCGCCCAGTTTACACTGTCTCGTGTCACGTCATGTGCTGTGTTGTCGCCGGGTTATCACTGTCTTGTGTTATCTAAACATCTATTACCAACTTGGATGTGATAAGAATTTTGTTGGTTTGTCACTGGGTTGGTTTGTCACTGGGTTGGTTTGTCACTGGGTTGACTGCACCTGAAATTGAGCATGTGTAACTATAACTGCAGTTCTTCATGCTACCTGTGCATTTTTCCCCAGTGTTCTGTGCAAGAAGCATACTTGTACATGTCTAACAAAGTTCATTCATGGAATAATACCCATTAAATCACATCTTGACAAAGAAATTAACACTCTAAGATCCAGCTATATATTGAAATTTCCAGGTGCATCAACAGCATCGAACAGCTTCTGCAGTCGAAGCCACAATTGCGGGGAGTTGAGATCATCTCATGCTGGTCAAAATGTCACCCTCACCGGATGGGCTCAGTACATTCGAGGCAACATCTTTGTAATTCTACGAGATGGCCATGGGACTGTACAGGTTGTTCTGCCAGAAAAACTGGTAAGAAAGTAATGTAAAAAAAAGGTGTTTTCAGAGTGTAAAACTATTGTGTATTTGATTTGTCCACGATGTAATCATAATATATATTATATATAGTAAATGATGTATGAGATGGACACAAATATTCTGTGATCTTGTTGATTTTAGTGGTTGTTAAAATATGTGCTATTATTTTCAGACTGAGAAAATTCTAAACGTTAACCTAGAGTCGGTTCTGCAGATAAATGGAACAGTTCAACAGAGGCCCAAAGATCAAATTAACCAGGTTTGTTTTAATTTAAGAAACTATAAATATAGTCTGCCATTTTGACAGAGTTACTTAAAATGTTCCACTGCTGTGTGAGAGGGACATACCAATGCTTAATTTTGTTAGAATCTGTGCTTGCGGAACAAGAGAATGTGATGATCATTTGACAATATTCGACTTCCAGAAAATGTCCACGGGAGAAATTGAAGTCATCGCTGATGACATAAATCTTTTGAACACTAGTCCTGCAAATCCTCCTTTTCAAATTGGAGGCCGACATGAGGTGACAAACTCATTCACTATGATGTATTTTTGGCCCTACCTGGTGATAATTTAATTAATTATGCAAGCAAAATGTTTCGCTATACTTTCATATCAGATAACTGAAGCGCTTCGTTTGGAGCATCGACACCTCGACCTAAGAAGTCCTGCTATGCAACGGAACTTGAGATTACGGTCAAAAGTCATCAATTCTATGCGCAATTTCCTCTGTCAGTCAAATGGTAAGACTTTAATTTTCATAATTTCACTTATATTTTGGAGTTAATGACTTTTGTGCTTCATACTATAATAATTCAAAATATACTAAATTTATTCATTGAAGTGATGAAGAATTGTCTACTATTTAAGATTTTGTTGGTAGGTTTTGTGGAAGTTGAAACTCCTACGCTATTCAGGAGAACACCTGGGGTGAGTTTCATTTATGAAGGCACATTAATCCTTCAACCCACGTTTTTATAACTTGAATTGCATAAAAAAAATGTATGATCTCCTTTTTTTTTTTCACAGGGTGCAAGAGAGTTTCCGGTTGCTACTCATCAAGAAGGTTTATACTACACTCTGCCCCAGAGTCCACAGCAGGTTATTTGAATTTAACTGTATTTGTTAGCATCAAGGCAGACCTGCCAAAACTCCTTGCAACATTCTAATTTTTTGTTGGTCACACCTTTTTGATCATAATTTTTTTGCCAATGCTTGGCTTAAAATCTCCCTTCAAGAAGTCCAATATAGGCCTGCCGTCATGTGGATATCAATGGTAAAAAAAACGTGTGTACTTAACAAATATGTATACATTTTTAACCCCCCTGAATACCCCATCGCCCGATTTATACTGATTTCCCCCATGGGATGACCTCAAGCAAGAGATTCTCCCATACTGTGGGTAAAATGATTTGGTAGGTCTGCCAAATGTGGTAACAATACCAATCGGGACATTTAGTATTTGTTCTTTTTTTCTCAGTTCAAACAAATGCTAATGATTGGAGGAATTGACCGCTACATGCAAGTAGCCCGATGCTACAGAGACGAAACAGCAAAACCAGACCGACAACCTGAATTCACACAGGTAAACATTGTTTTGTTTAGTAACAGATAGATTGATGAGAATCACACAGGTCCAGCTGTGACAAGCATGGTGCTTGATAGTTATTATAGATCTGTGTTCACTTTTAATTTTTCTTCAGCACTTCTTAATGATCCTTTTTTTTGGCTTTTTCTTTCTGTCCACAGCTTGACGTTGAAATGTCCTTTGTAACTCAGCAGAACATTCAGGATTTGACAGAAAGCCTTTTGAGGGCCTCATGGCCATCTGACCTTGACCCAATTTCAAGGTCACCCTTTCCACGCATGAATTACCATGAAGCAATGGAGAAATATGGAACAGATAAACCAGATACTCGAATCAAAGTTGAAGTGAGTTTCTGTAGTAGATCTATGTTCTTGTAAATGATGTGTCATTGAACCATTTATTAGGGTAAATATTTGCAATTGTCTACTTTTTAAATTATGTTTCAGATGAAAGATGTCAGTGAAATACTTAGAGATTCCAAAATACCTCAATTTTCGGAGGCTGCAAAAGATTCTAAACAGTGTGTCAAAGCCTTTTCTTTCCCTTCGGCATCGGTGAGTGTCAATTTGAGAATGCAGGATTGAATAAAAAATATGATAAATTAAAGGATTATTGGTTGATAGAGTATTTTCATTGAGCAGCCCTGAATTTAACAAGACATAAGTCTTTCTTCTCCTCTTATAACTAATTTTGCTCTTCAGACATAGAAGATCATAACTAACCTATTGAATGAATATAACTTTCTCAGGGAAATAACAGATATCAATTGAATGATAAGATGTCAAATATACATTAAAATACAATAAAAATACTGCTGCTAGGATGCACATTGCTTCAGCCAAACACAGTGAAGTACTGGAACTTTTCAAGCCAATATAATTGCAGTATTCTGTCATAGCTACCTGGTGGAAATATCAAGAAGGTTCTGTGAAAATCCGCTATTGGTAACTTCTGTATTTGATTCATTTCAGACATTCCTAAGTAATAAGGATATTGAAAAGCTAAAGAAACAAGGATCATCTCAATTTCCAGGAGTGGTGAGTACAGATTCTTCTTTGTTCAAGTTAAGATTTTTCTATATTCTTTGAGTTAAGATTCTTACAT
Source organism: Alitta virens (assembly GCA_932294295.1). Taxonomy (NCBI): domain Eukaryota; kingdom Metazoa; phylum Annelida; class Polychaeta; order Phyllodocida; family Nereididae; genus Alitta; species Alitta virens. The sequence continues at coordinate 17,116,888 of OW028586.1, read as the reverse complement.
AGTTGTATACATCCACAGAAATTGTTCGTTAACTGCTGTGTTAGAAATGACAGTGGTGGTCTTTAGTACAAACTAACAATAGGTTGTACCTTCAGTGTTGAAACTGACTGCAGTTGACTGCAGCTTTATGTGTTAAATGGTGTAAAATGTTTTACGCTTGGTACTGAATTGACCTTGTGACCTTTCTATTCTTTTGTTGGTAGTGGTTACTAAAGGTCCTAAAGGACAAGCTGAGTGGCATTGCGTTACCCTTGTCTAGCCTCGAGAAGTCCAGTTTGCATGCATAAAAGTCGTTCTCACTGTATACAGGGCTTCTAACCAGCTGTGGGCTTGACGATTATATTTTTCATGGTTTCTGTAAATTATTGCACCAGAGGGAGCTGTTGCTTATGACTGATGTGCCCTCTGGTGAAGGCACTGATGCTTCAAGCATGGAATTTCTAGAGGCGTGTGTAACATGCGATTTTGTGGAGTTGTATAAATGTGTTTCCCACTATAGAAATTTTTGTATGTTCTCAAACATATTTTGATTATATATATCTGAATGACTGCTAATACAGTGTTTGCAATCTGCGTTAAAACCTAGTTTATAGGACATTTATATAGATAGATGGATAGATAGATATGGAAAGTGCAGACCTGTAAGGCAAGATGTTGCCGCTATCGAGGGTTGATTGATGAGGTGAGGGAGAAGAGGAGTCCACCCATGTTACACATTTGCCTCATTGGTGGGATCTTTTACTTGCCTAAGCATGGACACTGAGTACAAGGGACTGCCAATTTAACGTCCCATCTGAACGACATCCAGCTGAGATGTTGCTCATGAAGGAGGACCGGGCCTGGGATTGAACCCGGGTCCATATACAAGCGAGCGTCTTACCACTAGGCCACCCAGCTGCTTGAGATTTAGATTCATCGTAAATCACATATCACTTATTAAGAAAATTAACAGTTTACAATCGTTATAAATTGCTCTAAAAATTTATATACATTGGTCCACACCAGATTCAGCGCAGATATGATAAACAAAACTATCGGTGTCATGGTTTTTCAGTCTTCTGGATTTTCAGCTGTTTTGAGTCTCTTTGGGTCCCAGTTAGTAAACAGTATGTGTGGTATACATTACACTATTGGGTGTGATGGGTCAAATGAAATATGAAGACACATACCTCACACTATCATTGAGAATACTAGGAGTCATTTGAAAGGTCAACAGGTGGCCTCAAGTGTCAGTGAGATGACCAAGGGTGTGGATGAAGAATGATTGAAGGGTGTTGAGTGATGGGGAGGGTGGTTGTGCTCTTTGAAACACCGAGAGAGTCCTGAGAGAGAGTTCTTTTTGAAGGAGTTTTGAGGAAGTCTTGAGTTTCGTTGCTGTTCCTAATCTTAGCTGGACGTCATGCATGTAAATGTCTATGCAAAGTCCTTGGTCTATGTCACTGTCTCAGTGCTACTGGGTCTGTAGCTTATGATGACCAGCAGCCAGAGATAGACTGCTTGGGGTCAACACCATGGTACACTTTAACCCCATGGGTGGGGTCTTTTACTTGCTTCAGCATAGACACCAAGTGCAAGGCACCTCCAATTTAATGTCTGATGCGAATTACATCCAGCTGGAATGTACCTCATAAAGAGTGCCCAGGCCGAGGATCGATGACATGCAAGAGACATTTAATTGGCGGTACTTTGCACTCGGAGTCTGTGCTGGGGCAAGTAAAATCTGCCATGCATGGGGTAAATTGATGTGTGGTAGGGTGTACAACTGTAGACACCTAGCCTTGTACATAATCACTTCGCCGCAATTTCTGTTTGCAGTTGGCCATATGAGCTGCATGTGTTTCAGACCAGTAGCATCAGTAGATTTTAAAGACAATGAAATTAAGGGTAGCTGCTGGGTGACCTAATGGTTGAGGTGTCCGCCATTTCCACATTGGTGACCTCTGCTGAAGGTCCTAAGTTCGATACCCGGCCGGGGCACTCTTCATGAGCTGGATGTCAGTTGCATGAGACGTCACAAGTTAAATGGGAGATGCCTTGTACTCGGTGTCTAATGCTGTCTATCTTGAGGCAACTAAAAGACCCCACCCATTGGGTAAATGTGTAACATGGTGTGGACTCCCAGCCTTATCATATCATTATGTCTGCCTTAGGCAGCCCATGTGACATTGGTCATATATTATAAGCTGGCAAAGCTTCAGACCTGTAACATTGAGACATTGATATATGACAATACAATTCAGTGGTTACAGCACTAAATCTGCTCATTTATAATGAACAGTCCCAAGTTCTATGCCTAGATTCTTTGCTTTGGCTGTTTGGGTAATGCATGTGAACTATCTTTTGTATGTGCTTTGCATGAGATGGAAAACTGCCAGGTGCTTGTGCATAGCTGTCAGCATGCAGAACAGAAATGTCTGTGCTGAGGTAAGGGAAAGCCCCACCCATGAAGAGAATGCAATACACAGTGGTTTACACATGCCTTTCATCCCGATGACATCATGGCAACAACCGACCGTCACTAAGGACAAGACCCTGCTTTAAAGGTTTAATGTTGGTCTTTCATGATTTGAGTTACCTACCAATACTGAAAAGTTTGGATGTTATTTTTATAGCAGTTATTTTATAAATACGCTCTATCAATACGGTAAGAGAAGTTAACATTCACCTATAAGATAAAAGTGTAACATGGTGTGGTGTACATTGGGATTAAGTGTGCCTCTGCCGCATGGGCTGGCCTTATTGATATCACTTGATAGGACAGGTACTAGCACTAAGACTCATTTATATGTCAAGATTTTTTTGTGTTTGTGTGTAATAAGTGTCTTACACTTGATGTCTTTACAAATAGAGGACCCTTGGGTGGATTCTTGAGCTTTGTCATCTCATCATCGTGTCTGCCTTTAACAGCTACAACTGACTGACCTTTTGATCAGTAGCATTGTGAATGTGCACTACATCAATTGACGGGGGAACAACTTCTGTACTAAACTATCAATTGGCAAATGCCATCAAATTTTATTTGGGTGCCTGATACGGAAAAATGTTTAGAAGTCCACCTTTTCATTAAAAAGCATATTGTTGTGAGACTTGAGTGGCCTTCAACAATGATCAAACCTAACTTATATGATCAAACTGCACTCTATAAACAAGAATAGATTCTGCTATGGCTGCTTGATATTTTTGTTTTGATTAGCACTGTCTGGTCAGATGGGCTAAATAAAAAAACTTGCACTGTACATTTTTATTGGTGGAACTTTGGAAAATTACACCGCCTAAGGTACTTGTACGACCGAAGGCGTTAAGTGTAGCAATGGTGCGAAAGGACCCATTTATATTTAGAGAGGAAGGCTCCTCACATTTTTGGTATTCTGTGGTCTAGCTGCTCTAAAATGATATGGGGCAATGATGAAGGCCCTTCACTCCTCCCAACCTCCCCCTGAGTGTTTGTAGATGTTGTTGCTATGGTAATCAAGGGAACATCAGCGTTCCATGGAACAGCTGTGCTCTTACATCAGCTGTTGACCCTCCCCCTGATGTCTCTGCCACCTGTGCCCAGGAGGGGAGAAGAGGGGAAAAAGGGCCAGAGACTCAGAGGGGAAGACATAAGTTCTTTCATAGTGCAGCCTTCAAAACTGAGTTGTTGCAAGTCACAGTAATTGACATTTGACAAAACACCCTTTTCAAGTGGCAGCCATGTTGGCATTTTTGCCTCATTGACCTCTCTTTGTACTCAGATATAAGTATTGTGACATCCTCACTTGACAATGGCTATGGTGAGATCACAGAGTGCAAGAACAATGGAGAAGTAATGATTTCATAATATATGACGTAATCAAAATGAGGTCAATGAGGCAAAATTACCAATATGGCTGCTGCGTGAAAAGGGTGTATTAATGTTGTCAAGTCATCAAGCGGATTGACGCTACGATTGTGAGAATGGTAGGGTATTGTGAACAATCTTCATTACAAATTCACAATATATCCAACAAAATTGAGTAACTTTTACATCAGTACCCCAAAATGTTAACTGATTTGACAATTTGCTTTCATTTGTCGCTTTTTTTTTAATGTAGCGTTCAGTATCTTTGGAGATGTGGCAAGTTGAGTTGGCCATAAACACTGTTACCTTAACAGGAAGTTGCTATTACCTAACATAATGGCAGTGTTTTTCGGGGATGCTCACTTGGTTAATGTGAGAGAAATCTTGCACTTGACTCTGCGTAGACACTGAGAACAAATCACTACAATGAATGTCGCCAAGAAGCCATGTCCAACTTTGTAACTGGTTACAAACGCTTCTCTGTAACTTCAAGTTCGCCATTTTCCTAATGATAATGTTTTCAGTCATGGCCGCAGAGAAACAGCAGACATGACTATGAAACTATAACCGACACTAAATTAGAATTGGTACAGAAGTGTTACATTGTGTTATCAGTTGAAATTAGGGTTGTACTTCGGACTAAAGAATCTTGGTGCAATTGAATCTCTAATCGAATGAATACGAACCAAAAGCATCAATACTGAATCCTACATACAAAAGAGGGTTTGCCAAGAGAATTGCTTCTGGTGACTACATGTGGCATGGAAGCAATGCCGAAGCATTGCTATAGCAGGAGAGAAGTAATTTCAAATTACAAAAAGAATAAAACAGGAAATAATCGGTGACTCGAGCGTAAATGGTTACGATTGTCATGTCAAGAAACCATTTGGCGGACGACTGCCAGAAGTCGAAGAAGACCTTGTGTCATTTCCAATGTTAATCCCATGGCAACAGGGATGAAGGCCATTTACTACTTCTTGAGAAACAACTGTGCGTGGGATATAGACGTACTGATCATGATGGTATGAGATGAGGGAAAAAGTCTTTAGGAATAGAGCAGGGTGGACAATTCTGTGTCCAGGCATTATTCATTGTTGAATTGGTGGTTCCTTGTACTCTAAATAGTACAAGTAAAAGATCCCACCCATGGGTAAATGTGTAACGTAGTATTAACTCCAGGCCTTATCATCTCATGATTACATCTGCCTCTGGCAGCTAGTCCTATAAGCTTAAATTGGCTTCATCAAGGTTCAGACCAATAGCAATGACTGCCAGTGCCAGCCAGACAATATTTTACCTTATAATGGAAAGAAATGCTCTGTTTGGGACTAAATCTTGGGGTTTTAAGGAAAGCAGTGAGACACTGTATGAAACAAGGTTGGCTATAGGAAGCCAATCAAAGTTACAAGTTACGCATTCGATAGGTTGTTCTGTAAGGGGAAGTCACCGCGCTCTCTGAATATTGGTGGATGTGCTGTATCGAGACATGATGGCCTATGAATATAGAGAGGTTCATTACTGACATATCCTCAAGACTGGGTTAAGTGTTTTGCTTTTAATTACAAAGTGGCAAAGTATCTCGATAGGACAGATCTGTTAATTAGTTGTAATTTGGTTTCCAAATAGAAGAAATGCAAATAAGATTTTGCAAGTTGGTATTTGATGAAACTGGGATAAAGAATATAAAAGAATGGATCTATTTTAACTGAAAGGAAATTACTCACCAGTTTCAAGGATGAAAGTAATAATTAGAGTTTGGTATTTTGGTAGTCTGTCGTAGACTGTCTATAACAGTCAGTCGTACCAATTAGTCCAGCGATCTGTCAGTTCATCAGTCAGTCGACTGATCATTAAGTCTATCGGATTGTCAGGCATTCGATCTCTCTCTGTCGATGTGATGTCATTAATTTTTTATCTGTATCTGCCTTTATGGCAATGTCTTATCTAATAGACTATAGTTATGTTGTTATTATTATAACCAATAATTATAACTTAATATAGATCAAGAACTAGTGGACTGCCTGTCAAAACTTGTCGGTCAAAACCTCCATCATTTTTATTATTTTTTTTGTCATGTTCTTTTTGTAGTATTTTTTTTTACCATGGGGGTAAAAAGTTACTCGAAACACAAGATATGGGGTGTTATTAACTCCTAGGTTGGGTGTTCCTTGGCTTACCTTTTGACAGTGGAATTCCTAATGATCTTCAGGGGTGGGGGTTCCCCCACGTGAAGTGAGAACTTTGACGGGTCTAATGTTGCTGTGCTATGTTCTGCTATGCAGACGGGTGCATTGACAAATGGCCGACAGAGCCTCTCTTTCATCACAGCACGTGCTGCTGCAGTTTTGTGTGTTTCCAAAGAGGAGAGTTCCACAGACCTCCTAAGCTGGAGAGCAGAGTGAAGAGTTAGTAGTTTGTGATGGAGTGTTTGGCCCATTTGTCTCTAGAGCCAGGTGTATGGTCCTAAAAATTATTGTAACATTAGTAAAGCTGCAGTTGAACATTGTGTACAGGTATCTTTAAGCTTATCTACAAAATAGTATAATCAAGATGTTCAGAGCTGTGTAAGTTACTTGACAGTCTATGATGTAAGTTTTATGAGAGCTAGAGACCACAGAACGAGATCCAGTTCTGTGCTAGAGACCTGCTCTTCTATGGGTGGATCATATCATGTTAAATTTGTGCAAGGTCAGTAATCATCATATATCGTAAATTAAAGAATGAATTGTTGAAGTTATTGAAATGATGAAATCCCAAGGCTGAACCATCTAACTTCAAAATACAAGTAAATATCAAGGTGCTACTTATTGGGATAATGCTATGGTATTCAAATATACAATTTTCTCATTGTAGAAAGGTCATTGGTGTAATGAAATATGATATACCATTCACATAACAAGATGATATGTACATGTCAATATGAATTATCTACACTCCTGCATATTTAGTGGGACCCCTCCTAGTCACCCTTTGGGTACCCCACTGCTGTTGTCAGTGACCCTTGAACACACACTTGCCCTGTGGTGGACCACTGCTGGTTGGTAGGTATTAAATTCTCAAGTGAAGTGCTGATGCAATGTTTTCGGTTTGTTTTGATATGACAATCAGATTAACACAGTTTTCATGTTTTCTTATATTTCTAAAGGTGTCAATGCCTCAATGCTAGGAGTCTGAAGCTTAGTCTGCATATGACCATCTACCAGAGGCAGATGTAATGATTAGATGATAAAGCTTGGAGTCCACATCATGTTACAGATAGTTAGATAGATAGATAGATATATTGGTAGATTGGTAGATATGTAGATTGATTGATTGATTTTGGTACGTTTTTAATAGAACCTACACCAGAATATTCAAATGTGCATGGAGGTTTCTTTAATATAAAAAAAAGATGTATTGGTCTTCCAATACAGAAATGGCCTAGTTATAAAGGGTTAGATAAATCCAAGGTGTGAATTTCAGAACCAGCTTGATGCTTGTGTGTAGTGGCCGTGAAAACCTATAGAGGATGCAAAATGTAGCATGGTGTGGATTCCCAATCAACCTTCCCTTAAATTATAAAACCATTAAATTAGCTAACCATTGACTATGGTTGATAAAATTCAATGAAAAACTGGCAATCAAGCATATTCATTGAGGCAATTAAACCATGAAGAAGACCAGCAAGGAGGCTTTTCTATTGTTGCGACTGTCCTTTATCTATTTGAAGAAGAAGGGCGTGATCCTGTTTAAATGGCTTTGATTCAGAGACTGGAAGAGATCTCAGTTTAGAACTTTTAACAAGATGCCAAGTTGTCGGCTTGTTATCGGAAGAGAGGAACGCTATCACAACATGATCGAGAGCGACTTGTCGAACAAGATGCGCCAAGCGACTTCTTTTGTCTGTCTCCTCGTCGGTCCGTCTGTCCGCAGGGAGGGGAATTCCCTTAACGTCTGCATCTGATAAGCCCTGATGTATTTCACTCTGGAAGCTCTGGTTTTGCAGTTTGGTGAACTCTTGACTCCCAGCAGACGAAACAAAGAGTGTCGTGGCAGCCATTGTTCTGGTGGCCTCTAGCGGCAGACGCCAGCCAGTGAGGCCAAATAGCCTCCTACGACAAATGCCTTCTTTTTTTTACTTCCTTTGTTTTTATATCTTTGTTCTTCCAATTCTCATTATTGCCTCTACGCAGATGCCACTGCTGTCTTACCCCCTTGTGGATCTCGTGAAAGTTTATGATGGAGATGTCGGTCTGCCCGAGATACTCTTTGACACCGCATCTATATTTCTTGAAACTTTTCTTGCCTAACTCTGTTTTATGACGTCAAATGCAGATAGTGTACAAGAGCTAATGATCCAGCCCTGCCAGCCATGCCCGATTCTATCGGTGTGTTTATAGCCATTGCAATTAGTCGAGTATCTATCTGACATGCAATCTAATTCTAGCCCAATCCTTTCTCATTTTTTTGCAAATATGCTTGTCAGTTAACTGGGATTGGAGTCTCTTCCAGCTGTCTTTTTCTCTTCTTTTCATTTTAGTGTCTAGTGCTCTTTGTTTCTTATCTAAAAGGAACCACTCCACTTTTATGCATTGCTTGCCAGTTTAGCTCCAGACTTCTAGCTCCATAATATCCTTAATTAAATCTTGATTTGTCTGTTTATGATAAGGCAACCAGTTCATCCCATGTGGAATATAACAATACATCATAATAAATATCACAGGATTCAAAATTCTTAGATATTTAGCCCCACCATGTTTCATATTAAATGCTAATTTGTCTGTTTGTGATAGGTAGTTCCCACCAAAAGGAAATTAAACCGTATATCACATCTCATATGATAAATGTTGCAGAGTAAAAATCCCTGCAAACTTTGTTGTTAGCTTCAGATTATTATCCCAGCAATAATTAGGTAGAATTCCAGTTGAAATTTTGAACCAGTGAGAACATGACATCACTTCAGGTTGTCTGCTAAGTCCTAATTTAATCCCTGTTTTGCTGTCACGGATTCAAATTGTCATTAGAAACATGGTTAACAACTCAATTAGTGTTTTTTATAGTCTGTTACACCGCACAGGCAGTCTCAACCTTCTTTACAATTACACCCTTGGCAGGCCTGTTCAAGCATGAACTTTCTCAACTCCCCGGGGAGTATACAGCCGAGCAGCCGTCGCCAGCGCACACAGACTAAGCACTCTACAATCGCCATCTCTGCCTATAGCCAAGTACCCATTTACACCTGATTGGAGTAAAGCAGTGGTTTAAGGAAGATCTGCTCAGTTCTTCCATGATGTGACTGTATTGAACCCACGACCATGCGCGTATGAGTCCAGTACCTTATCCACTAGGCCACAGCACCACACAAAAGCATTAAAACAAATCTCAAAGGAATAACTATGCAATAAAGCAACCTAACAAAGCAAATGATTTGTCAAACTGTTTTTGTCATGTTCAGTTCTATACATCAGAAAGGTTGAGACTGGCCTATCAAATGTCTTGCAATACATGATGTCAGTTGCCGACTGGGAGCAAAAAGTAACTTCCATTCCAATTAATTATTGCTGGGATAAAATATCTCTGTAGTTTACATATTTACTAATCATACAAGCCTTGTTAAAGATATAAAATTATATTGCCATAATCTGTGCTTGAGTTTGTTATTTGACAAATCACACTTTGGGATTTTGAACGTTCATATGTAATTTAATTACACAAACAATGATCTTTCTGCTAGAATATGATTGCAGTTTTTGAGAGGTTGTGTTATATATCATATATGTGAATTTGATTCAAAGGCTAAAATTACATTCAATTTCATCATTTCTTAACAACTCTTTGTTTGTATAGTTTTTGATTCTCACTTTATTTAGTAAAACAAATTATTTAAATAACTGCACCAGTACAACATGAGGCACCAATTTGAAAAGCATTAACATATATATATGAAAAAGAAAACATTTTGTGCAACACACAACAAATAGGAGATCAAGTGAATTACAAGTATTTAAAAATGGATGTCCAAATACATATTGCATTGCATTCTTACACTTAATAGTTGTGCCATATAATCCATTAAAACTTTGAAAAGTATCATCCTTTGTAAAAAACTATTTATTGTCTCGCTTTCAGTAACATCAGTAGTTGTTTTCTGACACTCTTCAAATCCATAACTTTTGCAGTGTAGGCTTTCACAGAATATGTAGTAGATCCTTTTGGATATCAGCTATCAGTTTATGAGAACAACAGGCTCTTCATATCAAGTTTAGCTTCAACGTGTCAGGTTGATAAACCGTAGATTCCTTTAATCTGACTTCCAAATGATTAGTAACTTTAGCACCAATATTTGTCAGACCCATTCACTGTCATTGAGTGTTGAGTCACTGTCAGTTAGTGCTAAATATCCCTTTTGTCATACCCAGTGTCTCTCACTGTGCGAATGTTGGTTTATCTGAACAGTGGATGTTTCATCGATAGCGCTGTAATGAGTCCGAGGGCGTTTGTGCGAACCCCAGAACCGATACCTGTAAAAAACTACGACGCCTGTGAGCAAAATTGCTAAAAGGGTGCACCCAACCGTTGCATAAATCACCGCCCTTTCGTGGTGCGAACAAGTGTTCGATTGGAGGTGAAATTCTTGCAAAGACACACCTTTCCATTCGGGTGGGCCCATGCAGTAGTATTGCGTCCGGTCACGAATTGCGATTATTGAAAGATTTGAGGTAAGGAGCCAATTGCGGAAAGGCATGAGTTCACAAGTGCACTGTAGAGGGTTCATCGACACGTCTATTCGATGAAGATGAGGTATTTTTGTAAAGACAACCGGATCCACAACTGTCAATGCATTGTCCCTCAAATTGAGTTCATCCATCCTTTGAAGGGATGACAGAGCACCAGTGGGTATCTGAGTTAACTGATTCCCACTCAAGTCCAAAACTTTGAGCAATGTAAGATTTGCAAACAGAGTCATTTGTATGTAGCGGAGACCTACGTGAGACAGCTTCAAAGTCTCTAGTTTCCACAAGACGTTAAGAGTCGCTACAGCGCGGGTAGTTTCCAAGTGCCTACCGATTGGATTATTGCTTAAACTTAACCATTTCAAGTTATAAATATTGTTAAAGCAGTTCTTGCAAAGAGAGTTAAGGTTATTGGAAGCCAAGTTGAGCACCAGTAAAGTGTTCAAGTCATCAAAAGCATCGCTTGAGATATTAGCAATCATATTTCCTTGGAGGTAAAGTTTCTTTATTCTTCTCCATGCATAATGCTTTAAAGTAGGAAGGTGATTATGCGAGAGGTCCAACACATCTTGGGCTGTATTGTGGAAAGCAAATCGGTTGATTGTGTGGATTGCATTTCGACTGAGGTTGACCATCTCGAAGGTGTGTCCTCTTGAAAAGACACTTTCGGACAATGACCCGATGCGGTTTTCACTGGCATCCAGGTGGGTCAATTGCATAAAGTGCCCGAGGGGACTGAGGTCAGTCAGTTGATTAGAAGCAACATTGAGTCTCTTTAGATTCTCCAAACCGGCTTGCACCCCAAACACTTTGATGCCGTTGCGACTGATGTCAAGCTCCTCCAAGTCCCACAACTTCTCAAAAGGATCCTGTCCGATCTCTGCCAAGGCGTTGTGACTTAGGTCCAATACCCGAAGGCTGTTGATGCCTTCGAAGTCTGTTTGCTCCAACGAAGTGATGCGGTTCTTGGCCAAGTTTATTTTCTGAAAATACACGAATGAATACAGTCGAATGTTATACATTTAAGACTTACTTGTTTAGTCTTATTATCTCATCATTACTTTTGCCATATATATCTAATATTAAGCTGAATAACCTCATGTAAGACATGCTGCAGTAGCAATGCATATAACATAGATGATCAATAGGTAATCAATGTAAGCATGGAAGTCGAATATAAGTCGAATATAAGTCTTGTACATCCAATGTTATTACACTGGGAAAATGGTATTGAAAGGTCCATGTGAAATGTGATTTCATGTCTTTGGGTATAAAGATATAGAAAAGTGTGGTCTCTGAAGAAGTGCTGTGACCAAAAGACAGATGTTGCATCTCTTGGGAATGCTCTGAGGGTAAGACAATTAGATGGTTGGACTTTGCTTAGGGAGGCGTGTCCAATCAGGGACCGGAATGACCTTGGCTTAATGAAGGTTGCGTGAAGGTCATAGCTTGGAGGACATGGAAGGACATTGGTCCTGCAAGGTCCTAGGAGGTCCTGGAAGGTCCTAGAAGGTCTGCAGAGGTCCTAGAAGCAATATGGTGCCAGTGATTGGCATAGGAAAAGGTCAGAGGGGTAGCTGGTTATGACAGAAGGGCATGAAGCAGCCTTAAGCAAGGTTAACGCCCTCTCTGGCAGTAATGTCTTCTCTTAATGTCCCCAGTCTTGTGCATCTTTTGGACCCCGGAGAAGTAATAAGGTCTACCCCAATTCATACAAGGGCCTTGGCATGATCACTCGCCTTGGTTGCCTCCGGGCCCACTGGATGATTTATTATTACATTGCGAACGTGCACAGGAAGGGAATGGAGAACATCAAGTTGGCCTTTTGATGGTTTGTGTATGATATCCGGCACTACAATGGTTACTAAATGTCTTCTCATTAGAACGGTGATATGAATCTACTAACGAGATATATCACAATAAGTGGACTGAGAAATTACACACATATATAAATATATGACAAATGTTCACTTTGGTTTTGATATATATAAAATATCACCAACAAAACAAATCTAAGTTTTGTCAGCATCAAAGTTCATAATGGAAGTTAACATAGCTTTGAAACAATATTTCCTTGCGCTAGTCTGGGTGTGCAAATACATTTTTTGGTGACCATTTTAGTCAAAACTTATTTGATACTGCCATTTTGACCACAAAGTGGTAGGATTGTGGTTGGCATAACCTGAATATAAGCCAAAGGAGGCCTATGAGCAATGGTCTGCCTGGGAGCAATAGCCGAAATACCAAGATATGGTGTCCAGAAGGGCTTGTAGCTGCTGTACGAGTGGTCAGCCTCGAGACTGACCAGTGACCACGATAAATGTAGTTACTGTTACGATTAGGCAAAGGGCTATGTCGTTCTTTTTTATGGGTATAGGATTAATCTCCTGGAAGCTGGAAGGCCAGTTTCTTCAGAGACTTTGGAGAAGTCTTAAGCTCCCAGATGTTACATTGAAAGACTGTAGGACCATTTATTTAATTGGTAGGGTATTGCTGTATGGAGAACATTACGTTGGCCTTTTGAAGGTTTGTGTATGATATCAGGCACTACAAAGGTTACTAAATGTCTTCTCATTAGAATGTTGATATGAATCTACTAATGCGATATATCGCATTAAGTGGACTGAGAAATTATATATATATATATATATCTACTAAGGACATGAATGCTTTACTTCACTCAGTCATCAGTGTTTTTGGAGAGTGATTTTGGGATTATTTGGCATATAATAGACTGTCTTTCAATTAAAGTTAAAAAAAGACCTAATCAAAAATGATATCAGGTACAGAGGGACCTCACCATTAATATCTCTACAACGTAGTTTGTTGGCCTTTACTCAATTAAGAGGTGGGTTTAATAAAGTGATCGACTACAATGTCAAGTATATGTCTAATATTTGATGGTATTAGATCTAAATGTTGAGATGGTCTTCAGTTTCATCTGCGTCATTTTTCCTTTATAAATAATTCCTTAATAGGATCATCTTGCAATTATAAACTTCTTAGCCTCAGGTAGAGGATGACTTTATAAAGAGTGTTTTTCTAATGGATTAATGTAACAAAGTAGACTATTGACTGTCGTTTGCTAATCTTATAGTCTTTCATCTGAGCCCCTGTCGATTGATGGTAATTGTTTTCTAATTGCTGGGAGAAGTTTACAAAGTAAATGGGGTATTTTGTGTAATTATGTGGTATAATGTGGTCAATTGCTTCTTACCTTGAGATGAGCAAGACCACTTAGGTCACCCACAGCCTCTAGGTCATTGTGGCTAAGGTCAAGGTCATTGAGGTTGACCAAGTAGTAGAATGACCTCAGGGGGATTGTTCGCAAATGGTTCCAGGAAAGGTCTAGACGTTGAAGTTGACGGTGTTGGAATCGAGAAAAGAAATCCTTTATATCGCTTATGTTCATGTTGCGAAGGATTAAGACCTGAAAAAATCCATGTGATGAAAGAGAACTCAGAGTAAATCAAGGTTGATTGATAGGGAATAGTAAGGTACATGTACCGTATTTTCTTGATTACAAGCCGGGTCCAAAATTGGAATCTGGTCTTGAACAGACACATGGGGTTGCAATGGCTACAAAATATGAATCTTACATTGAGCCATCAGAGCAAAGACCCTCTTTAAAATAATCGAAGCCCCGGCTCGCAATCAGGAAAATCGGGTAAGTGGAATTCCTCATTTATGTATCTGTGGACAATTTGCCGAAATGACGATAATGTGTTCATTATCCCATAGCCTCATGACAGTCAAGTTTCTCGTATAGCAATACATCAGGCCTTGTTCTCTGCTAATCTCTTCTAGGAGCCTAACGGCTAGTGTCAGATGTTAGTTACCAGAGTGATTGGATCCTATATCCTATTTGCTTGTTCTCTCCTGCTGTAGCCTTTTTCCACAGGATACGTCTATTCTATTCTATGCTATTCTATTCTATTCTATTCTAACACACAGCAGTAATGTGACAGCATTAAATTAAGGTAATATTCTTTGTTTATTGCTAAAGAGGGGGGGGGGGGATATTCTATTGTCATTGCACTGCATCAATGTACAGTCTTCCTTTGCCCATTGATATGATAACTACAGTTAATTTAAATTGATTCTATTCTATTCTATTCTATTCTATTGTACAGCAAATGCCTTTAAATTCTGTTCCATTCTATTATATTCATACCATCCAATCCATGGGAACTGCCTGTTAATTGGTATTGTAACGTATTCTATTCTAAACTGTTCTATTTTGTTCTATTGACTCGAGCTACTTTACCTGCAGAGAAGAGACTTCTAGATTGAGTAGAGCCATCCGAAGGTCCTCTTGATCGAGAGCATTGTTTCCTTGGAAGGACAAGGACTCCAGGCGATAGAGCTGTGAGAGGGCATTGGGGTGCATGTGACGGATGTTGCAATAGGACAGGTTCAAGGCGTGGGTCACGCTCTCATCCCACCACTGGGTCGCCTGGAAGACATGAGCATCGAGAGTGACAAAGTTGTTGTAACTCAAGTCCAACGAAGCGAGCTGGGTCGTGTATTTGAACCCAGGACCGAGTTTTGGAGTGGTGATATGGTTAAGACTCATGTTGAGTAATTGCAGACTGTGTAGGTGGTACATCACTCCATCAGGGATGTCGACGAAGAGATTGCCATGGAGGTCAAGAACTTCCAGCTCACGATTATTCCAGAATATATTAGCAGGAAGCTGGGATAAGTGATTGTTTCCTAAGCGTAACACATGTAATCGAGGGAGGGGTTGGAAAGCTCCAGGTTCAAGATGGATTAATCCATTATTCTGCATACTAATGATTTGCAGATGTGTTGCGCCTTCAAATGAACCATTTTGTATGATATTAACTGCGTTATAATCGAGATCAAGTGCGATGGCTGTGCTGAGGATTGCAGGAACCTGACGAAGATGCGACCTTGTGCAGCTGAGTACGCTTGCTTTGTCCAGACATCTACAACCATCTGGACAATAATGTGAATTCAAATTTCCCTCCACTGGCCACCTGGGGTAGGGGCAAAGAACTACAATAAGAGCAACAAACAAGACTTTATGTGGCAACATGGCGTGGTCTCATCTTGCTCTATCCTATTTTTTCTTTCAAATGACACTTGCGGCAAGATTCATCTTGCAATTTTATTATGACATTGAGCGATTGGCTTGTTCCAACACCATCTTCTGTCATGCTGCCTCTTGATGTATGAAGTCATGGGGAAGAAAGTTGGAAAGTTATAACGGACTGTCCGACGTGTCATTTGTGATACGTCTCCTGATCGGAAGACAATAGTGATACGTAACAGACCCTGCCAAATGTTATGTGATCGTGAGGTATGTTGTGTCCAATTTGATCCTTAATAAATCTTGTGCAGCATTTGTGTGCTTGCTAGAATCACTCAAATTCAACCAGTGATTGTATAAGCGAAGGATGATAAGTAGCAAATGCCGAATGAGCTTTGAGGTTTACAGTGTACCACAAGGGACTGCAATGTGCCTGGGAGTGCACACTTGTTTGGGTCATTGGCTCACTGTGGCTTCTCATTCCCCGAGGGACTTGTTGGCTCTGGGCTGCATCAGCACGCGAATCAATGGAAGCAATTCCCTCTTGGAAGAATCAATCACTCTGCGCTTTCCAACCGAGTGCCTCCCCCTCATATTAAAAATAATGGGGCAAACTGTATCCTCCCCTTCTCTAGAACCAATGTGTTGTGAAGGGGTACTCAAGAACAGCCCTCCTGAGATTGAGTTTCATCTGTTGTTGCTTGGGGCTTCCTGTGTAAAATCTGGGTCATCCTGGGACACTTGTAGTGTGAATAGGACTTAACTTTTGTCTGGTGTTAGGCTGAGATTTAATGTATATGCAAATGATGATAACAGGGTTTTGTAGGCAATTGTGATGTTTTGGTGCTTTTTCAGGTGGTATATGGAAAGGGTTTCTTTACTTCTCGGAAGTAATTATTAGGGAGCAATTGACTGTTCGATGATTATTTTCGAGTCATTTAGCAATAATGTATCTAATTAACGAATATTGGAATCCAAGCACTGATCACTAATCCACTCCTAACTTGTCTAGCTGTGAACATTCACATACACTCCACTTGCAAAAAGTTTTCGGTCGAGACTTCTGGAGTTTTTGAAGGCAGTTGGATGCCGAGTTAAGAAAGAGAAATTCAACCGTCTACCCTAAGGGGTAAATTCTACCCCTCTGGCCTGTAGCAGTATTTAGTGAAAAGACCTTAGTGATCAGAGCTTTGCCTTGAAGTGGAGAAGCAGATAATGGTGAAGAGAAGACCAGGGTTCATGAAGCTTCAGGCCATGGCTTCATCCCAAACAAACAGCTGAAGCTGTATGAAGCTGTTGCTGCTGCTGCTGCTGCTGCTGCTGCTTGGGATGCTTATGTTGGCTGGTTGTTGGTGTGAAGCAGTATTGGACTCCTGTAGTGTTCAGGTGTTGAGTTGAGCTCTGAAACACAAGAAGTGTAATGTATAGTGTGAGGTAATTGAAGATTTCAAAGGTTTAGGATAGGATAGGATACGATACGATAGATAGATAGGTAGATAGATAGATAGATACGGAAAGTGCAACCCTAGAGGGGAAGTTCTTGCCACTCACAAGGTTTGATTGATGAGATAAGAGAGGAGGTAACTGAGGAGTAAAGTTGACAAAATAAGGGTGAAAGGTATTGGACCAATACTCACAAAACAACATAAGAATAAGTTTGAGAAATGAACCGACACAGCAAACTTAAAATCTGGAATGGAAGTTAGAAAAGAGGATTGGGTTGTGAGTGAATACAACTAGATTCAATAAGGACCAATAAAGAAAAAGAAAAAATTCAAGATTAGCTGAATAGAGTTTAAAAATTGTAACATAAAAATGGAATGGAACGAGAGAAGAATGAGGAGGCTAGAGGAGGAGGAGACATGAGTGTAAAATACAATTTAAAGTGAAACTTGAAGATGGATATTGATGAAAGAAATTATATTAGAAGTTTACGAAAAGAGTTAGACAAAGCAGAGACTAACTACAATCCATGTTGGGTGTAAACTATGACATCTGATTCCTTGTCTTCCCATTTGCTCCATTCAAATGAAATTGAACACTTGTTTGCCAGTGTTCAATTAATGGCATCTGTGGTATAGTCTACAAAGTTTTGTAGAAGTCCAGATGCTGAGTTGTGTGAGAACAACGCTTTTGTGAACTAAATTGAGAATATCATGAACAAATGCCTATGTGAGACTCTGTTACTCATTCACACGGAGAATGTGACTCTCTCTCTTGCACTAGTGTGACTCTCTCTTGCACTAGTGTGACTCTCTCTTGCACTAGTGTGACTCTCTCTTGCACTAGTGTGACTCTCTCTCTCTTGCACTAGTGTGACTCTCTCGCACTAGTGTATGGGTCTCATAGACTCTTTAGAGACTCCCACTGTCCTGGCAGTGCACAGAATGGCCGATTCTTGTGATCAATGAACATAATATCCTTTAATACCGAGGTTGGATGCTTGGAGAGGGCCCATCTCCCCTAAGCCCTGTGCAGAATTCAGCTTGCTGCAATGATGAATAGTACAGGGGACCCACTTGATGGGCTCACTGTTTTAATGAGTTCCTTCTGATTAATTCTGATCAATAGCAGCAATTGCTTCCATCTAGAAATGCCTATGACCTGCAATAATGGACTGTGACGTCACTAATATGGGGCCTGGGTTCTGATTGATTGTGACGTCACATTATGAATAGGGGTGGAATCTGTTGGAACAAAAAATGCAGCGAAGGTCTGTGGGAAGTTTTGCTTTAGATGCAAATGTGGGACTGTAGTATTTGATTTGAGTGTACTAAAAAATACAGCTGTGTCAATATATTAGTGGTTCTGACTGAAAAGTGGTCTTTACTTATAATGAGTTAGTTCATGAATATAGTGGTCTTTAGGCCGATACTAATGGTGGTGGGTGGATCAGGGCTTTACATCCTGTATTTCTGCACCTGATGGGCTAATTAGGACAGGCAAAGACCATGGCAATGAGATGACGGATGAAACAGCCATCCAACTGAGGCTCGATTGGGAATTGAACCCGTGACCCAGTGGTTGGAAACCCAGCGCAGTACCATTGAGCTAGGCCCCCACCAAGGCCAATAGTGAGTTTGGTCTTTATGGCGAGTTGGTCTTTATAGTGAAACTTAATTTTACTTATCATTACTGCCATTTACTTCAATTCCTATAGTTCTTTCAATGAAAAAAGTGGTCCTAAAAACTCTTCACTTTTTATTATGGCATAGCATTTGTGCATTGCTGTATTGTGTGACTCGTGTTTGCGTGACCCCCGTGTGCACCGTGACTCCCCTTTCAGTCTTGCATGGGTATTCATTGCAGAGATACAGACTCCTTGCCAACACCAAGCAACTGGAGTTCCTTGAGCTGTGTTTGGAGTCTTTTGTGACTTCTGTTGTAAACAATGTAGGGGATTAAAAGACCATTGATGCCAGGTTGGGTTGGACATGTGCTAACCACATTGTTGGCAAACCGCATTGTGCCAATTGGCAAACCACATTGTTGGCAAACTACATTGTTGGCAAACTACATTGTTGACTAACCACATTGTTGCACTGTAGGACTGTTGTGTGAATTGTGTGAAATGATAAAACAATTAACTCCACTCAAGGTTTGTGCCAAATTGTAGTTTTGTCGTTCTCTTCGTCAAGTCATCAGGTAAACATTAACTGAATAGATAGATAGATAGATAGATAGATAGATAGATAGGTAAATAGGTAGGTAGATAGATAGATAGATAGATAGATAGATAGATAGACAGACAGACAGACAGACAGACAGACAGACAGATGGACGGACGGACGGACGGACGGACGGACGGACGGACAGATAGATAGATAGATAGATAGATAGATAGATAGATAGATAGGTAGGTAGGTAGGTAGGTAGGTAGGTAGGTAGGTACTAGGTAGGTAGAAAGGTAGGTACCACACATACGTTGGTACAAACAAGCAAACAGTGGAACAAATAAGCATGGAAACAATCAATATGATATTCTTAACAACACAGCCCTTTCTTGTGGAATCACAATAGAATCAACAAACACCTGATAGTGACAATACAAACAAAGAAACAGATGTTGTCTGACCAGTAAACACAGAAATAAACAACAACAAAACAGAGCAACATGGATGAGAGCTGATAATACATCAAAGATATGGGGACAGTGTGGATCCCTTGTGAAGTCCTGTCTTGTATATGTTGGTGCAATAGGAGTCTTATAGGACCCTTGTGGGCTGCGTGCAGGTGGTGTATATAGGGTAGATGAGTTTATCCGAGAACTTGCAATTTACAGGTCATGTTTCATGGTGGTGTATGGGGAGGGTGTAAGGTAGCTATTTCGTGGTAATAGGTGTTGTGCAGGTGTGGGCGGAAGACTCAAGGAATTATGGATAATGAATGAGCGTTAAGATAAGGCAGTTAAGCCTTCGGAGACATGTTCTTGTCAGGGCAGTTAAGCAGTTGGGTGGCCTAATGGTTAAAGCATTTGCCAATTCCACATTGACCAATTTCCCTGAAGGTCCCTGGGTCAATCCTCAGCCTAGGCATTCTTCATGAGCTACATCCCAGCTGGATGTCGATTGCATGAGACGTTAAAGCAGTCTTATAGCCTGCCAGTTCAGACATCGGGCTGATGTATAGCCGATATGTCGTGTTACAAAAGTTCAGCATTCGACTCTTAATGTACTTACATGAATTGAGAAAGGCTCATACTTGATGTGGTGAGACTTATGTAGTGAGTATGCAACTTCTAGTTGACACAAAAGGTACATAATGCTTTATTGCTACTCACATGGACATGAATTCTTTTTGACTTGCATGTTGAGGTCAAAAATAACTTAATATTCCACAGATTGTGACTTTTCTGTCTATGTAGTATTCATGCTTTGATTATCAAGTGAAAATCAAGTTGTACACCCTTTTCGCGCCATTGTTCCATTGTTCTTGCACTCTGTAACCTCACCATGGCCATTTCTATTGATGACGTCACAATACTATATATTCGAGTACAAAGAGAGGTCAATTAGGCAAAAATGATAACATGGCTGCTCTGTGAAAATACTTATATTTCAACATTCTGCTGTTGTAGCAGTTGTAGCCTGTGAATCAATCTTTGATGCTTTCGAAACCGAACGAAACAAAAACCAAGGACGGAGCAATAATCCCCAATTCCCTCCGCCCAATTACATTCCAACATCAGAGCCTCGCTCTGGGTCGAGCTCTGGGGAATTGTGGGATAGGTAGCAGCGTTGCATGACGGGTAAATTACCCATGATGCAATGCTTTAGAGACCTTGATTAAACCCAGCCAGGTATTGTTTGCTGTGAATGGAGAACGCTGGGGTAGCTTAATGCTAATTGATTTGATTACGCAATATGGTGGGTAGAGGTGGACTGAATCATGTTTGGCCCGTGGGATGTTTTTGTATTCATGGTCAGGTCGTTTGGTTGTTATTGGGTCCTAATTAGTTGTATAGTAATAGCAGGATACCCGCACAAAGTATTAAGACATGACATGGCCTGGCACCTTGATGTACACACCTAAAATTTACCCAGAAGTTAGAAAGATTGGTATCCCCAGATAGCATCTGACATCGTTTTGACGTCGGCCCTATGTAGGCGACATCGAACCAACTTCGGGCCAACATCAGGCCGACGTAGCATGTTATCAGGGTCTAACATGCAATAGAAAGTAAAATCCTTTAAATGCATTATTTATGAAAATATAAGCCTCTGACTGCTCAAATTCCGACGTGAATATATGTTTGTTTTTTTGCCTTTGCATTGAACTTATGCAAGACATTTAAAAGATAGCACATTTTAGTTTCCACATTTGAATTCTACATTATCATATTCTCCCCTGAAATGTGTTTGTCATACTTACCATCTGTCCAATATTTCGTTGTATGGGAAGTTATATTGGACAAAGTTATATGTATTGTACCATGGAGTCATTATAGTGACTCCATGATTGTACAGTTATATTGGACCCCTGTGAAGCATATATATACCGAATGGTGGATTGGACGAAGTTCAATATAGAATTTAATTGGATGAAGGGAAGGCTACATTGGAATGAGCTAACGCCTCATCCAATATAGCTTTTCATCCAAGGAATCTCTATATCGGACTCCTTACCATGCACTATTGTTACCATGTTGGAGTATGCAAAGTGTATAAGTTCGCAAATTATCCTTCACCTTTCACAGTTTGTAATGTTTGGCACCATATGAACACACCCCCCCCCCCCCCAAAAAAAAAAAAAAAAGAAGCTAAATATTCATATCTTTCCTTCGAAACTGCTGTTGCTATAAAGTATCCTATTTTTTATGGGTAGGGCATTGGAATGCCTGAAGAAGTGAATAGCCTATCATATTGATCGTTAAATTTTCGAACTGTTGTTTGGATGGTATGATTTGATATGTTGTTGCTACTCATAAACTTAATAATGTCTAAACTGCTTTACTGGAGTCCGTGACTGGCATTTTGTGTAAATTTTATGAAGAAATGTCAGTATTCATGCCAGTGCTGAAGTTAAGTTATATTATGGACATGCAAAGTACTTCAATTAAACCTCTTCTCAATTTGATTGTAACTGACTAACTGTCATTTGTGACAAAAAATTCAGTTGCGGACACAACGTTTCTCGCATCTTGTACTTGTAGTGCTCGCATTTCTAGTGATAGATTGGACTAAAGAGACAGTATTAATGAGGAGGTGTTATTAAATTATGAACATGTAAAATAATTCAATTAAATGTCTTCCTTCACTTGATTGTAACTGTCATTGTGACAAAAAATTCATTTGCATGCATTGCATTCACTACAACTTGCAGTTCTCTCATTAACAGTGACTTGAAAGTTAAAGCCGGTATTCATGTCAATATCAAAATAGTGTAATATTATGAACATGTAAAGCGCTTCGATTCTCTTCCCCAGTTTGATTGTAACTGTCATATTGTGACAAAAAATTCATTAGCATATCCAACATTTACTACACCTTTTAGTGCTCTCATTTCTTGTGATAAATTGGACTTAAGAAGTTGGTCCTTCAAGAATTTCCTTCAAGGAGAATTTCATGAAAGGCGCAATTTCCGTGGGAGGAACAGCCCTGTGTACTCGTGTATGTGTTTTGTAAATCAGCGGGGGAAGGTCTAAGCACCTGTCTTTGAGACAGGACAATTTCCTCCGGGAAGACCAATGCCGGTCCTTTCAACTCTATTCATTTTCTCATTTTGACATATGTATAAGCCGATAAGACTTAGTTGAGGGTATAGAAGATGCTTTGGATTGATAGTGACTTCATAATTGAATATCTAAGCATTTTTTACAATACTTGCAGAAGTCCAAAATGGACAAAGATCTTATAAATTAATCACAAGTCCAACTTGTTAAGTGGTGACTTCTTTTATTCTGATTTACATGTGTAAACCAATTGTGTTCATTATTGAGTAGTAGCCTTAATATAGGGAGGCAATTGTGAGGCAAGGTACTAGTGTCTTTAGGAAATCATTCAATTTTTGACATGGTATATTTTGGTCAGAGGCCAGATATTTGAAATATAACCAATATCTCCTGATTTACACCTTGAGTCTTTTGACATCCTAATCAATATATGCTGACAGTCCGGAACAAAGTCCTTTCACTGAGCAGCCCTGAATTCAGCAAGACTTAAGTCTTTCTTCCCCTCTTATCACTCATTTTGCTTTTCAGACATAGTAGGTCATAACTAACTGATTCCATTAATATAAATTTCTCAGGGAAAATGTGGAAATCAATTGAATGATACGATGTCAAATATGCCTTAAAATGCACTAAATGTACTGCCGCTAGGATGCACTTTGCTTCAGCCAATCACAGCCGAGGGCGGGAACTTTTTCAGCCAATAGAATTGCAGTATTCTGTCATAGCCATCTGGTGGAAATAGGGAGTTCTTTCCGTGAAAATCCCCTGTTCGAATGCAGCAAGACAGCAAGCAAGGTCTTTGGAGAAAATTGACACACTGGACTTAATGACATGTCTTAATTCCGGATAAAATGCTTGATACAGTGATTTTTTAAAGTTTATTTTCCTATATTTTGCCTATTTTTGATTTAGTGAATACTATGTATCGTGTATATTTAGCTGCTCTAGAACTTCACCATTATTGCCATCCAATATTTAGGCTACATTGATTTTAAAACATAGGCGGGTTCCCCGAACTAGATTACAATGCTAAGAAGTCCAAATTTCAGACAACCTCAATAGTAGGACCACTTAACAGGGTTCAGGTTTAGTTTGTTTAGAAGCAACACTCTAATAAGACAAGATGAGATAAGATAAGACAAGATAAGACAATATAAGATAAGACAAGAATTGACAAGATAAGATGAGAAAAGATAGGATAAAATAAATTTGTCAGTTGTGTAAGTCGAAAAAATTAAATAAGGGAATAATGGACATAACTGTTAAACTGAATTAACCTAGTCTGTCCAACAGAAACCTCCAAATTCCTGTGTGGCCGAGTTGACCACAGTGGCTAGCAGTAGCTAGTATTTGCTTGAAGTCTTTAGCTGTGGTTTGAAGTGGTGGAGGGCCAGCCTTTGCACCTGAGAGGCTGCTACGGTTGCCTGAGTGTGAAATTGAAACAAGTGTGGACCTGTGTATAGCAAGGTGCTACCCTTTGCCCTGTTATTATGCAGGGTCCCTGTGGAGTGAATGAGGCAATGTGCTTCAGTGTAGAAGACAGATACAGAATACCTTGGATAAAAGACAAACTTAAAGATGTGCAAAAAAAAAAAACTAAACAAGACAGCTAGACATATGAATAGTAATATACATAGGAAGTAAGAGACAGGCAGATTTTCGGGTACAGACACAGAGAGATGTACACAGAGAAATACAGAAGGAAGAAAGATCTGGAGAGACAGAGTCAAAGAGACAGACGCACAGAGAGACAGATACGAAGAAGCTAATATCTCTCACTCACAGGCACACAACAGTAACAGCTCCAAAGACAGAGAGAAACAATGACTGATATACACAGACAGACTCACAGAGACACAACCCAGAGACATAGTTATGTGTGTTTATAACCACTGACCTAAGGTCCTTCTTATAGCCACCATATATGCTTATCAGAAATTGAAGAAAGGCAATAGGATATTGGAGGGAATCACCATATAAACACATTATTCTGAGTTATGGAATGGTATGTCACAAATGCTTCTATCTTATGTCCATATTCCTATTTAATATATATATTTAATCAGAAGGGTTCTTATAAAAGCTTGTCGAATGTTACATTATACCTTCTTTTTCAAAATTTCCAATATTGCTGCGCCTCTCCTCTGCTCATAGTCAGTTTCTATTGATACCTAGGCATAGAGAGACCAGAACTGAAAGAGACAGACTGACAGAGAACTGGAATTGGCTTGAAGTAGTTTCTATTACAGATGGCATTCCATTTGCTGTGCTTCTGTTCGGTTTGGCAAACTGATTAATTGTTGCAATTTAGATGGTCAATTGGATAATGCACTCTTATTACAGCGATGCTTCTGCTCCCAAACACATCTCCAATAAATCATATTCAAGTGTAGTTTCATATCCATCCCCTATGGCTAGTAGCATAAAGATTCACAATATTGCAGGGCCTACTATCATTTAGTGTTTCCTGTGTATTAGTGTAGTGATAAATATTGGACATACAGAATGCGAAGTCTCATGAATAAATACTGTTTGTATTGCATCGTATTGTATTGTACAAATAGTTGATGGCAAAGAGTCCAATATATGGTTTTATTGGATGAAGAAAGCTATATATAGGCTACTGACAAATTCCTCTCATTCGACAGTCACGAGATCAATTAGAACCTCCTGCTGCCCAGTATAACTTCTTCTGTCCAATATAACTCTATCTGTCCAATATAACTTTTTCTCTCTCAAATATAACTTTTTCAATCCAATATAACATATTGGACTGTTACATGGTTTGAATGAAGAGATCCGATTGGACAAGCACATTTCATTGGAGAATATTGTATTGTATTGGATATTTGTATGGCAGTGTATTGTGTTGTAATTGTAGTTGTAACTTTGCTATTAGAATTAGATGTCACAAAATGAAAATTATATAAATTGACTTATTAACCTTTTAAGTGATACTGATTAAGTATAGACTACATGCATCTAAGTCGTTTAAAATGAATAGCCATTGAAGCGTTTGAAGGTGTGCATAATTTAAATCCTGAGTTAATTAATGATATTTTTGTTGTTAAAGATAAGCCAACAGAGTTACGAGACCCTTGTGTCTTAGTCATACCACGTTTTAACAAAATTATGTATGGAAAGAGAACATTCTCATATTATGGTGCTCATCTGTGGAATTTACTGCCATCAAGTTTTAAAGAAGCTTTAGATTTTAATGATTTTAAAAAGTTACTTTCGAAATGGGAAGGTCCAAAATGTTGCTGCAATGTTTGCATTTTATGATATGTTAAAAATCCCTTTTATGGTTCAATTAGTTTTTATTGTTATTGTTTAACCTTCACTTTTTTATTTTTGCACATATACAGTCGATCAACAGCTCTTTGAGCTAATTTTATTGTTGTCTCATGTCGACTTTAAATAAAGATTATTCTGTTCTATTCTATTCTACTTGAAGTCAATGTATTCACTTGAGGCTGCATGGATACTGCTCATACCCTTGTGAAGGAACAGCAGGTTTTACAATTTAGCGCATGTGTAGAAGTAGAAGATAAAACGGCCCATATGAACAAATGCACATAAATCATATACTTCAAAGGGCTACATGGTGTAAACACCCTGTGAAATATGTCTTTTCTGAAGAAATATGACGTTGAGCGTTATTAAGATTTTATGTGTTACCTAATAGGCACCGAGTGTGGGTTTTGGTGAACCATGTGTGAAAAAGGTGTTACATGTGTTTTTTTGAAGGTGCAAGTTTGCAACATACTTGTGTGAAAAAAAGTGCATGGAGAAAAACGGTAAGGAAAATAAATGTAACATTTCTGGAACAAAAAGAAACAAATGAGAGCAGAAAAAAAAAGAACAAAAGATTATATTCATGTTGTGGTATGGAGTTTTTCGTATGTTGTTGTAAACAATAATTGTGGCCTTTTTATTGTACTATATGTATTCTAACTGAAGGCTAACAAGCTGACTGACTGACTGACTAGCTGACTGACTGACTGACTGATAAATGTTCAAATAAGATACTTTCAAGGTATGTCAGTGTATTATTAAGGAATCAAAAATATTATGAATGGAATATGACCGAAGCTGCGCATGAAGTTCTACATAAAGCTAAGAGCTATGTACTAAGTTATGTATGAATAAAGTTATGAAGAAGCTATACATGTACAAAGGAAGCAGCTGTGCTGAAAAAAACTGATGTACTGAAAAAACTGATGTATCAAGTTATTTAAGGAGTTATGAATTGAAAAGCTGCGAAGGATCCTATTGGTTTTTAAAAATACATGTAAATGTGTTGATGGATGAAGTTACGATTCAGGCACGAAGTTATGCATGAAGTTTAAGCTATGTATGAACGAAGTTATCTGTAGCTATATACGAAGAATGGCATAACATAAAAAGTTAGTTATGAAGTTATTAGGGTGTTATGAATTGAAAAGGCGTTAATGATTTTACCAGTGAAAACACTTCATAAATGTATGGATGAGTAAACTGAATGAAGTTCTGATTCAGGCATAAATAAATCAATACATGGATAATGATAATTATGACATATATAGATGTACAGTAGTTATGATTAAATGAAATAAAATATTTGCAATCACACTTCATATCACATAGTACTTACAATGCTCAGAAGCCTCAACAGCAGTAGCTGTGAAATGCGCTACATCCAAGTTGCATCCTACTGCACTGATGGGATGGAGTAGAATGATGCGGCTCTCTCCTCAGCAGCCGACTTGCTGCTGTAGCGTCTGAGCTGATGCCCAGGCCTGTTGGCTGATTCTTGTTACTCTAGCGGCCTCTGATGCAATATTTTTTTCTTTTATTTCCATTTGCTTAAAGCATACCCATGGTGTCTGTACAATTTCAAATTGTCGTGTAGTAGGTATGGTTTAATTAGTAGGCAATTAGTCCTTAATTAGTAAGCAATTAGTCCTTAATTAGTCCTTAAATAGTAGGTTAGTCCCTAATTAGGCGTTTTATCAGTGAGAATTAGTTAGGACATATATGTTAAACCAATAGAGATGGAATAGGATACATCGTTGTTAATTTGTGAGTAAGATATTGGTATTTCGATTACTCTCTTAGTATCCAAGTAAGTATCTATATAGCTGCCTGTCTATCTCTTGTGTTGTTCTGTCTGTCTGTATAAGTCAGGACAATTCTCCTCTTACATTGTCAAAGGCAGACAGAATAACGAGATGATAAGGGTGTAGAGTCTAGGCCTACATGTATGACCTTTTGTTTACCAGACATACTTATCTTCCTTGGCGTTCAATTTGCCATTTTTGTTGTTTGTCAGTTAGCTATAGCCTTACAACACATAACCCTTAATTACTGCCATTTCACTGATCACTTATACACAAGTTAATTTCAGTCTGATAACTGACTTGATACGTCATGGTGTAACGTAATTCTATTGGCTAATTAACAGGTAAAACGTCATGCCCTTAATTAACTTGATGTGGTTGAAACTAATCAGATGTAAACAAGTTCTCTGCACCAATTACAAGAGTTTTATGAATGACATTTAGTAATGACAGCTCTGTGTACGTGGTTAGTGCAGTACTGCTGCTTACACATGGAAGATCCGACTCCATTATGACGTCATAACGTAGTGATGCCCCTAGTCGTAACCAGGGTAACCAGATATTGCTAAGTGATGACAGATAGAAAGCATTTGATATCAAGTACAGTGAAACATCTCCATTAAGGCCACCTTTTATATGGTGAGATAGCCTTAATTTTGAGGTAAAATTAAATGGGTAGGATATTTAAGTAAACAAATTGGTTGTTTAATTGGTGTGATGGCCTTAATAATGAGCTGATCTGTCCTAGTGGTGAGATTCTTCAATAAAGGTATTTGGAATAAAATAGGTTTGATTTGACTTGAATTCAGAGGTTTATTAATTGTACTGTATATGATGTTAAGGCCATCTTTGAATTCAATTCGATTCACTTTATTAGACCACATGCAATTGGCATAAAAACAGATATTTCAGAAAGAAAAACTAAATTGATACATTAGAAGACGTAGGAGCCTTTTACCAAATATCAAAATGCAAATGCTGATACCTGTTTACAAATAGAGATAAATGTGTTAATAGATATTTTGGTCTTAACACATAAGAACAACAAGAACACATGATTTGGTGAGTGGATACATTTTGCCACATTTATTGATTGGCATAAAGGAATGGTTACATGCTTGTGTTTGTGGACACCCTTAGTGGGGACACATTAATACAAGTAATGTTTGTGGACACCCTTAAACATCATTTGATGGTGTAGTGGTCCTAATGGTGGGGTGGTCTTAATGATGAAGTGATCTGTAGCACTCTCATGTGCCATCACTAGGGACAGTAGGCAGCCCTTGAAAGTCTTGTGCCCCATCTTAGCTAGGTGGTAACACTGTGGGTGAAGACCTCAAACCCCAGCGGCCAACACAGGGCTCTGTGCAATGCAAACTCGACAGTTATGCCTATCTAGCTATGCCAACCCTGACAATGTTGAGTTTATGTAGTAGATATGTATAGTATTATACTACTCTGGTTTACTCTGTAATTTAATGAATTCTCTTTGAGAGGAGCCTGGCAATGATTGGGGCTTGTGTGGGCCTTTATCAAAGGGTGCATGGCTTCAGAACTTCTCTCTGGGGCTTGACTTGTTGTCTATGTGTGCAAATTTAATAGATCAGCTGAGTTACTGAGATGGGATGATATTAACTCCATATGAAGAGGGATAGATTTATGGAAATTTGTGAGTATATGATGTGCATATCAGTGAATTGAGTTAGAAAGTATACGGTTTAAAGTGGATTTTGAAGCGCAATAATGAGGTTTGGTTTGAGATGAAATATTTATTTACCATGTTAATGCGGTTAACATGTAAGATAAGAATTCTTCGGTTAAAATATCTTGTTGAATTTGCAATACTTCAAACAAACTATCTCGCGAAGAATGCGTTTTTGCTTTTTGTGCGAATTCTTACAGGGAATATGATAAAAATAAAAATAATCAACCATGGAGGCAAAATTGATGTGAAAAGTCACCTATGTAACAATGCCTTGAGGCTTCAATCAGGAAACTAATTGCAATTGTATGTCTTCCAAACTGTCTGGATCTTACCCACAATCCATTCAATAAATGATAAAGCACCTGCGACTGCAATAATTTCCCTCGACATCCTAAAATTCTTCAAAAATTCTTGAATTCCTCATTCCAGAGATGTCATTTTTTTCGAAGGAGGCTGTTTCTCGTCTCCCTCATTTTGCTCTTGAACTCCCTGGTTACAGACGTCTCCATGGTGACACGTGTTTGTGGCGCCCCCTACTTCCTATCTGCGCAATCGGAGTGTCAAAAAGAAAAAGGCTGCACTGCTCTTTCTGATCTATGGTCCCATAAGGCAGACATTGGTCTCATAGATGCAATGAGGGCAGAACAAAGACATTAGAGGTTGTTTGAGGAAGAGGAGGTGGGAGGCAGAAGAGGAGGGAGGCAGAGGAGGAAGAATAAGGTGGAGGTGAAGAGGACAATGGGATGAGGAGGAAGAGGAGGAAGAGGAGGAGGAGGAGGAGGGAGGCAGAGGAGGCGGGAGGCAGAGGTTAAAGAAAAAGAAGGTGGAGGAGAAGAGGACGATGGGATGAGGAGGAAGAGGAGGAAGAGGTGGAGGATGAGGAGGATGAGGTGGTGGAGGAGGAGGAGGAGGAGCAGGAGGAGGAAAAGGGAGGCAGAGGAGGAAGAAGAAGGTGGAGGAGAAAAGGACGATGGGATGAGGAGGAAGAGGTGGAGGAAGAGGAGGAAGAGGTGGAGGATGAGGAGGAGGAGGAGGTGGTGGAGGAGGAGGAGGAGGAGGAGGAGGAGGAGGAGAAGGAGGAGGAGGAGCAGGAGGAGCAGGAGGAGGAAAAGGGAGGCAGAGGAGGAAGAAGAAGGTGGAGGAGAAGAGGACGATGGGATGAGGAGGAAGAGGAGGAGGAGGAGGTTTGGAATTGAGAAAGTCACTCTCTCCAGTAGGTGATCTACACTGTTGGAGTTGGAGAGTACCTTATTGCTCTAGTATAGAGTCAAGAGTCAGAATAGCATTTATTCACACACATAATCACGCATACACATAAATCAACAAAAAAGACGATCACACCAAAATAAATACCTTAGTGGGAGGTAACACCCCAAAGACAATTACATTTCGCTAGAGGGGTGCCACCCATAGACATGGTGCCACCTAATAAGGAAAGGGTGCACTGGAGGAAGTAGGTTTAGATTTTACTCTCGAAAGTCGTACACATTACTCCTTTGCTGGAACATTGACGTAAAAGCTGGAATAACTTTTCACATAGGGTGCTACTCCACTTGTACGGTTAGTTTTGTTTTTCCTGAGAGTGTCTTTTACTAGTTAATGTCTGATGAGGCAAGTGAATGATCTCATTCTTGAGTTGTTTGACAATGTTAATAATTCCAGCATTTAAATTACACCTTATCATTACATCTGCCTTAGCATATGGTATAAGCTACTGAGAGTGTACTGCCAGACTCTTTGCATACCGGTAGTGTGTAACAGTGTGAACACCTCTTTGCCATCGCATCATTACATCTTCCAACATATACCAAAGGGTCCGTGACCTGACCAACCTCCAGCCAAGCATTTAACCCCAACAGTACAATAAGACAGACAGACAAACAGGCAATGGCATTGTGCGCTTTTTAGCTTTTAGTCTGTGTGTTCATTGAGCAAAGTGCACAGCCAAACTGATGGATGCTTCTGTCAAAAGATCAATGAGTGAACTGGGAATAAATCCATCGACTTCTTTTGGCTATTCCATAGAATGGTAACGAATGGCCCTGTGTGCAGTTTCAGCCTTCAAGACAATCCCATACATCTAGGGTACAACTCATATTGGACATCAGTCGAATTTGACCACGTGTCATTTGTCTTTCTTAAGCAGCATCTTTACAACTCGAGGTCACAATCCAGACAATCCTGCAAATCTCTTTGCATTGTGTTGTATATTTCAATGTACAGTTACTCGGTGTCTATGCTGAGGCAAGTAAAAGACCCCACCCATGGGTTGAAATCAGAATGTATTACAATACAGTGTACATACAATGAATACTGTAATTTGGGGTGGACTCCAAGCCTTGTAGGAAATAAACGAATCTAAATGTATCTTACATTGTCTTGTCACCATTTCGTCTGCCTCTTATCTTTCTTATCTTATCTTATCGTATCTAGTCTTGTCTTGTCTTGTCTTGTCTTGTCTTGTCTTCTCTTGTCTTCTCTTGTCTTCTTATCTTATTGTATCTTCTTATCTTATCTTGTCTTGTCTTCTCTTGTCTTCTTATCTTATGTTGTCTTCTCTTGTCTTCTTATCTTATTGTATCTTCTTATCTTACCTTATCTTATCTTGTCTTGTCTTGTTTTGTCTTCTTATCTTATCGTATCTTCTTATATCTTATCTTGTCTTATCTTATCTTATCTTATCTTATCTTATCTTATCTTATCTTATCTTATCTTATCTTCATTACGTCTGTCTCTGGCAGCTAATCATCATGGTCATATAAGCTGACTGAGCTTCAGTGGCATTGGGACATTGAGACTTTGACCCTGACTTTCTTAAAATCTACAATGATTGATTGATTGGTTGATTGATAAAATATATTTATTCAGGGTAACAATTCAGATAAAAATGCTGTTTTACAATTGGCCCACATAAAAGAATTCTTAAAAACATTTTTTCTATGGAACGGAATATATAAATTATTAAAATCATTAAAACGTGTGTATCTCTCAGTGATAAAATGTATGTAGGGTTCAGGGAATTTGAGGAAAACTGATATATCAGGGAAAACTCAGGGAAGCTGGGATTACACTGTAACATGCTATTTGTGTTGAAGTTTACGTATTTTCACTTGTATTGGGAAGTATTTGGAAATTCCGACCCGCTCAATGTTTGGGTAGAAATCCAGGCCAAATGTTGATCTGCAGAGTTTACTCAAGTCGGCCCAAAGAACATGCCTGACACATGCTGGGTTGGTAGCTGTTTAAAGACGCACATTTTGTTTGTAAACATTTACAATTGACAGCTCATTGTCTGCTGCCCTCTGATTATTTGGCGCGAGGCGCTTACAGGAACGGTCTTTCGTAAAACCACACCGGATGAGACGTCATCAATGATGTCATTCTTGAGCGAAGAGTAATCAGTTTTCTAGCAATCGGATTGGTACCAAGTTTGAAGTGTCAATGGTTAATGTGTATGTATGCCTGATAAATGGAGGTTATGGGTTCCAAGCCTGAGTAAAGAATGCTCTATGTCCTAAGGCCACTGGGTCTGAAGTCTAGTCAGCTTATGTGACCAGCTGCCAGAGACAGACGTAATGATGAGATAAGACTTGGAGTCTGCACCATTATATTTAAAGCGAACCAACACAACAACTCCCAGAGAAGGGACCCCCCTCCAATGTCTGTAAAACCTACCTACATAGTTATGATAGTAACTCTGGACCGTTTTGTGCAGTTGTAATACACTTTGTAAGGAATAGAGAGAGAGTCGAAAGTTCTATTTCAGCATTGTTGTCAAAGTTCTGTCTTGCAGAAGTGTAAAACGGCCTGGAGATCTATGTTAGGGTCGAACATAAATATTTGATGCTGGTATTTCTCACTCATGGATGGATCAGCTTGGGTTCTGAGCAAATGAATAAATTTATTCACAGGACCAGACTTGAAAATGCATGTATGATTCTGATTGCTGAACACTCCCTGTTATTCAGCAAGTGATTGTGTTGGTTAGCTTTAATATATCCCATGAGTAGGGTCTTTTGCTTGCCTCAGCATAGACACCAAGTACAATTTAACGCCTCATGCGATTAACATCCAGCTGGGATGTAGCTTATGTCGAGTGCCCAGGCTGTGGATCGAACTCAACAGTGACAATGACAATGAAAATGACACAGTTTATATTTGCTCCTTATATAACATACTACAGTTATTTAAATATGAAAATTCACAATTATTTTTCAGAGTGGAGCAAGGAGACTTCCTCTAAGGCACTGAATTTGCCGCTGCCGAGGGAGCCACCTTGTGAAGAAAAAAGAGAAAAAAAGCCTATACATATATATACTACCATTAATTAATTCCTATTTTAAAAGTATTGCAATATTAATAAATTAAATGTGGAATTTACCGATAACTTCATCATTAGAATAAATACTTTCAGTGCTCTTTTTAGAATCAATCTTAGTAATAGGTAGCTTTGTGACAGTCTAAGCACAATACTATAGGTAGTACTACAGCTGTTACACTCAAATATTATAGTCGGAACTTAATAATCAGATTTCTCGGGAAATGTAAACTTTTACCATTGAGTTGAGAAAGACTCACGCTTGAAAAGATTCACTTCCTGTTTAGGCAAGCATCAAGTTCATGAATGTAGTCGAATTGGACACATGCGGAGTTTGGGGAACTTCGGGGCAATACATACAAATAACCATAACCCTTAAGTTCGCCCATTATTTATGAATACCAAGGGTTATTATGCTCAGAATTTGCTTTGTTTATGCTACGGAATTGTGTTTATAAATATATATGATGGTGAAATTCTTACCATAATATTGTTAACAATACAAATAGTTGGCCTAACAATGAGAGAGTGTGGGGTAGAATCTAGGCAGACAATCTCATTTCCCTTTTTTATTTATATGTTTAAATAAAAAATAAAATTTATTTGTGATTATGGTATAATATTACGTACATATACATGTATATTCAATAGTGTAAAGTTGAGTCCAGAATCAGGTGGCCTAATAGTGAGACTGTTTTAACCAGGTACATGGCCAAATGTGCCATGTGCGTTTTCCATGAGAAGGATAAATGCATGGAAAACGCATGGTTTTTAGCTAATTATAATGAGGCAAAATCCATGTGTTTTCCATGTGTTTATCCAAACGCATGGAAAACGCATGTGACACAATTGGCCATGTGATGTAAGGTAGCCTTAATAGCGAGATGGCCATAATAGCATATTTATTCTATTAACACTACCAAGTACCAATAATATACTGAGATTTCTGTTAAGTAAATTACGACTTATATCTATGTTCATTTTATTTTTATTTTTGAGACCAAAGTGTATTCTTACTATTGTATATTACCTCTCTATTAAGACCACTTCACTAATAAGACCATATACTAAAGGTGGTCTTAACATGGAGTCTCTAGTGACTCCATGGTCTTAATGACGAGGTACCACTATATGTTAGATAATAGTGTGTCAAACAAGTCTTATAATCTCCTTAAAACATTGTTTATCACTTACTAATTTGTCCATATTAGATAATTTGCACCTAATTGTTCCATTTTACAATATGTGTAACTAATGCAACCACGAAATGACCCACCTGGCCAGCAGCAACACCTGGCATGAAATTTGTGTTGTGTCTGTTGCATCCTGTTGGTTTCAGTTGCTGAAACTGACAGCTGATGCTGCTGCCTCCATCACCTGCTGACTGCTGAAGATTTAAGCAACATCCAACGCCCTTTGGTCAGTGGGTTTGGTTGGAATTATGGCCATGGATGCACGAAAGCAACACTTGACAAGTTATGGATCATTAAGCACAGCGTGGGGCTAGTTACTCATAGATAGATAGATAGAGATAGATAGAGAGATAGAGAGATAGAGAGATAGATAGATAGAGAGATAGAAATATAGATAGGTAGATAGATAGATAGATAGATAGGTAGATAGGTAGATAAATAGGCAGATAGGCCGATAGGTAGATAGATAGGTAGGTAAATAGGTAGGTCGATAGATAGACAGATAGATAGATATATGGATAGATAGATAGATAGATAGATAGATGGATAGATGGATAGGTAGTTAGATAGATAGATATTTAGATAGGTAGTTTGATAGATATATAGGTAGATAGATAGATAGATAGATAGACATATAGATAGATAGGTAGGTAAATAGGTAGGTCGATAGATAGATGGATAGATAGGTAGTTAGATAGATAGGTAGATAGACAGATAGATAGATAGATAGATAGATAGATAGGGATCAAGAGGGCTTGTTTTAAAGAGGGTGTGGTTTATTCAATCACGTGACTGCACAGGTGCTGCTAATTGGCTGTGACTCTCTCAATAAACAACGTGATTGCTTCTGTACTAGTTTTGATTCTTGAATAAACCGTGGAAGGCGATGAGTAAACAAAATACATGAAACCCCAAGCACAGAAAGGAATGGATTCCTTGGCTGCCCTTACGAGCCCTCTGGGTGTAGCTTGGATTTGACTAAAATTACAGACCGGAAGTACCAATTAACTTAACTTATTGTAATGATTGATTTAAAGGGTTAAATTAGATTTTTTAAAGAAAAGTATTCATGTATAAAGTGATAAAAAATACTTACTATAAAAGTTTTGATGATAGAAGATGAAGAATATGTCAATTAAGTATAGGCCTAAACGTTAACTGACTGACTGACTGACTGACTGACTACCTGGCTTACGGAATATTTCATTTCACTCGCTCATTTGTAAATATTTCACCTTATTTTGTTATATTTTCTTTCGACGAAAAGCTTTTAGCTTGTGTTGTATTGTTACTAAGTGGCTTAGTGACTGACTGAGTTAGTGAGTGCCTGACTATTCATCCTACCACCCAGGCAAGCAGCAGGCAAGCAGGCAATCAAGCAATGAGGCAAGTATGTTTACCTTGTGTGTTTAGTTCTTGACATTTCTCCAAACACGCTCCCCTTGTCTCCCTGTGACAGGTATAGGTGGGCACATGTTCTAGGGGAAATCAACACCTTTCTTTTTGGGGGAAAACTCCGTCTGGAATTCCCATCTGGGGTGGGGGGGGGGGGGGCAGATGGGGGTAACATGAAATGCACGTGGCTACCTGCATAGGGTGCATTGTCAGGGTGATAAGGTGTTATAGCTCATGAGGGGTTTTTGTGTTGGTCGCAAGGGGTGTTTATGAATTATTGGGTGCTAAGTGTTTCAAAGGGTTTTTATTAGGTGGATTTTTTTTGGGAAAGGAATGAAGGTTTTTTTGTTCCTTCTTTGCATTGTATCCCAAGGGTGATTAGGTAGGGCGAGTTTAATTTATTTTTACACTTATTGCATTTTATGACATATTTTGCCATTGCATTCATTGTATTCTGTGTTCACGAAGCTTCGTACTTGCTGTCCTCTTCTGTTGTTATTTATTTATTCAATACTTTGGAGGCTTGTTCAATTTACAATTCCGGGATTTAATTTTTTAATTTTTGCGAAGTTCTGAGAACCAGGGCAAAATTACGAGGCAAATGTGGTTTTTTGGTTACAAACTCAAACATTCCAAAAGGTAGGTTTTTTGTAGGCCTGCGGAACTTCTGATTTATGGGGTTGATACGGTAACACCGAAATGTTACCTGGTACTGATTGTCACCTATTTTTTGCTCAAATACCTTGAAATGAAAGCAAGTTTTTGTCTTGAACCTGTTAGACTTGCACCAAATTCTGAGGGATTTATTAATACGGCAACTCTAATCATTTGATGTTAAAACCATTGAGCTCAGAACAATGTTTAGAATGGTGTTTCTTGGAGTACTCTGGTACAGTCTGGTATACATATGCTAACATCACCCCTCCTTGCTGTACCCCATGCTTCTGATAGGCCCCTTGGGGGGTATTTGTGTTTTTCTCATTAAGGCCATCTTTCTCCCATTCTTGACAGGTGTGAATGCTGTTAAAACTTGCCAAAGACCAGCATGAGTAATATAAGTGATGAGGGTTGCTGCGTGTCTCTATGCTATGTTTATTGCACTTTAGGGCTCATTAATATATGATGTTTTCATACTCCTTGAGTTGTATGTTTGAAGATCTTGGAGTCCCTAACTACTTACCTAAAGTACTTACCTGAAGTATTTACCACACAATACCAGTACTTACCTTGAGTACTTAACTGGAGAACTTACCTGGAGTACTTACCTGGAGTACTTACCTGGAGTATTTACCTGAAGTAGTTTTTTCTTGATTACCAGCGGGGGGGGGGGGGGGGGGGTCCCAAATTAATTTCAAGAAATGCCAATCTCCGGTGTCTAAACTAGACCAGCATTTGCTTGAGATTCATAATTACTTATGATTTTTATTTCAAAGTGACACCAGCCCCAGTCTGTTTTAAAACTAGTTTATACCGGCTTCTACAAAGGAATACTATTCCTCCCATCTTAAAATCCTCATTCTAATATATGACTTGTATCTTGGGAAAAGTAACATCTTCTTCTTATGATCTAAAGAATAAAAGGGAGTTTCAGAATTTTCTGTTGTCAACTTATTTTTAGACTCCTGTAGCCCTTGTCCTTATATAGAGTACATTTGTTTTTGGAGTTGTCCAATTAGAACGATAGTACCGATATGTTTTTCTTTTTCAATCTGGTTGGTCTAGTGGCAAGACACTCGCCTGCTCCTCTGAAGGACCTGGGTTCAATCCCAGGCCCTGGCACTCTTCATGAGCAAAATCCCAAGTTGGATGTCATTCGGATGAGACATTAAATTGGGGGTCCCTTGTACTCAGTGTCTATGCTGAGACAAGTAAAAGATCCCAACCATGGGGTAAATGTGTAACGTGGGTGGACTCCTCTCTCTCACCTCATCAATCAACGGCAAGAACTTGCCTAATTAGGGTGCTGCACTTTCCATATCTATCGATCTGACCAAAGGTGTCATGATATATAGGTGCGTACACTGCATACAATTATAGAAGGAACACACATGGCATATAGCCCATCATATGGGAATGATAATATTTGCATCGAGGTTTCACTTCAATAAAACATATCATGACAGATGCCAAGTACTGTCTATAGTGCCATATCCAAATACCCAGCTATAAGGGAGTTCTAAAATGTGTGAAAAACAAATCCTGGAATGTGGGAAAAAAACCTCGTAGATGTTGGTGGAAATTGAATCCAGTGATGACAGGTGGAACATTTCTTGTTATGTCAGCAAATATAAATTTAATTTTCTAGCAGAACCACATTTTGTGTTATGCAAACTCAAGCAATAAAACATTGGGGCACATGTCCTCCATGGACTTAAAATCCCCCCCCCCCCCCCATGGTCCCTCCACGAAAGACCGTTTTTAAGGTGGGTAAAAAAAAAAAAGTATTCGGGGTTGGGGGGGGGGGGGGGGGTTGTGAAATAGATTTTCTATCAGCTGAGGCAGGTATATAGAGTAAATTTGGGACAAGACGTGGTCTATGTTTTGTCTATTGTCAGTGTTTCTTTACAACAGAACTCATATACTTGGAAACTTTACTCTACATGACGTCATGTGTGAATCCAGGACTCCCATTGGCTGAGGTACTGCCTTAACCAATTGGAGTCCTGGATCCACTTGACGTCCTCTGGAGTATAGTTTCCAAGTCTATGAAAGTGGATGTTAACTTTGTTAACTTAACAGTGTTCGTGCTAATTTGAGACTTCAGGTGAGTCAACTACTATACAGTTAGTTTCATAAAAAATAGTCGAACCCAGACGGCTGTTGCGGCCTATATCTGACTGTGGTCTAAACGTGCTAAATCCAGCTGCTTCTGTCCACTTCTATAGCTAATAGTCAGCTTACATTTATCACCAGAGAGGTGTAGACACTGGCAAATGTAAGAAATTAATCAAATATATTATACATATGTACTTTTAGATCCAATTTTGAGTAGCCAGCTATGACAGCTTTGGCTAGGTTCAATTTGACTGGCCGTTTTTAATTAAACTAACTGTAGGTGTCTCCAGCCAGTTAGGGCTTGGTTTAGCTTGTTGTAGCTTCAAGTAGTTGGTCCTACCTCTGGATAGATTTTGTTAAACGTTATTTATGAGCAATACTGTAAATCTGTCTTGACGCAAGACCCTCGATCACACCTTTCCGCAGGAGAGAGTCTTGGAGAATTCAGGGAAGCAAGAATCCTACATGGCCAAATGTGCCACGTGAATTTTCCATGAGAAGGATAAACGCATGGAAAACGCATGTTTTTTAGCTAATTATAATTAGGCAAAAACATGCGTTTTTTATCCAAACGCATGGAAAACGCACGTGGCACAATTGGCCATGCAGTGGAGGAGCAAGCAATTTGACAGCATAGATCAGTTAATTTTAACCATAAGAATACAAAGCTACGAGTCCCTGTCCTTAATAAGATGATGCAACATCGTATTGGACGAATTTTAAAGAACTACTTTGCTGCTTAGTTAAATTTAACGTGCGTAGTGATTGACCTAGTTCCACGGCCTATCTCGCAATGCGTTGATATCTGCTAGACCCTCGTCTACGACGCGACCCTAGGGTCTTGGCCTAGACTGACTGTAAATGGTATGAAAAGATAGTATGTGTGGAAAAAGTAATGGGATTCGTCCGACATGTCTGAGTGATGTCTGGTTATGGAAGGTTTCACACTACCAAGCCTTACTTAGTGACAGACCCAGCCTTGTGGAAAATTGGACTATCTTCTGGCTTGTTTAGGAGTGAGGGTGCATGGGTGAAACTGCAAATCAGATGCCCCCTCAAAGATCACCCTGATTGGCTGCAACTGCGCATGCGTAATAACCCCTTTCTGATCACCCGATTACCCCTGCGTAAGATGCACTAATCTGCAGAATTGCTGGTCGAAATCTTCAAATGAATATGATAATCTGCAGACTCGTGGTTGAAATAAAATTACACAGGCTGCAGTTGATGCAAGAATGGAATTCTGTGATGTTCTGTCATGCCATATTATGCAAATTATTTTGAAGAAGCAGTTAGTCTGATAACTTTAATTAGCTAGTTAGGGTTTATTTCCATAATGTTGAATTTCAGTTCTGACTTTAACTGAAGAAATGAATACTGGAAACAAATTAAAGTTGTAAGACGAGTTCCTAAATTGCTTCCACTATTTCTTTTCATTTTTATGTTGTGTGTACTTTTCCCTATGATGGTCTTCCATGGCTTTTTGAGTGCATGTACTACTAATTCCATTAGTTTTTCTACTACTTCTACTACTTCTACTACTACTACTACTACTACTACTACTACTACTACTACTACTACTACTGCTGCTGCTGTTACTACTACTGCTACTACTGCTACTACTACTACTACTACTACTGCTACTACTGCTACTACTACTACTACTACTACTACTACTACTACTACTACAGTACTACTGCTACTACTACTACTACTGCTGCTGTTACTACTACTACTACTACTACTACTACTACTACTATTTATTCTTGTCAACTACTGCTACTACTACTACTACTACTACTACTACTACTACTACTACTACTACTACTACTACTACTACTACTACTACTACTACTACTACTACTACTACTACTACTGCTGCTGCTGCTGCTACTACTACTGCTACTATGCTGCTGCTGCTACTGCTGCTGCTGCTGCTGCTGCTGGAAAAATCTGCTGCTGAATGTTATATGTTAATTAGACAAACCTTTTCCATTAGTTAATATATAGTATTCATGCTGTGACAGCAAAATCTGACCAGATCAGACTATTTACAAGTTTGTACTATTAAAAGTTAACTTTGTGATTGTATATACACATGATATACCATTTGCACTATGCCTTACAGTTCATCTATTTATCTCAATGTTTTCGGGTGCTGCTGAAAAAACTTCTTGACACAAAGGGCTTTTGAAATAATGCATTTGCATGACTTGCAAAGGGGTAGTTACCCTTTTGTGAAAGCTCAAAGGGACTCTATGACCCCATGAGAGCAGGGGTTGGGTATTGGCACTTTTGGCGTCCTTTGTCAAAAAAGGCTTGGCTAATAAGCTCTAATAATATGCTGCCATGCCATGGGCTCATGAGTGCACTGCTAGCACAGGGGTGGGAATATTGCTTGGAAGTGTCATGATTGTGGATGCTGCATGGAAACTGGCTAGTGGATACCATAAGAATTGCTTAAAAGAAGATTTGTAATATGCTGCAGGCAGCATGTCAGAGATTTACTTTGTGTATGTTTTTGTTGTAGTAATATACAGTGATGGTAAGATGTATATTAGGGTGGGCCCTTTTTCAAAAACTGTCAGAATGTTTTGCTCCATCATCATTTTCTGAGGCATTTAGGTCTATGAAGTACAAGAATACCAAAATTTTTAAAATTTGATGAAAAAAACCCAGGCCCCTAGGCCATTTTGTAAAGTAACATTTTTTTCGCCCCGAAAATCATAAAAAATGCCTATATCTCAAGAACTATACAAGATACATACATGAAATTGGTACCAAAATATCTGGAATACCCACTTTTATATTCATCTTTAATACATATTGATGCCCTAAACTCGATATTTTTTTAGTTATTCCACAAAAGGTAACTTTTGTAGAGTGCTATATGTAGCAATCACCACCATTCAACAAGCATAATGTAAAATAAGCAGGTAGATATGCAGGAATATCTGTAACCATTACATTTTTCGTGTTAATGGAGGTAAGTTTAACTTTGGCAAGGTGATAGTGTGGGCAAAAAGTTGACATTAGGGAGGGGAAGCTCTCCAGAAGCTCTGCTCAGCTGCCCCTCAGCAGGAGTTTGGAAGGGCAACAACGGTGCTGCTGATTAGTCCAAACAGATTATATGTGATAATCACAGAGGATCATGACAACCAAAATGTCACCACGCAGACCAGTTAAACTGGACATTTATGGTTTGCCTGTGCAACTGCCACATTACATAATCAGTTGCCAAGAAATGGAGATGTGATGAGAGGGCTTTATTTTATATACAATGAAATGAGGTTCATGAAGGGAAAGGGCAACACCACTTCAATGAATAATGCTGCCAGCCAGTTGGTTGAGGATATTCTTGGAGTATAAGATTTTACCACTGTTAAAGCAAAAAGGAAGGATTTCATTAAAATGAAAATACTCAAGTTGTACCACAGCTACAGAAAAACTTTTGTCAAAGATTCATCCAAAGACAAGACAAGGCTAACAAATCCCGCCAAAGAATGGAGAAAGAAAGCAATAACTTATTTGATGTGGTGAATGACAAATTAACCCATTCTAGAGAAAAAGATTTCATTCATGACCAGAGGCACGAACGTAAAATGATAAGTTCAACAAAGGTTGATAAGGACTCATCCCGAAAAGAAAAAACATTGCAGAAAAAGAAGAACTTAGTGGATAAAATGAAGAAGAAGGAAGAAGTCAACAGGCAGAAGCGTTTTTTGTCTGTAAAAGAAAATAATTCCTCTGATAATGAGCCACTTGACACAGAAGGAGGGGGGTACAGACCAAAAGAGTCAAAGAGGAAGTACAGTACCTTGGTTGGAAAACTGCGCAGCAAGTTTCTTGAAGTAATGGATGAGACTAATGTCACACCCCATGTCTTTACAAAAATAGCTGATGCTGTATTGCAAAATTATGATATCATCAATGAAGAGAACAGGCATGACCTGATAAAACCCACACAGGTCAAGAGGTTGGCAAGAAAAAGTAGACAAGAAATGTAGAGGAAGTGTCAGGAAACAAAATGTTTGGCATTGCGTTTGACGGCAAAAAGACATTGGGCATGCAAACCCTAAGTCTGCAAAAGCAGAAGATATTTTTGGAAGTATAAAGGAACTCCTTGTGGCCAGGTAAGTTCATTGTTCCATGTGGTACACTGGTACAGTGTGTATTGAATTTAAATCAAATTCTTCAATTACCAGCATTTAGGTTCCTGCAATGAACAACTGGCATCATACAGAATTGGACAATTAAACCATGCTCGATGGATGACTCTTGCATCAAGAATTCTAAGATTGTATTTGTCAATGAAAACACCCACAAAGAAAATGATTACTATTGTGAAGTATATTTGTGGAGTCTATTATCCATCCATCGACTATGCGAAGTACTCTGAATTAATTCCAGTAGCTGACTTAAATGTTGAGCCAGCAACAACTCATGCAGCTTGTTCAGAAGCCAATGGCAACTGGCTACAGTTGCACAACAGTGGCCAGTGAAAGAGCAGTGCAACTTATGACCTCATGCTCTCTCAGACTCACAGAGCCAAACGAGCAGGATGGGATGTTAATGAACATCCAAAAAGCCTGTAACTGAAATGCAGGACCCATAGTTGGAAAACGATATAGATTCTATTGAAAATTTGAAATGAGCTGAACTGCTGTCAATGTAATAAATTGATAAACATTTATAAAGCACTAGTCTTGTATAATGAGCAATAAATTGAATTATTTCACTGCCAACAGTGGCTTTTTCATTTTAGATTTGGCACATGGTGTGAAAATATGGATTTTTCTTAAATAATGTCAAAACATTTATAAAGCACTAGTCTTGTATAATGAGCAATAAATTGAATTATTTCACTGTCAACAGTGGCTTTTTCATTTTAGATTTGGCACATGGTGTGAAAATATGGGTTTTTCTTAAATAATGTCAAAACATTTATAAAGCACTAGTCTTGTATAATGAGCAATAAATTGAATTATTTCACTGTCAACAGTGGCTTTTTCATTTTAGATTTGGCACATGGTGTGAAAATATGGGTTTTTCTTAAATAATGTCAAAACTATTGACTTTAGAGCATTAGTATGTATTGAAGATGAATATAAAAATATGATGATGAATATTGCGGATATTGTGGTACCAATTTTATGTCTGTATCTTGTATAGTTCTTGAGATATAGGCATTTTTTATGATTTTCGGAGAGACAGAAATGTTACTTTACAAAATGGCCTAGGGGCCTGGGTTTTTTTCATCAAATTAAATTATTTTTGGTATTGCTGTACTTCATAGACCTAAATGCCTCAGAAAATGATGATGGAGGAAAACTTTCTGACAGTTTTTGAAAAAGGGCCCACCCTAATGTATATGCACATCAAAAACAAGATTTGGTGTAAATATCATCTTAAGATGTAGCTTCTTGTATACCTTTGTAGACTTTGGCCAGAACACTAGATAAGGTCAGTTGAAATTTTGCAAATTAGACGGTTCTGGATTGTCTCAGCACGGTTGTTACATTTTCAGTTGCATAAACAATTGTAATATAATTAGCAGGTTACAAAATGAGTGCAAAAACTAATTTCTACGACTGTATGTGCTGACTTGGGTGGCCTAATGTTTAAGGTATTGGCCTGTTAATGCAATGGCTAGGCACTCTGCTTCAGCTACATCTCAGCTGGCTGTCGATTACATGAGACGTTAAATTGTCAGA
This sequence comes from Alitta virens, assembly GCA_932294295.1. Lineage (NCBI taxonomy): Eukaryota > Metazoa > Annelida > Polychaeta > Phyllodocida > Nereididae > Alitta > Alitta virens. The sequence continues at coordinate 17,071,926 of OW028586.1, read as the reverse complement.
ACCATAACTCAGTGTCTATGCTGAGGCAAGTGAAAGATCCCATCCATAGAGTAAATGTGTAAGATGATGTGAAACCCCTCCCTCTGTCATCTCATCAATCAATCTCATGATTGGAAAGTACTTACCTGAGAGGGCTGCACTACAGGCAAACCTGCCTTAACGGTCACCTGTATGAAAGGGCAGGGGATGGGGGCCTAGTACAGTGGTAGCGTAATGGGCTTCCAACCACTGGGTCCTGGGTTCAATTCCCAGTCGAGCATAAGTTGGATGGCTGTTTCATCTATCATTTCATTGCCATGTTCCCTACCTGTCCTAATTAGACAATCAGGTGCAGAAATACAGGACGTAAAGCCCTGAACCACCCACCCAATATATAAAAGGAACACCCACTGTAAACGGCCACTACATTGCTATTCCCCTCGGACTGATTTTGTATTGGTTTACGATTTACCCCTCTAATGAGCGCTCACCTGCCTTAAACGGCAAAGATTATTGATTCCCTTAGACGGTCGCTTGACATGGGTTTGACTGTATACTAATACTGAATGGTCATAACTCATACAAACTACAGTAAAACTTGCATAATTTGAATTGTCTGTGTTGATTCTTTGCACAGCTAGAACCAAATTTGGAGAACCATTGGCTATTGAATTTTTATTATATATTTATTCCATTTATGAATCTTTGCATAAGTTAAACCCTTGAATGAAATCAGATGGTCTATTTGAATTCGACTCAAGCAAGGTTTACTATATTTATCTCTTTCTGGTGTTGACCACACTTTCGACGTTATATTGTCTACTGTGTGTTATAACATTCTCTGTTTCACATTTATACTCTATATATTATACTGTCTTTGTCACAACTGTGCCCAACTTGCCTTCTCTTTGTCACAGTGGTTTTTCATCGCCGTTTCATATTGTCTTTTTATCCCACATTTTGTCTTTTTTTCATGCTTTGCTGTTGTGAGGAGTTCCATTTGAAAGAAAATGCAATATGTCATTGAACACGTGTCATTCTCGCTGCCATTTCTCAGATATATCGAAGATGCCCCATTTAACAATTGATTTCTGAAAGGCAGAAAAGAGCTGTATTACATATGGAGCTGAGATGGCCAGACTTAGAGAATCTTTTGTTTGGCTTGTGAAATTGTTCTGAGGGAGTAGGGTAGATAATATTGTATTGTATTGTATTGTGTCAAGACTACAGTAGTTATTGCTACTCACATGAAACTTAATCAGCTTGCACATTGTTTGACCAGCTGCCAGAGGTAAATGTAATGATAAGATGAGGCTTGGAGTCCACCTTACGCTTTTACCTTCATTTCCGGTTTACTAAGGCATCCCGTATCGAATGAGAGTCCTGATTCTACATGACGTCCTCTGGAGTTTTGTTTCAAAGTTTATGAATTTGGCTGTATATAACCATCGTTATAATCCACTTAGACTGTTTTCCTATTGTTCTAAGTGGGTAACAAACGAAAATGTTAGTAGTACTTATGGCCTGTAAAATTGACCATTGACTAAAGCTGATTAATATCAAAATGAAAAACAAAGGGACTAATGAAGTAGATTCTGTAGATACTGATACAGATTTGGGTTATTCTCACTTCTATTGAACACTGTGACTGTGAAAAATCTTTATCCTTTAAATACAAATTTGTGAGATATAACTGTGTGACGCAGGGACCACCAAATCAGCCCAACATGCTCTCGTGGATTCCAGATTCCACTGGTATATTTTGTTAATGTCAATCCTGTGTATTGTATTGAAATATTGGAATCAAATAAATACTACTACTACCACACTATACACTCAGCTTGCACCCAGGGATAATTCAACTTCTCTCAACTCCTTCCACTGCCCATGACAGGAAGTTACTAAGACAGGAAGTCACGTGATATTAAGGGTGTCTGTTCGTCTGTTCTTTTTTCGGAGTCGATTCGGTGTCGAAAGTTCGCGTAATCGCCATTGAACGCGCAGTCTGTCTGTGTTCATCTGTCAACGGAAGTTCTTAATCCCAGCCAAGACTAATGGAATTTTCTGGGAGGGAGGACCTCAATTTACACAGATATTTGGACAGTCTATATATACCCCTATAGATCTCTCTGACTTTCAGGATAACTAACACTTGGTAGTGGTGTTTGGTGTTTATTGTTTAGTGCTGTGTTTGTTAGTGGCTGAGTTTATGGTTTGGTGTAAAATTGTTGTAATAGACCCGATGTTAAGTTTTGAGAATAAGAATACTGATAGCATAAAAATATTTAGTTGAAATAATATTATATAAAAACGTTAATTGCGAGGCTATTACAGTATGTTTATGGTGTAATAACAAGCTTAATCGAAGGTGGGGGAAAAAATCTGTCCATGGGCTGCAGGTTTTATCCTTAAAAGGCTGATCCATTAATTGTTAACTTGTGTGGACTTGGACTCACCGTCTCATTATTATCTTTGCCTCTGGTAGTTATCACATTATAAGCAAGCTTCAGACAATACGTTGTACTAGACAATGCAATACAATTAATACTCTACACTGCAATGCTTGCAATTACCCTGATATGAGACCCCCATGATGTAAACAGCCATTCTTGCGAGAGTCACTGGTTTATGGATATATATTAAGAGGATCACTAGTACAGTCTGTTGGCGGACATTCTGGGATGTGCTCTCCCAACAGCTTTTGGGAGCAACCGAGGATGACAAGATATTATAATTGTATATCGGGTTAAACACTCCCGGCCTAACACAATGATTCCTCGTCTTATGGTGCCCTAAGTGATAAGACATTTATTGTAAAAAGTATAGCAGTGGTGTAGTGTTTAAGACATGGGCCAGATCCTTTGAATTTAATGGCTTCGAATCCCAGTTAGGCCAAGCAGGTGTCTCCATGAACTAATGTCTCAATGCTAAGTACTGGGTCTGAAGCATATTCAGTTTATATGTCCAGCTGCAAGAGGCAGATGTAAAGATGAGATGAGAAGGCTTGGAGTCCAAACCCTGTTACATATTTACCCCATGGGTGGTGTATTTTACTTGCCTGAGCTTAGACACTGAGTACAAGGCACCTTCAATTTAACGTCTCATGCAATCAAAATCCAGCTGAGATGTAGCTCATGAAGAGTACCCGGCCCGGGATCTAATCCGGGACCTTAAGCGGAGCTGGCCAATGAGGAATTAGTGGATGCCTTAAATATGTAGATGTACATAAGACACCAACCCCATGACCGTGGATAGGGTAAATGTGTAACATGGTGTGGACTCCAAGTAGACTTATCTCATCATTATCTCTGCCTCAGGCAGCTGGTCATAAGCTGACTAATCCTTCGGACCACTAGCATTGAGACGAAACAAGCCAAGATCTAGAATCTCGAACTGAATCACAGCCAACTAGGAGCCACAATTGAGATTCACAGAACCTTAATTTACATATTATGTAGGTCCCCGGAGTCCAGTAAGGAAATCTCTTGCAGTATGTGACTAATCAAGCAGCCTCATAACATTCAGGTGTTAATGACGTCATAACAATCACCTGTGGAGGGGTAAAGGGGTTAATCTTGACGTCATAAAACCCCCGGGCGTTCCATGTGACCCCAGAGAAAAAGTTATAGCCCATGAGATGCTCCCTTATCACCACATTTAGGGGAAGTCCCTCATTCTTGGCGCTAATTGGCTGGCTCTGCGCATGCCCAGAATGACTTCCGCCTCCTCTAATTGCCCGCATGTTTGTGCTTTGCATTCTGGGTATGAGACGAAATAAATGAAAGGGCAGAGAAGCCTTTCCTAGTCGTGTAATTTTAGTTGTTGGGTGAAGTTTGCTAAATGTTTGGTAGCACAATCTGACAACAATATAAATTGTGAAAAATACAACCATTGTATTGTATGATTTAAATTGTACTGGTCTGAAGCTCATACAGTTGGCTTTACACCACAGGCACAGCATTAGGAGGCCTGCATAACACTGCCACTAGTGAACCGCCTATTCTAGTCTTTGTGTTGCCTAAAAAAGGCTTTGATTATATAGTGCATATATAGCTGGCATCAGTAGTGCTCCTTTGCTCACTCCCTCACTCAATTACATAGCATGGGCAGGTCTAGTCTCTCTGCACTAGCTCGGGGGAGATCTCCGCAGAGCGGGGTCGCTCCAAGACAAATTGGCCCTGAGGGATCCCCCAGGCCCTGCTCCCGTGCTTGGCCAAAAACTAACTCCGCGGGGTCCCAAGAATGGGCCCCAAAATGGCTCCAGCCCTCGGTCCTATATCTATCATCCTCTAATCGCTTAAATCTTTGTGAAGGCCTAGTAAAAGCACAAATGGCGTCGTGATAATGACATAATGCTGCATGTGAAAATTATGCAAGGGAGTTTCATACACTTCATTGCTGAACAGGATGCTAGCTTTTCCACAAATATATCCTGATCAGAGCTGAATTGTCATATTGTGGGGTAATGAATTTATTATATCACCCAGTGCCATAATGATGAGACAAATGGTAAGGCTTGGAGTCCACAACATGTTATACATTCACCCCATAGGTGGGGTCTTTTATTTGCCTGAGCACATACACCGAGTATACGGCTTCTCCAGGTTAACATTAATACAACTCGTCTAACTGAGATGTAGCTCCTGAAGAGTGGTCAGCCGTTCCATTTACTTTACCATTAAAACCACTTCACAATTGAGTTCTGTTAGAATTGCAGGATAAGTGTTCGCGCAAGGGTGGATGGGTGGATTGGGGCTTTACATCCGTTATTTCTGCACCTGTTTGGCTACTTAGGACAGGCAGGGACCATGGCAATGAGATGAAGGATGAAACAGCCATCCAACTTGGGCTCGACCAGGAATCGAACCCGGGACCCAGTGGTTATAAGCCAACTGTGCTATCACTGAGCACGGCCCCCACTCCTCGGTTTTTGCAAGGCGGTATTAAACGTGTCCCAGTACAAAGCACCACTCATTTACAGCAGATATCCAAGACTTAGGAACTAAGATCCAGATGATCAATGTAAGTTCTGGCTCGCCTGATATCCTTTGGGGTTTGGTTTCCAATCTATGAATTCTGCTTTAATGTAATGCCTCATGGGAATAACTTTATTCTGTGATGCTGTTCTAAAGTGCACCCAGGTTGCATTCGAACCTTAGACCTTCTTAGGATCTGGCAATGTTTTAACCACTATACCACTTGAGTTTGTAGAAATGGGCAAAGCACCTGTAAAATGTACATTGCAAGTGCCTATTTATGATCTTGTGCTGGGTCGATATACTTTAAGCTGTTGTAATTAAACTAACTCAACTTTTGAGAAGTTTTGCAACTTTGGATTAGAAAACTGATTTGGGAAGATGGGAGTTGTGAAGTAATAACATGCTTGGATGCCCTTTGCCCTTACAGATTGAATGCCCTTTTTGCTCCCACTTTTGGTCCCACTTTTGGCTAAAATGGCAGTTGCATAGTTGTTATCAAATTCAAAGTTATTTCATTCTTATCATACACGATGTTTTGTACAACCAACAAAGCATTGTCAAACATAACATGCCTAAAGATTGCTGGACCAGATATTGAATGTGGGACCCTCAGAAGAGCTGATCAGTGCCTTAACAACTAAACCAGCTGAGCATTTACCTTTAGCTCAACACTATTGCTCTGTTTCCTCATCGCACTTGTGCTGCTGCTGCTGCTGATGTTACAGGCCCCAGCATCAGCACAATATCTTTAGCCATTTATGAGCATTGGCAATTACCTGCAGGGCCCTAATCGAGTTGCGCTGATTCCTGCAATTGATTTTATTCCACAAGAGACGAATTGACCCTTCAACATTGGCTGAATTCCCACTTGACAATTGTCTCCCATTCCCATAGATTGCAATCTTATTGTCTTCAGTTGTCTTGGGAGTTCTCAAGGGTGCTGTAGTTTTTCCTGTGGATTATTATGCCTTTTTTGTGTTTTGGGTGTTTTTGAAAAGCTTGGCGGTTTATATTGAATATTTTGAGCTTGAAAGTAGTTTAACATTTTATATTGATTTTCTGTGTTCATATGACCTAAAAGTTTAAATAATGAGTTACTTTAAGACTTACAAGTGGTATTCATTAAGGTTGATTTATATCATTTAGATGACCAAATAATTAAGGTTTACTCTCTTCATTGGTTGTTCTGGGTACAATTTGCTTTCGACCACTATACACCAAATATATATATCAAGTTCAAATTTTTTTTATTGGATCCAATAAAAAGGTATAAAATACTAGCCAGATGCCATCTTGGCATATTGATCTAGCGAAATACAAATGAAATATCCTGCGATAAATTAGTAAATATAGCAAAAATATTATAATAACTATACTGGGCAGTCTAATTCCATTGAACTTATCAAGCACACTGGCAAAATTGTCTATCCATAGGCATATAAGTTATATTAGCAAATTAATTTCACACGAAAATTTTGCTGATTTTAATGGGTGTGCAGAAGCTTTTCTTTACCACTGTATGTGTAGGCATATTTTATGGAAATTTGTCATGCGATGAAACATTAAGTTTGCATAAACAATGAAAAAACTACCCCAATATTTAAAACATGGGCTAGCTGATAAGCTTGATACTTGGCAATCAATTGTTGTGAAGGATGGCAGGTTTTGAAAAGAAAATGTTTGCCTGTCATGAAACCAAATCTTCACATGCAAACAGATCATGACCGAGCACCAACCATGCTCAGCAACCGGTCAGCTTCTGCGGTATTGAATACTTCATTTTCTAAAGTAAATGCTGAAGGTCCCGGGTTTGATCCCCAGCCCGGGCACTCTTCGTGAGCTACATTTCAGCTGCATGTCGATAGCATGAGACGTTAAAATGGAGGTGAAATATACGCATTGTCTATTCAGGTAACAGACCCCACCCTTGGGGTAAATGGTTAACATGGTGAATGGTTAACACGATGAGGGCACCCAAGTGTCATCATTATGTCTGCCTCTGGTAGCTGGTCATATAAGTTGGCTAAACTTCTGACAAGTAGAATTTGTAGAAATATGAGACAATTAAATTGGATGTTTGAAGGCCAAAAGCTGATGGGCTCGAAACTCCATTATATTGGCTAAGAAATGTGCAGTATGAAGAATGAGGATGTTCATCTGTAGATATCCAGAGCTAGGAACAACTGCTTGAAGCTATAGGCATTAGGCAAGGTAGCTGAACCAAACCATACCCAGCTGGGCACTTAAAATAGTTGCACGACTCAGCTTAAGTCCCACATTGGCAATAGTGTATTTTCATGGAAGGTTCTCTGTATTTCCACCAGGTGGCTAAAACAGAATACTGCAATTCTATTGGCTGAAAAAGTTCCTGCCCTTGACTATCATTGGCTGAAGCAAAGTGCATCCAAGCAGCAGTATTTTTAGTGCATTTTAAAGTATATTTGACACTTTATCATTTAGTTGATTTTGTTATTTTTCTGAGAAAGTTATATTTATGGAATCAGTTAGTTATTACCTACTGGGTCTGAAAAGCAAAATGAGTAATAAGAGGAGAGGAAAGACTTATGTCTTGCTGAATTCAGAGCTGTTTAGTGAAAAGACTCTATTAAGATACTTTGTCATATTATGTGACTTTTGTTGTAACTTATATGCCGTGCCATTATATAACAGTTTACAAATCAATCAATTCTGCAACTTATTTGTAATAGCCAATCAATAGACACATTCCAAGATAACATTGCCTCATTGGCTCTACATTGGAATGATGATCTGAAAGTGGCACGTAAACGATCCCTGCTCAACTTCCTTGCCTAATGCCTATACTAGCACTTGGCTGGTGGGACACTGCCGTAAAGCTCCATTGATAGTTAGTTTGCAATATATATTAGTACTTACAAGACCTCCTCCAACAGAAAGGAGTCCGCAGAGAAGGCTTGAGGTCACAAAGCAGAAATTGTGCAGATCTTGAGGTCCCTCGAACTAAACTTTTGCTGCAAGGTCCTTCAGTGTTAGTGGACCAACTCTGTGGAATAGCCTCCTCACCAATATAAGACAGTCAAACTCTGTGAATATATTTAAAAAGGAACTAAATTCTTATCTTTTCCGAAACTTTGAATTTACTGTAAAGCGCATCTAAAGATTGAAAATTTCAAAGATTGCGCTATACAAATTTTTACATTCACATTTTCATTTAGTAGAACTGGTCTGGCAAGTTATCTGTATCCCATATCATGCCGGATAGGGTTGACAGTCGTTCAAAGGATAGCCTACATCACGCCACTGTCTGTCCGGTGTAGCATGTTTTCTGAATACCACTTGACAGAACCAATACATAATTTAGGTGTTGAATATGATAAATGGTGGATGGAAAGTTTACCAATTTTACTGGTTTCAGCTAAGAATATCAAGCTCACATCACCAGCTTTGGTCAGTAAATCTGCATATTGGTCGACTTTCCTTCTGCTAATAATTTAACCGTAATATTAATTATAGAATACTTTTAATTAGTGACAGTTTTAGAAGCCCGGATTTGTGTGTCTATGCAAGCCACTGTTTGGGCCTTGATCGTGCCGTGACCTACATCATTCTTTCTATCTTCTCCAGTTCTAACTAACTGTCACCATAACAACTTTCTATGCACACTCTATTCTTCTATTTTACCCCTACTTTTCCCCGAAGCAACCACATGCTCACTACAAATATGGCCACCATCACTTTCAGAGAGAGGCTGAACGGATGTATATCCTGTGGCACCATAGCAACTGTGTCTGTCACATGACCCCCGTACATACAGGCCCTAACAACCATGCTTGCAAGTAGAATTAAGCTCCTTAGCAACCAATCACACGACTGTTTGGCAGGGCCCTTGGATGAAACTTCGAACAAGGCTGAATGGCAAGTCACATGACCTCACAGAGAAAGTGACATTTTTTAACTCTGACTGAACAGGGAGACAAAATGCAAGGGCAGTGGCAACAATTCGCTTATTGATCTTTTTTTAAAATAGGATGAACTTTAAAACTAATAGCACAAAATTTAAATCCATATAAATTTAAATGCAGACCATGATGGATACAAAAATGATTTTGATTTTGTGCCCTGGCTGGGGGGGGGGGGGGGTTGATTAATTCAAGTGCGTGTATTTTAGTGGGCTTTCTAGTGCATATAACTATGTACAATGCTTCCTTCCAACATGGAGTACCTCAGGGTCCTCCTCTCTTACCATACACTTTGCAATATATTATTGATGATATATAATCTTTCACATTGTCAAGTAATACCTGCAAACTCCCCTTGAGCCACATAATCTGCAATAACCAATATTGTCTGGAATTTCTAAGAGGCCAAAAGTGGGATAATGAAGTTAAGCCATCTTAAAGTGAAGGAGGACATTTTTGCTACTCCTGAGAGAGGCATTTTGTGGTTGGACAGGCCTTGGCACTCTGTGTCATTCTGTGACTCATGATGCCTCTCACCAGGGAAATATATTAATGTCACATCCTGCCCTTAAAAGGCAGCCAAAGAAATTTCCTGTCCTTGAACACGAGAACTAGGGAGATACGCTATAGCGTTGCAGCACGAACACCGCGTTTACAGTTTGTTCCAGCGAGCTTGTGAACACAAATTTGACAATAAATGGGCATGTCAAAAAGGTTATGATGTACAGTCAAAACTGCCCAAAGGACTGCTTGTATAGAATCACCCGCTGTAAACGGCCTCTACAATGCAACTCCTCTGGACTGAAGTTTCATAGATTTAGCCCTTAATGTAGCAGTGAGTGACCTGTCTTAAACAGCCAAAGGTTTAGTTTCTGTGGGTGGCCGTTTAACACAGGTTTGATTGTGCACAATGAGCATATCATCATTAACTCACATGGAGACGATCCAACAACTTTTAATGGCATTATCTCATAGGCCTACTCTTTAACCTAACTTACCTCACAGTTACATTTTTCTGAGTCTTAACATAGAGGGTTCAGTGTAGCCGAGGGTGTTTATATTTCCTGTGTTTGTCTTTCTGATGACTTGGTTGGTAGCAAATAGTATAAAGTATAGGATGGTACTGCAGCCCTTTCTTTGCTACTTCTATACTCTGGGGGGGGGGGGGGGGGGAGATTGGGGTTAATTGTGTTACCAATGTTTTTGTACAACAGCTACATTGTTAAAACTACCCTGTGTGTGCAAATTTATGGTTGTATAGTATACGTAGTAAGAAGCAGCATGGTTTGCGTGGGTCGTTGTTTGTGAAATGGTGATTTTTTTTATTTTTTTTTAGGTTACTGCAGAAAATTATGATTTTAATTTGCTCAAACTATGATGTATGTGATTTAGTCATATGAGAATTTCATTTTCTTGGCAATTATGAAGTAATTAAAGTATTTTTTACATTGCGTGCCCAATGATTTATCTTAATATCTGCAATTGTAGCTTAATTCTGTTGTTTTAAAATGATTGATAAGTTGGGCAGATCTTAGTTTAATCATGTCTTAGGACCACCTGATTGTTAAGACAATAGATTTTTGGACCTACCATTACTGGTTACCTAATGATTATTCTTGCACTTGAAGTTCACCTGAGCGTTAAGACAAATACCTCATGATTAATATAGGGTGTGGACCTAGCTCAGATGTAGCGCTCTGGGCTTTCAACCGCTGGGTCCCAGGTTTGATTCCCGGTCGAGCCTAAGTTGGATGGCTGTTTCATCCTTCATCTCATTGCAATGGTCTCTGCCTGTCCTAATTATCCCAACTGGTGCAGAAATACAGGACGTAAAGACCTAATCACACACACACACTCATGATTAATATCACCCACCTGTATTCGTGCAATTTTATTTTACCTCGCAATTAAGAACACCTTATTTAGTAAATTTTGCTCCAATGTCGGTCTTATTGGTAAGTATATCATACAGAGAAAAGTAAGTCTTTGAGAATAAGAGCCCCGTATAAGGGTGAAGTGGGAGGGTACAGAAGGGAGACAGATCGAAGTGGGGTGGAGACAGTACCCCCAAAAGGGCAATTCCAAATGCCCCAGTTCCCACCCTGCCCTGCTGCAGCCCACCAGCGACCTCTGGGGTTAATGCCACGCTACAGTGGTGCCCTCTACTTCCGGCATGATTACCCAGCGCCCCCTAACGCCCGCTAGTGACAAAGGGCAGCCAAGCGGTATAATTGGTTGTCATCTACGGACCTCTGTGTGTAAGCTATTTATTGATTGGCTAAACACAATCACTCTTTGTAACCATGGCTCTGATTGGCTGCCTCGCTGATTTCCCATGATTCCTCATTTTGACCCATTTTTGAGGCTCTGAAGCCTGGCTACGTTCATGAAAATGTGACCAAGTGTGAAATATATTTTGAACAAGGGCAGGCTGGTTATTTGATTACGCAATCTCAGTATAGGGCGCGGATTACACAAATATAATTAGGTCGAAGGCCAGTGAAATTGACTGTGTAACGCTCACACCATGCATAATGTTACCCAAGTTATACATTGCAAAATTTCCCTTTTTTACACAGGATCACCGATTCGTGATATGAATGTGAAATGATTTTAAACTGGATAACTAGCATATACCACTTGTTCTTGCTGAGATATTACAGGACAGGGCAATATAAATGTTTTACTTGCTGAATTATGTGGTTTTAGCTTTACATCATCTCAATATCTGCCATATGATAATTATAAACATTAAGACCTAATACATACCATTAAATTCATTGAGATAGTCTAAGGACTTTCCTGCGTGTTAGATATGAAGGTCCTGGGTCTCCTCATGACAAGGGTGGTAACACTGTACATACAGGTCCTGTGCAATGCACACTCCAGTTATACCGGTCTAGCTCTCCCATACCTAGCACAAACGTGAATGACCTTACCAGTAACTTTTCTCATGTCATTATATATAATATAGCAAAAATGGATACGAAAACTTAGACAAGTTTTAAAATGACCCAATAATTTACCCCTTTGCTTGGTAAATGGACTCCTGTTCTGCTATAAAGACAATTATTGCTCCCAACATACATTCTGTACACACTGATGGTATCCCAAGAGAAATACTACATCCTTAGGGCCGCAGTTGTACAAAGTTCATAGCAATGATTAAGCACTAGGCTGTATAGAGCCAGGGGCCCTGAGCATCTAGGTATAAATGATGCAGCATCAGAACTAGCTGCAGGAAGTCTCCAGTAATTTTTAAGGAGGTCTCTAGCAACTTGGTTGGCCCGTGACTGCTGTGACGGATGTGGGAGTAATTTACTGACAGCTGCATTGCAGTGACTGCTGAGGGGCGCTGCTGGAGGATATATATGTTTGTTGTAGCAATGTTATTAAAGTGTAAGAAGGGTTGAATGCCCTGTAATCTATTGTTCATTGTATTGTCTAATAAATGTTTTAAGTATTGTTCATTGTCTATTGCTCTCTTGTTCTGCTGTGCTCAACTTGGACATTTTGGCCGTGGGATTGAATGCAGATGTCTCATTATCTACTCATCATTCTAGAATATTCATTACAGTCAAATCTGTGTTAAACTACTATCAAAGGGAATTACAATTTTTGGCTATTTCAGACAGGTGATAGCTTAATAGAGGGATAAATCAATGGAAACTCAGTCCATTTGAGTTGAAATGTAGCACTTGGCCATTTAAAGCAGGTGGCCGTTCTTTAAGGCAGCTGGCTTGTCTAGCGGTAAGACGCTCACCTGCTCCTCTGAAGGACCCGGGTTCAATCCCGGGCTTGCACACTTCATAAGCAATATCCCAGATGTACAGTGTCTATGCTGAGGCAAGTAAAAGATCCTACTTCTTGGGTAAATGTCTAACATGGGTGGAATTCTCCTCTATGTCATCTGATAAATCAACCCTTGATAGCGGCAAGAACTTGCCTTAGAGGACTGCACTTCCAATATCTATCTATTTATCTATCTATCTATCTTTCTATACAGTACAACATTTTGAAGGTGGCTGACTTTAGCTATCTATATACCAATCTATCTATCTATCTATACAGGTGGCCATTAGGGCAGGTTTGATTAATTGTAATTCTCTTGTACCTTCCTGTCGACAAGCTCAGCTATATATCTAGTTTGTTTTTAGTGGCAGGCAGCTGTCAGTGGTCTGACTCAAGTATAGAGCAAAAACTGAACATAACATAGGAGTTGTGTAATAGCTATATCCCAAGAAGGAGCTAGTTAACTAACATTTTTTTTGGTTTAATCCCGATGCTGACGGCCGAAACAAAAATGATAGTTATCCCAACAAGGAGGAAATAACTAACATATACTCCAGTAGGCCAATTTACCTATTTGTGCACTAAGAATTGAGATAACATTTACATTAGTTATATCCCTCTAAAGACAACCAAAAAGATACCATGATGGAGTATAAACTTCACTTATACATTGCTGATGCAGTACACATGGAAGTTCCCCCTCTGGAAACAACTCAAAGCTTTGAAGAGAACCATCCTGGGAATGGAACAGTGTCCAGGGAGGGGGAGTATGCGAGTGTTGATGTGTAATTTGATGAGGAAGCCTCTGTGCTCCTGGGGGGCTTGTCTGGTTACAGCCTTTGGTCTGGTGATGCCCTTGACTGGCGCACTCTGAATTCTGATGCTTCAACTCTTTGAGTTACTTTGACCCTCGACAAAGTCCCACCGACACCCACACATGTGCTGCTTGCTAATTCTAACCAAAGGTGGTAATAAGTGTTTCAAGAAAGTTAAATAGATACACTGTAAATTTGTATAGCATTTAGGATGTCATTTGCAATTTTCTAGCCTCAAATGTCTATGTCTTAGTGCTACTGGGTCTGAAGCTTAGTCAGCTGGTAATGATGAGATGATAAAGCCTGGAGTCCACACCATTTTAAACATTTACCCCATGGGTATAGGCACTGGGCAGAAGGCACCTCCAATTTAACATCTCTTGCGATCGACATCCAGCTGCTGGGATGTAGCTTTTGAAGAGTGCCTGGGACCTTCAGTAGAGCTGGCTAGTGTGGAAATGGCCTAGCTGCTGAATTATTTTAGGCCACCCAGTTGCTGAATTTTTTATATAAAGCTGCATCACCATGTCTCTGACCAGCTGCAAGAGGCAGTCTTATAGTAACCTATTTATGAGATAAAGCTTGGGAGTCATGAGACATTTATTGAGCAGTGCTTTATACTCAGTATCTAAGCTCAGGCAAGTAAAAGACCCCGCCCAAGAAGTAATAGTATAACATGGACTCCAAGCATTTAAATGCCATCATAAGGTCTGGATGCTGGTCACAAAACTTCAGAACAGTAGCATTGAGAAAATACAACTCAATCTAATACAATACAATACATCTACATGTTTTAGCTTAACCTAATAGTAAAATCATTTCCATTTTGCTTCAGCTGTTCTGTAATACTTCATTAGTTATATGGTGGTGGTAAGACACGAGAAAAGTGATTTTATTGCATTCACAATGTCCTTGACAATAAATGTATTGTCGAAATTACATGTTTTGTCCTAATATATTTTTTAAGTCATTTATATTTTGCGTCAGCTTTTGTGGAATAACTTACAAACACCACAGAATATTTAATTTGTATTATAGTAGCAGAACACAGTACATACATTGATACTAAACCAACATAGGAATATTTTTGAATATATTAATCTCATGGGATAAGCAATAATCCAATGGGTTTTTCATTGGAGTCTCACAAGATGTAACTTTTTACAAAAATATCGTGTGAATTCAGGAAGAATATCCAATTGTCCATCTGTTGTGGTCAAATGTAGATTTTGTTAATTTTTCTGTCCAACCCCTTCTTGCCATCATGAACGGGTTCTATACTGTACAGTGTACAGCCGTAGTCTGTGAATTTGGCCATATCCATTTTTGGCAAAGATCATCGTATTTCTTAAACAAATGAGCTGATATTAACACAAACAGCTGCAAATGGCAAGAAGATGTGTCTGAGACATCGGGAAGCAATTTAATGTTTCACATGTGCGGGTTTTGGAAAAGTTAAGCTTGACAATTTCTATGAAAAATGTGATACACTTTTCTTTTTCTTCTGTAGTTTCTGACCGACAATGGGGAATACATTTATCACCTGCAATCAATTCTCATTTGTTTATTGTTCAGGACTAAATGAATTTCGTTTATAAATGGCCAGTTCCCAGTTGAATACTGTGAAAATAATTTATTCAAATCATCCTTAACTGCCCAATTTTCAATAACAAATGACAAGAATTCTCTCCAACTGTCCTAAATAAGTGGTTTAGAGGATTTTCGGTTTTGAAATAAGCATAATCGCTCAAAAAATTAGAAATACGAAAATAAAAGTTGAAAAGCTGGTCTGACCAAGTTCATCCCGGCTATTGTGGTGTGGTGGCTTTTGCTGTCGCATTTTGCATGTGGTTAATAATTAATTTATCGTGGTCCCATTTTTAAGGCCATTTGGTTAAAAGCATCAACTCAGGATGGTACTGGAAGAGAACGTAACATTACGGATGGTTGTAGTTGTCATGGAAACGGATTAGTTTATCCCAGACATTTCCTGTTTGCATCAATTATACTATTATTCCGAACATTGTCAACTTCTTATAAATTTTAACGCAACAAAGTTTTGAGTCAGATAAAGCCGAACTGCCAGGAATAATAGCCAATAACATGAAAATTTGAATGATACAACAACAACGGGTGCTTGGCTAGACTAAATTACTTCCAGCGAAGCTAGAAATTGAAACAGAATCTGAAAAGCTTTGGGATATTCACCCGATTTCAGATTTTAATACTCAAAAGTTATTATTTAATATTAACAAATCATTTTTAATGCGAGATTAGGACAGCAATGAAACTAACTGCAATGAGTCCTGATTTCTACTCTATTTTCCCTTTATGTCTCTCTTTCTGCAGTTAATTTGTGTTTAAGACTGAGATTGATACTGCCTTGGAAATTAGGAGTAGCTTTCCAGGCAGTTGGTCCTTTTATTTAATTTAAAAGTTGCCAGTCCCCCAATCGGGTTAAAGGGCCATAAATTTTGCATGCTCAGTGCCAGAGAGCTCACTGTGAAATTCGCTGAGCAGGAGGATAATAGATTCTTGTGAAGAGAAAGTTAAAAACGTTGCAGATTGCAGATTAGATTAATTTTATGTATGGTGTTAGTTGAACCAATGTTGAACCATGGGGTAATGTATAACATGATGGGGAATCTTGTCATGTCATCCTTACATCCGCTTGCACAGCAGCTGGTCATATGTCCTGAGCTTGGACCACTGGTATTGATGCAATACAATGCAATACAACACAAAACAAAACGCAATACAATTAAGTACACTACAGTTGAACTTTATCAAACTGAATGGTCTTAATAATGCTGTGATCTTAATGTTAAAGTTGTTTGTAATAACAAGAAATCATTTTAAAAACGGGATAGTTCATAATTGTTACGTGGAGGTTTTGATTAGCTATAGAAAGTTGGGCTTTGGCTTATTGCTAACAGTTCTTTCCATTTTATGGCGTTTCATGCCTAGTATGAAAACATGAAAAGTGTGGACATAGATCTGCGATCGAATGTGCTCAAGTCAAACAAAAATTTTAAGATAAATTACTTATCTATTTCACAAAAAAAAAAAACATTGCACAACACTCAAATTAAATCAGGTGGTTGCTGCAGCATAATACATTTGCATATATTTATTGCAAATTATTACTATAGCTATTAAGCTATTATATACATGGCCAAATGTGCCACGTGTGTTTTCAATGAAAAGGATAAACGCATTGAAAACGCATGGTTTTAAGCTAATTATAATGAGGCAAAAACCATGCGTTTTCCATGCGTTTATCCGTACTCATGGAAAATGCACGTGGCACATTTGGCCATGTAGCATCCTCACAGGCTCTGTTATTCTCTTAATGTGGGAGAATAATCCCATCGGTTCCAGTGCCATTAATTCTAGAGGTTCACTAATTAAAACTTGAGTTGTTAGCCCGAGAGGATTATCAATTACGATGCCTTTCTAACAATGGACTGTTTTGCTTTATTACTTCAATCGGTATTCATTAGAATTCCGACCATAGATCAAGTGTCAGAGCTAAAGAGAACACAATACCTTAATCTGATTTAGTGAGAGAATATTTATTTTAATGCAATCAAAGTAATAGAAAGTCTGGAAAAGAAAAACGTGTATGTCTAAAATTTGGCGTGGGTCACAATAAATAAATAATCTCCATTAGTTTAGCATTGGGATTGAAACTTTTCTCCCAAATTCTGCAATGATCCAAATAGTTAAATATGACATAAAAAGGCAGTGACAACCTATACAATGTATTTCAGAACATTCAACAAAATGTGTTCGTACAAATTATAGTTGATTTGGGATAGCACTGTATATTGTATTACAGCATTTAACAAAGCTATATTGGGACCCATTTGGACACTCATTTGAATGCAGAAAGTTTAAATACACGTCATTATTAAGACTGTATTGTAGATCAATATTAACTTATATAGTTTCTGTCATAATTAAAATGTCATAATATATTAATGTGTAACCTCGTGAAGACTTCCATTGTACGGTGAAATGCATAATGGTCTTGATTATGATGTGATTTTATGATGTTTTTGAAAATAATATCATTATACTTTATGATAGTTTATAAGACAAACTGGAGATGTTTGGCATAATAATTCTAGAAATACTGATGTTGTCCATGCTGCTTATAATCTAAAAGATACGATATCTAGGTAGCAAGTATAATCAGGCTGTGTTGGTATAACCAAATAATGTAGTCAATTAAATTATCAATCGTATAAACATCTGAACTGATGAAGTAAGGAAGCAAACGGGCAAGGAATCAGGCAAATAGGCAGGCAAGGGCATTTACTCTGATGTTTGATCTGGTAGAAAACTCAATTTGGCTTTGTGCTTGGTTGACCTTAGAGGAGCTGCGATGTCTGGCAATGGCGTTATTGAGTTATTCATTTGGGATCTGCAGACCTCCGCACCTATATTGGTGTAGGTCTCTAGTTGCAGGATGTTGTTTAAAAATAAAGCAGCAGTGTGGTCTGGTGGTTTATTCCCCAATTGCAGCCATATCACGTGAAATACCGGTGATACGGGCCGGATGATCTGCATTTCATACCACACAGAATGATGTTCATGCTTGCCCAAATAAGGAAGCACTCACGTACCGCTGTGGCTAGAATTCATCCGTATGCTTAATCTCGATATCATATTCTATTAGAGAATCAGTCAAGAAATTTAATAAAATTTAGATTTTGAAAATCGGTCGAAAATTGACGAAGTTATGGCTTACCATGTATCAGGAAGCGAGTAGGCTCATGACTTTACACACCCACTTCGTCTGATCTGTCAAACAGATCACTCATGTAGTTTTCCTATATAAGGCCCAAGCCAGCTTCGTTGAAGGTCCCAGGTTCGGTTCCAGACCAGGAACTTTGTATGCACTGTTACTCAGCACGACATTGCAGACCTCCACACCAACATCGTCATCGGTGTACAGTTAGTTTCATTAAAAACGGCCTGTCAAATTGAAGCTAGACAAAGCTATCATAGTTGGCTACTCAAAACCGGATCTAAAAGTACATATTTATGATATATTACATTAATTTCTTACATTTGCCAATGTTTACCTTTTTCTGGTGATAGATGTTAGCCGATTATTAGCCATAGAAGTGGACAGAAGCAGCTGTCTTTAGCACGTTTAGACCACAGCCAGGTACAGGTGGCTACAGACAGCTAGAGTCGACTGTATTTTATTAAACTAACTGTAGGTCTCCGGTCGCAAGATGATGTTTGAAGACAAAACAGCTGGGTGGTCTAGTGGTTAAGGCCTCAGCCAGCTCCGTGGGTCCCAGGTTCGGTTTCCAGACCATGAACTTTCACACCTACATAGTCATCCGTGTAGGTCTCTAGTTGCAGGATGTTGTTTGACAAAACAGCTGGGTGGTCTAGTGGTTAAAGCTCTTGTCTGGCATCGGCTGTAGGTCCCGTGTTCGGTTTTCCAGCCTCTTCATGAGCTGCATATCAGCAGGATGTTGATCACCCGACTCAAGCTTCAGTCCAGTAGAATTGATACAACTACCCTGCTACAAGACCATTCCAGTATTATGACTTCTTCATTGACACCACAAAAGTTGGATTCAACCACTTCAGTCGGCTAAAAGCTTTATAGCTTATGTTTTATTGTTTTGTCTTGCACCTCCGACTATAAATAAAGTATTATCTTATCTTATTTTATCTTATCTTATCTTATCTTGTCTTATCTTACTTGGCAATCAAGACCAGATTTTGAATAGGACATTTGTTATTGTAAATTATACTTACCGCTTTCCAAATAAAAAGACTGAATTTTGAACCAAAATTTAAAAAGCATTAATGCCACCCCATCATTGAAACCATTATCTTTTCCATGAAGGGAGCATGTTATAATTCATCAGTGTTGTTGTTATGAGCAGACAATGTTTTCCAATTAATGCACAATGCATTTTCATTTGAGGAAGGGCAAAAGTCTGTTTATGATAACAGGCATGAATCATTTAATATTGTGCAGTCTAGAAGAGATTTTAAAGGGCAATTTGACACATTTTTAGTAAAGCTTATAGTACGCCCAATGCTGAAGGTGCCATGTTCGATCACTGGCTTGGGCACTTTTCATAAGCTACATCACTGCCTAATGTAGATAGGATGAGACATTAAATTGGAAGTGCCTTGTACTCAGTGCCTATGCTGAGGTAAGTAAAAGACCCCACCCATGGGGTGAATGTGTAACATGGTTTGGACTCCAAGCCTTTTCTCATCATTACGTCTGCCTCTGACAGCTGGTCACAGAAGCTGGCTAAGCTACAGACCCAGTACCATGGAGCAATACAAGATCATGTCACTTTTAGTGACTACCAATTGTTTACCCAACTGTATTATTATTGTATTTTCCTTTCTATTATGACCACCACCTCGTTATTGAAGTCCAGGGTGGTATTAGTAGTGAGTTTCTATTGTAATAAACCTACACTGAAATATGTATGGTTTGATAATGCTCTATGCTGCAAGTGAATAGTTTCCAATTGGAAACATAGTATGAACGTTGTGAAGTTCCTAATTGTTATATTTGTTCAAGGTCAAACCCTCGTTAGTGTCATAATATCCATAACATACCTTTCGTGTATGTCATCATTGATGAAGAGCACTGTTTATATTTTTGTTTTTTAAATTTGAAATGGTATACAAAATATTTTATGAATCTTTAATCACTGTAAGGATACTTTCTTAGTGGGGTCTCCTCACAATATGTACAAAATGTTTTGAAAATTAAATTTATAATATATGTTTTATGAATGTGAAATAAAATTAATGAATCTGAATCTAAATCTGAATCAATTTGTAGTAAGTACAAGGTTGCCAGAACTCACTGGCATTGGTTTATTTGCAAAGTTTTTGATAAACTGCATTCAAATGGGGAAAATTTACACCATTTACCAAGGACATTCTAAATTAGAATAGATTTCAATCCAACCCATTTGAATTCATAGTTTATTCGAAGGTTTTAACAATGTAATAGAAATTTATGTTTTAAATCTGGAAAATGCTTGGCATGACATTTAAAAAGCATGTTAATGTGTACCATCCATAAAAACGTGACATTTAACCATCTTTTGTGATAATTGTGGATGCATGGTCTAGTGGGTGAGGCATTTGCCTGCTAATCATGAGGTAGGTGGAAATCTTAGTAGTGGGTATTTGGCAGTAGGCAACCACAGTGATATGGCACTCATATGAGTTCTCATAGTCCCTGCGGTTAACCCCCAGGTTCGTGGCAGATTAGAGAAAATGAGAAAGACTCCGGATTGGCCGGCACAGGGTGTAATTTCAAAGTTGGCTGATTGCGTGATGCACCTTCTGGGAGACTGAAAATCTAAATACAGCAAAAAGTTAAAACGCTTTAATTTTGGTCTGGTTTTTTGCTTTACAACACTTTTTCTTCAATTTGTTTCTTTAGGGATATATTTTACTGTCCTGAAAATACATTTGCACAATAACGAGAGCCTCGTTTTACACGTTTTGCTGGAGCAGCGAAGAGGCGCAAAGTTCTGGACGAGTTTAACCCTTGTGACCTGATAAAAGTCAAAGTCGTCCATTTTTTAACTCATTCAATGTCTTCCTCTGAGGTATATCACATGTAGTTCCACGAGATTAGCATAACTAGAGCTGAAGTTATCACATCTATAGTGAACGAACTGACAGAGCAATACCCCGGGCCATGATAAACACGGCCAAGGGTTATAAAACCGATGTATCAAGATAAAAAAAAAAGCCTTATGCATCATCTATAGCAAGTGTCAGAAAACTTGTGGCCACGGCTGTATGTTAACATTTACAATTGAATTTATTTTATTTTCAAATTCTACTTTCAGTGGTCAGCCATAGCGGCTGTATGTTGACATTTACAATTTGATTTATTTTATTTTCAAATTCTACTTTCAGTGGTCAGCCATAGTCAAGATGAAGTCCAGCACTGAATGGTCCGGCAACTTGGCTCAACAGCTGGGAGATAAAGCTGTCCAACAGCTGGCAGACAGCTTACAGCTGCAATCCGGTGATCTACTGGTTTTGGCTTCAGGGGAATATTTTTCAACTGTGAGTACTGTCAAAGAACATTTTATTGGAAATCAGTGCTTGGAAAGCATGGGAATGTTGTGCTAGAATCCTAAGACGATAATTTCTTGTGGTCATCACTCGGGCACTGGGCTGCCAACCACTGGGTCCTGGGTTCGAATCTAGCCCACGTTGGAAGGTTGCTTCATCATTCGCCTCATGCCTTGGCACCTGCCTGTCCTAATCAGTCCTATCTGGTGCAAAAATATGGAACGGAGAGCCCGTCTCACCCACCCACCACCACCACGGATAGCCCGTCTCACCCACCCACCACCACCACATTGTGGTATTCACTCAAAGACTAGTTTCACTGACAGGTTTGCTGTCTATAGCACCGATCATTATTCTGGCCCATTAACGCATTGATTCAAATTGTTGTTGCAAGAAAATTCTTATTTATACAAAATCATTATAATATATTATTTAGCAGATACTAGTACAAAGACTTATAAAACATTCTGTCTGTTCAATATTACCTTCAACTTAGTGTGATTATTTTCTGAAGAAGTTGTTCAGCGTTTCTTGTACAAAGCAAAATTGAGATGCTACATGTCTTAAAATTAGAATACCAGAAAATATATTCAATTGGAGAAGGTAGAAGCACACAAGAAAGCAACCTTCAATGCATGGAACAAAGTCTAAAACAATGTTAGAAATAACCAAAGTGTTGAAATTCCTGTCTTTGGCACCAATTTGCATTTTATTTGGCACCAAATTTGTCTTCAGTTTCTCTTCAGTCAGGATGTGATAATTCCATATTCATCTCTTAATGCTCCTTTGAGAAAGGAGAATTTGCATGATTTCATAATCTTTTAATTTTCTGAGAACTCTTGAACTGTTCAAGAAGCAAATTACGTATAGGAATTTTTGAACTGCTAAATTTGAATCTGAATAGTTTTATTTAGAAGCAAGTCGGTCTCAATAAGCTTTGTACATTCAAAGAGTAGGGATTGCAGTTTAACTATATATGAACAGCAGCATGTTTTTATTTCGTAAATTAAAAAGAAAAAATTGATGTTATCAAAGGCAGTTGAGTAATGTTCAGAAAACTAATACAGCTTTTCTGCATCCAATAAAACTCTATATTGGACTCCTCACCATCCATTATTTAATGACGTTTTTTCAGTGTTCCCTCCTTGGCAGGCTGAGATTAGAAGTGGCCAATGCTTTGCAAGAAAAAGGTAGGAATGCGTGTTTCTTAAATTGAGATTTCTTAATTGTCTTTTGTAAGAATTCCTACACTATTTTTTCCGAATCAGCTGCTGTTGTTTTGCATTTTTAAATTTTTGTCTACATTGTGCGTCAAAGTGCATTGACCTTAGCCTGCATGACCCTACATGACTCTGTACCAGAGAGTCAGCAGATGTAATGATGAACTGATCCACACCATATCAATGTTTATTCGAAGTTGTTACTACTATTGAACTTTTACTAAATCACATTCCTACACAGCTTTACTGTAATTGTCCATTTTATTGTATTAATTCTTACTCTATTATTAGAACTACTTGTGTGTTTTAGCAATTTAGTGACCCTTTTCTTTTATTCAGAACAATTGCACTTGTGCGAAAGTAGTCCTCCAATTCAATGATTGCTTAAAGACCTTATTTATGAAGTGTCCTCCTTACAAGCTGTTGCGATTACTCGGCCAATCTGCAGACCATTTCCAGCAGTCGGTCGAGCTCGCTGGTCTGCTGGTGCTCAATAGCTGTGAAGCGTCAAGTTTCTATGTCCAGTTCCTTGTGACCGATGAAGTGTCCAGGCCCTCAAGTATCTAGCGAGGGACCTTGGGGGTCTAGGGACTCCGGTGTGACCTGCATTTTCTCTAGGTCCAAGTACAAGCTGATAAAGGTCGCCGAAGGAACACTCTATGAAGGGACCTTTTTCCATGACACGTTACACAGCAAGGCATGCTGGGATAAAGGGGTCGTAGGTCACACGGCAGTCCGTCATTTGTCACCCTGTTTCGCAGCCTCGCTCTTTTGGAATTGTGTTTGGCCATTTTGTAGCAGGATGCGAGTAGTATTGAACCATCGAGGCACTATAAATATCATAGACCTTAATAGGTCCTCATAGACCCATTGCCATAACTGTATGGCTGTTGTGTATGAACTGTGTTAAGACAGTCTCTTGACCTTTTAATCGGATCATTGCATCTAATTGCCACTTGATGTATACAAAGTGATATCTATGATATAGTTTTGCGATCAATCATTTGTTTTCTGTTGATGGCTAGATTGTTTTTGATACTGAATAAATGTAATGAATAGATATAAGGTATTTTCGAGGAAGTAGAAATCAAACATATATATGTAAATTTGTTATTTCAGGAGCAGAGGGAGTTCGACAAGGAGAAAAGTATCAATTTTTATGGGTCGTTGATTTTCCACTTTTCCTACCAAAGGAAGATGGTTCTGACGGTATTTATTCATTCCATGTACTTTCTCACCTTTAAAACGGTCTATCTATCTATCTATCTATATATCTAAGATGCTTGCTTTTGATTTCTGGCTTTACATTGACACACCGTGTTTATCATTACTGTATTTCTTAATGTCAGTGATTTGAATATTTACAGGTCTAGAATCTGCTCATCATCCCTTCACTGCTCCGGATGAAGGTGAAGAGGAAAAAGTGTACACTAATCCATCTGAGGTAAGGTGCATCTGAACATTAATTCAGACTTAAATCTAAAGAAACAGGTTTTAGTATTACTGGCTTCTCAAATATTAGGTTTACACTTTGCATACCTTGGGGCAAAGCTGCAGTAACCTTATCACAAAAAGGCTGACCGGATGTCGATCGACCCTCTAGTTTGATTATGAGATAGCATTGCCTCCTACTTCATATTTAATTTCTGCATCCCAGAGCTTTCTCTGGTGAGGTGCTGAATTTTCTTTGGTAATATGTCTTGCTGAGCAACCTTTTCAAAAAGAGCACAAACCTTGAGATGTTGTAATTCAGCGGAGATGCATATATATTACAGGGCCCTTGGGATTAAATGAATGTACTAGGATAAGGTAACTGCAGTGCTGTTTTGCCTCACTGCATGTATGCGGCAGCCATTTTGACAGTTCATCCAATTGTATGCGGTCTTATTTAATGATGTTAATAAATTGATTAGAATTTAATGCATCCTATTCTAGGTTAGAAGCCAGCATTATGATCTTGTACTAAATGGAGCTGAGATTGGTGGAGGATCCATAAGAGTACACAGTTCCAAGTTGCAGAGATATATCTTAGAAGAAGTTCTAAAGGTTAGTATGCAGTTGAATGTTAAGAAAATAACCATTGCCTAAATATATGGTACAATTTTTAGCAAAAGATCATAATAGGGCATGTAAATCACATGTGATTTGTTTTCTTCCTCCAAACAATTGATGACGTCACCAATGGTCAACTGATGAGGTGGCTGAGTGCAATTGCATCATTGGTGATGTCATCAATTGTTTGGAGACAAACATGCACCAAATTACATGTGCCATATGCCTTAATTGTATACTGGGCCACTCGATGCATGGTCAGTTTCTTGGCCAAAAGCTCTGCTACATTTATTTCCTTGAACACATGCAAAACAAGTTGTGGTTAACATATCTCATCTGAATCTTGTTTTACTACAACACAATACTTCTAAAGTTGTTCTTCAAATTATACGCAGAGCCAGTTGAAGTTACATTTTGCAATAAAACAATCATAAATGCATTTGTTTTGTTGATCAGGAAGACACGAGTAGCTTGGAGCACTTGCTGAGAGCGCTGGAACATGGATGTCCTCCTCATGGAGGGATTGCATTGGGTAAGTAACATTGTCGATTAATTCATCTGGTTTAGTATGTAACTTGGAAATGCCAAAGTATGTAACGAAACAACATACGTTAATCAAGCCTGGAGAGCCTCATGAACTTATCTTACAGGGCTGTACTTCCCATATCTAGGCCTATCGAAACTATCTATCTATCTGTCTCTATCTATGTATTCATCTATCCATCTATATATTGCCTTCTGGTCTTATTCTCATAAATAACCTACTTACCTACAGAGTAGTGTGTACATACCTGCCTACCTATTTTCTGTATGTATAGATTTTTATGTTTTCCATTTTCATTTCAGGATTAGACCGACTCATTGCTATCATGTGCAATGCTCCTAGCATTAGAGACGTCATTGCTTTCCCCAAATCAGGACTCGGAAAATGTCTCCTGTCGAAAGCACCGGGACCACTCTCGGCAGATGATAAAAAGTACTACAATCTTAAATGATGAAGATTTCTACTTAAGTTACTTATGTAGAAATCTTCTTCATTTAAGATGATAAGTAGTTAGATATATTATAATTGAATTACTGTGACTGTGTGCAAAGGAGTGAAGGAATGCTGATTAAAAATGGAAGTGGAAAAATTCAAGATTTCATGGTGATTTCAGTTATTTTGGATGAACATGATGAATACCAAGAAAAACCCAAAGCCTACAATAAAGGTAGGATGTGCACGATTGTTTTTGTTTCTCAACAGAGGGCACTGCAAACAGTGTATTTACTGCCCTCTGGTGGAGAATATCTGCTCTCTCTAACAACTGGTTTATCCTAACTGTTAGGCCTAAGTGTTAACAGTTGTTTATCACATTTTTTCACTAAAAAAAACTACTCCTGTTACTTCACACCTTAAAATTAACTTTAACAGTCATACTCAATTAAGTTGAACTTTCATGTCATGATTTTAAGATTAGCCGACATGATTTTTGACTTGATCATCATAACCAAAGTGATACGACTTTAAAATATAACACAAAATCACGGCCAATTATTTTACATAAATTGTTAGCATAAATTGCCACAAATTAAGTTCAGACTAACATTGCCTTGAATTGTATGAATTAGTAATACACACACAAAAAAAAATGCATTATTTTGCTAATATTTATTATGAAATCACAATAATATTGATTAGTACATTTGAAAAATAATCACCTGTGCCTAATCTCAGGTGCAAATTAACAACATGATTATGGCATGAAATGTGAAAGTGTAACAGATGACAGGTGGAATATCACAGAAAAAGTCAAAGGAGGGATAGCATAGGCCTAGAGCAACGAACAACAAGATAGCTCACTCTATTGCGATAACAAAAAAATACATTTATATATACATTGTTAAGGAGAAATTGCATTCCAATGTCCGTGAATGTTTTAAAGTTGAATCTTCTGTGGACTTAAGACCTGAAACTTCAGAATTAAGACCACCCGATAGATGGACCATATTGATTTTAGGACCACTTTTACAAATTTTTACAAATTCAACTTGGCCAAGGTTTACTATGTGTAATATTAGTACAACTTGAACCAAAGTTAATCGAAAAATAATTTAAATGGTCAATTTATTCTATTTGTAAATCTTCGCAAGAATCGAAACTTTCCCTAACTAGATTTAAATCAGTGAAATTAAAATGCACCACTTCAATTCACCTAAGGCAAGGTTTACTATACAGGATTTCAGCACTACCATTTAAGGTCAGTAAGCTCCAGAATCAATTAAGACCACTTCTGAGGGTGGTCTTAATTCTGAGGTTCTGTTTATAGAACACAGTTGATTCTTACATATAAGTGTGCCTTATCAATATCAGCCAAGTAATTTATAATATACATTAATGGGTTTGAAATTGGGCTGACATTTTATGTTCTTATATATCCATAATATTGAAATTCAACTGTATCATTGTGTATTGTAATATGGTCGTTATTGGCAAATCTGTGAAAAAATGAACTAAATACTGAATTACATACATATAGCAAAGATCAACATGAACAGCACCGCATACTAGTGAAAATAACACAGTGCATTGACAGTTAAATGTACAATTATATACAGTTCAGTCATTTACCTTGAGCTATTACTCAATCTCACTGCTATTGCTTCTCTACATCTTAAAAAACGCTACTCCAATAAGAACATACTAATTTTCACAATGTTACATACTACAGCAACTGTGTGTAAGATAAGTAGAAGGCAGTTGTAGCAATTTTTGTAGTAAAAATACAATGATGACAATTTTTTCCATATGTAATACTGTACTTTTTGCGTCAGTGCAAATTGTGTGTATCAGAATGTGTCATGTATGATCCGGTGGGAGGATGATGCTCCGCTGGGCGTCCCGTTCATCCGAGGCCCATCGCTCTCGCTCGGAGAAAGACCCTTGATCTTTACATTCAGGTAATCCCAGAGCAGTTTGAAGCTGTATTTGTACTGGTCCTGCAATCAGGTATATATAGATTTTTTTTAAATCTGTAGGAGTATGACATGTCTTTTTAAGGCCAATTATTTGATGCAGATCATAGGCATCAGCTTGTGGCTTAATCATTGAAATATGCAGTACACTAACAAAAGGAAGATTGGTCATTCCACTGAGACTGGGAACAACACTCAACTGCCCAGAATGACCTGGCCTTGATTTGCATGAAAATGTAAATGTCTTCGCTAATGTCTGCGGGTGTCACATTGAAGGTCCATGACCATTTCTAGCCAAGTCTGACGCATTCGGCGCGAGTCTCACGCATTTGGTTGCCGTCTCACGCATCTGGACTTAATTTTCTTCATACTTAAATTTAACTCACGCAATGAGGACCAGAATAAATCTTTAAAATTTTAATGTAAACTGGTTGGAAAGAGCCAAAACCCACGCATTCACCACTCAAGAACTTGGCATCTTTGTATAATTGCATAGTTCAATGATTAAAAATATCATAAAAGGGGAAGGCTGTAAAATCAAATACTAAATCATAACATTACCAGTGAATTGATGAAGTGAGGTCTTCTTCGTTTGAGATGTTTTATCGTGTGAAAGACATCCACCTCCCCCTCCAGCACCATCTTCTCAAAAAGAACAGCGCATGCGCAGAATAATCCGCTCTGATTGGCTCCGTCACAACAATGGACGACAATGGGGGTGTGCATTGAATCTGTGTGTTCACGATAAAGCTCCACCTACAGAGGAGAAAAGTGTAACAATTAACATGAAATTGGCATTGTATGGATTACAGTCGCAGGCCACATGTTTGGAGTCAAGTCCAGAAATTGTTATTAAAGTGACTTGTGACATTCAGCATTACAAAATAAATATATACACAATTGAATGTCACCCAGCCCAGCTTGGGCTTATGGGTCACTATTCATAATCAAAACAAAATACAAAGTAGCAACAACACTGCATCATGGTTAGTTATACAAGTTATACTTTCTTTTATTGTACATATATATATATATATATATATATATATATATATATATATATATATATATATAAAGCAGCTGTCTCATTCACAAAATTTCAAAATATTTAACATAAACTTTAGGCATGAAATTGTTTCATATATCATCATAAAAATTACAGTGAAATGAAAAATGTTCTTCATCTTCTACACCATTGTTTGTATGGAAGTAAGGTACATTCACCATATACCAACTGCCTTGGACTGAATTTAATTGTTTTACAACTCCATTAAAAGGCCATATTGATCAATTCCCATGGGTGACAGCTTAACACAGGTTTGACTGTACCAGAATATTATAAATAGCTCATAGTCTATAATAATACCTGTACATGTTTCGACGGCTCAATAATAGGCTTAGTTAGTATTTAACATGAAAGTGTTGAAACTGTGAACGCTTTCTGGCCTAATTGGTTAATTCCTGTTTCATGGAGTAGTCATAATTTTAATCGTTCGTTGGATATTATACTTAAAGCCCCACAGCACCACACAACTCAATCTTGATGAGGACATGTACATGACATTGTATGGAAATAGTTACTCCAGCACCATAACATTGTAATTATACCAACACCACAACAAAAATAATGAAGGGAATATTCTGTTGTAAATGATTATGACAAATTTTTCTCTTTATGCTCAATATATTTCAGTCAATTTGTAGCACTCATGAATGATTTAATAAATGTTAGAAATAGCCAAAATGATATACACTTCAAAGATTACGTTATATAAAAGCAGAAGAGTATAAAGTGCACAGATGTACCCAAAGCAATTATTAAAGTGGGGATTATTAAAATTGTTAATATATCACTTAGAAATAATAGTTCAGTTACACTTGTGCTGTAATATGAACTCATTGTAATCAGTTGGTGGTGGGTGGTGATTAGGGCATTACGTCCTGTATTTCTGCACCTGATGGGCTAATTAGGACAGGTAGGGACCATGGCAATGAGACGAAGGATGAAACAGCCATCCAACATAGGCTCGACCGGGAATTGAACCCGGGACCCAGTGCTTGGAAGCCCAGTGCACTACCACTGAGCTAGGCCCCCACCACTGTAATCAGTTGGTCACTGCCCAGCCAAAAAATAAAATAGACCAACATTATACGCAGTAATTGCATTATAAATCACTCTTGATATGCTTCTGTTGTCTTTCCGCAGTCTAAAACACTTGAGTTCACTTACAAATCACATCATATATCAATAGAAACAACCACAAAATAAACCGCACCACAAACATGTCGCTGACTTACGGGATCATTAAGTTGGTCGAAGAGGCTTGCTCTCAGCTTGATCTGCATAAAGATGATGTGTATCATGCAGTAAAGTGAACAGTGAAAGTTTGCATAATAAAATGAAGCATGGATGTAGATTACAAAGAAATATGTGCAGAAAAACATGCTGTGTTGAGTTACAAGCTTATATCTCATTGATTACTCTGAGACATAAAAAAGTAGTAAAGTGTGAAGGAAATGGATGCCACTGGTAATAAATCAAAATTATGAAGACAATAAATAATACTGTAAAGGGATTTCTCACCTGTTCGATGAGTTGAATGAAACCTTCTCTGGACCAGGGAACCTTCTCGTACATATGCCAAGCCTCGAACTGGAATTGCTGGATTTGACGAGGAGGTGCATTAGGTTTTGCAGCAGAGGTCAAGGTCATTGATCGAATTGTGACATAGTCCTCTTCAACAGTGTTCCGTAAGTGGACAATGAATGGGTCATACTTCTCACTCCCGACTCGAGCCGGCCAGTATTGAGCACAAGTATCTTCTCTGTAGTCTCTACCATTGAGCATAACTATAACGTGGACATTGTAGTCCCAAATCATCTTCCAGAAGTCTATAACAGTTGACGGCAGTGGTGTTTGAGTTACAATAAACTCCTTTTGTTTCACATAACCATCCACAAACAAAGCATTGATGTAATCCGTCCTCCCCAGGCCCCCAGGACTGCGCAATATAACTCTATGTTCATCTGGTGGCAAAATGGTTTCGAAGCGATTCTTCTCTTTGTTTTGTTTCAACAAGGCGGCACTCGTTTTTTGAGGTGTTAAAGGTGGCACAAATTCCTCCAGGACCTCAAATTGTTCACGGAAATAAGATCTGTCTGTCACCGGGTTTGTTCGAGATAGTAGTCGGTAGTTGACTTTTAGGTCATCACCAACAATGTTGTAGTTGGTGATTAATCCTTCAAAGAGGACGTCATATATGAAGCGATACTGCTTCAAGGTACGCACCATATGTGGTCTGTTTTGGCGCATCTTATCTACGAACTTGAAGACATTCACTGCGTTCTCTAAGTCTGCTTGTTCTAGAAGAGCGTCAACAGCAATGAAGACTGCTGTGCGACTGACTCCTGTTCCGCAGTGCACCAATAGTGGCCCTTGATGATCAGGTGCATTAATACTGGTCCTCACTTTCATATGGAAGTCTAGGAATGGAATTGGGTCACTGGGAACCCCATGATCAGGCCAGGCAACAAACTGGAACTGTGTTATCTGTCTACCAGATTCATGGCCTTGACGTGACTTGTAAATTAGGAAGGTCCGAATTATGAAGTTTGCGTAGTAGTCTGTGATTTGATGAGCGACATTGATGGTATTGAATTTGGCTGTGTTCTGATCCTCCGGCCAGTACTCAACACTTTTCAACACTGTGTCTTCTTGCAAACGATTGAGAAAAACAATGGCATTCACCTTTTCTTGGTATATCATAAACCAGAAGTCATCAACTGTAAGGTCATTAAAGGGACTGCTGGCTGCTATGTAAGCCTTGTCATTCATGTAACTATTGATGTAACTGGCATTGATGTAATCACTTCTTCCTTTACGACGAAGTTTGACGCGATTTTGGTCGTAAGGGATCATATTGTCGATACGGTTCTTGTTAGCATTTTCTGGACGTTTGGCTACTGTTGTGGAGAACTGAATACCTGGTCGTAACTTATTGTACTCCTCAGCAAAGGAGATGTTGTGTTTTCCCTCTTGTATGGCCGTGACCCTTAAATTTTCAGGGTCGTAACTTTTGTCTTCGTAAATTGTTACATGCCGAGGGTCATTCAAGTCTTGGATATCACTCCATAGACCTTTCTTGTCTTTAGTATTGTAGTACAAGTTATAGATATCCCATATGTTTGAAGAGCCATTTAACTTCGTTTCATCCTCAGGTTGCTTTTTACGGCAACAAAACCACCAGATCAGAAATGCTAATAACAACAGCAGCAACAGTCCAAATATTATCGGCAAAATTATCGCAAGTAAATCAGTGATACTCCTGCCATTTTGACCCTCTCCTGCTAACGTCGTCGCAGTCTCGTTCGCCGAGGCACTTGCTAACTTTGCTGGTACATCTCCCACCTCGCTACCAACAACATACTGGATGCTGTACGTTGTTTCCGGAGACAGAGGAGCGTTTCTGTAACCCCCAAAGGTCTGATTGTCTCCGATGATAAACTGGACGATTCCTGTTCTTACTTGGAAAGGCTCCAGCCTGGCTGTGGTGTAACCAGGAAGGCGAAGGGCAGTCACTGGATCAGGCAGGACACGTTTCTTTCTCGATGAAGCTCCCACCTGAACATGCCATTCATAAATCTTTATAACCACTGGGAACATGTCATTCATAATCTTATCTTATAACTGCTCCTCTTTAATCCACACACAATGTCCCCCCCCCCCATTTTTAGTGACAATGTTTATAACAAGCATTTTTTTAATGATAAAGTGAAATTATCTTGTTTAATTTATTTTCTTAAAATTTCTACCATGCTTTCCTGCACATTTATACACAAGACCAATTATGCTTTGCACAGAACTAGGTTACACTCATTTATATGAGATTATCAGGCTTCACCGTTAATTGTGTTCACATTAGACTGAAATTCAGTGAAGGCAGATCATGGAATTTTTACGATCTTTCTCATTCTGGAGATGAACATACCACAGAACATTGATTCCTGGAATGTTGTTCATGCAACAAAAAGGAACCTACCCTGTTGACGACTATGAAGTATGCTGCGATTGGTCCTCCTGTAATAGCCGCTGGTCGAACGTTGATTGTTATAGTTGTGCGACCCACTTCGGC
This sequence comes from Alitta virens, assembly GCA_932294295.1. Taxonomy (NCBI): domain Eukaryota; kingdom Metazoa; phylum Annelida; class Polychaeta; order Phyllodocida; family Nereididae; genus Alitta; species Alitta virens. The sequence continues at coordinate 17,038,961 of OW028586.1, read as the reverse complement.
AATAACTGGACGGGGTGGTGCTTCTACAATCCCTATGAAGGTGTACACTCTTGTCTGTCAAGGAAACCGAAATTAGTTTGACGTAAAATTAAGAGTAGCAGAAATATTTTTAGTTTAAATAGTTTAAGCTGCAATTGTCAAATTTGTCAAAACATAAGAGGATCATTGCACATGTTATCTCATAATGAAATGGAATAGTAAAATGAAAAATGCTAAGTATACTGTGTAAAAGTTCCTGTGTCTCTAGATTTAGCATAGGCAAATAATTATATAAACCAATACTACCATTTTGTATTATGGTATTTTTTACCATTAAATGTTTATTTGTGCACAGCGATTTAACTTTAAGGTACAATAGGTAATATGAATAAAGATTTTCATGCCATCAAAAATACAATATGTAAAAAAACCTAGTGATGACGTCACAATACTGAACAATGGGTGATGATGCCATTTCCATTGTGTTTCCAATGTTTTGGTTTGAATTTTCTTTCAGTTTATGATTTTTTTTTTGTGATTAATGCCTGATAGACTGTCTAGCTGATGCAAATTTAGTGTCTTGATTTATTAAGGTAATTTTATACTATTTGATAAAGTCTTTTGCAATTTTGACAGACAGTGCAGCTTTCAAGACTAATTCAAACCTCAAGGTTATTATGACCATCATGTTATCAGAAAGTTATTGATAAAACAATTGAAACATAAAGAGAATCCCAACAGGAGTATGATGCAGGTTTTTGAGTCATATTTGATACAAAGGTATTCCGTGTAATTCCAAATTTTCAAATGTTTGTTAGATTACCTCCACATCTAAGCCGTAGCCAGACCTTGTTCTTGCCACAAGATTGAAAATGTACTGGGAGGCTGGCTGTAGCTGACAAGCATAGTAGAAGTTCACTGACGCTGGGACATCTTTGTCTATCGGTGTTGGGTCACTGTTGGAGACTGAGTTAATGGACAGTGGTCTGTATGATATCTGCAAATATAACCAAGGGTGCGTTAAAGTTTGCAAGTCATTTGAGGGGTTGAGAGAGCTTTTCTGCCATCGCATGACAGAAGTAACATTTTACAGATAGATAGATTGGGGCTTGCAAGTCACACGTAACATATAAAACACTAAAGTCAAGGTACCAAATGGTAACATACCAAGAAACAACAAAAACTGAATAACTTAAGGCAATATGATAACAAAAATCAAACTGTGTAAATAAAAGATCTAAATCTCTGGAGAGCATTAAACAGGAACTCTGTAGGAAGATGAACTGAACAATCTGACATAAACAACTGGAATTTACCATCAATATTAAGAAAAGCTAAATTTGGTTCTATTGCAATAGCTTGTAGTAATAAATTATTTCTCAAGTCATCTCAAATGTCATTTGTTCCGCAATCGCAAATCAATTACATATGGCCCAATTAAGGAAATATTCAATTGATCCAATACTGGTTTTCAAGGAAACAACAATGCAATATAACTGGGGCTTATTTCTTTGTAAGTGACGAAACTCTTTCTCATTCATCAGTTTGTATTGTAACTGGCATATGTACAGCTGCACCCTTGTCTCATCACCTTTATCCCCATTATCTAAATGTATGATATGTTAATTAAGAAAACCAACCCTGTAGCCAGCTAATTGCCCATTTAATTGTTCTGGTTGCTGCCATTGCAGTGACACACAAGTTTCGTTGCGTCCAGTTATGCGCAGTTGTGTCGGTGCAGAGGGAATACCATCCTCAGTGGTGATAACAAGGGGAGGACTACTAATATCACCCCATCCGGCAGCAGTACGAGCTTCTACCTGTAAGATATAACAAATCGCAAAATTCAGAGTATGAGTAATACCTTAATAATATGTTTGAATAATATACTACTGTATTGTAGTACACTGAATGTTAATGGTCACTGAGATGCTGAGTACAAGGCACCTCCAACTTAACATCTCGTCATTAGGCTATCAACAAGTAGGTGCAATCACTACATGAGCTGTCCTACTTTGTTACTTTTATACTGATTATATATATATATATATATATATATATATATATATATATACTATGAGAAATGTTTTGTTGGCACTTCACTTCGGTGTTTTGTTGGCACTTTACTTTGGCGTTTCCTGAATTTTGACGAAACTTTTTAAGGGGATATTAGGCGAAGGGAAGAATAATTGTTGATTAGCACTGGGCAAAATAATGTCTGACTAAGCACTCTAAAAGACCTAAAAAATGTTCTTACCCCAACATTTACTGTGGTTGCAGCAGGTAGTCCTCCAACCACCAGTGACTGCTGTGGCCCTCCTGATGCAGCAACTGTCACAGTTTCTCTTTTCTCTGGAGTCTCAGGTTCAAAGTAAGACACCCTGTATTCAAGAATCTGGCCATGAGAGGGGTTAGGTGAGTCCCAACTAATCTGAAATGCAGTTTGATTGAGGGCGACCAGACGAATGTTGCGTGGTGTTGGTGGGGCTGAAAAATGACAGGTTGCATATGCAGTCAAACAGTTTGCAGGTCAGCAAAAATTATCAGATTGTGTCTTTGTTTGACATAATAATATCCAGCGCTATTGCTCGACATTCCGAAAGATAACTGAAAATTTTTCTCTTCCATTTCTTTCCAGATTAAAAGAAATGTTACAGACAAACATGGGAGTCGACTGCCACTACTGCAAAATTACTAGCTTAAGTATATTGTGTCAGTAGCTTTTCCCAAATAGCATTGTAGCATATTTTATATAACGCTTCTAGCTAGCGAACAGACCAGCAGAAATAAATTTTTCTGTTATGCATGCACTAAGCTGTAGCTAGGCATTAAAAAAAATCTACACTGTGATAGTTTGCTGAGGTAGTGTTAATCACAAAATGAACTTACCAGCTAGTGAAGACCTTACAATATATTCCTTTGACCGAGGGCCGATTCCTACACGATTACCATAACGAACTGTTATGCCATATTCTGTGTAAGGTGTCAGGTCAATTATTTTGAAAGCAGAGTCAGTTATTCTTTCTGAAGCGACTGTCATACGCGCTTGGACATCACGAACCACCACATCGTAAAAACCCGGTTCGCCTCCCCTTAATAGGCATGGAACTGGATCCCAAAAGAACGTAACGGAATTTGCCATAAGTTCTGTGTGGTTCACACTGGCCACTGTTCCATTTGGCCCTGAAATGTTAATATGAAAATTGTGAGTTTAAATGCAAATTCTTATTGTAAATTCATTTGCATTTCTGATGCTTTACAAACATCTAGATTTACTCTTTAACCGTCGTTCCTGTCATTGAGGTATTGATAATGTGACATTACTGATTTAGTTTCTGCTGTAGATTATCACTTAATTCTGACTTACGTATCTGAGGAGTTACAAAGGTTGTCTCTGATATAACCCCAGCTCCAGCATCATTAATCGCTCGCACAGTTATCCTGTATCGAGACCACAGCTCTAGTCCTTCAAGTGCTACACTGGTTGTTAAGCTGCTTACTTGCCCTGATTTTATTGGACCTGAAATGCAATTATGATAATAGCTATATGTATTGTATGTACAGATCCCTCCAGTTCTTGGGTAATAGTCACCAACCTGTGAATTCTCAATCAACAATGTCTATCAGTGTCTACTAAGAAAGTAAGAGCTATGACAGAAACTACAAAATGACAATGCCCAATCCTAATTATGGTAATGAAGTAAATAAAAACAAGCATACGTTAAAATAACTCTGGGATCCGTTAACCCATAGGTCTATCATATAAACATATACACTAAAGAAAACTGCATGTGAATTACAACATTTTACATTAAAATCACCAATTATAACCACTAACCTGGAGGCCCATTCTGATCTTCACAGTTCCCTGTCCCGATCTTTTGGTATGTTATGTTGTAGCCATTCAAAGGTCCACTGACGTCAGGTGGAATATTCCAATGGACAAACACGCGGCCTGATTGGTCAACTGATACTGTGATATTGCGGACTTCTTGTGGCCCTGAGAATGATAAGGAAGAATGTGATTATAGATTGAAAACATGTTTTTTGCTTATTAAATTTTGCAGAATTGTTTGTTTGAACTTGCTTAATTTTTGTTTTAATGAAAGCAAAACAGCAACATACTTATTTGAGCAGTGTGGACTTGGTATTCCGGTGAATATGGCCCTGCTCCAATTCGGTTGGTGTATCGCACAGCAATGGAATATGTTGTGAATGGCTTAAGGTTTATGGCGCTGAAGGATGTGTTAGGTTTGGCACTTCCTACAGAGGGAAAGAAAAATAGCAATTTAAGTGAATATACTGGTGGAGGGGGAGTATATCGGGGCTATACTGTATCAACCCATGGTATGACCTTTTTATCCCATGCCTCAGATTTTATATATTTTTATTATATAATTTAATATCAGTGATTCTGTATACTCCTTTATACAGCTAATGTTTCCCTTAATATTAGTATACTCCCTTGTACAGCTAACTTTCCCCCTGTATATTCCCGGGAAAAGTCTTGTATAGGGAAGAAAATGCACCTAGGCATGGGATAATGGTGAATATAGCCATGTCAAGTTTGTAAATCTGCCTAAGATGTATCCAATGTATGAAGATATTAACCTATATTTGTTTTTAATAAGATATTACCCCCAATTGGGCCAATGCCCAGAGCAGTTTCTGAGGTATGGTGTTAAAGTGGTAATATTAACATCAAAACCACTTTTTGTTTTGATCGATTAAACATTTTCAATCCATACTTGAATGTGAATATTTTAACTTTCTTTCATGGTGAATCTTTATGACTGTCATCAGTTTAAAAGATCACATGACATCATAAATCTACAAAATTTTCAATTACATACATGTATTCATAGGTTAAAGTAATTTACTAGAAAACTTTTTTCATGGGTATAACTGACCAAGAATAACAGCGTCACTGTTGACATCACGGATAAGAATATCATACTGCAGCAAAGCGCCCCCTCTCTGTTCGCAGGGCACTGGGTCCCATGTGACCACCACTGAGGTCGCTGTTATGTTTGTGTGTCCGACGTTTGTAACAGTTCCAGTTGGTTCTGTAATGATAACATGTAATAATAATAATCTTTATTGCTTCCAAAAGGAAATACATAGTACATCACAGGTAAATATATATATAGAGATAAAATCAATATATATAAAAAGTTATATAAAATCAATGTCACACAAACCCATTATCTGACAGAAGTAATGTTCCTTCAGAAAAATGGTTAAAGAAATGATCAACTTTACATATGGCATTATGATACATTTCATAACAGACAAATTTTTTGGTTAAGTTTTGCTACTTACGTGTCTCAGGTGACACAAACTCGCGAGATACCCTTGGTCCTTCTCCGAGTCTGTTGACAGCGTTGACAATGACTCGGTATCTTGTGAACCTTTTCAGGTTTGTCAATTCAAACGACTCGGCATTAGCATCAGCTAAATACGTGACGGGAGTACCTGAAGGGAATAAATTGTTCAATCAACGATCATAACTATTGTAAAATGTGTAACATCGATGGACTGTCACTCTCCCCTCATCAATCAACACTCGTGAGTGACAAGAACTTGCCTTAAAGGGCTGCACTTCCCATTATCTATCTATCTATCTATCTATCTATCCAGGGCTTGTCTTAGCTTAAGCTAGGCCCAAAGCAGGGCCTATATGACCCACTGTTTTTTCCTTACTTCTGAAACTGAAGACCTTTACCCTTCAAGTATTTTCGCATTGCCCGAGGACCGACCCTGTATCTATCTATCTATCTAGGCCTAAAATACCATTAGAATGAGATGATATATCATAATATTAGGGACATGACGACTGCAATATTGTGACCTTGATCATGATTTGCCTACATTAATGTGATCACTCACAGTTGAGATTCATAAATATTAGCAGCACCCACCTGTGGTTGTCCTATCACAGTCCCCGATGCCAATTTGCTGGACTATTACTCTGTACCCCGTCAGACCTCCTCCTGTGACGCTGGGCGGTTTCCAATGAACGAAGACTCGACCGAAGTTGCCTTGCGAGATGGTCACATTATTTGGCGAAGAGGGAGCTGAAAGAGACATGTCATGTGTCGTATAGTATAAACAAGAACCTGGGCAATAACCCCATCTCCTAGCACTTCGCTAGGAGGGATATCCCTAATGGCCGATCTGTTAGAGATGCAGGGTAAAGCTGCTCATGAAAGATGGTCACCGGTCATGTCTTTTGCAAATCTTGTCTGCAATGTTTGAGCCAAATACATTTTTATCAACATCAGCATAGTATAAAGACAATTCAGAGGAGAATGAAGGTGTTTAGCATACCTGAAGGAGGTGGGGTTGGTCCTGGACTAGGCGTAGGGCTCGGACGTGGTGAGATCCCCCCTCCAGGAGTTGAGCTTCCAAATGGAGGCGAGTCTGTAAAGGGTGGCACTGGTGTGAAGCCATCATCTGTCAGAACGGAAGGAAATTAATTGTATCTAATGCAAACAATGTTTGATGCGGCAAAATTTTGCATTTAAGGTAGTTTTAATAGTGTTAAACGGACTAACTCTAAATGAACAGCCTGAACAGCCATACCATTGTGCAGATTATTGTTATCTTTAAGTCTTCCATAAAAGTAATTTTGCATAATTGTCTCTTATATATGTTTGACCAAGGCAGGCTATAGATGTAAGCTTTACTTCAAATAGTGTTTGGACAGTTTTACTTTGAAGGCATGAAGCTTATATATAATCCTGTGCTGATTTGGCTAACACCATTACCTCATTGAAATAACTGCAGAAAAAAGAACTCTTGACAGGGTATGTTTAACTGAAATTCCTGAGTTACCAGGGCATGTCCAAAGCTTAGCGCATGGGGCTTTTTGCCTTACAGTAAGAACATAACTGGGTCAATCCATGTAAATTCACCGAAATTCAGACAAACTTCCCAGGTCACCATCTCAAAAAATTCTGCAAAAAATACCATTTTTAGGACTATATAATTAATGGAAAAATCCAAAATTTTAGGTCTCCAGTGTCAATGGTTTAGAAGATACAGCCAGTAAAGTTAATTATATAGACCTACAAATGGTAATTTTTTAAAAAATATTTTGGAGATGGTGACCTAGGTAGCATTCGGTGAATTCATATGGATTGACCCAACTCATATGATATATTTCTAATGGCTCAAAAAATCACAGGGCCTATAATATTGCCATAGCGTGGGAGCTATGAAGGCATAGGGCCTATGAAGACAGTGGCCCAATTGCAGCTGCATTGCTTGGGTTGACCTGGAACCAGCCTTGATACTTACCAAAACATGGTCGCACTGTACGAGAAAGTGGACTAGGTAATCCAGGATCCAGCTTATCATTAGCCACTCTGTTAGCCGTAATCCTGAACTGGTAAAACGAATAAGGCTCAGCGTTGACAAAGAGGTAGTCGTATGTGTTCCTGATTGGGTCATATTGTAAGCGCACTTGTCTTTGCCAGGCAGAACCATTGACTCTGTATTCAACACTGGAATGAAGAAAAAATTGTTTACATAATTGCATATACTGTTTGCTGGAGCAGGTATGAGGCAATCATTGATTGCTTCTTTAGTCTTGATCAAAGTAGATATATATATATATATAGATGTGGAAAGTGCAGCCCTCTAAGGCTAGTTCTTGCTGCTATCGAGAGTTGATTGATGAGGTGAGAGAGAGGAGGAGTCCACCTATGTTACACATTTTACCCCATAGGTTGGGTCTTTTACTTGCCTCAGCATAGACACCGAGTACAAGGGACCCCCATTTTAACGTCTCATCCGAAAGATATCCAGCTTGGATGTATCTCATAAAGGGTGCTCGAGCCCGGGATTGAACCCCGGGTCCTTCAGAGGAGCAGGCGAATGTCTTACCACTAGACCACCCAGCTGCCTGTAAAGTGTGGCTTGGAAGAGTTTGGCAATTAATGCTATGTATGTATTCTGAAATTTTTATTTCTTCCTTCATTTCTTTGGTTTACGTTTTACGTCATAACATTGCTTCAGGTGAGCTTGGTAGGTAAAATATAAGTCGGGTAATTCAGATATTGTATTTATACTAAACAAAAGTAATAGAGCAAACTCAAAATCTAGAATATGTATATTAACCATCAGAATTACACCTTATAATGTAAGAATATTATTATGCTTAAGACAAGAATTTTGCTGTTTACAAACTATATATTATTTCGAAATGCATACTCACTCATACGTTCCAACAGGCTCATCTCCTATATCTGTCAGGATGGTCCATTGTCTCCAAGACACTAAAACACTCGATGACTGACCGCTGGTACAACTGACGTCCAACTGCGGGGCATTCACTAACTTTGGCCGACCTTTAACACAAGAAGTCATAACATGATAATGGGTTTCCTTTGTATAAAACTTTGGTATAATAATAGTGCTCAGTTGTACTGAAAATAAACTCTAAATCCTATAAAAGTTTATTACGTTTTTGGCATCCTGCACCAGTCCATTCGGGATGACAAGCCGGATCTGGGTAGCATTCTCCGGTAATCCGGTTACAAGCAATTCCGGGAGGGCAATGGCATTCTAACTCACAGTTCCTGCTGAACCGGCCTTCTTCGCAAACTGTAGGAAAAAAATGTTTTATTAGTTGTTACTGTCAATGGTTGATGAAAGTCCATTGTAGGTGAATAATTTACTAGTCTGAGTGAATAAGGATATAGTGGTGGCAAAGAAGAGGAATATATTCCTCTGATCTGATATGATATTTGGTGGTATATATAGTGGTGGCAAAGAAGAGGAATATATTCCTCTGATCTGATATGATCTTTGGTGGTATATATAGTGGTGGCAAAGAAGAGGAATATATTCCTCTGATCTGATATGATCTTTGGTGGTATATATAGTGGTGGCAAAGAAGAGGAATATATTCCTCTGATCTGATATGATCTTTGGTGGTATATATAGTGGTGGCAAAGAAGAGGAATATATTCCTCTGATCTGATATGATCTTTGGTGGTATATATAGTGGTGGCAAAGAAGAGGAATATATTCCTCTGATCTGATATGATCTTTGGTGGTATATATAGTGGTGGCAAAGAAGTGGAATATATTCCTCTGATCTGATATGATCTTTGGTGGTATATATAGTGGTGGCAAAGAAGAGGAATATATTCCTCTGATCTGATATGATCTTTGGTGGTATATATAGTGGTGGCAAAGAAGAGGAATATATTCCTCTGATCTGATATGATATTTGGTGGTATATATAGTGGTGGCAAAGAAGAGGAATATATTCCTCTGATCTGATATGATATTTGGTGGTATATATAGTGGTGGCAAAGAAGAGGAATATATTCCTCTGATCTGATATGATATTTGGTGGTATATATAGTGGTGGCAAAGAAGAGGAATATATTCCTCTGATCTGATATGATATTTGGTGGTATATATAGTGGTGGCAAAGAAGAGGAATATATTCCTCTGATCTGATATGATATTTGGTGGTATATATAGTGGTGGCAAAGAAGTGGAATATATTCCTCTGATCTGATATGATATTTGGTGGTATATATAGTGGTGGCAAAGAAGAGGAATATATCCCTCTGATCTGATATGATATTTGGTGGTATATATAGTGGTGGCAAAGAAGAGGAATATATTCCTCTGATCTGATATGATATTTGGTGGTATATATAGTGGTGGCAAAGAAGAGGAATATATCCCTCTGATCTGATATGATATTTGGTGGTATATATAGTGGTGGCAAAGAAGAGGAATATATCCCTCTGATCTGATATGATCTTTGGTGGTATATATAGTGGTGGCAAAGAAGAGGAATATATCCCTCTGATCTGATATGATCTTTGGTGGTATATCCCTCTGATCTGATATGATATTTGGTGGTATATCCCTCTGATCTGATATGATATTTGGTGGTATATCCCTCTGATCTGATATGATCTTTGGTGGTATATCCCTCTGATTTGATATGATCTTTGGTGGTATATATAGTGGTGGCAAAGAAGAGGAATATATTCCTCTGATCTGATATGATATTTGGTGGTATATATAGTGGTGGCAAAGAAGAGGAATATATCCCTCTGATCTGATATGATATTTGGTGGTATATATAGTGGTGGCAAAGAAGAGGAATATATCCCTCTGATCTGATATGATATTTGGTGGTATATATAGTGGTGGCAAAGAAGAGGAATATATCCCTCTGATCTGATATGATATTTGGTGGTATATATAGTGGTGGCAAAGAAGAGGAATATATCCCTCTGATCTGATATGATATTTGGTGGTATATATAGTGGTGGCAAAGAAGAGGAATATATCCCTCTGATCTGATATGATATTTGGTGGTATATATAGTGGTGGCAAAGAAGAGGAATATATCCCTCTGATCTGATATGATCTTTGGTGGTATATATAGTGGTGGCAAAGAAGAGGAATATATCCCTCTGATCTGATATGATCTTTGGTGGTATATATAGTGGTGGCAAAGAAGAGGAATATATTCCTCTGATCTGATATGATCTTTGGTGGTATATATAGTGGTGGCAAAGAAGAGGAATATATCCCTCTGATCTGATATGATCTTTGGTGGTATATCCCTCTGATCTGATATGATATTTGGTGGTATATCCCTCTGATCTGATATGATATTTGGTGGTATATCCCTCTGATCTGATATGATATTTGGTGGTATATATAGTGGTGGCAAAGAAGAGGAATATATCCCTCTGATCTGATATGATATTTGGTGGTATATATAGTGGTGGCAAAGAAGAGGAATATATCCCTCTGATCTGATATGATATTTGGTGGTATATATAGTGGTGGCAAAGAAGAGGAATATATCCCTCTGATCTGATATGATATTTGGTGGTATATATAGTGGTGGCAAAGAAGAGGAATATATCCCTCTGATCTGATATGATATTTGGTGGTATATATAGTGGTGGCAAAGAAGAGGAATATATCCCTCTGATCTGATATGATATTTGGTGGTATATATAGTGGTGGCAAAGAAGAGGAATATATCCCTCTGATCTGATATGATATTTGGTGGTATATATAGTGGTGGCAAAGAAGAGGAATATATCCCTCTGATCTGATATGATATTTGGTGGTATATATAGTGGTGGCAAAGAAGAGGAATATATCCCTCTGATCTGATATGATATTTGGTGGTATATATAGTGGTGGCAAAGAAGAGGAATATATCCCTCTGATCTGATATGATATTTGGTGGTATATATAGTGGTGGCAAAGAAGAGGAATATATCCCTCTGATCTGATATGATATTTGGTGGTATATATAGTGGTGGCAAAGAAGAGGAATATATCCCTCTGATCTGATATGATATTTGGTGGTATATATAGTGGTGGCAAAGAAGAGGAATATATTCCTCTGATCTGATATGATATTTGGTGGTATATATAGTGGTGGCAAAGAAGAGGAATATATTCCTCTGATCTGATATGATATTTGGTGGTATATATAGTGGTGGCAAAGAAGAGGAATATATTCCTCTGATCTGATATGATATTTGGTGGTATATATAGTGGTGGCAAAGAAGAGGAATATATTCCTCTGATCTGGTATGATATTTGGTGGTATATATAGTGGTGGCAAAGAAGAGGAATATATTCCTCTGATCTGATATGATATTTGGTGGTATATATAGTGGTGGCAAAGAAGAGGAATATATCCCTCTGATCTGATATGATCTTTGGTGGTATATATAGTGGTGGCAAAGAAGAGGAATATATTCCTCTGATCTGATATGATCTTTGGTGGTATATATAGTGGTGGCAAAGAAGAGGAATATATCCCTCTGATCTGATATGATCTTTGGTGGTATATCCCTCTGATCTGATATGATATTTGGTGGTATATCCCTCTGATCTGATATGATATTTGGTGGTATATCCCTCTGATCTGATATGATCTTTGGTGGTATATCCCTCTGATTTGATATGATCTTTGGTGGTATATATAGTGGTGGCAAAGAAGAGGAATATATCCCTCTGATCTGATATGATATTTGGTGGTATATATAGTGGTGGCAAAGAAGAGGAATATATCCCTCTGATCTGATATGATATTTGGTGGTATATATAGTGGTGGCAAAGAAGAGGAATATATCCCTCTGATCTGATATGATATTTGGTGGTATATATAGTGGTGGCAAAGAAGAGGAATATATCCCTCTGATCTGATATGATATTTGGTGGTATATATAGTGGTGGCAAAGAAGAGGAATATATCCCTCTGATCTGATATGATATTTGGTGGTATATATAGTGGTGGCAAAGAAGAGGAATATATCCCTCTGATCTGATATGATATTTGGTGGTATATATAGTGGTGGCAAAGAAGAGGAATATATCCCTCTGATCTGATATGATATTTGGTGGTATATATAGTGGTGGCAAAGAAGAGGAATATATTCCTCTGATCTGATATGATATTTGGTGGTATATATAGTGGTGGCAAAGAAGAGGAATATATCCCTCTGATCTGATATGATATTTGGTGGTATATATAGTGGTGGCAAAGAAGAGGAATATATTCCTCTGATCTGATATGATATTTGGTGGTATATATAGTGGTGGCAAAGAAGAGGAATATATTCCTCTGATCTGATATGATATTTGGTGGTATATATAGTGGTGGCAAAGAAGAGGAATTAATCCCTCTGATCTGATATGATATTTGGTGGTATATATAGTGGTGGCAAAGAAGAGGAATATATCCCTCTGATCTGATATGATATTTGGTGGTATATATAGTGGTGGCAAAGAAGAGGAATATATCCCTCTGATCTGATATGATATTTGGTGGTATATATAGTGGTGGCAAAGAAGAGGAATATATCCCTCTGATCTGATATGATATTTGGTGGTATATATAGTGGTGGCAAAGAAGAGGAATATATCCCTCTGATCTGATATGATATTTGGTGGTATATATAGTGGTGGCAAAGAAGAGGAATATATTCCTCTGATCTGGTATGATATTTGGTGGTATATATAGTGGTGGCAAAGAAGAGGAATATATTCCTCTGATCTGATATGATATTTGGTGGTATATATAGTGGTGGCAAAGAAGAGGAATATATTCCTCTGATCTGATATGATATTTGGTGGTATATATAGTGGTGGCAAAGAAGAGGAATATATCCCTCTGATCTGATATGATATTTGGTGGTATATATAGTGGTGGCAAAGAAGAGGAATATATCCCTCTGATCTGATATGATATTTGGTGGTATATATAGTGGTGGCAAAGAAGAGGAATATATTCCTCTGATCTGATATGATATTTGGTGGTATATATAGTGGTGGCAAAGAAGAGGAATATATCCCTCTGATCTGATATGATCTTTGGTGGTATATCCCTCTGATCTGATATGATCTTTGGTGGTATATCCCTCTGATCTGATATGATATTTGGTGGTATATCCCTCTGATATGATATTTGGTGGTATATCCCTCTGATCTGATATGATCTTTGGTGGTATATCCCTCCGATCTGATATGATCTTTGGTGGTATATCCCTCCGATCTGATATGATCTTTGGTGGTGGTTCTTAAGTGGATTTCCATTGTGCTACCAACTGAACTATAAAATATAAAGAGACTAAGTGAACTACTAGGTCAGTGAGGCTGTTGTTCATAGGCATATTGTATACATGTAGCTCTCTTACTGCATCTCATCTATCACATTTGATCAGTGCAAACGATCAATGATGAGGAGGCAATTGAGTAGTGGTTGGCTGCTTAAAGAAGATCACTTTTTCTTCAAAACTGAGAGGATTTATACAAGAGAGAATTAAGCATATAAACAGTGTAAAGTTGTATAGCATAACTAGCAGAATATGCCATACTTGTCTTGCTTGTCTTACAAGTAATGTTACTCTGGTGTTGCTTAGGTTTAAAGTTGAGATCTCAATGATTCTCTTATCCATGTAATAGACCTATAAAGGAAACTAACAGAGCTCATTAAAAACTCCCCTTAATATTGTTGCCAATTAGCTAAAGGAAGCCTGTTGAATTCCTGACCTTGGAAAGGCAGTTATTTGAATCCAAGTGAGTTGCGAATTCTTTCATTATTCATTGATCTCTGCCATGATTAACATCAATTGTTAGGAAATCATCTCATTGGTTGCTAAGGCAATTGATCATAATACCACAACATATTGATGCTCTGCCAAGAAGCGAGCCACAAGAATGTGAAATCAGTCCAAATAACTGGGTTATACTCTTTGACCTTTATTAAATATTAAGGCTTCCTGATAACTTTCAATTAACTTCAGTTGGTTTTCCACCACATTTCCCGATTTAGTTCATTGGCAAGGGTACATTTGCAGTACCCTGATGACTTTCTTTCATTATCTAGACCTGTGCAACCAATTTGCAGTACCTGTTATAACAAGTAGACCTAACATATAATTTCTCTCATGAGTTGCTGACAAACAATTAGGAGCCAGAGTTACCGGTCGACATTATACAATTGTCACATGTGAGACATGAAGATATGTACACCCAAAAATGTCAATGTATAACGAGGCCGTATGTAGTATGCTCTGTCCTCATCCCACAATTTAAGAATCATTTGTGCAATCTTTATTTCCTCTAAGGTGCTGAATTGTACGATGGAGTGCTTTATATGTGTGCTATTATTATTATTATATATATACTATATTGTTTTATAGATTATTTCTATACTTATACTTTCCAAACTGTATATTATTGTTCCTAATATGTCGTACAGAAGCTTCGGCTTGGGTCATATATTTTGTATTGTACATTGAATGTGACACCGTGATTTAAAACGACTTTAAATAAAATTTTACTACTACTACAAAGCTGCATGTCATTGCGGCTCAAAACCATGACATAATTTTAATACATACTCCTTTTAATGAATGAGAATTTAAACCCATTGTGACTCAACAGTTTGTATTAGATGTATAAGATAAAAACATTTTTATTAAAACTAAATTATTTATTCTCAAAAGCTAACTACAGTGAAACCTGTGTTAAGCATGCACTCAACCAAGGAAATTAATAATATGTGGCTGTTTATCACTAGTTGCCATTTAATAGAGGGTAAAACAATGAAATGTAAGTCTGGGGAGTGGCTGTTTACAGCAGGTGGTCACTCTAAACAAGTGGCCATTAGGCCAGTTTGCCTGTACTAGGCTCTGTAGTAGTAACATGCATCTCTCAGCATCTTAAATTCTCATTCATTACCCAGTAGGTATTAAAATTATGAGAAAAAAAAATCCTTAAAATATTGCCTTTTTATTTAATTTTTTTAAATAAACTTTATACTATAACAATGCTAATCTATTATCATTATTGTTGCTATTATTATTCTTGAAATATTCTATTAACTTGATAAATTGTAATCGGTGACTCGGGAGATTTCAGCCTACCTTTAAACGCCTGGGTGGCTTCTTGATAGCGGACTTAAGACCTTAGAGAGGCCTCCCGCACATATAGAAAAATACCTTTTAAATATTTCTTTACTTGTTTATGTATTTTTTGTTTATGAAATGTGTGTCTCTTTGTGTAAATAAATGTCTTTGTCTGTCTGTCTGTCTGGATGACTTTTTAGAAGTTTCAAAGAAATCCTAACTATTTTCTAGATACATTCCTCTTTCACACCATCTCCTGCTTTAGATGGTCGATGGTCTATCTTGTGGCATGTTTCCATAATCACGTTAGATCTCGAAAGAACATGAAAACGCCCACATTGCCAAGATGCTGAGATGGTGCCACTTCAGTTGCTTCTCTCAGCATCTTTGATTCAATCTTGGATCGATAAACTTGGATTGATTGAAGTGATTGATTGGAAAGATCATTCTGTGATGCCTAAGGCTGGACCTCGGCTGAAAATGCTCAATTGTGAAGGCATAAAACACACATTGATTGCTTGGAGATACCTAAGACAGTCTCAGGTTCAAAGGCAAATGCTAAGAATTGATATTTCTGGCATAGAATGATTTATTGTCTCGGCCAGACCCTGTCTGGGTGTCAATTGTATTAATGTTGTCATGGCAACAGGTGAAACCAACCATATTAAAAATAAGAAAATCAATAAGTTTAACCTAGTTCTGGCTTTCTCGTGCATTTGGCAAATTGCCTGGTATGAGAAGCAGCGCAAGTGATCAGAAAGCAAAAAATCTTCAGACTAATTTGGTTCATAATTTAGACAAAAAGGTTGTTTGTACTTGATGTTTTGTTGCACTAAAAGCCATAAACACTGATAAATGATACCTCAATAGTGGATTTTCACGAAACTGCAATTCTATTGGCTGATAAAGTTCCTGTCCTTGACATTGGCTAAAGCAAACTGCATCCAAGCAACATTTTTTAGTGCATTTTTAATGTATATTTGACTTATAATTCAATTGATTGCTTTTGTTTCCTTGAGAAAATTATATTGTTGAATAGCTTAGTTAAGATTTTCTATGTCTGAAAAGCAATGAGTAATAAGATGATGAGAAAGACTTATGTTTTGCTGAATTCAGGGCTGCTCTGTGAAAAGACTCTATTGCGGTAAACTCTTTGATGTATTTCCCAAACAATACCTAATTGCCCATATTAGAAGCACTGGTACACTTTTTTAAAAGTCTATTTGACAGACTACCAAATTGCATTAGTGGCGTTATTATCAACATGACATTAGAACAAGCATCTGCTTGGGATTTTTACACACATTTTGTTTGTGTGTAGGATTAAATCTGTGTTTTATTTCTGGTTGACTATAAGATAAGATAAAACTTTATTTATAGTCGGAGGTGCAAGACAAAACAATAAAACATAAGCTATAAAGCTTTTAGCCGACTGGTAAAAATAATAATAACATTGAAAGAAGATATATATACAGATGATTAGAATGAGATTATTAACTACACAATGATCATAAATTATTTTGCTGACAGATTATACACGATCCACAATTACACCTTTGTAAGGAATTACGTCTCAATAAATCTTTGAACTTAGCTAAATTATCTACTTGTTTTAGTTCAACAGGTAAGGAATTCCAAATCAAAGCACCTGCATAGTGTTGTAAACAGGCTTCACTAGCTTAAGATTATCTCTCATCTCATATGGCGTAATCTGCCTAGTGAAGAATGAACTTGTGATAGGTTTTGCCATGTCATGGAGTACTTTGTAAACAAATTCAGGTAGACTAGTTTTCCTTGTTAAATAAAGAATTTTTTTGCATGTTCTTTCTAGCAGGTGGTTGTATCGGCTATCATAATCATTGCAAACTAATCGTATTGCTCTTTCATTTAGTTTCTCAAGTTTCTTGTTTTGTCCTATAGTGAAAGTATTATATACAACTGTAAAATGATCTATAGGATCCTTCACTGGAAGGTAATAATAGATTGTTGCCTAGTCACTATGTGGTATGTTGGTATTGAAACAAAAACCCTCTTGCCATATTCTACAATATATTGGCTCAGTCCAATAAATAAACTAAAACCTCGAGGCAGGTATGTAGTTTCATGTAACTCAATCATGCACAATAGTGTGTTTGCAGTCCACCTGAGCTACATATTACAAAACCCTGCGACTCCCTTTGGAATTAGACCGTACCTATCCATATTATATTGATTGATTGGTTGAACTGTATTGGTTCCACTTCAATGGTTACCCAGCTTGCCAAGGTCATGTATATTTAATGAGGACTTAGTATATGTTGTGGCTTTGTTGCATGTCTAGCTATTCAAGGCCCATAAGGTCGATGATCTACTTTTATTTACAAGACATCAGCATTTTTTGGTTGTGATCAACCAATATTGATTGGTTAGGTGGTCGATTTAGATCTTATTCATGTTATACAAGGTGTGCAAATAAGCATTGTTGTCAAGGACATATAGATTATATGCAATACCTGTACCTATTACCTTATGATTTATGTTTTGCCATTACCAAATCAATAAAATATGGATTGTCAACTTGGTCTCTGCTTGGACAAATAAAAGAATTCCATCATTGAATATGTATAATATAATATAGTCGGAAGCATGTATATCCCATTTATATTACCACGCCTCTGACTAAGTCCAGTTAGGCCACGGTTTTTTTATCTTATGTTTCTCGGAACTTTCTCGGACCGTTTTTCATGAGACGGTCGGTCGGAAAATAAAAAACAAATCCCAAGAAAGTGTTTTTTTCCATAAATTAACACAGGTGATGTGATACTTTGAGATGCAATACACATATTTGCCCAGACAATTGTTGATTTATTATTTGAGCAGCACTGCAAAAGTTGGCCGGCGGTGTTGAGAAACAAAAGATAAAAAAACCGTCGCCTTACAGTGTGGCCATTTCCATACAACTTTGTGTTTAGACAACCAGGCTGTTCCTTTGGCAAAATAACATATCAATCTCATTTTAATTGCCTAACACCTTAGCTTTAATGATACCTAAATTGCTGGTTGTTGGTCTTTCTAAATTTTCTATGATTCTTTTATAAATTATTTTTTTTGCAAAATTGCCATATTTGGAGATGACCTGTCATTTAACCTCCACCCCCCCCCGTGACCCATAAATGAGGTATCAACTGATGAGTGTACCGAATATTTTTATAATATGAGAAAATGAACCATCACATCATTCTGAAATTGTAGACACCCATTTCTGACTAAATGGGGCAATGACATTTGACCCAAATTTTCGGAATTTCCGCAAACTAGATTTTCTCAACTACCTCAAGATTTGTTAGCATAAAACTGAGACATGTCAATAATAAGACTATCAAAAGGCACAACTAGGCTATAAAGTCTGAATAAAGACCAATTTATATCAATGTACATAAAATAGCATCCAATTGGAGTTCTGCTCTGGAAAAGAAAGATTAACCCCCCCCCCCCCCCCCCCCCCCGCCCAGTCACCCGCCTGACTGCCCTCGGGACAACTCAATGAGAGCATCGAAAGGGACAACTAGGCCAAAAAGAACAATTTAAATTAATGTCCATACAATTGTGTTTAAGTTCTCCTGAGATGAAGTGTGCCGCCCGTCGATGCGTCCATCAGCCCACCCACCAGGCTACCCTTTGGCGATTATTTCTGCCGTTGGTAAAAATAGTTCAGTTAGTTGAAGTCCTAAGCATTCCTATCATAAATTCCTATCATGCATTCCTATCATAAATTCCCATTAGGCCATACTATTTCTTGCATAATTTGCAATAGGGTCTGCCAGCTATGTCCCATTACCAGCAGAAAATCACACGGGATCTCGCAGTTGACCACTGTCCCAGAACTGTTTAGCATGAAGGAGATGGACAGAAATGAAACAAGAAAGTGGCTTTCTTGTGAAAAAAAAAAGGTGAATGACCTCAATAGTGTAGGTAATTTAAGAACATGTCACAGCGTCAGAGTTACTTATTTGGAGTAGCGATGGTTCCCAGAATTGGTATAAAGTGTACAGCTAGGACTTCCTGCATGGAAAATTTAAGCAGAACTTACTGCCTCATTATAGGCACTCCCTGCAGCAATCACTGTTTCATCCAATATTTCCACCTAACGAATCTCCCAACCCGCGGGTTCTAGTTTTCCTTATATGGGATGACAGCTCATTAGTTAAATTTATATTTGGTGTAAAGATCAACGCTCTTGCTTCCCAATGCGAGAGGTCCCAGGTTCTATTCGATTCCTGGGTGGGGCACTCCCTCCTCTACGTACAGCCCAACTATTAAAATGAGATTGATATTTTATTTTGCCAAGCTTCGTTTTGCATTCTTTCGCTAAGGGGCTTTTTATGTTTGAGAAACATGCCAATTCTTTCAATATGAAAACAAAAATACCGCATTGATGTTTCTCATATTTGTCATGTTTTTCTACCAGAAGTTTTTAATGGACCAAATTAATGATCGATTGCAGTGTGTACACAATCTAGCAGTTTGAAGAGACGTGACGCTTGAATGCCACAAACTTTTTGATTCTTTTCTTCATTTTGCAAATACACATGACAAGCAACAGGTTTTATTAGGAAAGATGAATGGGAGATGAATATTATATTACTAATTTTTTTTTTTTTTCTTCCCCTTGGCTTCACATACTATTATTTAGAACCATATATGGATAGTCAGATTGGTTAAACCACTGGGACAAGCAGTATATATTTGTCAGTTTTTTATTTTTTGTTTGTATTATTAGTATTTTAACTAGTCACAACCGGGACCAACTTGCTGTAAAATACAGTCACAACATTTAATATAGACTGTTAGCTTAACACTTTTAGTATTATTTTCTTATTACTGTAAAAGTACTGTATTATTGTATGTTATTTGTATGTTGACAAATGTATCGATTATGATAATATCATGTCAATAAAATTATATATATATTATGAAGGCAATATCAACTAATCCTGACTGTCAAATGCTTAAGTTGCATATTATGATATTTTAGTCTACCACATCTATTAACTGGATATCTTACAGCATGTACCATGTAGCTTAAGCGCCATGATTATCCTACTTACTGTGCATGCATGTGTCACTGTGGTAATAACTATCCCTGACAGTCCGTGTGTCTTCCTTGGCGGTGAGTTACTTAGGTTTGTCTTTCCCTTTATGCTATTATTCGGGAGTGGGGGCCTAGCTCAGTGGTAGTGCGCTGGGCTTCCAACCACTGCGTTCAATTCCCGGCTGTTTCATCCATCATCTCATTGCCAAGGTCCCTGCCAGTCCTAATTAGCCCATCAAGTGCAGAAATACAGGATGTAAAGCCCTAATCCACCCACCCACACCCTCTATGCTATTGCAGTGGATGGACAAACTGTCCTGTGGGCCATTGCTTTGTACAGCCGCAAAAGATATTGTTCATATATTATTATTATCATTACATTGGCTATTTGTTTCTTTCAGTTTTGTGTGTCCCATTTATGCCATATACCTCCTTAAACCTGTCACAGTCAGTATGTCTTCTGGGTGGTCTAGTGGTAAGACACTCGCCTGCTCCTCTGAAGGACTTGGGTTCAATCCTGGGCTCGAGAACCCTTCATGAGCAACATCCCAGCTGGATCTATCTATCTACCTATTTATCTAACTTTACTGGCTGTGTAAATGCTCTGTCAGACCGTCTGTATGTGTATATCTGTCTGTCCCAATTGTTCCAAACATGCACTCACTTTCTTGGCAGATTGGCGGATTGGTCCATCCAAGGTCGCACTGGTAATCCTCGCAGATGACGGTGAGGTTCCCATCCGGTTCCAGGTTCAAAGCCTTGCAGACTGACACTCCGTTCAAACAGTGGCACTCCTGACTGCAGTTGTCGCCGAACCGCCCAACCGGACATCCTAAGTAATTGTAATAATATAAAGAATTTAGTACAGTTATATGATTATAAGATTTCTTATTGAGCTAGAGAAGCCCCATATAGATATGATATATATAAACCCTGCTCTTTCTTTGCAAGTGCACATAACAAATTTAACACAATATATACTACCAGAAATATTGATTGATTCTCACTAGTTCACAAATGGTTACAATTCCTTATAGTTTGTTCAGATGTTGTGGTTCATACAAGAGAATGCTTTTTTATGGGTCACTGAATTCAGGTTATGGTTTGTTTTGCAGATATTAATTTACAACTAGGTTGTCTTTCATTGTTTATGTAATTTACCCAGGTATATAGAGCATTGTATGACATAGGGACTGGGTAGCAACTTTTAGTCTCGCAGGGGTGTATTCCAGGTAGCCATGATGGAATGTTTGAAATGTTCTTTGTCACCCACTCAAAACGTTTTAAAATATCTAAGAATTGGATATTTACAATCAAGTGACCCATCATTGACACCAAGTAAAACATATTGTGATGGTGTGAGTATAGAGAAATATTTAGAAAATGGATGACAATGCAACATAGCTTTTTGGCAAGTGCATTGACACATATTAAAATTCATGTAACTCTCGCATTCTGACATTCTCTCATCATGCATTCTTGAAATTTGATGAAAGTTAATATTTTGGATATTTCTGTCAGACTTTCCAAATCATTTCTTCTCAACAAGTGCCAGTTACATACTGCAAAATGGGATTGTTACTGAAGAATGTCCAATTAATTTGATTCCAATCTTTAGTTTCCAAGACTTTATAACCAGCTATAACCTAAAGCATTTATTTTTGGAAATTCTGACAGCTATGGGTGTAGGTTGATGCAAAATTTTAATATTGGTGAAGTTTACTGGTGGAAACTTTTATAATATAAAAAGGTGGGTGTGTGGGTTAATAAATATGCACAAGTAGCCCTTAATAATGGGTGTATTTGCTGCTAATTTTGCATAATAATCAAGTATTCTAACCAATTAAACCATAGCATAGCTGTGCTTTGCATTGAGCAAAACAGAAGCGAATAAGAAGTAAGATTATTTGAATACGAGGTCACAGTCTGCATTAACCTTTAATGTGCAAGATTAATTCATTTTCAATAGTTTGCAAAACTAGCCCCAGAGGGCTGCTTTCTAATCAATCAATTCAGCAGGATGAGACAGTGAGTATAGATTTACCACAGGCGTTAGGCGGAGAATTTAATCATTCGAACATGCAGTTTCCTAAATAGGCCTGATAAGAAGGTTGCATCGTGGAGGTAAAACTTTACCTCCATGGTTGCGCACTCCATAAGACTTGGGAATGCTCAGCTGCCCAGGAGAAGGCCTCTCATTGGCCAGAAACAGTTGCGGACGTTAGAGGAGACGTCCGCAGAGGTTAAAGGAGACCCTCGCTCGGGCTTGTCCTAGGGCAACACAACCAAGGCAGATGTGTTGGGCCCCGCACTTCAGTAATATTAAGCCATGCTCATAATTGAAGAGTAAAAAAAAAAAAAAAAAGGGGGGGGTCTTTACTTGGGGCCCCGCTTTGGGCCCTGCTTTGGGCAAGTGCTAGGATGCAGTCAAGATCAGGTCATTCTGGAGAGCAGAGCATTCCTCGGATGTTGGTGGTGGAGTGTGCAACTTTCGTATTAATTTTTTATTGTGTATTCTGTTTAGTTTGGTGATTAAAATCGCCGCTTAGGTCTGTGGATTTACTATAGAAAGGTGGTATTAAAGAACTAGAAGTTGGTGTAAAGAGAAAAAAGTAGTTTTGATTACAAAGCAATTTTTTGTTAATTTGCTTGAAAGATGCTGTTTACCTCACCTTCCACTGTTACAAAAAGACAAACACAAACATTTATCAAATTGATCACTTCACATATCTGTATCAGGCCAGCTTTAAAGATATTTCTGTTGTTGGCAGCCCCTCAATAAACAGTATATTTTGTGCTTTCGATATTTGTGACATTGAACTTTTATTTTTCATGTAGACATTTTTTCGAGGCTTATTTCACATGTCCCTTCTTGACGCAGCAGAAAATCTCTAATTTATCAAGTGTTGTGGTCTATGAAGTACCTTTAACTTCTAACAACAAATCACAACAGATCTTCTCATATCCAATACTTTCATTGTCATGTCACTTTGTAACTCTAATTAGGTAGGCTACATGTGTTTTTTTTTTCTGTTTTTTTTTTTTTTTAAATGCTAGTTAATGTAAGTCAATTTATTGCCAAATAATTCTGTAGTAGGGTTATGGCTGTACCAAAAACAATCGCAATACTTTTAAGACTGGCTCGAATCTTTTTCCCCAATAGTTTGAGACTACTCATAAGGAAAGCAGTGAATTAATCCACTGTAATTTTTGTCAAGTGAATCATAAATACTAGCATTAAAAGATTTATTCATAGCTTCACTTCATCCGGAAACTCACCTGGATCCTGAGCAAAAATAGCAGGTATCCATGCCAACAGAGAGCTGATGAAGATGACAATCACGTGACCGGAAGTGTGGCTGGTGGTGCCACCTAGTGGAGGGTAGAGAAATTTCATTCTCTGTACACAGGTCCTACTTCATCTGGGTCTCCTGTAAAAATGAAACAATCATTTCAATGATCTTATACATCTGATTATTTTATACTTGAAAAAATCATGAAATACAGCTTTACCATACTTTTTACTAGTAGAATGTTAGAAATATGATACACTACGCAGTTTCTATGTCTACTTTTAGGCCTATGTGTGATATTACATATTCATGAGTCAGAATAGATCAACTTTTGTTGAGGTTATTAGTTGTGCATTGTTTACTTCAGTAAATATTAATATTTGATGACTTTAGTAAATGTAAATCATTCAAACATTTTATCACAGTCCAATAATAACACTCCATATATTTCTGCAGGTTTTTTGTAAAAATGTTGCCACAATTTTCCAGAATTAAATCGAGGTAAAAATAATTGTTCAACCAGTGCAAAATTTCAGAAAATACTTAAAACAGTAGTGGAACCAATTTCTGTAGAGTTGCGGGCACACAATTATGTCATGATGCGGTCATGCGCAACCTGCATGACTAATTTATGTTTTTGTTGCATCCTTAATGGTCAGTTCGCATGCTTTTGAATTAAATTTAAAGATCCCATGCACGTTAAACACGGAGAAATAAATTTCACAAACCTAGTCTTATTCATTGCTAAATCTTAATGAATTTTATATATACTTAGAACTATATATTAATGAGCACCTATGTAAAAAAAAAAAAAAAATGAATAAAAATTTACTTGGCCAAAGCAATTGACAGCTGCAGCGCTGCTGAATATTATAGTTTGTTGATACCAATTTTTGTCTGACCTCATTGACCTGTCATGCTTTAAACACATAGCATACACTGTATACTTAGAATATTTTGGATTTATTAAATTCCGCAATTTTTATTAGAATTCATAAAATTGGATTAGGGATATAGTAAGAATACCAATGTTTTAGTTGAGTTTTATTAGACCTTTAAAGCAATGTGCCTCTTTTATGTGCACTTGCATAATCCATAGGCACAATATGAAAGTCATCATGGTCCAAAATTCATTAGTTTTTAATGTCTAGGTGGTCGTAATTGCTTGTTTGTCGAGAAGAAAAAATAGGCTTATTGAGTGGAGTTAAATATAGGATATACAATGTATATTATACATATGCCCTAGTTAGGCATAGAATATACTATGTATATTATACGTATGACCTAGTTATGAAGTGGTTTTAAGACAAAGTGCTGTGTCAAAAGGCCTTAATTCAGAGGTAATCAATTGACTAGTCTATTGATTTAATTAACATGATCAGCATGTAGTCTCTAGAATATATACATGTAATGACAACAACAAAAAACAAAACAAAAATAATTTAAAATCCTAATTCGGAGGCCTGTTGTATTAAATTACACAGGCCCTCTTGAATGTGATGCATAAGATAAGATAAGATAAGATAAAATTTATTTACAGTCGGTGGTGACAATAAAACAAAGAACATAAGCTACAGTAGCTTTTAACCGACAAATAAAATAACAATAACAACAAGATGACAAATATTTACAAATGATATGAGAAATGACATACAATGTTCTTAGTAAAGTTACAGGTTATTTTGTAAAACTGTTTTACTGTAACAGGGTTCATTATTATATTATATAGGCCTAACCAGACTTTATTTGCAAGCGTAACTATTCATAATACTAAACTGCCTGATAGATACATTTTCCCCCTTAAATTATTAATTAAGTTATTGTTTTATTACCATACGAACATGTCTAGGCAGTTCAGACCAACTTCATTTTGTGTAACATGTTCTGGCGTAATTTCCTGGAGAGGCCTAAGGAAACGGAATATCAATGAAATCACTTGGTTATGGTTGGCTGATCACAGTTGACACGCTTGATTGAACTCTTATTGATTTCACTTGGCAAACAGTTTGGCCTGGCGTGGGAGGGCTAGAATAGACATAATACATACGAGGTTTGTACAGTTTGTCTGTCTGTAGTGAGAGACACTTTGCAGTCTGTCCCTATTTACAGAAAAATCCATTTCTTGTTGGCATAGAAATTTGACAAGCCATCTGGTATGGATACCATAGGTTAACTGAAGCCTCCGACCTCCCCCCCCCCCCCCCCCAAAAAAAAGAAGATAAAATAAATACATAATAAATTAAATTGATTTGAAAACTCATAATAGGACTTTCAAAAATTCAACTAAAAGGTTATAGCGAAAGGTCCAATTAAGTCCCATCTCATTATCTCTCATTCCCCACCAAAGTATTTAATACAGCATTACATCATGCAGTTTTCAACACACCAAACCCAACAAGGATTCACAAGTCACTATTTACTATTAAACATTTTTAGGCCTATATTATGTCGGGCATTTTACTGTACATGATGTTACCCATGTATATTTGACGATGTATATACTATCTCAACAAAGTCACAGAAATGGAAAATATTGATGTCTGAAAATTATGTTTATAACTTTGGAAAATTTGTATCTGAAATTTATAGTATGCGAAGAGAAGCTTTATATGTTGCTACATGATCAGCCAGCTTTAAAATTTTATAATTAACTTTATGAAAAGTAATATTGTTTAATATTCGATAGTCAATTCATACATTGGTTCAAATTTAATGTTATTCAATGTTTTTATTTATTTATTTTTAAATTATCATATTAGCGCCTAATGAAATTATGCGGTTTAGGTCAATTGTAAGCCCGAGTGGGCTGGGGAGTTACAATTGTCATACCTGTTGTTTTTGTGTTTAATGTTAATAACTCTATGTGACTAAAATAAAATAATTTCAAATTTAAAACTACCTGGAGTATCAAGCCAAAAATTAACTCTTCGTTACACCAATCATCAACTAATTTTATTTATTTATTTTTTGAGGGGGGTGGGTTCAAGGACCCATCATAAAGAGTTATTTACATTTTGTTCAATAGAACATCTAGAAGGCCTCGAGATGTAGATCGAGTGGTTCAGACGTTTTACTGCTCCTCTGAAGGTCCTGGGTTCAAAACCCTTCCCAACACACCTGGTGATATGCTTCATGGACAAATCTCAACTTGTACTTGTAAGCTGTTCGAAACATGAAACAGCTGACAAACACTTATAGTGGCATTTTATTATTTCCTGTGCTGGGGCAAGTTTAACCTCACACTCACAAGTGGGGAGGTTAGTATGCAACAGCTTAGCCTAAGAAACCCTTCCTGGCTGCATGCTTGGTGTATGCAGTTGAGAAAGGCTCAAGCTGAACAGGTCTGACAAGGCTGTATTATTATAGTTGGTTGAGCTCGTCCACGAGGTTAACAGACTCAAATCAAGAAATTTACTTTTAACAAATACATGCAGTGTGTGGTTTAATTTGGTAATATTTCTTCTTTTTAGTTGTAAAATACCCTTTTGGGGGGAAATTTTAAAGCTAAGAAACAAAATATTGACTGAAAATACACGATGTAACATATTGAATGAAAAACATGCAATTTACCTGCATTCATATCTTGGTATTTCCAGTCCAAATAATGTATCCAATGCTGACTGAGTGCATACTGAGCACCTTAGCTTACATAGGATCCAGTCATAGTGATCAAAGCTTCCCGCCCAATTTTCAAGATTAAATATTTAGCAAAGCTACACACGGGCATGTTATGACAGGTGTATAGTCCTATAGATTGGCTGGGTGCCATGGAGCTGCTAGTAGATTAACAAGATAATCCAATCCAGCTAATAAATTGCATGATAGGCCAACCAAGAGAATTTATGGTGTGGTATAGGTTACATTGTCTTGGAGATATTTCATAAATTTGATAAATATCCATCACTGGCAGAAAGATCGTCTGCATTTTTTGTGTCACATGGCACTGGAATTAGGTCAACTGGTGAATCTCCGAATGAAAACAAATAATTGATCGATTCACGAGTTCACCTGCACGCACTGATCCGCACATCTGCGAAGCAAATTCTCCATGTACATTGACACTGTGTACAAACTGCATAATCCTTCAACTTTGCAATAATTCAGTCAAAATGTTCATTTGGAACTCTATTATTAGACGTCTATACCTTCCTGCTTCCATCATTGCTAGATGATGCACTCTGCAGCAGTAGCAGAACTGGTACTGCTGCGCACGCCATTTATTTACCTTGGAGACGTGTGCGTTGCCATGACGACAGCGCGTCCTACCTGTAAGGACACAAGGTGGGGACTGGTCTAACTGAAAGTGAAAGCATTTTATTCTCACTGACTCACTTTTCATTGATTGGGTTATAATAAGTTTGGAATCCACACACTGATCCAGAGTCCAGAATTCAGAATTAGGCCTATTTTCTGTATTTTGGGTCTACCAAGATTCCTTATTAATTATAATAGGCTACAAGCCTAATTTGTAAACCAATCCTGACATATTATGAACCGAAAATTCAAAAAAATACGTCATGACGATCATATGGCATAGCTGTATGTTTACATTTAATCACGAATGAGCTCTTTAATTGCTTATTTGGCCTACAATTTGTGACTATATATATAGGCCTATGACCTATAATATAGGCCTATATATTTGATTTTGACATCAATTGGATTAACTTTTAGCTTTACAAATTTGGGTGGTATATTTGGAGGATAATAAATTTGTCAACCATGCCTAAGTAGAGCAAACTACCTTGGTCTGAAGCGGCCGCCAGCTTGTGCAGACTAATGCAGTGAAGTGATACTAGGTGGCGTCCACTGTTGTAGGAATGCAGTGCTGCTATCTGTGAAGTTGTGCCATTCCCGCCAAAACAAGGATCTTAGAACACGCACGTGATTTTAGAAGCACCACCCCTCGTCAAGACAATTTCACTCACCAATTCCATTTTACCATTACCATGATTATTTAGTTGGATTCTAACGTAGCTAGGATTTTTTTCTGGAGGGGGGGGGGGGGGGGGGGGTTACCCGGTAGCAATTTTTCAAAATTTCCCTATAGGCCTACTTATTTTGGGCCTAAGCCTAAGCACAAATATCAAGACTTGCTTTACCATTTCAATTAAGCTACTGATTATGGGCCTTACCGTACAAATGTATGTAATTTACCACATGTCACTAAAATAAAGATTTTTCCTTCCTTCCTATGGCATTACACTGATTTACTATTGTGATCACACTTTACTGAGTTGTGCCATCTTGCTGTGCACATCATCAATTGGGTACTACATTACTGGAGAGTTAATTCCACTGTGATTTACCATCATTGAAAAATTAATGTCCAGGAATATTATGCCAAATTTCCTTCAAGGACTTGTCAAGGACTGTGGGAATACCATCTGATCAGGAACGAAGGATCTACACATTGGGATCATTGATTTATTTATTTTCTGTATAGTGATTTATATTGATTTGTGTTGTTATTATTAAATTGTTAAACTGTTAATTTTGTGTTTGTTTTTCCTATTGCTGTCGTTCCATATCAATATTTAAAAAAAAAACTTGGGGATATCATCTGCATGATACAGCAAATTTCGGAGATATATCAGCATTAGTAGTGAAAATTATAAAAAGCAGCAGCAAAAGAATAACTTTTTATTTTTAACATCAAGATAAGATCGTGAAAATGTGGCCCAGTTATCGAACATTAGGGTGAATCAGGTGCAAAATATCAGGGTAAGACTGGAAACATTTTTGGGAAAATATCAATTTGAGGTGGTGCCGATTGGGGGAAACTTGGCATATTTAAAAATGGGATATTTCATACTTTGGAGAGGTGAATAATTTATACAGCCTGCTTCAAGCACCAGCCTTTTTACCCTCAGTTCGTTCAGATTTCCCCAAAATTCCCAAAAATTTCTTCATGTGGGGCCGTATGCCCCCCCCCCCCCCGGTATCTACGTCACTGTTTGGATGGCAAGATCGTAGAGTCTATCCCTGTACAGGTAGGCAGGCACACGAGCACTTGAATTAATTCGTTAAATGCTATAAATAATTTATCATCCATACATATATTGTGGCTTTGTGAAGAGGGGATTCCCCAACTTTGAAGCCATACAACACTGTAGTAAATGCATATACCCCACAATCAGTTGTATACCTGATATGTATATATATTTTTGTCAATTTCTTAGAATGTATCTCTTAGCACACTACAGGTTTATTGAACCAATGGCACTAATATTAAAGAAAAATAAGTCTTATCAACATATGATCAACATACCTCACTGGTTTTGCAGAGGGGGGATCACCTACCGCGACACAATGACGTCATTATTGCTACCTACATTCTGATTGGCTAAAACTCACAAACAGACATGATACTTTATATATGAGTTTATTCATTCAATATCTCACGTTAAAAAATTGTTCATAGGAATTTGGATACTTGCTGGCTTATAATGCTGCTAATCAGAGAAGAGCTTACATTAACATGTGAATATTCAGTTCAAATAATATTTAACCATGTGTTCATACCTCTCTACACATCCCCAAAAAAATACACTGTACATAGTTGATGACGTCATGCTAAAATTAGCTTTTTCCTAAAGTTTAACATTCAAAATAATAATATAAACTTTTCATAAGCATTTAGTGTTACCAAATGATTTATTAACATGTCATCTGGGGCTCTATGAATTTATATATTGGCATCAGCTGTTTTTTTTATGCGTTGCTTAAGGGAAATCCATGCTAGGTGCAATTGTGGATTAGTTAGGTCTGAGCTACTGTGGTACTGATAGTCTATAGATTCAAGTGCTCGTGGGTAGGCATATCCCCTGGCATATCCTATAATTTGCAAGCAGTTTTGGCGCCAATTCCGTTAACCACCTGACCATTGTGGTTTATGACGTCACAATCAATCATCGTCATCTTCTCTGCAGTCAATAATACTAATTTGGACAGTTTGCACTGTATGTTCATTGCAAACATCATGAAGGCCATAATACCGATTCTGCTGTTTTTTTCCATAACCCAAGCAGTGGAGCTAGAAACGGGAGAAGGACTTTTTGATGCTGTTCATTATTTTGTAGAATTTACTGATGATCAAAGATATTTCCAACTGCCAAACGTTTCACAGGATATTTGTCCAGACACAAGGGAACTGATTGAAAATTTGAGGACAATTGTGCAGAGAAATAACGAAGAAGTTGGTGTCAAAGTTCTGGGAACAGCTTTTGATGAAGCAATGAAGCGTTTACTGTCAAGCCTCAAAATATTTGGAGCAGATTTTGACAACAAAAGAAATTTTTTTGAGCATTTCCAATTCCCAAACGATAAAATTGGTCTCAGTGGGATGGCTGCAAAATCACAGAAAATCTTTGAAATATTATCTCAACTGAGAAAGATCCTAAGACACTTTTATTCGGACAGTATTTCCTTTGAATCTTCAGTGAAATTGAAGAACAAAATGAAGCCCCACTGTGATAAGTTACTCAAAGCAGACGTCAAAATATTCGCGCCAAATTTCATTGAAAGAGTGACGCCATTTTTACACAAGTTGAATGATAAACATTACAAAATAGCTGAGAGGCCTTATTGGACAACTTATGTGTTGTATTTAAGTTTAATTCGTTGCATGATAAAGGACTTGCATGAAAATAGTCTAGAAATTTGTGCGCAAGTTCTCCAATCAAAACAAGAGGACAAGACTAAACTCAGAAAAAGAAGAAGTCATGATCCATATCCAGCAGCAGAGGGTAAGTCTTCAGATTAATTAATTTCTGATAGAGCCTTGAAATGTAACTTTTCGTTTCCAGTGATTGACAAAAAAATTGGGAAGGTAAGTAGGTGGGTAGGAATTAAACGTCTTCCATTTATTGAAAAAAACTAAAACATTGGCTTCAGCAGGTAATGAGATGTTTGTTAACAACTCTCTGCATCATGTAATTTGTCAATACAGTATGTGTACAGTGCGGTATCATAATTTTCGCCTTGTTTGGGACCAAGCTTGGATTGGAGGGGAGGGGGGATGTTCTTGAGCTCTTTAGTGTGACCCAACTTGGCAGAATGTGGCCCAACTTGGATGAAGGGACCTTCCCGCTTCCATGAGATAAACCAATTTCACACTCTTTCTCTCTGGTGAAGGGTGGCTGGAGGAGGGGAGAGGGGATGTTCTTGAGCAATGATTTGGTAATCCAAATTATTGTGACCCAAATTGGCAGTGTATGGCCCAACTTGAATGAAGGGACCTTCGCCCTTCCATGAGATAAACCAATTTCACACTCTTTCTCTCTGGTGAAGGGTGGCTGGAGGAGGGGAGAGGGGATGTTCTTGAGCAATGATTTGGTAATCCAAATTATTGTGACCCAAATTGGCAGTGTATGGCCCAACTTGAATGAAGGGACCTTCGCCCTTCCATGAGATAAACCAATTTCACACTCTTTCTCTCTGGTGAAGGGTGGCTGGAGGAGGGGAGAGGGGATGTTCTTGAGCAATGATTTGGTAATCCAAATTATTGTGACCCAAATTGGCAGTGTATGGCCCAACTTGAATGAAGGGACCTTCGCCCTTCCATGAGATAAACCAATTTCACACTCTTTCTCTCTAGTCTCTAGTGAAGGGTGGCTGCAAGAGGAGGGGGGGGGGGGGTGATTTCTCAAACCGTCAGAGCAGCCACAGTCCAGGTTGGGGGCTAATATAACCTTTCTCTTCCTCAAAAGGTGACCTAGACTGAATGCTACTGTCAGGGGAGGTTAGGCTCTGGCTAGGATAGGATAGGTGTCACCTTCATTAGATAACTCCAGGCATAGACCTCACTGTTGATGGACGGGCGGGTGTAAAACTTTCATTTACGGAGCAGAACTCGAACACTAATACATTTACCCGGACAAAATTTCATACAGTAATTACTCTATATCCCGCAATAGAGTGTGAACCTCATAGAAAAACCACATGTGAGTCCCTATGGAACTCATCAGTTCAACAGCCCAACCTCATCACTCACTAAGTTCAAGGATCTGAACCACAGACTTATTAAATTATAATATGGCCTAGTAGTGCCTTTTGATAGTCACATTGACATATGTCAGCTATGTGTACAAAATTTGAAAAATATTAAAAGAATATTTTTTTGTTTCCAGAGCAGAACTTTGACATTACTGCACCTACGTGCTTAAAACTTTGTCTAAAATAGTGTAATAGTGATTTTTTGGGGGACTCATGGCCATAAATATTAGAGAATTTTAAAAATAAGGAAATCGTTTTACTTCAAAAACAAAACAAAATTGTTTTCCAAAGTTTGTGAAACATAGCCCAGATATGTCCATGTGACAATCAAAAAGCACCACTAGGCTTTGAGTGTCATGTTTTGAGTGTCGTATTTCTGGGAAACTGATTCTCCATGAGTCCCCTATTCCCTAATCCCATTTTGTTTTGGGGGCAGTTTAGCTTACCTTACTAAAAGATGTTTGGCTTACTATCCAACATTCTTGGTCCCCACTAAATCTGATGGCCTAATTCCATTAACCCTAAAATACCTAGATTTAGAGATGAATTTTTGTTACAAAGAGAGCTGTCAGTGATGCAGGGAAATTAGCAAGTTTAATAAACAATTTTGATGCTGTTGAGAACTCTCCGAAGCATGGGGAGCACCAACTCAAATTGAAAACATTGACACATTCGCTTCACAGGTTTAATGATGGGAACCTAGTGTCTTCTGCTATATATATACTTTTAGTTTTGTCTCTTCGCAACAAATGATACAATTATCCACAAAAGAATTAAAGGATTCTACTAAACCTCTTTTCAATGTTCCTGAAAGGTGTTGCTCGTTCCCAGACAGTATGTGTGACAGTGTTTCTTGGATTGGGGAAGATG
The DNA here is from genome assembly GCA_932294295.1 of Alitta virens. Lineage (NCBI taxonomy): Eukaryota > Metazoa > Annelida > Polychaeta > Phyllodocida > Nereididae > Alitta > Alitta virens. Next base: position 17,005,326 of record OW028586.1, on the reverse strand, counting down.
TGTTAAAGATTTTGCTTTTAGTGAAAGTGAAGTAATTTATCGTTTTTGTATGTGCATGTACGGTAACGGAGGTATTATCGACAGGGCCAGTATTATCGACACTCACATTAGAATGTTTACAATTTTGTTAAATTAATTTAAGTGTCGATAATACCCGCCCAGTCGATAATACCCTCCGTTATGTGTATACCTTAGGAAAACATATTTGTCAATTATCGGTGTTGACGACTGAGAAATGTTTCGCAACTTCAAGAGTTTAAAATGTGCTTTATCATGAGTTTCATCATTCCAAGGATAGGGTCCTATAATTGTTATGGGATTATGATTAATTTAACAGGTATGTTCAGAAAGCTCATATGGGGCCCCACCAAACCCAAGTTCTACGGGCCCGCAACAGATATCTAGTTGAGCCCCCTGACTAGCAGTTCAAACGTTTTACAACTTACCTTTTCACAAGCATAGATATATATTAGTATCCAGTATGCGTGTTCTGTGACAGCGTCGATGGTCATGCCTTCTTCTTTGCAGACAACGTGAAAAATGAAGTAGATAGAAAGCCAGAAAAGAGTTACAACACTTTACTAGACTTTACACAAGGTGGCGTGGCGTACTTGATTAAATTTTTATTTATTTTTGGTGTTTATTGAAATTAGTATTAATTAATGAGTATTGCAGGCCTAGATATTTGTGTCCGATTTTATCATAGACCTAGAGAATAAAGTATCACAGAATGGACGGATATGTTACTAACAATTCAAAACTAATAAATTTCTGCAGTTATACCCTAGCCTGGCAGCAGTCCTGTCCTTTTCGTGGTATCTTATCATCAGTTCATATTTGAAAATTAGTAATTAGATTTTTATCGGCGATGATTAATTCATTGATAACTTTAACAATTAGAAGCAGCAGTGAAATTGCTGATTCATTGGATTAAAATGATGATTTTGGAAAAATAACACCATATCAATATTAGTAATAGTGTGTGCACTCATTATTTATCATGAAATAGATTAAATGTAGATAGGAAGGCTGTAAAACTGCGTGCATGAAAAATTTACAATGTAAAGACTGCTGCATGGCCCTCAATAAGGGCAATGCTTGCTTGGCTAAGTTATAGCCGGTGTGGCTAAAGAGTAGTAAAGATCGATTTACATTTGAATGACTTAATTGCACTTGTATGGGTTACACAAGAATTATTTGACATTTACGCATACATTATTTGAATCATTTCGCTACAAAATATAGATTGCAATGCAGCAACCCCTCAGCAAGGTGCTGCTTCGATCGTTGCGTAACATATTCAGTAATTAGTGTCATTAGGGTCAATTAGACTAAATCATTGTTGTCCATTATATAATCTCATAAGCATAAAATCTTTTCTGTACACTGATTCAGCGTAAATGTGTTCTTTGACAGAGCCTGAATGTACTGCACAATGGGGTAAAGTGGAGGGCATGGCTTCTCCCAATGGATTATTGAATAAACATTTGAAAACAGAAAACCATTGCAAGGAACAGTGCCTGGAAGAACGCGAATGTGTGGCAATTGATTTTAACAGACAGGCAAAGGCGTGTTCCCTGCATTTTACTGGTGAACATGTGCAGAAGAAACTTGAAATGGACTTCTCGAATTATGTCCAGCACCAGATCAAACGTCGTTGTGTTAAAGGTAAGCACAATTGATATCATGTAAAAATCACGTATTGACTTTTTTGGGTACCATAAATTGTTTATGAAAATCAATTTACCGTTTTTGCTACTTTTCTCAAATAGCAGAAATAAAGCAGAGACTGCATGGCAAGGCTCATAGAACTACTGGGGAAATGCATGAAAATCTATATGTCCATACATTCTTTCTTTCTTTCTTTTTTGCAACCAGGATGCGTGAGGGAATATGAGGTTATGCGGGATACTCTTTCAGAGCAAAGCACAGTATATGTGGAACATGTGCATGATATGGTTCTCTGCAAAGAAATTTGCGACATTATTCCGTCATGCGTTGGATTTAATTTTGGTCAAAGCAAGTGTTACATTTTGAAAAATCTGGTAAAAAAATTCAAGAGCAATCCGGATTTTGATCTTCATATTGCCACCACAAATTGCAGCCGTAAGATATCATCACAATTTTTAATTAGTCTCATATGCAGAGAACTAGAATAAATCTTTGGTATTTCATTGTAAACTTGCCAAATTTAATCTCAGCCTAGGCATTTAGTAAATACTCCAGAAGTTGGCAACGGGAGTTCATCTGCACAGTCAGTGTGTCATATAATTGCCATGTGTATTTAATATGTATATTTAATGATTATGAGCAAGAGTGTTTAAATTCACCAGAAATTATGTCTCACTTGGCTGAGCATTATATGACAGTAATATGACTGATAATTCTCATTTGGTCACCTTTGGATGTATACATGAGGTGTTTTTCTTTGGTAAAGTAAAAAGTTACTAAAAAAAACCTGTCAATTAGCCATACAGGGTTATGCAGTTTCTCAATTATACATTGTACGTAACTATCACTCTGACATCTTGCATTTCCTTTTCAGACTGTGCGAGCTTGTTTTATTTGGTCATTGGATATTACTATCATGGTGGCGTATACCAGAAGGACCTAACAAGCTTGCGACACTGCAAAGATGTCTGTCTGGTTGATGAGAAGTGCTTGTCAATTGATTATCACTTCGCTAGAACGACCTGTTTTTTCCATTATCAGGAAAGAACGGACGAACACAAAAAGTTAGGGAAAGGCAATGCACACTTCAGGATCAAGAACCGTTGCGAAGGTGAGGTACATTGTATTGTGTCGTTATGTCTCAATGGTACGAAGCTTAATCAGTGCCAGAGCATATTTCCCATGGTTTTTTTACATGCCTCAGCATAGACACTAAACTGCAGGTGAAGAATTTACTGTCATGATTTTTTATGTTACGTCTTAGACATGATTTTCAGTGACTTCCAATTTCAAAATAACTAGTGGTGCAACTTTAGAAAATAGAAGATCCGCTGACTCAATATTTAGAATTTTATCACACTCTAAGACGTAACATGGACTCAAAAAACTTAGGTTTGTCATTATACTGCGTTGCTGAAGGAATTTTTGTTGATCAGTATCTTTTCTACATAAACCTATCTACTGTATTTTGCAATTTGATAATGTAAAAAAGAATTTGAACAATTGTATAAAATATCAATTTTTTTTTTTTTTTATCATAGTTTGAGGTCAATAAATTCTTGTTAATTCTCCAAATTTCTCACAAAATTCTACAATATTTTCAAGTATTCAATAAAAACTTCTGTAGGAATTGCATAAATGTAGATTTGGTACAATTCAAATTAAAAGCTCTTACTCATAATAACAAATTTACTGTCTAGCATAACATTTTAAATGCCATTTTGCAAAATAGTGACACTCACTTTGCTTCTGAAAATTTTCATAGCGAGCACCAGAAGTGTATTTGAATCACAATAATGCAGAAATTAAATATAAACTGTAATTTTTGTACTTACGACAAGAAACGGGCAATATAATGTATCTTGCGGTGTCATATCATAAACCTCTTGATACCACTCAATGCAGCATGCAATATTTTACCGAAGCAAGTGGCAGAAATGATTTAAAACTGATCACCCTAATTCATTAAAAAGTTGTGATCCGACTTCACTTTTTCCTTCCATGCATAAATAAAGTTGAGTGTGAAAAGATGTAACATGGATACTGAAATTGATGGTGATGTGTCAAATGTTACATCATTGAATAAAGGACAACTGGATTTCATATAGATTTAATATATAATTCAAAAGCCTAAAATTCATATAAAAAAAAAAATTGATTTTTGTATTCCTAGTTATGTAACAGTGGACACTAACACATGGACCTGAGACAACTGACATCTTGACCTTCCTCTAATTATTATTCAAAATGTTTATTTGTAGTGAGTTGCACATGATTAGAAACCTCAAAATGACTATTATCCTCTGTGCACAAGTTATAAGATCAAAATGAAAAAAAAATTGGCAGACCCTTTTGTGGAGTCTCCTTACTGGTCACCTAATATGTGGAAATAGCCCAACCAATCAGATCGAGACTAGTTGTATTGTTATAACAGATAACCTTGGATACAGAACTTTATGCAAATGAGTGATATTAATTGAAATACCCCATTCTAACTGAACCATGTCCAAGACGTAACATTTACTGCCTGTTTGAAGGTTTTCAACTTTGTTGAATGATATTGTTCTGTCATATAATTTCCAAATCTAAATGACTCGTAATTTCATAAAAAGGGTAAAGAATACTGACTGGAGACTGTTTATGCCACAGTTTTGCAGTCTAAGATGTAACATTTGGGGACACAAAAATGTATCATTTTGATTGACTAATTTGTCCTCCAATACCAACAAAAAAAATTAAGGTAGATGTCTAATTTGTGTAAGGACTGAACAATATAGTTGTCTATAAGCACAAAATTATCTCATGGAGGACCAGTATAAATGTATATATCTGTCAATGTCAAAAGTTCAGAGAAAGGACTCTAATATCTTTGCACATTTGTCCATACCTTTTGAAAATTAAAATCAATTTATTATTGTGTGCAAATGTTTTCAATACAGTTTTTTTTACTGCTTCTAATGGAACTGCTCTTCATAAATAACTCTCCTGTTTGTGTTTTATAACCATTGCGTTCTTCTTTAGAAATGGGTTGAGATGTTGGAAAATGTAACGTAAAAATTCATGACAGTAAGTTCTTCACCACCACCGTCAGTTTAATGTTTCATGCGACTGACATCCTGCTGTCAGGCTGCTGAGATGTAGCTCATGACGAATGCATCAGCCAGTTATCAAAACTGGGACCTTCAGAGCCTGCAGATGTGTTTATTGGCTAATGTTCAATAGGGCTGGTCAGTTCTCGTGTGACCTTGCACCCAGAAATACCGAAACAATGCATACGTCACTACAGCTCAAGTATTGATGACCACTGGTGGATCCAGGGGGCCATCTCCCCCCCCCCCCTCCCCGTACCAGCCATAATTTCTATAGTGGCCCATGACATAGTGACCCACAAACACCTGAACAACTTGCTCATAAGGGGGAGAGCAAGGCGGGGTGCACTTTCACCCTTGCCATCACACGATCGGCCATAAGTGAATTCACCACATATAGTTCCTGGGTCATTCTGAGATAGAAAACAGCTGTCTCATGTCCTCAAAGTATGCCCAAAGATAGGTATTCTATTCTTTTAGTAAATTAGCATGAAAACAGATGGATTTACATAGCTTTGCAGGGTTAAAAGCCGAGATACTGATGGACGTATTGATATTCGAGTAAATGAGTTAATCTACATGGTGAAATCCCTTTTCAAATAACGATGCCTAGCCAATCAGGTCAGGTCTTTAACTGAAAAAGGGTAAAATACCTTTAGTCGGCGTTACAACGGTCATGAACACATGGGTTATGTTGACAAAATGTTTTTTGCCGAGATTAATTGAGGCAATTAAAAGTTGTTCTGAACATTGCAAACAGTTTTCATACTCCATATGAGTAAATATTGTAAGCTGGCCATGGAGGACAAGCCCATCTAATTGCTGTTACTAGTTTGACAGCTCTGACTACATGGGCCTCATGCAAATTAGCTAAAAATATTTTGGCGTGCCTGCAGCGATGGATTGACGGTAGGAGAGGAGGTGCTGTAAGCAGCTTGACACCTTAATAGTCATGCTTTTGCCCTGCCCCCTCCCTCGTAGAGGCCGGGCTGGATGACATCATCTAGTATTGTGCATTAGTGACATCATGCATTGTTTTAGTACTTCGGGTACAAATGTCACACGAGAGCTGATCAGCCCAGGTTATGCTCAGCTGCCCAAATGACCTGACCAGGATGAGTATAAAAACGATAAGTGATCTCCCTAACGTCTGTATCTTCATGCCTGTCTCCTTTCATGTCTGCAAAATTTTTTAGGCAGAGATCTTTTCTTGGGAATTTGAACCAACCGATGCAGCCCGATACCCTTTTATCATGTATCTTTATTTTGCTTGTTTAACTCATTTCTTTCAACAACAGGATGTCATGCTGGTCATGCAACTTATAGGCTGCTGCATGGAGTGGCGTCACCTGGCGGTGTCTACAAGGAAGAGCTGAAGACGTTCGATCAGTGCTTGGTTGTCTGTCAGACTGACCCACAGTGTGTCGGATTTGATTATAACAAGATGAACAACGCGTGCTACATTCACAAAATAGAACCAAACCTCGGAATCTATATGACTGGTGATGACAAAATGAGCTTTGAACATGTGGAGATGAAGTATTACTGTCGACATGGTTTGTATTATAATCTTAACAGCATTATTTTACAAATTTCTACTGACACTGCGCTGTGATATTAATGGGGTATATATTGCTATCATACTGACACCAGCGAATCAGATCATCCTTTAGAGATCACCAATCAATTAGATCATCTGTTTGACAGGTGCGCTGTAAGTAAGTAAGTAAGTAAGTTAGTATGTATGTAAGTAAGTATGCTATTAAGTAAGTAATAATAATGTGCAATATCTTGTCTTGGTTTTGTTGACAAAGAACTATCCAGATTACATTGAAGCTGTTCAGTTTACACAGTACTGACAGAGTTCCTTGCATGGGGAAGTTGCCAAAGCAGAGGCTAAGTTGAAACCGTAATCATGGCGCGTGGTTGTTGCTGGTGAAGTCGTGGTGCCATATCTGGCAAATCTGATAACATGTATGCTAATCCATGGACAGTGTGCGGAGGACCTGTTAATTGCAACAATAGTATCACTTCCAAAAGATACCATGGCAAGTCTGTCAGAATAAACAAGTATAGAGGAATCTCCTTGGCATCTTGCATTGTCAAAATACTTGATCTCATCATCCTAGATCGATACTCAGATGGATTAAAGACATCGGACTTACAATTTGCTTTCAAATAAGGCCTTTCAACTTCTATCTTGTTAAAGCAACTGTGGCATATTATAACAACAGAGAATCTGATGTCTTCTTATGTTTACTAGACGCAACGAAAGCTCGCTATAGGATTCACTTTGGTACACTTTTCGAGATACTGATGAAACGAAATCTACCACTGACTATGATCAGAAGGCTTCTGAACATGTATGAGCATCAAATGCTGCGTACCTCATATCAGACTATTTTAAATGATACTGTCACCACTTCTTTTTACTCTATATTTGAGTATGTGGGAGTGGCTGCATATGCGGACGACTTGGTGTTGCTAAACTTGTCCAACCAGACAAGGACTGCAGAAAATGATTAGCAATTGCAAAGAATTCGGCGCAAAAGGTGGAGAGAATTCCATGTGACCCTGAAAGATGCAGACATAAAATGAAAAGCAGTTTAAAACATCTGGGACAGGTATTTAGTCATTACTTATGAGAGACAAGTGAAATAGAGAGCTAGAGGTCTGACCTAATCAGGCGTTTTAGCTATGTGTGTGCCAGCTACAAGTCAATTTCCTGCGATGGAGCCGTCTGGATGACAGGAGTATCAGAACTATTTCTACTACTGGAATGTGTGTGACAGGAAAATCTGGCATCTTAGTAGGCTGATCCACAGGATCCTACCCAGAATTTGTGAAGAATTTTCTGATTGAATGGCAGATATGGCATAGGTTTTCAGGCCTAATGAAGGCCACACAAAGTGGTCATAGTGAACTGATGAGCCAACTGACAAGAATTTTCTTAAATGATGAGCTTAGCATAACAAAGAGGAACATTCATATATTTGCAGGAAATCTGGTGCTGAACTACACAATATCTACACACACAGAAACGGTGCTGTGTTTATGCCAAAATACATTTCTACACCTGAGGTGACCGCTGATGCCACAACTGTTATAGAATGTGCACTCACCAGCTCTACAAAATATATATGCCATAGACTCTTTCACAACACATAAACTGATAACACTAAGAGACTTCTTTTGCGAAAGCTAACCTTCAACACCTTCATGTTAATTGTTATATATTTAAACTTTGATTAATCAAAAATTTCAATAAATTGGGCATATTGTACGATTATATATATATATATTACCATGAAAGAAAGATGAACTTGTTTTCCTTAAATGCCATAAATTTAAATTTGTATTCTACATGTTTCAATTTTGCCTTGTAGGTTGCAAGCCTGAGTTTGTCACAAAAGAGTCATTCGGGTCTCCTAATGGTGTCCAACAGATGGACATTACAACAGAGGATGAATGCAAAAAGAAATGCGCAAGTGATGAAAATTGTTTGGCGGCTGATTTTGATGACAGCAATAAAAAGTGCACCATCCATTATGAGGAGGATGATTTGAAGAAAAAACTGACATTAGACTTCAAGGACTACATTCGCTACTATCTCATAGCTCGATGTCCTGGTAAGGCTTTTCCTTCAATTTTTAGCTCTTCTGTCTGACTAACAGACGAGGTACTGCTTTCGCTTAATAGTCACATGGCATGCTCGGTTTTGTAAGACAATAGTTACAGGTAATTGAGTGATCAATCGACTAAATTTGTTGCATACAAAGCGCTCGTTTGATGAAACCTTTACTACTGCTGTTCCATCTAGAACCCCTTCACCAAAAAGGCACAAAAAAAAAGAAGCTGTACAACAGGGTGCTGCTCATTTCTGCACTAAAAGATACAAAAATAGATCCAGTGTAAGAGACTTGATGAACTCACCTAACTGGGTCCCTCTTGAGCTGACACCATAAAATCCAACTCACCTAGACAAGCCACCAGCATGAATATGAAGTTCCATCAGCCAGAATCAATCGGTACATTTAAACAGAGCTTCTTCCCCAGGACTATCAGACTATGAAATAAACTGCTGGCTAGATTTACCAAGACCCCCGGAATTGACATCTTTAAGCGGGGGCTACTACAATATAAAATCTAACAAAATATTTTATTCCACTTTTATCTTCCTTCCTTTTCAAATATCCTCTTTCCTATAGCTTCCATTATCCTGCATCTCCTTAATGTTCATGCTTTATCAATAGGTATAAAGCTCATGAGTGAGATTGCCCCTAACATTTAGATGTTGACATGGAGTTATTACGTACCCCTGATGGGGGTAAAGTGCTATTATGTCTCTTTGGGTGACCAACTCTTCACCAAATTTAGTGGTTCAATAATGTTGTTTAAATTTTATGGTTGCTTGGGTATTAACCCCTATGTAATGATCTGATCTTCATCAAATTTGGTTTCTCTATTATTCCGGGCATTCCTCATGTTTTCAAACTTTTTCCATTGGGTAAAATGTGAATGTAAGTTATTGGTTTAATAAATTTAGTTAATAATCAGTAGCATGCTTTTCGTTTCTGGGCGCCGCTGTCTTAGCCAAAGGCTTATCACAATTCATCTCGTCAAAATCTTATTAACTAAGCTAACAAAATCAAGGAACGCTCTCATATCTTCACCCAACCATCCATCCCAATTACTTAATTGATCATCTCTCGTTTATTTTTGATTATTATTAAATATCCAAATGATCTTCCATTTAAGCAAAAATATGTGAGTATCATTTTTGCCTCAGTTTATTATTCCTTTTGTGTTCAGTTTGATGATTTGTAATACTTAAGATACTTAATTGTAAGATGTTCATTTCTTTTGTGTTTATTTGATGATTAATAACACATTTATAAGAGCTTAATCTCATTTAAGAGGTTTGTCAAATATATAAGATTTCTTTGATAATAATGTTAAACCATTTATTAATATATAGCCTTGGTAACTTAGTTGTAAGAGATTACAATTTCCAACTTGTGTTGCCATGTTTTGGGCTTCCACAGTGAACCATACGTTTTGGTGATGGAGACGTTTTTGGGGGTTTTGGCGATAAAAGCATTTGTAAGACGTTTTAGAGACAATTGTTAATAATATGACATCATGACAACATCCAGATGATGTGCCCACCAGTGTCGGGACAGGAAATTTACTAAAGACCAAGACAAAACCATACTACACACGTTTTGAGCATGTAGTTGAGACGTAGTACTTTCAAGCTTACTTACATCCATTTCTAATGCTATTATGAACTACGTCTTTGAAACGTTTTGATCACTGGTGACGTCACAAACATCCGGGTCCTTGATTAACAGAGACGCACAGACGACAAGAGGATCGAGCAGCTGAGCAAAGTTACAGCCTGTATGATAAGTTTACCTGAATTTTAGGTCGCCATTTTATCCACCGCTGTCACCATGTAACAAGTTATTGAGTTTATATTTTATTCCAGAACATAAGTGTTAGAATAGAGCATGTGTGGGAAAGACTAAAATGCTTTACTATGACAATGTTGACTAAAGTACCTAACATATGACAGCGATGGGTCACGGTTTACACTATTTCCGAAAATTATCTTTTTTATTTGACCTCAATTTAGACAGGAATGATTGTCGACCATAATGTTAATTTTAATATTAATAGAAATTTCTATGGTGACAACATTCTTGAGACACCTGCCATATTTACATTTCACCGTGCTGTGAAAACGTGCTAGTTATCTAACAAAAACGTTTCAAACATGGTTAAAACGTTCTGCAATTGAAAAAAGAACGTCTAGAACTCGTATTAGTACTGAGGCACGTGCGTGTTATGTCTTCTAGACATCCTAAGTAGATATGTCTGTCGTTTTTGGGCAGTTTTTTTAAAGTTCTTAACCTGTGAACAATAGTAAACAAACACGTTTCAAAATTGTAACACTTTTTGGGTGATGCAAACGTTTGGGTCACTGGCAACTTGCTCACAAGGGGGAGTGCAAGGCGGGGTGCACTTTCACCCTTGCCGTCACACGATCGGCCATGAGCGAATTCACCACATATAGTTCCTGTGTCATTCTGATAGAAAACAGCTGTCTCATGTCCCCAAACTATGCCCAAAGATAGGTATTCTATTCTTTTAGTAAATTAGCATTAAAACAGATGGATTTACATAGCTTTGCAGGTTAAAAGCTCAGATACTGACGGAGGTATTGATATTGGAGTAAATGGGCTAATTTACATGGTGATATTCCTTTTCAAATCACTACGCTGGGCCAATCAGGTCAGGTCTTCAAGTGAAAAAGGGTAAAATACCGTTAGTCGGCATTACAACGGTCATGAACACATGGGTTTTGTTGACAAAGTAATCTGTTTGCTGAGATTAATTGAGGCAATTAAAAGTTGTTCTGAACATTGCAAACAGTTTTCATACTCCATATGAGTAAATAATGTGAGATTCTATGGAGGACAAGCCCATCTAATTGCTGTTACTAGTTTGACAGCTCTGACCACGTGGGCCTCATGCAAATTAGCAGAAAATATTTCGGCGTGCCTGCAGCGATGGATTGACGGTAGGAGAGGAGGCGCTGTAAGCAGCTTGGGTCACTGGGTGCAGCTGAGTCGTGTTCTAGTCGTGTTCTAGTTGTGTTTGCATTGTGGTTGTGTATGTAAGTGAGAATGTGTGCAACCAATAACTGGTTTTTCCCTTTGTCCACACTGTTAAAACAGTTGTCTCCGTGTTGCCTCTTATTATTAAATGTAATTTATTGATTTAATAAATTTAGTTGATAATCAATAGCATGCTTTTTTTCCGGATGCAGCCGTCTTAGCTATAGGCCAATCATAATTCATCTCATAATCCTATTAAGTAAGCTAACAAAATCGAGGAACACTTGCTTTCTCCTCATTCGCTCTCATACCTTCATCCACCTACCCATCCCTATTAGTTTAATTGATCACCTCGTTTATTATTATTTATCCAAATGATCTTCAATTTTAGCAACAACCTGTGAGTATCTTTTTGCCTCAGTATACTATTCCTTTTGTGTTCAGTTTGATGATTCATAAACTTAACACGCTTTTAAGATGTTCATAACACATAAGATACTTGTAAGCTTTATCTGATTTAAGAGGTTTGTCAAGTATATAAGATTTCTTTGATAATAATGTTAAACCATTTAAGCCTTGGTAACTTAGTCATAAGAGATTACTATTTCCAACTTGTTTTGCCATGTTTGGGGGCTTCCACAAGAGCAATCAGCTGAGTTGTGTTTGCATTGTGTTTGTGTATGTATGTGAGAATGTTCGCAACCAATCAGAATGGTTTGTCACTTTATAATGGTCTCCTTGTTGTCTCTTGTTATTAAATGTAATTTATTGATTTAATAAATTTAGTTAATAATCAGTAGCATGCTTTTCGTTTCCGGGAACACCGTCTTAGCTATAGGCCAATTATAATTCATCTCCTCATGATCCTATTAACTAAGCTAACAACATTGAGGAGCACTTGCCTTCTCCTCATCCGCTCTCATATCTTCACCCAACCATCCATCCCAATTACTTAATTGATCATCTCTCCTTTATTAATATTTATTATTAAATATCCAAATGATCTTCCATTTTAGCAACAACTGGTAAGTATCATTTTTGCCTCAGTATAATATTCCTTTTGTGTTCAGTTTGATGATTTGTAACACTGAAGATACTTGTAAGATGCTCATTTCTTTTGTGTTTATTTGATGATTAATAACCCATAAGATACTTGTAAGCTTAATCTCATTTAAGAGGCTAACAAAATCGAGGAACACTAGCTTTATCCTTATTCGCTCTCATGCCTTCATCCACCTACCCATCCCTTTTACTTTAATTGATCACCTCTTTTATTATTATTTATCCAAATGATCTTCCATTTTAGCAAGAACCTGTGAGTATCTTTTTTGCCTCAGTTTACTATTCCTTTTGTGTTCAGTTTGAAGATTCATAACACTTGTAAGATGTTCATTAAGTTTGTGTTTATTTGATGATTAATAACACATAAGATACTTGTAAGCTGATCTCATTTAATAGGTTTGTCAAATATATAATATTTCTTTGATAATAATGTTAAACCATTTAGTAATACAGTCGACCCTCATTCTTTGAACTCATTCATTGCATTGTCATCAGTTTGTTTGAATAGCAATTAATAAATAAACCACTGGTTTGCACTAAAATTTTACAAAAAAAGTTCAAGGGTAATTAACTTGTATTAACTTATAATAGGACATGATTGTGACAGCACAAGATTTAACAAAATAAAAAATAAAAATAATAATTTAAAGTTTTTGGTTACTGCATAGCACAGTTCCACCAGCTAATGCCGGCTTTAATTTATTGTCTGATTACTATTAATAAAATAGATATTGGCATGATATGATCATGATGTGATGTGACATAACATTATATTATTAATTCTCATATAATTATTGTGTTTGAATGATTAAACGGTCGGCTTCTTCATGTGCACTCACATGTACCACGGATAAGTCACCGATTTCATAATCCTATTAAGTAAGCTAACAAAATTGAGGAACGCTGGCTTTCTCCTCATTCATTCTCATATCATCACCCAACCACCCATCCCAATTACTTTACTTGATCATCTTTCCTTTATTAATATTTATTATTAAATATCCAAATGATCTTCCATTTCAGCAACAACTGGTGAGTATCATTTTTGCCTCAGTTTACTATTCCTTTTGTGTTCAGTTTGACAATTTGTAACACTGAAGATACTTGTAAGATGGTAATTTCTTTTTTGTTTATTTGATGATTAATAACACATAAGATACTTGTAAGCTTGATCTCTTTTAAGAGGTCGGTGAAATATATAAGGTTTCATTGATAATAATATGAGCAAAGCTCCGCCGCCGCAGGCAGCGAGTGCAGCTCACTTCCCGTAGACGATAGGCTACACAGTGGACAAGTCAACCGGAACTGGTTAAAAAATTGATTTCACTTATTATCGCTGTTCAAAAATACATGTAATCCTATGGAAGATCAACTTATTATCGTTTTTTTTTGCCAAATGGTCCAGAACGAGACTACGTCATCATGTCATAACAACGTCGTCGGTTCAAAAGTTGCGATGTCCATAATTTCGTAACGAATACACATCCAGCTTGAAACTTGGAGAAAACTTGTTTCTCTAACTGTAAAAATTCTAACTATGACTAGAAATAGCGTTTATTTAAGGGGAACTCACCAGATATGAATAAGAAATCATCTTGAATCAATCACGCTCGCGTCAACGACATTGTAAGTTGGTCCCCTCCTTCCGCACAAGTGCATAGGAGTCGGTCTTGGCCGCCATTAACCACGTGACTTTCAGTCAGGATCTTGACTGTTTTCTGATTGGCTGATTGTTTTCTGGTGTTTGATTGGCTAATTGTTTAGGGGCGTGTCCAAGTCAACCTACCAGAGAGCACGACGCAATGACCAATCATAGCCCTGCTTATCCTCTGCCAATCTCAAACCACGAAAGAAATGCTAGCGACCAGTCTCACTACAGTGTAGGAGACTGCGGTTCCAGTGCTAACGACATTGTTGCGATGACGTTTTATCACACCAGGGGGCAGTTGTAAGCGATCGCAGCGCCCCTGGCGGCTTAGAAACGCATTACAATTATCTGACTTCTTTTACCTCTAAAAAAAATCTATTGTCCGATTTTGAAAATTTAAAAACCTACATGAAGTCCAATTAATAGTTGAGAATAACTAATGGGCCACTATTTCTGTTGGATGAAAAATTCCCCACCAGAAATATTCAGGGCATACTAAATTTGTGTGACATTATTACTAAAAATAAATCTTACATTGAAAATCCAGACTAAAACATTGGAAACACACTGGGTATGATGGCCTGAAAAACTAATACTTAAATTATTTATTGTAAATTAAGACTAAATTGTTGTGCATAAGTGGCCATGTGTAATGGTAAAAAATATCAAAAGACAAGAAAGCAGCATTTGTATATATATAATTACTTGAATGTGCTAAATCTGGAGACAGAGTAACTTTAAGACATAAATATAATATAGCTTCGCTCACTTCTGTCATTGACAGCTACATATTATTATGAGCGAAGCTCGTCACGGCCGTGGGCCATGAGCGAAGCTCACTTCCCGTAGACCAGTGGCTACACAGTGGACAAGCCAACCGGAACTGGATAAAAATTTATTTCACCTATTATCGTCGTATTAATCGCATCATTGGCCAATCACAGCGCCTGTTACTTTGATTTCACCTATTATCATTGTTTTCATCGCGTATCATTGGCCAATCACAGCGCCTGTTACACTCACTTTAGTTATTCAGAACGAGAGACTATGACATTACGTCATAACAACGTCGTCAGTTCAACAGTTGCGATCTACATAATTTTGTAACAAGTACAGTGCTAGAAATGTTTAATGAAGAAGAACCCACCAGACGCGAGAAACTCCAACAAACATTTTCCGATGACGTTTTATCACACCAGGGGGCAGTTGTGAGCGATCGCAGCGCCCCTGGCAGCTGAAGTGCATTACAATTCCCTGACTTCTTTTGCCTCTTAAATTGTTATCTATTGTCCGATTTTGAAAATTTAAAAACCTACATGAAGTCTAATTAAAAGATGAGAGATTGTAACATTTAAAGCTGCACTGTCTGTCAAATTTGCAATTTGCTAAAACTCATCAAATAGTTGAAAATAACTAATGGGCCAATATTTCTGTTGGATGCAAAATTCCCCACCAGAAATATTCAGGGCATACTAAATTTGTGTGTTAACTAATGATTTTATCAGATATTATTAATAAAAATAAATCTTACATTGAGAGAAAATCTAGACTAAAACATTGGAAACACACTGTGTCAGTATAGTCTAGATTCCAGTTAAAGAAGGACCAATGCTGTAATGAGGTTCAGAGCAAGGCCGCCATTAGTTTATTGAACATTTACACCAGATGTCACTTAATCGAAGTACTACAACAAAGTGCCCCCGGTGGCGTGGTATCTCTTTCTGTTTGCTTAACAACAAACGTAGACAATGGGCTACTGAACTACCATAACTAGAAACATAACATAAACTTAGAAGATAAGCTAACTGTTAAAGCTAACAAGCTACTGTTTGATCATGACTAAGAAGGAAACATAGAAACAAATAAATCCCTAAACCCTAACAAGCACTTCAGCTATAATAAGTAAGGACATCAAGAGTATGCAAACAGACATAATACCATTCGAGACTCTCCTCAGAAGGCAGTATTCGCTGGTGATGAAATCAGTTATCAGCTCAAGCAGGCTGATAATGTTTTCCGCTTCAGTGATCATTAGGGAGTAATAACTATTTAAACACTGAAGGATTTGTGACAACTAAGGCAAACAATAAACACTCTTGTTAGTAACAGCTATATAATTGAAAACAAATGGCAACATTTAACACTATTAAAACTGCTTTATTATGACTACATATAAGAACACCTCAATATAAGACCACCTCACAATTCAGCCCACCTCACTATTTGGACACCTCACTATTAAAACCACTTCATTATCAAAGCTGTATCACTACCATAAGAATACCTCGATATAAGGACATTTCACAATTAAGACCACCTCAATATAAGATCATCTCACAATTAAGACCACTCCACTACTATACAAACACCTCAATAAAAATCCACCTCACAATTAAGACCACCTCGCTATTTAGACAACTCACTATTACGCCCACTTCATTATTAACACCACATCACTATCAAGAATACCTTAATACAAGACTACCTCACAATCAAGACCACCTCAATCTACTAGTGAGACACTTCAATGTTAGAACCACTTCAGTATCAAAATATTAGAACACCACAATATAAGACAATGTCACAATAAAGACAACTTATCATTAAGACCCGCTCATGATTAAGCCCACCTCACGATTAAGACCACCTCATATTTAAAACCACTTCATTATGAAGACCACCTGTTAAAACCACATCACTATAAAGACTCATGAAGACCACCTCACTATTAAAAGCAGAAGGCTGATTCAGGCTTATCACACCTCATCATTTAGGCACTAACTTTGGAAAAAACTTGACCATTGTATCTAAATTACTATTAATTCTGTCATTAAGACCACTCAAATTTGCATTAAATGGGCAGGGTTTACATCTGTCCAAATTTTCATAACAGCAAGAATTTGATAATAATATTTAGATTTTTATTTCTATGATTTTGAAAATGAAATTGATCTACATACCTGACCATTCAATGATATTGTGAAAAATATAAGATCCATGTGCAGTGGAGTACTATTGCCTCTGATACACTCATTGCAGACAATACCTATTCTGTTTAAAATCAACCAACTGACGACAAACAACTAACAACAATCAATTCTAAGAGGGATTAAGTGTCTGTTTAAATGTGTTTTAAGTTGTCTACTCTCAAAGTATTAGTGAGTTATTGCCCTTGGAGGCTGATTCAGGCTTATCACACTCGAGCGCTCATGCGCTCTCGTGTGATAAATCCTGAATCAGCCTCCCGCGGGGCAATAACTATCACTAATACTATAGTGGTACAAAGGACTACTGCACACAGAACAGGGAAAAGATAAACAATGGTTAAACAAACGCTACCACAACTGTGTAACATTGACAAAACACTATATGATCGGAGATACATTCTTGAAACAGGACTATACCTACGACAAACATGAACAGGATAACACTACTTTAACCCTAAAGTACATAAACATATGAAAACAGGATTATATTCATAATACATGTGGTGGAACTCAATTTATAAAAAGCAGTGCAAGCACAACAACTGCTAGTAGTCCTGTAGATAGCCTCCCACACATAGAGAAACATACATTTTAAATATTTCTTTACTTGTTTATTTGTCTATTTGTCTATGTATGTTTCAAACAATGTCTGTATATGAAATGTGTGTCTCTTTGTGTAAATAAATGTCTTTGTCTGTCTGATAAGAGGGCCGCTTAGATGTGCGTTCCGACCGCCTGGGCTGTACTCTATTGGCATTAGGTGTGTCCGTTGGATCGTCTGGCGGGTCAGGTAGGGTGGGGGTATCCAACAGTGTAGGAGCAGCTGAAGGGGTCTGACTCTCTAGTGGGGGGGGGGGGGGCTGAGAATGGGGGGAATGACAGGGCTTACAGGGGCACACCCTGAAGGGATGAGAAGGTCACTGGGAATGAGGTCGTCTGGTACGTCCTCTGCGGAGGTGATGTTGTCCCGCTGATGAGCATGAGCAGGTTCCTGGAGCGTGCTGTCCTTGGGTACCACGTAGCACTCCTGCATACGCACTTTATATGAAGCACTCCTGAATTGGTTGCCAAAATACTTTCGGACATGACACCAGACCCCATCGCATGAGGTTACAAGATATCTGTCTCTAGCACGTGTCTTGTCTGTGTCACTGCACAAGTACACTAAATCTCCCACCTGTACTTTAGGGGGATCACCAGGGATGGAATTGGGGAATTTGTTTTTCAGGCTGTGCGGATGATTGGCAAGACGGTAGTTATGCTGCTCTAGGCTCTAGGCTCAAGGCAGAGTCATTGACCGCCAACTGCTGATTGGAAAACATATCCCTCTGAAACCACATTTCACAAGCAGACAAGCCTCTCTCTCGCACACGGGCATTCAACGTAGCCACTGCCACAGCCAGCATGGATGCATTGACAGGGCCACCGGAGGGTTCAAGGCGTACTAATTCCTGCTCCAACTCTTGGATGCCCTTTTCGGCAACAGGGTTTTTGTTTTGACATTTTGGGGGAGCCGTCATCAAGTATAATAGGGTATGGTTGCAACAGATTGGAGCGTTGTAATTTCTGAAATCTCGGGGCAGGATCGACGCGAATAACCAGGGGTGGGCCATCCAGTGGAACCATATCAATACACAAGCAAACAATAGCATCTTACACTGTGTTGGCTGACTCGTCCTGAATGATGCAAGCCTTGGTGAACGACGTGACACATTCACGCACTACAAGGATACATTGGCGATTGCTGCAAAGAATATCTGCTGCACCAGTGCCCCCAATGTCTTTCGCGGGCTCAGTGCTGAAGGTGTGGGTAAGAGTGCCTGGTACCTTCTTAAGAGATGCGCATTGGTAACAGGAGCGACTGACCTGGTCAATGACGGTATCAAGATCTAGTGCATAGAAGTACCTCTTCACAACCTTACGCAGTTGGTGATTGGTTGGATGGTGGAGTTTCAAGTGTAAGGCAGTGAGCAGACCCTCTACAACAGATCGGGGGATTACAATGCATTCAGTAACCGTGGTGAAGGGGTGATCCTCCCGGACTACTAGCAAGCCATCACGTGCAATGATGACTACATTCAAGTAACGCTTAACATCCCGTATTTTAGTGGCTTGCTTGGATGGACGAGTGCCTTGCTGAAGGTGGGCCAGGACGCGGCAGAGGTCTGGGCACTCAGACTGTGTTGTGAGCCATGCGGGATGGCTCGTGAAGGGTAACCGAGTGGTGCCGGACTCAATTTCTCCTACAGTGAGGTAGTGTACTGCACTGGACTCCTGGGTGGCGATGAAAGTGCAGATCTGACACTGAGGGTGATTACATTCTGGCGCGTTACGGCTGGCAAAGTCAGATGGCAGGTTGGATTTGCCCGAGAGATTTAACACTGACACCTGGTATCGGCTGACATCGCTCAGAAAAGTGGAAAGTCTGGCACTACAGGAGAACTCGCCACGGCATAACTTTTCATACACCTGGACGCAAGGTTAACTATCGGTGAGCACATATGGTGTTTTCTTGGTTTGGATGAGGTATGGGCTGAAGTGTTTGATGGCAGCAGATATAGCCAGGGCCTCTAGTTCGCAAGGTAGCCAGGTCACTTGTCGCTGATGCAGCTTAGCACTGAAATATCCTGCCAAGCGTGTTTTATCTTGTCTAGTGACATACATGGTAGCCCCGATGCCATGGAGCTTTGCTGATCCATCTGTAACAATCCATACCTGGTCTGCCCCGGGATTGTTCCGCATTGATTGACAAATGTCACATTTCTGCACTAATGCTTCTAACTCTTCATCTAACTTTGGCCACCAAAAGTAACCTCTGGCTATTCTTTTCATGGCTACAATGCCCATATGTTCTGCATGTAACTCAGCGAGCATTTTATCCCGCAGCTCCATCAGAATAACTACTCTAAGACCCCATAATAAACACCCATTCTCTACAGAAAGCTCATTTCTGTGCCTAAAATAGGGTTCAATGAACTGGTCGGTTGGATGGTTTGGCCACCCATGCAACACATAATCATACACTTTGGTTAATACTGAGTCTTTGGAAATAGCTTTCTGCACATCACTAGAATCAACTGGCAAAGTATCTAAAGTTATACAATTCATTTCCGGTGCAGTTGGTGGTTTCTTGTTTGGGTCAGAAAATCGCGAAAGACCATCTGCATTACCATGATCAGAACCCTTTCGGTATGCTATCTCATAATCATAAGCTGAGAGAATAATACTCCGGCGTTGAAGTCTTTCTCTAATTGAGAATAATTGCACTCTGCAAAGAACGCGATGCCATAGCCACTGGACGTTCAGTCCCATCATCCATAACATGAGTCAACACAGCACCTACGCCATAGGCAGATGCATCACAAGCTAACCTCATAGGCTTCTTCACATCGTAAGGAGTAAGACAACTATCTGCTGTAATCAACATTTTGCATTTATCAAATGCTAACTGACACTGTTTTGACCACTGCCAACTGATGTCTTTTAACAATTGGTTCAAGGGATACAATACTGCAGATAACCCCTTGATGAACTTTCCATGGTAGTTTACTAAGCTTAAGAAAGCTTTCAATTCAGACACATTGCTTGGTACTGGTGCATTCTTTAAAGCTTTGACATTATCCTCAGAAGGATGAATACCATGTGTGTCAACATGGTGTCCAAGATAGTCAATTTGAGTCCTTCAACCAAAGTATCATCAACCTTGATACCATACAAAGGCAACTCTACAACATCATAGTCTGCATCACTGTCTCTAATTTCATCAACTGCTGACAGTCTCTTGCTCCAATTCTTGTACGTCTTGTTCGCCAACTTGGAACTATCTGCCTTGGACTGTTGATACTGGTGCACTGCTGCACAGCGGGCTTGTACATGTCCTTTTTGCTGACACTTATGACATTTGCACATTTTATAATTACACCGGAACCATTTGGCCACATCTCCAACACATCAGCCCAGCGTTGACGTTCGACTGTCTCCAAAACGTTGGCTTCTGAAAAACCTTGTTGACGGAAGCCTGGGCTTGGCCAATTGAACTCGTGCTGGCACTTGTACGATCCAACTCCGCACATGTAGTCATGGCTGTTTTGATGGTTTGAGCCATTCCAATGGCCTTATTAAATGTCATAGTTTTTTCTTGTACCAATCTGTCTTGGATTTTTGGGTGATTTAACCCCACAACTAACTGCATCCACAATGCAGAATCAAGGAAATCGCCAAACTCACAAGTTGAAGTCAACCTTTTCAATTCTAGGGCAAAATCAGAGATTTTCTGATCTGGTTTTTGAACTCTTTTCCCAAATTCATATCTTTCAAATACCAATAGTGGAGCAGGCTTATAGTGGTCATTTAGCTTCTTGATAATTTTGCGGTATGAAAATTCATCTGGTTTCTGAGGAATGCTCAAATTCTTCAGTGTTTCATATACTTTTGGGCCACATGCTGCTAAAAACACATTTTTCTTTTTACCATCAGCAATGTCATTTGCCACAAAATAATGTCCCAGACGATCTACATAATTTTCAAACATCTCAATTGACGGATCGATTGAACCCAGTTTTCCTACTGGCATGTTGCTTGTGGGGCGGGCTAACAACCACTTGCTTAGTCTTGGCGAGGAGCTGTGTGTCGATCTTCAAACCCAGAAACGCAGGTATTTCCATGCTACATGTCTCGACAGTCCCATCAAAAAAAGCTCCATAACCAGTAAGTTGGTCCCCTCCTGCCGCACAAGTGTAGGAGACTGCGGTTCCAGTGCTACATAACCAGCGGTCCATCCTCGTCTCCATTGTTACGTCCGCTCAGTGGTGGACACTTTCATAATCAAGACGAAGTCATTCTTGACATTTTAGGCCTAGCACTGGAACCGCAGTCTCCTACACTGTAGTGAGACTGGTCGCTAGCATTTCTTTTGTGGTTTGAGATTGGCAGAGGATAAGCAGGGCTATGATTGGTCATTGCGTCGTGCTCTCTGGTAGGTTGACTTGGACACGCCCCTAAACAATTAACCAATCAAACACCAGAAAACAATCAGCCAATCAGAAAACAGTCAAGATCCTGACTGAAAGTCACGTGGTTAATGGCGGCCAAGACCGACTCCTATGCACTTGTGCGGAAGGAGGGGACCAACTTATTTTAGGCCTTGCCGTTTATTCCATTTCTGTTCCATACAACATTCACAATCTAGCCATCGTAGCACCACTCTTAGAACATCGACAAATCAATACAAATTGGCGGGAATACATTACACTCATCACACGAGATAATTATGAGATCACTGCGAGATCAATCTGTAATTGCATATTGATCTCGCAGCGATCTCGAAATTTGATACAACCTGTGAGATCATGTTGACATCTTTGTGATATAATTTCATTTCTTTTTTGACATATAATCGTAATACCTGAAATTAGGTTCAAATTACATGACCAAATCCACCTACATTTTGCTTAATTGTAGATGATGCCATAGCACATGTGCACACAATGTCCAGCAGACATCCACCAGGCGTCACCACAGGTGAAAACAAATGGCGATCTCATGGTGATATCAATCAGATATCAATATGATGTGAGAGTATGAGATCATTATGAGATCAAATTTTAACCTCATGAATTTTAGACCAGTATAATATCATACATAGCTAAGCATTATGTCATGTCATGACTGGGTGCGTAGCTACGGGTTTACTTTAGAAGATGCTGCATGTGGTGCTTTTTTGTTTCATATAATTACATGCATCTGTGTTTTACTTTTGTATGTGCAATATATTGAAGGCCCGTAGCCAGCTGCTAGCGTTGGGTGGGTCTTTTTATAAAAATGTGGACCTTCGATACAAATTTTGAAAATAGCATTCCCTGACGTGGACCAATGTGTGAACATGGATCAAGTTGGGTGGTCCTTTGACCCCCTTGGCTATGGGCCTGTATTGTTGCTGCCATGCAAAACCTTCTAATTATGAGCACAGGCCTTACAAATTACTCATTTGTACCTTGTGCAAATTTGTTGGGATTCTGCCGTTAATTTCAGTGGAAATTGTAACATTTTATTGGATTGCTGCTGAAACATTCAACAGAAATGCTAATCTTCTAGTCAAAAAATATTCAGTGACTTCGATAAAATTCTCAATTGCATTCTTGAGCCATCGCTATAAGAGGGGTCTACATGGGTCCCAAGAATAGAATGCGATGTCCCATATCGCTATTTCAGAGAAAATCTGATGTTCCAGGTCACTTTTTAACTAAATATATTACAACTAAGCATATATAAATATCGTCTGTCACTTTTTAAGGAGATATTCCTCTTATGTCCATCATTATTTAAGTGCTCCAGCATCACTTTGTCCCTAGTTAAGAAAGGCAATGTCGATTCAATTTTACCCTTGTAAGTAATGAAGCGAATCAGTGAAAAGAGCCGATTAAGGTATCGCTAGTTTCTCAACTGTACCTATCTTGTTTAAATGTCACAGCTTAACAAGATTTTGGTATAACGGTGACACTATATTTCAGTTATTTGTTGGTTTTTCAGCCTCAGCAGCTTCTAGACTCCTTGCACACTTGGAAAAAATGGTGATTGCATTGTTGAGTGCGCTCATCATCATGAGGAGAGACCTAAGGTGAGACTCCCCCTAAATTCTACCAGCTTTTGACAAAATTAATACTTTTGTTATTGGAGTATTTAGGTGAACACAACAAAGATTGAGCAAACAAAGTAATGGACATGGAATTTATTGAAATTTTTTTTTTTATGCAAGCCATCAATTGACATGCAACTTTGAACCACTTTTTCTACATTTTCTCGGTCACAAGTCATCAGAACTCCATCACGGAGCTTTATAGAGCATTATTATGACTATATACTTATATAATGGTCAGCTGTACAAAATAACATATGTATTGTATATACATTGTGATGCAAAAATCAACGCGCATTCTTAAATCATTGATGAAAAAAAAGTATTATCTAAACCTTATTTACTGCATCACAGTTCATTACAGGTGGAGATGGCTAAATTGACGAAACTAAGTCTGTAGAATCACTTTTAAATCAAACTTCTACGGTAAAAATTCATAATTAATTATTCCTTTAAATACTTTAAAAAATAATTGCATTTGTAGTTGTTCACTGTAGGCTTATTGTATCTACCATCCAAGATACCCTAAAGGTGTTTTTTAAAATTACATTTTACCATTTTAACCATGTGCCATAATAACATACAATTTATCATTCAGTTGAATAACTTATGTGAATAACAGTGCATATTTCATAGAAAGTTGCTCATTTTTACATGAACTCAGTTCAACTGTACAAAAGAAGGAAAAATCACATTCAAATCAGCGGAATTGCATTACGTTCATGATGTGTAATAAATTAATGCAAACTATTTTACAAAATTAACATCGAAATTGCACAATGGAGCGTCTATACAAAACCAACAATTCTTTCCAAGAATCATTTTAAAAACCCCAAAACTTCAGGAAAATTGGACTTCCTTGAAGAGTAAGACGCCACATATTATACCTTTTAACCTCAGTATTTAAAAAACAACCTTGGAAAACATCGACAAATATTAAATATAAAATGTAAGCGCGAAGATGATCCACATCTTTTCTTAAATATTATTAACAATACATAACAACAAACGTGATATGAAACAGACAACCACTTGGTTTATGTCATTGGTGATAACAAAACACTTTCAATTTTGTTTCAGAAAGACATCTCATATTCAAAGTTTTTAAATATACGGTTTTGATTAGTCAAAACAGTGATAAAAAAAAATTGCACAATAAAATGTTTAATTATCCAGTTTTGATTGTCCACATTTATAACTGACCCTTGAAAATAATTAATTGCACGGAACATAAGTTAATTATATAATGTACAAAATATAAGTTGAGTTCATTGTCACATATCAGTGCTTTTATAACTCTAGTACTAGTGTCTCTCTGTAGCATTAAACCAATTGCATCAATCACAGTTTGATTAAAGTCTTTGACATGAATCCAGTTGCTGTCTTTGTTGCTTTTATCTCAACAAAAATGACCACAGTCTCAGCAAGTCAACAAAAATCACATAAAAAAATATCCATGACAAATGACACATTGTCAGTGATAAAAATTATTGTGCTTGCACTTGCGATATCCATCTCTGGTACTTCTAACAAAAAGTTTATGACTCGAAAAATGAAGACGGCAGTTGCAGTCTTCGGCACTGATCAACCCGGTAGCAAATGGTCGATCACTGTATATGACTTAAAGGGCACTCTTCATTTCATTTACTCTAATCAACGGCAGTAAAGTCATCAATGAGAGCACCATTCGAAATGGGGGCTGGAGCGGTGGGGCTCATAGGGGTGTTAGCAGTGAGAGTCAGTTCCCCGCTGCCAATGGATTGGTTATCTTTATCATCGCCACTGAGGGTCGAGGCACCATCCGAGTGTCCGTCTGAGTTGCGGGTCACTCCAAGTAAGGACTGACCATCGCTACTTTCTAAATCTTCAGGTCGCTTGGTTAAGTCTGAATTTGAAAGATCTCCATTAGCCTTTGACTTAGATTGTCGCTTCTTTTTAGCAGTCCTAGTGGCGGATGTTGTTGTTTCTGTGTCTTCATTTTCTGAACTATCGGCAAAGTCGAGACCCAGCCGTAACTTAGCAATGTCATGGAAGGGATACCCCTCAATATTGATGCTACCCGTCATGGATGACGTCAAGAGAAGCCGGTCCTTATCAGCCTCCATGTCATCTGTGTCATAATCAGACTCCGTATCCATTGAGTGGTTTAAGGACAGAGAAGAGATGCTAGCCAACCTCTTGTTAATCTTGAGCTGCATCAACTGAAATACAAGTGAATACAATTATAATACCAAACCATATGTATACAAATTACCACAATTACTAGATTTGACAAGTCCCATGTTAACAATGTCATGATTCCCCATGCATAACTTGATATATTCAGTAAAAGCAATTCATATTAATATAACCCCCAATAAGGCTATTTAGTATTATACTTCCAAGTGCATATTCTCCTTCTTACATATTATTCATCCTTATTTATCTGGTAACTTTTAATACTACTTAATAAGAAATTATGTTACAGTATTATTCTATAACAGCTGATCTCTGATTGAGTGTAACATTTTGTAAATAATGTTGCCACTACATTTATGCACTAAAATTGAGGACCCAATGAGACTTTAATATATGTTAATAAAACTACTTTTGTAATCATAACCAGTGGAGTTCAACAGATGTTAGGTGTGCTGCTTATCTATGCTTACATGTATCAAGAGAAACTGAAATGATAAGTCCTGATATCCAAATCTTAAGTGTCGCGGTAGGCTTTATTAATTTATTGTTATTGAAGATGAAAGTTTATGGGAATCGATCATGAAAGGAACAAAGATTTCTTTTTCATTTGAATTATGATTATAAATGGCAGTACAAGCTGTCACCAAATAACCTTAAAATTTTGACATGTGCATTATTAATTCCGTAGTAATTACGTGCAATTGAAAATTATTATTTTTTGCTTGCACATGGCATATTCTGGATGTGATTGGTTGTCCAGCTTGTGACGCAATGCTGTGAATATGATATCAAGTAGGTACCATGAATGTCGCTTGATACAAGGACAGTAATGTCAAATGCAGTTTGTGTGCATGGGATGACAATGGTACATTTTGCTTCGACGAGAGTAGCCAGTTTAGTGCCCCTACCAAGGGGTGATCTGGATCATATGCTGGATTCCTAGATACTTAAAACTTTTCCAGTATATGCAATTAATGATGTCAGAATAATGTTAATCCATTAATTCATGTTTCCATTTCTATGTATTATCAGAACCTACATTAATAAGGCCAAAAGTGGGTCAATAGCGGGTTGAAATTGGGCCAACCAGACAATGAGTTGACTTGTATTTTGGGATGACATTTGTCCAATATGGACTAGCATAGCATAAGGATAACAGTGCTGTAAGTAGGTCAACACTGGGACGACCAGACAGTTGGCCTACAAAATATTTGACCAACATTCGGGTCAACAACAGGCCAACCAGTCTGTGAGCCAACATTGCCAACAGACAATGAGCTAACATTAGGCCAGCAGTGGGCCTTAATTGGTGCAGGTTCACTGAGCATGGAGCTACCACGTCCAAGAGCCCTCTACTTGTTAACAGCATATAATAACCAGTTCTGTTTTTGTTCATGCAATGTTTGCTGTGATCAGTTGCATCTCGCTGGTGGATTTAAATCAATTATAATGTTTCACGGTTTGATGACAGCCAAGATGTGTGTTTGTTGAAGCACGGCCACAATTGTGGGGCAGAACTCTCTAAGGCGGAGCATGACATCACATTGTGTCTGGCCAACAGAAAAATGCACTCTGATTCCACGTAATTATTATGGGGATAATAATAGTAGATTTTTATATTATTTGATCATTTTATCCATTCTGAGTGATGGGTTGTCACATTTGACGATTGCCTGCTCCTATGTGTGGCTACCGCTACCAGTTCTAAAACTCATGCTTTCATATGTTTGGGGGGGGGGGGGGGGGTATTTCCTGAGTATAGTACATTTAACAGGATGTCAATTAACTTCAGTGTGCCAGATTTTCTTAAGAAATGTAAGGGTGTATTCTACTTTGATTTAGTTTTGCAGTTTTTTCTATTACTTTATGAAAATAAGAATAGATAGTTTTGCTAAGTGCAATTACAACAATTAAACAGTGAATGTCTGAAAGAGAAAATTGTGTGGAATGAAATTAGGATAGGAGTTAGATGCCTGCTTAACCCATGCTTTTGGACATTGGTGTACATTGTATTACACTTGACATTTACCCTTTAAGTTAGAAATTTCTAAACAAACTGAAATAAATGAAACGAAACTTGGTAAAGAGCTAGAACAGTGAAACAATGGATTAAAATTAACAGGTAACTTTTTAAAGCAACTGCTAAAAATTTACAGAAAGTAAAGGAAGTTATTAATTTTAATTGTTGCTTCAATAAGTTACACAATTAGGTATTAGTAAGTAACGAAAACACAGCGAAACATGAACAGGCCTTAACAACTTCCCGATAACTTATTAAATTATATTTCTTCACTTAGAGACTTACCGTATGCCAAACCAAAATTCACTATTACCCAAAAAGAGCAATTTTTTGTAAACGATCAACAAACTTTAAGCAGCATGAAGCGCGAAGCACAGACAATCAACCACCATAGAAGTTTTCAAAGCACAATACATTCAAATATAATTACCAAACACCTCATTAATTGGGATAGGATTATAAACTAACTACATCGATAGTCAAGTCACGTATATTTACAGCAAAGAGATAACTAAGGTCTAAGGTCCGATTGATAGTCACTAGTCACACAAAGTGGAAAACTCTCTTTGTTGAATTTACCTCTTCTTGCAGGGAAGCTATTCTTGTTTCCAGTGCTTCTGCCTCCCCTTTGTCATGTAACTGCCCTGCAGTTACTAGTTCTTGGTTCTGAAATTTAGTTACCAGTTACTGTTACACTATTCAGGGAATATTTTACAAGAAAAAAGGTGATAATTATCCATCATTGCCACTTATAGAACCTGCCCTTTGGGGCTATTCACCCAAATTCAGTCGTCATGATTTTACGAGAAACCTAATCATTCATACATACATTACTGAAACATCAATAGTGGTCAAACAATGACAGATTTATCTAATTGTGCCTAACAAGGACATTAGGACAAAAAGACTTTGAACAGCAGCAATGGAAGCAAACTGATGAATAACGAAACCCGAAAGCCAGCGAAAGTGATGTAACGTATTGTGAAATTCATCTGGTACTTCCAATTTTCACAATACATTCCATAATAAAGCCTTGTGGGGAAAATTCAGGATGATCATAAGGTTGTTGTAAAGAGGTTATCAGATGTTAAATTATGCACCTTTACTATTAATTCTTCTATGATTATATGATTATAAGGACTGAATTAGTTCTTGTTATTACTATTTAGCACTATGCCGCCCTTTACACATCAAAGACATTTTAAATTATTAAATTGCCGTACGTCGAGGATTGGTGTGTGCATTGCGGCAGTGAGAAGTTACATAAATATGAGTCTATAATTTTAATATGTTAATCAACAATTTCTCACCTCAATTTCTAATTCAGCTATCCGCTGTCTCATCTCAGCAATGGTCTGAGAATGTTCTGCATCTTTGATTCTTGCCATCATCACATCTTCTTTTCTCTAAAATATACATCAAAAATAAATTTGTTAAACATTTCTACATCTTTTTGCAACTCAGCAAGTCATTGCAAGACAACAAATGGATTATGTTCTGCATCATGCAAAATTTATTATTTTTAGCTTCTCTGAACCACCCAAAATGAAAAATGTGCTGACAGAAAATAAAATGATAGGCCACAATGTTATTACATATGAAAATTTGTTTTATCTTTGAATTTATGACCAACGAACCCTTAAAAGATTCCCTGAGATGAATAGATCCGAGAAGGTACAGATTAAGTTTGTGTGGCTTAATGCATTATGCACAAAAGGTTCATATAGTTAACAGAATCATCATAATAATATATTATGATGACACATGAATAGGCCATATTACATGGGTAAAGACAAGCCTTGCTGTGACTGAGTCCAATGATAAAACACCCACCTTAGTTTCAAGATCAGAGACTTGTCTTAGCAACTCCTTGATGCGGTCTTGCAAACTCTTCTCCTCTCCCTCCTTCACTTCATATTTGTCTTGCAACTTTAGATTTTCGTCTTCCTGACGTTTGATTTGTCTGTTATGGATGTGACTCTGAAAGGGAACAATTAAAACATCATAATGGAACCTTGTAATATGAACTTTCCTTGATAAAAATATGAAGATTTCCAGCAGCAGCTATAAATTTCTCATTGCCCTGAAATTAATGGCACTAGGACTGAGACCATCTGGACATTTTAATTATTCAGTGTTTTGCCATTTACCTAACTTCCATCACTGGCTGAAAGTCCCAAACATCTTAACATTTATCATTTAAATACATATAGTCTACCTAAATGACTCAACATTCAAAGATGGCGGTCTAATACAGCAATGTTACACCAGCGGTTTGTGTGGTGCAAGCTTCTTCACTCATTTCTGTATACGTTGATATAGGAGGATGCACGAAACGGTAAACTAATATCAGATTCAGATTCATTCATTTT
The DNA here is from genome assembly GCA_932294295.1 of Alitta virens. Classification (NCBI taxonomy): domain Eukaryota; kingdom Metazoa; phylum Annelida; class Polychaeta; order Phyllodocida; family Nereididae; genus Alitta; species Alitta virens. The sequence goes on along the minus strand of OW028586.1, from coordinate 16,975,042 downwards.
ATTTCACATTCATAAAACATATTATAAATTTAATTTTCGAAACATTTTGTACATAAGACCCCACTAAGAAGGTATCCCTTCACTATTGTGGGGCCACCTACAGGGATTAAAGACTCACAAAATATTTTTTATACTATTTCAAATTAACAAAACAAAAAATATAAACAGTGCTCTTCATCAATGATGACATATACGAAAGGTATGTTATATCTTTACACTATTCTCAGCGCATACACCAAGCACTGTGTGGATTACTATGAGCTGAGCAAATAGGTTCCCTAACCAGTACTCGGAAATTGACATCACATAACATTTAACGCTGTAAGTCGACATACCTCAGTTTCAAGCTCCATGACCTTCTGTTTCATCTCCTGGAGTTCTGCAATGGCCTGGGCTTCTCTTATTCGGACATTCATGACCTCTTCCTGAAGAGCTTTCAACTTGTCCTTGCTAACCTTACCAGAGCCCTCTGGTGCATTGGCTTTTTCTTGAAATTTCTAAAATTAAAATCATGCAACAATTCACAGTTAAATTTATACGCCTCGGACTTAGTAGAACTAAGAGCGAAGTTGGTACGCCTAAAAAAAAATAAAAACCACTGATACTCCCTAGATGGACACAAAAAAAAAAATTGAAAATTGCCAACTTTAGTCTCAAGTGACAGAAGCAAAATAGCAGCTGTCTCCTAAACTTTTATGCACCAGGAGGATTCACATCAATATGAGCCACTCCTCTGCCCTCTGGTGGTCTATGAGAGCAAACTAAAATTCACAGAAATTATCCATCACCTCTGAAGTCAACAGGCCTATAGTAATGTAAAATTCCTTTTTATTCCTTGAAAATAACTTTTTAAAGCATTCCATTTTGCGTATTACTACCTTTCTTACAGAAACTCTAATCCCATGTATACTGTATTTTCTGCCTAAAGCTTTCTTTTATTCAATCACATTTCACAGTTAGCAAGTGACTTCATTCTTGGCTATTTGTACTTTGCCACTTCCTTGAGATAATTAACCTTGTTATTCAGGCATTAACCGTGACCATGACCTTACCTGCCAGTATTTCTCAAGGTCATTGACCCTCTGTCTCAGTTCCTGCATAGACCTATTAGCTTCCGCCTCCCGTAGTTTGCAAGCGATGAGCTCTTCCTGCAGCTGTTGGATTTCTTCACTGGGGTCCGTTTGAAGCTGATTATTGATCTGAAAAGTAAAACGCTCAATAAACTCAAAGACACTGCAAAGAGGAAATACTGATATGCATGCAACGTTGGATGGTATTCGATTGAAGATTTAAAGGCTTTGTTTAAATCAATGGGCTACAAAGTTGTTTTTAATGAATGGATCTTGGAAGATGCAAACAAGGCAATTAGTCTCAAAAGGGTACACCATGAAATCCTAAATCAAATCCACATGAGACACAATGCAATAAATGACTGCTCGAAGAATAACATCATCTAATTGGCTTGACCATATTAATTATATTGGTGTTTACCAAGCGTAGAACAGTTCTATGATCGAAGTGTATCTTTTCGTAATAAGTTATTTAATAAACGGATATTGTTGATTAAAGATGCATTTTGTAATATCTGAATATGAAATTCTGAATAGGCTATAATGCCAGACATCTAAGACAATTTTAAGATTTACAGATTGATTCTTATTAGTTCTTACATGTTCCAGTTCTCTGACACGAGCTTGCAACTGTTTAAGAGTGGCGACATGGTCGTCAATTTGTTGTTTCTGATTCCTGATTGTGCTTTCAAGCTGTTGTTGTCTTTCTCTGTCGTCCACAGTCGGCAGCTTTGAATACACAGCCTGGGAAGCCACAACGCTTGCCTAAAAGTGATCAAGCAAACATTAGAGGACATGGAGAGACAGGGACATCATTGCTTCGCGCTGAAATTAATGTGAACCAAACTACGCTGCAGTTGGATTGATATCATGTTACGTCAAAATTCAATCTGGATTTTACATAAAAATTATGGCTTTTGTAGAATGGATAAATACATTATTAATGTAAACTTTCAAACTAAATACTAGCATAGGTATTGCATTTATTTAGAGCCGTAACACATAGTAGGTGGTCGAAGGGAACAGTTTGCATTAATTTCATTAACCAAGTACATGATGATTATTTGGTATCTTACATTATCACAAATTAAATGACAATTCAGCTTTCAAAATTCACACACAACTAACTTATGAACTATATAATGACACTATGAAGCAAACCGATGCTTATGGGGATTTGTAATTAACAGCTTTACCTAATTGTACATGTTATGAACAACATGTAGAATATCTTACGAAATAATGCCATGAAGTAATTTGCATGAGCTAATTTACTTTATGGCACTTAGGCATATATGTCTTACACTACGGAAAATGGTGCTGAGTGGAAGTTTCTGCTATCAATTTTAATGTAAACACTACAGAGCAAAATTTAAAGCGAGACATAGCTGATGACATACACCGCAGGCCAGCTAGCTTCAATTTAATGACTGCAACTCCAAACTGATTTTAAACAGTTTTTCAAAAGCAACTTACTCTAAACAATTTACACACTTAAAAATTTCATTAAAAAAAAATAGAAAAATTTCATAAAAAAAAATAGAAAACTAAAATAAAAAAATAGACACACAATATCAAAAATTGAAAATATGATGACATAAACAGTGATGTATTATATGTTCTGTAAGTAAATCTTGATCAAAATGTAAGGTGGCAGCTTCAGTCATGATAGCACAGGCACCAAGTTACACCGCAGGATCATGAAGATAGGTTTCTTATTAATTCATTTAAAAAAACAAAAAATTACTAAGTCCTTTCATGAAAGGAGACAAGTATAGATGAAAACACTTCGCTCAGGGCTGAGAACATTTCCATATATTCTAAATTACTCCTTTAGTATCTAAGACTAAGATCCCTTTAATTTTTAAACCACTGCAAATAAATTCCTTAATATGCTTTTGTTCTAAGAGTCTTTAATTTCCTGTTAGATAAAGCTAGTGAAGATTTTTCAACAAAGGCAGTCTCAATAACAGAAGAGAGGTCATTATTGTTTCTCTTGGCAATGACTTCTCTCATTAGTTTCAACGTGGTGCAAGTTATTCCTTCCGGACTTGGTAGGCAAGTAATCATTTTAGCACTTGAAATTTTTATCTGATTAGTAAGGCAGGGTGACCTGTCTGCCTCACCGCTGACAAGTTTGGTAATATAGTCTGTAGTTGTAGAACAACACACTTCCCTATACTCAGTAATGATGTTGCACACTTTTTTAATATTATTCTGATTAGCACTGTTTCTTGTACTGCAGTGGCCGGGTATTATGGCCCCCAAAGTGGTACCTCAGAGCACATATAAGCACATACTAAAGGAATGCTGTCTCGAGGACACATACCCTTTCCTTAATTGACCGCAGTTCCTCTTGCGTATCCTCCAACTTTTGCGAATTTGAAGCATTATGAGTTTTGAGCGAGCAGATGTCCCTTCGAAGAACGAAGTTTTCTTCCTCCCTTTGAGCACGGATCACTTGGTCCTGGATCAAGCGATCGGCCAGAGTACCCGTCTCCTGTAATTACGACCCAAATACCGTCACACCAGGCACCTGATGGATGCACTACAGGTACCCATGACACATTCGCAGCACCGAGTATCATATGCTGCAATTGAGTTAGTGGACAGCCACAGACACACAATAGATTCCACAACCTGGTGGAAGGTCACATTGAAGGTTGAAAGGTCAGATGAGGTCAAGGTCAGAGTGAGTCATAACAAGTTAGACAGAAGAATGCCATTCATAAACCAACTACTAAGATGCCCCGGAGAGCTATAAATAAGATTTCAACCAATGATGCATGTGTTAGTAATGCAGAATCCAATCCATGCCAATTATTTAAATAGGTCACGATCATTCTAATTGTGAAGGTCACTCAAGAGGTCACTCAAGGTCACCACTCAAGGTCATCCCAAAGTCATTGAAAAATTGTATACTCTACAGATAAACAAGGCAATATCACAGAACCAGAGAGGATATTATGTGCAGTTTAGAGTAGAAAGGTCAACAACTGAGAAGTCCTACCACCAGAACCAGTTAAAAGAGTTTTGAAAGGATAGAAGCTAACATGCCATCAAACCAGTGCCGTATATTAGTGCAGAATACTATTAAACGAATCGCCCACTTCCCAAACATTGGAAAATTTCAAAGATTATCTTCTTTTTAAAATTAGTTTTTCTCAGAAATAAGACAAAACTAGATGCACTTCAAAACCTCATTTCCAAAAAAAATACAGCTATTTTGCCAAATTTACAAATGGAATCAAATCAGCATGTAACCTGGACGAAAATTAACAATTCAGCCTGTTCTTTTCCCCATATCATCAAGTTCAGCCTGTGGTTTTCCCCATATTGAGCGCTTGTGTAGATGTGGTTAGTGCGATTCAAAGGGAAAACCTGACACAGCACAAGACACAACAGAAAATGAAACGACTACAAGGATCTCTGAATAGTTTTAAAATAAATACTTTTACCACATGCAAACCAATCGTGCGCCATAGACATTCACATTAACTTATATATATATATATATAATATTTACAAAATATTCTACTACAGATACTACTGGTTAAGCACATGATGTACACAAACTTACAACATTACAATACAGAATTAATAAACTAACTTATAACATATTATAGCCGCTATCTTAAAGTACGGCTGACTTACTTATGTTGTGGCTATACACTTCAGCTTAATCATGCAGCTCTTAAAATTAATTAAATTTCTGCGGTTCTTACCTTTTCTAGGTTTTCTATCCGTTGGCGCAACAATCGGTTTTCTGTGCGTAATCTCTGCAAAGACAAGGATAAAGTATCGTTAATTGTATTTTTGACATATTTATTGATTGTCAGGACCATCCTAGATTAACCAATATTATCATGATTGTAATGTACTGTCTGAATCTTATTAGCTGGAGCTCATTAGACCAGCTTCCAAAGGCAGACATAATGATGAGATGATAAGGCTTGGAGTTATACCATGTTATACGTTTACCAATGGGTGGGGTATTTTACTAACTTTAGCATAGACACCCGCGCACAAAAAACCACCAATTTAACATGTCATGTGACCGTCATTCAGATGAGATTTAGTTCTGATTATAAATGCAGTTTATCACCAAGTATAACCACTTCAAACGTACGCATTGTTCTGAGTCTATTCGTGAACCAGAATGCCATCAGGGTCTCGTCTGTTCTAATGGTTAGGGCAGCTCACAAGCTTCGGTTTCTTCCAAACCATTTGACTGGGAACTGATATTGCCCCCATTGAACGATTTTTACCATCAATTCCACATTTGAGGATAATTTGCCAGGCGAAATACAATGCTACTTTGAAAAGGAAAAATGTGTAGGACACTGAACCAGGAATAAGTTGAATCAGCAGAGCTTCTGTACATTTCAAGTGTGGATAAAGAAAATACAACAGGCATATCAAATATTGCATTATTGTACTTTCAGACAGAGAATATTATTCAGGCTGTTTGAATTGCAGACAGAGTTTGGAACTTTAAAGTTCATTGCTTTAGTAAAGTATGGTGCATCAAATTGACTTGGTATCTTCCCTAACAAAATCCTACATTTTGTACATTGTACTTGGAAAAGTGGACAGCCTGATGTATTCAGAATCTAAGGTCTAAACTTGCTGCTGTCCTTTGGATTATGAGCAAGGATCCCATTTGTATCATATGTCCTCTAAGTCAGCTGCCAAAGTGTGTTCATCCTCTTCCTATAGACCACCAAGATTATTCCAGAGACCCCTGACAATTGAATTATCTATTTTTGGAGTCAGCTGATGTTTGACACCAGGGGGACGTTTACAGAGCCCCCTTGTGGATTTTTATCTTTTTGGAGGGCGGCTTAATAGATGAAGTTGCGGGCTCGATACGATTTGTTTGATGAACTTGGGGAGTTTCTCCAATTAGTTGAAAAGAATCGTAACTCAGGAAAGCGGCTGACATCATTATGGAGTGGGACTACGGGTGAGTCAAATTCAAATAGATCTGGTCTTTTAGGAGCTAAGCTTCAATCCAGTCCTTTTAGCCTACTGAGAAATTAATAAATGATATGACTTGTGTTATTATGGGTAAAAACTGATTCTGACTAATATGAGATTCTAAAGCATATAACATGGGATAAGCTAACCATGCAAACAGAGGCTTATGTTTGATACCCCTAAGGCAGAACTGCCTTGATGGATTCCAGTTTAGATTGCAATTCCAAACCTATCACAATTCAATTTATATTTAAATTCATCATAACAGGCTCGGAGCACTTGACTGGAACAGCTTGAAGTAATTAATTACAATATGTGCTAAAAAAAATTAATCAACCAGCCAGGTTGTTTTCCCATCCACATAGAAAAAAAGTTTATTAATTATCCTATTAAAATGTCTAACACCTTCTATATTAAAATGTCCCACCCCTTAAGTTTTAAAGAAACAGACTAATCACTGCAATTAATCATTGATATTAGGCTTCTAATAGACTAGTATTAAAGGCAACACTATTTTCACTCTAAACAATGCTAAATACAGTCCAGTCTGTTCTCTTATTGGCTTCAAATACAGTGCCAGCAGTGTATCTATTTAAGTTGATATATCTACAGCTCAACCAGACTGGACCACTCAGAAGTTAAGAGATCTTGCAGCAAGCTAGACTGGGCTCCATTTCTAGTTCCAGTAAGTGACCCAGAGTGAGGGGAATCCTTATGAACCCTCTTCCCCATTCACCCCAGCCCCTTGAAAGTGCACAGACGGTAGAGAAGTGAGCAGACTATGGAGTACTCCGACATGTGATACTTCGCAGCAGCCCGCTCCTCTCATCCTCAGCCTTCATCTCTGCTGCCCCTTTCTTAACACCAGTTACACTAGATTAGTCCGATTTACGCTGCCCAATACACCCTTTTCACGCAGCAGCCATCTTGGCATTTTTGCCTCATTGACCTCATTTTAATTATGTCATATTATATTACTATGATGATGTCATTACTTGACCATTGTTCTTGCACTCTGTGATCTCACCATGGCCATTGTCTACTGATGACGTCACAATACTTATAGCTGAGTGCAAAGAGAGGTCAATGAGGCAAAAATGCCAACATGGCAGCCAGGTGAAAAAGGTGTATACAGCCGGACCTAACTATTTCGGATTATTCAGTCCAATTGCACAAGCAAGAGAGGTGTAAAATTAAAGTATGAAATTATAAATCTATATATAATCCTTGTGTACCAAAATTATGTCAATATTCATTACGCAATGAACCTATAGATAAAGGTCACTGTCAGTTTAAAACTTTTACACAAAACCAAAGTATCTCCGAAAAATCATCACATAATGGCTACACTAAGCTAAACGTTCAATAACAACAACTGAACAGTTCTTTTATTGAATTATGCAGATGAAACTTAAGGCTTTTATATTTGATTGTATCATCCCACATCATCCATACATCTGACAGCAAGACAGAAAAGCTGCAGAGATATTAAGAGCTGGCTCTAGTGTCACTTTTACAGGGTTTAATCCAGTCAATATAATCTACGACATAATACAGTTGGCAAAAATCTTAGTATACACTCTCCAGAATAACTCGATCAACTGCAACTTCTGATCAACCTGTGCCAGGGCATACAGGAAATACTGACAGTTGGGTTGTCCTGAATCAAATCTAGGACTAATTCTAATCTCATTGACAAATGAGGAGTCCTAGAGTTCTATGATTTTTCTGATGCAAAACACATTAACCATTCACCCTGCGACCAGTGAACCAGTCAGAGTTTGTCGGTCTACTTCTCCTCTTTGCTCATCACCACCGGCCTGCTTCCTCACATCCAATATCCCATAAGGCAGGGTTTCTGCAAACACTGCTGTTGCTGATGCAGACTCCCATCATCTTCACATAGTTCCCTGCTCATCCCTATGGAAGATCTCAGTTCCGTGCGATTGTAACTGAACTTTGGCGGCGCCCTGTGCGGTCTCAAGACCTTTTATCGCAGTGACCAGATCACACGCAGTAAACTAAAGTTATTTCTCTTATTACACAATGGAATTGATATCAATAGATCAGTTATTGTCAGTGTAAAAAGGCCTAACCATTGAAGTCATTGAAGTGGTTGGTAGAGAGTTTCAACAAAAAATAAAGTCAAGATTGGCCCCCAAACTGGCCAATCAGCAGAGACCCAAACATTATATTCAAATGGGCTGACCCCGCCGTGACATGGCCTGACCTTGGGTACCTTTCCTGGGTGGCCTGGATTAGGTCTTTAAATAATGACTGTTATTTTTAATGGTGGTGAAGTTAGTTTCATCATATTTATTTAATAAATTTCCTTGCAGTGGAAAACTACATATGTATTGCTACAAATGTTGCCAGTATGCCAATAGACTTTATCCTAAGTCAGTAAATATAGATTATTTTAATTACTTGCGATGGGTCTAGTTTTGGTGCATTTTTGCACAAAGCGTTGTTAGAAAGAATGCTGCATGGGCTATAAGGAATAGACTTTCTATTCCTATCTTTGAAGCATTCTTTCTGCATGCAACAGCTCGGACCCTGCCATGAAACATCTCATATCCTTCTATGCCTTAGGCTACCTTTCGTTCTTTGGACCAAATTTCACCAATTCTTTACTTAAGAAATAGGCACCATGGTTCTTAATGACAAAAGCCTAAACAAAACAAGGTTGGAAAAGAAAGAAAGAGATGGGGGAGGGGGGGATCCTCACAATGGGAGTCTCCACTCACAAATTCCAAAATTTCTCTACTTTGTAGATCACCACAATTACTTCTTCCAGTCGCACTGCCATATAAAATTGCCTTTGTAGTTCAGTCTTACGATACATGATATCAGCGAGCTTTATATTGCTATTTATAACATTACAAAAAGCAGTCATGTAAGGAATCCATAGTCATGCAGTGAGACCAACATTAATTGGAAATTTAGCAATTACTGTTACTAACTGGAATGACATTCATCATATGGAAGGTAATAGTAGCAAATTTGCTATTTTAACATTTTTGACATCCATAGACTACATGGTTGAGAAATTGCTAAATTAAAACGTAACATATCCATAAAAAAAACCTGGCACCGTTTGGTCGATATCATAAATTTGGCAATTTCAATAATTCAATTTTAATAATTCAGTTTGAATGCTTACCCTAAGTTCCACCTGATCTTCATGTTCTTTGCTTTTCAAGGCATTGTATTCTTTCTCCAATCTGCAAAAGACAAAGCATAGATCAAATTAATTTACATCATAATTCCAACAGACCTTTTTCGCGCGGCAGCCATGGTGGCTTTGTTGCCTCATTGACCTCATTTTGATGACATAATTACTTCTCCATTGTTCTTGCACTCTGTGGCCTCACCATGACCATCGTTTACTGATGATGTCACAATACTTATAACCCAGTGCAAAGAGAGGTCAATGAGGAAAAAATGGCAACATGGTTGCTCATTGAAAAGAGCATATTTACATAAATGTGATATCTTAACAATCATTATACAAAATACACAATATTCGTAAGCCATACCAGTTTGACAAATACTAACTCATTTTAAGTAAAACTATCAATGGCACAGTGTATAATGGTATTACTTAAACCAAGTAGACCAAGAACAGTACATTGTAACATGAATGATTCAGTAAAGAAAACAAAATTGCCAATTTCACAAAAAACTGAAATTACCTGCTGAAAAAAGACAATGAATCATGTTTTAGACATAGTACAACACCCATCCCCAGTAGACCCAGTAGAATTCGACCACCATCAATCACAAATGCTCTCCAACAACAATATGGATGCCAAGGAAGTTTTACAGATTTGCACAAATGCCACAAAAAGCTTCTGCCAATTTGTCAGCTCTCAGTTGACAAGCAATTCATTAAATTAATGCCATCCCCTGGAGATATTAACTAAAAGCCGGGTTGGTTGAGTGCATGGCAATACTTCATAATCAGGACGATAATACAAGTAAATCAAAACCGGGGATTGATGCATCCAGGGTTTGAAGGATTGGCTTGGATTAAAATTATCCAGCCATCCCATAAACCCTGAGTTTAAACACCTTACAATAATCAATAATCATAATAGTGTTTGATGTATGCAGATGTACTGAGTACTTTCAATTGATTGGTGCCCATTGTGATCATACAGAGTACCTAATACTTTGAGTGCACCAGGTGACAGCAATATTGTAAGAATTTTTCGAATTTATGTACTGGTTTGATCCTCTGTTGCTTAATTAGGAAAAAGTTTATCTGAAAACTTTACATCTGTTGAATGCACTAATATATATAGAGTGACAGGCAGGTGACAATGTTTACGTACAACAATGTCAACTGGTGAAGTAATCCACGGCTGCTTTTCGCTTTAGTACGGCTGCTTTTCGCTTTAGTACGGAACAGCTAGATAGGTAGAACTAGATCGGGCATTGTGCAGAGAGCCCTGTGTTAGTGACTGGAGTTTTAGGTCTTCACCCACAGTGTTACTATCTATCCTTACCACAAGGAGGCCCAGGACTTTCAATGACCAGTAGCAAGATCTACTTCCACAAATCATTGCTAATGGGCAGACCTTTGAATTAGGATACATTTATTTTAAAACTTGTGTATAACCAGACTAAATACCTGATCTCATAAGCATAAGACTACAACAATACACAAAACAATGTAGACTGGCTTCTCAACCTGCAGCAATTAGTTTCCTAACGTTTCAACAATTTATTGCTAATTTCTTGCATTACCAACAGCTCTTGGCCTATCCCTTGTTAATAGGAAAATGACAGCACTTGGGATGATTCTGTGATTTAATAAGTGTTAGTGCTTAAAGAGGGGCTTATTTGGCAAATATGACAGCTAATTATTGGAGTTGATGAGCAATGCCAGTTGTTATGTATTACTCCTTATTAGATTAGAAGGAACAGCATCTTAGGGTACATCATATTGTCTATACATTGAGAGCACTTTAACTCTTCAACATTGTTTAAACAAATATGTTAAACACACATTTACTGTGGCTGGGCCATCATTCATCAGAAGTCAAATGCCTACTCAGTTCGTAATTGCTCTGAAAGACTACCACCAGGGCAATTTGAGTCACACAGCTACATACCTTTTCAATTAACCTCGATTAGTTTTTGTTGACTTTAAGAGCACTTATGGCAGTTAACAGGCATCTGAGGAATTAAGATAATCCATTCAAACTGACATGTTTGCTCAGCGTGATATGAATGGAGGTCTAAGTTTAGTAATCATTGTCATGATATATAGCAATTTAAGTTATATAGAAATCATAATCACAGATTATGGCATCTTGGCTCAACTTTTATCACTACAACAAATACAGCAAATTCAGTACGAAAAGGCATCACAGATTATTCACAGTGGAATCTTGCCTTATGAACACCCTTGGAGCCTCAACGCAATGGCGAGGCCATACCCTGTATGCAAACTGTGTGGTGCTACCCAGTGGCCGACGGCTACGGTTTCCGGCTAATAGAACCTCGCCTCACAAACACCCTTGGAGCCTCAACGCAATGGCGAGGCCATACCCTGTATGCAAACTGTGTGGTGCTACCCAGTGGCCGACGGCTACGGTTTCCGGCTAATAGAACCTGTTGGTACAAAAGCACATTTATACCTATTGCTGTAAAGATGCTCAACAAATTCATGTAATTATAAATTAATGGTGTGTATCGGGTTATATTAATTTTAGGTTATCTTAATTTTCGCCGCACTGAACGTGTAAGGCACCAACAAATTCCTTTTGAACGACCAATAAAATATCTCATCTTAGATCACAAATATTGGTCTTACATATGGTCTTAATATTGAGGTGGTCCTAAAACATGGTTAGCAAATAACTACCGTGCAAATGTATTGAGTTTCACAATGGGCTGCAGAACAACAATCAGATAAAAGAGTATAACCAGCAGGTATAAAGTTAAATTCAATTAAGTCATGCAAGTTTGCATTTTACAGATGCCACTAAGTCATGATAAATGATATAATACCGGTGAAGAAACATTTAACCAACACAAGGTTATTTGCAATTTGTTCAGAGGTGACCAGGCTCCTTGCATGAGAAGCACGTCTAGCAGAGCAATTGCAGTTGACAATATCCCACGTTGTAATTTGGCACACTGGGACACAGGAATAATTGTACTCAGTCCCCCTAGTCCTGCACTCAGCACATTCTTTCCACTCAAACAAGCACCGTACACTCAGCATATTGCATATTACATCCAGCATATGACATATTGCACAGTATAGGATTCATGAGCAATGTCACCACTAGCCATAAAGGCACCATCTAAATTTCAAGAAGAACAAGGTTAAGAATTGACACAATTATGAATAGACTATACTTCAATCATACCTTACACAGTTAAGGCAATTTGTACATTACAATATGTCTTTGTTTTGTTGTACAAGCTAAGCAAAAAGATCTTCCCACAGAGTGCAGGAAGATCTTTTCACATACAAAGAATGAACAGACATTCTTCTTGACAAAACTCAATGCCTCCTTGTTGCCATCAATGAGAAGTTATGGGGAGTCACATAACAATTTCCACCGGGTGACTGACAATGCCAAGCAAATTACGAGTATGTTGCCCACTACAAAATACTGTCATGATATCATCACACCACATTTTCCATAAGCTCTAAAGCTCGGTCACCAAAGCAGTCTTCCAGAGGAATCGGAGAACTTACATTTAATCCCTCAAAAGTTTGCCAGTTGAAATGGGAATACGCCGATGTCTACAGATTGGGGTAAAAGCTCTTTACAGTGAACCAACAGAAGATCATCAAGATCCAATGAGACGAAAAGGTCCTAAAGGAGGAGAAAAACTCTTCCATCCATCAAAAAAGATCCCATAATTCCCTCTGACAATTGCACAATAGGACATCATGGGTCGGGAGCCTGGAGGCATGTCGCGTCGAATTGAATTATGTTGTGTCATGTCTGATTGCCGCATGTCAATGAATGGTTGCATCAATGGATCAAACAGACCCAAAAAGCAAGTAGAGATCTCTGTCCTCCTGCTGAAGCTCACATCTCATGGTTGACCAACCAAAAATGCCCTCAATCCATGTGAAGACACTAAAGATTGCGAACGAACCTTCGAAAAAGTGGATGATCAGTTTGATAACATGGCGACATCCACGAGACAGTTATCCAATGATAAGTTTATTGTTTAATTGAGGATGGTATAAGCAGTTGAGATACATCATTCCAGGCTTACATAAATGTTTGAACAACCGATTGCTTTTCATGAACAAATCCAAGTAAACACTAAAATGATATGACTGCTTATCGCAATCATACCAGATGGAGAAAGCCAATAAATTGTGCACTTGATCAGGTCATACAAACAAAAGTGAAATTACGTTATGATGATGAAATTTCGATTATCGCTCTCTAACAATTAGGATTAGGATTGCTGCTCTAAGGCATATAAATACTTTCATCTCAGTTTGATGAGAGTGAGGAGATGAGAGTGAGTGGGGAGAGTCCTCGACTCTATAGACTATTACGTCTCATACATATTACCAGCTGGACTGGCGCTTGTAGAGGGCCTGAGCTGGGTATCAGACCCAGGACCTTCAGCAGAGCTGGCCAATATGTCCAATACAAAGAACTTTACACTAGGAAGCTAGGCTAATCCTCCCAAACAGCATTAACCCCAAGAGACACGATCCAGACTTTCAAACCTGCCATATATCCAGAAGCAAAAGTCAAATCCTAATCTACTTAATAGAGAAGAGACAGTGCCCTTCAATCATAGTTTAAAGCCCTTCACTTCTCCCTTTTTCTTGGTCAAACTTTCTCAAAATTTTTTTAAACTTCCATTCTGTTCTTTGCATCTCTTACTTCTCTCCCCATCTAAATGTCTTCCTTTGCTGTTTCTTTTTCTATCAGGATTTGCACAGCTGTTGAAAGTAGCAAGGTGTCCCAGCATGAAACCAGAATTGCTCCGTGTAGCTTTTCACCAACAAAGGATTCCATCCCGGTTCTCGCAGTCTCAGCAACCAATGCCGCATTCATCCTCCTCATCACACCGTCCTGATGCTATGCACTGCTATGTGTTGAAAGTAGTCTTCCTTTCTTCTTTTGTTCTATTGTTATGTTGTTTTGTTATAGCTAAGGAAAGATAACGGACTTGGGAATATACAAGATTAATGTTCAGGTGTACATTGCAAGTCTTTAGTAGTATCTGTTAATATTTAGGTTTCCAGTGAGCCTTCACCTGGGCATACTAATGATAATGTATTGTAGTACTAGGAGTACATGTTTACATCAATCTAAGCAATGCATACTTCAGTGTAACTGTATTGGAACAGTATGCATACAGTGGCTTTTTCCTGCATAGCCTGATGGGCACTATTACCACAATACCCTCAAAAATAAAATCACAGGATAGAACAGGACATAAATCTTACATAAAAGCCCAAAAAGAAGTAGTTCAAATACATTTCCTAGCATGAAACTTTATCTCAAATTTGACAAACTTGCCAGAATCCGAAATTTGAACCAATATCGTGCTGCTTTAATGCAGGTATAGTTAGGCAAACAACGATATTCAAAGGATTACTATGAGCACGAAACAAGAATTATGCACCCGGACTGCATGCAATGAAATTCGGCTATAATGGAGAATTTCTTACAATCCCAAAAAGCCAACGTAAATGTGTCAAATTGTATAATGGTTATACATTGCATTTATAGAAACACTTGACCATAATTCCTACACTACTAGATCTCTTCCCACTACCCTGCCACATGGAGCACGCGAGTCGCAGCCGGGGCAATCTTGCATCGAACAGAATGAATCAAGCAGAGGATACCCAGGGGCCCATATCACAGCCAGCCATGAACAACACCATCCCAAAGCACAGCAGCCACAACCCTCGGAACAAATCAATGTGCAAAGCAGAAATGCCTATCAGAGTACACTGCTTGTCAGCACTCACATAAACACTGGGCCAATTAATCTGGCAAGGGCAGCAAATGTCTTTGTAGGCACAAAAGTAAAAAGTTGTGATCAAGGAAAGAAAGAAAACTAAAGAAAGAAGACACACAAAATTCCATATTTGGAATTCCCATGGATTGTTGGAAATTGTTCGAAAAGTTCAGTTTTGATTTCAATCAATAAGGGAGTTAATTTTGAGGATTACACTTTCTAGGATTCGTTTACGATTTTTGTGAAAACCACACCTCAAAGTAAAACATCTAAAATTAAGGCATCACGCAACTTTTTCATTGTCACGTTTCCTCAAGATACTTTCAATCAGAAAACCAACCAGGTTAATCATCAGTGATCATTGAAGACAGACATACTAGACAGCAAAAATCAAAAAATTAAAAAAACCCATTAAAGATTTATAGTAATGATTGACTTGCTTGGCTTGAAAGTTCTGGGCCTCCTCATGGCAAGGGTGGTAACACTAGAAGCCAGACCTAAAACCACAGTGGCCGACACAGGGCTCTGTGCCATTGCACTTCGGTTTTTATTATGTTTTTCAGCAATGCAGTGATCTTGAATTCTAATACCAAGTTTCCAACCAACCTGATTCACCCTATTCTACCTTTACTTCCAATCAATCCAACCTAGACCTGTTATATTACTCTAAGACACAAACTAATCCCAAAAGGCCCTCAATCCAACAAGTCTTCCACACTTCTTCACACTAGATTGCATTTTCCCCAATGAAGTCCCTCAATCTTCAGCTTTTCTTGAGGTGGGAGCCTTATAACAACATCCCACAAGATTAAAGATCTACACTCCAAGCTACTTGAGCGATGTTGAGTGGAACTGTGAGGGTGAAGTCACTCTCCATATATAAAACAGTGGCTAAACAAGTGAAGAAGAGCTGGCTCTATAATCCATATTAAAAGACCACGGAGCGGAGAAGCAGTGTTGGAAGCCTGATAAACGCCTTCAAAATGGGCTGCTTCAATGAGCATCATTAAGACCAAGAATTTTTTATAAAGTTACTTTGAAGTACCAAAGTTTGATTATGATTCACATAATCCATAGATTTACTTATATGGGAGATATCTATTTAATGATTTTACGTTGTAATTTTTTTTTTATCTGAAAGTTTTTATCCACACACTGATAATCTCTATTAGGACTTAATATTGTACTATACCTCTTGAAGCTGAAAAATGTAGATGTTGCTAAAGCTATTTCTGTAAACCTTTCATGTTATTACTCAACATAGTAATATTCACTGAATGGCAGAAAACTGCTCACAAGGCAATCGCATGGAAGCGGGTCTTTACTTCCGGGGTCACAAAGGGCAATTAGGGGATTTGGAGGACACTCTGAGGTCAAATCAAAAGGCAAGGTCATTAGGACAACTGCTGATAGGGACTGGTCATGGGAATGAGGGCAATTAGAGAATGTCCTCTGACAGCTATCAACAAGAGTCACATCACTCCAATGGCCATTTGAAACTCCCATGCAAATGATGGGTGACTCATTTGGGAGAAGAAAATTCCATATAATATAAGAACTCAACATCTGTCATTGGAAATAATATGTCAAAGACATGCAGCAACATATGGATAAGCATTGATGACATTGAAAAATTGACTGCATATCAAGTCAAGGGACTTACAAATAGACATTTTAGAGACAGCTGCAAGCAGGTGGAGAATATATCAGCTAAGGCTGTAATGGAACTTAGCAAAGTGCTTAGATTCATAAGAGTGAAGGGCCACTGACTGCACATGATGCTAGACAATTCTTTGACTATATATGCCTAAATTAATAACACTCTATACTATATTTTACATATTGAATTTAAAATTGTTTACACATATGGTACCAATTAATGATAATAATAATATTAGAACTCTCACTACCTGGATTAACAAATGGAAGTATTTACCATTGAATAGCAATGGTGAGATCAAGAAATCTAAAAGCTTTCTGCAGTAAATTGATGAATAGAAATCGTTTAAATTGACTAAAATAATCATTGGTCCTCAAAATACAATGATGAAACCTTGAAGTAAGCTTCTTAAGATAAGGACAAAGTTAATTACACAATAGAGTGGCATTTCACATAAAGGCCATCTCACAAAAGCCAGTGAATCTTGAAACCAACTGTATTTTACCATTGCAATTTTTAAATTAATTAACAACATGAAAGTAATTAGTGAATATATACAGTAAATTTGATAGTAGTTATACAATAAAATTATTCTCTATTGTATTGTCAGATAAATACTGCAGTATCATTGACTGACAATAACTACCCTATGGCCAACCGATAGAACTCAGAATCATTTATGTTATATAACATATATCAACTACATTTTACCATAACTTATATGCAAGACATAATTATATTCATTGTATGAGGGGACACCTCCAAGACATAATCACTACTCATACAACATGTACATTTTACAACAGCTCAATTTTCACCTCATTAATTTTTACTTAAATATCACTAATATACAATACATTACATTGCATGATAACTTATTTCTCACCAGATTAACAGAAAAACTTTGCTACTTAGGTTGATTTTAATCCGCCCTGTTTTGTGTGTTTTACCTTACTTCTTTCTCATGAATATCAAATGTCAAAAGATGATTTCAGGGGATAATTTCAGAAGATACAAATCACCCAGGAGACATTGTAGTGCCCTGGGGCATTCTCAAGTGACACATTTTGCCGAGTTCTGACGCCTACAAAGAATTGTTGCAATTCTCTAATGGACCCTAGGCATGAGCTACTCCGCTCCCTTCCATTCAATGTCATATAAGACCTGACTGGCTTCATAAGTCTTGGGTGGTGTGTGTGACAAGTTAAGACTGCTACAGTGTTGTATCATACTATGTATGCTGAGATGGCACTTCCGAAGTATATTATAATCATACACCTGGGATACACACTATCCACAGATATTACGATTATTGCACAGTGGCGAGTGCAATATCTGTTTATGGAACCGAGACAATTGATATTGCACAAGGCGAAGCCGAGTGCAATATCAGTTGTCAAGGTTCCATATAAAACATATTGCACGAGGCACTGTTCAGTAATTGTTATATTATATGGCCTTTCAATTTACACAAAGAAAAAGGGCTTTTTTTTTTTATTACAGTTAACATTGTGAAGTCCTCAGAAACCTGGATTATTTATATTTAACATGGCATTTTTCTGTTTTGAGCAACTGAACAAGCATACATTGTTTAATAAAAGACGTTTACCTTTCATGTAAGCAATCCAAATTGTCTGTTACTCAAAATGTGGCAAATGAAAAGTTGTTATTGGTACAGTGTCATTGTCCTTTATTCATTTAAGTACGAATGTATAATGATTTGTTCATACTTAGAAAAGACCTATTTCACCACCTAAAATGTACTGTGCAATATAGCCATGCAATATATGAAAATATTGCACGGCTCTCAGCCAATCAGAAGCTAGGATTTCTGCTTGCCATATAATATTGATTATTATTCATCGGATCAAATTGATCCGTTGTCTTATGCATGTACATAGATTATCCATAGACATAAAATGATACTCACATCGTTGATATGGTAAAGAGGTTAAGATAACACTGATAATATCATGAATATCGACTACATCAGCATATGATCAGATGGTAGAGAAATACCAGATGTGACAGTGCCTGGCTATACAAGCTCATTTGCCACGATACACCATTACCAATGATTACTGGTAGTTATGGTATAATTCTATGCAGTGTGTTTTATAGTCAAAGAGTTGAGGAGACAAGTATATGCTATTATATAGAATATAGATATAAGTAATTGTATAGGTTTTCTATCAGAAAACACGGTGTAAAGACATTTTTCACTTAAAGTACCAAGTGCTCCATATTTCAGGATTTTCACCATTGTCATCACACAGTCATGACAAAAATAATCAAATGCATTGAAGACACAGACCAAAAAATACTGTCGAAGCAGGGCCCTTTCCCCTAAATCATTTTTCATTGCACTAAACACCTTTTACCGTGCTTTTTACTTGGCCCGAGAAACGTGCAAGTTTTGTGGGAAACACGACACTGCAATGCTGCATCATTTCCAGGAAGAGGGAATTTAAAACAAAAGCAAAATGTGAGAATTAAGAGACAAAAATAATGCTCAAAATCTATGAATTGGCCGTGTGGTGAAAATGTAAGAGCTGCAGCTGTATTAGAAATTCCGAATTCAAAATGTTGAGTTAAGCTATTTCTTCTTTGACATATTAATACAAATAATCAAAAACCAATATGCACTCAATTTATGCTATGCCTAGACCGGCTGAAAACATCACTTTTGCATTAACAATGTCGCAGTGATGCAGATTAACCATTTCCTTGTGGTGTACCAGAAACCAGAGTCTTAAAGATTCAAGCTGACATACTGGACAGAGACCAGTATCGTTTTGCCCCTGCATTGAATACCAGATAGACATGAAGGCACAACAGCTCCCTGTAGCATTCCTGCTAAACTTTCCAATAAGCATAACAGCCCCCTAGGTCTAAGTCAGCAATCAACCCACTGCTCGCCATGCACTGCTGTGCGCAATTCAGCTGCTGTATCTCACTGTATCTGTGGTTTGCAGAGACACAGCGGATACAAGCTGATCTGGCCCTGAGATTAATATCCTGTGCAACTGAAAAGATACATTGTACAGAACCTGCAACTCGCAGATGTATATAATCATTATTTATAAGCAAACTCAGAACATTATAACTGGTCGGCCTACTGTGGTTTGGTGAGAGGTTTTTGTCAACCCAGTGTATTCAAACTGTAATTCATTCATCGGTGCATTTCCACCAACAAATGCATGCAGAATGTTTCACATGCTACATGTCACCCTCATAAAAAAAAACAGAAGAGCACTTGTATTGATTATAGTATCATGAGTACCATCCAATGTCATACACATCATATGGACATGTACAGTATCAGTTGGACCAAACTATCAACTGCTCTAGTACCTATATTTTGTTAAGCTTGTGTAACAGTTAACACCAGTAGATCAGTGGTTGATCACACAGACCTGGTAAGTGGCCTTGAATGTATGTGTCAGTACATATGATTACCATAATTATACCATTCAAATCCCCTGAGCAGCTAATAGCATCACTGAGGTATTTCAATACATATCCATACATCTGACACTGACCATAGGACAAGTGTCCATCTGTATGCACTTATCCCAGTGTCCATGGATACCAGACCTCCCAGAGCCCTAGGGTATTGCATTAGGGTGATGCTGGTTTTGCAAATTGGTGACACAAGCAATGAAATGGTTGCCAGGACAACCTCACACAGTCTGACATTCTAATATCGCCCAATGGGTCACTCCAATGCATTTGTCTGTTGAATATGATGCAAGTCAACATGTTGCTGCTGCTGCTGCTGCTGTTACTGCTACTGTTACTGCTGCTGTTACCACTGGTTACTGTAGAAGGCAAGGCTGAATTGGTGTTTTATTGCAGAATAAAAGATGTAGGGTTGAGGGGACAGAGTCATCTGCTCTTGTTGCTTTGGTAACCGGTAACTATGACGACAGATTGTCCAACAGTCCAAGTCTGAAAGGTCTTAGACATCTAGTGTTGGGTGGTCACCAGTGAATGGTTTGTAACGAGGGAGGTGTGTTTATGAAGACTGAACAACATGAAAAGCACAACAGCCAAAAATTAACGCATTATCACTACATTGGACCACATTATTAATTGAGTTAGGCAAAGTTTTGACCAAGGCAAAGTTTTGACCATGCTAAATAAATAGCAGAAATGAGCTAATTAAATTTAATGTTCTGTTACCTTTCGTTCAGGTGTGTTAAAACATTCGACTGCAGCAAGGTTTACTGGAGATGCCCATAAGATCCTACCACGCAGATTATTAGTACTCCAATTTATAACTGAAGTCCATAGACTCCATACCATACATAAATTCACTATTCACAACCAAGTTTAATCAGCCATATTAACATATGATTAATAATGTTCTGTTACGAACAATGACCACATTTTGATGATGATGTAAATGTACAAAGTATCAACATTTAATCCTCTTTCAAGGAAGGCGCTCTTATAACTTACAAGGCATACGACCGACGTGTCCCACCGACGATGATCAACGATGATGATGCATTGGAAAAGAAGGTGAAGAAGACACTAAAAGACTACTCAAGTAGGCTGAGGATAAAAGATGACCAAGAGCATCTCATGAGCCGTAACTCAAGCAGATAACTACGATAACAAGATATCAGGGACCACCAACAGCCTTGCACAATGAGGCCATTGCCACCCCACAAAATCACACCGTATGAAGCACTGCCTATTCAAGAGAGGTTGGTGTGGGGTGTCAATCAATCACACCCCCAAGAAGTGCTAAGTAGTGTTAAGAAAGAAGTATCCTTCTCCTTCCACTGCTTTTTGGCCATTTTGGGCTCCCACATTGTGATGCCATACAAGGGTTCTCAACTTGCCACTCAACGACTCAAGTGGCTATACAGGGATTGCACCAAGGTCACTCATTATTGCTCATAATAGGATGAATAAGATGAGAGGTCACTTAATGTAAGGTTCGATGGCAGTTAATCACATTTCAAAACCATCAGCATTAGAAAGTTGGTAACTTACTTCTAATAGGAAATCACATTTACTGATCAACTGAAAAATAATACGTATTGACATTATAGATAACTTTACAATTCCAAATAAAATCTCCACTGTTCGACCATTTGGACCAGTAAATGACCACATACAAGCAATGACAGACTACAAGACTCATGCATCCGCGAGTTTTTAATAATCAGTGACCATCAAGCAGACAGTTAACCACTTCAGT
Organism: Alitta virens; assembly: GCA_932294295.1. Classification (NCBI taxonomy): domain Eukaryota; kingdom Metazoa; phylum Annelida; class Polychaeta; order Phyllodocida; family Nereididae; genus Alitta; species Alitta virens. The sequence continues at coordinate 16,953,144 of OW028586.1, read as the reverse complement.
ACTAACTGAGGACCACCTTCTTCGCCCATCTTCGATAACGGGCTAACAGTAATAAACATCCAGTGGAAGTAATCAGGAAAATATTTAGAGGGAAGGAACCTAATAGCCTGATCACTCACCACAAATACCAGTGTATATACCTTGGGGGAAATAACTATGATGCCAAGAAGCCTGGAAATACCTGGAAGCTAGCTAGCAGCAATGCCAGTTAGAAGCATGACTTAGGAGCATGAGTTAGGAGCAGGCTGCTAGCATGTGCTGCTAGGTTGCTCACCATCACCTTAACTACTGTAAATAGCTGTGCACTTCTAAGGGCCAGTCACGTTGCAGTGATGAATCTTAGGCAGTCTGCTGTACTGAGGTGATCTACTTGAGTCTGGAGACACATTACCTTCTCACAAGGAAGAGTCAGGCAGCTGCAATTCAGGTTAATGCCTTTCGTCTTAGCCTCTTAAGGGTTAGAAAAGGCACACTAGGGTAATAAAATACAATGTAAAATGGGGAGATGAAGTGCCACACCATAATGGGTGGTGATTAACACACATCATCATCAATAGACACTCCATTCTTTCATGGTACCTAATGACCTGAAAGACCAGACAGATTATCACATGCTCTAGACTGTAGACTAGTGCATGTTTTATCATCTGTGTAGGTTCTATGCATGCAAATACCAATCCTGCATGTAATACTACTTAAATTTGGCAGCATAGCTAGGTTAGTATAGTGGGCATTTATCATAATTTATGGCACATTATGGGTAATTAATTAGCAGTGTCTACTACTGCTGGACCAGCTTTGCAAACAGAAACGTTGTCAGCCTACTTCTTCGTGTCTCAATAGCAGGCTTACACAATGGAGGTACTATGATACCTCTATGCTGATACGATGTTCAAGCTTAGCATGCAACAAACAGCTACAATAAACAGTCAATTTTTAACATCCTAAACGTCATTCAACTTTGCCAACCTACTCATCATGCTGATTGGTGTCTCGATTGCAAAGTTCTAAGATAAGGAAGCAATAAAAAATCACCAATTTATGATTCGCAAACACTCTTAATTATTATTTTTTATCCTCGTTGCACCATCAAACTGACCTTGGAGCTGGAGCAGGAGGAGCGTTGTGGTGACCGTTGACAACCGCAGCAGTCGCAGCCGGTTTAACCGGTGGTTGGACGTCACGAATCTTTACCGGAGGAGCTCTCGGTTGCGCAGAAGCGACACCTGGTGAGTTCTTCTCAGACGAGGAAGAAGAAGAACTTGAGGAGGAAGAAAGGAAAGACAGAGGATTCTTGCGATTGTTCTTCAAAATGGTCACTGGTTTCCCATCGCACCATACAACGTATACGTTCTCTTTGGAATTCCCGAACATGATGGCTTCTTTACTTGAAGTGAGTTTCTTCAGAAGTTAGTTTAAATGTCTTTGTTGAATTCAAGTGCAATTTCACAGGTATCGTTAAAAGCTTTGATACGATGAAAATATCACAGTCAATTATCTTCACATATCTTAATTGTCTTCTTCGTAACACCTAATAATGATAGTCTACTCTCAGTCTCTCTGCAGAGTAGAATCCAGCTTTGATGATATATCCAACTTCCTTCAGCAGCTTTTCCAAAGATCAAGGTAATCCGCTTCCTAGGAAGCTACTTCTTGGCAGAGTTAAAAATCCCTCATTTAATAGTTTTTTTCCCAATGACATTGCCATCGTTGTCACCTTTAACATCTTTTGTTTCAGAATACCCACAAGATGACAGGTAATCTCAAGAAGACCGTTAGCATGTTTCACTATTATCTGAACACTTCTTGCAGCATTGTTCAGGAAGACAATTTTAGCAGAGATCACATAAAGCTGTAATACTCCAGTTGATCCAATACTTTCCTGTTTATCCAATGTGTAAGACTGAATGTTATAATACTTGTGATATTTGGCACTTAGGGTAGAGTTACTACATAAGTCCTTCTTTCACATTTTTAAAGTTCTTGGTTGCAAGAACATCACCTGAAATATGTTTTCAAAATTGAATAGATTGTAAAATCCTCAACAATATCTTTCTATGATCTCAGTCTCAGCAGCAGTTTAAAATACTCTCATGTCATTGCATTTTGCACTAACCAAACCCAGCATCACCTAGTTTTTTTTTTGCTAAAGATATCACGACACTTAGAATTAATTGAGTCTGAATTGACTCTCGACTTTCAGTGGTTGATCAATACAAACCCTAACTTCAATCAGACTGGTTTATATCCCCTAATATTGCATATCCACATTAGTTCCATACAACACAATTTCTCAGCTTACAAAGCAAACAGTTGGAATCCGGCATTAATCAAAGGTAATCGTATTAAGCAAATTCCACCTGCTTGGGATGAAACATGAACCTTATCATAATTCTTATTAACTTAGGGGGTTATAAGCAAGTTATAGAGCTCATTATAGCAGCCAATCATACCACATAACCTTTATAATATGTTGAGTCTGACAAATACCAAACCAAGAGTAAAAATTATAGGTAGTATAGGAAGTCCTATTTGAGTCATTTGTGTTAAAAATCATTAAAATATATTTAACATTGATATACATAGCCAATTGTGCCATGTGCGTTTTCCATGCGTTTGGATAAACACATGGAAAACTCATGGTTTTTGCCTCATTATAATTAGCTAAAACCCATGCGTTTTCCATGCATTTATCCTTCTCATGGAAAACGCATGTGGCACATTTGGCCATGTACATGTGCTGTTTAGTGATTACACATACTAGACTGGATCTCATGGGATTGGAAATTATTCAAAAACCTCAAGGACAACGAAGACGTTGAAAATACATGAATTGGACAGCATGTTAAACTGCAATCTATGGTGAAAGTGGCATGAATACTGTATGTGTCAAAAGCATTAGAAGAGAGTCTTATTTCAAATTACACTCAGGGCAAATTCAGTTCTCCCTGAAGCACATTATGCAACTATGCATGAAGAGACAGACTCAATTTATTGTGAATGTATATCCCTTGTAAAGCCTGAAAAAACTCAATTATGAACTTCCAGTTTGTCTAGTATGCAAGGAAACAGAACCAGGGGGTGGAATATTGCCCAGCATTTTATAGCATGACTTCAGAGGATACTGCAATCATCAACATAAAGCTGCTAAACTGAATTAGACATTGAATGTATAAAGAGAACATGGTGGGCTGACAGAGCATGATGGGAAGACTTCATTGAATTTTGTCCGCAAACGAGAAACGACAAGCGAATGATAGTTTCTTGGATGCCGGAGATTATCATGCGATCCCTCATTTCCTGATTAAGCTATCTTTCAGAGGTCTGTGTATTTTCTCCCAATGAGATTTCCTGTAGAAAGTAAAGCTGAATGAATTGCACTGTACCGAGCGCACCCTTCGCAAGGTGGTCTGTGTATTTGCTCTTTCGTGTTATGTCATTCCCATTTCTTTCCGACATTTTTCGTCCATATTTTTCCTCACCATCATGCGATCTTTAATATCGTCCAATCAGTGTGTGCCCAAGAAAGTGCAAAGCACTGCAATGGAAATCCTAATAAGGAACACAGCTTCTCAATTATGAAGATGGCAGGCCCTACTTCTCACAATGTCTCACTAATTTGATTGCTGTTGAGCAATTGACAGAAAAATCATCAAGACCTCTTGAACAGATGTAATTATAACTTGCAAACTAACAACTAGGCTATTTACCAGTATACACATTGCTTCAAGTTGATCATAAATTAATGCAAAATTGTAAAATTGGGGTGATTTTTGGTTGAATGGTACATCATCTTGCATTCGCAGTGGGACCAAGGTTCGATTCTGGCTTACCCATGTTAACTGCTAAAACAGATCTAACTCGTCTTCGATGGATTATTTTCCTCCTTTATTTAGGTTAAATCTGCATGGAAAATCCAGTCCAAGTGCAGATGAGATCATGCACTCCATTTTGGATATTCCGGGGCCAGTTACACGGTCACTGAGGGACTATTTTATCAAGTGGATTTACACATACAGCTGGGGTGCAGCTGCACTTCTAAGAGTATTCATTCACTGATATTTCCTTTCCATCTTTTTTACCCCTTTTTATTTCTTCTTGTGCTGCTCTGGACAAAAAAGTTTAGCTTTAACCTTTGTTGCAGCATAGAGCAGTGCAGAAGTGCATTTGCATCTAATCAGTTCCTATTGCTGCAATGCAGATTGTATACTGGTCTCCACCAGTCCCAATTTAATAGAAGCTCTGTTGAATAGATACAACAGTAATAAATTCCCAGTGGCAGCAACTAAAATAATTTGACTCTAACACCATTCCACGTACTTACAGCAGAAGTCATACACTTGGAAACTATACTCCAGAGGATGCCATACGAATCCACTGGATGTCTCCCATTGGCAATGGCATTACTATGCTAAGCCAATAGGAGTCCTGAATTAACCTGACCATGATGACGTTCTCTGGTGTTAAGTTTCCATGTCTATGAAATCTGTGGTAAAAAATAAACTTCTTAACATCATCCCAGAATAAAAGACTCAGAATGGTGACAAATAATTCACAAATAATGCACATACCATTTCACGTTTCATTTTGCACTGCTGGCTTATTTTGGCCTCAAAACTACTTCATTAGTTAATATGTAACGACCACCAATATTTCCCCGGAAGACTAACACGGTTTACCCAAACGCTAATGCAGACCACATGGTTGAAGTTTCTGTTAAGCAATATCACAGATTCTCATTGAAGGAATAATTTCTCTAATTGGATTACCATAAGTCAAAATCAAATCTACAAACATCTAAATCTGCTATTATATACCTTCCGAACTAAACTTCACATATAACCAATAACCCGTTTAAAAATACTCATATCACATATTCTCCAAGGCCGATATATGCAGCGATATATGGAGCTGCCATAGCTAAGAACCGAAACAATACCTCATCCCAGTGAATGATCATCTACACACCAGAGTAATAGATTGTTTGCATTCGTCGTTCATTGTACGTAGAGCACTGTAGAGTAGAGGCAAATCCGCAGAATTAGCACTGGAGAGTTATCTCCATCTAAACTAGATTCACCTGGTTAATTTCACCAAACTACAAACAGTGTTTTGATATTTTAGAAAAAATACAATAAAGACCATGCTGCGTCTATGCGAGGTCTTCAATTACAGCAGAACCGTGCCATTAAAACCACCTCAATGGCAAGAAGACTGTTGGGTTCAAAATTCAGTGGTCCTAGTGGTGAAGTGGTCTAATATCGACACCAAACCATAATCTATCAAATACGGTATCAAACCTATCTATCTTTCTGTACATGTCACTATGTGTCATCACCTTACAGCCCAGCGACCTAATTATGGACATTCTTTGCTAATTTACCTAGTTAAGCAAAATGATTGGTTAAACTATGTAGCCGATAGGCTGAGTATAGACTTAAGAATTCTTCGCTTAAAAATACAAGAGAAATGCATTCATATTTTTTTATTTAAGGCAATTTTTCTGAATTACCGACTTGTCAGAACTAGAATTATCTAAACATCTAATTATTCTGTAATTTCATTGTTAGACCTTTAATACCATAAGCCAGCCTATAGACTATAAGAGAAATTGATTAATTTACTTTAGATGAGTAAACGAGCAAAACATATACATAAATAGGTCGCTGGGCTGTGAGGTGACGACACACAGTGATGTTCATTATCATGATTATACACAAATTGCTCCAATCGCCAGCATAACTGAATAATTTTTTATCAATAGGAGTAGTTATTCTACCAGAAATACCATAACATTATATGAGTTAATTATACGACGTAATTATACTTATACAATAATGTAGGAAGAGCCCACATATGCACACACATGGCTTGCAGCTAAATACTAATTGGCATTATTTCACTGTGAAAATCACTAGGACAAATCAGTATGTGTACATGTGTCGGCATTATAGCCTGGTATATCACTCTGAGAAGATACTGACATGGTGTCCCAATGTGGTTAATGCATCCCAGATTCCCAGATATGAGAGATGGTATCACATCCCTGCATGGTGACAACTTATTAATCCGTATCTGGTAATCTTCCCATGTGAAGAATGGGAGCAATGTGTTGTTCTATATCCAAGTAATCAAGGAACAAAGTGCAACTTCCCATATTCATTATTGCAGGATGTAAGTCAGTGTAGAATTACATGTATTGTAATGCATTAGAATTCATAGAAATATAGTTGAGTAAGATGCTTTTGTAAAGTATCAAATGCAAACTTCAGTGTCCTTGACTGCAATCCATTATTGCATTAGAGAAATGTCATGCCGGTACTGCAATTAATACACAGTATTATATATAAAGGGATAAATAAATGGTAGTCCAGGACTATAAAATGTCTCAAGATCTCATAAGACTATAACGTCTACTCTGTTGTGAAGAGGAACACCTTTGAAGTGCTCAGCTGCAGGACCTTACATGCACAGCATAACATCCTGCCCTGCAGCCAGCCTGCGTCTGATGTTCTACAGGAGATGCAGGCCCTGCTGCTGCTGCTGCTGCTGATGGCTGGTGATGAGGAGGGAGCAACTGGCTCCAGGCTTTGCTGTTTAACTTCCATATCAATGCAAGGACGGGACAGTGCAAGCCTCAGCTTCCATAAAACAGTCATACCTCACGCAGGGCCAGACTCTCACGACTCAAGTCAACTGCAGGTTTGAGTTTCACCAAGTCGCCATTATAATATCAGCAATCAACTATGGAATTGCAGATCACACCCAAAGTAAGAATGCTATCCCAACACCAGAACAATCTACTATTCACTGCAATATCAATGTCAGAGATAATGTCAAAACTCAATCCATTGGCAATTACAAAAGTACGTTAAAAGGTTTCATATCCAGCAAATCCAAGGTGCAGTTTGTACCACCTATGACCATGACAAGTCCTTTCTATAAGGTCACTCTTAGTACTTGCTGCTGTTATTTTATCAGCATTGTTACTCATTCAGACCAAATAATCAACCAGTCAACATCAAACCAGCTTGCTTGCTGATGTGGATTTGGCAATTACTTTGGTATTATTCACACCCATTCATTTCGATACATTGTGTGTGTGGGAACTGCCAGCAGCTGAAATATATCCATTCATATATCAGTATATCCATCCAGTATGAAGTGTCCGCTGTGGAAAAGAACCTGCAGGAGTCTGAGATGACTAATTATGCATGTGGGGTGGTTTTGGGGGCGTCATTCAATACGCTATCCTTCATACACAATGATATACCCTGATGTATGAAGTGGCCCTATTCATGCACATTCTGATACAGTTTCATGAGAAGGTTCACCCAAGGACCTCATCAGAGAAGAGACTGCTCCAGCATCCCCTTAACCCTGTTACAAGAGATGCTCCAGGCCCGGGGTCTCAGATGCAAAGCTGCACACAGCCACGAAGGATGCCTGTTGATTCACCGTGAATGCGGTGTCCCTTCCGGCTTGTTTGGATGGTGCTGATTGCATGCAAAAGCGCTAATCGTGCAGCAGAAGTAAGTATCTCAACTAAAAGTGTAGCATTCTGAGATGAAACTTTGCCATTGTGAGATTTGTGGATGCCAAAAAATACACCAGGATGGGAATATCAGGATGGACCCTCAAAAATATCACGATGAAACTACTGGACCCTCAAAAATATCAGGATAGCCCCTTAAAAATATCAGGTCCAAATATCAGGATGGACCCTAAAACAATCTGAATGGAAATACTGAACCCCCAACAGCTCAAAGGAATAGGATACATTGTGATACAGACAGCTGCACTGCTTAGAGCCTAATAATCCTATTCTTTGCATTATGCGGTCGCATATACACTTTCATGTCCAAATACCTAAAGAAAATGTGCACATAAATCAGCCCAACCAGGCAACATGGTCAGTCAAAGTATATAATATTCAACATCCAACATGTGCAGAGAGAAGTACAATGAACAATGACGAAGTCTCACAGGAAAACAAGACATTGTGATACATCCCAGACTATTACAGAACGCACAAAGCAGTCCCAAAAATTGCTGATCTACATATATTCTCTTTTGATGCTATGTATATGGGACAAAAACCGTACTGTGATACAGATCAAGGCATATACGACACTATGCAGATATACCCTGGTTGAAAATGAGCAGATTCACAAAGGGATGGCTAAATAAATATGCACAAGATGACAAAAAACGGAGATAAGCTAAGGCTAGGGACCAGGAGAACCAGATACTAATGATAGAGGATGAAAAAAGCTGATTCCAGAAAAGGAGTATGTCGAAAAAATACAGCACAAAAACAGATAACGACACAAACAGAAGTTAATCCGATGTAAATTCAAAGAAAAACTGAATCCAAAAGCAATAATACAGATGCAGAGACAGTTGTTGGGTTCCAGAATGTGATTTCAGATCATTTCAGGTTCAGGCCTAACTTAATTCACCACATCGGTGGAGGCACGCGCTTCTCAGCCGATGTGGTCGCTTATTGAATTTACCGAAAGACAAACGAAGACTTCTATTGAAGATAGGACAAGAATTCTAAGTTGTAAGCTAAGAAAACAGGTGATGAAATTGACAAGAGAGGTGAATATTCATGACACTTTCTCAATCTTAATCTTAGCTCCACAGTTTTCATGGGCAATATATCCAAGAGCTTACCACTCCATGTAGATCCCTAGGATGCATTGCCACTTAGCAATAAGTAATAAGGAGCATGGCATACTATCACTTACAATCTGCAAATGAATGAGACAGTTGATGAGGCAGACAGAAAAAGGATGGGAGCTAATAAAGTATTCTATAAATATGCAATTACAGTGTCAAGCAACCAACAAAGGCGACTGCTGCGCGACAACTCCACAACATCACTCGTAGGCTTTGTTTCTGTTCACAAGCTGTCAAAAAATGCACAATTCCCATGCTAAAGACACTGGGCTGCGCCATTCAAATTCATCACAGCATTTAAATCCATGTTTAATGCAACTACATTTGACAGGAAGCTTGTTTGCTATGCGAAATATCAACAAAAACGACTGAAGAATGGTAGAATTGCCATGAAAAATTTATATTTTCAACATCAGACCATATCTAATAGATAGATCATAGTTACCATGGACGCAAAATTCCCCATCATTAAATATTTCAGTGTTTAATAACATTCAGAATGGGAAAAAACAGGGAAAAAAGTCGGGAAAAAGTTAATCCTTTCAAGAAGTAGAAAATCAGGACTTCCAACAATGCGAAGGTTCTTTCCTGGAATACGGGTGAAAATGCTTCATTGTTCTTTACGAAAATTCCTAAAAGTAGCCTTGGCATTTATCCACCTTGACTTGAGAGGAATTATCTGATTTCTAAAAGTTCCGAAGACAGGAATTCCATTAATTCTGTGCTGTGCAATTTGATGTGCAATGTGATGTGCACTGTGATGTGCAATGTGATGTGAAGCGATAGGGCATCATTGAAATGAAGTGCTTCCCTTGTCGTTGCAGATTTCCAAGACACAAGTTATTGAAAGGTTTCTCAATTTCAAATAATGAGATGATTTTTTGAATTTGAACTATGGTACAAAAAATTTCAAATATATAAACAAAAATTAAACATGTACTCTCATCTTGACATCTAAAAAAATTACTAATGATTACAATAGCAAACAGGAGACTGTTTACACATTATGATAGTCTTATATAATGTAGTATGCCCACCCAAAAACCCCCTATTATAACCACTCTTGCCACCCTCACAATATCCATAACAGGAAGGCAAAGAAATGAGGTAGACACAGCAACTTAGCAAGGACCATTTCATCATTGTTCATTGGATATGAAGTCTATCGACCACCATTTCATTATGGGGTAGCACAATTTTATTACCAGGCAGCCACATTTCATTCAGGTCTTGCAGATTACTTTCTTGGGTGACCGGAGTAGTTTTAGCAGAGGTCCACACTACTGCTACTTCCAATTTCTCAGGCATGGCAAACCACACCAGTGGTTTTCAGCATCTATCACAAGTTATGAAGAGCAAGGCTGTAACACTGTCTCACCGTGTCCCAAGGTGTCTCTAGGTGGCCAAGAATGTCCCAAACGTGTCCCAGGCTATTTCAGCTTCCACTGGGCATGTTTCTGCCTCACAAAATTAAGCCATAAAGTCGACCTTTAGTCTACCCAAGCAATGAGCAAAGTCTTTCCCCACAGAACAACCTCCTGGTCACCTGCCATCTAATGAAAACTTCCCAATCCACACGATCCAAGGAATGACAGGAATTTAGATTTCCTGACCTGCTTGCCCTTCTTTCTCTTACTATTCTCGAAGTGGATTTAGATACAAATAACTTTATGTTCAGTCAAAATGTACATGTCATATATTTGCAGAGAGCTTCACTAGTTCAGCTCAATAAACCACTTACCAACAGAAGATGTAATGACGAAATGACAAAGTTGTGAATCCACACAAAAGCGCAAATCTACTACTATGGTGATATGCATTAGCCCAGTTTGTGCATCAATTAAATATAAGCCACAGCACAGACACTACTTGCAAGCACCACCAAGTTCATCTAATAATATCCACAATACAGCGGAACCCAGCCTTTAAAACACCTTACTATTATAACCATCTCAGTGCAACGATTCCAACAGTATTCTCACCATTGTAAATAACCTCATTCTAACAATAATATAACAACCGCTTGACATAGCGACACGAACACTTTGCAATAAAGGCGGTCGTTACAGTGAGGTTTTACCATACATAGTGATACTTGTATATAAGTACTGAAATGAATTACTACTAGTCTTACAGCAAATGCCACCACTTGGCTACAGCAGCAGAGCTATTTGAGAGACTGGCAGCAACAGCTTCCTGGAGACATGACATGAATAGCAGAGTTCACATCTTCCACAGGCCTAATTGATCCCCTTGTCACAGACGTCAACAATTCACTCTCTTGACAGAAGAACAATGCAGCCTCGCTTCGAATCTGAGGCACAAAGCAAACCCATTTGCATAAGCATTGTTAGGATGAATGCCATGGCAACAAGCATAAGACATGGTTTATAAGAACAGTCGATGACCGGAAGACATCGCGACAGTTGGCGAAATTAACAAAATGAAGGATTTAGATTGAATACTTAACTTTCAGGAGAGTTGGGTGAATGCTGAATAGCTGTCTGTAGTCTACTGTGACTTTCTATGGATTTCTCTCCAACAATTAGGAAACTAGTTGGTTTACTTAGCAAAACCTAGCATTTACAAGATTCAAGCATTGACGGCTTAGGACAAAGCGAAACTGGCCATAATACCTATTGGTTAATGCCAATTCATGACCTAAGTAAATACAAAATGACTACAAACCAACTCTACAACTATAGTCTACTAGCACTAGTAGCAGAGTGATGGAGAAATCTCATCCTCAGCCACCTCATCAATCCTGCTTCCCTATCTCACTAAACAGACCATTGTTCTGCTGCTGAGGCAAAGACGAGCATCTCGCCTCTCCACGAGAATCTCGTCTCTACATTCACACGAAGCAATTAACACCCCAATCTATCAGGGGGGGGGGGGATTAATCACCTCAAGCATTATCATTCATTAACAGTTTAGGTAGAACTCTACCATGAGGTTTTTGCATTTTTTCCTTTCACTTGATGTTTGTAATCACTGTAATGTCCATTGAGGCAACGAAACGAGGATTAACTGATTAAACGGATCGCTTATTGCTGGACCGAAACATTGCTGACATAGTACAAGTATGCCGCTAGTCAGTTTGTCGGACTAGCTTATTGCTATGCCAAGTTCAGTGGAGGCGAGTATTGTATTGCTTCAATGCTACTGGTATGAGCTTAATCAGCTTAAATATCTAGCTGCAGGCAGACGTAATGATGAGGTACAAGGCAATTTACTAATATACTTAGCGAAACTACATCTGGCTTAGATACGCCTGATCCAGGACCTGATGGAAACTGTCTAGGCCGCAACGTGAACCCAGGACTTTCAGTGGAGCTATGAGCCAGGATTAGTCCACTGGACCACTAGTTACATTTCCACTCCCAAGTCGAATAATTATGGACTTGCCATATATTGGCAAGATAGTAATCTTGGAATCACGGAATATTTCATAATCAAATTACATTTTGTCCATGACTATACAGTAGGCATGGACAAAATGTGATTATGATTATGAAATATCATGCGTTAAGGCAGACAAAACCATTTTTAATGTGAGTTTGGTGCTGCATTCGATCTGGATTCCATTAACTTGACTAATAAAGTTTTGTGGCCGCACTGCTGTTACTTGCAGTTAAGGATTATCGAAACTACAAGGGTTGTTAAAATAAATTACATTAGTATTGATTTGATAGGACATGGCAAACGGAATTCCCAGGCATTCTGGTTTAAAGGTTTTGAGGCACAGAATAATAGGACTGTAGACAGTGCTACTCTTTACACATAATTTCATCACTTATAAGTCTAATATACTTAAGTAAACTACTTCTGGCTTAGATACACCTGATCCAGGACCTGATGGAAACTTCCTGGGCCGGAACATGAACCCAGGACTTTCCATGATAATGGTCCTGAAAAACTACTTCCTCCTTTTCATATTACGACGAGAATTTTTTACTAGATAGGATTGACCATTGGCCAGTTAATGCTCTTGTGAGAATATATAATATATAGACTAACGAGAATATACAATTCAATGACAAGTCTTACTAGAAATATATTGATTCAATGGCAAATTGGTGGACCCGATCAGAAGTATTTTGGGGTAAATATGTTGATGCTGCTGATACTTATATACATTGTATCCATGCATTGATGCGGAGTGTAACTGAAAAAATATAAGCAGCTTACATTGATCTTTGGGACACACAAGAATTGCCACAAATGAGACACTGGGGTGAAGTTGCAAAGCTCATCTGAGTCCCAGCATATACAGTGAATAAAGGATAGCAACTTGGGCAGCCAGTAACTTCATCCTTTATTTGTACCAGACTTCTTCTTCTTCTCTATTGGAAAAGACTGGTTGGCTGGCTGCTTCTGACTGGGTCCTATCTCCTTTAGCAAATTGGTTAGTCCTCATATCTAATTTAACCTCAATTCACCTATTTCTGCACTGTATGGTGTAGCTAAAAAGGCTGCTGGGAAGCAAGACCTTACAACTAATACAAGACCCCAGTAAGACCTAATATAGGCCTAGAAAGGCTAGAATACTGCCAAGCACTATAAGATCTTTAACCAGACTCTACCAACAGCAGCTAACACATCCCCTGGGTGAAATTAGCCCCACATAATACAACTACCTTGGACGGGTTAATGTTGTTTAATCCGAGCTAACAGAGCCTGGACTTCCCAGGTGGCTTGGACGGGACCCACAGAGAGGGATGACTGGGATGAGTGGACTGGACTGTGGTCATCTGGTCAATAACAATGCAATCTTGTGGCTATTTGTACAATAATGATGACAATATTTATAATACATTGTGGTAAGTCTATTTCTAAGGGAAAATGATACTGAAGGTTTAATATCTAAATATGCAGGCTATTTCACTTTTTTAACATAATTGATCATATTAATCAGTGGTCTACTAAGGAAAAAGGTCACTAAAGATCCATTATTATAGGAAAACAACACGAGTCACTGATCTGTCAAACAGCCATTTAGAACTTAAAATTTTAAAAATCGGATGTTACTTGACGTAGCTATTTGGGCAAAGCATGAACGTCATTCTGTGTGAAATGAAAAGTAGATCACCCGGCCCGTACACCCGCTATTTCAGGTGATATGGCTGCAATTGGGGAATAAATGTTAAGCCATTCACTTCATTATGAGCAGCATGATGCCTCATTTCCTAAACTGGGACCACACAATAACAATTATTCATAACTGAGGACCACAAACAAAACGCAATCTCTGGTTAACCTATGAATGACTCATGTAGACTACGTCACCGCAATAAAATCAAACAAATTACCAGCACCATCAATTATTCAGGTTTTTAAATATCATCCATCAATAATCTAGCAACTGGTCAAATAAGAACTCTGAACTTTTAAGATTATCTAAATGTTTTTTTCTAACAACTCACACATTGTTTTTCTGAACAACATGCACAAACATGAACTAGCAAAAAATAACTGTTTATGCAAGTTTGCAATGACAAATCCCCAGCATTTCTTGATCTTAGCTTTCTTTCTAGTTTAGGGTATGATTCACCAAAAACATGGTACCCACATGTTCAGCTGGGTCTGTAAACAAATAAAACGTGGAAAGAGGAACTAGACAACTCTACATGAGTAATAGCAGTAATAGCTCAGCAGACAAGCTAGATGTTGCAATTGTATTTAATCTGTGGCAAACAACTATGACATGAACAAGATGAATGCATTTATAGGAACACAGTAAGCACTATTAATCTAATAATACTGAAATCTTGGTTAATTGTATTTAATCTGTGTCAAACAACTATGACATGAACAAGATGAATGCATTTATAGGAACACAGTAAGCACTATTAATCTAATAATACTGAAATCTTGGTTAATTGTATTTAATCTGTGTCAAACAACTATGACGATGAAAAAGATGAATGCATTTATAAGACAGTAAGCACTATTAATCTAATTATACAGAAATCTTGGATAAACCAGAGATCCATGATGCAATGTCATAGAAAACAATGTAAACTTGAACGTTCAAGTACTTACTATATTTTGACAACGTATTTAGTGGAAATAGTTTTTAGTTATAACATATAGTTATATAACATAATGTTATAGCATAAAGACAAGTTATTGGTTTTCAATTGTCGTAGGTCCTTTCATTTATTTCATTTCAAAGAACATGTTGCCATGACACCATAAACTGTATTTCCCTACTTTAAGGCGTGTCAAACAGCCTCAAACCTATTTATGTTTTTTGCTAAATCTGTACAATATTGATATTCAAATTGCTTTCAATACACATTAACCATTGTTAACCTTTAACCCATCACAGATCCCCATTTTGAAACAAAGGGAAGCAACTGAGCCTGCCACCTGCCGGCCACAAAGATAAGCAGATAAGGACTCAACAATGTTTATCTTGGAGTATCCAGGTGTGCAACTAACTCCAAGCCATTGTCAGGTTATAACAAATGTGCAACATGGAGTCACAATTTGTCAGTGGTCTTGCTTTCTTCTCTCTATACTTCCCTGTTATATTGGGGTATGCCATTTATAAAAAGCTTATATTTATGTTATCATTCACAAAATATCGGTTTCATGGAAAATCAAATCCTATTGTTTCATTGATCATATTGTTGGTCAAATTTCTGAGTGTAATACTGGCAATAATATAAAACCACTTATCAGTCTTTAACTCTTATCTCACCAGTAAAACACTGTAAATTCCACATATTTTTTTGTGCTATACTTCACCACTCTTGATAAATAGCTACAAAGGATGCCATAAAATCAGATTGATGCCATAAAATCAGATTGACACCTCACAGGTAAAACCATGAACGGAATAATAATACATAAATTGGTGAGTACCATAGAGTATATCTGTAAATTAATTTACAATCATACAGTTATCCAAGTGACTATTCTTACATACCATCTAATACATGATGCTACTGAAGATAGTAATATATACAAGAACAGAGGAAACACCCTCTATATCTACCACATACCTCTGCGGATATCTTCCCATCAACACCCAATATAAAAACTATAGTTCTCCCTGAGTTACACCCACTACCGTTCTCATCTCCCAAAATAAATCTCCATTCTCTGAATAAATGCATCAGATTTTTATGTCTTGATCATCCACTACTCTATACAATTGTACGGATTCAGCTACATATACATTCCTAAGACTATTCTTGCACAGTCAGCAGGTGATACATTGGAAGATAATAATATTCATATTCATAGCACATAATATGTATCTATAAAAGATACAGTATCATCCATACTCTAATCAAGAGTAATTTTGGAATAGCTGATAACTCTGTTATATAGTCAGGATCAGTGTCATTTTGACAGGAACTGTAATTATGATAATAGTCCGATAAACCGCCTCACGACTATCTGCGTGCTGGCAAATGACAGCAATGTTTCGGTCTAGAACTATAATATAAGTCTTACAGAGTCACAATAACACAGTCAGTCAGTCAGTCAAGGTTTACCCACATACCAGTCATTTCCTGTAGGTCTGATTCTGACATCCCTATATAAATACTTTTTGATCATGTCACAATGTATCAACATAAATCATGTTATATAACGGAATGTATCAACAATATAAATGACAAGTAACGAACATGAAACATTTTCACATTGATTTCACACACGCCCTGTTGCTGCATACAGCATGAGTCAGAACTCAGTTACCCTTTCGACTAGTCTAGATAACCCTACTGTCAAACCAATTATAACCATGGAAACTAGTGATGCTGAGCTTATGCTACAGTAGCTGCTGCTGAGACTGAGATCATCTCTTGAGTTATGCATAGACTATTACCTCAGTTGTAATCCAATATAGTCACAGAGCGCTGATATGAATATTCATGACTATATTTAATCCATTTTGAAAGGTTCCAAAAAGAAAGGAAAAAGAAAGTTTCAGTATTTTCCATGTACATGCTGTGGTGATGGAAATAACTTGGTTTCTATGCCAACTGGCTCTGGCTGCCCTGACCTACTTAACTCATGGCGGGCTGGGGGTGCACATGGTGCTACTGGGGTACTCAAAGCAACTACAGAAGGGAGACACCCTCTGGCAATGAAAGTACATGGCCTAATGTGCCATGTGCGTTTTCCATGAGAAGGATAAAGGCAATGGAAAATGCATGGTTTTTACTAATTATATTGAGGCAAAAACCATGCGTTTTCCATGCGTTTATCCAAACGCATGGAAAACGCATGTGGCACAATTGGCCATGTAGCAATGCTCCCTGCCGGAAGGGGGAGGGGGTTACTATCACACAATTCAGTGTAAAGAAAATCCCTTATTCTGTTGTCACATCAATAAAAAATCAAATAAGAACATTTTCCGATGACTTTAATATAAGAATGACTGAATGGATTTGACCGACATGTACAGGTCATACAGGTTAACAAATTTCAGATTGGTTTCAGTGTTTCAACATGGCCCTGTGATAAAAATTACAAGAATTTAGCTGGTATTAAAAACAACAATGATTCTTAAATCCAATATACATCACTCATATAGGAGTGTACTTCTAACAGCATTGGGGTCTTAATCCCAACCATATCTTTAGCCTATAAAGCAGATCAATCAGGGTCGGTTTTCTGTGTCTTCTTTCTATTTCTTTCTTTTTTCTTTCTTTTTGTTGCCTTGGTAACTGGACATAAACTTGACCCTTGGTCAGAGACAGATGGCACCAGTGACCCCATCCTTCTTTCAACCACTACACAGACCTCATGCAAAATTCATGAATGGTAAATGACACTAAATCTATACAATGCAACTTGGTAGTCACTGGGGGACCTCTGTGACTAATCAGTAGTCAAAAGGGGCCCTCTTAGTCACTGGGGACCTTAGGTCCCTTGATAGTCGGCCTGAGAGCAAACTGCAACACACTCTTATATATTGCACTTCAGACTGAGTTTGGTTTTTTTGTATTTTCTGTAATCTGTAAAGCTGAGAAATCAACTAAAATTGCAAAGAAATAGGACCATATAGCTCCACTGTACAGGAGACAGGCATCATGCCCTCCGGTATATTCAGAAAAAAGGCAGTAATACAATCACATAATCGCCACATGTTCCCAATTGCAGAAGCCAATAGAGTCTTTTCACTGAACAGCTCTGAATTCAGCAAGACATAAGTCTTTCCTCTCCTCTTATTACTCATTTTTCTTTTCAGACAGAGTAGATAATAACTAACTGATTCCATAAATAAAACTTTCTCAGAAAAATAACAAAAATCAACTTAATGATAAAGTGTCAAATATACATTAAAATGCACTAAAAATACTGCTGCTAGGATGCACTTCGCTTCAGCAAATCAACAGTCAAGGGCGGGAACTTTTCCAGCCAATAGAATTGCAGTATTCTGTTTTAGCCACCTGGTGGAAATACAGAGAACCTTCCATGAAAATCAACTATTACAGTGACACCAATGACAAATTGCTACATTGAAATAAATTATATTCTAGTAATGTGTGAAATAGGGAATCCATTATATTACATAAATCATTCAAGGCAGTGTGGTTATTTTTAATCATGTTGTCTTAAAATATAACATGAACTAAAGGAATTCCTTAAGCGCTTCTGCTAAAATTGATCTTCAACATCAGTTACCTTACTGCCCACGTGCTCCGTTCAGCCTCATTCTCATTCGTGTCATTCTGCGTGATCAACAAACAATTAGGACCCTATCAAACGAAGCACGTGCTGAATTCCTAACGAATTAAGGCATAAATAACTACCAAAAATAATCACAAAATGACAAAACTACAAGGACTCATTAGGATATTTAATTGCATAATAAGTCATGGCGTGTCATGAAATGTTTTTTATTTCCATTTTAATTGTTAATTTTAGAGAAATAATGAGCTTTAAAAAATCACAATGTCAAAGAGAGAAAAAAAAAAAAGCATGATTACAACTGCAAGTGTGATAAGAACAAGGCATAGTGATTAAAAACTAACAAAAAATTTCTCCAATCAGTAGAGAAAGTCTAAAGCTTGGTATGTTTGCAAAGTTACAATACATGAGACACAACAACTTAAACTTTTAAATTTGAAAGCTACATTAATTCCTCAAATAACGCAACATGGTGAATGGAGCTCATTGTTTCAGGCTTGCGAGAAAATTGACTTTTTAAAATTCTTGGTCTTCCCACGCTTCAGAATTCACAGAAGAACTAAGAGAAGACCAAGAGCAAAATCAACAGTGCAAAGCCAACATTTGGCCAACATTCATCAAGCTGGCATTGCAAGTGTCAATAGTCTAGGCAGTCAAGCGCTATATTGATACTGTCCTTGTGGGCTGGTTTTCTACAGGGATCTGCCATAAGCCAATGCATATGTATGTATTCAGCTTTACTCATGTAATTCAGCAGTAGACCAACAGCTTCTATGGCTAAGCATACATAGACCAACAGGGTATAACCATACGATACCATGGCTAATGCAAGATTTAAAAGCATTAGAGCATTTGAATGAGAAATCCACGTCGCTCGCAGTGTGGATTCCAACTTTGACAACGAATGATTTTTTTTTTGTTGGTCGAATTACATATTCTTAATAGCAAGGTATTCAAGAATAGTAAAAATACAGATGGGGTCAAATTTGCTGGCTTAAAACAGACAACTTTAGATTCTAAGGTGGGGTGATATGTATCTTTGAATCTAACAAGAATCTAACTCTGATATCAAACGTACTTGGCTAAATTATACTTCAAGGAAGTCCACCATAAAGGCAACATTACCACTAAGACAACTTAGATTTTGACCAAACTAAATGTCTTTAATTGCATTCTGAGACACTTTACATTAATAACAGCACTCATACTCACCATCACACTTTCCAAAAGTGGCTCAAATAGTGGGTTTATCTGGGTGTATTCATACAAGATGTAGGGCCCTACTAGACTAGTTATTTCACATCTAAAGCCAAATGATACTGAAGAAAAACTAATGGCAAAATTTGAACAACTTTCCAGCTTGCATAGCAAAAACAAAGTAATATCTCATGGCCAACCATGAAAGAAGTAGCCGGAAGAAGTTAGCACATTTTAGAAGTAGGCTGCGTCCAGGCTACCACAAAAGCTGGCTGGCAGTTGTCAGGCAGACTGTGCATTTTGCATATGATGAATAAGCAACAGGACCAATAACTTGTTGCTTATGGTCTCCTGTACGAACTGTGGCCCTGTCACATGGCAGACTGACATCCCTGAGGACACATTAGCATGGAATCCACCAATACTACAGCATTTCTTTGCTCTTTTTGTTGTATTGTAGTGGGACATACTATTGGCCATCAACTGCGAATGTGAATTTATACATGTAATACGCTGTCATTCTGTGGTCATATTACGTGTAATGGTATTCAAGTTGTTATTGACAACCATTATCGGTGTTATGAATATCTTTGTGGAGTCTGACAAAAACCTTGTTGACTTCTCAGTCTGTACAGCAAAATATTAGTTGTCTAGTCTCTAATTTTGATCTTGGCAATAATTTTGATCAAGTTCTCTAACTTTTATAACGGCCATACCAAACTGTAAGCATAATTTCTGCAAGACTTGCATATAAATTCTGACAGTAAAAATGCTGACTTCATATCTTTATTAATATGGCCACCACATGGTGTGGACTCCGAACCATATCATGACGTTTTATCACTAAGTCTGCCTCTGGCAGCTGGTCATGTAAGCTGGCTAAGCTTCAGAGATAGATAGACTTTATTTTCATCGAAATTTAAACATACATGGTTATTAAGACATTTCATTATGACACAAATATTTTGATGAGGGGGATGCACAAGAGTTTCGTGGAAACTATGTTTAATTGTGCATCCCCGCAATATTATTATACTAAATAATTAACAAAAGTCACATATAATAATAAAAATAATAAAAAAATTATCAAAATATAATTTATTACATGTAAATTTAAAAAAGATATAAATGATATAAATGAGACCAGTGGCATTGAGACAATGAGACATTGAAATATCATCTGACACAAAGGTACCAATGGAGTCAGATTATAGAAATCATCAGTCTCACAGATGTGTGTTTTTGACTCCAAATAAACCAGCAGTTATCAACAATTCATGCCTGGATGACGCCATGACTCATGGTACTGAGGCAGTCCAGGGGGACATCCAGTGAGTAACACAGCCGCTCTTGCCTTTTTTATTTCTTTTTCGGCTGACCAATGTCTTTCCAAAATAACACAAGATGAATGAGTCTGGTATTTCAGTAACAAAGCTGATGGGTGTTACCCAAGAGAAAAGTCTGCCCATTAAGTGTGTTGTATCAGAATTTGCCATGAATAGCTGTGTAGAAAGTTGCTCTTTTGACAATGAGGTGTCCCCCGTTGTGTGTTCTATGCAGAGATTTCAAATTACTCCATATTGCCAGAAAATTATACCTAGTATTTGTGCTGATGATTATTTATATATATAAACCAAGACCAGTCTTTGTGAACTTATAATATAAATGAATATATTGACATATGCTTCAGACATGTTTATTCCAGAATCCAGACACAACTAACAACGCTCTTAGTAATCTCAAACTACAAAAATCATAAACTGAGCAGTTGCTTGAAATCCATATCTTTCAACAGAAACTTAGACAATTAAATTATTATGATATATGAAAATTAACCCCAAAATCGACTTAATTCCCTTTATAACCTTAATTGATGTATACCTCAAATAGGGTTATTATGAAATAATAAATTGACCTCCAAATGACACAATCATGTCTTTAAGTCCAGCATAACAGCTACAGTATTAAGTATACTCCACTCTTACCAGCTGCTGTTATAGCGTATAGGCATTATAGGGGCTTACGTCCATCTAGAGCTGGAGGTCCAACGGATGGTCTGTTATTCTACAAATGCTGCTCAGATTCACCCAAAGGTCCTTTTTGACCTGAGGGCCCTAGCAGACATGAGAAGTAGCAAAAGGTCATGGTAGGTCCTCCAGTCCTATCACTCACTGTATAGAGACATGGAATTAATGGAGGACTATCCAACCCCTTCTTACTTCATGCATTATTTGACACTGAGGAATCCGACTATGTTTTTGTCCAATAGAGAAATTATAAGAGAATCTATAGCATCTGGCAAAATTCACGAAAGATAAGCATTATGCTCCACCAATCAATCAATGACAAGGGTGGTTTCTTATGGTAAATGCAGAACATCATACAAAGTTATAGTAGTTTCACGTATTGACAATGCTACAAATAACAAAATTCGCTTAAAATTTCATATTTAGCGAAGGATTGTCAATGATTTGTCAATTTATGAAATGATTAGGCATGGAACATGTTTAATTATTAATACATTGGCTCACTTCAGGATTAAATTGTTGCTTTTCTGGCAGGCTCATCAGTTCTAACATCAATGAATAATGTAACAGTACAATTAACATATAGGCCCACGCTTTTGTTGCTACTGGAAACATCACTACCATCCACAAGCAAACAGTGTCGTGAAATTCTAAAATGACGTCATGAGTGTAATGTGACGTCACCTGGGAGGCGTTGTCATGTCATTCGAGCTCCCCTGAAGACGTTGCATACACTGCAGACTGACTCCATACAAAACGACCTTTGCTCTTCCAGAATGATATATAGGTGCAAGAACTGTCCCTTGCCAGACTCCATAGTCACTTGAGTTAAATGACTTCAGTCACAGTCCCAGACTTAGATCCCAGAGGTGCCAAGGCCCATTCACCTACCACTCTGTTATGCTGGGTAGCAAATTACACTCAAGTGCAGCACATATCGGGCTGAATGAGGAAAACACGAAGCAAGAAAATGAAAGGGATTAAAAGAAGAATGGAAAGAGCATCCAATTTCACTAAAGAAGGCTAGTAACAAGTCGGGTTAGTCGTAGAAAATGCAGACCTAAATTTATCAAACTGATAACAACGAAAATGGAGCTTGCTGGAACTGGAAGAATAACAAAACTTTAGAATTATCTCCGAAGGTTGATGGGGGAAAAAGTTTAAATTTATTCTTGGCAAACAATATCAATAAATGCAGACGACTGCTTCTGCAAGACCTTGCACATCTCCAATTTTGTCTGCTGACTCATCCCAGCACGGAGTGATAACAGGACACAATATTCTGGTTGCTGGGCAAAATCAATCATATTTGATTGAAAGTTCTTCACCATTCCAGCGGTGACCTTGCTCCACTCAATAATTCACAGCAGACGTATCAGCTTTGGCCACAAAACGTTTTTTCTGCCCTCAGGTCTACGAGGAAAAGCAATGAAGTAATTCATCAAACTGCCAACAGTTGACACATGGCTCTTGCAGGTGTCGCCACCTGGAGTTCAACCCACTCAGCTGGAAGATTGGAACATTTTCACGCACATTGAAGTTTGGCCGTCCAATTGATCGATTGTGGCAGTGTAAGAAGATATGAAAATATTTCCCAAGAAAACTTGACAACAATCCACTAAATGTGCCTTGGACCAAGATGCAAGGTGCCTGGACTGCCTCACTAAACCATTTGAATGCAAAGGTCTACCCAAGGACTATATACTACAAGTTAGTGGCATTAACAAACATGAGACTTGCCAGTTACGATCTTGAGCACAAGTTGGCAAGAAGACCAGCACTCCAAATCAATATACTAATTTTTAATTTTAATTTTTTTACTAATTTTGATGACTTATGACATGACAATGATTATCAAGCCACACTTGTGAGTCTTTCAATTGCAACTTCATCCCAGATAGCATTCCAAATCGGCCCAGTATCGGCCCAGTATCGTTACAACATCGGATTAACATCGCCAACATCGTGCCGATGTTGAAACGATTTGGAATGCTATCTGGGATGTACAAGCAAACAGGCCACACGCTAAGCTGAGATTATCCCCAAGAGCTCACACCAGTGCCATCACTGCAGTCATTCGAGTTATCAAAACATCAAAACAGCCTACAGCTGAACTGATTGTAGGGGCAGCTGGCATGAAAAATGTCAAACAACACCTTCGCATCCTGTCTGGGATTCGAACTCCACATCAGTTTAAGTCCGAACACCTTTACCACTAAGCTACATGGCGCATTTAGAAGACCATGTGTTTATGACATTTGATCAGCATGTGAGGCAGAACATGTCATTCTTTCCATGACTGGACACATTCCAGAGGACAGTGTACAAGTTGACATGCCCCTCAGTGCCTCCCTTGTTGACCCTTGACCCAGGGTCAGAAGGTCAGTCAACTTTTCAATGGCTATAGAGTCAGTATGGACATCGGTGTCTCTCAATGGCAATATTCTGACATTAAAGGTGAAGGTTCCTTTCATAACATGTCACTTCCTATTGTGCTGGTCAGTGATAGTATCATACAGCATAATGGATACTGAAATCTGATTTCCACAAGTTATAAAAGTAGTACATTACCATAGCCATTCAGAAACTATTGAATGCTTATTTCGGTGGCTATATTATTGTTCTAGTCATAGTTTCTTGGAAGGAGAGGTAGTCTTAAATTATAAGGCATGTACAGTATGGATGAGAGGAATGTACATATTTGATATTTATATAATTATTTAATTATTTTAACTGTTGATCCATGTATTTCTATTATCTTTTTATTTTTTGCCATTTATTATTTTGTCATGCTGACACATGTATCAATTTGAAATTTTGCTGTCAATAAAAATCTCTCTCTATATATATTGAACATTAAATATTTTAGAGCGTTATACATATAATCCATTTGATATTCAACTGTATTGTCATACAGCTTTTTTTTAAACAATAATTTTCATTTATTTCCGCAGATGCATCAAGAGTAAGGACCCAATCATACTTTTCAACTTCATCCCATTTAAAGTGAAGGAATCTTTTATCAAAGGAAAGTAATTTTTCCATTTTTTCCATCCCAAAACCTTTAAATTTATTCACTTCAATATAATGCCAGCATTGTTCAAAAACACAGAAAAACACACCACTTTCATACTCAGTATGTTTATATAACTTCACACCTGTATGACTGGATATCTGCATTTTACATACAAAACCAGCCATCACAATAGGTTCACAGGTGAACAGTTGCTGACAATAGAATCATGAAATGTGAAACTGTCGCCATTATTACAAGAGATAACATCTCTCATGAAATGTCATTATGAAAGGGGGTTTCTACTTGAATGTTAGGGTAACCATTGTGGCATGTATAATTATTTTGACCCCTACTGTTGTTGGTCAAATCTGCACGTTTGCCATATGTGAAAAATAAGTGAATGTCCAGATTACCTAGAGATGGGGCTGCACTAGAAATGAATGAATGTAAACAATATATACAGACTGAATATATAATATTATATGAAAGATACATACACTAAGAATCAAAGACCTATGACTCAAACTTCCATTGTAGTATGGCAAACATAGCCTAAGATATGTTGATGTTTAAATTAGAGAATTAAGCAAAGTTCAGAAAAGGGTATGTAAACTTTCGGGCACTCCTGTATGAGCACCTCCACTGTTCTCTCCAGAGCTGGTTAAACCTGACCACCAAAGACTTTTACTGTCATTGTCAATGATTTATGATTAGTAAATAATACACAAGATGGAATAACTATTCAATCTGAATGGTGCACACAAAACGACACAGTTGCAGTTTTGCATGGACTTTATAACAAAGCACATTAAGTTCATCTACACACACAAAAAAACAACAAAAAAAAAACAGTTAATAAATACCATAGATCATGATTACAACACTGCATTACATACCAGTGTAATGATTGTATAAATCATAGCTCACCAGTATGTAGTGTATATCATTTTCAATGGGTTCCCCATTTTAGTTATTATGGCCCTTGCTCTGTTATTTGTTCCAGTCTATTCGTATGCATTACTTTGGCAGCATTTAACCTTCCTGCGACCTTTGCATAATTGAAACAATGACCTATGGACTACAATGTAAATGACCTCACAGATAGGTGGGTGGGCCAAGAAGTAGCAAGTGTTGTTTCCAAATATGTCTAGACAAAAGTTTACAGGATGAGCAGAAAACAGTATGTAGGCCTAAATAGTATGGGTCCTTTTAAATGTTTTGTTAATACAATAAAATATTCTCTATATGAAGCAGCTGAGTGGTCTAATGGTTAAGGCAAAGTCCAGTTTCTCTGAAGGTCCAGGGTTCAAATCCTAGTCTAAGCACACTGGAAGTTGCTTCCACGAGACATTAAATTGGTGGTACCTTGCACTAGACGACCATGCTAGGCCAAGTAAAAAACCCACTTGTTAGTGTTAGAAACATATGGTGTGGAATCCTAGCCTTATCATTATGTCTACCTCTGGTATTGGGTCTTATAAGCTAAGATTAAATCACGGTACAATTTACTACTGATTCTCAAATTCTCTCAAGCACATCTTGAACATAGATCTCATCATAAAAAATTAAACCCTGTTGGCTAAACATATCCAGTTATGACAAGAAGTATGGCCAGTGCATTTGGCTTACAACTTAGAGATTTGGCACATATTGGAAAAATATAATGCGCTGTCCAACTCATAACTTCGGGCACCAAGAAATAATGAATATATATTTATGCAAGCAAGAAAAGGAAACATAACATCTGTCTACATTTTAGCTGGATACAAGGATTTAATTGTTAGTAATGTTTTTGTAATCTTATTGGCACTAATCCTCAAGTATCTATATTGCATTTACAGATCACGAGTTAAATTTGAAATATATCATACTTCCATTCGCTGCACTTTCGTCTTTCGTATGTTGTACACATCCAACATCTAAATAAATCTCATTATAATTGGTTGCTTTATAATACCATGAATATAACCTTCATTTTTTTCTGAAAGTTTGTGTACTTTAGACACTTATTACAACTTTTTACAACTACATTATGGGGTATGTGAAACGTGGGCATGAGGAAAGCAAAACTGTCAACATTTATCCAGTGTCACTTTACAGGTTTCTCATAAATTTCGAATATCATGTTTCTCCAAGCTATTTTAATGCAGTGAACATACACCAGGGGTCATGTTTGCTGAATTTGATCCCATATAATTGGATTGGCAGTATAACATCTACAGCTAGGTTTATATTGCATTTTCAAGTTTCGAATTTGATGGGCCAACAAACAGTTGATAAATAACTATTAAATGACATATCATATCCCATGAAGTGTTCTGGCCATTTCTCATGTTTCCTGCATTACATTTACTACGTCTGCAGTTTATAGCAGTCCTGTAAAAGAATTCGTGAGTAAAACAAATTTTCAGTCAAATACACGTAAAAATTATTATTCTCTATCTGAAATATGTGTTACATCTGCATCAAATTTACTATCACTCAAAAACCCCAGTCTACAAGTTACTACCCCAAACCTAAACCCTAAGGTTATGGACCACATTGACAGCATAATAGAGATGAAGCACTTTGCTAAGGATTGAGCAAACAGGTGTTTGCAAGGGGAAGTCAGTTGCTATCAAAGGAAGCATTCAGTTACACTTGTTGGAGACTTCAACGCAAGAGCTTATAGAGCCTCGCAAGGCTTTCGACACTCAACACTATCACGTGATCTCAAGTCACCCTCAACACAGACAGCCCACTGTAGCATTTTGTTTCCCTTTCTCAACATAAAGAAGTCTTTCAAAGCCAAACTATAGACAAAAGATCTCTATTTGGCCAATATTTACATCTTACTAAGACGCACTGTGCAGGATCACTGAATATATCAACAATAATAGTTCACTTGCATGTAAAGCAAATAAATGTGTACTACATCTATAGCGGCGTCTTCTACTGTTTTTTTTATAACCAGGTAGAAGAAACTTGTGTTTTCATTACCAGAACTGTGTAAAGTGAAAACAGGTATAGGACCACAGGGCTAGAATACTCCACTCCTAGATATACAGAAAGCGTTTGACACTGTCACTTTTCACATTCATCAACTGTAAGAGGGCTTGTTAAAGTTGCTTGTGAGAAATATGGTAGCGTATGCTTAAGGGTAAACACTCTGCTAAGTCTAAGGTGGCTGTATACCACCAGCCTGAACCAGGGGGTATATAGGTTGAAGGAAGCTGAAGTAATCTGAGCTGTTTTGAACAGAATGCAAATAATCTAATGAAGCCAAGGAACTTGCAAAAAATGCCTCTAGCTTCCTAAGGGGTTGCAAGTGACAAAAGAGTGTAAAATATCACCTAATTGAAGGGCATAAGGAGAACTGCCTCCACTAAAGTATTAAATGGCAGTGCCCAACATTTCCTATTCAACAGAATATCATGTAAATGTATACACATGAAAAAATAAAAACTGCTTCAAAGTACAGAATGACAACTTTGAATGTAAGTAAAGAGGAATCGGTCTAGAAAGTAGAGGAGTCTCTCTTAGAATGCATGTTTTCCAGGGTTCTTCAAAGTTTATAAATGCAGTCAACCTTCTCATCTTCATTCAAATTGAAACCAAATGCTTTCATAGGTGCTGTTGTAGAATATTATTACACAGTTTTTATTACAATTCCTTAGCCAAACACTTGTAATATGTTTTCAAGAACTACCCCACAGTGACCCACACCATATGTGAGAGAGGCAATTGACCACTGCATAAACAATTCCCCTGGACAAGGTCAACTCGAAGCTGTGAATCTGAGAACACTAGGGCATTGTTGAAGACCTCCTGCAGTTGCTAAATAAACACTGAGGATTAGCAGAAGGTTCCACGGAGTGTGCTCTAGGTCAAAGGACCTCACACAAAAGGGCCATTCTTACACTACCATCCCCAGTCAAACTGTTTGCAGATGACAAAACCACCAATCATAAACATGTCATACTTATGCTAAAGTCTGCAATGCTATATACATAACATTGCACACAAAGAGTCCCAAAACATATTTGAAGTGGACTGTGGAGTCCGTGTGTTGGTGAAAGAGCTCAGTGGTCTTGGATGGAAAATGTTGGCTCTAATGGAAGGAATAACTCAAAAGAGCAGAGTAATATTTACAAAAAAAGCATAATATCAGTATCAGGGACAGCAGGGCCTAGAGCTTTGAAGTGAAGATTCAATCAAGGCATTATGTCACTCATGGAATACGATACCCAATAATTTGGGACGGGTCTACCGATCTAACGATACCAATTGTCAGTAATCGGTATACCCAATAAAAAGTTCAAGCTGAAAGGAATGAAAAGTCATCACTATAGAATCTGACTACTTTTCCATCAGAGTCAAAACCTGCTGTTTGCAGGATTGAGTTTTTCTGTGCCAGCGAATAAAAATGTCACTTTTTAACACGGAGTACCACCCGTGACTTCATAATGCTACAATGCCTTTAGAGAAATGTCAATAGAGAAAGAATAAGTAGGAAGAAAGTGCACTCCACCTGACACAGCCATAAATCTACAAAAATTCCCTTTCAGAAATGTTTCGTATTATGAGCTTCTTTACAGTAAAATAAGATAATTACAGCAATTTACAGTATTCATGTAGCAACTATATTGACACACAAGTTAATTTTACATCTCCATAAACAGGAAAATAAAAGGTTTAATATTCATGTGTTATGAATTTAATGAGAAAATCCTCAAGGCAGAACATATGCTATGTTGAACACTGTCAAAAGCTTTAGGAATATCTATATGAAACACAAGCCAAATATACATGTAACATTGTATGAAAGTATGTTGTAGCTATTGTATGGATATTTATATGTCACACTGACAATATATCACATGTGAAAATATTCAGTCTTATCAAGTAAGTCATATCATATAAGGCTAGACACATTCTAGTATTACATCATTTGCAATTTAACAATTAACATGAAATATCAATTGCATCAGTAGGGGACATTAAAGTTACCCACAAGAGAAAGAGTATCATTTACTCATGACCTTTTGAAGTTAAAACTTTAAGTTTATACTTTTTTTTGCTGCATACATGTAATTATAACCAATTCATAAATTATAAGCAAAAATTTGCAGTTAGAATCTTAATACATCTCCTATAGTATCTTCATAAATATCCCAATTTTATTAGTAATACTGAGAAAATACATGTAGATAAATCTAATAACTACCAAATTAATCTGAATGTCAAAATTATTTATTTTCTAACTTGCAGATATCCTAAGTAACTTCTAGCAATACGATTGGAGTGATTTTGTTTTGAAAGAGATCATTGTTTTCAATTTTGAACCCTTTTTTGTCAACAATAAAAGGCAAAATGCTGGTATTGTTGAATACCTCTGATGTGTAACTTCAGTGAAAGTAATACGTCTATATCAGTTGTCTAGGATGCAAAAGCTTATATTATGTTACAGGTTGATGTCGTGAATGCCTAATCTTGTGATATATCTCTCAGTGGGACCTCATGCTTTGTATTTTATCTGAGGAAAAAACTTTCTTTCTTAAACATAAAGACGGGTTGGGGCCTGGCTCAGAGGCAGTGCTCTGGGATTCCAACCGCTGGGTCCCAGGTTTGATTCCCAGTCAAGACTAAGTTGGATGGCTGTTTCATACTTCATCTCATTGCCATGGTCCCTGCCTGTCCTAATTAGCCCATCAGGTGCAGAAATACAGGAGGTAAAGCCCCAATCACACACATACACACTTAAACATAAAGATGTAGCATACTATACAATAGAATTGATCTAATTTATTTACATGTCTATCAGCACATATACAACACATATTTGTAAGTTTGTAACTTGTAGATGCCAGACAATGAAACCACCTCTAAGTTTCTATTATTGTGGGGAAGAGGTAAACACATGATGTTAAAAATTTGATGAGTATATTAACAAATTTTTTTAGTTATTTGCAGAACATGTAAAGATGGTGGAGTTGGACTCTTGAATCAACTCTTGAATGTAAACTCTCAGCTGCTTAGTGACAGATACTATCGACGAAGTACCATCAAGCTTATATTTCAGTTGTTATTCCAAACTTATCCACGAATGTCCCCAAACAGTCCAGCTAACACCCACATAAAAATGGTGTCCACATTTTTGGCAGAAATAACATAATACAAATATGGACTCAAAACATGAGCAACCTCCTCAAATTGTGACATATTTCTGGACGTGAGGTGAATTACTTGCACAATCAGACACACTCAAGGTCTTATATGGGAATTAAATTTGAATATTTTTGTAACACCAAATACTATAAAATAAACAGTGTTATGGAACTGTTCAAAATAACGATTTAAAAATTAACGAGTCCGAAGATATATTAAAGCCAACGTCTACTACAGTTTTATCAAATATCTTTTATATGATGAATGATGAGAGCTCCTTAATACATAGTATAGCATACACTAAAATGTAACGTTCACAGAGACTAGAACTGTCTTGTTGTAAATACAGTGAAACTTAAAATAAGATACACGTGTTATTTCAAAACACGACTTAAGAACACCAAAATATCAAGCTATCAAGTATGGTCTACACCTTAATTCTGACCCATCCAGTCCTCCAAAATGACTATTCATGGACAAATGAACACATAAATTGGTCTACACCCACAATATTTCTAAACTGCAGATTATATATCAGTCTACATTTGGCACTTTTACAAGAACCTTTCAATAAACCAAGCTGGACCAATTAATAAATCAAATCGAGTCACACAACCACATGGTGAATTAAGCTACCATTATGGAGCAGATCATTGATATTTGGCCACATTTAAGCAAGTCTGACAGACTCAAGTAGCCCATGGAGCCAACATGGAAATTTCATTATGATACAAGAGTTTCAGTGATTGATCATGGTGTATTTGTGGTGGTCCATTTAAGTGATATGTCTTGTATGCAAGATAATATATAGGCAATTCTATCTGTTAGATTTGTCCACCGTGTAATTGATTTACAATATATAGGACTGCTGACTGTTCAGTGGTTGCAAAAGTACATGAAAGGTAATACGTTTTCACTGGTAATTCATCAGCAAAAACTTACCTACATGTCACAGAATGGACAAACTGTGTTTACTAGATGAGGAGGTAATACTGATGCCATGGAAAATCTGCAGGATATTACAATCATGGAGGCACTATGCTTCAATGAACTTTTCCTATTCTAAAGGCAAGCTCATGATAAAAACACTTTTTTCAGTGTGGTTACCTTTTAGTTCAAAATGAGGAACTACTTTAAATTTAAATGACACAAAACTGACATATATGATGTTTCATGAGTAATATTCATAGGCAATTTTATAATCCCCTTCCCATTATCTAACCTTAACCAATATACATATTCTTCGCAAGTACACCAAAAAAGGTCGCAATATTATTTTGTTATATAACACAAATGTGTAAATTTTTACATTTCGGTATTTTTCATGCACGTATTTGCATGATTATGCGTTGCATATTCCCATAGTAGAAGTGCAGACCAAGAGGTCATTGAAATCCCCTCAGGAGATAACACACTGAGGAACTGACTATGTGCACTGCATGGCAACTCTGCTACTATAATATCTGGAGGCAGTTATAGAAGACCTTAGACCTATTGTGATCACTGTAGAGTCAAGAACAAGGAGAATGACTCTAAATAGAGTCTTCAGTACTAAACATGTTTTTGTATCGTTCCTCCAGAGGTTACTTACTATATCTATGAATGCTACAAAATGGAAGTACCAAATATCAAGCTTTCTTTACGTAAACGTTTGAATCATGCCGTTGTTTTACAGTATCCCTTTCTCAGATTTTCACGAAGTACCCAAATGTACTGAAGAGTAAATTATGACAGTAGGGATAAAATACACGTACTAAATAATTACAGGAAGAGGCAAATTTCATGATAATATAATCTAGCCCTTTCTTTTCAGAAGTTGCCAAGTTGTGAAGTGCTGTGTGGGGGGATCTACAGCAGCTCCACCCTTTTTGCCTATTGACAAATAAAAAATATAGGGTTTTTTGTGAAAGAATAACAGCTATAAAAGGAGTCATTCTAGCTTTTTACACTGAGTTAAGAAGAAAAACACATTTGTTTAATCAGGTAAACAAACAAAGTAACTCACCCAAACTCAAAGGAAATTAGACCATCATCCTCTGGATCAGCTAACTCCATTATGGTCATCTTTTATCACTGTCATTTATTGATAACATCACTATGAGTTTATTGGAGATCTCAATGTGTGCTCACTGTCAAATGCCTTATGTATATCCATGACCAGTCCCTGCATTGGACTGCAGCTGACTGCATGAGAACGGAGTTCAGGTGAACAATTCAAGACTAGCTCAGTGGCCAACTAGGTCGGCTGTGACATGAACATGGGCCCATTCATTCACAGGTACAGGCCAGGGGGGCACTCCCCTTTGATTTTAGCTTTGACAACATTCAAAGGAGAATGCAGTACAGTGTCAAACACGTGTGTCTATGTCTGTCTCAATGCTAGTGGTCTAAAGCTTAACCAGCTTATATGACCAGCTGCCAGAGACAGATGTAATGATGAGATGATAACGTTTGGAGTCCACATCATCTGACACATTTACCCCATGGGCTATGGGTGGGGTCTTTTACTTGTCTCAGCATAGACACCAATTACAAAGTACATTTCATTTAACATCTAATGCGATCAACGCCCAGCTAAGATGTAGCTCATATATATATATATATAGAGTACCAAGGCCAGGAATTGGACATGGGACCTTCAGCACAACTGGCTGATGTGGAATTGGCAGATGTCACAACCACTAGCCCACCCACTAGTATATTACATGAACCTTCATCTATCAAAGTACTAACTTGTGACTCGAAACCCCCATGTTTTTTTTTTTTGTAGCAAGGAGACCCAAGAAATACTGGCACCTGTTACAAATAATAGGGGGACCACCTGCATCAAAATGTAGTAGACCTAGAACTTTAATCAATATGAAATGTTAGACCCAACTATATTTTTTTGGTAATATACCTCCCAATTAAGCCAACCTTCCCAATAAAAACACTAAATTATTGACCAAACTTGGTCTGAATAGTCCCAAGTGTTCTGCAGTTAGTCATGTTCAAAACCAACACTGATGGGAGCGATTTTTACACTTTCGTTACTAATATAAACGCAACAGAATCTCTCTAGGTGGCCCCACAGTAGTGGGGTCTCCCGCCATAATGTAAAAATGTTGTTATTATAATGCTCATTTTCATGTAAAATTGCAAGTATCTGAATCTACAGCAGTGCTTGAGTATTATAATAAGACCCAATGGTTATGTGGTATTTTTTTATATTCCCCACGAGTGGACAGATTGGCCAGGATTCACGAGTGGCGTTAGCCACGAGTGAATTCTGAAGCCAATCTGTCCACAAGTGAGGGAATATAAAAATATACCACATATCCACTTGGGTCTTATTTATACCCCACAATTTTCACTTTTAGTTGAGCTGTCTGGCTATGCATTCATGTAGTATAGAAAAAATTCATGAATATTAATTTTTGCCATTGACCAATCAGAGCATTGCATAACTGTCAACAACGTCATCACTTCAAAACTTTCTGGGACATTTTCACATTAATAAAAAAAATTATGAAATGATATTTACAAACCAGTTGTTAAATATTTCTTGTCAGAATTGTTTTTTATACTAGATTTGGACAGAAAATGTTTTATTGTTCCTTATTATTCGATTGTATTACCGAAGCGATGACGCTCCTGTGACGTTGCCCATAGCAACACAGCCACACAATGGCTTGTATCTGTGGACTGAACAGATCATTGACTTTCTG
Source organism: Alitta virens (assembly GCA_932294295.1). Classification (NCBI taxonomy): domain Eukaryota; kingdom Metazoa; phylum Annelida; class Polychaeta; order Phyllodocida; family Nereididae; genus Alitta; species Alitta virens. Next base: position 16,918,708 of record OW028586.1, on the reverse strand, counting down.
TTACGTTTTTTGCTCCTGGAATCGTTAATTCTTGTCCGATTTCAAAAATTTAAATTTTTTTAGGGAGCTGACAATTTTATCTTTTGAATGGTGGTAAAATTGTGACTCCGAATATTGTTTTAAAGCGGCGGCGCTAGTTTAAACGGCGAAGCGCTTAGCTGCAAAAAGAGATTTTTTGTCATTGGCCTGCCATACATAGAAGTATGTGGTATACACTTCCCATCCTTGTAAGGTAAGCCATGTAGTATACACATGTATACCACATAGGCTATACCACATGGCTTTTCTATATGGTATACAACTGATTGTGGGGTATTAGTATATACCCCACAATCAGTTGTATACCACATAGAAAAGCCATGTGGTATAGCCTATGTGGTATACATGTGTATACTACATGGCTTACCTTACAAGGATGGGAAATGTATACCACATACTTCTATGTATGGCAGGCCAATGACAAAAAATCTCTTTTTGCAGCTAAGCGCTTCGCCGTTTAAACTAGCGCCGCCGCTTTAAAACAATATTCGGAGTCACAATTTTACCACCATTCAAAAGATAAAATTGGCAGCTCCCTAAAAAAGTTTAAATTTTTGAAATCTGACAAGAATCTAGATTCCAGGAGCAAAAAACGTAACAGAAAGTCAATGATCTGTTCAGTCCACAGATACAAGCTATTGTGTGGCTGTGTTGCTATGGGCAACACCACAGGAGCGTCATCGCTTCAGTAATAAATCTGATAATACTAAACAATTAAACATTTTCTATCCAAATCTAGTATAAAAAACAATTCTGACAAGAAATATTTAACAACTGGTTTGTAAATATCATTTCGTAATTTTTTTTATTAATGTGAAAATGTCCCAGAAAGTTTTGAGGTGATGACGTTGTTGACAGTTATGCAATGCTCTGATTGGTCAATGGCAAAAATTAATATTCATGAATTTTTTCTATACTACATGAATGCATAGCCAGACAGCTCAACTAAAAGTGAAAATTGTGGGGTATAAATAAGACCCAAGTGGATATGTGGTATATTTTTATATTCCCTCACTTGTGGACAGATTGGCTTCAGAATTCACTCGTGGCTAACGCCACTCGTGAATCCTGGCCAATCTGTCCACTCGTGGGGAATATAAAAAAATACCACATAACCATTGGGTCTTATTATAGAACCTTATAGCAATATACAATAATATAGCTCAACTTTAATACTGTAGTTGTAAGTTATGACCATATGCATCATACACTGTGCATGTAAATCCACACCATGTTATTCTCTGTATTTAACCTGTCACTTGTCATGCCAATACAATATATCTCTTGTACCAACTTTCACAATGCACTCTCGAAATATCACACAGCCCAATATATTTTTTCAAGCAATCTGGCAAAAAAATAAATGGTATCATTGTATCAGAAATGTATGCAACATTGATAATAAGCTACACATGTACCTTGATGACATTTGAAAATGCCACTTTACTTGCTTTGAGGTGGGATCTGAATCACAGCCCAACACCAGCAACAGATATTTTTTGGTTGGATGTCTCAGTGTCATTAATATGAGCAAGTATTTAGACCATTTTCCATTACTTACATACAATTGCCCATGTAATTAACACTGCAAATTGTTCATGTGATCTTTCTGAATCAATACAAAGAGATGACTCGTCAAAATTTCCCATAGTTATGACATGTATCTGACAGGTAAATTCACTCATAAAACTTACCTGGGGATTTCCATGGCAATAGGTTGACAATCAGCCATTGCAGCACACATCTCTGTATCAGACTTCTGTATATGACAATATCAAAACTATCCGAAAGATCGAACAATATCCGTAGAATCAGATAATTATTCTCTCCATTTCTTCTGTATTAGCTGTTAATCATCCATTCACCTGACTTTCCCAAACAGCATAAAACTACTCAGCATTCCACCTCACTATCAATTCACAAGGTATTGATTAGTTCAACAACTGGGCAAACGGTTGCTATTAGCAACAACGCTAACTTTCCATTCACCCCTTCTCACACCTAGACACACGGCTGGTCCCAAATGGCTGACTCAGTCAAAAAAATTGCAAAACAAAAACAAAAATGGTTGTATAGTGTTGCAAAAGTTCCCATGTAATGCTATGTGAATATGCATATATAGCATGTATTTTGTTGGGGAGATTAAAGATATCATAGAGGAAGCTCATAGTACCTTTGGAAGCTAACAATATTTTAAGGTAACCACAACCAATGTGCATGAGAGTGAAATGTATATGCAGCAATGGAGCACATGTTACATAGAATGTAATTCTATGCTATGCAAATTTGAATAATTACCTTTTATGTAGAGAATTCAACTAGGATCTCTCAAAAGATCAGATTATGTTAACCATACCAAACTACATGAAAGCAATTTACTTCATAACCCGTAATTTACTTCATAACCTTTAATATGACTAATATGACTTGCTGCATGATCTAATGATTGATTGCAAACATTCCTGAATTATAGGTCTGTCTCTGTGTTCAACAAGACACACAGTAACACAATATACCTGCTGTCCAAACAAATTGAAGTTCAATACAGGCTTAATGCAAATATCGTGTATTCCTTGAAGCTGAAACTGCTCATCAATCAAAACTGCCATGAGTTAGGCATACTTTTTCTTACATCTGACATGGCTGGTACAGACGATTTGGAAGCATAGGGTTTTAAAGACGCAATCAGATATCACTGGGACTTTTTAAAGTAATGGTTGAGAAAAAATATCTGTGAGATATGTAATGTATAAATTACTAATGTTTGTTGTATCTCAAATGAAGATAGCTTACAGCTGTTTTCGAGGGAGCTTCGTTGACTGGACCATCAGAAAACCATTTAGAGACAGTTAGAAAGTTCGATTAGAAGAGGGTGAAACCGCAAGTCCAACATATGTGATGTCGTTAACCGACATATAGTGCAGTTACTGTGGTCATCTGGTCTAGGAGAATATGAAAATAGCATTCAATTTGGGCCATTTAGGGTTGTGGGATAAACTTGTTCCAAATCGGGGTAAAACTGAGGATCCTAACGTCAATTTAATGACATAAACATTGCTTTATCTACTTTTTGATCTGTCTCCAAATGTTGTTCTGAAGATTCAGTCAGCGATGCCCCCTCGAAAACTGCTGTATTAATGCCCCCTGGAAAACTGCTGTATGTAAACAATCTGGCTTTTATTCCAGACTTTGTTATCTCAGTTGGACATTGTTTGCATGAGGCACTCAATTGGTAACCTGTATTTGGTAGCCAGTATTTGGCTACCTGTAGTCAATCTGAGCTGAGGCAAGAAAGAGACCCACCCATTGGGTAAATGTGTAATATGGTTTATTTTCCCAGCCTTATCAGCTCATCATTACATCTACCTCAGCACTTAGTCATAGAAGCTGACAAAGTTTATGAGAAGTTGTACCAACAAACAACAACACAATATACCTGAGATGCCAGGAATCTTGAAGCTTGATGTTATTTCAATCAACGCCATGTGGTTTGGATAGAAATATTTTTTGAAAGCTTCCTCTGTTAATGATAAACTGCACTTATTAAAACTGATTCACTCAACATGGCATGAAAAATTATCATGCAGAACAAAAAAAAAAAATTTGAAGAAAAGTTTTTCCTGAAGATCTTAAGAGGGCCAGATGTTATACATCACACTTTTATGGTCCTCTAGTTCATTATGAAAATTAAAGAGGTCAATTTAACATGACACATCTGGTACCACACGTTCAAAGCACTGGCAAAATTACCATCCAAAAATGTGACCTTTGGTGCACTTCAAAGTACTTTTCCTGATTGATTAATCAAAATACCCCAAATTTTATAAATTTGATGATTATTAATCCCTATTGTATGTTCCTTCATTGAGTTCAGTGACACATCCAACTAACTACTAATTTATATCCTTTGGATTTGATTGCAACAATCAAATATGAACTTCACTGATCCAGCATGCCAGGCACTGAGGCATGTTTTGGGTATATGTTGGACACTTAATGCAGTAAAATTAAATCACCAAACAAATACATTGTCAAAGATCCCTAATAGGCATCTTTAACTTATATAAATCACACATATAATATGTACTGCATTTCATGTGCAAAAAAATCTGTAACACCTACTTCAACAGCCAGGTGCCAGTAATTGTTCAATTGTTTAATCATATGACCATATCAGGTGCCAATTGGTCAATTTTATTGCTTTACAATGATTTCATTGTTCCATTATCAATTCTATAACAAAATCTGGCACTTTGCTTTCAGCAATATTCAAACCACGATAAACCAACCTAAATGACCCACAATGTAACCTTTTCACAGTAATTTTGTTTGCTAATGGCTAATCTACAGCAACTTAATCCCACCGTGCACTTGAAACTTCTAGTTCCTAATTGTCGAACTGGTATAGCACAATGCAATCCTTGATAAAAATAAAATGTGCTACGAATTAAAGAAACAAGGGACTTACTTTTTCATGCGCTTGGGATTGAACTTCACTTGGAATGCATTAGACATGAGTATATCGATATCAGTATCATACTTGGCAGGAATGGTTTTCTGGAAAAACTGCAAAGAAATATGGAAAGAAATTATTGGATCAGTTTTTGAACTGACAGATGACATTACAAGCAGAATCTAGGGCATGGGCATTGATTTCTCTGCACGGTTAAGGGGGGGGGGGGGGGGAGGGAGGTGGATACAGGCCTGCTTTGTCTGTCCCACTGTGACTTTCCCTTGCTCGTACAAGGACACTGGCCAAGAGGTAGAATAATGGTGGATCATTGATGCCAAACTATAAACTTGTACTGATATGTGATATCAAGTGTAAAACTGTTTAACTTTTTTCCAAAACGGAAGTGTGTGAAAAAGGGTAAATTTCATTAGTCTCTTCACAATACCGGTAACCACAGTGCACTAAGTTTTGTTGTCCCTAAATGGATGTCGCTACTAACCTTGAGCGTGCCTTCTAAGTCGAGGTTTATAAGTTCATCATGATTCAGGTACAAAATTGCAAACCCCACACGAAACACCATTTCCACCCCCTGAAACAAAAAAAAAACAAGTGCATTTTATTGTAAAGTAGTCACTGGTTGGTGAACCTGACACCAGATGGCAACTCATCTGTATTCCCTACAGGCCTGCCCTCTGGTGTAAATATTAACATCACTAACATGGAATACTGTGCAAGCAAGATTGTTTATAAAAATTATAGCTAATATAACCTTGCTTAATTAATTGTTCACTCAGGCAAGTTAAAAAGAAGTCAAAGCTTTCAATAGAGAAAAAAAATTTGTTTCTTTGATTAATACATCAACATTTGTAAATGTGCTTAATTAAAAGGCTGAAATCAAATTTACCTCTGATAAAAAGACGTCAAATACACGGCAGGCAGCATGAAGTGGCAGGACTGTGGTGAACAGGGTAAGAAACCATGGCGATGCAAACATGGAAATGTAAATATTCTGTGACTGAAAGTGGATGTATAGATCCGGAAGTTGTTCCTGAAAAAATATAAGATTCAAATCATTAGAAAACTGTCATGACAGTCAATCTAAATACACGCAGAGCCTAAATCAATCCTAAAATTCTTCAAAGGTTAAGTGTAACTGCAAAAATATATCATGGAAAGTTTGCACACAGCTGAAACATGCAAAAAATTAATACAATAAACTTAGATACCTGTGTTAGATACTTTAGATAGCTATTGATCTACATGAAAAATACTTATGATGGGCTGGTAGACTACTTCCTTACGGGTGTCTGTACCCTGTATATATACTGTGTTCTTATGGATTTATGCAAATAAAACTTGTCTGAGTGTATTGAAGTCTTTTACAAAGCATAGTTTGGTCTTTATTGTTGTTGCCTACCTGAATCATGCACTCTAGTTGAAACATCATGAGCCCAAGTTCGGCCATACTTGGTTTGAACAATTCTCGCAACCGATATTCCGCCATGAGTTGCACAAGGACAGCAAACGCTTCTTCCTCCGGCATTTGCATCAACAAAAGACCCACTATAAACCCGCTTCCCTGGCAGTAGCCTACTTCCCGGTCATGCAATGAAAATGCCTGAAAAATATAAGATATTGTTTTTAAATACAAGAAAGAGACGTTATTCTCCCTACAAACCATTGTAGGGACCTGTAACACATTTGCCTTACCAAAAATTATGATAATTGCAGAACATCACTATGACAACCAGTGGTAACAAATTATAGTTCATATATATATATAGTATACAAACTTGTAAAAAGTTGTGATGAACTATGCATTAAATGTACATCTTACACAAAATTCGAAGGGCCTACTTTAAGAAAGCGTTAATAAAAAATCAACAGAGTGGGTATAAAAAATTTCGTCTTCCATACTTCTGATGAACCAGGGGACTTGACCATTGACAGAAACATCTTTCATTTCAGTTGAACAATATAACAATTAAATTCATGTGCAATCAATGATCGCTCCCTCTCTGTGGTGGCAGGGCTCCAACCTCGTCTTGTGGTCTCCACCACATGAATTATGTTTTCTTGTTTAGTGTGAATAAAATTTCTGATTCTGAATCTCACCTTCATAACATTGAACAAGCTCTCCTGACCCAGTCCATTCTTCTCTTTAAAAAATTCATGTTCCGGGTAGGTCCGAGTGATGTCTCTTCGAATGACCTTCTCTTGGGGTGATGTCTGCTTCAAATATTCTGCGTATTGTTCCTTACTTGGCGTTTGATGAGCATTGCACATTAATTGCCATGCAATGCCCCTGAAGTGGACTGGAATGCCCCTGCGTACTAAATCCTGCAATAAAAATACTTTAAAACTTAAAATCAGCCATCCCCATGCTGTATATGATATAATAAATTGCAAATGAAACTCCAATATAGCATATGATTCTTTGACTTGTGCAGATCAGAATTGTGATGAAGAACACTTGTCATTCTTCAATCAACACATGAAAATGTTCAGCGAACTAATTACAAGGACTGCGTTAACTAATTACAAGGACTATGTTAACTAATTACAAGGACTACGTTACCTAATTACAAGAACTATGTTAAACTAATTACAAGGACTAATGCGGCTTTAATGCTGTGTCTGTCTTCCTTGGTCAAGGTCAGTCACAACTTCACATTTTGTTCTGCTTTGTCTGCTTTGATTCTGAGGTATTTAAGTCATATCTGACCTATTCCAAAATCTTACCCTGATATTATTTGGTCTCTTTTTCTTCTGATTGTCCCAATCATTGACCAGTTTACCCCAAATATTCCAGAGGTCATCTGGACTTGCTGAAATAATATAATACAAAAGCAATTGACATTTAATACTTCATTAAAGTAACAATATTGACTAATATATCATTTTTACACATTGACTATCAGTAATAACGGTGCCCATATTTACATTTTGAGGGTCATCAATTAGCCACCCTTGAAAAATCCATTATAAGTAACTTTTTCTGGATTATCATAATAGTAACTCATAACCACTAATGCAAACACTAGTTACACAATAACATTTCAGTTCCAAGTTGCTATATCTCCATTTCTTGTGGGTGGTAAATTTCAATGGCCTGGCCAATCTTAATTAGGGCTGTTCCATTTTTTTTTAAAGGGAGTTTGACCTGAACATTTTTTAGACACCAACCCCTGATATCTGGTTTTTGCCGGACCTCCCTTCCCTCCCTTCCCCCAACGATATCTGAAAAATCTTCAGGTCCACCCCCCCCCCCCCCTCCTCTTTTTAAATGGAACCGCCCTTACAATAATTTATGAGACAGTGCTATCAGTGGTATGCAATCTTCAGACTTACCATCCTCATCAGTCTGGAATGAACTAGATGCAGAATTTGTGCTAATCATGCTTGTGTCTGATCCCTTCCTAGAATGACCTGTTGAATTGTTTGACGACTTGTTCATCTGCGTCTGCAAAGTTTGCATGCACTTCCGGTTTTTCTCCAGTTCCCTGAAAAATTAAAGACAAAATCACTAACTATTCGCCAATTATAATCTTGCATGACAGGAGTGATCAGTTCCCGAGCTGGCAGACAAAGTCGCAGGCTGCAAGTGGAGGGTTTATGTTTACAATTCTCCAAGTAAATTCATCAAAACCGCTAAATTTTGTTTCAATAGCAAACACACCAATGTATCAACAGACAATTAGTATTTGCCAATTACGACTTTCTCAGGCAGGAGAAATATGTTTCGATAAAATTAAAGGGCAAAGTCCTTTCATCATTTATATATTTAAAGATCTATGAATTTCATGTAGGGTAGTGAAAATTGATGTTTCATTCTTCTGGGCGATTATAATAAACTATATACACTTTCTTGGTTAATTATATTCTATCAAATCTAATAAATCGATGACTCTCTCACGGCCAAAAGCCCTAATGATATTCATATGAATATTTGAGAGGGTGCAGCCACTGACACCCTGGGAAACCTAGACCTCATTTATTATTGAGACACAAGGAAGAGAGAACCACTCTGCTGGGGGAGTGACACTTTGATATGATGCACAAGATTGGAAGTGCTACCACTGATATATTTCTCGGTTCATACATTCATGAAGATATCGGTTGCTATGATCAATCACATAATTAGCCATTTTGTTGTCACTCTAGCAGTCAAGCTGTAATGTAATATTACAAGGCATAACTGAGTGTAAGTCTAGCACATGCTGATACTTGTCATCATGGTCATGTTTCACTAATTGCTGCTAATTGCTTATGCATTACAACCAGATAATGGTGGATAATAGCTTTATTATCAGAAAACAAGGACATGAATTTATGGCTTAATTGTTGACATTAATGTCGACCAGGAAATGACTTCAAACCGGGGCTACCACACCTTACATTTGCACATAAATCTCGACATATTGTTTTGATAAAATACAATAGCGAATATAAGCGACAAAGTAGTCTAATATTGGTCAATTTGTGAATTACTTACACCATACATGAAATAATATTACCAAAATATCATTGTTTGGTTTTGATTTGGTTAAAATACTGTGTAGCATCACACAGCGCAGTGAAAAACAAACTAACTAATGGCTCGTCACACTACTTTCACCAAATGACCAGCATTAATTGCAATTAACACAAACCCTGTCTCACGGTGTGTTACAAATGTCCCATATATTTAGCCCATACCAGACCACACATTCAGTGCTTCTATGGCTTGTTTAACACATGGATCAATACATTTCCTTGATGCTGCAACGCAAAACATATTCATGAATAATACATCACTGTTTGGTGTTTACCATAACATGACCATACCTACTTTCGTATAGGATGTCCGAGGGTATTCGGATATCGGAAGAATAGGTTGGTGAATAACCTGTGGGATTTTCCAATGGTTTGGGATAATCCAGTGTCTGGTAATGTAACAACCAATAAGAAGACAGCTGTTGTGTGTACTCTTGTGATGTCTGGACTAAACGTGTATGCAATACACTAGTAGAGCTAATATATCCAATAGATCGATGGCAAAGATAGCCCTATGGTTTCCTCTTGTCTAAAGATGCAAACAGCTCAGCTAGACAGTTCCTGTATCCAGCAGTCCAGCAGCAGTAGCACCGGCTTCAGCAGCAGCAGCAGTGTGACAGCAGCATCTGAGCATCAGCATCAGTTGCAGGCACCAAAACAAACACTAAGGCAGCAGCTGCAGTCCCAACAACATTAGACACATGGGCACCTAGCAGAATTATTGAGCATGAATGGTCACTGATGAGGCTGGTCCAGCAGATCTACATATGAGCATCCAGTGTGCATAAATATGCAACTGCGAATGAATGTGACCAACTATCCATCAGTTTATCTATAGATGAGGAAATGATTTTTAATTACTTTAAATGCATTAACAGAAATAAGGGACCATTGCTGAGCACTCATTCAGGACAATTACCGCCAATTAGTCAAATCGAGTAAAGTCCAGGTTAGATAGCAAATGGCAAAAGTATTTTCAGCAACATTAGCTTATCAAACCAAGTTCTAAATGAGCAGACATCGCTGCTTTGCTATGACAGAAATTAAGGCAAATACATAACATCCCACTTTCATATAATCCCTCTATTTTAGATTATGCATTTGAGAAATCTTGCATAACAGATGCATAAACTGCATCAATTGCATGGCTACCAAATGTAAGTACTGTAAATCAAATTAGTAATAGCTCAACATAATAGTATTCAGTTTCTGCACTAACAGCATGTTACAGGGAAGTAAATATTTTCTTACACACAGAAGCAAATGTAAAGAACAAGTTCGTAATCAGCCATGGAGCAAAATTTGCACAAGCGCATGTTGTATGACACAATCAATAATGCATGCAATTACTTAAGTACAACAACATTTGGCTGGTAATTGTCTTTCATTACGATACAATAAAGCAAGCGCAGTTCTTATTGGAACCGTCTGCAGATTCGAAAGTCTGAAAACTCGCTTAAAATCAAGCTTAAATGCATCCCTCTCTCCCATGATTAGTTTGCATCAAGGATAAACAGTACAAATTGATTAATGGATGGTTAAGCTTTAACTCATGAGTGATGGAGCATCTTTTTTTAGCAAAGAGAAAACTTTCAAAGTAGTCAATCTTTTCATAAATTCCACACATTTAAACGCTTAATCGAATGGCATTTAGTAAGTCATCACACCATGCTACATTGAGCATTTGGTTTGTCAGCAGTATTCGAACTGGAAGAGTCAAATATTTATATTAGCACAACTGGGGAGTACAACCCCACGTGCAATGACCTTGGTGTTGAATATTATCATGGCAATATCATTGCAGCAATACAGCAAGAAGGCAACCACACTGATCAATACACCCTGATGAATCAACAGATGGGAAGGGGTGAGCAGTGGGGAGGGATGCTCATCATGCTCATAGGGTGGACAACACAACCCTCCACCCCTAATCTGATTAAATCCCATGGGAAACGGGGGAATTCCATAGCATTTGTGTTCCTTGTTGGAGAAAATGAGAAACGGAATTCAATTAGCCTATAAATAATTGTTAATTTAGTGCATGAGTGATTGTCAAAAGATAGAGGACCTCTACGTTATTCCACAGTAAAGTGTAGTAAAACCAGGCAGCCATTTCAAAGTCTGTAACTCACTGTCGCTGCAACTTAACTGTACTGGTATTGTGCAGTCTTAACCATGTTAGTTGCATACCTAAAGACTTTATGACAAGGACACAAGTTTCAAACTCATCATTCAAAGGGACAAAAATCCGCCATCAAGAATTCAAGATACAAATTGCAGCTATCCCAGTGGCAATACACCGGAAGTAGAGAGCAGCATGCCATCTAGTAAATTACTTCTTATGTCTTGGTTTCGAATTCCTGCTTGCCAAACTTAACACTGAGCAAACAGCCTTTCTTTCATCCATAACTGGCTCAAAACTAAATTTTCCAAATCACTTTAAAATCACAAAAACAGTTTAGAATACTGACATCTGATCCAAAGGGCCTGCTAGGATCTGCATGAAAAAAACAACAACATTTTATGGCACCCAGTAATGATGGATTACTATCTTAGGGGTGTCTCCAGACTCTCTACCTGTATAATGCTTCTAATGTATACTATATATGTAAATTGTACAATGCATACATGCAGGAAATAAACTTGTCTGACTCTTACTATCCAGTTTTTGCCTTTTCTTTTAAATCACTAACAGAAAACCCTTGCCAGTTCCGCTACAAGACAGTGAAACACCCTCTAACCAGGCAGGTCTTAAAAATCCTCAGAAATGTGCTTATCCCAGCAATAAAGGTCTATTTTCAGGAAACCCTTTGGAGTGTTTGCTCTATTGACTAAACCTTAGATTAGATCCAAACTTTTCTGGAGCAAATACCCTGAACTTTTGAACCCTAGAGTTACGTCTCTTATGCATGACCATGCATACCACTTGCCTTTTGTTTTTACGATGGTCTGCCCACAAAACACACAAGATTAGATGCAGGATAGAGGCCAAAATCTTTCAATATTACTTTTTGAATAGCAACTTAAGTCACTCAAGAACTTAGTTGTTGGCTCGTTCCAAGCACTTTCACACTTCTTCAACTCTACTTGCATCTGCACTTGCACATTTTATATTTGTGTTAGTCAAGGTATAGGTTGTGTTAATGTCATATTGGCACTCTTTTCATAGTTGTATTAAAAATAGCAATCACCCATATCACTGGCATTTCAGAGACTGAAATCTCATTACAAAATTTTATAAAGTGACTAATACTTCACTGTCATCCCTAAATTTTCCTTCACTATACTGCTATATCAACACTGACATTTCAGATCCAACACTGATCTAACCAATCCACACATCAAAACCCTAGGCTTTACCTGTCATTTTTAATACCAGCAACAGCTAGATGCATCTACATGTAACGATGCTATTATGGTAGTTCTACCACCTGCACAGTTACATTACACAAATTCATCTCTATAGTGTAAACATTTGTTCCGTTATTTCTATGTACATTTACCTGTTTGCTTGTTCCAACTTTGCGAGCAGAGCCAGATCGTCTGGGTTGCTGATGGGAGACACCAGAGTGGTTATCACGGTAACTGCCTCCCCATTCCCAGTGCTTGGAGATGTCTCCTGTAGGAAAATGAGAGTATTTTACAAACATGACAAGTAAACATTTAGGCATTCATAAGTAGGTTGTACTATTAGTCCAGTACAATTTACATGAAGCTGCTTTCAATACAATCATTGCCTCTAAGATAAAAATTCATGAAAAGCATGGCACAGACCAGTGAAACAAGTGTAAACCATACTGAGACCATTACAAATAGCTTTTCATGAAGCATTTTATGCTTCACGGATGTAGTCCTGCATCCAACACAACATAATACTGAACAAATAATATTGAACTTGCAGTAGAACAAATTATATTGAATTTACAGCAGAACAAATAATATTGAATTTACAGTAGAAAAATATAATTTGAACATACAGTAGAACAAATAACATTAAACTTACAGTAGAAGCTAAACTCAAGGAGTATGTCATGTGAATCTGAGACTCCCATTTAATAAGGCAGTACCTCAGCCAATGGGAGACCTAGATTCATGTGAAATCCCCTGGAGTTATTTCCGAGACTATGAGTTTTGCATTTAGTATATCAGTCCTATCTAATGAGAACCTAACTCACAGAGACTTCCTCAGGCTTCTCCATGGTGGCAGGGGAAGGGGGTGCAGAGGACGGGGGGCTGGAGGACCGGGGGGATGACCCCGCGTCGGAACTGATCCCTGTCACCTCTTCAACCTCATGATGGTCGTCCGATCTGAAATCAAATTTATATATAATTAAGTACATCATCATCATCATCATCATCATCAGGAATAAATATTATCTGGCATCATCAATAAATAGCCATCCATCCATCATGTTTATCAACATCCAAATGACTGATGCCATGAAGCAATTTTATTGTACATTATAGTATCATGAATTTATTATCATGATCCACAGGGAGCATAAACACAGACTTGTCTAATGTCTATTGATCTGTTCAAATTCATCTCTAACATACCCTTCGTTCTACAAATCCATAGAGCAACCAGAGGTGAGCCTGATTTCCAAAGCATTAAGTCTGGTCACTGTCCGATGTTCTTTTACATGTACGGCATTGCATGCTAATATATTTAACAGTTACAATCAGCAAATTGTATTGCCTTCTGAAGCTCTGAGACAATCCAATAAAAGAAGTTAATAAGGTTGCCAAATTATAGCTGTCAATATAGGGTGGGGTCTTGCAGTGCGCATCATACAATTCACAATGATAAATTACTCCGGCTATTTCAGTCACACAGGCTCCACCCATATATCTGAAGCACTGAATGTACAAATACAGAAGGCTGTCAGCGGATAACAGCGTCGTTGCTTTATTGCTGAATAATATTGAGATAATTATACAAGTTTCAGGTGTTAATGCCTTAAAATTGATTGGATTAACCAAATTTATTTAATTAAATAATAACTGTAATATTTCAGTTTACTTCTGGTCTGTCACAGGTGCTATCAATTTTCTCATTAACAATATTCCTCAAACTGATGGATCTGCAAATGTGATAACCATTAGCACTAAAGTCAAATTAGCTAATTGGCCACAGAAAATTATTGACTAGAGTGTTGTTATTGACTAGAGTGTTGTTATTGCAACTTGATAAGAGTCTTCCTCAGGTGACAACAAGCAAAATGGTTCCTCAAGATCGTGACATTGTGAATTAAAATGATTTCGAATGATTCTATAGGTCAACCTGAGTGCACATCACACCTTTTGACCAACTTGCTTGACCAACAGTTACATTTCCATCCTCAGCAACACTGGGCAGGGAAGGGCTTTTCTCAACTCCACAGAAGAAGGCCTAACTTTGGCTCATGAATCAGTCCTGTCTTCCCACTCACAAATGACACAGCAGAAGCAGAGGTTTACCTCAACAGTTAAATTATAAGGCTGTTTTTACGGTTTGAACTTGCAATCTTTCGATGAGAGGCAAGTGATTTTTTTGCCAAGACAAATTCTTTACTCGGGACATGAGAGAAAAGCACCTTAACTATTGCGCCACATCATTCAGAATTTCCAAGAATAATAGGATGTGACTATTACCACATCGTGTCTGTCAAAATGGACCACAAGCAATTGCAAAAGCTGAAACGTCATTCCGATGGAAACATAACTCCTGCAGAGACACTGACAATTCCCAAAATGAGATTCCATCTACTCAGACAAGTCTCCCAAGAAGCTAACTTTACAGACAGAGATTACATCTACTTTGGTTTGCCTCAAAATTTGTACAGTACATCAAAATAATGCCTGAAATGTGCCCCAAGAGCAAAAAGCAACCTCAGCATGTTTTTGACTTGTGAGGTAAAAAAGGTCACAAAAGACTGCACAAGGGCCCCAGGGTCCTCTATCCTGCAAGCACTTGACAATAACAGTCAGTAACAAAACAAGTTCATGTGAAAACCAAGGTCATACTGCCTTTTGTATTCCATTTTGTTCTGGTTGGTTGGTTGTTTGGTTGATTGGTTGTTTGTTTGATTACTACTGCCAGGAACCTAACCTCTAAAATGATATTCAAAGTTAACTAACCTAGGTAATTGCTGTTGATTGGCAGGCTATTAAAACTTACTATTGCTAGCAACCTAACCTTGTGGTTGATTGGTAGGTTACTTTTGCCAGGAACCTTTCAAAGAGGCAGTAATTTCAACTACTTACCATCAACTGCTATATAGTTTTTGTTCTGTTATCCATTCAATTTTCCCATAGAAGTATCAATGACTTGTCCTGCACTTGGTATTCTTATTTAATCCAGATATATCACCGTGTCAACTGCACATTTTCAACTATCAATCCTCTAGCTTGTGCTGTTAATCTATGAAGACACCAAAAAGACTTACTATCCAACTAATAATCTCCTCGCAGTAACCATAAGTTGCCAAATTACGGATAAGTGTCTGCGCTAACCTTGATCCATTTGGTAAGATCTATGACAGTGATGACCGTAAGACGAAATATCTCCAGTAAAACACATATGATGAACATAAACACTATTGCCAAATCATAAAAAGTCCACGAATAGTATGCATCCTGACTGCTATAAAGGCCTTGTGCTAAATCCACCTTCCTTATGGTCAATTACAGAAATTCAGGACGTTTTCCATCCTGGAACTAGTCTGCAACCCAACCGAGCGAGGTCATCCTCATTTTTCATCCAGTAACCAAGGCAATAGTTCCAAATATTGATCAGACTGTCTTTCCCCATGAGCAGGACCCAGCAGATGGGTAGGGTATTCCTGTCTCAGGCCCATGTCTTGCTTTAGAGCAGAACCAGTCACCATATTAACAACATATAACTGTCTTTTTGGGGTATTATTAATTAATGCTATCAAAAATACTTTTTTACCTATACTTGACAAATTAAAAGTTGTGTGCAAATCATAGAAGTAGCAATTAAATACCAACAATATTTTATTGTATTTAATCTATATCCTACCTAAATACCCGGAGATGTTAAATTGGAGGTACCTGGCATTGCCGGGTGCCTGTGCTGAGGCAAGTAGGATACCACACCCATGGGGCAAATGTGTTGCGGACTTACCATGTGGCTAAGCTTAAGACATTCAATCATTAAAATAGCTTTCACATGTAAGACGACCTTCCCAAGTTATAATAGTTAATCAATAATAGGCATTCTCCAAATACATTAACCCTAATATCTCAGTGCAACTTGGGAATGAAAAAAGGTTCAGAATCTTAGTAGTGTATACACTATTATGTAGCCCTTCAAATATCAGATGCGTTAAAGGGGGCGGAGAGAAAATCCCAAACATCATGTATCACATTATAAAATTCCAGCGAACCAGTCACTCTTCAAAGATGGCATGATATACAAATCGCTTTCATATTGAAGTAACATAGTAACTTTTTCAATATTTGAAAAACATCAAGAATAATATTTTGAAAAATATTGGGACTTCCACACACACACACCCTGGAAAGTTATTTGATTCCATTAGAAATATCACAATTTTACCCCATTGTGTGAGCACTGTGAGGGGAATGGAAGAAAAATAAACTCAATGACCTGGAAGAATTCACACGCAAGGCCAGGTGTTACAATTATGGTGCATTTTCACCAAATGCAGCCATTGGGCAGTCACTCTTCATGCACTTCATCATGGCATATTCGTGTAACAATGTTTTGAGTTAACTTTTGACCAGAATTCACTTTAGTATGATAAGATGCTTGTCATGTTGTCCCAATACAGTCTAGTAGTAAATCATAACATCATGAAACTGAGAAACCAAAACATTTTTGCTAGATTCTGTTACTTCTAATTAAATAAACCTGAATTATAGGAGGTTGGGCCTGGTTGAATGCATGAGTGAAATTCTCATCGTGAAAGACCTATGATGTGGTGTGATTCACATTAGTAAAATGACAAGTAAAGTATACAAAACATATTAAATTTGTTTTAATGAAATATGGACATTTAAACTGAACTCCATATTCTCCAAGTCTATGAATTCTGGTGTAAAAAAAAAATACATGTATGTTCCATTATTCATTATTACAATTCAACCCTCGAGTGGCCATCTTTGGACCATCTTACATCCATCCATATTTTATATACATATGTACTACAAATTCCCAAGTTGTCAACTGAGTTACACCAGGCATTTCCTCCACAAAAACCTCATAAAAGTCTCTTCCCAAAACACAAAAAAAAAGAAAGAAAAAAAAGTTGAAAATATGAATGACAACAACACACACTACTCCATCTTCCTCCTCCCAAAGAATGAGTGCATAAGAATCACACACGCTTAAGTTCTCAAGAGCAAAGCCCCAGGAGTAAATTCCAAGCAGGATAAAATCCTCCATGATTAGCATAATCACATAAACAAAGCTATGGGGGATTGCACTGATTGGCACTACAATAACAGAACAAAGGGATAAAGAACTCATTAATTCCCATTGGCACAATTCTTTACTGGATTAGCAGATTTAGAACATGTGCAATAATCTTTAATCCCGAAAGAGTGGAGTGTATGGATTGTATGGGTGTGGTGCGCACTGTTCTATTCAGAAATCTAGGATTGGAATACATGTACCTTATGGTTTCTTATCCACAAGCAAGTGAAGAACTTAGCAAAGTTGAAGTGATAAAGGAACTGATACTCATGGACAATTACATTCTATCAAGCCTCCAAAGTATTGCATTAAACAATTTGCTTTGTTCAGAGTAACTAACAAACTTTTTGTATATAGAAGTATATTTATAATTATATAAATACTTGATTTGATCTCCATGTATGCCTGTAAAAGTGCATGCGATAAATAATATAATAATATTGGTGATTGTTGGTCGTTCAGAAATTTAGTTGGTTTATACCAATCAGGTTTTCTGTCTGGGACAATTATTTGTTCAATTCTCATGAAAAACACAACTATTGTTGGGTTTTTGTTTGTTTTAATTTGATATCAGCTTCAATAATGAAAATGTTCTATAATGAAATGGCATGGTACCATCGTCAAATCTCAATACTTTAACCTCAAAATTACTGGCAAGATCTCCCATAAACAGCAAACACTTCACATCTCAACGTCCTATCTCACCAAATTTTACTGAACAGCTAGATCACTACTTTTTAAAAAATTTCTCAAACAAATGATCTTGCTACATCAGTCTACTAGAAGCTATAACTTCATTTGCCGTCATGATTCATATTTAAATTTCTGACAATTCTACGGCCAACTCATGACTGGCATTTATTGGCAAGGCATGTTTATAAGCCATAACACAAGTCACAAGTATTCATGCTATTGACACCCCATTGTCTAATGTGGGACTCCAATTGAACCTAAAGTCCCAATTGAACCTGCTACAAATGCATTAGGTGCTAAATCTTGGTACAGCTTGCTTACTACAGCTTCAGGTCAATTTTGTTACATTGTAATTCTAGATTAGCTCTAGATCAGGTGTCTTGATCTAGGTAAAGCTTGCTTACTACAGCTCTATAATTTTCTTAGCTCTAGATTAGCTCTAGATTAGGTGTCTTGATCTCGGTAAGGCTTGCTTACTAAAGCTTACTTTTGGTCATTTTTCTTAGCTCTAGATTAGCTCTAGATTGGGTGTCTTGATCTAGGTAAGCCTTGCATAGTGCTTCTGCAACTTATTATATTATATAGTGGAACGTCCTTTTAGAGTAAAACTGTAGTACCGTTCTTTTAGAGTAGAACTATATGACTGCTGTTCAAATTGACATGGGCACTGATCGGCCAAATAACACAAATCAACCGAGATCACAATCAAAATGGCTTACACAGCTGTAGCCAATACTTTTCTCTACAACACACACATGCCCAATTTGACAATACACTGTATATCACAGGCAATAGCTTTTAACTGAGGCCCAAGGCTGTAATTCCAGGGTTCCACACACGATACAATAACATGCAAGACTTGTCAGAGACAAACAAGCTTAGACATGCCATGTTGATGAAAGCCTTCATTACCTAACCACGAAATACGAGTCTGAAGCCATGGGCTATTTTATCAAATATGGCAAAAATATGACAAAATAATTGCTTTGATATGGAACTGCTTTTACCAGGTAGGAAATATTAATTTTGTAGCATTCTATCATGCAACCTGATGTTCACTTTGTCAGAGAAGTTTCATGTCAGTGTTTAATACAGCAGCATGCCAGTTGCATGATCCCATATTTATATCATAATTATCATATTCAACAACCTGGGGATGGAACATACGAAATTCGTGGCAGTCATCAGTAGCTGTCCATTTGTTGATTAGCAATAAGAATGAGTCATTTCGAAGCCGCGTTTTAAAACATATTTTACAAATAACTTATGATTCATAACCATCTAAAAGAAACTGCGAAGTACATTCAATATATGTAAAAATAAACTGTATAATGAATATTGACAAGGAGCATATATCTATAATAAAGTATGGATCAACGTCCTGTTTCCCCATCTTGTTTGCCAGGAAGATGATAGAAGTAAAACCTTCCAAGAAGTTCTAAACTCCACAGTATGGACAGAGAACCTTTAGAAGTTCTCTGGTATCATATATACCACTTGTCATTATAGATACAGTGTACCCTAAAGTGAATACAAGTACACCCCTAGTAAAGACAGTGGTTTCAGTACTGGCAACTTGTGTCAGTTTAATACAACCTCAAGTATGGCTATCTGAATTGAAGCAATAATATACAAGAATGTGGCCAAAAATAGCTTATTGCATATTTGCTTCATATTGTTGAGATGCTGACGTGTATTACTTTCGTACGAAACTGTAGAGCAACCTAGTCAAAATGCAGTATGACATTATACAGTTACTTTAATTAACAATGGCCTGTCAAATTAATCCTAGACAAAGCTAGACAACGTGGAATGTGATGCTACCTGCCACTAACCAGAACTGTCTGGCTATGGCTGGCTACTCAACAAAAATGCTCAAAGCCGGATCTAAAAGTACATATTTATGATATATTCCATTAATTTCTAATATTAATCAAGGTTCATCTTCTTTTTTTTTTTGGTGTAAGCCGACTATAAGCCAGGAGTAGACAAAATCAGCCAGTTATAGCTACAGCCGGGAATAGGTTGCTACAGCTGTCTAGAGTCGACCATATTTTATGAAACTAACTGTACATATATTCATTGAAGAACTGATTAGCAGGTCAGGTTTCTATTTACACCATAGAGAACAGCGCATTACTTCACCATTCCCTAGGCTTAGTGCATTTTATGATTGGCACTGCCCATTACATTCAGACAACCAGCAGCCCTGCCAATCAGGATACCTGATGAGAACTCTGTTGTGGCAACCAGAATACCAGCCAAGTTTCCCATTGACAGTGTACAGAGTTACACAAACCACGATACAGATAATAAACTGTTATAATCTTACAATGTAATCACAATATAACTGAACAATGTTGAATGTATATGTACAACACAATAGAAATGCAGACCCATCACAATTCAAGTTTATTAAAGCACAGTTGTTAATAAATATGCTAAAACCTGCAAACAACACAGATGTATAATGTTTCAATAGGTGCCTATAGTCCAGGCTAATCAATATCAGAGTGCAATAGATGCCCACAAAGTACATAGATCTTTTTACATATTCTACCAAATTTATTGACTCAGCAGGGGTATCACATTTTGCTGACCACATAAAGAGTTAATGCAACATTAGGAATTTTCATATAGTGGTCTTGCAAGGTGGTATTTTTCCCCAAATGACAGCTTCCTTCCCATATTAATTTTCTGCTTCATGGCACGTGTGACCTTGACAAAACATTGGAGTCATAAAGAATTCATCTGATGCATTTGTGGCATTATTTGCTTAATTTTCTTCGTTCTAGGCAACCACAAAACAATGATTTGTCTGCTCCCACTGTCAATTTGCCATTCTGTCTGTCTATGCCTGTATTTTCTCTCGTAAAGTTTTCCAGGGCCTCCAGGGAGTTTTGACAAAGATCAGCAATCAAACCAAATCTTTTTCATGCAATTCATAATTGGGAAAAGTTGCAGTTAATTGTTTGATTTAGTAATTTCAGACTTTTTGTTTGTCCCAACAAAATAATGTCTTAGTGTATGTATAATTAACAGCACTTTGATGTTCTATTTGCCCTATTTTCTTCTATTATCTTGTGTTGTTCAAAGCTAATTAGTCTTTTTTTCCATTAAATTCTTTCTTCCTTTTTTCTTTTCAATTAGATTAATTTGGACCAAAAGTAAATACTATCCACAACAAATGCAAATGTTCAGTATTCAACAATACATGTACACATTTTGCAAATGTATCCAGTTCGAAGCCTCCTTCGGGTAACCATGCATGACTCTTGGTCCCTAAAAATGCAAAAGCACCCAGTCTTTTATGGCATTCTATTTCATAACAATTGCACAAAGAGACACAATGAGGCAGAAGCAAACACGAAAATTATATCAGAGAAGTTCAGACAATGGGGAGCATTCTAGCTGGCAAACACACAACACCCTGTGCCAGGAACCCCATACACATACAGACAACACATAGGGACTACACTGAAGTCAAACTACAAACAGGTACACCACACTGCATATTTCACACAATGCCTTGTAAGTCACATCATATACCATGCTCCGAACATGAAGTCGCCTACTGTATGCATGTCACCTTTGAAGTGGGACCTGCAAACTTTTCAAAAAATTTAACAAGCAAGGCCTGCAAGAGTCATCAGATTATTTTTGAAGGTGTGACATTGAGATAAATTGCTCATTTCTATCTCAAGGTCACCCTGACATATTGTAACATTCTGCACCAAACTTTCATCACAAAAAAAAATAAAAATTTAATAAGGTGTTGGACAACTTCTCTGAAGGTACTTGGTTCAACCATGGTTCAACTTGTAGGGCAATCCCAAAGTGAATATTTCAGCTGCAAAAGGCGACACTTATATTATTTTTAGCTTCTCGGATCTGCCGATACGATGAGAAATGTACCGATGGAAAAAAAAAAAAGACATGTGTAAAAGCATCCGTCCACTCTCGCCAAAAAAAAACAACAAAAAAAAAAACGCAGTAGGTGGACCCTATAAGTGGAGCAGAAACCAAATCACTCCAACAACGGGGTAAACTTCTACCCCTTGAGATTAAAATACCCGATTTGTAGGGAATGAAGTTACTTTCATATTGGTTGTCTACTCTGTCGGAAAGTAACCTTACCCCTTACTCGATGTACATTTTGTGTCTATTCTCTTCTCACACACATTCCACTAATCCACTAAGTAGCTTCCATGGATCTCCCTGGAACCTTCGGAAAGACATCATGAAAGCGACATAAATTGTCTTAATGACCATGTTGATGCCTCTCCACTGAATCTATCTATCTATCTATCTGTCTATCTGTATATCTATATATCTATCTGTCTATCTATCTATCTTTATGTCTATATATCTATCTATCGATCTATCTATCGATCTATCTGTATGTCTATCTGTCTGTCTATCTATCTGTCTGTCTATCTATCTGTCTGTCTATCTATCTATCTGTCTATCTATCTATCTGTCTATCTATCTATCTATCCATCCATCTATCTTTCTATCTAAAACTCCATGGTCACACACCCAGGAATCTTCTGCATAGAAACAAGAGATTAACCTCACTTTAACTATCCTATCCCAAGTCCCTATAATACTAATTTGAACACACTTCAACTGAGCTATCTATACCTGTAGTGAGTTACTTGAATTTACCTTGTTACATTCATCATCACAAAATGGCGTGTTGCATGCAATTAACCTGAGATCTGTACTTTCCTATGCAGAACAATAGCATTGTACTACATTGTACATGCAAAATAATTATGCCCTGAGAACCATGCTTATCCATGTAGATGTAGCTATGCACTATTACGTGCCATTAATTAATTGAAAACAAATACATTGGAGACTAAACGCAGCTTAGAGGGTACATTAATTAATACATTGTACAATGGTGTAGCTGGTGTCAATTCCCGTTTCACTCATTACAGACCAAAGGAGTGCCTAAGTGGGCAGTTAGCAAATCCCCTCTCATGCAATTTCCCTGACATACTATCTTCAATCAGCTAGGGCCTAAGTAAAACCATGCCCATGGTAGAACAGTTACTAGACAAGGACTTACAGTTGGAAATGCTTATAACAAGGGTCCCGTTATATGTGGGTCTAATCAAGTATAGAAGACAGGCAAAAAAGCCATTCGTGGAAAATGACCGTGTTATAACGGTTATTAACCGGACTTCCGTTATAAGCACACTCATTATAGATGAACCCGACTGTACTTCATCATTACATCCAAAAAGAATGGACCTAACTCGAAGTCTGTATGTTTTTTCCAAGGTCTCTCTGTAGACCAGGCCGTCTCTACCCCTCTGTCCATACAACACCGGAATCTACACCAGAAGCAGAGCCCAATTCAGAACTGCACAGCTTTCTTTGCTTTGTATGTCTGTATCTAATAGCCCCGTTTCTTGAATGATTCATTGTTTGGTTCATTGACTGACCAGTTGATTTTTATTTTTTGGTTGACTCAATATTGACAAAAAGTATGCAAAACATACAACATTTTGCTGACTATCTCTAATATATCTAGTATATCCAGTAGACTGACAGCATTGTTAAGCTAATGATAGACTAAGAAGCCATTAGACATTAGGCTTACATTTTATTATCAGGCAAAACCGATCTAAGAACAGCCTATACATGTACTAAATTTTATGGTTTTGCAATGACAATGGGCAATTTAAATTTAGCCCACAAAATAAGCCAACAAAATATATTGTATTACAACCTCCCGTTGAACAACATGTAATTGAACACAGTTCAACTTCCTAACCTTATTTTACAACCTAATCACATGAAATCACATGAAACCTCTCCAGAGCTAAACTAGCATGTGCTTACATAGTATCAGCTGATTTGGCCTTGGGCAATATAACAACAGTTAGGCTAACAGATTTTTATGGTTACACAGTGCACCAGATGGGATGACACAGTTGACTCACAAAATGTTAAGTTTAGCGAAGACTTAAGCCTAATCACTTCATAGCTTCCTCATAAACATGACCACAGCTAGTTGTCATGTTTAAGCTATCATGTTTAAGTTGCTGCAACTGAACTACACAATCAAGCCTCCCATTGAAGTGCTGTTAATTCTGGAATCTTCAGCGTTGTGTGGCCCAGGAACATTGTTAAAATTTAGGTGTACTTAATTTTTATATGGTCATAATTGAGGTGTTCCATGAACTCTTTAGAACCATGAGCATTAATTATATTACATTGGGGATGGTACCACTTCTAACATATATACATATACACAGGTACATTGTAAAATGATTGATCTATAATAAAGAGTTCTTCCATGTCAGTGTAATCAATGATAATTCTCATATTAATTCTCATGTCAGCTTATTGTTATTTATTGTCCATTGCCATCCTTTCAGGCCATCATAATACAGATGAAACCCAAATTATTAAAGTAGAATGATAAACTATGATTTAACTGATGAAAAAGCTGATTGTACAGTTTAGGCCAGTTGTAGTTTTCTCCTCTCCTCTGCCCTACCCTACCCTACCCTACCTACCTACCCTACCACCCTACTACTCTACTCCACTACCACCCTACAACTCTACTCTACCGTCCTGTCCTCTACTCTACTCTACTCTACTCTCCTGAAATTCATTTTACCAAACTGTAACTGGGAAATGTCCTTGGGAAAATCCACCTGAATATTGTTAAATTTAATGAATTATTGCCGATAAAAATGTTCAGCTAATTAAATTCCATCTAACAAAGGTTTAATTACATTAAAACTAATCAATATTCTGCACCTTGTAAGTTCATTTATAACCTCGTAACAAAATAATCTGCAAAATAGATTTGCCATGAAACTATCCAAAAATAAGATTATGTTAATCTAGGAAGGAAAATAACTACAGTTAGCCAATTTTTCTTAGAAAGCTGGTTCTAATTTAATTTTCCAAAAATAGCAATATTATCTTGATTAGGCTCCTACGTTGGAACTTCAAATGACCTTCACAATGTTACATCTATATTATATCACCTTTAACAACAGACCATGACAATTGATGTTACATACAAGGAGCAAGCGAGACATCTACCTTAATTATGTTAACTTACATGCATTGAAGGGCTCCACAGAAATCTACAATTCAAATCTGAATGGCCTGGTATATTTTATGTAATTATACAACATGAATCAGTTAAGAACTATTTCCGACTCAAATCATACGTAAATATAAATTGACATGGTATGGTGAATAATAGTCTCGATTGTACCTGTACAATACTAACTAAAATGTCATGACTAAATGGACAATACTTAAGAGAGCCTTTCTCAATACAGTGTCACCCCACAATTAAGACCACCCATGGTTGCCTTAATAACGAAGGTATGGATTCTGAAACATTTTATAACAATACTAAATAATGTCCACTCAAGTTTTGATCATATATTTTATCATTTGTTTATCAACAAATAAAATGATCAAAGAGAGCTTGGAACAGCACAAAATGGACAGAAATCATGTTATGTCAAACCCCAACTTTCTACCCCATAAAAACCCCTCTTATTACCATTGATAGTTTTTTGCCCCTGTCTCATCGCTATGACTATTTGTTATGGTCACAGAGAAGCAGCGGAAATTACAATGGGGAATATAGCAAACTTCTCATTATTTAGTTCCAAGAACTATTGACTTGTTGCTAACATTTCCATTCATTTTGCCCTGTTCAGTGCCACATATGCAAAAAAAAAAAAGTCGATAATTATTTGGGATCCTGGTATATTACTGTAACATACATTATAAATAATATATAATTTTAACAGTTTAGGGACTCAGTGAATTGGTCTTAAAATCGAGGTATTCTTAATATTGGGTGTCTTTAATTATAGAGCCTTACTGTATTTAACATCAAGCTTCCCATTTCTGCACACCATTAATCTAGTTTCTTTATTCACGATAAAATGGATCTTGAATACATCTTTGGAAGTTCAATGTTTTCTTCCTTATTGCCTACATATGAATACATGATACACGGACTTTTATGTTGAGTGCACTTTGGAATTATCAGAGCATGAAAGCAGACTCAATTTCTCAGGCTCATGTTTAACATGATAAAGAGTACATGGCTCTGTTTATATACAAACATACACGACTATCTACGTCATCTGTGACATGTATTTTACATAATCAACAAATATAACCATTGTACACTTTTAAAAGTATTATAAAATTAAACAATGCTTGTAACACAATTAATGTGAAATCTGGTCAATAAAATTTATTTTTTCCAAGTATATTAATTATATCATTAAGCTGACCATCTATGCATGCATACATTTTATATAATAATGTTTACATTTGTATATGCAGACTCTGTCTATAGATATATGACCCAATACCTTGTATTACGTTCAGTGTGAATCTTACCCATTAAACTGCACAGCTGTATTTCCACTTCAATACATACTGCGTATGTCGTAGGTATATATTACAGAAATATGTTTACAAAAACTTACTGCGACACCTCTAGTCTATACAACATAAAATATTTGATGTCTTACAGAGATTTTTTCCACAAGAATGACTTCAGAGGGGTTCACATACATATACAATAACAAAAACAGTAATAGTGATATTATGGTATATAGATAAATCTACCCTATTTCAGGAAAGTAGGACCATATTCTAAGCCATGAAACCATTAACATACACAGCAAATTTACAACACGCTAATAACAGGTTTGTATGGGAGACACCTCAATGATAGCATTGTTCAAAGAAAGGGTCACTGTTAAAGTAACAGAATGACTGTAAATAACTGATTTCACAGTAACAATGTGTCATTCTGCAACCAGAAATTCCAGCATTCCACATAGGCAACGAATAATTCGATGTTCAGTGTCATCCAAAATCACATGAAAACTGCATTTACAAATCCAATTGATCCATACTTAATATCACGAAATCACCATGACAACCAATGGTTTAAGTTACGTAAATGTTATTATCATACCAATTACTAGACTAAATGATACACAGTGTATGAAATCCAACCAATTTGACAGAACATGCATTTATAATATTTCCATAATTTCACCGTGGATGGTAGTGTTACCAATTTATTATGTATGTAAGGGAAGATAACAAACAATATCATTTTCTCAACAATTAGATTTATATTAAAGAAAACAATTCAGTGGTTAGTGCCAAATAGATAAAATATATGAACAATAGGATAATTACTATACTACTTTAATTGGTTTAATACACTCTGCCTCTACATGCAATTTAGCACATTAAAATCTTAAGCTCAAATCTATTGCTCCCTCTAACACAGTACACAATTATAAACTCGTCCACATGCAATTGTAGGATTAATTTACATTATACAATTAAAGAATCATTATAAGCAATCATAGAGTAATTAAGATATTTTTTAAACTACACTGTTTATTTTAGCGCTAATGGGACTCCAAGATACTATAGAGATATATTGTAAATGCAGTTTATTGTTTGACAATGATTTATTATAAAACAATTAACACAATTAGAATGGAGACTGGCCTATCCCCAATTAGTGATAGTGTATTGAAATATCAATGTTTATATTCTAAGTAATATCATAAGTATTTGGTAATCAAATGGTAATGAAGTTGGCATCTATCTGTCTATCTATAGTATTTATGTAATCTAGCTATCTATCTATCTATCTATCTATCTATCTGTCTATCTGTCTATCTATCTACCTATCTGTCTATCTGTCCATACTGTATTTTGCTCTTTTTTAGCACACACAAAAACCATAGTATACTCGTATTGTTGTATATGCTGACTGATCATGCTGTTATAATCTAGTGGACACCTCCCACCATTTTAATGACTAAAAATAAATCAATTTTATAAACATTTACCTCTCTTCGATAGTAGACAACTCTCTCATTGTCGTATCAATCCCTTGATGGGGTATCCAAAGTTATTCCATTCATAAAGAGTAATAAAAGATAGAGTCACATAAGTTTAGTGGTGCACCTATGAAGCAACACTGTTCAACTGACTTGGATCACTGTTGTCATGTGTATACAAGGTGTGCCTACCCTCGCGCAGGTACACCATGGTAATTTTATGATTAACCTCCTAGGGGGCTTCCCAGTGATTACACGCTCACTAAATTCCTTATGGATCAATATAATGAACAACACAGAGCATAAACAAAAACGTTATATTACATATTTAGAAAAAAACATTCATGAGTAATATTGTCAAATATCACTTATTCAAATGTGATTTTATTAAACAACATCCAGTGTTAAGTTAATCATAAGGTTCTGTAATTTTGCAATTCAACTGAAAGTTTATTAAATAGAATGCAGACATAAAAACCGCATAATTATAAAAATACGGAATACGATTTGAGAATAGATCTAATTTCAAGGATGTTAAATTTGTGGCATGTATACAACTGCTTTAAAATGTAAATTGTAGGATCTACACAAACAGTTTATACCTCATTCTAAAGACCACCTCACTATGAAGTCACCTCGATATTAACATCACATGATTTTTTGCAACCTATACATAGACTATAGTATTCTGCTTAGGCCTACTGAATTAAAGCATGCAATAAAGTGAAAAACCAAATTTGATACAGATTCCTGCTTTTGTAATTACTGTGGTCTTAATAATGTTATACAGTGTATAGTATTCTACCATTAACCTAATCCACAAAATCCCCCTTATAAGGCTTATACAGTGAACCACTGCCAATATGCATACAGTTTTGTCTTGATCACACACCGGCATCTTTATTATTTTATATGGTCCCATAATATTCCAAATAAGATTGATCGACAATCATTAACGCAAAAAATTACCACACACATTTTAAATTTTCAGAGTCATGCTATTCCCAGCCTCTGATCGAAACTTTTATATATATTTTAGACCAAGCTTGTATTTGGGAAGATAAGGTATGCTTTGGCAACCCAATGAAACCACACACATTCCAACAGCAGAGTCTAGTACAGGTACCAAAATAGCACCACAAATCCTATTAGGCTAAGTAAGCGGCGACCAAATGCAAATCAACAGCTTAAATCATATATTGCTAAAAACAAGCGTTACACGCAAACTCTACACAAAACACCAGCTCCCAAGCACTTGGCAATTAGCATTAAGTGGTTGCCAATACAGTTTACAAGTGTACAATAGATGATAGAATCCAGCTAAAAAGATATATTAAATTATTGAATATAATATTAATTCTCTTTATATCATTTATGTCTTTTTAAAATTTACATGTAATAAATTATATTTAGATAATTTTATTTTTATTTTTATATATATATATATATATATATATATATATATATATATATATAATTTTTGTTAATTATTTAGTATAATAATATTGCGGGGATGCACAATTAAACATAGTCATAATGAAATGTCTTAATAACCATGTATGTTTAAATTTCGATGAAAATAAAGTATCTATCTAAGTATCTATTTATATATTTACAGTGGAACTCGTTTTAAGACAACCTCACCATTAAGACCACTAAATTTTGGTCCCAGATGTATGCTCAGGCCAGTCTTTAATATTTTTGTTGTGGGTAACGCGACAGTACAGAAAAAAGTTAATGCGTATGACAATTTTTTTTGACAGCTTGTCCATAAGAGAAAAACAATTCCGGCTATTATTTTGTTCAGAACTTGTTTCTATTTGCGTTTTTTGTGGAAGCTTTTGAAGATAAAAGTTAGATAAGATTAAAATTTACTTCATTGTCTTATTCTTTAATATCAGTGCAACTGTGTCTGTGTACCGGTTAGTTAAATATTGGTATTTTCTGAGGTAAAAAACAATTCCTACCTACTTGATGGGTTTTTCAAGTGTCATGTAACCCCCAACAGAAATTTTTTAAGACTGGCCTCAAATAGCAGCTCAATAATTAGTCACTATTATCATCACCTCATTTAAGCTCCAACATGTGTAATAAGACAGGCAAATTCTGTACCAACGATGTCTACAGGTTCTGCTATAACTGATATATCTTCAAATAACAATTATATATATTAGAATTAGGTTTAACCAAAATCGGAATCATCGTTGAGTCTCTAAACATATTATATTAAAATCAGCTGGGTGGTCCAGTGTTTAAGCAGTGCTGAATTAAACCATTAGCCAATTCATGCACAGGTACCAGGTTCAATGCTCTGGGCAGTTTAGCACAGATTTCCAACTCATCAATCCAAAAACTTGCCTCAGAGGGTCGCACTCTAAATTTGTACACATATTCTACTGTTATGACTAAGAAACAAAAAGGTTATTATAATCAGAACAAAATGGTTAATAGGATTTAAAAGATCTACTGTAAAATTTACTGAAATAGGTCAGATAAAAATACCGGATATCCTTTGTCAAACTAGGCTTTGTGTTACGTCGAAGGACAATAAACTAAATGCCTATAGATATCTTCATGTTTATATGTTTTTGTTCAATTTTATGAAGAAAAAAAAACAACAACAACAGCAACAACTGTCTGCTCGAGGGTATTTTACAATCTAGAGATCCCATCTCTCCCCCCCCCCCCCTCTTCCCACACAAGAGTTAAATCCCTGGGGGAAGAAAAAAAAATTAAATGGAACGTAACCAGTGAAGAGGAAATCACGTCGTGTGCAGTCACGCGTGACCATCTACCCACACTCCTTCCTCAACATGCTCCACATGGCTGCATAAGGATTTTGAGAATTTCTCTGCTCAGGTTTTCAGGATGTTAGGTAAAAATAATATTGGAACTCCCCTTGAAATTTTGCTGTCCTTGACATTTCTTAATTTTCTCTGTTCTGTATAAATTTTAAAGCATTCACTTTTGGAATATTCTACACCGGAAATTGTAGGAAAATATAATTATAAGGTCATTGTGTCATGTGATGTGCTATGCACGACCCAGTGACCTTTTTCCTGAGAACTTATAATAATTAAAAATGTACAACCCAATTATCAAATAAAAAGAATCCTCGTTACTTAAATGGTCAATTAAAATGATTCCACTTAAAACGCCATTGATCTGTTGGGATCAATGTTTACTAATTGTTACACATACCTTATATATTATATAGGGCCTTTAGCGATTAACTGAAATTGCATAACTTTGAATTGTGCATATCACTGAAGGTTACGTAACTTCGCCTTAAGCATAATTATACACAAAAAGCAAGACCTCTTTCGGCTGGCCAATGTTTAAATATCAAAAATGCTTTTAATAGCATAATGCATTTGAGTAATAACTGCAGATATAGTTATGCAACACAAATTCCTGTATCTAGAATCTTGAATTTAAAAAAATTGAAAGCCCTGGGTACTTTAATGATAAATTCTGGTGTCATAATATATATATATGTACAAATGAATTCATAATCCCTTAATTATCCTATCTCTCAAACAAAGTTGACCAGATTATAATTCTCTATACAGTGTAACCCCACAATTAAGACCACCCTTATTAATTAATGAAATAGTCCTAACAGTGTCAATACAGTTTCAGATGTTCTTAATTCTATGACTTTTTGTATTGGAATTGTTTTGAAACCACAGAGTTGGGTCTTAAAAGTCTTAATTAAAAGTCTTAATTACAGCATTTTACAGTAATAATAACGTCACTTTTACTGTAACACAGTACTTGTAAAGTAACTATGCTCAAAGTAGCCAAATGTATTGCTCAATACTGTCTAAATAATATAAATACATCCGCCCCTAAGTCATGGTCACTATCCTATTTCCAATTCATCAAATAATATTCAAGTTCACCTGTCCGGCATTAAGTGTCAAATTCTGACTCTATTGATACAAGTGTATGAATAACTGTGTCATGTGAATGAATTTAATAATATTAATTACTAAATTTTTATGTTATTTAACTTAGTTTTGTTCAAACTAAAAGAAATTTGAGTTCAAAACTGTTGTTGGAGCTGTGTATGAGTCACCTGACCACAATCTAACACATAATACTCAATGAAGTACTTTAGTTTTACATACAATGTAAACAGCATCTAATATGGACTACCAAGTAATGTGACACTACATACAAGACAGAAAACAGATATATGTTTTGATGCTGTAATTTCATCGAATTGGTCTCATATTACTTATGTCATTTTGTTTCTGTGAACTAAAAACGTGAACCACCAATGATCTGGCAGTTCAAAGTAAACAAAAGATCTTTTTAGATCTTTCTAAACTTGTGCAGTTAGCTAGTCCTACCAACACACAATCACTTTTTTATGAGAAAAAAAAGTAGGGTCACAATATGTAACCCGTTTTTTTCCACAATGTTCACATGTTTGAGACCATCCCAGCACAAAAATTTTCATTGAATTAAAGGGATATGTATCCCTTAATGTTGCTTATTTTGTGATATACACAGCAATGAACAGTAGAAAGAGTAACTTATCCATTCATCAAACTAAGAATGCTAGAAAACCAACCTTTATGGAGTAATTTGAGGTTTTTGGTGCAGCTGAGTTTTGGAAAATCTGGAATACTTCGTACATTAAGAGCTGAAGAAAAATCTAAACTTAAGAATCTTTGAAAATTCTGCTAATATATATTTAAGAGAATGATATATACTGCATACAACAAAGTAATAAGAACAATATGTCACCAGTGTTGTTTGCAAGATATACATCATAAACTATACATTTCACATAGAAAATGCATACTTTCTACATAATGTGGCAAAATAATATATCATTAGCTGAATACATGTAGTCCGGTCTTGTTTAGAGGCTGGGCGGGCAGGCAATAGTTCCAGTCAATCCTGGAGTTTCAGGTTATAACATCATCACTAATGACATGAAATATATTCATGATCATATAATTCATGATCATAAACAAAAAATATGTTGCAGATCTATACATGTTACTGAGAAAATGTTATATAAGACTCCATAATCATATGTATACATGTTTACACTTCAGTGATCCAGCTGAACAACTGGAAGAGATACTTGACAAAACACATTATCATGTTACTGTCCCCAAGGAGAGATCAACAGAAGCAACTGAGCAGGTCATTGTGACAAGTGACATCTCACAGCAGTAATATACCTAATATAACCACAAGAGGGCAGCTAATAATACAACAAATGACTCAACATCAGACCAATGGGCTGCTTTAAATACCTGGTATAAGCAGTAAACTGCTCATGTGTACACGCAAGAATTTCACATATAAAAATAAAAGTATGTTATGTTATGTAATTTACAACAAAGTCGTAATTTACAACGAAGCCCATAAATATATTATTTGTCACCTACTATCTTTTTTTGATAAAACAGAGCGAAAGCATTTCGTGAAGATATACTGTTTATAAAGAAGAAAACAAATGAATAACTTAACCTTTATCTTATCCCAAAATGAGTGATATAATGCTTTGACACTCGATCATACCAGTAATCCAAGTTTGTTTTTTTTTAAATATTTTTATATGACTATATGAATTGAGCACTTTGTAATCAACCACAACCACGTACTCCATCACTGGGGTTCACTATACACTAATATATTAAAATTGACAACAAGAACATGAAACTCACGGTAAGTAATTGAATTTTCATTATTTACACGTTTCAACGTCGTTTGACAGCTGTCAAAAATGAGAATGACAACTGTCAGGAAAAAAAA
This sequence comes from Alitta virens, assembly GCA_932294295.1. NCBI lineage: Eukaryota > Metazoa > Annelida > Polychaeta > Phyllodocida > Nereididae > Alitta > Alitta virens. The sequence goes on along the minus strand of OW028586.1, from coordinate 16,884,882 downwards.
AAAAAAAAAACTGCCGTAACAATAATGCTTGAAAGATTATGTGTGATCCAAGCACCACAGTTTCTTCATAAATCTTGTCAGTACAACTGTCACATCTGTGTCACCAAGGCATTTTGCTCTGTTTACAAGTAAAGGTGTGAGAGCCTCAAGGTGCACGCCCACTGAAGATCGAACTGACATCCATTCCACACCCATCCAGCAATTCACACCGATGTACTCTTCCACGAACAAGATACTCGCATAAAAAATAATAAATGAAATTCTCGTTACCTCTTGTTTATCTAACGCCTTATTTCACTGCTTCAATCCCAAAGAGGCTCAGAATAAACCGCAAATTCTCTAGCACTTAGCAGGTGGTTGGCAATGTTTTGGCTGAAGCAACCTGATAGTCCCACAGAAATATAAATCGTCTGCTGCCATTCGTCGATGTTTACTAAATAAAAATTAATCTTTCGACTTTCAAAAAATTTGGTTTTTACGTCTACTATGTTAGATAGAATATATATGTTTATCCCATTGGATTTTGTGAATCTTTGCATGCTGCTAATTTTTTCGATACACTTTGTGCGGACCTATTTTCAATTCCTGGCAAATTGACAGACGACAAACTTTTCACAAGTCTGTCATAGTTTATCAGATTTATCCTCTCAAAAATGAAGTTTTCACGCGAAAGCTGACACAGACAGAATGGAGTTTAAATTCAGCATCAACTGTCTCTTTGAAGATGAGGTTACTATGGTTGATAAGTCCATGACTCCCTTCAAAAATAGCCAGAATGTCAGGTAAACAAAGCAGACAAGGAGTAAACAAAAACTTCAGACACCATACATAAAGACAATTCATTTCAACAATATGTTGATTCCTGGGTAACCAGTGACAGTGTGCATTCTGTACACAGTAAATTAGGTATCATAGATTATACATCATCATCCCAAGTTGGAGGCACTAAGAAAACGGTGAATTCACTTATTTCGACCCGTTAAAAATAGTGAATTCGGCACGGTGAATTAAGTGAATTCGGCGCCGTACTTGTATTGCTATATATATAGTTATTGCAATCATCTTTGATAATTGCTGTCATAATCACACGTCCTATGCCACACGGCGACAGTGAATTTCGCCACGACAGCGAGATTCGCCACCCCCTAAAATTACAATAAACACCTTTTAGATGGATGCCGCAGTGTTAGAACACTGTCAATGATCTATACAGTTAGTTTTGTAACAATTCAAGTTGTTGCAATGTGTATAATCATGTTTTAGGGGGGTGGCGAATCTCGCTGTCGTGGCGAAAATCACTGTCGCCGAGTGTACTTGTACATTCAGTGACAACACACAATATTGATATTGCACACAGAGAATTGTTATTATGTGCAAATAAAAAAAAAACAGCATTTAATTATATTAATATTAATATTTGTATATTTTATTTGCTACATGATGCAGTATTAATTTTCTGATGTTTTTTAAAATGTCTGGGAAATTGTCAATTGCATTCTTTTATTTCTTATCAATGATGTCTGTCTTGCATTAATAATAAAAAAAAAAGGTGGTGACACCTGTCGGCGCCCATCACTGTATCACTACACAAACAATGTAACAGTAAATTAACCATCATATTCAAACACGATGTGCACATCTTTGGAATGCATTGTGGTACATTTGGTTAGACTTGGCTAACCTAAGAGAATTATTCAGGGCGCCAAATTCACCATTTTTTCGCGCCAAATTCACTTCTTTCCTGCAAAATTTTCCGGCGCCGAATTTACTTGGAAACAAGAAAACTTCACCTGAAATTGCATATATCATGTATGTGGACCCGTGGTTCGACCACTTGAACTTCACTGTCTTCAGTGGCATTTGGACCATACCATGACCAAAAATTCCGATTTTCATATAATGACTTGTACACAACTATGACATTGAAAGTGGTCGAAGCACGGAATCAAAACATAATTAATTTCACGGCCGTTCAGCCAATCAGACAGGCAATTCATCAAAAAAAGGACCTGCTGAACAGCGCGAAGGAGTTGTAACCAACTTTTTTCGAACCACAAGTTTTCTTTATGGGAGGATGATCATGCATTCTCTCAATCTCATGTAATCGTTATATAATGACATATATATATATATATATATATATATATATATATATATATATATATATACGGTATATTGCTATGTGAGGTCACTGCATGAAGATTTGGAATGAACTGTGTGCATTACAATAATAGTTTAATGTTTAAGGTTAATCAGTGCAACGTTGGTTTCAGGAACCAGCATACTAGCCAAATTCAGGAGGTCATTGACAGTATGGGTGTGGCTTCCTGCAAAGTATGTATTAAATTCACGGTTAAAATTCCATGAGAATTGTATGATTGTAAAGCGTTATGAGAACTAAGCAATTGGGACCTGTTTGCAACACGCTTTTATTAAATTTAAGAAACTGACTCACTCACATTTAAGCGCAGTTGTATGTTTCATATATGTATACCAATTACCAAACTTGCTTATTACGAATCCAGGTTATAACAAACTTTTTGACAGTCAAAAATGGATCAATATAAGCAGTGATTCTTTTTGTATTAGATTCAGTTTAGTAATGTAGCTATTTTATGTGAGTTTCAAGCAAATTAACAGACTAATTAGGTTAATTGTGTGCAACCCTTTAGTGAAATTTGCATTAAATGTATTTATGATTTAGGCTCAGGGGCTGCATGGACCAATCACAAGTGCTAGCAAATTAGCTTACTCAGACCATCATGTTTATGTGATGAAAGATGCTGATGCAAATAGGTGAGTTCCAGTGCAAAATGTAAATTTGTAACATATGTGTCAATACTTCGATGTTGGCCCAAATTGTTGGGAATTTATACTGTGATTATAATGCTGATCATCCATCAGGAGACTTTTCAGTCCACAGGGGGAGCTCCATGCTAGCTGGCCCTCACTGCCATTGTGATGTCATTAATGCAATCAGTGACCTGATTGTGTGATGATGTCATCAAGCAAAGGGTTTAGGACTGGCATGTAGCTCCCCCTGTTGACCTAAAAGTCCCCCATTTAAAGTGGCGCAGATTTGCAGTTTTTCAAGGGGGGGGGGGGGGGGATGAAACCTCTCAGAGCCACAAAATTCATGAACGTTTACATTAAAATACAAAGACAATATAAATTTGTAGAGGGGGGGGGGATGTATCCCCTCCATTTCTATGGGATTGGCACCCATGCATCCAATATCCATGGACTTAATTGTAGCATTTGTTTTTTTTCAGTGGACAAGGTGCAATAGTGGGAATCCTTAAAGTTGGCCACAAGAAGTTGTTCGTTTTTGACGAACATGGGAATCAACGAGAAATGGATCCATTGTGTGTGCTTGATTTTTATGTTCATGAGTCGAGACAAAGACATGGATGTGGGAAAAGACTGTTCGAAGGAATGTTAAAAGTAAGTAAATTCACTCAACGAATGCACACTATTAAATATTGTATACTTACTTACGCAATATATATTTTAGATGGCATGACAATTTCATGTTGCATAGACACAACAAGGACCGATTTACTGACAAATTAATATTTAGACCGTAATAAACATATAATATATACATGTAGCATCATGTAGTACATATGAACCAGACTGAATTTACCTTATGAATATACATCATTATTATTCTCATCTTGGTGAAAACTGTATTGCATGTTTTTTCACTTTTGGTATGTTTTATGACCAGTGTATCAATGATATTTTTGGCCATGAAGTATATGACATTATTCAGGCTGAAGTTCTTCCACTTGAGAGTCTGTCCCATAGTTTTCTGGTTTGTCTCACCTCCTAAAATTTAGCTTGGAATACATGAGTGAACCGAGTTAATAGCTGCTTCGAAATGGGAAAAAGCATGTATCATGACCATCAGATTGGTTTATTTGTTTGTAGCTTAAGTGTCTCATGTACAACAAAACATAAATAGTTTGACCTGCACTAATCTAAATCTTTAATTCATTTTACAGAAAGAAAACATCAAACCAGCCCACCTAGCAATTGATCGGCCATCCCATAAATTCACATCTTTCCTTCAGAAACATTACAAATTGAGAGCAACCATTCCTCAAGTCAATAACTTTGTGGTCTTTGACGGTTTCTATCGGGATCGTCCTGGTAAGGCAGCTTTAAATCATTACAGAGATTAAGCTGAAATGATTCGACTTACATTGAAGCGTGTCACTGAATTATCAATGTTTGAAGCTATTAAAATGTTGTTGCTTTTTGTTCACCAATTATTCAGATCAAGGAAAGCGAAGCACCAAGCCTCCAATTCATGCATACAGAAATCCTAGTAAGTATATCAACTTCTTGGAAAAGGACAATTGTGGTTTATAAAGTTTCCCATTACAGTACACTTGGGGATATTGAGTTTTATCATAACATCACAATAGTGAAATTAACCACCCCCACGGACGTAAGTTCACATTATAAGTTTACGATCTGTAAAATAAATAAAGAACGCACTTAATACATCATTGACCATATTCTAGCACCACCACATGCATCTAAGAAGTAATATCTGAAGTTTATTAGCCAAACATTTCATCAGGAAATCTGTTCTTTCAGATGTTGATCGTTATGCAGCCGGTCTGCAAAGTAGACCAACATCGGGACACATGACGAACTTAGGAGTGGACCCAGGCAGACCACTGAGAGAGGTATGTCTTTGACATTGAACTGCTGCTGTTTCATAGATGATAGTTAAATCTTAAATGTGACAATTTTGCATTAAATAAATGTTTAATAGGTCAGAAGCACCAGTGATATGGATCGCTTGAGAGCGGCAAGTGCTAATTTACTTGCCTGGGATGACAATGAACCGGTTTGTGTCAATAAGTTTTCCAATCAGCATGCGAATCAATGTGTGATTTTTCTTAAATTTCCCAACTCGGATGGATGTCTGTCACCTCATTACCTCCTTTTGATTTTGGCAGTAGACGTAGCTGTGTCAAGCCATTTTGTTGTTTTTAGAGTGTTGTGCTTCCTTTGTGTCGGGTCGCTAAATTTGTAAATCCACAGCATCCTTTTAGAATTGTTTCTGCTCTGAACTTTGTCGCATAAGAAATCATAAAATTCTTAAAATACTGGGCAATGTTACAAAGCCTAATGTTTTATATTGTGTGCATCTGTTGTTTTTCTGTCAGAAATTGCATGGCTTCAAATTGCACTGTTCTTGATGAAAGATGTTTTTCAACAGTTCTTTGAATTAGAATGTCAAGAATCATCCTTTATTATTTTGCTTTACACCTTCGAAACCCTTAATAGGTGTACTCCAGAGAGAATTTGACCAATATTTGCAGTAATTCATTGTTTAGAAGTATTCTTTTCCACGATATAGATTTTTATTTTTATCAGAAAACTATGTTGATTGCTTTTCTTTACTGTTCTATGGCAACTTCATTTTAGTAGATGTGTGTGTGTGTGTGTTAATATGTTTGTCACACACATCTTTTATCATGCTCATGAATAAGTTTAACATTTATGTTAGATTTGTGAGTTGTGAGTTTCTATAATGTATGATATGTTGATATGTCAGTGCCACAGGTAGTCAAGAATCAAATAAAAGCCAAAATGAATTAACAGGAATGAATATCAATGAATGCTTTGACAAGTCACTAAAATACATCTTTGTATCAGTAATAAACGTTTGAACACTCTTGTCTTTAGCACCATATGGAACTGTGTTGTGGCACTGGTTATTTTTATATGGCGACAATCTCACTTAAGATCTGAATTCCTTTGATTTCATTTACAGATTGAAGCATTCAGTAATGTTAAACCTAGCAGTGGAATAAGCAGGTATGTGACAATGATATGGTTTCAGGGGACCCTAAACCTATTTAACATAATCATGTTTCAGTATTAAGATAATAACTATAAATTTGTTAAATAGGCAGGCGCGATTTGACATTGCAATAATAGCCATTAGTCTGGGAGAGGCACTGACAATTAAATGTCAGCACCCCCCCTCCATCTGAAATTTTCTGGATCTGCCACTGATAGGTGTACTTACTACCTGGTGACGGATCCATTGGACTGAGAGAATCAGTGCCTGAAGCAAACTTCCAGTGTTAAATGGTTGGCAAAATACCAAATTTTAAATGTAAAGTTTTTGTTGAAATGCACTAATTCTCCATTACTTCCATTGCACACTAGAGGGAAACCAGAAGCTTCAGTGCTGCCTTCTGGTGCATTGCTAGCGCAACAGAACATGTACAGTCGCCACTCTCCTTCATCAGACTCCAGTAACCATGGCATCAAAGCACCCACCAACTTAGACCTCCCACCTGAAACTATGCGAGGGTCTGGTCTTACGAGAGGTATGTGATATTTGAAAAATAGTTGTGATAGCCCGCATATTGAATTATTTTCATATATATGCTATACAAAATAATTTAACTGGTCTGCTTTTAAATTTCAGGATACACTTTCTCATATTTTTGTATGTACTTTATTAAGAAATTTTGAGACCACTAACATAGACTTTAAATCACTTTATGTATTTGTATTTTCTTTCTCAACAATTGTAAATATATCTTGAGGATCCTTGATCGATGCTTTCTTCAGTTTTTATTTCGTTAATTTTTTTGGTTATAATTTCTGTTACATTCCTGATTCAATATGATCATGTTTATATGAAAGTCTGCATGCAAAGTAATTGTGATAGTTTCTGGTATTCAGTCTTGCAAACCTGGTCATTTACAAGTCTCTCAGTGACATAGTTCTCAGTGATACTGCTTAGTGTGACACCTGTATTGATTGTGAAATGGGGAGGTTTTGTGGTGGATGGTGGGCATTGGCGCTGCTGTACAAGACAGTAATAATTATGATGTCACAATCACAACAATGTAGCATTGTGTAGCAGATATCATGTGATGTCAGGCATTGATCCTGGCAAATTCTGCCTAGCACAGCAGCGCCACCATCCACCACAAAACCTCCCCATTCGGTGAGGATGATTCTTCCAGCTTTTCATGCACAAATGAATTATATCACTAATGAATTTTGAGAATACAAGTTTAGCGCCTCTGTTGCACATAGTGAATTGTTTGTCGCTATAAAATTTTATGTGAAAAAGTGAAATTTGAGTTCTTTTTATGCAATATATTGTGAAGATGACATAAATGTAAAGGGATTTTTTTTTCATTTTGTGAACAGACAAGAGCCCTCCTCTCCTATCAAGGAATGGACCTTCTGAAGATTTTCGTCGAGTGAACAGTTCATACTTAGACAGACAGGGACGGCTAAGGGTTGACAGTGCTACAAGGTATTGAGATCTTACAGTTGGATCAATTTTTGTGAATAAATGTATACGGCAGCTCCCCACAACAATTAAGACCACCTCGGTTATAAGAACACTGGCTCCCAAAACTGAATACTCATACAATTTATTGCAATTTGTTAATTAGCAGTGCATGTTGTGTCAGTTAAACACTTCCATTTTCCAGGAGTGACAATGCTCTACCAAAGGTCAACAGTCCATCGAAGACAAGCATTTCCCCACCAAAACAGTTATCGCCTTCTACTACTCAAGCGCCACCTACTATGTATTCCAGGAAGTATGGTCATACTCGATTGTGGTGACACCTGCTGGGCATTGGAGACGTGTTGAAACAAGAGGCCCAGGCTTATTATTATATGCTTATTGGGTTTACATGAGGGCCGTCCTTTTAAAGTTTAGTGGTTTGGACAGGAATTTTCAGACACCCCACCCCCACCCCCTCTTTTTGCTACATTAAGATATAAAGAAAATACTAACCCCCCCCCCCCCCCCTGCTTTTTCAAAAACCTTCTTGTCCACCCCACCCCACACTTTTAAATGGAATAGCCCTAAACTAATATTGTGATATGTCCAATTGAGTTACTTGAACATATAATGATCATGCTGAATATGTCAAATCTAGTGTAAAACAAAGCAGAAGTTCATAAAACTACTGAGTCACTGGAGTTTTAGTCTGGACTTTGTAGTGTTTCTGATTTCTAATGGTTGTTTTTATCTCACTCTTGAATCTCTGATATGATCAGAATCATCAGATACTGTCACACATTTATTTTGACCAGTCACTAACTAGTTTGGTCTGACCCTGCGTATTTCTGTTCTCGGCTTGTATTCTGTGTTCAATATTTTACACTGAACACAGAGTTCAAATTATTTTCCTTTAGTTTCGAGATACCTTAATATTCTTCTCTGGTTTATTGACTTAAATACGGTGCCAAATTTAGCATTCTTCTGTTACCTTCTGTTGTTGCACTGTTAAGCCTCGCAATAAGGATGGGTATTACAGCTTTTAATGGGTGTATTATTAGAACTCTTTGCACCCTATTATACCTTAAAAGTAAATACATAATTTGTACTACTATATAGGGCTGCATATGAATCAATCAGCTAATGATTAAATTTGTTGAACATGTTGAGCAAGCACAGTTTCCTCCCAATTGTGCATGTGTCCCTGTAAAAGACCAAATATTTAATTAGTTTTGTCTCTTGGTTTTATTATTGATAATGACAGTTGTAAACCCATCTTAATCATGATGACTTGTAACAGTGAATAACATTATTTCTTTGGCTGGGTCATGAACTCACGAGTCGAAGCATGGTTACCTCGATGCTATAGGCTGCTTCTTTGTGATATTTCTGAAAGTATTACTATTATTTGTTTCCTGTATTTATCTCTGCTTATTTCCTTTGAATATTGTGCATAAGGTTTGCTGCGAACATTTTAAAGTTGAAAATTATAATTCTACTTTCACTTCCAATGTATGGACTTATTAAAGAGCTAGATTATTTTTTTGTTTAATTCCTTCCAATCTCTGTATTTTCTATATTTGTTTGTTAAGTTTAAATCTCATTTTCTAGCTACGGTCAGCTCAGGCCTGAAGTGGAAATATGTAATTATAGTCTATTCAAGGTCACGCTAGTTAAATAAAAATTGTCATAAAAATGTCATTGTAGTAATGCAAATGATAATGAGAATCACATTTATATTCATTGTTGATCAGTACAGAGTTTATTGCTATGTATCATTTCAATCTTTATTTAATTGCAATCTAATGAGTGAGTTTTTTTAAAAGAAACACCAATAAATTCACTCGGGTATGAATATTTTTTATATTTTCAAATACAGTACTTAGAACCACCAACACAATTATGACCACGTACCCCAGAGAAATTCCTTGGGGTAATCACTGATGTATACTATATATATATATACAATAAATGTAGCCCTAATTCTGCAACTTTTTACAATGTGACAATGAAACATTTTACAATGAACTCAGCAAAGTGGTCTGAATGAAATTGTTTGATCGATGCCTGGTTTTACTTACAGCTAGGGTTCTGTATTAGGAAAAATATTTTCTGCCGTTTAATCGGTTTATGTAATATTTTATACTAAATTGTAATTTATTCTTTTTTTGTTGATTTGTGAATAAAAAGCTGAGAACATAATACATATATGCTGTCAATTATTTTTCTTCACTTGAACAAAATGGCCCCGTCGACGATCATGGATTTAAAGATTAAAACTGCCTCAGGTTCGTTATTATGTCTGTTGACAACAATTTCACTTCAAAATTAGAGAACGTGATTTCAACGTCCTTTTCAGTTGCACTTGGAAATAGACTACTGCGATAGTTTTTGAAGGCAAATCGGCTCATTTGTCATTTGGCCCTGTACACCATAGCGCCTTGCCCTCCCCCTCCCCTCGTAGAGTCAGCTGGCTGCATGGTGAGTCAATGCGTTGGCTATTTATAGCAACTCCTGCTGGGAAACCGGGGACATGCACATGTGTCGTGGCAATCTGCATAATCCATAAAACCATGTGCGTTGCTATTTTAAGTAAGTTGACCTCGTGATTACGATTCCTCAGCCAATCAGGAAGGAGCGTGCGCGTGATAGGAAATCCACCTACTGATCACGTGACCGCCTGGAAATCCTGGCTGTTGTTTTGATCCACGGAAACCAGCTGATGCAAGACTCCACACAAAAACCAAGCGGACTGCAGTTAGTGACGGTGACAAATCGTGTAATTTCAAGGTAAGTCAATGTATAGTCTGTACAGTGTCGGAGTTTGCATAATAAATTCGAGCGAAAGAAAGAATGAATGAATGAGATGGTCTGGAAAGCGAGTTTATGTTTCGCGCGCTTTTGTTTTTTTCGTGAAATGAATGACATTGATGTCTTCAATGTATTCACCATGATAGCTCATGATACGCGTGATATATGCAGAGGCGCGGATTTATATATGTGTTGGGCAACTTGGAAGTCTTGGGGGAGGACAATGGCCAATGCCAATGGATGGGGGAACAATGCCAATGGATGGGGGAACAAATTCCGAACAATGCTCTTTCTCTTACTGCCAGTCGTCACTGGAAGTTGAATCTCTGTCAGTGCCACCCATTGCCACTGCATTGGCTAGTGCCCATATTATTATATATATGCTTTTATTGACACAGTAATATCATACATGATACATTTGTCAGATAAACGGATAAAAACATGTACTTAGTCTACTTCTCACTATTTCTATATTCAACTATTTATACATGGTATAAAAGTTAAAGGTATACATTAATTATCAATGGATTATCTACACATTCATGGTCCTAGTTGCAAAACAATAGCGTGGTAATGAGAGTCCTATATCTAATTCTAATACTAGTGTCAGATCACAAGTATTTCTTGAGCATTAAGTTTTCTTTACATACCTTGTCCTTGGTTAAATAAACATATATATATACATATATCACATTTATACTGTAACACTAAATACATGTAATACTGCTTTAATACTGTTCATTTCACAATGTAATTAATATAAGTACAACATTTGAATTAGGAGTACATACAACAAGACAAAATAATATATGACAGGAATGTTGTCGGACACGTAAATAAGAGATCATGAAAATCGGGGCTGCATATGATTATTAATTGGTGTAGGAATGATATCGAATCAATCTCTGGCTATATGCAATTAATTGCAGGGTGATAGAAATATTATATATATTAACACATTTATTATGGACTCATGTACTAGCCTAGTTTCTTTTAGTTCTCCATCTCGAGTTCCAGAATATTCTAATTTAAATCTTGCACTAGGAACTATGCACTGTGCCGTCACCTCAAAGCCAAGCCACCTGATTGTTTTGCTTATTAAGTTATTTACTCGCCTAGATTAAATTAATCAATTTATACCATAGTCTGTAGGCTGGCTTATGGTATTTAAGATCTAACAATAAAATTACAGAATAATTCGATGTTTATATGCTGAGTTTATTTTCTTTTATTCGGCTACATAGTTAAACCAATTATATTGTTTAACTAGGTAAACTATAAAAAAATGTCCATAATTAAGTTGCTGGGCTTATAGGTGATGGCACACAGTGACTAGGCTACCAGGGATTGCTCTGGCCTCCACTCTTGATGTGCAACTCCTTCAAGCCGCCTTGATCCCTCCATAAAATATTCTGGTCCTCCTCTGATTGCATGGTAAAGAAAAATTAAATCTCAAGGACAAATTATAAATTCAGTATATTACACTTGAAGCAAGATTTTTAGTTAACTAAGCTTGCAGCTAAAGATCGTGTTCATCATATTGTTCTTGAGCTCGTAGTTCAGAGATCAACCAATCCCTGCTTATAGTTCTTTCCCTGTGACTCTTCATTGCCATGACACACTGTCATTTATTTTCCTTTAATTAATACAACAACAATAATATGTTAATGCTTACATAGTTTTATTGACAATCAGCAATGAGTTGCAGTAAGTACAGAAATTGTTAGCCTTGCATTGATGAGAGCATTGCCACTGTACTTTGTAAACTCACTTTGGCTCATGGAAACTCCCTTCCTTAAAACTCTTCCTCGTCAATTTCCACCACCCTTGATCACGTGTTGTACGTCCTCCAGACTTCCTGGCTGGGATCCAACAGCCTTGACTCCTCAAAGGTCAATGCCTTGCAGCCACCCTGTAGCCTCCCACAACAGGTACCCTGGAATAAACCCACCATGGGATGCTTCTACACAAGAAGAAAAAAAAAAAATTAAGTCAATAAAAAAAAAAAAGTTATACCAATACTGAAGAAGTTACTTAAAAAAAATCTTGGCTAAAGACGAGAAGAAACTGGTGGTCCCATAAGTACCCCCTGAGCACCTTTCTAGCTGAATGTGTTTTTCGCTCGTTTTGATCTTCATTGTCAAAAATGTTGTAATCCTGGCTGATAAGACTTTGCCATTTGTATAATTAACATAATTAACAACATAAACAACATAAACAACATAAACAACATAAACAACAGTATCATACTGTAAGGACACGTGAGCAAGGGGAGGGACATGTGAGCAAGGCTGCATGGTAGCAGGATCTTTTGAACACGTGTACATACCAAAAAAAACCCTATAGGTACACTAACTGGGACTTACCAACTAACTTTTTTGGCCCATAGAAAACATCAGATGTGACTCTTTAGTGTGTTTGTCTATCTTTTGTTCAAAATCGTCTACGTCAGACTTAGTCGTAATCTACGATTTCTATATATTTTTTGTGCGCACATAAGCTTGTAATATGAAAAAACTCTGGTTTATGCTTTGTAAACGTAACCAAAAATCCCTTTTTTTTGGTCTCTTTGTAACAATTTTTTCTGTTATTTAATTATTATGAAATTTAACCAATAAGAGTCTTTTCACTGAGCAGCCCTGAATTCAGCAAGACAGAAGTCTTTCCTCTCCTCTTATTACTCATTTTGCTTTTCAGACATAGAAAACCAGAACCTACAGATTCAATAAATATAACTTACTCAAGCAAATAACAAAAACTAAGTGAATGATAAGATGTCAAATTTACATTAAAATGCACTAAAAAAACTGCTGCTTGGATACACTTTGCTTCGGCCAATCACAGTCAAGGGTGGGAACATTTTCAGCCAATAGGATTGCAGTATTCTGTCATAGCCAACTGGTGGAAATACAGAATCTTCCGCATAAATCCACTATAATGTATACTCCAGAATTATTAAAAAAATGTTAAGAGATTTCAGCATCTGAAATTCCTAAAGTAAACCTTGCGTATGTTAGTTTTTTGTCAATTAGATACATATATTTAGTTTTATTGGCCGCGTTAATATCACAAGTTGATGCATAGGTCAATTAGATTATTAAATCTTGACCAAGTTGACCTTCAATTATGTCTGTAAAGAAATTGCTTCAGCGATAGGACAAACTGATAATTTGAAAATATATATATGAAGATAAGTACATGATAAATTTATGATAGAATTTTTTTAGATAAGAAAAAGTATTGATAGGCTGGCCAACGTTGTGAATATGACATCATTTGTTGGAAAAAATATTGGTCTCTGACGTAATATGTCCAAATTAATAGCCATAGATTAAGTATCATTATGGAGTAGCTTGCATTATATTTGGTACTTTATAGTACTATTGTGCTTTTGATTAATAATCACGGTCAAGTGTTCTTGACATGATTACATCAGATTCAATCTAAAATCTGTCATGAGTGATCAGTTTGGTACAGAGATGAATTTTTGGCTGAACCAGAAATGCAAAAAATACAATTGATATTATGCACAGTAATTGACCGATGGATAAGACAGCTGTTCTGCCCATCACAGAAAAACAAGTTTACAATTGCTTATTATTAGAAGTCTATATTTATTGTCATGTAATGTACTGAAGATAGAATCTCCCTAAAGATTGTACAGCTTGACAGACAGACAGATTTTGTATTGAAGCCATACACAAAATATAATAATGCAAGTACAGATAGATATATAAACATTGACACAGACGATGCCCATTTTGCCTTAGTGTTAGGCGCTGCCATTGATAGTGACCAAAGCATTTTATTAACAAAGTGGTTTAGTACAGGTCGAAGTTCTCAAACTAACATAATACTGAAAATGAAACATCTTAGTCATGTTCGAGTAAATTTGTCATGTAATTTGACCGCAGGATCAGGACTTAATATCTTAAAGTTGTGACCCGGCTTGACCCAGTTTGGGTCAATAAATATGAAACATTATTCGCTGTAATAAATCATTAGGTTTTATTTCTTCATAAATATGATAAACTACAGTGTACCTCTAATGAATGATTATGAAGGAGCAAAGACTGTTCTGAAACTCTTCGATTTCTGATTTATTCACTTTGACCTTATAGGAGTCTAATTATAATCTCTAAGATAAGAAATCTGATTGTATTCGTTGAAATCATTTGAAAGATTATGCAGAGAAAATGGCATTGTGTCTCGTATCATTATATAAAGTTTTAGAATAAATTGAAAGCATTAATCTGCCCAAAGGGATAGCTAATAAAATAATCCGAATTTCATGGCAGATGTATATATATATATATATATTAAATTTCTGAAACTGAATGCACTCACTAACTTTATTGTTCACTTTCACATAAAGTGAATTATCTTCTGTAGAGTGGTTGCTAGAATTAAAATGTTGAATCTTCCCTCTATTCTTAGTCTTCAAGTGAAACTTGTGTAAATAAAAATTTTAGATTCATTGGATTGTCAACAAATTGTAATAGCTTACCAACATTGGCAACAAATTTAGGTCAATTCTATAATTTTAACTAACTCACAAGTTCATTAATTGATATTCTTATAGTAACTTATTTTATACAATTAAATGTGTCTCCAAAACATACTTTGATAGTTCGATTATATGTTAAATCCTATACAAACCTTGCATAACTACTGACTTACCGAGTCACCATGTATTACATGACATGTATACATAAGTAAGCAGCAATTAATGAAATAGAGGATTTATTTTTCATTTTATAACATTAATTGTCAGGATTAAATCGAAGCACTTTGGGTCACTGGTTGAACTTTGTCATTGCATAACTCTTGGAATCAAGGTCATTGAACTGTTTTGAATTTTTTCATCAAAAACGTTTTTCTGTCTCATCCAGGCCATTGTATTCTGTCGCAGTCATATGTTAATTGTTTGTCAAATACTTTATGTCGATAATGCCATTTGTTCTTGATAAAAACGTTGATTGCGTGTTATCAATAGAGATCAATATTGGATCAGGTTTCTGTGTTTGTTTTTTTTGACAATTGTATTACAAAGAATATATATAGGTCATGGAGGAGCAAATTAACTCACAAACACTTTTCAATGCCATAAATCTTTGATACATCTATAAGTAAATTGTTTTAGAATTGTTCCTTGACAAATTGGCAGTTATTGTGCTTTATTGCTTTGCAGTATTATGATAATAAGATAATATCTATAGGATTTATGAATGAATATGTATAAATGAATGAAAGCACAAATAAACGAAAATTGTTTTTGGCAAATTGTTTAACTATTAGTTTTATTGACAGAAAGGTCAAAAATATTTATAAATGAATGATTGATTGAATAAAAGAATGAATAATTATGTATGTATGTATGAAAGGATGTATGTATGTATGTATGTATGAATGAAAATTGCAATAAATTAGCAAAATTCTCAACTATTGATTGTATTGACATATATATAATTGCCCTAGATAGATAAGTCATATTCGCCAAAAAGGGGTTAATATAGAACTAATGGCCTAGAGATGTAGTGCACAGAATGAGATGTAACAACTGAAGTGATTGATTGAATGAATCAGTTGTTAGTTGTGAAGTGAAAATTGCGAATAATGCTTATGTTTGTTATATATATGATTATAAATGACAGTGAGGTGTTATGCCCAAGGACTTGGCTGTAACACTCTTGTCTTTTGCTAAATGTTGTTAACAAAAACCTATTAACATGATTAACTTGTCGTAAATTCATAATAGTTTGTCACTCTCAAAAGAAAAAGACAACAAAAAATGTATGTGAAATGTCAGATCCTAGGCTTAAGTTAAAGTTGGATAACCAGTAGTGGTGGGACGATGATCGACTAGAGTCGAAAGTTGGTCGTTTCACGCCTTTAATCAAGTGCTTAGAAGCAAAAATGTGCAATCGATTTTAGTCTGAATGCATAAATCACAAGTGGGGAACAAATTCATTAGATTATTTTACCCAAACAACGAACTAATGGGCGCTTCCATTTTGCTTTGGTCATGTGAATGCATAATTTATGTTACAATATTGCTTACATCTGTCTTACGTTGGATGTCGTGAAGGATATCGTTGGATGCTCAAACCGATTATGAACGGATCATCGGTCGGTTCCCCACAACCGATGATTGGTTTGGAGAATGAAACCGACTCCCACCACTAATAACCAGACATTTTTAGTGGGCACAAGTTTGTGGAATAGGAACTTATGATATGTAATATGATTATGTATACAATTTAAAATATTACACGTTTACAAGAATCATAGTGGAACATATTAGTGGTATGTGATACTGATGCTTCCCCAAATTTGGTTGCATGGAAACCCAATGCTTCGCTATAATTTACTTGAATAACTGGTGTCACCTACTCATGATTTTGTAACAATGTACTACTGCATGCCAAATTAGGCTTTTCAGGAAATTAGACTTTTGTAAGTATGAGATCAATAACTGATCAATTAGTTGGCACTAGCAAAATGTAATATTTGTACTGTAGGTACATGACCTGCAAAATTCAAAAATTGTCTACAATGCTTTGTATTTGATAACCAATTACAACATATTTATTTTACTTGTCCTATTACTTCTGATATTACTATGCTACAATTGAGAAGCTCTCTATGATGGTAAGGCTACATTTATTTCATTTTAAGTTTCTCAAATTCCGCCAATATGATGAGAAAAGTACGACTCAAAATAAAATGATAGGTCACAATGTTAATGCAAAGTTTTGAATTTTCGACCGACTGACCCTTATTAAATCGAATGTCAGAGTAAGTAGAAGTGGTAAAGACGATGTGTTTTGTTTTGCTGTCCAGAGTTGACTTCAACTTTAGGCCAGAAACAAAATGTGTAACTCCCACCTGAAGGTTATCGTAAATTTATCTCATTTCGTAACAGGGTTTTCTCTTGTAACTGTCAATCTCAACAATCGAACAACAATGAAGCCAATCGTAGAAATGGGCCAAAAGCAGACCCTGGCAGAAATGCGACAATCATAGAAAATGTTATCTAGAATTGTCAGATAAGAAAAAGATATAAAATATTACAGAACTATTGCGTCTTTCCTTTTCGCGACCCGCAGCTCGTTGGTTCCGCTGCTTCAGGCAGGCTTTGTCAGTAAGTCAAGATTCTGGAAGAATTAAACTACATTGTTAGATTCTTAATTTATTTTTGTAATTTAATTTTCTTTTCATTCTGATTTGATTTGATTGAAGAATAATAATATTTACTTAGTGTTATTTAAAACTACTTCAATTATCAAATTATCTCCTTAATTGTACTTGAATGATTTCCTTAATTTACATCTACTGAAATTTCCTTAAATTTGGCTAGGTCACCGTGGTAACTGTCTAACTGACTTGACCTTCATTTGCATTAAAAAAAAACTTTAATTAATGTTTTTTTTTTTTTAAAGAAAATCTAACATAAGCGCTCGAGGGCTGTAATTGTGTTAATTATGTAGTTTATTGTAACAAGTTGAGTTGGAGTTTTCCAAAATTTTGCAGACATTGCCCTGAAAAAACCTCTAGCGAGTACAAATTACATTCATGGAATTGTCAATATGAAATTACAATGTATTAGACATTGTATCCATACACATTTTTAATATAGTAATTTTTACAAGAGCATCCGTTTCAATTACACTGATCAGCTAATAGTGGGTGTTTACATATTGAATTACAAAATACGATGCGCTAAATACGATGTATAAAATACTATGCATTGTGTTGATGGCTTTTTCTGCCAGTACTCTAGACTTTGTGTGTGATCCGGAGGTCATAAATTAAATTATGATGTAAGTCTGATTTAATGTACGTAATATGAGAAGTAAGATAACTGGCAATAATTTTGTTATTATTGTTTTGATTCAGACTTTTTGGGGGTCAATGTTATTGTATCAGTCATAGGCAGGATCATGAGGATGTATTCAGCTTTGCAGACTTTAGAAAAATAAAATTTGGTTCATGTATTTTTAATAACTGTGTACTTGTTACCAAAATACAGTCAGAGGTGTTAGTTTAAGCTATGCTTTCATCGTAGTCTTTCTTCTGAACTCAATTTGTAATATTAGATTCAAAGCTCCAGCAATTCCATAGAACAGAAAAGTTTTATTTTTGTTTATGCTTTTTAAAGGCCTCATCTATTGTCTGTATGTATTATATATAAGGTTTAATGATATTTGCTGTGATCTTTGTAATGTTAATTTCCCCTAGTTTTGGTTTGACCCAGTCATTATTTTTTTGAAATTTAATCAAGTATATTTTGACCTGTTGTTGGCTGCTCCTTATGTTAACTGAACTGGCCTGACATTTTGGACTTTAAGTCACATGTCTTAAGTACGTATCAGAAATGTACAACATTGTTATGTTATGTAAGCCTAGAGACCTGCTTAAATTTTTACATGACACATTTAATTGATACTTTGTTATGATGTATATAATATTTAACATATTTCATTTGCTGATAACAATCTCCTTCATTGTTTGATAGGAGGTCTTGAGATAGCGTTTTATATTTCGTGACGTCATTTCCATTAATCTGTCCGAGATTGTCACACCTTACAATTCTCTCATATCAGCCCACATTTTCGTAAGAATGCGTGTGTAAAGGATATTTTTGGCAGCGTTATCAGATATTAACACAGGCTGTGATATCATGTCCGTTTGAAAACATTCTGGTTCAGATTTTAGTGGTTTATCGTCATGTTATATCATGTTAATTGAAGGCCCTGTTCAATGTCCATGTAACTATTTCTTCCATGTCATTATGAGGTCACTATAACCACACTGTGATGTCGTTTTATACAATTAAATGAATGGTTATGACAGTCACCATGGTCATGACATGCTGTTAAAGGTTAATGGTCATTGATAATGAGTTATTGATTAACAGTAAGAAAATCGTGTCAGATGATTTATTATCAAGGTGCCTGAATGACTGACTAATCTGACTAATTAATTCAATATCATTCAGTTAGTGCCTGATAAATTTACATTGTAATACATATATTTATCGTCATTGCTAAGCGTGTTATAAAATGAGGGCCATAAGATAGATAAGTAGACAGACAATCAATTTATCTGACACAAATATTGGAAATATTAAGTCAGGAAACCTTGTTATTGGCAATTTATGCCAATCATCATTAATTTACATTTGTGTACACTGTCTTAAAGAATCCTGAATTAAGGTATAGAATATTAGCAAAATTTCTATCTGCAATATATACTATAAAGATATTTTTGACTGGGTGAACAATCTAAATATAGACTCGGGGGGAAAAGCCTTTTTCGCAGTGTAACATGTTCAATTGCTTCCGAATACTAATTACAACAATTTTGCCAAATATAACATAAAAAAATACATACTTAGGGCCTATTTATATAAAATTTCAAATCTGTGTTTACTCCCTTTTGACCTTATCCAAATATCTTATGTTATGTATGGACAAAGGATGGGTCATTAATGACTCATTATCAACTGTAATGAATTATGTTCCTGTTTAAACCTATGAATGACTTACAAAAACATTTACTTCGAAACCTGTGGGAAAATAATATATAATAACAAGGGAACAAAATATGTGACCCATTTTTTGGTGTATTTTTATTGTGTCATAATAGTTATGTTGTGAGCAGGGCAAGGTAATTCTCCTATCACTCGCATATCAGCTGATGCACATTGGTTATCCCCCCCCCCCCCCCTGGTTACAATGCCCCCCCCCCCCCTCTCCTGTGTGACGTAGTTAGCTCTCATATAAACTGCCAGCGAGCACATGGCTCAGGCAGAGCAGTGTTGTGTGTTCATCAGTCGACTTCATACAGCTGGTTTTGTGAATCAGTACTACAGGTTAGTGTATTGTACGTTGTATGGTGTGGTCACTTTGAAGAGTTTTGATGTGATGCTTATTGCTTATAGCATTTTGACAGGATTTACATTATTTGTCATACATTCATTCATTGAAATTAATGGGGTAGTTATTGGAATTTAATACCTCTTTGTATTTTGTCCTGTTTTAACTTAGTAGTAGACATGTTCGTTTATTTATCATGCTAATGCTTACTGGAAATGAATTCATTTATTGACAGGAATCTGTACTTAGATTTTAGCAATGGGACATATGTTCATTACATGTACATATAATTGTATCACTTCGTATCTTTGACTACCTTTGACGGTTAAGTCGACTTGTTTGACTTTACTTATTTGGAAATACACATTCATTCACTTACTGATATCTGCAGTTAGATGAGCGACCCATAGCTATTATGATATGTAATTGGTCATTGTGGCATTTCAGTGGAATATTGCTTATTTTGAATGAAGAGACCATGACGGAATAAATATGGTTCTGTAAAACTGACATTACCCGTGATATGTATTTATAACTATTGGATCACATTTTTATGTTGAAATGATGATCGGAACCCATTCACTTGATTCTGGTTACAGTGTGGGTTCCAACTGGGGTGCTTCATCTGAAGTTCTGTTTCTGATGCTTGCTCGATGCAGTCGATATGCAAGATTTATAAATGCCAACCTGCATTGCATTATTATGATCTGTTCGGCTTCTGCAACGTTTCATATATTCTTCTCTTCTGTCAGTGTAAACCGCATTGCTTTATTGTTTTTGTGTCAATATAAAATTTTCAAATATTCCCTCTGTCTCTTTTCAGATTAAACAGTAAAAATGGCCATGTATATGCCAACAGCCACATCTTTAACGGACAAAAAGGTCCTTCAACATTACTTGAGCCTGGACTCCGGTGAAGACGCTCGTTGTCAGGTCATGTATGTCTGGATCGATGGCAGTGGAGAAAACCTTCGATGCAAAACGAGGACCATGGACAGCGAGCCTAAGTGTCCTGAAGGTGAGAAACAAGAAAATTTTAAAGTTACAAACCCACAAAATGGTGGATTTTTTTTTACTGCGTGTGACTCAAACTGACATGGAGATTATAGTGACTAAATGTTTGAAGTGAGAGAGCGGTGCCGTTTTTTGTGAATTGTGTTATTGACTTCATCTACTAGAGTTTCGTTTCCAAATCTACAAGTTCGTAAAAACATGAAAACTTAACTAAATAGTAGTTGTCATCCAAAGCACGATATAATGAAAGTACAAATTATTTTATTAAAACCTGCACTTATAATAGGCTTATGCAAAATTTTAAGATAATCTGTTAAAACTGCCTGTTGTAGTAATTCAGGAACTTGTAGCTTAAGAACAACAATAAAATGATGAAAATTGTAAAGAATTAATAAACCACAAAAATGCTCCCCATACTCAGAACTGAATATGATTAAATATTCAGGCAGTAACTAGATACCATTATTTTAAGTACATAATATATACCATACTACATATATTCTACATGTAAACCAGCATAGATTTCCTTACTAATTAAATGCTTATCCCATAAATCTGGTTCCAAGCCAATTTTTGGATTTATCATCACAAGCACTTACCTTGATTGGAGCTTTTCCAAGGCTGAGACGTTTATCCCCAACGTTCCCAGGGTTTTTTCACCCCCTGAATTCGAAGTAAACAACTCGCGTTAGGTCTTGTTTTCCTGTTATTGTGGCCATAATATTGTTTACCAGCAGAGCTGTGTATAAAAAAACTCATGAAAACTGGTAGTAAACACTTCGCATGCAAATCTGGTGTAAACAAAGGAGTCGGGTTTTAACCAGCCATAAGTTGTATAGAGGGATGACCTCAAAATAAGACATAAGCTAGGTAAACCAAAGCCAGGTAAACAATGTTATTCGGGCACTTGCACTGATGAATCACTGTTTATGAATCAAAATAAGTTCAATATGATACATATTTTACTTTCATGTCATAGGCAAGCCATTGTATTGTGTTGTATTGTATTTTATTGTCTCCTCGAGATGATAAGGCTTGGTGTCCACACCATGTTATGCATGGACATAAATGCCTTTTATGGTCACTCTTAGTTTATAAACTTTAAAACTTACACAGCGGGATACACACACACACACACATATATATATATATATATATATATATGGAGTATATATACACTTTATATGGCAGGTAATTCCCATAGTAAGTTCATTCACAGAATGCTGACATATTTTACGGTCGTAAAAGCCAAAGCCAGACATAGGTGATGTAATACACCTGTAGGTGATGCAATGGCGTGTCGTGGATAAAGCTACATACCTACGTGGAAATAAAAGTGCGCATAGGTCAATATTAATGTTAATATCTTCCGGCACAGATGCTGGGACAGGTGTGGTATGTATGTAATGTACACTACATCTGTATATGACTTTGATTAATGGGTACAACAGTTGAAAGGTTTCGGAAGTCCACCTTTACGTAATTAATCAATAAAACTTATGAATCTGTTGATGTTTTACATGTTAGACTTACACGAATATGTACTCTACTTGATAAGCACTGACTTGCTATCATGATTTAATATTCTCTAAAAATTACATAACAGATATATGTAGACATATATCTTCCTGATTACAGTCGCACCATCCCACCACTTTTTGAAAATCTGATTATCAGATAAATTAAGTATTGATTTGGAATTTACATGCATGAGTGATCGAATTATGCAATACAGTTGTTTACCTGTGCAAGGACTACCGAGTCTCAGGTGTGATTGATAGCGGCAGATTTCTGCCTTAGAGGGCCACTCCCGATTGTACATATTTTAATATGTGATATTTTGAAAAAATAGTTCAGAGTTCTGAGTTCTGATTATGTTTTGAAAGTACAAAATAAAATAAATATTAATTTGAAAAATCTTTATAATGTTGAATTATATCTATAGGTTTCTACAGTAACTTTGCGTTATAGTGTAAATTGACGTTTATTTGTTTTTTGGGTGGTGGTCGATTCTATTTAATTCAATTCTAAAGCACTATTTGCCATCATAGGTCTATTAAGTTTGCCCCGTAGGAGTAAGTGCATATGGCCATACTTTTGGGCCAGAAATTGAACAACATGACTTGAACTGACAGAAAAACTCAGTTCCCGAAATTCATCCATATGTGGTTGTTAAAAAAAAGCCCCCCATTCACTCTATCACGTGCAGTGTGCATGATGTCTGCATGGTGGTGCAATTGTTCTGCATGATGGTTTCATGCGAAGGTATATAAAGTCTTTGGTTAATGGTCCATGAAATACAAGAGGTCATTGCAGTAAATTACTCAGTTTATACGATAAAAAAAATCAGTGCAGTTTTTATGTTTATCTTAGGTAAATGCTTTGCCCTTTTATTGTACTGTGTGATAGGTGTCCCTCATTTTGCAGTTTCTAAATTCAAAAAGAAAAAAAAGAATAATAGAGTAGATTTATTATGGTAGTTAACCCATGTACTGTTGTGATAACAGTATAAATTAATTATTCTTGGAATTTATGGAAATTAAAAATTATATTTTGCAGACTGCCCAGTCTGGAACTTTGACGGGTCATCCACAGGTCAGGCAGAGGGGTCAAACTCTGACGTCTACCTCTATCCTTGCGCCATCTTCAGGGACCCCTTCAGAAGAGGCAAAAACAAGTTGCTTCTCTGCGAAACTTACAAATACAACAAGCAGCCACATGGTAGGTGCTAATGAACTTTGTGTAATAATATTGATATCATGATGAAATGGAGCATATCAATTGGTAGTGTTTTGCGTCTGTTATCAGTCAAATGTAGGTGTACATAAACGAATGTGCTCCTTTCTTTTCTACTTTTTACTTTTTACTCTTTTTATATTTCTTTCTTTAATGTAAGAAATGTGCTATAGAAACTAGGCAAAGACTGATTGGTGCTACAGTTAGTAACACCTATGGTGCTGGGTCATTTTTAGCTTTTTAGATTGTAGACTACAAATTGTATTTTGTCTAAATATGTACGCTTCAAAATTTTATAATTACTCTGCATAACATTGTGAAATATGTATCAAAGATGATATTTGAAATGTAAATAAAACATATATATATATTTATTTATTTTCTTCAGAAACCAACAAAAGACATACGTGTTCCAAAATCATGAGAGAAGCAGCTAAAGAAATACCCTGGTTTGGAATTGAACAAGAATACACCCTCCTGGACCGAGATCAACACCCCTTTGGCTGGCCAAAGAATGGCTTCCCTGGACCCCAGGGTAAGTGCACAACACTGCATGTAGGGGGCGCTAAATTGGGGTGCTTGTGTCATGTGCTGTTTATTTTAGTGACGTCAGAGGGTGGAAGCTGTCAGCTGTTGGGGTGGGGTGAAACTGGTAAACATGCTGGGGTAAACTGGATATGAGGGTGATCCAGGGTTTCAAAAAAAAATTGCAGGAAAACATGTTTTGAAAACTGTTAAAATTTGGGAGGAGATGGAAGATAAATATGGGTAATGTCAATATTTTGAAAGCTGAATGCTAGCACAGTTCACAAGTGGTGTTTATTCTCATGTAGTTGGAGGGATGATATTTCGTATGGGTGATATTACGTATCCAGTCCCAGGTTACAGATTGCACCCAGTGTAAGTCTGGTGCAAGTTGGAAATGGCTAGGACACAATTGCCCAAACTGCACTGAACAAGCTGAACTGGTCCCTAGGTCACCGCACAGTCCTGAACCCAGGATCCTAGCTATTAGGAGAGCATTATCATGCCATTGCACCATTATTGAATTACAGTAATAGGAAAATATATTTTTTACCCCATTTTGATACATAATAATTTGATGTGATTGGTTATTAACTTAATATGTTTGTTGACCGAATAATATTACAATGAAGATAAATAGATGGCCCTCTGTCAATCATTTCTGCCACATTTGGTCACATTCGGTTAACGACCTTGTTCGTGAATTGCACGTGGGGGTTTATTGCTTCTGAACTGCGCACCCACTCAACCGCAGTCCACGATCTTTCTGCGTAATCTTTGTACTTCTAATATAACCTTTGAACTTAAAAAAGTGTATTTTCACGGATCAAGAGGATCAGTTTTATAACACAGATAAAATATACAATGACCTTGTCAGTGAACATTGATACGAAGTATGTTAGGTTGATACACCTTGCTACAATTAAGTTTACAACATATATATATATATATATATATATATAATACTCTTAACTGTTACAATCACACTGTACTGATGGTGTCCTTTCTTAATTTACTTAGGGTTGCTTTAATTTAAACTTGGTTCTTGGTGTGATAGAAGTTCTATACTTGTCTGTGTTGCATAGTAACGATTATGCCTCTCTTTCAGGTCCTTACTATTGTGGAGTTGGTGCCAACCGAGTGTACGGCAGAGATATTGTTGAAGCCCATTACAGAGCTTGCATTTACGCTGGAATCAAAATTGCCGGCTCCAATGCTGAAGTTATGCCAGCCCAGGTGTGTGTTGTTTGATTATTTAATCCTGTACATTTAACATTTATTGGTGAAAATGTTCATATTGTAACTTACTTGGTTGATAAGAGACGATAGTGACCTATTATCATATATTATGATTATTGGTGGATTTTGTGTCTGTTAGGTCTAGGTGGTACTCCGGTTAAATCTGTTTTTACATAGACTATGGAAATAAAAGCACTAACTTCGGTATATCATCTCATCATTATGCCTGCCTCTAGCAGCTGGTCATATGAGCTGGCTAAGCTTCAGACTAGTACCACTGAGACATTGAACATTGAAAAAAGTTTTTTTAAATATTAATTCACACAGCAAATTGCATAACAGATATTAAGACATAAAGTGGAAAAGAATAATGACTGGATTGCAGCTTTTGTGATTCTCAGGGAAGATTTGCACAATCAGCTGGTCATTTGAGCTGACTAAGCTTCAGACCAAGTAGCTTTGAAACAGCTAGACTTGGATACAGTGAAACAACTCTATTTTGGTCGCAATAAGTTGAATAACAAGCTGGACTTTAGCATATATTTATTGACATGGTGTGACCTTTACATGTGGACAGTGGTATTTCTCACATGAGAGACACTTAACATTGTTTACCAGTGATGTGTGCCGATGAACCCTGAGGTGACCACTGCAAAAACAATGGGTCATCCCATGACAGTGTTCTTCAGTCCACCAGGTCGCTGTGACCTCAAGAATAACCTTGTGTTTCTGCTACTCGAAACTAAGTGAACATGAGAACCACCTTCAATCTAGGAATTTAGTTTATTTGCAGGCAATATAATAATAATATACAATACAAGCAAAATTTCAACATAAACAAAGAAATCAGAAATCTATAAAAAAATATCTACAAATCAATATAATTTTTTTTTATATATATTTATATTTTTATTAAATACACATGTATCAAATGGTATATCAAATTATATAGAGGTTATGCAGTAGTTGCCCCAAAACTACACAGTTAAAAGATAATTGCAGAAAGCATTCCTTTCAAATTCATCAAAAACAAAGGCCATCTCCATCAGTTCATTAATTGCAGCAACTGCCTTGATCACTGAGATGAGTGAATGAAAGAGATCTTTTTTGCAACACTAATTCCAGAGGCAAGCATCAATCATTTTAGACTTGATATATGATAATTTCTCTCCGATCAATGTACTGTGGGACTACACCTAAAACCATAAGCTTGTTAATTGGTGTAGACCCCTGAAAAAGAAAAAAAAAGAAAAAAAAAAAAGAATCTGAACTGATATGAATATAGTGGTGTATCGTAACCAATGAAAACCATTCACTTCACCTGGCAACAGATGTCAAGTGCTGTTGTCAAGCACTGTTGCCACGGGATACCATGGCTGGATCACGTGATTCACTTATGTGGTGTTATGACCCCATGATGTCCTATACAGTGCAGTGTAGAGAAAAACCAGTGCAGCATCCTGTGTAATACAGGATTAGTACAATGCCCCTGGAAATTATGTATTCACAGAATATTCATTGATTGTTTGCTTATACATATATGACATATATATGACATACTTTATGTGTCATAATTATTCTTAGAGCATTGTATTTGTAAATAGATAGACAGATAGATAAATTTTATCGAAGTCTCTCATCATCATCAATTAATACAAGTTTTAAAAACATATAATTGAAGATGACCCGTTCGAGAAAAAATTGTGAGAGAAGTCAGAACGTATTAAAAATGTAAATTGGTAAAAGCAGTATTTAAAAATCAACCCATAGGCTTTGGCAATATGAAACACGATATTTATATGAAAGATATGCAATAGATTATGACCAGAATCTGTTGACCTGTTAATTTGTTATTAAATTCTGCTTAAAATCCAGATATATATATTAACTTTATATGTAGTTGGTTTAATCTGTGCAATCTTGGTTATGGGAAACTTTATGCGAGTTACATATTGACTTTCATAGAGTTCTGAAAATATTTATAGAACATATTGATTGATATTTAATGGGTATATCATAAAATGGGATTATTTGCACGTGTGGCTAATATTATGATCTGATTAATAAAAGTCCATGACGTGATGGATGATATAATACCTCTCAATCCATGCAAGGTCTCATGGAAGCAACTAGGTTTCTAAACATGACTATAAGAGATATAGTCTCTTAACCTTTTCTCACAATCAATAAAGTCACTTACACAAATTTTCGCTGGTTACTACTGCAGCTTCATCGGGTGAAATGAAGATTCTGCTTTTGCTAAACAGCTTTGTCCTACTCATGTTTCACAAATGTTTCAGTAAACAGTTTTTGCAGATTAATGTAGGAGTTAAATTAGTTCCTATTTAGAGTAGATATTGACTCAGATAGAGGGAACTAATCGCTGTTGTTCCATTGAAAATTATACATACTTGTTACAAAGCAAGTTTTAAATCCTCAACTTGTGTTAGTTTTGATATTTTATACATTATGTATTTACTTATGTATTATAAATTATTATTATTGCAGTACGACCCAATTAACATTTAATGATACACTGCAGTATTCTGTCTACTAGATAGAATATTAACTTAGTTTTAACAACTGTAATTTTATTAAATTCATCTTGATAATTATCTCTACCTATGCAATATGTGATTTTATTAATAACAATTGTTGCATTCTGTAATTGCATGTAATCACATTATTGATGATCCCATTCTTTAATGTTCCAGTGGGAGTTCCAAGTAGGTCCATGTGAAGGGATTCAGATGGGCGACCATCTTTGGATGTCTCGTTTCATTCTCCACCGTGTAGCAGAAGACTTTGGAGTTGTGGTGTCCCTCGACCCTAAGCCCATGCCAGGAGACTGGAACGGGGCTGGAGCTCATACCAACTACAGCACATTGGCTATGAGAGAAGCTGGTGGCATCAAGTAAGTCACAAAAGTGTTGAGTTATGATTATTGGCAGCTTTGACCTCATTGATGATGAGCAAAGTTACTTGAAATTTAAAGAGTAGCAACTCAAATTGAGTTGAAATTTGTTATTTACTCAATTACCATTATTTGACTGAGTTAATGTGTACTATTAATTGATAGTTTGTTAATGTAAACCATTAATGACAGATGTACCATCAATTGACAGATTGTTAATGTATACCATTAATTGACAGATTGTTAATATATACCATTAATTGACAGGTGTACAATCAATTGACAGATTGTTAATGTATACCATTAATTGACAGATGTACCATCAATTGACAGATTGTTAATATATATACCATTAATTGACAGATGTACCATCAATTGACAGATTGTTAATGTATACCATTAATGACAGATTTGTTAATGTGTACCATCAATTGTCAGATTTGTTAATGGTCTTTTTTCATTTTTTCTTCGCAGAGAAATTGAGCGTGCCATCGAGAGACTGGGCAGAGAACACAAACGTCACATCGAGGCATACGACCCCCACAAAGGTCAGGACAACGCTCGTCGTCTCACCGGTCGCCACGAGACATCAAGTATTCACGACTTCTCCGCTGGGGTTGCCAACCGCGGTGCTTCAATCAGAATTCCACGCCAGGTGGGCGAAGAGGGGTGCGGATATTTGGAAGACCGCAGACCATCCTCAAATTGTGACCCTTACTGCGTGACGGAGATGATCATCAGAACATGTGTTCTTGACGAGGGCGCTCCTTCTAAGTAGACGTCAAATGGGCATTGGGTTGATTGAATCTGACCATCGTTCATCTCGGACATTGACACATACGTTAGCATCCGAGCATCTCTTTTGAAGTTTTTATATTGCGTAGAATGTATTAACTAACCTCAAGGACTGGAATTTCATCAAACGTTTCTTATTTACATGTATACGGTGTTATAAAAGTACTATTTAGATACGAAATGTATTATCTTAGTTAACTCGTCCTTGCAAATTTCATGCTAACTTTTAGATCTTAAGGAATATTCATCCTTTTATCATTGTATTATGCTTCATCTCATCACCATTCCACATTCTTGTTGATGTATCGCTTAAATTTGGCTACTCTCTCCTTCCTCTGTATGCAGTATATATCCGTGACACCCAATTAAGAATGGGTTCTGTACCTCTTTATATGCACAATTTTTGGTTTCACATACTCTTTTGGTGACATTTTACTATGATTTTAGATCACTACTAATTAATTATTATAATGTAAAACACATTTTAATTGGTGTATGAATGAAATTCAGTGCGATTGATTGTTGAACGACAAGTATTTATATTTTAACTTTGTGTTCAAAATGACA
Organism: Alitta virens; assembly: GCA_932294295.1. Lineage (NCBI taxonomy): Eukaryota > Metazoa > Annelida > Polychaeta > Phyllodocida > Nereididae > Alitta > Alitta virens. The sequence continues at coordinate 16,855,112 of OW028586.1, read as the reverse complement.
TTGGGTTTATATCTTGAATTGCTGTAATTTATTGCTCATAAATTGAAAGTGATGTCCAGTTTTTAGAGCTACATAAATCACATAATGTGTAGCTATTTGTTATCACTCTTATTTTATTATTGATTTAATTATATGAAAAATCATATGGCACAATGATTGTGGCACATTATTATACTTGATGTATTCTAATATAAAAATTGAACTATTGATCGTTTTATGACTCTGTGATGTGTATTTTATATGATCAGGTTGTGATCAATTTATTTAAAGTATTTTCAAATTATCGTAAACTTTGCCAAAGACTAAAGAACTGCTGACGGGAGTCTCGCGTAACCCATTTTTGAAAGATGTGAATTAAAAAATAACATTTTTGTTGTAACTTTAAAAATATTATAGTGTCGGAGCTCTTTACAAAAGCAGTAGAAAAGAAAACACTGAAAGAAAAAAAGAAATAAAAAGTTTTATTCACAAGACAACTTTATTAGTGTCTTTTTTATCACAGTTGATTGAGATAGTATACTTTGATAGGCATATATTAATGCAATACATTAATTAATCTGATAACTTTATCATGATTATCTGGTGTGAATACATAATTGAACATAACCATGGAACATAAATGTTGATTAAATATAAACTAAATCTTTAAATTTAAGAAATAAAACAAACTAATATAAATAATTAATGATTAATCATAATACATTTGAATAGGAAAATGTTAATGTAACAATGACATGAATATGGCATATTCTGTGGCATACATCTGTATAATAATGCATCAATGATTACTGTAGAAGTACAGCCAATCGCCCCCTGGTGTTAATATCAAGTATTACAACAAATACAGAACTCTTGCTTTACGATCTCACTATTAAGATCAAAATTGAGACATACTTTGGACCAATCACCATTGGTTTCTCACTGTTCCATTCAATAAGGGGGGGGGGGGTGGGAGTGGACCAGAAAATGTTTAGCCCCCCCTCCTCCCCAAATATGATATATATGTTTTTTGACATAAGATATAAAAAAATACTTGACATAAGATATTAAATAATACTGGTCAACCACCCCCCCCCCCCCCCTTCTCTTTTGGAGAACCCCCCCCCCCCCCTCACGCTTTTTCAAACATTTTCTGATCTACCCCCCCCCCCCCCCTTTTTTTAAATGGAAAAGCCCTAAGATTTAAGATAACTCAAATTTGCGTCAAGAATATATTAATGAATGGTCTTAACTTCTCAATGGCACAAGGTTCTGCTATACAGTGATGGCAATTAAAATAACAATTTTCTTTTTGTGGATTGCATACACCATATTTTTGTCAGATTAAAAATAAATAAATCAAAAAGACTTTCATAATATAATTATACATATTATCTGGCATTGATAATACTCAACTAATATAGAAACACCCACATTATATATGGATCACTGCAAGTTAAATAAAAACATTGTATGATTTCCTTTTAAAACAACTCTGATATGTTCTTGTTTGTACAGAGTAAGGCAATAATGCAAATGTAGATGATATAAGACCTGATTGCTCAAATAAAACAGAGGGCATCTAGGGCCACTTACTTGACAAAATATGTAAGTAACTAATCATACTTGAAATAGCAATTTTATGTTAACAATATGGTTAATGATATTAAAGTTTAGTCATACACAATATAAAAGGTGGCTCAATGTGCCCTACAACAATCTCTCAATATGCAGTGACACAAATACACAGGTAACAATGTTTTCTAATCTGGATCGATGGCAAGCAGTTCAACAAATTTACACCTGATGGCCAGATCAAACATTTCCTGCAATACAGTTTAGATTCAGCACAGATTGTCATTAAATGGAGGGCGGGGATTCCAACCCTCTCCCCCACTCCTCCATGACCTAGGTGTCCATTATAGAATATCTAACACAGGATCATATTGTTAAGCACAGAAATTTATCCCTGAAAATTTAAATCCATATCAATACAAAATGTATATGCGTTAAAATTATAATTAACTTCTAAGTAATGTTCCATTTATAAACAAGTGTATGTATACTCAAGAGGGCATGACCACTGAGTCTTTCTGTGGACATACCACACCTCAGAAAGGTCTTTATTCTCTTCAAGCCACTGAAGGCACACTCCGCTGTTCAACTTGATACAGGCAATCTCAAGAGCACACCACTGGAGGGTTGGGGGCAGAGACGAATAAGCAGAGGCCTGGGCTGTAGGTTAAAGAAAAAATTTGGGCCCCCAACCCCTGCGTCTTCTGTGCATTTTGGAAAAAATTAGAGGGATATTTTACTTAATTTCTGCATGCTTCAAGTATGCATCAGTAAAATTAATCAAGGAATTAATACAATAAACACACAATGCTCCTGAATAAAGTCTGGGGTTTAAAAAAAATTGAGTAGTATGCATGGTGTAACCTTCATTTTATCATGTTTATAGCGAAATTCATGGAGTTGGAAACCAAGCCCAGAGACTTGAAAGCTAAGCTCCAGATGATGTCATGTAAACCCAGAACTTCCATTGGCCAAGGCAGTCCCTCAACTAATTAGATTCCTCGATTCACATGACATAATTTTTTCACCCCATATAAGAAGTATGTACAGTCCATCTTATGGCTAATTTCTATCAGTTGTGGTAATATTAAATCTGTTTTTCAGATGAGTTAGTCCAATGAAATGGCAAAACAGCAAAACCTTCTTGTAACCTTCTTGATAATGCTTATCTGCTTATTGTCATAAAATAAGCCCTTAGAAATGCAGTTACTGACCACATGGAGACATATGTGTCTTTTACCTCGCATCAATTATGGGCATGGACTGGACTTTAAGGGATATTTTCAATTTATTGTTTGGCCAAAAAAAGTTATTAATAAATAGAATTTAATAACTCATGATTATTAGTCTTGATTTATCACAAGCAGTATCCATCACTCAATGCTGCTCAATAGATGAAGTAAAGGTAAAATTTAAGTTTAGATTTAACATACCACAAAATATTGTAAAGAAACTAAAAGTAAAGATTCAACTGATGACAAGATACTATTAATTTTGTGATTAACAAGCGCCTGTATAACAAGTGCATGTGTGTGATGCTGATTCACTGAGTGCCAAGATTGCTATATCACTGCCCACTGAATATAGGTGACCATTTCAACAGAGAAGGAACTTTCTTTGTAGCCTTGAAATGATCCTGAATTACTACATTAACAATATAGTTGTTAGATGAAAAGTTCAACTATCCTAATTCAATGAAGACTCAGTTGTGATATTTACAACAGGTGTTTTTCCAGCTTTAATTATCTTGTTATCTCATTTAGAATGATGCTAGTAATAGGTGGCCTTCAAATGCCCTTCATAAACAATAAAATGATAACACATACCACCTTTGCATTTCATAATGATCAATGATAACACGATTGAAGCAAAAATATATTATATTAAAATTAAACAGGATAGTAGCTTCATATTAATAGGCTTGTGGGAAAAGTTAATTGATATCAGATGATAATAGATAGTAATAAGCATAGGCCAAAGCGCCAGTTATAACACAGGAAAAATAGTGAAAAATGTACAACCCAATATAATATTTCTATGGAGTAATAATTAATTAATCATACAAAATTCCCAGGAAAGCATCAATACTTTATCCAGTATTTTAGTTGAATGATGTTTAATCTAAAGTGGTCAATGTTTCGAACCCTGATCACCCACCACCCACTTGTCTAACATATAGGATGCAAATTTCATCGTCATGCAGTGATTTTTGTGATTGTATATGAAAAGCTCCACTTAAAACAGTGTTCGACCTGCTGTACCAAAGGTCTTACATTTTGATCAAAACTGCCAATAAGCAGTCAGAGGCCGACTGTTAAATATATATACTGTACAATTTCTATATATTTATGGCAGTGTTCACTTTTTTTATAGTGAGTCTTATTTATATGTAACAACGACAAAGCAAACAACAAAAACAATCATTATAACACCACAGAATATTCCTATAACACTAAGAACTAAACTGATTTTGCTTTTGGAAGTTGCGGATTTCATGTTGCCTGCTTCTGCTTCATTGTTTGAAAGTATGGAGTAAATTATGGCTGCCGCTCCTGAAAGTGAAATTAGATAAACTTTGTTAAAATGTGGTAGGGTCTGCCAGGGTGGGTCCAGCAGGTAGATTCTGCCCAATCTGACCCCCTAAACAAATTTCTGACCCAGGGTGTTAGAAACATTTAACTTTTTTCCTTGGGTGCCTTTCAAAACTTAAACAAACTGCCCAACCCCCTACACCAAAAATCCTGGATCCTTCTCTTATCTTCCACCCCACATACAGAAATCTGTTAGCATTTAACAAATGGTTAGTAGAAGTTACTGACAGAGCAATTAATGAAACAATTTCAATAATGCATACTGACCAAGACAGATATTGCAGAATATGCAGGTGACAATTGCCAACATGGTGTAATCGGGAGGTCGACAGGGCCGGGTACCTTGAGAAGTTGTATTGACAGCAACCTGAAAGTTTGTCATAATTATAATGTATGATAAAGTGAAGATGGACAATCATTACAGAATCAGAATATATACATAGTAGCATTTCCATTTTAAAATACTTACATTTTGATTGCATCTACACCCAGAACAATGATGCATTTGATGGGAAGAAGGTTGTATAGGATGGAGAGGAAATTGGGAAAATGCGGGAATCTGATTGACCGGCGTAGCTGACCTCAATATCTGACCTTCATGGCTGACAAGATGGTTGCCATGACACCCAAGCTGGCTGCCATCCTGTGTGGGTGGGTCTGTGAGAGGAAAGGGGCTGGTTGCTTGTGACCTGGTGGATACTAGCGGGTGCGGGTGCAGTGCAGGACACTGGCGAATGATCCTTCGATTTGGGTTGTACTGTGGTGCAGGGTAGTTAGCTGAACGCACAAGAACATCAGGAGGAACGCTCCTTGACATTTCTTGAAAATATAATAAAGTGACAATATTTAATTTTAAATTGAAAAAACTGCTGTGAGCCTGAAGCTGTGGAAAGTATAATAATTCGGTCTTATTCTAGCTATAGTCTTGTCATGAGATCGCTACAGACACAACACTCAACTAGTGCACATATTTGCCACTCCTGTGGTAGAACAAGTTTCAGCTGAGTGCTGCATTAATTAACAGCTGTTGATATTCATTACTAATGAAAATTGTAGATTGTTTTTCCCAGACACCAACTTGAAAATAACCTAAAAAATCAGTCCTTTATGCCATAAATGCTAAAAATATTAAATAAGTTGTCTCTGTGAAATACCTGCAGTTAAAAGTTATATTCAGTGATGTTTTGATTCCATTTTAATTTTGAGAAGGTAACTTCTTCTGAAGAGCACCATGCAACCTGTCTCACGTGTTTCCATCTTGTTTGCATCTGGTGTTACTGGGAAACGACTGCAACAAGGCATCAAATAATCAATGAAGCATGACCACTGGCTGGCTGAGCGTTACATGGTGCCACGATCAATAATGGGAGCAGCACCTATAGGGTCAATCAACAGGCATTATGGAACCAATAAACGGTATAAAACAAATAATATATAATATGTGTGTATGCTTATATTATATACATGAATACTTTACAATACTCGAAGTGAGGCACATGTGGCAACTATAACGTTACATTGCCAATTGACAAAAATAGCAATGCCCCCAAACCAAGTGCCAGCAATAGAGGTATAGTTGTATAACGAGCTAGCATTACTAAACTCAATTTATTACCATATCCCCATGCTATGACCACCTGAGGTTGGGACCTCATGAGCAGGACTCGGACCACCAATATACCCTACTTATGTGAGGCTACAGCTAGGGGGCCAGATTCTGCACCATCTAGTGTTCCGCAACTTTACAACACCTCCACAAGTTGATAAGACATTCCCCCAAACCAAGTAATAATTGTTTCTAAAATATATAAAAAAAATAGATTAAATTTAAATTGATATCTATAAATTTAAATTGATATCTAATATTCACATATAGGGTGTTGGAGGCATCTAATTTAGAAAAGGGGGGGGGGGCAATTTAAATGTTATACTATCTGCAGTGGCGGATCCAGGAATTAAATGCAATCTGTAGGCAGTGCCTAGGCACATAGCTGGTGGGGGTGGGCATTATATGAGCGAAGCTCCGCCGCCGCAGGCGGCGAGCGCAGCTCACTTCCCGTAGAGAGAGGTTCCAAAATGAGGCTACACAGTGATCAAGCTGAACCGGAAGTGTCCCAAAGTGTCCCAAAATTTCTAAAATACATGTAATCCTATGGAAGATCAACTTAATATCGCTTTTTGACCAATGGTCCAGAACGAGACTACGTCATCATGTCATAACAACGTCGTCGGTTCAAAAGTTGCGATGTCCATAATTTCGTAACCAATACACATCCAGCTTGAAACTTGGAGAAAACTTGTTTCTCTAACTGTAAAAATTCTAACTGTGACTAGAAATAGCGTTTAATTAGAAGGGGAACTCACCAGATAAGAATAACAAATCATCTTGAATCGATCACGCTCGCGCCAACGACATTGTTGCGATGACGTTTTATCACACCAGGGGGCAGTTAAAAGCGATCGCAGCGCCCCTGGCGGCTGAGAAACGCATTACAATTATCTGACTTCTTTTGCCTCTAAAATTGTTATCTATTGTCCGATTTTGAAAATTTAAAAACCTACATGAAGTCTAATTAATAGTTAAGATTTAAAGCTGCACTCTGTCAAATTTGCAATTTGCTAAAACTCATCAAATAGTTGAAAATAACTAATGGGCCAATATTTCTGTTGGATGCAAAATTCCTCGCCAGAAATATTCAGGGCATACTAAATTTGTGTGTTAACTAATGATTTTATCAGACATTATTACTAAAAATAAATCTTACATTGAGAAATTCCAGACAAAAACATTGGAAACACACTGGGTATGATGGCATGAAAAACTAATACTTAAATTATTTATTGTAAATTAAGACTAAATTGTTGTGCGAAAGTGGGCATGTGTAATGGTAAAAAAATATAAGACAAGAAGGCAGCATTTGTATATATATAAATACTTGAATGTGCTAAATCTGGAGACACAGTAACTTTAAGTTGACATAAATAAACATATAATATAGCTTCGCTCACTCCTGGCATTGACAGCTACATATTAACATACTTAATGGGAAATTTCTGAAAAACACAGGTGCAAGCCCATTGCCCTCCCTCCCCCTAAACATATGCTAAATTAATTGCTCCTGCCTCCTCCACGGGCCTCCGGCCTCCAAGATAATTCCATGCAGTATATATATTTATTGAGCTGGCTTCATTATCTATAGGCCTTACCATACCTGTTGTTCTAATTAAGAAGATCATTAATAGATGCTTAATTACTGGCTCTCATCCAGTAACTCAAATCTCGGTGCACGGTTTGCATTAAAGTTGGTGGCAGCACTTGCCGGCGCAGGAATTGTTCTAACAATTCGGCAGAGGGCGTCGCTGTCCTCCTCCTGTCGGTTTAGTTGAGAACTACACGAGGAACATGGCAGATGACATACCGGCAGACTGGGATTGGGAAGTGAGAGAGAGCAGGTCAACAGGTGAGCTGCGTCCTTAAATAAAGTAGAAGCATTTCCTAGGCTGTAATCTGCCGAATTAGGCTCCCTACTGACAGTTGTCAAGTCATGGGTTAACATAAACTGAGAAAGACAGCAGCGTTTGCAATTTGGCAGTTTGCCAATCGACGAATTTGACAGCAGTACGCAGTTGAACCACATGTCATAGATGTTGGCTAGAAAAAGAAAAACCCCTTTGTCAATTTGGCGGGAACTGCTTGTTCCTTTTGTTATTTTGTATCTGTAGACTTGGCAAGCTCTGCTCTTTATAGTGATTTTGCAAATCAATATTTATAAATATTTGATGGCAATGGTGCAGACAATTATATGACAATAATATTTATGAATATTTGATGCCAATTGTGCCGACAATTATATGACAATACTAATTCCATCGTTAGGAATGACAATGATGCATGATCTAATTATTTGCTCATCATCAATATAGTGACAGTATTCATGAAATAACAGTTGCCAACTTCTAGAGCAATGAATGTGTGAGATTTGGTCCACTTTACATTGAAATATGAAGATTTATTCTAATGTTCCCCAAGCATGAGACATGATTTAAAAAACATATTGTTAAAATGTTGAGAACCAAATTCCTAAAGAGTGAGATTGACACCAAATGTGAATCTCACAGCGAATGTGTGAGATTTGGCAGCCAGGAATCTGTCAAGGGCTCTTTTTAATAAATCGAGTTTAAGGTTCCAAATGCTAGTTGCATGATTACTCAGCTCCGCTACCTTTTAACAGAGACATTGTCTCTGCTTTTAATGGGTGAAATCAATTTGGCAGTGAAGTTGTCTTAAGGAACAGCCCGCCCATGACAGTGAAGGCTTACCCGATCAGGACAACTGAACTCACCCACCCACCCACCCACCCACCCACTAGATTATTCACCAGTTGTTATCATCAATATTGATGTATGAGTTTTCCTGGAATTCCGGCTTACAAGAGATAGTGCCGGCCGACACCTGTGCATAGTAGCCATAAAATGTATACCTGTGTGAGTTCTATTTCACTTCCCTGTAGTCCAGGGAGTAACCACGAGATAGCGCATCCGTCAAGTCAATTGTGCGCACCTTTTGGTAAAGCAGATAAATAGTTACCCTATGTCAATGTTTAAAATTTAAACAATTAGGTATTACTTTAACCATGTCACAATTTCTTTTTCACAGGAAGGACATATTATTTGAATATTCATTCTAAAGAAAGCCAGTGGGAGAAACCTACGGGACCAGCACCAAAACCATCAATGGATCAAGTGAGTAGCAAAATCATGGGCAGAAGATTGCTGAAGCATACTGCATTGACACAATGTATGAAAAATGCTACTGCATTTTGCTCTACACTATTATTTGAAATATATTTTCTGCGCAGAGACAAGTTAAAAACCTCATCTGCATGAGTTAGTAAATCTAAGAAACTGATTTATAAATGGTAATTAAGTATTAAGAAGATTGGTCTTCTCGACATTTCAGGTTCAAGCAAGTCACCTTTTGGTTAAGCACCGTGACTCCAGACGACCGTCGTCATGGAGAGAGGAGAACATCACACGTTCAAAAGAGGAAGCCCTGGAGATTCTGCAAAGTGAGTTTGGTAGTCATCCCCAAGTAAATGGGCAAGAGGATACAAGTGTTTTTGTTGCTTGTGTTAAAATTGGGTTAAATCGAAGGTAACTTGTTATCTGGCACACATACAAGCCATGGCTCCGCATCAACTCACCGGTGGCGACTCCTTGGGCTGAGCACTTGAGTTGTGCATGGGCCAGATCGCATATCGTTTGATAGATAGATGTGAAAAGTGCAGTTCTTGCCGCGAACAACGGTTGATTGATGAGGTGATACAGTTACACATTTACCCCATGGGTGGGGTCTTTTACTTGCCTCAGCATAGTCACAGAGTACAAGAGACCACCTATTTAATGTCTCATGCGATCAACATCCAGCTGGGATGAAGCTCATGAAAGGTGAATGGGCCTTGGATTGACCCTGGGTCCTTCAAACAGGGCTCAACATAAACTTTTTCATCTGCTTGTCCCTTGGACAAGTAACTTTATATTTTAACTTGTCCCCTGAGAATCTTACTTGTCCTGATTGAGACGATACATATTCCCCATACATCAAGTTATCTACCTATATAAAGTATTTAAGTAAGGTATGTCATTCCGGAATAAGGAATTTGTTTTAGAATTTTGGTATGAACACCTGAAGAAATTATAAGTTATAAGCATATTAAAATCAAGGTATCTTTCCAGTTTCTGAAATAATAAATATATGTATCTTGAGGCATAACATAAATCATAACAAGTGACCCATGGTTGCTTTTTCGACTCTCAGTTTATGTGCATTAAGCAGAATTTCTTAATAAATTACCACTTAATATGTACTAGAAATATGCTAATGTAAATTTCTTTGATTAAGCACACTGTATTTTATTCTAGAAGTGGACTCACATTGAATTGACACTTGCAGTGAATTTCAATCAACTCATATTCACACCTATGATCTGTCAAGCAAATGTCCAATTGCAATTTGCTAGTGTTTAATTGGATTTGAATGACTACAAGACAATTTAGTCATTTAGATTTCACTTGTCCATTCGGACAAGTGCCCGAAGTATTCTGCTTGTCCCTGGGAACTTTTTTACTTGTCCCGGATAAGCGGACAAGTGTTAATGTTGAGCCCTTTTTCAAAGCAGGCGAGCATTGTACCAATAGACCACCCAACTATCCCAAGTGCCATTCTAGTTAGATATTGTACTGCGTCATCTCCTAGTTTAGAGTACCAAGATTAAGAGTTAACATTGCTATCCTTTGATCATACTAGATGTCTTTTTTTTTTTGTATCCTTCAGAATACAGGGATCAAATCGTGTCTGGAGAGAAGACTTTTGAAGAACTGGCTTCTCAGTTTAGCGACTGTTCTTCAGCTAAGAGGGGTGGGGACCTTGGTTTATTCGGCAGGGGACAAATGCAGAAGCCATTTGAAGAAGCCACTTACTCGCTGGAAGTGGGTGAACTAAGCGAGGCGGTGGTGACCGACTCCGGTGTTCATATCATTAAAAGAACAAAGTAAATTTTAAGGTAATCTTCAAAATTCCTGGTCAATTTATCATTTTAAAATTAGTCTTATTTATTAAAGTGGTCATATATTGTTACTGCTCAAATATTGGATTGTTTGTAATTTTGTAAATTGCACCGGTTTAAACATATGGAATACTTTATTAGGTTTTTTTCTCAAATTTATCAGATATTGTATATATATATTCAATAAAAACACCACATTTTACATTTTAAGTCATGCATGTGATTGCAATCAGCTGCACCTTCTGTAAGTTATGTTGAGCAGATCCACGTGTATTTCCACTGTAGCAATAGCAATAATTGTTGGTGAAAATAATTGTGATTTGTAGATCTATGACACTCTGTCTTGCATATTTGTGATGCACTTTTTGGTAAATGTTCGAGTACTGTACCTTTTTCTTTGTATGAAATTACGCTGTTAACAATTTAGCTGAAAATATGCTGCTGTTAACTTATATTCTTTAATATGCAACTGCCAATCAGATAATTCTTTTTAACTTTTATGTAAGATAAGACTTCAGCCTTCCTTGAAGATGCATTTATATACTTTCGATATTATACCACTTAATACTGTTCAATGCAAGCATTAGGTATTTTATTGTGGACTAGTTGTTCTCTTCTAAAGTTGACTGTTGTACCTACAACTTACAATGTGTCTCCTATACAGTAATAAAATAATTGAAATCTCTTTGGTTTGTCAAATGTATTGGTGTGCAATTCTAAAATTTCATAAACAGAAACCTTTATTATTTCCTTGTCACGGATTTAAGTATTTATTCAAGGGCACCTACCATTTAATAAAGATTCTCATGCTGCCTACACAATCCACTTGCACCAACACCAGGGTAGTGGATGATACGATAACATGCACTCCGTTTTCTCTGGGGTGTTGGCAGTTTGCCAAGCCCATGTTAAGTTGAGCCCGGCGCCGGGATCTTAAAGCGGCAGTATTCCTTGAAATGAGTTGGCTGGGCTTTGTCATATTGTCTTCTATAGCTAGATTACCTACCACACATCATTCTGCCTCAAGAACACTTTTGACAAGAGCACATGGTGACTGGCCATTGAGTTATTCTGCTATGCTGCTATTTCTACCCAAGCTATTTACAGCGCTGACCTCAAATTCCAGTAACAAAGTTTTCCTTGGTGTTTTAATATCTTTGAACCTTTTATTATTCTGTCTGTAAACACTTTATTTGGCCTATGTTGATTCCTAGTAGAAAACAACCTGTTCAACTTGACCCAGTTAGCAGCTGACTCTGTTGGATTCAAATTAGTTGCTGCTGCAGAGTTTTGGACTCCCGCAACTCATAAGTTTTCTTGCATTCTTATTTTGATGAATGAATAAGTTTCTCTTTCTACTCTTCATTGCTGTATGTATCACAAAATTATACCAAATTCAGGAATTTGCCCCTTTAACATCCCAGCCTGGCAGCACTGATGTTAGCAAAGGTTGTGCTTCACTGAACCTCTGTGCTGGGAGAATGGCGGCTACATCGGAGTTATCAGGATTAAGCCCACATCAAAAAGCAATCAAGTCTGCAGCTAATTGCCACTTAATAAATCATCCTGAAATGAGCCACGCAACTGAACATAACACAGTTACATTCTAATACATTTATTTTGTTTCAAGGAATTTACAGCACATGTGGAATATCATATAACTTAATGTCCTGAACTCTCCAATTGTAAAAAGTGAGGTGAAGTGAGGTGAAAGGCATGACACCATGAACTTAATAAAATAATCTATCAACTGAAATGCACTTTCTACTCAAGTGCAAAAGTTTGTAGTACAAGAAATTTTTCACAACTTCTGTGTAATGTCCTTATTGTACATCCTTATATCATAAAATTTTTTACACACAATATTTATCTCTTCCCATTGCCATGGAAACTATAAGGTCGATTCGCAGGGGCCTTAAAATTACACGCAGCTTGATACTGCAACTGGTAGGCGAGAGGATGAATTTTGAATCCATATAATCTGTAAAACCAAGAACAATTTTATTAAAACTTTTTCTTTCTTAAAGTATCATGCATGCACAAATGCAGCATAAATTTTACTTAAAATTTAGAATTTAGCTTTTATTCAGACAGCATTTTTCCATTTACATATTCCATATAAATTTTTATTTAAAATGCTCCAGAATGGTAACTTCAATCAGATGTGCTACATATTAACTTAATCAATGTATAATAATTCAAATGCTGGTAATAGTGTGTAACTGCTATGAAACATTTTCTTAAGATTACACAAACTTATAACATATTTTTTGGCGCAAATGTTAAGACCACAACATTCAAGCACATTATAGTCATGAAAACTACCACTAAATAATATATTAAGTACGTACTTGGGGAAAAACTGGCTAGCAGGTCGTTTGGGACGATACTCGGGGTGCACCATGAAGAGCATGTGAGGGAATCCCGTTCCGAAGTATGCTCCGTCTGTGTGGTGATGCCGAGATGATTTAGGAGTGTAAATATCCTGACATTTAGGACAATATAACTTCACCATTGTTTCTCCAGGAACATCAGACATACCTGAAAAAAGATTTACAATTAAGTGATTTGTCTTTAAAATCCAGTACATGCAGGTTCAAGCTAAACTTTGGACAGGATTGCTTTCCTAAATTGTGAAGTTCTAGACTATAGTACTAAGAATGGTTTTCATATCTTTCCTCCTCTTTCTTGTCTAGTCTTCTCACTTACTATATCACTACTCCTTCCTACTTTTTATTTGTGCCAAGTTGCCAGACCCATCACATAATTCTGTCAGCATTGACTCAGCAATGACCAATATAAGTGAATGATGTACTGTACTTCATACATGTTAGTTCAAGAATCGGCCATTCACCTATGTCTCAATGCTACTGGGTCTGAAGCTTAGCTAGCTTAATGATGAGTTAAAACTTGGGAGTCCGCACCACGTTACACATTTACTCCATGGGTGGGGTCTTTTACTTGCCTCAGCATAGACACTGAGCAAAAGGCACCTCCAATTTAACATCTCATGTGATCGACATCAAGCCGGGATGTACCTCATGTGCATTGTGCAAAAACTGGTATTTTAGCACAGCCAAGCATCTCAATCAGTTGGGCATTGCTTTCTGCCATTCATCACATGCACATACAAGCTGAACATACCTATTGGTAGCATTGGATGGTTTTCACAATAAACCCGAGGACAATAACCAAAGTCACCCTGAGTCCACTTCTCAATCTGTAATAAAACAATACTCTTTTATACTCGCTATCAACCAAAACAAACCAAATTCACATCTATGTTTACCCTATAGAACTAGTACTCAAATTTGATGTGTAACATGAACCTACCATTTGTGCAATTCCACGGTTCGTCATTATGTACCTCGCATGAATTAGACCATACAACATTTCTGCAGCTTGCTCAATTAAATCACTCTGGTTAGGATTCTCATCAAGTTCGTCATCTGAAGAATAAATCACATTACTTAAAGATTACCTCATTAAAAAATACTAAAATCATCAACTTTCCAAATCTCTAAAATGTGAACCAGGGCTTTCTAACTATACTGAATGTTAAAATAATAAGACATGATGTCAGCCTGCCACGAATGCTATTTTCAAAGATATATAAGATGACAATAAATGAATCTGAACCAAAATTGACTAGAAACATCTTATATCATTAATTGATTCATTATTCATGTCACAGAACAATGTGCTGTTATTTTATCTGAATCTGAATCAAAATTGACTAGAAACATCTTATATCATTAATGGATTCATTATTCATGTCACAGAAAAATGTGCTGTTATTTTATCTGAATCTGAATCAAAATTGACTAGAAACATCTTATATCATTAATTGATTCATTATTCATGTCACAGAACAATGTGCGGTTATTTTATCTGAATCAAAATTGACTAGAAACATCTTATATCATTAATTGATTCATTATTTTGATCAGCAATAAGCATACATTTAGCAATAACTGAAGCGGGTAACCTTACCTGGTTCTAAATCCAAAATCATATCCAACGCATTTCTGTAATGTGGCACCTGTTCATTTAATCCTGTTAAGTTAAATTTGTCCTGAATATAATCTTCATCAACCTGTAGTAAAACAAAATGACAATTTAAGTGCCAAAGCAGACCATACAGTTCACTGTTATGTCCTCTGTAAAATAGTATACAAAACTGCATGAAATTCTAGTGATGTATTAAATGACATTTACCTCGCAAAAAAATTCATTTCCCCTCAACCCGCAAAACCATGAGATCCATGACACCTCCTCTGAGCTGCTCATTGTGAGGGTTTATCTGGAAAATAGAATAAACAATCAATATCATACTGAATAGGTCTAAATGAGTGTACAGCCAGGAATACAAATTCCCCAAAACACATTCAAGGACAAGTGTTTGGCAAGTAATTTTAAGACACAGTGTTCAAGCTCGGGATTCAAGGCAACAAGGATAGTTAAATTATTTATTTTACAAACACACAAATATATGCTGTGCAATTTACAGTTATCATTGTACTGAAAATGACTTTTTACAAGATGTAAAATTTAAAGCCCTATTAATAGTATTATTACAAAAAGTCCAAATTGATAATAATCTAAGTCTTCTCACTCCAACCCTTACAATGTTTATTAAACTTGCATTATACCGAATGAAAATTTTTTTCTTTCTGAAACCTTAGAATTATTCAACAGTAGCTAACTGTGCGTGAATCACTATTTCAACATCAATGAGTGGCTTCCATGTTACCTACAACAACCACAACGAAGCACCGCCTCTTTTCTGCCTTCGTAGCCGAACACACCTCCACTTAGCAAGCCAAAAACTTCACCAAATCTTGAAACAGAATATGATCAATAGTTTTAGACCATGTCCGAGCACATACAGACCAAATACTTACGAATTTAACCCCTTTTGCAACTGGTCGAGTCCGGACTGGATGCTTTCCACCCTCAATACGCAGGCGCAGTTGACAGTCATCTGACACCAGAGGGAGCAAAACACCGAACGGACCCACAAGCGCCACCACGGCACTTTCCGCAACACTAATTAAGCCACGTTCACAATGATGCGTCTCCGTACGCGTATACGTGTACGACGATGGTGTACGACAAAACCAACGGACGTCAAACGCACTGTGTGGCGTTTACATTCGTCCGTGTAACGTACCCGTTTTAAATGATAAAGATACAGCACTGGTAGTTGCATTATTGTAATTCGGCGCAAATGCGCTATTAGCAATTAGAAATTAGTGATTCACTACATGCTATCTGTAATTATAAAACACTTGTAATCAGCCTGGATAAAGTCCTAATTGCTATTGCAGAGTTGTTTCATCTGATTCACTACATGCTATCTGTTATCAAAAACTTCAAATCAGATTATCTTTTATTGATTTCTTTGCTCATCTTGTCATATTTTACATTATTTAAATACAGATTATCTTTTATTGTTTTCCTTAATTTTTTTACATATTTACTATGTATTAATACATAGAAGTCACAAGTCCATCTATGTGAACAGGTAAAAGAGTTTTAGAGCTGAATGCCGAAATGTTTTTCAGGTGAGTGCATATAGGCCTCAAAATAGTCATTGTTTATATGCATGTGCATATGCACATGCCCCTATTCAATTGGCCAATGTGTTGAGTGGGAGGGGCATTGCAGTTTTCTTTAATTTGATTGGTTAATAGGTCAACGATTGACAGATTATGTAACAATTGTTTGCGTGATAGCAACAATACACAATGTAGCAAGAAATAATGACCCAGACATAAACAATGTCTGAACATTTTGCAGGAACTGCACTTGACTTGACCTTTCACCTGCATTTCTTATATTTAGTGCATAACTCCACTTTTAGCAATAATAAAAATATGCACTTTTCTTCAAACCCTTTGAAATGATGTTTTGTGCACTATATAATCCTTTTACCCACTCATTACAGCATTACTTTTTGTTTTAATGTCTCAATTGTAGCCTAAGGAAAAGTTTGATTGGGGGGGGGGGGGGGGCAATTTGGTCAAAGGTCATGCTTATAATGTTCTGATGTTCACCTTAGTAAATATATTTATATTTGACAAAATTCTAGCTCTGACTAGTACAACCAGATTGAAGTCCACACAGAAAATATGTCATAGATCTATCTGATTTTGCTTTCAGTAGAAATTATATATTGCATATTTTTATCATTTCTAGAAGTGAAGTTTTGCAAATAATCCAAGAAAATAAAATTCAATATCAATTAACTTAATTGAATGTAAACACTTGAATAGCTCAATTGATAGATCACCAGCAAAAGCGAGTTATTGTCTGACATAATTTGTAATTTGCGATCTTGACCTCAAATGTACTGATTTAAACAACCCACGTGATTAATGAATAAACAGGGATGTCAATCAAACTTAAGCTCCGCCCCCTGCAGTGACATACTGACATTGAAATGATTACGCAATGTGAGCGCAATGTGAGAACTTTTGACAGTTGTTGATTTGTATATTATTTAGTACTTTGGATACCAATATACAAAGAAGCCAACTTACTAAAATTGCAATAATAGCCTATTTTCATCACCTAACATGTTGGGGTTTGATTATATTTGATTCTGTCTATTTTGTGCGGATTCATGGTATAGATATCTTTTTTTATTAACTTGGTGTGAAATTTCTTACAAGTATGGTCAGTTTCATGGTCCATAACCTACCTCAGCATAATACAGTATAACTTAATAAAAAAATTATACATATTGATATGTAAACCACTTGCTAAGTCAGGGTCCATAATGTCAATGACTCCTTTGTTTTGTTTTCTTTCTTTTATTTCCTTCTTTTTTTTCTTTTCTTTATTACATATAACTACTTCTACAGTAGTCTGTCAGTTCAGCAAAGTCAGTCAGTTCAGCCAAATCAGTCAGTACAGCCAAGTCAGGTTAATTCAGTCAGTTCAGTCAGTTGAATCAGTCAGTTGAACTCAGTCAATTCTGTCTGTCTGTTAGTTAAGCTCATCCGTTCAGTCAGTCAGTTCAGTCATGTCAGTCTGTCTGTCAGTCAGTCAGCACAACATAACATACCAGCTGACAACTAGTCAGTCATTTAGGCAACCAGACAGTGGTTTTATTCCTGTACCTTAAATATAATTTGCAAATTGTAGATTCAGTGACATAAACCTTAGGGTTGTCATCAGTATTTCTTTCTCAATAAATTAAGTATTAGTGTATTTTTTTCATTGGGTTGTTTTAAATTGATAATTGATAAGATAGTTACAATTGAACTATTTAGAAAAAAAACGCATTTTTCTATCATGTATAGAAACCAAGTAATTGCCAGTTGAAGTTATGCACTCCTCCAACATCTTCAGGTGAGTTAAAGATGAATGTCTTTAGTTAAAGAAAGTCAGGTGATAAGGCCAAGGCAAAAATTGAGCAGTTTCTGAATATAGGCCAAGGCCAAAGATTTAGGCCAAGGCAAAAAGTGTTTCTCACTGAAGTGCAAACTAAATGTCATGTTATTGCTAAACAGTAAAATAATGATGAATTCCAGGTGTCTAGAAGGAAGACATTAAATTATTGTTAAATAGTGTTAATAATAGAAATACAGCATATTCCTGTGCACCTTCTTTATGTATTTGTTTTATATTTACAATTTCCCTATCTTTAACTGTCATTGTAGTCTAATGAACATAAATAGCCTTTATACTGTGAATGAATATTTATGGCATATACACTGCCAAAATATTCATTCACAGTATTCAAAGGCTATTCAGTGGCCTAGCCTTAAAAACCACACTATTAAGACCTCACTATTAGTATGTCTATTCTAACCAAGGTCTTAATTGTGAGGTTTGCATTTCTTATGTATACACCAAGGAAAATAGTCTGATTGAAATCCATTATATTTTATAAATAATTTTAAGTTTTCCGCTTACCCTTTGAAATGTTTCCTGCATAACTATTCTAATCTTTCCACTGAACCCTGAAGTTTACTCGGCCTATATGACCATCTGCCAGAGGCAGGCATAATGATAAAATGATACGGCTTGGATTCCCAAACATTTAACACATTCACATAATAGGCGAGTTTTTTTTTTTTACACTTGCCTTGATGTCAAGTATAATAACCTGAGTGTGAATAATATTATAAAACATGAAAGGATTTTGTCTGACACTGCCTGACTATTGAGGGCCATGCAGCAGTCTTCATATTCATTTGTTGGATTATTTTTGCACACGGTTTTACAGCCTTCACCTGTCAATCAAATTTGATCATTTCGTGAAATAGTAAGCTCCAATGCCCCCCCCCCCCCCCCCCAAAAAAAAAGACAAAAAAACAATTACTCTATCAATGTAGACAATAAATACACAACATGGTAGGGCATGCCAAATGTTGGTAAAATACATCATGTCATTCATAAGCATGAAAATATTTTGATATTAATTATAATCAGGAGTCTATGAAAACCATATGAAAACAGTGAAAATTAAGCATTAACTTTCAAACAATCTTAACTTAAGTGTATAGTACTTTGCTTAAAGACACATTGCTGCCCCCCCCCCCCCCTGTAATCCTGTAATTATTGTTTAGGTATATTGCACTGCACAGAATATACAGGTCACTTTTTTTTCTTTTTTTTTCTGATAATAGGCCTTATATATTATATCAAAACATGTATATTTTGGTAATTATCACCAAGGTGTTTTGGTATAACGTTTTTTTGTGGTTGCTATCATTTCTAAATGAAATTCTGCTAGATATTTTCCACTATATGACTGAACTGATATCCTTCAATGTGTGATTATTATTAATAAATCAGGGGCGGATGCAGAAATTGGTGAAAGGGGGGCGTGGATAATTGATTTGCTAGCGCCTTTTTTTTTTACCTTTACTCCCTTTTTTTTCACAAAAGGCCCCCCCCCCCCCCCTGGATCCGCCAATGTAAATTTATATGAGAATCTTGAAAGTCAAATGCAAAGGCCTGCAAAAATTTCCAGACATTGTTTATGTCTAGGCTATAATTTCTTTGCTACTTTGTGTAGTAACACTCAATTTTGTTACCATGTAGATTCAGTAAAATAAAATAGTGTTACAAAGCCTGTCAATCACAACATAAAAAATTACATAATATGCCTATTATAAACCAAGTGTTAGATGTAGTGTGGTCTTTAAGCTAGAGATCCAACTGTATTATTACGCTGGTACAATGCCAAAAACTCAGAGTGAAGGCATATGCAAACATTTTATGCCCACAGCATGCTAATATCTTTATTGTTATGTAATTTTTAATGTATGTCAGGTAAAACACTGATTATTAATAATCATTTATTACCCCCTTAAGCACATCTGCAACGTTGCAAAGGGGGATTCCCATCCGCCGGCAATCCGTCAAACATTTCTATCCCTCACTGATCCGATGATTAAAGTGACGTATGATTAAAGTGACGTACGTGTCGCCGCATTCGCACACGCATACTGATGCGGACTAATGTGAATGGTAAATTAAAATTGCACTGTTTCTGAATTTGTCGTACACGTATACGCGTACGACGCATCATTGTGAACGTAGCTTAAGTAGTAATTTTCGCTCAAAATTATCAAGCAGGCTTTATTATTATGCCCGAAGTTGGCTTAATTTCCATCGGACTTGCATGGAATGCGCCGACTAAGCACTTGATCACTATATAAGCCTTGAACATTTTAATAAAATGCCCATAGGCCTGTTCAATCATAAGATCAATTTTATATCATGAATGTGCAAGTGACATTTTGTGGCAAGTGATGTCCACCAACATGCATATGGGCAAATATGTCAAGACGACCCTGCCCGGTATCTTAGATGTTTTTTTTTTTTTAGTGTAATTCCCTAAATATGTTCAAATGATTGACTGCATAAGAATTTCTATGGTTTTTAATTTGCACATGGAATTTTTTTTTAGCAGAAAAGCCATTCAGTCAGACCTTAGTTAAACGGTCACCCAAGGAAAAAATTTCCAATTTCCGACTTACCCAATTCACAAGGCACGACCTGAATTTTTTTTAAGGCAAGATTGTTTCAGATTATTTTGTTTAAAAAGTTGGTTCGGTAGTCATGAATCAAGGTTTAAAAGCAAAAATTAAGTTTCAAATGTCGACAATCTTTTTTTATCAGTCGGTAAATAAAAATTAATTTTGGAGGAGTAGCAAGCGGCCATTTGCAGTAGGTGACCAGACCTTCTACAGGTGGGCGTCAAGACATGTATATATGATGTCATATAATTTCTTCAAGAGTCATAAGTAAATCTCAACAAACAAAATGATTTTCTTGAAACAGTTCATTCCAAAAAAATTACATTTACAATTTCAATAAATAAGAAGAAACAGATTATCTTGTAAATATTCAAAATATCACACGGCATAATTTGCCAATATAAAATTATATAAATGCTGCCATTGATTAATACGAGACGATTAATTTACAGATTAACTCTTTTCCTGCCAGTTTGCCATTTGTTGCAGCAGTTGTGCCCCCAATGCCTGAATGGCTGTTGCCCCTGAAATAGAAAAAAATATATTTATGTGAAATGAACATGTGTAGAAAATTACAAACAAAAGTATGCAATACTTCTGACAGACACTAAGAAGGTTAATTCTACACACACTTTTTTTTTTTTTTGTGGATTCTTCAAAATCTCTCTTCAGTTTTTTACTACCTTATTATTTCTAAATTATAAACCATTTGATTCATTAGACCATACAACATTAAAATATTTAATAGGGATGTTGATGACAAGTACAGATTCCTACAATCAAATAAATTTCTGTCAAAGTAACTTCTAAATTATCATATAATGCAGGATACTGTTCAAGTTTTAAAGGCATTACAAGATTCAAGTTTCAATTACATGTTGACAATTATAGACCTTACTTTGTGTATTGGATTAATAATAATTTCTTGAAAGAACTATATGATAATAAGCATAATTCCATCATGGATGAAAATAGTTGAGAAACAAATATTAATACATTTAAAAATCACTACAAATTGCACAATTACGATTTACCTGTATTTGATGTGGATCCAGTAGCTCCAGCCATAGTCGACAGGCCTTCTGGTTCATGATACTTTTGACCAATTTCACCAAACATGAGTTCGTACTGAGACTGGATACTCTTTTTTCGACTGTCTGGCTCATCGGGAGAGATACCATCAGGTTGTAATTGACCCCCAGGTCTTGCTGCTGCTGCTCCCTGGTGGGCATTTCCTGAAGCTTTGCCCATTACAGGCTTTACAAGTTTAACACTTTTGGAAGAAGTTTTAATCACACTTTTAGTACCAGAGGAGCTACTACCAGTCTGTTTCACCTTGATTTGTTTTTCTGATGGCTGAGACAGTCTTGTAAAAACATCAAGAGATTTCTTAGATTTCACTTTTGGTCTAGCACCTTTGCCACAAGTTTGAACCGGTATTTTGGATTGCCCAATACTCAAGTCTTTTTCAGATTCATCACTCTTTGACACAGCACTATTATCAAAATTAATAATAATGTTGTTGCATTCGGAGTCTTGACTGTCTTTTGAATGATCAGATTCCGTAAATCTCGCTTCTGCCGACTGTCTGTTCTGTTCTTGGAGTTGTCTCCACATCCCTAACAGCGAGTCGGGGTCTGAACTGCCTTTCCTGCCAGTTTCAAGAGAAGAAAACACATTTGTGTCTTTATGCAGAGAGTCCAATCTATCTTGCTCTTCATCTTCAGGCACAAATTGCAACAGTTCTCTACCATCCACGTGCACTCCATCAGGTACTGCGGCATGACTCACAGAAGACACCGATGATGTGTTAAAACGCTCAGACTCAAATTCTGAAATCTTCATTTTATCCAGTCCTTCATGCTTCATCAGTTTCTTGGATTTTGTTGGGGTTGAAGTATACACTTGGTTTGGAGACGAACCACTACTGTTTGATTTTGCGTAGTTGTTCTCATTAATCCCAGAAGGCGCACTGAGGTTTGAGGTATGACCTTTCAAAGCTGACATTCGTTCCGCTATCTTCATACTCCTGATCTGCTCCATGCCGGAAATTTGGCCTTCAAGGCGGGTGATTTCAGCCTCCTATAAATTAGGAAAGAAATTTCTATGAAATCATTCATACTCTTTACTGAAACTCTTAATTAAGTCTGTCAAGGTTAATGCCATATGTTATGGTTGGTTGATTAGCACCCCATTATAATGTTTATACTCAGAAGTGCTTACAAATCTTAGAATTTACATACATGTAATTTGTAAAATCATACTTGAACTACAGATTTTGTGATCTCTGACCTGAATTGAGAGACATGTGACTGAGTTAGTTAAAGTTTCCTTAAAGACATTATGAACAATTTTTCAAGGATTTAAAGGTTCATTTGTCCAAAAAATTCTAAAATATTTGGAGAAATTATGTCTAACTAATTCAATACCTTTAATATCACACTTTCCTGAGCCTCACACAGGGACCGCTGTTTTTTATGAAGTTCATTCTCCAATTTTCCAAGGTCACCTTCCAAACGGAAGACCTGTCACGTAGAAACAAAAACAACATCAGTCATGCACATCCAATGATCAATCAAAATATACACCATTAAGCATTAAACAATTGTACCAGGCAGGTTAATAATCACCTCCTTTTGCAAATTAGCAACTTCCTCATGAGATATTTCCAGTTCTCGTAAAAGACGTTGTTCTCTCTCCTTGGCGTCTTCCAGCCATTCCTTTTGCTGCTCGATTTGTTCCAAATAATTCTCAGAAGATTTTTCATGCGATTCTTCCATTTCATGAATCTATAATGTAAGAAATTATCAATAAATCTAAATGCCACTTTTTATTGTCTACTCATGCTAACTTTTCATGGCAGGATCATTAAATGGATTGAATACCACACACTATACGTGAATGAAATAATGTATTTGTGTAGGAGTTTGGAATGCATGTCTGCCAAAGAAATCCATATGATATGGATCAATGGATCAATGGATCAATTAACCAATCAATCAATCAATCAGAAAAAACAAATCCATATCCTTCACTTTGGACACTGATACATCATAAGTAAGTTTATTTACTGAATAATTTACACACACACATTTACATACGGATACTTTAAAGAACAAGGACAATGAAGTGTAAAAAAACTGAGCATACAATAAATTATTCAGTGGGGTATGCAAGAATCCCACAAAACCACACTAACCTCGATACGATGATTTTCCTTCAAGTTCTCAGCATCTCTTTGCAACTTCTGTATTTCAGTTGACATCTCTTTCTCAATTTGGGCTTCTCTGGATTTTGCATCAGACAAGACATCGCCCAGTTTTATCTCTCGATCCTTCAGAGGAAAGAACTTCAATTAGTATTTGATCGAGTCATTTAATATAGCAAGATAGCATTATAAGATTGTGTAATCTGTCATTTTCCCGTTGGCAAAGATCGCCGTGCATTGAGATGGCACAGCGACACTTTGACGTTGTGAAAATGGTAATTTGTCAGTTTCAAGTTCTGAGCATCTGACACTACACAGCAGATTCACCAGTGTCTGATGAATTTTGCCAGCCACTAGAGATAAAGGGGAGAAAACAACTAGTGTCATAAATTAATTTGTATCTATAATAATACATAAATTTGTAACATTCTTCAGTATGAGAGAAATGGCTTAGTATCAGATTCAGATGTGTTTCAAGAATTATTTTATTTGGATGTTTAGTTGAAGTTCCTATGTCTCTAGATTTTTCATAGGCAAATAATTATATAAACCAATACTACCTTCTTGTTTCATGATACTTTTTACCATTACATGCTCATTTGTGCACAGCAATTTAACTTTTAGGTACAATAAATATTATAATAAAAAGAATTTTTCATGCCATCAAAAATGCCAACTTGCTCACAACGGGAGTGCAAGGCGGGGTGCACTTTCATGAAATGACGGTAGGAGTGGAGGCGCTGCGAGCAGCTTGCAAAAATGCAATATATATAAACAAACCTAGTGATGACGTCACCATACTGAACATTTCCATTGTGTTTCCAATGTTTTGATCTGGATTTTCTTTCAATTTATGATTTATTTTCTTGTAATTAATGCCTGATAGACTGACTAGCTGATGCCAATTTAGTGTGTCTTGATTTATTAAGGCAATTTCTAACTATTTGATTAACCCTTAAAAGAAACTTGTCATTTTGACAGACAGTGCAGGTGTAATTCTTTGGTTAATTTAATGGAACTGACTTCCCTGTAGTGCTGATTTTTGCTAGTGAATCACTTAGTATGGTGATAGATGAGTTTGACCATATTCATACCTTTGCAGATGCGGAGGCATCCAAGAGCTCTCGAGACAGCCTCTCCTGTTCTCGTTGGCAGATTGCAAGGTCGCGAGACGTCTCTTGTAATTCTTGGTGGATGCGACCTTTTTCTTCCCTAAATAATTTCATAACAAGTTCAGTGTTGCCAACTCTCACAAAATTTCCTTGAGTCTCATGAAATTTTAATCAGAACTTAAGAATTCACACTTAAAAATGATTTAAAATCCAGAATAATTAAGCTTAAAATTGCAAGTTTTGCAAATATTTCTTTAATAACCAATAAAAAAAAAATGCCCTTTTCATTTGACTAATTCTACTTAGGCATCATAGGTTTAAGATTCAAGTGGTTCAATATGGAAGTCATCCTATTAGGAGAAAGATACAGATTACTTTAAACTTTAGTTCATTTTCATTGAGAGGTGGCCCCATTGCCGTGCATGTGAAGTGGTCATCGCGTAAGGTTCTGTCGTGTAATGTTTTACGTTTCTCATATTGCAGTAAATATTTACCTAATTTTGTTGAGTTGGTGCAGCAAATCTCTGTTTTCTTCAATGGTATCTTCAAGTTGAGTGTGAAGTTTCTGGATTTCCTGTTAGTAGAAGAATGTTTTTAAAAGGTCACTACATGATCTGTAATCCATGTTACAAAAATATAATGTCATGCTTAGTTTCCACTCTACTGCAGGGAAGAATTAGTGACGTACTCTGTCTGTGAGACGATGCTTGTTGGTGATATCATCCATGTCCTGTTGGTGCTGTGACAATTTTCCTCGCGCTTGTTGAAGATGATGAGTTTTCTCATTCAATTCACCTTGGAGAACTTGCTTTTCTGCTTCTAATTCCAGAAGCTGAAAAATGGAAAAGACCTTGTGATTCCAATTAAATATTCAAGGACAATCAAGGTAATTATAAAGTTTAAAAAAAAACTCAGAATACTCATGCACAATATTAGCACATCTCAACATGTAAAAGATTTTCTTTAAATACATAAAAAAAAAAAAAAAAAAAAAAAAAAAAATATATATATATATATATATATAACTATGCATTAAAATTGGCACAAGTGGATCAACTAACCTACCACTAACCGCTTAGCAACCAATGAATGATTTCGTTCTTTTGGCCACCAAATTGGTTGAGGTGCAGGTCAATAGTTGCAACCCAATGGCGCAACATATGTAGTTTGTTTCAAAATATAAGGAATGTTTATCGCCTAATGATAATAAAAATATATTTATTATGCTAAAAATCACATATATTGTCACATTCACATTTACTTACTTTTTTCTCCTTGGCGCGTAATTCTTGCTGAGTTTTGCGCAAATCAGTTTCCATGGAGACCACCTGACTCTGCAAGTCAGACTGGTGGTCCTTGACCTGACGATCAATCTGCAAGATTTGTTTTGACCTTTGCTCAAGTTCCCATTGCTGTTGTTTTGCGACTTGCTCAGCTTCTTCCAACTCTCTGTTTCTACTTCTCAATTCATCTTGGCTACATCTGTTAAAATGCCATGCAAAGAATTTAAAAAAAAGCTTTTGTCATGACTCTTAGGGTATCGACAGTGAATGCGAAGTCAAACACTCTTTTTCATCGCGCTCAATTCTCAATACAGCACTTCGGTGACCACTATATTTTTGATGAGCTATTGCTTGGCACATACCGAAAAGCAATTTAGGCATGACAAGCAAAATGACTGTGTGCTTATCAATACTTGAATTTCTGTCAATTCTAGAAAATTATTAATTTGTTACAGGACCTAGAAAAACAAGACAGGAATAAAAATGTACTTTACATGAACATACCTCAAAGAGTGTTTCAGACTTTCCAATATTTCTTGTTTCTTCCCAGCATCTTTCATAGCTTGGTCCAATTCATCCTCTAACTCTTGAATTCTTCTTCTTGCCATATGAAGTTCACTCTGAGAACCAAGATATCATTTAAGTTAAACCACTATTTAGCTTCTAACACTGCTACATGCTGACAGATTGGTTGCAAAATGCTGAGAGGTAACTGGTTGAAGAATGAGCTTCTATATTGGGAATTTGGCCAGATTACTCTCAGAACTCAGAAACAATTTATTATTCCACAGAAATTTGAGTTATTACATTAGAATTTAACAATAGCACAAAGTAAACAATATATAATATACATCAGTATTAATAAAAGTACGTCATTTGCATAACTTAGGGCTGTTCCATTTTAAAGTGGGGGGGGGTGGACAGGAAATTTTCAGACACACGGGGGCCCCCTTACTTCTTTTTTTTTTAAATTAAGATATTAAGAAAATATAAGATATTAAGAAAATACTCCCCCCCCCCCCCCCCCCTTTTCTCTTTTGGAGAACCCCTGCCCCTCCCCCGCTTTTTTAAAAGGCTTCCTGTCCACCTCCACCCCACACTTTTAAATGGAACAGCCCTTATACTCTTTGCAGCATAAAAACTGATTCTTTTTTTTTATTTCGAAAAAAAAAACCCCCCAAAAAAAACAACCACAGGATAAAGGCAATACCTGCGTGTCTTTCAGTTTCCCATCCAAAGTGTTCACACGATCAGCTCTTTCTTCAAAGTCATATTCTAGAGCTCTAAGCTGTTCCTCCATATCTTCAACTGTATCAACAGATTAAAAACAACAATCAAAATGTAACTATGGGTTCAGGACTACAGGTTAGTTGACATCACAGTTATAATATCATTGGAAAAGGAGAAACACACAATGTTCCATACTATGAAACATGTACTCAAAATATTTGTCTAATAATGGACATGTGTTACACTTAAAAATCATATATTTTTTCACAGGACCACAATTTACATCAGTGAATGTCATGTTCATTGTCAGTAATTAAAAAAAAAATTAAATGTTTCAACAATATATATCAGCCAAGTAGACATGTAAACTGACATACACGCAAAACATCGGAAAGGAGTTGAAACAATTTAAATGGAACCTACAACTTTTCACAATGCACTGTTCAATAACTACTATCAAGTGCGGAGCGGAGTTTGGGCCTTAGCTATTAACAAATGCAAATGCAAATATATATGTTATACGAGACATTTTTATATCTACATGCATTTGAATTAGTACCCAACCCTGTTTGCTACATGATGGTCCAATAACATAAAATATTCTTACTCACCCATTTCAGTCTTGTGGCGGAGTTCAACTTGCATGTCTCGTAATTTAGTCTCTAATTTATCGACGCTTTTTTCTTTTTCCTCCTTCTCATTTTTCAATCTGTTGTACTTCTTTTGCAGGTTGGTCACCTCATCCCCAAGTTTCTTTTTGTCAGCAGCAAGATCTCTGAAATCCAATAAATAATTTAAATGCAGTGCAAGCAAGTTTAGAATAAATTCAATCATGCAATGTCTTAACACATTTCTTTGAACGAAACACCAACAATATCATTATGAACTTAGAATTTATAAATGCATGACAAGAAGAATAACACCCATAGTCACACATTGCAACCTGTGTTTAGAGGTCAGCCAAGGACAGTGGCTAAAATGGCTGCTAAAACCAGGTGGCTGCTGAAGTCAGGCGCAGATAAATTTCACAATGCAATCTCCTTTTTTTTGTACCATCACATAAAAATTACTAAAGTGTGGTGAAGGTAAAGTCACTGCTACCTAATAGTATTGTTTAACTCCTGTACTTGGTCCAAACGTTGTTGTAGTTCTGTGCTTGTAATGGTCAGTTTGCTTTCCATGTCACCTGTGTCCCTAACCCACTGAGTCTTCTGTCGGTCCAAATTTTGTTCAAGGTGACCCATCTGAAAAGAGAAATCTGTAACTTATAATCCATGATTTTATATGCTAAATTCACAAGATTAGTTTTAAGTGAACTCATAAACAGGACAGTTTCATTTCTTAAACTATTATTTTCATTTCTAAGCAGTTTCTCTTTCCCTTACTTACTATATAATTCTACTTTTAGCTTTTCTCACCATTTCTCAAATTCATAATTGATTCCTTAAAGAATCATCTGAGACTAAATACATTTTCTTCATTTAATAAAATCAGCCATCAGTGTCATAGATCTTTAATTGAAAAAAAAAACTCTTTGGGTGTCTTATTTACATTTAAGATACTTATTGTATACATTACAAATATGAGTTACATATTAATAAAATCTAATTGAAATAAAAAACAACTAACTTGAGTTTCAAGCATATTCTGACCATCTTCCAGCTCCACAATTCTCTCCGCAGCCTCCTGCAACATCAGTTGTCGCTCCTCGAGGGCCGTTTCCAAGGCAGCAAATTGACCCTCTTTTTCATCACAGATCTGTTGCGTTTCCGTCAACTGTCTCTGAAGATCTGCGATCTGTAAAGAGATATAAACAAGGTAGAAGTCGTAGAAGTCAGTGAAGTGAAATGTGCACAAAAGGCATCAAACTGTCAAATGATATGTTTGCAATGCTGAGATCATAAGGATTGGATTCCACACCACGTTACACAAATTCTATATATGCATGAGATCTTATACTTCCACCAGCATAGACTACAATGCAATTGAAATTGATATGACACCTCATGAAATATTTGAAATGAAATACAACTCTTAAAAATTAAGCAGATTTCATAGACTTGAAAACTATAAACTCCAGAGGGCATCAACCAATAGGTGTCAAATAATTCACATGACGTTCTTTGGAATTTAGCTTCCAACTCTACGAGTTCTGCAGCACAGATTTGAACCTGGGACCTCCAAAGGAGTGTGATATGAGACTACACATCGGTAGTAATAGTTTCCTATAATCATATAGTCTTGCTATTAGTTCAGGATACTCACAATGGCCTCCTTTTCCAAATTATCTCCAACAGCAGCCTCATAACTGTCCTCAAGTTTTTCTAAATTGACCCTCAACTCCTCCTTGCAGACATGTAAGGCTGAGTCCAAGTGGGCGACTCTTTCTGTTGATTCTTTGTACTTTTCTTCTATCTCTTTAACTCTTAGAGCTGTTTGTTGACTATGAAGTTCCAGTTCCTGAAATTAACATGACCAATTAATTGTTTCAATGTGTATGGTCCAGTATATTTTTGGTTGAGACATTACATATTTCAGTATAACAGTTTATCTGCTTACAGATAAGAATTCTATACAAAGTTTTCTGAATGAATGAATGATCAAAAATGCTATATGATAAAATCAGAGATGCTACAAAGCAAGGTGGCTTAGAAAGTTCTTCAAATAAGCCCGAAACTTTCCTCAGTCAGGGGTAAAAATGTTAATTTGTATCATTTTTGTGCCACATAAATGCAAGCCTAGATTCTGGTCAAATACGATCATGAAAATTAGAAAAACAAATCTAAATAATTAAATTTTAAAAAATCACCACATGATGCCTACATCCCATATTTTTAATCAAAAATTAATTTCTATATCCTATTTGGTTGCACTGACATAGTACTGATTGCACTAACCCTTCTTGCTTCAGCGAGAGCCACATCTTTAATGTCAAGGTCATCTTTCTCTCTCTTCATGTCCTCCTCCAGATCCATCAATTGCTGAGTCTTCCTTTCGAGCTTTTGACATGCCTAAAAATTGACCACACAATTATTGGTGTTAATTAGGTCAAACAATTTTCGTCCTTTGTGCTTACCATATTTTCCTGATAACAAGTTTGGGTCTCTATTATTTCAAAGAGGGGCATTCCTGATTTGTAAATGAAACCGGCATTTATTTTGGATTTAAAATTACATAAGATTTATATTTTCAAAGTTACACTAGAAATGAGACCATCGTCTATCATGATTGTAAATATATATGTATCAATTAGAGTGCTCTGTTGTAATACCGTTAGGTTGTGATACTGTGATTGCCTTCTAATCATGTGCCAGTAATTTTGAAATCTGCCAGCAACATGATTTTTATTATAAATGAGGTAAATGCTAATTCTCAACAGACCTGTCAGTCACTGTACGCCATCGATCACGATAATACAACCTCACGGTATTACATAGCACTCTATCTGATATAATTTTCAGCAGTTAACGTAAAAAACAGAAGTACAGTGGAACCTCGCAAATAAGGCCACAAAATATCATGTATTTTGAAGGCCATCTTAAATACTGTTACATATTTACTCTGAAAATTGGCATGTTAAATAATACCTACCATATCAAGCTGACGTTCCAATTCTTGACACTGTTCTGAATGAAGCTGCCTCATCTTTTCCATCATGGCTTCATTTCCTCGTGACCCTTGTCGGCTGTCTTCCAGCTCTCTGCGCATCTTTTCCATCCTCCCACTCATCACGACCAGCTCCTCTTCCAATTCCGTTGCCCTGGCAACCTGGTCTGTTACTTCAGCAACTTTTCCATCAAGCTGGTGTTCGAGAGATGCTATTTGTGATGTCCTTTTCCGTACCTGGAATAAAAAGAAATTTGAAATACACATAAAGTAATAATTCAAATTATACTGAAAAAGTACAGAATATATTGGATTTTAAGTAAACTCCATATTAACCCTGAATAAGTCACTATTTGGTTCACCAGCTAGATGTCGATCGCATGAGACATTAAATTGGTGGTGCCGTGTACTCAGTGTCTATACTGAGGTAAGTAAAACCCCCACCCATGGGGTAAATATGTCACATGCTGTGGACTCCTAGCCTTATCATCTCATTATTACATCTGCCTCTGGCAGCTAGTCATATAAACTAACTAAGCTTCAGACCCAGTAGTCTTAATATGTTGTCACAATAACCAAATGTTCTGGCAATGACCAAAGCACAAATATACAACCACAATCTGAATATCACACCAATAAAATTTCTTAAATGTAGGTAACTAGGAATCAGCGAAATCTGCCGCACCCCAATACTGCTTGAAAAATGTAGGTAACTAGGAATCAGCGAAATCTGCCGCACCCCAATGCTTGAAAATTCATTATTTTGTTTGATTTTGACAAATTTCGCGAATTCCAAGTGTACTATAAATTTTACATACTTCTCTTTCCAGTGTCGATATATGATTTTCCCTCTCTGTTATATCGTTGTGGATCTCAGACAGTTGAGACTGACGCTGAGTAAACCTCGCCTCCAACGATGCATACTGGACCTCGAAGTCGGCCAATTTCTGTTCCAAACCACTGATTTGTGAAGTGTACCTCGACCGCTCTACATGTAGTTTGTTAATTAACTGTTCCTGCTCTTGGAGCCTCTCTTCTCCTTTTAAGTTAGAAATGAAAAGTGATATCAGACAAAAGACAAATCAAGAGATACTGTACCATATATGCTATAGTTATGTATCATGATTATTATAACAAATGATTATAAATTCTCTAATAATCTTATTGACTCATATGCTACATAATGTAAGTGTTTTTACCCCAAACTTGCATGATATCCATACTATTGAGTATGCAAATTAATGGGGTGATAAATCATGAAACTACAATTGCGACTCTGAATTCTTTGTAGTGCACCGATATATATATTTGAATTAGACCTGTAAATCAGACTATAGTGCATCGGACTATAATGCATAAGCAATGACGATAAAAATATCCTTGCTGTATTTTGAATCACTTATTCAGGTCTAGAAAACCCTAAAATCAAGGCAAATAATTTCCTAGAAATAGTGAGATGAGTGTCACCTTGCTTATGTCTATCAATCACAGCCTGAAGCTCCTTCTTCAATGCATCAATCGTTTGAGTATTTGGTTTCGGAGACAATCGTAAACTGAGCTGATGTTGAAGTCCTTGGATTTCTTCATCTTTTTGGTGCAGTTGGTGCCTATGAAAGATGAACAAACAAATAAAGTGATGGGGATTACTGTATTGGTGATTCTGATGAAAAATTACATAAACAACTTTATATACTATCATGAAGCCAAAAGTGGGCAATGAAAATCAAACATATCAAAACACTTCGCCTCCCTCAAAAAAAAAAACAACAACTTTTTATTCACGTACTGTGTTAATTAGTAAATTCTTGAACATTTTATTTAAATTAGACTTTCACTGTTAAATAAAAAATACCTCCAATAAATGCCCACCTCAGTTCCTGAATGGCATTAGCTCGACTTATTTCTGTGTCTTGACTCCGAATGGTTTCTAGGTAACTGGCGTCAAGTCCCTCACCAAGGACAGCAGGAGGGTCGCACGACTTCCTGGGGTCAGGGGTCGACGACCTTGCTTTTGATAGACTCACTCCACTGTCAGTCTCCATCTTTAAAAATTGATGTTCATAGTAAACAAAAAAAGTCTTTCATTTATGTGCTTAGCCCTGCTTTAAGTACACCATGTTTAATGAACTATCGCATAAAAAAATTATTTCGACCAAATATAAGGTTTGTACTGTATCACAAATAAAAGTATAGCGGACCCAGATTTATGACCATATTAAGCAATCCTCATCGCCAAGCCTATGACGTAGAAATATTGAATTCATTGATGACGTCACAAATAAACGACGGCGGTGATCATTTTCAAGGCAAGAATGTTGTGTTTTTTTATCGGGGGCTGCGCCCCCAAACCCCCGCTAATACACACAAAATGTTTTATTTTGTTTGCCAAAACTAAATTTTGAAAATATAGTGATCATGTTCATATTTAATGGACGCCAAATATGGGCATAAATTTGGGTCCGCTATACTGCACTAAGCCCAAATAAAGTTTTAAAGATCATCTCTATATAAGGTCAATTTTGATTCATATGCATACCAGAAAGGGAAAATATTTCAGAAGATTAAGCACCCAGCTTCTTTATTGCATCATTTCCAATATATATTTTATTTTTTTTATAAAAAATGTAAAATATCCACCTTATTCTGAGCCTTATCGTGCTGTATTTTAGTGACTTGTTCTTCCAGAAGATGGAGCTGTGTCTGACTTTCCGAAATCTGTCGTTGATAAGAGGCTAAATGCCTCTGAAGTTCGTCAACCTTGTGTTTTAATTCACTATTTTCTCTCATCAATGTTTGTTTGATGACTAATTCCTGTTCATATTTTTCTGAAATTGAAAAAGTGAGTGACGAAATATTATGTGCGTAAAATTCTCAATCCCATGATTTTGAGGAATATTCTATTGAAAAGTTCAGGGGGACGGGGACTGGAAAATTTTCTGAATAAACAAAATACAGGTCAATCATATAGCCGCCTGACCCGCTAAACTGTATCATTGTAAAGCTTCCAAAAAGCTGTTGGAAATTTTACAAAGCAGTCCAGTGAGAACAGACAGAACCTTTACAATGCTTGTGAGGGATGCCCAATCGCTATTGTTCTCATGTTTCTATGGTGAACCAAACACTGGAATAATGGACGCACAAGATTTTCAGATAGTTTGGCACTCAGTTATAAATCCACTAGGTGCGTAAGTTTATCATTTGACAAACATTTTTTCTCAATCCACTTCGCTGATTTGCCCACGTGAGAACAGCAAATGGAGATTATACAACATACATTGTAGGGGTAAAACATGAAGACGACAAGTGGACTATTGTCTTTACGACTCATCTGATCTCAAACCCCCACACTTCACCAAAGTTCATTTGCACACCCTTCAGCAAAAACATCACTGTGTCATCACTAAAACTGCAACATCAATCATAGAGAGTGTACTGCATTTAATTAATCAATAAAATTCTTACTCATGTCTGAGCTCATTTGTCTCAATTGAGCTTGATAATCCATGGCTTCCTGTTCTAGCTTGGATTTTGTCTCCCTGTCAATTAACTGATTTTCTTGTAATAACCTGGAAAACATTGAAAATGAAGTTAGAAAGTTACGTCAGACAGCATAGCTCAGCTAACATTCAATTAAAATATGAGAAGACTTCTCTGCTACACATTTCAGCAGATACAGTCACGTACAAAGTACCCAATTGATTACTAAAAATTGTATATTTTCTTTCTCAAGTAAGATTTTCTCTCTAAAATCGGATGTACCTTCACCCTCTTTTGTTTCGTTTATTGCAACTTGCAGTTATGATCTTATTGTCTATGAACATTTTGTTGGCTATGTCATGTGCTACATTGAATCCCTGATATCTTATTAAATGATTTCCATGAATACATATATTTTTTCACTATTAAATAATTTATTAAAAAATATCACACCTAACATGTCTCAGATTTATATGATTAAAATAACAATCTTCCGTTAAATAAACAGCTAGCAAACATGATTTTAACCAATCATTTGGGTATATTTATACCCCTATGTATGTCCAGCAAACCGACCTTAGCTCACGGTTCGCGACTTCCAATTGCTTCCGTAAAGTATCATTGGCTTCCATTAATTCTTCTCTGTCATGATCAGCGTGGCATAAATTTTCTCGAAGATGTTCCTCGGAACTTTGTACCTAATCAAATTCAAACACCAATCAACTCAGGTTTATGATGTCTAAAAACTTTGGCAACAAAAAAATCAAAGATACTTAAAAAAAAAAAAAAGTTTAGAAAATGAAAAATATGCAATGTCGCTGCAAGAAATCTTCATATTTTAATACAGTAAATCTTACTGCCCATTACAAAAAGTAACAATCAATTAACCATTAAACACTCACATAAACAAAATAATGATCACTAATAAGAGACTAGGTCATAATTCATATGAATTCTATTCAAATAAATTGTTTCTAAACTGACCCAAAAAGAAAAATTTTCCATGTTGCTGCTAACCTTTTTAATTCTCTCCTTCGCCCTCTTCTGAATATCTTCCAATTTCTTCTGCAGTTCATCAATTCTTTGCATGGCTGAATCTCTCTCTTCTTCAGTTCTAAAAATTAAAGAGAAAGATCAAACTAATGTAAACTCGCAAATTCCACATGTTATGTGGTCACAGCTTTGAAAAAACCATATCATAACTCCTAATTTTCATTAATTCACATCATACGTCAGACCACAACAGGATGTGGACTCCAAGCCTTATCATTACTTCTGCCTCTGGCAGCTGGTAATACAAGCTAAACCTCAGACTGACAGCATTGCGACAATACACAACAAACAGCACTTAAATTTGACTGCCAGTCCAAATAGACAATTAATCATAAGAGCGCCAACATCCAAAATCGATCACATACACAGTATAGAAGTGGTTACAGACCTAAGACTGTGAAGAAGATAGAGAGAGCAGCAATAATAGCAAGTCATACCCCAACTGAGCTCTTATAACAGAAAGACTTTTAAAACCCACTTCTACTGGGACCCAAAAATAAAATGGCGAGACTAGTAGTACAGTGAGCTCATTAGTTTCTTAAATAAACACGACAATTTTGAAAGAGTACAACACTGTAATGCACAGAACAAGCACTAAACGCACCCACGCTATGTGCAAAAGCAACTATTAAAACCAGATGTTTGTGCAACTACCTTTCTCGCAGCAATTGTTCCTGTTCCAACTCTGCGTTTATGTTCTGCAGCTCTGTATGATAGCGTTCGTTTTCAGCCTCAACCTCTTCCAGCTGTGACTGCAAGTCTTCCAGCTGTACGTGAAGGTCTTCCAGCTGTGACTGGCTCTCATCATAACGCTCCTCGCCCTGTCTAAACAAATATACAATAAAAGAAAGGTTTTATGACTATCTCAGCAGTTGGTTTTTTGTTTGTTTTGTGTTTCAAAGAACACAGCAGTAGATTTAGCAAAACATTTTGACTAATTCTTTAGACACTTAATTAGTTAAAAGCCCCATTTAACATGTTTAAATAGTATTTAGAAATCCTCAATACTGGGTATCAAAATAGAGACTTTTCTATTTTGATCCAAGGGCAAAGGTGACAGCCTGATGTGGCTACCATGCAGCTTGGTTGGGTTTCGGAGGCTGTACAAAGCAGTACCTAAAAAAAAGTGATGCATTACCATGATTACCATATTTACTCGAAAAGAAGCCCTCCCTTCAATTTTTTTAGAGAGCATCTCAGCAGGGCCTTTATTTGAGGTGGGCCTCTATTCGAGGTGGGCCTCTATTGGTTCAGGGGCAATCAAAGACACCAAAAAAATGTCAAAATCTTCGATAAATAGTCTGAATGTGGGGAGGCCTTTTTTTTTGGGAAGCCAACTGCCCTGGGCTTCTATTTGAGGTGGGCGTTTATTCTTCTATTCATCCAAGGTTTATTCGAGTAAATACAGTATGCACAGACTGTGGCACGGTGACTGTTAGGGTTATGATTAGGTCTAGGTTATGAGCTGAGCATAGAGTTCTAAGAATCTTACATCACTTTAGCTTATATTAAAGTTGGCCATCATTTTCCAGCCAATACACAAATACATAGATAGATACAGTATTTGGTATTCAAGTACAAGAAATACATCCTACAGAGTAATTGAAATGGTCTTAAATTGAAGTCAACTTACATCTGGATCTTTTTGATTTTGTGGTTTTAAAATTTAATGATCCTGATATTGGATGGTCTTAATTCTGGGGTTCTGCTAAATGGAGTATCTATCCCATTTTTTTTTGGGGGGGGGGGGGGGAGGGGGAGGGGGGTTCTACTATATATATATAAAACCAAAAAATTCACACTTATATGAATTTCTTTCTTTTTTTCAACCATACCTTAGAGCATCTTCTAAATCACCCACATGGTCTTCAAGCTGGGAAACTTGTTGCTTGCAACCTTTGACTTCAGCCATTAGTTGACTTGCCTGAAAAAATTTTAATGTGACATTTCAGATCTAAATGCTGGCCTTGCTGATGTCAAGATGCAGAGATTATGGGGATAGGTATGATTTGAGAACTCACTCTTGTATTGGCCTGATGCAGCTGATACCCCGTAGATTCCAGTTGATCAAGCAATTTATGATTCTGGGAAATTAGTTGCGAGTTTTCTTCTCTCACAAGTTGAAGTCTCTTGTAAATGCTGTCTTGACCAGATGTACCCTATATGACAACAAACAAATTTACTGGTTATCAGTGGATGATAAGAGTCGGACCCTTTATACATACAGAATATGCAAGATAGGCGTAATTTAAGAAACCTTCCAGGGCAAATATCTAATCATGTCTTGATCTGCTGAAATTCAAATTGTCAAAGAAAACCAAACTTGATGGAGCTCTAATTGAAAAACATGGGCTGCTGTAGCAGCATACCCTTGGCGAATTTGAACAATGAATATCGGCCTAAGCAGTGCTTTTAGCAAACATTTGGACCATAGACAACGTATTTTCATGTATTTATTGTATGGCAATATAATTTTGCATTGCACCATTGCAAAGATATGCATAATAGTAGTTCAGGTTTAGGAATATATGAATTTTTCACATTTTCTCCTCATTAGGCCATTAAATATTCTAAATAAAAAGAAGATGTTAATAAGGTTATCAACTTTTAAAAAACATACATACACTTATGAATGTCATTGTAAACATTGCATAGAGTACTGGGGTTTAGGGAAGCAACAAACATACCATTTTCAGCAATTTATTCAGATTTATTAACCCCCATTTTCCATTATTTAAAAAAAAATAAAGTCTGAAATAAATGTCAAAATAAAGTTTTGAAAGTGAAATATATTATTTTTTCTTGCATCTTTATATCTTATGAATATGACAACAAGGTAATATGTGAAAAATACATATTATATGTCATGTCAATGAGACTATCAAAAGGCACAACTAGACCATAAATACCATATTATACCAATGTACATACAATAGGGTCGGAGTTCTGCTCCGGAAACTAAGTGTGCCGTCTGCCTGTCGGCCTGTCCGCCCGGCTCATGGACAACTTTTGACCGGAGTAATTACAATACCTTCAGCAAATATTTTTGCCACGAGTAAAAAATATTTTTACCAATGAAATATTAAATTTAAAATGATGAAGAATCTGTTTGGTCCTCAAAATTAGCTTGTACCGAAATTTCATCCATCTGTCACAGGACACTTTAAGTTATAAGTTCAGCTATGCAGTGGTTTTTACTATGTGTTTTTAGTTTTTACTACCAGACGGGTTGTTTTCCTCATTTTTGTGTTATCTTTTTTTTTATGTTTGTTATGACAAGCCTTCCCTCCTAAGATTTCCAGGTATACTTATAATATACTTAGCTGGGAAACAGAACAAGGCAACGTCAAGCCATACACTATCACTAATTCCCAACAAAAGCGAGACAAATGAGATCATTTCAACAAAGAAAAAAATTGTTCTGAATCTACTTTGCTAAATTTACAAAGTTCATGTGAAGATTAATTGATAGTTTGTATTTGATACACCTATAATTGCAGTTTCTACAAGAGAAGGAAACATCATAAATAAACTCAAAAAGATAACTTATTGAAGCCGTCTTCCAGCAGTGTTAATCCTGTGATAGAATGAATTACCTTCTTAAATCAACAAATATTGTAAATAACAAAGTTCTACTAATTATAAATAGACATTTTTGCCTGTAGCCGGCAAACCAGCTCATTACTAGGAAAAAAGCCTTTTCTTTAGAAGGTCTACATAACCACACAAGACAAAAACACGGTTAACGCGATGTACACATGAGGCTGTAATAAAAAACACACTAGCAACATACTGCTAGTGAGCTAAAATGTGTAAGAAGAAGTGCATGCAAAATATGCTGAGGCTTCCTACCTGAGATTCCTTTGACCCGTGAATGCGCATTTGAACCCCCTCTGTTGAACAACTGGCTCTTGGCACTTTGCCAGCAGCTGCAGCAGCACACACAACCCCCTGCACATCCTCATCACACTCTTTCATCCTTTTATCTTCTAGTAACTGATGTAGTCCCTGAGTTAAAAAGTTCTCTTTCTCGTGGTCATGAAGTTTTGGCTCTCTCCATTCACCTGACTTTTTATATAACTTTATCTGATGCAATTTTGCATACGTAGAAGACTCCCCTCCATCTTTATGGTTTACATTAACAAAGCCAGAACTTCTGTAATGTTTATTGTCCCCCGGCAATGAGTGTATTCCTTGGAAAGGTTCCTCGGGTGTCAGTTCCTCCACTGTGAGAGGCATCGCAACTCCGGGAGAAGAACTTCGAGATGGCAAACTCTTTACATCATCCCTGCAAATGTGTAAATTATATGTATAATTGTATATACATAACTTTTTTTTATTTTGCAAATATAAAGAAATATCATGGTATGAATACTCAAATATACAATTTGGATATATGTATACATTTGTAGATAATATATTATAAAAACATGATACAGAAAATATGAGCTCGCCTATTCTTGAGTTTTTTTTTAAACCTGTCAATTATCCCGAGTCATTGTGAAATGGTAATTTATAAAATACAAAGCTCAATACACAATTTCACAAAAAGATTTTCACTGGGGTTGGCTATACAGGATATTTTGGCTCTAGACACTCTCCCTGTTCCAGTGGCCAGGTAAATATTTACACAGACCTGATATCCATGTATTCTGCAGGTTGATGTAAGGATCAAAGCAAGTACAGGAAGCTACTCACCCATCTTTGACTTCCAGCTGCTGCAAAGTTGCCAAACTTTGTTCTGTCTGTTGCAACTTCCTCCTCAAATCTTGTACATTCCTGAACAGTGCATCTTCATCTGATTGTGCAGCCATCATGACAGCACACTGCCCAGTTACGGTACCCCTGTCTAGCAGCTGCAAGTAGCTATAAATAGCTCGCAGGCTGAGGCTTGCACGAGCATGATCTTCTCACAGAACTTCAATCAACATGAGATAGAGCTACCCCACAAATATCTCAAGCACTTTAAGGCAAATTCCAATGACCAATACCGAATAAAACACGCTGCTCACACTTTGTAACAGTTGTTAACGGCCTAAATTTCCTTAAAGTTGATCAAATTGACATTTTCTGATCAGATCTGGCATTTCACTTGTTTTGATCTGAGCGCCTCAGCCGCAAAATCGCTGATTGATATTGTCGTAATTTGTAAATGCCACCAAACTTCCTTTGAACTTCTTATATGATTAAACATAAAGCAATTAAGTCCTAATGATTTGTTCATCCATAAATATGTGTGTTATATTTTTCATCAGTCATATTTTGATCTTACGACATTTTACGACATAAAGTTTTGCGGCCCATCATTCCTCCTTTCCGAAAATTCGTCACCCATATCCGAAGCTACCTGGATAGTCGGCGGCTTAATCGCCTAAAAGTCCAAAATGGTGCGTTATATTAATTTAATATCTATCCAAAATTGTTCTCAAGAATGTTGTGAATGTTTTCTGCAGAATTTTAACGAAGTTTACGTCGCCATAATGCTGATGAAAACAGATTCTTGTAACCGGTTTCCTACGGCATGAGCTGGGAGGACAATATGGCCTCTCGCTGAACATTGAATGACAGCTCGGGCATGTGTTTAGTTTCCAAATTCTACGGGCTAAGTTAATAACACAAAAACTGAAAGATATTATACTTAATTTAAGTGGCATATCTGTAGATTTCTTGGCGTGTTTGCCTGATGTCTGCCCCGTAAAATCTTGCCTGTTTTGGTGACTAGTGTGGTAGTGAGAACTGTCAAACCTGACACTTGTACAAACCTGAAACTTATAATAACACTACAGTGACACTGACAGGTATCAAAACTGACAGAAGTAGTAGCTGGGTTGCATTATATAGAAGTGCTTATTGAATTATATTCTTTACAAACTGCTAAGTAACTTTCGTTTGGATTGACTGCCACATAAATTTGCAGGTGTATTTAGAAAAGATTATATTTCAAATTAAAATTGATCTGTAGCATGGTCTATTTGGAAAAAAGAAACTTAAAAAAGGTAATTACCTATTTATAAGTGCTAATTGTTTCCCCAGGGGTTCGTCAAAGTTGTAAAAAACAAGCAGTACTTCAAGCGATTCCAAGTGAAATTCAGGAGGAGGAGGGAAGGCAGGACTGATTACTTTGCTCGTAAACGTCTGACCTTCCAAGACAAGAACAAGTACAACACTCCTAAGTACCGCTTGATTGTGCGATTCACCAACAAGGACATCATTTGTCAGGTAAGACCCTGAAAAATATTTTGAATCACACAGAAGTAATGTAAATTCAATGTGTGCTATACTGTTTTAATATGGATGATAATCATGTCTGCGGCCAGCATCCTTTTGGTATTTGTGATCACACAAAAGTGTAGTGTTATCCGAGCAAACCAGTATGAGACCTTGACAACCAAATTTTGTTAGAATTATTGACTACATAATGATTATGTCTAGTAGTGGACATGAAATACATCTTAACATTTTTGGTCAATGAAGTGGTATTTTATATGACTGCAACTTCTGGGTTTTTATGTTCCTATGTGGTTTTGTATGGCTTATGGAGCAACTTATATTATTTGCAATTTATTAATTTAGAAAAATAAGGTGCTACTTAAATAGATGCTACGGCTACTATTCTCTTATTTACATATTTTCTGTTTACAGATAGCGTATGCCAAAATCGAGGGAGATGCCATCATGTGTGCTTCCTACGCACATGAACTCCCAAGATATGGCATTAAGGTGGGGTTGACTAACTATGCTGCTGCATACTGCACAGGACTTCTCATTGCCAGAAGAATCCTGAAGAAGCTTAACTTAGATGAAGTATATCAAGGAACAGAGGAGGTGAATGCTGAAGAATACAATGTTGAAGATGTGGAGGGCAAGGGACGTGCTTTCCGTTGCTACCTGGATGTTGGTCTCGCTCGTACCTCCACTGGTGCCAAAATCTTTGGTGTCCTCAAGGGAGCTGTTGATGGTGGACTTAACATTCCCCACAGGTGAGGGTTGTTATTTAGTCGATTTTAAGATCTTATAATAAGATAATGAAAGTAATAATGTACTAGTAAATGATATTATTAAGTCAAATTCAGGTCATAATGCTAAAAGCGGAGCTCCCGGGTCTGGAGTCGAGGGGTTTTGGGCTGAGTCGGAGTCAGAAAAATAATAGCTTGGATCCGACTCCACAAAAAAATTAAAGCATACATGTAAATTGGTGCCTAGCAATTTATCCACAAAACTTCCATGAAGTTGACATAATCCTTAGTTAAAATATGCACACTTTTCTGGCTGCATACAAAACTAGATATTTCAGTGAATTCTAATGCATTTGTTGGATTCTCACTTGCACAGTGTGTGTGCCTTGTGATTGAGAAAGTACTGATCTACTTTTTATATCAGACATTTTTGAAATATTTTGGCATTTTAAAGATCACTGTTAGCTCAAAGAAGATTAGGTATATTGTCTCTCTGAGTGGAAACTAGAAACATCGATAAATTTGTATACCTAGTTAAGCACAGAGATCTAGCAAATATTCTTAAACTGGCCTGGCAAATAAGGAAAATAGAGTGAATAAGTTAACTCTTGACACTCGGTTCTTTCACAGTATTATGGTTTTTGATGTCCATTGTTTACTTATAAACCCGTAAAGGGTTGGTACAATTATGAAAATGACATGCTGATATGATGTGTATTGGTATGTTGTATTCTCAAGCTAAAAAGATTATGCTGTTTCACTTACTGTAGTCCAGGGCTGTCTACAAGGAGACTGCTTAATTATTTATCGCTCGCAGTCTACCAAAACTCACATGGACTGTATTTACATTATCGCTACGCACATGCAACGTATTGCCGGCTGCACAAAATAGTCCCTATGTTCACCGCTCTAGATTGTTTTGCGAAGACCACATAATATCCTTATTGCAGCATT
This sequence comes from Alitta virens, assembly GCA_932294295.1. Taxonomy (NCBI): domain Eukaryota; kingdom Metazoa; phylum Annelida; class Polychaeta; order Phyllodocida; family Nereididae; genus Alitta; species Alitta virens. Next base: position 16,811,521 of record OW028586.1, on the reverse strand, counting down.
TCTGTATTCCTTATATGTAGAATTGAACAACTTTAAATCGAGGACCACAGGTCAAAAGTGGCTGGGTTAGTTGTGCGAGACCACATGTGAGTTGTTCACAACATGTTTCCAGGGACCGTGGGAGGGTCCCGGACAGAAACAGAGTCCAGGGAGTACAATAGGTTTTTAAAGTATGATATGAATTGGTGCGTAAATTTAAGTTTGTCCATTCTTGCAAGCGTTTTGCAATATAAGCAGCAGTCGGGAGTCGCCTATCCAGAGGCCACCGCAGTCATGGCCTCTTTTTTTTTAAGACTCTGGAGCTCTGGCTAAATGAAGTAGCAATGAATGTGAAGATAGTTGTAAATTATGAAATTATGATAATATACTGTAACAGCTGAGAGTTGAACCAATATTCATTTACAGTAAGCAAGATAAGTCCACTGCTGGATGTGGGCAATTATTCTAAGAAGTAGATAGGACATATTTGATTTGAATGCAATTATACTTGGATTTGAGCTTTAGTTGGAGTTACTGATACAAGGGTGAATACTTGCTTGCCAGATATTTTCCAATTTGTAAATGTTAGTTCCACATGCTTTAGGTCCATTGTGAATGCAAACTTTCATTTGGAGTTGAATTATGCCTCTTTTCCGACTTGAATTAGCAAGTTTAATCAGTCTTGACGCAAGACCCTCGATCACACCTTTCCGCAGGAGAGGGTCTTGGAGAATTCGGGGAAGCGAGAATCCCAGTGGGGGAGCAAGCAATTTGACTGAGTAGAAAGGTTTATATTAATCATTACAATGGAATACACCACGTCCCAGTGCTAAGTACGCTGATGCAACATCATACCAGACAGATTTCAAAGAACTATTTTGTTTGCCGCTTACTTAAAATTAACGGGCGCAGTGATTGACCTACTTTTGTCGCCTGTCTCGCAGTGCTTTGATATCTACTAGACCCTCGTCTATGACGTGGCTTGAGGGTCTAGGCCTAGACTGAATTTAAGTAGTTGCATCTTCCACATTCTGATAATAACTCATCTTTTTCAGCACCAAGCGTTTCCCTGGCTATGACAATGAGAGTGGAGAGTACAATGCTGGCGTGCACCGTGACCATATCTTTGGACAGCACGTTGCCAACTACATGAAGATGTTGCAGGATGATGAAGATGTCTACAAAAGACAGTTCTCGAAGTACATCAAGCTTGGAATCAACCCTGATACTGTATGTGTTCTCTGAGACAATTCTGTGAATTTCTTGCTAGATATTAGCCAATTTGTAAATGTCAGTTTCATGTTTTAGGTCCATTCGAATGATTAGATTAGACAGTGAGCTGCACTATTGTAGGTTGTGATGTAATAAGGACTGTACACCTTTGTCTTCAAAATGATGCCATACGTATCACAATACAGTAAAACCGAAATGATTCGTATCGTACAACTATGTCCGAACACCTGAAAGTTTATTTTAAAACCTAATATAATGGAAAAATATAATTAAACTTAATGAACAAATCTTTATCATAACTTCAAACCCTGGTGTTACCTGGGTAGCGCATGTGATTTTGTCCAAAAAACCGTTCTGTATACAGTTTTAAGCGTGTCATTATTATATAAACATTATCAATACCCGTATCGTTATCCTGGTACTGGTAAATGCAGTATCGAGAACCGGTGTACTGCCCTAGATGTAATGTATGATTGACCACTGGATTGTTGCATTTCCTTCTTACATTTGACAATCGATAAGTTAAATTCATGTATGATTTTAGTGAAATAATTTCTAGACTTTATTCAGGATTACAAAAAGTAAATGTAATTTTTGATATTTGTATGAATGTGCTGCAGTTTCCCTATTCCACTAGGGGGTGATGTTCTCTATAGCGCTTCTAGGGGCACTTGCAAGAACTGGGCACCAGGTGGATTAATGTTGAATATATGATTACATTTTTTTATTTGCCATTACTCTTATTAATAAGTGTCATATTTCGTATCTTAACAGGTGGAAGAGTTGTACAAGAAAGCTCATGCTGCCATCCGTGAAGAACCCGCACACATAGCCAAGGAAAAGAGGGATATCAAAAAACCCAAGAGGTGGAACCGCGTCAAGATGTCCAACGCCCAAAGGAAAGACCGCGTCAAACAGAAGAAGGAATCTTACCTCAAAAAACTGGAAGCTCAGAAAGCTGCAGAGTAAATTGTGCAATGCCTTTGAATTGGTGCAAAATAAAAAAAATGGCAAAGAGATGTGCTTCACGCTTATTGCTCTCAACTGAATAACTGGGTATGTTCAAAGGGCTGTCTTGCCTGTGACTTTCATCTGAAGTTATGTCAAGATTAATTACTAAGTGGTCGTAGCTTTTCCAAATTAACTGTCATGGGCATTTGGAAGTATCAAATGTCAAACTAAATCAGAAATGCTATTCTGGTTTCTTCATCTGAAGTTGTTTTAAAAAGTGCACAGCTCTAGCTTGTTGATAACAAAGACTAGAGCATGATTAGAATGTGACAAACCAGCCTGGTGCGAATCCTTTCAGAATGGCCGTTTTCTGCGTGAAGGCCTTTTTTTGTCCCATTTGTAAAGGCTTACCTTCATTTCTTCCCTATGATAGCTTACATAAGCGCGTTCTGTCATGTTTGTTCTTGAATGTGACAAACCAGGTACTATAGAAAAGATTAAAGGTGTACACTTGGAGAATATCTGTCACTGGAACCTACTATATTGGGTCCATCCTGCAGGGCATATACAATGGGCCAACTTCTAAAGTAGCATCCACAACAAATAACCAATATTAATTGAGAACATGAAAGTGAACACAGCGCTCGGGCAGAAATCGGGCACATTTGTGCCCCTTCCAAATGAACCGAGGCTTTTTTAGGACCTGACAAAAAAGGGCGGGGGCCTAGCTCAGAGGTAGCGCTGGGTCTCGGGTTCGATTCCCGGTCGAGCCTAAGTTGGATGGCCGTTTCATCCTTCATCTCATTGCCATGGTCTCTGCCTGTCCTAATTAGCCCAACTGGTGCAGAAATACTGGACGTAAAGCCCTAATCACACAGTCATGAAAAAAAAAAAAAAATTGTACAACGATATAGTAAATTGTACAAATGACAGTAAATTGTAAAGTCCAGTTTTATTATGCTTTACTATGCATTAAATACTAATTTATGGATAAGTAGAAATGCCCTTTGGTTGACTAGCATATTTTCAGTCTTGTAGTCTAAACAAGTCCATACACTTAATCCATTTGTCCTGGCAGAATGTAACTTGGTTGGCTATCCATCCATTTCACCATCAGTTGATGTTGTCCATCATAAGTCTCGAGCTTTCTACCATTACCTATAGGGCTTTGTATCTCTGGCATGAGTCCCAGGCATTGTTGCCAGATGGCAACTAGGCTTTTCCAAAAAGTCTTCTTGCAGGGTGGCAATTGGTGATTCTCGTTCTGTATAGCTTACTCTTAATTTTTGTCTTAGATGATCGGGAAGCATTGATCACCCTCAGTGGCTTACAACATCTTGCCTCCAGGCAGGGGCATCGATTTCTCTTTAAGGGTAGGGGGATGCAGGCCTACTTTGGATGTCCCACCGTAACTTTCCCTCGCTTGTACAAGTGACTGCAGTTAACACGTGGACACTGGCCAAAAAGTGAATTAATGGTGAATCATTGATTACAAGCTATGATAACAAGTGTAAAACTTTACCAAAGCACAAATTTTCCAAAACAAAAGTGTGTGAAAAAAGGTAATTTTTATTGTGAATTTTAGGGGGGATGGATGATTGCATTGATCATCCCCCTTCCCAAAAAGTGGGGGGAATATATCCCCCACATCCCCCCCTGTATCGACGCCCCTGCCTCCAGGCCTGATCTGGTAATCTGTCTGACTCCAGTTATCGACAAGGAACTCTATGAGTTGAGTTTTGTCAGCACTTTCAGTAATGAATGACCTCCAGTATCGAACAACGCTCTCCTGTGAGTCTTCTCTCAAAGTCGTTGATGGAAGTTTCACTATTTGTCAATGACAACGTCAGTTCTTTCACTGGAGGGTGGGGGCCTAGCTCAGTGGTAGTGCACTGGGCTTCCAACCGCTGGGTCCCGGGTTCTATAGGGTTCAATTCCCGGTGGAGCCAAAGTTTGATAGCTGTTTCATCCTTCATCTCATTGCCATGGTCTCTGCCTGTCCTAATTAGCCCATCAGGTGCAGAAATACAGGACGTAAAGCCCTAATCACCCACCCACATCGATGCACTGACTTTGCCATTTGCCAACAAAGGCACACACTGTCGCACCTTGTAAAAGTGTGTTAAATCAAGAATAGCTGCCACCTTCTTGATGGGTCATTCTCCCAAAGACTGTCAAAATCGAGTCATTGACTGTCAAAAATAAAATTTATATATAATGATAATAAAATGAAATATTACGCAACTGTGGGTTGTAGTGAGGTTAACAGAGTCATTGGCCATAAATCCCTGAGGGATTTTATTGCTTTTTTTACAATTTTGTATTTTTATCCGTTCTGGAGTTGACATTTGACTGATATGCAAACCTAATGAAAGGAGAGGAAAGATATTTTTTCATAATAACCACACAGAGTAACAGAATGTGACCTAAAAAACATGCATCAAATGTGTTTCCTGCTTCTATCAATTAGATGGCATGTTTGCCATATTTTAAATTCTTTGTTGTTCTGGAGTTGACTTATTGTGTTCTGGAGTTGACAAAGCCTTGTTCCGTAGTTGACATTTCACTAAAATTGTGCACCCCTTGAACATTTAAATAACCCAATGGTCTACCGAAGTCTGCAAAATGTTTGCCTGAAGCAACAGTATACATCAAAGTTTTCTATTTCACTTTTAGAGTAAATGAATGTGTTGCCAGCATTTGGAATTCTTTTTGTTCCGCAGTTGACAAGTGCTGTTCTGGAGTTGACACTGACTGTAAATTGATGTTTAACAATGAACAATGTAATGCAATTGTCTGTTCACTAAATTTATTTGAAAGTTATTTTCATACATCCATTAAGATCAATGAGAATAAATGCTGAAAAAAGTTCATGAAATTTGAATCAAATTCTTGTGTTTTACAGAAGGTTGCAATACTTTTCCCAGTCTTGTTCTAATTTGAAATGGCGCCCAGGTTTTTCTGGTGCGCCAATGACATGCGCAACATTTGGATATGAAATACAGTCTTCCGTGACTGGCCAGTTGAACATATTTTGCCCCTTTTGCCTCATCACCATCACTCTTGACTTCCTCAAGGTTAGCCAAAAATTCTGTGACTTTGCCTGCAAAAGAAAAAACCAGTGATTCAAATATTTTCATTGTTACAATACTATATATTTTGTTTAGTCTTATGTCTGTGATAATGAGAGTATATCGGCCCTATTTACATGCATGTTTTATCGTTATGTCTTTTCAATAATGTAATGATAATAATAATCAGATCATTTATTGCATTCAAAAAAATACAAATGCACATACACCTCATCTCAAAAGAATACTTTTTGGACAATAACTAGGAGCAGATACCTGGTGGCATATATGCCCATGATCAAACATGATAAACCAAATAATTAAGAGATATGCTTTATGTTTTGACATTGTGATATATACACTGTAGTTATATTATACATTGCTCATTTACATACATATATGTACACATACAAACAAATAGTTGTGCAGAGAAAGACTAAAGGTTGTTTTGATTTTCAATATACTAAGTACTACTGTCACAAATGAATGAATAGGCCTGTTGCAAGGTATGTTAAATTGTTATCATTTATTCATCACCAAAATAGTTACCTGGATAAGGGAAGTTGTCATAACACACTATCACCCATTTACCAACCAGATCTGGAGAGGGAGTTATGGTAGCATTGGTCAGTTCATCCAGTTCAGTTGGATCCGATTCCAGCCCCTGAAAAATATTTACAAATTAACCAACTATTCTCGGAACATTAATACAAATTTGTGAACCTGTGAACTATGATGAAATTCACCTGTTTTTCATGATCATTTTCTTCTTACAGTAAAAAAATGTTCACTCCAACCAAAGCATTCACATGAATTGGGGTGAGAGCAATAGCAGCTGAGTTTCCTGAACTTCATTGATCCATTTTCGGCGATAAGCTGAAAGTGACAAAAGTATGGTAATAGGCTTTGCAGTAGATATGGCCAAATCAAAAAATTTTTTGCACTGTCAAGTTCAAGACAAGCTACCTGATGAATTTTTGTTGTTCCTGGCACACCTCTAACAGTCAAAGGCAATTCATCGTCAACCTCTTCTACTTCATTGGCAGGTGTATAAAACAACTTGACAGTGGACTTTTCACGTGTAATCAGTGCTTCAAAAAGTGCCTTGGCATTTGGTATATCCATGCCTGAAATTAAGCAAGCCAAGTTTCTTGGTACTTTTGACATTTTATGATTATAAAGTTCCAAATATTGGCAACAAATATTCAAATGTAAAAACTATTACCGTTTGCAACCAACTTGTCAGCTGATCTCTTGATCGAGGCTCCTACCCCGTCCGCTGGGGATTTTCCATGGCCTGCTCCACTGAAATTCCAGTGGACTGTCTGGAATTGTGGATTATCCCTCTTGAATACTGTTCCAAGGAGATAGAAGTTTGTCTTATTCTTATACTGGGTGCTGGGCCCATCACTGACGAAGTGGACGTTCTTAACAGCATACTCTTGAGTAATCCAGGTCATAACTGGCTATGTATGTATGAATAGCAGCTGCATCATGTCTGGTACTGTTGCTGATTGTGGCAAAAGCCATTGGTACCACATTGTCATCGACCCATACATAAGCAACACCATCATGAATTGTTACGGTGTCTCGAGAAGCACCAAAATGAATGCTCTGTACTTCTTGGACATATTTCCCAGAATAGTTCTCAGCGAAATCCACATATATAACTGCTTCATTCTGTTGCATTTTAGATTTCAGCTCAGAGATTGCAGATGACTGGTGAATCCAATTGAGAAGGTGTGTGCTGCCAACAGTATCAAACTCTTGTTCGAACTCCTCTCTGAGAGCTTGCAGGGTCGTTGTTCTTGCCTCTTTTTCAGTGACTCTAACATTTTGTGATGGGCCATGTCCATCTCTCCTTTCTTTAGTATCTATCGTCTTATTCACCCTCACTGACCAAGTGACACCTTTTACCCAGGTGACATCTTCATTCATGGATAATGTTTTTGGGCAACCTTTGTCACAATGTCCATTCAAACATTGCTGTTTTACTTGTCTGCTCTCTTCACCAAGTGAGCAGTAACTGCTTTCAACAAGTGACCTTAGATTTGCAGTTGGGAGAATCTTATTCTGAAACAGAACTCTTGCCATTGTACTAAGGTTGTCACACTGCTGACAGTTGCAAGTTGCGCGCTCATCAACATGAGGTGATAGCACCCAAAAGGGTCGCAGCTTGCAAAATGTGGAGTAGGATACCTTCAGGTTCTTGTACATTGTGTTGTATTTTTTGTGTAGATCTTTAAGATTTTCAAGAAGATATCTGCGTTGCTTCTTTTGCTTCTGTTTGGTAATTGTGCATTTTTTACCAGATGTTATTCGAGAAACCTCATCTCTTTCAAAGAAATTTTGTACAAATCCTTTCGCTGCATCTGGTAAAATTTTCTTGCTTTGCTTCATGACTTTCAAAGGTCTTACATTAATGCCCAGTTCCCGTTTCATCCAGGATGCCATCTTGTATTTCCTCACGACTTTAGTGGAAATCAAAATTTTCAAAGCACATTTTTTCCATGCTTGTCTCTTTTCTTTGATATCATGTAAGAATGCTTGTTGGAATATAAGTTGACGCTGCACTGTATGCCTGTGTTTAGGATCCCGTAATTCTGAGAGCATTTTTTTGACCCTCTTTCTAGGAGTACCTGCTGTGTTCCCTGCTAGCCTTCTTTTTAGTCGCATTGCTTGCACCTTGTACTTCGTTGCAATTTTTTCCATATTCTTCAATGCTGCCTCGAGTTTTCTTAAGTTCTCTCACTGTTTTTGAAGGGCGGGGGCCTAGCTCAGAGGAAGCGCTCTGGGCTTCCAACCGCTGGGTCCCCGGTTCAATTCCCGGTCAAGCCTAAGTTGGATGGCTGTTTCATCCTTCGTCTCATTGCCATGGTCTCTGCCTGTCCTAATTAGCCCAACTGGTGCAGAAATACAGGACGTAAAGCCCTAATCACCCACCCACCCACCACGTTTTTTGATCTTTTCCTCAGTTTTCTCTTCCTTCCAGCCTTTTGTTTGGTTGATGGGCCTGGCAGTGGAATAAGCTCGGGTTGTTCATCGATAGAAGCATCTGGGCTTGTTGGAGGGGTCAAAACATCTTTTCTCCTCTTTTTTCTATCCCGACATTCTTTCTGCAAATTTTTCCATCCTCTGCGCCTTTTTCGCTTTTCTATTTCATTAAGATCTGCAACTAATTTAACCTTTTTTGCTTCTACACGATTTTTCCACCTTTCTCTCTCTTTTTTCTTGTGTTCGTCATATTTTGCAGGGTCATTCCTGATTTTCTCAAAATACATTGCTTTCCTCTCTTTGTTTGTAAGGGCAGCATCAGTTTTTTTTTCGTGGCATAAATGCAAAATCATATGATCTCAGCAAATGAAAATATTTGGTCTAGGATAAATTTTCATATTATACAGTATGTTTCTTTTAAAACATTCAGAAAAAATCTATCACTAGCTATAACAAACAACCTAAAGCCAAAGTGATCTCCACAAAGCTAAACTTATATCTAGCTTCCCCAATACACAATTAATTACACACATATAGCTGTACAATTGTACAATGTGTGCCATCTATTCAAAATAGTAATAAATGGACCCCCACTCAATTCAATAATGCCAGGCAAAGGTAAATTTCTAAAATTGTTCAGCCAACTGATCATCTCATCGGCGTAGCCAGAAATGGGTTAGGGGGGATTTTAACATTACAATATACAGTGTACATCGGGCATTCAAATTTTCCCTTTTAAAAACATTTGTAAAAAATGGGCCAAAGGGGGGGGGGGGGAGTTCTGACCCCCATATTCCCCCCCTTGGCTAAGCCCCTGGGTCATCACACCTATTTCATATAATTATAATGTCAACTCCGGATATGTAATGTCAACTCCGGAATTCTATTTATGAGCTGGAGTTGACTGTGCCGGAGTTGACCAAATAATAAATTTTATTTTAAAATGCCCCAGGTGGCAGCAGCTGCAAGTTTAAAGACATTCTTATCATGATGCTGTACTTCTGCTGATTCAGTTAACTACTAAATTACGTAAAATTCTCAACAGTTTCATCACCAAATGTACGTTCTGGAGTTGACATGCAATAAAAATACTCTAATGACATGAAATATTCCAGGCATTATCAAATTAAACAGATTAGATATAAAAAATAGCAACTTACCAGAACTTCTGCACACACAATGGCTGCCTCAGATTCTGATGACATCATCAACTTCTAATTACGCGCATTGACACCAGGGGGACAAATGACATATTTGTTCCGGAGTTGACATTGATTTTTCTAACCTAGTTACAGTGACTTAAAATCATATATTTAATATTTGAAATTGAATAGAAAGTTACATGATTTTGCAATACCTGGGAGAATAACCCACACTGCAGAATTAACAGCTATTTACCTTGCCTTAAAGAACATCGAGGACTCAGAATCAGATCGTTATGTTATCTGTTCTGATTCCAAATCTGCTCTTCAAGCAATCCAAAATAAACAACTTGATAACCCTGGGATCTTAGATGTTCTTATTAAGTATTTCTATCTTCACGAATACAAAGACATAGTATTCTGCTGGATTCCTGGACACGCTGGCATTGAAGGGAATGAAAAAGCAGACCTGGCAGCAAAAAGGGCTCTTACAAAAGAGATAACTGATTTTACCATTCCATACACTGATTTTAAAATGACTATAAAATCTTTTATCATGTCTTGCTGGCAAAGACAATGGAATGAATGTAATAACAAGTTGCATTCAATCTTACCTTGCATTCAAAATAAAATACCTGGTAGGTTCAATACTCGCAAAGATCAAGGAATATATCACAGATGCCTTGTAGGTCTTTTAAGACTTACACATTTACACCTTTTAGTCAATGAACCGGCACCGGTATGCCAGAGTTGTCGGTGCCCCCTAACAATCAAACATATTTTAATAGATTGCAGCCACTTACAACGCTTTAGAAGACCTTTGTTTCAAGCTAATACCTTACAACATCTCTTTACCAGATATCCAACCCAGACAATTATTGATTTTTTATATACTTCTGGTTTCTACTACCAAATATAGATAATCAATCTTAACCTAGAGAGCCTCTACATAGCCCACTCAGGTGCTGATGAGGCGTTAAACAATAACTCACACACACAAACACACACCTAGCCTTAAAGATCATAGAAGACTCAAATCGTTATGTTATCTGTTCTGATTCCAAATCTACTCTCCAAGCAATCCAAAATAAACAACTTGATAACCCTGGGATCTTAGATGTTCTTATTAAGTATTTCCATCATCACAAGTACAAAGATATTGTTTTTGTTGGATTCCTGGACATGCGGGCATTCAAGGGAATGAAAAAGCAGACCTGGCAGCAAAAAGGGCTCTTACAAAAGAGATAACTGATTACACTATTCCATACACTGATTTTAAAATGACTATAAAATCTTTTATCATTTCTTGCTGGCAAAGACTATGGAATGAATGTATTAACAATAAGTTGCATTCAGTTTTACCTTGTGTTCAAAATAAAATACCAAGCAGGTTCAATGCTCGCAAAGATCAAGGAATATATCACAGATGCCTTATAGGACATTCAAGACTTATGCATTTGCATCTTCTAGTCAATGAACCGGCACTAGTATGCCAGAATTGTCAGTGCCCCCGAATTTTTACATGCTTCTGGTTTCTACTCCTTCATCTGATTGCCATGGTCTCTGCTTGTCCTAATTAGCCCAACTGGTGCAGAAATACAGGACGTAAAGCTCTAATCCCACACACACACGCGCGCACGCGCACACACACACACACAACACGTTTCTACTATAAAATATAGATAATTAATTTTAACCTAGATAGCCTACATAGCCAAATCAGGTGCTGATGAGGCTTTAAACAATAAAATAACACACACACTATTTAAGAACCAAGGACAGTAGGCTGTAGTCCTCTCAGTTCTCTTAGACATAACATCGTATCACTGAAGCTGTATAACACTTTATTATTGATGGTATCACCAATTATTGATGGTATCACCAATTATTGATGGTTTCACCAATTATCAAGGTATCTGGTGATATATGTAAGCCGATTATTAGCTATAGAAGTGGACAGAAGCAGCTGGCTTTAGCATGTGTAGACCACAGCCTGGTACAGGTCGCTACAGACAGCTAGAGTTGACCATATTTTATGAAACTAACTGTAAGTGGCCAGTAATACCACTAAGCACACTACCATGTAATTGCAAGATTAAGATGCAATTATGATGCTGAATAGGGCAGATCATTGCACCAGTTATGACATGGAACATTTTGACATAGCTGCTATTTGGGATTCGCTGAGGGTTTAGCTGCAGCGCAGACTATTTTATTAATATTTTTCAAAAGTGAAATAAAGGGAAGAGTTCAATGATGTGCAGTATGAAACACAGCCTACTCTTACCTGTACACTGTGTACATATTCTCATTGTGGCTGTAACGGCTTCAGCTTTGTGCAGTCATAATTCATGAGGACAATGCCATTTGGTGTCTACAGGATTTATTCATGTTTCATGTTAGACCATCTGACGCAATTATTCATGTTTCATGTTCATAGTACATCCAATTGTCTAGTTATCCGTAACATTGGAAAGCATGAAAACAAGGGTAAATACAAATTCTTTCCAGGTACATATATAATTACAACAAATGAAAATACCATTAATCAAAGTGAAATCAATTACCTTTTGTTTGACAAAGGTTTCTTTTTCTGAATGTGGGATGTCTTTAAATTTGCTACAATTTTCAAGATCATGAGCCCTTTGCTGACAAAATAAACAAGGATTTTGGACTGTGTTAAGAGATTTACCATTTGAAGAACCACCAGTCTGGGTTTTGAATTTCATATTATTTGATTTGTACAGAGCAGTGACTGGGTCACATGCTATGTCGGCTTCAATGCAAACAAATTCAGCAAATTTTGGAAACCTTTGTTTCTGTTCTTTGACCTTGTAAACCTCTCTAGACCACCTTGCAATTAACCAATCAGGCAATTTTGAGGCCATCACACGATTTTGTATATCATCATCAAGGACCTTAAGACTAATATTTGTTCTTGATGCCACATCACATTGCCTTAGGAAATCAGAAAATTTACGAAGGGCTGATGCATCACGACCAGCAATTTTTGGCCAAGACTCCAACTTTGTTTTGAAAGCACAAGCAATTGTAAATGGATCACCAAAACGCTTATCTATCAGGTAAAAAGCTTTCTGATATGAGTCAGGTGTAGGGACTAGCAAGAAACTATCTACACATTCCTTTGCTTTCCCACCCAAATATCTTTTTAGATAGTGAACACGCTGGTCTGGAGGGATACTGTGGTTACCAATTAAAGCACTGAAAGCACTTTTCCAAGCTGGATAGCCCAGTGGATCGCCTAAGAAAACCCCAGGTTCAGGAATGGGCAATCTTGTGACATTTACAAATTCACCAAAGGATTTCAACAGCTGACCCACCGGATCAAATGATTTATCTTTATAACCAACTGGTTCTGTGTGAATCATTAACACAAACAGAGGATCTTCTGTTGTTCACAGCACTCTTGGGAACAGACACTGAAGCCTTATGATTCAACTACAGCACTCTTGGGAACAAACACTGAAGCCTTATGATTCAACTGTGATACACTCTGATTATTTGAAGAAACTTCAACACACAATGAATCAGTTTGTGAAACAGGGGTAACTTGACTTGTAAGAATTGGTGGTTTTTGATCTTGATCACATTTCAAGTTACCTTGAGCACCTTTAAGGCATTTTTGAGTACCTTTATTACTTAAAGTGTCTCATTGATCACAAATTTCTTGCATTCTGGCTTTTTCAACCTCAAGATCTCTCATCATGCATATTTTTTCTAGCTGGGATTTCTGTTCAGTTTCTTGATCGAAGAATTTTAGCTTTGCTTCTAAGGCAGCTGCATTGGCTGCAGCTTCAGCTCATAAACTAGCAACAGAGCTACGTCCTGATTTACCAGGCTTAGAAGTATGGGTACCAGAAGACCTACTGGATCTACTACTCCTAGAACTTTTACTTTTTGACCCATGTGAACTCTGGTGGTCACTCTGTGATTTTTCACTGCGAGAAGTTCTACTTTTAGGATGTTTAGACCCATGCACACTCCGCTGATCACTGTTTTCTAACAACCTGATAACTTGAGTTAAATCATACAAGACAGCTCTATTTTCAGCCTCATGATTTAGCAATTCATCAAAATAAGTAATGTGCTTCTCTGGAGCCAAATGAGAAACTTCATGAAAGTTATCAGAAACTTTTAGTATTGCATTTTCACAAACACCTCGCAGTTGGATGAGCTGTTTGTGATCTCTGTTGGGTCGTGATAGAACATCACGGCAGTTCTTATGTAAGTTCCTCAAATCTTTTAAAGACCCACGAAAATTCTCAATTGCTCGCTGTATCTGGTATTCTAGACCCTTTTCTGTAAATGTTTTTGATCTTTCACTTCTTCTAAGACCTGCTTTAGCTTCCTCCAAATCAAATTCTGACTCGCCCAGTGGATGTTTTGTCGCAGCTGATAAGTCCTCGATTTTTCTGTGATTTTGCCTGCAAACCAGTTCCATGGTTGGCCGTATCCTCAGTAAGAGTTTCTGGTGATACGAGATTGGCTTTTTCCTCGGTGCCAATGCCAGGCGATACAGATGTTGAAGCGGACTCTTCGAGGTTATCAGGGCTGACTTCACCATCTTCTGGAGGCAACTCTTGATGATCGGCAGACTCAGGGAGATCAGTCTTTTCTGGCTTTTTTTCATTGGTCGTGCTCATGTTTCAAGATTCAAGGATGTTTCAGGACTTCAGTGTAGGTTCAGGTGCACAAGTTTCCACAAGTAGAGTGCCAAAAGTGTTACTGGTCTAACATGAAACATGAATAAATCCTGTAGACACTAAATGGCATTGTCCTCATGAATTATGACTGCACAAGGCTGAAGCCGTTACAGTAACACTTTTGCTGGCATACATAAGTCTTCATAAATCAAAATAGTTCTGTTCTGCACAATAACTTAAGCAGTAATGAATGCCCAGGAAAAGGATATGGCAAACACAGAAAACAGAAACAAAAACTGAGAAACTGTAAAACGGTGAATTGGTACAACAAACACAAATGTATGGAGAGTTACAAGCTGTGAATCATTAATTGTTGATGAGGCCACCAGATGGCCATAACAGTAAGGTGTTGTATGTATCTTTCAACAACTTTCAACTAAAGCCATTTGGTTTTTGTGGGTATATGATGCCTGGGTATTTGTTGCACTCTGATGGTATCTATGTCATGCTTCATTTGCTGTATTAAGGATTAGCTTGTTACCATAACATTTTCTGGCCATTTCAACGTCATCCTCGGCCTACGAATTCTTCAACACTTCTCTCAAAGGGGAACCCCAGCGTTGTGACTGCATAACTTCTTCAGTTTTCATCCAAAATTCGGTTGTCCACAAAGCTCGAGATCTCATCTTGCTCTCTAGCTTTGTGTTGCAGACTGAGGGTCACGTGATTAACGCTGAGGGCTCTTGCATGTGTTGCATGCTGTTTTACTGATTAATTTTTAATGATTGGAGGATTGAGTTAGAGAAGCTGAACTTTAGATGTCGTGTTGAGAAGAAAAATATCTGAACTGCGGATGTTTGAAATGTCATGTCATAAAATTAATAGATGGAGTTTTGCGCTATGCGTTCCAGTTAACTAATAAATAATGTACAGCCAGGCATCTAAGCCTCTCACAGGGTTTGTCTTCCAAGCAAAAATTAGTATTTTGTGACCAAAGCTGTAAACTTCGCAGTTAATATCTATGTAGATTTATGGGGGCATGACATTTGTGAAATATTATGACAGCAGCTAAAAATTAAAGTTCAAAACAGAGCTTTTTCATAGCTAAACACTTTTTCTATTTGGTGATCAATTGAATTTTGACATTTATGACAATGTTATGGCTTTTGTTTTCTAGGTATTTCGTAAGCTCTTTAAAATTATTACTGACTCATTATAACAGACTTAAACCAACATGAGACCGCAACTGGGGGCAGATATCCACTGCATTAAGTAGCAGCTATGGCAGAACCAAGCCTCTTGATGTTATTTCTACTTCTTCTAATCATTTTCTTGTTGAAGGACATAAGTGGATCTCTTGCCCTACCCAAAGGTAAGTTTTATGTTAACATTTTTTAAATATTCCTACAAATTGATAATAAACTCAAACTATCACAGTGGCTTCACCACCTAAAATCCTTCTCAGTGTCATTAAGTCCTCTGACTATGACCCCAGGCTCATTGAGAATATCACAATACACCATATTTTGTGTCGATCAGATGATTTAGACAGAAATTATAATATTTCAATAATGGAGTAATTATGTCACATGGTATAAACCCCTACATTTCACGAGATGTTGCCACATGATGGCTGGGCAGAGGCCTAGCTCAGAGGTAGCGCTCTGGGCTTCCAACCGCTGGGTCCCGGGTTCGATTCCCGGTCGAGCCTAAGTTGGATGGCTGTTTCATCCTTCGTCTCATTGCCATGGTCTCTGCCTGTCCTAATTAGCCCAATTGGTGCAGAAATACAGGACGTAAAGCCCTAATCACCCACCCACCCCCGCCACATGATGGCTGTGTTCTAAAGGATGTATGAACCAAATTTGACAAAGATCTGAGCGGTCAGAATGATTCCATTGCATTTTACCCGATAGGGTGGTAATTACTCATGGGGCCATTGAAAATGTTCTGACGTCAACCATAAATTGGTGGATATACGATCATTCAGAATAGAGTGGTAGCATTTTACCCCACTGGCAGTAATCACTCCATGGGGTCCTTGAAAGTGTTGCAACATGATGGTGAATAACCAAATATTGTAAAGATCAGATGATTCAGACTAGTTACACCATTTCAACTAATAAGGTAATTATCCTACGTAGTATGCACCCCAATATTTCATAAATAACAATGAAAATGTTGCAACATGATGGCAGTGCTCTAGAAGGTGTGTAAACAAAATTTGGGGAAGATCCGATCATTCAGAATGGTGTTACGTTTTTACCCCAATGGTGGTTTATTGCTCTATGGGGTCATTGAGAATGTTCTGAATCAAATTTGGTCAAAATATGATAATTCAAAATGAAGTTGTAGCATTTTACCTCATGGGGGGGGGGGGGTAATTGCTCCTTGGGGTCATTGCAATATGATGGTTGAGCCCTCAACAGTGTGAACCACATCGAAAGTGAAGATCTGATCATTCAGACTGAATTTATATAATTTTATGAAACGGGAGTAGTTACCCCAAACCCCAAGTAGTTGATTATCCTGATATGTCAATTGGATGCAACACATCATGTAAGAAACTTTTTTCAGTATCACCCTTTACCCTTTTCCGAGAATTATTTTCACATCGCTAAATCATTGGCACCCTGATATGTAAAGCTAAAGTCCAAAGCGGTAAGTTTTGAGATATTTCATTTGCCTTCTAAGTGACCTGTTGCCTTGACAATTAGGTCAAAATCACTCATTCTGGGTCAAATGAAAGGTCTTATCCTAAGGTACAATCTGACCAAGTTTGGTAAAGAAACTCCGAAAAAAATTGTCTGGCGGAATAATAATAGCTCAGAGATTGTAAAGTCCAGTTTTATTATGCTTTACTATGCATTAAATACTAATTTATGGATAAGTAGAAATGCCCTTTGGTTGACTAGCATATTTTCAGTCTTGTAGTCTAAACAAGTCCATACACTTCAATCCATTTGTCCTGGCAGAATGCAACTTGGTTGGCTATCCATCCATTTCACCATCAGTTGATCTTGTCCATCATAAGTCTCGAGCTTTCTACCATTACCTATAGGGATTTGTATCTCTGGCATGAGTCCCAGGCATTGTTGCCAGATGGCAACTAGGCTTTTCCAAAAAGTCTTCTGGCAGGGTGGCAATTGGTGATTCTCGTTCTGTATAGCTTACTCTTAATTTTTGTCTTGGATGATCGGGAAGCATTGATCACCCTCAGTGGCTTACAACATCTTGCCTCCAGGCAGGGGCGTCGATTTCTCTTTAAGGGTAGGGGGATGCAGGCCTACTTTGGATGTCCCACCGTAACTTTCCCTCGCTTGTACAAGTGACTGCAGTTAACACGTGGACACTGGCCAAAAAGTGAATTAATGGTGAATCATTGATTACAAGCTATGATAACAAGTGTAAAACTTTACCAAAGCACAAATTTTCCAAAACAAAAGTGTGTGAAAAAAGGTAATTTTTATTGTGAATTTTAGGGGGGATGGATGATTGCATTGATCATCCCCCTTCCCAAAAAGTGGGGGGAATATATCCCCCACATCCCCCCCTGTATCGACGCCCCTGCCTCCAGGCCTGATCTGGTAATCTGTCTGACTCCAGTTATCGACAAGGAACTCTATGAGTTGAGTTTTGTCAGCACTTTCAGTAATGAATGACCTCCAGTATCGAACAACGCTCTCCTGTGAGTCTTCTCTCAAAGTCGTTGATGGAAGTTTCACTATTTGTCAATGACAACGTCAGTTCTTTCACTGGAGGGTGGGGGCCTAGCTCAGTGGTAGTGCACTGGGCTTCCAACCGCTGGGTCCCGGGTTCTATAGGGTTCAATTCCCGGTGGAGCCAAAGTTTGATAGCTGTTTCATCCTTCATCTCATTGCCATGGTCTCTGCCTGTCCTAATTAGCCCATCAGGTGCAGAAATACAGGACGTAAAGCCCTAATCACCCACCCACATCGATGCACTGACTTTGTCATTTGCCAACAAAGGCACACACTGTCGCACCTTGTAAAAGTGTGTTAAATCAAGAATAGCTGCCACCTTCTTGATGGGTCATTCTCCCAAAGACTGTCAAAATCGAGTCATTGACTTTCAAAAATAAAATTTATATATAATGATAATAAAATGAAATATTACGCAACTGTGGGTTGTAGTGAGGTTAACAGAGTCATTAGCCATAAATCCCTGAGGGATTTTATTGCTTTTTTTACAATTTTGTATTTTTATCCGTTCTGGAGTTGACATTTGACTGATATGCAAACCTAATGGAAGGAGAGGAAAGATATTTTTTCATAATAACCACACAGAGTAACAGAATGTGACCTAAAAAACATGCATCAAATGTGTTTCCTGCTTCTATCAATTAGATGGCATTTTTGTCATATTTTAAATTCTTTGTTGTTCTGGAGTTGACTTATTGTGTTCTGGAGTTGACAAAGCCTTGTTCCGGAGTTGAAATTTCACTAAAATTGTGCACCCCTTGAACATTTAAATAACCCAATGGTCTACCGAAGTCTGCAAAATGTTTGCCTGAAGCAACAGTATACATCAAAGTTTTCTATTTCACTTTTAGAGTAAATGAATGTGTTGCCAGCATTTGGAATTCTTTTTGTTCCGGAGTTGACAAGTGCTGTTCTGGAGTTGACACTGACTGTAAATTGATGTTTAACAATGAACAATGTAATGCAATTGTCTGTTCACTAAATTTATTTGAAAGTTATTTTCATACATCCATTAAGATCAATGAGAATAAATGCTGAAAAAAGTTCATGAAATTTGAATCAAATTATTTTGCCCCTTTTGCCTCATCACCATCACTCTTGACTTCCTCAAGGTCAGCCAAAAATTCTGTGACTTTGCCTGCAAAAGAAAACACCAGTGATTCAAATATTTTCATTGTTACAATACTATATATTTTGTTTAGTCTTATGTCTGTGATAATGAGAGTATATCGGCCCTATTTACATGCATGTTTTATCGTTATGTCTTTTCAATAATGTAATGATAATAATAATTAGATCATTTATTGCATTCAAAAAAATACAAATGCACATACACCTCATCTCAAAAGAATACTTTTTGGACAATAACTAGGAGCAGATACCTGGTGGCATATATGCCCATGATCAAACATGATAAACCAAATAATTAAGAGATATGCTTTATGTTTTGACATTGTGATATATACACTGTAGTTATATTATACATTGCTCATTTACATACATATATGTACACATACAAACAAATAGTTGTGCAGAGAAAGACTAAAGGTTGTTTTGATTTTCAATATACTAAGTACTACTGTCACAAATGAATGAATAGGCCTATTGCAAGGTATGTAATATTTGTTATCATTTATTCATCACCAAAATAGTTACCTGGATAAGGGAAGTTGTCATAACACACTATCACCCATTTACCAACCAGATCTGGAGAGGGAGTTATGGTAGCATTGGTCAGTTCATCCAGTTCAGTTTGATCCGATTCCAGCCCCTGAAAAATATTTACAAATTAACCAACTATTCTCGGAACATTAATACAAATTTGTGAACCTGCGAACTATGATGAAATTCACCTGTTTTTCATGATCATTTTCTTCTTACAGTAAAAAAATGTTTACTCCAACCAAAGCATTCACATGAATTGGGGTGAGAGCAATAGCAGCTGAGTTTCCTGAACTTCATTGATCCATTTTCGGCAATAAGCTGAAAGTGACAAAAGTATGGTAATAGGCTTTGCAGTAGATATGGCCAAATCAAACAATTGTTTGCACTGTCAAGTTCAAGACAAGCTACCTGATGAATTTTTGTTGTTCCTGGCACACCTCTAACAGTCAAAGGCAATTCATCGTCAACCTCTTCTACTTCATTGGCAGGTGTATAAAACAACTTGACAGTGGACTTTTCACGTGTAATCAGTGCTTCAAAAAGTGCCTTGGCATTTGGTATATCCATGCCTGAAATTAAGCAAGCCAAGTTTCTTGGTACTTTTGACATTTTATGATTATAAAGTTCCAAATATTGGCAACAAATATTCAAATGTAAAAACTATTACCGTTTGCAACCAACTTGTCAGCTGATCTCTTGATCGAGGCTCCTACCCCGTCCGCTGGGGATTTTCCATGGCCTGCTCCACTGAAATTCCAGTGGACTGTCTGGAATTGTGGATTATCCCTCTTGAATACTGTTCCAAGGAGATAGAAGTTTGTCTTATTCTTATACTGGGTGCTGGGCCCATCACTGACGAAGTGGACGTTCTTAACAGCATACTCTTGAGTAATCCAGGTCATAACTGGCTATGTATGTATGAATAGCAGCTGCATCATGTCTGGTACTGTTGCTGATTGTGGCAAAAGCCATTGATACCACATTGTCATCGACCCATACATAAGCAACACCATCATGAATTGTTACGGTGTCTCGAGAAGCACCAAAATGAATGCTCTGTACTTCTTGGACATATTTCCCAGAATAGTTCTCAGCGAAATCCACATATATAACTGCTTCATTCTGTTGCATTTTAGATTTCAGCTCAGAGATTGCAGATGACTGGTGAATCCAATTGAGAAGGTGTGTGCTGCCAACAGTATCAAACTCTTGTTCGAACTCCTCTCTGAGAGCTTGCAGGGTCGTTGTTCTTGCCTCTTTTTCAGTGACTCTAACATTTTGTGATGGGCCATGTCCATCTCTCCTTTCTTTAGTATCTATCGTCTTATTCACCCTCACTGACCAAGTGACACCTTTTACCCAGGTGACATCTTCATTCATGGATAATGTTTTTGGGCAACCTTTGTCACAATGTCCATTCAAACATTGCTGTTTTACTTGTCTGCTCTCTTCACCAAGTGAGCAGTAACTGCTTTCAACAAGTGACCTTAGATTTGCAGTTGGGAGAATCTTATTCTGAAACAGAACTCTTGCCATTGTACTAAGTTTGTCACACCGCTGACAGTTGCAAGTTGCGCGCTCATCAACATGAGGTGATAGCACCCAAAAGGGTCGCAGCTTGCAAAATGTGGAGTAGGATACCTTCAGGTTCTTGTACATTGTGTTGTATTTTTTGTGTAGATCTTTAAGATTTTCAAGAAGATATCTGCGTTGCTTCTTTTGCTTCTGTTTGGTAATTGTGCATTTTTTACCAGATGTTATTCGAGAAACCTCATCTCTTTCAAAGAAATTTTGTACAAATCCTTTCGCTGCATCTGGTAAAATTTTCTTGCTTTGCTTCATGACTTTCAAAGGTCTTACATTAATGCCCAGTTCCCGTTTCATCCAGGATGCCATCTTGTATTTCTTCACGACTTTAGTGGAAATCAAAATTTTCAAAGCGCATTTTTTCCATGCTTGTCTCTTTTCTTTGATATCATGTAAGAATGCTTGTTGGAATATAAGTTGACGCTGCACTGTATGCCTGTGTTTAGGATCCCGTAATTCTGAGAGCATTTTTTTGACCCTCTTTCTAGGAGTACCTGCTGTGTTCCCTGCTAGCCTTCTTTTTAGTCGCATTGCTTGCACCTTGTACTTCGTTGCAATTTTTTCCATATTCTTCAATGCTGCCTCAGTTTTCTTAAGTTCTCTCACTGTTTTTGCAGGGCGGGGACCTAGCTCAGAGGAAGCGCTCTGGGCTTCCAACCGCTGGGTCCCGGGTTCGATTCCCGGTCAAGCCTAAGTTGGATGGCTGTTTCATCCTTCGTCTCATTGCCATGGTCTCTGCCTGTCCTAATTAGCCCAACTGGTGCAGAAATACAGGACGTAAAGCCCTAATCACCCACCCACCCACCACGTTTTTTGATCTTTTCCTCAGTTTTCTCTTCCTTCCAGCCTTTTGTTTGGTTGATGGGCCTGGCAGTGGAAGAAGCTCGGGTTGTTCATCGATAGAAGCATCTGGGCTTGTTGGAGGGGTCAAAACATCTTTTCTCCTCTTTTTTCTATCCCGACATTCTTTCTGCAAATTTTTCCATCCTCTGCGCCTTTTTCGCTTTTCTATTTCATTAAGATCTGCAACTAATTTAACCTTTTTTGCTTCTACACGATTTTTCCACCTTTCTCTCTCTTTTTTCTTGTGTTCGTCATATTTTGCAGGGTCATTCCTGATTTTCTCAAAATACATTGCTTTCCTCTCTTTGTTTGTAAGGGCAGCATCAGTGTTTTTTTTCATGGCATAAATGCAAAATCATATGATCTCAGCAAATGAAAATATTTGGTCTAGGATAAATTTTCATATTATACAGTATGTTTCTTTTAAAACATTCAGAAAAAATCTATCACTAGCTATAACAAACAACCTAAAGCCAAAGTGATCTCCACAAAGCTAAACTTATATCTAGCTTCCCCAATACACAATTAATTACACACATATAGCTGTACAATGTGTGCCATCTATTCAAAATAGTAATAAATGGACCCCCACTCAATTCAATAATGCCAGGCAAAGGTAAATTTCTAAAATTGTTCAGCCAACCGATCATCTCATCGGCGTAGCCAGAAATGGGTTAGGGGGGATTTTAACATTACAATATACAGTGTACATTGGGCATTCAAATTTTCCCTTTTAAAAACATTTGTAAAAAATGGGCCAAAGGGGGGGGGGAGTTCTGACCCCCATATTCCCCCCCTTGGCTAAGCCCCTGGGTCATCACACCTATTTCATATAATTATAATGTCAACTCCGGATATGTAATGTCAACTCCGGAATTCTATTTATGAGCTGGAGTTGACTGTGCCGGAGTTGACCAAATAATAAATTTTACTTTAAAATGCCCCAGGTGGCAGCAGCTGCAAGTATAAAGACATTCTTATCATGATGCTGCACTTCTGCTGATTCAGTTAACTACTAAATTACGTAAAATTCTCAACAGTTTCATCACCAAATGTACGTTCTGGAGTTGACATGCAATAAAAATACTCTAATGACATGAAATATTCCAGGCATTATCAAATTAAACAGATTAGATATAAAAAATAGCAACTTACCAGAACTTCTGCACACACAATGGCTGCCTCAGATTCTGATGACATCATCAACTTCTAATTACGCGCATTGACACCAGGGGGACAAATGACATATTTGTTCCGGAGTTGACATTGATTTTTCTAACCTAGTTACAGTGACTTAAAATCATATATTTAATATTTGAAATTGAATAGAAAGTTACATGATTTTGCAATACCTGGGAGAATAACCCACACTGCAGAATTAACAGCTATTTACCTTGCCTTAAAGAACATCGAGGACTCAGAATCAGATCGTTATGTTATCTGTTCTGATTCCAAATCTGCTCTTCAAGCAATCCAAAATAAACAATTTGATAACCCTGGGATCTTAGATGTTCTTATTAAGTATTTCTATCTTCACGAATACAAAGACATAGTATTCTGCTGGATTCCTGGACACGCTGGCATTGAAGGGAATGAAAAAGCAGACCTGGCAGCAAAAAGGGCTCTTACAAAAGAGATAACTGATTTTACCATTCCATACACTGATTTTAAAATGACTATAAAATCTTTTATCATGTCTTGCTGGCAAAGACAATGGAATGAATGTAATAACAAGTTGCATTCAATCTTACCTTGCATTCAAAATAAAATACCTGGCAGGTTCAATACTCGCAAAGATCAAGGAATATATCACAGATGCCTTGTCGGTCTTTTAAGACTTACACATTTACACCTTTTAGTCAATGAACCGGCACCGGTATGCCAGAGTTGTCGGTGCCCCCTAACAATCAAACATATTTTAATAGATTGCAGCCACTTACAACGCTTTAGAAGACCTTTGTTTCAAGCTAATACCTTACAACATCTCTTTACCAGATATCCAACCCAGACAATTATTGATTTTTTATATACTTCTGGTTTCTACTACCAAATATAGATAATCAATCTTAACCTAGAGAGCCTCTACATAGCCCACTCAGGTGCTGATGAGGCGTTAAACAATAACTCACACACACAAACACACACCTAGCCTTAAAGATCATAGAAGACTCAAATCGTTATGTTATCTGTTCTGATTCCAAATCTACTCTCCAAGCAATCCAAAATAAACAACTTGATAACCCTGGGATCTTAGATGTTCTTATTAAGTATTTCCATCATCACAAGTACAAAGATATTGTTTTTGTTGGATTCCTGGACATGCGGGCATTCAAGGGAATGAAAAAGCAGACCTGGCAGCAAAAAGGGCTCTTACAAAAGAGATAACTGATTACACTATTCCATACACTGATTTTAAAATGACTATAAAATCTTTTATCATTTCTTGCTGGCAAAGACTATGGAATGAATGTATTAACAATAAGTTGCATTCAGTTTTACCTTGTGTTCAAAATAAAATACCAAGCAGGTTCAATGCTTGCAAAGATCAAGGAATATATCACAGATGCCTTATAGGACATTCAAGACTTATGCATTTGCATCTTCTAGTCAATGAACTGGCACCAGTATGCCAGAATTGTCAGTGCCCCCGAATTTTTACATGCTTCTGGTTTCTACTCCTTCATCTGATTGCCATGGTCTCTGCTTGTCCTAGTTAGCCCAACTGGTGCAGAAATACAGGACGTAAAGCTCTAATCCCACACACACACGCGCGCACACACACACACACACACGTTTCTACTATAAAATATAGATAATTAATTTTAACCTAGATAGCCTACATAGCCCAATCAGGTGCTGATGAGGCTTTAAACAATAAAATAACACACACACTATTTAAGAACCAAGGACAGTAGGCTGTAGTCCTCTCAGTTCTCTTAGACATAACATCGTATCACTGAAGCTGTATAACACTTTATTATTGATGGTATCACCAATTATTGATGGTATCACCAATTATTGATGGTATCACCAATTATCAAGGTATCTGGTGATATATGTAAGCCGATTATTAGCTATAGAAGTGGACAGAAGCAGCTGGCTTTAGCATGTGTAGACCACAGCCTGGTACAGGTCGCTACAGACAGCTAGAGTTGACCATATTTTATGAAACTAACTGTAAGTGGCCAGTAATACCACTAAGCACACTACCATGTAATTGCAAGATTAAGATGCAATTATGATGCTGAATAGGGCAGATCATTGCACCAGTTATGACATGGAACATTTTGACATAGCTGCTATTTGGGATTCGCTGAGGGTTTAGCTGCAGCGCAGACTATTTTATTAATATTTTTCAAAAGTGAAATAAAGGGAAGAGTTCAATGATGTGCAGTATGAAACACAGCCTACTCTTACCTGTACACTGTGTACATATTCTCATTGTGGCTGTAACGGCTTCAGCTTTGTGCAGTCATAATTCATGAGGACAATGCCATTTGGTGTCTACAGGATTTATTCATGTTTCATGTTAGACCATCTGACGCAATTATTCATGTTTCATGTTCATAGTACATCCAATTGTCTAGTTATCCGTAACACTGGAAAGCTTGAAAACAAGGGTAAATACAAATTCTTTCCAGGTACATATATAATTACAACAAATGAAAATACCATTAATCAAAGTGAAATCAATTACCTTTTGTTTGACAAAGGTTTCTTTTTCTGAATGTGGGATGTCTTTAAATTTGCTACAATTTTCAAGATCATGAGCCCTTTGCTGACAAAATAAGCAAGGATTTTGGACTGTGTTAAGAGATTTACCATTTGAAGAACCACCAGTCTGGGTTTTGAATTTCATATTATTTGATTTGTACAGAGCAGTGACTGGGTCACATGCTATGTCGGCTTCAATGCAAACAAATTCAGCAAATTTTGGAAACCTTTGTTTCTGTTCTTTGACCTTGTAAACCTCTCTAGACCACCTTGCAATTAACCAATCAGGCAATTTTGAGGCCATCACACGATTTTGTATATCATCATCAAGGACCTTAAGACTAATATTTGTTCTTGATGCCACATCACATTGCCTTAGGAAATCAGAAAATTTACGAAGGGCTGATGCATCACGACCAGCAATTTTTGGCCAAGAATCCAACTTTGTTTTGAAAGCACAAGCAATTGTAAATGGATCACCAAAACGCTTATCTATCAGGTCAAAAGCTTCCTGATATGAGTCAGGTGTAGGGACTAGCAAGAAACTATCTACACATTCCTTTGCTTTCCCACCCAACTATCTTTTTAGATAGTGAACACGCTGGTCTGGAGGGGTACTGTGGTTACCAATTAAAGCACTGAAAGCACTTTTCCAAGCTGGATAGCCCAGTGGATCGCCTAAGAAAACCCCAGGTTCAGGAATGGGCAATCTTGTGACATTTACAAATTCACCAAAGAATTTCAACAGCTGACCCACCGGATCAAATGATTTATCTTTATAACCAACTGGTTCTGTGCGAACCAGTTGATCAACATAGCTGTCACTATGCCTAACTGGATCACTATTCAACTGACTGTGACTCACAGGATCAGCCAAGGGATCATTAACACAAACAGAGGATCTTCTGTTGTTCACAGCACTCTTGGGAACAAACACTGAAGCCTTGTGATTCAACTGTGATACACTCTGATTATTTGAAGAAACTTCAACACACAATGAATCAGTTTGTGAAACAGGGTTAACTTGACTTGTAAGAATTGGTGGTTTTTGATCTTGATCACATTTCAAGTTACCTTGAGCACCTTTAAGGCGTTTTTGAGTACCTTTATTACTTAAAGTGTCTCGTTGATCACAAATTGCTTGCATTCTGGCTTTTTCAACCTCAAGATCTCTCATCATGCATATTTTTTCTAGCTGGGATTTCTGTTCAGTTTCTTGATCGAAGAATTTTAGCTTTGCTTCTAAGGCAGCTGCATTGGCTGCAGCTTCAGCTCATAAACTAGCAACAGAGCTACGTCCTGATTTACCAGACTTAGAAGTATGGGTACCAGAAGACCTACTGGATCTACTACTCCTAGAACTTTTACTTTTTGACCCATGTGAACTCTGGTGGTCACTCTGTGATTTTTCACTGCGAGAAGTTCTACTTTTAGGATGTTTAGACCCATGCACACTCCGCTGATCACTGTTTTCTAACAACCTGATAACTTGAGTTAAATCATACAAGACAGCTCTATTTTCAGCCTCATGATTTAGCAATTCATCAAAATAAGTAATGTGCTTCTCTGGAGCCAAATGAGAAACTTCATGAAAGTTATCAGAAACTTTTAGTATTGCATTTTCACAAACACCTCGCAGTTGTATGAGCTGTTTGTGATCTCTGTTGGGTCGTGATAGAACATCACGGCAGTTCTTATGTAAGTTCCTCAAATCTTTTACAGACCCACGAAAATTCTCAATTGCTCGCTGTATCTGGTATTCTAGACCCTTTTCTGTAAATGTTTTTGATCTTTCACTTCTTCTAAGACCTGCTTTAGCTTCCTCCAAATCAAATTCTGACTCACCCAGTGGTTGTTTTGTCGCAGCTGATAAGTCCTCGATTTTTCTGTGATTTTGCCTGCAAACCAGTTCCAAGGTTGGCCGTTTCCTCAGTAAGAGTTTCTGGTGATACGAGATTGGCTTTTTCCTCGGTGCCAATGCCAGGTGATACAGATGTTGAAGTGGACTCTTCAAGGTTATCAGGGCTGACTTCACCATCTTCTGGAGGCAACTCTTGATGATCGGCAGACTCAGGGAGATCAGTCTTTTCTGGCTTTTTTTCATTGGTCGTGCTCATGTTTCAAGATTCAAGGATGTTTCAGGACTTCAGTGTAGGTTCAGGTGCACAAGTTTCCACAAGTAGAGTGCCAAAAGTGTTACTGGTCTAACATGAAACATGAATAAATCCTGTAGACACCAAATGGCATTGTCCTCATGAATTATGACTGCACAAAGCTGAAGCCGTTACAGTAACACTTTTGCTGGCATACATAAGTCTTCATAAATCAAAGTAGTTCTGTTCTGCACAATAACTTAAGCAGTAATGAATGCCCAGGAAAAGGATATGGCAAACACAGAAAACAGAAACAAAAACTGAGAAACTGTAAAACGGTGAATTGGTACAACAAACACAAATGTATGGAGAGTTACAAGCTGTGAATCATTAATTGTCGATGAGGCCACCAGATGGCCATAACAGTGGCAGTATGGTGTTGTATGTATCTTTCAACAACTTTCAACTAAAGCCATTTGGTTTTTGTGGGTATATGATGCCTGGGTATTTGTTGCACTCTGATGGTATCTATGTCATGCTTCATTTGCTGTATTAAGGATTAGCTTGTTACCATAACATTTTCTGGCCATTTCATCGTCATCCTCGGCCTACGAATTCTTCAACACTTCTCTCAAAGGGGAACCCCAGCGTTGTGACTGCATAACTTCTTCAGTTTTCATCCAAAATTCGGTTGTCCACAAAGCTCGAGATCTCATCTTGCTCTATAGCTTTGTGTTGCAGACTGAGGGTCACATGATTAACGCTGAGGGCTCTTGCATGTGTTGCATGCTGTTTTACTGATTAATTTTTAATGATTGGAGGATTGAGTTAGAGAAGCTGAACTTTAGATGTCGTGTTGAGAAGAAAAATATCTGAACTGCGGATGTTTGAAATGTCCTGTCATAAAATTAATAGATGGAGTTTTGCGCTATGCGTTCCAGTTAACTAATAAATAATGTACAGCCAGGCATCTAAGCCTCTCACAGGGTTTGTCTTCCAAGCAAAAATTAGTATTTTGTGACCAAAGCTGTAAACTTCGCAGTTAATATCTTTGTAGATTTATGGGGGCATGACATTTGTGGACTCTACTAATACATGGAATATTATGACAGCAGCTAAGAATTAAAGTTAAAAACAGAGCTTTTTCATAGCTAAACACTTTTTCTATTTGGTGATCAATTGAATTTTGACATTAATGACAATGTTATGGCTTTTGTTTTCTAGGTATTTCGTAAGCTCTTTAAAATTATTACTGACTCATTATAACAGACTTAAACCAACATGTGACCGCAACTGGGGGCAGATATCCACTGCATTAAGTAGCAGCTATGGCAGAACCAAGCCTCTTGATGTTATTTCTACTTCTTCTAATCATTTTCTTGTTGAAGGACATAAGTGGATCTCTTGCCCTACCCAAAGGTAAGTTTTATGTTAACATTTTTTAAATATTCCTGCAAATTGATAATAAACTCAAACTATCACAGTGGCTTCACCACCTAAAATCCTTCTCAGTGTCATTAAGTCCTCTGACTATGACCCCAGGCTCATTGAGAATATCACAATACACCATATTTTGTGACGATCAGATGATTTAGACAGAAATTATAATATTTCAATAATGGAGTAATTATGTCACATGGTATAAACCCCTACATTTCACGAGATGTTGCCACATGATGGCTGGGCAGAGGCCTAGCTCAGAGGTAGCGCTCTGGGCTTCCAACCGCTGGGTCCCGGGTTCGATTCCCGGTCGAGCCTAAGTTGGATGGCTGTTTCATCCTTCGTCTCATTGCCATGGTCTCTGCCTGTCCTAATTAGCCCAATTGGTGCAGAAATACAGGACGTAAAGCCCTAATCACCCACCCACCCCCGCCACATGATGGCTGTGTTCTAAAGGATGTATGAACCAAATTTGACAAAGATCTGAGCGGTCAGAATGATTCCATTGCATTTTACCCGATAGGGTGGTAATTACTCATGGGGCCATTGAAAATGTTCTGACGTCAACCATAAATTGGTGGATATACGATCATTCAGAATAGAGTGGTAGCATTTTACCCCATTGGCAGTAATCACTCCATGGGGTCCTTTTAAGTGTTGCAACATGATGGTGAATAACCAAATATTGTAAAGATCAGATGATTCAGACTAGTTACACCATTTCAACTAATAAGGTAATTATCCTACGTAGTATGCACCCCAATATTTCATAAATAACAATGAAAATGTTGCAACATGATGGCAGTGCTCTAGAAGGTGTGTAAACAAAATTTGGGGAAGATCCGATCATTCAGAATGGTGTTACGTTTTTACCCCAATGGTGGTTTATTGCTCTATGGGGTCATTGAGAATGTTCTGAATCAAATTTGGTCAAAATATGATAATTCAAAATGAAGTTGTAGCATTTTACCTCATGGGGGGGGGGGGGTAATTGCTCCTTGGGGTCATTGCAATATGATGGTTGAGCCCTCAGCAGTGTGAACCACATCGAAAGTGAAGATCTGATCATTCAGACTGAATTTATATAATTTTATGAAACGGGAGTAGTTACCCCAAACCCCAAGTAGTTGATTATCCTGATATGTCAATTGGATGCAACACATCATGTAAGAAACTTTTTTCAGTATCACCCTTTACCCTTTTTCGAGAATTATTTTCACATCGCTAAATCATTGGCACCCTGATATGTAAAGCTAAAGTCCAAAGCGGTAAGTTTTGAGATATTTCATTTGCCTTCTAAGTGACCTGTTGCCTTGACAATTAGGTCAAAATCACTCATTCTGGGTCAAATGAAAGGTCTTATCCTAAGGTACAATCTGACCAAGTTTGGTAAAGAAACTCCGAAAAAAATTGTCTGGCGGAATAATAATAATAATACTTAAAAACAAAAAGGTCTTCACCAATCACGATGGTAATGGTGAAGCCCAATTCTGAAGTCTGTCACAACAAATGTTCTCAATATTTGTTTGGACTTCATTTGAGGTAATATCAAGATTTGGCAGTCCATCTCTAGCCATTGACATTTCACAAACAGTGTTGATACATTCAAATTTGCGGGTGTTTATCAGTCAGATTCCCATACTGTCAATTGACTCTCTCCACAACATCTTACTTGGCCACAGGTTTTTGACCAACCAACCTAACAGACTAATTCTAAGGACCCCAGAAGTAAGTTTCATCAATCCATTTTGTACTTAAGTCCAATTACCTAAACTACAATCCATTTACTTGGCCAAATGTTCATCTTCGGTTGATGGCCAAGCGACCACCATGTGAAGTGTTTTTTTTTAGCTGAGATGAATCAGTGTGATATACCACAGAGCAATGGTTTTATTCACCATCTTGCATTACAAAGCTGAGAAATTGGGGAACTTTTAGTTTGAATTATTTTGGATGTCTTTAATGATGTCATGAATGAAAACTGTCAAGCAACATACATACACATTTAATTCGTACACATCAGGTATACATGTTAATTGAGAATATCAACAAAAATTGAAATGATTAAAAATAAGCGTCTTAATGCAAAAGAATTAATATGACCAAATATGACAGTTTATGAATTACTCAGGAACGTTATGCAGTCCTTCTTTTCTTCATCATGCCAGTTTGTGATGTGGCTGCCTCTTAATTCCACAATAGTTCTGATTGTTATCATGTCACAGGGAGTACATAAATAAATAAGTTCCCTCATATTTGTTTGCCAGTATTTCTTCTGTATTTTTTTGTGTCATTTCATTTGGGGCGGGGGACTAGCTCAGAGGTAGCGCTCTGGGCTTCCAACCGCTGGGTCCCGGGTTCGATACCCGGTCGAGCCTAAGTTGGATGGCTGTTTCATCCTTCGTCTCATTGCCATGGTCTCTGCCCATCCTAATTAGCCCAACTGGTGCAGAAATACAGGATGTAAAGCCCTAATCACCCACCCACCCCGTGTCATTTCATTTATGCACTTAATGTTCTTGCCAAAAAATTTGTGGGGAATTCTCAAGGGCGGGGGCCTAGCTCACAGGTAGCGCTATGGGCTTCCAACCGCTGGGTCCCGGGTTCGATTCCCCGTCGAGCCTAAGTTGGATGGCTGTTTCATCCTTCGTCTCATTGCCATGGTCTCTGCCTGTCCTAATTAGCCCAACTGGTGCAGAAATACAGGACGTAAAGCCCTAATCACACACACACACATGAGTTTAATGGGGGCAAGGCAGGGTATACTTTGTCTTTAACAACTGCATTAGTACTTAAGTTTTTAAGTATCAGCGAACAAAGTTTGAAAAGGGTTTTTGTTATTATCGATGTCCATCCGATGGGCCGACGGGCGGGCGTAACACTTTCGTTTCCGGAGCAGAACTTTAACACTAATGCACTTACCCCAATGAAATTTTGTACAGTAAAACTCCATATGGCCTAGTGGTGCCTTTTGATAGTCAAATTGACATATGTTGGTTATGTGTTACAAAATTTGGAAAATATTTTGGGGGTCTCACAACCATTTTAAAATAGAAAAAATTATAATTATGGTATTTTCACTTTAAAAATTTTATTTTGATATTCATTTCATGCTGATTACATAATAATCGAAAATCAGAAATAAATGCTAAAAATTGTGTTAAATTGTGTTTCTGGAGCACTCTAGCATTAATGCACTTACCCTAACACAATTTCATATATTATTACTCTATATTATGATGGCCCAGGAGTTCACTTCTTGGTGCGAAGGTTCGCCCCCCGACAGTAGAGGTTTCGCCCCCGACAGTTAAACCTTCGCCCCCCGAAAGTTGAGCTGTCGGACTGCGACAGCACCTACTTTCGCACCACGACACCTTCGCCCCACGACACTTTCGCACCACGACAGTGATATTATATCTTTCCCACCATGAAGGTGATAAAAATGTCACATCTACAAGAAACCTTTCAGGTGTGCATTATGTAGGTATACCTATTGCTGGTATCCGATAATTAAACCAGTGTCTAATGGAAGCCCATTCTAATGCGACCATATCTATAGATCTATTTTATCTAGAATACTGGGTAATGCCTTATTAGAGGGTGATGCCTTGTTCCCTGAGTTGTGGTAATATCATATTTCTACAGTCTTTAGTTTTGGTACAATCTTGAGTTGAAAACGATGCAAAATGTGATTTTTATAACTGACAAGATTAGTTGTATTTTGCGTCATTTTCAACTCAACATTGTTCCCAAACTAAACGCTATAGAAATGTGATATTACCACAACTAATAAGAATAAGAGAGCACCTGTCTAATAATGTATCAACCAGTATTCTAGGCAAACAACATCCAGAGATAAGTTCGCCTAAACATAGGCTTCCAGACCGCAAGAGAGGGGACTTGGGCACCCCGCCTGCCCCCCCCCCTCGCCGACTGTTTCTTGTCTTTTAAGCTATTAATACTGCATCTACTGTATTGTTCTTTGCAGTAGTAGATGTATCTGTGATAGGGGCATCTATGGATATAAATACAGCGATGTACGTTCAATATTTATGAAGTTAATTTGCTAAAACCGCCAGTGAGGGGGGCAGGTTAGCAGTTTTGTGGCACGAAACTTTCGTGGTGCGAAATTGGGACTGTTGTGGTACAAAAGTTGAACTGTTGTGGTGCGTAAATTGGGACTGTCGTGGTGCGAAAGTAACTGTCTCCCAACGAAACCACGAGACCGCAAAGTGTACTCCTCGGCCACCATACTATATAGCTTAGCTGTGCACTTTGATAGTCACATTGATATATAAAATATTTAGAGAAAAATGAAAAAACATAAAAATTTCTGTTTCCAGAGCAGGACTCACACACTACTGCACCTACATGCATACAAAATTTAATAACAATATGTCTAAAATAGTGTAGAGTTACTTTTTTGGGGTTTTATGACCATTTATGACAGATTATTTTATATAAAAAGGAAAATATGAAAATTTGGTAACTCTTTCAAACCCTCATATCAATGACTCTATGATCCTTACATCAGTAACATTTTGCCAATGATATATCTAGATTATAGTACTTTCACTTTTAAGTTTAATTTTGACATTTGTTCCATCCTTCTTCTTTTTCTTTTATATCTAGAAAAAATGGTGCTGCTTCCTTCATATTCCTTAGCATCCTATACTTAGCAAGCCGTAAATGTACAATTCATGTGCATACAATTATTAAATATTTGATCATAGTATTGCCATGCTCAACCCATTCAACGGTTTTTGTTTATAATTAGCAATTTCATAATAATTAGTTGCATAATGATCTATATTACTTTCACTTGACTCCAATACTTATTATTCTTTTCTTCATGTACACCTGTAGGGGCGGGGGCCTAGCTCAGAGGTAGCGCTCTGGGCTTCCAACCTCTGGGTCCCGGGTTCGATTCCCCGTCGAGCCTAAGTTGGATGGCTGTTTCATCCTTCGTCTCATTGCCATGGTCTCTGCCTGTCCTAATTAGCCCAACTGGTGCAGAAATACAGGACGTAAAGCCCTAATCACACACACACACATGAGTTTAATGGGGGCAAGGCAGGGTATACTTTGTCTTTAACAACTGCATTAGTACTTAAGTTTTTAAGTATCAGCGAACAAAGTTTGAAAAGGGTTTTTGTTATTATCGATGTCCATCCGATGGGCCGACGGGCGGGCGTAACACTTTCGTTTCCGGAGCAGAACTTTAACACTAATGCACTTACCCCAATGAAATTTTGTACAGTAAAACTCCATATGGCCTAGTGGTGCCTTTTGATAGTCAAATTGACATATGTTGGTTATGTGTTACAAAATTTGGAAAATATTTTGGGGGTCTCACAACCATTTTAAAATAGAAAAAATTATAATTATGGTATTTTCACTTTAAAAATTTTATTTTGATATTCATTTCATGCTGATTACATAATAATCGAAAATCAGAAATAAATGCTAAAAATTGTGTTAAATTGTGTTTCTGGAGCACTCTAGCATTAATGCACTTACCCTAACACAATTTCATATATTATTACTCTATATTATGATGGCCCAGGAGTTCACTTCTTGGTGCGAAGGTTCGCCCCCCGACAGTAGAGGTTTCGCCCCCGACAGTTAAACCTTCGCCCCCCGAAAGTTGAGCTGTCGGACTGCGACAGCACCTACTTTCGCACCACGACACCTTCGCCCCACGACACTTTCGCACCACGACAGTGATATTATATCTTTCCCACCATGAAGGTGATAAAAATGTCACATCTACAAGAAACCTTTCAGGTGTGCATTATGTAGGTATACCTATTGCTGGTATCCGATAATTAAACCAGTGTCTAATGGAAGCCCATTCTAATGCGACCATATCTATAGATCTATTTTATCTAGAATACTGGGTAATGCCTTATTAGAGGGTGATGCCTTGTTCCCTGAGTTGTGGTAATATTATATTTCTACAGTCTTTAGTTTTGGTACAATCTTGAGTTGAAAACGATGCAAAATGTGATTTTTATAACTGACAAGATTAGTTGTATTTTGCGTCATTTTCAACTCAACATTGTTCCCAAACTAAACGCTATAGAAATGTGATATTACCACAACTAATAAGAATAAGAGAGCACCTGTCTAATAATGTATCAACCAGTATTCTAGGCAAACAACATCCAGAGATAAGTTCGCCTAAACATAGGCTTCCAGACCGCAAGAGAGGGGACTTGGGCACCCCGCCTGCCCCCCCCCCCTCGCCGACTGTTTCTTGTCTTTTAAGCTATTAATACTGCATCTACTGTATTGTTCTTTGCAGTAGTAGATGTATCTGTGATAGGGGCATCTATGGATATAAATACAGCGATGTACGTTCAATATTTATGAAGTTAATTTGCTAAAACCGCCAGTGAGGGGGGCAGGTTAGCAGTTTTGTGGCACGAAACTTTCGTGGTGCGAAATTGGGACTGTTGTGGTACAAAAGTTGAACTGTTGTGGTGCGTAAATTGGGACTGTCGTGGTGCGAAAGTAACTGTCTCCCAACGAAACCACGAGACCGCAAAGTGTACTCCTCGGCCACCATACTATATAGCTTAGCTGTGCACTTTGATAGTCACATTGATATATAAAATATTTAGAGAAAAATGAAAAAACATAAAAATTTCTGTTTCCAGAGCAGGACTCACACACTACTGCACCTACATGCATACAAAATTTAATAACAATATGTCTAAAATAGTGTAGAGTTACTTTTTTGGGGTTTTATGACCATTTATGACAGATTATTTTATATAAAAAGGAAAATATGAAAATTTGGTAACTCTTTCAAACCCTCATATCAATGACTCTATGATCCTTACATCAGTAACATTTTGCCAATGATATATCTAGATTATAGTACTTTCACTTTTAAGTTTAATTTTGACATTTGTTCCATCCTTCTTCTTTTTCTTTTATATCTAGAAAAAATGGTGCTGCTTCCTTCATATTCCTTAGCATCCTATACTTAGCAAGCCGTAAATGTACAATTCATGTGCATACAATTATTAAATATTTGATCATAGTATTGCCATGCTCAACCCATTCAACGGTTTTTGTTTATAATTAGCAATTTCATAATAATTAGTTGCATAATGATCTATATTACTTTCACTTGACTCCAATACTTATTATTCTTTTCTTCATGTACACCTGTAGGGGCGGGGGCCTAGCTCAGAGGTAGCGCTCTGGGCTTCCAACCTCTGGGTCCCGGGTTCGATTCCCCGTCGAGCCTAAGTTGGATGGCTGTTTCATCCTTCGTCTCATTGCCATGGTCTCTGCCTGTCCTAATTAGCCCAACTGGTGCAGAAATACAGGACGTAAAGCCCTAATCACACACACACACATGAGTTTAATGGGGGCAAGGCAGGGTATACTTTGTCTTTAACAACTGCATTAGTACTTAAGTTTTTAAGTATCAGCGAACAAAGTTTGAAAAGGGTTTTTGTTATTATCGATGTCCATCCGATGGGCCGACGGGCGGGCGTAACACTTTCGTTTCCGGAGCAGAACTTTAACACTAATGCACTTACCCCAATGAAATTTTGTACAGTAAAACTCCATATGGCCTAGTGGTGCCTTTTGATAGTCAAATTGACATATGTTGGTTATGTGTTACAAAATTTGGAAAATATTTTGGGGGTCTCACAACCATTTTAAAATAGAAAAAATTATAATTATGGTATTTTCACTTTAAAAATTTTATTTTGATATTCATTTCATGCTGATTACATAATAATCGAAAATCAGAAATAAATGCTAAAAATTGTGTTAAATTGTGTTTCTGGAGCACTCTAGCATTAATGCACTTACCCTAACACAATTTCATATATTATTACTCTATATTATGATGGCCCAGGAGTTCACTTCTTGGTGCGAAGGTTCGCCCCCCGACAGTAGAGGTTTCGCCCCCGACAGTTAAACCTTCGCCCCCCGAAAGTTGAGCTGTCGGACTGCGACAGCACCTACTTTCGCACCACGACACCTTCGCCCCACGACACTTTCGCACCACGACAGTGATATTATATCTTTCCCACCATGAAGGTGATAAAAATGTCACATCTACAAGAAACCTTTCAGGTGTGCATTATGTAGGTATACCTATTGCTGGTATCCGATAATTAAACCAGTGTCTAATGGAAGCCCATTCTAATGCGACCATATCTATAGATCTATTTTATCTAGAATACTGGGTAATGCCTTATTAGAGGGTGATGCCTTGTTCCCTGAGTTGTGGTAATATTATATTTCTACAGTCTTTAGTTTTGGTACAATCTTGAGTTGAAAACGATGCAAAATGTGATTTTTATAACTGACAAGATTAGTTGTATTTTGCGTCATTTTCAACTCAACATTGTTCCCAAACTAAACGCTATAGAAATGTGATATTACCACAACTAATAAGAATAAGAGAGCACCTGTCTAATAATGTATCAACCAGTATTCTAGGTAAACAACATCCAGAGATAAGTTCGCCTAAACATAGGCTTCCAGACCGCAAGAGAGGGGACTTGGGCACCCCGCCTGCCCCCCCCCCTCGCCGACTGTTTCTTGTCTTTTAAGCTATTAATACTGCATCTACTGTATTGTTCTTTGCAGTAGTAGATGTATCTGTGATAGGGGCATCTATGGATATAAATACAGCGATGTACGTTCAATATTTATGAAGTTAATTTGCTAAAACCGCCAGTGAGGGGGGCAGGTTAGCAGTTTTGTGGCACGAAACTTTCGTGGTGCGAAATTGGGACTGTTGTGGTACAAAAGTTGAACTGTTGTGGTGCGTAAATTGGGACTGTCGTGGTGCGAAAGTAACTGTCTCCCAACGAAACCACGAGACCGCAAAGTGTACTCCTCGGCCACCATACTATATAGCTTAGCTGTGCACTTTGATAGTCACATTGATATATAAAATATTTAGAGAAAAATGAAAAAACATAAAAATTTCTGTTTCCAGAGCAGGACTCACACACTACTGCACCTACATGCATACAAAATTTAATAACAATATGTCTAAAATAGTGTAGAGTTACTTTTTTGGGGTTTTATGACCATTTATGACAGATTATTTTATATAAAAAGGAAAATATGAAAATTTGGTAACTCTTTCAAACCCTCATATCAATGACTCTATGATCCTTACATCAGTAACATTTTGCCAATGATATATCTAGATTATAGTACTTTCACTTTTAAGTTTAATTTTGACATTTGTTCCATCCTTCTTCTTTTTCTTTTATATCTAGAAAAAATGGTGCTGCTTCCTTCATATTCCTTAGCATCCTATACTTAGCAAGCCGTAAATGTACAATTCATGTGCATACAATTATTAAATATTTGATCATAGTATTGCCATGCTCAACCCATTCAACGGTTTTTGTTTATAATTAGCAATTTCATAATAATTAGTTGCATAATGATCTATATTACTTTCACTTGACTCCAATACTTATTATTCTTTTCTTCATGTACACCTGTAGGGGCGGGGGCCTAGCTCAGAGGTAGCGCTCTGGGCTTCCAACCTCTGGGTCCCGGGTTCGATTCCTGGTCGAGCCTAAGTTGGATGGCTGTTTCATCCTTCGTCTCATTGCCATGGTCTCTGCCTGTCCTAATTAGCCCAACTGGTGCAGAAATACAGGACGTAAAGCCCTAATCACCCACCCACCCATGTACACCTGTAAAGTGGTTGTTTATAAATACTTATTTAAATGCCATAGATTTAATGCAAATTCGCAACCAAAAAATTCAGTAACTGTTGAAGAAATATGGCAATTGATAATATATAGTTTTGTGAGCAAAAAATATTTTGACTGATAAAGGCATTAAAATGGGTGTATTGAGTATCATATGTATGAAATTATATCTAAAATCTTTATGTGGCATACCATTGTTGCTGAATTTCATATATATTCCTTAGGATCATTGCCATAGCCCATAAGGGCGGGGGCCTAGCTCAGAGGTAGCGCTCTGGGCTTCCAACCGCTGGGTCCCGGGTTCGATTCCCGGTTGAGCCTAAGTTGGATGGCTGTTTCATCCTTCGTCTCATTGCCATGGTCTCTGCCTGTCCTAATTAGCCCAATTGGTGCAGAAATACAGGACGTAAAGCCCTAATCACCCACCCACCCCCGCCACATGATGGCTGTGTTCTAAAGGATGTATGAACCAAATTTGACAAAGATCTGAGCGGTCAGAATGATTCCATTGCATTTTACCCGATAGGGTGGTAATTACTCATGGGGCCATTGAAAATGTTCTGACGTCAACCATAAATTGGTGGATATACGATCATTCAGAATAGAGTGGTAGCATTTTACCCCACTGGCAGTAATCACTCCATGGGGTCCTTGAAAGTGTTGCAACATGATGGTGAATAACCAAATATTGTAAAGATCAGATGATTCAGACTAGTTACACCATTTCAACTAATAAGGTAATTATCCTACGTAGTATGCACCCCAATATTTCATAAATAACAATGAAAATGTTGCAACATGATGGCAGTGCTCTAGAAGGTGTGTAAACAAAATTTGGGGAAGATCCGATCATTCAGAATGGTGTTACGTTTTTACCCCAATGGTGGTTTATTGCTCTATGGGGTCATTGAGAATGTTCTGAATCAAATTTGGTCAAAATATGATAATTCAAAATGAAGTTGTAGCATTTTACCTCATGGGGGGGGGGGGTAATTGCTCCTTGGGGTCATTGCAATATGATGGTTGAGCCCTCAACAGTGTGAACCACATCGAAAGTGAAGATCTGATCATTCAGACTGAATTTATATAATTTTATGAAACGGGAGTAGTTACCCCAAACCCCAAGTAGTTGATTATCCTGATATGTCAATTGGATGCAACACATCATGTAAGAAACTTTTTTCAGTATCACCCTTTACCCTTTTCCGAGAATTATTTTCACATCGCTAAATCATTGGCACCCTGATATGTAAAGCTAAAGTCCAAAGCGGTAAGTTTTGAGATATTTCATTTGCCTTCTAAGTGACCTGTTGCCTTGACAATTAGGTCAAAATCACTCATTCTGGGTCAAATGAAAGGTCTTATCCTAAGGTACAATCTGACCAAGTTTGGTAAAGAAACTCCGAAAAAAATTGTCTGGCGGAATAATAATAGCTCAGAGGTAGCGCTGGGTCTTGGGTTCGATTCCCGGTCGAGCCTAAGTTGGATGGCCGTTTCATCCTTCGTCTCATTGCCATGGTCTCTGCCTGTCCTAATTAGCCCAACTGGTGCAGAAATACTGGACGTAAAGCCCTAATCACACACAGTCACAGGACATGAAAAAAAAAAAAAAAAATTGTACAACGATATAGTAAATTGTACAAATGACAGTAAATTGTAAAGTCCAGTTTTATTATGCTTTACTATGCATTAAATACTAATTTATGGATAAGTAGAAATGTCCTTTGGTTGACTAGCATATTTTCAGTCTTGTAGTCTAAACAAGTCCATACACTTCAATCCATTTGTCCTGGCAGAATGCAACTTGGTTGGCTATCCATCCATTTCACCATCAGTTGATCTTGTCCATCATAAGTCTCGAGCTTTCTACCATTACCTATAGGGATTTGTATCTCTGGCATGAGTCCCAGGCATTGTTGCCAGATGGCAACTAGGCTTTTCCAAAAAGTCTTCTTGCAGGGTGGCAATTGGTGATTCTCGTTCTGTATAGCTTACTCTTAATTTTTGTCTTGGATGATCGGGAAGCATTGATCACCCTCAGTGGCTTACAACATCTTGCCTCCAGGCAGGGGCGTCGATTTCTCTTTAAGGGTAGGGGGATGCAGGCCTACTTTGGATGTCCCACCGTAACTTTCCCTCGCTTGTACAAGTGACTGCAGTTAACACGTGGACACTGGCCAAAAAGTGAATTAATGGTGAATCATTGATTACAAGCTATGATAACAAGTGTAAAACTTTACCAAAGCACAAATTTTCCAAAACAAAAGTGTGTGAAAAAAGGTAATTTTTATTGTGAATTTTAGGGGGGATGGATGATTGCATTGATCATCCCCCTTCCCAAAAAGTGGGGGGAATATATCCCCCACATCCCCCCCTGTATCGACGCCCCTGCCTCCAGGCCTGATCTGGTAATCTGTCTGACTCCAGTTATCGACAAGGAACTCTATGAGTTGAGTTTTGTCAGCACTTTCAGTAATGAATGACCTCCAGTATCGAACAACGCTCTCCTGTGAGTCTTCTCTCAAAGTCGTTGATGGAAGTTTCACTATTTGTCAATGACAACGTCAGTTCTTTCACTGGAGGGTGGGGGCCTAGCTCAGTGGTAGTGCACTGGGCTTCCAACCGATGGGTCCCGGGTTCTATAGGGTTCAATTCCTGGTGGAGCCAAAGTTGGATAGCTGTTTCATCCTTCATCTCATTGCCATGGTCTCTGCCTGTCCTAATTAGCCCATCAGGTGCAGAAATACAGGACGTAAAGCCCTAATCACCCACCCACATCGATGCACTGACTTTGTCATTTGCCAACAAAGGCACACACTGTCGCACCTTGTAAAAGTGTGTTAAATCAAGAATAGCTGCCACCTTCTTGATGGGTCATTCTCCCAAAGACTGTCAAAATCGAGTCATTGACTTTCAAAAATAAAATTTATATATAATGATAATAAAATGAAATATTACGCAACTGTGGGTTGTAGTGAGGTTAACAGAGTCATTAGCCATAAATCCCTGAGGGATTTTATTGCTTTTTTTACAATTTTGTATTTTTATCCGTTCTGGAGTTGACATTTGACTGATATGCAAACCTAATGGAAGGAGAGGAAAGATATTTTTTCATAATAACCACACAGAGTAACAGAATGTGACCTAAAAAACATGCATCAAATGTGTTTCCTGCTTCTATCAATTAGATGGCATTTTTGCCATATTTTAAATTCTTTGTTGTTCTGGAGTTGACTTATTGTGTTCTGGAGTTGACAAAGCCTTGTTCCGGAGTTGAAATTTCACTAAAATTGTGCACCCCTTGAACATTTAAATAACCCAATGGTCTACCGAAGTCTTCAAAATGTTTGCCTGAAGCAACAGTATACATCAAAGTTTTCTATTTCACTTTTAGAGTAAATGAATGTGTTGCCAGCATTTGGAATTCTTTTTGTTCCGGAGTTGACAAGTGCTGTTCTGGAGTTGACACTGACTGTAAATTGATGTTTAACAATGAACAATGTAATGCAATTGTCTGTTCACTAAATTTATTTGAAAGTTATTTTCATACATCCATTAAGATCAATGAGAATAAATGCTGAAAAAAGTTCATGAAATTTGAATCAAATTATTTTGCCCCTTTTGTCTCATCACCATCACTCTTGACTTCCTCAAGGTCAGCCAAAAATTCTGTGACTTTGCCTGCAAAAGAAAACACCAGTGATTCAAATATTTTCATTGTTACAATACTATATATTTTGTTTAGTCTTATGTCTGTGATAATGAGAGTATATCGGCCCTATTTACATGCATGTTTTATCGTTATGTCTTTTCAATAATGTAATGATAATAATAATCAGATCATTTATTGCATTCAAAAAAATACAAATGCACATACACCTCATCTCAAAAGAATACTTTTTGGACAATAACTAGGAGCAGATACCTGGTGGCATATATGCCCATGATCAAACATGATAAACCAAATAATTAAGAGATATGCTTTATGTTTTGACATTGTGATATATACACTGTAGTTATATTATACATTGCTCATTTACATACATATATGTACACATACAAACAAATAGTTGTGCAGAGAAAGACTAAAGGTTGTTTTGATTTTCAATATACTAAGTACTACTGTCACAAATGAATGAATAGGCCTATTGCAAGGTATGTAATATTTGTTATCATTTATTCATCACCAAAATAGTTACCTGGATAAGGGAAGTTGTCATAACACACTATCACCCATTTACCAACCAGATCTGGAGAGGGAGTTATGGTAGCATTGGTCAGTTCATCCAGTTCAGTTGGATCCGATTCCAGCCCCTGAAAAATATTTACAAATTAACCAACTATTCTCGGAACATTAATACAAATTTGTGAACCTGAGAACTATGATGAAATTCACCTGTTTTTCATGATCATTTTCTTCTGACAGTAAAAAAATGTTTACTCCAACCAAAGCATTCACATGAATTGGGGTGAGAGCAATAGCAGCTGAGTTTCCTGAACTTCATTGATCCATTTTCGGCAATAAGCTGAAAGTGACAAAAGTATGGTAATAGGCTTTGCAGTAGATATGGCCAAATCAAACAATTGTTTGCACTGTCAAGTTCAAGACAAGCTACCTGATGAATTTTTGTTGTTCCTGGCACACCTCTAACAGTCAAAGGCAATTCATCGTCAACCTCTTCTACTTCATTGGCAGGTGTATAAAACAACTTGACAGTGGACTTTTCACGTGTAATCAGTGCTTCAAAAAGTGCCTTGGCATTTGGTATATCCATGCCTGAAATTAAGCAAGCCAAGTTTCTTGGTACTTTTGACATTTTATGATTATAAAGTTCCAAATATTGGCAACAAATATTCAAATGTAAAAACTATTACCGTTTGCAACCAACTTGTCAGCTGATCTCTTGATCGAGGCTCCTACCCCGTCCGCTGGGGATTTTCCATGGCCTGCTCCACTGAAATTCCAGTGGACTGTCTGGAATTGTGGATTATCCCTCTTGAATACTGTTCCAAGGAGATAGAAGTTTGTCTTATTCTTATACTGGGTGCTGGGCCCATCACTGACGAAGTGGACGTTCTTAACAGCATACTCTTGAGTAATCCAGGTCATAACTGGCTATGTATGTATGAATAGCAGCTGCATCATGTCTGGTACTGTTGCTGATTGTGGCAAAAGCCATTGGTACCACATTGTCATCGACCCATACATAAGCAACACCATCATGAATTGTTACGGTGTCTCGAGAAGCACCAAAATGAATGCTCTGTACTTCTTGGACATATTTCCCAGAATAGTTCTCAGCGAAATCCACATATATAACTGCTTCATTCTGTTGCATTTTAGATTTCAGCTCAGAGATTGCAGATGACTGGTGAATCCAATTGAGAAGGTGTGTGCTGCCAACAGTATCAAACTCTTGTTCGAACTCCTCTCTGAGAGCTTGCAGGGTCGTTGTTCTTGCCTCTTTTTCAGTGACTCTAACATTTTGTGATGGGCCATGTCCATCTCTCCTTTCTTTAGTATCTATCGTCTTATTCACCCTCACTGACCAAGTGACACCTTTTAC
Source organism: Alitta virens (assembly GCA_932294295.1). NCBI lineage: Eukaryota > Metazoa > Annelida > Polychaeta > Phyllodocida > Nereididae > Alitta > Alitta virens. The sequence continues at coordinate 16,767,140 of OW028586.1, read as the reverse complement.
CCAGGTGACATCTTCATTCATGGATAATGTTTTTGGGCAACCTTTGTCACAATGTCCATTCAAACATTGCTGTTTTACTTGTCTGCTCTCTTCACCAAGTGAGCAGTAACTGCTTTCAACAAGTGACCTTAGATTTGCAGTTGGGAGAATCTTATTCTGAAACAGAACTCTTGCCATTGTACTAAGGTTGTCACACCGCTGACAGTTGCAAGTTGCGCGCTCATCAACATGAGGTGATAGCACCCAAAAGGGTCGCAGCTTGCAAAATGTGGAGTAGGATACCTTCAGGTTCTTGTACATTGTGTTGTATTTTTTGTGTAGATCTTTAAGATTTTCAAGAAGATATCTGCGTTGCTTCTTTTGCTTCTGTTTGGTAATTGTGCATTTTTTACCAGATGTTATTCGAGAAACCTCATCTCTTTCAAAGAAATTTTGTACAAATCCTTTCGCTGCATCTGGTAAAATTTTCTTGCTTTGCTTCATGACTTTCAAAGGTCTTACATTAATGCCCAGTTCCCGTTTCATCCAGGATGCCATCTTGTATTTCTTCACGACTTTAGTGGAAATCAAAATTTTCAAAGCACATTTTTTCCATGCTTGTCTCTTTTCTTTGATATCATGTAAGAATGCTTGTTGGAATATAAGTTGACGCTGCACTGTATGCCTGTGTTTAGGATCCCGTAATTCTGAGAGCATTTTTTTGACCCTCTTTCTAGGAGTACCTGCTGTGTTCCCTGCTAGCCTTCTTTTTAGTCGCATTGCTTGCACCTTGTACTTCGTTGCAATTTTTTCCATATTCTTCAATGCTGCCTCAGTTTTCTTAAGTTCTCTCACTGTTTTTGCAGGGCGGGGACCTAGCTCAGAGGAAGCGCTCTGGGCTTCCAACCGCTGGGTCCCGGGTTCGATTCCCGGTCAAGCCTAAGTTGGATGGCTGTTTCATCCTTCGTCTCATTGCCATGGTCTCTGCCTGTCCTAATTAGCCCAACTGGTGCAGAAATACAGGACGTAAAGCCCTAATCACCCACCCACCCACCACGTTTTTTGATCTTTTCCTCAGTTTTCTCTTCCTTCCAGCCTTTTGTTTGGTTGATGGGCCTGGCAGTGGAAGAAGCTCGGGTTGTTCATCGATAGAAGCATCTGGGCTTGTTGGAGGGGTCAAAACATCTTTTCTCCTCTTTTTTCTATCCCGACATTCTTTCTGCAAATTTTTCCATCCTCTGCGCCTTTTTCGCTTTTCTATTTCATTAAGATCTGCAACTAATTTAACCTTTTTTGCTTCTACACGATTTTTCCACCTTTCTCTCTCTTTTTTCTTGTGTTCGTCATATTTTGCAGGGTCATTCCTGATTTTCTCAAAATACATTGCTTTCCTCTCTTTGTTTGTAAGGGCAGCATCAGTGTTTTTTTTCATGGCATAAATGCAAAATCATATGATCTCAGCAAATGAAAATATTTGGTCTAGGATAAATTTTCATATTATACAGTATGTTTCTTTTAAAACATTCAGAAAAAATCTATCACTAGCTATAACAAACAACCTAAAGCCAAAGTGATCTCCACAAAGCTAAACTTATATCTAGCTTCCCCAATACACAATTAATTACACACATATAGCTGTACAATTGTACAATGTGTGCCATCTATTCAAAATAGTAATAAATGGACCCCCACTCAATTCAATAATGCCAGGCAAAGGTAAATTTCTAAAATTGTTCAGCCAACCGATCATCTCATCGGCGTAGCCAGAAATGGGTTAGGGGGGATTTTAACATTACAATATACAGTGTACATTGGGCATTCAAATTTTCCCTTTTAAAAACATTTGTAAAAAATGGGCCAAAGGGGGGGGGAGTTCTGACCCCCATATTCCCCCCCTTGGCTAAGCCCCTGGGTCATCACACCTATTTCATATAATTATAATGTCAACTCCGGATATGTAATGTCAACTCCGGAATTCTATTTATGAGCTGGAGTTGACTGTGCCGGAGTTGACCAAATAATAAATTTTACTTTAAAATGCCCCAGGTGGCAGCAGCTGCAAGTATAAAGACATTCTTATCATGATGCTGCACTTCTGCTGATTCAGTTAACTACTAAATTACGTAAAATTCTCAACAGTTTCATCACCAAATGTACGTTCTGGAGTTGACATGCAATAAAAATACTCTAATGACATGAAATATTCCAGGCATTATCAAATTAAACAGATTAGATATAAAAAATAGCAACTTACCAGAACTTCTGCACACACAATGGCTGCCTCAGATTCTGATGACATCATCAACTTCTAATTACGCGCATTGACACCAGGGGGACAAATGACATATTTGTTCCGGAGTTGACATTGATTTTTCTAACCTAGTTACAGTGACTTAAAATCATATATTTAATATTTGAAATTGAATAGAAAGTTACATGATTTTGCAATACCTGGGAGAATAACCCACACTGCAGAATTAACAGCTATTTACCTTGCCTTAAAGAACATCGAGGACTCAGAATCAGATCGTTATGTTATCTGTTCTGATTCCAAATCTGCTCTTCAAGCAATCCAAAATAAACAATTTGATAACCCTGGGATCTTAGATGTTCTTATTAAGTATTTCTATCTTCACGAATACAAAGACATAGTATTCTGCTGGATTCCTGGACACGCTGGCATTGAAGGGAATGAAAAAGCAGACCTGGCAGCAAAAAGGGCTCTTACAAAAGAGATAACTGATTTTACCATTCCATACACTGATTTTAAAATGACTATAAAATCTTTTATCATGTCTTGCTGGCAAAGACAATGGAATGAATGTAATAACAAGTTGCATTCAATCTTACCTTGCATTCAAAATAAAATACCTGGCAGGTTCAATACTCGCAAAGATCAAGGAATATATCACAGATGCCTTGTCGGTCTTTTAAGACTTACACATTTACACCTTTTAGTCAATGAACCGGCACCGGTATGCCAGAGTTGTCGGTGCCCCCTAACAATCAAACATATTTTAATAGATTGCAGCCACTTACAACGCTTTAGAAGACCTTTGTTTCAAGCTAATACCTTACAACATCTCTTTACCAGATATCCAACCCAGACAATTATTGATTTTTTATATACTTCTGGTTTCTACTACCAAATATAGATAATCAATCTTAACCTAGAGAGCCTCTACATAGCCCACTCAGGTGCTGATGAGGCGTTAAACAATAACTCACACACACAAACACACACCTAGCCTTAAAGATCATAGAAGACTCAAATCGTTATGTTATCTGTTCTGATTCCAAATCTACTCTCCAAGCAATCCAAAATAAACAACTTGATAACCCTGGGATCTTAGATGTTCTTATTAAGTATTTCCATCATCACAAGTACAAAGATATTGTTTTTGTTGGATTTCTGGACATGCGGGCATTCAAGGGAATGAAAAAGCAGACCTGGCAGCAAAAAGGGCTCTTACAAAAGAGATAACTGATTACACTATTCCATACACTGATTTTAAAATGACTATAAAATCTTTTATCATTTCTTGCTGGCAAAGACTATGGAATGAATGTATTAACAATAAGTTGCATTCAGTTTTACCTTGTGTTCAAAATAAAATACCAAGCAGGTTCAATGCTTGCAAAGATCAAGGAATATATCACAGATGCCTTATAGGACATTCAAGACTTATGCATTTGCATCTTCTAGTCAATGAACTGGCACCAGTATGCCAGAATTGTCAGTGCCCCCGAATTTTTACATGCTTCTGGTTTCTACTCCTTCATCTGATTGCCATGGTCTCTGCTTGTCCTAGTTAGCCCAACTGGTGCAGAAATACAGGACGTAAAGCTCTAATCCCACACACACACGCGCGCACACACACACACACACACGTTTCTACTATAAAATATAGATAATTAATTTTAACCTAGATAGCCTACATAGCCCAATCAGGTGCTGATGAGGCTTTAAACAATAAAATAACACACACACTATTTAAGAACCAAGGACAGTAGGCTGTAGTCCTCTCAGTTCTCTTAGACATAACATCGTATCACTGAAGCTGTATAACACTTTATTATTGATGGTATCACCAATTATTGATGGTATCACCAATTATTGATGGTTTCACCAATTATCAAGGTATCTGGTGATATATGTAAGCCGATTATTAGCTATAGAAGTGGACAGAAGCAGCTGGCTTTAGCATGTGTAGACCACAGCCTGGTACAGGTCGCTACAGACAGCTAGAGTTGACCATATTTTATGAAACTAACTGTAAGTGGCCAGTAATACCACTAAGCACACTACCATGTAATTGCAAGATTAAGATGCAATTATGATGCTGAATAGGGCAGATCATTGCACCAGTTATGACATGGAACATTTTGACATAGCTGCTATTTGGGATTCGCTGAGGGTTTAGCTGCAGCGCAGACTATTTTATTAATATTTTTCAAAAGTGAAATAAAGGGAAGAGTTCAATGATGTGCAGTATGAAACACAGCCTACTCTTACCTGTACACTGTGTACATATTCTCATTGTGGCTGTAACGGCTTCAGCTTTGTGCAGTCATAATTCATGAGGACAATGCCATTTGGTGTCTACAGGATTTATTCATGTTTCATGTTAGACCATCTGACGCAATTATTCATGTTTCATGTTCATAGTACATCCAATTGTCTAGTTATCCGTAACACTGGAAAGCTTGAAAACAAGGGTAAATACAAATTCTTTCCAGGTACATATATAATTACAACAAATGAAAATACCATTAATCAAAGTGAAATCAATTACCTTTTGTTTGACAAAGGTTTCTTTTTCTGAATGTGGGATGTCTTTAAATTTGCTACAATTTTCAAGATCATGAGCCCTTTGCTGACAAAATAAGCAAGGATTTTGGACTGTGTTAAGAGATTTACCATTTGAAGAACCACCAGTCTGGGTTTTGAATTTCATATTATTTGATTTGTACAGAGCAGTGACTGGGTCACATGCTATGTCGGCTTCAATGCAAACAAATTCAGCAAATTTTGGAAACCTTTGTTTCTGTTCTTTGACCTTGTAAACCTCTCTAGACCACCTTGCAATTAACCAATCAGGCAATTTTGAGGCCATCACACGATTTTGTATATCATCATCAAGGACCTTAAGACTAATATTTGTTCTTGATGCCACATCACATTGCCTTAGGAAATCAGAAAATTTACGAAGGGCTGATGCATCACGACCAGCAATTTTTGGCCAAGAATCCAACTTTGTTTTGAAAGCACAAGCAATTGTAAATGGATCACCAAAACGCTTATCTATCAGGTCAAAAGCTTCCTGATATGAGTCAGGTGTAGGGACTAGCAAGAAACTATCTACACATTCCTTTGCTTTCCCACCCAACTATCTTTTTAGATAGTGAACACGCTGGTCTGGAGGGGTACTGTGGTTACCAATTAAAGCACTGAAAGCACTTTTCCAAGCTGGATAGCCCAGTGGATCGCCTAAGAAAACCCCAGGTTCAGGAATGGGCAATCTTGTGACATTTACAAATTCACCAAAGAATTTCAACAGCTGACCCACCGGATCAAATGATTTATCTTTATAACCAACTGGTTCTGTGCGAACCAGTTGATCAACATAGCTGTCACTATGCCTAACTGGATCACTATTCAACTGACTGTGACTCACAGGATCAGCCAAGGGATCATTAACACAAACAGAGGATCTTCTGTTGTTCACAGCACTCTTGGGAACAAACACTGAAGCCTTGTGATTCAACTGTGATACACTCTGATTATTTGAAGAAACTTCAACACACAATGAATCAGTTTGTGAAACAGGGTTAACTTGACTTGTAAGAATTGGTGGTTTTTGATCTTGATCACATTTCAAGTTACCTTGAGCACCTTTAAGGCGTTTTTGAGTACCTTTATTACTTAAAGTGTCTCGTTGATCACAAATTGCTTGCATTCTGGCTTTTTCAACCTCAAGATCTCTCATCATGCATATTTTTTCTAGCTGGGATTTCTGTTCAGTTTCTTGATCGAAGAATTTTAGCTTTGCTTCTAAGGCAGCTGCATTGGCTGCAGCTTCAGCTCATAAACTAGCAACAGAGCTACGTCCTGATTTACCAGACTTAGAAGTATGGGTACCAGAAGACCTACTGGATCTACTACTCCTAGAACTTTTACTTTTTGACCCATGTGAACTCTGGTGGTCACTCTGTGATTTTTCACTGCGAGAAGTTCTACTTTTAGGATGTTTAGACCCATGCACACTCCGCTGATCACTGTTTTCTAACAACCTGATAACTTGAGTTAAATCATACAAGACAGCTCTATTTTCAGCCTCATGATTTAGCAATTCATCAAAATAAGTAATGTGCTTCTCTGGAGCCAAATGAGAAACTTCATGAAAGTTATCAGAAACTTTTAGTATTGCATTTTCACAAACACCTCGCAGTTGTATGAGCTGTTTGTGATCTCTGTTGGGTCGTGATAGAACATCACGGCAGTTCTTATGTAAGTTCCTCAAATCTTTTACAGACCCACGAAAATTCTCAATTGCTCGCTGTATCTGGTATTCTAGACCCTTTTCTGTAAATGTTTTTGATCTTTCACTTCTTCTAAGACCTGCTTTAGCTTCCTCCAAATCAAATTCTGACTCACCCAGTGGTTGTTTTGTCGCAGCTGATAAGTCCTCGATTTTTCTGTGATTTTGCCTGCAAACCAGTTCCAAGGTTGGCCGTTTCCTCAGTAAGAGTTTCTGGTGATACGAGATTGGCTTTTTCCTCGGTGCCAATGCCAGGTGATACAGATGTTGAAGCGGACTCTTCGAGGTTATCAGGGCTGACTTCACCATCTTCTGGAGGCAACTCTTGATGATCGGCAGACTCAGGGAGATCAGTCTTTTCTGGCTTTTTTTCATTGGTCGTGCTCATGTTTCAAGATTCAAGGATGTTTCAGGACTTCAGTGTAGGTTCAGGTGCACAAGTTTCCACAAGTAGAGTGCCAAAAGTGTTACTGGTCTAACATGAAACATGAATAAATCCTGTAGACACCAAATGGCATTGTCCTCATGAATTATGACTGCACAAAGCTGAAGCCGTTACAGTAACACTTTTGCTGGCATACATAAGTCTTCATAAATCAAAGTAGTTCTGTTCTGCACAATAACTTAAGCAGTAATGAATGCCCAGGAAAAGGATATGGCAAACACAGAAAACAGAAACAAAAACTGAGAAACTGTAAAACGGTGAATTGGTACAACAAACACAAATGTATGGAGAGTTACAAGCTGTGAATCATTAATTGTCGATGAGGCCACCAGATGGCCATAACAGTGGCAGTATGGTGTTGTATGTATCTTTCAACAACTTTCAACTAAAGCCATTTGGTTTTTGTGGGTATATGATGCCTGGGTATTTGTTGCACTCTGATGGTATCTATGTCATGCTTCATTTGCTGTATTAAGGATTAGCTTGTTACCATAACATTTTCTGGCCATTTCATCGTCATCCTCGGCCTACGAATTCTTCAACACTTCTCTCAAAGGGGAACCCCAGCGTTGTGACTGCATAACTTCTTCAGTTTTCATCCAAAATTCGGTTGTCCACAAAGCTCGAGATCTCATCTTGCTCTATAGCTTTGTGTTGCAGACTGAGGGTCACATGATTAACGCTGAGGGCTCTTGCATGTGTTGCATGCTGTTTTACTGATTAATTTTTAATGATTGGAGGATTGAGTTAGAGAAGCTGAACTTTAGATGTCGTGTTGAGAAGAAAAATATCTGAACTGCGGATGTTTGAAATGTCCTGTCATAAAATTAATAGATGGAGTTTTGCGCTATGCGTTCCAGTTAACTAATAAATAATGTACAGCCAGGCATCTAAGCCTCTCACAGGGTTTGTCTTCCAAGCAAAAATTAGTATTTTGTGACCAAAGCTGTAAACTTCGCAGTTAATATCTTTGTAGATTTATGGGGGCATGACATTTGTGGACTCTACTAATACATGGAATATTATGACAGCAGCTAAGAATTAAAGTTAAAAACAGAGCTTTTTCATAGCTAAACACTTTTTCTATTTGGTGATCAATTGAATTTTGACATTAATGACAATGTTATGGCTTTTGTTTTCTAGGTATTTCGTAAGCTCTTTAAAATTATTACTGACTCATTATAACAGACTTAAACCAACATGTGACCGCAACTGGGGGCAGATATCCACTGCATTAAGTAGCAGCTATGGCAGAACCAAGCCTCTTGATGTTATTTCTACTTCTTCTAATCATTTTCTTGTTGAAGGACATAAGTGGATCTCTTGCCCTACCCAAAGGTAAGTTTTATGTTAACATTTTTTAAATATTCCTGCAAATTGATAATAAACTCAAACTATCACAGTGGCTTCACCACCTAAAATCCTTCTCAGTGTCATTAAGTCCTCTGACTATGACCCCAGGCTCATTGAGAATATCACAATACACCATATTTTGTGTCGATCAGATGATTTAGACAGAAATTATAATATTTCAATAATGGAGTAATTATGTCACATGGTATAAACCCCTACATTTCACGAGATGTTGCCACATGATGGCTGGGCAGAGGCCTAGCTCAGAGGTAGCGCTCTGGGCTTCCAACCGCTGGGTCCCGGGTTCGATTCCCGGTCGAGCCTAAGTTGGATGGCTGTTTCATCCTTCGTCTCATTGCCATGGTCTCTGCCTGTCCTAATTAGCCCAATTGGTGCAGAAATACAGGACGTAAAGCCCTAATCACCCACCCACCCCCGCCACATGATGGCTGTGTTCTAAAGGATGTATGAACCAAATTTGACAAAGATCTAAGCGGTCATAATGATTCCATTGCATTTTACCCGATAGGGTGGTAATTACTCATGGGGCCATTGAAAATGTTCTGACGTCAACCATAAATTGGTGGATATACGATCATTCAGAATAGAGTGGTAGCATTTTACCCCACTGGCAGTAATCACTCCATGGGGTCCTTGAAAGTGTTGCAACATGATGGTGAATAACCAAATATTGTAAAGATCAGATGATTCAGACTAGTTACACCATTTCAACTAATAAGGTAATTATCCTACGTAGTATGCACCCCAATATTTCATAAATAACAATGAAAATGTTGCAACATGATGGCAGTGCTCTAGAAGGTGTGTAAACAAAATTTGGGGAAGATCCGATCATTCAGAATGGTGTTACGTTTTTACCCCAATGGTGGTTTATTGCTCTATGGGGTCATTGAGAATGTTCTGAATCAAATTTGGTCAAAATATGATAATTCAAAATGAAGTTGTAGCATTTTACCTCATGGGGGGGGGGGGGGGTAATTGCTCCTTGGGGTCATTGCAATATGATGGTTGAGCCCTCAACAGTGTGAACCACATCGAAAGTGAAGATCTGATCATTCAGACTGAATTTATATAATTTTATGAAACGGGAGTAGTTACCCCAAACCCCAAGTAGTTGATTATCCTGATATGTCAATTGGATGCAACACATCATGTAAGAAACTTTTTTCAGTATCACCCTTTACCCTTTTCCGAGAATTATTTTCACATCGCTAAATCATTGGCACCCTGATATGTAAAGCTAAAGTCCAAAGCGGTAAGTTTTGAGATATTTCATTTGCCTTCTAAGTGACCTGTTGCCTTGACAATTAGGTCAAAATCACTCATTCTGGGTCAAATGAAAGGTCTTATCCTAAGGTACAATCTGACCAAGTTTGGTAAAGAAACTCCGAAAAAAATTGTCTGGCGGAATAATAATAATAATACTTAAAAACAAAAAGGTCTTCACCAATCACGATGGTAATGGTGAAGCCCAATTCTGAAGTCTGTCACAACAAATGTTCTCAATATTTGTTTGGACTTCATTTGAGGTAATATCAAGATTTGGCAGTCCATCTCTAGCCATTGACATTTCACAAACAGTGTTGATACATTCAAATTTGCGGGTGTTTATCAGTCAGATTCCCATACTGTCAATTGACTCTCTCCACAACATCTTACTTGGCCACAGGTTTTTGACCAACCAACCTAACAGACTAATTCTAAGGACCCCAGAAGTAAGTTTCATCAATCCATTTTGTACTTAAGTCCAATTACCTAAACTACAATCCATTTACTTGGCCAAATGTTCATCTTCGGTTGATGGCCAAGCGACCACCATGTGAAGTGTTTTTTTTTAGCTGAGATGAATCAGTGTGATATACCACAGAGCAATGGTTTTATTCACCATCTTGCATTACAAAGCTGAGAAATTGGGGAACTTTTAGTTTGAATTATTTTGGATGTCTTTAATGATGTCATGAATGAAAACTGTGTCAAGCAACATACATACACATTTAATTCGTACACATCAGGTATACATGTTAATTGAGAATATCAACAAAAATTGAAATGATTAAAAATAAGCGTCTTAATGCAAAAGAATTAATATGACCAAATATGACAGTTTATGAATTACTCAGGAACGTTATGCAGTCCTTCTTTTCTTCATCATGCCAGTTTGTGATGTGGCTGCCTCTTAATTCCACAATAGTTCTGATTGTTATCATGTCACAGGGAGTACATAAATAAATAAGTTCCCTCATATTTGTTTGCCAGTATTTCTTCTGTATTTTTTGTGTCATTTCATTTATGCACTTAATGTTCTTGCCAAAAAATTTGTGGGGAATTCTCAAGGGCGGGGGCCTAGCTCACAGGTAGCGCTATGGGCTTCCAACCGCTGGGTCCCGGGTTCGATTCCCCGTCGAGCCTAAGTTGGATGGCTGTTTCATCCTTCGTCTCATTGCCATGGTCTCTGCCTGTCCTAATTAGCCCAACTGGTGCAGAAATACAGGACGTAAAGCCCTAATCACACACACACACATGAGTTTAATGGGGGCAAGGCAGGGTATACTTTGTCTTTAACAACTGCATTAGTACTTAAGTTTTTAAGTATCAGCGAACAAAGTTTGAAAAGGGTTTTTGTTATTATCGATGTCCATCCGATGGGCCGACGGGCGGGCGTAACACTTTCGTTTCCGGAGCAGAACTTTAACACTAATGCACTTACCCCAATGAAATTTTGTACAGTAAAACTCCATATGGCCTAGTGGTGCCTTTTGATAGTCAAATTGACATATGTTGGTTATGTGTTACAAAATTTGGAAAATATTTTGGGGGTCTCACAACCATTTTAAAATAGAAAAAATTATAATTATGGTATTTTCACTTTAAAAATTTTATTTTGATATTCATTTCATGCTGATTACATAATAATCGAAAATCAGAAATAAATGCTAAAAATTGTGTTAAATTGTGTTTCTGGAGCACTCTAGCATTAATGCACTTACCCTAACACAATTTCATATATTATTACTCTATATTATGATGGCCCAGGAGTTCACTTCTTGGTGCGAAGGTTCGCCCCCCGACAGTAGAGGTTTCGCCCCCGACAGTTAAACCTTCGCCCCCCGAAAGTTGAGCTGTCGGACTGCGACAGCACCTACTTTCGCACCACGACACCTTCGCCCCACGACACTTTCGCACCACGACAGTGATATTATATCTTTCCCACCATGAAGGTGATAAAAATGTCACATCTACAAGAAACCTTTCAGGTGTGCATTATGTAGGTATACCTATTGCTGGTATCCGATAATTAAACCAGTGTCTAATGGAAGCCCATTCTAATGCGACCATATCTATAGATCTATTTTATCTAGAATACTGGGTAATGCCTTATTAGAGGGTGATGCCTTGTTCCCTGAGTTGTGGTAATATCATATTTCTACAGTCTTTAGTTTTGGTACAATCTTGAGTTGAAAACGATGCAAAATGTGATTTTTATAACTGACAAGATTAGTTGTATTTTGCGTCATTTTCAACTCAACATTGTTCCCAAACTAAACGCTATAGAAATGTGATATTACCACAACTAATAAGAATAAGAGAGCACCTGTCTAATAATGTATCAACCAGTATTCTAGGCAAACAACATCCAGAGATAAGTTCGCCTAAACATAGGCTTCCAGACCGCAAGAGAGGGGACTTGGGCACCCCGCCTGCCCCCCCCCCCTCGCCGACTGTTTCTTGTCTTTTAAGCTATTAATACTGCATCTACTGTATTGTTCTTTGCAGTAGTAGATGTATCTGTGATAGGGGCATCTATGGATATAAATACAGCGATGTACGTTCAATATTTATGAAGTTAATTTGCTAAAACCGCCAGTGAGGGGGGCAGGTTAGCAGTTTTGTGGCACGAAACTTTCGTGGTGCGAAATTGGGACTGTTGTGGTACAAAAGTTGAACTGTTGTGGTGCGTAAATTGGGACTGTCGTGGTGCGAAAGTAACTGTCTCCCAACGAAACCACGAGACCGCAAAGTGTACTCCTCGGCCACCATACTATATAGCTTAGCTGTGCACTTTGATAGTCACATTGATATATAAAATATTTAGAGAAAAATGAAAAAACATAAAAATTTCTGTTTCCAGAGCAGGACTCACACACTACTGCACCTACATGCATACAAAATTTAATAACAATATGTCTAAAATAGTGTAGAGTTACTTTTTTGGGGTTTTATGACCATTTATGACAGATTATTTTATATAAAAAGGAAAATATGAAAATTTGGTAACTCTTTCAAACCCTCATATCAATGACTCTATGATCCTTACATCAGTAACATTTTGCCAATGATATATCTAGATTATAGTACTTTCACTTTTAAGTTTAATTTTGACATTTGTTCCATCCTTCTTCTTTTTCTTTTATATCTAGAAAAAATGGTGCTGCTTCCTTCATATTCCTTAGCATCCTATACTTAGCAAGCCGTAAATGTACAATTCATGTGCATACAATTATTAAATATTTGATCATAGTATTGCCATGCTCAACCCATTCAACGGTTTTTGTTTATAATTAGCAATTTCATAATAATTAGTTGCATAATGATCTATATTACTTTCACTTGACTCCAATACTTATTATTCTTTTCTTCATGTACACCTGTAGGGGCGGGGGCCTAGCTCAGAGGTAGCGCTCTGGGCTTCCAACCTCTGGGTCCCGGGTTCGATTCCCCGTCGAGCCTAAGTTGGATGGCTGTTTCATCCTTCGTCTCATTGCCATGGTCTCTGCCTGTCCTAATTAGCCCAACTGGTGCAGAAATACAGGACGTAAAGCCCTAATCACACACACACACATGAGTTTAATGGGGGCAAGGCAGGGTATACTTTGTCTTTAACAACTGCATTAGTACTTAAGTTTTTAAGTATCAGCGAACAAAGTTTGAAAAGGGTTTTTGTTATTATCGATGTCCATCCGATGGGCCGACGGGCGGGCGTAACACTTTCGTTTCCGGAGCAGAACTTTAACACTAATGCACTTACCCCAATGAAATTTTGTACAGTAAAACTCCATATGGCCTAGTGGTGCCTTTTGATAGTCAAATTGACATATGTTGGTTATGTGTTACAAAATTTGGAAAATATTTTGGGGGTCTCACAACCATTTTAAAATAGAAAAAATTATAATTATGTTATTTTCACTTTAAAAATTTTATTTTGATATTCATTTCATGCTGATTACATAATAATCGAAAATCAGAAATAAATGCTAAAAATTGTGTTAAATTGTGTTTCTGGAGCACTCTAGCATTAATGCACTTACCCTAACACAATTTCATATATTATTACTCTATATTATGATGGCCCAGGAGTTCACTTCTTGGTGCGAAGGTTCGCCCCCCGACAGTAGAGGTTTCGCCCCCGACAGTTAAACCTTCGCCCCCCGAAAGTTGAGCTGTCGGACTGCGACAGCACCTACTTTCGCACCACGACACCTTCGCCCCACGACACTTTCGCACCACGACAGTGATATTATATCTTTCCCACCATGAAGGTGATAAAAATGTCACATCTACAAGAAACCTTTCAGGTGTGCATTATGTAGGTATACCTATTGCTGGTATCCGATAATTAAACCAGTGTCTAATGGAAGCCCATTCTAATGCGACCATATCTATAGATCTATTTTATCTAGAATACTGGGTAATGCCTTATTAGAGGGTGATGCCTTGTTCCCTGAGTTGTGGTAATATCATATTTCTACAGTCTTTAGTTTTGGTACAATCTTGAGTTGAAAACGATGCAAAATGTGATTTTTATAACTGACAAGATTAGTTGTATTTTGCGTCATTTTCAACTCAACATTGTTCCCAAACTAAACGCTATAGAAATGTGATATTACCACAACTAATAAGAATAAGAGAGCACCTGTCTAATAATGTATCAACCAGTATTCTAGGCAAACAACATCCAGAGATAAGTTCGCCTAAACATAGGCTTCCAGACCGCAAGAGAGGGGACTTGGGCACCCCGCCTGCCCCCCCCCTCGCCGACTGTTTCTTGTCTTTTAAGCTATTAATACTGCATCTACTGTATTGTTCTTTGCAGTAGTAGATGTATCTGTGATAGGGGCATCTATGGATATAAATACAGCGATGTACGTTCAATATTTATGAAGTTAATTTGCTAAAACCGCCAGTGAGGGGGGCAGGTTAGCAGTTTTGTGGCACGAAACTTTCGTGGTGCGAAATTGGGACTGTTGTGGTACAAAAGTTGAACTGTTGTGGTGCGTAAATTGGGACTGTCGTGGTGCGAAAGTAACTGTCTCCCAACGAAACCACGAGACCGCAAAGTGTACTCCTCGGCCACCATACTATATAGCTTAGCTGTGCACTTTGATAGTCACATTGATATATAAAATATTTAGAGAAAAATGAAAAAACATAAAAATTTCTGTTTCCAGAGCAGGACTCACACACTACTGCACCTACATGCATACAAAATTTAATAACAATATGTCTAAAATAGTGTAGAGTTACTTTTTTGGGGTTTTATGACCATTTATGACAGATTATTTTATATAAAAAGGAAAATATGAAAATTTGGTAACTCTTTCAAACCCTCATATCAATGACTCTATGATCCTTACATCAGTAACATTTTGCCAATGATATATCTAGATTATAGTACTTTCACTTTTAAGTTTAATTTTGACATTTGTTCCATCCTTCTTCTTTTTCTTTTATATCTAGAAAAAATGGTGCTGCTTCCTTCATATTCCTTAGCATCCTATACTTAGCAAGCCGTAAATGTACAATTCATGTGCATACAATTATTAAATATTTGATCATAGTATTGCCATGCTCAACCCATTCAACGGTTTTTGTTTATAATTAGCAATTTCATAATAATTAGTTGCATAATGATCTATATTACTTTCACTTGACTCCAATACTTATTATTCTTTTCTTCATGTACACCTGTAGGGGCGGGGGCCTAGCTCAGAGGTAGCGCTCTGGGCTTCCAACCTCTGGGTCCCGGGTTCGATTCCCCGTCGAGCCTAAGTTGGATGGCTGTTTCATCCTTCGTCTCATTGCCATGGTCTCTGCCTGTCCTAATTAGCCCAACTGGTGCAGAAATACAGGACGTAAAGCCCTAATCACACACACACACATGAGTTTAATGGGGGCAAGGCAGGGTATACTTTGTCTTTAACAACTGCATTAGTACTTAAGTTTTTAAGTATCAGCGAACAAAGTTTGAAAAGGGTTTTTGTTATTATCGATGTCCATCCGATGGGCCGACGGGCGGGCGTAACACTTTCGTTTCCGGAGCAGAACTTTAACACTAATGCACTTACCCCAATGAAATTTTGTACAGTAAAACTCCATATGGCCTAGTGGTGCCTTTTGATAGTCAAATTGACATATGTTGGTTATGTGTTACAAAATTTGGAAAATATTTTGGGGGTCTCACAACCATTTTAAAATAGAAAAAATTATAATTATGTTATTTTCACTTTAAAAATTTTATTTTGATATTCATTTCATGCTGATTACATAATAATCGAAAATCAGAAATAAATGCTAAAAATTGTGTTAAATTGTGTTTCTGGAGCACTCTAGCATTAATGCACTTACCCTAACACAATTTCATATATTATTACTCTATATTATGATGGCCCAGGAGTTCACTTCTTGGTGCGAAGGTTCGCCCCCCGACAGTAGAGGTTTCGCCCCCGACAGTTAAACCTTCGCCCCCCGAAAGTTGAGCTGTCGGACTGCGACAGCACCTACTTTCGCACCACGACACCTTCGCCCCACGACACTTTCGCACCACGACAGTGATATTATATCTTTCCCACCATGAAGGTGATAAAAATGTCACATCTACAAGAAACCTTTCAGGTGTGCATTATGTAGGTATACCTATTGCTGGTATCCGATAATTAAACCAGTGTCTAATGGAAGCCCATTCTAATGCGACCATATCTATAGATCTATTTTATCTAGAATACTGGGTAATGCCTTATTAGAGGGTGATGCCTTGTTCCCTGAGTTGTGGTAATATCATATTTCTACAGTCTTTAGTTTTGGTACAATCTTGAGTTGAAAACGATGCAAAATGTGATTTTTATAACTGACAAGATTAGTTGTATTTTGCGTCATTTTCAACTCAACATTGTTCCCAAACTAAACGCTATAGAAATGTGATATTACCACAACTAATAAGAATAAGAGAGCACCTGTCTAATAATGTATCAACCAGTATTCTAGGCAAACAACATCCAGAGATAAGTTCGCCTAAACATAGGCTTCCAGACCGCAAGAGAGGGGACTTGGGCACCCCGCCTGCCCCCCCCCTCGCCGACTGTTTCTTGTCTTTTAAGCTATTAATACTGCATCTACTGTATTGTTCTTTGCAGTAGTAGATGTATCTGTGATAGGGGCATCTATGGATATAAATACAGCGATGTACGTTCAATATTTATGAAGTTAATTTGCTAAAACCGCCAGTGAGGGGGGCAGGTTAGCAGTTTTGTGGCACGAAACTTTCGTGGTGCGAAATTGGGACTGTTGTGGTACAAAAGTTGAACTGTTGTGGTGCGTAAATTGGGACTGTCGTGGTGCGAAAGTAACTGTCTCCCAACGAAACCACGAGACCGCAAAGTGTACTCCTCGGCCACCATACTATATAGCTTAGCTGTGCACTTTGATAGTCACATTGATATATAAAATATTTAGAGAAAAATGAAAAAACATAAAAATTTCTGTTTCCAGAGCAGGACTCATACACTACTGCACCTACATGCATACAAAATTTAATAACAATATGTCTAAAATAGTGTAGAGTTACTTTTTTGGGGTTTTATGACCATTTATGACAGATTATTTTATATAAAAAGGAAAATATGAAAATTTGGTAACTCTTTCAAACCCTCATATCAATGACTCTATGATCCTTACATCAGTAACATTTTGCCAATGATATATCTAGATTATAGTACTTTCACTTTTAAGTTTAATTTTGACATTTGTTCCATCCTTCTTCTTTTTCTTTTATATCTAGAAAAAATGGTGCTGCTTCCTTCATATTCCTTAGCATCCTATACTTAGCAAGCCGTAAATGTACAATTCATGTGCATACAATTATTAAATATTTGATCATAGTATTGCCATGCTCAACCCATTCAACGGTTTTTGTTTATAATTAGCAATTTCATAATAATTAGTTGCATAATGATCTATATTACTTTCACTTGACTCCAATACTTATTATTCTTTTCTTCATGTACACCTGTAGGGGCGGGGGCCTAGCTCAGAGGTAGCGCTCTGGGCTTCCAACCTCTGGGTCCCGGGTTCGATTCCTGGTCGAGCCTAAGTTGGATGGCTGTTTCATCCTTCGTCTCATTGCCATGGTCTCTGCCTGTCCTAATTAGCCCAACTGGTGCAGAAATACAGGACGTAAAGCCCTAATCACCCACCCACCCATGTACACCTGTAAAGTGGTTGTTTATAAATACTTATTTAAATGCCATAGATTTAATGCAAATTCGCAACCAAAAAATTCAGTAACTGTTGAAGAAATATGGCAATTGATAATATATAGTTTTGTGAGCAAAAAATATTTTGACTGATAAAGGCATTAAAATGGGTGTATTGAGTATCATATGTATGAAATTATATCTAAAATCTTTATGTGGCATACCATTGTTGCTGAATTTCATATATATTCCTTAGGATCATTGCCATAGCCCATAAGGGCGGGGGCCTAGCTCAGAGGTAGCGCTCTGGGCTTCCAACCGCTGGGTCCCGGGTTCGATTCCCGGTTGAGCCTAAGTTGGATGGCTGTTTCATCCTTCGTCTCATTGCCATGGTCTCTGCCTGTCCTAATTAGCCCAATTGGTGCAGAAATACAGGACGTAAAGCCCTAATCACCCACCCACCCCCGCCACATGATGGCTGTGTTCTAAAGGATGTATGAACCAAATTTGACAAAGATCTGAGCGGTCAGAATGATTCCATTGCATTTTACCCGATAGGGTGGTAATTACTCATGGGGCCATTGAAAATGTTCTGACGTCAACCATAAATTGGTGGATATACGATCATTCAGAATAGAGTGGTAGCATTTTACCCCACTGGCAGTAATCACTCCATGGGGTCCTTGAAAGTGTTGCAACATGATGGTGAATAACCAAATATTGTAAAGATCAGATGATTCAGACTAGTTACACCATTTCAACTAATAAGGTAATTATCCTACGTAGTATGCACCCCAATATTTCATAAATAACAATGAAAATGTTGCAACATGATGGCAGTGCTCTAGAAGGTGTGTAAACAAAATTTGGGGAAGATCCGATCATTCAGAATGGTGTTACGTTTTTACCCCAATGGTGGTTTATTGCTCTATGGGGTCATTGAGAATGTTCTG
The DNA here is from genome assembly GCA_932294295.1 of Alitta virens. Taxonomy (NCBI): domain Eukaryota; kingdom Metazoa; phylum Annelida; class Polychaeta; order Phyllodocida; family Nereididae; genus Alitta; species Alitta virens. The sequence continues at coordinate 16,748,380 of OW028586.1, read as the reverse complement.
AATCAAATTTGGTCAAAATATGATAATTCAAAATGAAGTTGTAGCATTTTACCTCATGGGGGGGGGGGGGGGGTAATTGCTCCTTGGGGTCATTGCAATATGATGGTTGAGCCCTCAACAGTGTGAACCACATCGAAAGTGAAGATCTGATCATTCAGACTGAATTTATATAATTTTATGAAACGGGAGTAGTTACCCCAAACCCCAAGTAGTTGATTATCCTGATATGTCAATTGGATGCAACACATCATGTAAGAAACTTTTTTCAGTATCACCCTTTACCCTTTTCCGAGAATTATTTTCACATCGCTAAATCATTGGCACCCTGATATGTAAAGCTAAAGTCCAAAGCGGTAAGTTTTGAGATATTTCATTTGCCTTCTAAGTGACCTGTTGCCTTGACAATTAGGTCAAAATCACTCATTCTGGGTCAAATGAAAGGTCTTATCCTAAGGTACAATCTGACCAAGTTTGGTAAAGAAACTCCGAAAAAAATTGTCTGGCGGAATAATAATAGCTCAGAGGTAGCGCTGGGTCTTGGGTTCGATTCCCGGTCGAGCCTAAGTTGGATGGCCGTTTCATCCTTCGTCTCATTGCCATGGTCTCTGCCTGTCCTAATTAGCCCAACTGGTGCAGAAATACTGGACGTAAAGCCCTAATCACACACAGTCACAGGACATGAAAAAAAAAAAATAAAATTGTACAACGATATAGTAAATTGTACAAATGACAGTAAATTGTAAAGTCCAGTTTTATTATGCTTTACTATGCATTAAATACTAATTTATGGATAAGTAGAAATGTCCTTTGGTTGACTAGCATATTTTCAGTCTTGTAGTCTAAACAAGTCCATACACTTCAATCCATTTGTCCTGGCAGAATGCAACTTGGTTGGCTATCCATCCATTTCACCATCAGTTGATCTTGTCCATCATAAGTCTCGAGCTTTCTACCATTACCTATAGGGATTTGTATCTCTGGCATGAGTCCCAGGCATTGTTGCCAGATGGCAACTAGGCTTTTCCAAAAAGTCTTCTTGCAGGGTGGCAATTGGTGATTCTCGTTCTGTATAGCTTACTCTTAATTTTTGTCTTGGATGATCGGGAAGCATTGATCACCCTCAGTGGCTTACAACATCTTGCCTCCAGGCAGGGGCGTCGATTTCTCTTTAAGGGTAGGGGGATGCAGGCCTACTTTGGATGTCCCACCGTAACTTTCCCTCGCTTGTACAAGTGACTGCAGTTAACACGTGGACACTGGCCAAAAAGTGAATTAATGGTGAATCATTGATTACAAGCTATGATAACAAGTGTAAAACTTTACCAAAGCACAAATTTTCCAAAACAAAAGTGTGTGAAAAAAGGTAATTTTTATTGTGAATTTTAGGGGGGATGGATGATTGCATTGATCATCCCCCTTCCCAAAAAGTGGGGGGAATATATCCCCCACATCCCCCCCTGTATCGACGCCCCTGCCTCCAGGCCTGATCTGGTAATCTGTCTGACTCCAGTTATCGACAAGGAACTCTATGAGTTGAGTTTTGTCAGCACTTTCAGTAATGAATGACCTCCAGTATCGAACAACGCTCTCCTGTGAGTCTTCTCTCAAAGTCGTTGATGGAAGTTTCACTATTTGTCAATGACAACGTCAGTTCTTTCACTGGAGGGTGGGGGCCTAGCTCAGTGGTAGTGCACTGGGCTTCCAACCGCTGGGTCCCGGGTTCTATAGGGTTCAATTCCCGGTGGAGCCAAAGTTGGATAGCTGTTTCATCCTTCATCTCATTGCCATGGTCTCTGCCTGTCCTAATTAGCCCATCAGGTGCAGAAATACAGGACGTAAAGCCCTAATCACCCACCCACATCGATGCACTGACTTTGTCATTTGCCAACAAAGGCACACACTGTCGCACCTTGTAAAAGTGTGTTAAATCAAGAATAGCTGCCACCTTCTTGATGGGTCATTCTCCCAAAGACTGTCAAAATCGAGTCATTGACTTTCAAAAATAAAATTTATATATAATGATAATAAAATGAAATATTACGCAACTGTGGGTTGTAGTGAGGTTAACAGAGTCATTAGCCATAAATCCCTGAGGGATTTTATTGCTTTTTTTACAATTTTGTATTTTTATCCGTTCTGGAGTTGACATTTGACTGATATGCAAACCTAATGGAAGGAGAGGAAAGATATTTTTTCATAATAACCACACAGAGTAACAGAATGTGACCTAAAAAACATGCATCAAATGTGTTTCCTGCTTCTATCAATTAGATGGCATTTTTGCCATATTTTAAATTCTTTGTTGTTCTGGAGTTGACTTATTGTGTTCTGGAGTTGACAAAGCCTTGTTCCGGAGTTGAAATTTCACTAAAATTGTGCACCCCTTGAACATTTAAATAACCCAATGGTCTACCGAAGTCTTCAAAATGTTTGCCTGAAGCAACAGTATACATCAAAGTTTTCTATTTCACTTTTAGAGTAAATGAATGTGTTGCCAGCATTTGGAATTCTTTTTGTTCCGGAGTTGACAAGTGCTGTTCTGGAGTTGACACTGACTGTAAATTGATGTTTAACAATGAACAATGTAATGCAATTGTCTGTTCACTAAATTTATTTGAAAGTTATTTTCATACATCCATTAAGATCAATGAGAATAAATGCTGAAAAAAGTTCATGAAATTTGAATCAAATTATTTTGCCCCTTTTGCCTCATCACCATCACTCTTGACTTCCTCAAGGTCAGCCAAAAATTCTGTGACTTTGCCTGCAAAAGAAAACACCAGTGATTCAAATATTTTCATTGTTACAATACTATATATTTTGTTTAGTCTTATGTCTGTGATAATGAGAGTATATCGGCCCTATTTACATGCATGTTTTATCGTTATGTCTTTTCAATAATGTAATGATAATAATAATCAGATCATTTATTGCATTCAAAAAAATACAAATGCACATACACCTCATCTCAAAAGAATACTTTTTGGACAATAACTAGGAGCAGATACCTGGTGGCATATATGCCCATGATCAAACATGATAAACCAAATAATTAAGAGATATGCTTTATGTTTTGACATTGTGATATATACACTGTAGTTATATTATACATTGCTCATTTACATACATATATGTACACATACAAACAAATAGTTGTGCAGAGAAAGACTAAAGGTTGTTTTGATTTTCAATATACTAAGTACTACTGTCACAAATGAATGAATAGGCCTATTGCAAGGTATGTAATATTTGTTATCATTTATTCATCACCAAAATAGTTACCTGGATAAGGGAAGTTGTCATAACACACTATCACCCATTTACCAACCAGATCTGGAGAGGGAGTTATGGTAGCATTGGTCAGTTCATCCAGTTCAGTTTGATCCGATTCCAGCCCCTGAAAAATATTTACAAATTAACCAACTATTCTCGGAACATTAATACAAATTTGTGAACCTGAGAACTATGATGAAATTCACCTGTTTTTCATGATCATTTTCTTCTGACAGTAAAAAAATGTTTACTCCAACCAAAGCATTCACATGAATTGGGGTGAGAGCAATAGCAGCTGAGTTTCCTGAACTTCATTGATCCATTTTCGGCAATAAGCTGAAAGTGACAAAAGTATGGTAATAGGCTTTGCAGTAGATATGGCCAAATCAAACAATTGTTTGCACTGTCAAGTTCAAGACAAGCTACCTGATGAATTTTTGTTGTTCCTGGCACACCTCTAACAGTCAAAGGCAATTCATCGTCAACCTCTTCTACTTCATTGGCAGGTGTATAAAACAACTTGACAGTGGACTTTTCACGTGTAATCAGTGCTTCAAAAAGTGCCTTGGCATTTGGTATATCCATGCCTGAAATTAAGCAAGCCAAGTTTCTTGGTACTTTTGACATTTTATGATTATAAAGTTCCAAATATTGGCAACAAATATTCAAATGTAAAAACTATTACCGTTTGCAACCAACTTGTCAGCTGATCTCTTGATCGAGGCTCCTACCCCGTCCGCTGGGGATTTTCCATGGCCTGCTCCACTGAAATTCCAGTGGACTGTCTGGAATTGTGGATTATCCCTCTTGAATACTGTTCCAAGGAGATAGAAGTTTGTCTTATTCTTATACTGGGTGCTGGGCCCATCACTGACGAAGTGGACGTTCTTAACAGCATACTCTTGAGTAATCCAGGTCATAACTGGCTATGTATGTATGAATAGCAGCTGCATCATGTCTGGTACTGTTGCTGATTGTGGCAAAAGCCATTGGTACCACATTGTCATCGACCCATACATAAGCAACACCATCATGAATTGTTACGGTGTCTCGAGAAGCACCAAAATGAATGCTCTGTACTTCTTGGACATATTTCCCAGAATAGTTCTCAGCGAAATCCACATATATAACTGCTTCATTCTGTTGCATTTTAGATTTCAGCTCAGAGATTGCAGATGACTGGTGAATCCAATTGAGAAGGTGTGTGCTGCCAACAGTATCAAACTCTTGTTCGAACTCCTCTCTGAGAGCTTGCAGGGTCGTTGTTCTTGCCTCTTTTTCAGTGACTCTAACATTTTGTGATGGGCCATGTCCATCTCTCCTTTCTTTAGTATCTATCGTCTTATTCACCCTCACTGACCAAGTGACACCTTTTACCCAGGTGACATCTTCATTCATGGATAATGTTTTTGGGCAACCTTTGTCACAATGTCCATTCAAACATTGCTGTTTTACTTGTCTGCTCTCTTCACCAAGTGAGCAGTAACTGCTTTCAACAAGTGACCTTAGATTTGCAGTTGGGAGAATCTTATTCTGAAACAGAACTCTTGCCATTGTACTAAGGTTGTCACACCGCTGACAGTTGCAAGTTGCGCGCTCATCAACATGAGGTGATAGCACCCAAAAGGGTCGCAGCTTGCAAAATGTGGAGTAGGATACCTTCAGGTTCTTGTACATTGTGTTGTATTTTTTGTGTAGATCTTTAAGATTTTCAAGAAGATATCTGCGTTGCTTCTTTTGCTTCTGTTTGGTAATTGTGCATTTTTTACCAGATGTTATTCGAGAAACCTCATCTCTTTCAAAGAAATTTTGTACAAATCCTTTCGCTGCATCTGGTAAAATTTTCTTGCTTTGCTTCATGACTTTCAAAGGTCTTACATTAATGCCCAGTTCCCGTTTCATCCAGGATGCCATCTTGTATTTCTTCACGACTTTAGTGGAAATCAAAATTTTCAAAGCACATTTTTTCCATGCTTGTCTCTTTTCTTTGATATCATGTAAGAATGCTTGTTGGAATATAAGTTGACGCTGCACTGTATGCCTGTGTTTAGGATCCCGTAATTCTGAGAGCATTTTTTTTACCCTCTTTCTAGGAGTACCTGCTGTGTTCCCTGCTAGCCTTCTTTTTAGTCGCATTGCTTGCACCTTGTACTTCGTTGCAATTTTTTCCATATTCTTCAATGCTGCCTCAGTTTTCTTAAGTTCTCTCACTGTTTTTGCAGGGCGGGGACCTAGCTCAGAGGAAGCGCTCTGGGCTTCCAACCGCTGGGTCCCGGGTTCGATTCCCGGTCAAGCCTAAGTTGGATGGCTGTTTCATCCTTCGTCTCATTGCCATGGTCTCTGCCTGTCCTAATTAGCCCAACTGGTGCAGAAATACAGGACGTAAAGCCCTAATCACCCACCCACCCACCACGTTTTTTGATCTTTTCCTCAGTTTTCTCTTCCTTCCAGCCTTTTGTTTGGTTGATGGGCCTGGCAGTGGAAGAAGCTCGGGTTGTTCATCGATAGAAGCATCTGGGCTTGTTGGAGGGGTCAAAACATCTTTTCTCCTCTTTTTTCTATCCCGACATTCTTTCTGCAAATTTTTCCATCCTCTGCGCCTTTTTCGCTTTTCTATTTCATTAAGATCTGCAACTAATTTAACCTTTTTTGCTTCTACACGATTTTTCCACCTTTCTCTCTCTTTTTTCTTGTGTTCGTCATATTTTGCAGGGTCATTCCTGATTTTCTCAAAATACATTGCTTTCCTCTCTTTGTTTGTAAGGGCAGCATCAGTGTTTTTTTTCATGGCATAAATGCAAAATCATATGATCTCAGCAAATGAAAATATTTGGTCTAGGATAAATTTTCATATTATACAGTATGTTTCTTTTAAAACATTCAGAAAAAATCTATCACTAGCTATAACAAACAACCTAAAGCCAAAGTGATCTCCACAAAGCTAAACTTATATCTAGCTTCCCCAATACACAATTAATTACACACATATAGCTGTACAATTGTACAATGTGTGCCATCTATTCAAAATAGTAATAAATGGACCCCCACTCAATTCAATAATGCCAGGCAAAGGTAAATTTCTAAAATTGTTCAGCCAACCGATCATCTCATCGGCGTAGCCAGAAATGGGTTAGGGGGGATTTTAACATTACAATATACAGTGTACATTGGGCATTCAAATTTTCCCTTTTAAAAACATTTGTAAAAAATGGGCCAAAGGGGGGGGGAGTTCTGACCCCCATATTCCCCCCCTTGGCTAAGCCCCTGGGTCATCACACCTATTTCATATAATTATAATGTCAACTCCGGATATGTAATGTCAACTCCGGAATTCTATTTATGAGCTGGAGTTGACTGTGCCGGAGTTGACCAAATAATAAATTTTACTTTAAAATGCCCCAGGTGGCAGCAGCTGCAAGTATAAAGACATTCTTATCATGATGCTGCACTTCTGCTGATTCAGTTAACTACTAAATTACGTAAAATTCTCAACAGTTTCATCACCAAATGTACGTTCTGGAGTTGACATGCAATAAAAATACTCTAATGACATGAAATATTCCAGGCATTATCAAATTAAACAGATTAGATATAAAAAATAGCAACTTACCAGAACTTCTGCACACACAATGGCTGCCTCAGATTCTGATGACATCATCAACTTCTAATTACGCGCATTGACACCAGGGGGACAAATGACATATTTGTTCCGGAGTTGACATTGATTTTTCTAACCTAGTTACAGTGACTTAAAATCATATATTTAATATTTGAAATTGAATAGAAAGTTACATGATTTTGCAATACCTGGGAGAATAACCCACACTGCAGAATTAACAGCTATTTACCTTGCCTTAAAGAACATCGAGGACTCAGAATCAGATCGTTATGTTATCTGTTCTGATTCCAAATCTGCTCTTCAAGCAATCCAAAATAAACAATTTGATAACCCTGGGATCTTAGATGTTCTTATTAAGTATTTCTATCTTCACGAATACAAAGACATAGTATTCTGCTGGATTCCTGGACACGCTGGCATTGAAGGGAATGAAAAAGCAGACCTGGCAGCAAAAAGGGCTCTTACAAAAGAGATAACTGATTTTACCATTCCATACACTGATTTTAAAATGACTATAAAATCTTTTATCATGTCTTGCTGGCAAAGACAATGGAATGAATGTAATAACAAGTTGCATTCAATCTTACCTTGCATTCAAAATAAAATACCTGGCAGGTTCAATACTCGCAAAGATCAAGGAATATATCACAGATGCCTTGTCGGTCTTTTAAGACTTACACATTTACACCTTTTAGTCAATGAACCGGCACCGGTATGCCAGAGTTGTCGGTGCCCCCTAACAATCAAACATATTTTAATAGATTGCAGCCACTTACAACGCTTTAGAAGACCTTTGTTTCAAGCTAATACCTTACAACATCTCTTTACCAGATATCCAACCCAGACAATTATTGATTTTTTATATACTTCTGGTTTCTACTACCAAATATAGATAATCAATCTTAACCTAGAGAGCCTCTACATAGCCCACTCAGGTGCTGATGAGGCGTTAAACAATAACTCACACACACAAACACACACCTAGCCTTAAAGATCATAGAAGACTCAAATCGTTATGTTATCTGTTCTGATTCCAAATCTACTCTCCAAGCAATCCAAAATAAACAACTTGATAACCCTGGGATCTTAGATGTTCTTATTAAGTATTTCCATCATCACAAGTACAAAGATATTGTTTTTGTTGGATTCCTGGACATGCGGGCATTCAAGGGAATGAAAAAGCAGACCTGGCAGCAAAAAGGGCTCTTACAAAAGAGATAACTGATTACACTATTCCATACACTGATTTTAAAATGACTATAAAATCTTTTATCATTTCTTGCTGGCAAAGACTATGGAATGAATGTATTAACAATAAGTTGCATTCAGTTTTACCTTGTGTTCAAAATAAAATACCAAGCAGGTTCAATGCTTGCAAAGATCAAGGAATATATCACAGATGCCTTATAGGACATTCAAGACTTATGCATTTGCATCTTCTAGTCAATGAACTGGCACCAGTATGCCAGAATTGTCAGTGCCCCCGAATTTTTACATGCTTCTGGTTTCTACTCCTTCATCTGATTGCCATGGTCTCTGCTTGTCCTAGTTAGCCCAACTGGTGCAGAAATACAGGACGTAAAGCTCTAATCCCACACACACACGCGCGCACACACACACACACACACGTTTCTACTATAAAATATAGATAATTAATTTTAACCTAGATAGCCTACATAGCCCAATCAGGTGCTGATGAGGCTTTAAACAATAAAATAACACACACACTATTTAAGAACCAAGGACAGTAGGCTGTAGTCCTCTCAGTTCTCTTAGACATAACATCGTATCACTGAAGCTGTATAACACTTTATTATTGATGGTATCACCAATTATTGATGGTATCACCAATTATTGATGGTATCACCAATTATCAAGGTATCTGGTGATATATGTAAGCCGATTATTAGCTATAGAAGTGGACAGAAGCAGCTGGCTTTAGCATGTGTAGACCACAGCCTGGTACAGGTCGCTACAGACAGCTAGAGTTGACCATATTTTATGAAACTAACTGTAAGTGGCCAGTAATACCACTAAGCACACTACCATGTAATTGCAAGATTAAGATGCAATTATGATGCTGAATAGGGCAGATCATTGCACCAGTTATGACATGGAACATTTTGACATAGCTGCTATTTGGGATTCGCTGAGGGTTTAGCTGCAGCGCAGACTATTTTATTAATATTTTTCAAAAGTGAAATAAAGGGAAGAGTTCAATGATGTGCAGTATGAAACACAGCCTACTCTTACCTGTACACTGTGTACATATTCTCATTGTGGCTGTAACGGCTTCAGCTTTGTGCAGTCATAATTCATGAGGACAATGCCATTTGGTGTCTACAGGATTTATTCATGTTTCATGTTAGACCATCTGACGCAATTATTCATGTTTCATGTTCATAGTACATCCAATTGTCTAGTTATCCGTAACACTGGAAAGCTTGAAAACAAGGGTAAATACAAATTCTTTCCAGGTACATATATAATTACAACAAATGAAAATACCATTAATCAAAGTGAAATCAATTACCTTTTGTTTGACAAAGGTTTCTTTTTCTGAATGTGGGATGTCTTTAAATTTGCTACAATTTTCAAGATCATGAGCCCTTTGCTGACAAAATAAGCAAGGATTTTGGACTGTGTTAAGAGATTTACCATTTGAAGAACCACCAGTCTGGGTTTTGAATTTCATATTATTTGATTTGTACAGAGCAGTGACTGGGTCACATGCTATGTCGGCTTCAATGCAAACAAATTCAGCAAATTTTGGAAACCTTTGTTTCTGTTCTTTGACCTTGTAAACCTCTCTAGACCACCTTGCAATTAACCAATCAGGCAATTTTGAGGCCATCACACGATTTTGTATATCATCATCAAGGACCTTAAGACTAATATTTGTTCTTGATGCCACATCACATTGCCTTAGGAAATCAGAAAATTTACGAAGGGCTGATGCATCACGACCAGCAATTTTTGGCCAAGAATCCAACTTTGTTTTGAAAGCACAAGCAATTGTAAATGGATCACCAAAACGCTTATCTATCAGGTCAAAAGCTTCCTGATATGAGTCAGGTGTAGGGACTAGCAAGAAACTATCTACACATTCCTTTGCTTTCCCACCCAACTATCTTTTTAGATAGTGAACACGCTGGTCTGGAGGGGTACTGTGGTTACCAATTAAAGCACTGAAAGCACTTTTCCAAGCTGGATAGCCCAGTGGATCGCCTAAGAAAACCCCAGGTTCAGGAATGGGCAATCTTGTGACATTTACAAATTCACCAAAGAATTTCAACAGCTGACCCACCGGATCAAATGATTTATCTTTATAACCAACTGGTTCTGTGCGAACCAGTTGATCAACATAGCTGTCACTATGCCTAACTGGATCACTATTCAACTGACTGTGACTCACAGGATCAGCCAAGGGATCATTAACACAAACAGAGGATCTTCTGTTGTTCACAGCACTCTTGGGAACAAACACTGAAGCCTTGTGATTCAACTGTGATACACTCTGATTATTTGAAGAAACTTCAACACACAATGAATCAGTTTGTGAAACAGGGTTAACTTGACTTGTAAGAATTGGTGGTTTTTGATCTTGATCACATTTCAAGTTACCTTGAGCACCTTTAAGGCGTTTTTGAGTACCTTTATTACTTAAAGTGTCTCGTTGATCACAAATTGCTTGCATTCTGGCTTTTTCAACCTCAAGATCTCTCATCATGCATATTTTTTCTAGCTGGGATTTCTGTTCAGTTTCTTGATCGAAGAATTTTAGCTTTGCTTCTAAGGCAGCTGCATTGGCTGCAGCTTCAGCTCATAAACTAGCAACAGAGCTACGTCCTGATTTACCAGACTTAGAAGTATGGGTACCAGAAGACCTACTGGATCTACTACTCCTAGAACTTTTACTTTTTGACCCATGTGAACTCTGGTGGTCACTCTGTGATTTTTCACTGCGAGAAGTTCTACTTTTAGGATGTTTAGACCCATGCACACTCCGCTGATCACTGTTTTCTAACAACCTGATAACTTGAGTTAAATCATACAAGACAGCTCTATTTTCAGCCTCATGATTTAGCAATTCATCAAAATAAGTAATGTGCTTCTCTGGAGCCAAATGAGAAACTTCATGAAAGTTATCAGAAACTTTTAGTATTGCATTTTCACAAACACCTCGCAGTTGTATGAGCTGTTTGTGATCTCTGTTGGGTCGTGATAGAACATCACGGCAGTTCTTATGTAAGTTCCTCAAATCTTTTACAGACCCACGAAAATTCTCAATTGCTCGCTGTATCTGGTATTCTAGACCCTTTTCTGTAAATGTTTTTGATCTTTCACTTCTTCTAAGACCTGCTTTAGCTTCCTCCAAATCAAATTCTGACTCACCCAGTGGTTGTTTTGTCGCAGCTGATAAGTCCTCGATTTTTCTGTGATTTTGCCTGCAAACCAGTTCCAAGGTTGGCCGTTTCCTCAGTAAGAGTTTCTGGTGATACGAGATTGGCTTTTTCCTCGGTGCCAATGCCAGGTGATACAGATGTTGAAGCGGACTCTTCGAGGTTATCAGGGCTGACTTCACCATCTTCTGGAGGCAACTCTTGATGATCGGCAGACTCAGGGAGATCAGTCTTTTCTGGCTTTTTTTCATTGGTCGTGCTCATGTTTCAAGATTCAAGGATGTTTCAGGACTTCAGTGTAGGTTCAGGTGCACAAGTTTCCACAAGTAGAGTGCCAAAAGTGTTACTGGTCTAACATGAAACATGAATAAATCCTGTAGACACCAAATGGCATTGTCCTCATGAATTATGACTGCACAAAGCTGAAGCCGTTACAGTAACACTTTTGCTGGCATACATAAGTCTTCATAAATCAAAGTAGTTCTGTTCTGCACAATAACTTAAGCAGTAATGAATGCCCAGGAAAAGGATATGGCAAACACAGAAAACAGAAACAAAAACTGAGAAACTGTAAAACGGTGAATTGGTACAACAAACACAAATGTATGGAGAGTTACAAGCTGTGAATCATTAATTGTCGATGAGGCCACCAGATGGCCATAACAGTGGCAGTATGGTGTTGTATGTATCTTTCAACAACTTTCAACTAAAGCCATTTGGTTTTTGTGGGTATATGATGCCTGGGTATTTGTTGCACTCTGATGGTATCTATGTCATGCTTCATTTGCTGTATTAAGGATTAGCTTGTTACCATAACATTTTCTGGCCATTTCATCGTCATCCTCGGCCTACGAATTCTTCAACACTTCTCTCAAAGGGGAACCCCAGCGTTGTGACTGCATAACTTCTTCAGTTTTCATCCAAAATTCGGTTGTCCACAAAGCTCGAGATCTCATCTTGCTCTATAGCTTTGTGTTGCAGACTGAGGGTCACATGATTAACGCTGAGGGCTCTTGCATGTGTTGCATGCTGTTTTACTGATTAATTTTTAATGATTGGAGGATTGAGTTAGAGAAGCTGAACTTTAGATGTCGTGTTGAGAAGAAAAATATCTGAACTGCGGATGTTTGAAATGTCCTGTCATAAAATTAATAGATGGAGTTTTGCGCTATGCGTTCCAGTTAACTAATAAATAATGTACAGCCAGGCATCTAAGCCTCTCACAGGGTTTGTCTTCCAAGCAAAAATTAGTATTTTGTGACCAAAGCTGTAAACTTCGCAGTTAATATCTTTGTAGATTTATGGGGGCATGACATTTGTGGACTCTACTAATACATGGAATATTATGACAGCAGCTAAGAATTAAAGTTAAAAACAGAGCTTTTTCATAGCTAAACACTTTTTCTATTTGGTGATCAATTGAATTTTGACATTAATGACAATGTTATGGCTTTTGTTTTCTAGGTATTTCGTAAGCTCTTTAAAATTATTACTGACTCATTATAACAGACTTAAACCAACATGTGACCGCAACTGGGGGCAGATATCCACTGCATTAAGTAGCAGCTATGGCAGAACCAAGCCTCTTGATGTTATTTCTACTTCTTCTAATCATTTTCTTGTTGAAGGACATAAGTGGATCTCTTGCCCTACCCAAAGGTAAGTTTTATGTTAACATTTTTTAAATATTCCTGCAAATTGATAATAAACTCAAACTATCACAGTGGCTTCACCACCTAAAATCCTTCTCAGTGTCATTAAGTCCTCTGACTATGACCCCAGGCTCATTGAGAATATCACAATACACCATATTTTGTGTCGATCAGATGATTTAGACAGAAATTATAATATTTCAATAATGGAGTAATTATGTCACATGGTATAAACCCCTACATTTCACGAGATGTTGCCACATGATGGCTGGGCAGAGGCCTAGCTCAGAGGTAGCGCTCTGGGCTTCCAACCGCTGGGTCCCGGGTTCGATTCCCGGTCGAGCCTAAGTTGGATGGCTGTTTCATCCTTCGTCTCATTGCCATGGTCTCTGCCTGTCCTAATTAGCCCAATTGGTGCAGAAATACAGGACGTAAAGCCCTAATCACCCACCCACCCCCGCCACATGATGGCTGTGTTCTAAAGGATGTATGAACCAAATTTGACAAAGATCTGAGCGGTCAGAATGATTCCATTGCATTTTACCCGATAGGGTGGTAATTACTCATGGGGCCATTGAAAATGTTCTGACGTCAACCATAAATTGGTGGATATACGATCATTCAGAATAGAGTGGTAGCATTTTACCCCACTGGCAGTAATCACTCCATGGGGTCCTTGAAAGTGTTGCAACATGATGGTGAATAACCAAATATTGTAAAGATCAGATGATTCAGACTAGTTACACCATTTCAACTAATAAGGTAATTATCCTACGTAGTATGCACCCCAATATTTCATAAATAACAATGAAAATGTTGCAACATGATGGCAGTGCTCTAGAAGGTGTGTAAACAAAATTTGGGGAAGATCCGATCATTCAGAATGGTGTTACGTTTTTACCCCAATGGTGGTTTATTGCTCTATGGGGTCATTGAGAATGTTCTGAATCAAATTTGGTCAAAATATGATAATTCAAAATGAAGTTGTAGCATTTTACCTCATGGGGGGGGGGGGGTAATTGCTCCTTGGGGTCATTGCAATATGATGGTTGAGCCCTCAACAGTGTGAACCACATCGAAAGTGAAGATCTGATCATTCAGACTGAATTTATATAATTTTATGAAACGGGAGTAGTTACCCCAAACCCCAAGTAGTTGATTATCCTGATATGTCAATTGGATGCAACACATCATGTAAGAAACTTTTTTCAGTATCACCCTTTACCCTTTTCCGAGAATTATTTTCACATCGCTAAATCATTGGCACCCTGATATGTAAAGCTAAAGTCCAAAGCGGTAAGTTTTGAGATATTTCATTTGCCTTCTAAGTGACCTGTTGCCTTGACAATTAGGTCAAAATCACTCATTCTGGGTCAAATGAAAGGTCTTATCCTAAGGTACAATCTGACCAAGTTTGGTAAAGAAACTCCGAAAAAAATTGTCTGGCGGAATAATAATAATAATACTTAAAAACAAAAAGGTCTTCACCAATCACGATGGTAATGGTGAAGCCCAATTCTGAAGTCTGTCACAACAAATGTTCTCAATATTTGTTTGGACTTCATTTGAGGTAATATCAAGATTTGGCAGTCCATCTCTAGCCATTGACATTTCACAAACAGTGTTGATACATTCAAATTTGCGGGTGTTTATCAGTCAGATTCCCATACTGTCAATTGACTCTCTCCACAACATCTTACTTGGCCACAGGTTTTTGACCAACCAACCTAACAGACTAATTCTAAGGACCCCAGAAGTAAGTTTCATCAATCCATTTTGTACTTAAGTCCAATTACCTAAACTACAATCCATTTACTTGGCCAAATGTTCATCTTCGGTTGATGGCCAAGCGACCACCATGTGAAGTGTTTTTTTTTAGCTGAGATGAATCAGTGTGATATACCACAGAGCAATGGTTTTATTCACCATCTTGCATTACAAAGCTGAGAAATTGGGGAACTTTTAGTTTGAATTATTTTGGATGTCTTTAATGATGTCATGAATGAAAACTGTGTCAAGCAACATACATACACATTTAATTCGTACACATCAGGTATACATGTTAATTGAGAATATCAACAAAAATTGAAATGATTAAAAATAAGCGTCTTAATGCAAAAGAATTAATATGACCAAATATGACAGTTTATGAATTACTCAGGAACGTTATGCAGTCCTTCTTTTCTTCATCATGCCAGTTTGTGATGTGGCTGCCTCTTAATTCCACAATAGTTCTGATTGTTATCATGTCACAGGGAGTACATAAATAAATAAGTTCCCTCATATTTGTTTGCCAGTATTTCTTCTGTATTTTTTGTGTCATTTCATTTATGCACTTAATGTTCTTGCCAAAAAATTTGTGGGGAATTCTCAAGGGCGGGGGCCTAGCTCACAGGTAGCGCTATGGGCTTCCAACCGCTGGGTCCCGGGTTCGATTCCCCGTCGAGCCTAAGTTGGATGGCTGTTTCATCCTTCGTCTCATTGCCATGGTCTCTGCCTGTCCTAATTAGCCCAACTGGTGCAGAAATACAGGACGTAAAGCCCTAATCACACACACACACATGAGTTTAATGGGGGCAAGGCAGGGTATACTTTGTCTTTAACAACTGCATTAGTACTTAAGTTTTTAAGTATCAGCGAACAAAGTTTGAAAAGGGTTTTTGTTATTATCGATGTCCATCCGATGGGCCGACGGGCGGGCGTAACACTTTCGTTTCCGGAGCAGAACTTTAACACTAATGCACTTACCCCAATGAAATTTTGTACAGTAAAACTCCATATGGCCTAGTGGTGCCTTTTGATAGTCAAATTGACATATGTTGGT
The DNA here is from genome assembly GCA_932294295.1 of Alitta virens. Lineage (NCBI taxonomy): Eukaryota > Metazoa > Annelida > Polychaeta > Phyllodocida > Nereididae > Alitta > Alitta virens. The sequence continues at coordinate 16,732,609 of OW028586.1, read as the reverse complement.
TATGTGTTACAAAATTTGGAAAATATTTTGGGGGTCTCACAACCATTTTAAAATAGAAAAAATTATAATTATGGTATTTTCACTTTAAAAATTTTATTTTGATATTCATTTCATGCTGATTACATAATAATCGAAAATCAGAAATAAATGCTAAAAATTGTGTTAAATTGTGTTTCTGGAGCACTCTAGCATTAATGCACTTACCCTAACACAATTTCATATATTATTACTCTATATTATGATGGCCCAGGAGTTCACTTCTTGGTGCGAAGGTTCGCCCCCCGACAGTAGAGGTTTCGCCCCCGACAGTTAAACCTTCGCCCCCCGAAAGTTGAGCTGTCGGACTGCGACAGCACCTACTTTCGCACCACGACACCTTCGCCCCACGACACTTTCGCACCACGACAGTGATATTATATCTTTCCCACCATGAAGGTGATAAAAATGTCACATCTACAAGAAACCTTTCAGGTGTGCATTATGTAGGTATACCTATTGCTGGTATCCGATAATTAAACCAGTGTCTAATGGAAGCCCATTCTAATGCGACCATATCTATAGATCTATTTTATCTAGAATACTGGGTAATGCCTTATTAGAGGGTGATGCCTTGTTCCCTGAGTTGTGGTAATATCATATTTCTACAGTCTTTAGTTTTGGTACAATCTTGAGTTGAAAACGATGCAAAATGTGATTTTTATAACTGACAAGATTAGTTGTATTTTGCGTCATTTTCAACTCAACATTGTTCCCAAACTAAACGCTATAGAAATGTGATATTACCACAACTAATAAGAATAAGAGAGCACCTGTCTAATAATGTATCAACCAGTATTCTAGGCAAACAACATCCAGAGATAAGTTCGCCTAAACATAGGCTTCCAGACCGCAAGAGAGGGGACTTGGGCACCCCGCCTGCCCCCCCCCCCCTCGCCGACTGTTTCTTGTCTTTTAAGCTATTAATACTGCATCTACTGTATTGTTCTTTGCAGTAGTAGATGTATCTGTGATAGGGGCATCTATGGATATAAATACAGCGATGTACGTTCAATATTTATGAAGTTAATTTGCTAAAACCGCCAGTGAGGGGGGCAGGTTAGCAGTTTTGTGGCACGAAACTTTCGTGGTGCGAAATTGGGACTGTTGTGGTACAAAAGTTGAACTGTTGTGGTGCGTAAATTGGGACTGTCGTGGTGCGAAAGTAACTGTCTCCCAACGAAACCACGAGACCGCAAAGTGTACTCCTCGGCCACCATACTATATAGCTTAGCTGTGCACTTTGATAGTCACATTGATATATAAAATATTTAGAGAAAAATGAAAAAACATAAAAATTTCTGTTTCCAGAGCAGGACTCACACACTACTGCACCTACATGCATACAAAATTTAATAACAATATGTCTAAAATAGTGTAGAGTTACTTTTTTGGGGTTTTATGACCATTTATGACAGATTATTTTATATAAAAAGGAAAATATGAAAATTTGGTAACTCTTTCAAACCCTCATATCAATGACTCTATGATCCTTACATCAGTAACATTTTGCCAATGATATATCTAGATTATAGTACTTTCACTTTTAAGTTTAATTTTGACATTTGTTCCATCCTTCTTCTTTTTCTTTTATATCTAGAAAAAATGGTGCTGCTTCCTTCATATTCCTTAGCATCCTATACTTAGCAAGCCGTAAATGTACAATTCATGTGCATACAATTATTAAATATTTGATCATAGTATTGCCATGCTCAACCCATTCAACGGTTTTTGTTTATAATTAGCAATTTCATAATAATTAGTTGCATAATGATCTATATTACTTTCACTTGACTCCAATACTTATTATTCTTTTCTTCATGTACACCTGTAGGGGCGGGGGCCTAGCTCAGAGGTAGCGCTCTGGGCTTCCAACCTCTGGGTCCCGGGTTCGATTCCTGGTCGAGCCTAAGTTGGATGGCTGTTTCATCCTTCGTCTCATTGCCATGGTCTCTGCCTGTCCTAATTAGCCCAACTGGTGCAGAAATACAGGACGTAAAGCCCTAATCACCCACCCACCCATGTACACCTGTAAAGTGGTTGTTTATAAATACTTATTTAAATGCCATAGATTTAATGCAAATTCGCAACCAAAAAATTCAGTAACTGTTGAAGAAATATGGCAATTGATAATATATAGTTTTGTGAGCAAAAAATATTTTGACTGATAAAGGCATTAAAATGGGTGTATTGAGTATCATATGTATGAAATTATATCTAAAATCTTTATGTGGCATACCATTGTTGCTGAATTTCATATATATTCCTTAGGATCATTGCCATAGCCCATAAGGGCGGGGGCCTAGCTCAGAGGTAGCGCTCTGGGCTTCCAACCGCTGGGTCCCGGGTTCGATTCCCGGTTGAGCCTAAGTTGGATGGCTGTTTCATCCTTCGTCTCATTGCCATGGTCTCTGCCTGTCCTAATTAGCCCAATTGGTGCAGAAATACAGGACGTAAAGCCCTAATCACCCACCCACCCCCGCCACATGATGGCTGTGTTCTAAAGGATGTATGAACCAAATTTGACAAAGATCTGAGCGGTCAGAATGATTCCATTGCATTTTACCCGATAGGGTGGTAATTACTCATGGGGCCATTGAAAATGTTCTGACGTCAACCATAAATTGGTGGATATACGATCATTCAGAATAGAGTGGTAGCATTTTACCCCACTGGCAGTAATCACTCCATGGGGTCCTTGAAAGTGTTGCAACATGATGGTGAATAACCAAATATTGTAAAGATCAGATGATTCAGACTAGTTACACCATTTCAACTAATAAGGTAATTATCCTACGTAGTATGCACCCCAATATTTCATAAATAACAATGAAAATGTTGCAACATGATGGCAGTGCTCTAGAAGGTGTGTAAACAAAATTTGGGGAAGATCCGATCATTCAGAATGGTGTTACGTTTTTACCCCAATGGTGGTTTATTGCTCTATGGGGTCATTGAGAATGTTCTGAATCAAATTTGGTCAAAATATGATAATTCAAAATGAAGTTGTAGCATTTTACCTCATGGGGGGGGGGGGGGGGTAATTGCTCCTTGGGGTCATTGCAATATGATGGTTGAGCCCTCAACAGTGTGAACCACATCGAAAGTGAAGATCTGATCATTCAGACTGAATTTATATAATTTTATGAAACGGGAGTAGTTACCCCAAACCCCAAGTAGTTGATTATCCTGATATGTCAATTGGATGCAACACATCATGTAAGAAACTTTTTTCAGTATCACCCTTTACCCTTTTCCGAGAATTATTTTCACATCGCTAAATCATTGGCACCCTGATATGTAAAGCTAAAGTCCAAAGCGGTAAGTTTTGAGATATTTCATTTGCCTTCTAAGTGACCTGTTGCCTTGACAATTAGGTCAAAATCACTCATTCTGGGTCAAATGAAAGGTCTTATCCTAAGGTACAATCTGACCAAGTTTGGTAAAGAAACTCCGAAAAAAATTGTCTGGCGGAATAATAATAGCTCAGAGGTAGCGCTGGGTCTTGGGTTCGATTCCCGGTCGAGCCTAAGTTGGATGGCCGTTTCATCCTTCGTCTCATTGCCATGGTCTCTGCCTGTCCTAATTAGCCCAACTGGTGCAGAAATACTGGACGTAAAGCCCTAATCACACACAGTCACAGGACATGAAAAAAAAAAAAAAAAATTGTACAACGATATAGTAAATTGTACAAATGACAGTAAATTGTAAAGTCCAGTTTTATTATGCTTTACTATGCATTAAATACTAATTTATGGATAAGTAGAAATGTCCTTTGGTTGACTAGCATATTTTCAGTCTTGTAGTCTAAACAAGTCCATACACTTCAATCCATTTGTCCTGGCAGAATGCAACTTGGTTGGCTATCCATCCATTTCACCATCAGTTGATCTTGTCCATCATAAGTCTCGAGCTTTCTACCATTACCTATAGGGATTTGTATCTCTGGCATGAGTCCCAGGCATTGTTGCCAGATGGCAACTAGGCTTTTCCAAAAAGTCTTCTTGCAGGGTGGCAATTGGTGATTCTCGTTCTGTATAGCTTACTCTTAATTTTTGTCTTGGATGATCGGGAAGCATTGATCACCCTCAGTGGCTTACAACATCTTGCCTCCAGGCAGGGGCGTCGATTTCTCTTTAAGGGTAGGGGGATGCAGGCCTACTTTGGATGTCCCACCGTAACTTTCCCTCGCTTGTACAAGTGACTGCAGTTAACACGTGGACACTGGCCAAAAAGTGAATTAATGGTGAATCATTGATTACAAGCTATGATAACAAGTGTAAAACTTTACCAAAGCACAAATTTTCCAAAACAAAAGTGTGTGAAAAAAGGTAATTTTTATTGTGAATTTTAGGGGGGATGGATGATTGCATTGATCATCCCCCTTCCCAAAAAGTGGGGGGAATATATCCCCCACATCCCCCCCTGTATCGACGCCCCTGCCTCCAGGCCTGATCTGGTAATCTGTCTGACTCCAGTTATCGACAAGGAACTCTATGAGTTGAGTTTTGTCAGCACTTTCAGTAATGAATGACCTCCAGTATCGAACAACGCTCTCCTGTGAGTCTTCTCTCAAAGTCGTTGATGGAAGTTTCACTATTTGTCAATGACAACGTCAGTTCTTTCACTGGAGGGTGGGGGCCTAGCTCAGTGGTAGTGCACTGGGCTTCCAACCGCTGGGTCCCGGGTTCTATAGGGTTCAATTCCCGGTGGAGCCAAAGTTGGATAGCTGTTTCATCCTTCATCTCATTGCCATGGTCTCTGCCTGTCCTAATTAGCCCATCAGGTGCAGAAATACAGGACGTAAAGCCCTAATCACCCACCCACATCGATGCACTGACTTTGTCATTTGCCAACAAAGGCACACACTGTCGCACCTTGTAAAAGTGTGTTAAATCAAGAATAGCTGCCACCTTCTTGATGGGTCATTCTCCCAAAGACTGTCAAAATCGAGTCATTGACTTTCAAAAATAAAATTTATATATAATGATAATAAAATGAAATATTACGCAACTGTGGGTTGTAGTGAGGTTAACAGAGTCATTAGCCATAAATCCCTGAGGGATTTTATTGCTTTTTTTACAATTTTGTATTTTTATCCGTTCTGGAGTTGACATTTGACTGATATGCAAACCTAATGGAAGGAGAGGAAAGATATTTTTTCATAATAACCACACAGAGTAACAGAATGTGACCTAAAAAACATGCATCAAATGTGTTTCCTGCTTCTATCAATTAGATGGCATTTTTGCCATATTTTAAATTCTTTGTTGTTCTGGAGTTGACTTATTGTGTTCTGGAGTTGACAAAGCCTTGTTCCGGAGTTGGAATTTCACTAAAATTGTGCACCCCTTGAACATTTAAATAACCCAATGGTCTACCGAAGTCTTCAAAATGTTTGCCTGAAGCAACAGTATACATCAAAGTTTTCTATTTCACTTTTAGAGTAAATGAATGTGTTGCCAGCATTTGGAATTCTTTTTGTTCCGGAGTTGACAAGTGCTGTTCTGGAGTTGACACTGACTGTAAATTGATGTTTAACAATGAACAATGTAATGCAATTGTCTGTTCACTAAATTTATTTGAAAGTTATTTTCATACATCCATTAAGATCAATGAGAATAAATGCTGAAAAAAGTTCATGAAATTTGAATCAAATTATTTTGCCCCTTTTGCCTCATCACCATCACTCTTGACTTCCTCAAGGTCAGCCAAAAATTCTGTGACTTTGCCTGCAAAAGAAAACACCAGTGATTCAAATATTTTCATTGTTACAATACTATATATTTTGTTTAGTCTTATGTCTGTGATAATGAGAGTATATCGGCCCTATTTACATGCATGTTTTATCGTTATGTCTTTTCAATAATGTAATGATAATAATAATCAGATCATTTATTGCATTCAAAAAAATACAAATGCACATACACCTCATCTCAAAAGAATACTTTTTGGACAATAACTAGGAGCAGATACCTGGTGGCATATATGCCCATGATCAAACATGATAAACCAAATAATTAAGAGATATGCTTTATGTTTTGACATTGTGATATATACACTGTAGTTATATTATACATTGCTCATTTACATACATATATGTACACATACAAACAAATAGTTGTGCAGAGAAAGACTAAAGGTTGTTTTGATTTTCAATATACTAAGTACTACTGTCACAAATGAATGAATAGGCCTATTGCAAGGTATGTAATATTTGTTATCATTTATTCATCACCAAAATAGTTACCTGGATAAGGGAAGTTGTCATAACACACTATCACCCATTTACCAACCAGATCTGGAGAGGGAGTTATGGTAGCATTGGTCAGTTCATCCAGTTCAGTTGGATCCGATTCCAGCCCCTGAAAAATATTTACAAATTAACCAACTATTCTCGGAACATTAATACAAATTTGTGAACCTGCAAACTATGATGAAATTCACCTGTTTTTCATGATCATTTTCTTCTGACAGTAAAAAAATGTTTACTCCAACCAAAGCATTCACATGAATTGGGGTGAGAGCAATAGCAGCTGAGTTTCCTGAACTTCATTGATCCATTTTCGGCGATAAGCTTTGCAGTAGATATGGCCAAATCAAAAATTTGTTTGCACTGTCAAGTTCAAGACAAGCTACCTGATGAATTTTTGTTGTTCCTGGCACACCTCTAACAGTCAAAGGCAATTCATCGTCAACCTCTTCTACTTCATTGGCAGGTGTATAAAACAACTTGACAGTGGACTTTTCACGTGTAATCAGTGCTTCAAAAAGTGCCTTGGCATTTGGTATATCCATGCCTGAAATTAAGCAAGCCAAGTTTCTTGGTACTTTTGACATTTTATGATTATAAAGTTCCAAATATTCAAATGTAAAAACTATTACCGTTTGCAACCAACTTGTCAGCTGATCTCTTGATCGAGGCTCCTACCCCATCCGCTGGGGATTTTCCATGGCCTGCTCCACTGAAATTCCAGTGGACTGTCTGGAATTGTGGATTATCCCTCTTGAATACTGTTCCAAGGAGATAGAAGTTTGTCTTATTCTTATACTGGGTGCTGGGCCCATCACTGACGAAGTGGACGTTCTTAACAGCATACTCTTGAGTAATCCAGGTCATAACTGGCTATGTATGTATGAATAGCAGCTGCATCATGTCTGGTACTGTTGCTGATTGTGGCAAAAGCCATTGGTACCACATTGTCATCGACCCATACATAAGCAACACCATCATGAATTGTTACGGTGTCTCGAGAAGCACCAAAATGAATGCTCTGTACTTCTTGGACATATTTCCCAGAATAGTTCTCAGCGAAATCAACATATATAACTGCTTCATTCTGTTGCATTTTAGATTTCAGCTCAGAGATTGCAGATGACTGGTGAATCCAATTGAGAAGGTGTGTGCTGCCAACAGTATCAAACTCTTGTTCGAACTCCTCTCTGAGAGCTTGCAGGGTCGTTGTTCTTGCCTCTTTTTCAGTGACTCTAACATTTTGTGATGGGCCATGTCCATCTCTCCTTTCTTTAGTATCTATCGTCTTATTCACCCTCACTGACCAAGTGACACCTTTTTCCCAGGTGACATCTTCATTCATGGATAATGTTTTTGGGCAACCTTTGTCACAATGTCCATTCAAACATTGCTGTTTTACTTGTCTGCTCTCTTCACCAAGTGAGCAGTAACTGCTTTCAACAAGTGACCTTAGATTTGCAGTTGGGAGAATCTTATTCTGAAACAGAACTCTTGCCATTGTACTAAGGTTGTCACACCGCTGACAGTTGCAAGTTGCGCGCTCATCAACATGAGGTGATAGCACCCAAAAGGGTCGCAGCTTGCAAAATGTGGAGTAGGATACCTTCAGGTTCTTGTACATTGTGTTGTATTTTTTGTGTAGATCTTTAAGATTTTCAAGAAGATATCTGCGTTGCTTCTTTTGCTTCTGTTTGGTAATTGTGCATTTTTTACCAGATGTTATTCGAGAAACCTCATCTCTTTCAAAGAAATTTTGTACAAATCCTTTCGCTGCATCTGGTAAAATTTTCTTGCTTTGCTTCATGACTTTCAAAGGTCTTACATTAATACCCAGTTCCCGTTTCATCCAGGATGCCATCTTGTATTTCATCACGACTTTAGTGGAAATCAAAATTTTCAAAGCACATTTTTTCCATGCTTGTCTCTTTTCTTTGATATCATGTAAGAATGCTTGTTGGAATATAAGTTGACGCTGCACTGTATGCCTGTGTTTAGGATCCCGTAATTCTGAGAGCATATTATAAATTAAAATGTCACCTAAAACTTTTCTGGCAGTCCATCTATCTTAGTCAAGTGCATTGGGATCATTCAGGCATTTTCCAATGCCCCACAGTTCATTTGTACTGGCTTCACCAAGGACAGTATCAGCTGTGTCAAGGAGAAATTTCCGACAGCGTTCATCAAGTTGAATTTATAACGGCAAGCTGTATAAACTTGATCTTGAGCATATGCTAGCCAATCCTTGCCAGGATTAACTATGCTGTCTCCAAGACGCTTGAATTCATGAGGATGACTAGCATTCTTGATTGCCTTTGCAATATCTGGTTTTTCAGTAGGCCTAGCTCAGTGGTAGTGTGCTAACTTCCAACCACTGGGACCTGGGTTCAATTCCCGGTCGAGCCTAAGTTGGATGGTTGTTTCATCCAGCATCTCATTGCCATGGTCCTACCTGTCCTAATTAGCCCATCAGGTGCAGAAAGACAGGACATAAAGCCTTAATCTACCAGATTTTCTACCAGGAAGTCTGAGTCATCGACCAAATTTCATGGCATCAACTGTGACGGGGTCTACTTTGAGGACATCTTTCATCAGATTTTTCAGTTTTAATTCACAAGTTTTATTGTCTTGCTGGTTTATCCATGAAATAGATTTTCTCTTCGTCCATAAAGGGGCATTCACACTATCACGTATAAGACCTACGTGTGACCAAGTACATAAAAAATTGGCTATTTGTGCTCACTCATGGCTCTGTTTATCACGAATAACTTCTTTCTACAAGCGTACGTGGGGCAATCGAAGATCACTTGCCGGACATCCGTAAAACGCTCGCCGGATGTCTGTAAAATGCTTGCCGGACGTCTGTAAAATGCTCGCTGAATGTCTGTCATCAGGAATCCGTCAGACACTCGTAGGCACTTGTAGATCGTACGTACAACACTCGTAGATTGCTCGCACAGAAGACGAAGGGCGGGCGACAGACGTCTGCCGATCGTTTTACGAGCATTTTATGAGTGGACGTGAGTGGATGGCTAGTATAAACGGGCGAACAGTGCTACGTATGGCTAAATGTACATTCATAGAACGTACGTAGGACACTCGCCGACAGACCCCAGAGCGAGTTAAGAAACTAATATAAACAATCACTCGTAGAACGTCAGCCAAAGTTTTTAACATGTTTAAACAATTTTGCCCCCTCCACGTATGGTCGTGAGTGGTCAAGCGCGACCAGGGATGATTTATGAATTGGCGCGAGTATATGTAAAACATAAGTTTCATGGTAACAATTCTGCTTGTCAATAAAAGACATGGATTAGTCGTAACTTTCAACAGAAAAAGCCATAAAACTGTCAGCGTTAACTTTTTAGGAGAATGTCATGCATAGCTATAAAACATCAAATATTGCAAAAATAATTACATGGGCATAACTAGCAACCAGTCTTTCAATTTTAGTAACTAAAAATTTATTTTACGATGACTGAGTCCAGGGCTATGACAATGGTATATACAAAACTGCACTCACTCCCAGTTACATGCTATTGCATAACACATTTTTGTCACGCAATAGGTTATGACAGGCTGACCTTGACAATATTCTTGTCTCTTGCGCTAAAGCTGAGAGACGAGCAGATGAGCCCATCTAAAACTGGATGCCATGTGGTGTGATATGAAAAAAAAAACTGTTAGAGTTAGAATGGAAAATAGATGTACAATAAATAACCTCCAGCTCGTTAACCAGTTTCTGACAGAAAACAGCTCTCATCTTGATGCCACCATTTTGACTTTACTGTGCAATGCCTTCTGGGTTAATGACATCACAATTGGCCTATGATAAATTCACCATTGGCTCTAATGATGTCATAATAATGACATCACAATGGTCTGGAACAAAGGTCTGGTCAGAGCCTACCTTTCCTTGGGTGAAAACTTGAATTTCCTAATAATGCCCTTTGTGACCAAAATTTCCCTGCTGTTGGAAGGTTTGTTTTTGCATCAAAAATTTTGTACATTTATATGTGAGATTGACAGCAGACAGCCAAGCCATGTCGTCTTTTGTATTCACGATCATCTATGCGTTGCAACGGCCATGGCATATGCATGTTTTACATTGTAGAGTAATGTCAAGGGAGCAGTTATTTATTATTAAAATTAGTAGATATCGCGGCATGAAGCCTTTTAAATGCTGTTATTCATCTAATCGACCCTTTCTTTACAAGAAAAACTAAATTTGGTTTAAAAACTAACTAAATTGAAATGAATAACCTAGGCATCTAAATTTTTGTATTTTAAATATTTGTAATGTCTGCTCCCTGATGCCTGTAATCACAACTCCTCTCGCTTCGAAAATGCCAATGACGTTTGTGGAGTAAATATTGCACCTACACGGCTGAAAGTAGATATTTTAGTTGGCTATCCATCAATACCAAAAGGATTTCTGTAGGACTAATAAGGTAGGGCGGGGGCCTAGCTCAGAGGTAGCGCTCTGGGCTTCCAACCGCTGGGTCCCGGGTTCGATTCCCGGTCTAGCCTAAGTTGGATGGCTGTTTACTCCTTCATCTCATTGCCATGGTCTCTGCCTGTCCTAATTAGCCCAACCGGTGCACACGCACACACACACGACTAATGAGGTGAGCGTTATTCCTTGCTGAGACTTTTTCTCAGGGCGGGATCCTGAGCTTTGCTCTCCTGATCTAAATGGTGACGTCATTGTCAGGCCTTTCAATCAATCAATATTTTGTGAACCAATATTTTTCTTTGGAAAACCTGTATTTATTTTTTGTCTTCAATAGGTTACCTTTCAGTATGTGACAGGCCATATTTTCAATAACAATTTTGAAATTGCAATGCAGAACAATACATTACAATAATAAACATTAGAATTAATGTCATATCATTTAAGTAGTCTATTTCATTCGTGTAACAATGCAAATTCTACAAGAATTAACAATGCACTGAGTCAAACTTCAATTCCTCACGAATTTGCATTGAAATGTCACCTAGAATGTTTCTGCCAGTCCATCTAGCTCATCATTCAGGCGTTTTCCAATGCCCCAATTAATTTGTACTGGCTTCACCAAGGACAGTATCAGCTGTGTCAAGGAGAAATTTCCGACAGCGTTCATCAAGTTGAATTTATAATGGCAAGCTTTATATACTTGATCTTGAGCTTATGCTAGCCAATCCTTGCCAGGATTAACTTGTCTCCAAGACGCTTGAATTCATGAGGATGACTAGCATTCTTGATTGCCTTTGCAATATCTGGTTTTTCAGTGGGCCTAGCTCAGTGGTAGTGTGCTAAGCTTCGAACCACTGGGACCCGGGTTCAATTCCCGGTCGAGCCTAAGTTGGATAGCTGTTTCATCCAGCATCTCATTGCCATGGTCCCTACCTGTCCTAAATAGCCCATCAGGTGCAGAAATACAGGACATAAAGCCCTAATCCACCCACCTCCACTCTGGTTTTTCAGCAAATAATGCCTTCTTCACTTGGAGAAATTCCTCAACACATCAATAAGTGTTATTTTCAACAATAGCGGAAGAGAAGAAATTCGAAAGTGGTGATGCTTTGGTGAAAAAGCATGTGACACCATTAAGCGTTTTAGTAGCTAATAAGGCAGGATCTAGGTCTGGCAGAAGGGTGTGTAGAGTATCTACCGTGTACATATGGCCATCGATAATCAGTTTGTCATAGTGTGGCCTTTTAAACTTTGTTTTGATTGAAGTCTGCATAATCGGTCGTAATAGATTCCTGCGTCTGCTGATTTCGTCAGGAAAGTTTTTGCAGCTGGCAGATAATTGGGGTAGATTTTCTACCAGGAAGTCTGTGTCATCGACCAAATTCCATGGCATCAACTGTGACGGGGTCTACTTTAAGAACATCTTTCATCAGATTTTTCAGTTTTAATTCACAAGTTTCATTGTCTTGCTGATTTATCCATGAAATAGATTTTCTCTTCATCCATAAAAGGGCATTCACACTATCACGTATAAGACCTATGTGTGACCACGTATGTAAAAAAAATCGGCTCTGTTAATCATGAAAAACTTCTTTCTACAAGCGTACGTGGTCCAATCATAGATCACTCGCCAGACGTCCGTAAAACGCTCACCAGACGTCCGTAAAATGCTTGCTGGACATCTGTTAAACGCTCGCCGAATGTCCGTCATCAGGAATCCGTCAGACACTCGTAGGTGCAGGGGGCCTAGCTCAGAGGTAGCGCTCTGGGCTTCCAACCGCTGGGTCCCGGGTTCGATTCCCGGTCAAGCCTAAGTTGGATGGCTGTTTCATCCTTCGTCTCATTGCCATGGTCCCTGCCTGTCCTAATTAGCCCAACTGGTGCAGAAACACAGGACGTAAAGCCCTAATCAGCCAGTCAGCCAGACACTCGTAGGCACTTGTAGATCAAACGTACATCACTCGTAGATTGCTCGCATGGAAGACAACGGGCGGGCGACGGAGTCGGACGGATGCCCGCTGATCGTTATACGAGCATTGTACGAGTGGACGTGAGTGGATGGCTAGTATAAACGGACAGACAGTGCTATGTATGGCTACATGTACATCCGTAGAACGTACTTAGGACACTCGCCGACATACCCCCGAGCGAGTTACGAGACTAATATAAACAATCACTCGTAGAACGTCGGCCAAAGTGTTAAACATGTTTAAACAATTTTGCCCCCTCCACGTATGGTCGTGAGTGGTCAAGCGCAACCATGGGTGATTTATGAATTGGCGCGAGTATATGTAAAACATAATAATTTTCTTGGTTACAATTCTGCTTGTCAATAAAAGACTTTAAGTTTACATGGATTAGTCATAACTTTCAACAGAAAAAGCCATAAAACTGTCAGCATTAACTTTTTACGAGAATGTCACGCATAGCTATAAAACATCAAATATTGCAAAAATAATTACATGGGCATAACAAGCAACCAGTCTTTCAATTTTAGTAACTAAAAATGTATTTTACGATGACTGAGTCCAGGGCTATGACAATGCATGGTATCTACAAAACTGCACTCACTCCCAGTTACATGCTATTGCATAACACATTTTTGTCACGCAATAGGTTATGACAGGCTGACCTTGACAATGTTCTCGTCTCTTGCGCTGAAGCTGAGAGACGAGCACATGAGCCCATCTAAAATTGGATGCCATGTGGTGTGATATGAAAAAAATAAACTGTTAGAGTTAGAATGGAAAATAGATTTACAATAAATAACCTCCAGCTCATTAACCAGTTTCTGACAGAAAACAGCTCTCATCTTGATGCCACCATTTTGACTTTACTGTGCAATGCCTTCTGGGTAATGACATCACAATTGACCTATGATAAATTCACCATTGGCTCTGATGTCATAATAATGACATCACAATGGTCTGGAACAAAGGTCTGGTCAGAGCCCACCTTTCCTTGAGTGAAAACTTGAATTTCCTAATAATGCCCTTTGTAACCAAAATTTCCCTGCTGTTGGAAGGTTTATTGTTCTTGCATCACAAATTGTGTACATTTATATGTGAGATTGACAGCAGACAGCCAAGCCATGTCGTCTTTTGTATTCACGATCATCTATGCGTTGCAACGGCCATGGCATATGCATGTTTTACATTGTAGATTAATGTCAAGGGAGCAGTTATTTATTATTAAAATTAGTAGATATCGCGGCATGAAGCCTTTTAAATGCTGTTCTTCATCTAATCGACCCTTTCTTTACAAGAAAAACTAAATTTGGTTTAAAAACTAACTAAATTGAAATGAATAACCTAGGCATCTAAATTTGTGTATTTTAAATATTTGTAATGTCTGCTCCCTGACGCCTGTAATCACAACTCCTCTCGCTTCGAAAATGTCAATGACGTTTGTGGAGTAAATATTGCACCTACACGGCTGAAAGTAGATATTTTAGTTGGCTATCCATCAATACCAGAAGGATTTCTGTAGGACTAATGAGGTAGGGCGGGGGCCTAGCTCAGAGGTAGCGCTCTGGGCTTCCAACCGCTGGGTCCCGGGTTCGATTCCCGGTCTAGCCTAAGTTGGATGGCTGTTTACTCCTTCATCTCATTGCCATGGTCTCTGCCTGTCCTAATTAGCCCAACTGGTGCACACGCACACACACACGACTAATGAGGTGAGCGCTATTCCTTGCTGAGACTTTTTCTCAGGGCGGGATCCTGAGTTTTGCTCTCCTGATCTAAATGGTGACGTCATTGTCAGGCCTTTCAATCAATCAATATTTTGTGAACCAATATTTTTCTTTGGAAAACCTGTATTTATTTTTTGTCTTCAATAGGTTACCTTTCAGTATGTGACAGGCCATATTTTCACAAAATTTATAAAATTATAATATTGACCCACAATGCATTGGGTCAACAAAACAAACATGGCGGCAGGAAAATAAGAACAACAATCACTTGTCAATCATGAAAATGTCATGAATGTAAATTTTGAAAACATTTATGAAAATTCTGAAGCATTTTTTAGATAAGCTTATCTATAAACATTTTAGCACAGAAAAAAAAACATCAGACCTAAAATAGGGGCATAACAGAGTTACCACTAGCTTAGACTGGGGCATTTGTCCAACCTCAAATCTGAGGTTAGATACTCCAACAAGGCTGACCAATGATGGTGGCCATGTGACTGGAAATAAAATAAACCAGATATAAGTATTTGGCATTACACATGTAATAGCAATAGATACACACAATAAGAAACGTACAAAAACCTGTGGGGACGTAATGATATCCACAACTCTCAACAGCATATAAAAATAATATATAAGCTTCTATAGGTAACTGCTGGTGTTATTTATGATCTGATGATTAAACCTTGAACAATTAAACCTTGTGTAACATGTATTCAACTGTCTTCAGATTGGTATCCATCTTCTCTCAAGTTTTGCATTACCAAATTAAAAGGTGTAGCCAATGTAGCCAATCACCATTGAAACTGACACAGGGTAGGTTCTCTGCTTTTTTTTTTGGCTAAATTGTAGATGCACTTTGTTTTCGTGTTATTAAAAGTTATGTCATATTCTCTGGCGAACTACTCACATGTCGTTAATATGCATTGTTTGTGGTTGCTAGCAACGTGACGTCATCAGCATAACGCAAACACCCAGTGCCATCCTCCTCTAGACCCTTCAGTAGTACATCAATATATACAGCATGAACATAACTAGAGAGGCCACTACCCCCCCCCCCCCCACACTTCACTTCTAGAGAGCCTCTACATAGCCCAATCAGGTGCTGATGAGGCGTTAAACAATGACACACACACACACACAATTGACATATTTATATTCCAAAGTAATCTGAATTGAAAGAACTTTGGAGCATCTGTCTCTGATAGATATCCATCAGTAACCAAACTGCTGGAAGTTTGACATCAGAATATCGAAAAGATGGTTGAAACGAATACGATCAAATGCCTTCGACACGTCCAATAGGCATGCGAACAGTTGCCCTCCATTTTTGATATAGTAACATGTAGATATTCTATGTTTGAAAGCAAATTGTGTATCTGCAGTCCTAAAGCTCCCTGTACTACTCCAGCATAATAGTAGTGGGGGCGGGGCCTAGCTCAGAGGTAGCGCTCTGGGCTTCCAACCGCTGGGTCCCGGGTTCAATTCCCGGTCGAGCTTAAGTTGGATGGCTGTTTCATCCTTTATCTCATTGCCATGGTCCCTGTCTGTCCTCATTAGCCCATCAGGTGCAAAAATACAGGACGTAAAGCCCTAATCACCCACCCACCCACCAGCATATTAGTCCGTCATGACATTGTGTTCTTTAAAGTCGTTTGGCAGGGACACCATTGAGGATAAAAGTAAGTGAGAAGGATAGTGACCATGATGTTATATGCCAGTGAAACATTTAGCTAAAGCCTCGTACGAGCTGTGTGAGGCATTGATAAGCATGTTAGACCATTTATCCTGGTGGCCATCGTGTTGATCTTGTTTAAGTCTCCTACAAGCTGAATTGATCATTGTGACTTCAATATGTCAGGCTTCAAGACAACTAACATGATACCAAATTTCCATAACTTAGATAAAACACAACAATTTAAAGCACTAATGTCAGATAAAGAACCAGAAATGACATATGCTCCTGGTAATTTTCTGAATAAAGTAATGTAGACTTTAATTTCCACTGGGCTCCTCTGACATGCCACTTCCTTGACATGACTACCTTGACATGACTACCCCATTACAACTGACTGTCAACACAAATTAGATGAGTCAAAATGTCAGCGCAATGTTGCCTGGTACTTTTGTTCTCGCATTGTGCCTGATAGCTCTACAAGAACACCAAGAATCCCCTTGAAATGACTAAGAATGCCAGGGTCAGCGCAATGTTGCCTGGTATTTTCTTTCCCATACTCATACGAAACCATAGACACTAAATAATTACACGTCAACATTTTTTGTTGTGGAATTTCACTTAAACACACCTCTAAATATGTAAACTGTCAATTTTAATCTTATTGTGATATTATGATCAGTATTTGTAATGCTTTGTGGTTTGATCTGTGATTTATCTTTTATGTATATCTTACTTAGAAGGGCGGGGGCCTAGCTCAGAGGTAGCGCTCTGGGCTTCCAACCGCTGGGTCCCGGGTTCGATTCGTGGGCGGAGGCCTAGCTCAGAGGTAGCGCTCTAGGCTTCCAACCGCTGGGTCCTGGGTTCGATTCCCGGTCGAGCCTA
This sequence comes from Alitta virens, assembly GCA_932294295.1. Lineage (NCBI taxonomy): Eukaryota > Metazoa > Annelida > Polychaeta > Phyllodocida > Nereididae > Alitta > Alitta virens. The sequence continues at coordinate 16,715,613 of OW028586.1, read as the reverse complement.
AGTTGGATGGCTGTTTCATCCTTCGTCTCATTGCCATGGTCTCTGCCTGTCCTAATTAGCCCAATCGGTGCAGAAATACAGGACGTAAAGCCCTAATCACCCACCCCCCCCCCCCCCCCCCACCCGGGTTCGATTCCCGGTCGAGCCTAAGTTACATGTTGGATGGCTGTTTCATCCTTCGTCTCGTTGCCATGGTCTCTGCCTGTCCTAATTAGCCCATCAGGTGCAGAAATACAGGACGTAAAGCCCTAATCACCTACCCACCCTAATTAGCCCAACTGGTGCAGAAATACAGGACATAAAGCCCTAATCACACACACACACATCTTACTTAGAGCAGGACTCAGCCCAGAATCATCTAATTATGGCAACTGGGACCTTGAACATTTAGCTATATACTATTAAAAAAATATATTATTGATATCATTTATCTGTAGATGTATCTTTAGATAGACTTAGTGAGTAGAGCTATGTATATATATATGTGACATATGTATCTTCACTGATATGAACAAAATCCAATAAAAGTCATATAAATATATTTGTTTTAATAAAAATTTTTATTGTTTCAGCTTGCTCAGATGGGTTTGCGCAACATCAAGATAGATGCTACCACAGTAGTACAGTCTTACCTTTGTCAAATGCTGCAGACTTTTGCAAAACCTTGAAGCCCCTGCCGGGAACATCCGATATGGCCACTGCCCGCATAGTGGAGCCACATGGACCCATGGAGAGTTACTTTGTGTCTTACTTGGCTACTAGGTAAAGTTTAATATGACTGGTTCAGTTGCATGAAACTTACGATTTTTGTCATACTTGTGATGAATTTTAGACAATAAATACGAATTTTCCCATTTTTAGACTGACATTATCACTTTCAAGCATGATAGCATGCCAGATCTGGCCAAATTCTGCCAATATCAAAAGGTAGTGGCACTCTCACAAACCATTAAGCAAAAGTGTTATGCATCAGGCCAATTCAAATTAAAAGAAATTAACCTGTGTTTATGTAGCTAGTAAAATGGCATTTAAATCGTACTTCGCCCTAACATGACATTAATTAAACGAAGTACAGTTAGATTCATAAAATACGGTCGACTCTAGCTGTATGTAGCGACATGTACCTGGCTGTGGTCTAAACATGCTAAAGCCAGCTGCTTCTGTCCACTTCTATCGCAAATAATCGGTTTAAATCTGTCACTAGATAAATATAAACCTTGGTAAATGTAAGCAAATTAATCTAATATATCATAATATATAATTTTAGATCTGGTTTCTAGTAGCCGGCTATGACAGCTTTGTCTAGTTTCAATTTGACGGGCCGTTTTTAATGAAAGTAACTGTGCAGGGTTTTTCTATGACCTAAAAAGGTTATGAGTATCATTTTTGTATGCATTGACATGTGTCTGTTGATGAATTCATAATTTCAGGAAGCATGTGTGGCTGGGGTTATATGCAAATTCGATGTGAGTATCTAGGACAACGTAATACATGTTTTCGTTAAATTGGCCATCAAAAATATGTGATTGTGTGTTATTTGGTACACTAATTTGTTTTCTGCCACTATCCAATTTTAAGTTATTTGTTTGCTAAACATATGTATTTTAATGTTGTCAGTAGAAGTAAATCTGCTACTAAACCTTACCCTAACACTAACCCCAGTGGAATAGGAGGATTCAATGAAAGAGTTTGTAGGATGAGGAAAGTTTATATTGGACGACCCCACTCAGGTGCTGATGAGGCGTTAAACAATAACACACACACACACACATTGGACGAGACGGAGCCAAATTTTCCAAATCTCACAAAACTATATGTTGGATGAATCAACATCCACAATTATTTAGATATTCTGCACTTGTTTTTCGTTAGTGTTAACTAGATTTTAGGCATACTGAAAATGTCTGACGTGTTGGATGTAATTACTTGTCTGGTTCATTGCCCTTGAGTCCTCAGTTATGAAGTTCTTTAAATACCTATGCATGTACAATATTCATGTATGATGGTTGATAATGGACCGATCTGATTGTCCCTCAACAGTTTATTGGAGGATATATATTAAACAAATTGCTTTTCATGCCTCGATAACCTTGATAGTTGGTAAAGCGTCAACTTATTTAAAATGAAAATCAGATGGGCCAATCAAAATATTTATCAAGAAATGTTTCCTTTTGATTCTGGTTTTGCGCTTATGTCCACTTCAAAGATACCATAGCCACATAGGGTATCTCTGATAGGCTTTTATCTTAAGTGCTTATGGAACAGATGTAGTGCATTCCGAAGTGCATGTACACATTGACTTCATTTCATGGTAATATGCAATTAAATAGTAGTTTACTGCCCAAGATGTGCACTTGTTTGGTAGTCATTTTGTCTTTAATACTATATAAAACCACTTGGCCATTGTATTTGGTTCTCACGTCAGTCTTTTCGTACCTCAGGCCTAAAGTCTTTAAGTGGAATTCAGGAACCCCATTGACCTGGAATAATTGGGGAAATACTCCAACATCCCCCTCCAGCGCTGCATCAGAAATAGCAGTAGTCATTGAACCAGATGGATACTGGCATGATGAAACTGATGCCTCATCTAACACTCGAATGACAGTTTGTGAAATTGTTCTGAGTAATGCAGGTTTGTGATGTTTTTCATGTCATTTGAGTAGCCAGGATATCTTACCTGGAAAGCAAGCATTGTACTTTAAAACATCAAATCTGTTAATTCTCGGAAATATTCACTGAATTTTAATGGCTGAAGCTTAGCTAAATCTGTTTTCATATTTGTCACTGTTAAGTAAGTTATATAAGTTTGACTTGTTTGAAGGATGGTCAAACTTGCTTTTAGTCACAATGAAAATAAGATCTGACTAACCTAATCAAATATGACTAACCCTAGCTGTTTCACAGTGTCTGGAATGACGTACCCCCATAGTCATGTTGACTATAGAGTTAGTCAGTTTATTGAATATAACTGAATGGTTAGTCTGCCTTAGTCGATGTCATGTAGAGTAACAAGTTTTGATTAAGGAGTTAGTCAATAGAAGCTCCAGCAGATAAATTGGTTTTGGTACTAGATTCTCAAGTGTCAAGGCCGACATCATGAAGAGCATGGAAAGTTCAGAAATTTTAAATGTTTGTATATAAGATTATTGGTGATATAGCAAATAAAATAGTACCCCAGCCTTTAGAAACAGTTTATAAGCCGTTACACGTATTTTCTAATCAAACATTAGCCAAATATTAAGGGTGATAGATTCAGATTATTTATTTGCCAAAACTTTTTACAAATTAACATAATTCACATGGCAAATTACAGAATTTGGCAGGTTGACCTCCCAAAGATATTTAATATATCGCTGTTGGAGGGCCATCCTATAAATATAAATATTAATGTAACTATATTTAGTTTAGCTGCCAGGGAGTGGTAAGCACATTCACACCGTCATTATAGATAAATTATCATGCATAAGTCATGATTATTCAAGAAAAGAAAAAAATTTATAAAAAGAAGTTAAATGTACTATATAAAAACTTTTTTTTAAACACGTGTATGTATGTATAGTTTTATGTTGAGTCATATTCAATCATACAATTGTGAAACTTCTGCACGACTAATACTATAAAAATTCAGCAGACAAAGACCGAAAGTGTCAATAATTACAAATATAACAATTTGGAATGGTACACTCTAAAAATATATAGATGCCTGAGAAGGCAGAGAAGTGGCTGACAAACTTGTTTGCTATAAAGGTGTAAGGTGTAATAATTTTAGACACTGTGAAAACAGCTCAGTCAAAAATATGTGATTAACGTCTTACTCTTATGTTAAATTCTTGCAGTGGTCCAACCCTGCAAACCAACGTGGTTCATGAGACACAAGACGTACATCCCCGGGGCCACCGTTACTAGCACAAGTGTCACTCTCACAGCCTGTCTTGCAGCTTGTCTCCATGGCAATACAATTACTTGTCAGTCTGTGCAGTACAACTATCAGACTGAAGCATGCGCAGTCAATTCTGAAAAAGATAATTTGCAAAATCCTACAACATCAACAAATGATGACTGGGATTACTTTGAATTTTTATGCTCAGGTAAGATGCTGGATTTATTTATTTAAGTTATCAAATGAACTACCTGAATGGATGGTGTGTTATGGATGCATTATTCAAGATATAAATCGATGATTCTTCACGGAAACCTTTTCTACGATGATTTTTTTTATCAGTGACAGAAATGAATGATATTAATTTTGTCTGTCCTAGTCAGTGCAACTTAAGATTAAATGATTATAACAGAATCATCATGACATAATTACATGGCATTTACTTATATCAATTCAATTAAGAAAGACATGAAAGATACCCTGATATGATCAAAGATGTGGTAGACAGCTATTAAGAAAGAAACCCAAATATAATTGGGTAGAAAATGTCTTAGACAGTAATTAACGCTATGAAAGATGTCTTACATCATTTGAGAAAGATGTCTCAGAGCAATTTAGAAAGTAACCCAAACACTACAGATGTCTCAGACAACAATTAACCCAAACACTACAGATGTCTCAGACAGCAATTAACCCCAATACTACAGATGTCTCAGACAGCAATTGACCCAAGCACAACAGATGTCTCTGACAGCAATTGACCCAAACACTGCAGATGTCTCAGACAGCAATTGACCCAAACACTACAGATGTCTCAGACAGCAATTGACCCAAACACTACAGATGTCTCTGACAGCAATTGACCCAAACACTACAGATGTCTCTGACAGCAATTGACCCAAACACTACAGATGTCTCAGACAGCAATTGACCCAAACACTACAGATGTCTCTGACAGCAATTGACCCAAACACTACAGATGTCTCTGACAGCAATTGACCCAAACACTACAGATGTCTCAGACAGCAATTGACCCAAACACTACAGTCTCAGACCGCAATTAACCCAAATACTACAGATGTCTCAGACAGCAATTGACCCAAGCACAACAGATGTCTCTGACAGCAATTGACCGAAACACTACAGATGTCTCTGACAGCAATTGACCCAAACACTACAGATGTCTCTGACAGCAATTGACCCAAACACTACAGATGTCTCTGACAGCAATTGACCCAAACACTACAGATGTCTCAGACAGCAATTGACCCAAACACTACAGATGTCTCTGACAGCAATTGACCCAAACACTACAGATGTCTCTGACAGCAATTGACCCAAACACTACAGATGTCTCAGACAGCAATTGACCCAAACACTACAGATGTCTCTGACAGCAATTGACCCAAACACTACAGATGTCTCTGACAGCAATTGACCCAAACACTACAGATGTCTCTGACAGCAATTGACCCAAACACTACAGATGTCTCAGACAGCAATTGACCCAAACACTACAGATGTCTCAGACAGCATGCCAAAATATAGCCAAATTGACCTTTGATTAACATTTATTTTCAGAGTGCAATAATGAACTTATTGGAAATTTGCCAGACAGCGCCTTTTATTCAGTAGCTGGTGTAGTAACCAACCATGAGCCAGAACAAGTAAAGATTTTTAACAAATTCAAAGCGTCACCATTATACCGGGGAAGCTGGACTGGCTCACCTATGGATAAAAGACTCTGGCTCCGTGTAAGTAAATTCAATTAAATTCTTTCTATTCTATTCTATTCCAGTGATGTCTATTCTAGTTTTGCTTGATGATCAGTTTTTCCGTGTGTATTTCACATTGCTTTTGATTGAACTTACACTGGTTGATGAACTTGCTGTCATTAACGCATAAAATAGCTAAGCCATTGAGTATTATAAAAAAATCTGTCATGGAAATTAGTACAAAGTTGACAATGCATAACACGTTCAAAAGTTTAGATAAACTTGGCAGAATTGAAATTGGCCTGTATTTTTCTAGTAGAGCATTATCATTTTGTTTATATAGGGGGGGGGGGAGGGGGGTTACTTTTGCAGTTTTCAGTTGTTTTTGGAAATACATGATTACAAAATGACTAAAATTTTTATGAAAGGCAAGCCGATCCAACAGACCATAGAACTTATGAACAAGAAACTCTCTCAAATTGTACTTTGGTTAATTCAAATAGATTATCTTTGAACATAACAAAGACCATATATGGTACTGGATCTTGGTAATTTAGTTGTTTTAGAAAATAACAGTTACTTGTAGTCATGTGACTTTTACTATTACTGCTGAAGTAATTTTCTATGTACATACTTTTATTTATTTATTATTTTTATTTTTTTCTCTTTTCTTGTTTTTCATAAGTGTATGTAATATACATTTTTATTATATATCAAATTCTAGATTTATATTTAAATTTATTTTATTCTTTATTATGTTTCTTTCTTTCATTATATGCATGATTAAGGCGTATATGGCACCCGTCTTCTGCCCACCATTGTACTAATAGTAAATAAACTTCAAATTTCCACCCTGTAATCTATGCAGATGAAACAACTCTTTCTGCTCCATAAGACTCTTCAAAAAATTTCATTACCCAGACAGCTTATGTAATGAATTGACTAATGTCACTACAACAGCAAACAGGGTGCCTTACCTCAACTTTTTTGTTACTAGGCATCCTTGCCAATTTTTATTATATCGTGTTAATACTTTTTGAAATATTGTATATGTATGTCGTATGGCAAAAATAAATAATCTATCTACTTGGTTAAAATTAAATAAATTGCCATTAAATATCGCAAAAACTAAAGCAATGTTATTTCATTCTAAGTTAAGATTAGTAATTCCACCAAAAAGATAAAACCAAAATAGAATTTGTAAATACTTTAAATTTTCTTGGAATTACATGTTGAAAAGATCAGGAGAAAAATTTCAATAACCACAGGAATTATGGCAAGGATGAAGCATGATTTACCCAAAGAGATACTTTTAACCTTATAAAATACCCTAATTGTACCACGTATCAATTATGGGATACTTTGTAGGAAACCAAAAATGAATACTATGCTTAAATTACAAAAGAAAGCTGTCTGTATAATAGCAAACAAATGATATAATTCACACAAAAATCATATTTTCAAAAGTTTGAATTTGTTGAAAACATTAAGTACACATGCACTGCAAGAGCCAGAATTTTGTTATAAATTTAAAAACAGACTGTTACCATTATATTTCTATGCTAACATATTTAATCAGATATACATAATAGTATCAGAAATAGCAGTAATCTGCACTTGCCAAGAGTAAGACATCAGTTTGCTAAATACAGTATTCAGTATATCATTCTTGTAACTCGCAATAATGCACCCTCACAGATAAAATAATTTTTTTTACACACACAGTGTAGTTACAAAGGTTTTTCTTCATATACAAAAATTAGATATCCAAAATTACAATATCCCAAATATTCACATTTTTTTCCCAAAACAAATCATAATAACATTCCAAATTTAACCTACTTTTTACCACAACAATTTATCTTCAATTAATGACAATATGATATCTTTCAGTTATCATTTAAGGCTTTTAACTTTAAGTTGCAGCCTTCGACTAATTTTGGTACATTATACATATCTGACTTAGCATGTTTTTAACGACAGAACAATTTGAATAGTAGCTATTATTTATTTCAAAAACAGATTGACCTGGGAAAGATGTATCATATCAAGGCAGTGATGCTGCAAGGATCAGCTGATTCAGATTATTACTTTTCTCCTCATATGTTCTATACAACCAGTTGGAGATTTTTGCATAGCACAGATGATAAAGTTTTCACTTTCTACTCTGAAGACAACATCACTGGAGTCGTAAGTCTAAATATTACCATTACAATAACTTGAATTAGGACTAAAAATAATTTATATTTTGTTAGTTAACAACCCAGGGAGGTGCATATCCTTGAATATAGAATCTATGTATTCAAGGATAGATACGTAAGGATAGATATGTAAATGGAATACTACAATTAAGAATTATGTATATATTGAGTATATAACCACAAACACATGTCAGGCAACAGAAAATATTAAATTCAAAACAGCATACAATGTAGATGTTCATGTATTATTCTTCTGCTTTTATCAAAGCCATTCGAGATATTGTCAATTGAAATTCCACTTACACAGTTTCTGCTGTGTACCTGTACCATTATATTAATGGAGTGCATCTGTAGGTTTTGCCGGGCAGTACTGCGGCTGAAAGGGTAGTGGGCATACCTCTGCGTTATCCTTTGGTTGCAAGGTACTTAGTGGTGAACCCTTGGACATGGCACACAGAACCTCAAGTCAGGCTTGGTGCTTTAGGATGTCCAACACCTTCAGATTATGATCCCACAGAAGGCAAGTACATATCATCGCAAAATAGTCAATTATTAGTTATTATCATTGGGTGTAATTTATTGATCATATTTCTGTGAATTATAATGTGTAATACTGTAACAACTTTACTTTTTACACTGGCACTGCATACCAACACCATGTTATGAGTTGTGCTGTGACACCTTTATGTTTTGAGTTGTGCCGTAGCATATGCTTTACTGTGTATGAGATGTACTTTACTTTTATGATCAGTACCATAACACTTTTTTCTCACAGGATGTGCTGTAATTCCTTTTTAACCCTCAGTGAACGAAGTTCGAAATGAGTTTTTGTTATCATTAATGTCCATCAGACGGTCGGGTGGGCGGGCGTAATACTTTCGTTTCCAGAGCAGAACTCTAACAATAATGCACTTACCCTAACAACATTTTGTACAATTATACTCTATATGCCTAGTAGTGCCTTTTGAGAGTCACATTGACATATGTTGGCTATGTTTTACAAAATTTGGAAATATAGAAGAAAAATTTTGTTTTTGTTTACGGAGCAGAACTCTGACACTACTGCACCTACATGCTTAAAACTTTGTCATACTATGTCTAAAATATTGTCGTGGGGGGTCTCATGGCCGTAAATATAGAATTTACAAAATTAGGGCAAAATAGGGAAAATTACTACTTTTTCAAACCTCCATATAAAATTGTATCAATAACATATCTAAATCAATAATATATCTAAATTATAGTATTTTTACTTTTTAAACTTCATTTTGATATTCCTTTCATGCTAATTACAAAATAATGAAAAAATCTGAAGCAAAAGCAAAAAATTGTGTTAACTTGTGTTTTTGGAGCAGAACTCTACCATTAATGCTAGACCGATCCATCAGTCCCTACATGTAGATGTAGGGACTGATTCCAAACCATAGGTTTTTTCAGCCCATAGGGCATTTTCAAAAAGCCACTTTTGTCTACATTGAAGATTTTAAGAATAATCCAAATTTTTGGACAAAATCTGTTGGGTAATAACTGTAGGCAATACATTTATCTATGTCCATGTGAATTGCTGGCCACTGAATTCATTTACTAACCACAAAATACCACAAAGATTGCGACCAAACATCTCTAAAAAAAGTTGTGATGGTCACGCCGTCCTCAAAAATATCAACAAATCAGTGAATCGGCAGGAATGACGTCACAGGCCATTCCTTGCACGTGCGTGATCGTTAGAGATTATTTGAGTTTGAAACAACAAATAAGTCATTTTATGTAATATGATTATGCAATGTGCATGAGAGGCCGCAGGAGTTGTAGAATAGTACTAAAATGATACTTTGAAGTTTGATGCCATTTTGGCGCCAAAGGCATTTTCTTTGACGTCATCAATAAAAGTTTTGGCTTATGTTTTGTCAGCGCGGATCATGACCAGCTGATGACGGCGCATTGATTTCTAACCTAAGCGCCATGGCCAATCACGGAGTTTGCTAGAGTTCGTTGCCTAGCAAATGACCTAGTAATTAAATAAGCTCTGCTCTGATTGGTCAAACGTTCATTTAGTTGGCTAGCTTTATGGAAAATCACGGCAATGGACGTAGCTCCCATGGAACATTCAAAACCATAGTTCTACTGCTTGTCTTGTCTTGAATCTCATAGAACTGATGATTAACAGTGTTCTAACGTGAGTTTCTTCAAATTTGTTGGGTAGATCTGTATCATCTTAAGTTAAGAACGATTTTTGTGTAAGTAGGTCATTATTATTTTGTGCGCATCATGGCCGCGCAGATTAATTAGGACAACATAGTTCGATCCGGTCATCTGAGAATAGCATGACAGTAGATTTTGTTTTTGGCCAATCTCTAGTCATAAAAGGCCTATTAAAATGCGCTAGACATCTAAAACTTTCTTACGCTGTTATAAAATCGAATTTGATGCAACAAACATATAGTAAAGCTTTTGTAAAAAAAGCAATAGAGATTATCTATTCCCAGAGGGAGCTGCAGTGAAGTGACAGTTGCGCCACCACGCAAGCATTTAATAACCTGAAATATACGATTTTTAGCTCTTAACTGTCTAAAGTAGCACTAATATAGTGGATTTATATATATTGTAACAATTCTAGATCAAAATAAAACGAAAACAAGGTCCATTTCTTAAAAAAACAACAGCCGTCAAGTTTGTTTTATCTTAAGACGAATTGTGTGTGGACGATTTGTACAACGTCAAAAAGTCACGGATTTTGCTAGGCCTAAATTTGTACTATAATCAAACTTTTCTCGGCTTCTACTAGCCGGATCTTCATCAAATTTGGTTGTAAGTTGCGCTTTTGTATTGCGGTTCTAATGGTGTGCCATTTATAGTTGTAGTCCCAAAACTGTACAAAAGCGCAAGTTAAAACAGTTTTGGCAGGATTTCCCTATGGTGTGAAACCGCGCTACCATTAATGCACTAACCCTTACAAAATTGTATATGTTATTACTCTATATAGCTTAGCTGTGCATTTTGATAGTCACATTGACATATCTGAGCTGTGTTTTAAAATATTTAGAGAGAAATGAAAAAACATAAACATTTCTGTTTCCAGAGCAGGACTCACACACTACTGCACCTACATGCATACAAAACTTAGTAAAAAATATGTCTAAAATAGTGTAGAGATACCTTTTTGGGTTTTCCACGACCATTATGACAGATAATTTTATTTAATAATGAAAATATGAAAATTTGGACAGGTGCTCTTTCAAACCCTCATGACTCTATGATCCTTACATCAGTAACATTTTGCCAATGATATATCTAGATTATAGTACATTCACTTTTAAGCTTCTTTTTGACATTTGTTTCATCATTCTTTTTTTGTTCATAATATTGGAAAATCAGGAAAAAATGCTAAAAATTGTGTTGCTTCCTTCATATTCCTTAGCATCCCATACTTAGCAATGACAGCTGTAAAAGTTGTACAATTCATGTGCAATTATTAAATATTTGATCATAGTATTGCCATGCTCAATCCATTCAATAGTTTTTGTGTTTATAATTTGCAATTTTATAATTATTAGTTGAATGATGATCTATTTTACTTTCACTTGACTCCAATACTTATTATTGTTTTCTTTATACACACCTGTAAAGTATAAATACTAATTTAAATGCCATAGACTTAATGAAAATCAGCAACCCAACAATTCAGTTACTGAAGTGAATATGGCAATTGATAATATATAGTTTCTTCAGTTGCCAGCTAAATTTAAACAGCGAGCAAAACATATTTTGACTTAAAATGTGTGTGTTGAGTATCATTCCATATGAAATAAACTTTTAAGATTTTGTATTTGTATTTAATCTTTATTTAAATACAAGTAAATAAAAAACCTTCAAGGTTAATTTTGTATGAAATTATACCCAAAATCTTTATGTGGCATAACATAATTGAATTTCATATATATTCCTTAGGATCATTGTCATAGCCTATTTTGGACATAAATGATAATCTTAGTTGTAGATTAGTTAAAGGAACATGCTATTGTGTTGATATTTCTAGTGAACTGAATACTCCTTATTGTGCATAAAATCTTTAAAACAGAACAATTAATTGGCAAGAAAAGAATAGAGAATACTTTTTATGCTCAATCGGCTTTACTCTGAACAGAATGGATTGCTGTTAATACAGGGTTCCTGCAGGTTTACCTTCATAATAAGTAAGATATTTGTAAGACATAATATTATGCGCACATGAAAAATAAGACCACTAATATAGTAATATACATAAATTTAATTTCATCGTCGAAAAACAATCATGGTATTGGCTATTAAGCAATAAAATTAATGCAGTTTTTGTCTTTTTAAAGCAAGTTCATAATTTCTATTCATTTATATTTACCAAATCGTCTGAATATTACAATGTAGATGTTAATATCCAAGTATATTTGCATCAAAATAGGACAATGTAAGACTTAGTGGACAAAAGTGAGACTTAATACGGGCCTTAATTTTTACAACAGTAAAGTAGGACTTTTTCTGACTTTTGTATAACCCATGGGAACAGTGTATTATTTAAAACTTGACGGAATATAATGAACAAATAAAGAAATTCAAGAGTTAGAAAAATAGGACATCTTGGACTCTAATTAGCATTGCATAACAGGCTATGTAGGCCAAGTGGCAATTGTTTTGGTTCATATAAACACTCAAAAAATTATATTTTTGTAAAAAATAGCCAATATATGTCAGTGTGGGAATCACAAGGCCCCACTAGGCCATACAGAGTGTTACTGTATACAATTTAATTAGGGTAAGTGCATTAGTGTTAGAGTTCAGCTCTAGAAACTAAAGTGTGTGTTAGAGTTCTGCTGGAAATGAAAGTGTAACGCCCGCCCTCCTGCCTGTCGGACGAACACATAACAATTTTAATGATGCCTTTATGCTGTGTGGGATTTCCTGAAGGTTTAGCTGCAGCGCAGCCTATTTTTTTTATTGTAGTGCAACATCTTCACCATTTTATGAGTAGTATTATAACAACTATGTTTCTTGTTTTTTTTATAACACCTTTGTTCTTGTTATATAGTGCTATGACATCTTTGCTTTTTATGAGTATTACGTTAATGAGTAGTACATAGCATAACTATGAGTAGAACCATAACACCTTTACTTTTTATGATTAGAACCATAACACCTTTTTTTATGAGTAGAACCATAACACCATTTCTTTTTATGAGTAGAACCATAACACTTTTACTTTTTATGATTAGAACCATAACACCTTTTTTTATGAGTAGAACCATAACACCATTTCTTTTTATGAGTAGAACCATAACACCATTTCTTTTTATGAGTAGAACCATAACACTTTTACTTTTTATGAGTAGAACCATAACACCCTTTACTTTTCAGAGTAGTACATAGCATAACACCTTTACTTTTTTTTTTAATAGGGCTATAACCCCTTTTTTATGAGTAGAACCATAACACCCTTTTACTTTTTATGAGTAGTAATGTAACACACTACTTTCTGTAAGTAGATTGGAAGTACCCAATTGGTATGGAGGATGGGTTTATTCATGATGGCCAGCTGACTGTATCTTCAGAAATGCAAAACCACCCACCAGCACGAGGAAGATTTGGAATAACAGTAATATCATTAAAGTTTTATACACACAACTATTTCGAATGGCATCATATGATATTCATAATAAAGTCTATAACATTTATCTTCTTTTTTTCTTCTTTTTTTTCTTTTTTTTTTGGGCACTGACAATGTCTAATATTCAAAGTGAACATGCAATATTTTGTTATACATTGTTTATTATTGCTAAATAATTAACAATTTTCATATCTGTGACATTCACACACTATCACATGATAGTCAGCTAGTCAAGAGGTGGACCTAGACCATTCTGACAAGGGTCCCAGAGGACTTCCACTTTCAAATCATATCAATTTGACATTCACTTCATGTGACAGCCATAATGTGTAGAATTAAAGTATGTTTTCAAATTTTTTGATGGCTTTATATTATAGTCATACTTTTTGTATATTAGATATTATATTTATGAAAAATATACTAAATCTTATTTATAGGCACTTCACTGATACTAGCTATGCAATGGAGCATTGCAAAATAATATTGCAAATCTGCAATACTTTTTCATTTTGGGCCCCCATTGATTAATGATAATATGATTGCAGTTACACTGGAGCCAATATTCTTTGTTTAATTTTCTCAAATTTGCCGAAGCAGCATCTTATTTTTTACTTTTTTAGGTACGTTTTGGTGAACAATATGTTGCTGTTCTGCAAAATAATGGTTGGTTTCAAGTGGACTTGATAATACCTCACAATCTGAAGGCGGTAGGGATTCAGGCACGGTTGAACTTAATCCAGTATGTGAAACAAGCTTATTTCACAATCAGCAATGACAGCTTTACATGGTCTGCAGTCAACAATGGAAAGGTACCAGCTACTCCTAAAAGCTATATTGTATATACATTAACATCTTTGCAAATTACGAAGAAAAAAAATAGTTTGATGAAAGTTCATCTGCCTAAAGCACTGGGTGGCCATGATAGGAAGGGGCTTAATTAGATCAGTGGAGCGCCAAATCAGCGATAGTGTTTTATTAAGCCAGTGATAGATCCTCTGCTGTCAAAGTATCTAAGCAGTTAGCAAACATTACTAGCAGAGGGTTACAGGAAGTGGGGACGTGGAAACATTGGCTGATTGGAGTTCATAGAGAATACAATGTTCCTTATAATGTTCCTTCCAGACTGCTCGTTCTAGAAATTTGGGAAGGGCGGGGGCCTAGCTCAGAGGTAGCGCTCTGGGCTTCCAACCGCTGGGTCCCGGGTTTGATTCCCGGTCGAGCCTAAGTTGGATGGCTGTTTCATCCTTCATCTCATTGCCATGGTCTCTGCCTGTCCTAATTAGCCCAGCAGGTGCAGAAATACGGGACGTAAAGCCCTAATCACCCACCCACCCATCTAGAAATTTGGAGATAGATGTCAACACACTCACAGTTCGATAGTTTCTAATTTCAAGCTTACTCTTTTTTTTGTGGAGTGGTGTTACCTTGGCGTGCTTTGTACAGTCAGGAACAGTTTTTCTTTTAATTGATAAATTTAGGAGGTAAGTAATTACCTCTGATAGCTGCTCTGCACCATCTTTTAGAAACCTAGGACTCATGTCGTCCAGCCCTGTGCTCTCATTTGATTTCATTTGGAATAATAATAATAAGAAGACTGTTTCACTGTGTATATTATAAGTACGCACTGCTGTGGGGACAAAAATATATAGCATCCTGTTTGTTGAATCTCTAGTCAATCAGAGTCTCTTTCCAGAAGGCATTAGATCAAAATAGTCATTGATTGGGTGGTACTTATCGTTAAGAATTTTCTTAACTCTTACATACTCTTACATACATTTGCTTCTGGTATAATTCAGTCAACCCTAACATTTTTCTACCAATGATGTAGGATGCAGTTTTGACCAAGTTTATATATGACTGCGCTTGCGTGAGATGGTAATTTTAAAAACGTCCAGTAATCTGACTAAACTTGCTCGTGCTGCCACCTGCCACTAGTTTTTAGTCTAAAGTGTGCGACCAAGTTATGTCTCTGTTAGAAAAATTGATCATTGTATCTTGTAATCATATTTTATTAGTGGCTTAATGGCTAGTTACAAGCCACCAAGTTTACTAGGTGCGGTTTTGTACCAAATAAGCATAAAACAAGTTAGGCAAAATTTAATAACAGAGCAATAATGTCATGGCGACTTCATCAATGTGGACAAACTTGTCTGAGAAAGGTGTAATAAATGAAAAACTACATGTAGCCCAGAACTCTGATACAGAGGTAAAAGAAATGAATCACACACATCAGGAAAAAACTTCATTGGTTGCCTTCTCATTTTTTATAGTGATGAAACAATCCTGTTTGTTTTCAGAAACATAGCCTGGTTTTTCATGAAAGACTTTCAATTGCAACACATCTCAATGTGTTTACAAGATATTTGCGAATTCATGTAGAGCAGGGAGATTTCCATTCTTATCGAACACTGCTATTGGAATTTTACGGATATCCACTTGGTGAGTGGTCATGCTTAAAATATACCATATATATATATTTGATAACAAACAGGTTCAACTATTTTAGTTTCCAGTATTACGATGTTTTTTGGATATTTTTTTTCATTACTCAGATTGTCCAGACAGCACGGGAAGCTACAATATTACCAGCAGTCCTCAAACGTGTCCATGCCAGAGTCCCATGTCTCTCTGCAAAACTGGTGAGATTACACTTACAAAAATGTACACTCAAGCAATTATTCCAATAGCACTAGAAATAAGCATTTGATGATTCCAAGGTCAAAAGACAGACAGCTGTAGGTGAAAGGGAAACACTACAAAGTATAAATTTTGATGCACATCAAATAGACACAATAAATTAATTTGATTTGATCAAAATTAACATAGTGATTATATGTCTAAAGAAGCAGAAGAAAGTGGCAATAAAATACAAAAAAAAAAGTTTGCAGTCAGCAAAAGTAAAATAAAGTTTTTAATAGTTTTTGGTCTGAAAGTGTTCGACCAAGTTATGTCTCTGTTAGAAAAATTTATCATTGAATCTTGTAATCATATTTTATCAGTGGTTTAATGGCTAGTTACAAGCCACCAAGTTATTTCTCTGTTAGATAAATTGCTTGTAGAATCTGGTAATTGTATTTTTAATGGTTAGTTAAACAGACAGCAAAGCTGAGTTATCACTGTTACAAAAATTGCTCATTGGAGCTTGTTACTGTATTTTTCAATGGCTTGTTACAGACATTTCCTGTATAAGAACATAAGAATTAAGCTATTTCTAGATGACAATATTTTGTCATTTATTGCAGGCTCATCAGCAGTGACCCTTGAGTTGAGTAGCCCAGGTCTCCATCATTTGTCTACAATTACAATTTCCATCATGTCAGGTTCTGCATCAGCTGCTGAAATTGCCAATAGCATTGAAATCAGCCACACTCATAACAACACGGTCTTTTTGGATATTCCCAAAAGCATGGTACATAATTTCTGGCATGAATATTAAAAAAAATATTTTGAGTGATACACTAGAACCATCTAGGAGATGATAAAAAGCCATCTGTATATTGGTCCAGCATCAGTACTAATTTATTCACTGTTTGGCATATTTTGATTAAAAGAGAGTTTCTTGACAAACCAGTCAGCCTCATTCAGCAATGTATGTCATTATAATCAAAATGCTTCATTTTGAAGCCAAAAGCATTTTTTTCATGAATCACATTTTTAAATTTGTTCAATGACAACTGTATGACAGTCAGTCAAAGTTTGTCATAGATCCGTATTACACTACCTTGACATATATGACTAAAAAGAACAAGAGCAGTAACTTTGTATTTGTTCTTGCGCAACACATAATTTTTTCTTGCAGATGCTTATATCATCTGATTTTGGATTAGTCACAATCCGGATGAAAAGAGCTCGCAGAATTCTTAAATTGCGCGTCAAAATTGGAGCAACAGTGAAGGACTTCTGCAGTGCACTGAAAGTTTTTTCTTGCAAAGCTGAAGGTCGGAAATTTTGTCATTGCATATTATTAAGTACTATTTTAGTTAAGTTGGCTATAATCGTACATGAGCCTGAATAAATTATTAGTTAATTGACTACCAATGCAGCCCTGGATAAATAATCAATTATTTGTAATACAAGTTAAAATGTCAGACAGTAAATCAATTAACACCCGCATTGGTAACGTTTCCTAAGATAATATAATTAATTTTTTTTAATAATTTAAAATCGATGTTCAATTTGGATTAAAAGTGTTTATGGAGCATTATTGGTCCTTCAGTATTCAGCAAACAATAAATGTACATCCGTGATCACTCGCAGTATCAGAATATCTTGAGATAATCTCTTTTTCCTTTATAACCAACCACTCTCAAAGTCAGACCATCTTATTATAACATAAACCCCTAAGAAATACTACAAATAAACTATATGGAAAGACTGCCAAAGATACGGTAAATCTTTGTTTGTTTAATTTATGAGTGTAGGTTGCAGTGTCACACGATTTAGAAACTTAGGCTTCTAGATATTAATATTTGTAGTTTTCTTTAGGATGAAATTAATGTTTACATAAAAAAATTAACGTTTAAATATTTGTAGCAGGTAAGACAAATAAATATGTTGGTTGTATGATTTTACACCTCAACATTCTGAACAGTATACTTTATGAGAAGTGAGTGATATTATGCTTAACAATGTGTTAGCCAGAAAGGTCATTCATATCTGTGGTAGGTGTTGGCCACTGACATTCGAGGTCGTCACCCACAATGTTACCAACCCTACCATATTAGGAGGCCCAATACTTTCAAGGACAAGAAGTTGACAAGGAGACCTATTTCCATTTTTGATGATAACTTCAGTGACTCACTTGGCTCTGATTTTACCAGAATGACACCAGGTCGAAAGTGTGACCACGCATGTCATTTGTAGTCATTCCCTAATTCATTTGCTTTAAAAAAAACAAAAAAAAACCTGAGAGGTACTCAACAAAGGAAATGAAGTATTTACATCTGGTACTGTAGCTGTCAGTGCAGAAACTGCTACTGTAAATAAATATTTATTTATCAGTTAATATTTAAAACTTTTCCAGCCTGTCCTCCAGGTTTCTTTCAAATGGACAAAATTTGCTATTACGTCGACCGGTCACAAATCAAAGCTACAGAAGACATGATGTACGTTTGTCGAAATGCTTCATGGTTGACTTTGAACACCTTAGCCACATTCAACAACTCTGAGCAGCTTAGTATGCTAGGTCTTCTTTCTAGAAAGTGAGTATTGTGAGCACATGTTGATGTAAATACTGCTACAACCCACTTAATCAAGATATGATCAATGGAACAAGCCTGGAACACATAAAAGTCGTAATACTGGGTGTCATAATATAGCTGCAGATCATACATGATGTAATGCTAAGGGGGGGGGGTGGGGCTGGATAAAACATTGAATGAACCTTCAGGTCAAAGTTTCATAACCTACCTTAATGTTAAGTGCAAACATAGAGATCATCTTGACATAATCTCAACAACTAGCTTATGTAAGAACAAAAGTCTGTACACCTTAACAAATGGGATAATGTAAACCTTACTAGAAAATTTATTTATATATATATATATATATAAATATATATATGGAACACGTCATGAAATAGTAATAATGTTATACAATTGCAGCTTTCCTACACAAACTACCATGGTTGGACTCAGGCTTTTCCCAGAACCTGACCCAGAGATCCCAGGGTCACAATCCAGGTTCCGCTTCCTCAATGGCAATCCCTCAAGATGGCGATTGTGGTGCGTGGGAGAACCTGATGAGGTAGGCGCATTCAGATTATTGCTGGTCTATCAGTCAATGGCCATAAGTCAACTCCATTGTCAAACCTGTGGTAGCCCAGAATTTGATTCCAAAGACCTCCAGCATTTGAATGTCCCATCAATCATGTTTACACATATCCTTTAAAGGTTCAGCAGTAAATTGTGGAGGATCAAATGAATTGTGGGCTTATATGTGATGTGAGTATGTTATGAATTGTTGAGATGCCTTAAATTATGGGATGAGGCAATTAATTGTGGGAGGATATGATAATAACTTGATAAATAGTGGGGATGCGAAAAAATGTGGGGAACGCCAGTGTCTGCATAATGTTATAATTTTGAATAATCTAATGTGATGTAAAAAATAATTTACTGTTTATGATTAATAAATGTATGTGATTTTGGTATTATTTTGCACTTATTTTCCAAACAACCACAATGCTGATACCAAGTTTTACTAATTTTTGTACATGTACACTTAACAATCAACCATTCTGTCTTGATTGCCACCAGCCAAAAAAAAAAAACCCTTCTTTCTGCAGACCTGTAGACAAAATCCAGTATGTGAAACATTAATTAAAAACCTGCTGTGAATCAGCGTGAAGAGGGCTCATATGCTAATGTGCAAGCTCTAATTTAAATAAACCGAGTATAAATGTAATTGCGGAGAAAATTGTTCAAACAAATCTTTCAGTTTCTGGCAAGAAATGTATTTTATCAATGTAAATGCAAATGTATTTGAAGTCTTATTATTAACAATTACACTCTTGGCAGACCTGTTCAAGCATTTATATATTTAGCATTTCTCAACCCCCTGGGGAGTATTTATTTAGCCCATTTACACAGCGTTCACTGCAAGGGGCTAAGCACGCCATCACTGCCTATAGCCAATTACCAAATTACACCTGGGTAGAGTTGAGCAATTTACACCTGGGTAGAGTGGAGGATCTACTCAGTTATTCCATGCCATGGTGGGGGCTCAAATCCTTCTACCTTTTGTTTGGAAGCAGTGTCCGCAAAATCTTTTTTCAGTAGTCAGACAGTGTCAGACACAAAATCATTTCATGTGACATCTGAGTGCCTTGTCTGACCAAACTTCTACAACGTTTTTTTTTTTTGCAACTGAGGTTAATACAATTATCATTAAGGCCAGTCCCATCTGCGCTGAGGCAAGTAAAACCCCACCCATAGGGTAATTGTGTACCATCGCGTGGACTCTGACCATTACAACTGCCTCTGGCAGCTGGTCATCTAAGCTGATTAAGCTTCTGGTTCTGGAGACATTGAAATGCATGCCTGCGCTGTAATGAATGAGTCATAAGAAGATTTTCAAAGTGTTTTTATCGAAGAGGAGTTCAGCATTTCCCTCTTATTGACTGATTTGATATCTTTCAGGTAAATCTCTGATTGAAATTAGATAAGAAATTCAAATGATAGGTCAAGTGCCATTCTTGTAAAAATATTCAGACATTGTCATGTCTGGGCCATTATTTATTGCTACATTGTGTATTGCTGCTATTTTTGGGTTACATTGTAGACTACTATTATGTAGCAACCTGCAAAGCAATGCTCTAACCAACTGAGCTAAAGATATTTTCCGACTAGCCGGGTGGCTAGTAAGCAAGGTGGTTGCTGTGGGAATCTTTACTATATGACAACCTCTTTGTGCATCTGAAGATTCACCAAATGAATTTGCCTCTTTGACTATCACAGGCCAATGCAGGAACTGGTGAATCTTCGCAGTGGGGCAGGCCCAGGGTGGATTCGAACCCAACACAGGACCCTTAGATTCGTTCACCATATTATGTAGCAAAATCTGTAAATCATTGATGTATTAACCAATCAAATTTCAATAAAAAATCTACAATGCCCCTCCCACTCAACACTTTGGCCAAGCTTATTTAAATAGGCGGACAATCTATCAGATGTTTAAATTGTCAGCTGTCAGACAATTAATTTTTTTTGCAGGTACAATCCGGTGTCTGACGTGATTTTGCAGACGCTGCTTTGAAGGTCAGCACCTTAAACATGGGTCTGTGGCACCTAAATGTTTTACTGTCCTTTTTCAGATCACAGCTCAGAATGGTGTTTTAGTTGCAGGGAACGGAATGCTTGATTATTCTGATACAGACAATCGACCTTATGCCTGTGAAACAAAAGCTGCTTACCCAGGTAAGAAACAGCCAATTTTTGTTTCATCTCTAAAAACATTTTAGTATATTGTTCAAGGCAAATATAAATTTCAATAATTCCATCCATATATAGTGTATTTTTCATAAATGACGAAGTAATGCCAAGATTTTCAGAAAAACCTCAATTTCATCAAATAAAAACGCAAGAGGTTTTTGCCATAAGTCACAACACCATTTATTCTAACAAAATATGAGATGGGTTTGATGTCGCTTAAAGATAGATAAAAAAGGAATGTGCAGCCCTCTAAGACAAGTTCTAGGCCCCTCATGTTGATTGACGAGGAATGAGGTCAAAATGGGGCAGGGATATTGATGCTGAAATATATATGATCAGCCTTAGGTCTGCTTGTAAATAGTTACAAATTTCATGAAGTATGAGTGGTCAAAGTTCCTGGCTGTTCGCCAAGTCATCTCTAGTGCAGTAATTACTAGTCTACCCATGACCTACAAAATTATAAGATAGTTCTTCGTAATGTGCAGCAAAGATCTCAATACGAACTCTTACAACGTACCTACGAACTGCTACAAATTTCTACAAACTTATACAAACAATTATGAACTTTGAGGAAATACCTACAAACTCCTACAAACCATTATGAACCCATCTTCGTCCTACGACCTCCTACGAACTAATGAAGTACGTAGAAACCTACGATAATTGAACATGTTCCAAAACAGTGTCGAACTCTGGTGATTACCTATGAACTTTTACGTAGTCTGGCAAAATTATTGCTGAAACTTATTAGTAGTTTGGCAAGCAGTTTGGAAAGGTGGGAGCTGGGTTTTAATGACAACACAATAACTGGCCACTTCCAATATCCTCCAGACAGAATTTGAATTGTCTTGCTACATGATTAATGTAATTTTGTGTAATACAGTTAATCATTGTCCACCATCATTCCTGCACCTGCATTCCATAAGTGTATACATATAAAAATCGTAAACCCTTAGCAAATCCCATATAACACACAGCATCATTAAAATTGTTATGTGTTCGTCCGACAGGCAGGAGGGCGGGCGTTACACTTTCATTTCCAGAGCAGAACTCTAACACACACTTTCGTTTCTAGAGCTAAACTCTAACACTAATGCACTTTCCCTAATGAAATTTTATACAGTAACACTCTATATGGGCTAGTGGTGCCTTGTGATAGCCACACTGACATATATTGGCTATGTTTTACAAAAATATTATTTCTTGAGTGTTTATATAGTGTGTGCGATGAACCGAAACAATTGCCACTTGGCCTACATAGCCTGTTATGCGATGCTAATTGGAGTCTAAGATGTCCTATTTATTGAACTCTGAATTTCTTCATTTGTTTATTATATTCTGTAAAGTGTAAAATAATACAGTGTTCCCATGGGTTATAAAATGTCTTGCATTGTCCTATATTAAGTCTTATTTTTTTCCACTAAGTCTTACATTGTCCTATTTTGATTCAAATATACTTGGATATTAACATCTACATTGTCATATTCAGATGATTTGGTAGATATAAATGAATAGAAATTATGAACTTTCCTTAAACACACAAGAACTGCGTTTATTTTATTGCTTTATAGCCAATACCATGATTGTTTTTTTGACGAGAAATTAAATATATAGTGTATATTACTATATTAGTGTTCTTATTTTTATGCGCGCATGATATTATAATTTCTTGCAAATATCTTACGTCTGATGAAGGTAAACCTGCAGGAACCCTGTTTTAACAACAATCCATTATGTTCAGAGTAATGCCAAGTGAGCATAAAAAGTATTCTCTATTCTTTTCTTGCCATTAAATTTTTTTGTTTTAAAGATTTTATGCACAATAAGGAGTATTCAGTTCACTAGAAATATCAACACAATAGCATGTTCCCTTAACTAATATACAACTAAGATTATCATTTATATGTACAAAATAGTCATATATGGGCTATGACAATGATCCTAAGGAATATATATGAAATTCAGCAACAATGTTATCCCACATAAAGATGTTGGGTATAATTTTATACAAAATTAACCTTCAAGGTTTTTATTTACTTGTATTTAAATAATTAAAGTCTAAATACAAATAAATACAAAATCTTAAAGGTTTATTTTGTATGGAATGATACTTAACACACCCATTTAAATGCCTTTATAAGTCAAAATATTTTTTGCTTGCTGTTTAAATTTAGCTGGCAACTGAAGGAACTATATATTATCAATTGTCATATTCCCTTCAGTTACTGAATTGTTGGGTTGCTGATTTGCATTTAATCTATGGCATTTAAATTAGTATTTATAATCGAACACTTTACAGGTGTATATGAAGAAAATAATAAGTATAGGAGTCAAGTGAAAGTAATAGAGATCATCATGCAACTTATTATTATAAAATTGCTAATTATAAACAAAAACTATTGCTATGATCAAATATTTAACAATTGCACATTAATTGTACAACATTTACGGCTGTCATTACTAAGTATGGGATGCTAAGGAATATGAAGGATGCAATGCAACTTTTAGCTTTTTTTCCAGATTTTCCAATATTATGAACAAAAAAAGAATGATGAAACAAATGTCAAAAAGAAGCTTTAAAGTGAAAGTACTATAATCTTAATATATCATTGGCAAAATGTTACTGATGTCAGGATCATAGAGTCACTGATATGAGGGTTTGAAAAAGAACCTGTCCAAATTTTCATATTTTTCTTATTAAATAAAATTATTTGTCATAAATGGTCATGAAACCCCAAAAAGGTATCTCTACACTATTTTAGACATATTTTTACTAAGTTTTGTAGGCATGTAGGTGCAGTAGTGTGTGAGTCCTGCTCTGGACACAGAAATTCTTATGTTTTTTTTATTTTTCATTTTTCTCTAAATATTTTTAAACACAACTCAAATTTGTCAACGTGACTATCAAAATGCACAGCTAAACTATATAGAGTTACAACATATACAATTTTGTTAGGGTTAGTGCATTAATGGTATAGTTCTGCTTCGAAAACACAATTTAACACCATTTTTAGCATTTTCTTCAGACTTTCTATTATTTTGTAATTAGCATGAAATGAATATCAAAATGAAGTTTAAAAAGTGAAAATACTATAATTTAGATATGTTATTGATACAATTTCATTCATGTTAGGTAAATAGTGTCTTTAATATGGAGGTTTGAAAAAGTAGGAATTTTCCCTATTTTGCCCTAATTTGGAAAATTCTATAGTATTTACGGCCATGATACCCCCAAAAGGCACCACTACACTATGTTAGACATATTATGACAAAGTTTTAAGCATGTAGGTGCAGTAGTGTCAGAGTTCTGCTCCGGGAACAAAAAAAATAATGTTTTTCTATTTTTTCAAAATTTTGTAAAACAGCCAACACGTGACTATCAAAAAGCACCTCTAGCCAATATAGAGAACTACTGTACAAAATGTTAGGGTAAGTGCATTAGTGTTAGAGTTCTGCTCCGGAAACGAAAGTTGTAGGCCTGCCTGCCTGCCGGACGGACATTGATGATAACAAAAACCATTTTCGAACTTCACTTGCTGAGGGTTAAAAATATGAAGATGTGACTTTGAACCATATGTATTAAATGACCGTCTAGTGCTGAATGATTGAATAAACAATGAGCAATTCAAAGACAAAATATTCATGGACAGTGAGCTAGTGAGCTGCAGATTATTAACTATGTGGTTTTAAATAATCAATTTTTTTCCCTCCCACTGAGTGGGGTGTGATCATATTGAAGGCAAGAAAGCACCTTTAACCACAATTTGATAAATAATTAATCAATTAATTTGTATAGGCCCGTTTCAGAAATGATTTCGGCTCACCAGCACTTGGATTTCAAAAGCCTACTGTTCATATGCAGTTCTGAATAAATGAGTTTTTAACTTTCTCTTAAATCCATCATTGGTGGATA
Organism: Alitta virens; assembly: GCA_932294295.1. NCBI lineage: Eukaryota > Metazoa > Annelida > Polychaeta > Phyllodocida > Nereididae > Alitta > Alitta virens. The sequence goes on along the minus strand of OW028586.1, from coordinate 16,690,338 downwards.
TCTGTTTGACATCTTCAGTTAATTTATTACAGAGGTGAGGAGCAATGCATGAGAGAGTGCACACTCCAAATTTATTTCATGGCTGTAATTTCAGGTGGGTCATGGTTTGGCAACTGGCAATGGAGCCTTGAAGGAGTTCCGACGGTTACTCTGCAAGGTTTCTCAATCATTGAATGTATGAGAGCGTGTGAAATGTACAAAGACTTCCATTGCAAGTAAGAAAATGTACATCTTCTAAACACTCCATTTGCTACAGGATAAATAGGGGGGATGAGGGCCTTATTAAAAATAAAAGGATTTAAATTAATGCGCAGCAAATGAGGAAATAACTTGAGATAATCAATGATGGTGGCAATTAGTGTAAAACACATGGTATCAGTTAATTTCGCTCTTGGCATGCCTTTTTAAGAATTAATGAAATGTTAAAAAAGAGAATGAGAAACCACATGGTAAAACTGTGATATTACATGTTTTTGTGTTAAATGTGCTCAGTAGGTCATTTTGCATGTGGCATCAGCACGAGGTCAGCCTGATATCACCCATTTGTGGAATGAAAACATGTTCAAAAGGGAATAGGCATCTCATAATTAACACAGGGAAATGATCGAACCAATGTTTAATGATTTCATCTTAACTTTATAATCATCCATATTGTACATATTTTACATATTGTACATATTGTATATATTGTATATATTGTATATATTGTATATATTATATATGAATGTGCATTGAAAAATTTATTCAAGTGCTCGTGTAATCAAATGCAGTCAGTGACCTGATTGTATGATTATATAATTAAAAAATGCTTTGGACCATCTTGCTGATGGTGGCTCTCCAGCTAATACTGATATCAACATTATATTCTTTTAACATTAAAAGAACAACACTGTAGCCATATCCCAATACAACTTTCACTAAATTCAGACAGACCAACATCCAGATGAAATCCAACACACGGCTTAAAGTCGGCCCAGTGTCAGTTAAAATCAGTCAGTGTTGGTATGACGTCAAGTGGATCTGGCATTTTATCTGAGAACCAGTCTCGGTTTAGTAGAATAGGTTCCAACAAAATTAATGTGCGAGTGCTGCCAACAGTTTACTTTAATCGTGCCTGGTATGTTAAATTTCCTGGTAACATGCTACATCGCTTTGTCATTGGCGAGACGACGGTCGCCCACGGCTAATGTTGAAGTGTCCTAGGTAATTTTATACAGATGACAAATTCATAGAATGATGATGGTGTGTATTGACTGACAAGCACTGTTGATTGCTTTTTATGCACACCTTGTGATAAGTAATAGAATGCGATGTACGCAATGTGTTGTCGGTCTCATTAAGCTGCTGAGACAAAAGTAAAATCATTTTATATTTTCAATTGTATATTGAAGATTGTATGAGACTCTCACGGACTGAACAATATACTTTTAATGCTATGATCAAATAAAATCATTAGTATTTGCTGCTGGTGACTTGATAAAAATAACAGCAATGAGTTAAACTACGAGGGTTAACCGATAAAATAGTGAGGCTGCTGCTCTAACCCATCTTGACATACAAGCACCTTGACTTATGGCCAGGCAAAATCTAGAAGTTTCTTTATTTAATAATCAGGATGTGAACTTTATTATCCAGTTTATCACAATGGAACATTTCAAAGTGGATGGGGTGTGTCCTTGTACACTAATTCTGATATCAATCATGCCTTTATGGTTTAGAAAGATTCCTTAGGTGATTTTAGTCACTTAAGTGTCAATGTGATTGTTCAATGCATTCATGTGTTTAGACATCTTTCTTTACAAAACTGGCAAACTTTAAATTTATAACCAAGAAAGAAAGAGAGACTTCTTGTTGATCCTTTTGAATGCCAAAAGCGATGTTCATTGATCAGAAGTACTTTGGTAAACACCCTTAAAGAACTAATATGTGCTAGAGATAGTACATACTTGGAGAAACCAGGAGGTTTTATTGTCCATTGAAACCATGTATACAGTTAAATTAAGATTTAAAAATTTATTTTTGTTATTGGTTTCATTTCTTTATGTTGCAGTTTTTAAAAAACTGAATAAAGATACATTTATGGATCTCCCTTTCGATCATACAAAACCTTCCGCAGTTGACTAAGAAAGTAATAATTCTAACCTGAATGAGTACTATGTAAAAATGTTATTTGTGTAAAACCTTATTGATGTCACATTCTTTTCATAAGATCGGTGACTGTTGATGACCGTGGTAGCGACCGCACATGTCACCTCCACAATGGAAATTCTCACACCCCAGGAGCCATTGTGAAAAAAGGACAGCACCCTAAACATTTATTTCAACGAACTGACCAAAGTGAGTTCTACTGTAACCTTAACTCATCTGTATAAAACCTTAACCTGTATGTGTTTGTTGCAAATTGTAATGTTCTGACAAGGTCCAAACAGTAACTATTTTAATGAAAAGCGTAAGATAATAATGCTCTGTGAAGAGTGAGACATCATTGCTTAAAGCTTAAATTCTTCTGGTAATATTTTCAGCCTGTAATAAACCCTTGGTCTGGGGACCAGATGGTGTTGGAGAAGATTATGTTTCTGCCTCTAATTGGGGTCCTTACCCCCCAAAAAATGCGAAACTAGACAATGAAAAATGGTGGCATAACCATGTTCGCCACCAATACGGAGATTATTTTGTGGTAAGAAACAATATGATTTTGGCAAAGAACAGGGTTTATGGCAAGTCAGGAATCACAATTTTGCTTTTATGAGTGCAATCCAATGTGTTTAAGCATGTCAGTAAGAGTAGCTAACGACTTTAGACAATTTGACATGTTCACAACCTTAATCAATGTCATGTTATTATTATATTTTAAGGTTGACTGATTTAAAAAGCAATTACACAGTCAGACATCTAGATATAGTATAGACATATGCAATGCATGTTTTCTTAACTTACATTACATTTTTGTTGGTTATATCCTTCTCAGGACAATAGCAGTGAAAGATGATGTCATGTTTGCTATTCTACATGCCATGTAATAATAGAAATGATGGTGAAAACGTTAATGTGTTACAATATGTTTTGGCTGAGGTTTCTATGATCTGTAATAGTAATTACTTAAGTTCCATCATATTTAGGGGTGATTTCAATACAGTCTTCAGTAAGTCAACACCACATACAAGGGAAATGGAAAAATTCTGTGGAATCAAAGAAAAATCTTACATGCTCATATATTATGTATACATTTTAGTGTAAAGCTAATGGTGCAGGGAATCATATTGATCATGTTCTGGTGTCTGATAATCTATAAAAATCTGTTTTCAAACATTTTAACGTAGATATTATTTACAATGCCTTGCACCATTTGGCTGTCCTTACACAATTTGATCTTGTGTGTAAATATTATGAGCAACAACAAATCAAGCTTGTGTCACACACTGCATGATATAAAGCTTCACTCAAAGATATAGAATTTTGAAAACAAAACATTGATGCAGGGCTAGATACGATCTGTTTTCCCACTGAATGTGTAAGTTTTAGATAAATGTCACTCACACTGTAGTGGTATTGAACAAAATTGCAATGATATTGTGAATGTTTGTTTAAACCCTTGTAAGGTATTACCATGAATAGGTTCTGGTTGTCTAACTTGGTGGTTCCTGGGGGGGGGGGGGGGGCGAACATTCTAGACACAGTCAACATGGCTAAGATACCTTTTTATAGTCTATGTTTTTAAAAGATTGTTTAGCAATGTTATATACGTAAAATTTTAAATTCATATGAATATGTGATTGTCGCACAGATTAATAAATTCTTTTAAGAATAACCACTGAATCATTTTCATTTACCATGATATGGTTTTACAGTTTATTGTATTCCTTTTTCAGGCTGACTTACGACAAAAAAAGAAGGTTACTAGAGTTGTTGTCCAGCCACCAAATGCTGCTAACTTTTACATAACAACCTTTTACATTGCATTTAGTAACGACAGTCTTGTTTGGCAAACTCAAAGAACTTCAGATGGCAAGCACAAGGTATGGTAATTGCAGTTAGCTTGGTTGAAAGTTTGAATAAATGTTAGGTGTATCTAGGAACAACCAAAGAACAATAAAAATTAGACATGAATGTGACAATGATTCATGCAAAATCTACAAGTAGAAAATTTCTTTGAAAAATTACTGTAAAACAGTAAATAAATTAGACTTGAATGTCACAATGTAGCGTAAAGTAAGTGTACCTTATTTCGTGATGATCCTGCTATTGTGATTATTAACCCCCATAAACAACTGGTGCCCAACGATAATAAATAAGCAAATGTATTCTATTTTGATGCGAAGTTAGGCGATAACAGTGAAAAATTTAATTCAAGCAGTTGTGGACTAAAGTTGCAGGTTTTCACGGAATTAGGTCCTCATGGAATAAGGTACACTAACTCTACATCCAAAATAAATGAGTACTTAATTACTTTGGGACAATAATGGGGAGAAATACCACCAGAGGACACTGCAACCACAGCAGATAAGTATTGTTTGATGGCGTCATCAATATTGTGACTTCATCTGTGTAATAATGGTGTGGAGATGTCATCTTATTGTCTTTTTGTGTGCTACAGTGCCGTCTGTGGGCTCTTACTTTTTCTCCCCATTACTGCAATTTATAAATCAATGAACATGACTGAAACCCAGGAGAAAATAACAACATAGCCTGGTACTTGGCCTAAAAACTGAATATTGAATACATTACATTTTAACATCTTTTTTGTTCTGAAAGAGATATTGATATCTTCTAATTTCTTCCTCTTTTAGATATTTCAAGGAAATTCCAATCAGTATGACATGTCAGCAAATGTGTTAGATCCCAGTATAATTACGCGTTTTGTGAGGATTTATATCAGATCATTTTATGGGAGAATCGCAGGCAGCTTCGAATTATACGGCTGTGATATTCCTGAGTTGGCCTTCACAAGGGATGTAGGTGGGTTAAAGTGACAGCTAAAATTAACAAATTCAGTCTAATTTAAAATGCTGTTCTTTGTGATAAATAAAACATTGCTTATGGAACCCATACAGTGATCAGGAGAATTAATTACAGTTCATACATTTGTTGAACATGTGAAAGCAATGAGTTAATTATTATGCTTGCTTGTAGATTCTGTGATTCTATATTGTACATATATATTGCTGATATATGGTGAATTTTACCTTCTCTGCTTCTGTAATCGTAGAAATTTGTATGTCCCAAACTTCAACAAAAAATTTATTATTTAATCATTATCCCTTAATAGTCCCTTTTCTTCTGTTAACATCTTATCACTAATTAAGCATCTTTGCTTTATATGATACAGGATGCGCAGTAGAAATGACTGGTGTGGCTGGTAGACATAGTGGTTATTCTACATTGTTGGTAAATGGTTTGGAAGTGGGATGGTCCACAGGGACACCACAAGGCTGGGGTATAGTGGTCCTAAACACGACTGGTCCCGGCTGTCGTATGTCTGAATATCAAGTGTTTACACCGCACGTATCAGCAGCCAAGACCCAAGAAATGATCGACATGGTAGCGGCTCTTCCACAAGGAACTGTCTTTGCAGGCACAACCAACATTGATCCAGGCGTTCCAAATGTATTGGCATTACAAGCAGAATTTAGCAAACTTGGAATAGATCTGCAGCGCTTTAAACCTTATTCAGCAATATCATTTGTTGCTAAAAAGGGAGATCCCTCTTTCACCAGATATCACATTATGCTTGATAATTCAAACTTCCTGAATTTCTTCCATTACATAAAGGATTTCCATAGAGGTAATTGTGCATTGTTTTAGCAAATAAAAAATGTCTAAACATGAGAGATAGCTAATTATTAAAACCGAAAAAAATATATAAAAATAGAGATAAAACAAAGACATTTACAGATCCATATCATTGCTACTTAAGTGAAAAGGCACTCATATCAAGAAAACTTTATTTTCATCTGCTATAAGTTTAAAAAATTTTACTTAAGTTTAACAACAATTGTGACCTTTTTGATATACACTAGAAGGTTTGTGGTGCTTTCCCATCAATTCGTGCATCATTAGTCTACCTTTTGAGTGTCTATTATTTTCCTAAGAGGCACCATACTTACCTATTTGTGATGTTGTTTGATAATTTTCCAGCCACTGATCACAAATGGTTGGGTATGGTGGATGGCAGTATCTCAGCAAACCAGTTGTCTGATTCAAAGTTAGATGACAATCAAGATCCGTCTCATCATGCTCGGTTGTTTCATGTTTGGGACTGGGAGCCGGAGTTTGGTTTTACAAGAAGCTCTTGGATAAACCGCTTTGCAAATGGCATGTGGTACCAAGTAAGTGTTGACAGATTAACATAATGAGACAGACAGACATCCAGACAGCTAGACAGACAGGCAAACAGACAGACACAGACAGCTAGACAACTAGACAGTGCAACCGACACTGCCAGACACTGCCAGACACTGATGGCCCTAGTGCATGACAGGCAAAACTAGAGATGGGCCAACAAAATGCCAGAGAGCCCACCTGAATAATAGTTTGCCTTATGTGATTAAGGCCTGAGTTACCATTTGACAGTTACATTCAAGATTGCACATTATCTGATGAACAATACTGTCAATAGCCATCAAGTATCATTCATGTAGATTTTAGAAAATAATTTTAAACATTTGGTTTGAGAATCAAATTTTATGCGTTATTGCCAGTTTTAGACATCTTAGCGGTTTTAAATTTCATTTGTCAATGTATGGTAGGCCATTTCAGTAATTTTGAAACAGCAAACATGTAGTGCCAAATACAGTCAATATGTTTCTGATTTCATCAGGTTTCATACAAATGCAGAAAATATTTTTAATTCTTCATAATCGTTGAATATACCATTTATATTTCTTTTAGGTTGATTTAATTCTTGTCTACGAAGTCACTGGTATCATAACTCAATCGGAAATGAGAGAAAACTGGTACATTGAGGCATTCAAGATACACTACTCAAATGACTTGAGTACATGGTCTTCTCAAACCACTGTGAGTCACACCATTTTGTACCATTTTTAGAATGAGTAATTTGTTATCACAAATTGTGAATATTAACTTATTGTAGAAACATTCCAAGATGCTGCTACCATATACAGACGGTGCACTGACTTTGTTTATACCTGGTGTATACATTCAAAATGATCGTCTGGAATTACATTTGTCCAAGACCATGGAAATTATATGGGACTTGAGGAAGGAAGGCCCTTCATCATCTCAATTGAGATTAACCAAGTTGATGGTCAGGCTAGGTGTCCACTCTTAAAATGTTATGAACCACAAAAGTCATCAAATGCTTTTACTGTGTATGATCTGGGTAAATCAAAAGCATATGCACAATGTTTTTGAATACAATAGTTCATCCTGTTTTGATATATAATCTGTTTCACAACATCACCTCAATGATAAGTGTATTTGTATTTTGGGGGCAGATATACATTCAATGCATCAGCCCCCAAATTACTGTAGATGATAAGTTTTGTTCAATTTTATTATAAAAAATTTTAATTATTCATTGGCAATGCAACAGTCAACTGCTTGACAGCAACATATTGGTGCATATAGCAGAAAATCATGCAGTTTACCAATAAAAAAAATACACTTTTCACCTAACCCATCAATAATCCATATAAATTTTAAAGTCATCTAATATATTAGGTTATGTACCTATGTAGCTCTAAATGTCAGTAATAGCCCTGAGAACCCATGCTAACACACAGGGGTCTTCAGGGTTATGTTAGTTAAGGAGGTTTTCCCATCTTTTATCATCATTTTATTTTGTTCTGAAACTAAGACTTTGATGCATACATTTCTTCTTATTAATTGCAAAAAATCTGGACAACAGAATTAAGAAATAAGTTATGTTTGGCACATGGGATCAAATTATGCAACGAGTAATTTTAATGACCATATACCCAATAAATCGTACTGCCAAACTTTTTCCTTTTAAGTCACTCACTGGGCAACATGCAAATTTGATGTATAGAAAGGTATATGAAGTCAGAATATCTCCAAAAGTGTTGTGGCATTTTCTTACTGAGTTTGTCTCTAACATAATAATCTCTTCCATTATAGCAATATTCAGCCAACATACGAGATATCACTCTTCCAATTCACACCTTATTCACACCAACATTCAATGCCAGGGCAGTGAGAATTGAACCAATTCAATATAGTGTCCATCCAGCCGCCAAATTTGAAATAACTGGAAAACTAATCGGTAAGACATTATCATTATTTCAATTTGTGTGATGTTTGCTGAAATATATATCATATAGTCTTGGTTAGAATTGATACTTACAAGTTAGAATTTTGATTACCAATCTTTGGATTCATGGCAATTAATGAATATACCTTTGGGAGATTTCAAAATTTTTTGGCCATAATATTATAGCCATGTCTCGTTGTCCTCATCAGTGGCTGTGTTGTGGGACTGTCATGTGACGAGCGCTGAGTAAACCCCAGGCAGCGCTAGTACTTTGTCTTTGTTGAGTTTTGGTTTGTGTTTGTAGTATCATGAGGTCTCCCTTGACCTTCCTTTGATACCAATTGTGCTCTTTCTCTATGATTTTCACTTCATAGATAGTACATGACATTTACTGTTTTGTCTAGATGTTCATATTGCTGAATTTTTGCCTTTTCTGGAGGTTTTTTAACCTAATGGGGAATTGTTTCAAAGTTTTTGCCCATTTCACCAAAGTTATCTTAATGGTAACTGTTACATTTGATGTGAGATACACTAGGCTACAGTATGACTCATATGGAATTTTCCATGTATCGCGACTTTCGGCGAGACAAGGACACGTATTATAACGGGGAGTTGTGCTTACCCCCCATGGGATGCCTAGTTGCTTCATGGGGCCTTTCTCGGACTTTTGTGGACCTGCTGGGACTTCAGGGATTTACCCGGATATTTCATTTATCCCTTTAACTCCATCAAAACCTTGGGCCTTTTAAGAGCAGGTGTTAGATATCATGGGGTATATAGATATCATCAGTGTTAATTGCAGGGGGGGGGGGGGGTTGAAACTGATACTCCTGCAACCCTGTCATCACAGCCCTTGATTGTGCATAGTAAGATCAAAGGGTGCTGTTTCTACTAGTCTTGAGTCACAACAATAAATTTTCTCCATTTCTTTCGATTGAAGTGACACTTTTTGTATTGGACCATGTAAATTTCATTGCAATGTGATCAATATATTCTCAGATATCTACAATGTATATTATCAATACATTTAAGTGCATCTATACCCGTACCTTTTTATTACATCCTAGATAAACCAGAGTTTAACCAAGATTATATGAAGTGATAAATGTACCATAATTATTTAGAAATTTAAATATTTTCAAGTAATATTTTGAACTATCATGCTATGTTTGTGCGATTGAATAAAGTTATTGTTATCTTTAACAATCACATAAATACAATCTCACCAATAAAACCACTATTATCAAGACCAACTTTCTATTAACACCACTATTATCAAGACCAACTTTCTATCAACACCGTGTCACAATAGCTCAAAATTATATTACGTAAATCAACTGTTCCATGAAGACTACTAAACAGATTGATTCAACAAAAACCACTAATAAGATCCCAATACGATTAAGACTACAAAAGTTTGGACCTGTCTGCATTCTGTTCTTTATGAAGGCTACTTTGACTTTTTTAATAGATGGATAGATAGTTTTGAGTTGAGTTTGAGTTTGTTTATTTGCACCAAACAAAGTAAATACATTTTGCAAATTATAGTCAACATAGTAACAATATAGAACAGATTGGTGCAAGGGATACACCCGAGTATCATATACTATCGCCCGATAGGGTGGGTGCTCCCTTTTATAAAAGTTTAATGAAAATGAAAATAGTTAATAATTATGTATGTAACATAGAAGCAAAGACAGAAAAGAAGAAGAAATACAATTCAATACAGCAAAAATAATTATCGAAAATTTGCCATTCATATCAATCAATTTCAATATAAGTAAATATATGTCACACCAATTATTTCAATACATGTACATACTTTAGTAGGAACTTATACGAGAATGTGTGTAAGTTTTAGAAAACAGTTTTTTTTAGTTTTAGCTGATTTTAGAGTATTTGATAAATGTAACCAAAGATGAGGTGCTCTACCCAAAAAACTTTTATTATATATTTCTAAACTATGAACAGGTGTTAGCAGTGAGTTTCTATTGCGAGTAATTCGATCATGTGTTTGTATCTCATATAAATTAGTAATACGAAGTGGGAGATAATCATTTACATATGTATATGAAATATTTAAAAGTGACAAATTCATCAAATCTTCAAAATTCAATAGTCTGGCCTTTTTGAAAAATGGTTTCACAGATGTTCTTCTATTGAGATTAAAAATGGCTCTAATTGCATGATTTGCTTTACTTTTACTTTATTTCGATTACTTGAAGTTAACATAGATCCCCAAACACACACGGCATAATTCAAATGACTCTGTATATTTGCTAAATATATTACACGCTTTAAATAAAAAGGAACAATATTTTTTACCATATTTAAACTGTGAATTCCTGCAGTAAGTTTAGATAACATATGTTTAACATGGCTGTTCCAGTCAAGATTTTCATTAATAACTACCCCCAAGAATTTTGTATCTCTAACATTCCTTATTTCTTTGCCCCCAATCTCAATCTTGTTGTTACAATTTATTTTCTTACTTTTCATTCTGAACAAGATATAATTAGACTTTTATACATTAAGGGATAAGGAATTACTTATGAACCATAAATTTAATCTTTTAAGATCTTCATTTACTTTTTTAAATCGGAATTTAATATTTCTACCTGATGCAAAAACTGTTGTGTCATCTGCAAATGATACACAGGAACACAATTTTAAACATTTGATCAAATCATTTGCAAGGACAATATACAATAAAGGGCCTAATACAGAGCCCTGTGGATTACCAAAATCAACTGTGTACTGATCTGAAAGGGTATTTTTAAATTTTACTTGCAGTTTCCTATTACTTAAGTAACTTTTTAACCAATTGAAAACTGTACCTCTAATGCCATAATTCTGTAATTTATATAATAATGTTTCGTGTTTAATACTATCAAAAGCCTTAGTCATATCTAAAAATATTCCTATTGTAAACATTCCCTTATTAAAACTATGTAATATGTTACCAGTTAAATCCATAATAGCATCTGTTGTATTTCTTTGTTTCCTAAACCCATATTGCCCCTCGTATAGAATTTTATGCTTTGTGAAAAATTTTACTAATCTAATGCTAACTAATTTTTCTAAAATTTTTGAAATTACTGGTAGTAGTGATATTGGCCTGTAATTACAATTACGGCTAATCATCCCCCAACCTATGCTTGACAATGATTAACTCGCTCATTTTTATGTGTTTATTTTATGTGTCTATTGATAATTCATGTGTCTATTGATAATTCTGGCTGTGTCAAGCTCAGGCATTTGCATCCTGGTCCCCAGGGAATCAGGTCAATAAATCACTTTGACTTGTGCCTTAAATATTCCTTCATTCCACAGAAATGGTGCACCCCCTGTCCCTCAGCTTTCAAATGTGATTATAACATGCAACATGGTTTTAATAAAATTAATGTTTCTATGACCAATGTTAAGATATTTATACATTCAAGAAATAATTGCAGGAGTCTGTCATAACTGATATTTGGTTCTCTTCAGCTGTAAAAGGCAGCCAAATTTGCATATTCATTTAACATATAAATTTACCCGACTCAATGAATTTAAGTTGAAATTTTTTTTAATATTCACATCGATATAATCAGAAGTAGAATATTCCTCTGATGAAGACAATAATGAAATATTTGCAGTTAAAGTAATATTATCCTTATTATAAATTGTCCTGTTCTCCTGTTACCATGGTATTAAAATGCTGCTAGATAAAAAGACAAAAATTGTGAGGTCTATGAACATTCCAAGTGATAACAGTGCTGGTATGGCAGTATGGGGGACACTAGGCTGTCTGCTAATCTTACATAATGGAAAACTAGTTTTCAATATTTAAAGAAAAGGGTTTGTATTTGCATGGGGTGAAATTTTGTCGTTTCCTTCCTGTTACCAAGTTAATGAAAAAGCGTTTTATCACGGAAATTAGCAAAGAAATTCTGAAAGTACTCCATACAACAAAATGGAATCGAAAATTGGGTGATATTAACTGCATTTCTCTTTCAGATATTGCATAAATTTTCCATTAATGTCCATCCTGTTACTGTCCTTCCTGTTACTATGCTGGCAGAGGGATCAGATCACGTGACTAACCAATTTAAAATATACAAAAAAATATAATTTAACTATGTTTTTGTTTATGTTACAACACTGAAATGTATGAAAAATTTTAAATTTGCTGAATATTTTTAGAAAGATTGAAAATTTAATTTTTTTGCTCCTGATATGCTAAAAGTGCACTATTTCTATACTATTGATAAAGCGATCTTGCAATTTCAGACATTGAAAGACTGGAATACAATCCTTCAAAAATGTCCATTTTATCCAGTCCCACTGGTGGTCTCTGTGCAATGGACACTTCTTGCGGAAATGGCTGGCATGTCAACACTGCTTCCGCGTGGGTTGAGATAAACCTAGGAATGTTGCATCACATCACTACATTATATATTAACACAACTAATGGAACAACCTGGGAAAAGGTTGACTTTGACATAAAGAAACACTTTGATCAGCAATGGAAAATGATTAAAGCTGACTTGGTAAGGTTTCAGGACAAAATGTTTAAATACTAAATCAGACAGCATCGTAACAATAACAGGATTAATTTTAACAGCTTCTGTCCGTTCTCACTTACATTACAACTGATTTCTGGGCTGAGTTGAAGTGCTACTCAAGGGAATATGATGAGGCAAAAGACCAATAATTGTCAAGCCAATCATTGTTTTTCATTCATCATTTTCAGATAAATACAGAGGAAAGGAATAATAGTGCCAGGGTATACTTCACACATCACATCACGGCATGGATTATTAAAGTCAAATTATCTGCAATCAGTGGAGATGGGCATGTCAAAATGGATGTGCATGCCAGGAAAACTCCAGGTTAGAACATAGGCATTGAGACAATTGCCTTTCATTATGAACACAATGATTTTATGATGAAAGAATGTTGAGTTTTGTGACAGAGTGAAGAATTAATTCTTTTTTATTGACTGCACATCTTTGACTGAAGCACAGTTTTATCATCATAATTTTTCAAAAATATTGTAATACGTCTCTCTTTTTTTTCAGTCTGTCCTCCAGGGATGTTTCAGAATGGCACAAATTGCATTTTCCCATACTATAAAACTAACGCGAATAAATTCTTTGAAACCATGTGTGAGGAAATAGAATGGACCCAGAGGGGGTACCAGTTCATGCTGAAAGATGCTATTGATGCCACCAACCTCTACAATTTTATGACACCCTAGTAAGTCATTGTTTTACATTTTATTAATGTTACTGACTTTTATGAGTTTTGACACTATTTGTAAAATTTGTCTTTCATTCTGATGGTACTGACCTCTAAAGTTGTATCACAGCAATTTTGATGATACGAACAATGATTACATGGGTATGCAATATGATCTCTGTTGCTCATGTCCGATACCTTTAAGTGACAATCTGATAAGTTGGTGACATGGTTGGGTCTAATCTAATTATAATTCTGATTCGATTAAATAATCTACTTCAATTGATCAAAAAAAAATATATATAGAAACTTAATTTGATTTCTTTTTTATCAGCATTTAATCATGATTCAATCATGATTACATGCCTTAAAACATATTTGAATGTTTTGATAAAAATTAAATATTTCAACCAGGTAGCAACTCTAGTAAATATTTGAGTTGCATCTGCCAGATCCTTTTTTTGGTATAAATTCCCTTTGGGTGTAACTACTGAAAAATGATACTAGCTCAGTGGTAGCGCGCTGGGCTTCCAACCACTGGGTCCCAGGTTCAATTCCCCGGTCGAGCCTATGTTGGATGGCTGTTTCATCCTCATCTCATTGCCATGGTCCCTACCTGTCCTAATTAGCCCATCAGGTGCAGAAATACAGGACGTAAAGCCCTAATCCACCACCACCACTGAAAAATGATAACTGCATTTAATCCTGCGTCCTGAGAAATATATAGCTAATCAGAGCTCAGTTCATACCCAAATCACAACAGGAAATCAGGTGCTGATATTCAAGATTCACCACATATCAAACTCATTGTAAGCTACGTATATTTTACCAACCAGTCAATAGGCAAACATTGCTAATCTATTCCATATGACCAATTTACCATGCATAATATGTTTCATTTTACCTCTTATTATCTTGCTGAAACACAATTGAATACAATTGAACTAAACCTCAACTAAACTGCTTTGGGGTAATCAGACCCCTTAGAACTTATGTTATAATTGGTGTTATTAACTAAATATTCAATATTTAGATATATGGATAAAGTAGATTGAAATCTCACACTAGTATATCAAATATACAGTAGAGCATAATACACATGGAAATTTGAAGTCCCATTCTTAAAAGAATTGTGAGAGGCTATAAAAGAGCAAAACATGTATTAAACACCCTAAAACTAAATTTTTAAGAACTGCAATTATCTAAAATCATATTTGAACATTTTATGTGCTCAGCTTATCCTGCCTGCACGTATTACCAGTTCTATGTACTCTGTTCCGCAGGTTTATATTTAACTCTCAAAGATGACTGTGCCTTTAAGGCATGATCTTTTATTTTTATCTTTGCAAAGACATCTTTCTTTCATGGCAGATTTTACTTATATTAAAATGGACTGTATGTATTTGGTTGCAATAAATGGCAAAAGTAGACTATTATTGAAGTTGTTTTGCATATAATCACATTTAATCAAAGTAAATCTGATTAAATTTGGCAGTTCATTTAATCTTATCAATTAAATTGTGAAATTTCTTTTTTAATTTAATTTAATTTATTCATAATTTGCTCCTGTTTACTTTAAACATGGTGAAAAAGTCGGTCTTCGGAAAAACATTTCTTCAAAATGTTTCATCTTTGCAGTGAAGGCCACCTCTCTGTGTTAGCTGGATTTATGGAAGTAAACAACTCGTACAGGTATAACGATGGCTCACCAATTGAATATCGTCTTAATTGGCGTAATAATGCTGATAGGACAGTCAAAAACAATTACTGTGGCTACTTGTACCTAGAATCACAAGTTTTAGTAGATTCAAGTTGCAAACGGAAGGGAGCATGCCAAACTAGAGCTGCATGTGAGTATGTTATATGCTAATGCCTAAAATGTAATTACCTTTTATATTTTCAGTAAAGGGGGAGGAAAATTCATTCTAGACACTTGGCAAACTTCTGAAAATATTAATTACTATTTGCTATCTTGTTTTTAAATAAAAATTCAGTGGAAAAAGAAGAGGAAGACTGCATTGTGACATGGTATTTTTCTCCCAGAAGCCTCCTGCCATCAGCTAAACGTGTTCGAGAATACCTGATATCGAATGTTGGTTATTGTCTGCATCAGTGTTACCATGTCTACCGTAATGAGTGCCAAGCTGTGACTTTCTACCAGGACAGCTTTACTTGTCATCTTTTTAATACCAACTCATTTGAAACAAGTCTTCAGAGTCATTCCAATGCTCATACATATGAATGGATTTGTCATGGTGAGTGTTGTTACCTGCAATTATGTTCAATTGTCTGAAATTAATCTGACCACTCTGATGAGACACCAACTAAATTTTTTTAGTTGGTAGTTACTGCCGACATCAAAGTTGTATGTAAGACTGGCAGGTGGGCAGGTAGGCGCCCTTCTTTTCCGGAGCATACTCCAACACAATTGCATGTACATTGATATAATTTGGTAATTATTTAGTCTTTTTGGTCAAGTTGTGCTTTTTCAGTCTCTTTGCCATGTCTCTATGTTTTACAAAATGAGAGAAAAAAAAAAAAACACTACTGCCTCTACAAGCTTAAAACTTTTTCATAATATTTTCAAAATAGCGTAGTTGTGCCTTTTAGGGGTTTTATGTCCATAAATAATACAAGATTATATTATTTGGAGAAAGATTTGAAAATATATACTTTCTCAAACCTCAATATCTCAACTACTATGATACCTACATACATGAAATGCGACTATGAATTATCTAAATAATAGTGCATTTACTTTCTAAAAATCATTTTGACATTTATTTCCCACATTTTCTGGAATAATCAAAATAGAAAAAATTGCTGGAAATTGTTTGCTGCATCCCCCAAGCCCTAGTACTCTTTGTTTACAATGATATCCATAAAAAGTGTAAATGTGTATGTTTGAAATGTTGATAACCTCATTATCATATTCTTTTTATATAAGACAAGCAATGAGCTGAAAATGTGGAAAATTCATATTTATCTAAACCCCTCAGTATCAACTTCTCTCATGGCTAAATACATCATATACATGAAATTTTGCTTTTAAAATGTCTAAGTTACAATACTTTCACTTTGAAAATTTGACTTTAATCATACATTTTCATAATAACGGAAAATCGTGTTCTTTACTATTATTATTTTATCGACAAAATTGGAAAATTTTAAAAGTGATTAAATTGGAAAATTTGTCCATTATCATTATGCAGACTTAAGTAGTTAGCAAGCAATAAATTAATAACGATGACAAGATACTATATATGTGGAAATTCAGAAAATGTCAAACATTTGAGAAAGTCAAGCAATAGCGGCAAAGCATTGCCAAGTCTTTACAGTATGACTGCTGACAGTTCATTAGTTCTTGGATGGAGCTGAAGTTTAATGCAATGCTCGGAGAAAATAGTGTATATGTTTCAAAATATGATAGCTTTATTGTCATACATCATACTTCTTGTCGGTAAGACATCATATTGTATGGGAAAAAACTGAAATAATTGGCAAAAATTATGATCATTTACCCTTTTGCCTGCTATTTATAATTAGGCACTTCACTATTTACTATTTATGCAATGGTGCATTAAAAAAATGTATCACAATATATTTCTCATTTTGGGCAACCATAAATAAGTAAGGTCTATTGTCTTGTTTTAATTTTCTCAAATTTTCTGAGGGTATGCTGCTGCAGCAGCCTTTGTTTATATTTGTAACACAAGACTTATGAACTTTGAGCAATAGATATTTCACAGTCCTATTTGCTTACATGTAAGAATAGAAGTACCTGAGCAATAGATTTTCACAGTCCTATTTGCTAATATGTAAGAATAGAAGTTGTTATATTGGAGCAGAGCAAGAATTAGATTTCGCAATTTGGATTTGCACTTCAAAATTCACTGGTCATCAACTTATTCAATTGGCAATTAATGTGCTGATGACTTGTGCTTCTCTGATTCAAAGTGATCAAACAGGTAATATGTGTGGATAAATTAACCAATTCCCAAGCTACTTTTTTGATGAAATGCCTTTCAGACCCTGAGGACACAAGCGTGTTTCGTGACCTGGATGGACAGGTGACACACACAATTACTGCATCTGACCAATTCGATTCCACTTGGGCGAAAGAAAATGTTGTATACAAACCAGATGGCTCCAGATATTCGTGGTCAGGCAATGTTGACTCTCCAGGTTATGGACGGCATTGGATCGAGGTACATTCTGACAGATTGACATTTGGATTAATTTATTTTGTGTGTAATTAAAACAAAATTAAATTTCACCAATAAATGCTGAGCAAGGAAACCTCGTTAAGATGACAAACATCGCTACTGTGAAGCTTTCTGGAGAGATCCATTTACATGTTGTACTTTAAATCAGTGAATTTAACCACAGCATGGGAATAATAATAATAATAATAAATACTTTGTTGTCATGTTAGACATTAAACTCATCTTATGCTGGTCACAGTCATACATCAACCGACATACAACACACACACACATGCACACACACAGAGAAACCACATAGAAAAGACATACACAAATGAAGAGACAGAGACATACATTGACAGACAAGCACACATACATTGACACATACATATGGAAATAGGAATATGTGGCTAGGTGTATAGCCCAGTAAAATGTTATGCGACAGAGTACTTTTAAAATATCTATTAAAAGTGTTCTTAATCTTATTTTTAGTTTAAGATCAAGTGTTTATAACAAAACAAAAGGAAATATCAAAAATGAAATATTTTATTACAATGGATATGACTGCAGAATTGGTGATCCCTGAAGTCAATATTCAGTTGTTGCTCATGCAGGACTACCATGAAAGTAAAAACCGAATGAAAATTAGAATCAGAAATTATAACAATATTTTATTGCAGTTTTATTTTGGTTATTACCTGTGATATTATCAATATATTTTACATTGATTATCAATAAATCTTTAAAAACAAAAAAAAACATCTGGCAAATGCTTATATAAATATATATATATGCTAAGTAGTGATTCTTACCCGAGAAGAATGACAAGTAGGTCAGACCTCTCTCTGTCAATGAAGATCAATATATTTATCCATATTAATATTACATATTTATTTGCAAAAACTTATTTACTCTGTTATAATATAGTTTTGACTTGATACATGTCATATAGAACTACTTAGATTTGTCAACAAACATTGTTACACCTAAAATCAAAAAGAAATATAAACCTTAATTTTGGTTTACCTTTGGTTAACCTTGAACTTTTGCAACATGGGTGTTACTCTTATGTTACTAATGGAACATCATACAAATATGAAATTTTTTTATTAAATGGTATGAAGCTGTACAAAATTCATTGGAGTCATGTATAGTTAGTTTATGCAGACTGACATTTTTTAAAGTTTTCACAACACATCTGCAGATATCCTTTGACAAGGAGATGGTTTTGACGGGGATGATATCCTTCCCTGACCAAATGTCTGACTGCTTCTCAAGTTCATTCTACATTTGGTACTGGAATGACTATGGCTGGAATGGCATACCATCTGTAAGTTCTCATGGTTTTTTTTGTTTGGTTTTTTTCACTGGATAAGAAATGGCCAAATTTATTATTCTGTTAAGTATTATTAAAAAGAGGTTCTGTAAATACAGCACTTATCAGCAAAATTGCTACCGACAACTTGCACACATTAATAACGATGGCCAGGGGTAGATCTAAAATATTTGGAGGAGAGCGATCGTAGATGAGGGACATATCATCTATCGTTCTTTGTATTCAGAATGTGTTGGATCCACCTCTGGCCATGTTATTAATGCTGACAACTCCCTGTCAGTTGCAACTTTGCGGGTGCTGTAGCTGATCTTCATTAACAAATGACTTCCAAAATTCCAAGTTAAAAAATCAATCCCTATTCTGATTCTATTACAAATACACCTTATATAGTACAAAACCTAATTATACTTTTACAGGTGGATAGATATGCTGCAGCAAACTGGGACAGATGGCGAGCAAGATTCATACAATATCCATGGAGGCTGAAAACCTCAAAAATTAAACTAATAAGCCGGTCTACAAATCATCGCCACACACTGAAAATTGAATTTTTTGGCCAGCTGGCGGGCCCGAGCATACCAGGTATATAATTTTTCAAATCAAAAAAGAAAAATGAACTAACTATAAAGAACATCATCAAATAACAACAAATATATCAGTTTCTTTTTTAAAAGTTTGTATTATATATTTTAACAGTGCCACTGGCTAAATGTCATACTACTATTTACGGAGAGACTGACCCAACCCCCATTCTGTTGTCTAAATGAATCATATAACTATTGATATCAAATCCACTCATATCACATACGTCAAAATTTGTTTTTGTTAATGCAATTTATTAAAATTCCTGTTTCAAGAGCTTAATATATGTTTGAAATTGCTTGTAGTTTCTGTAGCTTATATTAAAAAGAAATAGAGAGACACCTTCATTTAATAAATGAACAACACTTCATATTCATAAGCGTTTGACATAAAACAGGTTGACTTATAATCTTTGTTCTTTCATTATAGTGAGAGATTACCCACTTGGCTGTGAAACAAAACAAATCGGAGGCTACCAGCTTTCTGCCTCAAGTTTCTTGGTTGAAAGTGGTAGGCTCTATGTGCCATCAGCTGCACGTTTGGGGACAACTGTAGCTGGTACTTTACAAAACTCATGGCGGCCATCACCAAAAACAGCTGCCAACCAGTGGATTCAAGTGGACCTGTTAAGTCCTCACACCATCACAAGTAAGTTATCTGTTTGCATTGTTTACATGTTACAAATAGTAAATTGCAGTTATGTTTCAAAAAATGTCATTAGATTGGGAGTTTGAATGACATCACTGCATTTACTTTTTACTTGTGTAATTATGTCATCGAAAATTTCTTTAGGACAATGTGTAATTATAAAAAAAAATTTGGGATATGTTAAAAAGAAATTTACAATATCATCTTGCATTATATATGAGTGCACACCTGCTCATAATATTTTCTAAATCTGGTGATTATTCGAGTACAGGTCTTCATAATATTTTTAAAATCTGGTGATTATTAAAGTACACTGCCCCTTATAGCAATTTAGTTTACCAAATTACCTATGTGAGTTTTTGGACTAACAATTACCAGGAATGTATGGAAATTTACCTGATACACTCAGTATGAAGAACAGTGCAACATTAGAATCAAAGTAGACTATATAAGAAACAAAAAGGCCATTATACGCATGTTTTAATTAATCCTTTTGCAGGAATAAGAACTGACAAGGTTTCAAACAGTGGGGTTACTAGATACACAATAAAAACAAGCATGGATGGTGACACTTGGAATACAGAGATGACTGTATGTAGCTATCTATAATTAATTTCCATTTCTGGCACAGCTAAGTGAAAATGAATTTTAGATATTCATATAGGTTATATTCAAACAAAAACTTTAAATAAAAGTACCAAGTCAATATAAACATAAATTATTAAAGCTATCAGCTATCATCGCTTCTTTTGTAAATTCTCACAGAATGCAGCTGGAATTTGGCATCAGTGGCATGTCTATGACCAGATTATTGTGAACTTGACAAAACCTGCCACTGCTCGCTATGTACGTCTGCTTCCCACAAGTTACAAAGACTTCTACGAAATAAAGATCGAACTCTATGGATATCCAGGTATCTTTTCATTAATTTTCTGCAGGCAAGGTTGTTTAAGTGTTTTCTTGCAAGTTATTGTTACCACAGCTGATACAATAGTTGGTGCCTGGGTGCTATACAGGCTTCAAATATTGCCCATAATTTAAAACAGACTCTCCAGCATAAGAGTATATAAAGCACCCCTTCAAGAAACCATTACTTCCACAAAGCCTGTCTCAGATGCTGTAACATGTCATTAACCAAGATTGCTTACCTTGTCGAATGACATGTCATAGAGGAACTTCAGCATATTCCTTATCTATGGTTCTCAAAATTGCAACTACTGTCTAATCGTGTGCATTTTGTAACCTACAGGCCCTTAACACTGATGGCATCTGTAAAAAAACACTTTGAAAGTCAAAATTTATATGTACTTTATAATTGTCTTTTTTTTCAGTCTGTGACAGACTAATAGAGAACAGAGTCCCTGCGAAAGTGTCAGCTTCTTTACAACCCTCATCTTGTACCAACATTTGGAACTTGACCAATCCTTATATAGATGCATTCAATTGTTCGGCATGGTGTGTAGAAACAACTGCACGACAAACTTTCCTGATCGATTTAGAAAAAATGTACCACATCGCACAGGTCTTTCTGATGCTACAACAAGAAACCAACGTGACAATCACCACAACAGTAGAATTTGGGATCAATTCATCAGTATTCGTTCAAGAACCAAATGCTTACTGGACAAAGGTACAGGTTTAGACATTGGACAAGTATATTTGTGGACTTCCAATATGAATAGCAGAGCCGAAGCCAGTAGAACTGCATGAATTTGTTGATATTTGCTCTGCTAGATTAGATCCAAACAAACTGTAACTATTATGAGCTATATCATCATGTGTGTTTGTGTCAATGTTTGTCACTGTTGTTGAAAACCACTATATTTTCAGAATGGACATTCATTGACATACATCTTGCATCGTTTAAAGAAAGCCAGATACATGAAGATTTCTCTGCAACCTGCAGCAACTGAGAAATTCTGCCTATTTGCTGATGTTAATGGTTGCAAGAGTTATGGTATAGGCATTTTAATTACTGTAATAAGTACTTTGCTAGCAGCATCACTATAACATCTGCATCTGTGATTAAATACAGGGAAGTTTATGCCTTAGTAGTGTCAGTGGATCTGTTAATATTTTGAATTAAATTTTTTGATTGAGATTGGTATAAAATCTGTGATGAAAGAGATAAATGTGACATGCAATAAACTCGGAGATTGTTCCACCAGCAAATGCAGTACTGTACCATTTGTTTGATGAGAATGATCACATGTCATCAGAAATTTAGCACACTTGCAATAAAGACCTAGGCTTGACTGAATTCCCTAATAATGCACCATTTCAGATTGCCCCGTAACCTACATGCATCACAGAAGATCTTGTTTCCGAGTGTATGACATCACTGCAACATATGATGAGGCTAAGTCCATTTGTGAAGAAGATGGCCTGTCTTGGTTAGGAAAAGGTCACTTGGCAAAATTAAATGACATGTCCAAGGTAGACACCATTCATGGATTGCTGGATGGGTAAGAGTTGGTCAACTTAAAAGCTTATTTATTATTCATCGCTGGTTCTTACAACAAAATATTCATTAAAATATTTTAAGCAGCAAGGTAAGATATGTCATATATGCTTTTGCTACACTACTGGCAGATTGCAGCTCTAATGGTTAGACAACTTGGCACCTAAGATGTCTGGGTTGCCTAATGGTTAAGGCATCTGCCAATATCACATTGGCCAGCTCTGCTGAAGGTCCTGGGTTAGATCCTTGGTCCAGGCACTCTTCATGAGCTACATCCCAGCTGGATGTCGTTTGGATGAGACATTAATTTAGCGGTTCCTTGAACTCGGTGTCTATGCCGGAAATAATGTCATAATGTTCATTAGTTACAACAGATATTCTGGCATTATTTTGATTCTTTGTAGTGAATATGCCAAAGCATGGGTTGGGGCAATGCTCTCCTCTGACTGGAAGTGGGCAGATGGAGAAGCTATGTCATGGGCTCCATGGTCGCCCAGTGCTAATCTTGGGGACTCTTCAAAACCTTTGGGATATTATGATGTCAGTCAACGAGGATTGATCAATGGTGCTTCTAATACAAGAATACCATTTGTATGTGAGCTGGAAGCGACAGGTAATGTTTAAATATCAACCCTAACCTAACCCTAACAAAATAGTCTCATACTGTGGTTTCGTTACTGGACATTATTCCCTGGTTTTATCCATTACCCTTTTGCATTCATAGACTTATATTCTTTGTCATATCATAGATAAAAATGATTTCAGGCAACAATCCTCATGTTATCTGGTTGTACCAACCTGAAACTCTTCTAAAAACAACTGGAGTCTCAGTAACAAGACCACAAACATCAGAATGTCTCTACAATTGCCAGTCAGGTGACCAACTTAGTTGCACTGCATTGGAGCGCAGCTCGAGTAACAGCAATTGCTCCTACATAACTTGGTCGAGATACAGTCGCAACCAAGGGATTCATCATTCACCAGGAAAGATGACTACCTACTGGGAATTACACAATGGTGGTAAGAATTGATTTTAGTCTAGCTGGTAGAGTTATGATTAGCCCTCCTCAGTTTTCATCAGGTTAGTCAGACTTAATCAATGCAATAATAACCGATTCCTTAATAATATATATATATTTTCAACAGTGTTATTGACTGAAGGCAGATTACCTTGTGAACCAGAAGCATTAGCATTAGCTGGTGATTTTTAGCATTGAAATATGTATAGTGTATAGTACTAATACCTTACTGTACTGGGAATGCTCAGTTGCCCAGAATTACTGCTGATCTGTTTTACATGAAAAAACAAATACCTTCTTGTTATTGGAATTTGGAATCTGCATATGCCCTGACCATAAGTCCATCCAGCTGCTATAAATGGCTTTTACAATTTTAACACCGTTTACTTTCAGGAACATGTTCACACCTCTTGCTCAGCACCCTCTACAATGCCATCGTGACTGCTTCCTCGTCGGTGGGTTCCTCAAATGGTCCCAATAAAATCGCTTATGGTGCCATTCCTGTCACATTCTGGCAAGCTTCTGATTCTACGCCCTACCTTCAGGTTCATAAATATTTCTTCATAGTTTTTACCCGACATAGTTGTAAATGAATCATGAAGTAATAGTTATCAGTCCCACCAAGGAGTACAGCTTCATTGCTTCACTTCAGACTCATTTAAAGCCTCAAACCAAACATTGACATTTTCAGTTGGAATTTAACCAAGTCATGACAGCAGCCAGGATACTGATTGCAGGAAATGGCAACAAATTAGACCCAAAATATGTGACATCATTTTCTGTGGAGACTTCAATGAATAAAATTAAATGGGACAAGCAACTTGATGGGTATTCCGAGACAGAAGTAAGTCAATTTCGTTATATTCATCAATAGTTTTTCTTCATTGGATATGATTAAAACAGCTCATACTTCTCTGTGAAATATGTAACTATCTATGAAATTATTTAGCTATAGGCCTATGTAGCACATCTTTAATTTTACTTGTTTACTGTGCCCATCCACTACTTATCAAGTTTAATTATATTTACTTGTTTCTTCAGACATTCATTGGGAATTATGATGCTGTAACACCGTACTCTGCATTGCTAGTGGCTACTCCATTATTTAAAGTAATGAAGATTTTTGCTTTGACATGGGAAGGTGCTCCTGCAATGAGACTCCAAGTTTTTGGGTGCAACTTCATAAGTAAGTACTTAACCATGAAACAAGTTATTCATCACACTGGCTGCTAACTTGATAACTTTTCAGCCAAACTATATTTTTTTTGTCTTCAGATCCTTTCACTTGTCACAATGCCTTCAAGCCAGTCATCTCAGTCCCAGGTTCACCAGATTTCAAACCGCCTTGCCATGGTGGCTGGACAGTTATCATGCGCCATGAGGATTCGTCTTTTACTTTCAAACGCCCCTGGTCAGCTTACAAGTATGGCTTTGGTGACACCAATGCTGACTTCTGGATCGGCAACATTTTACTGGCTCAGTTAACCAAAGACAGACTTTTTGATTTTCGGATAGAAATTTGGACCCATGATGATTTGTATTACAGTGCTGAATATAGCAAAGCAAGAGTTGAAAGTGAGTTGCAGAATTTCTTACTCTCTGTTGAAAGCCATGAAAAAGGGATGCTAGATGCTGGAGGTCTCGTCTCAAGTGGATTACCTTTCTCGACTCACGACAATGACAACAGTGGATGCTCTCAGGAAAATGGAGAAGGAGGGTTTTGGTTTAACTCAACTGCTTGCTCTTTGGGATCTTTAACTGGGGATCTCAAAACTAAAACTTATTGGACGACATCTCGTGGGACTAAAGTGTGTGCCAAGAAAGTCCTTATGAAAATCATTCCATCAAAGGCTCACCTGGGTCAGTAGCATGCAAATATTATAGTTACTTTGACTAAAAGTGAAGACAAAACTCTATGTGATGTATCCTTCAAATATCCCCTTTCACAATGCCTACACATATATTCTGCAGTATGATAATTCCAGGTAAAGCCAGTAATTTAGGTTTTTTTTTTTTATAAAAAGATATTTTTATAAGGTTCCGAGTTCATGAGACCTTTTTACCAATTTTCTATTTTAATTGATATTATATAAAAAAGATGACATGCTCAGTGAAAATGCAAAACTTTACATCTATGCATGGTATAAACCAGTCGTAAAATACCACTGAAAAAATGTTTTAGACTGAAATATTTAATAAAGTATGTCTAAGATTCAGTACGTGCTTTGGCTTAAAATTGTAGACAACATAGCTGCAAAGAAATCAGCAGTTCGTTCCTCTGGCAACCCGTCATACCCAGGGTATCTTGCAACAGACCTTGATATTTCTCAAGTCAAAGCTTCAGGAAGTTGCACTATGGGAGTTGCTGGGAATGACCCCTGGTGGAGAGTTGACTTAGAGAAACCACAAGCAGTCAAGTCTGTCAAAATTGTGACCTTATCAGAATGCTGTGGTACGTTAACTTCACATGTATTAACAGTCTGATATATACTGCACTTGAAATTACACTGAACTATCAAAATGTTTACTTATTTTTTTATTAATTGTGCATTTCATTTTTGATGCAGGGGACAATTTACAAGATTTTGACATCTATGTTGGAAGCACCTCTGCCAATGGTAGTTTTGCCAGTAATGGTTACAAACTGTGTAAGCACCATACTGGGACAGTGTCTAGTGGGGATGTCATTATAGAGACCTGCACATCCCTCATCACAGGCAGATACATTGCCATCCAAATGCCTGGGAATAACAAAGTTCTGACACTATGCGAAGTGCAAGCTTTTACAGCACGAGGTTAGTGTGACGGGTTGCAATATATTAAAAAAGGTGGAACACATAGAGTTCCTCAAGTTATCGCTGGTTAAGATGTACATTTTTGCATCATGAAGACATCTTGGTATTGGAAGTGGTCAAAATGTACAAAAGCTTTAGCTCTAACTTACTTTGAAGTAATCAATTAATTTTCTATACTAGTTATTAGGATGGTGAGTTACTATTTATTTTATAGGTAAAAATTGGCTGGTTCAAATATGTCCTGAGGCTAGTTGAATGCTGTTTATAAATTTACTAAGCCTACAGTGTGCACTCTTGTGCTGATTGTGTGCAGTGATATGTTGAAGAGGAAAGTTCACACTCGCTACATTTAAAAGAAAAAACCAAATGAAGAGGCTCCAGCTCAATCAATGACAAAAATGTTATGTTTATACCCTGGGTGATATTTAAATAAATATAAAATCTGTGGTCAAAGTTTGAAGGTTGATGGAAGTTTTGAATATTGGGTTTATAATAAAGGACGATAAAAACACATTTATTGGATGGGATAAAGTTGTCACCAACTTCGTTATACTCAATATCAATATATGTATTTTGGCACTGTTCCTTTGCAGAAAGTGTGGCAATATATCAGCCATGCGAACGAAATTCACAGTGCACTCACATGTGGACAGAATGTCGACCAAAAAGAGGCTCAACAAAGGAGACTTACACTTGCGAGTGTAGAACTTTCACAAGAGATATTGGTGCTGTCTGCTATCCGGGTTAGTAATAAGAAATCCATCAAAATATGGTATGAATCAAGCTCACAATAAAAAAAAACCTTAATGTTTGATTCAGTTCACAAACTGTGGGCTTCTGTCCATGATTAAAATGCACAAATTACAAATTATTAATAAATGTAAAAATAACAGAATGGTGATTTGCTAAAGTTACGTTTTTCATCATTGAAAATTAAATGTTGCATTTAGATTTACCAATAATCATTTAGAAAAGTTACTATTAACCAAAGGGGTTGTTTAGAAGGCAGCAGAAGTATAAAACTGCACATATATACCTGTATGTGTGTTACAAGACCTCATTCACTGATGCCATTGTAGAACAGGAATACTGCAAAGGACATACAGTGTACTTAATATGCCATTCAGCGCATTCACTCCATTACATTATATATTTACAGAGGCAGATATGCAGCCAAGTATTCAAAACATTAATTTCCCTAAAGACGGTTTAGTGCGAAATGTGTCAACAACAGCATCATTGTCTGTTAGGATATCACACAATGGAGGGGCAGTTATTGGTAATGTCTCATCAGGGAGCAATTTTGAAATTGCTATCTTCCTAACATCAGAAGAACCTGACATCCAGAATGGAAACTTCACTAAATTGCCTGATTCTACTAACAAAATGGTTAATAAGCCAACATTTCTCAAAGGAATGCTTTATGACACATCTATTGATATAATCCTGAATATGACACTGGACATAGACATCAGTCTGTGCTTCAACATATCCCACATTTGTATTAACCTAACAAAAGGATCCACAGGGTTTTACTTTGAGACAAATTCCACAAATAATATCTACTGCATTGACATAAAACAATATGCCAACTGCCAACCTGGTGAGTATTGCAATATTACAATAATTTTTGAGAGCAGACATACTTAATTATCTAAGGGCTAACTTACTTTATTATCCAACTCTACATCGGATTAATTTCAGATCTGGATCTGTCTTTATCAGCAATTTCTGTGCCAGGATCAGGGAAACTTGTCAGAGGAGTGATTTCATCATCTTATCCATTCTCATTACTCCTAGCACTAGGTGGAGATGATTATGATATAGTGGGACCTGTGAATGGCCACAGTAACTACAAAGCATTGTACCTTTACACTACCAAACAGATTACTACATTTCAAGAATTCAACTCAAGCGGACAACCTATCGACACAAAAATTGCTGGTAGTGAAGCTGTAAAGCCACTCTCCAAAAGCAGCCAAATAACAATATCAGTGTCTGCCACTTCAGGACCAGATGACCTAGAATGCGAACAACTGAAGTACATTTGCTTTGCACTGACCAACACAAAACAATCCTCGTACAATGACAGCAACCTAGACAACAATGTCAGATGCTTTGATTTGGTTTCCACAAAGGAATGTTTTCCAGGTGGGTTGCTATAACCAGGTGTTATCCTCAAGGAAATATTTACTTAGGCAACATTATTACATGGCAATGAATTCTTGCTCCCATAGAATGAATACACATCATTTACATATGAAATTTTAAATGTTTTAGCCACTTTTTCATTTCAGCAATTTCACTGAACGTCACCAGATTCACCAAGCAATATGGGCCGAAAATTGTCAGGGGATATAATGCTACAATTGAAATCACTATTGAAGTGAAAAACATAGACTCACAGCACAATATCATACCAGTGGCAAATCCAAGGGAAAATTTTGCTGTTGAGGTATCCTTTTTGAACTCTTTATCAAAGCGTCGGAAAAGAGCCATCACACCAGATGTTGGTCCCTTCACAGTTGTTGTGTTTGGAAACACTTCGACTGGTCTGCCAATCGGTGCATCTAAAACTTACTCAGGAACAGTTCAAATTCTCATCCCAAGAGACAAATGTAGCAGTCTTCACTTCATCTGTGGGGGTGTGTCAGCGGGAAGTGGAGCCAGTTATACAGTCAATGGAACAAACCCTGTATCTTGCATGAATTTTGATCCATACAAGAACTGCGCAGGTAGGCTTTATCATCTGGTATGTAAGCTCATATGACCAGTTGTGGGAGATCTACATAAAGTATATGTATGTAGTTGGTTATTATTTCAATGGTAAACCACAATATAATGAAATTAGGAAGTTCGGGGTACAATCTAGCCATTCCAATGCAAATCACTTGTTGCCAACACTGCAAGTCTCATCCTTGCTTAAGTCATTTAGTATATTTCAAGATTTCTGGAGGTTGCATGTTACTTTCTACTAATAATTCTGCCTTTAATTTCAGGCTTAGCTGTCCAAAATCCTTTGTTATCGGCAAGTACCTCCATCATCCCTGTGAACTCCACTATCCGCACTGAAGTTAAGTGGAGTCAAGGGACAGACGTTTTCTACAAACTTGAATTTGGAGATGGCCAGTCTTTCATTTGGGATTGGCAGAGTGCTGGTCATATTTACAACTATTCTTCTGCAATGGTTTCTATTGCTCATACCTATGTCATCTATGGGAATTATACTCTGAAACTCAACATCAGCAACAATCTCAACTCAACTATATTAATAGTTAATGTGCTGGTTGAACCAATACTTGATCAGTACATTGAATTTAAAGACATTTGGAAACCTCAACCAGTTCCATCTTTGGTGAAAATAGAGGCAGTATTGAGAACCCCTACATTGCACTATGGACCTTTCAAAATTTGGTGCGATGCTGAGTTTGATGACAATGGATCAGCTAACTCCTCACGGATTAATGAAACAAAAACTGTATCACTCACCCCAGCAGTGATTTCACACACTTACACTTTTGATAAACCTGATGCAAACTTGACATTAAATTGCTCTAACTATGTGAGCAAAGCCAATTTCACAACAAGAGTAATTTTACGAAAGCCCATTACATACTTCAACATCACACCATCCACAAGATTAATTAAGACAGGGTATAGCACAGCTATTCATTTGAGCATGCAAACAGGAAGTCATGCTGTGTTTGACATTGATTATGGTGATGGTACAACCCAAACCATTGCTCATACAAATATCTATTCTGATCAACAGGTTATGAATGTTACTCATGTGTATAGTGTTGCTGGCAATTATACCATGAGTGCTAAAGCATACAACATCTACTACAATGACAACTTCACCTTGCCTAATGTTATTATTGTACAAAACGAGGTAAAGGATATCCAACTTGTGGTTCCTGCAATATTGCAGTGGTCTTCAAGTCCACTCTCTGTGATTGTCCGCTCAACAGGGTCAGCCCCTTATGCTACAGATCCATCCTGCCACTGGGAAATGAATGATTCAACAATTAGTCATCAGTATCAATCAGAACTAATAACTGGCGCTGATGCCTCCAATACGGTGTTAATATCTCGGTCTTTTATTGGTCAAAATGTTTCATTTAATGTTTGGTGTTACAATCTGGTCAGTTCCAAAACTTTGGAAAAGAATGTCTCAGTTTATGAAAAGATTGTGGATTTCAAAATCAGTGGCCCAACAGTAGTTATCACTGGAACAGCTTTTACACTGAACTTCTCCATGAAAAATGGATCAAATATTCAATTTGAAGTCAAGGATGGTGCTGGAAATACCTTCAACAAGAACCACCCTTCTTTGCTGGCATCCTCAAAGGACTTTGAACTCAATTATACATACTCTGCCATTGGAAATTATACTGTTACCGTGAAAGCCAGTAATCAACTGGGCTCTGAAATCCAAAGTCATAACGTGGTTGCACAGTACCCAGTGACAGACATTTCATACCAGGGAAATGATTCTGTCTTGTACACACCTGGAGAGGTCACTTTTGAAGTAACAGTTGGGTCAGGTCAAGCTGCATTACGAAATATTCATTGTTCATGGAAATACAATGACCAACGTGATGAGTATCTGTATTATGACAGTCTAAACGCTGGAGATTCATTTTTTCGAAAAGTGTCATTTGATCGCAGTTATCTGGGTCTCTTAATAACAACAATCAATTGCAGTAATTTAGTTAGCCACTTAGTTAAGGAGGTTCAAACTAAGATTATACTAGATGCTGTTATTCTAGGATCATTTGAAACAAATGGCTCTGTCTTTATTACTAATCGTACATTTTTCACTCTCAACATCACGCGATTTGGTTTTGCACCTCGTTCTTGTTTTCATCTTGACTTGGGAGATGGAATTCAACAGATTATGTTTGGTCTAGCAGTTTGTGCACCAGACGCAACAAAACTTGGAATACCATTTGAACAGGTCGCTTATGGTACTATGATAATAGAGTATGATTATGAATACAAATCTGTGAACAACTTCAACGCAAAAATGTTTGCCTACAATCATGTCAGCAATCACACTTTAACAACTGTAGCTGTAGTGAAGGCATGGACCTGCTTTGCTCCTAATATCACTGACCTGGATAACTTCACTGATATTAGCAAACCTCTTGTAAAAACGAAATCCAGACCTTTCACAATCATGCCTGGATTGGAACTTGATTGTATGATTACTGATGTTTCTGTTCATTTGTGGAGAGTCATCTCGACAACAGACAAGAAAACTGTAATTCACACCC
Organism: Alitta virens; assembly: GCA_932294295.1. Lineage (NCBI taxonomy): Eukaryota > Metazoa > Annelida > Polychaeta > Phyllodocida > Nereididae > Alitta > Alitta virens. The sequence continues at coordinate 16,658,557 of OW028586.1, read as the reverse complement.
AGACAAATGGACAGGCTTTTAATTACAATGTACGACTTTTGCCTTATGGATTGTGGCAGTTGAACTACATAGTCTCTATGAAAGATAATCCTGGTACTGACAAAAATGAGACAATATACTTGGAAATAGTCAAGAGTCCTTTGGATATCAATATTGGAGGCAATCACATTGAGACATTGGAGTTTACAAAACCCTTCACTTTAAATGCACTGAACTATAGTTTTGACCATGATGTTGAACCACATGATAAATCAGTGCTTGTCTTCAAGTGGAATTGCACCCAACACAACAGCACATTTCAAGCTGACAGCGTAGATGCCACATCACTGGATGCTCAAATGCAAGATGTTCTCAAGTATCGTCAGACTTGCTTTGGTCGACAAACAAAAGATCTGGATGTAACATCTGGAGTGTTTAATCCAGACACTTCTCTAATGCTTCCAAGGACATGGTACCACATTGGACTGACTGTGACAAAAGATACAAGGACTGGAACAACTGATAAATGGCTTTATGTCAAGGAGCTGTCTGCCCCTACAATTAACATACGGTGAGTAACAAAAACCAATTGTCACATGAGTCAATTTCACAGTAACCGATGTGGTTCACATATTTATCAGGTAGCAATTAAATTTGCAATCAACTGCTCATTGTCCACAAACCATTGTTAAAAGACAATACACGATTATATATATAGACAAGCTGTGTTTGTACTTCAAGATGTGTAGAAAACTGTGCTTCAAAGAAGGCTTACTTGAAGAGAATAGTTTTTGAAGTTTCCTGCAGTGGAAACTGCCAATCAAGATTAGGTGGACTTGCCTACAATTGGTCACTGGTTGTAAATTATGACAATGGGACTGTGGAGCCTATTACTAAGTTGCAGAATTGGACTGAAACAGGTAAGCCAATAAATATACATTCATATAAAAAATTATGGTTAGTTTCATTATAAACAACCCATCAAACTTAGCCTAGACAAAGATAGACAACTTATGCTATACAATGCTACCTGCCACTAAATGGAGCTCTTTGCCTATAGCTGGCTACTCAAAGCCGGATCTAAAGGTACATATTATGAAAATATCAGAGAAATGTTTTACATGTAAGCTGACTATTAGGTAGAAGTAGACAGAAGCAGCTGGCTTTAGCCGGTTATAGCTACAGCCAGGAATAGGTCACTACAGTTGTCTAGAGTCAACCATATTTTATGAAAATAACTATGTACATACATATTCAGCTGTACAAGCTATCTTGTTCATGTTGTAATTAAATTTGAATTAAACAAGATACCTGCAAGAGATAATTTTCTGTCCTACTTTCATATCACTGGTCTTCCTCCGTCCTGGCCACACCCACATGTATTTCTCTATGAGTGATGCATCATATCTTACTATTTTCTAAACTGCCATGAAGTACTTTGTCATGCCTCAGTACATTACTACAAATGATGTGCTAAAATAATGCAAGTTTGATGAACAATAAAGTTCTAACTACAAACTTATTACTGGAAAACCTTCACCATCCCATATAATCTCTATATTAATCATACAGTGAGTCAGTGTGCTGTTCAAAATGTCTGCGGCAACAAAGTCATGTTCAATGTATTTACTTTACCAGCTGATTTTTGTAAAGGCAATAGAGATTTAATCATTTTTGCATTTTTCATAATTAATAACTTCTTCATTGATATAATTGATAACCCAGATCCAAGAATGACGAAAGACTTTAATCACTTAAAGTTCCTATGTCATTCTATAAACCGATACTACCTTCTTGTCTCATGATATGTTTTACCAATACATGGGCCTATGTGCTCATATGTGCACAGCAAGTTAACTTTTAGGTACAATAAATAATATAAAAAGATTTTTCATGCCATCAAAAATCCAATATGTAGACAAACCTCGTGATGATGTCACATGACTGAACAATGGGTGATGATGCCATTTCCATTGTTTCCAATGTTTTGGTATGAATTTTTACCATTTTTGTTACAAACTTCATAAACAGAAAATAGGCACGAAGATGATTAATATTATTATTAGCATGTTTGATAAAGCACAGGCCAAAGTATATCAGCAGGGAATATATGGTGACCCTATAGACAGCATTTTTGGGGTCTTACTCTTACAAGGGGGCATTTTAAGTCCATATTGTTTAATGAATTCATGTCCGATTTTCCTAAATAACTTAATTCTAAAGATGGAATAGAAATAAATGGTACACACTTTGCCCACCTCCTCTATGCAGATGATATAGTCCTCATATCTGGCTCTGCTGCTGGACTACAGAGTAGCATTGATTCCTTACATAATTTTTGTGCAAAATGGCACCTTATTGTTAACAAAAATCATGAAAATTGAGTCTAAATATACTGTAAACTTTAGGTGCAACAACCAAAATATTGGAATTGTTAATTCATACAAATACTTACGCCATGTCCTAAATTAACATAGATCTTTACAAAATAAAATCTTGTCAACCAAACGCAGAAGGCACTCTTTGCACTCCAAAGTAGAATAAAACCCTCCCTTGGCTACATACCCCATCACTTGCTATCGAGATGTTTGATAGTTATATTCTACCAATCCTTGAATACAATATCATGTTATGGTGAATGGTAAAACAACACAATGACATGGAGAAAGTACAAATTAGATATCTTCAAAGTTTGTTAGGTGTTAGAAAACCAACCCCAACCTCAGCTGTGTTTGCAGAGACAGGCAGGTTTCCTCTTATGGTTAGACAAAAATAAATATGATCAAGTACTGGGCAAGAATAATGACACTTCCTATGACATCCTACATAAATGCCTCAAAATTCAAGAATTTCTCTAAATTAAGGGTCAGACCAACTGGTACAATAAAACAATACACATCATTATTGAATGTAAATATAAATAGTTTGGAATCAAAGGAGCCAGAGACTCTAGTCTCTGAAATCAAACATAAACTGTATGAAGGTGAACAATCAAGGATCCTTAGCGAGATAAATGAGTCTGAGAAGGACCCAAAACTAAGAACAGGGTCAGCGCAATGTTGCCTGGTATTTTTCTCTCCTAAATTCAAATGCAACCATGGAAAATTTTTTTATACATGTGAACACTTTTATTGTAATATTATGATCAGTATTTGTATATATTTTTGTAAAATTTTAATTCTAATATTGATATTGTAATTAATGTTTGTGATTTGATCTGTTTTAGATACCCTTAGTGAGTAGAGCTATAGATATATGTGACATATGTATCTTTTCTGATTTGAAAAAATGTCAATAAAAGCTATATATATATATATATACTATTTCTGATTAATATTTTGCAATTAACGCCTGATAGACAAACTAGCTGATATAAATTTAGTGTGTCTTGATTTATTAAAGCAATTTTAAATTAGTTGATAAAGTCTTAGAATCTTGCAATTTTGAAAGACAGTGCAGCTTTAAGGAAAGATTACCAAGCTTGGCCATATAGTGGAAATTATTATTTCCAGGCATTACGAGCCATAATATTACATTCAAAAAGGAGACTTTACGAGGAGGGCATAACCACACAGTATCCATTGCTGCCTTTACTCCTGGATCAAAAACAGGTCAACACAGTTTGAAGTTTCTGGTCAACAAACCACCATCTGGAGGAAGTTGTAAGGTTCATCCTTTGGAAGGTATGTATTACCCAAAAAGATTTTGTATGATATACCCAAATTCATGTTATAATACACAGACAGAAACCATTTTATTTTGTGTTCTTGACTAAATCTTATTTTCTCTAAATCAGTGTTTTTTTGTAGCCAAATAGTCAGATTAATTCTAGTTTGTTAAAGACTAAAAATAAAATGTGGATGAAAATTTAAAATCAAGATGTTAAACAAAATCAAACCATAGCTGAAACCACTCATCAACCTTATATAATATATTGAGATAGACAGGGGTTAACACGTTTTAACATATAAGGTCATTGACATTAAATTAGGTTATATTGCGGTTATATAATATTGAATGGTTAGTGTGGGTATAGGAGAATACCAGTTATAGAGAAAACACTAAACCACTGAGACGTGTAAGATGACAAATAACGTTTTCTTATACAAAAGCTTCATCCAGCCCCAGGCATCTAGCTCATCTGACCGCTTTTGGGATATATGATAAGATTCCATTTTTAATAATTTTTTACAGGAACTGCATCAGTAACTAATTTTGTGGCAACATGTGAAGGATGGAAGGAGTTTCAACCTATTAATGGTCTCGCCAAAATGGACTTCAAATTCGATATTTTCTACCCAGGTTAGGTGTTTTTTCTGGTTTCAATGTGCCATAAATATTACTAATGGCGTTCTGTCCTGTCGAGAGATGGAGCTACGACCACACCGGTCTTGCTATTGTTTAATGACGTCATCCAACTATAACGTCATAATTGAGGTAAACATTTAGAACTTGCCACAGTGAGCAACATTATATAGTATATGGCCAGTTCAAGCTTTCCGTGTAAAAAACGTGAGAAGTGGCAATAAAAGAACTGAGGGGACCAGGGTGTAAATCTCAACAGCCAGTTTATGGCTGTTCCAGATGATGCACATCATATGCTCATCCACCACAATTGTAATATTGAAACTCAAGACCTTGGTAACTTTTCATCATATCTGCCATAAATCGACAGTTCAAATACATGTACAACAACAATAAGATACAATGTATTAAATAAAGGATTGTGATTTACTTAAATAGGTTCCATCAGTTTAGTTCCCATTAGGTTATTTCCCATTGGGTTTGGCTCAAGCCCCAAAACAGAATTGGTGAAATTTCCAGTGGGAGCACCTGACAAGAACTTCCAACTTAATGTGATGGCAAGAATTGTTGATCAGGTGGATGACTATTTCCAGTATATCTTCTCTGTCAAGGTATGGAGTAAACTTTTTATACTTCATTTAGTTTCCTACTTTACTTAATTGCGGTTTACCAATATAAAAACCACAACAATACAGATGGATAGCAACTATATCACTGCACTGCTTTTGTGTGACCCTACAATTTTTACATGATCAGAAGTAATCGATTTATTTTTGTGATGACTGCACAGGTGCAGTAAATATGATTTAAAATTTCCTTTAAATACTTGTATTGTCATCTGCCAGTTTGGAATTGTTGCGGTGCAATTTGTGTGTAACTTCAATACTCGCGATAATCATATGCTGGAGATGTAACATGCCAGATCATACACATCATTTTTGATGAAGTCTAAAGATTAATTCTAGGAAGGAGAACAAAATGCTGAAAGTTATTCAGTTTAATGACTATTGTTGGACAGTTGGTGAACATAATCGGTTAATTTTTTTTATTTCTGCAAACGATATTGCAACTGGCCTTAAAATTCCATTTGTTATAGTTATCCTCATATATTTTTGAGTCATTATATATCTATAAATATATAGACAATGCTATCTATTTCGACATCTTATTGATCTCCACAAAGCAGTTTTTAACTTGGCAATTAGTTGGTTTTAGTCAATTTCACGTATTTATTAGTCATAATATGTCAACGGCATCTAATCTTCAATGACCTTGAGTAGGGCTTACTAAATTGCCCGAAGGGGAGGGTGTCAGTAAGTGTATACACTGGAAAGCGTAATCAAAATACAATACAATTTAAGAATTTAATAACGAAAGTTTCAATATATAAACCAACCTTACATATCCAAATTTGTTATAAAAAGAACCCAAATTCGTATTCAGGTGAACCCGCGACCAGAAGACGTCAGCGCGGTTCTCTCGAAAATAGACACTCAAGCAAATTTGGAATTGAAAAACTTTGCTCAGACTGGGAACTACAAAAAAGGAGCTGCCATGGCTTTTTCTTTATTGTCTGAAATGAATGTCGATGATAAACACGTAAGGTTTCTTTCATATACTTTGATACATATTCAGCAGTACAGCAACTGGTAAATAAATGGTAGTCAGAATCCTGTGAAATAGCATGCTTGAAAAAATGAAGTACTTTATTTTGAAGTGGTCTAGATGTGAACTGAGTTTTGAATATCATGCTGAAACAAATCCAAATTTAATAAGAACAAATTACTGTCACTTTTTAATAATGTTTCAGTATATACCAGATCCTAATTCAACAGTTACTTTAAAACAACTGAAGGAAGCCAAGTCTAAGGTATGCCACTGGAATTTGAATATAAAATTTCACCTGGAGTGCTGCATTCCCAATATAAAACATTAGCACTATCAAATTCACTGATGAAATCAACAAGTTAATGATGATTTTGCAGCTTCGGACTCAAATTATAGAAGATGTGGCAAATTATCCTGTAGATGAACCACCGGAACTGCTGCAAAATACTGAAGTAATGAGAAGTGCCATGGCAGTGGCAGACGAGCTAGAAGTGAATGCATTGGTAATCTTTTTTTTAACTAAGTAGTTCAGAAAGCAATGGTTTAACATAGTTTACGGTGAGCAATACTGCAGAATATTGATCAATTTCAACTCAACTTGGATCATTTCCATCCCCACAATCAAGGAAGGAAATTTTTGAACTACAGTTAACCTTTCTATTGAAATTCAAATGTGTCTAAGTCGAATATTTGCACAACTAGGAAAAAAATTAGCAGAATAGATAACGGATTTAAATTTAAATGAGCTATTTACATATCTTTGCATATGTCAAAACATTTCCTGATCAGGTGGTTCATTTTAATTTGACTGCAAGGAACTGTTGGAATGCAAATTTGACTGTGCAAGGAAACTATTGGAATGCAAATGTCTGATACAGATCCTAGAATTCAATGAAATGTTCATAACCATAATGAAAACAGGATCCAGTAAAATTTGTTAGGAAATTAATTTAATTTTGTTGCTATAACTATTAGGAGACTGGTACACACCGACTGGTTGATCTGACTGGCAAGTTCAGGGGATTCAAAGCAAGTGGAAGCGTGAATAATGTGAAACTAATGTCTAATGGTGAGACCCTTTTTAACAATTTATAACATCTCTGTAACTCCGTGTTTTCATGACTTATGGGGGGTTGCTCCAGGCTCTTGTTTTATATATATATGGCAAATAGACTTAGTCTTGGTCAGATAGATATATAGATAGCAGCTGGGTAGTCTAATAGTTAAACGGCCTTGTGAGGAGTTGGTTGGGAATTTTTATATTTTGTCTTCTATAGCTAGACTAAAAACCTCAATTACTCCATAATGGTTGGTTTTCTTGCATTCCTATTTTGATGAATGAATAGGTATCTTTTTTACTCTTCATTGCTGTATTTATATATCACAAAATTATGCAAAATTGAGTGATACTGCCCCTTTAAGGTATCTGCCAATTCCGTATTGCCATATTCAGCTGAATTTATATTATGATGTTTATCAATAAATTGTCTATCCTTGCGTTGTAAGTTACACTCGAGCCTTCGATTTTTCAAGACAGAATACAGAGTATTCATACTACTATTCATGGTACATAATAGAGAAATGCTTTCATAGAACTGTTTTACATTTTTCTTGTAGATTTGGTTGGACTGTCAGTCAAGTGCATGGGTGCTGCTGATCACTGGTATCAGGAAGCCAACAAACCAAAGGTACACTAGTTATTTGTAATATAATGCAATTGTTTTAATATCACATATATTCTATAGTTTCATATTGTATTATTTTTAACAAGGTTTCTGGCAATGAAACGGCTGCCAATGCCACTGCTGCTGCATTACAGGTAAATTATTGTAAATTTATCAGAATATGTTACAAATTACATGGAGGATACACAATATACAATGTCCAAGAATTCTAAACCTCATCATATTAAGCATTCATGTTTTCCAGAATGCAACCATAGAGGAACAGCGTGCCGTTAAGGAAAAGGTGTGTATTACTGTTTTACAAAAGTTGTAAAGCTTGTATGAAATACTACAGTTTTATATGATAATACTAAGTTTTTTTCTTCAAGAAAATGGTACAGTATCATGAACTTTGAGTTATCTTTTGTTTAATGAAATGTGAAATGGTCAAGTCGTTCAAGTCTTTGCTACCGTAACTGAGGGTATTATCGACAGGGTGGGTATTTTTGACAATTAAATTAGTTTGTTAAAAAAAATTGTTGTTAACACTTTAATGTTAGTGTCGATAATACCCTCCGTTACGGTACGTATTGATACTAAACAGACATAATTATAAAGTGTGCATTGCACAGAACTTTTGTGTACCCCCTGGGGGTTTAAGGTTTTCACCCACAGCATTACCACCCTTGTCATGAAGAGGCTCATGCATGACTTAAAAAAAAATGCAACTATGAGGCAGTGTATCTAGGGGGTGCATGCATGACTTCAAAAATTGCAACTATGAGGCAATGTATCTAAGGGGTGCATGCATGACTTCAAAAATTGCAACTATGAGGCAGTGTATCTAGGGGGTGCATGCATGAAGAAGAAAACGTCATATAGGTTCTTATCATGAAAATCTACAGATTGAGTTCCAACCACCAAACAAAATTACACCCAAGGATCCATGAAGAGGCAGGGTATCCAGGGAATGCCCAAACCTAAATTGAATTGAGGCATTTTAATTGTATTTTGCTGCGTAGCACACCTCAATTGTATCATTTAAGTTGGTCAAAACAATTCTCTCATATCTGTTGTTCTTCAAACAGATGCAAAATGCGATGGAAAGTGTTGTCCAAGTTGTGCATAATATCACGGACAGCCTGGCAGAAGATATGAAACCAGGTGACGCAGATGAGCGAATGGAATTTGATGAGGTGACAGCATTAGTTTCCATAGCTTTGAGCACTGAGCTCAAGAACGAAACACAGAAAAATACGAAACAGGGCTCGATTAAATTTGCTACACTAAATGAGTTGTTTGGATCAGATGCGCCAAAATGTCTGGAAAGTCAGGTGAGCAGTCAGTTACTACATGTTTTGTTTTTCCGAGCTGAACAAGTATTTCCTTATAATTGTGGGGTAATTCAGTTGGCCAGGAATGGATTTTAACCCAGCAAACAAATACTTTCTTTCCTAAATCTAATCTTTTGGCAACACATTTCTAAAAAATATGAAAATTTATTCATTGTTTCATTCACTTAATACTTATACCCTACTATTCACAGAAACTTATCATAGTTTATTTTCATGTGAAAGTATTTATCCCTATCTATGCTTTGTTTTTTTAGATGTTTTTCACCAAAATAAATCCTTTCATATATGGAAATGGCAGTGAAAACAACATCAAAAGTTCAGTCCTTGACATCCAGATGATTAATTGTGACCACAAAATACCCAGTTCAAGTAGTAGAAAGAAAAGAGCTGTAGTAACTGAATTGAAACCCAAAATACCATTTGACGTTTCTTTAACACCAACAAATTTACCAGAACCTATAGAAGTTATCTATGTGTCAAGATATGACAAATACATCTTCCATGAACTTAACATCAGTGATCCACTAAAGCCAGTTCAAGTTCATCTCAAGCACAATTTGAGTTTCGCATTAAAGATGTTCATAGGAATAAATGAAAAACCAACTGACCAGAAAAGCTTCAGGAATTTCACAGTTAATATGACACAGTCAGTCCTGCTATCAGTTGAAGACCTTTCTGGGCTTATCAATGAATCTGTCAATGGGACTGTATATGTGGCTGTCAGGAGTTCAGGTGATAGATATTTTGATATTTTTAAAACTTTTGTCCTTTGCTTGGTTAAAATAGGTGAAATAATTTGGACTAAAAGTTAAATTAGCAATTTAGCATATATCATGTTATTACTGAGTAAATTTTTTGTAATTATATAAGTAACTGGTTTCTTGCAGGAGTAATCAATTAAGTCTAACTGCATTTGTTCTAAGCTGTCGTGATTTTGACAAACCCACTGATGAATAAATTATTTACACCCACATACACTGTCGTCTCAAATATAAAGTATATGCCTTCAAATAAGGAGAATTCAGTTGAAGACATGTCTAGGAATGGTTGTAAAACATTTGTGAGTATCAAAATTAGATACTTGATGCTAACTTATTCAATCAAAGCTTACACAATCTCCTGAACATTCCAGTTTGCAGCACTGCACCAAAATGCAGTGATGATAATGGGATTCTCACCTACTCTCTCTACCTATATGCAATTGAATGCCAAATATGGGATATAGGGTCTCAGAAGTGGAGTGCTATGTCATGCAAGGTAACATATCAGAAATCTTTGTTGAACTTGAATTTTAGTAAATACACCTTTGCCCATATTCTAAATATGAAAGGTTTGTGTGATGTAACATTTTCACACAGTTGACAGCAAAGGAGGTTCAGCTTAGCGATCTTTTTATGTTTGTGCCTAAGCCAGTGATAGATCCAGTGAAAGTGTCTAAGCTGTTAAGGCAAACATATTAGTGGAGGGTTACAATAATTGGGGGATATTGAGACGTTTGCACATATCAGTGACCCATCTGTGTTTACTTAATTTATGGCCTGTGCATTGCAGTGCCACCAGTGTCAAAAACAGCAACTATTTTTTTCTGATAGAAAACTAACTGTAATATAATATACTAAATCTGTGGTTGTTGAACCAAAGATTGCATTGCAGCGCCACTGGTGTCAATACTAGGAACTATTCTTTTGTTGATAGAAACTAACCTTCTACAGTATTGACTGTGTTAATTATGATAGCAATTTAGGGCAGGCCTGCAGTTCACATGTAAATGCTTGAATGCAATTCTAGTCGCTTACTAATTCTTTTGATTAATAAGTGATGAATTCATCCAAGCTGTGAGTGCAAATAAAAAAAACTGAATTTGAAAATCATATTAATTCTGTTATAGCATTATGCATGTTTTCTAGAAATTCTAATCTGGTGAATTGAATGTGATTTAAAAAAAAAAGAAATGTAATGATGATATATCTTGATACATGATCAAATTAATATCTAATATGATATTTATCATTTGTGCATGACTTGATGTACCCAATTATTGTATTCACAGAACATTCAATACAAATTTGAGCATAATAGCAAGTTGAATTATTCTGGTTTAGGTAATAATTTGGAACAATTCTTTTGCAGCAGTTGATGACATAGTTCAATGCAATTAATACTGAGGCAAACGCATATTTAGACCTAATAATATTTACCAAAGGCAAACATCCTCTCTCTTTTTCAGAAGAGTTTCCTTGTTAAGAATTCCACTCGATCCGCATAATACACAAAAATGCTGTAGCTCTTGTGCATTAGCATTTAGACATTCATCAATGATATAATCATTTTGTGTTGAGCAGATAGAAAAGGAGTCTACGCCTGAGAAAGTCATCTTCAAATCCAATTTATTTGGCTCCCTTGGCACTGGACTGTTCCAAGCACCCAATAAGATTGACTTCGGCACAGTCTTTGATGATCTAGGTGCAAAAATTGTTGAAAACATGCCTGTCGTAGCCACGGTTGTCGGAGTGATTCTACTCTACATTGCTGGACTGGTCTGGTGCAGAAAACTGGACATGGCTGATGCCATAAGGGTAAATATTCATTTCTAATATAATAAGACATTTGCTAAAATAATCAAGTCCACATCATGTGAATAAAGTGCATCTATCAATAAGATCTCTAAATGGCAATGACAACTGTAATATTCTGCTTTCACATATATATAATGTAAATTAATCTGAACTGATAAGTCTGTATGGATCTTTTTCAGTGGGAAGTCCTGCCGCTCATTGGAAACATAGCTGATACAGGCTATGAGTATGAAGTTCACATCTACACAGGATTTGAACGCCATTCAGAGACAGACTCCAAAGTCTACGTCAACATTTTTGGTGGTTATGGTTCAACAGGAAATAGAGAACTTACTGATGTGGAAAACAGAAAAGTAAATATCAATCACTGAACTTTTTAACTATAACTTGTTGGGATAAACCTACAAATTGCAAACAAAAAATATTGTATTGTGCACTTTGTAAGATTATGTAATTATGGTAATATGCTATCAAAGATTCTCAATTTTGTTATCTGCAGTTGGTTTATGTGTAATCTCATTGACATGTATTTGGTGTGACCACTTTATAAGACAATCTCCATCTCTTGTAGAATTTCAGACGAGGAGAGTGCAATTCCTTTTTGTTATCATCTTCAAGTGATTTGGGCAAATTGTATTCTATCGATGTATGGCATGATGGCTCTGGAGGCGACTGGTACTTGACCAAGATTATTGTGGTTGATCGTTTGAGGAACCAGTGGTAAGATAGTAAATAATCCGGATGTAATAAACTTAACCTTAGAATAGAATTTTTCTATGAAACATCTTTTTATAGTCATGCCACACAGCCAAGATTACTGTGTTGAATTGTATGGGAAGGTTAAAAGCTGATCTAACATTACATGGAAAAAACTAAGTAAACGTTCAAGCACAAATGACTGACAGTTACAAGCTTGGTTATATTCATATGCGGGAAGGAGCCAGATATTGATTAGAAAGGGTTTCGTTTAATTACAGACCATTTAGGGTTTAGATTGTAGTATTCAAGCAAAGTTGTCATCATTGCTCGTTCTTGATAAACAAAATAATTTTTCAGGTATCAGTTCTTTTGTAACAAATGGCTATCACAAGATAAAGAAGATGGGAAAACAAAACGAACACTTGATGTGGCCATCATGGAATCGCATGTTAATGCTGGAGTCCTTATGAGAAATAACATGTCACGGAAAATGTTTGACGACCACTTGTGGTTGTCTGTTGTCTACCGCAAATCTCGATCACGGTTCACTCGAGCTCAGCGCCTGTCTTGTTGCGTGGCTTTGTTGTACTTGACGATGATTGGGAATGCAATGTGGTACAAAGCACCTGACGAAGGAGGAGGGGCATCCCAAGCATTGCATCTGGGGCCAATTACAATATCAGTTGCTATGTTAGTAGCTAGCATCTACAGCAGTTTAGTGGTAATCCCACCTATTTTGCTGATTGCATTTTTCTTCACAAAATCTCGACCAAAACCTAGACAAAGCAAATATCCTGAGCTGAATAAACTCTACAACACTCTGAACTACAACAAAAAGGTGCCAAGACCTGAACCAGTTCAACCACCAGAAGTTCAAGAAAATAAGAGATCATTTTCGATGCCTCACTGGTGCATAGCATTTGGATGGATCTTGATATTTCTGTCGATTGGCGGATCTGCATTTTTCACAATCCTCTACAGCTTTGAGTGGGGTGGAGTCAAATCCACCGGATGGTTGATTGCATTTCTTCTCTCATTTTTTGAGTCAGTGGTCATCGTACAACCAGCCAAGGTAACTTTCATACATAACATACAATATAGTCATATTTGATCAGCAAATCTGCCACATAATTGAGCATGTATCCAACTATTTAATTCTCATTATACCGCAGGTGATGTTGGTAGCCATGATATTGTCCGTGATGTTCAAGAAAGATGTAGATGTAGATGAATATGAAGAAAACTATGGAGAAATGCAGAACTGGTATGACATCTACAACGACGAAGGTATTTTATTTAAGTTGGTCTGCATTTGATTAAAATGTCCTTTCAGTCTTATTCTGACAATTAACATTTCCCTATGATAATGTTTCTGAATGATCAGCATGATAGCTTCTGCTGAGATGCTCCATGTCAAGCATTGCACATGTGTAGCAGTTCTTCAGAAACTTACATAATATGAAAATTATCCTGTTGACAATAACATTGTATTCCCATAAGCATTGGGCAAATGATCTTATTACAATTTTTTAAGATGCATTACTTTCATGCAACTTTTTTCACAGCCTCTTTATAGCCAGTTGAATTTTTCAGACATCAGCAAACTGAAAACAGAAATGGCTGAAGATGCCACAAAGGTGAACAACATGAAGATGAAACAGCTCGATGCCAAGGTGGCCCTCATGCTCAAAGAGATAGTATCAAATATCTTCATCGTTTTCGTCATGTTATGTGTTGCATACATCAGCTATGACACAAACATGTATCGCCAAAATGCCAACTTGAAATCTGTTTTAGTGGAGAAAGCTGATCCTGAGGTAAACTTTAAAAAAAGTATAAAAAGTACTGAGATCTCCACTCAACGTGCTAATAAAATTCTATTAAATTGATGCAAAGATTTCATCTTTGCAGTATATGAGAAAAAAGTACAAACAAACTACAGCAATAAACCTAGTCAAACGGAATACTCAATCTCTGAAAATAAGTTTTTTAATCATATGGTTGAGATATTTGTAGAATTTTAGCAAATCAGTAAGTAAACTTTAGAATAAAAGAGTAAATTGTATGCAAAAGCAAATATTGCTGAGATTATTAAAAAGAAAAAAACTCCTTTTCAATACCTGGAGCTGCCCTAAAACCAAAATGAGAAATATTACCTTTTGAGTAAATTTTAACAGTTCCAGGTTAAGCATTTTCTCAATGTTTGGCCCTGGGTGGAAAATGTACTCATTCCCACTCTGTACTACACTGAGGATTACAATGGAAAGGGTGCATCAGACTATGGCAAGAAATTCATCTCTGATGGTCTTGCAATTCGATTTGGACCACCGAGGTTAAGAATACTCCGTGTCTCACCTGGTAATGATACATTTAATGCAATTTTATAACTTTTTTGTCTATATGAATCCAGACATTTATATTTCAATGTAGTACTGTGATGTAAAACTTCTGTTAGAAAATGACAATGAACCTTTTTAATTATGTTGTATCAAACTTTCATTAATAATAATATATATATGTGGTTTGCCAGTGCTATAGGCATTGCAAAAATGGCGAATACACTGTTCTGACCAATCCATGACATTTCATGTAGAAAGGTGTACTTACGCCCTTCAGTTCTAGACTTTTTTTAACCCTGACAGGGAACTGATTTACTCTTAAGGGATAAGTATTGAGGACAACTTTAGATAAGGGATATGGTAATAAGATAATACTTTATTTTCAAATGTTGGAATTGGTTGTGCATTAGAATATTTTAAAACTGACAAAGTGCAAATATGACATAGAGACATTAAACTAAATCATTATCTGATTTCAGAAAACTGCAGAATCCGACCAGATATTAAGCATTACTCAAAGCGCTGCATTCCTTGGTTTGCATCTCAACATGGGGACAAAAACGATTACTTTACCAACTGGACAATTATGATGAATGGTACAAAAGAAGATCCATCTATTCCTACTTATGTCACTGCTGCATTTAAGTATCGCAGTGGACCAGACATGAAGGTCTTGCCATACTGGGCCACATTTGAAGTTCTACCTGGAGGGGGATATGTGGCTAATCTTGGAAATAACAAGAAAGGAGCAGAGGAGCTTGTTAAACATCTCAAATCAATGCAATGGATAGATGAAAGAACCAGGGCATTATTTGCTGAATTCAATATCTATAATGCAAACACTGAGCTATTCACGCAGGTCATCCTTGCCTTTGAATTTCCACCAAGTGGTGGTGCCTATACATGGCACACCTATAGTACGATCCAACTATATCGCTACACGGGACCAATTGGACTATTTTCCTTGATAATGGAGATAGTGTCTCTCATCGTCTTTATTGTAATGGTTGTTTTCTGCATCAAAGATATTGTCAACAACCGCACAGAATATCTGAGGAATTTTTGGAGCTGGGTTCGAATGTTGGCACTTTTGCTTTATGCCATTGCTGTTGTTGTGTACGCTGTTAAAATGAAGTGGACCATACAAGTGATAAAATACATGATGAACCATAAAGGTAGTGTGAATGACCTTTACACATATATTATATGAATATATTCTAGGATGTATTATTTTGTATTATTTCCAATGAAGTGCTTCGTATTAATTATCATTAATTAGTAAGGAATATACTCTCCATGCAGAACCAATAATTAAATAACAGCAGGTATCAATCAGAATATGAAAAAGAAATGAGTATGACGATGTACATTAATAAAAATTATAAATTCACTGTAAAGTAACAATTACATGAAACAACTATCCTACCTTTCTTCACTGCATTTAAATTTCAACATGTCTGTTGCAGAAGAGACGGTCAGCTTCCAACATGTTACACTCGCAGATCAGATTTTTCTCAGCCTGTTTGGCCTGGTAATATTCCTCTTAACGCTGGGATTCCTCAACATTTTACGCTTCAACAGGACAATTGCTGTGCTCGGACAAGTCTTGGCAGCATCTGCCAAAGATTTAATAATGATGGCTTTGATCATTTCTGTTGTTGTCATGGCATTTGCCTCTTTGGGTCACACACTGTTTGGTCCTTACATGGCCAGTTACAAAGACCTAACACACACATTAACCACCCTCTCGACAAACTTCCTTGGATCGTTTGATTATAAGGAAATATCTGACAACACAGGAAATGGTGGAAAGGTGTTCCTCTTGGTCTACTTGATAACAATGATTTTTATCATCATCAATCTATTCATCACACTTCTCTGCACATTTTTGGATGCTGTAAAGTCGGACACTTCTGTGATTCCCAAAGACCATGAAATTGTGGACCATTTCCTGAAAATGGTCCAGGGTTTTGTACTCCCAGGTGAAAAATGTGATGAAGACAAGTCACATGATATTGATGCTAATGATCATGATATACCAAGTTGATTGTTATTATAACATCTACTAACTGTTGTTGCTTTGTTGCAATTTGATGAAATATATTATTCAATGTATATATTATCATTCAAAAGTAGAACATATATTAGATAGTGCAATGACAAAATTATGTTTAATGTAGTCAAAGAATATGATTGAATTTGCCAACATAATATGCTTTAAATTTTGAATGTTTCATCAATATATTTACAAACTTTTAATTCAAATATATATTTGCTTCCTCTATCACACAGTGAACAGTATGTGTCTCTTCTCTTTGTATTAACAGTGTCTTGTCCTGTATGATATTATATAGGCCTACGTGCCGTAATAAATTAAATTTAAGCTCTCAAATTGGTCGTCCTCTTACTTTGATGTTATCAAAACATGAGTGGGTAACAATGTTGTGAAATTGACTGACTGCAGTACATGTTTGTCAAGCAATTCATAATTTAATCCTTATTGCAAACCTAGGTAATATTCTACATTAGGCATATATATGCATGGAATAATGACAGTTCTAAGTGTAGTTACTTATGCTTGTCCACCTGATGTTTTCTTAATTGTGCTGAGATTAGGAGAATCCTTGGCCAGTTTACAGATTCATGAAATGGATTGTCTTGCAGACATTTAACAGTGTGTTGTGTTGGTTTTTCCTACAAGTTTCGAAATTTCCTCTGGACCAATTCCTGAATATCCCATATCAAATACATAATGACTGGACTATATTAGTCACATTGGTCACCTCAGAAAATGCTAAGCATGGCCAGGGTTTACTTAATATTTAGTATGAAAGGAAAATAAAATTTCGATGTACCACACATGGCATATATTGCAAGATATTGCACCCTCTAGTGCTAAGTGTGTATGTGTAATATCTAGCATACCACTCGTCTATCTGACTAAACTAGCAGGTGTCTATATGCAATTACTAGCATACTTGTGCACATGCTAAAACTAGCAAGTTTGTATGTGTCAATACTAGCACAACTTTCGTAGGCTATTCCAACAAAGTGTGTATGTCACATCACTAGCATTGCTCATGGACATGGCATTACTAGCAAGTGTGTACATGTTTTCACTAGCACACTTTTGAACATGGCAACACCAGCATGTGTTTATGTGTCATTGCATGAAAGATGTCAAGAAATTCGATATCTGCTTTTTGGGTGCTTTTACTGCTTAGCACACTTTTGTTAATTATAACAAATGAGACACATTCAGTATAAGCAAATGAACAAGTGTTTTATTGACATAAATGGGGATTACTGTGGCATTACATAGCAATTAATGTACTTATTCAACTATCCACATATATTGAATGCAAAAAATGTACAATTGAAACACATAATATTATTTTTCTATTGAGTACCCCACAGTGCAACCAACATGACCTTGGTAGTGCAAGCGATCTACCATGAATCTATTATTCTGAAACCTCATTGGTTCTCTTTTCAAACAATACAAATGAAGTTTGCATGCATTGTCATATATTATGAGCCGAGGAAGTCTGTGAAACCGTCTCATAAGTATATCAAATGCAGTTCTTGGCGAATCAGCCTGATCCATCAACTGGAATCCAAGGCAAATTCCATGGGGACAGAACATTGTAAACAATCCAGGTGTCAGTGCTGCATGCCGTACTGAGTTCTTTCTACACCCTGTTGACAAAGCTGACCTTAAGGAGTCTGCCACATAATTCCCTTTCCTACGCAGCAAAGGTCTGTTGGGGAAGAATTCAAGGTCTTGATTTGAAGGACTCGTCTCACCATAGCAACACTCATCGGGTACAGCGCCCATAAAGCAAGAGTGCCTTTTGTAATGTCTGAAGCAGACACAATGTTTTGAAGAAGTGGACATGTCCTTTGAATCAGCTCTAGATTAGCATGAATTTCCACAAATTTTCTTTTCGGATGCACCTTCAATCAGCTCACAATGATAAGGCTTGGAGTCTACACCATGTTACACATTTACCTTTTTTTTGCTCAATTGTCATTTAATACATAATTTTTGTAAAAAATTAGGATCATGAGACCAAATTATTTGTATGGAAGACATTAAAATCAAGTAACTGACAGATAAAGAGATAGGTGCTGAGTCTCTTTATCATAATTTTTTTTACAATAACACTTTTCTTTCATTTTCAGGACACAAGACATCTTGTTGTCAGTGTTGTAGAAGCATCGGAGGCCCCAGAAACGGCGAGTCTGGTGGCCTGCAAACCTGGACGAAAAGTTCAGTGTGTACTTACAGTGAAAGATTTACGCCAAATGATAAGAGCTTGCTACGAGTACTATGGCCAAAAGATTGATGTAAGTTTAGTTGTTTGAAGTCAAGCAAGAAATCAGTTTAAGTGTATTTAAAACCTTTTATGTATCTCTCTGTATTGAGGCATTGAAATGATTTTTCTTATCATTTTGTCTTGCAAGTGATTACCTGTTTCAGATCACGTCATGTGGGACTGCTATGTAGCCAGATTATTTATTTCTGATTTGGTCTGATTGACATTCTGATACCTCAAACATTTTATTATGCGACATGACAGTATTGCTATACTCTTTTTGTTTTTTCAGAGTGCAGAAGAGGCCCCAACAGCTGAAACACAACTGACACCCTAAGAACATTTACCTGAGCCAGTACAAACTCCAAAAAGACCGTACCTGCTCCTCGTCGAAAGTTGAATCTCCCTTCCACCGTGCCTGCCCTTCCCTCTCCACAGATTGTTCCTGCAGAACTGGCCTCTCCCCAGAAGAAACAGTGCAGCAACAGTGTCCTACAAGACCTGAGACCCCTTGCCCACAGCCTCCACTTCCAAATCCCCGTAAAACTCCAGAAAACATACCCAACTCCCCATCATTAATTCAGCCATCAATCCAGTCTCCCATTATGGAATCACACACTTATGTTCAGTCAAACACAGATTGTACACACCAGGAGACTGTGCCAAAAATGCCAAATTTAAGATTTAAAGCAACAAAACGTCCCAATGGCATATCTTCTTTAGATGTTTTAGGTAACAGGTAGAAACGAAGCAGGAAAGCTCCTGAGAAATACGTTCCTCAATCCTGAAGGCATATAATTGATTGCTTAATTACATTCTAAGTAATACTTCAAGAATATATCATTGTAAACAATGATTATTAAAATAAAAATAGTTCATATGTTTTTTTTTTTCAAAATGGGTTTGTTTGTTGTAAAAACTAATTGGCTATTCAATGTGCTAGTCCAAGCAGAGTTGCATTCTCCAGAGACTAGCACTAGCAGAGCTAGCTAGCACTAGCAGTGATCACTAGCACTAGCAGTGACTAGCACCAGCTCTGGCACACTAGCAGAACTAGCACTAGCAGAACTAGCACTAGCAGACACGAGCAATGCTAGTAAATGTGCCATGATCACTTCCTGACTGATCAAATAGCCTAGGCACACTGATGCATGCATTAGCAAGATTTATTGATAATGCTAGTAATAGCTGATACATGTGTGCGTTTTTGCACATACACACACTGAGTGAATGCTAGATGTGTCATATTCACACGTTTATAAGAGTTCATTTTGGCCATTTACACATGCAAAATATGCTCTATTTTATATATACACACGTGTGAGAAAAACGCCAGATGTTGCAATATATATAACTCCACATGGTTATAGAGACTACTGACTCACTATACATTTAATAAATGCCCACTTTAAATGCTCTGTTTCGATGTAAAATGTGAAGTTGATAAAAATAATATATATGGTACTTTAAAATGCTCAGTTCTGAAATAGCATGTGAATGTCATCAAAATAACACTGGTTTTTTTCTACATAATACTTGATTTCAATCTTTGGGATATCCTTCTGAAAATTGTCATAAATGCCCTCATTGTCATTAAAGATGATTTGCATGGATCTCTTGGAAGTCCCGGATGGGTCTTAACAGTCTCAAATATCTCATCAATGACCAATTCAAATGCTCAGTTCCACTGTAACATTTGATTTAAATAATGTCTACATCACAGCCAACAAAGTAACATGGGCTCATGGGGGAAACGTGTAGCATTCAGACCAGTGGCCTTTTTCTGAATGCCCTTATGAATAATGATTTGCATGGATATCTTGGGATTCCAGGAGGGCACTCAAAAGTACTAATGTGTTTTATAGATATAGGGGAGAGGGTGATAACAGTGACAAAAGCCCCTAGTTTCAACACAGTGAAGTTTGTAAAATTTTACCTTTACCGATTTCAATCTTATTCTCCAGTACTTGAAGATAATGGAATCGTCTTGTAATATAATAAACTGTATAATTAGCTTTTTAGATATATGAATACTTCTGAATTGAATTAAATTGATAATTTCATGATATTTATTCCAAATTTTATGACCTATGTAACGAATGTTTTTTTGTGAAATTCATCATCTCATTAATGGAATGTTTTGAGGTAAATAATAATGAATTTCAAAATTTGTTTTAAACATATCATTAAAACAATTAACTTGGTCAGTAATGTTTATAAGCTCTATACATGTTTAAATTTGAAATGACAAATATTTGACATAAAGGTAATATTTTAAAAAATTTGTATTTATTAGAATTTATTATTCTCCATTCTCTGCACCTCACCTGAAAAAGATTGTGCAGGTATTTCTAGGATAGAAATACCTTGTGACCCAATTTCAGTGTCCTTGAACACATTTTCAAGGTCACAGATATTCTCATGAAAATATTACCAAAAATCTGCCTTATATAGGCCTATTGTCTGATGATTAATTATATATTTTTGGTGCAAGAAAGATTTTTTAGATTTTTTAAAATGTTGTATAAGTTATCACATGTTTATTTTGAGAATGCGGGATTTTTTCTCCAACCTTTCTTAATTTTCCCCTTTTGCTAAAGAAGTAGAATGTGCTTTCATCATAAAGTAACACTTTCGAATCATGGGGATAAAATTGGCATCTGTGAATTAAAGCAAAACTTCACGCAGACTGCAGCTGCTTTATTTTTTTGTGACCTAGAAAAAATTGTGTCTACAGCTGCTGCACGATTCCTTGTAAAAAAATTATTCCTTAGTTGCAGTAGTTTAACTGTGACATACAACAGCTTTTATTATTAAAATAAACACCAATAAAAAAATAAAATGACACAACCATGACTGGAAAACAGTATGTTGTAACTGGACTGCACTGAATTCAGTCTTCTTCGATATTGTGTCCAGGCAGTAATGCTCCACCACTGAACTTTTTGTGATTAAGAACTCTTTGGTCTGTCTCCAATTTTCTAAATTAGTGAGATAACAATATATTTTTCTGTGAATGTGCAATATCTATACATTCAAAATTTCTGTGCAAAATTAATATGTTGGTATTTTCTGTCTCTGAAGACTTAAAAATATCCTGTATGTGTTCCACCCATTATTTTTGTTGAAGGTGAGCCAGTGCGGTCTAGTCAACTAGTCCACCTGGCGGCCAGATGACTAGTCTTCTGACCAACTTGTTACTATTACTATTGCTGAAGGCTAAACCCTTTGACAGGTAAAATTAGGTGGCCGAATGGTATATATTAAGGCATCTGCCAATTCCACATTAGCCAGCTCTGCTTAGGGACCTGAGTTTGATCCCCAGCCTGGGAACTCTACAGCCAACTATTCAGCTACATCCCAGTCGGATGTCGGTGTTTGTGCTGAAGCAAGTAAAAGATTTCAAGCATGGGGTTTACAAGTGAATTAGCATGGTGTGGACTCTGTTCATCATTACATCTGCCTCTGTTTGCTGCTCATGACTGAGCTTCGGACTCTGTAGCATTTAGACATTGACATAACATTAAAACAGCTATTGCTGAATTTGGTTATATTCAATAGCAATTATGGGGATTTAAAAAAAAATAATAAATTTAATTGTTATTGTACACAAGATTCCTCCACTGATATGTAGCTAATTTTGAAGTTGACAAAAGCGCATGGTATGGGATTCTCATATAAAGAAGTTTTTTCATGGAAAATGATCTTGGACAGAATCCCCTGCAGAACTGATATTACCAGATAAGATTTTCGAAAAACACAGGGCCTACATGTGAAGTGTATCTATAATAAATGACAGTACACATGATGATTCAGTTGGTTCTAAAAGTTTATTCATCTCAGTATTAACTGCATGTCATTCTCGTGTATTTCTACATGGTAATAATGTGTTGGCAAATTTAGGTTGCAAAATAAACATGTAGATAATATAGCGGTCATTCTTTTCCCTCTAGCAATGTACCAAGTTGATGTGTAGTTGTATGGAGACAGAGAGTACTGGCATGATGCTATTCTTGTAATCAACTAGCTGGGCTTGTGATCATCATCACATGAATTCTCTTCATCACATTTTTCACCTGGGAGTACAAAACCCTGGACCATTTTCAGGAAACGGTCCACAATTTCATGGTCTTTGGGAATCACAGAAGTGTCCGACTTTACAGCATCCAAAAATGTGCAGAGAAGTGTGATGAATAGATTGATGACGATAAAAATCATTGTTATCAAGTAGACCAAGAGGAACACCTTTCCACCATTTCCTGTGTTGTCAGATATTTCCTTATAATCAAACGATCCAAGGAAGTTTGTCGAGAGGGTGGTTAATGTGTGTGTTAGGTCTTTGTAACTGGCCATGTAAGGACCAAACAGTGTGTGACCCAAAGAGGCAAATGCCATGACAACAACAGAAATGATCAAAGCCATCATTATTAAATCTTTCGCAGATGCTGCCAAGACTTGTCCGAGCACAGCAATTGTCCTGTTGAAGCGTAAAATGTTGAGGAATCCCAGCGTTAAGAGGAATATTACCAGGCCAAACAGGCTGAGAAAAATCTGATCTCCGAGTGTAACATGTTGGAAGCTGACAGTCTCTTCTGAAACAGACATGATGAAATTTGAATGCAGCGAAGAAGGGTAGGATAGTTGTTACATGTAATTGTTACTTTATAGTGAATTTATAATTTTTATTAATGTACATCGTCATACTCATTTCTTTCTCATATTCTTGATGTTACCTGGTGTAATTTAATTAGTGGTTCTGCATGGAGAGTATATTCCTTACTAGTTAATGATAATTAATATGAAGCACTTCACTGGAAATACCACCCACTGTGGAAACTTTTTATGGGTTCATAATCATCCTAAACTTACACAAAAAAAACTTCAGTCAGTATTAGGCAGCAATGACGCAAATATTTTAAAGTCAAACTAATACATCCTAGAATATATTCATATATAATATATGTGTAAAGGTCATTCACACTACCTTTATGGTTCATCATGTATTCTATCACTTGTATGGTCCACTTCATTTTAACAGCGTACACAACAACAGCAATGGCATAGAGTAAAAGTGCCAACATTCGAACCCAGTTCCAAAAATTCCTCATATATTCTGTGCGGTTGGTGACAATATCTTTGATGCAAAACACAACCATTACAATAAAGACGATGAGAGACACTATCTCCATTATCAAGGAAAATAGTCCAATTGGTCCAGTGTAGCGATATAGTTGGATCGTACTATAGGTGTGCCATGTATAGGCACCACCACTTGGTGGAAATTCAAAGGCAAGGATGACCTGCGTGAATAGCTCAGTGTTTGCATTATAGATATTGAATTCAGCAAATAATGCCCTGGTTCTTTCATCTATCCATTGCATTGATTTGAGATGTTTAACAAGCTCCTCTGCTCCTTTCTTGTTATTTCCAAGATTAGCCACATATCCCCCTCCAGGTAGAACTTCAAATGTGGCCCAGTATGGCAAGACCTTCATGTCTGGTCCACTGCGATACTTAAATGCAGCAGTGACATAAGTAGGAATAGATGGATCTTCTTTTGTACCATTCATCATAATTGTCCAGTTGGTAAAGTAATCGTTTTTGTCCCCATGTTGAGATGCAAACCAAGGAATGCAGCGCTTTGAGTAATGCTTAATATCTGGTCGGATTCTGCAGTTTTCTGAAATCATAATGATTTAGTTTAATGTCACTATTACATATTGGCATTTAAGTCAATTTTAAATTTTCTAAAATTCAGTTCAAAATGCATGCCTTTGTAGTAAATCATTATCTTGTCAGATAACTAAAAAAATTCTAGAACTGGGCGCAGTTAGCACACCTTTCTACATGTCATGGATTGGTCAGAACAGCATACACACATAGTAACTTGGTCAGATGCACTTGTCATCCATTATAGACCATTTTTGCAATACCTGTGGTAATCCTTAATCACCCTTCAAATCACATATTATAATTTGTGATTACTGATTGATGAGTGCCACAACATTTTAATTGTAATTTTTCAACAGACGTTTGATATAATAATATTGAATTGAAATCCAAACTTTTAAATTCATATACACAAAAAAGTTATAAAAGTGCATTATTATTATATATGTATCATTACCAGGTGAGACACGGAGTATTCTTAACCTCGGTGGTCCAAATCGAATTGCAAGACCATCAGATATGAATTTCTTGCCATAGTCTGATGCACCCTTTCCATTATAATCCTCAGTGTAGTACAGAGTGGGAATGAGTACATTCTCCACCCAGGGCCAGACATTGAGGAAATGCTTAACCTGGAACTGTGAAAATTTACTTATCGTAACTACTTAAAAGGTTAGATTTCTCATTTGGCTGTAAAGCAGCTCCAGTTATTAGAATGGAGTTTCTTCTTTCACATAATCTTAACAATATGTTCTTTACCATACAATAGATATATTGTTTTCTTTAAGTTTACTTACTGATTTGTTAAATGTTACCTATATTTACACCATATGATGAAATGATAATAAAAAAACTTACATTCAGAGATTAAGTATTCACTAGGCATATTGTTGTAATTCTCTTATACTGCGAAAATCTAATCTTTGCACCAGTTTAATAGAATTTATTAGTGTGGATTTATTAGTGGGAATCTAAGTACTTTTCATGCTTTTTTTAAAAGTTTACCTCAGGATCAGCTTTCTCCACCAAAACAGATTTCAAGTTGGCATTTTGTCGATACAAATTTGGGTCATAGCTGATGTATGCAACACATAACATGACGAAAACGATGAAGATATTTGATACTATCTCTTTAAGCATGAGGGCCACCTTGGCATCGAGCTGTTTCATCTTCATGTTGTTCCCCTTTGTGGCATCTTCAGCCATTTCTGTTTGCAGCTTGCTGATGTCTGAAATTCCAAAAGATGCATATGACACTCTAACAATGAATTATAAGCAACACTTGGATTTTTATAATTTTCCAATTAAATATCTGAAACATTGCCAGACATGTGTCATCTCACAAGAAATTATCGTAAAACTATCATGAAATCTGAGTAAAATTGATCATTGAGCATCATTATTACAAAATAGCCAGCATGAAACTGAAAGAACGTTTTCATCAAATGCAAAACAACTTAAGGAAATACCTTTGTCGTTGTAGATGTCATACCAGTTCTGCATTTCTCCATAGTTTTCTTCATATTCATCTACATCTACATCTTTCTTGAACATCACGGACAATATCATGGCTACCAACATCACCTGGGGTATAATGAGAATTACATAGTTGAATACATGCTCAATTGTGTGGCAGATTTGCTGATCAAATATGACTATATTGTATGTTATGTATGAAAGTTACCTTGGCTGGTTGTATGATGACCACTGACTCAAAAAATGAGAGAAGAAATGCAATCAACCATCCGGTGGATTTGACTCCACCCCACTCAAAGCTGTAGAGGATTGTGAAAAATGCAGATCCGGCAATCGACAGAAATATCAAGATCCATCCAAATGCTATGCACCAGTGAGGCATCGAAAATGATCTCTTATTTTCTTGAACTTCTGGTGGCTGAACTGGTTCAGGTCTTGGCACCTTTTTGTTGTAGTTCAGAGTGTTGAAGAGTTTATTCAGCTCAGGATATTTGCTTTGTCTAGGTTTTGGTCGAGATTTTGTGAAGAAAAATGTAATCAGCAAAATGGGTGGGATTACCACTAAACTGCTGTAGATGCTAGCTGCTAACATAGCAACTGATATTGTAATTGGCCCCAGATGCAATGCTTGGGATGCCCCTCCTCCTTCGTCAGGTGCTTTGTACCACATTGCATTCCCAATCATCGTCAAGTACAACAAAGCCACGCAACAAGACAGGCGCTGAGCACGAGTGAACCGTGATCGAGATTTGCGGTAGACAACAGACAGCCACAAGTGGTCGTCAAACATTTTCCGTGACATGTTATTTCTCATAAGGACTCCAGCATTAACATGCGATTCCATGATGGCCACATCAAGTGTTCGTTTTGTTTTCCCATCTTCTTTATCTTGTGATAGCCATTTGTTACACAAGAACTGATACCTGAAAAATTATTTTGTTTATCAAAAATTAGCAATGATGACAACTTTGCTTGAATACTACAATCTAAACCCTCAATGGTCTGTAATTAAACGAAACCCTTTCTAATCAATATCTGGCTCCTTCCCGCATATGGATATAACCAAGCTTGTTAATGTCAGTCATTTGTGCTTGAACGTTTACTTAGTTTTTACCATGTAATGTTAGATCAGCATTTAACCTTCCCATACAATTCATCACAGTAATCTTGGCTGTGTGGCATGAAAATAAAAAGATGTGTCACAGAAAACTTCTATACTTAGGAGAAGTTTATTACATCTGGATTATATACTATCTTACCACTGGTTCCTCAAACGATCAACCACAATAATCTTGGTCAAGTACCAGTCGCCTCCAGAGCCATCATGCCATACATCAATAGAATACAATTTGCCCAAATCACTTGAAGATGATAACAAAAAGGAATTGCACTCTCCTCGTCTGAAATTCTACAAGAGATGGAGATTGTCTTATAAAGTGGTCACACCAAATACATGTCAATGAGATTACACATAAACCAACTGCAGATAACAAAATTGAGAATCTTTGATAGCATATTACCATAATTACATAATCTTACAAAGTGCACAATACGATATTTTTTGTTTGCAATTTGTAGGTTTATCCCAACAAGTTATGGTTAAAAAGTTCAGTGAATGATATTTACTTTTCTGTTTTCCACATCAGTAAGTTCTCTATTTCCTGTTGAACCATAACCACCAAAAATGTTGACGTAGACTTTGGAGTCTGTCTCTGAATGGCGTTCAAATCCTGTGTAGATGTGAACTTCATACTCATAGCCTGTATCAGCTATGTTTCCAATGAGCGGCAGGACTTCCCACTGAAAAAGATCCATACAGACTTATCAGTTCAGATAAATTTACATTATATATATATGTGAAAGCAGAATATTACAGTTGTCATTGCCATTTAGAGATCTTATTGATAGATGCACTTTACTCACATGATGTGGACTTGATTATTGTAGAAATGTCTGATTATATTAGAAATGAATATTTACCCTCATGGCATCAGCCATGTCCAGTTTTCTGCACCAGACCAGTCCAGCAATGTAGAGTAGAATCACTCCGACAACTGTGGCAACAACAGGCATGTTTTCCACAATTTTTGCACCTAGATCATCAAAGACTGTGCCAAAGTCAATCTTATTGGGTGCTTGGAACAGTCCAGTGCCAAGAGAGCCAAATAAATTGGATTTGAAGATGACTTTCTCAGGCGTAGACTCTTTTTCTATCTGCTCAACACAAAATGATTATATCATTGACAAATGTCTAAATGCTGATGCACAAGAGCTACAGCATTTTTGTGTATTATGCGGAGCGAGTGGAATTCTTAACAAGGAAACTCTTCTGAAAAAGAGAGAGGATGTTTGCCTTAGGTAAATATTATTAGGTATAAATGTGCGTTTGCCTCAGTATTAATTGCATTGAACTATGTCATCAACTGCTGCAAAAGAATTGTTCCAAATTATTACCTAAACCAGAATAATTCAACTTGCTATTATGCTCAAATTTGTATTGAATGTTCTGTGAATACAATAATTGGGTACATCAAGTCATGCACAAAAGATAAATATCATATTAAATATTCATTTTCATTGGTTGCGTGTAGTTTATCATGTATCAAGATCATTATTACATTACATTTATTTTTTTTTAAATCACGTACCATTAAAACCAGATTAGAATTATTAGAAAATAGGCATAATGCTATTACAAAATTAATTTGATTATAAAATTGAATTTTTTATATTTGCACTCACAGCTTGGATGAATTCATCACTTATTAATCAAAAGAATTAGTAAGCGACTAGAATTGCATTAACGCATTTACATGTAAACTGCAGGCCTGCCCTAAATTGCTATCATAATTAACACAGTCAATACTGTAGAAGGTTAGTTACTATCAACACAAGAATAGTTCCTAGTATTGACACCAGTGGCGCTTTAATGCAATCTTTAGTTCAACAACCACAGATTAAGTATATTATATTACAGTTAGTTTTCTACTGAAAAAATAGTTGCGGTTTTAGACACTGGTGGCACTACAATGCACAGGCCACAGATTAAGTAAACACAGATGGGTCACTGCTTTGTGCAAACGTCTCAATATCCCCCAATTCTTGTAACCCTCCACTAATATGTTTGCCTTAACAGCTTAGACGCTTTCACTGGATCTATCACTGCCTTAGGCACTCGTGAAGTTCTCAAGCAACTGTGTGAAAATGTTACATCATACAAACCTTTCATATTTAGAATATGGGCAAAGGTGTATTTACTAAATTCAAGTTCAACAAAGATTTCTGATATGTTACCTTGCATGACATAGCACTCCATTTCTGAAACCCTATATCCCAGCTTTGGCATTCAATTGCATATAGGTAGAGAGAGTAGGTGAGTATCCCATTATCATCACTGCATTTTGGTGCATTGCTGCAAACTGGAATGTTCAGGAGATTGTGTAAGCTTTGATTGAATAAGTTAGCATCAAGTATCTAATTTTGATATTCACAAATGTTTTACAACCGTTCCTAGATGCTTCTTCAAGTGCTTTCTCATTTGAAGGCATATACTTTATATTTGAGATGACAGTGTAAATAATTTATTCATCAGTGGGTTTGTCAAAATCACGACAGCATAGAACAAATGCAGTTAGACTTAATTGATTACTCCTGCAAGAAACCATTTACTTATATAATTACAACAAATGTACTCAGTAATAACATAATATATGCTAAATTGCTAATTTAACTTTTAGTCCAAATTATTTCACCTATTTTAACCAAGCAAAGGACAAAAGTTTTAAAAATATCAAAATATCTATCACCTGAACTCCTGACAGCCACATATACAGTCCCATTGACAGATTCATTGACAAACCCTGAAAGGTCTTCAACTGATAGCAGGACTGACTGTGTCATATTAACTGTGAAATTCCTGAAGCTTTTCTGGTCAGTTGGTTTTTCATTTATTCCTATGAACATCTTTAATGCGAAACTCAAATTGTGCTTGAGATGAACTTGAACTGGCTTTAGTGGATCACTGATGTTAAGTTCATGGAAGATGTATTTGTCATATCTTGACACATAGATAACTTCTATAGGTTCTGGTAAATTTGTTGGTGTTAAAGAAACGTCAAATGGTATTTTGGGTTTCAATTCAGTTACTACAGCTCTTTTCTTTCTACTACTTGAACTTGGTATTTTGTGGTCGCAATTAATCATCTGGATGTCAAGGACTGAACTTTTAATGTTGTTTTCACTGCCATTTCCATATATAAATGGATTGATTGTGGTGAAGAATATCTGAAAAAGCAGTCAGATTACTTGATAGGAATGGAATGGCTCTAAATTGCAAATTTACACACATCAATACATAATCACATCATTTTATATATTGTTGTAATACCAAAGCCTTGTGTCACATTTTGGTCATCTTGAACAATTGCACAAAAGTGGTGATTTCAATACAATTTCCCCATATATATAGTGGCCTTTAGAATTTCACTTTTATTGCATGATATTTTATTCATGTTCATACCATGATACTATAAGCAGACATTAATGACCTTTAAGGTTAAAACTTCAACTACCCATACCCTTCATATTTTGGATAAATTAAATTGTCTGCTACAGCATACTTAAAATGACATAAATCAGATACATGTCAGTCAAACCAGTGACAATATTATCCTATTGTATGCACCTTTTTAAATGGTAAGGTAGTATGATCCGATTTCATTACTATACATATTTATAAGAGTTCTTACCGGGTTTATTGCTTGCATTATACATGGTAAATGTACTGCTTAACTGAGTATTATTCAAGAAGTTTTAACTGGGCAACAAAGTGAAATAAAAAAGATTTTGTATTTTGGATGGAATCAATATGCAAATTCAGAAGTGTGTTGCCAGGAGATGTGATATGAAAGGAGACTAAAGGAAGCATAAATTACTGGTTGGCGATAATATGTTTCTGTGCAACCAAAATACTGCCCAATTCTTCTGTTTAAAATATTCTGCCTCCTCACATATAATAATTTTATCATGTATGCAAGCAAGTAATTGCCCAGTTCAGTCAAACTAACTTGTAGTATAAATAAAGTCCTACCTGGCTCTCCAGACATTTTGGAGCATCTGATCCAAACAACTCTTTCGGGTTTGCAAATTTTATGGACCCTTGTTTTGTATTTTTCTGTGTTTCATTTGCGAGTTCCATGCCCAATACCATAGACACTAATACCGTCACCTCGTCAAATTCCATTTTCACATCACCATCACCAGGTTTCATATCTTCTGCTAGGCTATCCGTTATATTGTGCACAACTTTGACAACGCTTTCCATTGCATTTTGCACCTGTAGTAAATATAATGTGAGTAACCTTAGATAACTATTACTCTCTAATCATTTAAGTGAAAGAAATATAACAGTTCATACAATGACTATGAAGATAGTCTTTCAAAATGTTAGTAAGCACACAAATTATTGCATGTATTTCTGTAACTACCTTAACCCTATCTTATATGCCGGCTTCAAAAATAAACCCACCTTTTGCTTAACAATTTGCTGTTCTGCTGCTGTTGCATTCTGGAAAATAAAAATATTTCAGTAAAAGAATGATAAAATATATTTATTGGAACAGTTTCCTGAAATATTTAAAAGCAGTTTAATTTACCTGCAATGTGCTATTTCCAGCAGTTGCATTTTCAGAAATCTGAAAAATACAAATTAAGATCGAATCTAGTTCTATCTGAGTAAATGTGAAAATTTAATTAATTAAATGTTACAATGATTATATTACAATCTATTTGATACAATGTATAAAACAACAAAGCTACCGTTGGTTTGTTGGCTTCATGATACCAGTGATCAGCAGCACCCATGCACTTGACTGACAGTCCCACCAAATCTGCAAGAAAATGAAAAAGAATATTGATATGATTTATGAAAAACCTTTTAATTTTAAGTGTATGTACCATGATACTAGAGCAAAATAATTTAAAAAACTGAAAAAAAGGGTCTTACCATTCGACATTAGTTTCACATTATTCACATTTCCACTTGTTTTAAATCCTCTGAATTTGCCAGTCAGATCAACCAGTCGGTTACTTCCAGTTTCCTAATGATAATAACACAAATAGATTCAGATTCAGATTCATTCATTTTATTTCAAATTCATAAAACATTTTAATTTAATTTTCAAAACATTTTGTACATAATGTGAGGAGACCCCACTAAGAAAGTATCCCTTCGCTATCGTGGGGCCACCTACAGGGATTAAAGATTCATAATATATTCAAAATTAACAAAACAAAAATATAAACAGTGCTCTTCATCAATGATGACATATACGAAAGGTATGTTATAAATATTATGACACTAATGAGGGTTTGACCTTGAACAAATATAACAATAAGGAATATCATGAAGTTCATTATATGTTGCAAATAGAATATCAAGGCCAACTCAATCTAATGCCAATCATTGGCAATAACTGATGAATTGTGTACGTGGGGGTGGGTTTCTTCTTCTGAATATTGCATTAAATCTTAAGAATTGCATAAATACAAAACTTGTGGTTTTTATCTTTATTTCACTTTCATATTTCAGAAATAAATTTTCAGCTTTATGATATCTCAAGCCATTTGATCATGTCCTTCTGTATAAAATAATATTCCATGCTTTGATGCTTTTGATTTTTTGTTGCTCATATCATATTTTTTGTGTCCAACAATAATGACTACTATTAATACTGTATTACAGTATAAAGTGCATAGCCATCTGCGCAGCGTAGAGTAAAAATAGACTGACCAATGCATTGATCTGCAGCTCATCCTTGACTGCCATAGCACTTCTCATTACTTCTGTATTTTGTAGAAGTTCCGGCAGTTCATTTACAGGATAATTTGCCACATCTTCGATAATTTGAGTCCGAAGCTGCAAAATGTTGCTGACAGTTAATTCATCAGTGAAGTAAAATTTGCAAATATAACAAATGCATGCGATTAGTACCTCCATAGGCACAATTGAAAACTAATGGACTGCAGAACAGAACTGTAGTACCCAAATCTACAATAAACGCTGGCTCTTACCTTGGATTTGGCTTCCTTCAATTGTTGTAAGGTAACTGTCGAATTTGGATCAGGTACATACTGAAATATTGTCAAAATCTTTTTAGTGAATAAGGTAGCCTGATTAATATTCCAACATGATGTGCATTGTGTTACGAAAGTCTAAAATAACAAAAGATTTTGTTTGTTATATCGCGATGCAGAAGGTGAAGGGATATAACCAACAAAAACGTTAGTTAACTCCCTCCTATTCGGGATATAACCTATACTCCAGACATATTTGCCTATTTGTTTGATTTGTTTAACTATATAGCAATTAAAGTACAGTTAGCACTCAGGAGGGAGTTAGCTAACATTTTCGTTGGTTATTGCCTGCTCAGAACAATAGGAAAAGAATGTAGCTGTAGTATAAAAAGCCTTACATGTACATCACGGACATTCAGTTCAGATGACAATGCAAACGCCATGGCTGCACCTTTTTTGAAGTTCCCGGACAGAGAAAAAGTTTTCAATTCCAAATTTACTTGAGTGTCTATTTTCGAAAGAACAGAGCTGACTGTTTCTGGTCGCGGGTACACCTAAATCAGAATTTTGGATTAGTCACCTTATGTATCATATTCTAACTTCTTTCTGATATTTTGCATGCGCATGTATTGAGTGATCTACATGTCAGATTTTCCTGTTTGATCATTGCAACGCTGCTATTGATTGATAATATAATCTTTGCAAATAATGAAAAACATGTACATGTAATGTGAAACATTATCGGCCAATATTTCTATCATACATGTAGTATATCAGCTGAATTTTTAAATTAATATGTTTCTGTGCAAAATGAATCTTTGATTATATGATAACTATTAGCAATGTTACTTTAGCCATTGACCGCTGACAATTAAATCCATTTTTGTAACGGTAGATCATAAAAAAAAACCAGATATATATATATGATGATAAGAAGAATCAAATGGATAGGTGTAACTTGCTAAAAAATTTACTTGCATGTGAAATATATTCGACAGACTGTCCAAAGATTATTGTCAAAAACGTAATGTATGACCTTATATATTACAAAGCCAGCACACAGTGTTCGACATCCTTGGAAGTTCACTACAAATCGTGCCGCACCCATTACACTTGCAGGAGGCTATCTTTAACATATTCTTTTAATTATTTACATTAATTGTTACCAAACGTATGTTCAGCTTGTGAAAGCACAATCAAATCAATGCAATATATTGTAATTACAAAATTTATCACCATGTCAGGTTGATGCACACCTAGCATACGTAATGGGGTCATGTCATTATTAGTGTTTCAAGAATATGTAATGTGTTACTTCACAAGTGGACTGTAAACAATAGGAATATTTTATCATCAAACAGAACCAGCCCGGCTAATAGTAAAAATTAAAATCCTTTCCTATTGTCAGTAAACAAAATAATGAGTGATTAAAGTAAGATGCAGATTATATATAATTAAATTTAACATATCAACATATCAAGTCAAAGTCTTACCTTGACAGAGAAGACATACTGGTAATAGTCACCCACTTGGTCAACAATTTTTGCCATCACATTAAGTTGAAAGTTCTTGTCAGGCGCTCCCACTGGAAATTTCACCAATTCGGTTTTGGGACTTGAGCCAAACCCAATGGGAAATATTCGGATAGAGCCTAGTGAACAGCGTAACGTCAACATAAATTGTATTTTATGATCTCTCTGATATTTGCGTAAAGTCAACATGAATTGTATTCTATGATCTCTCTGATATTTGCGTAAAGTCAACATAAATTGTATTCTATGACCTCTCTGATATTTGCGTAAAGTCAACATAAATTGTATTCTATGATCTCTCTGATATTTGCGTAAAGTCAACATAAATTGTATTCTATGACCTCTCTGATATTTGCGTAAAGTCAACATAAATTGTATTCTATAATCTCTCTGATATTTGCGTAAAGTCAACATAAATTGTATTCTATGATCTCTCTGATATTTGCGTAAAGTCAACATAAATTGTATTCTATGACCTCTCTGATATTTGCGTAAAGTCAACATAAATTGTATTCTATGACCTCTCTGATATTTGCGTAAAGTCAACATAAATTGTATTCCATGATCTCTCTGATATTTGCGTAAAGTCAACATAAATTGAATTCTATGATCTCTCTGATATTTGTTGAAGCTGAGCTCATTCACTGTTTGATCAGCAGCAAGGGTCAGAGATTATGATGAATTGGTAATATCCAGGTTGTAACAAAATAATTATATGATCTGCTACCACCCAGAAAAAATGTCATTGCAACACTTCCTATGGCAATTGTGTTTTCTTATCCAATAGGCGGCTCGTTACTAAAACAGGGAGCCACCAAAATGATCCACCCATAGTTTAAAAACATAATTATACGATCCTTTAGTGCAATTTGTGAAGGTTAATTTGCACTTTGAAATTGTGTAAACCTTAAGCTCAACTAGCAACCTTTTTAAGTCAATGGGTTATCATCTAATGAAATTGTTTTAGAGTGTCACTCCCATTTTATAATGCTAAACACAACATTAACTCAACTAACCTACACCACATATCGTTTTTACATCGATTTGATAATGCCATAAAAGTTAATGTTGCTATACCTGGATAGAATAAATCAAATTGGAAGTCCATTTTGGAGACACCATTGATAGGTTGGAACTCCTTCCATCCCTCACAGGTTGCCACAAAGTCAGTGATTGAAGTGATTCCTTTAAAAATATTTTAGAGAACATTGATTAGAAAGATATCAATCTGCATTGACATGAAGCTTTTAAATTTTAGTGAGGCAAATAAGGTCCCAGTCATTAGCATGGATTTATTGATTACAACATTGGTATGACAATATAATTAACTTACTTTAACAGCATTGTATTGCAAAATTCATGTCTTAATTTTAGTCTTTAACAAGCTAGAATGTCCCATATAGTGTCAAAAAACTGTCTTATTGATACTAGCAAAACTGCTGCCATCTTGTGTGCTAAATGCTAGCTGAGTGAAAATTAAAGAAATTGCGTGCGGCCTTGGCTTTGTAAAATTTTAGAAGATGCTACAACATTGAGTTAGATATTGCACTTACCTTCCAAAGGAACAACATTGCAACTCCCTTCGAATGGTGGTTTGTTGACCAGAAACTTTAAACTGTTCTGACCTGTTTTTGATCCAGGAGTGAAGGCAGCAATGGATACTGTGTGGTTATGCCCTCCTCGTAAAGTCTCCTTCTTGAATGTAATATTATGGCTCGTAATGCCTGAAATTATAATTTATAACTATCCATAACACCGACAAAATGGGCAAACTTTGAGAATATGTATAATATACCATATGTTACCCTGTCAGCTGAATTTATTATATGAATTGCATATTGATGAAGTTTCATTTGCATCGCTTTATAAGAAAGCTTACTGTATTCATGAATGGTAGTGCTGCAGATTAGCTTTTTTTCCTCTCCGAATTGTTGCTAAAAGTGATTGACATGATTCACTCTAGTTGAAAGGCTTAGCTGTGCATGAATCAGGCTAGTTGATGTTGTTAGGCCTCCATGACATATATTTTCTATGTATAACAGTCATTAAAAAAAATTTCTCATCACTCTGCTTCCAAAACTAGGTTACAATGACAATATGTGAGACATAATGTACCAGGAGATGGGTGTCTCAAGCAGTAAATTGACATGGGTGACCTATATAGAGGATTGTTGATTATGGTTATTCAAAATGCAGTAAAATGTAGAACCATTTACTGGTGGGCAGGACAGAAAATTATACCCATGCAGGACTGTAGTGCATACACCTGGTGCTAAATTATATCAAAACTCAGAAATGTACTGGAAGCTATAAATGTTTACCTGATTCAGTCCAATTCTGCAGCTTATTAATGGGCTCTACGGTCCCATTGTCATAATTGACAACTAGTGACCATTTGAATGTAAGTCCACCTAATCTTGATTTGCAGTTTGCAGTGCAGGAAACTTCAAAGACTATTCTCTTCAAGTAAGCCTTTTTGGAAGCGCAGTTTTCAACACAGCTGGAAGTCGAAAAAAACCTTGTTTATACAGCATAATATCATTGTCTTTCAACAGTTTTTTTCCCAATGAACAATTGATTGCTAATTTAATTGCTAAATATTGAACACACATTGTTTACAAAGAAATTACAGCCATGTTCCCCAGCATTCAAAGTTTTTTGTTTTTATTCCTGTGACAGTTGTTTTTATTACTCACCGTATGCTAATAATAGGAGCAGACAAATTGTTGACATAAAGCCATTTATCAGTTGTTCCAGTCCTTGTATCTTTTGTCACAGTCAGTCCAATGTGGTACCATGTCCTTGGAAGCATTAGAGAAGTGTCTGGATTAAACACTCCAGATGTTACATCCAGATCTTTTGTTTGTCGACCAAAGCAAGTCTGACGATACTTGAGAACATCTTGCATTTGAGCATCCAGTGATGTGGCATCTACGCTGTCAGCTTGAAATGTGCTGTTGTGTTGGGTGCAGTTCCACTTGAAGACAAGCCCTGATTTATCATGTGGTTCAACATCATGGTCAAAACTATAGTTCAGTGCATTTAAAGTGAAGGGTTTTGTAAACTCCAATGTATCAATTTGATTGCCTCCAATATTGATATCCAAAGGACTCTTGACTATTTCCAAGTATATTGTCTCATCTTTGTCAGTACCAGGATTATCTTTCATTGAGGCTGTGTAGTTCAACTGCCACAATCCATAAGGCAAAAGTCGTACAGTGTA
This sequence comes from Alitta virens, assembly GCA_932294295.1. Lineage (NCBI taxonomy): Eukaryota > Metazoa > Annelida > Polychaeta > Phyllodocida > Nereididae > Alitta > Alitta virens. The sequence continues at coordinate 16,620,738 of OW028586.1, read as the reverse complement.
ATTAAATGCCTGTCCATTTGTCTGAGTTTGAATTACAGTTTTCTGGTCTGTTGTCGAGATGACTCTCCACAAATGAACAGAAACATCAGTAATCATACAATCAAGTTCCAATCCAGGCATGATCGTGAAAGGCCTGGATTTCATTTTTACAAGAGGTTTGCTAATATCAGTGAAGTTATCCAGGTCAGTGATATTAGGAGCAAAGCAGGTCCATGCCTTCACTACAGCTACAGTTGTTAAAGTGTGATTGCTGACATGATTGTAGGCAAACATTTTTGCATTGAAGTTGTTCACAGATTTGTATTCATAATCATACTCTATTATCATAGTACCATAAGCGACCTGTTCAAATGGTATTCCAAGTTTTGTTGCGTCTGGTGCACAAACTGCTAGACCAAACATAATCTGCTGAATTCCATCTCCCAAGTCAAGATGAAAACAAGAACGAGGTGCAAAACCAAATCGCGTGATGTTGAGAGTGAAAAATGTACGATTAGTAATAAAGACAGAGCCATTTGTTTCAAATGATCCTAGAATAACAGCATCTAGTATAATCTTAGTTTGAACCTCCTTAACTAAGTGGCTAACTAAATTACTGCAATTGATTGTTGTGTTTAAGAGACCCAGATAACTGCGATCAAATGACACTTTTCGAAAAAATGAATCTCCAGTGTTTAGACTTTCATAATACAGATACTCATCACGTTGGTCATTGTATTTCCATGAACAATGAATATTTCTTAATGCAGCTTGACCTGACCCAACTGTTACTTCAAAAGTGACCTCTCCAGGTGTGTACAAGACAGAATCATTTCCCTGGTATGAAATGTCAGTCACTGGGTACTGGACAACTACGTTATGACTTTGGATTTCAGAGCCCAGTTGATTACTGGCTTTCACGGTAACGGTATAATTTCCAATAGCAGAGTATGTCAAATTGAATTCAAAGTCCTTTGAGGATGCCAGCAAAGAAGGGTGGTTCTTGTTGAAGGTATTTCCAGCCCCATCTTTGAGTTCAAATTGTATATTTGATCCATTTTTCATGGAGAAGTTAAGTGTAAAAGCTTTTCCAGTGATAACTGCTGTTGGGCCACTGATTTTGAAATCCACAATCTTTTCATAAACTGAGACATTCTTTTCTAAAGTCATGGAACTGACCAGATTGTAACACCAAACATTAAATGAAACATTTTGACCAATAAAAGACCGAGATATTAACACCATATTGGAGGCATCAGCGCCAGTTATTAGTTCTGATTGATACTGATGACTAATTGTTGAATCATTCATTTCCCAGTGGCAGGATGGATCTGTAGCATAAGGGGCTGACCCTGTTGAGCGGACAATCACAGAGAGTGGACTTGAAGACCACTGCAATATTGCAGGAACAACAAGTTGGATATCCTTTACCTCGTTTTGTACAATAATGACATTAGGCAAGGTGAAGTTGTCATTGTAGTAGATGTTGTATGCTTTAGCATTCATGGTATAATTGCCAGCAACACTATACACATGAGTAACATTCATAACCTGTTGATCAGAATAGATATTTGTATGAGCAATGGTTTGGGTTGTACCATCACCATAATCAATGTCAAACACAGCATGACTTCCTGTTTGCATGCTCAAATGAATAGCTGTACTATACCCTGTCTTAATTAATCTTGTGGATGGTGTGATGTTGAAGTAGGTAATGGACTTTCGTAAAATTACTCTTGTTGTGAAATTGGCTTTGCTCACATAGTTAGAACAATTTAATGTCAAGTTTGCATCAGGTTTATCAAAAGTGTAAGTGTGTGAAATCACTGCTGGGGTGAGTGATACAGTTTTTGTTTCATTAATCCGTAAGGAGTTAGCTGATCCATTGTCATCAAACTCAGCATCACACCAAATTTTGAAAGGTCCATGGTACAATGTAGGGGTTCTCAATGCTGCCTCTATTTTCACCAAAGATGGAACTGGTTGAGGTTTCCAAATGTCTTTAAATTCAATGTACTGATCAAGTATTGGTTCAACTAGCACGTTAACTGTTAATATAGTTGAGTTGAGATTGTTGCTGATGTTGAGTTTCAGAGTATAATTCCCATAGATGGTATAGGTATGAGCAACAGAAACCATTGCAGAAGAATAGTTGTAAATATGAACAGCACTCTGCCAGTCCCAACTGAAAGACTGGCCATCTCCAAAGTCAATTTTGTAGACAACGTCTGTCCCTTGACTCCACTTGACTTCAGTGCGGATAGTGGAGTTCACAGGCATGATGGAGGTATTTGCCGATAACAAAGGATTTTGGACAGCTAAGCCTGAAAGTAAAGGTAGAATTATTAGTAGAAAAGTAACATGCAACCTCCAGAAATCTTGAAATATACTAAATGACTTAAGCAAGGATGAAACTTGCAGTGTGGGCAACACGTGATTTGCTTTGGAATGGCTAGATTGTACCCCCAACTTTCTAATTTCATTATATTGTGGTTTATCATTGAAATAATAACCACAACTGGTCATATGAGCTTACAAGCCAGATAAAAAAGCCTACCTGCGCAGTTCTTGTATGGATCAAAATTCATGCAAGATACAGGGTTTGTTCCATTGACTGTATAACTGGCTCCACTTGCCGCTGACACACCCCCACAGATGAAGTGGAGGCTGCTACATTTGTCTCTTGGGATGAGAATTTGAACTGTTCCTGAGTAAGTTTTAGATGCACCGATTGGCAGACCAGTCGAAGTGTTTCCAAACACAACAACTGTGAAGGGACCAACATCTGGTGTAATGGCTCTTTTCCGACGCTTTGATAAAGAGTTCAAAAAGGATACCTCAACAGCAAAATTTTCCCTTGGATTTGCCACTGGTATGATATTGTGCTGTGAGTCTATGTTTTTCACTTCAATAGTGATTTCAATTGTAGCATTATATCCCCTGACAATTTTCGGTCCATATTGCTTGGTGAATCTGGTGACATTCAGTGAAATTGCTGAAATGAAAAAGTTGCTAAAACATTTAAAATTTCATATGTAAATTATGTATTTTCATTCTATGGCAGCAAGAGTTCACTGCCATGTAATAATGTTGCCTAACTAAATATTTCCTTGAGGATAACACCTGGTTATAGCAACCCACCTGGAAAACATTCCTTTGTGGAAACCAAATCAAAGCATCTGACATTGTTGTCTAGGTTGCTGTCATTGTACGAGGATTGTTTTGTGTTGGTAAGTGCAAAGCAAATGTACTTCAGTTGTTCGCATTCTAGGTCATCTGGTCCTGAAGTGGCAGACACCGATATTGTTATTTGGCTGCTTTTGGAGAGTGGCTTTACAGCATCACTACCAGCAATTTTTGTGTCGATAGGTTGTCTGCTTGAGTTGAATTCTTGAAATGTAGTAATCTGTTTGGTAGTGTAAAGGTACGATGCTTTGTAGTTACTGTGGCCATTCACAGGTCCCACTATATCATAATCATCTCCACCTAGTGCTAGGAGTAATGAGAATGGATAAGATGATGAATCCACTCCTCTGACAAGTTTTCCTGATCCTGGCACAGAAATTGCTGATAAAGACAGATCCAGATCTGAAATTAATCCGATGTAGAGTTGGATAATAAAGTAAGTTAGCCCTTAGATAATTAAGTATGTCTGTTCTCAAAAATTATTGTAATATTATAATACTCACCAGGTTGGCAGTTGGCATATTGTTTTATGTCAATGCAGTAGATATTATTTGTGGAATTTGTCTCAAAGTAAAATCCTGTGGATCCTTTTGTTAGGTTAATACAAATGTGGGATATGTTGAAGCACAGACTGATGTCTATGTCCAGTGTCATATTCAGGGTTATATCAATAGATGTGTCATAAAGCATTCCTTTGAGAAATGTTGGCTTATTAACCATTTTGTTAGTAGAATCAGGCAATTTAGTGAAGTTTCCATTCTGGATGTCAGGTTCTTCGGATGTTAGGAAGATAGCAATTTCAAAATTGCTCCCTGATGAGACATTACCAATAACTGCCCCTCCATTGTGTGATATCCTAACAGACAATGATGCTGTTGTTGACACATTTCGCACTATACCGTCTTTAGGGAAATTAATGTTTTGAATACTTGGCTGCATATCTGCCTCTGTAAATATATAATGTAATGGAGTGAATGCGCTGAATGGCATATTAAGTACACTGTATGTCCTTTGCAGTATTCCTGTTCTGCAATGGCATCAGTGAATGAGGTCTTGTAACACACATACAGGTATATGTGTATACAGTTTTATATTTCTGCTGCCTCCTGAATGACCTCTTTGGTTAATAGTAACATTTCTAAAAGATTATTGGTAAATCTATACTAAAATAAATGCGATATTTAATTTTCAATGATGAAAAACTTTACTTTAACAAATCACCATTCTGTTATTTAACATTTATTAATGATTTGTAATTTGTGCATTTTAATCATGGATGGAAGCCTACAGTTTGTGAACTCAATCAAACATTTAGGTTTCTTTTTATTGTGAGCTTGATTCATACCATATTTGATGGATTTCTTATTACTAACCCGGATAGCAGACAGCACCAATATCTCTTGTGAATGTTTGACACTCGCAAGTGTAAGTCTCCTTTGTTGAGCCCTTTTTTGGTCGACATTCTGTCCGCATGTGAGTGCACTGTGAATTTTGTTCACATGGCTGATATATTGCCACACTTTCTGCAAAGGAACAGTGCCAATATACATATATTGATATTGAGTGTAACGAAGTTGGTGACAACTTTATCCCATCCAATTGGCCAAAAAATGTGTTTTTATCGTCCTTTGTTGTAAACCCAATATTCAAAACTTCATCAACCTTCAAACTTTGACCATAGATTTTATATTTATTTAAATATCACCCAGGGTATAAACGTGACATTTTTGTCATTGATTAGGCTGGAGCCTCTTCATTTACTTTTTTTTTTAATGTAGTGAATGTGAACCTTTCCTTTTCAACATATTACTGCACACAATCAGCACAAGAGTGCACACTGTAGGCTTAGTAAATTTATAAACAGCATTCAACTAGCCTCAGGACATATTTTACCTATAAAATAAATAGTAACTCACCATCCTAATAACTAGTATAGAAAATTAATTGATTACTTCAAAGTAAGTTAGAGCTAAAGCTTTTGTACATTTTGACCACTTCCAATACCAAGATGTCTTAATGATGCAAAAATGTACATCTTAATAAGCTATAATTTGAGGAAATCTATGTGTTCCACCTTTTTTTATATATTGCAACCCGTCACACTAACCTCGTGCTGTAAAAGCTTGCACTTCGCATAGTGTCAGAACTTTGTTATTTCCAGGCATTTGGATGGCAATGTATCTGCCTGTGATGAGGGATGTGCAGGTCTCTATAATGACATCCCCACTTGGCACTGTCCCAGTATGGTGCTTACACAGTTTGTAACCATTACTGGCAAAACTACCATTGGCAGAGGTGCTTCCAACATAGATGTCAAAATCTTGTAAATTGTCCCCTGAATCAAAAATTAAATGCACAATTAATAAAAAAAATAAGTAAACATTTTGATAGTTCAGTGTAATTTCAAGTGCAGTATATATCAGACTGTTAATACATGTGAAGTTAACGTACCACAGCATTCTGATAAGGTCACAATTTTGACAGACTTGACCGCTTGTGGTTTCTCTAAGTCAACTCTCCACCAGGGGTCATTCCCAGCAACTCCCATAGTGCAACTTCCTGAACCTTTGACTTGAGAAATATCAAGGTCTGTTGCAAGAGACCCTGGGTATGATGGGTTGCCAGAGGAACAAACTGCTGATTTCTTGGCAGCTAGGTTGTCTGCAATTTTAAGCCAGAGAACATACTGAATTGTAGACATGCTTTATTAAATGTTTCAGTCTGAAACATTTCTTGAGTGGTATCTATGACTGGTTGATACTATGCAAAGATGTAATGTTTTATGTCTTCACTCAATATCAATTGAAATAGAAAATTGGTAGAAAGGTCTCATGAACTCGGAACCACATAAAAATATCTTTTTATCCAAAAATATCCCATATTACTGGCTTTACCTCGAATTATCATACTGCAGAATACTCATGTAGGCATTGATATGTGAAGGATATATCACATTGGGTTTTGTCTTCACTTTTAGTCAAAGTCACTATAATATTTGCATGCTATGTATGCTACTGACCCAGGTGAGCCTTCGATGGGATGATCTTCATAAGGACTTTCTTGGCAAAAACTCTGGTCCCACGAGATGTTGTCCAATAAGTTTTAGTTTGGAGATCCCCAGTTAAAGATCCCAAAGAGCAAGCAGTTGAGTTGAACCAAAACCCTCCTTCTCCATTTGTCTGAGAGCATCCACTGTTGTCATTGTCGTGAGTCGAGAAAGATAATCCACTTGAGACAAGACCTCCAGCATCTAGCAAACCTTTTTCATAGCTTTCAACAGAGAGTAAGAAATTCTGCAACTCACTTTCAACTCTTGCTTTGCTATATTCAGCACTGTAATACAAATCATCATGGGTCCAAATTTCTATCCGAACATCAAAAAGTCTGTCATTGGTTAATTGAGCTAGTAAAATGTTGCCAATCCAGAAATCAGCATTGGTGTCACCAAAGCCATACTTGTAAGCTGACCAGGGGCGTTTGAAAGTAAAAGACAAATCCTCATGGCGCATGATAACTGTCCAGCCACCATGGCAAGGCGGTTTGAAATCTGGTGAACCTGGGACTGAGATGACTGGCTTGAAGGCATTGTTGCAAGTGAAAGGACCTGAAGATAAAAAAATACAGTAAGGCTGAAATGTTATTAAGTTAGCAGCCGTTGTGGTGAATAACTGGTTTCATGGTTAAGTACTTACTAATGAAGTTGCACCCAAAAACTTGAAGTCTCATTGCAGGAGCACCTTCCCATGTCAAAGCAAAAATCTTCATTACTTTAAATAATGGGGTAGCCACTAGCAATGCAGAGTATGGTGTTACAGCATCATAATTCCCAATGAATGTCTGAAGAAACAAGTAAATATAATTAAACATGAGAAGTAGTGGATGGGCACAGTAAACAGGTAAAATTAAAGATGTGCTACATGGGCCTATAGCTAAATAATAGATACATATTTCACAGAGAAGTATGAGCTGTTTGAATCATATCCAATGAAGAAAAACCATTGATGTATAGAACTAAATTGACTTACATCTGTTTGGGAATACCCATCAGGTTGCTTGTCCCATTTAATATTATTCAGTGAAGTCTCCACAGAAAATGTTGTCACATATTTTGGGTCAGCTTTGTTGCCATTTCCTGCAATCAAGATCCTGGCAGCTGTCACGACATCATTAAATTCCAACTGAAATAAAGGGCAAAGTTTTTTGAAGTGAAGCAGTGATGCTATACTCCTTGGTTGGACTGAATACTTAGACTTCGGGCTTCATTTACAACTGCGTCTCAGTAAAACTAAAAAAACATATATCTATATATTGTACCTGAACAAAAGGTGAAGAATCAGAAGCTTGCCAATAAGTGACAGGAATGGCACCATAAGCAATTTTATCAGGACCATTTGAGGAACCCAATGATGAGGAAGCAGTCAGAGTTGGATTGTAGAATGCGCTCAGCAAAGGGTGTGAACATGTTCCTGAAAATAAATTAGGCTAAAATTTTAATGTCCATTTGCATTGAAAGTGAGTTGATTGTGGTCTCAGATTCACAGATGAAAGTTTTATCCCAATGAGTTGGGTGTTAGAAATGTTACAGGAATGAGCAAGGAAACCAACTTACAACTTGATGAATGCAAAACTTAACCAATAAATTTGCTTACCAGCATTGTGCAGTTCCCAATAGGTAGTCATGTTTCCTGGTGAATGATGAATCCCTTGGTTGCGACTGTATCTTGACCAAGTTATGTAGGAGCACTTGCTATCACTCGTGCTGCGCTCCAATGCAGTGCAACTAATTTGGTCACCTGACTGGCAATTGTAGAGACATTCTGATGTTTGTAGTCCTGTTACTGAGACTCCAGTTGTGGTTATAAAAGATTCAGTTTGGTACAACCAGATTAAATGAGGATTGTTGCCTGAAACCATTATAGTATATGAAACTATAGATCAGTGTCAATTTTACCTATCTTCTTCAAAATTTTTGAAAAAGTAATGTACAGCCGATTTATGGATTTCGTTAATGTGAATGACATTTTCTATAATTTACAGTATGGTTTCAGAGAGTCATGCAACAAACTTAACTCTAATTTATTTAGTAGATAAACTTAAGTCTGAAATATATAAAGGAAATTCAGGATCAGACAATTTCCTTGATCTGAGGAAGGCATTTGATACTATGAATCACACAATTCTATTAAATAAACTATAGGCTTATGGTATATGAGGGAAAGCTTAGGATGGATGAAAAGTTATTTATCTGAGCGAAGATCATTTGTTAGTTATGATATATGCAGATGATACCAACATATTTATATCAGGTAAAGATGTTTATGATATTATATCAACTATGAATCAGGAATTGGAAAAAATTGTTAAGTGGATGAATATCATTAAATTGTCATTGAATATCGGTAAGTCAAACTATATGATTTTTAGCTCTCCTAGAAAGACAATAGCAGAACATGATGAAATAAAGATAAATAATAATATTATAAAGGAAATCAAATCCATTAAATTCCTGGGGGTGACAATTGATAATAAGTTAAAATGGAATAAACATATCAATATAGCAAAATCTAAAATAGTTAAGGCTATTGTTATTATTAGTAAAGCACGAAAATGTTTAAGTAAGCAAACACTAATTACATATGATATGAGGATTGTTGTTTAACCTTCTATTATTACTTTGTTTATGTTAGTTATTTAATTTTTTTGCACAGATTGCGAAACAATATTTTAAGCATTATGACATCATCTGGACCTAGAGAGACTTCAGCTCCTCTATTCAAATCACTGAAAATTCTGTAAATTTATCAAATTTATGAGTTCTTTGTAATTCCTCTTGTATACAAGTTCAAAAAAAAAAATTAAAATCTTGCCTTTAATTTTTAATGAAATGTTTAACTATAATGAAATACAAGCCTATAATTTTAGACAATCACAAGAATTTTACATCCCATTTTATAGATTAACTTGTTGTCAAAATAGTTTTCATTACACTTTGGTTAAATTATAGAATTTAGTAAATCAGAACATTGATCATAATTGTAGTATTTTTTTTTATAAACGGAAACTGAAATCAAAATGACATCTTTTTAATGTAAGAAGTGTATATGTTAGCTAGATAATTAGTCACAATATATTTTATCTTGAGCATTATGTGTAAATATTTCTTGATGAAAATGACATAGTAATTACAGTTACATTTCTAATTTTGTATTCTTTTAAACTGTGAGTCAATTGGGGCAAAATGCATAATTTTGATAATGCCAGCCCTTTTATTTTGAATTTAATTAAATTGTTAAATTTTGCTCTCATTGCACAATAAAGGCTCTCTCAATAAAATCTATACATAAAATACGACAAAAATGGCTCTATGTTATACATATTGTTGAGTTTAATCATATCATATCTTGCTTTGTAAATATAAATTTATAAATACAAAGGGTATGAAAAGAGGAAATAGTCTATATAAATGACAGTATGACACCATTTTGTTTATAAAGTTTGACATTTACCTGTTGCTTCCAGCTCACATATGAAGGGTATTCTTACATTGGACACATCATTGACCATTCCTCGTTGACTGACTTCATAATATCCTGAAGGTTTCGCAGGGTCCCCAACATTGGCACTAGGTGACCATGGAGCCCACGACATAGCATCGCCATCTGCCCACTTCCAGTCAAAGGAGCGTGTTGCCCCAACCCATGCTTTGGCATATTCACTACAATTTAGAACCAAAACAATGCTAGAGTATGTATAAAAAACATATTTTGTTTGTTAGCACCAGAGATTAATAGCTTACCCATCCAACAATCCATGAATAGTGTCAACCTTGGAAATGTCATTTAATTTTGCCAATTGACCTTTTCCTAACCAAGACAGGCCATCTTCTTCACAAATGGACTTAGCCTCATCATATGTTGCAGTGATGTCATACACTCGGAAACAAGATCTTTCGTGCTGCATGTAGGTTATGGGGCAATCTGAAATGGTGCATTATTAGGAATTCAGTCAAGCAAAGGTTCTTGTCAGCAAGTGTGCTGACTTGCAGTACTTTTCATAAGAAGCTAGCAACAAGCAGCCAAAATAAGCTGTAATTGCTGAAGACACCTTAAAGTTGAGTCAACAAATTTTGATATAACTTACACCAATTTTAGTCATCAGAGTTGAAAAGATATTAATAGTTTTATATAGTTATGATGTACCTCAGTTATAGATTCCACAAGACAGCTGTAGGCTATAGCTAGTTTGTTTGGTTTAGTGGCAGGGTGTTTAAATATTGATCTAGCTGTGTTTAGTCTGAATATTTATTTTGAGTTCTATTGAATTTTAAATAGTGATCTAGCTGTGTTTACTTGTAAAAGTCTGAACATTTACCTTTGAGTACTATTGCATTTTAAATAGTGATCTAGCTGTGTTTACTATTTAAAAGTCTGAACATTTATTTTGAGTACTATTGCATTTTAAATAGTGATCTAGCTTGTAAAAGTCTGAACATTTACCTTTGAGTACTATTGCATTTTAAATAGTGAACTAGCTGTGTTTACTTTGTAAATGTCTGAACATTTATTTTGAGTACTATTGCATCACAATTTCTGGTGACATCACATTTACACATTAGTTGATGTCATCATTTTAGGAGCAATACATCCTGAAGACTGTTAGGCTAGAAGACAGAGGCAGATATAATTCTGGGTTGGTAAATTGCAATTATCTTCTTAGCTCGAAATAATAAGTAAAACGCTGTTCTTGCCATGAATCTTGCAAGCTTTAACATCAGCAAATAGGCAGAATTTCTCTGTTGTTGCAGGTTGTAGAGTCATTTTTATGTATCTTGCTTTCTTGACACGATGCAAAACGTATGTTAATGAGGATCCATTCTGAAAATATATCTGTTCATTAAACAACAGAGACAGATCTCATATCAACACAGAATTTATGGCTTGCTTGGATCTAATCTGGTTGCATGTTACAGCCAAAGATTACTTGAATGGTACCATACAGAGAATCAAATGCCGAATTCCACTGTTGTCGCAATTATTTTCAAATCATAGACAAAATGAGTCATATTAGACCCTTGGTCCACAAAAATGCTATTAGCATGATTAGACAGTGTTAGTAACCAAAGGTCTGAACATGTACCTTTGTCCAGTAAGCATTTGGTTCTTGAACGAATACTGATGAATTGATCCCAAATTCTACTGTTGTGGTGATTGTCACGTTGGTTTCTTGTTGTAGCATCAGAAAGACCTGTGCGATGTGGTACACTTTTTCTAAATCGATCTGTAATGTTTGTCGTGCAGTTGTTTCTACACACCATGCCGAACAATTGAATGCATCTATATAAGGATTGTTCAAGTTCCAAATGTTGGTACAAGATGAGGGTTGTAAAGAAGCTGACACTTTCGCAGGGACTCTGTTCTCTATTAGTCTGTCACAGACTGAAAAAAAAAGAGAATTATAAAGTACATATAAATTTGGACTTGCAAAGTTTTTTTTTTTACAGATGCCATCAGTGTTAAGGGCCTGTAGGTTACAAAATGCACATGATAAGATAGTAGTGGCAATTTTGAGAACCATAGATAAGCTGAAGTTCCTCTATGACATGTGATTCAACAAGGTAAGCAATCCTGGTTAATGACATGTTACAGCATCTGAGACAGGCTAGTCAAGCCTTCTTTGTGGAAGTAACAGTTTCTTGAAGGGGTTCTTTTCTATACTCTTATGCTGGAGAGTCTGTTTTCAATTATGGGTAATATTTGAAGCCTGTTTAGCACCCAGGCACCAAATATTGTATCAGCTGTGGTAACAATAACTTGCAAGAAAACACTTAAACAACCTTGCCTGCAGAAAATTAATGAAAAGATACCTGGATATCCATAGAGTTCGATCTTCATTTCGTAGAAGTCTTTGTAACTTGTAGGAAGCAGACGTACATAGCGAGCAGTGGCAGGTTTTGTCAAGTTCACAATAATCTGGTCATAGACATGCCACTGATGCCAAATTCCATCTGCATTCTGTGAGAATTTACAAAAGAAGCGATGAAAGCTGATAGCTTTGTCATTTGTGTTTGTGCATAAATAACACTGAATATGTTTATTCAGTAAAAACATTCATGTAATATTGAATTACTATGGCACAAGATTGTTACTTTTATACACTACTGACTCTATTCCATAATATATGTAATATTATTTATGTAGGCCTATGTATCAACTTGGTACTTTTCATGCCAAATTTATGCATAATGACAAACTAGATTAACATCTGAAGATCATCTTCATATCACAGAGGAAACTTATTATATAAATAACTACATACAGTCATCTCTGTATTCCAGGTTTTGCCGTCCATGCTTGTTTGTATTGTGTATTTTGTAACCCCACTATTTGAAGCCTTGTCTGTTCTTGTTCCTGCAAAAGAAGCCATTATGATGTGGGATGTACAGTTCATATAAGATGTTGAATAATGGAAGAGTCGTCTGATTTCAATGTTGCACCGCTCATCACGATGAGTATAAAGAAATGTTCAGAAATTCTGTGTAATTGTTGGTACTTGCACAGAAAATTTGGTAAATCAGATCATTAGCTACTTGAGTATGTATTATTGTGAGCAGGTCTTCCCTCCTCACACTGTTTTTGTAAAGTTTCAGCAGTAAGAATTCATATATAATAATATTGTAATTATTTCTTAACATATCCAGATTTTTCATTGTTTGGATTACACATAATCCTGAAGAAATGTTAACTACTACTACTAATCATAAATAACATAATTAGTAAGTTAATTGCAGCGACTATTTTTAAAAATCACTGCAATTTCCTAAAAACTACTCAAACATCTGAACAATGCGAACAGATAACTTACTTGTGATCGTGTGAGGACTTAACAGGTCCACTTGAATCCACTGGTTGGCAGCTGTTTTTGGTGATGGCCGCCATGAGTTTTGTAGAGTACCAGCTACAGTGGTCCCCAAACGAGCAGCTGATGGCACATAGAGCCTACCACTTTCAACCAAGAAACTTGAGGCAGAAAGCTGGTAGCCTCCGATTTGTTTTGTTTCACAGCCAAGTGGGTAATCTCTCACTATAATGAAAGAACAATTATTATAAGTCAACCTGTTTTATGTCAAATGCTTATGAATATGAAGTGTTGTTCATTTATTGAAAGAAGGTTTCTCTCTGATTTTTCTTAATATAAGCTGCAGAAACATTTTAAACAATTTCAAACATATATTACGCTCTTGAAACTAGAATTTTCATTAATTGCATTATCTAAAACATGGCTTTCACAACAAACAAAAGTTGACTTATTTGATATGAGTGGATTTGATATGAATTTTGTAATCAACATGTGATTCACTGAGACCACAGACAGAATGGGGGATAGGTCAGTCTCTCCGTAAATAGTAGTATGACATTTAGGAAGTGGCACTGTGAATTGTAGTGTACAAACTTTTAAAAAAGAAACTGATATATTTATTGTTATTTGATGATGTTCCTAATAGTTAGTTCATTTTTTTAAATCACAATTTTACAAACTTTATTGTTGAAAGTTGACCAAAACACATGAATAACTGTATAAAATGTGAATAGTTAAATAATAAATGCACCTGGTATCCTTGGGCCCGCCAGCTGGCCAAAAAATTCAATTTTCAGTGTGTGGTAACGATTTGTGGACCTGCTTATTAGTTTAATTTTTGAGGTTTTCAGCCTCCATGGATATTGAATGAATCTTCCTCGCCATCTGTCCCAGTTTGCTGCAGCATATCTATCCACCTGTAAAAGTATAATTAGGTTTTGTACTATATAAGGTGTATTTGTAATAGAATCAGAATAGGGATTGATTTTTTAACTTGGAATTTTGGAAGTCATTTGTTAGTGTGGATCAGCTACAGCACCCACAAATTTGCCACTGACAGGGAAATGTCAGCATTAATAACAATGGCCAGGGGTGGATCAAACACATTCTGAATAAAAAAGACCGATAGATATGTCCCTCATCTATGATCACTTTCCGTCAAAATATTTTAGATCTGCCCCTGGCCATCCTTACTTATGGGTGCAACTTGTTGGCCGCAACTTTGCTGATAGCTGCTGTATATACCGAAACTCTTGTAAATACTACTTAACAGAAAAATGAATTTATAATGACAAATTCATTGCTCTTATTATGTATAATTATGACTTCATTTTGTGATTGTATTTTTTTTTTTTACCCAAGATGTGACCACCACTAATTCGGCCATTTTTTATCCAGTGAAAAAAACCAAACAAAAATAACTATGAGAACTTACAGATGGCAAGCCATTCCAGCCATAGTCATTCCAGTACCAAATGTAGAATGAACTTGAGAAGCAGTCAGATATTTGGTCAGGGAAGGATATCATCCCCGTCAAAACCAGCTCCTTGTCAAAGGATATCTGCAGATGTGTTGTGAAAACTTAAAAAAACGTCAGTCTGCATAAACTATACATAACTCCAATCAACCTTGTCCAGCTTCATACCATTTAATAACATTTTTTCATATTTGTATGATGTTCAATGTTAACATAAGAGTTAATAACCAAAAAAAAAACAGTAATAAAATATTGCTATAATTTCTGATTCTAATTTAAATTAGGTTTTTACTTTCATGGTAGTCCTGCATGAGCAACAACTGAATATTAACTTCAGGGATCACCAATTCTGCAGTCATATTCATTGTAATAAAATATTTCATTTTTGATATTTTTTTTTCTTTTGTTATAAACACTTGATCTTAAACTAAAAATAAGATTAAGAACACTTTTACTAGATATTTTAAAAGTAGTTTGTCGCATAACATTTTACTGGGCTATACACCTAGCCACATATTCCTATTTCCATATGTATGTGTCAATGTATGTGTGCTTGTCTGTCGATGTGTGTCTCTGTCTCTTTCCATTTGTGTATGTCTTTTCTATGTGGTATCTCTGTGTATGTGCATGTGTGTATCTTGTATGTCGGTTGATGTATGACTGTGACCAGCACCAGATGAGTTTTATGTCTAACATGACAATAAAGTATTTATTATTATTATTATTCCCATGCTGTGGTTAAATTCACTGATTTAAAGTACAACATGTAAATGGATCTCTCCAGAAAGCCTCACAGTAGCGATCTTTGTCATCTGAACGAAGTTTCCTTGCTCAGCACTTATTGGTGAAATTTAATTTTGTTTTAATTACACATAAAATAAATTAATACAGATGTCAATCTGTCAGAATGTACCTCGATCCAATGCCGTCCATAACCTGGAGAGTCAACATTGCCTGACCATGAATATCTGGAGCCATCTGGTTTGTATACAACATTTTCTTTCGCCCAACTGGCATCGAATTGGTCAGATGCAGTAATTGTGTATGTCACCTGTCCATCCAGGTCACGAAACACGCTTGTGTCCTCAGGGTCTGAAAGGCATTTCATCAAAAAGTAGCTTGGGAATTGGTTTATTTTTCCACACATGTTACCTGTTTGATCACTTTGAATCAGAGAAGCACAAGTCATCTGCAAATTAATTGTATATTGATGACCAGTGAATTTTAAAGCTTGCTCTGCGCCAATAAAGCAGCTTGGTATGAGGTATACTTCTATTCTTACATATTAACAAATAGTTCTGTGAAATATCTATTGCTCAGGTACTTCTATTCTTACATGTTAGCAAATAGGACTGTGAAATATCTATTGCTCTAATTCATAAGCCTTGTTTTACAAAAAATACCACAGGCTGCTGCAGCAGCATACCCTTAGAGAATTTGAGACAAGACAATAGACCTTACTTATTTATGGTTGCCCAAAATGAGAAATATATTGCAATACAATTTTTTAATGCACCATTGCATAAATAGTAAATAATGAAGTGCCTAATTATAAATAGCAGGCAAAAGGGTAAATGATAATGTTTTTTGCCAATTATTTCAGTTTTTTCCCATACAATATGATGTCTTACCTTCAAGAAGTATGACGTATGACAATAAAGCTATCAAATTTTGAAACATATACACTATTTTCTCCGAGCATTGCATAAATGTTTGACATTTTCTGAATTTCCACATATATAGTAGTTTTGTCATCGTTATTAATTTATTGCTTGCTAACTACCTAAGTCTGCATAATGATAATGAACAAATTTTCCAATTTTGTTGATAAAATAATAATAGTGAAGAACACAATTTTCCACATTTCTCATTATATATATTATGAAAATTTATGATTTAATGTTACGTAGACATTTTTAAAAGCAAAATTTCATGTATATGATGTATTTAGCCATGAGAGAAGTTGATACTGAGGGGTTTAGAAAAATATGAATTTTTCACATTTTCAGCTCATTGCTGGTCTTATATAAAAAGAATATGATAATGAGGTTATCAAAATTTAAAACATACATATTTACACTTAAATTTTCCTAAGTTTTATGGATATCATTGTAAACAAAGAGTACTAGGGCTTGAGGGATGCAGCAAACAATTTCCAGCAATTTTTACTATTTTGATTATTCCAGAAAATAAGGGAATTAAATGTCAAAATGAACTTTAGAAAGTAAATGCACTATTATTTAGATAATTCATAGTCGCATTTCATGTATGTTGGTATCATAGTAGTTGAGATAATAAGGTGTGAGAAAGTATAGATTTTCAAATTTTTCTCCAAATATTATAATTCTGTATTATTTATGGACATAATACCTCTAAAAGGCACAACTACGCTATTTTGAACATATTATGACAAAGTTTTAAGCTTGTAGTAGTGTTTTTGTTTTTTTTTCTCATTTTGTAAAACATAGAGACAGGGCAAAGAGACTGTGAAAAAGCACAACTTGACCAAAAAGACTAAATAATTGTGTTGGAGTATGCTCCGAAAAAGAAGGCTGCCCACCTGCCCACCTGCCCACCTGCCCACCTGCCCACCTGCCACCTGCCCACCTGCCAGTCTTACATACAACTTTGATGTCGGCAGTAACTACCAACTAAAAAAATTTAGTTGGTGTCTCATCAGGGCGGTAAGATTAATTTCAGACAATTGAACATAATTGCAGGTAACAACACTCACCATGACAAATCCATTCATATGTATGAGCATTGGAATGACTCTGAAGACTTGTTTCAAATGAGTTGGTATTAAAAAGATGACAAGTCAAGCTGTCCTGGTAGAAAGTCACAGCTTGGCACTCATTACGGTAGACATGGTAACACTGATGCAGACAATAACCAACACTCGATATCAGGTATTCTCGAACACGTTTAGCTAATGGCAGGAGGCTTCTGGGAGAAAAATACCATGTCACAATGCAGTCTTCCTCTTCTTTTTCCACTGAATTTTTATTTAAAAACAAAATAGCAAATAGTAATTAACATTTTCAGAAGTCAAGTGTCTAGAATAAATTTTCCTCCTCCTTTACTGAAAATAGTAAAGGTAATTACAAGTGCATTTTTAGGCATTAGCATATAACATACTCACATGCAGCTCTTGTTTGGCATGCTCCCTTCCGTTTGCAACTTGAATGTACTAAAACTTGTGATTCTAGGTGCAAGTAGCCACAGTAATTGTTTCTGACTGTCCTATCAGCATTCTTATGCCAATTAAGACGATATTCAATTGGTGAGCCATCGTTATACTTGTACGAGTTGTTTACTTCCATAAATCCAGCTAACACAGAGAGGTGGCCTCCACTGCAAAGATGAAACATTTTGAAGAAATGCTTTTCCGAAGACTTAGTAACTTGTTTCTCACCATGTTTAAAGTAAACAGGAGCAAATTATGAATAAATTTAATTTAATTAAAGTTATTTTTTCACAATTTATTTGATAAGATTAAATCAACTGCCAAATTTAATCAGATTAACTTTGATTAAATGTGATTATATGTCCATAACAACTTCAATAATAGTCTACTTTTGCCATTTATTGCAACCAAATACATACAGTCCATTTTAATAAGTAAAATCTGCCATGAAAGAAAGCTGTCTTTGCAAAGATAAAAATAAAAGATCATGCCTTAAAGGCACAGTCCTCTTTGAGAGTTAAATATAAACCTGCGGAACAGAGAACATAGAACTGGTAATACGTGCAGGCAGGATAAGCTGAGCACATAAAATGTTCAAATATGATTTTAGATAATTGCAGTTCTTAAAAATTTAGTTTTAGGGTGTTTAATACATGTTTTGCTCTTTTATAGCCTCTCACAATTCTTTTAAGAATGGGTCTTAAAATTTTCATGTGTATTATGCTCTACTGTATATTTGATATAATAGTGTGAGATTTCAATCTACTTTATCCATATATCTAAATATTGAATATTTAGTTAATAACACCAATTATAACATAAGGTCTAAGGGGTCTGATTACCCCAAAGCAGTTTAGTTGAGGTTTAGTTCAATTGTATTCAATTGTGTTTCAGCAAGATAATAAGAGGTAAAATGAAACATATTATGCATGGTAAATTGGTCATATGGAATAGATTAGCAATGTTTGCCTATTGACTGGTTGGTAAAATATACGTAGCTTACAATGAGTTTGATATGTGGTGAATCTTGAATATCAGCACCTGATTTCCTGTTGTGATTTGGGTATGAACTGAGGTCTGATTAGCTATATAATTTTCAGGATGCGGGGTTAAACGCAGTTAATATTTTTCAGTAGTTACACCCAAAGGGAAATTATACCAAATAAGGATCTGGCAGATGCAACTCAAATATTTACTAGAGTTGCTACCCGGTTGAAATATTTAATTTTATCAAAACATTCAAATATGTTTTAAGGCATTTAATCATGATTTAATCATGATTAAATGCTGATTAAAAAAGAATTCAGGATTAGATTAAATTAAATTAAGTTGCTAAATATATATTTAATCAATTGAAGTGGATTATTTAATCTAATCAGAATTAATCATTTAATCATGATTAGAATTAGATTAGACCCAACCATGTCACCAACTAATCAGATTGTCACTTAAAGTTATCAGACATGAGCAACAGAGATCATATTGCATACCCATGTAATCATCGTTCATATCATCAAGATTGTTGTGATACAACTTTAGAGGTCAGTACCATCAGTGACAGGTAATACAGTGTCATAAAGTTGGAGTGGTTGAGTTCATGAAAGACAAATCTTACAAATGGTGTCAAAACTCATTAAAGTCAGTAACATTAATTAAATGTAAATCAGTGACTTACTAGGGTGTCATAAAATTGTAGAGGTTGGTGGCATCAATAGCATCTTTCAGCATGAACTGGTACCCCCTCTGGGTCCATTCTATTTCCTCACACATGGTTTCAAAGAATTTATTCACGTTAGTTTTATAGTATGGGAAAATGCAATTTGTGCCATTCTGAAACATCCCTGGAGGACAGACTGAAAAAAAAAGAGACGTATTACAATATTTTTGTAAAATTATGATATAACTATGCTTCAGCCAAAGCTGTGCAGTCATTAACAAAATTTATTCTATACTCTGTCACTCATTCTATCATCATAATATCATTCTGTTCATAAGAAAAGGCAATTCTCTCAATGACTACATATGTTCGTCATTGTGCCATTCTATTCATAATTAAAGGCAATTGTCTCAATGCCTATGTTCTAACCTGGAGTTTTCCTGGCATGCACATCCATTTTGACATGCCCATCTCCACTGATTGCAGATAATTTGACTTTAATAATCCATGCCGTGATGTGATGTGTGAAGTATACCCTGGCACTATTATTCCTTTCCTCTGTATTTATCTGAAAATGATGAATGAAAAACAATGATTGGCTTGACAATTATTGGTCTTTTGCCTCATCATATTCCCTTGAGTAGCACTTCAACTCAGCCCAGAAATCAGTTGTAATGTAAGTGAGAATGGACAGAAGCTGTTAAAGTTACTCCTGTTATTGTTACAATGCTGTCTGATTTAGTATTTAAACATTTTGTCCTGGAACCTTACCAAGTCAGCTTTAATCATTTTCCATTGCTGATCAAAGTGTTTCTTTATGTCAAAGTCAACCTTTTCCCAGGTTGTTCCATTAGTTGTGTTAATATATAATGTAGTGATGTGATGCAACATTCCCAGGTTTATCTCAACCCATGCGGAAGCAGTGTTGACATGCCAGCCATTTCCGCAAGAAGTGTCCATTGCACAGAGACCACCAGTGGGACTAGATGAAATGGACATTTTCAAGGGATTGTATGCCAGTCTTTCAATGTCTGAAATTGCAAGATCGTTTTTTCAAAATTAGCTTTTAAAAAAAGTTTTCCACCACAGAAAAAATGCTATTGACTAGAATTCTAACTTTTTTTTCTAAGCCTTGGCTAGCCTAGTACTAACCATGGCATTGGCTTTAGGCCAACCTCTTACCAATGATAAAAATAACATTCGGCCAACTTTGATTGTTGAACCTGGCCCGATTTTAGTTCTGGTTAGGAAATGAATCATCCCACAGAAATAGTGCACTTTTAGCATTTCAGGCGCAAAAAAATGAAATTTTCAATCTTTCTAAAAAAATCCAGCAAATTTAACATTTTTCATACATTTCAGTGTTGTAACATAAACAAAAACATAGTTAAATTTTTTTTTTTAAGTATATTTTAAATTGGTTAGTCACGTGATCTGATCCCTCTGTCAGCATAGTAACAGGAAGGACAGTAACAGGATGGACATTAATGGAAAATTTATGCAATATCTGAAAGAGAAATGCAGGTAATATCACCCAATTTTCGATTCCATTTTGTTGTATGGAGTACTTTCAGAATTTCTTTGCTAATTTCCGTGATAAAACGCTTTTTCATTAACTTGGTAACAGGAAGGAAACGACAAAATTTCACCCCATGCCAATACAAACCCTTTCTTTAAATATTGAAAACTAGTTTTCCAATATGTAAGATAAGCAGACAGCCAGGTGTCCCCCATACTGCTATACCAGCACTGTTATCTCTTAGAATGTTCATAGACCTTACAATTTTTGTTTTTTTATCTAGCAGCATTTTAATACCATGGTAACAGGAGAACAGGACAATTTATAATAAGGATAATATTACTTTAACTGCAAATATTTCATTATTGTCTTCATCAGATGAATATTCTACTTCTGATTATATCGATGTGAATATTAAAAAAAATTTCAACTTAAATTCATTGAGTCGGGTAAATTTAAATTTAAAATGAATATGCAAATTTGGCTGCCTTTTACAGCTGAAGAGAACCAAATATCAGTTATGACAGACTCCTGCAATGATTTCTTGAATGTATTAATATCTTAACATTGGTCATAGAAACATTAATTTTATTAAAACCATGTTGCATGTTATAATCACATTTGAAAGCTGAGGGACAGGGGGTGCACCATTTCTGTGGAATGAAGGAATATTTAAGGCACAATATGTTCTGTCAAAGTGATTTATTGATCTGATTCCCTGGGGACCAGGATGCAAATGCCTGAGCTTGACACAGCCAGAATTATCAATAGACACATGAATTATCAATAGACACATAAATTATACACATAAAAATGAGCAAATTAATCATTGTCAAGCATAGGTTGGGGGATGATTAGCCGAGCCAAATGTCAGTGTTACAGTGTTAAGTGTCATTCACTGCCTTGTTGTTGGACATCAAAACTACTCTGACAAAATGTCTTATTTTTGCAATGTCAAGAAGAAATGCCCCATAATTAAAATGAAATATATTTAAATATATAACGAGTTGTAATGACCAATGGCAAGCATTACAATGAATTAGGTTGGATTAGTCTGGGTACTCCAGATATACTTTAATTGTCTAAAAAGTTAGCTAATTTGACTCACATTCTAATTAAATGGACTTTACTTTGTAGATAAAGGCAGTCTCACATGATCATCAAATAATAAAAGTTTAAAAACATAAAATTTGAGATTATCCATATGGAATCAAGGTGCTAGAGCAAACAAAAACCTTAGATTAATTGAGTGGTTTTTAAAATTGAGTTGTATTTCTTGCAGTTCTGTTTCCTTGCTACTCAAGGAAAAATATGTAATTGATCATTAACACTACAATTTGTACACACATTTGATGAATTTTTTTAATGAGCAGGTAGTCTTGCGGTAGAGCACTTGACTCACAATCCCAAGGGGCCAGGTTCAAGCCTTGCCTGTTGGAATTTCTGTTTGTGGTCTTTAACAGGCCACTTAGTCCTCATTGCTACTGTCCACCCAGCAGAAAGTGGGTTCCTGGTACAGAATGACTACATGTTCTGATGTGAAGAATGTCACAATAGCCATAGTTTGACAAGAGTGCGATTGGCTGTATACTCCCAGAGTGGAGTTTAGCAGGACTGCCAGGGCAGCTGCTTTATACTAAATAATATGCATAGCAGCTAGTACAATAATACGGATGCCAAAAAAGGCCTTGTGTCTTAAGGATATTCTCAATTATAAAGCCATAACTTTTTATGATGTCTCACCGTCTTCATCAGTGGCTGTGGGCTAATGTTTCAACAACCTGAGGAACAGGATACCACTCCAAAAGACAGCCAATGTACAGTATGACTCATATGGAATTGTCCATGTTTCGCCGTCATCATGGCATAGCACCCTGAAACTCGGCACAAGTCGGCGCGATGCTGAAAGACATTCCTGACTAATTGGCATTGTGCAGCTGGTTTCGGCTTGCAGCGGCTTGTCGTGGCTTCTTGCCCCTTGTCACGGATAGCAGCATGGTGGGCTGCTGTGCATGGTGATCAGAGGTCCTTTACTCTAATCAGCCACATGTGTTTCTTATCTGTGTCAGATTTTCATTTTATCATATTTAGATAACTTGAAACCCAGGAGTAAAATGCATGACTTCACATATTTCAAGGGCTTATTTTAAATCTTTGGTGTTAAAGAGATATGTCAACCAAATGTGAACCTTTTTTTTTTCTCTAACCTGTCCTGTAAAAATGATTGTATAATTACCTTGAAATAGATTATCTAATGTCTGATGGGTAGTCATGATAAATGTGGTTATAACAGTGGTTTCTTTTTCAGAACTGCTATAACAACAAAGTCAAATGAAAAGTAAAGAAAGGTATAAACATGTATGTACACAGTTATAAACACTGTATATTTTGAAATGCAAGACCATCTAATTAAATTATTTTGATCCCTTGGATCATAGATCTAACTTGGACAAGAATGTGCTACTGTTCTTATGCAGTCTCAGTGCCCCACTAAAGAGCTACTCACTTTGAGTGGGGACTCCATGGAAAAACTGTGAGTTTGGAATATTTATTTCTTGTTAAAATTAATTAAATTGAGTTGTATTTTGGTTGTTTTAATGTAATCAAATTGTTAAGCTGTAAAAGTTTGTGTCAATTTTGCCTATTGCTGTTTTTGTTCCATGTGAGTGACTCTTTGCGCCCAGCAATGACCAGTTGGAACTAATAACCCCTAGTTTCCCTCCCCCTACCCCTTCATCAACTGCCTCCCCCCCCCCCCCCGGCCTGCATGGAAGTCGGTTATATAACTTACTGTTTGTTGGGTTGCTTTAATTTTCTAGATCAAGAGCATATGAATCTTATTGCATTACAGGGTGCGGCATAAAAACTCTATACTGCTACCTCTTTTGTTATTGCCTCAATTGACAGTGATCGCATGCAGCTGCAATCATACAAACACAAGTAATAATAGTCCTAAATTATCTTTATAAATTTATTTTCTTGTTTCATCAAGAATTATAGATAGTATGGATCTAAATGTAGCACATGCAGATTTATCACACCTTCGGGTGATTTTCACCTCGGCTTTTGCAATACACGCATTAGATTCAGAGGTGTAGTAACTAGGAAATCTTTAATTTGTAAACTTTCTGCAACTAGACATATCCATGCAAGCAGACAGAAATTTGACTTCTGTGAAGTGTGTCACTCAGAACAAGATCAAAATTATCACAATGACCAATTGCTTATACCCCTAACTAAATGTGGCAAAACTTTAAAAGACTTCATAAGCTTTTGAGTAAGCTAGAGCTATCCTGAAAGAGGAGATGCCTGGTGCAAGTTTTTAGGCCGCACTCTGTATGTTACATAGATCAAGAGATATGAAAAATGAAAATGCAACTAAAAACATATTGAATTTAAATAGTGCCCAATTATACCCTGCATAAAAATATTGTGTCCATCTGTATTACTTGCTGTCACATAGCCTCGCATCAAATAACTATATTAATGACCTTTTTTAATTATTGAGAATTCAGTCTTTCATGCCACCCACCATTGTTGCAGAAACAGTCTAAACTTCAGTAATATTTTAATTTATCTACCACACATGATACCATTTCCAGAGCTAGGTGACCTTATGGAGATGTGGGTCACTCCCTTAATTTCACATTTGATTGCATTCCATAGATCTAAAATCATCCTAAAAAAAAAGTTTCATATTTCTGAAATATTGTTTAATAATGCCAGCCTAGATTATTAAACAAGGGCTTTGGTGCAGTCAATATTATGGCTGACTGACTGACTGACTGACTGACTGACTGACTTACTGTATTAATAATGCGGGCACAGATTATTGAATAAGGGCTTTGGTGCATCTATAATATGACTGGCTGGCTGACTGAATGACTGATTGTCTGACTGACTGACTGACTGATTGCTGTGTTATTAATGCTAGCACATTAAATAAAGGCTTTGGTGCAGTTAATGACTGACTGACTGACTGATTGATTGACTGACTGACTGACTGACGTGCTGACTGACTGACTGCTGTAGCACAGATTATTCAATAAATTTTTTTGTGCAGGCAATGAATATTATGACTGACTGACTAATGGTAGAGGGTGGGCCAGTATCGGGGAAGGGGAGGGGGTGTCAAAGAAGGGGCGGCCTGCACTCAGCTATTGATTTATTTATTGATTGATTGATTGATGGATGAGGCGTTAAATTGGTGGTCCCTTGTACTCAGTGTCTATGCTGAGGCAAGTAAAATATCTCACCCATGGGGTAAATGTGTATCACTAGTGGACTCCTCCTCTCTCTCACCTCATCAATCCACCCTCTATAGCGGCAAGAACTTGCCTAAGAGGGCTGCACTTCCCATACAATCAAAACGAATAGATTGATTGAATGCAGGAAACACTATCTATCTATCTATCCATCTATTAAAAAAGTCAAAGTAGCCTTCATAAAGAACAGAATGCAGACAGGTCCGAACTTTTGTGGTCTTAATCGTATTGGGATCTTATTAGTGGTTTTTGTTGAATCAATCTGTTCAGTAGTCTTCATGGAACAGCTGATTTACGTAATATAATTTTGAGCTATTGTGACATGGTGTTGATAGAAAGTTGGTCTTGATAATAGTGGTGTTAATAGAAAGTTGGTCTTGATAATAGTGGTTTTATTGGTGAGATTGTATTTATGTGATTGTTAAAGATAACAATAACTTTATTCAATCGCACAAACATAGCATGATAGTTCAAAATATTACTTGAAAATATTTAAATTTCTAAATAATTATGGTACATTTATCACTTCATATAATCTTGGTTAAACTCTGGTTTATCTAGGATGTAATAAAAAGGTACGGGTATAGATGCACTTAAATGTATTGATAATATACATTGTAGATATCTGAGAATATATTGATCACATTGCAATGAAATTTACATGGTCTTATTCCAGTGAAAGTTATCCAATACAAAAAGTGTCACTTCAATCGAAAGAAATGGAGAAAATTTATTGTTGTGACTCAAGACTAGTAGAAACAGCACCCTTTGATCTTACTATGCACAATCAAGGGCTGTGATGACAGGGTTGCAGGAGTATCAGTTTCAACCCCCCCCCCCCCCCCCCGCAATTAACACTGATGATATCTATATACCCCCATGATATCTAACACCTGCTCTTAAAAGGCCCAAGGTTTTGATGGAGTTAAAGGGATAAAAGAAATATCCGGGTAAATCCCCGACAGTCCCCGCAGGTCCACAAAAGTCCGAGAAAGGCCCCATGAAGCAACTAGGCATCCCATGGGGGGTAAGCACAACTCCCCGTTATAATACGTGTCCTTGTCTCGCCGAAAGTCGCGATACATGGAAAATTCCATATGAGTCATACTGTAGCCTAGTGTATCTCACATCAAATGTAACAGTTACCATTAAGATAACTTTGGTGAAATGGTTAAAAACTTTGAAACAATTCCCCATTAGGTAAAAAATACAAACCTCCAGAAAAGACAAAAATTCAGCAATATGAACATCTAGACAAAACAGTAAATGTCATGTACTATCTATGAAGTGAAAATCATAGAGAAAGAGCACAATTGGTATCAAAGGAAGGTCAAGGGAGACCTCATGATACTACAAACACAAACCAAAACTCAACAAAGACAAAGTACTAGCGCTGCCTGGGGTTTACTCAGCGCTCGTCACATGACAGCCCCACAACACAGCCACTGATGAGGACAACGAGACATGGCTATAATATTATGGCCAAAAAATTTTGAAATCTCCCAAAGGTATATTCATTAATTGCCATGAATCCAAAGATTGGGAATCAAAATTCTAATTTTGTACACACACTTGTAAGTATCAATTCTAACCAAGACTATATGATATATATTTCAGCAAACATCACACAAATTGAAATAATGATAATGTCTTACCGATTAGTTTTCCAGTTATTTCAAATTTGGCGGCTGGATGGACACTATATTGAATTGGTTCAATTCTCACTGCCCTGGCATTGAATGTTGGTGTGAATAAGGTGTGAATTGGAAGAGTGATATCTCGTATGTTGGCTGAATATTGCTATAATGGAAGAGATTATTATGTTAGAGACAAACTCAGTAAGAAAATGCCACAACACTTTTGGAGATATTCTGACTTCATATACCTTTCTATACATCAAATTTGCATGTTGCCCAGTGAGTGACTTATAAGGAAAAAGTTTGGCAGTACGATTTATTGGGTATATGGTCATTAAAATTACTCGTTGCATAATTTGATCCCATGTGCCAAACATAACTTATTTCTTAATTCTGTTGTCCAGATTTTTTGCAATTAATAAGAAGAAATGTATGCATCAAAGTCTTAGTTTCAGAACAAAATAAAATGATGATAAAAGATGGGAAAACCTCCTTAACTAACATAATCCTGAAGACCCCTGTGTGTTAGCATGGGTTCTCAGGGCTATTACTGACATTTAGAGCTACATAGGTACATAACCTAATATATTAGATGACTTTAAAATTTATATGGATTATTGATGGGTTAGGTGAAAAGTGTATTTTTTTTATTGGTAAACTGCATGATTTTCTGCTATATGCACCAATATGTTGCTGTCGAGCAGTTGACTGTTGCATTGCCAATGAATAATTAAATTTTTTATAATAAAATTGAACAAAACTTATCATCTACAGTAATTTGGGGGCTGATGCGTGTTGTGAAACAGATTATATATCAAAACAGGATGAACTATTGTATTCAAAAACATTGTGCATATGCTTTTGATTTACCCAGATACACAGTAGAAGCATTTGATGGCTTTTGTGGTTCATAACATTTTAAGAGTGGACACCTAGCCTGACCATCAACTTGGTTAATCTCAATTGAGATGATGAAGGGCCTTCCTTCCTCAAGTCCCATATAATTTCCATGGTCTTGGACAAATGTAATTCCAGATGATCATTTTGAATATATACACCAGGTATCAACAAAGTCAGTGCACCGTCTGTATATGGTAGCATCATCTTGGAATGTTTCTACAATAAGTTAATATTCACAATTTGTGATAACAAATTACTCATTCTAAAAATGGTACAAAATGGTGTGACTCACAGTGGTTTGAGAAAACCATGTACTCAAGTCATTTGAGTAGTGTATCTTGAATGCCTCAATGTACCAGTCATTTTTCATTTCCGATTGAGTTATGATACCGGTGACTTCGTAGACAAGAATTAAATCAACCTAAAAGAAATATAAATGGTATATTCAACGATTATAAAGAATTAAAAATATTTTCTGCATTTGTATGAAACCTGATGAAATCAGAAACATATTGACTGTATTTGGCACTACATGTTTGCTGTTTCAAAATTACTGAAATGGCCTGCCATACATTGACAAATGAAATTTAAAACCACTAAGATGTCTAAAACTGGCAATAACGCATAAAATTTGATTCTCAAACCAAATGTTTAAAATCATTTTCTAAAATCTACATGAATGATACTTGATGGCTATTGACAGTATTGTTCATCGGATAATGTGCAATCTTGAATGTAACTGTCCAATGGCAACTCAGTCCTTAATCACATCAGCCAAATTGTCATTCAGATAGCTCTCTGGCATTTTGTTGGCCCATCTCTAGATTTCCAGTTTGCTTGTCATTCTCTAAGGCCATCTGACAGTGTCTGACAGAGTCTGACAGTGTCTGACAGAGTCTGACAGTGTCTGACAATGTCTGACAGAGTCTGACAGTGCCTATCAGTGCCTGTCAGTGTCAGACAGTGTCTGACAGTCTCTGACAGTCTCTGTCTGTCTGTCTCATTATGTTAATCTGTCAACACTTACTTGGTACCACATGCCATTTGCAAAGGGGTTTATCCAAGAGCTTCTTGTAAAACCAAACTCTGGCTCCCAGTCCCAAACATGAAACAACCGAGCATGATGAGACGGATCTTGATTGTCATCTAACTTTGAATCAGACAACTGGTTTGCTGAGATACTGCCATCCGCCATACCCAACCATTTGTGATCAGTGGCTGGAAAATTATCAAACAACATCACAAATAGGTAAGTATGGTGCCTCTTAGGAAAATAATAGACACTCAAAAGGTAGACTAATGATGATGGGAACTTGCACCAGAAACCTTCTAGTGTATATCAAAAAAGGTCACAATTGTTGTTACACTTAAACAAAAAATTTTATTTTAACAATTTGCTATCTCTCATGTTTAGAAATTTTATTTGCTAAAACAATGCACAATTACCTCTATGGAAATCCTTTATGTAATGGAAGAAATTCAGGAAGTTTGAATTATCAAGCATAATGCGATATCTGGCGAAAGAGGGATCTCCCTTTTTAGCAACAAATGATATTGCTGAATAAGGTTTAAAGCGCTGCAGATCTATTCCAAGTTTGCTAAATTCTGCTTGTAATGCCAATACATTTGGAACGCCTGGATCAATGTTGGTTGTGCCTGCAAAGACAGTTCCTTGTGGAAGAGCCGCTACCATGTCGATCATTTCTTGGGTCTTGGCTGCTGATACGTGCGGTGTAAACACTTGATATTCAGACATACGACAGCCGGGACCAGTCGTGTTTAGGACCACTATACCCCAGCCTTGTGGTGTCCCTGTGGACCATCCCACTTCCAAACCATTTACCAACAATGTAGAATGACCACTATGACTACCAGCCACACCAGTCATTTCTACTGCGCATCCTGTATCATATAAAGCAAAGATGTTTTTAATTAATGACAAGATGTTAACAGAAGAAAAGGGACTCCAACTATTTAGGGATAATGATTAAATGATCAATTTTTTGTTGAAGTTTGGGACATACAAATTTCTATGATTACAGAAGCAGAGAAGGTAAGTTCACCATATATCAGCAATATATATGTACAATATAGAATCACAGAATCTACTAGCAAGCATAATAATTAATTCATTGCTTTCACATGTTCAACAAATGTATGAACTGTAATTAATTCTCCTGATCACTGTATGGGTTCCATACGCAATGTTTTATTTATCACAAAGAACAGCATTTGAAATTAGACTGAATTTGTTAATTTTTAACTGTTACTTTAACCCACCTAAGTCCCTTGTGAAGGCCAACTCAGGAATATCACAGCCGTATAATTCGAAGCTGCCTGCAATTCTCCCATAAAATGATCTGATATAAATCCTCACAAAACGTGTAATTATACTGGGATCTAACACGTTTGTTGACATGTCATACTGATTGGAATTTCCTTGAAATATCTAAAAGAGGAAGAAATTAGATATCAATATCTCGTTCAGAACAAAAAATGTTAAAATGATCAACATTCAGTTTTAGGCCAAGTACCAGGCTATGTTGTTATTTTCTCCTGGGTTTCAGTCATGTTCATTGATTTATAAATTGCAGTAATGGGGAGAAAAAGTAACAGAGCCTACAGAGGGCACTACAACTGTAGCACATAAAAAGACAATAAGATGACGTCACTACACCATTGTTACACAGATGAAGTCACAATATTGATGTCGCCATCAAACAATACTTATCTGCTGTGGTTGCAGTGTCCTCTGGTGGTATTTCTCCCCATTATTGTCCCAAAGTAATTAAGTACTCATTTATTTTGGATGTAGAGTTAGTGTACCTTATTCCATGAGGACCTAATTCCGTGAAAACCTGTAACTTTAGTCCACAACTGCTTGAATTAAATTTTTCACTGTTATCGCCTAACTTCGCTTCAAAATAGAATACATTTGCTTATTTATTATCGTTGGGCACCAGTTGTTTATGGGGGTTAATACTCACAATAGCAGGATCATCACGAAATAAGGTACACTTACTTTACGCTACATTGTGACATTCAAGTCTAATTTATTTACTGTTTTACAGTAATTTTTTAAAGAAATTTTCTACTTGTAGATTTTGCATGAATCATTGTCACATTCATGTCTAATTTTTATTGTTCTTTGGTTGTTCCTAGATTCACCTAACATTTATTCAAACTTTCAACCAAGCTAACTGCAATTACCATACCTTGTGCTTGCCATCTGAAGTTCTTTGAGTTTGCCAAACAAGACTGTCGTTACTAAATGCAATGTAAAAGGTTGTTATGTAAAAGTTAGCAGCATTTGGTGGCTGGACAACAACTCTAGTAACCTTCTTTTTTTGTCGTAAGTCAGCCTGAAAAAGGAATACAATAAACTGTAAAACCATATCATGGTAACTGAAAATGATTCAGTGGTTATTCTTAAAATAATTTATTAATCTGTGCGACAACCACATATTCATATGAATTTAAAAATTTACGTATATAACATTGCTAAACAATCTTTTAAAAACATAGACCATAAAAAGGTATCTTAGCCATGTTGACTGTGTCTAGAATGTTCGCCCCCCCCCCTAGGAACCACCAAGTTAGACAACCAGAACCTTTCCAGGCCCAATGCCAATTTAGAGACAACCTCTGCAACTGGCTTTCTACTAGCAACCTTAGCTAATCATGGCAATACCTTACAAGGATTTAAACAAACATTCACAATATCATTGCAGTTTTGTTCAATACCACTACAATGTGAGTGACATTTATCTAAAACTTACACAATTAGTGGGAAAACAGATCGTATCTAGCCCTGCATCAAGGTTTTGTTTTCAAAATTCTATATCTTTGAGTGAAGCTTTATACCATGCAGTGTGTGACACAAGTTTGATTTGTTGTTGCTCATAATATTCACACACAAGATCAAATTGCGTAAGAACAGCCAAATGGTGCAAGGCATTGTAAATAATATCTATGTTAAAATGCTTGAAAACAGATGTTTATAGATTATCAGACACCAGAACATGATTAATATGACTGCCTGCACCATTAGCTTTACATTGAAATGTATACATAACATATGAGCATGTAAGATTTTTCTTTGATTCCACAGAATTTTTCCATTTCCCTTGTATGTGGTGTTGACTTAATGAAGACTGTATTAAAATCACCCCCAAATATGATGGAACTTAAGTAATTACTATTACAGATCATAGAAACCTCAGCCAAAACATATTGTAACACATTAACGTTTTCACCATCATTTCTATTATTACATGGCATGTAGAATAGCAAACATGACATCATCTTTCACTGCTATTGTCCTGAGAAGGATATAACCAACAAAAATGTAATGTAAGTTAAGAAAACATGCATTGCCTATGTCTATACTATATCTAGATGTCTGACTGTGTAATTGCTTTTTAAATCAGTCAACCTTACAATATAATAATAACATGACATTGATTAAGGTTGTGAACATGTCAAATTGTCTAAAGTCGTTAGCTACTCTTACTAAAATGCTTAAACACATTGGATTGCACTCATAAAAGCGAAATTGTGATTCCTGACTTGCCATAAACCCTGTTCTTTGCCAAAATCATATTGTTTTTTACCACAAAATAATCTCCATATTGGTGGCGAACATGGTTATGCCACCATTTTCCATTGTCTAATTTCGCATTTTTTGGGGGGTAAGGATCCCAATTAGAGGCAGAAATATAATCTTCTCCAACGCCATCTGGTCCCCAGATCAAGGGTTTATTACAGGCTGAAAATATTGCCAGAAGAATTAAAAAACAACTTATTCTTTGTGTTATTATTTTCAGCAATGATATCTTATGCTTTTCATTATAAAAGTTACTGTGTGGACTTTGTCAGAACATTACAGTTTGCAACAATCACATACAGGTTAAGGTTTTATACAGATGAGTTAAGGTTACAGTAGAACTCACTTAGGTCAATTCGTTGAAATAAATGTTTGGGGTTCTGTCCTGTTCTCACAATGGCTCCTTGGGTTTGAACATTTCCATTGTGAAGGTGACATGTGCGGTCACTACCACGGTCATCAACAGTCACCGATCTTATGAAAAGATTGATACATCAATAAGGTTTTGCACAAATAACATTTTTAGATAGTAGGGGAGAGTGAGGCACCATGAGCCATTTTTTACCTTTTCCACCTTGGAGCATGAAGTGACAATTTTACAGTACTACTGTAAACATACTACGTTTAGTTTAACATCCTGAGTATCTTACGTAAAGTGTTGAATTGTAAAATGTTGAATTGTAAGATGTTGAATTGTACATATCATTTGTAAAAGGGAGAAATGCCGTCTTTAAAAAATGTGGTCCAGTAGCTCATGGTGCCCAACCATGGGGCACCTTGAGCAGGACTTAAGTCACTTGAGCCAACCTTGGAATTTGCTAAAAGAGGCTTCAATAGGGGCACAAACACAAATTGTCAATTAACTATGAACCATTTACTGTCCATTCATGGATTAATATGTTAAAAATAATATCATTTATCTCAAGGTGCATGTTTCTTGACTGTTATATCATTTGTATAGTAAGAAATAATGATAAAGTCCATACAAACAACTGCATAAATGCAGGGCCCAACCTCAATGGATGTCTGACTGTCCAAGGCAAGTGAATTGTGCTTAGAGTAAAATAACATAAAATGCTAAAATTTTTTGGCTTAAAATTTACCAAGTCAAAATTAAATAATGTCAAGCCCTGAAATGTACAAACATGCCTACATTAGCTACATTAAATGTATTTATATTAAGGCTTATTTTGTAATTAAAGGGCAATAATTTGAATGTCCAAGGCAAGTGGAATGTGACTTGGGTAAGTAATAATTTGGAGAAAATTACATATTTATAAAATACACTACTCGGCATGTTAAACAAGGCTTATGAGGTTTGAAACATGTAATAGTTGTTCCATGGCGAGGCTCAAGGTGCCCCATGAAAGCTAGCCCCACATACAAATTCAACATAAAAACACATATTGTGCGATGGATGAAAATCTCAACTCATCTATAAAGTCAATCTGTGCCACTGATAAATTGGTTACTGGATTCTAAAAGAAATGAAGATATTAGAAAAATAACAATCTTGCCTTGTTTTATTACTCTGAAGTGAAAAGTAAATTCTGAATTGACACAATATCCTAATTCTTTATCACCAAGGGACAAAATCATTGACATTTACAAAGTTAATGACAAACTAGCTGGCCTACAGAGCTAATGGATCAAGGTGCCCCACGGCTCATGGTGCCCCACCATCCCCTACTCATTCAGGTTTGAATTATATTTTTCTTAATCACCTTGCGGAAGGTTTTGCATGATCAACAGGGAGGACACCATAAATGTATCTTTATTCACAATTAAAAAAAAATTAATAAATATTAATTTAACTGTATACATGGTCTCAATGGACAATGAATGAAACCTCCTGGTTTCTCCAAGTATGTATTATCCCTAGTACATATCAGTTCTCGAAGGGTGTTTACCAAAGTACTACTAATCATTGAACATTACTCATGGCATTCATGATCATCAACAGTAAAGGAGCATTCACACTATCACATTATAAGACCTATGGATGACGACGGATGAATTATTTTTTTTACTCTTGCTCATCCTTATCCATTCATGATACACTAGCCGAATGTTTACGTATAATCGCGCTAATTCCTAGATCACTCCTAGTCACACTTGACCACTCACGGACATACTTCCTACGTATGTCCTACATACGTCCTATGTACATCCTACGTACATCCTACGTACGTCCTACGTTCATCCTACGTACGTCCATCCTATGTATGTCCTACGTACGTCCTACGTACGTGTCCTACATAGTCCTACGTACGTGTCCTACATACGTCCTACGTACGTGTCCTACGTATGTCCTACGTATGTCCTATGTACGTGGCCATACAATGTCATACTTAGCCAGTGTCCATCCGTATATACTCATTTGATGTGTGTTAATTTAAACCTTTTTTTTCTTATAGGGCCCTAATAACCCCTATTTATCCTGTAGCAAATGGAGTATTTAGAAGATGTAAATTTTCTTACTTGCAATGGAAGTCTTTGTACATTTCGCACGCTCGCATACATTCAATGATTGAGAGACCTTGCAGAGTAACCGTCGGAACTCCTTCAAGGCTCCATTCCCAGTTGCCAAACCATGACCCATCTGAAATTACAGCCATGAAACAAATTTGGAGTGTGCACTCTCTCATGCATTGCTCCTCACCTCTGGAATAAATTAACTGAACATGTCAAACAGATATCCACCAATGATGGATTTAAGCGAAAGTTAAAAACTCATCTATTCAGAACTGCATATGAACAATAGGCTTTTGTAATACAAGTGCCAGTGAGACATATCGTTTCTAAAACAGGTGCTATACAAATTAATTAATTTATTATTTATTAAATTGTGGTAATAAGTGCTTTCTAACCTTCAATATGATCACACCCCACTCAGTGGGAGGCAAAAAATGTATTATTTAAAACCACATCACTGAACATTTTGTCTTTGAATTGTTCATTGTTTAATTAATTATTCAGCACTAGTAAAATCAAATCTTCATATTTTCTTATGTATACATTAATGGATACAGGTGCAGGAATTATGGTAGACCCAAACAATGACTGACTGTATTCCATAAAATTACATTAATCATGCACATGGTAGCAAAACAATTAAAATTCTATCTGGAGGGAATTAGAAGTTATTTTTCTATGCATGTTCTCATTAAAACCCCGCTCCCACCTTTCCAAACTGCTTGCCGAGCTCCTTCTAACGTTCAGCAATAATTTTGTCAGACTACGTAAAAGTTTGTAGCTAATTACCACCACAGTTGGTCACAGTTGGTCACAGTTGTTCGTCACATCACAGTTCGTCACAGTTCGTCACAATTCCTCAAAGGGCCACAAGAATTTTTTGACATTTTCAAAAATCATCAAAGGTTTCTATGAACTTCAATAGTTCAAGGTCGTAGGGTTCGTAATAATACGTATGAGTTTGTAGATAGCCTAATTGTCTGTATAAATTCCAACCTTGATGAACTGCTTGTCGAACTCCTTCAAACTAGGAGTTCAGCAATAATTTTGTCAGACTTCGTCACAAAAGTTCATAGCTAATTGCCAGAATTTGTTACAGTTCCTGGAAGGTTACCACAGTTTTTGGACATGTTCAAAAATCATGGTAGGCTTCTACGAACTTCAATATTTCGTAGGAGGTCGCAGGACAAATATGGGTTTATAATGGTTCGTAGGAGTTTGTAGATAGCTCCTCAAAGTTCGTAATTGTTAGTATAAGTGCGTAGCAGTTCGTAGGTATGTTGTCAAAGTTCGTATTGAGATCTTAGCTGATCTTAACAGTTTACCGCACATTATGTAGAACTTTCATAGAATTTTGTAGGTTATGGGTAGACTATTAATTATTGCAATTATTAGAGATGACTGCCAGCAACTTTGACCACTCATACTTCTTGAAATTTGTAGTTCTTGCAAGTGGAAACGGGGGGCTTTAGGCTGGTTTGATTGCTTACAAAATTTCTGTTTTCAGAAAATTGGCTGATATTTACAAAGCAAACCTAAGGCTGATCATATATATATTTCAGCAGCATTATCCCTGCCCCATTTTGGCCTCATTCCTCATCAATCAACATGAGAGGCTAGAACTTGTCTTAGAGGGCTGCACATTCCTTTTTGATCTATCTTTAAGCGACATCAAACCCATCTTATAGTTAGAATAAGTGTGTTATGACTTATGGTTAAAAATCTTGGCATTAATTTGTCATTTTATGAAATGACACTATATATCAATGGAATTAGTGAAATTTATATTTGCCTTGAACAATATACTCATCATTTTTAGAGATGAAACACACAATTGGCTGTTTCTTACCTGGGTAAGCAGCATTTGTTTCACAGGCATAAGGTCGTCCTAGTGTCTCAGTAAAATCATGCATTCCTTCCCTCCCAACAAAAACACCATTCTCCATTGCTGTCTGAAAAAGGACAGTAAAACATTGAGGTGCTATAGACCCATGTCTAGGGTGCTGATCTTCAAAGCAGTGTCTGCAAAATCACATCAAACACCGGATTACACCTGTAAAAAAAATTAATTGTCTGACAGCTGACAATTTAAACATCTGATAGATGGCCCACCTATTTAAATAAGCTTATTGGCCAAAAAGTTGGGTTGGAGGGGCAATGTTGATTTTTTATTCAATTCGCTTGGTTAATACATCAATGATAGACAGATTTCGCTACATAATATGGTGGACGAAACCAAGGGTCCTGTGTGGGGTCCGAATCCACCCTGGGCCTGCCCCACTACGAAGATTCACCAGTACCTGTATTGGCCTGTGATAGTCAAAGAGGCGAATTCATTTGGTGAATCTTCAGATACACAAAGTAGTAAAGATTCATACAGAACCACCTCACCTATTAGCCACCCGGCTAGTGGGAAATTCCCTTTAGCTTAGTTGGTTAGAGCATTATTTTGCAGGTTGCTACATAATGATAGTCTACAATGTAAACCAAAAATAGCAGCAATACACAATGTAGCAATAAATAATGGTCCAGACATGAGAGTGTCTGAATATTTTTGCAAGAATCATACTTGACCTATCACTTAAATTTCTTAATATTATTACACAGATCAAATCAGTCAAAAAGAGGGAAATTGCTGAACTCCTTTTCTTGAAACGATAAAAAGATCCAGTTTTCTGCTAACGCTTTAAAAATCTTATTATGACTCATTTATTACAGCAGGCATGCATTTCAATGTCTCAAGAACCAGAAACTTAATCAGCTTAGATGACCAACTTAGATAACCAGCTGCTAGAGGCAGATGTAATGCTCAGAGTCCACACGATGTTACACATTTACCCTATGGATGGGGTCTTTTGCCTCAGTGCAGATGGGACTGGCCTCCTTATATATTTTTTATTACAATATTTGATTTTTGATGCAAAAAATAAAATAAAAAACACTACCCAGGTGTAATTTGGTAACGAGCTTGGCCCCTTGCAGTTAACGCTGTGTAAATTGGCTGCATATTCCCCAGGAGGTTGAGAAAGGCTAAATATATAAATGCTGTAATCGGAAAATCAATTGGAACTGCTTTGATGTTAATCATAAGGACTTCAAATACATTTGCATTTACATTGATAAAATATATTTCTTGCCAGAAACTGAAACATTTGTTTGAACAATTTTCTCCGCAATTAGACTCAAATTTGGTTTATTCAAATTAGAGCTTGCACATAAGCATTTGAGCGCTTTTCACTCTGATTCACAGCCGGTTTTTAATTAATGTTTCTCATACTGGATTTTGTCTACAGGTCTACAGAAAGGAGGGTTTTCTTTTTTTTTTTGGCTGGTGGCAATCAAGACAGAATGGTTGATCGTTAAGTGTACATGTCTAAAAATAAGTAAAACTTGGTTTCAGCATTGTGGTTGATTTGAAAATATGTGCAAAATAATACCAAACATGACATACAATTTTTAATCATAAACAATAATTTTTGTTTTTACATCATGTTAGATTATTCAAAATCTTAACATTATGCAGATGCTGGCATTCCCCACAATTTACTACATCCCCACTGTTTATCAAGTTATTTATCTTAACCTCCCACAATTAATTGCCTCATCCCATAATTGAATGCATCTCAACAATTTATAACATGCTCACATCACATAAGCACAAAATTCATTTGATCCCCCACAATTTGCTGATGAACCCTTAAAGTATTTGCACATGATTGATGGGACATCCAAATGGTGGAGGCCTTTGGAATCAAATTCTGGGCTACAGCAGATTTGACAATGGAGTCGAATAATGGCCATTTACCAATTGACCAGCAATAATCTGAATGCGCTTACCCCTTGAGGTTGTCCCACATCCCACAATCGCCATCTTGAGGGATTGCCATTGAGGAAGCGGAACTTGAATTGTGACCCTGGGATCTCTGGGTCAGGTTCTGAGAAACGCCTGAGTCCAACCATGGTAGTTTGTGTAGGAAAGCTGCAATTGTATAAAATTATTACTATTTCATGACGTGTTCCATTTATATATATATATATATATAATATATATATATATATATAAATTAACTTTCTAGTAAGGTTTACATTATCCCATTTGTTAAGGTGTACAGACTTTTGTTCTTACATAAGCTAGTTGTTGAGATTATGTCAAGATGATCTCTATGTTTGCACTTAACATTAATGTAGGTTATGAAACTTTGACCTGAAGGTTCATTCAATGTTTTATCCAGCCCCACCCCCCCCCCCCCCTTAGCATTACATCATGTATGATCTGCAGCAAAATTATGACACCCAGTATTGTGACTTTTATGTGTTCCAGGCTTGTTCCATTGCTCATATCTTGATTAAGTGGGTTGTAGCGGTATTTACATCAACATGTGCTCACAATACTTACTTTCTAGAAAGAAGACCTAGCATACTAAGCTGCTCAGAGTTGTTGAATGTGGCTAAGGTGTTCAAAGTCAACCATGAAGCATTTCGACAAACGTACATCATGTCTTCTGTAGCTTTGATTTGTGACCGGACGACGTAATAGCAAATTTTGTCCATTTGAAAGAAACCTGGAGGACAGGCTGGAAAAGTTTTAAATATTAACTGATAAATAATATTTATTTACAGTAGCAGTTTCTGCACTGACAGCTACAGTACCAGATGTAAATACTTCATTTCCTTTGTTGAGTACCTCTCAGGTTTTTTTTTTTTTTTTTTAAAGCAGATGAATTAGGGAATGACTACAAATGACATGCGTGGTCACACTTTCGACCTGGTAAAATCAGAGCCAAGTGAGTCACTGAAGTTATCATCAAAAATGGAAATAGGTCTCCTTGTCAACTTCTTGTCCTTGAAAGTCTTGGGCCTCCTAATATGGTAGGGTTGGTAACATTGTGGGTGAAGACCTCGAATGTCAGTGGCCAAAACAGGGCTCTGCATAATAGCTTTTCTATACCTGCCACAGATATAAATGACCTTTCTGGCACATTGTTAAGCATAATATCACTCACTTCTCATGAAGTATACTGTTCGGAATGTTGAGGTGTAAAATAATACAACCGATTATTAACTATAACATATTTATTTGTCTTACCTGCTACAAATATTAAAATGTTCATTTTTTCATTTAAACATTAATTTCATCCTAAAGAAAACTAATAATATTAATATCTAGAAGCCCAAGTTGCTAATTCGTCTGACACTGCAACCTACACTCATAAATTAACAAACAAAGATTAACCGTATCTTTGGCAGTCTTTCCATATAGTTTATTTGTAGTATTTGCAATGTAAGTATTTCTTAAGGGTTTATGTTATAATAAGACAGTCTGGCTTTGAGAGTGGCTGGTTATAAGGAAAAAGAGATTAACTCAAGATATTCTGATACTGCTAGTGATCATGGGTGTACATTTATGGTTTGCTGTATACTGAAAGACCAATAATGCTCCATAAACACTTTTTACCCAATTTGAACATAGATTTTACCTAATGCTGTGGAAATGTTACCAATGCAAGTATTAATTGATTTACTGGCTGACATTTTAACTTGTATTACAAATTATTAATTATTTATCTAGGGCTGTATTTGTAGCATTCGATTAACTTATAATTTATTCAGGATTATGTACGATTATAGCCAACTAATATGCAATGACAAAATTTCCAACCTTCAGCTTTGCAAGAAAAGACTTTCAGTGCACTGCAGAAATCCTGCACTGTTGCTCCAATTTTGACGCGCAATTTAAGAATTCTGCGAGCTCTTTTCATCCGGATTGTGACTAATCCAAAATCAGATGATATGAGCATCTGCAAAAAAAAAAAAAGAAGTGTTGCGCAAGAACAAATAAAAAGTTACTGGATCTTTGACAAACTTCGACTGACTGTCATTGACAAATTTTAAAATGTGATTTCAAAATGAAGCATTATGATTATAATGACATAAATTGCTGAATGAGGCTGACTGGTTTGTTAAGAAATTCTTCAAAACTATCTAAGTGAGTGGCACATCAATGCTTTACTAGCGGTACGAGTTAAAAATGCCAGAAATTATGTACCATGTTGTTGGGAATATCCAAAAAGACCGTGTTGTTATGAGTGTGGCTGATTTCAATGTTATTGGCAATTTCAGCAGCTGATGCAGATCCTGACATTATGGAAATTGTAATCATAGACAAATGATGGAGACCTGGGCTACTCAACTCAAGGGTCACTGCTGATGAGCCTGCAATAAATGACAAAATAATGTCATCTTAATTCTTTTAAAGGAATTGTCTGTAACAAGTCATTGAAAAAAACAGTAAACAAGCTCCAATGAGCAATTTTTCCAACAGCGATAACTCAGCTTTGCTGTCTGTATGTAACTAACCATCAAAAGTAGAGAGATAACTTGGTGGCCTGTAACTAGCCATTAAGCCACTAATATGATTACAAGATTCAATGATCAACTTTTCTAACAGAGACATTTATTTTACTTTTGGCTGACTTCAAACTTACCTTTTTTGTATTTTATTGCCACTTTCCTCTGCTTCTTTAGACATATAATCACTATGTTAATTTTGATCAAATCAAATTTATTTATTGCGTCTATTTGATGTGCATCAAAATTTATACTCTGTAGTGTTTTCCTATCACCTACAGCTGTCTGTCCTTTGACCTTGGAATCATCAAATGCTTATTTCTAGTGCTATTGGAATAATTGCTTGAGTGTACATTTTTGTAAGTGTAATCTCACCAGTTTTGCAGAGAGACATGGGACTCTGGCATGGACACGTTTGAGGACTGCTGGTAATATTGTAGCTTCCTGTGCTGTCTGGACAATCTGAGTAAGGAAAAAAAATATCCAAAAAACATCGAAATAATGGAAACTAAAATAGTTGAACCTGTTTGTTATCAAATATATATATATATGGTATATTTTAAGCATGACCACTCACCAAGTGGATATCCGTAAAATTCCAATAGCAGTGTTTGATAAGAATGGAAATCTCCCTGCCCTACATGAATTCGCAAATATCTTGTAAACACATTGAGATGTGTTGCAATTGAAAGTCTTTCTTCAAACACCAGGCTATGTTTCTGAAAACAGAAACAGGATTGTTTCATCACTATAAAAAATGAGAAGGTAACCAATGAAGTTCTGGGCTAAATGTAGTTGTTCATTTGTTTTACCTTTCTCAGAGAACTGAAGTCTTTCCACATTGATGAAGTCGCCATGACAAACTATTACTGCTCTGTTATTTAATTTAGCCTAACTACATTATTGGTAGAAAAATGTCAGGGCTAAATTATACCAGAAGTGAATGAATGTAAGAGTTAAGAAAATTCCTAACAATAAGTACCACCCAATCAATGAATATTTTGATCTAATGCCTTCTGGAAAGAGACTCTGATTGACTAGAGATTCAACAAACAGGATGCTGTATATTGCCTCGACCGCAGTGCACATTAATAATACAGTAAAACAGTCTTCTTCTTATTATTATTCCTAAAACTTAATGATTGTTTTTGGTAATCAAACATTGCTTTATTTACATTGTATGGGTTGACAAAACAAATTCCTTGCAAAACAAGAAAACTCCTTTGAAAACACAGAGGATGTTTGCCTTGAGTAAATATTATAAGGGGGTCTTAATATGAGATTTACCTCTCATTCAATATTAATTGCAATTATTGCTTGGTGCAAAAGAATTATTCCAAAATATTACCTACACCAGAATTTTCAACATGTTATCATCCTCAAATTTGCATTGAATGTTCTGTGAATACAATAATTTGGATACCTCAAGTATTGCACAAATGATAAATATAATTTTAAACATTCACTTTCATTGGTTGCGTATAGATTGTCATCAAGATTATTATTACTTTTCATTTACTTTTTTTTTTAATTTCAAGAATATTTCAGAAAATTCTTTTATGTCTGTACAGTGTACATGAATGCTCATTCAGTTACTTATATTTTCCCCATTTCTATCAATTATTTACAAAATCAGTGTCACCAAGGCATTGATTAAATATATAATCACAGTTATACTCCACTCAGACTGTTTTCCTATTGTTCTGAGAGGGACATAAGTTTGTTTTATCCTTATAATCAGGAGTTAACCCCCAGCTATTCGGGATATAACTATTACAAATTTATTATATTATATTAGAGTTAGTTTTCTATCAGCTGATCAGAAAAAATAGTTCCTGGTTTTGACACTAGTGGCACTGCAATGCAATGCTTGGTTCGAACACCACAGATTCAGTAAACACAGATGGATCACTGCTTAGTGCCAATGTCTCCATGTCCCCACTTCCTGTAACCCTCTGCCAGTAATGTTTGCCAACTGCTTAGATACTTTGACAGCAGAGGATCTATCACTGGCTTAATAAACACTATCGCTGATTTTGCACTCCACCGAACTAATTAAGCCCCTTCCTATCATGGCCACCCAGTGGAGCCATGTGGAACAGGAGGCCTTGCTTTAGGCAGATGAACTTTCATCAAACTATTTTTTTTCTTCGTAATTTGCAAAGATGCTAATGTATATACAATATAGTTTTCAGGAGTAGATGGTACCTTTCCATTGTTGACTGCAGACCATGTAAAACTGTCATTGCTGATTGTGAAATAAGCTTGTTTCACATACTGGATTGCGTCAAACCGTGCCTGAATCCCTACCGCCTTCAGATTGTGAGGTATTATCAAGTCCACTTGAAACCAACCATTATTTTGCAGAACAGCAACATATTGTTCACCAAAGGGTACCTAAAAAAGTAAAACATAGGCTGCTGCAGCAGCATAATTTCGGCAAATTTGAGAAATTTAAACAAAGAATATTGGCTCGATGATATTACTTTTATTCCAAATCTTCCTTGTGCTGGTGGGTGGTTTTGCATTTCTGAAGATACAGTCAGCTGGCCATCATGAATAAACCCATCCTCCATACCAATTGGGTACTTCCAATCTACTTACAGAAAGTAGTGTGTTACATTACTACTCATAAAAAGTAAAAGTGTCATGGTTCTACTCATAAAAAGAAATGGTGTTATGGTTCTACTCATAAAAAAGGGGTTATAGCCCTATTAAAAAAAAAAGTAAAGGTGTTATGCTATGTACTACTCTGAAAAGTAAAGGGTGTTATGGTTCTAATCATAAAAAGTAAAGGTGTTATGGTTCTACTCATAAAAAGTAAAAGTGTTATGGTTCTACTCATAAAAAGAAATGGTGTTATGGTTCTACTCATAAAAAGTAAAGGTGTTATGGTTCTACTCATAAAAAGAAATGGTGTTATGGTTCTACTCATAAAAAAGGGGTTATAGCCCTATTAAAAAAAAGTAAAGGTGTTATGCTATGTACTACTCTGAAAAGTAAAGGGTGTTATGGTTCTACTCATAAAAAGTAAAAGTGTTATGGTTCTACTCATAAAAAGTAAAAGTGTTATGGTTCTACTCATAAAAAGAAATGCTGTTATGGTTTTACTCATAAAAAGTAAAGGTGTTATGGTTCTACCCATAAAAAAGATGTTATAGCCCTATTAAAAAAAAGTAAAGGTGTTATGCTATGTACTACTCTGAAAAGTAAAGGGTGTTATGGTTCTACTCATAAAAAGTAAAGGTGTTATGGTTCTACTCATAAAAAGAAATGGTGTTATGGTTCTACTCATAAAAAGTAAAGGTGTTATGGTTCTACTCATAAAAAGTAAAAGTGTTATGGTTCTACTCATAAAAAGAAATGGTGTTATGGTTCTACTCATAAAAAGTAAAGGTGTTATGGTTCTACTCATAAAAAAGATGTTATAGCCCTATTAAAAAAAAGTAAAGGTGTTATGCTATGTACTACTCTGAAAAGTAAAGGGTGTTATGGTTCTACTCATAAAAAGTAAAGGTGTTATGGTTCTACTCATAAAAAGAAAT
Source organism: Alitta virens (assembly GCA_932294295.1). Taxonomy (NCBI): domain Eukaryota; kingdom Metazoa; phylum Annelida; class Polychaeta; order Phyllodocida; family Nereididae; genus Alitta; species Alitta virens. Next base: position 16,576,102 of record OW028586.1, on the reverse strand, counting down.
GGTGTTATGGTTCTACTCATAAAAAGTAAAGGTGTTATGGTTCTACTCATAAAAAGAAATGGTGTTATGGTTTTACTCATAAAAAGTAAAGGTGTTATGGTTCTACCCATAAAAAAGATGTTATAGCCCTATTAAAAAAAAGTAAAGGTGTTATGCTATGTACTACTCTGAAAAGTAAAGGGTGTTATGGTTCTACTCATAAAAAGAAATGGTGTTATGGTTTTACTCATAAAAAGTAAAGGTGTTATGGTTCTACTCATAAAAAGTAAAAGTGTTATGGTTCTACTCATAAAAAGAAATGGTGTTATGGTTCTACTCATAAAAAGTAAAGGTGTTATGGTTCTACTCATAAAAAGAAATGGTGTTATGGTTCTACTCATAAAAAAGGGGTTATAGCCCTGTTAAAAAAAAGTAAAGGTGTTATGCTATGTACTACTCTGAAAAGTAAAGGGTGTTATGGTTCTACTCATAAAAAGTAAAAGTGTTATGGTTCTACTCATAAAAAGAAATGGTGTTATGGTTTTACTCATAAAAAGTAAAGGTGTTATGGTTCTACCCATAAAAAAGATGTTATAGCCCTATTAAAAAAAAGTAAAGGTGTTATGCTATGTACTACTCTGAAAAGTAAAGGGTGTTATGGTTCTACTCATAAAAAGTAAAGGTGTTATGGTTCTACTCATAAAAAGTAAAAGTGTTATGGTTCTACTCATAAAAAGTAAAAGTGTTATGGTTCTACTCATAAAAAGAAATGCTGTTATGGTTTTACTCATAAAAAGTAAAGGTGTTATGGTTCTACTCATAAAAAGTAAAGGTGTTATGGTTCTACTCATAAAAAGTAAAACTGTTATGGTTCTACTCATAAAAAGAAATGCTGTTATGGTTTTACTTATAAAAAGTAAAGGTGTTATGGTTCTACTCATAAAAAGTAAAGGTGTTATGGTTCTACTCATAAAAAGTAAAAGTGTTATGGTTCTACTCATAAAAAGAAATGGTGTTATGGTTCTACTCATAAAAAGTAAAGGTGTTATGGTTCTACTCATAAAAAGTAAAAGTGTTATGGTTCTACTCATAAAAAGAAATGCTGTTATGGTTTTACTCATAAAAAGTAATGGTGTTATGGTTCTACTCATAAAAAGTAAAAGTGTTATGGTTCTACTCATAAAAAGTAAAAGTGTTATGGTTCTACTCATAAAAAGAAATGCTGTTATGGTTTTACTCATAAAAAGTAAAGGTGTTATGGTTCTACTCATAAAAAGTAAAGGTGTTATGGTTCTACTCATAAAAAGTAAAAGTGTTATGGTTCTACTCATAAAAAGAAATGGTGTTATGGTTCTACTCATAAAAAGTAAAGGTGTTATGGTTCTACTCATAAAAAGAAATGGTGTTATGGTTCTACTCATAAAAAAGGGGTTATAGCCCTATTAAAAAAAAGTAAAGGTGTTATGCTATGTACTACTCTGAAAAGTAAAGGGTGTTATGGTTCTACTCATAAAAAGTAAAAGTGTTATGGTTCTACTCATAAAAAGTAAAAGTGTTATGGTTCTACTCATAAAAAGAAATGCTGTTATGGTTTTACTCATAAAAAGTAAAGGTGTTATGGTTCTACCCATAAAAAGGTGTTATAGCCCTATTAAAAAAAAGTAAAGGTGTTATGCTATGTACTACTCTGAAAAGTAAAGGGTGTTATGGTTCTAATCATAAAAAGTAAAAGTGTTATGGTTCTACTCATAAAAAGTAAAAGTGTTATGGTTCTACTCATAAAAAGAAATGGTGTTATGGTTCTACTCATAAAAAAGGGGTTATAGCCCTATTAAAAAAAAAGTAAAGGTGTTATGCTATGTACTACTCTGAAAAGTAAAGGGTGTTATGGTTCTACTCATAAAAAGTAAAGGTGTTATGGTTCTACTCATAAAAAGTAAAAGTGTTATGGTTCTACTCATAAAAAGAAATGGTGTTATGGTTCTACTCATAAAAAGTAAAGGTGTTATGGTTCTACTCATAAAAAGAAATGGTGTTATGGTTCTACTCATAAAAAAGGGGTTATAGCCCTATTAAAAAAAAGTAAAGGTGTTATGCTATGTACTACTCTGAAAAGTAAAGGGTGTTATGGTTCTACTCATAAAAAGTAAAAGTGTTATGGTTCTACTCATAAAAAGTAAAAGTGTTATGGTTCTACTCATAAAAAGAAATGCTGTTATGGTTTTACTCATAAAAAGTAAAGGTGTTATGGTTCTACCCATAAAAAAGATGTTATAGCCCTATTAAAAAAAAGTAAAGGTGTTATGCTATGTACTACTCTGATAAGTAAAGGGTGTTATGGTTCTACTCATAAAAAGTAAAGGTGTTATGGTTCTACTCATAAAAAGAAATGGTGTTATGGTTCTACTCATAAAAAGTAAAGGTGTTATGGTTCTCCTCATAAAAAGTAAAAGTGTTATGGTTCTACTCATAAAAAGAAATGGTGTTATGGTTCTACTCATAAAAAGAAATGGTGTTATGGTTCTACTCATAAAAAGTAAAGGTGTTATGGTTCTACTCATAAAAAGAAATGGTGTTATGGTTCTACTCATAAAAAAGGGGTTATAGCCCTATTAAAAAAAAGTAAAGGTGTTATGCTATGTACTACTCTGAAAAGTAAAGGGTGTTATGGTTCTACTCATATAAAGTAAAGGTGTTATGGTTCTACTCATAAAAAGTAAAAGTGTTATGGTTCTACTCATAAAAAGAAATGGTGTTATGGTTCTACTCATAAAAAGTAAAAGTGTTATGGTTCTACTCATAAAAAGTAAAAGTGTTATGGTTCTACTCATAAAAAGAAATGCTGTTATGGTTTTACTCATAAAAAGTAAAAGTGTTATGGTTCTACTCATAAAAAGTAAAGGTGTTATGGTTCTACTCATAAAAAGTAAAAGTGTTATGGTTCTACTCATAAAAAGAAATGCTGTTATGGTTTTACTCATAAAAAGTAAAAGTGTTATGGTTCTACTCATAAAAAGTAAAGGTGTAATGGTTCTACTCATAAAAAGAAATGGTGTTATGGTTCTACTCATAAAAAAGGGGTTATAGCCCTATTAAAAAAAAGTAAAGGTGTTATGCTATGTACTACTCTGAAAAGTAAAGGGTGTTATGGTTCTACTCATAAAAAGTAAAAGTGTTATGGTTCTACTCATAAAAAGTAAAAGTGTTATGGTTCTACTCATAAAAAGAAATGCTGTTATGGTTTTACTCATAAAAAGTAAAGGTGTTATGGTTCTACCCATAAAAAAGGTGTTATAGCCCTATTAAAAAAAAGTAAAGGTGTTATGCTATGTACTACTCTGAAAAGTAAAGGGTGTTATGGTTCTACTCATAAAAAGTAAAGGTGTTATGGTTCTACTCATAAAAAGAAATGGTGTTATGGTTCTACTCATAAAAAAGGGGTTATAGCCCTATTAAAAAAAAGTAAAGGTGTTATGCTATGTACTACTCTGAAAAGTAAAGGGTGTTATGGTTCTACTCATAAAAAGTAAAGGTGTTATGGTTCTACTCATAAAAAGTAAAAGTGTTATGGTTCTACTCATAAAAAGAAATGGTGTTATGGTTCTACTCATAAAAAGTAAAAGTGTTATGGTTCTACTCATAAAAAGTAAAAGTGTTATGGTTCTACTCATAAAAAGAAATGCTGTTATGGTTTTACTCATAAAAAGTAAAAGTGTTATGGTTCTACTCATAAAAAGTAAAGGTGTTATGGTTCTACTCATAAAAAGTAAAAGTGTTATGGTTCTACTCATAAAAAGAAATGCTGTTATGGTTTTACTCATAAAAAGTAAAAGTGTTATGGTTCTACTCATAAAAAGAAATGGTGTTATGGTTCTACTCATAAAAAGTAAAGGTGTTATGGTTCTACTCATAAAAAGAAATGGTGTTATGGTTCTACTCATAAAAAAGGGGTTATAGCCCTATTAAAAAAAAGTAAAGGTGTTATGCTATGTACTACTCTGAAAAGTAAAGGGTGTTATGGTTCTACTCATAAAAAGTAAAGGTGTTATGGTTCTACTCATAAAAAGTAAAAGTGTTATGGTTCTAGTCATAAAAAGAAATGGTGTTATGGTTCTACTCATAAAAAGTAAAAGTGTTATGGTTCTACTCATAAAAAGTAAAAGTGTTATGGTTCTACTCATAAAAAGAAATGCTGTTATGGTTTTACTCATAAAAAGTAAAAGTGTTATGGTTCTACTCATAAAAAGTAAAGGTGTTATGGTTCTACTCATAAAAAGAAATGGTGTTATGGTTCTACTCATAAAAAGGGGTTATAGCCCTATTAAAAAAAAGTAAAGGTGTTATGCTATGTACTACTCTGAAAAGTAAAGGGTGTTATGGTTCTACTCATAAAAAGTAAAAGTGTTATGGTTCTACTCATAAAAAGTAAAAGTGTTATGGTTCTACTCATAAAAAGAAATGCTGTTATGGTTTTACTCATAAAAAGTAAAAGTGTTATGGTTCTACTCATAAAAAGGGGTTATAGCCCTATTGAAAAAAAGTAAAGGTGTTATGCTATGTACTACTTTGAAAAGTAATACTCATAAAAAGCAAAGACGTTATAGCATAGAAACAAAGGTGATATAAAAAAAAACAAGTAACAAGAAACAAAACAAGAAACGAATAAAAAAACAATTAATTGTTATAATCCTACTCATAAAATGGGTGTAAAGGTCTTGCAATATAAAAAATGGAGGTGTTAAAATACTTAAATAAACATAGAAAATACAGAAATGTAGAAAACCAATTAACATGAGAAAAAGAGAGCAAAACTTTTATAGTACTGATCATAAAAGTAAAGGTGTTACTCCTCATATTACGGCACAACTCAAAACATAAAGGTGTCACAGCACAACTCATAAGATGGTGTTGGTATGCAGTACCAGTGTAAAAAGTAAAGTTGTTACAGTACTACACATTAAAAATGCACAGAAATATGATCAATAAATTACACCCAATGATAATAACTAATAATTGACTATTTTGCGATGATATGTACTTGCCTTCTGTGGGATCATAATCTGAAGGTGCTGGACATCCTAAAGCACCAAGCCTGACTTGAGGTTCTGTGTGCCATGTCCAAGGGTTCACCACTAAGTACCTTGCAACCAAAGGATAACGCAGAGGTATGCCCACTACCCTTTCAGCCGCAGTACTGCCCGGCAAAACCTACAGATGCACTCCATTAATATAATGGTACAGGTACACAGCAGAAACTGTGTAAGTGGAATTTCAATTGACAATATCTCGAATGGCTTTGATAAAAGCAGAAGAATAATTCATGAACATCTACATTGTATGCTGTTTTGAATTTAATATTTTCTGTTGCCTGACATGTGTTTGTGGTTATATACTCAATATATACATAATTCTTAATTGTGGTATTCCATTTACATATCTATCCTTACGTATCTATCCTTGAATACATAGATTCTATATTCAAGGATATGCACCTCCCTGGGTTGTTAACTAACAAAATATAAATTATTTTTAGTCCTAATTCAAGTTATTGTAATGGTAATATTTAGACTTACGACTCCAGTGATGTTGTCTTCAGAGTAAAAAGTGAAAACTTTATCATCTGTGCTGTACAAGAATCTCCAGCTGGTTGTATAGAATTTTTGAGGAGAAGTGTAATAATCTGTATCAGCTGATCCTTGCAGCATCACTGCCTTGATATGATACATCTTTCCCAGGTCAATCTGTTTTTTTAAATAAATACCAGCTACTATTCAAATTGTTCTGTCCTTAAAAACATGCTAAGTCAGATATGTAAAATGTACCAAAATTAGTCGAAGGCTCCCCCTTGAGGAAATTTTACATCAATATTGCAACTTAAAGTTAAAAGCCTCAAATGACAACTGATACCATGATGTCATTAATTGAAGATGAATTGTTGTGGAGTAGGTTAAATATGGAATGTATTATGATTTTTTGTGGTAAAAAATATAGCAATTTGGAATGTCGTAATTTTGACACACATAACAGATATTGCATCGTGTTGAATATTGTGAAATAGAGCAATATTTTAATACAAAAACCTTTGTAACTACACTGTATGTGTAAAAAAAAATTCTTTATCAGTGAGGGTGCATTAATGTGAGCTACTGTATTTAGCAAACTGATGTCTTACACTTGGCAAGTGCAGATTACTGCTATTTCTGACATTTTTATGTATATCTGATTAAATATGTTAGCATAGAAATATAATGGTAACAGTCTTATAAAAATTCTAACTCTTGCAGCGCATTTGTATCTAATGTTTTCAATAAATTCAAACTTTTTTGAAAATATGATTTTTGTGTGAATTATATCATTTGTTTGCTATTATACAGACAGCTTTCTTTTGTAATTTAAGCATAGTATTCATTTTTGGTTTCCTACAAAGTATCCCATAATTGATATGTGGTACAATTAGGGTATTTTATAAGGTTAAAAGTATCTCTTTGGGTAAATAACGCTTCATCTTTGCCATAATTCCTTTGGTTTTTGAAATTTTTCTCCTGATCTTTTCAACATGTACATTCCAGGTAAGATGTTTGTCTGATGTAATTCTGAGAAAATGTAAAGTATTTACAAATTCTATTTCGGTGTTATCTTTTTTTTATTTTTGGAGGAATTACTAATCTTAACTTTGAATGAAATATAACATTGCTTTAGTTTTTGCAATTAATTTAATTTTAACCAAGTAGTGACATTTTTCAATTTTTACTTAAGCTGTCTGGGTAATGAAATTTTTAGAAGAGTCTTATGGAGCAGAAAGAGTTGTATCATCTGCATAGATAACAGGGTGGAAATTTGAAGTTTATTTACTATTAGTACAATGGTGGGCAGAAGATGGGTGCCGTATACGCCTTTATCATATATATAATGAAAGAAAGAAACATATTAAAGAAAGAAAAAAATATATATAAATCTGGAATTTGATATATAATTTAAATTTATATCAAAGAATACACTTAATTAAATAATAAATAAATAAAGATATATGTACAAAGAAAATGACTTCAGCAGTAATAGTAAAAAAAATATCACATGACCACATATAATTGTTAATTTTCTAAAACAAATAAATTACCAAGATCCAGTAAATGATGTGAACTGCTATATACAAATAGAATCAAATTAAAAGTACAATCACCCATTCAAGAAGCAAAGTATTTAAAACCAATTGACAATGTATTTTACATATATAATATACTTTGCTGCAATAAGATAGCCAATCTTCCTGTGTGCTGATGCGTATTAATGTCATTAGACAAGAAGCTTCCAATGGCAGTTATGTAGCATCTGTTCTTTCAGTACTAAAGGAAACTTGCATAAGATACTATTGATTGGATATTGCATTGATGATCTATGGTGTCGTCCAAATTATTCCTTACTTTAGGACCATCTGCTTTCATTGATTTTTCATAAAGCTCTGTTTTACAAGGGGTACATTTAACCTATGATAATTTTGTTGACTCGATACTTCAGAATTATTTTAAATAACTAATCAAATATATTTGGTAGAATTCCTTTAACAAACTTATGCATAAATATGGCAACTGTCTTGTAATATAACTGGGGAAGTTTAAGTATCTAAAGACTTGTAAATAATGGATCATATTCTGCCCTGTAATTTGAAGATGTTATAATTCAATTTGAGAGAGTTTATTGTTCATAAGTTCTATGTTTTGTTGGATTGACTTGCCTTTCATAAAAACATAGTCATTTTGTAATCATGTATTTCCAAAATCCATTCTGCCAAGTTTGTCCAAACTTTTTGGGCGTGTTATGCATTGTCAACTTTGTATTCATTTCCATGACATAAATTTATTCTGGAAATGCATCATTACAAAATGACTGATTTTCTATAATACTCAATGACTTAGCTATTTCATGCTTTATTAGTTTCAGAATTTTATTTGATACAAGATCTAAGGTACAAATAAATGACAGCAAGTTCATCAATCAGTGTAAATTCAAAAGCAGAGTGAAATAAACATAAAAAAAACTGATCATCAAGCAAAACTAGACTAGACTTAACTGGAATAGAATAGAATAGAATAGAATTGAATTGAATTGAATTGAATTGAATTGAATAGAATAGAATAGAATTGAATTAAATTTACTTACACGGAGCCAGAGTCTTGTATCCATAGGTGAGCCAGTCCAGCATCCCTGGTATAATGGTGACAATTTGAATTTGTTAAAAATCTTTCCTTGTTCTGGCTCATGGTTGGCTATTACACCAGCTACTGAATAAAAGGCGCTGTCTGGCAAATTTCCAATAAGTTCATCATTGCACTCTGAAAAAAAGAAATGTTAATCAAAGGTCAATTTGGCTATATTTTGGCATGCTGTCTGAGAGATCTGTAGTGTTTGGGTTAATTGCTGTCTGATACATCTGTAGTGTTTGGGTTAATTGCTGTCTGAGAATTCTGTAGTGTTTGGGTTAATTGCTGTCTGAGACATCTGTAGTATTTGGGTTAATTGCTGTCTGAGACATCTGTAGTGTTTGGGTTAATTGCTGTCTGAGACATCTGTAGTATTTGGGTTAATTGCTGTCTGAGACATCTGTAGTGTTTGGGTTAATTGCTGTTTGAGACATCTGTAGTGTTTGGGTTAATTGCTGTTTGAGACATCTGTAGTGTTTGGGTTATTGCTGTCTGAGAATTCTGTAGTATTTGGGTTAATTGCTGTCTGAGACATCTGTAGTGTTTGGGTCAATTGCTGTCTGAGACATCTGTAGTGTTTTGGTTAATTGCTGTTTGAGACATCTTTAGTGTTTGGGTTATTGCTGTCTGAGACATCTGTAGTGTTTTGGTTAATTGCTGTTTGAGACATCTTTAGTGTTTGGGTTATTGCTGTCTGAGAATTCTGTAGTGTTTGGGTTATTGCTGTCTGAGAATTCTGTAGTGTTTAGGTTTCTTTCTAAATTGCTCTGAGAAATTTTTGTCAAATGATGTCTGACACATCTTTCATAGTGTTATTACTGTCTAAGACATTTTCTACCCAATAATATTTGGGTTTCTTTCTTAATTGCTGTCTACCACATCTTTTATCATATCAAGGTGTCTTTCATGTCTTTCTTAATTGAATTGATATAATTCATGTCTATCAGTACATGCCATGTAATTATGTCATGATAATTCTTTTATAATCACTTCATCTTAAGTTGCACTGACTCGGACTGAAAAAATAAAATCTTAAAAAAAGTTTCCGTGAATAATCATTGATTTATATCTTGAATAATGCATCCATAACCACCATTCATTCAGGTAGTTCATTTGATAACTTAAATAAATAAATCCAGCATCTTACCTGAGCATAAAAATTCAAAGTAATCCCAGTCATCATTTGTTGATGTTGTAGGATTTTGCAAATTATCTTTTTCAGAATTGACTGCACATGCTTTAGTCTGATAGTTGTACTGCACAGACTGACAAGTAATTGTATTGCCATGGAGACAAGCTGCAAGACAGGCTGTGAGAGTGACACTTGTGCTAGTAACGGTTGCCCCGGGGATGTACGTCTTGTGTCTCATGAACCACGTTGGTTTGCAGGGTTGGACCACTGCAAGAATTTAACATAAACGTAAAGATTAACATCACTATTCATACCTAACAGCATGAAAGATGATTAAGAAGTCAACATGGCTAGACAATGATAACAATAACTACCTTGCTATATTTGAAATGGGCGAAATAACAAGAATTTTCTCAAAATGTCCAATGTCAGCAAAACTTTTGCACTTTCTGTAGACTTCTTAAGCTAGCTTTATCTAACAAGTTAATCAGCCTCAGTTAATGTTTTATCATGTCATTAGTGATAATGACCAACTTAGCAGTCAAAACATGTCTCATATTGGACAAAGGCCCTGGTGCTTATGGTTATTATCAACTAAGGCTGATTAACTTGATGAATGTTGTTAAATAAAATCGACTTACTTAATTGTTAGTCACTATGACTATTATAACATATCTCGGGGTCAGTCATTCTTGACACTGTGAAACAGCTAGGGGTTAGTCATATTTGATTAGGTTAGTCAGATCTTATTTTCAGTGTGACTAAAAGCAAGTTTGACTATCGTTCAAACAAGTAAAATTTATATAACTTACTTAACAGTGACAAATATGAAAACAGACTTCAGCCATTAAAATTCAGTGAATATTTCCGAGAATTAACAGATTTGATGTTTTGGAGTTTAAAGTACAATGCTTGCTTTCCAGGTAAGATATCCTGGCTACTCAAATGACATGAAAAACATCACAAACCTGCATTACTCAGAACAATTTCACAAACTGTCATTCGAGTGTTAGATGAGGCATCAGTTTCATCATGCCAGTATCCATCTGGTTCAATGACTACTGCTTTTTCTGATGCAGCGCTGGAGGGGGATGTTGGAGTATTTCCCCAATTATTCCAGGTCAGAGGGGTCCCTGAATTCCACTTGAAGTCTTTAGGTCTAGAAGAAAGCAAAGATTTAATTGACTAAAATCTAATTATTTTTAGAACCATAATCTGGATTGTTTTGAAACAGTTTTTTGACTGGATGGAATATGAGATTCTCAAATAAAGTCAGCAGTTCAATTTTCTTGACATGAAAATATTACTAGAATGCAGTGGAAGGCGAGTCCTCCAAATTCCAATCATAGAGTTTTGTAGGATTTAGCCCTGGCTGGTCTATAATTTTGTGTTAGAATCCTCCCCTTCCACTTCTGTTATATGTTATACTCACAATGAATTTGCATAAAGCCCCAGCCACACATGCTTCCTAAAAAGGTAAATTCATCAATAGACATGTTAAAAAGATATCAAAATCATGCCAAAAGTAATGATGGACATTCATTTTTCTGATCAAAATAAAGACAAAAATCTCAATCATAACTTTATTGCCTTACCAAAAACACATATCTCACTTTATGTTTTTTTGGACAAGGCACTACCTTACTGGCATTTCATTAATCTCGTACCCCACAGGTTATACACACAACATGCTACATTGGCTTGAAGCCAGCCTGACTTTGGTCAACGTCGGCCACTGTTGGTTCACCATTGTACGAGATAGCATATGGGCAACGTCAGAACAACATTGGGCCGACGAAGCAATTATCAGGGGTCCAATTCTGGCATATGCTGTCTTGGAAGCTTAAAAGTGTTTGTTTTGTAGGAATAAATAAGAAAATATGCATTTTCATGAAATTTAAAGCATATCTAACTTACCTAGTAGCCAAGTAAGACACAAAGTAACTCTCCATCGGTCCATGTGGCTCCACTATGCGGGCAGTGGCCATATCCGATGTTCCCGGCAGGGGCTTCAAGGTTTTGCAAAAGTCTGCAGCATTTGACAAAGGTAAGACTGTACTACTGTGGTAGCATCTATCTTGATGTTGCGCAAACCCATCTGGGCAAGCTGAAACAGTAAAAACATCAATATAGATTAGTGTGCAATGAATCACTTATACACTTTCACAAAACATATTCGACACATTTTACTTTACATTTTTGGAATATGTTACTTAATTTGTATGGTCACCCAGTAAACAGCATTTTCACCCCACAAAATCACTCTCTCATTGTTGGTCTACTTTGTTGGAGAGGGACTTAAAAACTCCCTATGGAGGGTGTACCTATCTGAATAGGGGTAGAAGTTTACATCTTTTAGTAAATTTAGTAAATTTCGACATTGGACCCTATAGGGTCAACCATATACCATTGCTCCCCACTTTTCTTTTAATTTTTAATCACTGTTGTGTTTGTGCAACTCTATTTCTGTTGTCCAATAACAATAGTTCAACTTCAAGTCTGTTTTTCATGTTAGAGATTTCACAGTTATGGAATTATGTGTTCATAACAAATCTTACAGGAAATAGATTTATCTAGCCACTCAAATATTAGTGCAACAGTGTTGTTTCCATTCTACTACCAGCCACCCAACTATCGACATGTCACATATTTAACAGACATTGTATAACTTAATCATTTGACATAAGATTGTAGAGTCAACTGTTGGTGATCAATATAATTGGATTGTGTGTGGGCCATCATTAGGCAATATTAGTGCAACAGTGTTATTTAGTGTTGAACTGTGCGAAGGTAATGTAGTTGTTTCTAGTGCAGTTTATTTTAACTCTGCTATTGGCAGAGTTAAAATAAACTGCTCTAGAAACAACTACATTGCCTTCGCATAGTTCATCAATCACTTTATTTTTTTAATGATTGCAAGTAAAAAAACAGGTTAATATTCTAAGAAAAATACCAACAACAATCAAAACTTTTATGGCATGCTAACCGCATGACATTCTCGTAAAAGGTTAAACCAAATTATGTTGACATTTTTATGTCTTTTTCATGTTTACGGATGAAGTTCAGGGATTTCAACTTGCCAATCATGACTTTGCATGCAGTCACTTGGTGCCCCTGTATTGAGAGGAAGTATTGTAATATAGAGCCAAACTATTGTCCATAAGATGAGACTTTATTGGACGTTTACGCTGAAAATCCCATTCAGTAGTTTATGGACATTTTTGATTCATTTCTTTCGACAGTTTGTCTGACTTTTACAACTTTGAATTGATTTAGTATAACTGACCCTCTCCCCCCCCCCCCCCCACTCCCCAGTTTAGCCTTTTTTGACAAACAGTTTGTTTGGTTGCTAAGATATATTGCAGAAGCAAATCAAGAAATCAAGTGGCATATAAATGTTGCCCGGAATTATAAAAAATCAAAATAAACTCAAGAGTTAACAACAAGTGCATTACATCATACTATCATTTAAGCATATGAATGAAATGAATCTGTCCGTGTGATCATTAAATCTGAGAAATAATATATAAACAAGAGAATATTACGCCGAATTTATTATTCTGGATTCTGGGGAATATATTTAGAAAGCTGGATTTTAGTTTAGCTACAGGCAGCGTAGGATAAAAATCATGTCACTTGCAGAAAACAATTGTGTTTAAAAATGTATGTGCTACAAAAAAAAAAAAAAATACTGTCATTGGCAGTTATAGCTTGTTGTTTGTTAGGGTTTGACTTTCAGCAGAGAACTTGTATCTGAATGTCCCAGTAAAAAGATCAAACTCTCTAAAAAAAATTATTTTATTATTATGAATTAGTATAAAACAAGTGTCAAATTAAAGTTTTTAAGTGAAAAGATCATGATTTAGACATCTTACAGACTATACTTCATGTATGTAGTCTTGTGTGAAACTTCTCCTGCACTCTAACAGTAAGCCAAAGAGCAGCTGCTCACTAGCCAAGTGGTAATAGGCGAGGTAGTTGTGAGTAGGTATAATAGTGGTTGAGAAATAGAAGTTTAGGAACATTTGGCGTAGATACAAAGAATATGATAGTGAAGTTATAAAATTTCAGAACATACATATGTACACTTTATTTCTACAAAATTCTATGCATATCATAAACAGAAATTATCAAGGTTTAGGGAATAAAGCAAAACACACAATTTTGAAAATATTTTTCATATTTTCCATTGTTATGAACAAAGTATAAAATAAATGTCAGAATAAGGTTCGAAAGGTGAAAGCAATATAATTAGGATATTTTATGGCCAAATTTCATGCATGTAGGTGTAATAGTACTTGAGATATGGAGGTTTGAGAAAATATGCAATTTTCAGTTTTCCCTCATTTCTATAATTCTTTTCATTATGGCCATAAAATCCCCAAAAGACTATTTTAGGCACATTATGACAAAGTTTCGAACATGTAGGTACAGTAGTGTCAGACTTCTGCACACCGGAAACGAAAATGCGTGAAACATAGCTGAGGCATGTCAATGAGACTCAAAAGGCACAACTAGGTCAAAAAGACTAATTAGATACCAAATTATATCAGTGTATACAATAGCATTGGAGTTCTGGTCCGGAAACGAAAGAGTGACGCCCGACCACCCGCCCGTCTGCTCGCATTTCCACACCCATCTTACGGACAATTTTTAACCGAAGTTTGTTTGTTTCTGTTTGGAAGTTTATTTAACAGAAGACGCATATATGCTTATCGAGCTGGTAAAAAATAAGATAGAAAATTTACAACAATACATTATGATATTGAGATAATAATTACATGTGTATAAAAATGATATTGAAATTATAATAAAACAGAGTTGATAATTTGGAATGATATCTGGATATTTTTAATATTATTGATTGTTGATAATTTGTCATAGTATATAAGATGATTCTTTATCATTCTACATGTAAATAAAAGTCTCTTCAATGGCTACCTTTTCTGTGTGTAAGGTCAGTAGTCGCTTGGTATTTATTGGAATTGCAACTGCAAATTAGGCAAATTAGGCAATGAAACAAATTGGGCGTAAACTTAAGCATTGTTCAAGCTATTAACTTATTCATGTCAGTTCCAGTGAAAGCCAAATCAATTTTTCTTATCATGCGGCAGTTCGTCGATAGTCATAAATACGGAAGCCATTTTAGGACATGACAAAAGTTAAATTGTATAAACGAAATACTGAATTGAAAAAACGAAATACTAAATTGTAAAAATGAAATACTAAATTTAAAAAACGAAATATTAAATTGGAAAACGAAATACTAAAATTGGAAAAAAATGAAATCCTGAATTGAAAAAAAGAAATTAGTAAATTGCAAAAACGAAATACTGATATAAAAAACGAAATATTAAATTGGAAAAACGAAATACTCAATTGAAAAAAAGAAATACTAAATTGTAAAAACGAAATACTACAATTGGAAAAACGAAATACTAAATTGAAAAAACAAATTAGTAAATTGCAAAAACGAAATACTAAATTGAAAAAACTAAATAGTAAATTATAACAACGAATTAGTAAATTGTAAAAACGAATTAGTAAATTGTAAAAACAAATTAGTAAATTGTAAACACGAAATACTAGATTGAAAAAACGAATTAGTAAATTGTAAAAATGAATTAGTAAATTGTAAAAACTAATTAGTAAATTGAACAAACAATATAATAATTGCAGAAACAAACAACACACTAAATCATATAAACAATTTAGTAAATTGTACATAATCAATTTTGTAAACAATTTAGTATATTGTACAATCAATTTATTAAATCAAATTCAGTTTATTTGAATCTTTATTAGTTCAGCCTGCAATTATAGGCCAAACGTGGATGATATCAGGAAGGAGGACTTTAAAATAACCTTTCCCTTCCCCTTTAATCTAGGAGGGACCCAAGATAGATAGATAGATAGATATATAGATAGATAGATAGATATGGGAAATGCAGCCCTCCAAGGCAAGTTCTTGCCACTATCGAGGGTTGATTGGTGAGATGAGAGGGAGGACGAGTCCACCCATGTTACACATTTACCCCATGGGTGGGGTCTTTTACTTGTCTCAGCATATAGACACTGACTGGTTATAATTTATCAGAGCCAAATAGATTCCAAAATGGCTCAAATAAAAGGGGAGGGATGGGAAGGGAAGACTAGGGTCTGAAAGAGAAAGCTGGGTATATGGAAAGGGGTCATTAGGATGTCACATTGTGAAACAAAGTCATTCCCGTTTTTACCGACACATACTTTGAGTGCCGTTGTCATAGGTTACATTGTACCTAAAATAACTTAGATAATTGGATAGAGGAGTCTGTACATTAAGTATTTAAATTTAATTTAGTGTTCCGTTTATACAATTTAGTATTCTGTTTATACAATTTAGTATTTCGTATATGCAATATAGTATTTCGTTTATACAATTTACTATATCGTTTATACAATTTAATTGTTTTTTCTCATGTCCTAAATGGCTTCCGTACATGTATGTAAAAGGTACAGGAGTAGATCATATAAGTTCAGTCGATTCAGAGGGGGTAACTCAGGGATGTACTCAATGGAGGGGGGGTGTTGGAGGATTTTAGAGCAGAACACCCCTCACCCTCCCCCCTCCGCACCTGGATCTAATTTTTTTGATACACAGCATCATTTTTAGCTTAACTCTAATTTGACATTGCAACACAATGGATGGATCCCCAGATAACATGTCACATCAAATATATAGAAATATAATCTTTCTATTGTGAAAGTCCACCAGTTGATCTCTTTCTTAATATAATATTTCCTGATCTTCATCTCATTCATCTCACCCTCATAATTTTCATGTAACTGGTGTACCTTTAAATTGAGTTCACTGTTTGTTATTTTGATATTGTAATTTCTGCTGATTGTCAAGTGGCATGATGCTATGATGTCATAAAAAGGAATTATCTTAAAATATAGCTGACTGAAGCTCTGTATGCCCGAAAGACATCTATATGCATTATTTGATAGTAGTACTACAGTATAGACATATTTTTTGCTCATTCATTGTAAAATGTTCACAACGTGGATGCTCACCTGAAACCCAAATATTTCCATTTTCACATGTAATTTACTAATTGTTTTTTCAATTTAGTATTTCGTTTTTGCAATTTACTAATTTGTTTTTTCAATTTAGTATTTCGTTTTTCCAATTTTAGTATTTCGTTTTTCCAATTTAATATTTCGTTTTTTCAATTTAGTATTTCGTTTTTACAATTTAGTATTTCGTTTTTTCAATTCAGTATTTAGTATATACAATTTAACCTTTTATTTGTCATGTCCTAAAATGGCTTCCGTATTCATGACAATCGACGAACTGCCGCATGGTAACAACAATTTTTTTCGCTTTCACTGGAACTGACATGAATAAGTTAATAGCTTGAACAATGCTTAAGTTTACGCCTAATTTGTTTCATTGCCTAATTTGCAATTATAATATATGCCAAGAGACTACCTGACTGTACAAATAATATTAAAAATTCAGTATTGGTCATATAAAACGTTTGTGTTCATGGTAAATCCATACCGTTTGTAGTGATTAACTGCTGACATTTATACAACAATAATAATATTATACAAAACGACCTAGCTTTGCAGGAAGAATTTGGCACTCACCTATTCTGCGCCACATGTTGTCAATGAAAAATGTAAACTCTGTAGGGCCTATATCTAAAAATGTGGTTGGTTATATTGCCAAAACCTATTTGACGCAATTTACACTATGTAATACATAGGTTTAATGGCTATACATAGTATGTATAGTCATAATATTATATATCCTGCAAAATTAACAGCAGCAAAGTGATCTAGGGGTGAATGCCCTGGTAAACTCTGCTGAAGGTCACGGGTGTCAAACTGACCTAAACACTTTCCATGAGCTATATATCTCAGCTGAATGTTGGTTAAGGCGTTAAATTGGTTGTGCCTTGTACTCGGTGTCTGTGCTGTGGTAAGGAAAAAGCCCCACCCATGGTATGGCATCGGAAGCTCAGCTCTAAAAAAGGTTCACTTCATACTTTTCCAAACAGAACACAATCAGTAGTGATTAATGAGCCCCTTAAACTACTAAGCATATGATGTGCCACAAGGCTTCAACTATGTCCAATATTTTTAAAACTTAAATGCCTAATTGCTAAATTGAACAACATTGCAGTCAGGCATGACCCAGATAGCATTCCACAACCTCGGCACGATGTTGATAAGATGTTGTACCGACAGTGGCCAACATAGAAACAATGCTAGGCCGATTTGGAATGCTATCAGGGGACATCTCAGGTGAAAAATATGCAAGACGATTAACAAATAATCGTATTATTTAAGCGAGACACTCTTCTCAACTGAAGTGATTTGTTTACAAAAATTTAAGAATGTGTTGAGGACATCAGGAAATTATTGTTGGACAGATGAAAAGTTGTGGAACAACAGTGCAGGCAAAGACCGGTTCCTCTGCCAAGTATCCTTCTCAACAGATATTTCTTTTTTATTTAGACAGCCAATAAGTCGATGACAATAATAAACTGCCGTCTGGTAACACATTTAGGGCTTATTCGTACCTCGTCTCTGAAATAAACAGCCTGAAGACATCTCAACTAAGCTTCTTTAATCCAAGCAGCAGTAATAAAAATCATTTCTGAAGCATATTTTATTTATCATTTCTTAGTATAAAGTTTATTTAAAAGTTTATACAAAATCTTTCGAATATTTTTTGTACTGGTAATATCTATTTGAAACAATAAAAGATAATTTTTTTTTGCGCAAGTAATATTATCTCGTCCTCTTAAGGGCTCTGTAGAACTATGGCCAGTCAATCTAGTAAGTGTTTTTTTTAACAAATTTCCCTTTCAGAAAAAAATATTATTTAGCAGTGTGATGTACGTCACAGTTCGTCTGAAGTTATTATGCAAACATGATTATTTCGAATATCTTCTGAGTGGATTGTCCGATCTTTCAATAATCAGACATATCGACCACCTGAAAGAGTGATTTTATTTTATTTTTTTAGGTTGACAAAAGAAAATGACTTGAACATGGTTTCACAATTTTCTAATTTCATCAGACAGCCATTTTTCACATTTTGTTTGTAAAATTCCTTAGGAGGCTGAAACTTTCAATGTGGTTGATATGTCTGATTTTTTAACATTCAAAATAATGATATTTGCATAATAACTGCGGCCAGTCAGACTCCCCCATGTCATGAGCGTTTTTGTAAATCGTCACTCATTGAATCAAATAGAAATATTGGTTCATTTGGCGACAGTAATCCTTCATTGAAAAATCTTGTGGCTCTGGCCAGAATAATTGTGTGCACTAAATGCAATAATTTTGGACTCGCTGAAAGTTATGTGGGGATTCAATCAAAATACAGTTAATAAACATGTCTAAAGATAGTAAGCTTAAGTAAGTCATATTCGTATTAGACCAGGACTAAGTGGTTCATCAAAGCACTTTTTTGATTACATTATTCCTGATGCTATAATTGTTACTTCAAAATATAATTAAAAAAACACTTTTCAAACTGTGATATAACATACTAATAGTAAACTTTTAAACATACAACATGTCAGTTTTGTGCCATTAAACCTGAAGATACAAACATTTTATCCTAAAATGCAACCTTTCCCATATAAGTAGAGTGAGATTATTATCATCCCTGGAATTACTTTCATTTAAAATTTACAACAACTCGAATGAAACTGATCTTGGCAAGGGCCTGCTTAAAGGTTTTAGTTATGTTAAGTAATTAAGAATATGATTTACACTTCAGCCATTTTTGTATTAGGGGAGTTGGTCGCTTATGGAGTGACTTTTAAACAAGAAAAACTTTTAAACATACAACATATACTTGTCTGACTGATATTCACAATGAACTATGAGAAGAAGTTTGCGTTTGGCTGTGAATTTAGATGACAAAACTCGCAGAAAATTACCAAGTATGTTGAACCTTCAAGTGGGAGAAGAGCCCTTTGTCAAAAATTACTCCAACAAAGGGGTAAACGTCTGCCCTTATTTAGTAAAAGTAGTCTACTTTGTTGGAAAGTTAAATCTTGTAAGTTCCACATTGGCCAGCACTGCTGCAGGTCCAGGGTTCAATTCCCAGCCCAGGCACTCTTCATGGGCTACATCCCAGCTGGATGTTGATCACATGAGATGGCTTGACTTGAACAAAATATTACCAACTTTTGCTGCTACCCTGCAAACACAAGCATATTGTGACAATCTTGTCACAACATTGTATAATATTGTCACAATATTGTAGATCATATTGTCGCATATTGTGGACCCTAGAAAAGTGTGTGGCAACGTTTCTGATAATATTCCCAAAAATATTATGAATATATTGTTAGAACAATCAGATTATTTTTTTAAGTAATCCTCCCAATATAATATTGTGAGAATATTTTCACAGCATTGACATGTTTAACTTACATTTTGAGAGTATTGCAGATCATATTGTCACCACATTAAATTTCCTCCACTAAAAACATTATTGCACATGTTTCCCTGAAACATGGCCAGAAGATACTCATGATATTGATATTATTTTATTGAACAAATACTGTGACTACTTGCAGAACGTATTGTCACAAGATTGAAGTGTTGACCCTGAACTCTATGAAGCAATATTTTCTAAATATTAAGAAAAAAGATTTTTACAATATTTTATCACATGATTTAGGTTTAATATATAAAATATAACAGCAACATGTCTGGAATAAGGAGAGAAAATCTTTATTTTCAAATGATCATTCGATCAGTATCTGGCAGTTATCAACTTCAACAAAATTGGAATTATTTCTTTTTATACTAAATATATAAATGGCAATAGAGGGTGAGCATTCACAGTGATGTATCTCTCCATGTCTTGTTATCAGTCAGGCTCATGATTAGGTCCACATCTACATCAGCATACACCTTTGAAAATTATAATTAAAAAATAACTGTTATAAATTGAAACTCAGCATAAGCTATATATTATTTTACATATACCTGACAACCGTGACTGTATTGCCATCCATTTATGATGTTGAAAATTCTTTAGGGGCTGACTGGGCGAACAAAAATCACATTTCAAAGGGAAATAATTTTCATATGTTTTCAATGACTTATCACTGAAATTGCAACAAAAAATAATAAAAGTACCAACCTATTTCGCAGTTGTTTCTGGATTTTGTTGCTGAGACTTAAAAACTCTCCACATCAAAATGGCTACCAGATGGATATATTCCCCAGATGGCGCGTTTTAATTTAAATTAATATTTTCATAATGTGAATAAAAAAACACTGCAGCAATGTTTTTAATGATATTTTTAAAACCATTGCACAGACATCATTATAACATACATATTATCTTTTACCTAATGTTGTGAAAATATTATTTGAGCATAATGTAATATGAAAGTGTGGACCCTAGAAATGCTTGCGGCAATATTGTAAATCATATTATCAAGAAACATTGTCAAAATAGTTTAGCCATGTAAATTATATTATACAATGTTGTCTCAACATTTACACAATCTGTTTTGGAACCTTTTTTGTCAAATATGGTCCCAATGAGTGAGTGCTAATATTATTCAAAAGTTGTTGCGTTTGCAGGGTAAATGCTGCTGATGGGTCTAACTCTGATGTCGGCCACAACTTCGACGTCGGGAACCGTACTCAATGTCTATGCTGAGGCAAGTAAAGACCCCACCATGGGATAGATATCCATCATGGTGGGTATTCCAAGCCTTATCATCGCATCATTACTTTTATGTCTGACTCTGGCAACTGGTCATATAAGCATTTTAAGCTTCAGATCAGTAGTGTTAAGACACAGACATCCATTAAATCAAAAAATATTCATGTATTTATAACTTACCTTTAGGAAGAGTCAGCGATCCATTTACTTCTCTTAGGAAAATAGCATTTTGAAGAAGTAGCAATAATACCAACAAATTTCGTCCTTCCATGGCCGCAACTTTTATATTATGAATGTTTTTGCATAACTGCTATACGGTATATCTAAATCTGTAAGTTATGCTTTTTTTTAAAGTAGCAACACAGTTATGTTATTAATATATAGGGTATTTTTCGCATCTCATAAACCAGTCAAACAGGACCTTTCTGCAAAGGTACTGAAGTTCAACTGGTGGTATTCTGTACTTTTACGAAGTAATATTGCAGTGCTTATCAATTCCATTGATTTAGGGGATACCATAAAATGTCATACGTAGGAGAGAGCAGGGCACCCTGACCCATTGGAGCTGCAGACTAGTTGATTACTAGTCTTTTAAAAGGTAACATTTTTGTGGCCCAAGTAGCAAAAAATTTGGTCACTGATAATTTTTCAAGTTTTGTATCTGGAAAATGTGTTAATTTTAAATTTGCACCTATCATCACTACAAAGTAATAAAACAATTAATATATTATTGTTTTTCGTAAAGGCTTCATTGCTTGTAAAATCCAGTCACAAATTTGTCAGTGTGAATTAGGCAATGTATGCCATATATTGACATTAAATATTCAGATAAGTTGAGATGCACCTGCGTCATACCACATGTGTCTTTATATCAAATTTAAATGTGGGGCACCTTGAGCTAACTTATGCAGGGCATCTTGAGCCTGAGCTTAATATCTGGTTAGAAACCTTCTGATCATATCGTATTAAAGTTTTAATATAAATACAACATGCCAAATGCAGGCATGCTTGTTTATTTCAGCTTGACAATATTAAGAATTAAGTAGTGTATTTTATCAATATTTCTGTTAGTCTTATCCAGGTACCCCCAGCTCGGAGCAACATGAGCCACTAACCACTTTTTTTTTGAAGGACAGTAGTTTTGTTACCTACAAATAGCATGTGTAATTGAAACAATTGAAGTAAGATATTTGACATGTTCATGCTCCAAAGTGGAAAAAGTGAAAAGTGGCTCTTGGTGCCCCACTTTCCCCTATTTAAGAGTCATACATCAGCCATAAATGCAAAGGAAAATTCATTAATGACGTTTACTAGGTTTAGTAGGTGCATCACCCAATAAATATTGAATTATTTATGACAACTTAGGGAATGTTGGTGTAACTCCCTTCCATGTCAAAAGAAAATAAAATGTTTTGTGTTCTTCAAACTTTGTGGGCAATAAATTACAGCAATGAGTTTTGTCTGACAAACTAATTAATTTTATTGATTTATTTTCGGTTTTGATTTTTGATTTTGATTTCCAAGGACTGTGATAAATGTTTCATATTCATATTTTGGGACTGGCACTGTGCCACAAACTACCTCTTCTTCGCAAATGTCAATTTGTTTTAATTAATTAATTTTTTTATGATCACTTGTCATTAGCCAAATGGCTTCTGTGTACTAATAGGTAATTAGTCCCCATGTAAATGTCAATCAACTCTTATATCTGCATCAATATACACACACAAAAACATTACCATCAATTTGAAAAACTATGTAACTGTTTTGCCAAAAATGACTGACAATTTACTTGAAATTAATTGTTATCATAAGAAGGCATTGTTTCCTACTTCATTGTCAGGGATCAAGTAACTGCACTGAGATCAGGTAGTTGCAGTTACCCATGCAGTTTTGACTGGCCCACTGGCCCAGGGAACTGTGAGGGGGCTGTGAGGGAGCTGGGGCCAGAGAGCTAACTTCATATTTTCAAGGAACTGGGATGGAGCTTGGAGGGAGCTGGGTGGGAGGGAGCTGGGTGGGTGGGAGCTGGGAGGGAGTTTGGAGGGAGCTGCGAGGGAGCCAGATATGGTTATGCAACTTATAATAATTTATTTTGTTTACCGTAAAATCCATGAAATATGCTCTAAAACTGTTTATAATAAATAATTAAAATAATAACATGATAAAAGTTATGCAATAATTAAAATATGTAAATTTACGTAAAATGTTGTTTGAAAAGGTTATTCTTTAACTTTCTTTAAAAAATGTCTACAGTGCAACTTTTCCTGAGATCAACTGGGAGGGAGTTCCATAACCTTGGTCCTGCACGAAAAGATTTTTCATTTATATAGGAACTCTGAGAAAAAGGCATTTTTAAAAGTTCACTGTCGGATGATCTCAAATTACGAGCTAGTTTATAATCTTCGAGCAGGTCAGTAATATATGTTGGACACATGTCATTCTTTGCCTTATATATAATAAATAGCACCTTGAATTTTATGTGTTGATACACAGGGAGCCAATGAAGATCATAGAGAACAGGAGTTACAGGGTGCGGCATAAAAACTTGCATCGGCAGCTATACTGCTACCTCTTTTGTTATAGCCTCAATTGACAGTGATCGCATGCAGCTGCAATCATACACACGCAAGTAATAATAGTCCTAAATTATCTTTATCAATTTATTTTCTTGTTTCATCAGGAATTATAGATAATATGGATCTAAATATAGCTCATGCACATTTATCACACCTTTGGGTGATTTTCATTTCGGCTTTTGCAATACAAGCATTAGATTATGTCACTGATCATACAGATGTGTTACAGACACCTTTCTTGACCTTTGCCACCAAAAATAGGGCAAATAGATTCATTTTTAATAGGAAGGTACAGCATTTACCCATTTGAGGCGGAAAGTGTCATTTTGGATTTTGGTAAATTTTCTGTTTTTTCTGTTTAATTAACTGGCCAATCCTCCCGAAAATCATGTGATTATTTCCGGATAAGTTGTAGATTCAAAAAGTCCCTCTGGAATGCCATTGTATTTCTCTATTTTAATTTCATGACCTTGCTGAATCAAAACTGGAACCAACCTTCTTATCATCTAATACCATGATATATATATATGTACATATAAAAAACATTGAAGGAGGATTCTGTGCAAATATTATATTTTCTGTGGCTTCAGAGGTGTAGTAACTAGGAAATCTCTATTTGTAAACTTTATGCAACTAGAGATACCATGCAAGCAGACAGAAATTCAACTTCTGTGATGTGTGTCACTCAGAACAAGCCCTTCAGCATGAACCCTCTCAATATCTCAGATACTGATATTATAAGATCAAAAATATCAAAATGACTAATTGCTTTTACCCCTGACTAAATGTGGCAAACTTTAAAAGACTTCATAAGTTTTGAGTAACCTAGAGCTATCCCGAAAGAGGAGATGCCTGGTGCAAGTTTTTAGGCCGCACCCTGTATGTGATCGTTTCTCTCTGCCGCCTGTTAACAGTCGAGCTGAAGAATTTTGGACACTTTTGGAGTCTGTCAATAATAAACTTCGGTGCACCTAAGTACAATGAATTGCAGTAATCAAACTTTGATGAAATTAAAGCATGAATGAGTGTCTCTAAGCATCCAGGACTAAGATATTTTTTAATCCTAGCTAGGTTTCTGATGTTGAAGAAAGCATTACGACATTGATTTTGGACACGGTTAAGTAAAGTCATCTCTTCATCTAGCATAACACTCAAGCTCTTCACGCTTGCTTTTGGCACAAGGACTTGATCACCAACTGAGATGTTCATTTTCTACAACTCAGAGACTATTCTACAATTTCCTATAAACATCGCTTCTGTTTTGTCATCATTCATCTTTAAATCATGGCTCATCATCCAGTCACTAGCAGTGTGTACACATTTCTCCATAGTTTGGGAGGCATCAAGTTTATCTTCTGCGAATGCAAGATATATCTGAGTCATCAGCATAAAAACTTCACCTATTCCTGGCTGTAGCTATAAATAGCTAAGGTCCGCCGCTTCCGTCCACTCCTAGCTAAAAAACGGCTAACACCAAACACCGCTGGTAAATGTAGGAATTTATTTATTCTGCATTCAAGCTTACATAATCTTATTAATTTTATCATAAATACATAAACAATATTATTTGATAGTATTATTATGTTACAATATAAAGAGTGAATTACATCTTTCTATTAATTTTATTTGAGAAACATCATATTGTTTATATAAGTATATATATATTACATTGCAGTATAGATTATACTTTTTTTTCCCTACCTTGAGTTATATTAGATAAAGAACAAGTGGCAAACTTCTTTTCACTGATTCATATGTTTTGGTAAGCCCTTGTTAGCCATGACAGTCTTAAGTCACAGCATATTCTAGTCTGGTGCTCACTGTATGACTGATAGAATTACATTGGCTCTCTCTGCCCTGAGATTGCACAGTCTTGATGCCAAATATTTGTTTATATGTCTTTCGAAATGCTTCATTTCTACTTGTGTAAATAAAGACATTCATGATAGAATTGCAGAATACGATGTTCATGAAGGTACAGTTTATGATTATGCCCAAACGTGTTGTATATAGCCAAGGTGTTGCTGCCACATTAAAAAGGGCATTAGGCAGGAAACATATGATAAAAGTTCCTACAACAGTCCCAGCAATAATCGTTGACTTGCGACCTTGCTCTATCGCAGATCTGAAAAGAAAAGTTTCATTGGAATGTAGTACATGTAGCTCATTATAGCTGCATGACAAAAATACCATTTTGGTACACTTAACTAACCATGACCTCATTACATATAATATATGTAGCTTAACAATTCAATGACAAAAACTAGATAATATTGTGCCCCAATAAAGCAAATGTAGCTAACGTTGACTGAACCAACATTAGGTCAATAGCGTGTTTCTCTTGCATGATATTGACTGATACTGACTAACTCGTTCTTGGCTTTCATTGTAGAAACTGTCTAAATAGCCAGTCAAAAAGATATCTTTATACCTGGGTTGGCACTTGGCACTTTATATTTGTACCATTATACCATTATCTCAACTGAGATTTTCTCAGACGCTTAAGTCAGAAAACACCAACTACTAATATATCATTTTGAATAAGAGGAGGTATTAACATTGTGCATGATTGTACTACTAATCATGTAAAAGTACACATTATCCCAGATAGCATTCTAAATTGGCATAACTTCAGCCCAACTTCTGCGATGTTAGGCTGATGTTGTTTCAGTGGTGGCTGATATAGAAAAAATGCTGGCCCATTTGGAATGCCATCTGGGTACAACAGTGTAAAGAATTTATTCACAAATAGACTCTTAAAAAAAGCTGAGAACTTCTTAATCCAATTATTTAAAGTATATCATGAACATAATTCTTCATTTTATTTTACAAAATGTACAAATCCAAAGCAAATATCCAAACATTTTACCTCAGCTGAGTATTAGCAGTCCGCCTTTTCATTGTAACGAAAATACTAAGATAGAGTAGACCTGATGCTAGAATTGCTGCTAAGGAGTGGAACTGCTTCAGATAGATGTTCAAACCCAATGGAATTATAGAATTAATCATTATAGGTTTTCTGCAAAGAGAAAATATCTGTATCAACAATGACAATATATCTTGTTTCACTGGTGACAATGAAGAGTTTTTCTTTTTCTTTTTTAGTTTTTTACTCTCACAGAGAGTGTTATAGAGATATTTTAGGCTTTTATAATTTAAGGAATTAAATGTTTCACTGAAAACAAGAAAATTCAGGCCCATACTCAGCCAGTAACTAAGATAGCATTGCAAATCAGGACAACATTGGCACACGGCGATGTTGTGATACATTACCAGCTCAATTTGGATTGCTATCTAGGAAGCGCTAAGGCTTAGCTAACATTGACATTTTTCTGCTGGCAAAGGTCGCAGTGGAGCTTGCACACTGCCAATTTACCTCCGATGGCTTAATTTTGTGTGTTTATTCAAATACTGTCTGATTGGATGTAACAAATGACAGCACCATCATATTTGGAATATGCTGTGATAGTGTTATGGTGTGAGCTGATGTCTGATTGGTCCATAGACTCATATTTTCCACCAGAGGACAGCAGCAACTCACCACATTGGCTTATAAACTGCCTATACCTATTGCCAGTCTCATCTCCAGGTCGCAGTAGTTTAAAACCACATTAAATATCAACATGACGAGTCAAGATGTCCCTTTAATTCCTTAAGTGACAGAAAGTCCACCTTGACCTGTGAAGATGCTGGCAAAGGACCAACAATTGGCTGATGTGGCGTGTTAATTGGGATAGTCAAATGGAGTAGTATAGTGTGCACTTATTAGTCAAGTGACCTTTGCGCCTTTGATGTTCATTGATGTTCTTTGATGCTACGAAAAGGTCACAGAGGTCACGAAGGGTCACAAGGATTATAAGATTAATACGATTAATCGATTTAATTATCAAGGATGAATCATTAATCGTTCAATAAAGGAATGACACGGGGTCAATCTAATGACCTGCAGGTCATGAGTCATACAGGACAACCGAATACGCGTCATAATTCTAATATAATTTATTTAATTGCAAGGTGATTTTAATCATAATTAGTTAATATTGTTTACGCTGTTTTAATTTTGATCACTTAAAAAATTATCGCTGCAAACGAGTTCGGGTTATCCGGTCAGATAGTTATTACGCTTCTTCGATGTATTATGATAATATTAACCAGAAGCGTTTGTAATCCTGTTAGTTCTCGGTTAGCTGGAGGAGCGTATCTCATTAAGCGTAACAGGCTCCACCCCCGCACCCCCACCCCCAACCCCTGTTTATTTTATTTGCCTAAATAAGCGCTATTCTTACAAAGCTAGAATGTCATGATCATGCGGAGCTTAAACATCAGGAACATCTCTGCGTTTTACCACGATGTTGCCTAGAAAAAGACCTAATTTAGACGAAGGAGTTGTTAGACCTTACACCGTTAAGAAGGTTAACGAGGCCAGGGTGGTAAAATATGGCATTGAAGAAATTCACATTTAAAGCCAAGTTTAACAACGATATCAAGTTGAGCAAAATAGCCGATTTCAAAGATGACTTACACAACATGTTCGAAGAAATATTGGATCAGGCAACGCAGAACCACGAGGATGGCGATAAATCAAGACTAACGATCGAACATAGAAGTCTGGATAAACCTATTACCATCCATCTTCAACCGAAGAAGAATATTACACCCGAAGTTATAATGACAAGGTGAGTCGTGTAATTATATATAGCTCAGCATTATTTACGCGTATTTTGCACTCGTTATACAATCCGAAATTCGAAATATTGTTTAATTACAGATTCGAAACGGTGTTAAATTCAAAACAGGACATAGATACCGATCAGACTTTTGAAGTAAAAGTCGGAACTTTGAAAAAAGAAGACCGAGGAGGAGGCCGATGCTATATTACAAATACCTCAACGACATCGGACGATTGCAGCATATCGCGCAAGTCTTGCATGGTGCTTATACGATCTATGGAAAATGAAAGCATCTGCGCAGCCCGAGCGATCGTCACGTGTATAGCAAAACTTAGAGACATGCCTCTAGGCAAATATTACAATTTTATTTTTTAGCATTGTAATAGTGACAATCCGTGTTCTCAAAAATCGCAGGCCATAAATTTACAAAGCGAGATAGGTCTACCTCTTGACACACCTATTAGTTTGAGAGAACTTTATCTGTTCGAACAACAGCTCGATGTCCAAATCATTGTAGTGTCGGGAGACTTGTGCAATGAGGTCTGTTATACAGGGTATTTTGAAAGGCAGGAAAAAATATTTCTGTATTACAAAGACTCCCATTTTCACAGCATCACTAATATAGACACTCTTAAGCCCGGAAAAAAATTCTGTAGAGAGTGTCTGGATTGGCATAATTAAGGAAAGAGGCATTTCTGTAATGGGTCATGCGCAGATTGTCAGAGAAAAGGGTGCTGTTACTTCGACAAGCCCATTACCTGCAAGACCTGTAATATTACAAGAATGTAGACTGCTTCAGGGCCCATCAACAACCAGTAATGTACAAAAGAGGACCCTCAAAGGGGGAGCAAAAAAGTCAGTCTTTCTGTGACAAGTACCACAGATGTAAAGATTGCTGCACGATATTTAACAAATTAAAGAGAAATGTAGCGGATCATACGTGTGGCGATTATTGGTGTTCTCAATGCAAAAATTATGTCACGGGGGAGCATCTTTGTTACTTTAGAATCAAAAGTCCTAAATACACGACCGGTAAATTTCTGTATTACGATTTCGAAACATCTCAAGACACAGTTATCACGTGTCCTCAGGGTTTTCGAAATATTGTTAAGAAGGACTGTCAAGACTTATCCTGGCCAGCTCTGTCCTCGGTGTAGAAAGTGCGTTAATTGTTATAGGTTTTACTGAGGATTGCAAAGATTTTGTCCCAACTTTCTCGTATGTCAAACAGCGTTCTATCTGCACCAATTGCGGCGACCGATGTAAAAAATGCTCAAAAAAAAGGAACAGATGGAAATTATGTCGATATTTGCGACAATGGGGAATGCGGAAAACGCGAGAAGGTGTTCAAAGGTCTGGAAACTACAGAAGACTTCTGTCAGTGGCTGCTTACCCCTATACACAAGAATTACGTGTGCATAGCTCACAATGCAAAACCTTTTCGATGCGCATTTCATCTTAAATTACTGCTTAAACAATTCCATAGTCCCCAAAGTAATATATTCGGGGTCAAAAATTATGAAATTACATATCTCGCTAGGACTAAATATAAAATTTATCGACTGTCTCAATTTTTTACCTATGGCCCTGAAAAAATTACCAAGAGCTCTAGATCTGAAACAGGGTCTGAAACAGGGTCTGAAAAAGGGCGATTTTCCTCATTATTTTAACACGACCCGCAATTTTTTCTATGGCGGTAAGATGCCCGGAGTCGAATATTTCGGTAGAGAATTCATGTCCAGAGAAGACAGGGTAGAATTTATGGATTGGCATGGTGAAAATGCTGATAGATTTTTCGATTTTCAGAAGGAAATTCTGGAATATACCCAATCGGACGTTAGTATTCTGAGGGAGGCTTGCACCAAATTTCGAGACCTTATATTGAAATCTACGACTATTCCGGGGGCTAATTCCCCACCTATTGAGGTGCTCACTCATGTTACAGGCCGGGGGTCTAGGGGTAGCGATTACCCCTGGGTCGGCATTTAGCGCCACATACCATATAAGGTAATTGGGGTTCTAGAAACAGCTGAATACCCTTGTATTCATTGGATAATCAGCAGTGGTCATTACATCAGATTGACCAATGACCATTGGGGTAGATTTGAGGCTGTTGCTGAGGCATGTAAACAATGATGCTGTCACACCTGTTAATTCTCAGAGCTTAGCTGGTCATTTATTAACACCCATTTTTATAATTTTGAAATATTAACTGAGTAAAATACACACTTGTAGAACAGTTTTTAAATAATAATTTAAAAAAAAGGTATTGAAAGCTTTTGGCACAATAAATGCGCATGAAACTATATATCTATTATCCTACCTATCTATCTGTCTGTCTTTCTATCTGTCTATCTTCCTACCTATCTATCTATCTATCTATCTATCTATTTATCTATGTATCTGTCTATCAGTCGGTCTGTCTATCTATCTATCTATCTGTCTATCTATCGTTTTCCATGCTAATAGAACTAGCAATAACCAGTATATATAAATGAAATGCACTATCAAGAAAATTGTGTCATTCAAATTGCATCAAACTATTCAATTAGCACAATATGATTTGAACATTTGGCACTTGAGAATATTCAAAATATCTAATATCAGTAATTAACCAAAGATATTTTATTTCTGATATAATTAATGGTGTCAGTAATCAAACATAAGATACATGGTCATTTTCAAAGTGTTACATAATGCTACATCATATCAAAAGGAATGAACATGTGATTGTGGGTTCTATTGTCTCACTCCTAATTCCCCACTCTACCCCCCCCCCCCTAACTCTCTTGCTATTTTGCAAAGCAGCATTATACAATTGATGTCAGTGAATGAAACATCATATACACATGTATATACATTCATTTTTTACACAGTCATTTGACAGGAAATTACCAGGCTCTATTTCAAACTTGTTAAGTATGGCAATGTAAAATTACGGATTACAACACCTTGCTTTGCTTGGAATGATATGACACTGAAAGGATACATTCCAATGATACATTTTAAATGTCTGACACTTGAGGTAAGCTTTCTTTTTTGTATCTGATTCAATTATCCCTGGACACATCACTGATTCAAGCCATGTGGTTATTTGATGTTTGTAAACATCTTTTTAAAGAATACGTCGCAATGTTACTGAAAATCAAACAAGAGGCTTCCGGCTTTCCTGTTCACGTTAAAACGTCGATAGATCAGGAAAGATATATCGATTTTTATCAAAAAAACCAAGGCATACTGCTGGAAAGAGAAAACATTTGTAAAAATCCTGGACTCCACTTTGTTGCAAAGCTTTATTTAAATTCTTGCTGGGGAAAATTTTGTGAAAAACCGAACAAGATCAGGACTCTGCTTGTCAAGTCTAATCTGGAATTGGCAAGAATCCGTAACAACCCTTCCATCGAAGTCGTAGATTTCCATATAGTGAATGACAACATTATAGCTATTTGATCTCAAACGTAAAGACTCTTTCGAAGAGCACAATCTATTCACGTGCGAGACACTGGGGGCTCTCACAACATCATTTGCTCGCCTTCGTTTGTACGAAGCTCTGGAGAAAGTCGGGGATAGAATATTGTACATGGACACCGACAGCCTGATATATGTGGAATCCCCAGGAGACGTATCACTGCCCACAGGGGATCTTCTGGGCGATCTCACCAATGAACTGCCAGAGAATGCTTACATACAGACATTTGCGTCCTCGGGACCCAAGTCGTATGCTTACAAAACAAACACGGGTGTAAAAGTCCTCAAATTAAAAGGAATCAGTCTTAACCACAAAAATTCGGAAGCGATAGATTTCGAAGTAGTCTAAAACATGGTATTCGATGAAATTGGCAAGATAAGGACACCGCTCGCAGCGCAAATCGCACGCACGAAATACGAGCGCATAATTTACAAAAGGCCATTTTCGAAAGTGTACAGAAAAGTATTTGATAAGAGACGAATACTTCGGGGTACATTTAATACAGTACCGCTCGGCTATGATATATGTGTAGCTTAAGAGACACTACAAGCACTCGCTCGTAAAAATTTGTATAGTTATGTACGTGTGTATATATATATTATATATACATACGAATGTATAGATGTAAGTATACAGTATGACTCATATGGAATTGTCCATATTTTGCCGACATCACCCCAAAACACCCCGAAACACGGCGCAAGTCGGGGCGATACTGAAAGACATTCCTAACTAATTGGCTATAATTAATTTGCGGCTGGTGTCGGCTTGCAGTGGCTCGTTGCGGGTCCTTGCCCCTTGTCACGGATATCAGAGGGGTGGGCAGCCGTGGATGGTGGTCAGCAGCATTTTGCTCTTATCAGCAACATGTGTTTCTTATCAGTCCCAGATTCCAGTTTATAATTCCCCTTGTCTTTACAAACAGGAAATTTCAATAACCCCTTAGTGTCACCCCTCCCCCCCCCTCCCTCCACTACCATGGCCTTGTATTGGGGGGTCATAGTTGATTGCCCCAGGCCAGATCAAAGAAGATGCTTAATTGGTTACTCTGAGCCACCATAGTTATTTTCCAATTTTCTAACTATACACCAATGACTCACTGTTTTTTGGGTTGCTGTAATTTTCTAGATCATGAGCATATAAATTTTATTGCATAGTGTTGAGTAGAACTAGAGATATGAAAAATGACAATGCAACTAAAAACATATTGAATTTAAATAGTGCTCAATTATATTGTGTCCATCTGTATTAATTGCTGTCTCATAGCCAGTATCAAATAACTATATATACTAATGACCTTTTTTCAAATAATTGGGAATTAAATCTTTCATGCCACCATTGTTGCAGATCCCTTGAAGAAAATAACAGTCAAAAATGTCCTATTTTATTCAAGCAGATAGTCTCAACTTTAGTAAGAAAAAGGTGGAAAGCAGAAAATGCAATTTTAATTTATCTATGATGTATATTGCTGTATTCTCATTTGACAGAAGATTCTACTTATCAAAAACACATTTCATTGCATTCCATTAATCCAAAATAGTCCTTAAAACTTAGCTTGACATTCCTTAGCTAGCGCAGATTATTGAATAAGGGCTTAGGTGTAGGCAATATTATGGTTGACTGACTGACTGATTGACTGACTGACTGCTGTATTAATAATGCTAGCACAGATTATTAAATAAGGGCTCTGGTGCAGTTACTGACTGACTGACTGACTGACTGACTGATTGGCTGACAGACAGACTGACTGACTGACTGACTGCTGTATCAATAATGCTAGCACAGATTATTAAATAAGGGCTCTGGTGCAGTTACTGACTGACTGACTGACTGACTGACTGATTGGCTGACGGACTGACTGACTGACTGACTGACTGCTGTATTAATAATGCTAGCACAGATTATTAAATAAGGGCTCTGGTGCAGTTACTGACTGACTGACTGACTGACTGACTGATTGGCTGACGGACTGACTGACTGACTGACTGACTGCTGTATCAATAATGCTAGCACAGATTATTAAATAAGGGCTCTGGTGCAGTTACTGACTGACTGACTGACTGACTGACTGACTGACTGACTGACTGACTGACTGACTGACTGACTGACTAACTGATTGACTGACTGACTGACAACCTGCTGTATCAATAATGCTAGCACTGATTATTAAACAATCTTTGACAATCAATGACTGACTGACTGATTGATGAATAACTGATGACTGACTGATGAATGACTGATGACTGACTGACAACTGACTGACTGACTGACATTTTTTAGATAAGGGCTTTGGTGCAGTCAATACTATGGAGCTAGTAGGTCATGATGGTAGAGGGTGGGCCAGTTCAGGGTAGGGCATGGGGTGACCTGATTAGGGCAAACTATTTCTAGGTCATTTTGCACTCAACAGTTGTTTTGTCAGGACCGACCTCAGGTTTCCTTGTAAACATAACAAGTACTCATGGATTTACCATTAGGTGGATGCCATGGGGAATATAGAAATAAGCCATATTGTGTCACTGAATCTCAAGTGAAGAGCCCAAGTGAGTGGAGAATCAGATAAAAAACCTTTTTTTTGTCTAAAATAATATAGTGTGTGAAAGGTCACAGCTTATTCAACTATAGTTCACTTGAGAATTAATGTAGTTTTCTTGCCTGTTTTTGTGATTGATAGATTGTATGCAGGAAACAGGTGTCAATTGTTTGTCAAATGCTGTTTATGACAAACCATGGTCTATTACTCCTGTCTATCTATGATCTCTGACTTTGCGGTTGCCATAGCAACGATTTTTCACACCTCTGTGATACAATAAATAGTTATGATGAAGTTTTTGCTATTTATCTAGTAATCTATCTATCTATCTATCTAGTAATCTATCTATATATCTATGTCTATCTATCTATCTATCTATCTATCTATCTATATATCTATCTATACCTTTTTGTCCATCTAATACAAAAATTCAAAGTAGCCTTCATAAATAACAATGCTGACAGGTCCGAAATTGTGGTCTTAATTGTGAGGAGAACTTATTAGTGGTTTTAATGTATCTGTCTGTTCAGTAGTCTTGATTGACCAGTGGATAATTGGGACTATTGTGACAGGTGTTTATAGAGAGGTGGTCTTGATAGTGGTTTTATTGGTGAGATTGTATTTATATTGTGATTGTTAAAGATAACATAACTTTATTGATCGCACAAACATAGCATGAAAGTTTAAATATTTATTTCTAAATAATACAAACACATTTATCACTTCATATAATCTTTGCTTAAACTCAGGTTCATCTAGGATGTAATGAACTGCAGTTAAATGTATTTAAATTTATTGATAATATAGCTATCTAAGGATATACTAATCACATTGCAATGAAATTTACATGGTCTTAATCCAGAAGATGAGAGCTATCCAATACAAATAGTGTCACTTCAATCAAAAGAAGATGGAAAAAATGTATTTGTGTGACTCAAGACTAGTAGAAACAGCATCCTTTGATCTTACAGGGTTGCAGAAGTATCAGTTTCAACCCCCTCTGCGCAATTAAAGCTGATGATATCTATTTACCCCCATGATGTCTAACACCTGTTCTTAAAGGGCCCAAGGTTTTGATGGGGTTTATAGGGATAAAAGAAATTTTGGGGTAAATCCCCGACAGTCCCCGCAGGTCGGCAAAAGTCCGAGGAAGGCCCCGTAAAGCAATTAGGCATCCCATGGGGGGTAAGCGCTATGCCCCGTTATAATCCGTGACATTCCGTGTCTTGCCGAAAGTCGGCGATACATGGACAACTCCATATGAGTCATACTGTAGATGTAAGTATAGATGTAAGTATAGGGCATGAACAGATGTATATATATATAGATGTATATATAGGTGTATATATAGTTGTGTATTTAGATGTATATGTAGTTGTATATATAGATGTACATTTATTAAAAACGTTTGTATTATACTTTAAGAATTAAAACTGATGAGGTAAGGTTTATGTACATTTATGTTTTTAAGCATTTGTATTATACCTTACAAATCTTATAAGCATTATTGTTTATGTATTATTATTGATGTGAAGTTCTAATAAACACGTGTACATTATGCAGAACTGTGCTTATATCTTGGCTCTATTATTTCTATATCATAAGCTTATCTAGCAATCCTTCATCGTGCCAATATTGGCATAATATAAGGTTTATATAACCACATAATCAGTACGCACAGTCGTCTTGCATTGTCTACTCGCTCTCTCTCTCTCATTCTAACGAGCGGTGTAGCCATGCCGCGCCTGTATTCGCCCGATCCAATTACTTATTCCATTGCGAAGGATGCGTATGCGGCTATTCGAGTATCAAAATTCTGACGGTGGACTGTACCGGGATGGATAAAACTACACTGCCCACATTTCCCTACCCCAAGGCCATCGCTTAAATTATTATGACAGGAAAGCCATACTGCGAGGGTATTAACTATGATGATGATACAGACCTCGAACTCGCACATTCTCTACAGTACCCCGTCATATGCGAGCCTATGTCATATGTAAGCCTGTTTTTAATCTTAAAATATTGCGACAGAAATAGCATTAATTATCGTATACTTGTTAATTATAGATACCGGAGATTTTTCAGGCGACGCTAGAGTACCGATGACGAAGGATGAAATCGATGATACTTCCACGGCCCCCTACCCCTGAACAACAGCCTGAACAACAGCCTCAAGAGCAGCAAGAGCAGCATGAGGTCGCCACAATAGTCACAGCGACCGCGCCCACCCACCCTATTCAGATCACTACGCCCATTGTTAGGACGCCTTCTAAAATTCCGATACTGATACTAAATACGCTAATATAATTTAGAAAAAAAACGACTACAAAGCGTGACACAGAGTCTATTATG
Organism: Alitta virens; assembly: GCA_932294295.1. Lineage (NCBI taxonomy): Eukaryota > Metazoa > Annelida > Polychaeta > Phyllodocida > Nereididae > Alitta > Alitta virens. Next base: position 16,539,489 of record OW028586.1, on the reverse strand, counting down.
TCCTTATGCATCCCATCGATACATTTCGGGGAGCCTAAATACATTTTGGGTTTCGGGATCCCTACATGATCGAAATTCAGCTTCTTGCGTGGCGATGCTGGTTGGTTCTCCCCGTCGTAAATCATCCTCTTCGAGGCTAGAGGGCTATCTTCTTCTTCGGCGGGAGAGAACATGGCTGAGGCGGCGTCGGCCAACTTTTCAACTTCAGTCCTCAGCACATTCCTCAATTTCTTTTCCCTCTACACACATTAATCCTGCTGACAGGCTTTGGCTGCGCCGGGTTGAGAGGCGCCAATGGTGGGACGGGGAGAATCTGGCGTAAAATAGACGGATCTGAGGGGTCCGGCACATTCGTCTTTCGGCGATTTTGCTTCTGTGGGAAGCGCTGCACTCGCCGAGAAAGGTTCAGACCATCCCAACGACTCGCGAGACTGCTAAGCGCTTCGTTAAAAACAGCCGCCTCGTCGTACGTAAGCGTGACCCCGTTCGCCTTCCTAAGCTCCGAAAAGTCATTCCCATCATCTTTAGGCTTGAATCTTCGAAAGTCTATGGCTCTGTAGCGACTTTGCCGACGTGAAAACCATATTTTCGTTTGTACGTTGATGTTTTTTTTGCCAGAAAAAAACTGAATTTCTCAGACTGATTCTCCTTTGCAGAAAAAAGCTGAACAGACCGTGACGAGGTCACGCGTCAGGTTTTTTAGCCAGCGCTAAGGCATAAACCCCTTCCCCATGACCCTGGCCCTAATCAATTATAACAAAATTAACCGCTATTAACCGATGCTCTCGAACAGGTGGGGTGTATGCCTCTCTTATCGGGGTGTAGATTTATTACAGGCTTCCTCGACCCTGATCTAACCTTTCTTGCACGAGAAGCATTCTCCAGCGCATTCGGTAGAGACCCCACGTGGCCGAGCCTATTGCCGGTTGGCAAAAGAAAGAAATATTACCGACATGTGGTAAATAACATGTTGTAGTGATTATTGAAAGAAAATCGACCCAACACAGCGTTACAGACAGCTTTTTTATTGCGTGTAATTATTTTATTAAAAAAACAGTACAGTAATGATTCTGAAAAAAAAAAAAAGCAATTACGGATACATCTATATTAACACAGTTGATTTAGCTCCTTTTTTTAAGACAGACTAATCCAGATAATAATCTTTTTTATTTTTATCATTTTTGAATTTTTTTTGGTTCAAGATTGAATTTTTTTTGGTTCAAAATCGAATTTAGCATCTTTTTTCCATCTTTTCAGCGTGTTCGTATTTTTTACTTTATTTTTATTGCTTTCTTTTTTATTGTCTATTTCGAAAGAACCCATATTGTCCCAATTGTCGGAATTCTGTCCATCGCATATTCCTGGAAGAAGGGCCTCGTGATTACCTAAAATCTCCTCTCTGGTCCTTTGCTGTCCCGAGTCCTCCTCGGTAATCCCGGTAATCTCAGTAGACTTCTTGTCATCTTCCAAAGGAGTTGTACGAATATTTTTATTTTTACTCGAATCTCCTGATAGGCTTTGAACGCGCTCGGTCTTTTTCGATAAAAGTTTGTCATATCTGGTCTTAGGTATAAGAACATTTTCTTCACTCATTTTTGTCCGCTCGTCATGCAATTTTTTCCAACTTTTTAACGCCTGCTTCTAAAAGTTTTGAAACAGCCGACGGATCTAATAAGGACAAGTTGTTCCGGAGCTGTAGTCTCTACACTGCCTATCTTCCTAATGAAGGACTTATGCCGGCCGAGGCCATATTTATCGTTATCGGTAATCTTCATATTCCTACCCAGTATATTAGCGGCAATCTCCGCGATCACCCTGGCCTGCTTGGAAGTGATGTTACTTATTATAGGTATTCTTTGCTTATGAGATAGCTCAACGAAGGACCGTAAAAAATCCATATTTTTTTTAATGATCTTCATTTTATATTGACGCCCTCTATAACCGATCTTTCAGAATGCTTCTTCTCTAATGATTTCTCGGACGAATAACGCCCCGTTTTAAAACATCATTTTCAGGGTAAGTAAACGATGGGTAGTTCGCGGGGTAACATGCACGTTCTCAACCTTAAACGGGGTTCCGCATCCGGCGACAGATCTATCACGAGATAACTGTAATTTTTACCCGTGGCTTCAAAGTAACTGTCCATGAAATACTTCGTTTCGGATGGCATTATTTGACCAGCTAGAGTTTTTATTTGCAATGTGCTTCTATTGTTTTTAAACAGACATATTTAATGAGAATTTAAAGATATTTCCCTTAAAATTTTACTGCGTGGTTATGATGCAGGAGATGTGACAGTGGTGAGATAGGACGCAGACTAATTCCACTATCGAACGTCCTGTAGAGTCGTCCTTCATTGCCGTCATCTTATCGTCCAGGATCAAGAGAGTCTCATCTCTTCTCTTGCCACACGGTAGTCAATTCTTCTTTAGTGGGTATATCTGTGCGGAATTCTATGTTATTCCTTAGAGATTTTTCTAACGCTTCGTAACCGTCTTGCCACGCCGTATAACAATATATAACTCGGGTCGGTCGGGGGTCAAAAACTTTATCCTTTTCCAGTAATAATTGCTTGATAAATTGGCTTTTTCCCGATTGGCTACACCCTACCGCTAGTATATTTTTCAGAAGGCCGAATTTTAGGAGACACTCTCCGTCGTTCATGATAATCTATTGGTGAGTGATCATATTTTTTATATACCCCGCAATTTTTGTCTATCCTGAACCCTGCGGGGAATTTGGCGAACACTAAAACGGTCATGGTCTGCGTCAGTTGTTCATCGAATCTTCCCATGAACCTGATGTTACCCGTGCGTCTTAACGGAACAATATCCGCTGAAGTATTAGTCTCCTCTTGCTCGCTGATGAATCCGTGCAAGGAATACCCTCTAAAATATTCCTTTCGGGTGACAGGAATTTCACAATTACTGCCCTCTACTCTGCACAACGATCTGTAAGCGTCTATGTATAGGCTCTCTTCCGCCGTCTCTCCGTATTTTACCTGTATGGGACTGTGCATCATATCTTCCCCGTCAGAAGTGACTTGCAAATAATTCAATTTACAATTTTCGAACCTGAATGGATCGTGACGATAATGACCGTGGCTGGCTTCGCCCTTAAGAATTCCTATGACTAATTCTGATGGTACCCGCGACTCGAAAGGATTATTAAACTCGCCCTCGAAAACGCCCTTCACTAGAGTAAAATTTTTTACCTCCGTTTTGGTATACGGATACAGAGCTAGTTCAGAATTTAAGATTTCCGAATGAGCTGCTATTATTTCGGGTGAAATTTCCGCATGGCATTCCTGAAGCGCTGCTCCAGTAATCAGTATCTTGTAATCGGGCGGTGGCGACAAATCCGGCGATAATAGACTGAATTCCGGAGGACTGGGGTACAACGTGACACTCAGGCTCTGGCCGTAAGGTATTAACCTCTGCTGAGAAAAAACGTCGCTGGAAAGCGAACCGCACATATCTACTTCTCGAGAGCCTGTTAAAAATTTACTTCTGGTTATCAGACCGTCATTGGTCGATGTGATCCAATTCCCACTGGTATTATTCGTATAAGTGTCGGGGTAATAAACCTGCATCTGTAAAGAGCTACTTTTTAATTCCGGGGGAGTGTAGAGAAGAGTTTTGAAATACGATTGATAAGCGTAAGAATTATCGGAATCGGTAAGCAATCTGTTTTGTAAAGAAACGTCCACTCTACTAAACATGGAATTCATAAAATTATTAACAACCCCATTGATACCTTAGCGTTTTTTTACCTCCTCTTCAACGGTGCTCCTGCGAGTTCTAACGCTGTCGGCGGCTGTTTGGTCATCAGCACCCGACGGTATTGATTTGGTAGTTTGCGGAAGCTCCTGATCCGATTGCGGCGCTCTGGGCTTCCAACCGCTGGGTCCCGGGTTTGATTCCCGGTCTAGCCTAAGTTGGATGGCTGTTTCATCCTTTGTCTCATTGCCATGGTTCCTGCCTGTCCTAATTAGCCCATCAGGTGCAGAAATACACGTACTCATATGGAATTGTCCACGTATCGCCGACTTTCGACAAGACATGGATTGTCACGGTTTGTAGCGGGGCGTTACACTTACCCCCCATGGGATGCCTAATTGCTTTGCGGGGCCTCTCCTGGACATTCGCCGATCTGCCGCGACTGTCGGGCTTTACCCAGATGCTTTATTTTGCCCTGTTAACCCCATGAAAACCATGGGCCCTTTAAGAACAGGTGTTAGATATCATGGGGGTATTGATATCATCCGTCTTTAATTGCACAGAGGGGGTTGGGACTGATACACCCGCAACTCTGTCATCCCTGTCCTTGATTATTCCTAGTAAGATGAGTCACAACAATCATTTTCTCCATCTTCATTTGATTGAAGTGGCACTATTTACTTTGGATAGCTCTCCTATTCTAGATTAAGACCATGTAAATTTCATTGCAATGTGATTAGTAGATCCTGAGATATCTATATTATCATTAAATTAAGAATACATTTAACTACATCTATACCCAATTCAGTACATCCTAGTCTCCTAGATAAACCAGGGTTTAACCAAGATTATGTGAAGTGATAAATGTATTATCATTATTTAGAAATAAATATTTTAAACTATCATGCTATGTTTGTGTGATTGAATAAAGTTATGTTATCTTTAACAATCACATAAATACAATCTCACAAATAAAACCACTATCAAGACTACCTCTCTATTAACACCGTGTCACAATAGCTCACAATTATATTACGAAAGTCCACTGTTCCATCAAGACTGCTAAACAGATAGATACATCAAAACCAAAAATAAAAGCCCCCTACAATTAACATGATTAATACCTCAAAATGTTGCGCCTGTCTGCATTCTGTTCTTTATGAAGGCTACTTTGACTTTTTAAATTAGATATATAGATAAATAGATAAATAGATAGATAGATGGATAGATATTTTGAAACATAACTACAAATTATTTTGAAATTTAATATAATGTACACTTTATAAAGGCAAAAACAAAAGTTTATATACCTTAGTCTTATTGTACCACAGAATCGTGACACATGGTTGCTATGGCAATGGCAAAGACAGAGATAGACAATAGTGTGACTGACCAACGACCAATATCAATTGGCTCTGTGGCTCAACTGACTTTATACTGGCAATGAACGAATGAATGATACGAGACTCTGTCATGAACAGCATGTGACAAACAATTGAAACCTGTTTCCTGCATACAATCAATCAATCAATCAGTCAGTCAGTCAGTCAATCAGTCAGTCAGCACATCGGTCAATCAATCAATCAACGGTTTAGCATGTGACCTACATTCCCAGCAAGCACACAAACCTTAAATCAATGTTGATATTACACCAGATACACTAATAATGTTATCAAACCAAAAAAAAACCACAATTCAACGTTAATGTTTTAATGTCATTAAAGACTTAAAGAGTAACGTTGAAATGACGTTTGATTACATTCAAATTTGGCTAAAAAAATTTTGGTTAAAAAATTGTTTTGATATTAACATGAGATTAACGTTAATGTTTTAATGTCATTAAAGACTTAGAGATTAACGTTAAAATGACGTTTGATTACATTCAAATTTGGTTTCAAAAAAATTGGTTAAAAAATGGTTTTGATATTAACATGAGATTAACGTAAATACTTATTAGTTTGGACTGGGCTCCACACAGAGAGTCACCCCCACAGTTTTGCCCTTTCTGAAAAAGACTTGCAAACATTTGTCTACAGTGTTTATAACAGTGAAAATACTTCATTACTTTTCCCGGGACTACTCATTAGACTTCTTTAGAAAACTGTTCAATATAAATCGTACAATCATATTTGAAGTACAAGTTAGAGGAAAAAAAAAAAAGATTCAAAATGGGGTTGACCTATGCTTTTTAACTTCTTTAACTTCTGAATGTACAGTGTAATAACATTTCAGTGCTTAAAATAACTCTATTAATGTAGAATAAACCCTAAATATATGAAGTCTTGGAGAAAATAGAGATTTTCATCCAAAATGAAGTCATGCATTTTACCCCTCCGTTTGAAGTCCTCTGGGAGACAAGGTGAGTGATAAACTGGAATGTGAGACTGATAAGAAACACATGTTGCTGATAAGGGCAAAAAGCTGCGGACCACCATCCAAGGCATCCCACGATGTTAATATCCGTGACAAGAGGCAAAGACCCCAATGAGCCGCTGCAAGCCGACACCAGCCGCACATTAATTATAGCCAATTAGTCAGGAATGTCTACCGGTGTTTCGGGGTGTTTTGGGGTGATGTCGGCAAAATATGAACAATTCTATATGAGTCATACTGTAAAGCCCTAATCACTCACTCACTCACTGATCCGATTGCGGGGACTCTTGAGTCGCCTGCGGACGATTCCGAGATTGAACGGCAGCCAGGTTCGCAAGAGAGGTCTCTTTGATGCTCGTACCGTCTCTCTTAACTATTCTGCATCTTATGTTTAATAGAGTTTTGCTTAAATCTATGTAACTCGATCCGTTACCGCTCACATGGAATTGAACAACGCCTTGGGTAGTAAAATCATTTACAGGATAATAATTAATACATCAGTATTTTTTCACGCCGATATTCTGAACTTGTTTACTGAAAATTGCCAGAGATTCCGGATAACCTATTTTAGAATCAGAAAGTACTTGAGCCATTTCTTATGTATGCTTTTCTCCCGCAAAGAAAAAAATAATCAGTCGAATAAATCCTTGGCACGTTTTATTCTGGCTGATGCTGATTACTTAGGAGTCTTCCTTTTGACTGTGCGCGGCTTCCTGTTGCCGCGTGAAGAGTGAAAGCGTGAGCCTGAAAAAGTGGCTTTTGTACCGTTCAGTGAACCCTCTTCCTCCATCGATTGCATCTTAACTTCGTCCAGAGCGCGTCTTCTGTCGGCCTCTTTGGAGTCTACAACTTCTACCTTAGGCAACCGTTGGTCGTCATTTTTGTTTGTCTTATCGGCTAAATCGACGAGAACTAGGGAGCCTTGCACCATAGGGGCTTTGAATCCGGATTTTCAGTCCGTTAAATCTCCGCTATTAGGTAATAGGATCAATCCTCGGTCTCCTCTAGCCTGGTTTTTGAAATGATTTAAAAAAGTTGTATAATTAAGCCCTCCGTCTAGAGTGAAATATGTGTTTTTATAGTTAGACATTTTTTATTTTTTCCGTTAAGCTGAAGATTTACGTAGATGAAGCGCGCACGTTAAAAGTCCTTGCTTGAATGATGGTCTATTACCCCGGTCGTCCAATAAATACAAATCAAGAGTGCTGAGAGAATCCGTATTGACCTTGATATAACGAGGATTGTCAACGGTAACCGGGCGTCCGTTACGCAACTGGTAGTAATAAAATCTGTGTAAAACCGGTCTCAGTTCCGAATCATATACCGCCGGAGAGCATACTGAACTGAATAGAGTTATATAATTCAGTTTGTAATTTTCCTCGAGTTTTGGCAAATCGATTTCTATTAAAGCCACAAACCAGTCTCCATGAGGTAGCAGTTTGAACGTCTTAGGTAACTTGACGAGGAAATTATCAGGGGAATTACCCGGATAATATTGTTGACTGGTGTCGTTAGTCAAGTAGATGTACATTTCTTTTATCTTTTGAACTTAGTCACTTCCAAGGAGGAATGAGCGAACTAAATTTTGTGGAATATCCTAACCATTTGATAAGACTGAATTTACGTCCTTTGATCTTTCTTGTAGACAAGACGCGTTCGATCTTGTATTTTATGTCCTTAACTTCCTCGGCATTGACCTCCTTCAGTTCTTGAGCGTAGAAGCTACCCTTAATCTTCTCTCCCGCTAGATCCTTTATTTTGTACCTGACGGGATGAGACGGTATTGCTGTGTGTATTATGAATATTTCCTCGCTCCACTTCGGCTCGAAACCCTTCACAAATTTTCCTTTTACAAGACTGAGCCTCACCAGCTGCCCTACACTGAATGAAAATTTGACTCTTTGCTCCGCTCTTTTATTAAGGATCGGGATATATACTTTCTCGTAAAGCTTATAAGCGTTTTTTTTCAGTCACTTCGGCGGGGGCAAATCCTGTAGACAAGTAAATCGTGTTATTGTACGATTTTACCAGATCATCTATCACGTCAATAAATCGATAGGTCTGATTTTCGTAAAAATATTTATACAGCTTGTCCTGGATAGTTCTGTTAAATCTTTCTACATAATTGGCTTTGTTTTCCCCATGCGCTATAACAGGGCATATGCCGTTTTCTTTTAAAAAATCTTGAAAAACTTTGCCCATAAATTCTCCTCCGGCATCCATTCTAAGTTCTGAGCATTTTCTACCTTCGTTGAAAATGCTCTGTAATGCTTTGACCATTCCTCCAGCAAATTTAGATTTTAAAGGCCTGATCCATACATACATGCTAAAAAGATCTATGAAAACGGCCAGATATCTGTAACCTCTGTTCTCCTTCGGCTATACGGGGAGCTGCAATATGTCGCCGTCCCAAATATCGTCCAAATATTCCACTATAATAGCCTCTGTCCGAAATTGGTTTTTGGTAAAGCATGGACTTTCTTGTGTAGCCAACCATGTCGTAACTGAGTCTTTTGTTATACCTTCGGGTCTGTCAGCATCATTTTTCGCATAAGACCACAGTTTTTCCGCCCCTGAATAACTAGCCGGCAATCCTGGAGTGTAATACAGGTTGCGTAAATATTTATCGATTAAATTCTCATTCGCCATGTTACGAAATATGTACGAAATATATCATGCTAAAATACCCTGATTGATCGGTTGGTGTCTTTTAGATAGTGGTAATTTCAGATTCGGCGCAGGCAAAATCGCCCCGACGGCTGTACTAAGCAAAATTAACAAGGTTTCCAATTCATTCCCTATAGAAAGATTAACTATACAAGTTATTATAATTATATACAGTATAATAATTTGGGAAAAAATTAAATTTCGGTTTTGGGCAATTTTCTACCCAAAATTTCCCAGGCTTCTGAGCCAACCGACGGCAAATGTGCATATATTGTCTGGACGCTCTGGTCGTTCATGACATAATGATGCTCTTTCGAGTCATTATTAGGCTAAATAGACATTACCTACAAAAGCGTCTGGGTCTTGTAATCACCGAACGAGCCAAGCACGTGTGAAAGAAATTCTGCTCTGTTTTTTTTGGTTTTTTTTATTATCTAAATATATTAGATATATTGACACATATATTAAACTTATATTAAGCGTATATTGATCGTGTATTAAAAACTTCATATTAAAAAATATACTATAAAATATACATTAATAACACATAAAAATAAGTAGTGCGATAATACAAATACGATCTGACATTAGTGCGTCCGCGAATCCTCGTACAACGTCTTCGTGAAATGTGAAATGTAAATACATAAACACATAACTACTTCGTCACAATTAACAGTAATCGTATCTTCGTCCTATAGAATTTTTAATGTCTCTGTTAGATATTCATATTTACGTTTCATGAAAAAACACCAGCACGATCCTTGAGACGTGTCGTAGCCAATGCCGATGCGTCCGTGCAGCAACCGTTCCATAACGAGCATCGAGGGATATCCCGACCGTATCTGGTCGATACAGGTACAAACGAAAGTTTTCTCAGTATACACGTGAGGTTCCGTAATTTTATCTAGAAGATAAATAACTTCCTCCATGGTTTCGACGATCGGAATTATTTCACAGTTGCAAGAATTTAACATATTTTGTAGATAGTTAATGTAGGCCGGTAACATGTCTTCCTTCTCTCAAGCGTTATTAGAATAATAATACTCTTCCGTGTCCGCAAAAACTCTCATATCGGCCATTTTTTCGGCTAAAATCCCCCGAAAGAACGACATGGGGTATCTACGTCTATGCACTTTAGCGAAAGACTTTAGACAGAATGGATCGTAAAATTACTAAGGGAGCATGACGCCGGAGGATGGTAGGAGTCAATCAGCACACCCACTCATTGTCAGAAATATGATTCGTTGGGGGAACATTCGGGGCACATCAGATATCCTAATTGATTTTGGTGGTCTTCGTCTAAATAACAGGGGGTAATATCGTTAAGTTTCGGGGTGACTTCTAATATTTTATCGCAAAATTCGATTAAACGGAAAAATTCCTCTCGCTCGAGACAGATGCTTTCCTTTGTGGGGCTGGACTCGGCCGGGATCCTTTGTATTTAGTTAAATAAATTTTCAGAATAAGTTGCTCCCTTATAGCATAATAATTACCTCCAAGGTGAGTTGAAGCTTCTTCGTTGTGTAAAAACGCGTCAGAAAAAGAATCGTAAGCTGTGACAAGAGTGTTGTATCTGTGTAGACTCAGAGTTACTCTGGACCCCGTGGGTATCAGTAGACACACGTCATCAAGCTAAAAAAAAATAAAATTACATATATAGCTATCTTATTACGCGAGAAACTTGTTCAGTAACTTCGTATTCCCTAGAGGTAATTTCCACCTGAGATCTTCCTGTATTTCAGAAATATTACCGCTGAGTGACGGATAGGAATACCTGATCAATTCTCCAAAATGTACCGCTGCTGCTATATTTATTTGCATGTAAATAATCTCTATTATTACAACCATCTTCGAACGGTTATCTTCTTCGGCATATACAGCCCTTACCGAGTGTTCTGTGCAACTTGAGCGTGATGAAAAATAAAATCGTCTAGTACCTTACTAGCTCGGGACTATACAGCATTAACGACGTAAAGGGTAGTAGTGCCGCTTTATATACGGATCTCTTAACAGCTCCGACTTCGGTCCCTTATTGGCTGATTTTTAATATATGCCGTAGTGGGTAAAAAAGCAATAACGCGATTAATTCGTTCATATAACAGTATAACCTATCCAACCGATGCGTTTGAAAGAAAATTAACTCAATTATCACAAGCTTCCTCATCCGCAAGAAAGTAATCCTATCATGACAAATTATGATGATCTCTGGTTCGAATTAGAACAAATTATGCTAGGGTCTGGTTTAAACCGCCCCGTATGACTTATGACCTCGAATTCATTAGAGTTACCCCGTGTCATTCCAATACGGAACGATTAATGATTCATCCTAATAATTAAATCGATTAATCGTATTAATCTAATAATCCTCGTGACCTTTCGTGACCTCTGTGACCTTTTCGTAACATCAAAAAACATCAAAGGTGCAAAGGTCACTTGACTAATAAGTACACACTATACTACTAAATGGAATATGCATTGGGTTTTTACCTACCTGAGTGCCTCATCAGGGAGCTGCCAAACGTAGTATAGAGGGACAACAGCTCCAATAGCAATACCATAAATCCAAGTAGCTACAACTAGTCCATAAGCCTTTTTAATTGTAAAATGAACTTTATAAAGCAATGGAAAAGTAACTGCAATCCAGCGCTCTACAGATATGGATAAAATACACATACTTGACATGTAAATTGACAAGTGCTCTGCAGATATTGTTAATGTGAGAACGTATCTTAGAATTATGTCACTCTTTATGCTACGAGCATTAACTATAATAATCAGAGTAACTCCCAAAAGTAGATCAGAAACTGATAAGTTAATTAACATGACATTTGGAGTAGTCCATAGCTTCTTATGTTTCCAATAAACAATGAGATTTATAAAGTTCAACAATGTTGCTAATATACCAATTGTTAGCATAGATACCCTGTTTGCGAATAATAAAGTGTTAATAAATTCTACAGATAATGGATTTATGGAATGCTCTCCATTTATTATTGTCTGAAACTCAGTAATATTAGTGGGGAGTGTGTAAGTGTAATCATCAGTTTGTTCCATGGTGGATGCTATTTGTGGAAAGTCAGTGTCTGAAATGTAGAATATGAAAAACACTTTATATAAAATTATCACACAAATTAATGAAAAAAAAAAGACACATAAACCTCAATGAAGTTCTGCATTTCAGTCTGTCCAAGCCAAAAACCATACCAAAAAAAGTTATTCACACTGAAACTAAAGATTAGTTTATATTCTGCAGTCTCAACAATTTTTGAAATTACACTCTTGCCAACTTTTAAGTTGGTGCACAGCACCCATTTTGATAAATACTGTATGGTTTAGAAAACAATTTTATTAGCAGTAGCAAGCAACTTGTGGCTGGAAATATTTGTTATGGTTCAATACATGCTATTACAATTTAATGTGCATGGGAATTGTTTTTTAAGTGGGATAATATTGAAAATTGTGTATTAAGAAAGCCAAAATTATTCAGACACTTGAATGTCACCAACTTAAGAGCTTTATTAAGTGCAATATTGTACTTTATAAGGATTGCCACAAAAACATAGTTAAAACAATTTATTTTTAAGTATGAAATTAACTACACAGCTAGAAAAGTGGTTCTAGTCAATATTTGTGCAACTTGCGATCATTTGCAATGATCAATGCTCATCTTTTGGGTGCATCACGTAAGTAATGTCGCGATGTAGGTGATGTCCCATCTGTAGTTGACAGTAAATTTGGCATGAAGTCATGTAGTTTAGAATACACTTCTTCAATGGTCTCCCACCCCCTGCCATGCAAAAGGTCCTGCAGCTCCTCTTTTATTGGGCATGGTATCCTTCTAGTATTGCTCAATCTTATATGTATATATATATATTTACCCAAAATTACAATTTCAATCAAATTTAAGAGGCCAATGAAATTCTGTAAGCCCCTTTTGTCATAATTAATGCAGTGTCAAGCTTAGCTGTATGATTTCGGCATTTGACATGCTGCTAATTGAGATGTCTACCTGGAAATTCAATGCACACACAGAGTAGGCAGTGACATTAATAATTAATTACACCACCCAATATAATGAAACTTCAACATTTGAGGCAGTCATAGACCCCTTAGCTCGACAGTTACACCTATGTTTGAAAACGACAACCAGGCATATTGGCTTAATTTTTCACCAGAACCTCCCCACAAAGCCAAGATGAAGACTGGACACATCTGCCGGCTTATTTTACCTATATATGGTTGTAATTGTGAGTACAAGTCCATTCAGTCAACTTTAATTATACTTGTTTGTTGGTCCAAACTAAGGCACTAATATCTGCATTAGAAGTCCTTGTAAGTTGTCATGTGACCATTGGCCCCAATCCTTGACTTCGTTAGAGGCCAAATCCAGTAATATTGTTTGTCAAACCACTCTACTTGACCCCATGTATGGGTAATAAGATAGTTATTCCTGGCACATTCATTTATTTTTGCCACTTTTGTAAATGACATTAAATACTGCTGATAGTTTATCAGTTTTTGCTACAATCCATGACAATTCCTAAAGTTTCAGCCTCCCCACCTCTTGACGACAACACCAAAAATTGTATAAGCTAGGCCCAATTTCAAATAATTATTGTAATGCTTTAGAAGATGAGCATCATATCAAGATCTTTCTTTATGGCTGTCTTTCATCTATTACAAGCCTATTCAGTGCAAATTATCAGTCACTAATATATAGCAAACAAAGCTGATTAACTGAACATGTCTAAAATAATTTCTAGTTCTTGAATTTCAAATTTTTTGTCTCCACAACATTTCCATGCAACTTTCAGGCAAAGCGCAATTGTTCCATCTGCCTAAACAGCAGTTGTTTAATTGTGCACTTTCAATGTGACTAATAATGGCGGTTAAAATAAACTAAAAAGTGTAAGTGTTTGAATAATTTTTTGTTTGACTGTACATCCTGCTTTAGGCATTGCATTATTTTTTGCTGAGGAAATTTCAAAACCGATTATTTTTAATATGCCATGGCAACACAGATACCTTCAATAAAATTAAATACTAAAGTTTTACCTACCTCTGTCCACCATCAGCTTAGTTGCAAATGTGGGTATACCTTCATAAATACGAGGTCTATTTATACTCAAGGATTTGGTTTTCAGAGTAACCTATAATCTCAGATAAAAGACATAGCGAGTCATGCAACACAGGTTTCGTTGTTTTAAAGATTGCATTAGCTTGTCTTTTAGCTTTTAATTTTCATTGATCTGCATAGCATGCAGGGTTTCCATTAGTAGTTACACTTAGCTCACATGCCATGCTTTTTTTCTTCCCTACCTTATTTACGATATTTGCAAAACACAGATTCTAAGAAACTTCATGTGTGCACACGTACTTCACTGGTTATGTCTATCACAGTTTCCAGTTTGACACTTATTTACCAGATATATGATTTTAAGCTGGAGTCTGTATTAATTTAGACAGCCTTTCCCCAGCATCAAAATAAGACCGGAGTTATTTGAGATATAAAACTAGACCTGACGGCACTCATAACAGAGAAACAGGGCCTCAGACAACTGCCCTGTTTTCATTATAATAATAAGAAGTTGATCACTCAATGAAATGTGAATAAATGTATGAATTAGTCCAACATTCTCAACTTAATGCATTTTTGTAACTAATAATTATTATAGTAGTTGGGTTTACTCTTGCCCTTTGTTTCTTCCCTGGTTATATTGCAATACTCGCCATGGTAGAGTCCTAATTGCATTAAATTGCAATTTACCCTAAATTGGCAAACTTGTTGGCATGCTCTCAACAAAGCACAAGTACAATTAACAACTGTAAGTCACATAATCAAGCAACCTACAATTGCAAGAGTGCATTTTGGATATCTGGCAAGTTGGGATCCTAACGGGATCCAATTTGCAACATTTCCCGCCACCTATCCACCTTTGCTTATCCCAGTTCTTGACCATTCTTATAAGTATTTCTTAATGTAAATGCTATGAAAACAAGCTTGTTAAAATAAATGTGATTATCCAAAATATTTTTCCCCAGAATGAGCTTTCAATGGCAGATTAATTACCGATTACACTACTTCATCTGTAATCCGAGTATGTGCCACTGTTGAAGCAAATTTTTTTTTTTAGTGCGAAGTCCAGATGTCTGTTCGTCTTGCTCAAGGTACCCCTAGCTCAGGGCACCATGAGCCACTAACCACCTTTTTTTTTTCTTTTTTTTTTCTTTTTTTTTTCTTTTTTTTTTCTTTTTTTTTTCTTTTTTTTTTCTTTTTTTTTTCTTGAAAGACAGTATTTCTGTCACCTACAAATAGTATGTGTAATTGAAACAATTGAAGATATTTGACATATTAACTATAGTATGATGAATGAAGTAACGCAATAAGGTTGGAAAAATAAGTGGAAAAAGTGAAAAGTGGCTCTTGGTGCCCCACTTTCCCCTATTTAAGAGTCATAAATCAGCCATACATACAAAGAAAAATTCATTAATGATGTTTACTAGGTTTAGTAGGTGCATCACCCAATAAATATTGAATTATTTGTTATTACAACTTAGGGAATATTGGTGTTACTCCCTTCCATGTCAACAGAAAATAAAATAAAATGTTTTGTGTTCTTCAAACTTTGTGGGCAATAAATTACAGCAATGAGTCTTGTCTGACAAACTAATTAATTTTATTGATTTATATTCAGTTTTGATTTTTGATTTTTTTTTTTAATTTACATTCCAAGGACTGATAAATTTTTCAAATTGTCAGGTAGCATGTGTCATTCATATTTTGTGACTGGCACTGTGCCACGAACTACCTCTTCTTCGCAAATGTCAATTTATTTTAATTAATTACACTACACTTATTGTTGTTATTTTTATGATCACTTGCCATCCATTAGCCAAATGGCTTTTGTGTTCTCAATAGGTAATTAGTCCAAATGTCAATGTCAATCAACTCTTATATCTGGCTTACATAATCTCATTTATTTTATCATAAATTCATCAACAATATTATTTGATAGTATTATTATGGTACAGTATACAGAGTGAATTACATCTTTTTATTTTTTATATAAGTATATATATATTACATTACAGTATAGATTATACTTTTTCTATACCTTAAGTTATATTAAATAAAGAACAAGAGGCAAACTTCCTTTCATTAATCTGTATTTTCTGGTTAGCCCTTGTTAGCCATGACAGTCTTAAGTCACAGCATCTTCTAGTCTGGTGCTCACTGTATGACTGATAGAATTACATTGGCTCTCTCTGCCCTGAGATTGCACAGTCTTGATGCCAAATATTTGTTTATATGTCTTTCGAAATGCTTCATTTCTACTTGTGTAAATAAACACATTCATGATAGAATTGCCGAATACCATGTTCAGGAAGGTACAGTTTATGATTATGCCCCAACGTGTTGTATAAAACCGAGGTGTTGCTGCCACATTTAAAAAGGCATTAGGCAGGAAACATATGATAAAAGTTCCTACAATAGTCCCAGCAATAATCGTTGACTTGCGACTTTGCTCTTCTGCAGATCTGAAAAGAAAATTTTCATTGGAATGTAGTACATGTAGCTCATTATAGCTGCATGACAAAAATACCATTTTGGTACACTTAACTAACCATGACCTCATTACATATAATATATGTAGCTTAACAATTCAATGACAAAAACTTGATAATATTGTGCCCCAATAAAGCAAATGTAGCTAACGTTGACTGAACCAAAATTAGGTCAATAGTGTGTTTCTCTTGCATGATATTGACTGATGCTGACTAACTCGTTCTTGGCCATCATTGTAGAAACTGTCTAAATAGCCAGTCAAAAATATATTTTTAAACCCGGGTTGGCTATTTATATATGTACCATTATACCATTATCTCAACTGAGATTTTCTCAGACGTTTAAGTCAGAAAACACCAACTACTAATATCTCATTTTGAATAAGGGGAGGTATTAACATTGTGCATGATTGTACTGCTAATTGTGTAAAAGTACGCATTATCCCAGATAACATTCTAAATTGGCACAACTTCAGCCCAACTTCCGCGATGTTAGGCTGATGTTTCAATGGTGGCTGATATAGAAAAAATGCTGGCCCGTTTGGAATGCCATCTGGGTACAACAGTGTAAAGAATTTATTCACAAAATAGACTCTTAAAAAAAAGCTGAGAACTTCTTAATCCAATTATTTTAAGTATATCATGTACATAATTCTTCATTTTATTTTACAAAATGTACAAATCCAAAGCAAATATTTGAATATTTTACCTCAGCTGAGTATTAGCAGTCCGCCTTTTCATTGTAACGAAAATACTAAGATAGAGTAGGCCTGATGCTAGATTTCCTGCTAAGGGGTGGAACTGCATCAGATAGATGTTCAAACCAAATGGAATTAGAGAATTAATCGTTATAGGTTTTCTGCAAAGAGAAAATATCTGTATCAACAATGACAATATATCTTGTTTCACTGGTGACAATGAAGAGTTTTTCTTTTTCTTTTTTAGTTTTTTACTCTCACAGAGAGTGTTATAGAGATGTTTTAGGCTTTTATGACTTAAGGAATCAAATGTTTCACTGATAACAAGAAAATTCAGGCGCTTACTAAGCCAGTAACCGAGAAAGCATTTCAAATCAGGACAACATTGGCATAATCAGCTAAATTTGGATTGCTATCTAGGAAGCGCTAAAGCTAAGCTAACATTGGCATTTTCCCGCTGGCAAAGGTCACAGTAGAGCTGGCACACTGCAATTTGCCTCCGATGGCTTAATTTTGTGTGTTTATTCATATACTATCTGATTGGATGTAACAAATGACAGCACCATCATATTTGGAATATGGTGTGATAGTGTTATGGTGTGAGCTGATGTCTGATTGGTCCATAGACTGATATTTTCAACCAGAGGACAGCAGCAACTCGCCACATTGGCTTATAAACTGCCTATGCCTATTGCCAGTTTCATCTCCAGGTGGCAGTAGTTTAAAACCACATTAAATATCAACATGACGAGTCAAGATGTCCCTTTAATTCCTTAAGTGACAGAAAGTCCACCTTGACCTGTGAAGATGCTGACAAAGGACCAACAATTGGCTGATGTGGCATGTTAATTGGGATAGTCAAATGGAATATGCAAAGGGTTTCACCTACCTGAGTGCCTCATCAGGGAGCTGCCAAATGTAGTATATAGGGACAACAGCTCCAAAAGCAATACCATAAATCCAAGTAGCTACAACTAGTCCATAAGCCTTTTTAATTGTAAAATGAACTTTATAAAGCAATGGAAAAGTAACTGCAATCCAGCGCTCTACAGATATGGATAAAATACACATACTTGACATGTAAACTGACAATGTCTGTGCAGATATTGTTAATGCGAGAACATATCTTAGAATTATGTCACTCTTTATGCTACGAGCATTTACTATAACAATTAGAGTAACTCCCAAAAGTAGATCAGAAACTGATAAATTAATTAACATGACATTTGGAGTAGTCCATAGCTTCTTATGTTTCCAATAAACAATGAGATTTAAAAAGTTCAACAATGTTGATAATATACCAATTGTTAGCATAGATATCTTAGTTGCGAATAATACAGTGTTAATAAATTCAACAGATAATGGATTTATGGAATGCTCTCCATTTATTATTGACTGAAACTCAGTAATATTAGTGGGGAGTGTGTAAGTGTAATCATCAGTTTGTTCCATGGTGGATGCTATTTGTGGAAAGTCAGTGTCTGAAATGTAGAATATGAAAAACACTTTATATAAAATTATCACACAAATTAATGAAAAAAAAAAGACACATAAACCTCAATGAAGTTCTGCATTTCAGTCTGTCCAAACCAAAAACCATACCAAAAAAAGTTATTCACACTGAAACTGAAAATTGGTTTATATTCTGCAGTCTCAACAATTTTTGAAATTACACTCTTGCCAACTTTTAAGTTGGTGCACAGCACCCATTTTGATAAATACTGTATGGTTTAGAAAACAATTTTATTAGCAGTAGCAAGCAACTTGTGGCTGGAAATATTTGTTATGGTTCAATACATGCTATTACAATTTAATGTGCATGGGAATTGTTTTTTAAGTGGGATAATATTGAAAATTGTGTATTAAGAAAGCCAAAATTATTCAGACACTTGAATGTCACCAACTTAAGAGCTTTATTAAGTGCAATATTGTACTTTCTAAGGATTGCCACAAAAACATAGTTAAAACAATTTATTTTTAAGTATGAAATTAACTACACAGCTAGAAAAGTGGTTCTAGTCAATATTTGTGCAACTTGCGATCATTTGCAATGATCAATGCTCATCTTTTGGGTGCATCACGTAAGTAATGTCGCGATGTAGGTGATGTCCCATCTGTAGTTGACAGTAAATTTGGCATGAAGTCATGTAGTTTAGAATACACTTCTTCAATGGTCTCCCACCCCCTGCCATGCAAAAGGTCCTGCAGCTCCTATTTTATTGGGCATGGTATCCTTCTAGTATTGCTCAATCTTATATGTATATATATATATTTACCCAAAATTACAATTTCAATCAAATTTAAGAGGCCAATGAAATACTGTAAGCCCCTTTTGTCATAATTAATGCAGTGTCAAGCTTAGCTGTATGATTTCGGCATTTGACATGCTGCTAATTGAGATGTCTACCTGGAAATTCAATGCACACACAGAGTAGGCAGTGACATTAATAATTAATTACACCACCCAATATAATGAAACTTCAACATTTGAGGCAGTCATAGACCCCTTAGCTCGACAGTTACACCTATGTTTGAAAACGACAACCAGGCATATTGGCTTAATTTTTCACCAGAACCTCCCCACAAAGCCAAGATGAAGACTGGACACATCTGCCGGCTTATTTTACCTATATATGGTTGTAATTGTGAGTACAAGTCCATTCAGTCAACTTTAATTATACTTGTTGGTTGGTCCAAACTAAGGCACTAATATCTGCATTAGAAGTCCTTGTAAGTTGTCATGTGACCATTGGCCCCAATCCTTGACTTCGTTAGAGGCCAAATCCAGTAATATTGTTTGTCAAACCACTCTACTTGACCCCATGTATGGGTAATAAGATAGTTATTCCTGGCACATTCATTTATTTTTGCCACTTTTGTAAATGACATTAAATACTGCTGATAGTTTATCAGTTTTTGCTACAATCCATGACAATTCCTAAAGTTTCAGCCTCCCCACCTCTTGACGACAACACCAAAAATTGTATAAGCTAGGCCCAATTTCAAATAATTATTGTAATGCTTTAGAAGATGAGCATCATATCAAGATCTTTCTTTATGGCTGTCTTTCATCTATTACAAGCCTATTCAGTGCAAATTATCAGTCACTAATATATAGCAAACAAAGCTGATTAACTGAACATGTCTAAAATAATTTCTAGTTCTTGAATTTCAAATTTTTTGTCTCCACAACATTTCCATGCAACTTTCAGGCAAAGCGCAATTGTTCCATCTGCCTAAACAGCAGTTGTTTAATTGTGCACTTTCAATGTGACTAATAATGGCGGTTAAAATAAACTAAAAAGTGTAAGTGTTTGAATAATTTTTTGTTTGACTGTACATCCTGCTTTAGGCATTGCATTTATTTTTGCTGAGGAAATTTCAAAACCGATTATTTTTAATATGCCATGGCAACACAGATACCTTCAATAAAATTAAATACTAAAGTTTTACCTACCTCTGTCCACCATCAGCTTAGTTGCAAATGTGGGTATACCTTCATAAATACGAGGTCTATTTATACTCAAGGATTTGGTTTTCAGAGTAACCTATAATCTCAGATAAAAGACATAGCGAGTCATGCAACCCAGGTTTCGTTGTTTTAAAGATTGCATTAGCTTGTCTTTTAGCTTTTAATTTTCATTGATCTGCATAGCATGCAGGGTTTCCATTAGTAGTTACACTTAGCTCACATGCCATGCTTTTTTTCTTCCCTACCTTATTTACAATATTTGCAAAACACAGATTCTAAGAAACTTCACTTTTTAAACTCCATTTGATATTCATTTCATGCTAATTACAAAATAATGGAAAATCAGAAAAAAACATATATAAACAGGGACATTTTTACGGGTCCTACTGACACTGCTGACGTCAGAGGCTTTTCATTTTTCCCTTCTTCCTGACGTCAGGATGCCTACAACTTGGAACTGAGGACTTTCTGACAATAGTTATAACAGTAGATGCACGTCAGTAATGCAGTTTTTGCTTGGTTCCTGACGCATAAATATTGTCATCCATACTGACTGTCAGAAGAATCAAAATTCTTGGGCCTTACTGACATATCACAGGTTTTTTGTTGAACTAAGCAATGTATGTTCAAGATGTCTGGATCGGAGTAAAATTGCATCCTACTGGCATTAAAGATGAAGTCATTATTAAAGATTCACAACTTTATAAAACCAAACAACAGACACATCACATACTGTAGCACAACTAATTTGGTCAAACTGACGTCAGTATGCCAGTAAATTCCTAGCCTCAGCCATTGCTTTGCTGTAGCTATCATTGTCAGGATGATAGCTAGTCTGGATGTTATACTGACGTCAGGGAATATTGCACAGACCAGTCATCCGGACGGTCAGTTGGGCCTGTAAAATGTTTCCATACTGACTGTCAGTAAAACAGTAAATAAGATGCTATACTACTGTCCGGAAGACTATATTTCATGGGTCATTCTGACGGTCAGTAATGTTTGCAAAATTAAGTATTTTAGGATGCTGGGTAAAATGACCCATACCTGACGTCAGTAGGTCAGCAGCACCCCATTTTTGGTCCCTGTTTTTAGCTGGAAAAAAATGCTAAAAATGCTAAAAATTGTTTTAATTTGGTTTTCAGAGCATTACTCTACCATTAATGCACTTACCCTAACAAAATTGTATATGTTATTACTCTATATATATATATAGCTTAGCTGTGCATTTTGATAGTCACATTGACATATTTGAGCTGTGTTTTAAAATATTTAAAGTAAAATGTAAAAAAAAACATAAAAATTTCTGTTTCCAGACCAGGACTCACACACTACTGCATCTACATGCGTACAAAACTTAGTAAGAATATGTCTAAAATAGTGCAGAGATACCTTTTTGGGGTTTTTATGACCAATTATGACAGATAATTTTATATAATAAGGAAAATATGAAAATTTGGACAGGTACTTTTGCAAACCCTCATATCAATGACTCTATGATCCTTACATCAGTAACATTTCGCCAATGATATATCTAGATTAATAATCAGAAACAACTAGGACAAAGATTAAGTGTGGACAAATGAACCATTTATTGGCTTACACAACATTCACTCAGACATACAAAATAAAGTGCCACAAACCAGCAACACAACTCAAGTGGTTACTCTTGTGGTAGCCCCTTATAATATCAAACATGCAAACATAATTGGAATTACTCATATACAAGAATTACTCATACAATTATGAATACAAAGTAATTATGGCATAGACTGCCTATATTATGACTGAAATTTCATAGCAAAAAATGGAAAACAAAAATAATGCTATAGCAAATATGCGATGAAGCAGATAGCAATTTACACTACCTCGAGCCTAACGACCCAAATCTCAGAACAATTGAGATAATGATAGAAAAAAGAATAATAGAGTCAAGCTATGTAATTAAATAGAAGTAATACTTGCAATTGAGATTCAAGCTAATATGTCGATATTTATAAGAAATGATCAATTCTTTATTATAATATCTATAAAGGGGGGTGGGTGGTTGGGTGAAGAAATGAGAGCGAATGACTAAACAGGAAGCGCTCTCCAGTTTTGTTTGAATGATTAATCGGATTATTTAGAAACGAACACTATTGGCCTACAGGTAAGGCGGCGGCGCCTGAAAGCAGATTGCCTCAGATTGCCTACTGATTATTAACCATATTTATAATTTAATAAATGTAATTTATAGTACTTTCTCTTTTAAGCTTCTTTTCGACATTTTGTTTCATCATTCTTTTTTCGTTCATAATATTGGAAAATCTGGAAAATTATGCAAACAATTTTGTTGCTTCCTTCATATTTCTCAGCATCCCATACTTAGCCATGACAGCCGTAAATGTTGTACAATTCATGTGCAATTATTAGATATTTGATCTTAGTATTGCCATGCTCAACCCATTCAATAGTTTTTGTTTATAATTAGCAATTTTATAATAATTAGTTGCATGATCATCTATATTACTTTCACTTGACCCCAATACTTATTATTGTTTGCTTCATATACACCTGTAAAGTGTTCGGTTATAAATACTAATTTAAATACCATAGATTTAATGCAAATCAGCAACCCGACAATTCAGTAACTGAAGGGAATATGGCAATTGATAATATATAGTTCGTTCAGTTGCCAGCTTAATTTAAACAGCGAGGAAAAAATATTTTGACTTATAAAGGCATTAAAATGGGTGTGTTTAGTATCATTCCATACTAATAAACTTTAAAATTTTGTATTTATTTGTATTTAGACTTTATTTATTAATACAAGTAAATAAAAACCTTGAAGGTTAACTTTGTTTGAAATTATACCCAACATCTTTGTGGCTTAATATTATTGCTGAATTTTATATATATTCCTTAGGATCATACTATTTTGGACATATAAATGATAATCTTAGTTGTAGATTATTTAAGGGAACATGCTGTTGTGTTGATATTTCTAGTGAACTCAAAACTCCTTATTGTGCATAAAATCTTTAAAACAAAACAATTAAATGGCAAGAAAAGAATAGAGAATACCTTTTATGCTCACTTGGCGGGAGGGCTCCAAACATAATGGATCGTTAATACAGGGTTCCTGCAGGTTTACCTTCGTAAGACATAAGATATTTGTAGGACATTATAATATCATGCGCACATGAAAAATAAGACCACTAATATAGTAATATACACCAATATATTTAACTTCATCACAAAAAAAAACAATCAGGGTATTGGCCATTAAGCAATAAAATAAACACATTTCTTGTGTATTTAAAGAAAAAAATTCATCATTTCTATTCATTTGTATTTACCAAATCGTCTGAATATTACAATGTAAATGTTAATATCCTAGTATATTTGCATCAAAATAGGACAATGTAAGACTTAGTGGACAAAAGTAAGACTTAATACGGGCCTCAATTTTTACAAATGTGCCTAACTCTTACCCAGATAGCAATCCAAATCATTTCAACATCATGATATTGGCGATGTTGATACAATTTTGTACTGACAGTGGTTGATATAGAATCGATGCTTGACTGATTTTGGAATCCTCGGGGTAACTTATGTATAGCTAGACAGTTCAATTTGGTGACAGGTAGCATCATATGGCAGAAGTTGTCTAGCTTTTATTTTGACAGGCCATTTTTTATGAAACTAATGGTGAAGATATCTGACAGGGGCTCACAGTTTAGAACTTCAGTTTCAAAAGAACTTTATTTTTAAAGGCAAACCAATCGAATACAGGTCTTTTTTAAGAAAACATTGATCAGTTGTTATCCATATATCCACTGGGTATCAAAAGGCAAAGCAATGCATTCTTTTATCAGTTTAGCCTTGATAGCATTCCAAATCATCAGCGTGGTTGATACGATTTTGTTCCGACGGTGAACATATTGAAATGACGCTGATAGTTATCTGGGGTTCTGCATTCAACCAACACTGGCTTACATAATCTCATTTATTTTATCATAAATTCATAAACAATATTATTTGATAGTATTATTATGGTACAATATACAGAGTGAATTACATCTTTATATTTTTTATATAAGTATATATATATTACATTGCAGTAAAGATTATACTTTTTCTATACCTTAAGTTTTATTAAATAAAGAACAAGTGGCAAACTTCCTTTCATTAATCTGTATTTTCTGGTTAGGCCTTGTTAGCCATGACAGTCTTAAGTCACAGCATCTTCTAGTCTGGTGCTCACTGTATGACTGATAGAATTACATTGGCTCTCTCTGCCCTGAGATTGCATAGTCTTGATGCCACATATTTGTTTATATGTCTTTCGAAATGCTTCATTTCTACTTGTGTAAATAAAGACATTCATGATAGAATTGCAGAATACAATATTTATGAAGGTATAGTTTATGATTATTCCCCAACGTGTTGTATGTAGCCAAGGCAGTGATGCCACATTTAAAAAGGCATTAGGCAGGAAACATATGAAAAAGGTTCCTACAACAGTCCCAGCAATAATCGTTGACTTGCGACTTTGCTCTTCCGCAGATCTGAAAAGATAAATATTTTCATTGGAATAAAGCACATCTAGCTCATTATAGCTACATGACAGAAATAACATTTTGGTACACTTAACTAAGTTAACCATGACCTCATTTTATATAATGTATGTAGCATAATAATTCAATGATAAAAATTTGAAAATATTGTACCGTTATATAGCAAATGTAGCTAACGTTGACTGACCCAACATTAGGTCAATAGCATGTTTCTCTTGCATGATATTGACTGAAGCAGACTAACTTGTTCTTGGCAATCATTGTAGACACTGTCTAAATAACCAGTCAAAAAAGTTTTTTTAAACCAGGGTTGGCGCTTGGCACTATATATGTGTTCCATAATACCATTATCTCAACTGAGATTTTCTCAGACGCTTAAATCAGAAAACATCACCTACTGAAATATCTCATCTTGAATAAGGGGATGTATTACTTGTGCACGATTGTACTGCTAATTGTGTAAAAATATGCATTATCCCAGAGAGCATTCTAAATTGGCACAACATCGGCCCAACTTCCACGCTGATGTTGTTTCAATGGTGACTGATATAGAAAAAATGCTGGAATGCCATCTGGCTACAACATTGTAAAGATGTATTCACCAAACAGACTCCTAAAAAACGCTGAAAAGTTTCTAATCCAATTACTTATTTAATGTTTATTTTAATTATCAATATACATAGTTCTTCATTTTATTTTACAAAATGTACAAATCCATAGCAAATATCCGAATATTTTACCTCAGCTGAGTGTTAGCAGTCCGCCTTTTCATTGTAATGAGAATACTAAGATAGAGTAGACCTGATGCTACATTTCCTGCTAAGGGGTGGAACTGCATCAGATAGATGTTCAAACCAGATGGAATTAGAGAATTCAAAGATATTGGTTTTCTGTAAAGAGAAAATATCTGTATCAACAATGACAATGTACTTTTTTTCACTGGTGACAATGAAAAGTTTTCTTTTCTTTTTAAGTTTTTTTACTCTCACAGAGCTCAAACCGAATGTGTTATAGAGATGTTTTAGGTTTTTATGACTGGAATTATTAAATGTTTTACTGATAACAAGAAAATTCAGGCCCATACTCAGCCAGTAACCGAGATAGCATTTCAAATCAGGACAACATTGGCACACGGCAATGTTGTGAAACATAACCAGCTCAATTTGGATTGCTATCTGGGAAGTGCTAAGCCTGAGCTAACATTGGCATTTTCCCACTGGCAAAGGTCGCAGTGGAGCTGGCACACTGCCACTTTGCCTCTGATGGCTTAATTTTGTGTGGTTATTCATATAATATCTGATTGGATGCAACAAAAAAGTTATCGCACAATCAGAGAAGGCCTCAGACAGCACTACCATATTTGGAATATGGTGTCATATCTTGACCTGTTAAGATGCTGACAAAGGGCCAACAATTGGCTGATAAGGCATGTTAATTGGGGTAGTCAAATGGAATATGCAAAGGGTTTCACCTACCTGAGTGCCTCATCAGGGAGCTGCCAAATGTAGTATATAGGGACAATAGCTCCAATAGCAATACCATAAATCCAAGTAGCTACAACTAGTCCATAAGCCTTTTTAATTGTAAAATGAACTTTATAAAGCAATGGAAAAGTAACTGCAATCCAGCGCTCTACAGATATGGATAAAATACACATACTTGACATGTAAATTGACAAGTGCTGTGCAGATCCTGATATTGCTAGTGTGTATTTTAGAATTATGTCACTCTTTATGCTACGACAATTTACTAAAACAATTAGAGAGACTCCCAAAAGTATATCAGAAACTGATAAATTAATTAACATGACATTTGGAGTAGTCCATAGCTTCTTATGTTTCCAATAAACAATGAGATTTAAAAAGTTCAACAATGTTGATAATATACCAATTGTTAGCATAGATACCCTGTTTGTGAATAATACAGTGTTAAGAAATTCAACAGATAATGGATTTATGGAATGCTTTCCATTTATTATTGTCTGAAACTCAGTAATATTAGTGGGGAGTGTGTAAGTGTAATCATCAGTTTGTTCCATGGTGGATGCTATTTGTGGAAAGTCAGTGTCTGAAATGTAGAATATGAAAAACACTTTTAATTATATAAAATTATCACACAAATTAATGAAATAACAAAGACAGATAAACCTCAATGAAGTTCTGCATTTCAGTCTGTCCAGCCAAAAACCATACCAAAAAGAACACACAGAAACAACTCCCTAGAAAATTGG
The DNA here is from genome assembly GCA_932294295.1 of Alitta virens. Taxonomy (NCBI): domain Eukaryota; kingdom Metazoa; phylum Annelida; class Polychaeta; order Phyllodocida; family Nereididae; genus Alitta; species Alitta virens. The sequence continues at coordinate 16,512,205 of OW028586.1, read as the reverse complement.
TTTACATTCTGTTTTCTCTGCTCCTAGCAGTCTCAACTGATAATTAATCCTTGCCAACTTTTCAACTGGGTCACAGCACCCATTTTGACAAATACTGCATGGTTTAGAAAACCACTTTTTGAAAAACCAGTTGAACAAAGGAAATACTTTCAAGAAAACCTTTTATAGGCGAATGCATTGAGACCTTTATGGAGTATTCCAACATTTTTGCATGATTTAGAGGTCAGACTCTCTGGTTAATGTCTCAGAGAAAATATAGGTACCTAACTGACAGATGTCCCTTGAACAAAAATTCACTCAAACATGACCCCATCCTGTGCCTCTGTGTTCTTGTTTATCACACTGGGATAAGTTCAACAGACCAGTGACATGACTGCAATGTCAAATGCAAACACCTGACAACACCTTTTCTATTGACAGGTGTAACCTACACTAGTTTGCTAAACACCAGCAAATGGTTTGATGTAGACAACACACTGAGGTATAGCAATTTTGAAAACATAATTTCTGTAATGTTTTGGTAAAACCAAAAACTAGATTGTGAATAAATATGGAAAAAGCTTCTGCAAAACATTGGTGCTCTTGGAACCCTACCTGCTCAGATTTATCCTAGCATCTTCTGCGTAAAGTTTGTAAAAAAAAATTATTTTTATGTCAACTAGGCCATATAGAATATTACTGTAAATGAAAAACAGTTACCTTAAATGCAAGTAATACTTGTTTTAAGTTTTACCTACCTTTCTCCAAAACACACACCATCAGCCCAGTTGAAAATGTGGGCATACCTGCGTAAATTTGAGGTCTATTTATACTCAAGGATTCATGCATTGGTTTTCAGAGTTACATGTAATCTCAAAAAGACATAGTGGGTCATGCAACCAAGGTATTGTGTGCTTTAAAACATCCCATTCAACTTTATGTAGTACCCTGCCAAAACCATATCATATTTACGCATGCTTGTATCCATTGTTCAATGTTTTCATTATCTCTGTGGAGCTATTGAAAATGTGCATGCAGCATTGTATTTACAGATTTTGGAACACAAATATTTTTTCATTGATCTGCATAACAGTTGAACATACAGATTTCCTTAGTAAATGATACTCAGCTCACATGCCATGCTTCAAAACGTCTCATAAACTGTTTTCGATTTTTTTTTCCCTTGTTCTGAAATTTATGTTGTATGCTAAACTTGAGTTTTGTTTTGCTGTTAGTTTGTGTCCCTGGTAATCCAGATGTCCACGGAGAGTTCTGGATTTACATGATGTCCACTGGAATTTAGTTTTCAAGTCTTGCTGTAATTGGCATGCTGCCAAGTGGACTTGATGAATGTGACACACCCAATATATACAATTTTGATTTATTGATGTTGTTGAACACCCTACAGAATTTGTGCACAGTTCTCACGACATTTGCGATTATCTAGCAAGTACTATGGAAGGATTTTAAAAAACTAAAACGTCGCATAGCCGTTAAGATTTGTTCATATTTCAGTTTAAATGACAATATTCATAATTTGCAGTGTTTATACAAACAAATTTCTCAACATCGAATTGTGAAAATAGTCTGCCAGACAATTTGCTTGATTAGGAAGCATTTGTGAATGAATGTGTTACTGAATGAGTGATCTATGTGATTCATAGATGCTTACCATTAAAGGGGAACTAATGGAAGTTTGCATGTTAATTTCAAAAGTTCAATTAGATGTCAAACAATATATTGCAGTGAAAGGAAATGTCTTAAACTCGGGTTTGATATGCATTCAAGCCAATTAAAAGTGCAATTTGCACCAACGGCCAACATGCTGGGGGGCCGCCATTATTGCACACGGCACGCAAGACAGTGACGTCACTTATGTCCTAAAGGCCCCTTCACACTTAGCCGGATCAGACACCAGATTGTCCCGGAGTATAGCTCCGGCAAACTCCGGCAATAGCGTGTAGACCTCGTGTTTCTTTCCGGCATTGTCCGTCATTGTCCGGGGTGATCCGGGACCACCTAAGGACTCCGGGAAAAAAAATTAAACATGTTCAATTTTTCATGCCGGAGGTCCCGGAGTATTTAATCCATGTTGATCCTTGTAGACTCCCAGTAGACTCCGCCGATCTCCGTGAATCTCCGTATTGACTCGGGTATACTTCGTGGTATCTCCGGCTATGTCCGGCATCAACCAAGCATGAATATTTGTGGCACCGTGTAAAATCCGGTTCGCTCCGCACTCTTCCGGGACAGTCGTGTTACCTCCTTGTTGAGACCGTATTGACATCGTGTACACATCGCCAAACATCTCTTTTTTGTTGACATTTAACAGCTCTTTAATCCCGGAACCCCCCGGAGTGAATAATATTTTACTCCGGAACACTCCGGCGTCTGATCCGGCTAAGTGTGAAGGGACCTTAAGTCAAGAAAACCAGCTAGGCCATATATGTATTCAGCCATACGAATCAATTCATAATGATGTAGATTACAATCCGTTACATTATTCATTGCAATTATAATGACAAGAACAGATAGCACAACAACATAAATTAAGGGTGTTAATTGTGATTTTTGGGGAATACAGCAAAATTATTGCTAATTATTGCATTGATTGCAATGAGCAATTTGTATCTAAGAATAGTTATATAGGTATATATGCATGGGCAAATAAGCAATAACCCTGATACGTACATTTTATTATGTAAGAAGTTTTTCCCAAACATGGGAGTTTAAAATAGAAAAGGTATTTGATGTAAAATTTAATCACTTTAAGATTACATTTAGCATATATTTGTATCACTATATTTCTGACCATATTTTTGCAAGAGAACAGAATTGGAATACTGCTTTGCTTTGTAAATAAAATATGTTACATAATCTTTAGGGGCAGTGTGCAGTATTATTTATAGTATACATATATTTCATAATATCTATATTTAGTGTATATAGAGTGTTAGTGGGGATGTTTTAAGGGCATCATCTCCTTCTTTACCAAAATTTATATATATTAATTACCAAATTGTGCTTATTTCAATTGTATGTAGGCCTACCAGTTTAAAATATAATATAATATCAAAAACCTATTTTCAACAAAACTTTGTCCCAATACACTATTTTTTTAAAGCTTCACTAATACACAGTGGACGAATGATAGATAGATTTATTTGGCAACATAATAAATTTTTCGTGCATGCATACAATGCTGAAATCTGATACAATGTAAACTGCTCTAAATTACTAAAAATTCATTTAATTAGTACTCAGTTATCCAAACATTCAGTAGTTGTATTACATAGCAGGATAACTGTTTCTCTGATAATTGCATTGTCTCAATAGGCAATTACTTGACACTCAGTAAGAACTGTGACGTGCCCGTTACAAAAGCTCTGAAAGTGCAATTAACACCTGTTAAAACTGTTGTTGACAGTTGTTCTCACCAGTTGGACTGCAATGCCGAGCCTCCAGAAAACTTGGCTCTCATTGGCTGAAATCTATAAGATAACAGTGACGTACTTTCCGGTCAGTGCAAAACACCAGGAAAGTCAAAAATGGCGGCCTCCGTAGTTCACAAAACGGAGCTAATAAATGCAGGATATTTCATTACCAGTGCACATATACAAGTTATGAATAGCATGGAATTGTTTCTATGGACCCAAGCTAACATGTGAGAGGTAAAGTGCAAAAGGGGTTAGTTCCCCTTTTAACATTCCATAGTATTTTGAGGTAACTTCAGGATTGTATTCATTGTGCATAAATGCTTTTTATTAGCAGTGTATAACCACACACTTTAAATTGATATCATACAAGTGACCAACATTGAATTTTATTTAACTCCATGATCATACATTCATAATATACATGAGTCATGTTAAACTATTATTACATTTTATTTATCTATTTAAAACAAACACTATATATATATATCATGAGTTCCATATATATATATATATATATATATATATATATATATATAATTTTTATTGACAGTAAAATATCATCCATGATATATATGTCATAAATAAAATAAAGAACAGAAAATACAGGAATACAGAAAATACAGAAATGTTCAAATAAAATTTGTAAACTAGATATGCTATACTAGTAACGCTGTTCCAGCTTAGTGTTAGTGTCTCCTTGAAGCGCAAACAATGCTTTCTGGGCCTGAGTTGCAAGGTATTTTCCCATTTTACTGTGAATATTACGTTTGTTGGTTAATATATGTCCCAGGTATTTGAAGTTTTCTACATTTTCAATTAATGTTTCATTATAACAAAACTGATGCTGTGAATTATCACCTATTTTCATTACATTAGTTTTACCTACATTTTACTGATGCCATTTTCTACAAAACTCATGCAGAGCGTTAATGTTATTTTTGTCTCACAGTCTGCTACAAGAACTATATCATCTGCATATAATAGGTGTGTGAAGGACAGATCGTTTATTTTTATGCCATTCGATTCATTTAGGTAAGTGGGTAAGTCATATAAAAATTCATTAAAAAGTTTTGGACTGAGAATTCCCCCTTGCAAAACACCACATTTACTATCAATAGGATCACTAGTGTTTCCTAGATGTTTCACTCTTGCACTAGCTTTGTCATGATTACTCTAAGGATTTTATCACCAACCTGTTGTTTTATTAATTTATAGTAAAGAGCATTCCTGTTAATGTAGTCAAATGCTTTAGTGAAATCCACAAAACAAAGATATATAGGTTTTCGCTTCTTTTGTTGGTATCTAATTATAGTGTCAAATACAAACAAACAGTCTGTTGTGCTGGCCCCTGGCGTAAACCCAAATTGATATGTATCGTCAAGAATTAGAGCTTCGTTTTTGTAATATAGACGGGCATTAAGTATAGAATCAAAGACTTTTCCCATAACAACGTTAACAGTTATTTTTCTATAGTTATCTGGATCTGAGGGATCTCCCTTTTTGTGTAAGGCTGTTATTAGCCCTGCTGACCATTGTAAGGGATATTCTCCGCTATCTAATATATAGTTAAAGACTGAGCAGAAAAGTGCTTCAAGTTTTTCTCTTGCATATTTATAAAACTCAGCAGGTATACCATCAATGCCTGCATCTTTGTTGTTTTTAAGTTTTCTCAAATGTAATGCCACTTCATCTAATGTGATAACACTATCACATATCTCACTAGATACAGAATTGTTACATAGATAGGGAGACTCGTGCAATGAGGCTGTTATGCTATCCATATGCTCAGTATCAAAATATTCCCTAATAGGAGGATGTTTATATGTAATCATAACTGAAAATAAATTGAATATCATAAATTGAATTAAATGTAAAAACTTGAATAGCTCTATTGATCACCAGCAAAAGTGAGTTATTGTCTGACATAATTTGCGATCTTGACCTCAAATGTACGGAGTTAAACAAACCACGTGATTAATGAATAAACAGCGATGTCAATCAAACTTAAGCTCCGCCCCCTGCAGTGACTCTTGCAGATGTAACGACATTGAAATGATCAGCAGGCCCAGTCAAAACACCAACTAATTGTAACAACTGTTAACTGAATAGCCAGTCAAATGTAATTGTTTACCAAGCGTCTAATAATGCAAACCATACCTAGACTTATTAAAAACATGTAGATCATGTAGATGATTGACAGCTCAATTTTGTTGGGTTCAATGAACTTTTGACAGTTGTTGATTTGTATATTAGTACTTATATCAATATACAAACCAGCTTACTAAAATTATTTTCATCACCTAGCAAGTTGGGGTTTGATTATATTTGATTCTGTCAATTTTGTGCTGATCCATCATGATCAAGCCCCCATGCCACAGGAAAAAATGTATGATGAAACAGTTTGACATTTATTTTGAATCCCACTATATTGCAAGCAACAACAAAAAAGTCCATCCAAACCTTAAGTTCCTGCATGGCCATTCACATCCATCAATAATAAAGTTATCAAATTACTTAAAAATAGAAATCATAATAATAGTAGTCTGTCAGTTCAGTAAAGTCAGTCAGTTCAGCCAAATCAGTCAGTACAGCCAAGTCAGGTTCAGCCAAATTAATTCAGTCTTATATTCAGTCAGTTCAGTCAGTTAAATCAGTCAGTTGAACTCCGTCAATTCTGTCTGTCTGTCAGTTAAGCTCATCCGTTCAGTCAGTCAGTTCAGTCAAGTCAGTCAGTTCAGTCAAGTCAGTCAGCACAGCAGAACATGCCAGCTGACAACTAGTCAGTCATTTAGGCAGCCAGACAGTGGTTTTATTCATGTACCTTAAATATCACCTAGAGATTGTAGATTCAGTGACGTTGTAAACCTCAGGGTTGTCATCAGTATTTCTTTCTCAATAAATTAGGTATTAGTGTATTTTTTTCATTGTGTTGCTTTAAAGGGATATAGATGATAAGATAGTTACAAATGAACTATTTAGAAAAAAAAACGCATTGTTCTATCATATGAGAAGCCAAGTAATTGCCAGTTGAAGTTTCGCACTCCTCCAACATCTTCAGGTGAGTTAAAGATGAATGTCTTTAGTTAAAGAAAGTCAGGTGAGAAGGCCAAGGCAAAAAGTGAGCAGTTTCTGAACATAGGCCAAGGCCAAAGATTTAGGCCAAGGCAAAAAGTGTTTCTCACTGAAGTGCAAACTAAATGTCATGTTATCAGCTAAACAGTAAAATAATGATGAATTCCAGGTGTCTAGAAGGAAGACATTAAATTATTGTTAAATAGTGTTAATCATAGAAATACAGCATATTCCTGAGTATCTTCTTTATGTATTTGTTTTATATTTATAATTTCCCTATCTTTAACTGTCATTTTAGTCTAATGAACATAAATAGCCTTTATACTGTGAATGAATATTTATGGCATATACACTGCCAAAATATTCATTCACAGTATTCAAAGGCTATTCAGTGGCCTAGCCTTAAAAACCACACTATTAAGACCTCACTATTAGTATGTCTATTCTAACCAAGGTCTTAATTGTGAGGTTTGCATTTCTTATGTATTCAACAAGGAAAATAGTCTAATTGAAATCCAGTATATTTATAAATAATTTTAAGTTTTCCGCTTACCCTTTGAAATGTTTCCTACATAACTATTTTAATCTTTCCACTGAACCCTGAAGTTTACTCGGCCTATATGGCCATCTGAGGCAGGCATAATGATGAAATGATATGGCTTGGATTCCCAAACATTTAACACATTCACACCATAGGTGGGTTTTTTTTTTTAATTGCCTCAGCAGATTTTTGATGTCAATTATATTAACCTGAGGGCGAATAATATTATAAAACATGAAAGGATTTTGTGTCTGACACTGTCAGACTATTGAGGGCCATGCAGCAGTCTTCATTTTTTTTTTTCGTGGGATTATTTGCGCACACGGTTTTACTTCTTCCTACCTAAATATTTTTTTTTTTTTTTACGGACAAATAATGTGTGTGCACACTATTGCTAACCTTGACATCCTGCTATTCATCCAAAATCATAATTTCAAAATTTTTTAATGTTAATAACAACCTAATTACTCATTTTCAATGATGTGAAATGGTGAACCTGGCTGGTAGCCACGCCCCCACCTGTCAATCAAATTTGATCATTTGTGCAATAGACTTTCTATGCACTCAGCTGGCTGTAGTGACAAGGGCACAGCTCAAATGCCCCCCCAAAAAAATTACTTTCACAATTTAGACAATAAATACACAACATGGTAGTGCATGCCAAATGTTGGTAACATGCATCATGTCATTCATAAGCATGAAAAGATTTTGATATTAATTATAATCAGGAGTCTATGTAAACCATCTGAAAACAGTGAAAATTAAGCATTTAACTTCCAAACACCCTTAACATAAGTGTATAGTACTTAGCTGAAAGACACATTGCTGCCCCCCCCCCCCCTGTAGCTATTGTTTAGGTATATTGCACTGCACATAATATATAGGTCACTCCCTTTTCTTTTTTTTCTGATCATAGGCCTAATGTATTATAATATCAAAACATGTCAATTTTGTAGGTAACTATCGTCCATGCTGTTTTGGTATAACGTTTTTTGTGGTTGCTATCATTACTAAATGAAATTATGCTAGATATTTTCCACTATATGACTGAGCTGATATCCTTCCATAAATGTGTGATTATTATTAATAAATATGAGAATGGCATGTGATCTTGAAAGTCATATGCAAACGCCTGCAAAAATTTCCAGACATTGTTTTAGGCCATAATTGCTTTGCTACTTTGTGCAGTAACCCTCAATTTGTTATTATGTAGATTCAGTAAAATAAAAAAAGTGTTACAAAACCTGTCAGTCACGAACATAATACGCCTATTAACCAATCAAATTAAAAGAGAAAATTGGTAATGCCCCGCCCACTCAACACATTAGCCAATGAAGTGTATGATCCACTCAACAACATTTTTTTTTTTACCGGTAGAGATCCAACTGTATTATTATGCTGGCACAATGCCAAAAAACTCAGAGTGAAGGCACATGCAAACATTTTGCAGCAATATGATAATACTTTAAATGGTTACAATGGTATGGAATGAAAACCAGGGATATCTATCTAGCTACCTATCTATCTATCTATCTATCTACCTTTCTACCTATCTACCTATGCCCACAGTATGCTAATATATTTTATTGTTTATGTAAATTTTTAATATATTTCAGGTAAAACACTGATTATTATTAATATTCATAAGAAATCCAGCAATTACAGTTAGTAAGTAAGTAAGTAAGTCAGTAAATAGGTTAGTATGTTAGTATGTAAGTTAGTAAGTTAGTAAGTGAAGAAAGAAGTTAAAGAAGAAGTTAAAGAAGAAGTTAAAGTAAAGAAGTAGTTAAAGAAGTTGTAAACAAAGTAAGTAAAGTAAGTAAACAAAGTATAAGCATCTTATTACCCCCTTAAGCACTCATCTGCAACGTTGCAAAAGCCCGACTTAATAGAATTACTTTACCTCCCTCCACCCTGAACTTTCATAATCTGGATGCAGCACTTTTGTTTATAAGTTTTCGAAATGCTTCATTTCTGCTGGCATAAATAAAAACATGCATGATAGAATTGCAGAACATGCCAAGATGGCGATGCATCATTCAGAAAGGCATTAGGGAGGTAACGTGCAATAGAAGTCCCTACAATAGCCATGGCCTAATATCTGTAGCTTGACAAATAAATTCAATTATCAAAAACTTGATAATATTGTACATTATAAAGTGTCTTGATTAAACTTCCAAAAAATAAGCATTCACTTAAAATCAGACTACTTTCTAGTGACAAACAGACTTATTTACGGTGACGAACGGACCCGTTTTCAGTGGGACGAAACGCACAGTGACGAATCGACCTGCTACCATGTTTATGACAATTGAAAATTGGTGATTGTAGAAAATATACAGGAAAAATTGAGAAAAAGTACTCCATGACCGTGGTAATAAAATATTTAACAATGAAAATAGGCGCAAACCGCAACAAAGACCATCCGCCGAGTTATTCAAGAGGGCAATTGAATGGCGGATGTCCGTCGATCATACGTGGTCGATCATACATGGTCATTGCCATCTGTGGCCACCCCTCATTATCCGTAGCCTACTCATCTTTCACTCTTGGACTATTCGCCGAGCGCTCTACGAGTGCCTCAAGGACGCTTGCCGGATACTCCTCAAACATACATAGAACACCCGTGAGTAGCGCCATATGTGCTCACTCACTACTTGCCGAGCAACCTACATATGCTTCACATATGCTTACGTGTGCTTCACGTACACTTACGTGTGCTTCACGTACACTTAGCGGATAGTCCTCAACTAGTCGTAGAACATCCGCGTGTCCAGCCATCCGTGACACTTTTACCTCGAGTGAGAACGTATACTCCTCCTTCAGGTATCCGTGGTCATACGTAGCTCTTATATACGAGACAGTGTTAAGGGGGAAGTAAGTGTTGTACAGAAGTGTCTGGGTGAATATCTTCGCTTTTTCAGACACACCTACAATGGTACAGGTTTTCCCACCTTACATAAGACAAAGCCTTGGCAAACAAATCTTTTTAATTTTTTACTTATTACAAATATATATATATATATATATATATATATATAGAACACAATCTTTTGCATTTTTCCAGATTTTCCATTAATTTGAAAAAAAAATATGATAAAAAAATTGAAAGGACTAAGATTTGCATATGTTTGCAAAATTTCACTCGTGTGAGATAAGTAGTGTCTTTGATATAATAAGGATATTTGATAACAAGAATTTTTCACATTTTCACCTTATTATTCAAATTCTATAATATTTATGGACATGAGACACAAAAAAGGCACCACTACACTATTATAGACATATTCTGGCAAAGTTTTAGGCATGTAGGTGCAGTAGTGCGCGGTTCTGCTCCAGAAACCAAATAAATTATTTTTTGCTATTTTTTCAAAATTTTTTAAAACATAGCCAAGACATGTCAATGTGACTATCAAAAGGCACAACTAGACCATATAGAGTATTACGGTATGAAATTTCGTTAGGGTAAGTGCTCGTTAGGGTAAGTGCATTTGGTGTTCGAGTTCTGCTCCTGAAATGAAAGTGTCATGCCCACCTGTCCTAAACTCGCCCATGGATGGACATGAATTTTCTCAAAATGATACCAATATTCGGTCGCTGAGGGTTAAAAACTAAAACTCTTTGCATGGCCATTAAGATTTATTCATATATCAGTTTAAATGAAATAAACAATACCATTTGAATCCATGGCAACCAAAAAGATGCTATGGCTATCTAGTCACCAAATTATGCTGGGCTGAGGAAGATGACATTTGAGAAATCTGCTGAATTAATTGACGCATGTTATGGAAGATTATGTTTTCAAGCCAAAAACTGAACAGTGCAACGCTCATAAATTTACTTTAATAATAATGTATCAGTCCAAACGTAAAAGTTACCAAAGGTTTGTTCCTTTTTGTGAAAGGCCATGCAAATAGATAGGTAGCTAGATAGCTACACAGATAGATTGATAGATTTTGAAGGTGCACCCCTTTAAGGCTAATTCTTAATATTTGCATGGCCTGTTTAATGAGGTGAGTGGATTCCATCCATGTTACACATTTTCTGACACCCCCCGAAAGACACAAATACAAAGATTTCAACATGTAGGTGCAATAATGTCAGAGTTCTTACTCAAGGAAGAAGAAAAAAAAATTTCCAAATTCCGTTACACATAGCTGAGACATGAGAATGAGTCCATCAAAAGGCACAATAATACCATAAGAAACATATTACCATTTACAAGAATAATGTCACCTGCAGAGCCAATGGATCCTGCTCTCCCCTACAATTTGGCATTAGTATGCAAATCTTCATGTACACTAGGAGTCATCGAAACTGGCCAGGGTCATCGAAACTGGCCAGGGTCATCGAAATTGGCCACCCCCCACAAACAATTACACACCCAGCAACTTCCTAAATTGTCACAAAACTAACTCTTCTCATCATTTACTATGTTCTGAAACTTCGACAGGAATCTTAAAAGCGTTGGTGATAATTTATTTTGAGTGGCCAATTTCGATGACCCTGAGTGTATGGGGAAGGCAGTATAGTATGATACTGTAATTTACAGTAGATGGCCCAACGTTGATATATTTTAGGAGCTCATCGGTAAGGCCAACATGAGAGTACAACAGTAATTTATGGTAAGGTGCCGTTTGTATGATTTTACGGTAGTGATCATCACAACTGAACAGATGCATGTGCTGTAGATTTTACTGCAAACATCCGTTTGTTCTATTTTACGTTAGACCAACTTGTAACCATATGGCATAATTTTTTGTAGCAAAATACTGTGCAAAATTTTGCCAGTAAGATGCTGTATAACTACAGGAAATTTTTTACAGTGAATGTAAAATGCTGTTTTGCCCCATTTTGCCCCTTGCCTGGGACAAAACAGGACACATATTGTTGGGTATCTTTAAGTGGGTGTAGAATTTTTATTTAAGAGTTCTGCTTCATACCATGAACTAAAACAGTTTAGCAGCCAGGATTGGGGTGCCAATAATAAAGTCCTAAACGTTAACTATAGTCAGTAAAAGCTATTATACTATTATAGTCGTAGAAAAATGGTAAAACAGGAAAAATTAATTTTTTCATGGCATACTAACACAAAGTGTCAGCATCATTGAAAATGACTGTCATGGAAGTCTTTTATGTCATAAGTTAATCTATACTATTTACACCTGGTGGCAGTGAAAAAATTAAGAGACTTTTCACTGTCCCATTTTGCCCAGTGGGCCCACCTTCCCCTACAATGGTTAGCATGTGAACATCGCATGATGCCATTGCATTGGGTGGAGTCTGATTAAGCAAAGTCATCAGTATCATGCAAGACATCAGTTATAATTTTCTTTGATACGATATGAAACAATATGAAATCTTAATGGATAGGCTTAAAAGGGGGAAGCAAAAAGCACAAAGAATAAAAAGTAATCTACATTGACCCAGCCCAGGGAACTTATTTGTTACTGATAAAATCACAGAGACATGAACAGAAAAAGTTTAGTCTTATTTTCAAACAGCATTTTTCTTAACATAATAAACATTGATATCGATTGTAGTTATAAATTCCATGAAGGCAGCTGAGTGGTCTATTGGTAAGACGCTTACTGTCTGGGTACCTGTCATGAACAGCATCCCAGCTGGATGTTGTCTGGATGAGATGATTAATTGATGATGCTTTGTCATCAGTGTCAAAGCTGAGGCAAATAAAAGACCCCACCTCAGTGATGGGAGGGGGGAGTATGAGGGAATTGAGTCCCCCGACCAAAAAACGGGGAGCTCTGCAATGCTACAGCTCCCCCTTTGACATTGCCAATGACATTACAATAAAGATAGCCTTAGAAATGTTGGTCCTAGAGTCGAGTGAAGCGTCCATAGATTGACAAGTGCTGTAGTCTGTAAATACATTAGCAGTTTGGTACATAAAACAAGGCTACCCTCTTCATCAATTGTTGTTGCTACTTTTCCTCAATCTCCCTTGGCCAATCTCTGGTGAAGGGGCCCTCCTGTGGGCTGTTGCTTTCTGCAGCTGGAAAAGGGTCAGCCTTCCTGGTTTGGGCCCGCAATTGTCCATAACAGGGCCAGCTGACCTTCCAGGATTGGGGCCATTCATGTATGTCCAAATGAGTAGGCTGCCAACCCATGGCTCTGCTATCCAGTGATGGGTGCAATGTTCATTAAAAACCATTTCGTCAATGATGCAGAGAAAAGCTTATCATACATATACTATAAATAATTAAAACTTTTAAATATTCATGTTATCGAATACTTTTAAAAAAAATCGAATTACATGTATTTTTATTTTTATTTTCGCAATAAGCCGATCCTGTGCGACCGGCAACTGTGGTATGAGTTCCCCCGACGCACATTTCCCAGTTCCATCACTGCCCCACCCGCATTAAATTAGTAATGGCACCATGCCCATCCGTTGCCCCCTATTCCTACACTCATGGACCACTCACCAAGCAGCTGAAGGACGTATGGCGAGCGGTCGAAGGAAGCCCCGCCAACGGCATGATTAAAACCCTGCCGTTGACCACGAGTGAGCAAGTATAGTCCGTCTTTGATGTTCGTGGTCACTCGCCATCCACACTCATGATAGTGTGAACTGGGCTTTAGAGGGCTGCTCCAAACCTTTCTGTGTAGCTATCTACCTATCTGCATGGCTATGCACAAAAAGTTCCATATGTGGAATAACATTGACCTTTGACCCATACATTTTCATTAACAATGATTAAAGTAAATTTATGTGTTGCACTGTTCAAATGTTTGCTTGAAAACAACATCTACAACATGTGTCACATTATTTCAGATTTCTCAGTTAAATGTCATCTTCCTCAGTGCAGCACAGATTGGCAACTAGGTAGCCATTGCATCATTTGATTGCCATGCATACCATAATTATGGTGTCGTAAGAATAAATTGTATACCCTTTTATATGATAGGCTGTTTGTGTGATTTTCTGCTAGGTAACACCAATTAGTTAATATCTACGCCCTGGATGACCAAAAAGAAAACAAATTCTCAAATATAACCATATTTGGAATAAACCTTGGTGACCTTGACCTTTGATCCCCTTCATAAGCATTATGATATGATAATTCAGGAACATTGTAGCACTGTTCAAATTCTAACTTGAAACTAAATCTTTCAAAACATGGATCAAGTTATTTCCGGTAAATGTCATCTCCCTCAAAAAAACCTAAGTTAGTAACTAGGTAACAATAGTAGAATTTGGTTTCCATGGATACCACTATTTTGGTGTCACAAGAAAGTAGTTTATGAATATATATATTCCCTGCTTATAAACAAAAAATTGCCAAAGTTTCCATATTTGGAATAAACTTCGTTTGCCTTGACCATTGACCCCATGGTTCATTATGATATGGTAATTCAGGAATATCGTAGTACTTTCCAATTTTTAAGTAGAAACAAAATCTTTTAAACATGGGTGAAAATATTTCAGATTTTTCTGGTAAATATCATCTCCCTTAGTGCAGTAGAAGTTGGTAACTAGGTGGCCATACCATTTAGTTGCCATGGATACCAACAGCATGGATTCGTAAGTACTTTTCATTCACTTTATGCCATTTGTGTGGTTTTCTATTACATAGAGCTAGCTTTCGCATATAATATATTGCAAAATTTCCACATTTGGCCTAATTTCATTGGTGACCTTTGACCCACAGGTCATCACTCTATATAAATCAATGAACTAAGTGCTGTGATAAATTTTACTGGTAACTAAATCTTTTAAATCATTGGTCAAGTTATTTCAGATTTTTCTGGTCATAACACCTCCCTCAGCACAGTATGAGTTGGCAGCCATTTTATCATGTGGTTGCCATTGATACGCTTTCCTGTGATATGTCATTTTTGGGGGGATTTCCTTTACATGATGCTAGCTGTTAAGTAATATATCCCACACTTTGCTGTGTTCCTCATAGAAAACCTATTAGGAACAACCCATGTGGTATTTATTGTGATCCACCATCCCTAATTATAATAAATTGTGATCTTCTATCCCTAATTTACATATGGACGGACTAATTCAGGCTGAGCAGTTTTACTTTCACTTTGCACACTGGGACCACAGCTGAGCCAAGTATACACTACAAGTCTCCTGCTAGGTCTCCTGCCACATCTCCTGCCACATCTCCTGCCACATCTCCTGCCAGGTCTTCTGCCAAGTCTTCCAAATATCCTGCCAAGTCTTTTCATGAAACAAAAATTGGGTTCAAACTAAATATGCTATTTAAAGGTAATTTTGGAAATAAAAGTTGCCTGTAATTGTCACTGGTCATAGCCGAGCAAGCAGGCACTTCAAAACACTTTCACTTTCACTTTGCCCATTCAAACTTGAACATCGCCACAAATTCGTTAATTCTTGACTGATTTTTACCAAATAAAGACTGGGTTGAAGCTGAATTATTGTTCTGTGCTTTATACATCTCACTGTTTTTCCGTATCGGCGATTCGTTTACCGACGAACCAATCTGTTGAACTCAAACAGTTAGGCATTCACAATGTGGTTGCTATGGAGACCAAATACACAATGGCGGCACTGAGGAGTTCGGTCTCACTCAAGCATGCTTTCTGACTAAATTATCCACTATTTTGACATTAAATGAAGAAAAACATCTTTCTACATGAATAAAACCAAAGTTTCTAAAAGGATTGTTTTTCTGCTAAAAGCTTTCAAAGTTTTGAATGGGAGGACGTTGTGACGCCTGTCTGTTTGCTTGGTTCTCTTCTGTGATTGGCTGCTGAGTTCAGCATGAATATTAATGAGATTTTTGATAAGTAGTAGTAGTAGCAGCAGCAGCAGCAGCAGCAGTAGCAGTAGCAGTAGCAGTAGTAGTAGCACGTTCAGCAATAAAGACAAAGACATAAATTTATATGAACTATACTAATTGATTGTAATATATTTTGACATGATATCTTGTCAGTATCTGTTACCAACTAATACCCTTTAGTCTGTACAAAATAGTTCAATTCATTTTTTTTAGCACGTCTAGACTACGTTAACCAATTCTGAAACAGGCCTCCTTTTTAAAGAGAGCTTTTCTTGTTGTTCCTACAGTTAACCAGTACTTGCTACTGTAATAGACACTTTTTGCCGTTTTAATTGAGTAACACTGCTCATAATTCTTCCTAAATAAATTATAAAAAAAAAAAAAAGTGATGATGAGTATTTCTAAGATAATTAAGAAGTTTATCTATTTTAGCTCTACTATGATTTCTATATCAGTTTTATTTTCTAACTTATGCATTTTGTAGGATAATGATCACATAAATCTGAAAACAATATTTCACAACACTAGTCAGAGTTTTCCAAATTATTAAAGAAATTCAAATCGGGGTCGATATCAATGTCGAAATACTCTCATTTTCACTTAGAATATAAACTGTCAAGATGATTAAATACATTTTTATCATCATGATTATGATGTATGTGAATTATATGTTTACACGAAGATTTTGTGACCCACCTGTGAGCTCAACCACGTATTAATTCTTATTCACACACACTACTAGTACCACAAATAAACTCTAGATGACAGTAGCTGTACTGTCAAAACGTTATAAAAGTTTTGTCTAACATAGGATGGGGACATGCTTGAGTGGATTTGTCTGAATAATGGAAACGCAAGCAGAGACATTTTATAATCTTATTCCAGTGCTGCCTTATGGCATTATACTTGTCCAAGATACTTTAACAACTGAGCACAAAAAAAAAGAGAACAGTTTAGTCACCAACGCATAGCTGGACCACTCCTCGTAGTCAAAATGGATATTCAAATTTTATGATTAGTTTCGGTATGAACCAATTCTTTCAGGTATGGTTTGTGGCTTGGTCTGACTGAAATGGAATTTTTTTTTGTTTATATGTTATTGTTATTTTATTAATTTGTGATAATTTCTATCATTTATTTTTTTTATATTCTACATTTCATACTCGGATTTTCCACAACTGGCATCAAGTTTGCCTCACTGCGAATGATTATATACTGCTGGCCAAGGTCACGTGATAAGCCAACCGGCCCTGTAACCGTCCTTCACCCGTCCTTCACCTAGCAGGCGGTGACTTACTCGTGGCACACGTGAGTCACACGTAGTGTATGTAGGTATTGATTTTTCTATACTAGAAACCGGTGACTTATCCGTGGTACACGTGAGTGCACACAAAGAAGCCGATGGTTTAATCATCACACACGTACCTCTCCCACCCGGTTCTTGACACCCAGGTGTGTGACGGTTTCTACGAGTGTCTCACGTGTGACTTGGCATATGCCATGAGTGCCTCTATGGCAACGACGGCTTCACTACGATTGCTAACTATAAACAATCACCCGCGAGTTTTCTACAGAAGTTATGAACATGAGCAAAATATCCGTTGATTTTGGCAGTTGTTCTCGGTTAGGGGACGACAGCAAGGAATCGAGTAAGTGTGTTCACCGTCTTTTACGACAACCTCCTGATAACCATGGTTGCAGTACGGATGCCCAATTTTGATAATATTACATCATTCTATGAGAGCAATACGGCTTCACCGGTAAAACCGGCTATGTGAGAACCCCCCTTTAGATTGTCCCACTGACGCCAGAATAAGGCCTGCCTTTGAAGATTGGACATAGAACAGGCCACGGCACCTGAACAAATGGGCCCTGCAAATTTGTATCAAACATTGAACAGCCAAATTTGGAAAAAAATGTGTATGCTTTGTACACATTTTTTCCACAAACTATGCTCATCAAGAACAGCTTATTTCTTCTTCACTAGCACACATCTTTCTTGTATGCACAACTTAATAATTATATATCATATTTATTATTTTTGCTGCTATCCCTATTTCAGGACCCTGTACATGACAATGAAAATCCTGGTTTTGAGTCCTGACAGGAGCACTCTGCTTCATGAGCTACATCCTAGCAGGATGTTGATATTGCATGTTAAATTGTTGGTGCCTTGCACTTGGAGTCAATGTCTGGGGCAAGTAAAATACCCGACCCATGGGGTAAATGTGCAACATGGTGCAGGCTCCAAGGCTTATCATCTCATCATTGTGATTGACTCTAGAAGCTGGTCGTATAAATATAAGCTGGCTAAGCTTGAAATCAGCAGCATTGAGGCATATGTAGGTGCAGTGGAAACATTCATGCCACAAGATTTGACTAATGTTGTCACAATATCAAAGAACCCTAAAAAAATTGCCAGGCATGTTTTCAAGCAATACTCCCAAAAATTACTGCCAGAACAGCTCGACAACATTCAATATTGTAGAACACTTTGTCACAAGGTGATAACATGGACTCCCAAAATATTTCAGCAATATTTGAGATAATATTCCTTACAGATATTACCAAAATATTTGCACAACATCTAAAGTATCATGTTACCTAACATTATGTCAATATATGGAGAAAACGTTGTCACGTTATAAAAGTGTGGACCCTAAAAAAGCCTGCAGAAAAATTATAAATAATAATAAAATAGTAATAAAAATTGTTATCCCGATTTGACAAAGTCTTCAACAGTTCTGTAGGAGATATTATAGACTTGGAAACTTAAAGCTGGATTGTCACTCATTATGACTGGCCAAATTGCTTTCACTTCACTGTCTTCTTAATACCGATTACCTACCATCCAGAACCTTGCTTGGTTCACTGTCTCTCTATAAAATAAAATAAAACTTCACCTAGTATTTAATTTTTCATGCCAATAAAAAATGTAATATGTAAACAAAGTGATGACGTCACAATACTCGACAATGGGTGATGATGCCATTTCCATTGTATTTCCAATGTTTTGGTCTTGATTTCTTGTATGTATTCTTTATTTTTTGTAAATTAATGCCTGATAGATTCATCAGCTTACATATTTAGTGCGCCTTGATCAAATAAGGTGGTTGTCAATCATTTGATGAAGTTTTAGAAAATTATGACGGACAGTGGAGCTTTAACTTCATGTGAATTCTTGCCTGCCATTGGTTAAAAGTATAAGGTAGTGCCTCTGCCAATGAATGCCTTGGATTCTCACGAAGATGTTTATGAATTAGTGACATGAAGTCAGCTCCCAGTTCTGATTCTTTTGAAGGTTATTTCAGGAATAAATACATTGTGCATAAATGTTTATATCAACTGAGTGTCCAAAGGCAAATGGTTGCAGTTCATTTTATTAGCAGTACATAACCACAGACTTAAAATTTTTGCCACATCATGGACCAATTGCTTTCATTGTCTAAATTCCTATGCTATGAAAATTCAGCTCAATGATCATACATTTGTGACAAATATTATCTAATATTATTAATTTAATATAATATTAATCTGGTCTAATACAAACATGATGAAATATATATATATATATATATAAGAATTATATTCTATTAACATTCCAATGATTCATATCATAGTCTATATTATTGTCTTTCCTGTCTTTGCAGTTTCCATTAATTACCGCTTGTTTGGCCAAGCACAAGTGGCAACCTTTTTTCCGTTGAGTCATATTGTCTTAGTAAACTGTGGTGGCCATGACACACTAAGTCACAGAATATTCTATTCCAGTGCTCATGGTATGACGAACAGTATTACGTTGACTTTCAATGCCTCGGATTGTCTGTTGTGTCAGTAGATTCTTGATACAGCACATTTGTTTATAGGTTTTTCGAAAGGCTTCATTTTTACTAGCGTAAATAAAGACATTAATAATAGAATTGCAGAATACTATATTTACAAACACAAAGTTTATGATTATGCCCCAGCGACTTGTATTTAGCCAAGCTGGTGATGCCACATATAGAAGGGCAATAGGGAGGTAACATGCGATAACGGCCCCCACTACAGTCCCAGCAACAATCGTTGACTTGCGACTTTGCTCTTCCGCAGATCTGAAATGACAAAGATAAATTTTGGCACACCTAACCGGTTATGGCTTAATGTAAACATGTAGTTTGACACTTAACAAAAATAGTGCACTTTGACTTAAGGGGCGTTCACACTGTCACGTATAAGACCTCCAATTGACCAAGTACGTCAAAAATGGGCTATTAGTGCTTACTCGTGGCTCTGTTAATCACATCTAAATGCTTTCCACGAGCGTTTCCACGTCAGCCAAATGCTCTCCCAATTTCCGTTGCTAAGCATCTGTCAGGCATCCGTCAGGCACTCATAGGCACTCATAGATTGCTCGTAGATCATTCATAGATCGCTTCTAGGTCGCTCGTAGATAGCTCGTGTGAGTGGTTCAAGGATGGGCAAGGATGAGCATGGGCACGGAAGACGACCAGCGGGCGATGGACGTTCGCCGAGCTTCTTACGAGTGTTCTACGAGTGGACACGAGAGGATGGCGAGTATATACGGATGGACAGTGGCTACATATGGCTACGTATAACTACGTATGGCCACGTACATACTTAAAACGTACGTAAAACGCTCGTTGACTGACTCCCGAGCAAGTTACGTAACTAATATATACAATTCACTTGTAGAATGTCGGCCAAAGTTTTAAACATGTTTAAAAAGTGTGCCCTCTCCACGCATGGTTACGGATGATTTAGCTCTACCAGGAGCGTCCTACGGATTAGCAAGAGTATCTTTGAAACGCCCGCGAAGTGAACTAGGTATGGCCAGGAATGAGCTGAATAATACTACAGAGTTCACCTAAAAATCAGATCGACTTGAAAGTCAGTAAAAGTTGCTCATGTTTTCAGACAATATTGGCCCTGATTTGGACTCAGACTCAGACTCAGACTCGTTTTATTTCCTATATGGAATGCCATCTGGTTCCTGATCAAGATGACTGCCTTTTACTGTATAAAAATTAGAGAAAAACTTTTAATAAATATACAAATACATTACCGCAGTTGAGTATTGGCAACTCTTCTCTTCATTGTGATGATAATGCTAAGATAGAGTAGACTTGATACTATATTTGCTGCTAAGGGATGGAACTGCAGCAGATAGATGTTGAAACCTGATGGAATTATTGAATTAAGAGATATCGGTTTTCTGTAAAGAGGAACAAATGTGTCAAAAATGAAAATAATATTTTTCTCAAAAGATAAAGACAGTGAAGATGATGCAGTTTTGATGAATTTTCTGCTTCATATAGTACGAGTAAAATTAATGTCCACATTTTTTAAATTTTATTCATACTTTTTCACAACATGCATGCATGAAACAATTCAAATATAGCTTAACTCCTATTATTCCTATTATAACAATGATTGATTTTTGCCATCTTGACATCAAATATCTACTTGCCATCACCACAGAGCATAATCTTTATAAAACAATATTATCTCAAAAACGTGGACTTGATTTTGCCATGAAAAAGAATGTACTGTATATAGATTTCACCAACCTGAAGGCCTCGTCAGGGAGCTGCCACACATAGTAAATAGGCAGGACACCTCCAACAGTAATACCATAAATCCAAGTGCCTACAACTAGTCCATAAGCCTTTGTAGTCGTAAAATGAACTTTATAAAGCAGTGGAAATGTCACTGCAATCCAGCGCTCAAACGATAACGATAAAACACACATACTAGACATGTAAAGAGATGCGTTCTGCCCACCTCCTGATATTGCAAAAACATATTTCAAAATTATGTCACTCTTTATGCTACGAACATTTACTAAAGCAATCAGAGAAACTCCCAAAACTAGATCAGAAATAGATAAATTAATTAACATGATATTTGGAGTCGTCCATAACTTCTTATGTTTCCAATAAACAACGAGATTGAAAGAGTTTAACAACGTTGATATAATACCAATTATTAGTAACGCTATTTTGTTAGCAAGTAAAATATCACTGAGAAATTTAGGAGACAATACATTGATAGGGGCTTTAGGGTTTTCTAATGTTCCAAATTCAGTGATATTTGTAGGATAAGTGAGAGTATAGTCATCTGGTTCCATAGTCGTGTGCTATTTCTGGTGAGGATAATGTCTATATCTGCAAACAAATAAGGAAGAATCAACAATTTTTTACTAAAAGATACAATAAAGTTCATTCCTTTTTTTTTCTTCAGTCTTTTACAAGCTAGAAAATGCAACCAAATGATCTAGACTGGCAGTGTATTAAAAATAAATAAAAACATGTAATTTTGTCTGTACATCACAGGTAATGAAATACTGAATCACTAATTCATTATTGTTGTAATAATTATGTAGAATCGTCTCTTAAACTTTTCTTCTTCATCCGTGACATCATGAAGGTTTTATTGCCACTGGTTGGTCAATTCTGTAAAGTGCAACACTGTTGCATTCAGAAACGGAAAACTTTATATAGATTTAGTCAAACAAACTGTCATTATGTCAGATAAGCAATTACAAAGTTATCTTGTTTGGCTTGAGTATTGTTATGTTTCTTTAGGAAATGAAGCATAAAGTTTATGCAAACACAACTATGACATGTTCTCAGAATCAAATGGAAATTGAAAAGTGATTCTACGTAATTATTGCAACAATAGTAAAGTAAGATAATTTTGTGAAACTATATGATACCCACCAAAGCTCTGACAGGCTTTCCCGCAAAAACATTATGAATGATTTAAGAACAAACAGCAAAATATTGGTGGGCTGACACAATTATGTGGCTGCTTGTAATAGCCTATGAATGATTTAAGAATGAACAGCAAAATATTGGTGGGCTGACACAATTATGTGGCTCCAAGTAATATGCCTATTTTCGTTGAAAATACCCAATGGATAACCTCTGGAATAGCCATGGAACTATATTAGAAGATTTAGCTCAACTACAAAAAGTTTCGTTATCATCAAGAAATGATTTTTTAAAATGTTGGAGGCTCCACATTTCCTATGGACTCCACCATTGATATTTTTCACCTGTAAGTAGTGGACATTAGAAATTAAATCATAATACTCATCTATAGATGTAGACAATGACAAAACTGCTACTAAGTTTGTTGTGCCTCATACTGTATTCACAGTCCTGATGTCCTGTTTTTTAAGACTCGCTAACCACAATGTCAGACCAAGAACTGTTGAAAACATTTATTGATTATTTGAAAACTGATCTGACTCAACTGAAGAAAGATGTCAGATACAAACATTTATCTCCTTGATGAGAATGAACCACTGAAAAATGACATTACTGCCCTTAAGAATCACCTTGCATTATCAGAAGGTCCGAATATAGGACTCATTACAAAAATTGCACAGCAAGACAAGGAAATCAAGGCATAGATGGAAATGTGATTGAAATAAATCACATTTTATAGTTCACTGTTGATAATTGTTTGATGCTGGCATCGGAAAGAACTCTATGCAATAACTTGATACTCATATGTAACTCAATTATAAGTTGTACTTTATTGTAAACATCTATGCAATAGCAACTGGCATTAGTCCCATTGCCACAATGTATTTGATGTTCCCTCATCCAAGTGTGCATTGACTCACATCAAATATATTTCATTTCGAGCTCACACTCTCTCATGATTCACCCATACTTTGTCATTTGTATTAAGCAACATTGGTTACATATTCAGCATTATCTATCATGAATCGCCATCGAACACCCAATCAAAATATTACAATTTCACTGATCTCATTAACTTATCTCGTAATCATTCAATGATTTGAAAATATTTAATAATATACAAATGCTAGAAGCCTTTTTTAAGAACTACAAACAATATGAAGCATTTCTACAAGCTCTAGAATATGATAACTTTAATTGCAAATTGTATTCATTTTGAGAACTATATCCAAGTTAACAAACATAAATCTCCTGTCAGGGAAGGGGAGACTTAGCCGCCTACATAAAGAAAGATGTCCAGGGTTGACCTAAATTTCCCACCTGACGAACAGAACTTATATGATGGACTCTCTGTTGAAATAAACCTAGTAGTAGACACGTACGCCCCCTGGTGCTTGGAAATGTATACAGATCACCCAGCTTCAACAGCATTAATCATCTATAAACGTCATGCTGAAAATAATGACATTGTGCTTGTTGGGGACTTCAACATTAATTTGATTAAAAGTAGTACTCATAAAGACAAATCAACCTTCTTAGATAACACGATTGCAAATTACTTGTATCCAACAAAAATCACACTTCCCACTAGAGTATCAGAAGCATCAGCCACCCAAATAAATCATATCTATACCAACAATAGTAGTAGTAATTTCATTAAACATAAGTGGATGGCGACCAGAAAAAGCCAAGGGTTATTAGGCTGGTTGACTTTACAGAATCAGGTTTGAATTATATAAAAATAATGAAGGTCAATATCCATTTTTAACAGGGATGTTACCACTGTTTGATGGTTTTGTGTAATGCTTTTGATGTTTTGAAATCATAATTGTTTTGTTTCTGAAAATTATTCCACAGGATTGCGCCTTCATAAACCGCTGTTGTTTGGCTTGCTCTGTCTTCACTCTGCTTATCAATAGTTCTTTATTTTGTCTAGTGACTCTTCTGGCATTAAATTGTTGTTTCCATTGTAATTTGTCATCTAGTATTAATCCAAGATATTTAACTTGGGGAGATCATTTAATTGCGATGTCATTTACTTTGATACTGTTTAAGTAATTAGGTACAATTTTATTTTTCTTACAAAGGACACTAAATTGCATTTTGGAGTGATTCAATAACAATTTGTTGCTTTTAAACCATTTGTCTAAACTTTCTATGGTAATTCTAAACTTCAGCTGCAGATTTTGTGGATTTTTGTCTTAAATGAATATATTTGTGTCGTCTGCAAACCGTCTGGGCCAGAGGACAGAGCCTTGTGGAACCCCATTTGCATTTGTTTTAATTTCAGATTTTGTTTCATTCAATTGTACAAACTGTTTTCTATTGCTCAGATTACTTTCAAATAATCATGGCTGGCTCCTCTGATACCATAATGCTCCAATTTAGGAAGTAGTATCGAGTGATTTACTAAGTCAAAGGCTTTAGTTAGATCAATGAATTTTCCTAATGTGTAGACACAACTATAGCTGGCACATTTAAAAATCATTTCTCTAATTTCATCCTCTTAAATTGATCACCCAGCACACTGAAGAAACCCAAGTTCAGTGAAACTGCCATTGCCAATTTCAACAATGCCTTAGCTAATACAAACTGGTCCGGTGTATTTTCTAATAACGATGTTGATTCTGCCTGCAACAAACTTTTTGCCAAATATAATGCCCTTAAGGATAAACACTTGCCATTAGTCACCACAAGATTTAAATAATACAAACATAAACTGAATCCCTGGATCACCAAAGGAATCTCAACATCTTTAAAAAATAAGGCTAAACTGTTTCGTCAAATTTCACAAATGAAGGAGAAAAATATTACCAGATATCAATAATAAAAACAAATATAAAAAAATTTTAAGAACAGCCAAATATAAATTCTGGACTGAACAATTTCGATCATGCACAGATGATATAATAGGAACACGGAACAACATCAACACTCTACTGCAACGAAAAAATGATAAATATGTTTTTCCTGACCAATTTAAGAACAACACCTTAACACTCACTGATCCACAGACCATAGCAGAATAATTCAATAGATTTTATTTACACATAGGACCAACACTCACAAGTATCATCCCACAAACACAATCAGCAGCCACCGAAGTTTTCTTTAACTATGATATCCCCCACGCCATTTACTTCACACCCCCAACACCGGTTGAGATTCTAAAAATTATCCAAAAACTTAAATCTAAAACCAGCTCAAGATATGAGCAAATTAGCTCCAAATTAATAAAACAAACTGCTTACCAATTGCTCAACCACTATGTCATATCAGTAATTTTTCACTAGCCACAAGTAGAATCCCTCTAAATCTCAAAATATCAAAATCCTTTTCTTCTATAAAACTGTTGATCCACGTGAATTAATCAATTATTGTCCAATTTTCCTTTTGCCCTCATTTTCAAAAGTACTGGAACGCTTAGTATATAACACACTCTACAAATACCTTAAAGTAAAAAATCCCATTACACCAGAACAATATGGCTTCCAACAGAATCTATCAACAGAAATGGCAATATTAGAACTTCAACATAGAATAGCAGTGTAACTTATCAAAAGCAATATTAACATAAAGAAAACTAAATTTATTCTATTTCAACAACCTATGAAGAAAATAAATCATAACCAAACAGAAATAAAAATCAATAATGTAGAACTTGATGAAGTCAATGAAATTAAATTTCTTGGTGTAAATATAGACACTGTCATGGATGGGAAAGTCATATTTCAAGAAAAGCTAATCAAATCTTAAAAGTTAATGGAAGACTATCACACCTGAAGAATATTGTCCCAAAAGAAATCCTTAAAATAATATGCAATAGTTTCATATACCCGCACTAACATCATGGAGAAATAGTGCCAACAAGGAAATAAAACGAATGGAATTACTTTAAAAAAAGAGCCATTAGATCCAACTGTAGGGCACAATACAATAGTCAAACAAGCAATCTGTTTAAGAATTGAAACTTCTGAAACTAAGTGATATATTCAATGTTTCCTGCAGCAAATTTTATTACCAAGTTAAACTCAATATAGTTCCCTCATATTTCCATCAGCAATTACCCAGCAATGCTCATGTTTATGGTCATCTCACAAGATTAACCAAAATCTCCATATTTTCAATACTAATTCAGAATACAGAAACCAACTCAATAATATCCAATTCCCAGTATCTGGAATAGTTTACCTGTTTCCATAAAATGTATAAATACAACCAAGAAAACATTCTATAACCTGCAATACTCATAACTGCCATATTTGCAACCGTAACTCATAACCATCTATCCATAGTTGTAATATAATTTCCTATGTCCACCAAATAAAATCACCCTCATTAAATCATCAATCATCTCATTAAATATAATACCATTCAGGGCATACACATCTGACAGACTATCATAGTCTTTGTGTGTGTCCTGTGAGCTTATTTTATACTTATATGTGATATTTAGTTTTCTCTTAACCATTTTTAATCATCTATGTACTTACTATTGTCCTATATTTTTGTAATTGGTAATTTTACGTGTTTGCCTACAAAGAGAATAAAATTAGAAAATTAATTCAAATGAAGTCCAGGTATTTACATTATTGTCACTATTTTCCGTATCACTTACCTAATGCACCACAGCTGCTGGAAATACCGATGGACATGCATTAAGGTCAGGGGTATTTATACAGAGTAGAGATGTTCGAAATAAATCTTGGTCAAGTAACTTGTACAATAACTTTCTGACATCGCATGTGGTTCTAGTTGGACTTAGTATTAATTGATACCTGCCCAGCCCATGTCTAAAATTATTTGTGGGTGTGCATGTTGCACGTGAAAACTCAAGAAGTAAGTTGACCACTCTGCATTGGGTTGAAGTTCGCAGAAATGTCGGTTGCTGTTCTGCCAATATCCAATATCTGCCGAGATTGCATATTGGGCTGGATATTATGTCCTTTAGGCCAATAAGCAGGTCTCTGGGCGACGAGCTAGCCTTTGGGCTTGCTCGCCGAAATCCCCTATGACTTATTAAAAGAATATATGGTTTTTGGGCTTACCGGCGAATACTTCTAATATCGCTCCCTGGCTTTTCCCAAAAAAGCTTTGCTTGGTACGTTCCGTAAATTGCGGACCATGCGAACCATTCCGACATATGCTAATACATGCATATATATATATATATATGACTTGAAACAGTGTGATGACACAACAAAGTATTAGACGATCTCTGCACAAATTCACACATGTAATAATTCAAGAATTAATTAAGGCCTACATGTCTTCCATACGTTATAATCATATATGGGTAAAATCAATTAAAAGGGCCCCAAACTGGAAAATTCTGTTCACTGATTTCAAAATGTCATATCTTTGTAAATAATTATTCGATTTTCAGTGTTTTCACTCACATGTAGTATAAATTATGTGTTTTATGATATCACTTAAGAAGAGAATTTTTAATTTCAGATTATATGCCTTGAAGTCCTTAAATCCGTATTTTACAAAATCAGTTATTATATAGTTTGGGTATATAACTGATTCTATATTTTTTACAAAATTTTATGATTAAATAAATTAATCATATAATTTTAAAGTAAACATTTTTTTTATGAATGTATGTAGAGATACATAAAAATAAATTACACCACAATGATGACAATGATGATGAACATGCCAATTAAAGACAGGAAGTCTTTGATTATAATAACTGTCAATCACACCAGCTTAATCTAAATTTATAATGATTATTATATTAAGCCATAATTATACTTTCATCATCATTCTTAGCGAATACTCCCATCTTTACACTCATTAAAACTCATATTAAGATATACCTGTAGGTAACTATTGCACTGTACATGGATTGCTTGTATCCATGTACCTACATTAATTTTGTTTAATAATTTAAAAAGAGGTACACAATAAAAATGCACATAATGTGCATTAAAATCTAAATATTATTGCAATAATAAAAAAAAACAGCAAAATTTCTATTAAATTTTGAAAACATAGCAATGATTTTGAATTTATGCATTTCACAAAGAATTCCCTTCCATTTCCTTTCCTTTCCTTCCCTTCCTTTCCTTTCCTAGTAGTATTTCTTGTAGTTGGGTTTATTATGTGATGCTGACTTGCACCATGCTACATTTAAACAATATCTTGTTCTATGCTAATTGCATATTGTCAAACTGCATAAGTATTACATTTACAATTATGGGCCAAACATGGATGATATCAGGAAGGAGGACTTTAAAATAACTTTTCCCATCAGTCAATCCATATGAATTCACCAAAATTCTGACAAACTTCCCAGGTCACCATCTCAAAATATTCTGCAAAAAATACCAGTTGTAGGACTATATAATTAATGGAAAAATCCAAAATTTCAGGTCTCCAGTGTCAATGGTTTAGAAGATACAGTAATTTGAAATTTTATTAATTTTTTGCGGAAAAGCCAAACGGCATGAATTTCCAAGTTCAGACGTCCATATCTCTATTATTTTTCATAATGTAGGCATGAAATGTTGTACCTAGGGTAAAAATGTTGTATTGAACCCATGTATGCTGTTACATCAGGGCTATTGGTGATATTTTGCAAGCTGTAATGCCCTGAAAAAGGGCAAAAATGGGAAACGTTGCAAAACAAGACCTTATATTTTGCAGGGCTGTGCGGAATCTATGCAATAATAAAAGCTCATATTTATTTTCTTGCTTCTTATGGTCCACCTGCAATATATGAATGGCCAAAACCACCTTATTTGCAAAAAGATGGAAGGCAGAGTAGTTTTAAAAAGACAAATAATATACAATTGTGAAAAAAGCCCTTTATTCTAATGTAATTTTGACCAACAAAAGAGTTCACCATCACTTTCATATTTTTTTCCCAATATCACACACAACTAGTGGTCCTCAGGTTAAAATATCATTTTGGTGGTCAGATTCCTTCATATTTTTATGAATTTTTCAAATATCGATCTTGACATATTAAAAAAAAGGGTTTTTTGATTTCTTAATATTGCGTAAAGTTTTTCGAACAGTTAAATTTATCTATTCATTTAATAAACATGCTTTTGAGTATATATGATGCTATATTGATTGCATTATCATCAAATGTTACAAACAAAAGGTATTGGGGGAAAAGCAAATGCATGGCTAATGATGACCTAATTTTGTAAAGTTTATCTAATCTTACATGTAGCTGACACAATTAATGCAATATATGCTATCTGGTATGGCTCATTTTTTTCACGGTCCACCAAAGACGGAATTTTTAGTCATATATAGGACTGAATCTTGTCGTTGCCACATCAACTCAAACCTTCAGCAGAGCTCGCCTGGTCCTTAATTAATACTGTACACTGTAAACTATTTCTGTAGTCTCTACAGTATCTTATTTATTTAATTTTGTGCACACTTGCTGCAAAAATTACAGTTGCAAGTTGGCCTATTGTAAAGTAGAACACGTTTGCCATAAAATTACATATTTGACATCTAAATGTGAATATGGCTTCATAGTAAATTATTATGATTTGTTACTTATCCGAATATTGAGATGCCTACAGATATAACATTTCAAAAGTCTGGCAAAAACTCAAGCTTACATACTGAGTATAGAGGCAAGATATGCATGTCAGCCTATATGAATACATATTTTGCACCCCTTTCTATTGTTTCCCAGTGGAATCAGTGAGGGGGAGTTGTAAAACTGACTCATATTACAGCATCATCGCTATAATCATTGCTTTATGATAGATTTGGTCCATTTCACAGCAATCTACTGAACACCTTATGATAGACTGCCATTTTCTTCACCTGTCCCCAGCATTAAATTTCATAGTATTTTGCCGTAGAATAGATTTACGGTTTCTTGTCATAAAACCTTTTCAGTGTCATGCTGTACACCAAATTAACTGTATTATACCATGAAAGCTACTGTGAAGTTGCAAGAAAAACTACTAAAACTCTAACAGTGTACTTCCGAGACCAATGGGAAGCCTGGATTGCACAGTAGCGCAATCTGGATTCACATAGCGCCCTCTGGTGGGTGAAACAGGCTTTACATCCCTTTTTTTGCACCAGATTGGGCTGATCGGGACATGCAGGTGCCAAGACAATAAGGTGATGAAGCAACCTTCAGACATGGGCTGGATTCGAACCCAGGACCTTGTGGTTGGCAGCCTACTTGGTCCTACTGCTGCAAGCAAAATATAAGTTTGTGTAAGTCAAAAGGAGCAACCAGTTTTGCTCAGTGGGAGGAGACTGAATTGTGTTCGTGCAGAATGACTATACCAACAGTTGGTCTTTGCATAATGATATTTGTTCTCATTGACACGCAACTTTGCTTTGGTACAGTCTTTTTGTACAAAGCCCTGCCCATGTATCAAATTTAATCTTGATCTTTGCGTATTGAGGAAAGTTTCTTTACTCTTTTTATGCTCTGTGCTGTTCTTGGAACGTTTCTGTGTTATGGAATATGGTTTAACGTTTAGTTTGCGTGTTTTCCTTTTAGTTTCTATTCAGTTTTATTCCACAGATGTCATAGGCTTGCACCAAACAAAGTATGCATAAATAAAAACATCCATCAGAATTGAAATGTATAATAACAAAAAAGAAACTCTATAGAATAAAGTTACAATTGAGCCACGTGCACTCCACAGCAAATATAGGAGGTATGGTTCTACAAAAACAGAATGGAGGTTTTGTTCAGATAGAAGTTCATAGCTATGGCATTAAAAAAGCGTGCGAATTAATAGCTGTAAACTCCTCTGGAGGGAAGCTGACGTTGCTGCAACTATTAACTATTTTACAGCCATTAAAAAAAATTTGAAAGCCAACCAAATATGTTAGGTAAATAAAGGCTTGTGCCACTTATGAATGTTACTGTGATTATTCAATTTAATGGGAAGTAATTACTGCTATCAACAAGCACATCGTCTTGCCCTCACTTAGCTGGACGTGGTTTTCACTCAGTGGGTGTCTGGTTCCACTTGAGTAGGCTGCTTAGAGTGCCTAGCATACACACTGACAAAGTTTTTATGTGACGTAGATCATTTGCTTTGTTATCTTACTGTGTTTTATAGTCTTTTACAGCTTAAATCTACAAACAATAACAACTGATATGACGTGGCAGATTCAGTTGATATAATGTTGATCAGCCTATCAAAAAGACTATTGCAACTACCTGACGTACTCAAGACCTCTCCACCAATTACGTCTGTGAATTTAGCAAGGGAAACCCCTGTGTATGTGGTTAGTGAAATGACAGTATCTAGACTGGATGACTGCAGCTCAGGAGCAATTGATCTTCATAACCTTTTGGCATACTCGTCAGAATAATTTCATACTGTTACTCGAAACATAAATATCAATGAATTTATGACCACATTGTGTAATTGCTGTAGGAAAAATTAGTGCAATTTAGAATTTGGTACACTAATTATGAAACTTGATTTGAAACTTATAGCTTCAAGGATTGTTCTAAGATGTTCTGGCAATGAATTAAATACCAGATACAAGAATTAAGGCAGAACTTTGACTGGTCAAGCTTAAGGCAACAAGGTCTGGTCAGTTCTTGTGTGACCCAGACTTATGCAATACATGACGTCACTAATGCAAAATACTAGAACATCATCAACATGGGCTGTGGTGACATCATTTATTGTATTGGTATTTCTGGTATTTATTACATCAGCAGATGGTGTAACGCAAATTTGCGCAATTGGCTACCATTGCATTACTAAAAAATAGAATGGTAGAATTAAGAAGCAACTTCTCTGAAGTAATCCTGTCGATTCTCGTGACTGGTAGTGCAAAATTGACAGTCCCAGGGCAGTTTAAGGTAGTTTCCTATATTGCCTTTTGCTCATCATTTTCGAGCAAATTTGTGCGAAATCAACAAAATTGCACAGAATTGTGCAAACCCGAGTTGGTCCCCTGCCTGGGTATGCAGTCTTCATGACACATACCATTGATGGTGCCTTGAACTCTTGGGCTATGCTAGAGCAAGTAAAAGACCCCATCCATTGGGTAATATGTAACAAGTTAGAGGAGACCGTGAGGGATCCAACATGTGTTGGCCCTGGAAGTAAAAAGAAATAAAAAAGAGGCTACTGCTGCCTCTGCATTAAAATGTCCAGAAAAACAATTTCCAATCTATAAGGCTACAATGTATGTGTGTTTATGACTTAGAAGTCAATGAAGAAAATGCCAGGACATGGCCAATTGTGCGGCGTGCGTATTCCATGAGAAGGATAAACGCATAGAAAACGCATGGTTTAATTATAATGAAGCAAAAACCGTGTTTACCATGCGTTTGATAAATGCATGGAAAACGCCCGTGGCACAATTGGCCATGTAGGATAGATAGATAGATAGATAGATAGATAGATAGATAGATATGGAAAGTGCAGCCCTCTAAGGCAAGTTCTTGTCGCTATCGAAGGTTGATTGATGAGAGAGAAGGAGTCCACCCATGTTACACATTTACCCCATGGACGGGATCTTTTACTTGCCTCAGCATAGACACTGAGTACAAGGGACCACCAATTTAACATCTCATCCGAACGACATCCCAGCTGAAATGTTCCTCATGATGTGTGCCCAGGCCTTGGTTTGAACCCGGGTCCTTCAGAGGAGGAGGCGAGCATATTACTACTAGACCACCCAGCTGTACGAGTAGATCCAGTGTATATAAAAAGAATCCTTTCATGATTTCTTGGTAGGTTAATTTAAAGTGCACTCATCTACCAGTTTCCAGAGCAGGGGCCTAGCTCAGTGGTAGCTTGCTGGGCTGCCAACCAGTGGGTTCCAGGGTCGATTCCCAGTCACGCCTAAGTTGGATGGTTGTTTCATCCATCATCTTTGGTCCCTGCCTGTCCTAATTAGCATCAGGTGCACACATACAGGGCAAACCACCAACCCCTACCACCAGTTTCCTTGGCATCATCATGTAGCAGGCAAGCGAAAAATAACACAATAACTCCGGCATATTACATACATCATCTTATTACAAGCACCATGCTGACTGCTAAACCAACTCAGTTTGGTAGCGCTTGGCTTCCAACCACTGGGTCCCGGATTTTATTCCCAGTCGAGCCTGAGTTGGATGGCTGTTTCACCCTTCATCTTATTGCCTTGGTCCCTGCCTGTCTTTTAAGCCCATCCGGTACAGAAATATAGGACGTAAAGCCCTAATCCTCCCACCACCATTGCAACCAACTCCTTATGGTTAATTAATATGATATTAAATTCTTGTAAAGTTTGGCCATATACAATACATTTAATCACAGTGTATGTGTATAAGTCATACAAGTCTCTTTTTTTTTAAGCGATGTTTGAGGTTATGTTGGATTTCATAAGACACCAACTAATAAGATGGGTTTAGCTAGTTGGAGAAATAATTTCTGAAATGATCAGGTTTTATACTTATTCATGGTGTAAGATGTGATGTCATGGTCATATTTGTTTGTTTGTTTGTTTGTTTCGAATGTGTATGAGTTTGCTAATACACAACTACAATCAGCATTCCAGCTTAGAAGCAAATTGAACCTACAACCTATGGTTTTCAATGTAACCACTTGACTACAGGGGTCGCCACCTGTAATAAACTACACAATTAAAAGCACCTAGTGGTGAGCGTAAATACTATGTCAATTAAACTAATGAATATTCAAATAAGAAGCACTTAAAGCGACTTCTGGCGGAGCCAAACTAGACATGGCTAGTTTTTGCCAAGAGCGAATTCTAGAACAATAGCTACTGGAGTGCCCTTGATGTACTTGATTTCATTTTATACAAACTGGACTTTAATAGGATACTATTAGGATAGAGTCACCTCTAGTACTGATTTTATAATACACGGATCTGTAAGTATGTCTTTTATTATTATTCTCATAGCTTTTTGATAATTACAGTCAGAATACTCTCATACTATTTACCTTAGCGTATACATAAGAATTGCCCAAAATTATACAGATCCATTTTTCATTTTTTTCCCCCACTGTTTTGTTTGTCGAAGTAATATAGAGATGTTAGCAATAAATGGATTTTTATTCAAAATTTATCAGCTACAATTAAACGTCAGGGCGTGTCAAATTTTTAGTACTCATTGGCAATTTCTTCAAGTTACCCTAAAATATTAATTTGCAGTCATTTTCTGAATGTTTGATTGCCAGTCAGAATCCTTGTTGATCTTCGCTCTTGGTAAATTAGTTACATTGTTTCTTCCATTCTACTAGCTATGTTTATTAAGCCCTAGAATGGAGTCTGTCTCAAACTCATGAAATGTAAATTAGAGCTTAAATTTAAATTGTGTTCATACATGTAGTCTCTTGTCTCAACTGACTTTACAATTACATCCTTGGCAGGCCAATCCAGAGTCTTTCTCAACTCCCTGTCGAGTTTTCAGCCTTAATTGAATACGGGGGTTACTCGCAGTCCTACGAGCTCACACCAGCACCATCACTGTGTGTTTGGCAGGGGCGGATCCAGGGTGGGGGGGGGGGGGTGTGGGAGAAAAGGTTAAAAAAAAAAAAATTGGCGCTAGCAAATCAATTATCTCCGCCCCCCCCCCTTTCACCAATTTCTGCATCCGCCCCTGTTTGGAAATTGCAAAGTGCCAAGTACCCGTTTACACCTGGGTGGAGGGGAGCAGTGGTTTAAGGATGATCTGCTACATATACTAAGTAAAATTTATATTTGACCTCCAACATTATTTGATGAAATAACTGTTCCATAGAAATCAAAATGTAAATCTATCTTAAATCATCCATAAATGGCTACAAGTATGCACAGTCACAACTGTCTCTTATATATAATCTTATTAATTAAACATACCTTATTTTAACTATTGCTGACTGACTGCATTATAAAGGTGTGACGTACATCAAATAATGATGATTATTTCATCAATTCATTATTTAATTACAGACCTTAAACATCAATATTAGGTCCTTTTGCTGACCACATTCAGTTCAAATAACTGTAGTTACAGTTTGACTGACATTTGAATAGTAATCAATGGCTAGGCTCAGTGCTCATTAAATCTTCCATGAATTTTTCAGTTCTACCATCCATTGGCTCGTATTGTACTTGAAACTGACTGCAAGGAACAATTCCATATAATCTTAGAAGTTAATGGCTGGTGAGAGGGGGAGTTATTATAGACGTTGTTGAATGTTGCTAAATTTCAAACATTTTCAGTTTATTCATTAAAATCTCTTCTGGACATCAGTCGCATGAGACATGTTGAAACTGGTACTGCATTTTCTTAGTGTCTCTCTCTCGTCTCACCAATTAACCTTTATTATGAGTGGCTAGAACATTCTATGATCGAATCAAAATCTACCATAGTAAAAATATACCTTATTGTTTGCCATACCAAATTAGCATATTTCATTTCATAACATCATAACACCTCAGAAATGTACAGAAGCTATTTTAGGACATGAGCAAAACATTTTTTATTGTATAAACGATTTTGTAAATTGTATATACGAAGTACTAAATCATATGTACAAAATACTAAATCATATATACAAAATACTAAATCGTATATACGAAAATACTAAATCGTACATACAAAGTACTGAATCGTATATATGAAGTACTAAATCGTATATATATACGAAATAAAAAATTTATATACGAAATACTAAATTGTATATGTGTCTCATGTTGCGAAAATCTAATCAGGGATATGATAACATATAGAGTTTGTGAAGATTGTATTGACAAATGACGACTGGCTTAGTTTTTTTATGTACAAAATTGTTATACCCTGCTATAAAACATAAATTCTCCACAAGAAATTTGCTGAATGGGTTGGAATTGTAATGAAAATAGTGGCTTTGTTTCTTGCTCAAAACTACCAACTTAACTTAGAAATTTGTTAAGTAGATACAGGTTTTGCTATTGACTTGTTTTCCACATGTTGCTCATAGGAAAATCCAAGTCTTGCAGTTTAAGAAACCATCTTGTGAGAAGCAAGTATTGGAAGATCCTGACTGATTGGTCTGTAGACTAAACTTGATCAATTATTCACAGAGTTTTGTTCTATTTGGAATTCTCATCACGAATGTTGTATTGATTTCATGATTCAATAGGTCGGTTGTACATAATAGAAAAGAAAAGAATAAGACACTGGCTTTGTTTATTATTAAAAGTTATTATATTAAAACATATATAGGCCTATTATTAATTAGTGACCCGTTGCGGCTATGAAAACAAGGCATTCATTAGTATGCATTCAAGATGCTTTAAATGTAGGAAAACGGTGTCAGGGTTTGGAAGGGGTTTGGCTTGGCAATTGTTTCGAAGTTAGAAATAAGGGTTCTAAAAATGATAATTGGTATCAAGGTATATTTCATAACTTAGAATAATGTATTTAATCAACATTTGGGAAGGGTTTCAATGATATTCTAGTCAATATGATTAAGGAAAACTTAGAATGAAAATTAAATGAGTACAGTGTTATGGTATACGGTTGCCATACACAAAGACCTCACCTACTAGCACTTGGCTTGGGGGCAACTGCTCTGCCCCCAAGCAGCTCATTATTACCTGAACTGGTACAGGCGTTGCCAAGTTGCCACAAGATAGTGCAGAATCCAGTTCCCTCACACTGTTGGTAGTCAGAACATCATTTGGGAAATATACTTTATTAATACGATCCCAGTATGCAACTACCTTGTAAGAAAATTTTTTAAACCTCAGCGAACGTTCAAAGAGGGTTATTGTTTTAAATTGGAAAAATTCATGTCCATCCATGGGTGAGTAAGCAAAATTGTATACAGTAATACTTTATGTTGCCTAGTTGTGCCTTTTGATAGTCACATTGACAAATATCGGTTATTTTTTTTCAAAATTTGGAAAAAATAACATTTCTAAATTATATTTACATTATGAACTGCATTTTGACATCCATATGTCTTATTTCAAACTAAAGATAATGCACTTAGCCTAATGACATTTTATACAGTATTACTTTACATCACCTAGTTGTGCCTTTTGATAGTCACATTATGATATATCTCAGCTATGTTTTACAAATTAAGACAAAAAAGTAAAACCAATTTTTTACTTTCTGGAGCAGAACTGGAACCTTTGTACATCGAAAGGTATAAAACACGAAAAAAATACACTTGTGCTCAAAAGTATGTGAACTCCCTTAAGAATTAAGGGTTTTTACGGTTACAAAAACCATAGAAATTCAAGATAAAGTTTGTAAGTCAATATTGGATCTGCCTTGATTAGTTTAAAGTTTTTTAATGGTTTCAGCTTTGTTTACCAATTATGTAACAGACACGTAAAGAAACTGTGATTAAGGAACTGTGCAAAAGTTAACCATGTCCATTAAAGCCTATCTGCTGATTTTGAAGGCTCATATTCTGCTTAGAAAGACCTGGGTATGTTTTTGTTAGATGTGTAGTCAGAGAAATACAATGATTATCAGAATATTTTTGCAATTATATTTCACAAAATTGTGACATTCATAGAGTATAATATAGAAATGAATTTTTTTTAAATAATTACAATGCCAAGATCAAAAGAGCTATCAGATTCATCACAAAAAATAATGATCAATGCTCACAAATTGTTACATGGCTAAAAAAACCATCTCCCATTGTTTCTATATTCATGATTCCACAGTTTGTCAAGTAATTTAAAAGCAAGAGGCTCAGGATCTCTAATATCTCTGCTAAGAAGTGGTTGACTTTGCAAAAAAGCTATGAGAGCACTCAGAGCAGCCAGAAAGTACTCTCGTAATGTGTCTGCGAACCCTTAAATTTCATCAAAAGAACTTTAGAAGCATCATGAGGCAAGTGTGACATCCATGTCCATCACTCAGCAATTCGCAAAAAATTCAACTCCAGGGGACTTCAGGGAAGTGTACATATAAAAAGCCATTTTTAAAGAAAAAAAAACATCTGGACTCATTTGAAGTTCCCATGATAATTCCTATGTCTACTGTAACAATTTTAGGTTGTGTGATGCAATAAAAAATTGAATTATGGATCAGCAGTCTTTATGATGGAAGCTACACACCACTTTCCAAGACAAGCACCTGTCCCTACCCTCAAACATGAGGGCAGCAGCATCAATATGTGGTGGGTGCGCTGCTGCAATAGGTCCTGGTAGAATTTTTCCAAGTGTTAGACAACATGAATTTATCAATTTATCATTAGATACCTGACTCAAATGTATCTGCATCAGTTCATTACCTGAAGCTGAACTGGCACTGGTTCTTTTAACAGGACAAAGGTCCCATACATACAAGCAAATCTGCACAGGAATTGTTTGGGAAAGGTTTCATGATCTGGAAGTACCCAGCTAGAGCCCTGAACTCAATCCAATTGAGATGCTATAGCAGTACCACAAGGGTGCTGCTGTACATGTCAGGAAGTCTAGGTAAACTATACACTAATGTCTTGAGGAATGGACCAAGATTTTTTTCATATCATAGTATATTGCTAGTTTAGAGTTGCTGGAAATGGGAGAGTTATTGCAGCAAAAAAAGGTGCCACGATGTATTAAATGACACTGTTCAAGAGGGTTCACATACTGTTTCCTCTGACTTCAGCATACTGGTTCAGGGGCAGGGTAGGTGGTTCGAGTCCTGCTCATAGTGGATTTTCATGGAAGGTTCTCTGTATTTCTACCAGGTGGCTAAAACAGAATACTGCAATTCTATTGGCTGAAAAAGTGTCCACCCTTGGTTGTGATTGGCTGAAGCAAAGTGCATCCTAGCAGCAGTATTTTTTGTGCATTTTAATGTATATTTGACACTTTATCATTTAATTGATGTTTGCTATTTTTCTGAGAAAGTTATATTTAT
Source organism: Alitta virens (assembly GCA_932294295.1). Taxonomy (NCBI): domain Eukaryota; kingdom Metazoa; phylum Annelida; class Polychaeta; order Phyllodocida; family Nereididae; genus Alitta; species Alitta virens. The sequence continues at coordinate 16,472,855 of OW028586.1, read as the reverse complement.
GGAATCAGTTAGTTATTATCTACTGTGTCGGAAAAGCAAAATGAGTAATAAGAGGAGAGGAAAGACTTATGTCCTGCTGAATTCAGGGCTGTTCAGTGAAAAGACTCTATTGATTAAGGTGTTTGAGTAGGGGGTGTTCAACTGGTAGAAGCATTGTAAAGTTGCCACTCTGGTATAGTCATCCTCTCACGGCAAGCCCTGCCAAATCAGTTTCATTTAACCTACTATTTTTCCAGTCTTTTCTGATTGGTTGCTTTGGCTTTCTCAAGGCAGTAGGCCGTGCGCTGTGGCCTCTGATTAGCGGACAGCAAAACTAGGTTGCTTAATTGATTATTCACGAAAGAGCGAGCGGTGGTTGATTCGTCATGGTATAACTTGGGATGATGTGATAGGCAAAATTATTAAAGGACTTCGTTATAATAACCAAACTATAATCGTTATAAATAGTTCTAATGCTATTATTTTTTTACAAAAAAATCAATCAATAACTGTACTGCAGCTAATTGGAAACAAAACTCCAGAGGACGTCATGTGGATCCAGCACTCTTTGGTTGGTGGATGCCTTAGCCAATGGGAGTCTTGGTTTCACATTACGTCCTCTGGTGTTTAGTTTCCATCTCTATGAAATTGGCTGTAAGACACACCCTCCTTCCTGACCTTATTCTTACACAATTTCCTATGACCTTTACTTTTGCCTTTTTCTCTGGTCGCTCTTTATTATCAGATGTTGCTGCTGCTCGTGCCGGAATAATAAAGTATTTGTTTTATTTTGCAGATAATGACAACCTACCAGAAACCCAGGCCTATGCATCTGAGGACTACCACATACAGGGACTTCCTGGATCCAAACCTCTTCCACCGGAAGCCAGCTCAACTGCGCCCCAACTCTCCCACTAGGAGAAGCAAACCCCACCCTGAAGGACTCCATATACAAAGGCCATACAACAAACACGAACTGGTATTATGAACACCTTCCCACAGATTTAATTTTCAGAAAGCAAATGAAAACTAAATTGCTTATCTTTCTGAAAAACTTGCCAAATGAAGACTAAACAGTGTATAGGGTATGTGATTACACTGAACACCGTCAGCAGCTAAGATATGTAGAAAGGTATTCAATGTAAAGTGCCCATAGATTTATATTTCACTTAATTACTCAAGGCTGATTAAAATATCATGATCACCTGTGACAGGACATGACATTCATGACAATGATTTACATTTATATTTAATTTCAGCAATTTCAAATGTGGAATCCCGAGGATGAAAATATTCTGGAAAAGGATGCTGATATAATAGAATATACGAGTAAGTATGAAATTCTAAAATGATGCCTTTTTTTTCTCTTCTTCTTGATTTGCACTGGTTATAGACACTTTTTTGTGAAATTACGAAATTAGATGTGTGTAAATTTCAGAAAAACAAAACTGGACGTGTGGTGGGACATTTCTTGCAACTGGCATCAGAGGTTTGTTTCATGTCAGAATAGAACAAAATAGAATAGAATAGAATTTAGCATAAGCGCTCTTTTAAAACTGACGGTCTTGTGCAAATGTATGATAAGCTGGATAGCACACATTATAGAATATAACAGAATAGAATAGAATAGAACAGAATAAAATGCCACCTTGATTATTTATAGTGCTATCCACAATGAAAAGTAAGTAACAATTTAACAAATATAAGGCATGGCTGATATGAGACAGTTTATTTTTTTTTTAATATATATACGTATATATAATTACAGGGAAACTTCCAGATCTGAAATATGACACCAGCTCAAACAGTAGGTCTTCGTATGGGACTCCAGAAATCAGTCCTGAATTCCAACACATGTACAACACCACCAGGTTTGGATGCAGACCATACAGAGTGGCTAATGGGATAGGTGAGGCAAATTCTTTCAGCGAAAGCTTTCTATCTAAGATATTGGCTACTTTGAGGTCTAGAACTGATTTATATTTATATCTAATTCAGTAATTGTTTGGCTTAGTTAATGAAATTATCTTGACTAAGAAGTATGCACAGGTATATTGGATGTGGTTCTAGACTAGTATGTTAGAAAATAAACTGCAAAGGGGGGAGGGGCATTCGTTCCAGAGACCATCAAATTGTTTAAACTCTGGTCAAAATTCATGTAACAAAGAATTTTAAAATGTTAATATATTTGCCCTACATTTAGCTCTAGGCGTACTGAAACTTGAAAAAGGAGTCATCTGGGCTCTCAATAGTTTCAAATGAAAGTTAACTGTATTCATTGCAATTTTAGTTGTTTAATTTCTATTTCAGTACCTCATGTCCTTCCATCAATATATTCTCCAGCAGAAGAACCTTCGTCAAGTCAACCTAGAGAATAAAAGCTATTGATTAATTACACAATATTTAAAAAAGGAAAAGTAAAAAAAAAAGCTATTTATCCATAGAGGCTTCTGAAATTAGGAAACTCTTTTATTACGAGTCACATTGAACAGCTGGTGTTTATTGTATTAATTATAGCTACCCCACCTCCAACCCCTTGGCCCGGGGAATCACTACTCTGTAAAAAAATTCTGAAGTTTTTACTGGCAAATTTTTGCACAGTATCTTGTTGCAAAAATTACTGTTACAAATTGGTCTACCTGTAATTTAAGACACATGCATCTATTAAGGTAAGATGATTGCTTACTGGGAAATTTTACCAAACAGCACTTTGCCGTAAATCACTCTTGTATATAAGCCATCTACAGCAAATTGTATGGTATCATACTATTTATAATTGAGATTCACTGTATCTTACCATAAACTGCTGAGGTATCAAGGTGTAGAATAGTTTTACAGTATTTTTCCATATAATAGTGGTGAAATGCTCTGTGGTCCATTTTACAGCAATTTAAAAGAGCAGCTGCCCACCAGCCAAGTGCTAGTAGGCGAGGTAGTTGTGTACCGAGATCGTAATACTATATAACAGCCATGCCTTTAATTTGTTAATTTTATAGTATTTTGCCATAGGATAAATTAACTGTATCTAGCTGTAAAAATGTTATGGTAGTGTGCTGTATACGGAAACTCATTACAGTGTACGAATAGTCCCAGTTTATTTGGCTAAACTGGTTGAGGTGCTGGCATTTAATTGTACACCACACAACATTTATGATGGATTTATAATTTTAATAAAGACAACCATTTTGAAAAAAAAGACGTGTTCCTTACTAACTGCATGGGTACCTGTATTAACCAAATATTGCTCACTACTTCAAGTAATATTATTGGCTCTTAGGAGATTGATAAAATTTTCTTTCTTTCCTTTTTTCTTGGCATTGTCCCAAACAGCAATGCAATTACATATGTAATGATGAGATGATATGAGATCTGGAGTCTACACTATGTTCTTTTAGCAGAGTACAAGACAGGCCATTGGTCAAGATTGACCTCTTCAAGTTAAGTGATCAGATCAAGATTCGAACACATAAAAAGAAACTGGTCAGTGTCTTAACCATTATGCCATCCAACTGCTAAATGGTCAGAGTCAAAGAGGTGTGAGACAACACTTGGAATTTAGATTTTAAAAGTACTTTAAAGAGATTTGAGCAAAATACAACTGGAGTCTACGTTTTAATTGCCTTTGTAAACGGGTGTGTCATTGCTAAGTCATAGTGCATATGCTAAATAAATGAAATTGTAAATATAACTCATAATATTATAGTAGAGAAATACATTTTTAATCATTCCAAAGAATTTGATTTTAAATTGTGTCATTATTTATGCAAAGCAAAGATAAACTATCTTTGTTACAAATCAACAAGCAGCTAAGCTGCAGCATTTTCGAAAAACTTTGACATATTTTGAGGATGGCACAGTTTTTCATGAGAAGAAATCTAATATGAATTTATTTTTCGTTCTATCAAATTTATTATATATTTTGGGAGAGAACAGGGAATCTATATTTCTTTTTACTTATTTAATTCAATTATTTGTTTGTGTTATTTTTTTTTTATTTCCTTTAATTTACTTTTATCCTTTAGATATATTTTGCTTCTTCTTTTTTTATGTCATTCCTAATTAAATGAATATTTTTTTACCAATACATGTATATATTTCTTTTATCATTTTCACAATATTATATTTCAGTGTTTAAATCTGTGAAGTTAAAATATATTTTCATATAAATCTACTTTTAAAATAACTTTCCAATTAGGCCTAATTAGTGGCGCCAAAGACTGGTGGCGCCTTGAGCAGCCCCCTGGTGGGCGCCTTTCGAACTAACACGTCGGCGTCCATATTTTGAAGCAAGCAATTTTTGTTGCTGAGAAAACTTACTTTACTGACATTCTTCATTCACAGGAGATTGACATGACTCAGAATACGGCAATTAAAGTGTGTCATAACCTGAACGAATGTGCATAGGAGTTTTTGGTAGGTCTACATGTACACAATATTATAATCTATGAAAATTCAGAAAAACTTTTTGCAGAAACACCTGCTCACCTGACAAGGCCAGCACTGAGGCAGTGCGATAATAAATTTTTAGTGAATTATTGAGGCTGAGTGTCAATTTACGAAATTGTTCATTTTATTTATTTTTACAAATATAAAAGATAAATAAAAATTGGACAAGAATTTATTATTTATAGATCAAGTGCTGAAGTCAGTGGGGATGATTGTTTGAAATTTAATTTAATTTAATTTTGTAGGGGGGGGGGAGAATTTTTTTATTGTTTGGTGTTGAGTAATGATACATATTTACTATTATATTTTGATTATCGAGATCCAACTGCTAAACATTCATATATGTAATAGATAATGCCCGCGTTAACAAGGGCATTATCTAACTTATACCACTTAATTGGATTGTTTGTGTTTATGTTTGTTAGAGATTGAGACGCTTAAAACTGAAGCAATACAATTAAAGACTTATTTCAATTGACATTGCATTTCAAAATGAATGAAAATTTGGAGAGGAGTTTTGCTGATTTCAGTGAATTTAATGATTGTAATGCATCCTTTGACATTGGATCTACTCAATTATTGGATATACCAACGCAATTGCTATTTGCACCGGATGGCAGAAAAACTGCCAATAGATATGATGCGGATATCAAAAGTGAAAGTGCTTTCACTAATTCTTTGCTGGACAGAATCCCAGCTAAAACAAGAAAGGCTACAGAGAGTGCTGTCAGGTCATATGAGGCATGGCGTCTATGGCATGAAACAAAGCTGGAAACTTATGAAGGCTCAAACTTCCCTATACCTTGTTTGAACGAAGAAATGGTGCAGGATATCAATTTTCAAGAATGGGACTATTGGTTAGCAAGGTACGAAATTTTATTTATTTTATTTTTTGCAACAAATGTTAACCATATTGCACAGCTGGTATTACTGCTGTTAGAAAATTAGTGGTCTGTGGACAAATTGTCAACTGAATTTAAATAAAAGTGATTGTGACACTAAAATTATTATTAGCCTGGGCAAGCACTGGCATGGATAGATACACCATTGTTGTCAACCAGACCACTCATTTTGTGACAGCACTAATGTGTTTGATTATGAAATAGTAGTTTTTTTTTTCATATATTTCATTCATAGGTTTGTTGATGAAGCTAAAACTCTGGAGGGAAATGCCTACTCCCCGTCATCTTTGACATGGCTAATTGCCGGGATTCAACGGTTTGGCCAGGACATATTAAAAATTAATGAATTTAAGTTATTCGAGAAATCCAATTCATTATTTGCAACATTAAGAGTCTCTTTGGACAGACAAAGAAAATTTTTGTTTGCAAGTGGTGAGGGCCACATTGTTCGGCACAAAGATGAAATAACTGTCCAGGAAGAACAACTGTTATGGGATAAAGGTATATTCAACACAAATACTGCTGCAGGACTACTCAATGCTGTGTACTTTTATAATATGAAGGTGTTTAGATAATGAAATGCAATGTCAATTGAAATAAGTCTTTAATTGTATTGCTTCAGTTTTAAGTGTCTCAATCTCTGACAAACATAAACACAAACAATCCAATTAAGTGGTATAAGTTAGATAATGCCCTTGTTTTCTGACATGGGATTAATAACTCCCATGTCGAAGAAAACGCGGGCATTATCTATTACTTAATCATTAAGGCTGGGTTCACTATTTTGCAGGATCAGTTGCATAAGATGTTGCCTATTTTGCAAGACATTTGTTTGCTTGTTAAGTGTTTGCTTGTTAAGTTTTGCCACAACATGTGCTCATATAAGTGTGACCATGTCCTCCCTGCTGTTCTTAGTACATGTGATATATCCCCCTGTAATCCAGGCTTCTGATTGGCTGTGGAAGGCAAACAGTGGTATAAGTTAGAATTGTTCATCTATACTACAGCAGGGATTATGTAATCAGAGATTAAATTGGAAGACGACTTGACTCAAAATGGTAACAGCTTGAATGCTTGAGCATTGTGTTATAAATTTGCATTTAGCTTTTCCTAGTGTTTTCATTTATGATATTATCTCTGCCACATGTGATACTGAACCATTTGAAGAATGAACTAATATGAATTTAAACATATTTTATAATAGTTCAAACAGTAACATTAAGCCTTTTTTTTTTTTCCAGTGATGAAGTTTAATCTAGATTGAAGTTGCATGAACTGGAACGTGTAATGGCCGCTGCTACCAAACCAGCCCCATCGCCAACTGTTGGTGATATGGTGTCTAATGATGAACTGAACGACCCTCAACCCAGTCATGAGAAACCTTTGTCACCTGCGAAGTGCACTAAGGTTGTTGAGGAGAAGGACGGTGATACTAGATGTGTCTTGGGACCTTGGTCTCCCGATTGCTTACAAGCATTTGCGCATCCTGTTCCTTTACTCGTTTGCGTTTCTCTGCTTGTTCTCACTCAGTCTCTTCTTGTGGCAGGGTACACAAATTCTATCTTGACCACAATCGAAAAAAGATACAACTTAATGACCAGCGAACTTGGAATCATAGTCAGCAGTTATGATGTGACATGTATCTTCACGGGTGCAATCGTCAGTTATTTTGGAGATAGTCACAATCGCCCTCGATGGCTGGGACGGGGAGCACTGGTCATGGCCGTAGGGTCTCTGCTTTTCACAATTCCGTACTTTTTTGGGGAGAAATATGACCCATCTAAATACTTCAACACTGACAGTCTCAACAGCAGTAACACTCTTTATAGAAATCTTTGCAACAATTCAATCGTCAAACATTTGCCGTGTTCTGAGGACAATATGCTCACTTCTCAGCACTGGCCCCTGTTCATATTCATTCTGGCAAAAATGACGCTTGGGATTGGAAGTGCCCCTGTCTACATTTTGGGACCTACATACCTGTACGACAATGTCAATCCAAAATGCTACAGTGTGTATGCTGGTAAGTAACCAACATAATGAAAGTGGCTATTTCATAAAGTTCTTCACCAAAACTTGCTACATATGATGATTTACCCATGTCATATGGGTAAGTTTGACTGTTACCCGTTATTTCTGTAATTACGGTGTCAAACGGTTTTTTCCATTGAAATTTGGAATGAGTATGAACAATTTCTATACAGTAGTTTTACTTTCGCTGAATATTTTTGTACCAATCTTCTATCATATTCAATTATTCCATTGTGTACTTTTTTACTTGTTGAGAGCATGATGGTATTTTTTGTAATCTTACTGTCTGTTGCAGGTGGTCTTAAATTTTGTATTTTCTTGTTTTAATACAGGTATCATGTATTCCATGACCGCGCTTGGCCCTGCGGTGGGGTTCTTCATGGGGGCGATGATTTTAACAATTTACGAAGACCCTGGCGAAGCTCCTCCTGGTTTGACGACACAGCACACCGCTTGGGTCGGAGCCTGGTGGCTGGGCTTCTTGATAAATGCTGTTTTATGCGTGGTGGTTGCTATTCCTTTAATTATGTTTCCAAGACGATTGCCAACTGTGTCAAAAACAGATTTGCCAGAAAGGCCATCTGACTTTATGTCGCTCAACATGAGCATTAAAGGTAAATCTTTGCTTATAATTTAGTATATTTCAACAAAATAAAATAATATGTGTTTTTTAACCCTGTAGGATGTTTTTATCATTCAAACATTATTGCACTTTTTATTTTATTTTTTTAAACATCGTTTTTTCCCCCCCCCCTCCTTCCCAGTCAATAATTTTAATGAAAGCCCCAGATGGTAAACTAAGTTTGTGGAATTTTGTTAATTGGTTTATTATTTTCCAGAAATGCCTCGAAAATTCTTTCAGCTATTCTCAAATGGAATATGGCTCTCGGTCACTCTGGCGTTAATCATGGAACAGTCCCTCTGCTCTGGCTATGTGACTTTTATTGCCAAATATTTCCAGGTAGCATTCTAAACATTGATAGTGATACTTAAATATCTGACTTAATGTACATATTCTGGCAGGCTGACCCTGCTTCTTTGGTATCATCTTTTTTAATTTACCATAAAAATTTACTTTTTCAGCTGGCATTTGCTATACCTGCCTCAAGTGCTGACATTTTAACCGGTAAGTAGTATGTTATAGGATATAGTTGATTTTTTTTCAATTGACTGCTTCTAATCCTAACTAATTTAAGAATTAAATTCATATCAGTTGTTACCTGGTTGTAACATGCCCAGTGTCTTTGTATTGGTATGCTAATGATATCATGAAATAATTTGTGACCAGAATTTAATATATGGCATTGTTTTTTGTCCATCAATACTATATTTTTTGAATGGCATTGGATAATTTAATGCGTCAACCATAATCCGTACCAATGGTATCACCTTGTATAAATCAAAGTTCATGCGTCTTTTCCAGGGACCGTTATCATTCCAGGAGCGTTCATGGGGATCTTGGCAGGGGGTTTTCTGATGAAACGAATTCAGTGTGACATTCCGAAGACTGCCAAGCTGTTGCTGATCATGAATTTTTTCCCCATTTGCAGTATCATTGGCATGATGTTCCTCAGCTGTAACAACATCAATCTAGCTGGAATCACTACTGCTTACTTCTATTATGATGAGTGTGTGCTTGGCCACAATTGTGTTTTTGGAATATCACTTCTCAATTTTTAACATTCAATGATGTCCAATTTGTTGGCTGTTAAATGCACTTTGTACTAATGAATCTCAAAACCCATTGGTTTTAGCTTGTAGGAATGATTAATGCTTAATTTGTCAGCTATTCTACTGCTTACGTCTTCACAATTAATCTCAAAACCCGTGGGTTCTAGTTTGTAATAAATATCATTGACTGCAGAAAACAAATCTATTGAAGTTGACGTAAAGACAGCCTAGTGTCCAGTATCTAGAGTGAGGCTGAATGAGGAGAGGGCAGGGCAGGGAGTGTAGCACAATTTTTTTTACTTCGATACCCATTGCATACATAGATAGATAGATGGATGGATAGATAGATAGATATGGAATGTGCAGCCCTCTAAGGCAGTTCTTGTCGCTATCAAGGGTTGATTGATGAGGTTAGAGAGAGGAGTCCACCCATGTTACTCATTTACCCCATGGGTGGGATCTTTCACTTGCCTCAGAATAGACATTGAGTACAAGGGATGCCAATTTAACATCTCATCCGAAACGACATCCAGCAGGGATGTTGCTCATGAAGGGTGCCCGAGCCTGGGATTGAACCTGGATCCCTCAGAGGAGCAGTCGAACGTCTTACCACTAGACCACCCAGCTGCTAAATGTGTAGCATCGGTGGACTTCAAATACCCATTGCATTGTGTACTCCAACATGAAATTATGTTCTTCTAAATTGGATGATGCCCTCATGATCTGCCCATAAAGTAATAAAATTTGCACTTTCATATTGTTTGGAAATTCCTTGATGATATCATCGTTATGTTCTGCTTCATTTCAGAGGTGTCCCAGTCAAAGGAGCTGTTCATATCAAGTATAAGAGGAATCTGACATCGCTCTGCAACACGGCTTGTGCCTGCAGTCAGTCTATCTTTGAACCGGTTTGTGGTGATGACCAGATTACGTACTACAGCCCTTGTCATGCGGGATGCACTCAACTTGATATGTACAGTACACATAACGGACTACTGATTCGAGTAAGTTTAAAATTAAAAAATATATATATCAGTAATGTGGTGTCAGTATACTTATTAGGCAAAATGTGAAAGTTTTATATCTGTGCATAGCGGGCGGAGGGTTTCACATGCTTTGCACGGTATTTTTTTAATCTTTTACCTCAAACTTGTCGCTGAATATCAGTGTTTTTGTAACTTGAATCCTTGAAGTGTTCAGTGTCTCAGATAGCACAAGTTTAGCCTAATTAGGCTAGCACAGAGTATTTCACTTTGCTCTTTGTTGGGGTAAACATTGCTTTGCCTTCTGATGTTAATTGTGCTTTCCGTAAATTCTAGAATTATTCCGAGTGCAGTTGCATCTACGAGGATTTCATCCACACGGCCTATGCAGGCGAATGCAAACAGGAATGCTACAACCTGGCGCCTTTCCTTATTCTGCTCTTCATCACCATCTTCACAACATGCTGTGGACAAAATCCTGCTCTAATGGTCACACTCAAGTGAGGGTTGCTCCTTTTTTTTTAAAAAAAGAGGGGAGGTGGAACTGAAGATTTTTCAGATATCGGGCTGACCTGGAAGCACACTAATCTGATGGAATTGCACAAATCCGTGGGGGGGGGTCTAAATATTTTCAGGTCCACCCCCCCCCCCTCTTTTTTAAATGGAACAGCCCTGAGTAATATTCCCTGAATATGCAAGTTTGCTGTCTCTAATTAGTGAGAATATATTGCATCTCACCTTAATTTAGACTTTCAAGTACACGTTTTTTAATATATTTGTGCCATTTAAAAGATAAACTTTGAAATACAAGATCTTAACTTCAGCTTAAATTGGTGGATTCATTGTTATTAATTAATTTTATTAATGAATTTATTTTCAGGGCAAATATGCACAGCAACCTATATACATCCAGGAAAGGATACAACTCTTTAAAGTCATACTATTAGTACCACATTATAGATCTAACGCAACAGACAAAATTCATAAAAATTGTGACACTAGAACAAACTGAAGCAACTAGGGCTCTTGGGAAATATGTCTTTCACAGTTTAGAGAAGAGAATGAAGTATGAAACTTAATTGAGAAATAATGATAAGAATGCAAAAACGAAAGAGTACATTTAATTAGTAAAAAAAAAAAGCATAATAATAATAAATAAAAACAATAATTAAATGATTATAGAATAACTAAAACTCCACAAAATTATGATATGTAAAATCAATGCTGCACTCTCTAAATGACTAAAATAAGATAAAGAGAAAATAAAAAAACAAGACAATAAATAATAGATATATTAATTAAGTAACTGTAGACAACTGGCAGAGGTATTGGATTGCTTTGGCACTCTTCTTGCCTGTCGGCATTACACAATCTGATGCAATATTTTTATTGATATGTATATGCAATATGTGTGTTAATTTTTTTTTTTTTTTTTTTTTAGTATTTTTTATGTATTTTTTGTTTTTTATTTTATTGTACAATGACAAATAGGTCAAATTTGACCTAAAAATGTATCAATATATAATAAAATGTATCTATCTACTTAAGCACTGTGATAAATTAAATCACTTCATATTCATTGATGTAGTGCTCTATTAGGAATAACTTTGCCATTTCCGTTTCTTTTACTCAGGTCTGTTGATGCTACCCTCAAATCATTTGCTCTCGGAATGCAGTATGTTTTGGTGAGGCTTTTTGGTGAGTCCTTTTATCGTCATGATCTCTCAGTTCTAGATTTAGACTTTCGCTTTCTCACAGATCAATTTTGTTGTGAATCAACTTTAATTTCAGCCTACATACCTGCGCCTGTGTATTTCGGACATATTTTTGACTCCCAGTGCTTATTATGGACCCCAAGTTGTAACGGCAGTGGATCGTGTTTACAATATAACAGAAAGGTAAAATCTATGCACTCTTCGGAAATTCTTTGATCAAGTTTAATCGTAAAACTTCTGATGTGATTCTGAGTGTTAACTTCCATGGAGATGGAAAATTTATGAGAGTTTGTAATAAATAGCACATTTAAATTATGTATTCTATATGTACTGGTTTTTTTCACATTCTTAACTGCAATAAACTCTTAAAAAAAATTTTAAGAATAAATTTTTATAAACTATTTTTAATGCAGTTGCAACGATTAGGAAGAGAATTTAGAAGCTTACGAATATTCAGTGTTAAAATTGGTCAGATTCATTAAAATCTATTGAGTGTTAACAAAATTTTGATAACTTTATTTTTGTGAGCTTAATATTTTACTGACGTTTTTTTTTTGCATATCTATTGCAGCTTTTGCCGTTTTTGTTGTTCGGAACTGGACTCGTTCTGAAACTCCTTGGGTATGGGTCAATCTTGAGAATCTATGTTAAGAGTAAAAACCAAAACCTGGATGAAGACATGGAAAAATTGGTGAAGTCTCATGAAGAATTGAAAGAAATTCCTCCACTCCCGGAGCCACCAAAACCTATAGAATAATTGGCGGAACTTGTTGTTGATCACCCCGACACAAGAAGGTAGCACAAGTTGTTGAATGCGATCATGCGCAAGTTTAATAACCGAAGCACTGCCATGTGATACTTACAATCAATTTGTTGTCAAGGTAACAGCTAGTGTCTTCCAATTGTTATGCAAATCAGTATTAGTTATGTATGCAATTTCAGGGATGGTGCTGAAACTTTAAAGTTTGATGAATTTGTTGTGTTCCATTTTGTTGAAACTATCACGCAGATCATGAAGTGTCCAAGATGTGCATCATCACAGGTACTGACTGCTGTGATAAATGGAAAGATTACTTTAGATGTAAACAGAGCATTTTACTATTTAACTGAAAATGGAGTGCCTTTTGTTAATGCTGTTTGTCAATTTCTTAAGTGTGTCGCATTTCTAATAATGAGTATATATCCTAGATATATAAACCAACTTTAATATAGAGCTAATATCTGTATGGCAATATTATATTATTTTACTCGAAATTAGACACATTTCTTGTGTCTACCTATCTTTGTTATAAATTTGTTTATATTGCCATATTCTGCCATTTGTATAACCTCTTGTTAATTTCACAAAAATATTTAATTAAAATGTTTTCATTTAAATTCCCCTTGCGATTCTTATCATTACCTCCCCGTTTATTTTTATTTTTTTGTGGGATATCTCAAACATTTATGGATGGATTTAGATAGTAAACAGATAAAAATACATAACAGAAGATTAAATTTTGGGAGTTCATACTCTGGATCCAGGCTATATATGAGTACTGTTCCAGTATTATGTAATCCATGTTACTGGTCTAATCACTATGTTGGTCTAATTTTCAATTTTGTGTTCAAACACCTGCTGCAGTTAATGGATGGTTATTTGATCCGGATCACATTCTGGATCCATCTTGTTTTGTGTAGATATAACCTGCATGGGCCAATGAGACGATGACCGGTGTATATTTAGGTCAACATATTTTGCCAAGGGTGCAGTGTTGACTGTGACATTTGGCTAACAGTGGGCCAACAGTGGGCCAACAGTCTGCCAACCTTGAGCTGACCAATTAGCCAACATTGGGCCAACTTGATAGTGGGCAAACTAGGTAGTAGAGTGATAGTGGCCCAACATTGGGCCAGCAGGAAGGCCTACAGTGGGCTAAGCTCAGCCAACATTGTGCTGGCTAGGGTTCGAGTGGGCCCTGGGCTTGGTGGAGGCAGAGCCAATAGAATATATAGACATTCTATAGAACATTTTATTGGCGCTGGTGGGTTTCTGCTCTCGGGAGTTCCCTCTGCTTGCTCTCTTCAATGTATTTTATTACATCTACTTCAGACTGGATTTCCCAATACACCCTTTTCACACAGGAGTCTTGTTGAAATGTTTGCCTGATTGACTTATTGACCTCATTTTGATTACATCATATATTATGACATCATTACTTCTCCATTGTTCTTGCACTCTGTGACCTCACCATGGCCATTGTCTGATGAAGTCAATACTATACTGAGTGCAAAGGGAGGTCAATGAAGCAAATTGCCAACATGGCTGCTGGGTGAAAAGGGTGTATGCAAATGTACCTGTACTAACATGTCGCAGATTCCAGCCACATTAATTTTGCATAACGTAGAAGCTGCCAATGCTGAACTGACATTTCAACAAAGTCAATCAAAAGATTGAAGTTATAGTACATATTTATTACTGACATGAAATGCTATTTATAGCAACATAAACAAAATTCACATAACATATTATTATGGTACAAATAGCATGTTATGTTCACAAATATTTTACAAATAAAATACAATTCCTATAACCCACAACTTCTTTTAAATAAGATGAAATTGCACACTAAAAGAGAGTGGAAAGTAATATAACGTAGGTATAATAATAACTGCATTACTTTGAAGAACACCAGGTGGCATTAATGATATCAGTTGCCACCTGGTGAGCATAATCTACACAACTTTCTTGGGAAATGCTTCATTGCGAATACAGTGTCTTGACTAGAACTACATTAGGTCAAAAATGTTACTTTGTCATCAAAGAAAATAATACACATGTAATCGCACAGATTGTTATTAAAAATGCAGTTATATATATTTCATTTAAATGCCGTTTTAGGTTTCTTTATACATTACAATAACATAAATTTCTAGCAAACGAGATGAACTTTTTAAATTTATATACCTACAAAACCTAACATAATTTCACAGAACCTGCAAAACTTGTTTTCTCAGAATTCCTTTAATGCTCATATATCGAGTCATATGAATCATAATTTTATGATTCTAATACTTATTATCTTTATGTACAGTTTAGTTCAAATTATGTTTGAAAAATAGAGCTTTGTGCTTTGACATGAACGCGGTTTGATATTGTTGGGAATCAAATTACTTTCAAGTCAATTTGATTCAATTTACAAGAGGCTGAAGTGTTTAGAAGCACTGTGTGCATGTGTGATAGTCTTCTACATGTGAAAGATATTGGCAAATATTACGCAGATGTTACTTAAATTAGTAACACATCTAGTAATGCTACACTAAATCTCATAAAATTTCCACAGAATTTCAACAACGAACAAATTATACAAATTCCTACCAAAAATCACATGTGTTGGAAATATCTTAAACAAGGCTTTTAATTTAATTGGAGTTTTAATAGTTGATGCTGATTGCAATTGTCAAGATATTACATTTCTTGAGCGACTTGATATAAAATCACACTAATTTTAATTTTCCTTCTTCAACATTTAGCAACACAGCCACACCTAATTCAAATTAAGCAAAACGACATTAAGAAGTGGATAATCCTATTTCCGTCTTTTCTTTAACTACTTAATCAATTAAGAGTGGGTAGTTAGAGAAGGTGGTTCAAATTTGCTGAGATGATACTCTGGTTCTCTGACGTCATATGCACGTACATGGGAAATGGGTATTTACAATAATGATGCTGAAAATGCAGTTCTAAAAATATACATGTGCTCAGTTTGAGACCCTTCAGCATTAGTAATCACCATTAGTAATCACCATCTCAATATATTGATTATTTCTTACAGAGCATTAAATAAACTATCACTTACATCTACATAATACAATCAGTTCAATAGGTCAGACTTTCTATCAAACGAAAATTAATTCAGTTTCATCCATCATAAACTCAGATAACTAAGGTCCAATTACACAACACTGCAACAATTATAAACAATATTATTTTGATAGGTCATAATTATTAAATCATATCTACAAAACGTCTGTAATCACTGTAGTTACTCTATACATCTATGGACAAGTAGGTTATTTAATACATAAATCAATTGGCACAAGCACACATACAAAATCCTAAACACACTTAAACATACACAACATCGAGGCAAATTAGCACATCTTCATTGTGTATACCATGAGTTTGAGATACTGTTGAAAGACACACACAGACAATCTGCTTTTTTTTCATAATACTGGAAAGATAAATTATCTTATTCTGTAACAAGTATTTTCGAGCATTCTTACTCCTAGAGTATAAATTCAAGTATTTTCATCACCACAGCATAATTTACTTTACAATCTAAAAGTGATATCATCCCCACTAACCATTCTCCCAGCGAAATATTTAATCTTAAAATGCAAATGTCACATACTGATCTCAGTTTTTTACTCCTAGAGTAAGTTTAACTTTTTCACATTCAATTACATTGTATATACAAGACACAGAAAAATAAGAGTATATATCAACTGCCTATTTGCATACTATTGCCAGTGGGACAATCATCCAAAAATAATTACAGATTTACGGATTTCATATTCCTCTTATGTTCTCAATCTCAGTATATCCACAACTGAGGTAGAGTGACAACTTCAGTTGCCATGGCAACAAAGAAAAATCCACCAGGGGTCAATGTTGTCACCATGGCGATTGTTGTTTCTCATTTAATTATGTTCCTAGGAAAGAACTGTCTCCATGGCAACCAGTGTTTTTCACACTGTTTCCTTCTAACTGCACCATAGCAACAGTTTGTAATATCAGCTTTGTAATCCAAAGAAGCACCATTAAATATATATAGTCTGTTTCACTGCATAATTGATAATCTGAAGATGAAGATATTAATATCCTAAGGTAAACTTTTTCACTCTCTTTTTGCGGTAAGTTCGTGTTTTTGGTTGTTCACTTTCATTTTTGTTTCGGACTACAAACATCACTTGCGGAACATTGTTATTAATAGCGTAGAACAAGTTGCCTTTGTCCGGTAATTGTAGTTCTGAAAAAGAAATATATAACATCCCATTAACTCTGAACATTTTCACAAAAAAATAAAAAATTCAGTGTGAATAAAGTTTGATATTCAGCACAAACCTTTATTGTCAGGCAGTTTCTGAAAGACAACAAAATCCTCAGTATCACGATCTTCCATGTTGAACTTGGATAAAATATTTTTGATCACAGTCTTGGTGTGGTCACTGTTCGTCAACTGAAATGTATGAAAGACAAATTCATTACCTTTTCAAATTCCCATCCGAGAATTTTCATGATATGTTAGTCGAATTTCTAATGCAACATATTATTCCAAATAATTTTGCGTAATGTATATCGAAATAAGGATAAAACTCTTCCTGGCAAACTAGTGGACTCAGCAAATTATGCATTAACAAGAGTATTAATGATATATAAACGAAATAGCAGAATTTTCAATTGATCAGTTTTATCTATCTGTCACTGTTAAAGCGTTTTCTGTGTATTGGTTTAAATTTGAATTTTTTATGTTTGTGCACTTTTTTTCTTATTTGTCACTGTTTATTTTTTGCTCTGTAAGACCTTTAAGCCCAAGTGGGATTTGCCAAGCAAGCATGGCCCTCATTGCGTCCAAGTTTGCAGAATGAGACGCCATGCAATAATCTTCATATATTTTTGTGGGATTCTATGTGCACACGGTTATACAACATTTTAACCTATCCGAATCAATTGTATGCTAAAAAATAATGAGTGCACACTATTAATAATCTTGACTTGCTGTTATTTTTCAACAATTATCATTTTCATGCAGCGAATCAGCAATTTCAATTTCTGCTTCTTTAACCATTTAAAGTGTTATCACTTAATAAATTAGTCATCCCTGATGAAAACCTCCTAATTACTTATTTTCAATGATGTGAAATGTTGATAGTAGGCACTGAGGTGCGTATATTTTCCAAACTGAATATTTGTCAGCCTGTTGCAAAATGCCACAAATAGTGACAGGTCTAGATTCGGTGCACCTTTTCTAATTACTTTGTTTTCCAGTTAGGTTCAATTAGGGAATTCAATGTTCAAAGATTTTTTTAAATAAACATACAATATGCATACATTAATGAGCTATAAAACTATGCAATTAACTTCAGAAATCAAAGTATGACTTACAATAATGCCTTTATAGAAATTTGTGTGGTGAGAATCATTGGTTTCCATGGTAACCCTGACAATCTTCGTCTCAGGAGAGTTCCAGGGACTAATTGACATATCATCGCCGCTACGCAAACTGGTCATGGACATAGAATGACGCAAAGGGGTAACCCTTAAACCAGAAGAGTCGGAGGGCGTAGAAGGAACACTTAGGGCATCTACGTCATCTCCTTGCACACTGGATGAGGACGAGGTCGTCAAGGAAAGGTCATCTCCCATGGAGATAGGTCGTCTTGGTGTGAAGAATCCCAAGCTGCAACAAAATTGTAAATAAGTTATTAATCTCTTCTGTGTCGGTTACTTTACTGGCTGCAGAATTACATGAGCTGACATCAACTAAGAATATAAAATTTTCAAGTACATTACTGAAATATTACAAAACTAATATTTATGTACAAACAAAAGATGGATAGATGGATACATAGATAGATAGATAAGACAAGTTCTTGCCGCTGATGAGGGTTGATACTTCTCACAAAATAATATTCTCAGAGGCCTTTTTCTGTTTTCTACGTCAAAATAATTTTATTTCAAGACAGAAACACTATGCCGTTACTCACCTTGATTTTTTCCGATGACCTTTGGTTCCCTCCTTAGGAGTAGAGAGAGATGTAGGTTCAATTTCACAAGAGAGTTCGTAACTTTCATTGTCATCGTAGACTCTTATGTTATGAAACCACTCGAAGAAAGCTTGATCTGGTTTGGTTTGGTAAGTTGATGCTGCCGATTGGAGCAATTTGATTTGAGCAAGAATTTCAAATTCCTTCCGCCGTTTCTCGAAATTTATTAGTTCGTCCTCTGTGTAGTCGGGTATAGCTGTGTCGACCATTGTCAAGTCGGTTAAAAACGTCCCAAGGTAAGGTACTGTTCCCTGCACAGTTCGCTGAAAACAGTAAACAAACACTCTCATTGTAGCTTGCGGAGAAATATAGATGGTCTACTACACCAGTGTTGCCAACTCACACCAGTGTTGAAAACTTGTAAGAGTGAGTGAGAATCGGCACAAAAAAAACCAGCATTTTAGGCAATTCAGAGGTTGTAGATAGATAGATATTTATTTGACCAGATATACATATATATATTTATTCCAGAAGTCCAAGTATACATGCAGGCGTCAGTCTTTGCTTTACAACTAGTTTTATTTCTTACTAATTTGCACTTATTATATTGTATTATTGTTATTTGTCTTGTAAGCCTGCAATAGGCTGAATGTATTAACATGTGTCATGTAAATAAAAAAAAATTAAAAAATTACACTGTGAGTGTGAGATGATAGTATCAACATTTAGAACATAAACCATTTTTAAAAAAATATGGCCAGGACAAAGTCTTAGAATTGGACGCTATTGTGAGTTACCAGAATAATTGAAGAATAGATAAATTAAATATTCGTAATATTATTAAGTAAACTCATTTCGAAACTGCAAAGGAAAATCCCTCACAATAAATTTTTAACAAAGATACTCAGTATTTGGTGAGATTAAAGCATGTTTTAGTCCTGAGATCCTGAGCCTTGGATGGTTTATCATAATTTGTGTTTAGATTAAATATGAGACAAAAAAGGTAACAATGTTATAATGACAGAAAACTAGACAACTCTTTACATATTAACAATCACTTAGTACTAACCATACTAGAAGTAGATTTCCGAGTACTTAATAACTGATTAGTGCTTTTCCGTCTTCTGGCGATTGTGTTCACGCCCGACTCTGTATCCGCAAATTTTGCCGTTCCTTCTTTCATGAGTAGTTCCCGCGCCATCATTTGATTGTTATCACCAGAGAAAATTTCTGCCAACTCTTGGAATGTGGCTGCGAACTCCCTGGAACAAAGAAAATTCCATAAGAACATTGGAATCACCTTATTAAAGAATATGAAAATAATTACAATGAGAAGTACAATTTTCAAATAACTCACTTATCTACATCATTCCAAACTTTCCGAAGCCTGTACACTGAATTTGACTGTAGCCCTGAGATTATTGCTTTCAAAGATGAAAAATTCTTCAGAATTCTTAACTCCTGCAATCACAAATCATACGAGTTAACAACATGTCACTTTTCATTCATTTTTCATGTTACATTCAAATGCTTTGGTCATTGACCTGCAACACATTTATATTAATCATCTCACAAATGGTCAAATTTCAATGGATGAATGGCAAAACCTATATTTAAATAAAAAAAACACCTACACAACTAATATCAAAACAAGCACATCACATATATTACACAAATCATAATTTTTTTAACAAGAAGATACTTCATAAAGAGAGAAAAAACCAACATGACACATACACAAGTCTGTTGTTCACATCACGGATAACAAATACATTATCCATGACAGATACATCAGTCTGGATAAACAGCTTCACTATTATACACTAACCTGTGCTATTGAGATCCACTTTTCGATAATTTTTGCCCGGTCAGAACGGGAGATGTCCAATGGGTGTTTCAAAACGGTTGCTAAGACGCGGTAGGACACCATGTTGAACTGGTTCACTGTTGCATACACAGAGGGCGCTTGTAGTGCCTTTTTGTCTCGTCTTGACCACACTGAGCCGAGACAATGGTGTGGAACCACCTTCTTGAATAACTCCTGAAAATTTATTAATTAGTTTTATTTTATCTGAATGGGAGGCCAGCACGGAAACAAAGCTTGTAAATCCTATGAACATTTTTCTATAGTTACCAGCAACGGTGTTTATATGTTAATAATGATCATAACCATCCTATGTAGGGTCACTTGATTGCATTTTGCGTCAACGGTAGCACAGTTATAATATAAACTTCTAATAATATATTAATATCAGTAAGATTCTAAGTCTCATTTAACATTTGCTTCAGACATTTGTTGTCAGGACATTTAGTATAAGATGTGCTAGTCTTACATGATACTGCACTTATGAAATACATGACTTATGCAAATTGTTTCGAGTTAAATATCCTCAAGATTTTTCATTTAGTTTAAGTGTCACTCACTGCATCCATGTAGGTTAGCTGTTCTGCAAAGATCCATTCCGGAATGGTTTCAAATTCCACTGGTCGAGTAAGACAAGATTCCTCTAGGGGATGAGTGAAGCTCACTTCATGTAGTAATGTGTCGAAATGAAATTCAATGTCTTCAACTAAAAAAGATATACAATATGAAATTCAAATTAAAAGATTTTTTCATATTCCATTAACTAAGTCGCAAAATGTAATGCAGTCAGTCTAAATACATTCCTAAAAATTTCTAGACTACACTAGTGTATTATAATAACACTTTTATGACAGTCGTGATTTGCTTCTTTCTTTTTTTTCATCATATGAGACACTAAAATAGATAGATAGATAGATAGATAGATAGACAGATAGATAGATAGATAGATATATATAGGAAGTGCAGCCCTCTAAGGCAAGTTCTTGCCACTATGGAGGGTTGATTGATGAGGTGAGAGAGAGGAGTCCATCCATGATACACATTTACCCCATGGGTGGGATGTTTTACTTGCCTCAGCATAGACACTGAGTACAAGGGACCACCAATTTAACGTCTCATCCCAATGACATCCAGCTGGGATGATGCCCATGAAAGGTTGCGCAGGCCTGGGATTGAACCCGGGTCCTTCAGAGGAGCAGGCGAGCGTCTTACCACTAGATCACCCAGCTGCTAAAATGGTCATGTCGTTTGGAATATATATGTATTCCATCAATTGAAAAAAGTTATGTATACCTCTGACAGCTTGTTGCACAGGTTTTGTTGAAATTTATCAGTTCAGCTGTTTGATTCACATTGACATAACACAAGTGCTGCATATTTTCAGGTATGACTCATTCAAATCTAGATTTAAATATAACCCAAGGATATCAGTCACCAGCCAAGTGTGCGGTCACATTTGAGTGGTATTTAGACGCAATCTGTACTTGGCAAAGACCAGTTAAGCTCATTAGCTCAATGTACCTTAAACTGTGGACATAGCTAGTCCGCCAAGTTACACAAGTAACAGTAACAACACAAATACTCACAAGTTAATATCTGGTATTAATTGTATTCATTTATTACATGGTATTTGCAAAACACAGATTTGAAGAAAGTTCATATACACGTACTTCACTAATGTAATGTCTACGGCAGTTTCCAGTTTGGCACTTATTTACCAAATATATGATTTTAAGCTGGAGTCTGTATTAATTTAGACAGCCTTTTCCCAGCATCAAAATAAGACCGGAGTTATTTGAGATATAAAATTAGACCTGACGGCTCTCACGACCGAGAAACAGATAAGTTAAGACAATGTTAAGGCCTCAGACTACTGACCTGTTTTCAATAAAACTGTCATACTGACCTGTTTTCAATATAATAATGAGAAGTTGATCACTCAATGAAATGTGAATAAATGTATGAATAAGTGCAACATTCTCAACTCAATGCATTTTTGTAACTAAAAGCTATTTATAGCAGTTGGGTTCAATCTTGCCCTTTGTTTCTTCCCTGGTTATAATGCAATACTCGCCATGGTAGAGTCCTAATTGCAATAAATTGGCAAACTTGTCTCAACAAAGCACAAGTACAATTAACAACTGTAAGTCAGATAATCAAGCAACCTACAATTGCAAGAGTGCATTTTGGATATCTGGCAAGTTGGGATCCTAACGGGATCCAATTCGCAGCATTTCCCCCCACTTTTTGCCTATCGAGAGTTGTTAATAGCCAAGTTCTTGACTATTCTTAAGGGTGGCTGAACTTCAGCCAAGCAGTTAACCTCAAGCCAATTAACCTCAGACCCTCATTCACAATATAGAAGCAGGCTCAACAAAGCTCAAGTGCAATTAACATATCTATATCACATGGTCAGGCAACCTGCCAATTGTAATTCATTTTCCTGAGGGTTTCTCTATCAAACAGACTCAGTATAGTTATTATATTTGCCACCAGGGTAACAATTGAGTTGCATTCAAGGCCAAGAGCCGTAAATTCTGCTAAATGCCACGAAAATAGCCATATTTTTGCAATTTTTCTCAAGTGAAGCTGTAATTTCCAAAATCCACCAAATAACCGGCCATCTACATGCTTAGTGGCTCAGTTCTAGACCATTCTGGAGCACCCTCACTTTCTCCCCAAACAGTGGCTGAATTACAACAGTATCAAAACAATCCACCAGCTCACCTCTCATGATAGTCAAGTGAATGCATTGACAGAGAACCCTGAGGGTTTTCCTGTCAATAACATAATATTCATAAGATCAGGTGTTTTACTTTAACCACTGCTTGTGATCCAGAAAATATGGCATATACACGAAGACAATTCACGATACATTTTTGTCAATGATGGTTCAAAAATCAGGTTTTAAGGTGGCTTGCTACTAAACGACCTGACACGTGTCTGGTATGTAACCAGCACATGTGATTTAGACAATAAATAAGTCATAAAATGACTTTTGATGGCACTGATTCACAAATACACCTGGTGAGAGGTGACCCCTTATTTTTATTGTCGGTTTCATGACATCTAGGTCATATTTTGCACCTCATAAAATACCACATTTTTTAAATATTTTACAAAAAATAGCCTTTCATCTTACATAAATCCACAATTTTTTACCTGATATCACAGGACCATGGGCACTATCCTCCTCTTTCTTAAACTTGTCTAGCTTGTGCTGCGCACGGTGGCAGAGGTCGGAACTTTCCATATTCCGAGAGGCAAAAGAAATGAGAGTGTGTAGACAGGGGTAGTTGGGAGGCTCCCGAAAGTCTTCTACGTAACCATCCATCCATACTGATAAGACGATGCGGATAGTTCTGAAATATGATAAGAAAAATATATAGATCTATGAGTAACCAAAAGAAAAGAATACAACTTAATCTGTTTTCAATAGCTACTTCTTGGGTAATACAATAGATATCTAGATAGATAGATAGATAGATAGACAGATAGATAGATATCATATAGTGAAGTTCTTGCCGCTATTGAGGGTTGATTGATGAGGTGAGAGAGGAGGAGGAGTCCACCCATGTTACATGTTAACCCCATGGATGGGATCACCACTATTCAATCCTCTAATACATATTGATTTAATGTCACTACATGTAGCTTGACAATCAGTAATGTAAGCTACACAGTTTCATGTTGTTCATTGCCACTGTAGCACAATCCAATGAGCTAGCTCCTGACCGTAGGTCAAAGCTGTCGAAGCAGCCACAGACCAGGGCTCCTACTGAGCTAGGTTATTCATTCATCAATCAAACCATTAAAAATAAAGATAACCCATTTATAAACTTTCACAAAGAAATAATATGCAAATATATATATATATAATTTTGAAAATTTCTTACTTTAAATGGCCAGCCTTGTTCTGTTGTTTGATTTCTACATCTTCACTTATTTGACGATATCTGCAATGAAAAGAAAAAAATTCAACATCAGGAAACGACAATAAAATCCAATGATTGACAATAATAATTTTTAATTAAAGAAAACAATTGACTCATACTAATGTGAAGAGCCATCAAATTTAAAATTTAATCAAAACTAATTTTAGACGCGAATACTAGTCATGTACTTTACATCCATTTGATAGATATATTTTGTTCATGTTTGAACTTTCACTTTCGTAACCGCATGTCCTTTTTGGCCAAACAGGAACATTATATATAGATTTTATTGACAGCATCACAAGTTGTAACCATAATGTCTACACAATTTTGTTTTTTCTGGAATTTTTCTTCCTCTTTGGTAGGAATAAATTACTGAAATTACTTGAATAATATCTTACCTTTCTAGGATCAGATTGAGGACCTGCTTGGGACTTGCGAAGGCACGGTAAGTTGATAGGAAGACATTGACGTAGGTTGAGTCCAGCTCACCCGATTCCGTACTGAGGCATTCGACTAGCCTGTCGAGGGTACCCGCCTTGATGACCCTTAGTTCTAACGTTTTCCATTGGAGGTGGGACTTGGAGTCTTCATCTTCATCTAACTGTTAAAAAAATAATAATAAAGTAACATTGACTTGGGAAATTAGTGTACATTATATTATCACTGATTATCATAATGCCAGTATGCATGGTAATATTTTTCTAAATGTTTCTATGGCAGCAGCAGTTAATGCCAGCGGGAATGTGAATGGGTAATGCTAATTATGGTTATATCGTGAACAAGAAATTGACCCATAAATAAAGTATTTTAAATAGTAGAATCATTCAACTTTTCAATGGCACTGAACTGCTCATTTTCATCCTTGTTCATTGGCCACAGTATCCCTTATCAGGAATATCTTCAATAACCAAATCGAGAGTGTAAAATGCTTCAAACGATGCAGAAACATATCAATAATGCTTAGCTAACTTCCAAGTTTCATCATACTGAAATATTCTGTGCATTTTTATAAGGAAACCCTCTTACATCTTAACTTCGAATCTTAATGCAACTTGCCACATACAGACATCTTACAAGCTAAACACATTGACTTCATTGGCGGAACAACCAATACACTCTAAGTTGAAAAGCAATCCTTCTGACTTAATCTTCCATATCTTACAAAACCCTATGCATTGCATCCTTTATACACTGCGTACACTGAAAAATTAACTATACTACAAGGACAAATTGCTTTATCGTAATCTAATTAATTTTAGTTATAAATGATGACTTTCATTGATTGTATTAAAAAAGAAGCCTAAAATTTAGCGTACATATTTCTCTGATACTCTCTTATATATATGCTAATATCGACCAAACACATATTTTGGAGGATGAGACATGTGTCCTGTGTCACAAAGGTCAAACTTATCATGCAAGAGACACACGGTTGACCTTCAACATCTGAAACATTCATCTTGGCCGATCACGCTAATGATTAGCGAGTGTATTCATTTGTGAATGACCTCAAGGGCACATTCTTCTCACACCAGGTCATGACTATGATCATTACCTATAACACCTGCCGTTTAACCTCCTAGCAATTAATTACATACCGGAATGCGAAGACACATAATTGTTTAGAATCTACAACTTACAGGATATTAACTCCACTTTCTAGGATTACACAATATGCCCTTTCTTATTGCACATCTATGTATATACAGCTAGTGTCTTTAATCATTAATTTGAGAAATTATCTAAGTATGCAAGGTGAACCATTTTAAATGCAGGTCACATTTTTTCATCCATTTTCCCAACAAAAATTTAAGTACCAGTTGACCAAAAACCCCCAAGAACTTTTAAAACAGGAGATAGGCCTACGACTGTCTTCAGCCTCCATATATATGGCACCTCTTTGGCCTTGACCCTTAGCTGACCTCAATGACCTTGACATTTGACCTTTTTATCAATCTGACCTTTCTATCATTGAATAAAAGGTCACTGGTACACAGTACACTTGTACTTGTGTATTCAGCAGGCTCTCATAAATTTGAAATGCAAGCTCGTTAAATAGACCTTAACCAATCCAAAAGCAGCGACTTAGTTCGACCATCTCAAAATTTAGAAAGATACTTGCCGGACAGGGCAAATAGAAAGTGGACCGATGACGAATACTGTTTCGATCCCCCCAGGTACCTACATTGCTGGACGGCGTGTGATATCGGACCTTCTTCAAGTAGACATTGTACACAGCGCCCTCTGCCTGTTCCTCTCGAAAGAATTGTAATGAATCCTCCTGGTTGAAGAAAAGAACACTAATTAGTAATAGTCAATCAGAGTTAAAAGTGAAAGAATGCAATATTTATGTCTTATTTATTTGCTATATATTTAATATCACATTTCTCTGCAAAATTAAGATCATTTAAACATAATTTTACAAGCAATAAATCATTAAAAGAACATGCAAATTGAATGAACTCGCAAATAAAGATTACAATTTCCAAAACCAAAAATGATTCAACATTTAGTATTAAGCTGTCATCATGATGTTAGTGGTTAGTAGAATAAATATGCATAAATAGTTTGAAATATTAATGACACATCATAAGAATAAAAAGGTTGGACCCATAGTATAGGACAAAAGCAATTAATAGGAATTAAAGACTTGAGTTAGTCATAAGCAGAGGGATTGGTTAGAGCATCTGACAGAGTGCGATTCGTGTAAAATTTTAAAAAATATATTCCTAATTTACTAAAAAATACTTGCCGACATGGGAGGCGCAATGTACCATTTTGTGGTGAAACCAAAGCGAAAGTCGCTTGGTTCCCCAACCATGGGACACAACATGGCTGCTGTGACCTTTTGACCTTGATATGACCTTCACCGTGTCATGACTTGACCTTGAATCTCCTTATATGGTCATACATTGTCCATAGTTCATGTATTTTGTATAATACTGCAAATATTCACAGATATTCACTGATGTTTGAATATATCAAAGTAGGTACTGAATGTCATGGACAGTTAACGGACCACTCATTAAGAGTTACATGATGTTTCAATGTCTTGAACTCTTGATTTGGAGAGCTCTAATGTCACTTTCTTGTTACATTTCTTGCTTGATCAGGATCCTGACTTTATCGCTCAACAATTCTTGGGTCGTGTGTTTCAGTGCGGTGTAGACTTGTTGTTAGTAAAATAATGCTGCAAACATCAGGACAAGCATGCATGAAATTATGATCAACAAAAATATGCAAATCAATAATGCCAATCATGATGATCAATATGAGGAAAATGATATGAAAAGTGAAAATATGAGAATTAATTACCTAATTTCCTTGCACTGTATGACACTATTGACAATCTTATATTTCAGTCTAACCATGAGTGGATGAAACCATATATATTATAATGAAATAATATATTATAATTATATCTAAATCCAACTTGGGTTATACAAGCATATATTGAATACATTAATATCCATAAACCTGATTCTAGATCATAATCCAATATACATGTAGAATACAAAATGCTAAATATGACATAATAACATGTCCCACATGTTCTCAAAATATGACACGTTCCTTTTCTAAACAAAACACGACTTTTATAATCAGACGACACGAGCCATGACAAACAACCGTGACACAAATGTTCGAATTAATACTCAGCTGTGAGTCATGCAACTTTCAAACATTGATTCAACCTATTTTTATTTCAACTGCTTTAAAACAGCTGACAGGGGGTTTTGCAATCAATAGTTTTATGCAGTGAATACGCTGTTTTTTACTAGAACATTATCTGTCACGACAGTAAATCTAAAGGATCTGATCATATTGTTAACTACAATAATTCTGACATGATCATATCTAATAAAACAAGTGAAGGGGTATACAGAGGAACTCTACAATATTTATCAAAATTATGATCACTGAAGCACTCTTTTTTTATATATTTTTATTTATAACCACTTAGTAAAACTACAGATATAGGCAATGACTGCCCTGGCACCAATACACAATGTAATACGGGACCTCTGACCTTGATGCTTAACTGACCTCTATGACCTTGACATTTGACCTTTCTATCTATTGGTCAAGGGGACCCAGTGAAGTGATCTTAAATTCTATGTGGTGTGAGTTCCCCTGCACTCTTGATTTCTGACCATAGTCATTTTTAGTCTTAAGGTTACCATGACGATTTTATCACATTGAACATCAATTTCGTACCAATACGTTTTGATCTACAAAAATTACTGGTGTACAGTCTATGATATAATCTGATATAACAATTGAATACAACAAAGGTCAATAAGGAAGCCAAAGTATTGTTAAGTCAAGCTAAGTGAGATAAGAAATTAAAAAAAATTCTAGTTTTAACGATTTTATCAGAGATTCGTACCGAGTCACTTCAAGGTTTCAGGATGGACTAAGATAGCACCATCACGACCTTCTTATTATATTGGAGACTAATCACCTACATAAATATAGTGAAAAATCTATATTAATTTAAGTGCCACAAGTTTATAAGTAAGACAGATATCCTATTGGTCCCTCGTGGATATGAAATCACTGATTTTACTATAAATGCTCAATAGTTTCAGGAGAAACTGCATGGAATATAGGATATACATGCCTACATGCCAACAAAGAAAAAAACATGTTGAGTGTTGACAACTCAAACACTAAATTCTTTGGGTGTCCCAAAGACCAACAGTACATAAAAACACTAGAATTTAACATTGTGATGTGCACATTAAATTATTTTACGAATAAAGTGAATTTCAATAATTAAAATCCTGCAGAGAGTGATCATATACAAAAACAGTGTTTAATTTAAATGCTGCATTATCTAAACCTGTGTTACCGTAACGGAGGGTATCATCGACAGGGTGGGTATTATCGACACTTAAATTAGTTTGTTAATAAAATTGTTAACATTCTAATGTGAGTGTCGATAATACCTGCCCTGTCGATAATACCCTCCGTTACAAGCATTTCGATTGAACCAAAATGTCAGAGAAAATAGTCCAGATACCTTTGGCAATGATTTCCATGACTAATAATCCACCCTTATGCAATGATTAGGCTATTATTACTGTACATATTCCACCAAAATATGTGAATAATCCATTAATAACATTATGTGAGCATTCTAAGGCAACCCTACATAGTAACAGACCCATAGATCGATACTGTCAGGTGACATAATTATCTGGGTCAGCTCAGGTGAGTGGTCCAAATAAATACATCACAGACCTCTGCAACTACTGATACGGTGATGAACACAAGATTAGTTTTAAATAAAATCATCATCAGATTGCTTGATCCTGTTATTAATTTAATCAATTAAGCATTAAGTATTATTACATGTACACTGCAACTGAAACTTAACTTAAAAAACAATACCTGACTTGTTAACTTATTTATAAGTCCATAACTTGTCATATGCCTGTTTCTCAATTTACTGTATTAAATCATAATTTTCCTAAAAGTTATTTTTATATATTTACCGATTGACTCCCTGACTGATTTTGAAATAACTAATTCATAGTGAATATCATTAAGCATAAAAGTATACATAATTAGGCTAATACCAAAGATACAATAAAATAAATTTCCACTAATATGTGTCTAATAATCATTCTAAATTATATGAAGAACTAAAACCATGGTATCATGCTAAAACAAACATCAATTGAGTTGATAAATGACCTCAGATCATTAGTCTAAACATTGACACATCCTAAGCATATATCCTCTAACAATATATGCCTTCCTGACTAATCTATTTATTTAGACAGATTAACATTGGTTACTATGGCAACAGCTTGTCAAATTGACACATCGTGATCTTTTCTTGATATTTTTGAGAAATTGAAATGGTGTTTTTTTTTTTTTTTTTGCACGATGTCAATGTCTGCATACCAAACTTAAGTCAGGCAATGATCCCTTAAAAAGCAGTCAAACTACTTTGGTATACTTTGATGGTGAATGCTAGACTGTGTATCTATTCTGCCTTGTCATGTTATACAGTACAAATGTATCCAATAATAACAGAGAAAAATCAGTATCATTAATATTTGGAATAACTCCTCCTTCATTATATATAGTTTAGTCATGTCATACTTCATTTTGCATTAATTAGCTTTCGATAAATCAAGAGAGTAATTTTAGCTTTATTAGATAATCTAGAGTCCACGACAGCAGATCACAAATACAGTTATATTAAGCTGATGGACGAACTTTTTTTGTTAGTCTATTATTGGTTCATTAAATGTCTATCATTTAACTGGGTCCGTTGTTCCTGACTGACTGATTGACGGACTGACTGACTGACTAGCTGGCTGACAAACTGAATATTTGCACCAAATTTAATATTTACACTCTTTAATAATAGGTTACCCTTACTTTTTGTAGTTCATATAGTTGTTTATTGTGTGAAAATAGTTGTAAAGTGAATGTTGATAATTTTCAATCACGACCATGCGCGTAATCACTTCCATGACTTCACATATTGAATAATATATTATAATATTCACTGGATAATATGCGTGTAATTGATATGGCATGTCAGAATACTACAACAATAAACTTCCTAAATACTAATTAATAGTACAAAATATTCACAATTCGCGTTCTGTTATCCTAGTCTCTCTATTTTTTATAACATCTCGACGATTATGAGGATGGTCAACTACCTGCATTTAAGTGAACCCTGATGAGGTAAAAATAACTACCCTATGAGGGTTGCATCATTATTTTATACCACCCTCAATTTACCTGTCAATGCCAAAGCAGTGATGACCACCTATTTTACTCATTCCTACAGCTCTGTATGTCTAATATATACCAAATGCTGTATACCCACCACTTCTAGCTATACTCTAATGATGAATACATAAACATAAACAAAGAAATGAAAGGTAAGCCCTACCGTATATTCTTGATTACAAGCTGGGTTATTCCAAATCATGTTTTAATATATATCAAGTGCTGTTTTTCCCCCGTTAATAAATAATTCATACAGATGTATGAGTTAAAACAGAGACCATAAGAGCTTTGAATATTTATAGATTGTATGCCTCTCTCAAGACCCGGCCTCTCAATGAGACTGAAATGATGGCATCTATTTCAGACTTGGTTTGTAATCAACAAAATACCTGGAAAAATAACTACATCAGCATATGACGTCCCCTCAGCAGCCTGGAGCTATATTATTTTCAAAGGGTTGCCTAATTTTCATAAACACCAAAATAATGCAGTATAGCCCCAAACCAGGTGACAACAAAGGAACTGATATTGATTCATCTGGTTGCCATGGAAACATATCAGGGAAACCACGTTGTGTGGTCATTGAGGTTTTTACAAGCATCTCAATAGGAGGAGAGATACCTGATAATTTTCTTGAGTATTTTTATTATTCTGAGAACATGTCATTTTGTTGATGACATATTACGTCATGGAATGCTAAATTTAATTTAAATTTCGACGAATACAATTTATATTGCATTTTCATAGAATAAAAACATTATCTAAACAACCTCAATATTGATTCCAATATATTTAACCCATCTTTTTAAAAATCAAATGAACCTTATTTATGAAGTAAGATTACGTAACAACCTAAAGACTAGCTAACTGGCTAATTAAGCTAATTACAGTGCAAGGAATGATGTAATAATGAATACAGTCCTACTGATATTAAACTGAAATGTTTGCAAAACATGTGTTTCATTTCAAAAAGTTCAATAAACATTACTTCTACTTGAATATTCCATCTAAATATAGGTCCTATCCATCAATTTTAGCAAAATAATAACCACTCTAATATTATGAAAGTACTGAGGGAAAATCCCCATGCTGTACCAAAACGAAATTGAAACTGTGCCACACACCTAAATCCAGGTCACAAAAAGAATAATAATCCGTTACTATGGCTCATGATCCGTTGCTAGGGTAATCCAGAACTATGCAATGATGCTATATCACAGTGAACCCCATAATGCCACAGAAAATGCTTCACTAGGGTTCGTTCCTGGCAGCATTAAGTTTTCCAATAAATACCCTTCACGCATGGAGCTTTCAATGTCCTATTCTTCCTACGCCTGTTTATTGAAGCATGGCGTCTATAAATATCGCCGCTTGACGTCACAGTTTAGTAAACAATCAACCAAGCGTGACGTCACGTGGTTTCTTAGACAATCAGCTGTTCTGTCATCAACGAGTTGTTCTAACAACACTATTGCAATTATGAAAAGCAATTTTATAATCCGAAAAATCAAAGGAATACTCAAAATATGATATTAGAGCATTTGATAGAACTTTTGACACGGTCCCTGGACTAACAAGGAAGTTGAAATGAATAGATATATAACCTGGAAATTTGTACTCTCGGTTTTCCGACATCACAAAATTGAAATCCTTAACATGTGATACGCATGTATACTGTATACTATACATGATGTATTTTACAATAACATTACCATGTGATGAATATGAAATGAAATGATGCCATGATATGAAGTGAAACAATAGATAAATTAGTAAACAAAGCTAACATGCATTAAATAAAGAATCGTAAGCAAATAAATTGGCTTGCATATTAATGTTAATTAAGCCACCTTTAATGCATTCCAATTATTGTTAATATTAAGCAAAGTAATGCACATATAAGCTGTGAATGTTAGTAAATACATAATTCCATAATACATGTAAATAGAATAGATTGCAATTAACAGAACAAACACGTGTTCACAATTAGGTGTTGGAATAGCTTGACTGAGCAGGTAAAAACGGTTGAATTCATTTTATTTAAGTCAGTCAGTCAGTCAGTCCGTTAGTCTCTACGTATACTAGTCAGCCAGTCAGTCAGTTGCAATAAGACATCACAGTCTGTCAATCAGTCAGCCAGTCAGTCTATCAATATAAAGTCATTTGGACAGTCAGTCAAATTTTAATGAAAGACTTGATGAAATATTTTCATGAGTTTCTTGTAGATTTTTTCCTTTAGTAAAAGATTTTTTACACTCACACAGACTTTAAAATCTTCACATTTCCTGACATTTCATCAGAATTCTAGAAAATTCTTAACCAAATTTTCCATTATCAGAATCTTTGAAGTACCTAATAGAACTGCAATGAGTCATTTTTCAACACATCTTCAGGGTTTTGGGCGAGATTTTTTTGAACTTCTTGAAAATGAGTACTTTAATTACCATTTTGTTGCACATGAATGTTGACAACACTGTTAAGATATAACATTTTGTTAATTTCGGTAATATCAGAATCATATTTTGTTCCATATATAGCTTCCATACACCCACTGTTTGTAGACAATAAGAGGTCACAAACAATACAAACATTGGTGACAAATATTGATGACAAACAATGGTCACCTCAAAGACTTGCATCATCTTTGTAATTCCCCACGATTTACACAGACAACCTGACAGAATGCCAGTCACATGACCACGTCAAACAATGACCTTGCGACCTGACCTTGACCCCAATAAATGACCTCTACAGGTCAGTCACGCTCTACAGCAGCTGGGGACAATAAATGGCCAGGTAACCATCAGAGTTCAGGCAGCATCAGGCATCCTTATTGTCATCATGAGAATGGTCCATAAATCCAGGATCAACTGGACCAGGTGCTTTTCGTGGGTCAATAAGAAACATGTTTTATTATGATGTCCAGTCATATCATTACATCATTTACATGCCTCAATTTCCCCATTCTACAGGACTGAAGCTTACTCAGCTTATATGACCATTCCTCCAGTCAGTCAGTCAGTCAGAAATGGACTACACCCTCTATCATACAATAACTTGCATGATCAGAAGACAAAATATTATGAACATCTTATCCAAAAAATCTTCCTATGTACTGTTAAACTGTTATAAATTTACATTCTACCTGACTACATTCCTACCTTGGATTGGAGGTTTTAATTTGCTACTTCGTATAACTCTTACACGATCTAATGCAATATTTCTGTATGTTTTAATTTGCTTACAAACAATCAAAGTCTCATGGCCCCCACGTGTGGTTTGTTCATTTATAGATGCTACACATTTACCCCATGGGTGGGATATTTCACTTGCCTCAGCATAGACACACAGTGCACAGCACCACAAAGAAATGGCTTGATAGGCGTTGGCTCTTAACATGTAGGCCTATACCCATAACATAGTTAGCCTGCAAGTACATAGTCGGAATGACAAGAAACAATTATATGCCATTAAAACAGAACGTTATCGTCGTACAACTATCACATAACCCCAGCAATAGAGTCTTTTCACTGAGCAGCTCTGAATTCAACAAGACATAAGTCTTTCCTCTCCTCATATGACTCATTTTGCTTTTCAGACATAGAAGATCATAACTAACCTATTCAATAAATATAACTATCTCAGGGACAGAACAGAAATCTACTGAATAATAAGATGTCAAATATACATTAAAATGCATTAAAAATACTGCTGCTAGGATGCACTTTGCATCAGCCAATCACAGTTAAGGGCAGGAACTTTTTCTGCCAATAGAATTGCAGTATTCTGTTTTAGCCACCTGGTGGAAATGCAGAGAACCTTCAGTGAAAATCCACTTTTTGCTTCAAGGCCATTGGCGATTGGGTCGTTCATCATTATGTAAACAGGTCTCAGAGCCCAGAAATATCTGTTTCGTTCATAACCAATTCGTATCATAACAACAAACTACAGTATATCAATATAGCTTTGATACAGGGTATAAAATAAAAAAAAGTGATCACTGCACATTTCACGAAATATCTGCACGTAAAGGAAAACACCTAAGCGCCATCGGTTACACAGAATCGTGCGAGTTACGAAATAGAAAGTTATCAACAATGTTGTGAAAAGTGTAATGTCAAAAATATCAATATGCCAGTTCACATATATGTTAAGTATGAGGGAAATATAACTAGAGACGAGAATCAAAGTATCAAATGCATGCATGTCTTTTATTCTAAATTTTATGAATCAAATTTTCAACATATATGGTTAAAATCAGGATGATCACTGCACATTTCACATTGATCACTGCACATTTTGGGATCGTTACACGCTTATTTTATACCCTGCTTTGAAAATATGTTTGTACAATATGACCTTCTCCCAAATTAACAAATTAATTTCAAAAGTACATATTTACATTAAATAAGTTGAGTTTTACAACATTAATTTCATTATGTGGAGGCCTTCTTTTTTTTTCTTTTTTTTCTTTTGTGAAATGTCAAATATATAACCAACATCAATCACTAATATTCTACATATTTTGTGGTTTGTAGTTGGTGCGATTTTTCTACTTCTTTTCGAAACTCTATGGATTAAATATCAGAGCCACTTTCACCTGTCACAACATGCCTATTAGAATGTTAGCTTTATGGATCTAGAGGAACTGCTCTATTAATTTTTGCCCTGTTAGTGTTTGAAACAACATGAAAAATAATCTTAAATGTTAGGGAGAATACTTTGGAGCCTTGTGCTTGTCATAATATTGGATTCTTCACATTTTTAATTAAGTGCTCGACTATTTTTAATCCTTGAAAGTCTCTTCACATATAACTACCAAAGAGAATTCAATTTTATTGTATAGATAAAACTTCACCAGAATCTCCATATATATATATTATGAACC
Source organism: Alitta virens (assembly GCA_932294295.1). Taxonomy (NCBI): domain Eukaryota; kingdom Metazoa; phylum Annelida; class Polychaeta; order Phyllodocida; family Nereididae; genus Alitta; species Alitta virens. The sequence continues at coordinate 16,436,923 of OW028586.1, read as the reverse complement.
AAAAATAACTAATTCCCTTAGGTATGTCTATTTCACAGACATAGGTCTGTCTGCCTGACCAGTGCCATTATCAATCTTGCCCCTGACGTTCAACAAACGTACTACTACTGGTCAATGTACATCTGATTGGTCATAAAAACCTTTAATATTTAAAAGGTTTACTTTTTTGGGCTAACAGTGTTTTATCAACACAAGAGCTGTAACACAGAAAGTCACCTACATAATCTTCGAAGCTGACCAAGAGCAGACGACGTGTCCCGAAAAGGTCAACCGGACGTAGGTCACAAAAGTGTTTTATAACTTCCAAGACAGAAGAGCGACCGTCATGACGTGCACGTGGGGAGGAGCAAGGCAGATCACGCACGATTCGGAGACAGTATTTGCATGCACATCAACAATAATGTCAGCACGCCGATCAAATTAATTAATCAAATTCTAATGTTGGCAGTTGTGAGTAACACAAAATGGGCGCACACAACAAGAAAATAAATCCGATCAGAATTATTGTCATCAAATCAAATCACTGAAACTATTACAATTCCAAGATATTCCACAGAACGAAGGCTATAGAACTGAAGACTTGTAAAACACAAATTAAGGTTATTAACAGTCCTCAGAACAGGAAATTTCTGCCACTATCAAAGTTAGACTCCAATGGGTCATCCAGCCACATTTCAAAAGTCAGGAAGGCCTACACCACAACTGTTTGGCTTGCAACTGAGATGAAATTTTGACAAATCATGAATTCTAACCCAGATCAAGTGAGGGAATGCAATCCGGGACTCAGTATTTATCGAGGTAATGATCTGCTTACTGGAACAACTGACCTAGGTAAATCTATCATGATCATCTGCCAACCAGACCCCTAATGTTTGAGATATCAATAGGCTTCCATTTCACTTAGATATCACCCTAAACAGACCCTTCTACTTATCAGTCACCTTATACTCTATCGTATTTTGCTGATTACAAGCCGGGTCTGCCAGGACCTCTGTGTGTTTAGACAGGGCTTGTAAATGTTTTGGGTTCACAGTCTGCTCTTATGTAGTACATGCCATATGCCGACTATACTATAAGTAAACCCTTGGTAGACCAAGCCAGAGACTTTCTCAACTCCCTGAAGAGCATTCAGCCTTCAACACAAGGTTAAGCTAATAATCGCAGGGGCTAAAGAGCTTACATCAGTACCATCATTATGCCTATTGCACCTGGGTGGGGTGAGGCAATGGTTGAAGAGGATCTGCCCAATTCTTCAACTTGTTCAATGCCCCAGTGAGTGTTCCAACCTGCATCTAAAGGAGACGGCTTTTATCGGTGACTTGAAAGCATGTAGTATATAATATCTATGTATACAAGTTCATCTGCCAGGTCTCTAATTGAGTCTTTTCATTGCCCTCTCCTCTTACTCATTTTGCTTTTCAGACATAATAGGTCATACCTAACTGATTCCATAAATATAATTTTCTCTGGGAAATAACAGAAACAACTAAATGATAAGATGTCAAATATACATTAAAATGCACTAAATACTGCTGCTAGGATGCACTTTGATTCAACCAATCAGAGTCAAGTGCGGGAACTTTTTTAGCCAATAGAATTGCAGTATTCTGTTAGCCACCAGGTGGAAGTACAGAGAACCTTCTGTGCAAATCCTCTATCGAATCTGTGTCAAGTTTAGACCCGGCTAGTAACCGAGAAATTTCGGCATTTCTATCACTATCAGCATATGTTTCCCTCGTTGGTTCAACAAACAACATGGGCCCTATGCAGTAGTACTATGTGACTAGGGAGCCCACACAGGGATATGCTGAGCACTTAGGGGATGTAAACTCAGGTAGCTGTGTATTGTACTAGCCTCAAATGACCCTGAAGTCTCTAGTTTGTCCAAAGTTTGTCCAAGCTGGAAGAAAGACTCATCCATTAACATACACAATGTACATTAACATACTGATATAAACATACTCAGCGCTATGCTGTACATCCGCTCACATGTGTATAAATAGTTAATACAACCACAAGAGTTTACTGATGACTATGGTCTAGCCATGATAATGGTAATTACAGGACTGAGTCACTAAAGATAAGTCACTGGTCTAGTTGTAGATTTCTTTTTTTTTTTTTTTTTTTGGCTCAGATTAGAGTTTTCCTTATTCAATATATATACATAGGAGCTTCAAAAAAAAAAAAAAAAAAAAAAAAAAAAGTTGTAGATTTCAGAACTACCAACTGAAATAGACCAACTTGAACTTGAAAACAGAATCACCAAAATGTTTGACCAATTTTACAATCTCCTTTCCTTTTCATATAGCAAAATTAATTAGCTTTAGATAATATTCACTTCAACTTGACTTAGGAAGTCAGAATTCAGGGATCTCTCCCAACTTTGAAAATGATTAGCCACGGTTGGATAGATTGTACAGTAAATGGTCATCTGAAAATTAGCCACAAATGATAAAGTACAAAATTAGATTAGCTACATGGCTATTGGATAAGCATAATGCTACGTGGCTAATGCTTGAGAGAACCCTGCATTGAGTCTGTAACAAAGTCACACTCACTTTTGCAAGATATTATAGCAAACTTAGAATCAAGTAAACTAAAAATTAATTAATTTCCAAAAAAATAAATAAGGGGGTGGCGAATCTCGTTGTCGTGGCGAATTTTACTGTCGCCGAGTGTATTTCTGGTGGGGGGTTGCTCGGTGTTTTTAATTTTTAATAATTTTTTATTTGGGGTTGGGGGGGGGGGGCGAGATTTCTATATCAGACCACCAAGTAACCAGGCAATTCAGCTGAGTCCTAGCTAATCCTCCTTATTATAGCAACTTGCTCTAATTCCAAAGTGTATTCCCTGTACCAATTGAAGTACAATCAAGTAGCACAAGTACTTCACCCATTAGTACTACACCATCTGCTACTTTCAGCCAGAAATAAACTCCTTCCACACCCCCTGGTCTCTCCATTGCCAAGGGACACATGCACCAGACTGTGAGGTGGCCACTCTTTCCCATATTATCATCATTATGCCTGAGACCAGACTTATCTAGAGAGAGGGACTGCTTCTATCAGCATGATCAACTGATGGACCACAGCTTTGATGTGTGACCACAATGCACTATTGACTACCATACCATGTAAACAGCAATTATAAGTCTGTAGCTGATAATATGTGTACCGTTTTTAAGCATCGGATAAATTTCATCCCCATGAAATTCAGCAATAGGGCAATTTCTGACCAATTATGGCGAAGGAAAGCATTATAAAGGTTGACTCATACAATGCTAAAAACTTTAAACAAATTTATTCGAAACTGAGCACAGTACATCATATTGCAGTATACAGTTAGTTTCAGTAAAAACGGCCTGTCAAATTGAACCTAGACAAAGCTAGACAACTTCTGCTATATGATGCTACCTGCCACTAAGAAGAACTGCCTGGCTACAGCTGGCTACTCAAATCTGGATCTAAAAGTACATGCAGCACCATTTGGTGCATAAGTTTGAGAGTTACTCATATTCACCATTCTTTGTTGAAAAGATGCATGTCTATTGCACATACATATTTGCGATATATCAGAAACATTTCTTACATTTATGAAGGTTTATATATTATATAGGTGGAAGGTGTATGCCGACTAAAAGCTAGCAGTGGACAAAAGTGGCTAGCTTTAGCCAGCTATAGCTGCAGCCAGGAATAGGCTGTCTAGAGTCGACCATATTTTATGAAACTAACTGTATCTTCATTGACTATATTCTCTGATCGGCCACTGGTGATCGTGCGACATAGGGCGCCTCTGTGCACAATAGCACAGAATATTGTTACAAGAACACGGAGTACAGTTGAACCCACAATTAAGACTTCCCGATATCGAGACCACCTCGATTTTAACACCATATTTGATCCCAAAACTAACTATATCCTACATGAAAGATGTTTCAGGCTGCCTTGACTTCAATAATCCTCAATTGCAGAGTCATTCTCTGATCAGCTGTATACAACAGCCGGTCACTCTTGACCTTGCACCCTAAATCCTAACCCTTCAACCAAAAACCAATCAGGAGGCAGAGTTACCAGTCGACATCGGGCTATGTTGCACGGAGGCACCCCATGTCGCCCAATCAGTCGATCACCAGTGGCTGATCGGAGAATATAGTCTATGGTGATTGTTGAGTTGTTCAACATTCACTTTTGTGGGATTTGGAAAATGTACACTAGTTTTGACGGCATACTTTTTCCTCATCCCACCCCTCTTTATTTACTATCAGGGTATCCATTTAATTTTGAAAACAAAATTCCCTGTATTTTCCCAGATTTTTCCCTGTTTCACTGGATAATTTCCCAGGCGATTATACGGCCTCCTGGTACCCAATAGCTGTACCTTCACCACCAAAATACCACTAAGTTTAGTGTAATTATTATATCAACTGAGTCCATTGCAACTTAATATTTACAATAAGCCACACTGCCATTCAACGTTATTCATTTCCTATCAAAATTCTGTTAGCATTATACATATTATTATACATATAATGACAAAATTCCCTGTGTTTTCCCTGAATTCATAACCTAACATCAAATTCCCTGAAATTTTCCCTGCATGGAATTTTTTTTTTTACAATTTTCCCTGTTTTCCCTGTCGTGGATACCCTGACTATTGATATTACATTATGACCTCTGCAAGACTCATTTATGACCTCTGCAAGACTCATTTATGACCTCTGCAAGACTAAACAACAATGCTAATCATATGTCAATTGTATATCATTTCACTAATGTCAGTAACATTATCCTGGTGACAAATGCCAAGTAGACTGATTACACAGTCATCAAGACTTGCTCTAATGTTGCCCTAATCTGTAATCAAGCAGAGCAACATGGAATTGTATCATGACAAGGTCGAATTTATGTGAATCATAATGTAGATAGGACGATCACTAGGGAATTGTCTCATCATGATACAAGTGCACACACCATCAACTTCCTGCACTAATTAGTTTTCTAAATTAAGCACCACAAACAGGCAATTGCCCTATTATCTCCAATACACGTCAGGGTCTTATTTCAGAGGTGGCCTTTCTACTGCATGTAAATGATAGCCGGTGTTTACTGGACATTTCAAACTAATTAATTCATATAAATATAAATTAAACCCCATTTTTAATTTCGAGGTTACTCTTGTCCCTTTTCAATTAAGTCTTGATGCCATTTTAATTAAAATACACTGAACTTTCCAAATTAATACTTCAATCAAGACTTTCTGTATGCTACAACAGAGTAAACCTCTAAATCCCTAATTTTACTCTGAGCAACCCAAAACTTGGTTTTGTTAATTTAATTAAACCAGAGAAAATCCCTTAAAGTCTAATTTATATTTGATTACTTCTAAACTAAACTTATTTATGAGGATTTCAATTAAAAGCCAAATATTTGCAGTTTACCAATTTCCACTGTCAAATGCTTTGGAGGATAAAATTAAGTGCTTTAATATAGGGAGGAAGCTTTGGGTGTGCCCTAGATCCGCCCAATATTAGTATTTTACAGAACAATAGATCAGAAAGTGTGTTTACGAAGTCTATAATCTGGCAAAATGTTTATCTACATGTACAGTGGAACCCTACAATAAGACTACAGATGCCTTTGTCTGTGTGTCAATGTTACTGGTCTGACTCTTAGCCAGCTGATTTGACCCACTACCAGAGGCAAACGTAAAGATGAGATGATAAGGCTCGGAGTCTACACCATGTAACATATTTACCCCAATGGTGGGGTCTTTCACTTGCCTTAGCATAGTCAACGTCTCATGCAATAAAGAGTACCCGGGCTAGTATTGAGCTTCAAAAATTAGAAATGTAATTGCAAAGGCGCATTCAAAAAGATGCCCCACCAAAAAATCCCTCCCCTAAATCGGATTTTATTTAAACAATAATCACTATGTTTAGCTATTTTGGGACAAATTGCCAATGGGTCATGATATTGAGATGGTCTGAACTGAAGGGGGTCGGTCCCTTGTATCATTCAGAACACGTGAATTACAACTAGGTCAAGAGGTTAATTCTGTTAGGTTATCCATCACAGTCATTGAAGTAATTGAGCCACTTGGATAATCATGCCAATAATCATGTCTAATATGTCATTATCCAGGAATTTTTCATTGTCCCTGGAGCTAATTGGCCAATACATTGCCCTTCTTAATCCTACCAGTGTCATATATAGAATTGGTGTTATGCTTTGTCAATGATTCACCTCATGGATGGGATTGAATTTCCAGTATAGACATCTAAAACACTAACAATACACCCTTTTCACGTGGCAGCCATTTTTTTTGCCTCATTGACCTCTCTTTGTACTCAGATATAGTATTGTGACATCACCTGTGAGGTCACAGAGAGCAAGAACAATGGAGAAGTAATGATTCCATAATATATGACGTAATCAAAATGAGGTGAAAAAGCCAACATGGCTGCCGCGCAATAAGGGTGTATGGCATTGGTCACACTGACGGATATTTCAACACACACACCAAAAAAAAACAAATATATAATTTTACTTCTGAATGGATAGACAGTCACGGACGTCAGAGGAGACACTCGCCTTGCCATGCATCATGCACCAGACAATATGATGCCATTTCCCAATATGGCAAGGCCTTCTCTGATTATGCGATACGTTTTTGTTGCAACCAATAAGAAAGGAGATGAATAACCACACAAATTACCGCCATCCACGACACAGGTCGCTGTGCCAGCTCCATCTACGGCGATCTTTGCTGACGGGAAAATGGGTAATATTCTAAACCAAGAAGTACAAAATACTCTTCATGGTTTATTAATAATTGGTAGGGCCACAGTACCACTGAGCTATACTTTCTGATGACTACAGTATTAATTCCCAATCTTAACTACAGTTTTATTTCTCAGTTACGGATGTTATTGTGTAGTGCAAAAAGTTCACACTGTCGACCATTTGCTGCTTGAGCTATAGTCATCTCCTGATTCTGAAACTCCCCAGAAGTCACTTTCTGGACACAAATATATACTTAATATATAAAAACTCCGAGTGAAATGTACTCTTTCCCAAACAAATCCCACTTGGGTTAACATTTGGTTAACTTTTTGAACATTTTGGAGCATATTTTAGCACTTTCCCCAGTCCTAATTTACTTAAAATGTTCTTGGACTACTGAAAAAAGTGCATGGCCCACGCAGTACAAGAGGGTGCTTGCTGACTGACATTCAACACATATCAACAACTCTAGTCTCTCAATATAAACACTCACGTCCCTTTGCATTTCCCAAATACCAGAACTACAAGGACGTGTTTTGACTGCACTCTACACATTAAAACACATTAAACACATTCTACATTATCATAAACACTTATTAATCACCATAATTAGAGTCTAATCGTAGAGGCATTGACCCCGAAATTCCCTCCAGCCATTAGCAGATTAGCCCATGAATTTAATTCATAATTTAGTGTATAGTCTAACGTGATAAACATTATTATGATTATGTGCAAGTTCAACAATGCTACTACCCTACTAGAGTGGCTGTTGCCAATAACTGGGACTGGAATGCTGCTTGGCTTGTGATCATTGTGCAAATTGAATATATGTACATGATACTGTACTCAGTGTATTGTACTGAAGAATGTGGAATTTTAATGTACTCTTTTCCAATCGCAAATCGTATTCAAATAGATAGATAGATAGATATGTAGATAGGAAGACAGGTAGATAGATAGATAACATTTAGTTTAACTGGGTCCAACCAAATTATTTTATAAATCGAATAGACTCACTCTTTGTCCCACTTCAGTGTAGAAACTGAAAGTCCCCATTGGTAAATCCTATGAGATTGGTAAATCCTATGAGATTGGTAAGTCCTATGAGACTGGTAAATCGTTTAGAATGAGTTAAGTCATGTAGAATGATATCTCTTGAGCAACAGGTTTTGCACTATGTAAGTCTGTATGATGAAGGCTTCAACCAAACTGGTTGGATACCATAACAAGTTCATGGGAAATACTTGCCAAAGGAAAAAGTACAAGAGCAGGCAGTCTTGTTAATGTGTTTGTATTGCCATGCATGTAATCACTGTTTGTTTGGCAGTATTTCTGAATCACACATCAGAGGTATTCAAAGTTTCTTCAGATTAACAATGTCCAGAAGACCTGGGTTCAAATCCAGCGCAACATATGTTTCTAAGTCCTAAATGATGTAATCAAAATAACGCAACATCACTAATTCTTAGTCCTTCAGGAGGTCCATTTCATGCTTTAAATGATAATCAAAGATCCAATTCCTCATCGTACAGCGATCGGTCTGTCGAAACGACAGCGAGCGACGTATATCTGTCGCGTCCTGTCCAACACGGAGCGCTCGGCCTGTCCTTCTCGCAGCAGAATTCCTCCGAAACCCAGAAGGTGTACAACACGATGTCAAATCACCATAGCAACCATATGGTACACAATAGGAATTCACTCTCCTCAGCAGCAGCTGAAACAGATGATGCTTGTTCCTGCATCAGACCTGTGGCCCCATCATCTAGCTACCCATCATAGTGTCATGCAACGGTGATGCTGGTACAGTCATTAGTCAATGTGTACAGCTAGCTATAGGGGATGCTGCTGGTTCATCAGATGGGGGAGGGGGGAGAGGGGGGGGGGGGACTCCCATGAGGTTTGCCTATCAGGAAGTCGTTGTACTGTTGATACTAATTACTGTACACCAGGCAGTCAGTTGTAGACATATCAAAACATGGGACACACCACTTTCATGCAGATAGGTTTATCTCCTCATTGGAAATCTCGGTCAGCGTTTATTAAAACAATCAACTACTGACTTTTAGAATTAATATTCATAATCATGAACATGTGATATAATTCTAAATTATGGAAACTTGTGAATCGGGTACATACAGTTATGAATATACGTAACATATATTTATGTATGGCCTTAATAATCCAAGATCACAAATAAACAATTGATAAACAATTGGATAGTTTATTCGTTTCCTAAATGCATCACTACTGACATAATATTTAGTGGATCCCCTCTGTATACATCATGATGAAACTCCAAAGCTATAAAACATAATTACATATTGGCTCAAGTTGTATTCCCTGCAAACATTTCATATTAAAGGGCTACTATTTACCAATAGAGGGAGCTATCAGTAACTGCGCCCAATTCATTGTTTAATGACGTCATCTAAATATGACATTATTAACTGCACTCAATGACCCCATTGTTTGATTACATCATTAACAATTGTTTGGGCGCAGTTACTGAGAGCTCCCTCTATTGGTAATTGTAGACCATGCATTAACAAAAATGACTATGCTCATGCATAATGGGTATACACCACCCCAAAATGTGATCCAATTTTAGAGTCTCGTTTTATTAATCACTCTTCTTATTAATTTTGTAGCATTAATTAGCTTTAGACAATTTTCACTTTGCTGGCCATGAACACATTTATAAATATCATACTGAAAACAGTTATTGGTGAACATACTGGCAAATTTTACTATCAATTTACAATACAGTATATTCTTATGACATTCTTCTAGTAAAAGGACCATTTAAATACTCCCCAGCACCACATTCAACATTCTATGAACTACTTTTACACAAGTCAAATTTGGAAGATACCCAAAAATGACAGCTTGTGGCCAGCTATATGGGACCAGTGTTATTGTTGCACATGAGTCACAATGGAACACTAGTCATTATTCTTTCTATGGCCTCGAGCTCTCTGATTGGCCAACACCCATTCAATCATATTCAATCATTCAGCCAGAGTAAAGCTTGAGAATAGGCCTATAGTTCTTATCCATCACTAGTCCATCTCTTCGTTAAAAAAAACTGTCATTTTCCTTTCTTTCTTTTTTTTTGGACCTCTTCATGAGCTACATCTCAGCTGGATGTTGATGGCAGGTGCCCTGTATACCTGTCTATGCTGAGGCAAGTAAAAGACCCCAATCAAGGGGTAAATGTGTAACATGGTGCGGGAAAACTTTGTCATCTCATTGTTACATCTGCCTCTGATAGCTGGTTTTATATATAATAAGCCAAGCGTCAGATCAGTAGCATTGAGACAACAGTAACAGCCACTACTTTCTGTTTAATAAAACTATGTTTGTTTCAGTCATGTGAAGGAAGCTTTGAAGCTAAAGACTCTTACAACTTATTCTTCATCCTTATGAAAATTCTACCAAAATACAATCAGTCTTGACTGACATGTCACACAGGTGTAGTTTGTACAGAAAGTCTGATTAGAACCAGGAACATAATAATCTCATTCTGATAATACTTTCAAAACAGTGTAACATTTCTCCCAATTAATTGGGAGTCATTTTACAGCGTTACCTCCCTTAATTCGTTACCTTAATACAATCAACATTAAATCATCCATTTATCTAAACTTTGTTTAATTCGGCTTCAGCTATGACGTCACCAGCTATGACGTCACGTCAATCAATTATGGATGGCACTTAATTAATGCATTGCGTCACAATTGACATTAACTAATTACAAATACTTTGCACTCGGTGGCTATCAATTGAATAACAGGATTTAGCAAAACAGTTCCAAATCATTTAGGTGAAAACAGAAACTGCAAAGAGTTGGTTTTCATTCTACACGTATCAAATAATATCCTGGACTGTTTATCACACACTGGACAGACTGAGCTATGTACGTGTTACTTTTGCTATTTATAGATAAGGCATGTAACAACACTGATATATGAAATCAGCAAAGATAGAAGTAAAAAAAGGGAAAATTTGATCCAACGTACATATTACCAGTTGCAGCAGAAAATTAACTTCATCACAATATGAGACTTCAATTAAATCTAATAGAGTACATTAATGTATATATCTGCCCTTGTCAAATTGATCCCTTTATATACTTCTGGTATTGCCTGCCCTTTACAAAAAAATATATATATATTTGTGAAATATAATATACTGCGCCAATACAATAAATGACTAAATGTATTATTAAATATATATATTATGGTGCAAAATACCACCAAAAAAAATATTGATACCTCTTACATCAATTTACTTTTCTTAATAAATCTTATATTGCGATTAATATTCTGAGCTTGAACTCCAATGTTATGATAAATACCACTCTCCATTGAAACTGATAGTAGGTATACTATACCAGTATCAATCTAACCACAGTAGACACCCTACATGAGTCTAACATTTAACAAGTTATATAATAACTAGTTCATCAAAAAGTTCATGACTTCTGTAGACTGTAGATCATCAATTTGCACGATATTAGTGAAAACATTGTGACTGCCTAGGGCTATTAATTTAAACTAGGCATGACTGGACACACTCTTTATGGTTATTGAATGGTTGAAATGTGACAGGCAAGTTACTTCTCATGTTCAACACTGTTTTGATCACGACAAATATACTGGGCGATACCAAATAATAATTGCTTATTAATTAATTAGTGAAATGGCAGCATATACATTTATTAGTTTTTATATTGTCCCTTCGTATTGTATCAATGCTAATGATCTGAGGATTATATGACCACCTGCAGGCAGACATAATGATGAGATAAGACTGAGTCCACATCACTGATACTGGGGTCCTTTTTCTGCCCCTGCATAGACACTGAGCACAACTACCAGACACTACTACCACATTTGACTTTTAACTATGAGACCACCCAGCTGAAAAATACTCCAAAAGTTGTGTTATGTAATATTCACAAATATAGTTCACAAATACCATGGAAACCATAAATCGTTATTAAATCATAAAACAATGTCTGTCACATCTTCCTAATTCCTTAAAATACGAATTTTGAGTCTTTTTAAGAAGATTTTGGACTAAAAACTAAAAGTCTGGTAAATTATCACAAAATGATTACAACATTTATGTGAAGCTTTCTAATTTTGATTTGTCCTATCAAAGTTTACAAACATGGAAACCATAAATCGTTATAAAATCAAAAAACAACGTCTGTCACAAATCCCAAATGCCTTAAAATAAGAATGTTGAGTCTTTTTAAGGAGAATTTTGACTTAAAACTAAAGTCTGATAAATCATCACAAAATGATTACAACATTTTATTTGTCCTATCAAAGTTTACAAACATGGACGGCACTTTCTATTCTTTCCACTTAACCTCAAAATGTAAACTCGACAAACATCTCCAACAGTCATTGTTTTACTGATTTCTCCAAGTTCAGTGCAAGTCCTCTTAGCCTCATTTTTTTTTTCATTACTCATTAAATCAACTTCTGTCATGTTTGCTCAAATGTTTCAAATTACTGAAACAATGGAAATGTAATAATTCTTATTAATAACATGGCCTTGACAGACAAATCAGAGTTAATCGCATATTATACCGAAACACTGGCAACAGCATGGCACCTTGTGTCAAACCATTGTCAGTTCAGATCAATTTCTCAAGATAATAAATTTAATTAAACTCCCTTAACCGTTGTTTCTCTGTCTCAAATATTTTCTTGTTTAACAGTATTGATTTCATAATTACATCTGCCTCTAGCTGTTCATTTAAGCAGACCATGAGACAAGAGTACTCTTGTCTCCATGAGCAGACCAAACTTCAGACCAGTAGCCCTGAGACAATGCACAATACAATATAGACGTCATATTGAACCAGTTATGACCAATTGGGGATGTAAACAAAACTGTCATCACTTCGGACAACATGTCAAGCGAAGTCTCAGATCAGCATTACACAACCATTCGCTTTGAATATTTCCATGTGGTGGTGAATATGTAAACCTATAAGATTACAAGCTTTCTTTTTAAACATAACTGGCCTTTTTGTCCAACTTATTTTTCAGTGGTCCTTTCTTTCTATGTTGTATGCCTTGGTCACAATATACACTGATATACATGGTATATTTACTGTGGAGCCCCACGATTAAAGCGCCCGGCGAAAGTAAATACGCTTTCAAGTAGCATCACCAAAATTTTACAAAACATTTACATTCTCCTTTCATTGGTAAATTTCTTATTAATTATGTTATAATATAACATTTTTAGTTAGATAATGTCATCAGCTGGCCATAAACACAGTTATAAATATCAAACACTAACCTCTGTGGTATTTTCGTTAATAATTACTTAAAATATTTGCATTTCCTATAACGACATCCACAGGAAATAGTATGATCACCTTTATAACTGCAAAGGTGGTCATAATGCCAACGCGGTCTCAATTGCAGCATTGTCGTCTTAAAAGGTCCTAATATTAGGTCATATAACTCATCTCAATGGTGTGTTTCCACTGTATACTATTAGCATGAAGCCACTCGATCATTAGCAAGGAGCCACCAGAATTGGTGGCTCCATGCTATTAGAGTGCATAAACTTTAGTAATTAAGGGAACCAAGGAAAGGAAAAGAGACATTAAAGGACCAGACAGGAACCGGAAATGGGGTTTTAAGGGGATAAAAGGGACACTTAAATACACATGAGGAGATCAGCATACGATCAGTTGGCACTTGGAAGTTCTTTGGTATGTCGAGTTGCATAGAAATTCTGCATTAAACCATACGTGTAATATATATAAAGCATTTTATTCGTACATAAGCATTACGTGAAAATATGGGTGAAATATTTCAATTAGCAAATTAAATCAATAGAAGTGAAATAATTTGATATTGTCCATTGTAAAGTTTGGAAGGTCAAAATAACCTTCTAAGAGTCCAGTTTGGTCTCTTGTATTGATCACAAATTCAGAGTCTGTACCATGGACCTTGGATCTCTAGTTCATCCAAGCATGGACCATGCAGACACAATACCAGTGGCGCCCCTACATATTGCATTAGGTCATTTGGTCGTTTGTGACATCACAAACAAACACAACGATCCGTGATGCAGTTCTGATTGTTTATATTTGTTGTGTCATGAAGGCAGACAGCGGATAAACAATGTTAATCCTATGGGGCCTTTCTGAACAACAGTAAAGAATGCACTGACATCTGTGATGATAGGATAGATCGACCTAATTTGAGGTAAGGTGCAAAATAAGCCATCATTTGTCTCTCTGGGCCTTGTAGTTGCTGAGTTACCAAAGCAAACGACTGTCCGCGTGTGGGACATGCCACAGTATAAGTATTGCTGTTCTGTCATTTTAAAAAGAAAAACCACGATAAACTTCTCCCTGTCTCTAACCACTATAGACCAAAATATAAATAAACATAAACATCTTTATATACTTCTTCACTATTATCCAAACACCTAATATTAGGACCACAGTATCTACAATCTACATGAGCCATCAAAACTTTAAATTCTATTTGTGGAACTACAAGACTAATACTATGTCTTCCTTTTTGTGTTCTATTCAAATTCAGGAATGTCGCACTTGAAAAGATCTCCAGGTGCATAGGGCACACACTCCAGGGATACCAATGTATACTTTGAGATTTCTCTATGTTCATGGGCAGTTGCAGAATCACTCATACATGGAAAACTGCACCAGCATGGATAGGAGGGCACTGCTTCAATTGTATGATTATTACTTGCAAAATATGGCAAGGACCTTCAGGAATGGTCTAAGATTGGCAATTTCACATCAAATGTGATGTCTTGTTCTGTAATGACAAACCCAAATTGCTAATAATTTGTGAGAGTCTATTTATATATCTGAACAGGTCCATGGGTTACATTTCACACATCAGGTTTTCAAATTACAGTTGTCACAACAGACTAATTATAGTGCTCCTCCCAGTCATATATTAAGTTAAACAACCTGCACAGTTGACCAATGAACATTTTCGACCTCTACAGAGCATCCAATGAAAATGAACACCCTCCTGTCATAAACTTTCAATATATTCAATATCAGCAACTTCTTTTAGTTTACCATGTTTCATGAAATTGTGTAAAACTATGGAGTCACACATCTCTAGTGACTCCATGGTAAAACTAATCAATCTACAAAAAGAAAGTGACCAATGAAATTGAGATAGTGATATAATTCAAGACTAGGTGACAACTAGGACCATAGTATCACCATACATTACCATACTATGGTACCATACAATGTTCTTTTGTTAGATACTGTATGATTCATTCTCTATCTAACAACTTTTCTATTGACCTTTTCCCTTTAAATACAAAATAAACAACAAACAGCTTCTCAGAACAATGGTTGCTATGCCAGCGGCAGCCCTTTATTTTTGTCTTCTTTTTTAATGTTTTTTTCCTTCACCCCTGATGTATATCTAGAACCCAGTGTATACAAAAATAAGTACACACTAACAAACCAAACCCACTCTAGAGTGTTGACAATTGACATTCTCACACAGTTTAAGACAATTGTTTTTTCATGCCCTGAAAAACTGAACACCACTTCCAAAGGATTAGGACTATACGCTTGCACCCTTAGGAAATAGACACAACTTTTCAGTGTGAAAAAAAAGAAAGAGGAGCTTTATATATGGTACAGACACACAGAAAACAATAAATTCTTGTTCATGGAAAGCAAGACAGATAGATACAAGGAACCAGAGACCTTGAATTACACAGCCAAAACAGAAAAAAAATAAAAAATTTCTTGATCAGATAAATGTTACAAACAGTTCCATCATTAAATCTTGGATAAATAGAGATATTTATCCAAGATTAAATTAAGCTCAAAACAACCTTCTGGGGTTCTTTGTGTCCTAAAAATGTATCTTATTAGTAGGTGGGTGGGTGTGTGATTAGGGCTTTATGTCCTGTATTTCTGCACCAGTTGGGCTAATTAGGACAGGCAGAGACCATGGCAATGAGACGAAGGATGAAACAGCCATCCAACTTAGGCTCTACCGGGAATCGAACCCGGGACCCAGTGGTTGGAAGCCCCGAGTATCTTAGTAGTAAGCCTGACACCTATTCACCTTTGGTCTAACTACTATAACATGTTAAACTGATATCTCTCAGATACAACCCTTTATTTATAGATGATGGATGTCCACATTTCCAGAATACATAAAACTACTTCATGATAGTAAGCCAATCCCCAGTGCAAGTGTACCCTGTCAATATTGTTGAATTTTCCATAGTGTTTCCACTTAAATGCTGTCACACTGACCTGACACAGATAACAAGATGAAAAACACCCCAAAAATCTGTGACAACCAAGAGACCCCGATCTTGCTAAATTCCAATGCTATATACGAACGTATACGGAGCATCCATATAAACTCAAACACACTGCTTGTTGATTACATAATTTAGACGGCTGCACTTTCCATATGATATATATCTATTTATCTATGTATGTATGTATGTATGTAAGGATGTATCTATCTATCTATCTATCTATCTACTTACCTATCTGCCTATCTGCCTATCTATCCATCTATATCTATCAACATATCTATCTATCTATCTATCCATCTATCTACCTATCCATCTATCCGTCTGTCTGTATATCTATCTATCTATCGGTCCGTACTTTCTTAATTATAAGCTGGGGCGTCTAATATTTCAAGGGGGTGTAAACTAAATATACATCAAACTGGCCTTTATTTGAGATGTAAAATTAGTTTCCACTTATATTTCCATATATGGTAATGCCTCCAACGATCTCCTCTTTAAAGAGATCATGTGCTCTCTATTTTAGATCTGGCTTGTTATCGAGAAAATACGGTATACCTAGTTTCTTTAAGTATATTTCTGGTTAGTCATGAAAATTCCACTAGAAAAATGTCACAAATGTGACTTCCATATGTATTTGACTTACGACTACCACATGTAGAGTACAAGGGTGATGTTGCGTCTCTGCTGTTGTCAGAACTTGTCAACAAGTCTGGACTATTTTCATAGTTTTTCTGATCAAATGTGTCGCACTTATAAATGTAATGCTATGTTACATGCAGGAGAATTTCAGGGAGTGCCACATGGTTGTCTGATGTGTCCTGTTATTATCAGTGCCCTGTTATTATATCAAATATAGCAAGGGGTTTCAATCAGCAAACTTCCAGAAGTTCATAATTATGAGAGAGTGATAGAGCTAAAATCTTGGTAGGTACAACTTGCAATTAATCTGTGTACATTATATAGGTGAAAAACCATTTGACATTATTTTTCCATTCGACAATTAAGTATCCACAAAGACAGAATTTTGAGTCCGATCCTTCGAACTTCATGAAGAAGCTTAAAATTGTGATTAAAATCAAAATCATGCAAGAAACTATGAGAAAGAACATGCAGAAGTAGTCCTAGCTCAAACAACAGGTTACTACACTATAAACGACACCGCGTTCGTATAAACGACTAATTTTTTTAATTTCGCACACATCGAAGTACTCACGGGATTAAACCGGAATATTGGAGACCCATTCGCTCTTCTCTTAGGACTCGGTAACATATTCTATGAGCTGAACATGGTATCCCATCCACATCCACAGACAACAGGGAGTTAGAGAGTTTAGTCTGTAAGTCTTGTTTAGACCACTGGAGAGAGTGAACAGACTGCTCTGAGCCAGCTCATCCCACTAAGTATTACAAGATCAGCTGCAGCAGCAGCAGCAGCAGCCAGAGTGCAGAGATGGGACAAGGGGTGGATCCAGAAATGTTCAGTTTGGTGGGGGAGGGGGGGGGGGGTGATTAGACCGAAGTGATCCAGTTTACTTGTAAACAGCACAACGGTGATACTGGCGGCCTTGGATAGATGATCTGTACATTATGGTATATACACCATACATTATATATATCTAGTGCAGTTGTAGTCTATCTTAATGATTTCATGTTCTCTTAAAACGTAAATAAACTGTAAATTGCTACCTCAGTTTTTATTCATCAATCGTTAACTAAAATTTAATTTTTTTTTTCAACTCTTTTCAACCATGAAATGTTTGGACTGATGGAATGGGTTCATGCTAATCCCCCCCCGGACCCCCCCCCCCCCTCTCTGGATCCAACCCTGAGACAACTGCATGACACACATACAGAGCATATACTGTGTTTACTGGCACCTGATGCAGTTGTCTACTAGCATGCTAGGTTGGCATTATGTGCACAGCCAGGCCATGTACTGCACAGTATATTGGGCTGAAAATTACTGCTAACTGGTTTTTCTGACTTGTCCATTTCAGCTGAACAGTGCAGCTAGAACAATTAATATCCATAAAGCACAGGGCATCGAGACCAAAGTATTCTTAAATTAAACCATGGTTAACTGTTATACCATTTCGTGGGTATTTCTAATAGCTCTTTATTTATTTGTTGTACACCCCGCCCCCCCCCCCCCCCCAAGAATATTGGGGAAAAATAAAAGGTACACAATAAAAGTACATAACAACAAATGTGAATGAACATAACCGGTAAGGGGTGTGGCCCTTTTCTTCATTAACAGATTTGGCATAACATGCTTATCAGACCAAGGTTTAGTAAAGTTATCATGAAAAAGCAAAAATTGTAGTGAGTCATGTAGACCATATATAAAAGATTCCAAATAACAATTCGAACTAAAAAAATGCTCACATTTGGAGGGAGATAAAGTCAGACCCTCTGAGATAATTTAATGACAATTTGATAAGAATCAAGACGATGTTTCTTTCAGTAGTTCCATTTGAACTGACCAACCTCTCCTAGAAATCTGTTGATAACAAAATAATCAGGAATGGTATAACTAACATAACATGCAGGTATGTGTCACTGTGTGTGATTTGTGTTTATGCCTCATCAGTACCCATTGGGCTATGTAGAGGATGTAACATGCAGGTATAATTTACTGTATATTTGTATTACTGAAATTGGAACCATATTCTCAAAACTTCAGTTAATAAAGCTTTCATGGGACTAAATTTTATTTGTTATAGTCATCTATTTTATGTACACAACTTGTAGTACTATTTGTAGTACTATACTAAACTATTGCTCTAATTTGGATCATAAAAACTGGTGTACAGTACTTGCAACTACATAGTGGTTGGTATAACAACAGAAAGCATGCAGTTAAAATCATATCATGGAATACCATTTGTACTCAGTGATATGATTGTAGCATTTGCCCCAAGGAGCCCCAGCTAATTGAGAAAGGCTCTAGCTTGCGCAGGCCTGCCACAGATAGCATACTATATCTAAGAATCTACATAGCTCCCAAGTGACCCTCATTTGGCAGATCTGACCAGCATTTAATGTCAAAACCCTCTGACCATGGAGTCACTAGAGACTCCATGCTCTGACCAGCAGACACTAGCCAAAACCCCTCATTTGGCACTATGCCGAGTTTTACAAGGCTATGATTGGTTGTTGAAGGGAATAAATTTTATCTAGTGCAATTGTTGGTATCAAATTTAGCAAATTAAAGGAAAATAATATATATACATTTAAGATTCCATAACTATTAGTAGCTCTAAAATGCTCAGAGTGCACCTCAGAGCACCTCAGATGCCAGAGCTTCCAGGATGCCTCGGACGGTCTGCTGATTCCCGGACGGTCTGCGGACTCCCGGACAGTCTGCGGACTCCTGGACCCCGGCCTCACTCAGGTGACCAGCAAACCAGTTTCGGAAATTTGTGAGTTATGCATCTATGCATGATGCATCTGAAGGATTCCAGCTTTGTTATGAATATGGGTCATGTTTATAATGCTGTATCATGTGTGGAAAAGAAATCATATCATGATCTGGGTTCTCGACGAACTTCTCGTATTACTGAGCCAGGGGATCTTGCATCTAAAGATGGCAGAGCTGACAAAATATTTTGGAATGCCAGTTTGCCAACAGTCTGGAATAACCAAGTACCCGTGAGTCTGAGATCTTAGTCACATGGCAGATAAAGCACTTCATGCGCTGAAATCCATTCACAAAATTTTCTATAGTTTGGACATGGATAATACGTCCATGGTTTGGATAACTTGAATGTTGTTACTCGCCCCACTTTCTTTTTACAGGAATTACAGCACAAACTAGACCTGACTAGAGTTAAAAAAACTAAACTATAACAACAACATAACTTAGTGAAAGACCTTCAACTTTGTTTAATTACTTTTAATTATTTTTTAACCAGATTCAAATTACAAGCTTCTATATTAGATGTTAGATTTGGCATGTAATTGAGAAATATTGTACGAATCTTACTACAGGTATACATTTTTTCATCAAATTATGTGACCCATTGAAAATATACAAGTTCTGCACTTTTCAAACTTCCTTTGGATTCAAACTATTTCCATAAAAATATGAGACACCTTGAACGTAGCTACATAACCTCACATAGTTGGACACGCTTGGTTGACCTACTCGTATAATCAGCTTCCCTCAAGTTCTACATTGTTCAAACTATCTTGGGGTCACTTTGTTTAAGCTTGGCTGCATTCAATGTTCTATTTACTGACTGAATATTGTCCTTCTCAGGTCATAATAGATATATAGATATATATGTACATAATAGATATGTAGATATGTAGATATGGAAAGTGCAGCTCTCTAAGGCAAGTTCTTGTTGCTATCGAGGGTTGATTCATAGTGAGAAGTAAACAAACCCCATGGTTTAGTAAATTATTTTCTGTATATTGCATTAAGGAAACAGGTTACTTTATATGTACGCAGCATACATGATTCACCTGATGTGCAACAGGTATGCAGCCATGCATTCATAAAAGAATGTATAGAATATTATGAATATGCTTTTGTTAAAATGAGTGGCATGTTGTAGTTCATTAAGTAATTCAGCGAATAGTCATCATGGTTATGTACAAATCTGAATCGTGTACAACACATACTGTACATGTCATAACAATTAAGTTGATGCAGTTGGCGGTGGGTGGGGTGTGTCCATGATCCTGTTGTGAAAATGCAAGTCAAGCCTTTCTGTCGGGCACCTGTCAATACAACTCGACTGCAGTCTCAAACGTCAGTCTACATCATATAAATGTCGTAATGTAAAAACCATGCAATCCACACAATGTCACAAAAGTCTTTATCTGGCATAATATGTTGTTAGTTCAGTCAAGCTATTTCTGGAACACCTTTCACTAGACCCACACGTGTTTGTTTTTCTGAGTAGATCAACAAAAGCCTTGGTAATACTCACGAAATCCAACGGTTCAGCGAGGTTCATCGCAAGAAATATGTCCTTTAATCCCTAAGGACCTCTTCTTACCGTTCACTCACTTCATCATGCCAAATAAGCTCAATAAACTCGAAAGTTCTGTAGCGATTCAGTCATGTTTTGGTTAACTGCAGCCATGGCCTGACAGCGCGCGTAGGAAAACGGGGTCACACAGGTCAAGTGCAAGATCATAAAGTAGTTCTCATCTAATAACCATGCACGTGGCTCTAATACGTGCAGTTTATTCAAATGAAGAGTAAATGTTTAGTAGCGATAATTGTGTGAGAAATTCTTATGGGCTATTCCTACAATTTCCCACTTCAATTGTGTGCACTAATTGGATGAACTTCATGACGTGGAGGCATCAACAGGTGAGGCAATGAGCAATGCGGCCCTGGTATGTGGATGTTCAGGTTGCTGAGAGCAATGACTCACAGGCTTTATAACGAATATAACAATTGTAATAAAATGTGTGAATATTTTTGAATTTATTTCATATAACTTTGCATAAATAATAAAATTGTTAATTCTGGCACATTTTCTTTTCTTGCAGAGCGTTCTTTGTACTCATTCCAAACGTTTGACCGTACCGAAATTTCTCACCTGAAACACACAAACGAAAGGTGGCGTAAGTTCACAGGTGTGTTTAAATCTAATAGGTGGCAGCACAGTAAATTTGTTCCTGCAAGTGCTGCCACCACGTACTGACTCGGAATATTAATTGTGGATTACACCATATGGTTAAATATAAATTCTCACTAGGAACATGGCCAGTATATTTAGGCACCAATCCTGAATCAACTGGATGAAGTGGAGCAGGCGGAGCGTCGGTCTTGAGTACTCTATCAATCTGCACCGGCTCATTCCTTGAAACCTTTTGCTGATGTTGCACTGAAGCAAAATCCACCAGGGCTTTGTTGGTTACAATTGGAAAACCCTGACCATACAATCCCCTGGATCTTGGAAGAAATCCTGTATAACCTGAAAAAGAAACAAGCAAAATCAAGCGAATAGCCAGAACATTTTCCCTCAGCAGCTCTATACGAATAAATGGTAGGATTTAGAAACTAAGCAGCGCTGCAGCAAAACCCTCAGTGAATCCCACATAGCACACAGGCATCTTAAAATAGTTTAGCGTCCATCCGACAGGCAAGAAGGCGGCCAGAACACTTTCGTTTCCAGAGCAGACACGCAATACAAATGCACTTACCCTAACAAAATTTCAGTAATACTCTGTATGGCCAAGTGGTACCTTTTGACAGTTACAGTAATACTCTGTATGGCCTAGTGGTGCCTTTTGATAGTCACATTGATACACAAATTTAAAAAAAAAAATTTTGTTTTCTTTCGTCTACGAAGCCGAACTCAGACACTGAGTGTTCAAAATAAGCAGTACCCAGTTGTCTGAGACAACCATTTCCGGCTAAGGATGATCAATTATATAACCCAACTAGTCCGCTGGATGACAAATTTATTTACTGAGTGCTTTGGTAACGTGTGCGATCAACCTGAACAAACGCGATTAGGCCAATTGTAGCATGTTACTCAATGGCAATTAGAGTCCAAGATGTCCTAATTTTTTAACTACAGGCTAGGCAGCCTCACTAGATTTACCGGCAAAGCGGTGGTTTCTTTTCGCCTTGGCCCTCTAGTGGTCAATAGGTGCATACTAAGTAGGTCAGCCAATGCAAGCGACACACCAATACAAAAGACTCAACGGTCACTGCAGGCAAAGTTGCTGTGCAAAACATAGATACATTTAGTAAACACAGGCGCTGATTTGGCGCTCCACAGATTGTCGCGACCAATCAGACTGATCTGTATAAACCAGGTAATTAAGCTATTTCTAGTGAGGACGCATAGCTATGCAGAGATGGTAGGCTTAAGATAAGATAAGATAAAACTTTATAGTCGGAGGTGTAAAACAAGCAGTAGAACATAAGCTATAAACTTTTAGCCGACTGATAAAATAACAATAACAAAATGAAAATACATATATACAGATGATTAGAATGAGATTATGACTGAACTATATAAAGATCATAAATTATTTTGCTGAAAGATTATGCATGATCCGCAATTACAACTTTCCAAGGAACTGCAACGTCTTAATAAATCTTTAAACTTAGCTAGTTCATCTACTTCTTTTAATTCAACAGGTAAAGAATTCCAAATCATAGCACCTTGATACATGATAGACCTGAAACCATATTGCTTAAGATTATCTCTCATCTCATATGGCGTAATCTGCCTGGTAAAAAAGAGACTTGTTATAGGTCTTGCCATATCATGGAGTACTTTATAAACAAATTCTGTTTGACTAGTTTTCCTTGTTACTTAAAGCATTTTTTTACATGTTCTTTCTAGCAGTTGTTAATCGTATTGCTCTTTTATTTAGCTTCTCAAGTTTCTTGTTTTGTCCTATTGTAAATGTATCATACACAAGTGTGCAATAGACAAAATTATATGACATAAATGATTCATATATTCTGAGTTTACCTGCATTTGCTTTCATAACATTATTTTTGAACCATGCAATTGCTAAAGCAGAAGCTTTATGACCATTGGGTCTCTGTGTGCATAGCATAAGGTGTTATCGTCAGCATAATTGTAAACACTACTTAATTAAAAAAGGAAATCATTTATGTAAATGCTAAATAAAAGAGGACCCAAGAGAGAACCTTGGGGAACAACAGTTTTCAAATTTAACCATTCGCTTTTAATGTTACCTAGTTTTACAATTTGTTTTCTTTTTTTTTTAATAGTCCAGTATGAATGAACAGGCTTCACGTGATAAACCATGTGCATGTTACTTCGCAATTAATAGGCCATGATGCCTGGCAGGCTGTCAAAACCGTTAGATAAGTCAATTAGTATGCAGCCAACATGGCAGTTATTGTCAAGGGCCTTCCTCAAGTTTTCTACACATTTAACCAGTACATTTTTACAACTGTAAGTCTTCCTATATGCTGACCAATCTATGGATAATGAAGAGGATACAAATTCAATGATCTGATCACACATAATTGCCTCAAACAATTTGGAGGTTGATGTTAGGACACTAAGGGGCCTATAATTTTGTTTTGAAAGTAGATCAGATCTTTTGTACAGTGAGGATACTTATTTTATTATAATTGGGGAAAATCATTGTGCTTATGCTTCAACTATCTTGAGAAACTTAGGAGAAATGTTGTCAAAACCACTAGCCTTGTTTGTTTGGTCATGAAACCCAAAAATATATCTCGCCACTATTTTAGACATATTATGACAGGTTTTTGTATGCATTTATGCATAGTAGCACAGGCGCCCTCCAGCAGAGGCTGGAGTGTCAAGACATAGAAATAATATTATTATTTCTTGAGTGATTCTGGTCTGGAAATGGAAAAATTAATTTTTTATCTAAATTTTGTAAAGCACCGCCTAGATAGGTTAATGTGACCATCAAAAACTAGGCTACAAAGAGTAATACCATATGAAATGTTGTTAGGTAAGTGCATTACTATCAGTTCTGCTCCAGAAACACAATTTTTAGCATTTTTTCAGATTTTCTGTTAGTATAAAAACAGCATGAAATGAAAGTCAAAATGATGTTTAAAAAGTGAAAATACTATTATTTAGATATGTTATTAATGAAATTTTACTCATGTAGGGTAAATAGTGTCTTTGATATGGATTTCTGAAAAAATTAGAATTTTCCCTATTTTCCATATTTTAATGTTCCTCTAGTATTTATGGCCATGAGACCCTAAAAAGGCACCACTACCCTATTTTAGACATATTATGACAAAGTTTTAAGCATGTAGTCAGAGTTCTGCTCCAGGAAAAAAAAATTATATAGAGTATTACTGTGCAGAATTTCGTAAGGGTAATTGCATTAGTGTAAGAGTTCTTCTCCGGAAACGAAAGTTTTACGCCCGCCCACCCAGCCACCCGTCGGACGGACATGGATGATAACAATAACTCTCTTCGAACTTTGTTCGCTGAGGGTTAAAAAAACAATGATAAAAAAAAAATCATATTTGTATCTTTGCATTAAAGTATATTGGGGTCATTGCATGAGGGGTTCTGAAGAACCCTGAAATAAATTCAAACCAACCTGACATGAAGCGTTTCCTTGGATCTTGGCTCTTCATAGAGTATGGTGATAGCGCTGGTGGGGGAGTTGACTTGGAAATAAAAACCGATGCCCCTCTGGCAACAGCTGGTAATGGCAGCTTAAGACGAGCAAGAATTTCCTGAAAATATATAATTGGTTCGATTTTCTCCATATAAAAAATAATAATAATCCTTTATTTTTTTTCTTTTGGCAAGTTAAGCATAATTAGTTGGTAAGTTACTTCGCAAATATTTATCAGACTTTTTAAAAATTGAGTTTTAAGGGTGTATCAGAAATATTTACAAGTAACATGACATGCATAAAAAAATATATATATATATAATTAAACTTACTGGGAGAGGCCTCACAAGAATTTGGTCAGGGTCCCTGCCAGTTTGGAGTTCTCTGATTGTTTGTAATTCCTGAACAGTGAACAGGTCAAATTGAAATATATTTTGTAATGCAATATACCTTTAATGTGTGTTACTTCATAAAGTGCAAGTCATCTTACCTGCATTTTCTGTTTGTAACCTTTTTGATCAGCTTCAAATGAAGTTATTGCGTGTACACAATTCTCTGCGTAACGTTTCCCATAATAATGTTCACTTTTTGGTATGAATCCTGTTTTTTTTTAAATTTATAAAAGAATAGATCAATAATTATAATTATCAGGTTTCTAATGAGTCACTGCCATATTCACATTAAGTTACACAGAATTTAATGTTTTATATTATTGATTTAGTGGTTTTAATTTGGTAAGTTTCATATCTGATGGACAGTATTATGTATTATTTCATTTTTATTTTATGGACAGGATTATGTATTATTTCATTTTTATTTTTATTATTTTTTGAAAAGTGGTAGTTATTAATTATTAATTGATTGATTGACCTGTGTACCCAGGGACCATTGTATGTAGTAATTTCTGGTCACCCCAGCTGTGGGTTCGAAACTTGATCTGGTCACTTTTTATCCTCATCACCTTTTGTTCTTCTGGTTTGGGGTAGATGTTTGCCAAAACTAAATTTCCTGAAGAAGGGATATTATTGTCTTGGAGAAGGTTGCAAGTTGTGCGCCCAAAAGTGTTTCCATATTGATATTTGAACTGGGGACAAAAACCTCCATATCTGTGCAAGAAAGTTAAGAAACAAGAGCAAATGTATCATAACATTATATAAACTTTACGTACATAGCTCCTCGGAAGCATTTTTAATCAGTTTCCACCCAAGACAGTGCATTGTATGGGTAGAACCGTAGAATGCAAATCCTATCTTATATTATATAAACAAGATAGGCTAAAAAAATATATATTTAATTGAACAAATGAATAAAAAAAAATTGAAATCATTCATTCCATGCAGGTCAAAAAACTTGGTTTAAATGACACTTGGCATGTTAATGAGTCTTAGTTTTTAATGTACGGAAATTTAATATATATACAGCAACTCACCCTGGAGTGTGGTACGGGTCTGGAGTCATAAGTTTGCTTTTCATTTTAGTATCCTTTGTTTTCACTTCCACCTCCATCATCTTGATGCCTTTTGTTGGATTGCACTGACAGTCGTGCTCTTACTTATTGTGGTCACGTGGTTGCGCTATAGTAACGCACGTCATGACGTCACGTAAAACCAAGCAAGCATTACGTTGCATGACGTCAGGTCTAGATTCAGACTATGGGGAATGCTGGTAGCGATTCAGATAAGTAAACTCACGTATGACGCCATACAAAATAAAAAAAATTATATTATCACACACACACAATGTGAATAATTAAACTTTGCCTTGTACAATGTATTGGTAAAAATACAATGAATAATCCTGATAACCTGATGCATAGCAATGCCAAAAAAAAAAAGCATGCATGGCCTTATAGATTTATAAGCTTTTGAGAACAGCTTCCCCCCCCCCTCCCCCCCCCCCCCAAAAATTCAAATTAAGTTATAAATAGTTAAGTTATAAATAGTTATAGGCCTATGCAGTACCCCAAAACCAGTACTGGCCTATGGGGGTTTTTTCCCCCAAATATTTTTAGGAAAAAAAATAAAATCCCCTCCCAAAGGTACTGGCTATGTTAACTGCGTAGAGTAGACGTGACTCTATTAGACCCACCTTTATTATTTTAGAAAGAGAGCATCTCCATTGACCAAGCACATGAGCTCACATGGTCAACTTGATTGTGCGTGCGCGCGAAATAGTGATCAAGAAAGTTGCAATGCAACATGGGATTGATTTGGCCTGGTGGTAAAAATAGCGCAGCTTTCATCTCAACTTGTTGGCCAATTATCGTCCGAATTGAAGATATTCTGGGCCTGTAATTGTTCTATATCTTGGTCCGAAAAGGAGCAGGAAGATTATCTGCAAACCTGGTTGCGGCAATGGACACCAGGGAAATGGGTGAGTGCAAATGTTCAGCTATTTTGTGAACGCGTATTCCTAACCATGGTCCATGGTCACAAATATGGCGGCCATGCGAGTGCCGTCAAATGTACCGACAATTAGAATACCGATAGTATGGTCTCTACACAATGTACTGAAAAGAATGTTGATTGTGGAGCTAGAAAGATCTATATCGAAAGTCTCTGTGTAAAACTACAACATTTAGACCAATCTTACTGAGGTTAAACGGGTCGGACAGTTTGTTGTGGGAGGCATGTCAACATGTTGATGCCAAGAGTCGATGAACTCGGTACATTGATTGTATACTTTTAAAAGTGGCTTCCTCTGCTTATATGTCTGTCTATTCTGACTGCATTATTTAGGGTGTTTTAGTGTGGCAGTAAACTGCAATTTTATGAAGTGCACTGGAATTGCGATGGAATTCCAATGTTATTCTCTGACAACGTGGCGGGCGAAATGTCACCAAAAATAGGGCAGCCTAGATCTTGACCCAGATACCGTGACCAGCAAGCATGTTATACTTCACGACTTGAGTACTAGTACTACTATTCACTACTATTCACAGACGCTGGG
Organism: Alitta virens; assembly: GCA_932294295.1. Taxonomy (NCBI): domain Eukaryota; kingdom Metazoa; phylum Annelida; class Polychaeta; order Phyllodocida; family Nereididae; genus Alitta; species Alitta virens. The sequence goes on along the minus strand of OW028586.1, from coordinate 16,408,796 downwards.
CTATTTCAGCAATTTGTACCTTGCCCATATGATCCCATATGATCTGCTATTTGCTAGACTGTACTAGAACTCTCTATTTAGGAGAGTTCATGAAATGTACTTGCCAAGGTTAGCTACTGTTTGTTGTGTTATGTGAAGACAGACGAAGTACATTTTGTACTGACCGAATTTTGCCCACATCTTTTTGTCCAATATCAGTTTTCAGGATCTGGCAAAGTCAAAAATAGAACCGTGTCAGGTTTATTAATGCAGTGCTGTCTTGATACGTATATCTTAGCATTGATATGTCATATTTGCATAATATGATAATGCAATGTGCATGAGAGGCCGCAGGAGGTGTGATTTACTAAAAATTATACTTTGATGCCATTTTCATACATGTGGCCATTGTGGGTAATACAGAAAAAGCTTATTTCAGTTTTTCTTCACTCTAACCTTACTTCATGGGTGCAGAAAAGCAAGTGTATAGCCACGCTTAAATATTTTATTTTTCTGAAATTGTTGGTTAAATAATGCATTTTAAAACGTCCTGATTTTCTTAAACAAAGTTGCACATGAGTTTACAACTCCATTTAGGCCTACTACCTAAATGGCAAACAGAGTTGTAAAATACGGAGTTGAGATTTTACACTCTATTCTATTGCCAATCAATGAAGCAGAGAAATAGGTAATAAATATGGATGAACTACCAAGTTCAACCAGCTTTATAATTCAGCTACCAACTTGATGAAATACTTGAAATTTGTAGACATGAAAGTAGTAAATAGAGTGGTAATTATTATTTATCCCCCCCCCCCCCCCCCCCCACACCACTCATATGTGTAGCTGCTACTAGCCTGCTATATCTAACAAATAAATAAATCCAGAAACGTTTACTTTTGTCTGATGAAACATGCCACTGTTCTGAGGAACTTTCTGGTATTAAAAAAAAATTTTTCCTGTAAATCTCCACTATAGGAGGTTTAATTCAAGTTCAGCCGTAAACAAGGATGGAATTTTTTTTTTCAAGTGAGGAGAAATATTTCTGGTCATCAAAAAATGCATGTCATATAATTTAATAACTCCAAGCATTAGGCCTATTTATGGAGTTCATGTGACTATAATTAGATTAGTAAAATTTAGTTATTACAGAACCGTCACAATAAACTACATTTCTTGAATATTTAACATAATTTAAACCTGCCAATTATAATTATTTACATTTTCAGCTAAATAATAATGTAATTATCTAAGCCTATTTGACTTTGGGTGAAACATGGCAAAACAGAAAAAAAAACATTCACCACAGCCACTTGACATTATTGTAAGTGATCTGCTTTTTCTATTTTTTTAAAGACTCACATATTGGCATTACTGCTCAATAGTGTTCAATTACATGTAATTCTAAGGTACCCAACTAATAGGCTGAAGTGAAGTTGTTATACTATTTATTTGCTTCTACATCTATGTATGTACGCATATACTCTTTTGAATTTGCTAAACCAAATCAAAATCAAACTGGGATACTGACCAATTAATCAAGCCTGTAATAAATGTCAGATGTAAAGTGCAATTAAGTTATTAAGACAAGGGTATTTATATACCATGAAGCACGGCAAATAATAATATTTTGTAAAACGTTGGAGATTATATTTTCACAGATGGAGCTGCAGTGAAGTGACAGGTGCGCCACCCTGCATGCATTTAATAGCTTTTAATATATCAAAAAAATACATTTTTAGCTCTCAAATGTGTTGAGTAGCACTAATGTAATATATTTATTATATTTAAACAATTTTAGTATCAGTATAAAACGAAAACAAGGGTTCGTTTCAAAAACAACAGCCGTAAACATTTTTTTTCCTGTATCTTGTTAGTCGTGTATGGAGTACGACGTCCAAAAATCACGGATTTTGAGAGGCCTGATATTGTTTTAAAACCAGCGTTTTTTCAGCTTCCACTGATCTGATTTGGACCAAATTTGGTTTGAGATGTGCGCTTTTGTACTGCGGTTCCAATGGAGTAAATATTATTGACCTATTCCCAAAACTATCAAAGCGCAAGTTAAAACGGTTTTGGCAGGATTTCCCTATGTTGTGAAACCGCGCTAGTCTAATAGCAATTAGTTACTTAACAGTCTAGGCATCCAAAATCGCGATCGTTCTGGTTGAGCGATCACGTCGTTTTTCAGCCCAAGCATAATTAGGTTGTTAAACTACGAACGGGATGACATGATTGCCTCGCAGTGGTGCGGCGTCAAAGGCAATTCTCTGTGACGTCATCGATAAAGGTTAGTTGTGACGTTTTGGACTATTTGGTCTGGGCGCATATTGATCGCGTATTGATTTCTAAACCTATTTATAAGCGCCAATCACAGAGTTTGTTACAGGTTGTTGCCTAGCAAATGACCTAGCAATGAAATAAGCTCTGCTCTGATTGGTCGAACGTTCATTTAGTTGGCAAACTTATTGGAAAATCACGGCAACTGACTTGCTCCCATGGAACATTCAAAACCATATTTCTACTGCTTGTCTTGTCTTGAATCTCATAGAACTGATGATTAACAGTGTTCTAATGTGATTTTCTTCAAATTTGTTGGGTAGGTCTGTATCATCTTAAGGTAAGAACGATTTTTGTGTAAGTAGGTCATTGAAAGTTTTTGCGCATCATGGCCGCGCAAATTAATTAGGACAACATAGTTCGATCCGGTCATCTGAGAATAGCATGACAGTAGATTTTGGTTTTGGCCAATCTCTAGTCATAAAAGCCCTACGGGCGGCCCCTACGGGGCCGCTCCTGCGGCCTAATATTTACATTTGATAGATTTATGTTTATGATAGAATCCAAAAGATGAAGTTATCATAATACAATTTTGTTGAAATTTTAGTATCTTCATAATAAACAGGGAACGAATACTGGCTTAGTATTTAGAGACTTTTGCAAAAATTATTACAATTTTGATTTAATATGATAATGCAATGTGCATGAGAGGCCGCAGGAGGTGTGATTTACTAAAAATTATACTTTGATGCCATTTTCATACATGTGGCCATTGTGGGTAATACAGAAAAAGCTTATTTCAGTTTTTCTTCACTCTAACCTTACTTCATGGGTGCAGAAAAGCAAGTGTATAGCCACGCTTAAATATTTTATTTTTCTGAAATTGTTGGTTAAATAATGCATTTTAAAACGTCCTGATTTTCTTAAACAAAGTTGCACATGAGTTTACAACTCCATTTAGGCCTACTACCTAAATGGCAAACAGAGTTGTAAAATACGGAGTTGAGATTTTACACTCTATTCTATTGCCAATCAATGAAGCAGAGAAATAGGTAATAAATATGGATGAACTACCAAGTTCAACCAGCTTTATAATTCAGCTACCAACTTGATGAAATACTTGAAATTTGTAGACATGAAAGTAGTAAATAGAGTGGTAATTATTATTTATCCCCCCCCCCCCCCCCCCCACACCACTCATATGTGTAGCTGCTACTAGCCTGCTATATCTAACAAATAAATAAATCCAGAAACGTTTACTTTTGTCTGATGAAACATGCCACTGTTCTGAGGAACTTTCTGGTATTAAAAAAAAAATTTTCCTGTAAATCTCCACTATAGGAGGTTTAATTCAAGTTCAGCCGTAAACAAGGATGGAATTTTTTTTTTCAAGTGAGGAGAAATATTTCTGGTCATCAAAAAATGCATGTCATATAATTTAATAACTCCAAGCATTAGGCCTATTTATGGAGTTCATGTGACTATAATTAGATTAGTAAAATTTAGTTATTACAGAACCGTCACAATAAACTACATTTCTTGAATATTTAACATAATTTAAACCTGCCAATTATAATTATTTACATTTTCAGCTAAATAATAATGTAATTATCTAAGCCTATTTGACTTTGGGTGAAACATGGCAAAACAGAAAAAAAAACATTCACCACAGCCACTTGACATTATTGTAAGTGATCTGCTTTTTCTATTTTTTTAAAGACTCACATATTGGCATTACTGCTCAATAGTGTTCAATTACATGTAATTCTAAGGTACCCAACTAATAGGCTGAAGTGAAGTTGTTATACTATTTATTTGCTTCTACATCTATGTATGTACGCATATACTCTTTTGAATTTGCTAAACCAAATCAAAATCAAACTGGGATACTGACCAATTAATCAAGCCTGTAATAAATGTCAGATGTAAAGTGCAATTAAGTTATTAAGACAAGGGTATTTATATACCATGAAGCACGGCAAATAATAATATTTTGTAAAACGTTGGAGATTATATTTTCACAGATGGAGCTGCAGTGAAGTGACAGGTGCGCCACCCTGCATGCATTTAATAGCTTTTAATATATCAAAAAAATACATTTTTAGCTCTCAAATGTGTTGAGTAGCACTAATGTAATATATTTATTATATTTAAACAATTTTAGTATCAGTATAAAACGAAAACAAGGGTTCGTTTCAAAAACAACAGCCGTAAACATTTTTTTTCCTGTATCTTGTTAGTCGTGTATGGAGTACGACGTCCAAAAATCACGGATTTTGAGAGGCCTGATATTGTTTTAAAACCAGCGTTTTTTCAGCTTCCACTGATCTGATTTGGACCAAATTTGGTTTGAGATGTGCGCTTTTGTACTGCGGTTCCAATGGAGTAAATATTATTGACCTATTCCCAAAACTATCAAAGCGCAAGTTAAAACGGTTTTGGCAGGATTTCCCTATGTTGTGAAACCGCGCTAGTCTAATAGCAATTAGTTACTTAACAGTCTAGGCATCCAAAATCGCGATCGTTCTGGTTGAGCGATCACGTCGTTTTTCAGCCCAAGCATAATTAGGTTGTTAAACTACGAACGGGATGACATGATTGCCTCGCAGTGGTGCGGCGTCAAAGGCAATTCTCTGTGACGTCATCGATAAAGGTTAGTTGTGACGTTTTGGACTATTTGGTCTGGGCGCATATTGATCGCGTATTGATTTCTAAACCTATTTATAAGCGCCAATCACAGAGTTTGTTACAGGTTGTTGCCTAGCAAATGACCTAGCAATGAAATAAGCTCTGCTCTGATTGGTCGAACGTTCATTTAGTTGGCAAACTTATTGGAAAATCACGGCAACTGACTTGCTCCCATGGAACATTCAAAACCATATTTCTACTGCTTGTCTTGTCTTGAATCTCATAGAACTGATGATTAACAGTGTTCTAATGTGATTTTCTTCAAATTTGTTGGGTAGGTCTGTATCATCTTAAGGTAAGAACGATTTTTGTGTAAGTAGGTCATTGAAAGTTTTTGCGCATCATGGCCGCGCAAATTAATTAGGACAACATAGTTCGATCCGGTCATCTGAGAATAGCATGACAGTAGATTTTGGTTTTGGCCAATCTCTAGTCATAAAAGCCCTACGGGCGGCCCCTACGGGGCCGCTCCTGCGGCCTATAAGATGTATCAGTTTCACCATGACAATAACCCATTTAAAATTTATTAAGGTACTAAATACCAGGTAGTTAATATAATAGCAATGCATAGTTTTGTTGTTTGCTGAATTATCAATTATTTAGAACATGCTGTCACATTTCCAGGCAGTTATTGATTTCTATGGACTGTCAAAGTACTTCGGAGTACTTGGTACTGCAGCTGTCAAATCATTACTAATAACTAATTAAAAGAATGTTATCAAAGACTCCCATCTAAAATAATGTTACCAAAGACTCCCATCAGGCTCTAGGATGAGACCGTGTAAGCGTAGAACAAATAGACTGTTCATGTCATTTATACCTGCATCACCAAATGATCACTAAGATTGTTTAACCATAAAAGCAGGCTCTGGTGTACTCATGTTTTTTCAAAAAGAGTTTCTATGTACCACATAGATTAATAAAGTATATCGTTATCGTTATTTGCTAAATATAGATGTCTATTGTGTTATCTGTATGTAGTGTAATAACCTGCCAGGATATTAAGTACCTTTATAGTCAGCAACTTGCCAAGATGCTAAGTTATATCATAGTCAGCAACTTGCCAAGATGCTAAGTTATATATCCATAAAATGATCTGAACATGCGTAAGGAAATAAGTTTACAGATATCTGTTGTGCTGTACAATAGATATCTTTGTATGCATGACTTGTTTAATGGGAGAGCAATGAAGAGTATATTTAATTTACTCTAACATTTAGTACTGTTTTGATTAAGTTTAATTTAACACCTCTCTGCTGGGTATTTGGTTCCATCGAAGTTACCTGGAGGTTTCAACAATCAATTTATGGGGAAAATGTCTTGAATTCGCATGTGACTTCGGCAAAGTCCTCTCAGATAGAGGCTCTCTTATTTCCAAAAATAAAAATAAAAAATCCTTTTTGAGCTGCACTTAAAATAGCTAAAAGTGGGATAGGTCTATTTTTTAATGACCTTAGAGAAACTAAAATTTTACCCAATGTATTACAGCAAATATACACTGTATGTTAAACTCAATTAATTTATTGACCATGTGATCCAAGTGTACACAGATACAATAAAATCACCTTGTTGCTGCCACAATGTACAGATGGCAGGCTGGCACTAATTAGATATAAAGTATTGCCTTGAACTATGAATTTGCTAAATTACACAGTAACACAGATGAAATTTGACATTGCTTCAGGTGTTGCATGTTAAGACGTTTCTTTTGGACATTTTTTTGCCACTTTTTAAAAAAATCAGTTTCATCTTTTTCTGTCACTGAAGCCTATAGACTACAGTCTCTTTATCATGCTCATGTGTACGTGGTGGTGTATGAGAAAATCTATAATTACCAATAATTCAGAAAGGGTATTGAAATTGCATTGAATTATGGCAGACATTGTGGGGGTTTTTTTGTGAAGTGTGCTCTGGTTTCTCTTGTTAGGTTCAAGGTCAATAAGGGGGTATCATGAGAGGGCATTTACAAAAGGACTAAAGCTATTGACTGATTTTGAGAGCAGAGGTCGCCTGTACAATTCTTATACTTGACTGAATATAAAGGAAGATTATAGGTTTAATTCTGCTTCGATGGTGATGCTTAGGTCTACAATGAACTTAGTGTTCTCAAATATTTTATTTTCCATGTGTTAATATATTTTTGATATAATACATCAAATCATTGTGTTTACATAAATGTCAATTGTGAAGGGTTTGGTACCTATTAATGCAAATTTGTTGTTACATTGTTAAAAGTGATTCGAAGTTTGTGAAGTTAAACGTTTTATATTCAGTTTTCCTTTCTAGTTTTATTAATCTCTAAACTTCGAGAAACTGCAGGAAACATGCTTTTAAGAGTTATAAAGCTCTTTTTTTTTTTTCATAAATGTATATATTTTATATTCATTAGCAGTTATTGTATAGCTGTTCGATTGAAATTTCTTTCAGTTAATATTTTTTACACCTGTATGTTAAGGATATTCACTCCCCCCCCCCCCCCAAACCCCCTAGTGGGTAAATGATGTTTTGTGGGTGTAGAATGATGTCTTCTTTGTGGGGAAAATTTCTTTTTTGAGGGTGGGAAAGAAAGTAAGGGGGAGGGGGTAGGGGTGAGCCCATTGAATGACCTTGGACAGACGGCTGACCTTGAGGTCGAAGGTGCTGCCCCCTATGTTATCAAGTGTGATGTCAGGTGGTGTTGGGAGCAGGTACTTTTTTTTTTAAGAAAAAAAGAAATATATAAAGTAATGCTAAGAAAAAAAGAAAAATATTGTAATTCTAATCTACTTTATAGGCAAAATTGCTAAATTGTTCTGACGTGATAACATAGCAACTTAGTCTAAGTCAATACAAATTGGCAACATTTTTGTTCTTTTAATATGATGTTTGATTATATTAAATATATGAAGTTATGTATAGATATAATTTAAAAACTAAATGATGATTTAATGAGTTATTTCTGTGTTTAAAGCATGCGAAGGTGACTGACTTAGCAAAGTTGTATTAAACCTCAATGTTAGTAATTTGCTGTGGAAGATAAAGTCTTCTGATTTGATTATATGTATACTCTTTTTGTTTTATTACAATAAGTTATAGCCAGTATTATCTGATAGACATGTTATCGGGATTTTTAATTTAAATGTTACAAAGAAGAAATTTTGCCAAGAACTGATACATTGATATGGTGTGGATTACCATCTGAGCAGCTACCAGAATCCGTTGAAGCATGACCACTACTTTGGCAATGTCATGTATAGTTATGGGGTGCTGTCAATCAAATATTTAAGGGGGGAGGGGGGTAAAGAGGTTGTTCACAGCTCAGGTTAAAAAGTGGGAGGGGTAAAAAATGCTAGAGGGTTTCTTAAGAGCCAATCATGTGGTCATATTATATTGAGGGACTTCTGAGGCTCTGCGGAGAAAGATGCTGGTAGCCCTTGTGAATTCTTCATTCACCACATTGACTGAGAAATATGGAATGGGTAGCAAGGCATAATGTGTACCAGCCTCAGTACCATTTACAGCATCATTATCCTGGGATGTATCAGAATGTGCAGTATTGCAATTATCAACAGCAGCAGTTTTATGAGAGAGATGCTAAATACGGGATTAATAATGGACTTACACATGTGCACCATGGAATTTCTGGTGAGATATTAATTGATTAAGTTAGTAGTTCTCTGATGAATGAATTTTTTTTTTTTTTCTGAATGAATTTATTTGAACAAAAATCTTTTTATCTTGTAATTTTTATTGAACAATCAGTTGATGTCTGGTTAGAGAGTTGTAATTGCTCTGATTTCTAAGAATCGTGTTAGAAAGTAAAACCGTGAAAGACTCTTGAGAATCGGGGAAAAAAATGCAAAAAAGCGTAGTTACAATTGATAAGTTTAGTTTCCAAGAAACTTGCGCTCCTCCGGGAGTCTCGAGTCTCTCGATATTGGGCTCTTGAAAAAAATCCTGTTTTGTTAGATATTTGAATTATTACAGTAACATTGTGATAGTGTTCTGCTGTTATAGTTGAAAAGGGGATCTTCTAAACATTTATGAATTTGTCCCTTTTGTGAGAGTGTGAGTTATTGGTGAAAATAAAAGCTTTCTGGTTTTCTGAGCTAGTGCAAGTAAGACATGGCCATTACTTGTATATCCTATATCATTATTTTGACCGTATTGTTTTCTGTATTACACATTTGTATGGACTATCATAGAAGTCTTGCAGGGTGCAATGCATTACTGTCCTTTTTTTGGTACCTGGAAAATTTTTTTTTATGTTGAAGGGCCACTCAGGTCACTTGGGGTCATTGCCCTGGGCAAACCTTGACCTTCTCCAAGGACCCCTGTCCATAAAAGCCTACCACTGGCATCTTCTTGTAATCCCTAAATAATTATGGTAATCTTTTCATGAGTAGCAATGGCACATGTATTACTGGATTTTAACGTTGTTCCAGTATGACTCTGCATTGTACTGATTTTATGTTGCTGGTTTCAGAATTATAAATTTATCTCTTACTGATGTCATATTTTACACGCAGCTTATATTTATTTAAGACCATATTTGTCACAAAATTATTTGAAGATTTAATGTGACAGTAAGTTTTGTTAAGTTTTGTCATTCATGGAGCTACAAAAGTATTTCCTGGTGGTTTTAAGTTATAAATATATTATAATAAGTTGATTATTTTTGTATGCTTAGTATTAAGTACGGGCTAAAATGTGAACACTGCACTACACTAAAATTGTGATGAAAATAACGTGAGAACTTCACAGAGTTAGCCACTACTGCAACACAAGGACGCCACCTGGCGTTAATGGCTGGTGCTGCACCCTGGCGGTGACCGATGCATGACCCTCTGATGTGCAAATGATTGGGGATGTGCTTAATGCATTTTCAGCTGGGGATCCCTTATGAGTTGTCACGTAATATCTAGGGCAACACTAGAGTTCGCCAGCTCACCCCTGAATCCTTTATCTCTTGTTAAAATATGAATAGGCTAGATTTAAGTACCACCAGTGTGTCTGGCTGGGTTAAATTCGACAAGCTTACTCAGTATTGTTCTTTATTTAGTATTTTAACTACATACACCGATTTTTAATTAAACTGATTATTTGAACGGAATCAGTTTTAGAATGAAAGACTAGTAGTAATTTTTATTAAATGATTATTGAAATTGCGGAATTATTTTGAAAGCATAGTTTGCCATTTTAATATATATTGCAAATTTAGCATGGCATTTGCAGTCATTAATGCTGAAGATTCTGCATGTTTTAATAGTGTAGTTGAAATCTTATCATTATTACTGTTATCGTATTATTTATTATTGTCAAATTCTTGGGAGTTAGTCCTCGTGGTGTTGTGTTGTACACCCTCGAACAGGTTAAACATAAGATGTGTATTTGAGTAACCTTGCTTCGCTCAAACTATCTGCCGCTGTATTTTCGTCTATTGGCTGAACTTTGTCAGTGACTTGGTGCATTTACTCTGAATGTTGCACTAACCTTGTAAATTATAAGCCTGTAGTAATACAATGACATAAATGAGTTAATTATGATACAGAGTAACGTATTTCTTAATTTAGTGTTCCAAAAAAGAAAGAAAAAAGAAAGAAGGAAAACTTGATAAGAATATTAATAAAATTCTTAAATTGACAGATGTTTTCTTCCCAAAAGATCTTGTTCAGTCCAAGCAAAAGATTGAGAGAAAATTTTGCCATCTGCTGATAACGATCACCTATTTTTGCCGGTTTGGAGAACAGTTAAAAAAAAAAATTTTTTTAGAAATTATGTGGTTAGTTTAACACGTTTTTAATTTACAGTCAGCATAGATAACTGCACAAACGTTGCAGATTGTGTAAAATTCTCCATCCTAAATTTAATTCGTTAATTTTGATAGGCCTATTTATTGGGCACTTTATACCATGGAGTCACTAGAGGCTCCATGTTTATACTACATGTACATGTATTTGACTACACGGGCCTTTATATACTTGACCTGTCGAGCTTACATTTGAAGGTCAGTGGATTTGTAGGTTGTGGGGGGGGGGGGAAGTTGGCTGTTTACATGGGTTGGGGGGGGGGATGACCACCAGTGGTCAGTCTTGGCCATTTGCCAAGAATGTGGCTTATATTGGGCTGAGCCAAAAGCTAAAATATCGGGGATGAGGGCTTGGGTTGTCAAACGTTTTAATTCTGCGCAGTTAGTTCGTCTGCTTTTTGCCGCTAAATTTTTACTGCTGGAGCACTGCAACGGGGGGGAAATTAATCATTTAAGCTATTTTTCTTATTTTGTTACGGAACGATTGTGTGATTACCTGTCTAATGGCCGTCTTGTGGAATGCAAGGAACCTGCCCACACCCCCTTCAAGTAGAATGGGACAGACCATGGTAGCATCCCAAGTTCACAGCCAATGATCACTCGTGCTCATTGATCTTAAAGATCTACCATGGATGTACTTGATGTCTTCAACTCTATTTATTCTCAAATGGTTAACAAATCGCACACATTTATGCTTGTTGGCAACATTGGTAGTAGTACAGTGATGCAACAAGTCGGCTGACGTTCGAGCAGTGCACGTGCTCAAGTAAACAACTGCTTATAAACAAACAACACGTGCAGTGAGATATTCATATACAGGATTAATCGATCTATTTTGACCAAAAATGATTACGAACAAGTTGTCAACTAGCAATCATTGAATGTGGCTACATTGTGGAGTTTGTACTTGGAAAATAAACAGCCATTCTGGAGATATGCCAGACATCTTATCATTTTGCTGATAACGATTAACGTATGTGATTGGTCAACAACATTTTGTTTTGTCATTTTACTTTGATAATGATTGAGCAATAGCTGATACACACTTGTTGCAATTCTGCCCCTGCATTGCTTGGATTTTGATTGATTTAATTAAGACTTCAACAATCAGCTTTAACTCAGATGGATGTATCCTATCATTTGTGATCTACTTAGGTTTTTAATATATTTTCAGTATTTTCTACCAAGCTGTGATATAACTGTTAAATATCTTGCGTAAAATCAGTCACCATTTTACTTGTGATAGTTGAGAATACTTGTGAAGTTTTAATTATGCAAATTGACTGTGTTAATGCATATATACACATACTGTACAGTTGTTTAAATTAATATAATTGTATGGAACAGTTCTGTTAAACATTTCATACTGAATGACAATCATTATCTTCATATAGTGACTCAGAGTTTTGGAAGTTATTTCTGAGCATTCTTTCTTTAAGAATGAAAGCTACGAGAGTCACTGATGCGTGACGATTGACCGTGAAGTTCAACCCAAGATTCATTCAACTGGAACGGATCATATTTACACAAAATATATATGCCATATAGCTGTCAATAAGAAAATTGAAAATATAAAAACATTTTAGCAAGAAATACATGAAGTTCTACGATACATTTTCAAGCGAATGTGAATAACTGAGAAATATTATACAAATATTACAAAATGGATCTGCATATGGATAATGATCAATTTCCCCCACCCCTGTCAGCCATGAAGGATGAACTTTATAACACCCAAAGTTACCATTCGACTCTCGACATGGCTCCACAGCATTATCATCACGATGAATTCATTTATCCAGGTACGCTGCTTAAACAAAGAAGTATTATCGTGGTATTATCAAACTACTGCATGTTTGATAGTCAATGATAAATACGTACTATTTGCTATTTGTATGCAATGATAACTGATTGATGGTACTGAACTAATCATATTAGAAGTGCATGGTTAGAATTGTACTTGTGTGTTGTTTGATATCAGATTAATAGATAGCAAATAGTTGCTGGTTATTGCTCATATACAAGGTTATACTATAAAGGTGATGCACAATTTCAGCAAAACATTCAGTGCATGAAATTACTGGAAAAACTGCAGTATAGCGGACCCAAATTTAAGACCATATTTAGGTAATCTTATTGCCAAGCCAATGACGTCAAATGCTTGAAACATACGGCGGCGGTGATCATTTTCAAGGCAAGAACGCAGCTTATGATTGTTTACATTTGTTTTTCTCGGAGGCTGCTGCCCCCAAACCCCGGCTACTCTACAAAATTGTTATTTTTATTGTGTACTAGCACGAAATTTGGTTAAAAATAATGATTATTTCCATATTTAATGGATGCCAAATATAGGCATAAATTTGGGTCCGCTATACTGCACTAAACCCAAATTACTTTTAATTTTAAAGAACTAGCCAAACTAGGGCTTTTGTGTTATAAAGAACTATTAATTTAAAAGTGTGGGTTTCAATATGATTATGATATGACTCATGTCTAAAGCAAAAAATGGTGCCGAATTATGTTATACATTGTTATATAATCAAACTTGGAGAATAATGAGCATATATATATATACACACACATAATAAAAGCCCTCTAGATTAGATACATTTGCTGTAAGCAACATAAGTATTACTCGCTGTTGATTTAAAACTTGTATAACATTTGGAGAACAATCGACTCGCTGATAATGCCATCATAATGTTAATCTCTTTTTGGACAAGTTAAACTTCAGACTTCAACATCATCTGATCACTCCTAGGAATTATACATATGATATACTGCTGTGATAACTTTAAGCTGATTAAAGTTAGACTGAGCAGAGAACAGAAATACAGATAGATAAATGCAAGCAATAATATACTGCATATATAGGAACATTGCATTTCAGAATTCCCATAATGATATTATGCAACAATTCTATTCCCATATTCTATAGATATATTGATAAATTCATAATCATATGAGAGTCTGTATGGTACATACATTATTGTGATATTTGGGCCGAATTATCTGTACTTGTGAAATTTTATCATATGTACACGTGATATAATTTGAATGATAAATAATTCTTAGATTTTTGCCAGTTTCGCAATGCCTTTTAACCTTGAAAATGATTCAACCGTGGCAATCTTAGATTTGTGGACAAGTTGTACTTGTTCCACTCTGACAGTTCCCAATAAATATTCTTCAGTAGTGACACTGCTAATTTTTGTGATAATTTTAGCTTGATGACTCAAGCTGTCTTAATTCGTACATGACTGCCTGCCTGGTTAATTTTTAGACGAGGGATCGGATTTGACCATCAATACAAATTTTGTAATATATTTGTAGATGTTATATAGAGGTATATTATTCCATATTGGCAGTTTACCAGCTAGTAGGCCTGTAAATTAAGGACAAATACAGAGGAGTGTTGAAAGAAATTCAATAATTATTGTTTATATTTGAAATGGTCAAGTTTTATAAGCTTGATCAACATACTAAATAGGTTTAACAACGTAATATTCTTGCTCTAAACAATTATCAGAAGAAAAAAATGGTTAAAATGCAATAATTTCTTTGGAAAGCTTTTGAAAACTCATAATTTGCTTGTCATTTCAAGATGTACAAATATATTAGTCTAAATATGAAACTTTCTACCTGACCACGTGGGTGTGGTATTTGAACGAGGGAGAGCCCTGCATGCGTAAGTAGGTCACTGAGAATCTAGGTCAAGGTAACTGGTCATTTGTTGACGCTGCAGGACTATCCTTAGGCCTTGTTATTTGTTCACATGCTCTGCCCAGAATGGATATTGCTGAAATTGAATGAATATTGTTCAAATTGAATAGCATTCTCATGCTTCCGTACAGCTTTGTTGTTTCTGTATTGACGAGAAAGTTTCAAGTGAATGGGTTATTTTGATATTTAAGAGAAGTAATATATTTCATGAGGCCTTGGTACAGATACAGATAATTTATTGGTCATGTTGCAACAGGCAATATGAAATTCAGGTAATTTGATCAAAAATATATTTAGGTTCAACATTATTATAATACAGAGTCATGGATGAACTAGTTTATCCAAGATACAATATCTTTATCTTCCTCAACTATTGAATTATGTGTGTAAGATGGCGTAGACTACAAGCCATATTATCTCATCATTACGTTTGCCTTTGGCTGACTAAAGCTTCAGTCTAGTCTGAATTTGATTTGAGACAATTGACCATAGGGTTTATATTGAGTCCATATAAATATATTAATTTGATGATTACGTCTATATCAGTTCGGACTTGCAATACACACTGCTGTTGATTGCATTGTGTCGTGGACTCCTGGCGGTGTTGCTTGTCATTGATCGAGGCGACACCTGTCAGGTTCATGAACAGTTCCATGTTACATGTTGCATTGATTCTGAAGGGCTCAACATTTGTTCCATCTCATTTCCCAGGTTCATACTTAAAATGAAATTAGACAAAAGCCTCGCTGCTTGAATAAATTTATTGTCAGATGTTATTGATGCCCAGTATAAATAATGGAGAAATTATTTTTAAATTACGTGTACTGTTTTACTTGAACAAGATGGATTAGAGATGGTTCTAATTATATAACATGAAGTTGTTTGGGATCACGTAATTGTTAATTACTTAGAAGAATTCATGTTGATCTAGTAAAACTGACAACCGGATTTTCTGTGTGCATTAGGATTGATATGAATTTAGTCATACATTATGTATAGACTTCAATTGAAAGTTCGAAATATGAAGGCTTGTTATTCAAGAACTAGATCTTTAGTAATTTTCTAATTCTATGATATCACCATTGCATTTGTATGATGTTTAGCTATACTTTTTGTCACAATAATATTGACAGATTATTTTGCATGAAAATATTAAAATGCAAAATATTGATTATAACCTTCGATTATGATAAAGGAAATTTACAAAAATAAAAAAAGGTGTAATGAATAATGATATAATATGAGGCCTGATTGCTGTGTACTGATAGTGCATTGGGGTACTGTGGCAAATACCAGCGACTGACTGACCAAGTCGTTTTCGCAAATGTCATTCGTTGATGTGTATTTTGCATGACTCCGTTCATTGGCGCCAATTGCGAGACATCAAGTCTGTGCACCACTATTATTTTTTTCCTCAGTGGCCATAATTTTTATATCTGCTTATTTTTAGTTTTTTTTTTTTATATCGGGATGCGGTTGTGGTTTTATAAAATCGTAAATATGTATCGAAGAATGTCATGATGGACAAGTAAAACCAAGATGAGTGTAAAAAGAACAAGAAAGCAAATAATCCAGATTCCTGTTCATCTGTTGTGGGCCATCTACATATAAAGCTGATATGAATGAAACTGATGGTTTTTACAAATTATTTAGTAATTCAGGTTAGATTCAGCAAATTTATTTGTCTTCCTGGAATATGGTTTTATAGTTAGTGAGCCAGAACTATAATTTATCAATCTACATCAAGTATTCATTTGTAAAATACAGGGCTTATCCTCTTTGTACTATGTTATGTCTTTATTTTTTTTATTACTAAGTAGATTATGTAGCTAAATTACATTTACTGTAAATTATGCTTCCATTGCCCTCACATGCCTAATAAACTAGTAGGTCTTGTACTTATTCATATCAATATGCAATTAACAATTTAGCAAATAAAAGCTAAGCATAATTGACTTTGATTCTAACTTATCTGAGGCGCTGAAACTGACTAGACATATAAGAAATTCGAGGAGGTTAAACGTCTCCATAAACAATTTTGCATTGAATTCTTTTGAGATTTTTGCACCGGAATTAGGGAGTCGTGCAGTCTTGGTAATGCTTTAGTTGGCACAAGATAGCACTGTGCAGACCAATAGACTGGTTGGCTGGAGACTCAGGTAGTAGAAATAGGCTTGGAAATAATTAGTTAGGCTTAAAATGAATGAACTAAGGGTTTATTGCTACATCATAAGTCTTGAAATTGCGCGTAATATTTGATGTTATCAGGTAATAATTTTCAAGTTTTTAACAGCAAATTGGCATGTTAACCCTGAAAGTGATCAGTTAGTTGTGTATTCACTGTTCTATACATCGGTGAATTTTGGGTTTTAACTTGCATCGAACAATGTCAAATAGCAACGACAACAAATTGTCTTAGATTATAATTATAATGCTCTTGAGTAACAGATAAGGTTCAGAAAATGTAATTATTGTATTGATGCATCACATGATAAATAATCAATTGTAAATTTATGAATATATTTTCTTTCTGTTACAGGTAAGAATACTTTTCAATTTCACTGAGAAGGTTTGATAGAATTTGGAGCTCTCCGCTCTAGCTGATGGGGGGTAAAGCATCTGACATCGAACACACTCATGTACAAAATTTGCTTGGTCAAGGTAGGTGACACAAGGTTTTACATTTATGTATGATCGATATCAATACAACAAAGGTGTTTATATGTCCATCAGGTTCAGGTTGGTGAGAAGTGTAAACTTGTATGTACATGAATGTACATTAGTTATGATAAAACTACTGGTGAAAGAAGAGTTCTGCTTCTGCAAAATTTATGGCATTTGAGTTAATTTATGAAAGGAAATTTACACACACATCCATGGGTAATCCGATTTTATTTTTAGTATTATATTATACATCTGTCATTGTTGAGGTTCTGTAAAAAAAAACATTGTAGTTCAGAGAAAGGGACTACTCCTATGGCCTTCAGTGAATTTATGAAATGGAAATTTGCAGTGTTCAGCATTTTTAGGTTCTCGGGTTGTAATTGCAGTATTCCTTTGCACAAATTACTTAATAGTCATGAATAATTTGGCCATTTTGTATTGTATTTTAGGGTAAAACACAAAATGATTAATCTACTAGCTTAATGGGTTGGTCGTTTACACCTGTTAGATATGATTCTCACCTAACAGGTGTTAAAAGTAATGGATATTCTGAGGTGATTGACCCCTGATTAATAATACACAGTGTACAGATCAATGACCTTATTAGTAAGGTATCAATTTTCCTAATATGTAGGCGATAAAATGCTTATGCGCATTATTAAAAGGGCTGTTGGAATTTTCTTGTCGTTAGTTACTTTTGCGAGATGTGATGTTATATGACAATCGTGCGAATATCCGTCTAGATCCAGGAACACGCAGTTGCAGTAACTCTTGGAATCCTGTATTGTCATGCTATGAATTGTTCAACATATTTCTACAGAGATAATGCTGCTTATATTTGCTGCAATTTCATGTTGCAAATAGTTGTGGTTGTTTGGACAACTAGAATTATCTTCAAATTGATTTGACTACATCTGTGTGAATTATAATAAGCCTATTTGGTAGATGAATATGATGTTTTGTTGTTAAGATAAAATGTATGAGTCATGTTGGTATCATATGATATTAACATTTATTATGTTTATAGAGCTGAGTAATATTTGATAAGTTCATAATTATATGATCGCACCTGCGAAATTAAATATTTTGAAACACCAGGTGGTTGGGCGTATCAAAGCCAGACACCTGGTGGATATTTTGATTACTTTGTGACGTGTGTATTTAGTCATTGTTCCAATGGAGTGACTTGCTCGTTTCTCTGACATCACGAAATGAAATAGGTCGTCGTGACCTAGTTTATTGTGACCTAGTTGGGAGGTTCAGTGGGTGCGTGCCCCCATCTTGAGAACTTGCACTTGACTTCCGTTTTGAGGGGAAGAAATCCTGCTGAGTAAGAAGAGTTAGCATTGATTTTTGGCCACAATTGATTATTCATGAAATTTGAGGATAAAGACAGCTGATCATGTTGAGGGAGCACTGAAAACAAACATTGATTTCATGGTGGAGTGAAAAATTGCTGCTACTGCTGCTGAAACAGCTAATGGGAATGTTTGATGTTTGATTAAATGTTAGTTAAGTCAATGGATGTGTTGTCATCAGGGTTGTCATCAGAGTTATGCTAAGAGTTTGAATCTACACCCCCCCCCCCCCTCCCCCAAATACACAAATTGAGCCAGCTTCCACAAATCCTATACTGATCCATTATACAACCCACTGTGGCAGTTCTCTTGGCACCGGCCACTCCATAGTCCATAATAAGACGGCCCACTCAGAAATACCCAATTCAGTAGTTCAACTCACTCTGAACAGGATTTAGGTGTATTTCAAACTCGACTAACACACAATGCTTCGCTGTATGTTTTACAATCGACAATTTTTAGGTAGGTGCTGTTCATCGTCAGAATTTTCTTATTTGTCATTTGAAAATTTGTTAAATATCAGTCGCCTACTGAAAAGGTTCTCCTCTCATATTTTTTAATGAAAATCTCCTTAATATATTTCAACTTTTTGTTTGAGGACTTATGAAGGAAATTGATCAATTTTATTATTTTCCCGAAGAGTACTCTCTATATTTCTTCTGGTTCTGTAGTTAATGACTTCCTGTATATGATATTTCTAAGCAAGCACGATTAGCAGAACTTTGTTTTTAAAGTTAATTGTGAGGGATTGGTTTTTGCGGTGAGAATTCACAATGTGAGCACCAGGAAGAAAAAGATCATTTCTTGTTTTTTTTCACGTTTAAATTTAACGCTTCCAAAAGAATTAAAAGCAAAAGGTGGTCAAGAAGAAAGAACAAAAGAATAACAGGAAGATTTAGAAGGATAGAAGGAAGATGGATATTCTAAAATGTGGCGAAGAATTGTCTCCGAAAGTAGAAAAAATTGTGAGAATATTTGGATGTGGTCCAGATTTCATTTTCCTTTGGTTATTGTTGTGAATGAGGATGATATGAATTGAGCCAGTAGCCCGAATAATTGCACTTGACAGAGTTAGGAGCCCTTGAAGAAGTGAAAGTTGCAGGTGGGCTCCATCGCTGAGACCTTGTCGCATCAACGAAGATTCTTCTTTGTCGTCTTCTTCATTTTCGCTGGTTATTGCGATCACGATGTGGTTCTTTCGGACCGAAATGACTGTAAATTTCACGTTTTAGTTATGTTGAAAGATCAGTTCATTACGCTGGCTGGATTGTGTTGAATCTGGATATTTCAACTTCGTGAAACGTCTCAAATTTGTTGCGGAATGGTCACGTCATAGAGATTATGCTGCACTTTTGTCTTTATTGGTGTAGTGTGATTATAGAATTGAGTAAATGTTGTTTTCTGTGTCAATCATGAAAAAAAAAAGATTTTCTATTTAAATTAAGATGAAACTAGGAAAAGGTAGAGTGCTTGGAGGCTGTTGTCTCATTTTAATGAAGACATTGCTGAAGAGCTGTAATATATTGGCCAAATATCGTCTAAAATACAAGTATAAAAGATGGAAAAATACATATATAATACCTTTTAGAAATCTTATTAATGCATTGATATGACTTGAATTTATATCCTGACCAAAAGCACCAAAAGTAGACATAGAGCATTTTCATGATTTTACAGTCACGTGAATCTAAGTTTGTTTCATCTCGAAAGAGCAAGGTTTCATAGTTGTTGAAGTACTGAAGTAGGTTTATGGCTGATTTTATGTCTGACCACACAAGTTTTTATTTGCTTGTTGCTTGCAACTTTGATTTTGGCAGCTGTGTTCGGAATCTTCGAGTCTTGGAAATGGAATCATTTGAATCATGGATGGATTTTCTACTCACCCCTGAAGTACTGGATAAATTCGCCATTTCTTTTGGCAACTGTTCCTCATGGCATGCTCACAGTATGCTCAGTTTAATACATTCTTATTAGTAAAGCAATGATATGAAAATCTTTAAATGGAATGGAAATACATGAATGCATAGTGGTTATAGTGTTAAGTGCATAGTTTTGAGTCATGAGTTCAATTCTATGCTTGGTTGGGCAGAAAAAATCTCATCCAATTTGATAGATGTAGGAATTTGGCAAGAGTTTTATTTGAATGTAACATAATAATGATCTTGTGAACAGGATTGGTTGATTGATTGGTTATTCAACCTGCCTCCTCATGAACAGTAAGCAACCAATTTGTAGTGTTTGTACTTGTGTGTCTGTGCTAGGGCAAGTAAAACATGTGAAAGGCCCACCCAAGGGGAAAGACTTGGATTAAGGAACTTTCTCCAACATCTCTTTTCCTCCATTTGGCACATGCAACAGGATACATCAATATTTTCCAAACCATGATTACCAATTATCATTACATCTGCCACTTAAGCTTCAGAACACTAGCATTGAGACTGTTCAGACAATTTATTATTTATTATCCGCAAAATCAAAATGACAATGACCTTTGAAAAAAGGGACCACTAATTGCTGATTCACTAGAAGCCTGTTCATGTAATTATCATGAGCATATTATCACAGATTGGTGTCTGAAATTCTTATGAGACATAATAATATGACCAAATATCTGCTTTAGGGGGACATCCTGGAGCCACGTGTAAACAAGAAATAATGCTGACTTTTTGCATTTTGTAAACATGAGATAAAATACTCTTAAACAGTTAAGTATACAATTGGAGTCTATAATCATGATAATTGTTGTCGGGGACCTCAACCACAGAATTTCATAAAATTCCTGGTAGCTATAGGTGTTCATTGGGGTGTTTAATATTAATTAAGTTGTACTTTAATGCACTCTGTGACAGAAGGATATACTGAAAATAATTTAAAGAAATGTTTAGTGGTAAAAGTATCAGATAACAGTGTTACTAATTGAAAGCTATTAAGTGAACATTAACAGTGACGTCACCCAATGTTATTTTTGTGTTAGATAATTGCTTTTAATGTAGTTTATTGGAATATAGAAAGTAAGGGAAAAAGGCAAAATATATAGAAAATTTTCTTTCTTCTTTTCCCCTTTGAAAGCCAGACTGATCTAGTTTTGTAAAGTAAGATATCTGGACCAGGTGGATGAAATACATTTTTGTGACTGAGAATCTGATATGAAAAAGCCAACATCCCATCCTTCAAATACAGCATCAGGTAAAAAATAAAATAAAGTAAAAAATAAGAATATGCTTGATGTAAGTAATGCCTGTGCAAATAAAAACGACTATTTTATGTGTTTGTTTTTACGACATTATTTTAAGGAAAACAAAGTCGTCCTCTATATGGGAAGTGTATGAGACATATTCTGTATACTCAGAAAAGAAAAAAAAGGGAAATCTGCAACAGTAGAACCTTGTCATTAAGAATACCCTCAGTGACGAATGTATTGGTGTTTATGGCGAGGTGGTCTTAATGGGCGGATAAAAGACAAAACAGCAAGAATGAAGCTGAGACCAAAAATTGTGGTCTTTTCCTTGCAAATGCTGTCTCCATAGTCACTACAGTACCATGGTTATGGCGGGGGTTACATTGTAGCAAAATAGTCAGCATAACGTTGCCTGCCACACAATGAATGTTTTCTACTACATTTCTTGTAAGATATATCTATTGTATATATATCGGGGGTGTTTTTGAAAGGAAAATAGTAGCGTCAGTCAGTCTGTCTATCAGTCAGTCTGTCTATCAGTCTGTCGAACTGTCTCGTCTTGCTTTTTGCCAGAGCTCTCAGTGTAGGTTTGGTGAATGGCAGCTGTGTGAGACAGGCTCAGCCAATGACAATGCCTAGTAGCTCCATGGCATCTCTGTGGCCAGGCCCTGTTGCCTCGCATGACATAATGCAGGCGTAATTTCCAGGAGCCCTTTCTCATTGGCTCTCCCAGCCACACAGGGGTGGGGGCTGTTAAAGCCTTTTATAGGAACCCCTCACACCCCATTCATGGCTTCATTCTTGGCATCATTGCAAAGGGGTATTGTCTTTACCCCACTGTTACTGTAATATGCTGTAATGTGAACTTAAGATATTCTACTTATTGATAACGGAGTTATAAGTTATGAATGGATTTATGAATTGATATAAGTTACTGTATCTGGGAATTTTGATGCGATTTATTATTTTTTAAGGAATGACTAACAATCACAATTTGTTTGTTTGAAATTGCTCGGACCTGTAAAAGTGAAACATGCTGTATTAGTTTTAAAAACTCCGACTGGATATTTTAAAAGAACACACTGGACAATTTGATGTCTATTGGCAATTTTTTGTTATGCTGGAATATGACAGAATATTAAACAATTATCCGTTGCTCATCTCAAAGGGACAACAAAAAATGGCACTGAAGTTATTCCAATGAAATTTTTAGTGTGAAAGTAATATAATGTCTGCTTAAACTTTGAAAGAATATTATATTATATGAAGTACATTTTGAGCGGGAATGATTCAATTTTGATTAAAACATTTGCGGATGTAGCACAATGTTTTGTACATGGTAAATATTTCATTGACCTGTCTAGAGGATCCTACTATTAGCTTGTCAATATGGGAGCTGGTCAATTCTTAATGTAAACTACGGAAAAACTTTGTTCAGCATTGTTCGGTTGACATTCATCGGTGTCATTAGGTCACCCAGGCTATTTGTGGACCATTGTTGCAACGTCATCAATTATTGACCAATGAGTGATCACTTCTGGACGTCACATTCACAGTACTCCTTATTTGGGTGTGATTGTGAACGAATAAGCAACTAAGGTGTAATTGTGACGTTATGAGAAAAACAGAACTAATATACCGGTTGAAAATTTATTTAAAAGCGAATAACAATAAAATTACACACAGGTAGAAGCTGACGTTTGTTCAAGTTGTGACTTTCAAAGCTTGAGATTTAGTTTTCAGCATCAAATTATGGGAATGATTATTAAATAATTCAGCAGACAGCAGGAGCTTTTTATGTTAAGGATTAGGAAAAAAAATAGGAACTATTTATATCGCTCCGTGGAATGATTACTAATAATCAAGCAAACCGCAGGAACTTTTTATGTTAAGGATTAGGAAAAAAAATAGGAACTATTTATATTGCTCACCAGAGGTTAGGTCTTGTACAAAACTGGCTGCCCATTGTGAGAACCATGTCGTGAAACATTTATCGGATAATTGTCTCCAAATGAGTTTTTCCATATTAAGGAATATCACCATTTATGATTTAAGCTGCTGAAATATAAACTGAAGTTGGAAGTTGGCACCTTTTGCTTGCTCTGATAACTTTAACTGGAAAATTGGATTATAATTATCTGTTTTAATATAAAAATAAACTACACCAAAATGTGGATCTATCATCCGTACACCGGGGAACTAATGGCCATGCCGGGGGAGAGCCAAAACCAGCATCAGCAATGCCATTACGGTAAAGGTGAGATTATGATTAATATCAGGAAAAAACTTCTTGTGGAGAATAAGGGTATTATATTCACAGAATGCTGCGAAAGCGAGTTTCAGTCTTAATATAGACTGCCAATCTATTCGTTCTGTTAATTGATAATACTTCTCTTCAAGTTGATGTGCTTTTCACAAGCAGAAATGAACATTTAATTTGTCGAATGCTAATCAATTAAACACTGTTAATATTTTAGTTAGTTATGAATAATAATGTCAGAGAGAAATAAGAGATAGGTGCCATTAGCCGTTGAAAGCATGAGGGACTCCGTATTTCAGGAAAATATGGATATCTGTTATTATATCTGTGTACGAATGTTTGTATTTTGTCCCTAACTTGCAAATTTATAATACATCTAAAACAGTGTATTCTAATCTCTATCATTTCTACAATATTCCATAATTTCTCTGTTGTAGAAAGAGACTATGTTTAGGCCAATAACTTTCTTCAAATTGATATAACTATGTTTATGACCAGCAGAAATGAACATTGCAGCTGGGTGGTTTAGTGGTAAGACGCTCGCCTGCTCCTCTGAAGGATCTTGGGTTCAATCCCGGGCCTGGGAACCTTTCATGAGCATCATCCCACATGAGGCGTTAAAATTGGCGGTCCCTTGTACTCAGTGTCTATGCTGAGGCAAGTAAAAGATCCCACTCCTGGGGTAAATGTGTAACATGGGTGGAATTCTCCTCTATGTCACCTCATCAATCAACCCTCGATAGCGGCAAGAACTTGCCTTAGAGGGCTGCACTTCCCATATCTATCTATCTATCTATCTAAAGCTGATCAATGCTGAAAGGAGACTGTAAAATTGCTCAACATTATGGGGACGCTATGTTGTCCATGTTAACGATTTGCTTAAGATATTGTAAGGCATTAAATACTAAATGCTCCCCATGTTATCGGATATTAGATGTATTGAATTGTAACTTGATACATGTAAAGTCGAAGAACATTAGCGTGGAAAAAATCGAAAGATCAAAGTCTTAATTTATTTGATGATTTATGGGGATCGTTTAATATCGAGTGAGGAAGAAACTTTTTTGTGAGATGCTGAGACATAATGGGATTAAATGATGGAGATTTTTAATGCATGCATGAGTATGGAATAGTTTTGTTCATTAGTTTATTGTTACCCCAAAAAAATTCTACCATGATGCATATGTATCCCACCGACCTTAATGTTATTTTGAATTTATTTAGAGACAATCCGTTTATCATTGCTTAAAAGTAATTTTTAAATTTCTCACTGGGAATTTACTTGTTTTGATGAATAACTTGCATACAATTGTGGTTGAATGTCTTAAATGTTAAATCTATTATTGCTGAAATAAGACATTTGGGTTTTTTCCTTCTTTTTCTTCTCTGTTCTGAGATGTAGCTTAAGGCAGTTTAGCTTAGTGAAAAGTTGCTATAATGATTTTAAAAACAAGCTGGAAATATGTAGAAATATCAAATTGATAGGCAATTATTTTCTGGTGGTAGCTTTGTTTGAAGCACTCCATGGTGTTCATAAACTTTAATTTCGTTTTGATAAGTTTTCCTAAAACAGTTTAATTGAAGCAAAGACAAGAGCTTTTTAAATGGTAATAAAAATGGGGGGGGGGGGGGAGATAAAAAAGGAAATGTTATTATGCTGCAATTAAATTATCCATGTCCTGCAATTGTTGGTGAGAGCAGTCAAGTGTCAACTGACATGCTATTGAGCATGAAATGCTACATGCTGCCAAACATGTCATAGCATGCAATGAGCGTGTAACATGCAAAGAGCGCCTTGACATGCTAATCATGTGATGAGCATGTTACATGAGAAACGATAAAAGGGGAAGAATTAAAAACCCACTGCTCTTTCAGCCAATTAGCTAATAGGTCGTTAGCCGTGGCAATTTTCAATTACAATAATTTTCGTCTTTACTTGGCATTTTAGTTTAACCAATGTTACATTAGCATGTTAGGTAATGGTGGATATTAGACATGCAGTTATGTACCAGTCATAAATTGCAAGAAGTATGAAATGTAAACGTCGAGTCACTGAACTACTTTATTTTCTTGATGATGTTTACCTTAACTTCCTATCGAAACTGGGGTATATTTGAGAAACAAATATTAATTTGTTTTCCCTAAGGTCATGCATTCTAATGCCTGCCTCTACGATTATAAAATTCAGTCATACTCTTTTCAGAAGAACACAATTATATTCAGATTCAAGTTTTCCGTTTCACTTGTACAAGTTTGACCAAGACAGACTGGACCATTGCTGACCGATGGCCACACTTTATTTATACAAGCAAACAACCAACTCATCATATGACCTTATAAAAAAGAACTTATGAAGAATAAAACGCAAGAGTAATTATTGTTTCAAGAAGTCATTTTATGACCTTGGATCTCAGGTGGAGGTCGTTTGTATGAGTCGTTAAATTGGCAGTGCTTTGTACTCAATGTTTGTCTGGTATGGGGCACCTATTGGATACACATGCAATGTTTCTTCTCATCATTACGTCTGCCAGTCGCTGGTCATATAACTTGATATCAACTAACATTCAGACTGTAAAATGAAGACAATTAAAGACCCAAAAAATGGGGGGTGGGGGGTGTTCTGGAATAATGAGGACTGATATAATATTGAGATACACTCGCAATATTAGTACATATATCTTTGCTAGCAATTGTGCAATTTGTTGATAATTTATGATAAGTTTCAAGGTCACTTCAACCTCCGTCACTGTATCAGACTAGCATTAACAAATTGATATTAGATCAAATTGATATTAGTGTAAGTAAAATTCTATATACGTGTACGGAGACCAATATTTTTTATCTTTGGACCTGGCTTATAATCAAGAAAATATTTTATGCATACAGTATTTCATCCTCAATGTGCTCATGTGGCACACCCATATATTATATTTGTGCTGGTAATTGTTGTAAATAAGATCATTTGACATTTTCCTGTTGTGCAATATGGAATCATAATTGTATTAGCCAACATCCGGGACGTGTGGCTTGCCTTCGTTTTAGTCCCAAGGACATCAGTTAACCTGTATTCTCTATGGTTTTTGTTCTGCTTTTTTTATTTTCTGCATTTTGTTGTCTTTCTGGTTATTTTTAAAGTACTGAACGCCGACAAATATGATTTAGACCAACGTGTGGGAGAGAACACAGGAGTGGGAAACATGAATGACAAGAAATGAGAGGAAAAAGAAAGAAAGAAACGTGTTACTGGTTCCAGAAGAATGCTGATTACGACAACAGGTCCTCTATCTCTCCTCGCAAGTTCTCAGAAGTTCTCGAACGTTTCAATCTGCCTGTTTTGGGTGCAGGTTATTACTTCATCCGGTCTGGGATAGTTTTAATGGCTGATTTTTTTCTTATAAGAAAAGTTATAACTGGAGGATGGAATGCAATTCATAATTTAATTCATTTTAAGGTAATTTTAAACGAGTCCCACACAGACTCAGTTTAATGCAATTTCTCCACTCAGGTTTTTAAAAATGATATTTTACACTTCACTGATATGGAGTAACTTTGAATAAAACTTCCATTTCTAGCAAAGCTGAAATATATCTGTAAGTAGATACTAAGTTTAGTATGACTGCTATAACTTTTCTAAGTACTCGGAATAGCCAAAGAAGTAAGGTAATCATGGTATTTCACAATTTTCAAATTTGAAGTTTAGTATTTGAAATGGATTTGACCTTTCATGGATAACTTCTCAATTTGCTTTACACAATACATTGAAATAAGAAGGTTGCTATATAATACTAGATAAGAATGCTTCATAATAATGCAAAGTTCTGAAAGTTCCTTTTATTAATTTGCTAGGGCGTTTCTATGAATTCTTAGAACTTGAATCTGTCTTTTCTTGTTCTGACAGACTGACTTATTCAAGTCTAATGCAATGGCCGAATGACATAATAAACTGCCATTAATTGCCTCTGATTGGCTGTGATAGTCATGTGATCAAGAGTGACTATGACCTTTGCCTTGACCTGAGGTCATGGAACTGGGTCAGAGTTTAAGGTGTTAACCCTTGGTTCAAGTTAGTCGAGTGTTTAAAGAGTTTAATAAAACACTGGTAGCCTGAGCTATGGGTCTGGATTTTGCACTGGTATTGTACTTATACAATGGAGCTGTCATCCTCCTCTGTTGTTAATGGCAACCAGTGACCTTGAGGTCTTGATGTCAAGGTCATAATGTAATTTGACCCTCAATGAGCATGCGCACACAATGCCCTTACAGAACATTATGTCACTGACAAATAAGAGCTGGATTTGTTCATTATCCATTTTTTTTAGGGGGAGGGGGGTTAAAATTGCACAATACATCAAATTTTCTTTGTCCGTTTTAACTACAGCACTTTGTTCAGCACTTACTGTCGTTTTTTGTACCTTTTTGTATTGAAATAGGTGTGAAATTTTCAAAACTGGATAATTAACTTGAACTCAGATGTTTATTTATTGGTTCCCCTAATAAATAAATGAAATAAAATGCCTGTGGAATTTATTTTTGAAAGGTCAGTTTTTTTATTGCATTTGAGAAAGTCTATTTAGTCCTTGATTCTGTGTGATATTTAGAATTAATCTGATTGTTGACAATTGACAAAAATGGTTATTAAATGTTATTTTTGTTTATGAAACAGCGGATATCTGTTG
This sequence comes from Alitta virens, assembly GCA_932294295.1. Lineage (NCBI taxonomy): Eukaryota > Metazoa > Annelida > Polychaeta > Phyllodocida > Nereididae > Alitta > Alitta virens. The sequence goes on along the minus strand of OW028586.1, from coordinate 16,380,202 downwards.
ACACGATTGTCTGGTTTTTTGGTTCAATTAGTGCAAATGATAACCTGGGCCAGATAACCTAATTTTCAGTGAAATTTAAAATTTTCTTTCAAAATTGAATTGGATAGTGTTCCTAAATAGCCTTGTTTAAAATTCTCTCAAAGGAGTTGGAAATTTGTCAGTTTGCCAGGAATGACAGTAAAGAACTCGGGCGTTTGACTTATCGACTTAAATGCACGCGAAACGCGTTTCAGTCTTCAAAGATTTCTGCTCACTCTGACCTAATGAAGCGTAAATGCTCCTTGGAAAACTTTAAAAAAGGGGAAAAGTTTCGACATAAAAAAAGGAAAGTTTGAATCAGATCTTGTGCACTGGGAGTACTCTCACTTGAAAAGCATAGTAAAGGGCCCAGGTGGTGGCTTGCTTGCTGTCAACTGATTTTTTGTGAGGAAAAAAAATTATTTGTTGAACTTACAAGGGCATGTCTCAAAGTATTGGAAAAGTTATTGTTATTTGAAAGCTATGTTTTCAGTTCTTAAATCACAGAATTTTTTTTTTTAAAGATTTTTGTTTTTGGTCAAACTTAAGTACGGTTTATTGAACTTCAAAAGTTTTTTTTGTTTTTTTTAATTAAATTTCGCTTGTCTGTCGGTGCTTTTCTGTTCCAATTGTTTTTCGCCAAGTATTCATGGTAGGCAAGTATCATTGTTGTATCTCAGCCTGTTGATGATTTTAAAGTAGGATGTGTAAGGAATGCTAGAGGCTTGATCATGACTCTCATAAACCATGGAGTCTCTAGTGACTGCATGCATAAACCAAGTTAAGAGAACTCGGGTAATATTGGAAGGGCTAGATCTTTGATATCCTATTCTCAGGAGCAGATGAGTCATACGTTAAACTGGTCATTGCGTGAGAGTTATTTCATGCAGGCAATTTATTTTTTTTTAACATGCGCTATCTTTCCTGACAGATTTAGTGTTAATTCTGACCTGGCATTTGTTAGCGGAGGTGAGAGGTTGGTGCTCGAGGCAACATGTGAACCGCACGGAGGTGCTCAGTTCCTGCAGTGGCCTCAAAAGCTCCGCATGAAGATCTGTCCCAGCTCTTATTGGCCAATCGCGTGTGTCCGGACTCAAATCACAAAGAGACTGCAGGTGCAAGGGGGACTGGATGGTCACGCAGGCAAAAGATGAAATAAAAGCAGGTTTAGAAAGTAAGCAAGATGAAAGCCCAGGGAAAACAAGGATTAAAAGGGGGAAAAAGGGAAGGGAATGCCTGTGTAGAATGACAGACAGAAGGACATAGACAGACTGATTTGGTAGTCTGAGAGAAACAGAGACAGCAAGTCCGACAAACATGGATTTTATGACGAAAGTTTATTGGTAGCTTTTTGCCCATCTGCTACACGAAATTGATTGTTATTATACTGTATGTATGATCATATATATATAGGCCTATACATCAAATTTTTCTCATTTTATATTTCATGTTTAATTTATGTATATTTTTCACCAGTTGGCATTGATTTTAACTTTTTTTTTATTAATATACTCAGGTCCAGGGATTGACTCGGTGACAGGGTAGTGATTGCTTATATTATAAAATAATCAGATTATATTTGGCAATAATATTTGCCTATTTGAGTAACAAGAAGAGAGGAAAGTCAAGATTGCGGAATTCAGTGCTGTTCAGTGAAAAGACTCTATTTTTTTCAAACCAGCTTGTAATCCAGAATATACTGCAGTGCCAAATGCTTTGGTCCTCCTCAAATAGATTTAGGGCCAGTAATTACTCGTTACTTCTTTTTAAAGGAGAGATTTTAAAGCCAGACTGACAGACAGGAATCTGTAGAACACATGTTGTGTGATTTCTCACTTCGCACTCATCTTGCCATTTTTCAGCCTCCCCTAAAAAGTCTGAAAGCTGCAAGCCACTAAATCAAGGGCTGTGATGCATGCCTTAATATTTTACTTTACTGTACCAGTGCAATAGCTAGCAGCACGTGATGGGCCTTTCTTTCCTCATTGCTGATTCATGCCGAATATCAGAATACAAGACCAACTGAAATTCGAGGGGAAGTCTAAATAAGACCGGTTTATTGGAGATTTTAAATAACGTAAGATTTATATTTTTATTGTCACTCAAGCTCCTGACTCGTTTAACGAAATTATGTGGAAAGTTTCTTGTTGCAAAGATCATATTGTACATATTAATAATTGAAATTAGAGTGTATTAAACGTATTTTTCAGTTAAATGTCTGTAATTTTCCAGATATATATGCGTGTTGTGACAAGCAAATGATATGTTCTCATATAGGCATGGTAAGGATCCTATATGAAAATTTGTTTGTGAGAAAAAAAAATGAATTCTCAACAAAACTACCGATGGATCTGGATCATATATGCAGAATTATTGTTCATATGTCATTGTGATGCAGCTGGGTGGTCTAGTGGTCAGGTTGTAGACTAGCTCCTCTAAAGGTGAGGGATTCAAATGCCTGCCCTGGCTACTAAGGTTGTCTTCATGAGCAAAATCTTAATAAATTGACAGTGCCTTGTACTTGGTGTCTATGCTTTGGCAATTGTCTTTTCACTGAGCAGCCCTGAATTCAGCAATACAAAAGTCTTTCTTCTCTTATTACTGATTTTGCTTTTCAGACATAGTAGATTATAGCTAATTGATTCCATATTATAATTTTCTGCGGGAAAAAAACAAAAATCAATTGAGAAGGTGTGTCCAATATATGATTAAATGCTCTAAAAATACTGCTGCTAGGATGCACTTCGCTTCAGCAAATCACAGTCAAGGGCGGGAACTTTTTCAGCCAATAGAATTGCAGTATTCTTTCATAGCCACCTGGTGGAAATATAGAGAACCTGCCATGAAAATGCACTATTGAAACATCCCACCCATTGGGTGAATGTGGATTTCTTTCCCCCTCCCCTTTTCCTATTTGGATCTCATTAGTCACATGACTGGCAAATACTTGTGTTATCAACTTATCATGGTTATGTAGAGCGCTGCACTATCATTGTCATATAACATATTAAAAAGCTGAATGTGTTGTTATCACGATGACAAGGATGACTCATTTGTAGGGAGATAGATTTCAAATGTGAAAAGTAAGGCATATTAGAGTGGTGTATTAGGTAGGCCATATTAGAGTGGCATGTGAGAGTGTAGTAGAGTTACTGATGAGAGGAGTTGATGAAGAGTTTTGGGAGTCAAAAGTCAAGGTCTGCACCAGATGACTCCCTTTTCTGCTCGTAAGTCTCCATGCCTCGTCTGATTAGCTGACGGCCTAATTGTCAGTCCGACCGTCCATGCAACAACTGCCCATCTCGATTCCGGTACAGTGTCTTGCGAAAGTGAGGAGACTCCCAACCTAAACGCTCTTGAGGAGGAACCTCCATGATGGTTTATCTAACTGCATTTATCATTGTTTATGGCCAGCTAACGTGAACATTGTCTTAAGCTAATTAATGCTACAAATGAAAAAGAAAGTGACCAACGAAAGGCGACTGTAGAATTGCTCAACATTTTGGTTCTGGTGTCACTGTGGATGCTCTTTGGTCATCATAATATTCTAAGATGTACCGCATGAGATCATACTCAGTTCTATATGTTGGGCCATTTTGCTAATATATGGAAATAATGTTGGTAGTGTTATTAGCTTTGATGCCTATGAAAAGTAATGGTCCAGTTGCCTTACTGTTGTGACTGTACCAGCATAAAGGTGAGGTTGTGGGTTCAAATCTCACTCATTAAGCCAAAAGGGTTGTCTAAATTGGCACTAACCCCTTGGAGACAATGAAGGAACAGCAATTTGCACAACAAACAAACCACCATGCATGTTTGTCCATAAAGAACTGTTCTGGCCCTGACCGTAGTTCCTGTGGCAGTCCACTTGACGAAGATGGCATCTTAATGGCACATAAACATTGCACCTTTATGAAAAAGATGAAAAATGAAACGAATGTCGTGTTTATGACGTATGTTTGCCATGCATAGAGTATGAATTATGGTCAGAGGTGATAAACTCATTTTTCTACCCTCCTTGTTTCCTCTGCTCTCAAAAGACATTTGATAAAGTGGAGATGTTCATTTAGTTAAATTTTTTTAATCGCAGAGATGACCTTCGATGTGCTTCTGGTTTCGATCCGGTCACTCGAAATGAGCCAAAACGTTCACTAGATAGATGGATAGATAGATGGATGGATGAATAGATAGATAGTTCAGCAAGTTCTTGCCACTTGCGAGGGCAGGAAGTCGTCTGCTTTCAGAAGTTGATGAGGCCTTGTCTCAATGTCTGTGCTAGGGATGTGAAAGACCCCACCCATGGGGTAAATGTGTAATAGCTTGGATGAACACTCTGGTCATGAACTTCCAGAATTAAGACCATCTCAATTATGACCACTTTCCAAAGGTGGTCTTATTTACGGGGTTCATCTGTGCGATGTTATGGTATATATTCATGAAGAGCAATGCAAATAGTCAAATACTGTTTTCTACTTATGGGAGTTCCTTCCCTTCATTGTATGTGCTCAGTTTCATATTTTGTTTGTTTAAACTGAAAAGAAAGCAATTTTTTTTAAACAAAAGGATTGTCATGTGATTAAATACTTCAGGGAATTGTATTGCATCAGGTAAGGAAAAAAGAAGGTTGAAAAGGAACTTTAAGGAAGTAAAAACATATATTGGTTGCAACGATGAGGTCAGGATAGATGGATAGAGAGAGAGAGATAATAGATAGATAGAGATAGATAGAGAGATAGATAGATAGATAGATAGATCCGTGACTGACTGACTGACTGGCCATGTTATTGATCTACTGGTGTAGCAGTAATCATGTTAATATACAATATATATAGTCAATAAAATCTTGTATCTTGAATCATTTATGTGGTTGTAGAGAAGTACTGCACTTCAAGTCAGATTGCTGTCATATGTACAGTGTAAGTACTCTTTGATGATATAACATATAAGTGGTGAATTTAAATGACATGACATTCATACTATGACTTCTAATCAATGCTAGATTATCTTCCTGCCACCATGATACCATGTTGTGGACTGTTCCAGTGTGATCAATGTGCTTGGCAGACAATGTCCTTGAAATCTGTGGAAGCAGGTCACCACTACTCAGTCTCGGCTCTCAGTCTCGGCTCTCAGTCTCTCCGCGGTCGCTGACACTCTGCAATGTGCAGCCATGGTGCAGCCCGTGGCCTTGGCGCGTTCGTTTTTGGCCCAATTGACTGGTCAGACCGTCCAATTCCTGTGTCTGTTGCTGGAAGTGGCCTGCATTTGGCACCGGGCTGGCATGTCGCTAAGGCACAAGGAATACAGTTCTCTAACTACAAGTCTCAAAACAGTATTGCTGGCACTGTGCTGCTGAGTACATATTGAAGTACTATTGTTGATACATTATCTTGTTATAAGGAGTACACCAAAGTATATGGGATGGTATTACAACTGGATTTTTGCTACATCATCACGTACTGTTGTTTGTCATGGTTATGGACAATATTTACTCGTAATTGAAGTGCAATTTACATCAAATTTCAAACATTGGATTTAGCTCATCTTGTACCATTCATAAATGATAGCACTTTTACTATAATGTACTTCAATTCATATAAATTTACTTAGTCTTGATATTACTGCTGCAGTATCATGTTTAGTTTGACTTAATTTTTGCACTGCACCCACTGGAGTAACACAGTGTGACAAACAAGTTGACTTTTAACATTATGATTCAAGAATGACTGAAAGCGAACAATAGCTTACTTAGAAAAGAACTTTCGGCTTACGTTATATACATTTTAATGGATTGAATTGAAATGATCACATTACATATAGAATTTAATGTGCACATTGAAATAATCTGTTTTACTCCTGCAATGCTTTTACAGCAGTTCGTGAAATTGTAATTTTATTGATGCATGAATCCGATACATTTATATTGCATTAGATAAATGTTGCCTCAGAAATGCAACATGATATACCATCTCGATGTATTTGATATGATTGAATCAAGACTAGTTTCAATGTTGAATCCATTTGCAAAATATTCAACCAGTGGAATACATCATGTACTTTTTTTTTTCTTTATAAATAAGAACATTGGCCCTTATTTGGGAAATGAGGACAGTTCGATTGTGACGTCATAATATTCCACTCAGCAGCACACGGTTATGAGGACATGGTTATGTGATGCAAATTGTGCCCAGATTGCGCAACTGTTTGTGAGTTTACAACTCTTTTTAAAGTTCTGACTCATGTCTCGAATGAACAGAATGATCACAAGACACTTCGAATGCTTAAAGTCACTGGACTGCGTCAAACACGGAAGCATGAGATACTGGAAGGACAGTTCATAATTTATTTGTAATAATTATTTAAGATCTCATTGACCGTTATCAAGGTTATCTTTTGACAGTTTATGATATGGAAGAGATACCAATCATATGGTAAAATATTATAAAATGACCTAGAAAGAAATTGACATTTAAATACAGTGAAACAAGACCAGACAAAAAAAAAAAGGATGGATTTTTGTTGGTTTTTGGAGGCAAGTGAAGCTGGTGAGTATGCATATGTGTGTACAAGGCAAACCTAATTGAACTTATAAGATTACAATTTTAAATTGAAACATAATCATGTTTTGTGAGATAAGTTTCAATCCCTTGATATGTAATTACCTAATGTCACAGTTGAAATATATAAGTGTTATCATGATAAGCTGAATTTATAAGTTAAATCAAGATTGGAAAATCTGTTACGACAGGATATAACAATATGCTCACGATGACTTAGCATAGTAATTGTTTGTTCATTTGTATATTTGAGTGATAACATAACTTAAAAATTGAAGTGATGAATGCCATTTTACAACTTGTGATTCACCATCAAACTTCCCATAATAGTATCTGTAGATAAGAAATCAGCATGATCTGATAGTTGCACTTTAGACTTGGTGAGGTGGTGTGTTATTCAGATGGAAATATCCAGCTTGTCTATGCAATAAATAACAGATTATATGTTGAGACTTGCAATATGTTGGCTATTCTAGTGGTTGAGATGTTGGCTGGCTTCTCTTTGGGACCTGGGTTCAACATTTGTTCAATCTCTCATTGTCTCAATGCTACTGGGACCGAAGTTTAGCCAGCTTATATGACCAGATGTAATGATGAGCTGATAAGACTTGGAGTCCACACCATGTTCAATCCAGTTTGACTCTGTATTGAGCTACATCTCACCTGGAGGTTGAAGAGTTGATTTTCACCGAAGGTTCTGTGTATTTCCACCAGGTGGCTACGACAGAATACTGCAATTCTATTGGCTGAAAAAGTTCCCACCCTTGACTCTGCTTGGCTGAAACAAAGTGCATCCTAGCAGCAGTATTTTAGTGCATTTTAATGTGTATTTGACAACTTATCATTCACCAATGTTCACTAATGATTTAGTTGATTTCTGTTATTTCCCAGAGAAAATGATATTTATGGAATCAGTTAATTATGACCTATGTCTGAAAATCAAAATGAGTAATAAGAGGAGAGGAAAGACTTATGACTTGCTGAATTCAGGGCTGCTCAGTGAATAAACTCTATTGACAGTACTTTGTACTCTGTCTAGGATCATGATGATGGGGCAAGTAATTTGTAAAAGACACCAATTGATGCGGTGAATGCATTACATGACGCCAAGCCTTACAATCACATCTCATCATGACCTTTGCTTAGATGCTGCACATATAGGTGGCCTCATCTTCTGACGTTCAGAACAGTAGTGTTGAGAGTATATTGCATTGTATTTATGGGAGGTATTTTATAGAACTGCAACGTGGTTTTGGTGGGGACTGATGGGTTTGTTTTGACAGTTGGAAACTTCAGCAGCTGTGGTTCCAAATTCCCTTTGAATAAATGGACAGCTGTTGAAGAAAAGAAAGACAGAAGTGAGGAAGAGAGATATACACTAATAATAGTTATTGCTCTGTGTGGTTTAGTCAATGTAATATTATATGCACTTCGATCTAAGACTAGGTAAAAGCAAATAAACCTTTTGAGTTGGCTGGATAGAAACATAGTTTGGTACATTATGACCTGTATCGAACTGATGTTAGGCCACCTTTATTAAAGTTAACCTATTATATATTATGTGCCAACTAAGGTGAACTGAGCTAAAATTAATGTAACAAAATTAAAGAGAAAGTGTTGGATACTAAATGGCATAATATGTCCCTTCCCTGTTTCTTGTATAAGGAACAGCTTCCCCGGGTGAAAAAGCCTGAAATTAGTTGCTGCACTTCACATTTTATGCTGAATAGGCCAGCTGGATCTCAACACCCATGGGTTCAGGATTACTCAGGTCCTGAAAAGAGAACCATGGAGGAAACAGGAGTCTTCCATGCAAGAACCAACCAAGATGCTAACGTTGCGGTAGACATCTCCCCCCTCCCCCTTACCTTTGCATCTCATAAGTGTGATGAATTGTGATTAGATACAGATAATAAGGCCTCTTGTTCTGTTTGGCAAACAATTATGTCCATCCCCTATGGGAGTAATAAACGGTGATAAATAGTATGTGATAAAGTACAAAGGCTGATAACAACATACATTGATAAAGATAGTTACATTGATTAAGATACGTTAAGATGAATGGGTTGTGTACCTAACGGTCACTGGACACTGGTCAGTGTCTGAATGTCCTTGTGGTTCATAGGCAGCATAAACTGTATGAGACTTATTAGTGGATTTTCACGGAAGGTTCTCTGTATTCCCACCAGGTGGCTACGACAGAATACTGCAATTCTATTGGCTGAAAAAGTTCCCGCCCTTGACTCGGATTGGCTGAAACAAAGTGCATCCTAGCAGCAGTTTCTTAATTACATTTTAATGTATATTTGACATCTTATCATTTAGTTGATTTCTGTTATTTCCCAGAGAAGATTATATTTATGGAATCAGTTAGTTATGACCTACTTTGTCTGAAAAGCAAAAATGAGTTATAAGAGGAGAGGATGAACTTATGTCTTGCTGAATTCAGGGCTGCTCAAGTGAAAAGGCTCTATTTGGTGGTGCATATTCAGTGTCTAACCATTTCTATGCTGGAACAATTGAATAACACTAGTTGCCCATGGGGTAAATACTTGGATAAGCCAGTTTTTCCAAGGTCTGGAGTAATATGATTAATTTCTCATCTCCTTTGTGGCCAATAATCTATTGTGGCACAGTATTCTTCTAACCATATCATCTCTTCATTATGTCTGCCTCTGGCTGCTGGTTATGTAAGCTGATTAAGCTTCAAACCAGTAGCAATGAGAAAAGGCAGAAATTGAATATGAATAATTATCCTCTGTCAATGCCAAATGCAAATCGCTGTGGTTGAGAGCTGATATATTTCCATATTCACAAAATGATCAATTTAGCCACGCCCTCTCCACGGATATTTTCTGTATTTCTAAAATGACATCATCCACAGTGCCTTCAAGCTCAGCGCTATCAGCACGCCTCATGGTTCGCAAAAGAGCAATGTTTTTGTGACTTGGCTTTACATTTTTGCCTATGTCTCCACATTTTCGCCTATGTCTCCGTAACAAAGTCAAAAACTTGGTATCTACATCTTCCAAATTAAATAAAGATTCGATTACCCAGTAATTATATTTCTAGGATGCTTAGGAGCCAAGAAAAGTATTAATATTTACGCCGATGTTTAAGCGCAATTTTCACTGCCAATGTGGATAATACAAAGCTCGAAATGGATTGCGGTCGTGACAAATTTGCTCTGCCTGATCTTTCAGGTGTTTGGAAAAAACAGAGGATAAAATCGTTACCACATGTTTATTTTAAGCAATAATGGAATTTATTCGTCAGTTGAATAAATTCCTGTATTCTCAAAATAAACATGTGGTATCTATGGATGATATTTTGAGGCGCAAGAGAAGATTTTAAGACAGGCTGTTGAATATCAATCTCATGTGACGGGCAATAAAATTGTCATTCATTCGATGGAAAACTTCAGTCTTGAAAAATGTCACAATGATCTCATCTTTTATGAAAGTGGCTAAAATGATGCGTAGTCCGTACAATGTTAATCATCAGCCATAATGACTTGATTGAAAGCATTTAACCTGAAATGATAATTAACTGGTTTGTGTTGGGGGGGGCAAAAGATCTCGATCTGTGTGTTAAGCTAACAATGATTTTGGAAAAAGGAGCAAATGTTTAATCAAAACTTAGGTCATGTTTAATAACTGTTGGATACATCTGGTTCTGGTCTGGCAGTAGAAATTACAAAGAAAATTGTGGTTGTATTGAATTGTATCAAAGACCTTATATCTATCATTTTGAAATGCTTTCAATAATTTTTGATGCATTGTTTTTCGGTATTTGTGGCAACACGATCGGAAGATTTTTGGGGAAATGTTAAAGCAATGGAAAGACGCTACAGCTTTTTATATGATACACATAATGCTTGCATAAAATTGTATGAATTTGGTCTAGATATAAGGTCTTTGATTGTATTACACTATGTATTACTATCATAGAAGCTAGTTGATTTTAATGTTTGTTTGATGCTGGTAAAATGATAAGTGTTGTTATGTTGCTGTAACTATCAACTGCTATTTTGGTCAGTCATTTTAGACTGTCAAAATAGCTATTAACTTGGGGGGTCAGTCATTTTAGACTGTCAAAATAGCTATTTCCTTAGTTATATAAGATTTCAGTATACCGTATATGTGGCATTTGTATAGTCGCAGTCGTTATATTGTTATGTTATCCTTTATTTGTGACAAGAAAAAATCATTCATTCCTTTCAGACTACTCAATTGATACCTTTATACCAGTTGTTGTATTCTGCAGTATTTTCTGGCTGAAACTTAGTCTTAGTTTCCATAGCAACGCTGGTGCTGCAGCCATGGTGATGACAATGTTGCTGGTTGCCAGAAACCTTCCTGCAAATTGACCACTGAGTGGACATGAGTTACTAATGGCCAACTGAGGACAAATGCATAGGGATGACCACTGTAATATTATGCAATGATGAGTTAATTAGTATCATTACAATATGACTGATGGAGCTGAATATATCTATCCTCTGACCTTAGGCATAGGGTCAGATATTGATGGTTCATGTGGGTGTGAAAATATAGTCATACATGCTGTTTTTGTATAGTATGGAGTATTACATAAATTGAACTGACTCCACAACGAAGACCACCCAATAGTGGAACAACTTCAATACATGCGATTGCTGGACTATTGGGTCCCAAAAATGTGATTGAATATGGTTTGGAAATTCCATAAATATGACTACAGCTGTACTTCGATATTAGGACCACTTTAGTGATTTCCAGTCATGTTCTTAGCTTCTTATTCTAGATTGTTGAATGATTTTGATGCCATTTTGAAATGCTTTCAATAATTTTTGATGCATTGTTTTACGGTATTTTCGTCAACACGATCTGAAGATTTTGGGTGAAATGTTAAAGCAATGGAAAGACGCTACAGCTTTTTTACATAATACACATAATGCTTGTAAAAAAAATTGTATGAATTTTGTCTCAGTACCTGCTGAACATTGTGGAAGGACAGTGGGTGAATAGGACTCTCTCTCTCTCCTCTTGATGTCTAAATCTTTGAGGTCATTCCAGAAGGTCTTGCTTGCTCCCTTTTGACTTTGGTCTTCGTTTGATCCGATTTCAGGCAACAATTCTAGATGCTGAAATGGTTCTTTTTTTCCAGGGTCTAAGTTTTCTAACTGGCGTTTATTTGAAATAAAATTGTGTTTTGTTTATTATTTTAAAGTCGCTCGTGAGTCCAGAATTGACTATGAAATGAGATGCAGCTTGTAATCAAGAAAATAAAATACGTGTTACAGCGTTGTCAGTGACTGTTGATAGACTAATTATAACATATTAACTTAATGGCTTTTTTTCTTTTTCTTTTTTTGTGTGTGTTACGAGTTAATTTCATTAGAATGCATTATTTCTTAATTTTCCTGACTTTTATTCAAATGTCAATTGCGTTAGGTAATGACGACTTTGTTCTCAAAACGATGTGAAATTGATTTTGAGTTGTTTCAGCCGTTATGTCATCCACCTGATAATTGATAATTATGGTCTTTGTTGAAACTTGAAATTGGGATTTTGTAATATTTCAGGCTTGTACAGCAGTACAGTATTCCATATTATACGCTAGACTAGTTTCTAGTATTATTCTGTGTTTGCACACGAGTCCCAGTGGCTTTGGTTGGGGGGCAAAAGATCTCGATTAGTGTGTTAAACCAACAATGATTTTGAAAACAGAGGCAATTGTTTAAGCAAAACGCAGGTCATGTTTAATAACTGTTGGATACATCTCGTCTGATGGTGCAGTCCGTTTGGAAATTTAAAAGCATTTATTTATAATTGTATTAAAGTATGAATGTTCAACTTTTCATGTTTTTGTGATGTGGATATTAAGAGATTAGAGCCATGAGTTCTACAAGTTGAATATACGTTTGTAATGCTGATAGTGTTTTGATTACGGTGGTCTATTGGTTGGGGTGTTCGCCTATGGAAATGATAGATTGTGGGTTTGAACCGCCACTGAGGTTGGGAAGAACTTAGCAGATAACTCTTGCTATGCTCCCCACAGGTGCAAATGGAAAGCTGTCTTTAGTGTGGGGATTTAACCGTGTTTAACCCACTGCTGGAGAATCTAGTTAACGTCTTGTACTTACTTCTCAGTTAGTTGAGAAAGCATCATGCTTGGTAAGGTCTCACGTGCAACAGTGGTGTCAAAAGCAAATGAACAATGTCTACCAAAGAAGCGTCATATTAGAATGAAGATAAACTTCTGTTGACAGAAGATGATTTATTAGAGACACCAAGTGAGAAGTCATGGCAGTTAAATCGAATGAAATTGTACGGTGAACAATCAGCTTCAGTTGTCTTGCAATTTTTGCTCATCTATTACCAAATGACAAATGTTATAAATTTATCTCATTTATCATGGCTGAATGTCAAGCTCATTCTATGCAACTCTCATTTGTCTCTTGGGTGACATTGACAGTTTTTGACATTGTCCAGATGACAGGCACTTTTCATCATTGCCTCAGACACAGGGGAATAACCTTGACATTTAACTCTATTTAGCAGGCAGTTTGTTATAATAGAATTTTTGCCATGGTATTTTGAGGCTTTAACAACAGTTCTGTCAGTTGTGGGTTCTAATCCTAGACTTGGCCACTGTGGATATACACGACTGCCCCCTAGTGTTGAGTACATAAAACTCCTGTCCTCTGGTGCATATTACCAAAGTTAACGTCACATGTATACAGTATCTAACAAAAGGACGTGTACTTCTGATCATTATCACCAAAATGGATTTAATTGGCTTAAGACATGCAATGTGAATTTCAGTTTGCCAAAAACACCATTTAATGAAAAGTTAATCTGAACGCACATAATGGTACATGTAGTCTGTTTTAAAGGTATATTTGGAAGAATAAGTATATGTTTTTAAAAATAGAATTGGTGATCCAGTTTGGAGTCTTCTATTTCAGTACGCGTTATAAGAAAATTTGGAGTATTGGTTCAATTTATAGCGAGGTGTTTCAATTTGGAAGCGGTGACCTTTAATTTGAGGGGTTGGGACCCGCAGAAGATCTGAAAGGTCAGAGCAATTAGATCAATCAGGAAACAGGAAGAAAAGGATGGGGATGAGGAGGAGGAGGAAGCATTGATGAGGGTCTGGCATCTATGCCACAAAGATGCTGATGGGTGAAACACATGCTTCTAAACATTGTATTTAACGGAAAGACGGTGTTCGAAAAACACAGTTGAAGAGATGCGTGTTCAGTACAGCATCTGTATCTGTGTGGCTAATGGTACACTGATAAAACCGCTTGATACTGCTGAAGGTTGTGGGTTCAATTCCCAGCCTGGAAACTCTGTATGGGTTTTATATCATTTGGATTTTGTTTGCATGAGATGTTAAATTGGCACTTAGGGGGGAGTGTGGCAAGAGAAGACCCAACCCATTAGGATAAATGTGTAAGATAGTGTGACCTCCAATTAAGCTGGCTGATAGCATAGACACTACTGAATTACTGAAAACATCAATAGGTGAATATGCTTTCCTGTGACCTTGATTATGATGATATGATGTAACAGAATGATGATGTAGTTCAAGTTGTTATGATGATGTAGGCCATCATGGAAGTAGGTCTCGCCACCTACGCTCTGAGAATGACAGCAGCAAGCCCCTCGTGCTGATTGGTGCTGAGCTCCATCATTTTGATGCTGATGCTGCTGCTGCTGCTGCTGCTACTGCTGCTGCTGCTGTAGTTTGCTTATTACCAGGTGTACACTAGCCATCACCTGAGGCTGAGTTGCACATGCACACGTGGACTCTGTTGGTTCAGTGCTGATCAGTGGACTCTAGTATATCTGTTGATATTTCTTGTTTATTCTAGTATTTATTACAAATTATTTAATACATTGGTTTTCACGCAAACAAGAGATCAGTTAGAACTGGATTCATTCAAGAGTTGGTTGGACAGCTCCACATGCATGGCACATTTCTGAAGCGCTGTTAGCTCGTCAGATTTATATGTAAAATTAATGTACAATGGTTGGACACTGATACACCATTTATATATAATATTTTTTTGGTGGTGTGAATCTGAATTCTGTTCCTGACGTTTGCTGCTAATTAAATTTCATGAATTGCATGATATATTTGTAACAATTTTAAGTGGATATGTTACAAAATAGTTAAGTGGACAGTCACTGTCAGAGCTGTGGCATTAGACAAATTATCATGAAAATTAGTCATGATAATGGACAATGCACTCATTGTGAAAACTGAAGAGATTGACACTTAAATGGATCCATTAATCTAGAAAAACAAAACTGCAATTTGATTCACGAAAGCATTTTGGATAGATTCAATGTACAGCTCGAGAATGTGGGCACCAACTCACCGAATACCTCAACCGATGTTTCATATGGGTAAATGAAAGTTTTTACTATTAAAGCGATTTAGAAAATCTTTCAAACTAATAGGAAAGATGGGTGTGGCTTGAATTAATTTAGATAATTTCAAGCACAACTGATTTGAGGTTTCTGGTAGATGTAATGATGAGTTGATAAGTCGATACAGCGTGATAAGTGATTATAAATTCTTAATTGCTTTAAAATGAATTCTTAATCGCTTTAAAATCGTGATTGTGATTGTATTTTGCAACATGTATGCTGAGGTTAAGGTATACTTTTGAGAATATTCATTATGATTCAATGATACAGTTTTATCTGAACCAATTCCAAAGGTCAACTGGTAGATGGTGATCGATCTGTGAGGTCACTGACCTATTGCTGACCTATACTGAAATACATATATATAGCTTTACATAATAAAATAGTTATTGTTTCATATCATTGCTGATAAGCACTTTGTTATTGTCACTTAATTAATGTGATTGGATGTATCAGGGGGTAGGGGCCTAGCTCAGTGGTACATGGCCAATTGTGCTACGTGCGTTTTCCATGCGTTTGGATAAACACATGGAAAACGCTTGGTTTTTTCTTTATTATAATTAGCTAAAAACCATGCGTTTTCTATGCGTTTATCCTTCTCATGGAAAACGCACGTGGCACATTTGGCCATGTAGCGCGCAGGGCTTTCAACCACTGGGTCCCGGGTTCAATTCCCGGTCGAGCCTAAGTTGGATGGCTGTTTCATCCTTCGTCTCATTGCCATGGGCTCTGCCTGTCCTAATTAGCCCATCAGGTGCAGAAATACAGGACGTAAAGCCCTAATCCACCACCACCATTGGGTGTATCAGTTACAAGTCTTCCAGTAGTTTCATCTTACCAATATTGGTATACTGCTGTGATGGAGATTAATTAGATTTATGAATTACATGACATTGGAAGTCATAATATTCATTATTGATAAACCATGTTTACATGTGCAAATTTGTGGTTAATTTGTGCATAGACATATACTTCCATCTAGGAATATTTACATTTATATTCTCTAAATATTCCTAGCTTCCATGATTTGTGGATACAAAGTTGAAAAAGCATGCATTAATTGTTTGTTTATTTTGATAAATTGCTCTTAAATTCATGGCAACAGTACCTTTAACCTTTTACAAAGTTTTGTTTGTTAAATTTTGCACGACTTGTAAATTCTGTGCAAACAAAGCCTGTTAAAATAAAAAAAAATGCATTTTGCATCAATAATGTAGGCCACATTAAAAAGTTGCTGTGTGTCTTCTTGCATATAGAGCAAAGTCACTTTTTTGCTTGGCCTGTTTGCACAAGAAGTCTGTACAGTAAACATATTGGTCACGGGCAAGTGACCTACTTCTGAGGGGGGCAGAGCAAACATTGATAGTACTGCTATTTTATCACAAGGAGTGGAGTGCTTGGTGAAGTTACTCGGGTATATCAGGCTTTCAGACTTTCAAAAGGTGTTGTTAAGAGATCAGACGAAATGGACCTGTCTTTAGACAGCTTTAGTTATGCAGGTATGACCTTCATGACCTTCTGGGATCAATAGTTGTTGTTGTAAATGTGATATATGTGTAAATATGATATATGTATGTTAGAAATGACCATAAGTGGAGCATATGTGTGTTGATTCTGTCATATATATATATATCCTTTTGAAACTAGCACTGCATTTCGCAGTGTTGCTGTGCGTAGTTTTGTTCGACTCGTTTTGTGAATTTTCATCTTCTATTTTTTTCACCTAACTTTTTAAGAGTACGCAGTTTAAATTGTGGGCATCTGGTATTCTAAATTTGCTGAATTTGAATAAAATATATAAATAAATACAGAGAAATAATTAAATCACACAGACCTTATGGTAATAAACTTGTATGCTGTATCACTGTCAAAGTGAGATGCAAATTCTAACTGTAATGGAAGTGATTTTATTTTGCGATGATTTCACTGTATATATTCAAGATTGTAATTTAAAGTATATAATGAATTTTTTTTTTTTTTTTGTGACTGGGCGTATCTGCCAACCTGTATTGCAGCAAAACAAGTTTGGTAACATAATTTTTTGATGTTCAAGCTTGTCAGTGAGCTATTTTTAAGCTTTAAAAAAAATAATTTCATCGAAACCCATCAGTACAGTGGTGTGACAGAGATAATGGATTTGTTTCTTTGGTTATCTAAAGATAATAATTCTTACAAAGAAAATTATTCTTATCGGTTCATATCAGTCGAACGAGTACAAACAAGTACTGAGTTATCTAAATGATTGATAGTTCTTTGATGCAATTTATTCTGTAAAGTAATGAGCTACCTGCAAGTTGTCATAAGTCATTATTTACTGATATGCCTGATCTTGTCATTGATTGTGTAGTGTCTCTGAGAGGAGAATGCCCCACCCAGGAATCGAACCTGGGAACCTGGGACCTCACACATTGGAAGTGAGAGCGGAAACGAGTGTTGACCATTACACCAAAGAGTGACTTACACCAAAGAGTGACTTACACTAAAGAGTCACTCTTTGGTGCAAGGGTTTGGTGCCAGAGTAACACCCTGCTAACACCACACTTGCAATTTGATACATAAAATGTTTTCTCGGACGTACCATGTTTTCTTGATATTTATTCTCACAAAAAAGGTCCCTAGTTTTTGAAGTAATGTAGAGCTACACAAGTCTTGTAAGTTGATAGAGAGGGACATCTAAAATAATTCAGGCCCTTGATATGTAATAAAGAATTTACAGTATATTGCCAAATTAAAAATATGCTGGGGTTATGCAGTAGAAATAATCTAGGAAGATCTGAGTTAATTACTCTGTTTATCAATTTTTTATCGACTCCATACTCATCTGCGGACAATCTTATACAAAGCTTCTGGTAGTTCGGTGCTAATGAATTATCAGTACAAACAGACTGGAAACTCATTCGGTGTGAGGATAATCAATACAGGACTGAAGAGAATGGAGACGGTTAATTATTTACACTGGGTGTCTGTACATTTCAATAAGCAACAATGTGCAGCATCAAATATTGAAAGGGATGGTCTCCAGCTGTACTGTTAGTTAGACATAACTCAAGCTCTTTGGCGTATGATGTTTGTGTGACATACTCAAAGGAAAGTTAGATCCCTGGATCCCAATCAATCATTCGCATGTATAGGTTAACTGTTGCAGCTGACAGTTTGTTTGGCTGTATTCGAACGTTTTTAGTTCGCAGTTACGGTTTTTTGTGCATTTGATCTTTAAAAATGCCATGCATTAAAACCTGCCCAAATGCATCTGTTAACATTTTTATATATTTATTGAAATTCTTTTCTATGAATTTCAGGGGAAACCGCATCAATGTATTCAAGATATATTTAATTTTCTGCAACAATCGATCGTTGAAGCATTAGCAGAAAATTTTTCCCCAATGTAAATTTTCACAGAGCACAATATAATAATAGGAAATACTCACGTGAATCAGTGAAAAGAATAGAATGAGGGGTTATTTATTTCTGGACCCCTTCAAGTTGCTGAGAAATTTGGTCAAACAACTGAATTGTCTGCGCATAGGACAGAGTAGTCAGTTATGCATGTCCAGTGTTCGAAAAAAGTGTATCCAAAATAATACACAGACAACCAAACTGATGAAGTACCTAGTGCATGTACACAGTACTATATGTATATATATACTATGAGATGTAATTATTGTGCCCAGTGGAAAAGCAATCATACACTCGTATCAATAGTTAGATTCTTGGTCAGTGGACAACCTTGACTCATTGTGCTGTGTTTTAGAAATTTAAAAGGGTCTGGATTTAATGAAGTGTGCCATTGTTTAGTTAGGCATACTTATACCAACATACGGTACATGAATGTTCGACAAGTTTGACAAGTTCTTGAGTGCACCTTATGGTTAAGTGCCAACTGAAGAATCGATGACTGTGAATTATTGAAAATTGTCCGCTCCTCGTAAGCTTATGCAGATGAGGCAATAAAAGGGATTTGGTATGGCTTTATGGTGAATATTGTACTCATGCCAATTTAAGAGGTCGGTGATCAATAAGTATCTCAATGACTGTATTGTGTTCGATGTCAGATGCTCAACAAACCCACATAGGTCGAAGGGTTGTAAAAAAAAAAACACTTTTTTGAAAATAATGTATTGTACTGCAATTTGTTTCCATTTTGATATACTTGATGAGTTGCTATGTCTTTATTTATAGCATCGATTGATTTATTTAATATATGTTTGGCATTGTTTGTTTTTTTGCCACATACCTAAGAAGTTTCTGAATTAGATGATAGAAGCATTATATTTGGTAATATTACTTCTGGAATAGTGGAAATTGGCCTAAATTTTCCGAGGTGTCACATCTCTTTGCAGGGGGTGTTCGGTGTTAGTAAACCCTAAAGAAGGATATATACAGTTTCCATGATTCCAGAAAGTAATTCACCAAATACATGAATAATACAGAATCACAAAAGCTGCATGCTGGTTAAAAATTTTAAGATATCCCTTTCTGTTTTTGTCATGTCTAAAACATGAACTTACAAGCTTTTCTTTTCTGCTTCTTTTCAACAGATTCCATGGAGTCGAACAGCGTCAGCATGGACAGCACAATGACGCCGGTCAACAGCATGAGCGGAGGGATGACCAGTCCACAGGACATGAAGCCTGACCTGTCGACACTGAACAGTCCATCGTCCAGTCAGCATGGTCAAGCTTTCTCTCCGTCGTCTACTAGCCCTGGCTTCTTCAACATGGGTCACGTCACTTCTTCCTCGCAAATGACACCTCCCAATAATCACATGCATATGCAGGTAATTGAAGAAAGGAGTTCATGGTTATGTCTGATAATTGTTTGTTTCTTATTTATTGGTCTTTTCAAACATGTTATACTACTTACACTGTCTCTTGTCGTTTTGGTGTCAAAATGCTGCTAATGATATCTTTGAAATATCAAGATTTGATAGATATGTAATCATTATTTGTAATTTTATAGGATTATAACATCATGGCTGTCCTAGTATGATTACATTGTACTGGTATTATCTGGACATTGTAATTCTACAACCAGTTTTGTAGCACTCATCAGTGAAATTTAGCATTATGTACGCCATTGTATAAATCCTCATGTACAACAGTTATGAGCTATGCCACACTGTAATTGGTAGGCAGCTAGAAAGTGGGCGGAGCCTAAAGCAATTTTTGATCTGACTTACTTGTGCGTTTTATTTTAATAACTTTGTCAGTTTTTATCCGATATCCAAAATCCAAACCATTTCTGAAAGCTGAGATTTTCACCTATCTAAATAATCTTGGCATTAATTCATTAGACAAACTGTAGACAGAACACTTTTTATCTATGAATCGTTATCAATGAAAAATGAAAAATAACACATTAAATATAAAAATATGGTAACCATGGCAATGTATTGTCTGATGCAGATGTCTCCAGGTGCCGGACCACTCCAGTCACCCACCTTAAACTCTGTTGGATCTATGCATTCCCCCGGCTCTATGCCTTCCCCCAGCGGACTCCAGTCTCCTTCATACACCTCATTAGGGGGCCCTAGTTCCACTATGGGATCCCCAGGCGGAATGGGTTCCATGCTAGGACACTCCACGAAACACATTTGCGCCATCTGTGGGGACAAAGCATCTGGCAAGCATTACGGAGTCTACAGGTAAGAAAAAGAACTTTTAAAATTATTGTTAAGAAGAATTAGAAGTAAAGGCTATAATGTTGTGGATGTAGGGTTGCTGAAAAAGGAGAAAGCAAAGGTTTATTAACCGCTAGTTGCAATAAAAAGAATATGTAATTCCACGAAGGGATTTGCTTCAGTAAGTTTCAATGTGTAAATTTACTTGTATTTTAGCACAGTTGTGAATTTGAGTGAGTTGTAAGTTCTCCTAAGATCTGTAAAACCTATTGCAAAGTGATATCGACTGCCATATATGCATAATACCTTGCTTTTAATATTGTTGTATGTACATGTACTGTGTAAGCTTGAAAATTACCGACTCCTACATATAATGATTATCAAATAGATTCTGTAATATGCCCAGACTTTTAAAGCATAATTAACTATACATGTGAAAAAGCAATCTAGCTCCTTGGCATTAAAATACTGTCTTGTTATATTTAAACAGTTGCGAGGGTTGCAAAGGATTCTTCAAACGTACAGTTCGGAAGGACCTGACCTACGCGTGTCGAGATGACAAGAACTGTATGATCGACAAACGACAGAGAAACCGATGCCAGTATTGCCGCTACATGAAATGCTTAGCCAGCGGCATGAAACGAGAAGGTGAGTCCATGAAAGCAGTTGCTCGTTTGATATGTTTTGACTCTGTTGCATGCTGAATTGGTGTATCTGGATATTGAATATTTGGACAAGCAGTTGCAGGCCCTTTTGACGGAAACGCCAGTGACCTCGCAGTCATAGTTGCTCACTTAAAACATGCATACACATCCTTATAAAATGAACAGATTTAGTTAAAATTAGTTGAAATCATGCCAGTTATTTCCAAGAATTTTGTTGCAGCGGTCAGTGCTTTAGACAGAATGAAGTCGCAGGAAAACTTGAGTATGTATTGACTTGAATTTTACGATTGATGCAGTACCATGAATTGATGTTATTATGGTCACTTTTGACTGCCTAGTTGGGTTAGGATTGGTACCACGAGAATATCTTTTTGAGACTTGTAATGACAACATTTTTGGCCAATATGGAAAACTATTCTTGTTATTCACAGACATCCTTTCACACAACTTGTACTGCTGCAAAAATTTTGTCTCGTAATTAGAGGTCTTCATGTAACTTTCAATGTCTTTATTACACTTCTGAGGATCAGAAACATGTAATATGAATTTTTGACAGTTATGACTTCGATCAAATTCAACGGAAGCCTTGCCATTTGGTTACAGCATATGCATGGTTTCATTTCTAGAGGTTCTGCTATTGAAAAAATGAGGTGTTTTGCAGTAGTTTATTTGAAAGTTTCTTTCCTTGATTATTTGACATTAATACCTTTTGGATGACATTCCGGTTTTTAATGTCAAATTGCTTCCAATTTGCTGCTTGCGTCAGGCGACATGTTTTGCGTCCGACTGCTCAAGGTCGTGATGTGTTGACGGTTGTTGAAGGTCGTGCCATAGATGCTGTGCATGTGTTGAGTTGTTGTGAGTCTGTCATCAGGATATCTTAGTTGATTGGTTAATCGAATTGGTTGGTAATAGGTTTGGAACAGCATCGATCGCGAATGGCCAGGCAAAATGCAGCTTACAGGAGTCTCCAACCATCTTAATATTTTTCTTCAGATTGAATTACAATTAGGCTTGCCCGATTAAAGTTTTGTGCTATCATTTATTAATTTAAACTTAGTGCGAGCACTGTGAGAAACACTTGATGGAAGTTCACGAATGCCTTGCCCTGCCCCTCACTAAGCATAGATCTTCAAATCAGAAAGTCAAACTATGTTATATCTGATGGCAGAAACATATTTTGTGCACATGACAGTACCGCCTAAGTTATAGAAGTCGTATTAGTGGGGAAATATGTAATCTGATGAGAAGATTACCATCGTATGATATCACTGTAATTGGATTTCGAAGAACATGGCTCGTGGATGAAAATAAAGTAGGTGAACGGTGCCCTGAGTCAATTTTGCGAGTATGT
This sequence comes from Alitta virens, assembly GCA_932294295.1. NCBI lineage: Eukaryota > Metazoa > Annelida > Polychaeta > Phyllodocida > Nereididae > Alitta > Alitta virens. The sequence continues at coordinate 16,357,562 of OW028586.1, read as the reverse complement.
GTTTTTGAGATTGTGATTGGACTGAGTGTTAAATTTTCTCTCCAGCTAGTTAGGAAGGTGACTATTATGCCACTCATGTACATGTCAAGTGCAGATAATTCCTTTATTAGTCAATTTATGATTGAAGGACTCTCTCTAGTTTGAAGGTTGTTTGTGACAAAGTGACATCTAATAGTATGTGTTGCTGCGACATATGAACTTGTTAAGTTTCATGTAAGTCTCAGTTCACACTGTTCTATAAATATCAGTTTTAACAGACTACATGCATACTATTCATAAGACATTTCAGCAGTTGGCTACCGCCCCCCTCAGCGGCTCTATAATCATATCTTCTTGTTGCCATAGTTACAAAGTAGCTTCAAATTTCATGGAACTACCTGGGAGTATGATTCCATAAATGTCATCTCCACATGACGACTCTCTTGGGGCCGCTGCAGAAAATTGTTTTTGTGTGCTGTGAATCCTGTGATTTAGTCACTGCAAATAGATTGTACGGCGTATATATTAGTACATGTCATATATTTTGTATGTATAATTTGTGATTGTGGTATGTATCCTGTGCTATTTTAGTCGAACAGAAATCTCATTGGTGAATCATGATCATGATGATAAGTTAATCATTTAAATAGTTTTCATTTAGTGGCATTAATTGCACTGAAAAATAATTGTCAGCTGGTGGTGGACACGGGAAGTTATTGTAACTGAACTTATTAACAGTTTGCATGAGAGTCGACTCACTTTTGCAAGTTACTGTACATTTCCAAAAGTCAGATAAGCTTAGATATCTCATTTTTAATAGTAAGCTGGGAAGTGTCCAAAATTAGAAAAAAAAATTTAACTCTGGGCATTGAGTGCAATGTTATTCAACATGCCCTTGGAAGTGATTTATAAATTTAAACGTAAAGGTCAAAATGAGTGACATTTTTAAAAAAATAACAAGACCAGTTGTAAAGAATTTGCTAAAATTTTAAATTTAGAAGATGGTCAGTATGTAGTGTTACACTGGCATTGGTCAATGAATTGGCAATGCTTTGTAAAAATTGTTCATAAGTCTATCCTGAAGCAATTTGAAGACTCTAATCATGGGGCATAAATGTAACATGGTGTGGCATACCATGTGGCATCTCATTATTATATTTGCCTTTCATAAGTTCAATTTAGGTTGGCTCTTTGTCCGACCACTTGAACTGGGGCTTTGAGACCCTGTAGAAGCTTCGAAGGAAAATTAATTGTGACCTTTTTTATAAGGCTACTTTGTAGATATGTTAGCTTCAGGTGGTATTTAAAGTCTTAAATTTATTGTTTGAGAAACTGAAAAAATTAAAAAAATAATTTAAAAAAAACTAATAAATAAACCTAAAAAATAAGGAAAATGTCTAAATTAAGAAATGGGATGCTGCAACCTCTGAAAGTTGTGGCATGAGGGACATAAAGGAGTGAGATCTGTATGGTTTGTGCAATGTCTTCAACAAAGGCCTCTCGGGGAACAATGACGAAATGATTTAGTGTGAGTCATGCTCACGTAATAGGAATCAGTCAGGCGTGAATTATTTGGAACAAATTCGATGAAGCAGACGGAAATACAAGGAACCAGTGCAGATTATGACCAGCAACCGGTGCGGATAATATTTTCAAAAGGGTGCAGTTCTCTGAGAAATTAAATGGAATTATTGGTTATTTGTTGAAAGGGGGTAAAAAATAAATCAGTGAAGCAAATGAAAGGGTGAATTGTTCAGCCCTTTTCTACAAATTTGAAGGCAGGGGTGTTCCCTAAGTTGTAATTTTCTCGTAAGATCTTGATTCAGCCATTTGACAAAATGACTGATTTTCTAACAATATTTTCAGTGATTTTTAGTTGTGATGTTCAGGGTGAACATTGCTATCACAGCTGAAATAAATCATTAATTCTGTAAACGTCACAAACGAAAGAAAGCAATTTGAGTTTCTGTGGTTCTCCAGTGCGTTCATTAAACCACCAATTAAATGAAGTCTCCCAGATGTGTTATATTGCAAAGGAAGAATTGATTTTTGCGAAGTTATTGTCAATGTAAGACTACAAAATTAAGCTAGCGAACAGCTTTTTCCCCCAAGTAGCTCTTTTACCTTTTTGTAGGTTTAGGTTGGTAGTATTTATGGTTTAGTTTATTGAAGCATTTAAAATGCAAGATAACTAATGTGATTGGGATTCTTATAATGGAATGACTAAAAAATGTTCTCCAATAAAGAAGATAATATATCATTATACAGTCAATGAAAAGAAATTAAATGTACACATACATATATACAGATATATATGCAATCGTAGGATGATATTAACTTTATGTCTTCTCCTCAACTGGAGCCTTAATGAAATAAATAAATAAAATTCAATCAATTTCCTGGTTGTAGGGACACCTCTCTAAGGCTAGTTGCTGCTATAGAGGAAGAATTTAAAGAAGATAATTGGTTGTACTGTAATTTAAATCTTGGCTTCGCTTGATGCATTTTTAGAAGGGGATGGGAAGTTAGGTTACTGGCCAAAAAGCCTCCGAAACATGGAAAAGGAGGCTGGGTAGTTTTTGAAGGGCAGAAGGTGTTTCTGCATGATTGAAGAGTTTTGAGAGGCTCGGGGAAACTTCAAAAGCAAACCTCTGGAAACAAATTCTTTGATCTCGAATGGTGGGCCAAACTGCAGTTCTTCAGTGAGTGGGAGGGAAGAATGAAGGGTGCTGTTGTGCGGCCACTCATCAATTGCTCATAACAGACATTGGTCATTTTTCGTTTGGTGAAGGATGAAAGGAGATGGTTTGCCTGTGTGCAGCATAATAAAGGAGACTGATAAAGTATAAAATTGTGCAACGAGTTCGAACAATTAGGTTGGTGTCATCTTTTGTTAAAGAATGCAAATATATATATTATGTATGGACAATGCACACCATGGAAAACTTGTCTTGGTAGTGACATCATAAGTACTTCTTGTCTTGGTAAATGTGGTAAAAGTGTGACAGTGTGGCTGGTCAATCTGCGTAGTTGATGTCAGACCCACTGTGATGTAACTAATCATTTGGGATTGTCAAATGGTGTTCTTTATAACCAGACTTCATTGTGTGCGGATATGGTTTAATTGATGGTAAAAAAAATAATCTGTTCATGGACTAGTAACAACCTCGCTGATTTTTGTTAGATTAATTGATTATTTTGTGTTCTATTGATTTCAAATGTACAGACAAGCCAGTGTAAGATTCCAAACTTGGGGTAAATGTGTGACATAGACTGCCCCCGTTTCTCTCTTCTTATCAATCAGTCTTTGTGAATGGCAAGTACCTGCCTTACAGGGCTGCAATATCTGAATCATAACCAACCCTTCATGTGTTCATCAGTGGAGTGATTTGAAGATGATGGATGGGCTTGGTCCTGCTGCTGCTGCAGTCAAGTGATGAGGGATGCTGCTGTTGCTCCTCCCCTTGCTGCTGATGAGGCGGGGAGGTGCGATGGATTATGAGTTTGCAAGAGTGATGATTAAAATGAAGAACTTGAAATAGTATTAAGGGGTAGGAGTTGTGGAGAGCTCCTTTGTAGGCTCACGAGGGGATTATGCTTGATGGCTCTCTTCAAGTAAAAGAGCGAGTCCCTGTGATGTCGCTACCTGTACTCTTTCGCCCCAATCAGCGAGAGAAGAGAGCGAGGCAAGGGACGGAGCCTTGTCATTTTCAGGGGGTTCGAGCAAGTGCAGTTTTCGCTTCAGAGCTTATTGCTGCAGATTTGCACCCCTTACCCTGTCCAATCACACGCCAGCCAGTTCCTTAGGGGACTTTGCGGACTGAGGAGTCACTGGCAAGCGCCCTCCAAATCCTTTTGAAACGCAGGGAATTAGTTCCAAAAAGACAAGGTAATAAGTGCCCGTTCAAGTGGAAATTATGCCCCGAGACATTCTCCTGCAAACTTCTGTAACTAAGTTAATCGCGGTCTGATGTTGACTGCACTAGTGGGCCCGGAGGATCAACCTTCTGTATCAGCTTATTAGTTTCAAAGAAAAGTTAGAAAAAGGCCGAGATACTAGAAATGGGAGGTAGATTTGTGTATGAAGAATTACTCCTTTGCAGTCGTTGTTGCTCGCTTGTTTGTTGTTGCAATGTGTCTAAAAGTATTCCATTTTTCCTAGAAATTGATGTTCAAATGTTTGAATGATTACATGCGAACCCATACTTTTCCGAAGTTTTATTTTCTCCCAGTACAAAGACAGTTGGATTTAAATATAACTATCTCATGTTAAATGTGATTTTATATATTATCTAGTGAAATTGAGATACATTTTATGTTGGCTTGATTTTTGAGAATGTCATCTTTTGATCTCCCAAGAATTTAAAGCTTTTGAAATGTGTTTGTCATGCCAAATCTTAAATGTTTGAAGCTGTCTAAATGAAAGTGCCTTTAAAATATTTAAATTAGTAACAAGATGTGTAACTCCGTACCCTTTTTTTTATAAGAGTTAGTGAAACGTGCAATAATTTGTGTCTACTATAGCACCTTGTTCCACAAGTAATTTTCTGCTATAGGTGGCCCTTATTTTATTTTTAGCTTCTCGGATCAGCCGATAGAATGAAACCTGTGCTGACAGGAAATGTATTATGATAGGTTAAAATGGTATTTGATATAAATATTTAATTTTGAAATGGCTGACCCTTAAAAAAAATTGCCCTCAAATGATCCTAGAAGCTAAAAAAATAAATAAATAAAAAAGATGGCTTTGTCCAGCATGTATCCTAAACAGAAAATTACATGTTTTCTTTTAATTTCAGCCGTACAAGAAGAGAGACAGAGGGTGAAAGAGAAAGGAGAAGGGGAAGTGGAAAGCACAAGTTGCGCAAATTCCGAGATGCCGGTTGAGAGGATCCTGGAGGCTGAGCTTGCCGTCGAGCCGAAGATAGACACATATGTGGACACCCAGGTTGGTATCCCAATAGAAATAATTGCCTTCAATTGAATTTTGACAAATTATATAGCGTACACTTAGACTGTAAAAATGTAAAGGCTATGTACTGGTAAAAATAGTACATAAAAGATCGATGAAGATTGGAAATGAAATGGATTTTGTGGAATGTGAAAATACGAAAACACAGTGGCATAAGAAGTGTTAATATACAAGGCTGAAACTTGACCTAGTTAATTGGTGATTGAATGAGAAAGGTTTGTCTTAAAAAGTCCCAACCGGAAGTCAAGCTGGATTTAATTTTAATTTAAGGAAGGTGAAGCAAAATTGTAATTCATAGTGAATTGACGTGATGTATAAAGGACTATGAATTAATAAAATGGGCTAGAAGATGAACACCTAGGTCAGTAGCATAATGCTACTGACATTAGTGAATATCTTTTTCTAGCGTTATACATTATTTTATGTATTACAATGTGCTGCATGCACTTTCATTGAGAAATTTTGCTATTCTTATTGAAATCCAAAACATAAACCTGAAAATTAAAGTCCAAAGAAAAAAATAAAAATATATAGTTTGTCATTACTTGGAAATTTTTACTGTCTTCTGACACACGTTTTTAAGAAATAGCAAGAACTTAGACATTGGTCATCTGAAAGCAAAGAGGCTTTGTCAGTGAGTTTAGGAAATTATTTTGGTGACAGTCATAAACCTATAAGCCTATTAGGAGATCTACGGGTCAGGAAATCAGAAGCAGAGATTATTAGTGTCGTGCTGTTACGAAAGTCTGGCAGTAATTTGATGTTTTGATGTTTGTTGTGGGATTTTTGTGCTGCCACAAATAGTATTATACAGTAAACCTTCATTTAGGAATCTTTGCAGAAGTCAAAACTTTGAATGAAAGAAGGAAAAGTAACAAAACTAACTTGAGCAGTTATCTGTGATAGCCTTCCTTCAGATTTCAAATGATGATTTGAGTGTTAACACTTGGCCAAATTTTCTCATTCATTTCCGTTAGAAAACTAAAGCCTTAAAAATTAGTTTGTCATGCCAAATCTTGATGTTGGAAGGAGTCTAAATATGCCTTTAAAATATACAAATTAGCAAAAAGTAACAAACCCAGTCATCTATCTTCTGTTTTGTTGAAATGTTCCCCATATGTTAAAACTTCGTTGTGAATTTCAGAGAGACACTGTGACCAACATTTGCCAAGCAGCCGACAAACAACTTTTCACTCTCGTTGACTGGGCCAAAAGAATTCCACATTTCTCAGAACTGCCCCTGGATGACCAGGTCATTCTCCTCAGAGCAGGTATGACAAACGCACAATCAATGCACATACGCTCTTATTGTGTGGTTTTCTAACTGCGCTAACCAATTTTACCGATAATCTTGACAACCGCTTGTAACTTCTGAATCCTTTGTCTTTTTCCAGGCTGGAATGAGCTGTTGATTGCAGCGTTCTCCCACCGCTCAGTGTCTGTCAAGGATGGCATCTTGCTCGCAACGGGATTGCACGTTCATCGCAGCTCTGCTCACCAAGCAGGAGTGGGAACGATCTTCGATCGGGTTCTGACCGAACTCGTGGCTAAAATGAGAGAGATGAAGATGGACAAAACAGAGTTGGGATGTCTAAGGGCTATCGTGCTTTTCAATCCAGGTAAGGATGAGGGTTGGTGGATTTGATGTTGAAGGACAACAAGGTTGACATTAGCAATTGTGCATTGATGTGCCTTGTACTCGGTAACACTATGCTGATGCAAGTGAAAGATGCCACCCATGGTGAAAGATGCCACCCATGGCGTAGATGTGCAACACGGTGGACTCCAAAGCTTTCATTACATCTGCCTCTTACAGCTGGTCATACAAGCCAAGAAAGGTTCAGACCAGTGGCATGACAATTAAATATACAAGGCAACGTTGTGCCTACAGACATTTGCCAATGAATAACAAAGGTGTCTATTTTGCCTTTTGATCATAGGATGGTGCTAATGTGAACATTGCCGTTTCTTTTAAGAGAACAGTAGATAAGAAATAATACTGTATTAAATAATATTTGTAAATGACGTTGCAAGATGCATATTTGTAACATTATGCTAGTCTCACATGAGAGGAACCCAGTACTTGGTGAACCACAATTGTGTACCATGTATATTCCTTGTAATTAAATTCTAGCATCTTACTCTGTAATGTTTTGCTTAACGTTTTTTTGCAATCTAATTTCAGACGCTAAGAACTTGCAGTCAGTTCAGCAAGTTGAAGCATTACGGGAGAAGGTCTATGCCTCTTTGGAGGAATATTGCAAAACACAGTACCCGGATGAGCCCGGTAGGTTCGCGAAGCTCCTGCTCCGTCTACCAGCTTTGCGTAGCATCGGTCTTAAGTGCCTGGAACATCTCTTCTTCTTCAAATTAATCGGAGAAACTCCAATCGATACTTTCCTCATGGAGATGCTCGAAGCCCCGTCACCGAACCCTTAATGCTCTTCACTGAGATATGAACATTTTTTGCCCTAGTAGCATCTCGTGGACTTGTAGATGCACAAAGAATTTCTTTAAACACTATGGTGATTGTACCATGCATAAAAGACTATGGCGTTCGGTGACAGACAAAGTATTGAGGAAGTCTTAGTTTAAGTCTTGTTGCACTGTGTTTGTCTTCATGTTGGACATGCTTAGCTTGGGGTACATGTTAATGTACATGTGCGAATGAAATTCATACAAGAACCTTCCGGAATGGGGCATTTCGTATAGCATTTGTCTTATAGAAGTATGAAGAGACAGGGATACACCACTAATCTCAAGATGTCAGAGACGCACATGGTTGCGCGCTGGGTGGTCCTTGCAAAACGAACAGTCCTCGGTGATAGATTTTTCTGATTATAATAACATTAATAATCCAAGTGCTGATTATTGTCGTAGTTTAGCATATTGACATAATGATACATGAGTGGGGAATATAAAATTGATCTGTGGAGATTTTAAAGTTGTGTGGTGAGGATTGCATTTGATTTCTTTTGTTTTGATTGTTTGATAATGTTGAGTAATTTTATGGATGTTCAGGGTCTTACGATGTGAAGTTAGTGATTTCACTATTTTGAAAGTGTTGTACAAAGTTGAAGTTTTGTAATGAATGAATTGTCTGTCAAAAAATACAAGAGCTTTATGATTATCGGTTGTTTATGAATCATAAATGTTTACCGTTCAGGGCTTGCGCCTCGCACAAAGGTCATATGGTCAGTAATTCAGTTGACAAGAATTTCAAAAAGACAACATATTAATGTTGACTTGTTCCCTGTGTTGTGCTCATGTTAGCTCAGTGCAGTTATGAATTAATATTTTATTTTGAAATTTTGTCTATTAAATTGATGCTGACAAAAAAACATGGTAAAGATATCACTATACTGTGCTTAGTTGTAATGTTTACCTCCATTCTTCTCCTGTCTTTGAGGTATTAAAGCTAAAATATTGTCTTTTGATAGAAATGTTAATGTGTGAAGTGAGTGAGAAACAGTTGGTCAGATTTCCTCTTCCACTGAAAATGCTATTTCGGTCTTTCTTTTTTTAATCGGTGTGTGTCTTGGCCGGTGTGTGCTTAACAGTTCGGTTTCACTTGGCGTATGTGAGGTGTTTGTACAGACAAAAAGCATCTGCCTAATGTTATAATATTTTTGAAAGTTGTTGTTATTCATGAAAAATGCGTAAATCTAAAAACTTGCCAGAGGAGCTGGGCTCGTTATACATAGTTCGGCATTTTTGGTTGATTTGTCGGACTTCTTGTTTTCTGCGTTTAGCAGTAGGCTGACCAGTTGCTTAATCTGATTTTATTGAAGAAAAAAAGTTTTTTTCACATAGGTTTTATCTTTAGTGGATGCATATATAGTGTTGTATTTCTGAGATGTATCCTTAAGAAAGTGTATAGACCACTGGAGTGCTATTTTAGTTGTCCGGCATCTGGGTGGGTCTTGCATGGAATGACTGACGAAGAGACACCTGGTGTTTATTGCTGTAATCACCTCAAAATTTAGACTTAATGTGTGCCTGAAGTAAGTGAAAGTTGATCATGAAGCAAGTTGTTGTCTCATGAGATTTTTCTGTCAGCAGTAATTTTATTACAATGTATAATATATAGGCATTGCATAAATTATATCTCTATGGAAATTGTTTCTTTGAAATCAGTTCTCGTGAATCAATGATTAAATTCAATGTTTCTTGAAAATGGTCCTTATGTATGTAAAAAATAGGATCTGGACTTCATATGTTTTTGTAGAAACTGGAAAGAAAAAATATTAATTTGTTTTATGTATAACCTTCCTTTTTGTGGCTTTTGTAAAAATTTCAATAATCAAATTTGGTCAGCAGAAGAGTATAGCACTTTGTAAATATTTTGAATTGTTGAATGCTTTATGATATATATCATTGACATTGATGTGTTACAGAATTTGTGCTCTCCAGAAAATTTGTTATTTGCCATATAAATGGCATGGAAACTGGATATAGAGTAGATTTATAGTAAAATCCAATATTACCACTACTTTAAGGGACTCCAATTCATGTAACTACTGATTTATCTACAACTATTTGCAAGTAGCTGTAAAATCTCTCAGAATGATTTGTGGTCTCTGAAGTTCACTTTAATGTAAATAAAAATCATTCATATTAAAATACGTGTGATTTTGTCTTTTTTAACCCTCAGCGAACATAAGTTTTGTTATCTCTTGAAAAAGTTCATGTCCGTCCATGTGCTGGCAGGCGAGCTTGACACTTAACGTTTCCAGAGCAGAACTCGGAACACTAATGCACTGAACCAAACGAAATTTCATACAATAATACTCGATATGGCCTTGTTGTGCCTTTTTATATTCCAATTGACTTGTCTCGGCTATGGTGTACAAAATTTGGATAAAATTAAATAATATTTATATTTCATTTGCAGAGCATAACTCGCACATTAGAGCACCTACATGCCTAAAACTTTGCCAGAATATGTCTAAAATATTGTAGTGGTGCCTTATGCGGTTGGTTTTTTTTTTTTTTTTTCCCCAAGTACTCTATTAATCTCACATGAGTGAAATGTTGCCAATATATCCAGGGAAGGGTACGTCTTAAATTTTCCTATTTAAAAAAAAAAAAACCTATTATTTCCTATAAAATAAAAACCCCCCTATATTTCCTATTTTTTGGTACATCATGAAGAGATAATTTGCTTTTCCAATACAAAATCAAACTTTTTGCCTTGGATATCCTGTCCAAGAAAATGACAAAACGAGTATCAGTTAAAATAATTCGGAAAATTTCCAAATTTGAGGGGTTGATCGGTGCAAACAGAAATCCCAATTTTGAGGGGCTGGCCCTCTGGCTAATTGGTGATGAACCCATAAGCCACGGAATTCCGGAGCTGCCGGGTTGAATTCTTATTTCTTAGACCACAAACTGCCAGATTGTCTGAAAAAATTGAGCTCAACAGCAAATTAACAAAAATAAACTTTCGATAGCTCATGATTAACCTGCATGGCTAACCTCATCATAGTTTTGCAGTAAAATCTGGGGGTTTTTTTTGGTCAATTGGCTGTTGCTATAGAATGTTATTAATTTGCTTTGATGTCTTTGTCTTTCCATGTGCAGTAAAATAATAAAATTTTGGTATCTCGAAACACCTTAGGAGAAACCCTCTCAGAAAAGAAGAGTCACTGGAAGTTCATTCATTTTTGTGTGTTGCTATGGTAACACTTTCTTAAATTGTCACATTTTCAGAAAAAGGCACCATAATATGGGAATAAAATTTTATAAGATGCATTAAACATAGGAAGATGATAGTTAATAATTTGCATGTAAATATTTTTACAAACTAGAGAAATTTACACTTTTTGCAGTTTCTGTTTGCCTTGGAAATGTGTGTCTGTCCCCGGTTCCTTATATGGTTAAATTTGCAATTAGATGGATACAAGCTGGCTTTATAAGAGGAAAAAACAGCAAATTGCTAGTTAAAAAGCTTTTCTGAAGGCTGACACCCATGTCATCTTGTACAGATATATATTTCTTTTGACTGTGTTACCGTGCCTATATTTGTTGATATTTCACCTTTTTGCTGAATACTTAGATAGATAGATAGATAGATATGGAAAGTGCAGCACTCTAAGGCAAGTTCTTGCTGCTATCGAGGGTTGATTGATGAGGTGAGGGAGAGGAGTCCATCCATGTTACACATTTAACCCATGGGTGGGATCTTTTACTTGCCTCTGTTAGACATTACATATATCACCTAAATAATAAGGGAAAAGAGCAAAAAAAAATCCTAAGGAACACACAAAGTTTAAAAGACCTAAGGGTTAATGTTAAGATATATACAACAAATTTAAGCATGGTAACTTTGCAGACCATAGGTAAACTCAATGTACTGTACATACCACATACATACTCATTCCCTTGATTAAATGGTGCATGGTGTGTACAGTAGAATGTACGTGCAATCCTTAACTTATAATTTTAATTCAATTAACACAGAAGCTTCTAAGGGAAATGAGCCAAAACTACTTGTAAGAAGGGACTGCTGTAGTCCGCCCAACCCCCTATAATAGACTCATAGTTCAATCCTACGCCACTGATTATCATGATTATAGAGGCGTCTGCTTGTTTGGTGAGGGTAGTCTGACATGACACTCAAGGTGTCGTGCGCAAAAAGATCTAAAAAAAGCTCATAGATCGGCGCACGTGGTCACACAACTTAGGCAGATCAAGGAGTGGAGTGAGAAACAACATTGAAGCATTGACACTGAGTGAAAATGGAGCACGAAATATTGCACAGTGGTTATTTCCACGAATCTCTGCGTCGATGGCAAACCTGCAACACCAACATAACTCCTTCAAACCTCATGTTCCCTGTCTTCATCACGTAAGTGTCTAGATTGCATCTGTTGTTTTGTAATTAAGATAATTTAAAGCAAGTACTACGCGCCGTAGACCTTTATTATTGAAGGTCTATGGTACATGCACTTTTTATTTATGTCCCATATGGCAAATGCATGTTGTTACTATTCTTTTATGCTGCAATGAAGGGGATGCACTTATTGAATTTGGATCATGCAGTATACATTTATAAAATTATAAGTATAAAATTATAAGTTACTTGATTTTTACTAATTTAGTGAAGATTTTAGCAATATCTAATTACTTATCCAATATAATATTTATCAAGACCAGTAGTACTCATGCAGATCAATGTTCATATTTCATGTGCACCAAAATTTTATTAATTAATTAACTGTCAACATATATATATATGCTGCAGTGCTTTGTAAGATATATGATATTATTTAGGGTTTAGCTTTTATTTCCAGTTATGTCAGACTGTATACATGTATATAACGAATGTGGGGGTATTAGGACTGAGTGAACTTTTTTGGATGTTGTTATATTTGTTAAATTGATTGACAACACTTAAAGCAAGCAGCTGGCATGGTGCCATGTCAGTGGTTTCTAAACTTCAGGTACATATTATTTATAGATGTCAAATATGTGTTTGAGCAAAAATTGTCACAACTTGTGATAACCAAATGATAAAAGGGTTGTACAGGGGCTAATTAAGTCAATAAACCAAACACAAAGGTGGAATTACATTTTAATTGGCAATCTGCTGTGTAATTTATCTAGAAACAGTGTTTAGGTGTGACTTAAATGCTGCATTCAGTCATTCAGATTGTTTATTTGATGTATGAGTATTTAAGCCTGGTGAATTTTATTTAAGAATCTAATACATGTCTGATATTGACATCGTAGCAGGGATTATTATTGTAAGTATCACCTTCAAAGTGAAATCTGGTAGACACAGTACAGAATCTACAGATGTTTACAAGTTTGGTCGATTTCAAACTGGAGTTATTGGTCATTTGTGGCTCTGACCAGCTGGTCATAAACGGTCTCAAACTCTTAGCAGTAGCAATTGGGAGAAAGAAGAAAGCTTACAGCAGTCAAAGAATGAATTGTGGACTATATGTTTATATAATATATTACTTGAGGCTTAAAAGAAACCTAGGGCATAGAACTTCTTATGATAACAGCTGGTATACCATTACAAAAAAAGGGGCCTGAATAATTTCCTTGTTCTCATGCATGACTTAACTTTGTGAATTTCCTCATAGTTACCGTGGCATAATGAAGCGATTGAAATGCCATTATTTACCTGACACATTCATATTGATTTAGATCACTTGCTAATAAAATGCTGAGTAACTTTTTCTTTTTCTTATTTGTATGATTGTGATTTGGCAAGTTATAAACACTAGGTGGTACTAGCATCAGTGGCTTGACGAGTGACCCAGGTCTTAGATTGATATGGTGCACGTGATGTAGAATGCATCCATGTGAAGATGTGGTTCAGTAGCCATAAGGATTGCATAATGTTTTTTTTATAAACAAAACCCATATATAGATTGTACAATAGTTGAAGGATATATTATCTAACTATAGCCAAAATGAATGTATCCTGGTTACGTGGAACCATTTGGGAGCTATTATCATGATTATGGAGTAATTAAACCCAAATCAAGACAATTATTTGCATTGTAGTGTGTATTTTGAATAGATTTGTGACTCCTGATGAAGCAAACCCTTATCTGGCTGGAGCCAATTTTATATTCTAAAGTTAAATACAAATATGAAATATTCTATCAAATAAAATTAAAATAAAAAACTTCTTCCAAGTAGATTATCAATCTCCAGAACCATGCTTTCTGAGGAATTTAGTTTGTGAGGATCCTATTTTCTAAGGAGTCATAATTTTTGAACAGCTTGTCAGTTTCTTTCTCAAACTTATAATGCATTAATATGTTGTCATTAAAAAAAATGAAAAGAATAAAATTGAAAATTATAGACCTTTGTCTTTGCTTCCAAGTGTATCAAAGGTCTTTAAACGCATTATTCATGATCAACTTAATAAGTACTTTAGTTCTTTGAAATTATTTTATGAAAGTCAATATGGATTTAGACATTCTCACTCAACAGAATTGGCCGCATTGGAATTGGTAGAATTAATCATCACTGAAATGGACGTCAAAAAAGTACCCCATTAATGTTTATCTTGATTTATTAAAAGCCTTTGATACACTGGACCATGAAATACTTAAATTAAAACACTGTGGCGTGAAATGATCTTTCAGTGAAATTACTTCGAAGCTATTTAACTAACAGAGTGCAATATGTTGTAGACAATATCAAGTCTAATCAAGTTCCACTTCAGCTTGGTGTTCCACAAGGATCCATTCTTGGTCCTCTTTTATTTATCATTTATGTCACCGATCTTGTCAACACTACTTCTGTCTTTCATCCAATTGTTTATGCTGATCATAATAATCTCGTGGCTTCCCTAAATACTTTATCCAAGGCGTGAGCAATTGGATGAAGGAAAATAAGCTATCTATTAACAAAAGCAAAACGAAAGCCATGATTTTCCATGCACCCCAAAGAAGAGTTCAATTCCTACTATTAAAATAGAAGACTCTGTTATCGAATTTGTCAATGAATTTAACTTTCTAGGCATAATGTTAGATAGACATCTTAATTGGAAAGCTCACCCTGATATGATTACACAGAAATTGTCCAAAACAGTAGGCATTATGCACAGATTAAAAAATATGTTGCCTCTCTGTGCCTTGTTACATATATAAAATTCCCTTTTGTTATCACACTTAAACTATGGAGCTCTTCTTTGGGGTTGGCAATATCAAAATATATTCATTTTCCAAAAAAAGCTGTCAGAGCTCTTGCTAACAGTAAATATAATTGTCATACTAGTGGTTTATTTAAATAACTGAATCTTTTAAAATTCCATGATATCTGTGCACTGCATGACCTGAAATTCTGCCATTAACGATTCAACAATGCTTTGCCACAGTAATTTCTTGATTTGCTACTCTTATTTAGAGATGATCCTCATTACTATGAAACTCGAATAGCTGGTCAACTACGACTTCCCTTAATTAAACATGAATTTGCAAAACAGAGTATTAAGTATAGATTTTCAAAACCCTTAATATCCATGACTTATGGAGAAAAATTAGAAACACATAGTAAAGATGGATTTAAGAAATATGTGAAAAATAGCACTGTAGCTTATTTCGCAGACTGCAGTATTGCGTGGCCTCACGCTTGTGATAAAATATATTTTTTATCTTTGTGAGGTCTCCTTGCGAAACAGATGTTTATAAATGAAAATATAAAAATAAACTGTAAATATTTCTTTGGCAAAATAAAAATAATTTGAATATTTGAATCTGGAAATATTTAAGTTTTAATAGTAATTATAACCCATTGCTGTTATTGCATATTTGCTCTCATTCATTTCAGAGACGATGCTGATGCTATCGAAGAAATAGCAAGTTTGCCTGGGCAAGCAAGATATGGAGTCAATCAACTTGTCAAATTTTTGAAACCTATTGTAGAAAATGGCCTGGAGTCAGTTCTCCTGTTTGGAGTTCCTTCATCCATTCCAAAGGTGAAAATACTGAAAATCGAAAAATATTTATGATGCTAATTTTGCAAATTAAAAAACAAATTCTGAATGCATTTATCAATAATCATGAATGTTGGTCTTAGATATTGTGCTATATTTTGTAAACCATGTCGATGTCACAAATGGAAGATATTTTAAACGCGCACTCATCCGCTGCAAAGTTGATGTATCCATACTGTGTGTAGATGGTAAAAAATTCCACAATGATGCTTCATAGTTCATACTATGACCTTGTTTATATTATTTCTAGGATATCCTAGCTGACTCATAGATATATATATATATATATATGTCTTATTTGTGTTGATGTTTACCACATTAATATATATGTGAGGCAAATTTGTATGATATTTTCCTGTCTGTTTGTAAAAGTCATTGTGAATAATGTGAGGGAACTAAAAATCTCACAAGTTACTGTAGGTTTTACTAATGATAATGAGGATTCGGGTGTCTTATAACAAATTAGAGCCAATCACTGTCATAGCAGGCATGAAATATCGAATAGAGTCTCACTGCATGCTGCCCATGATGGCAAATATACGCATTCCAACTCCCTTGTTTATGATTTCTATGTTATCCTTACATTATTGTCTAATGTTCTCAATTTTTAGGATGACAGAGGAACGTCAGCAGATAATGAGGGAACACCGGTCATAGAAGCCATAAAAAAGACCAGGGCAGCATTCCCGAATCTCTTGGTAGCATGCGACCTCTGCCTATGTCCATACACTAGCCATGGTCACTGTGGTATGTTTTTGTGGCACTGTATTCATAAAGTAACAATAATAAAAGAAATTGGTGCATACTTCTTTAAAATGGTGTAACGCACTACACAGGAAACAAAATCCAGAAGATATAAATTTGTAATTCTTGCAAATTTTAACCAAGAAGTCATGCAATTTTGTTTGAGTACACTTGATCAGTGCTAGGTTCCCCCCCCCCCAAAAAAAAAGTAAAAACCAGGCCTCCCCAGGAAGCAATGTTTTGTAAGCCCCTGTGAGTGTTGGGTGAACTCATCATGATAATGATGAACATTCGAAATTAATAGCACCAAACTTTTTAATTCAATAGATTTTAATGCAAGCCATGATGAATGCAAAAATGTTTTAAATTTTGTGTCCCGACTGGGGTTGATAAATTCAAGTGCATGTATTTTAGTGGGCTTTCTAGTGATAAACAATAACCTAATTGTATTGGGGATTGTGATGATTACATATATATATTTATCTTTGCTGTAACCAGAAATGAATATTTTTCAGGTATATTGAATGAAGATGGTACCCTAGACAATGAAGCCAGTATTGCAAGGTTGGCTGAAGTGGCCCTTGTCTATGCTAAAGCTGGTGAGATTTTATTTTCATCTTTAGAGCAAAAATTCAGTGCCTTAGTATCCTTAAAATGTCTTCAATACAAATTTCATATATTTCATGGCCTTAAAATGTTCAGTTCTCAATTGTAAGCAATGAAATTAATTATTTAGCAGAAATCCTGTATAAAACTGAAATTGTGTAGTGGAAGCAGTAATTTCTCAATTAAGGAAATAATCTGTTGTAAGATCTGAAAATTTCCCTGAGGCAAAAACTTACAAATGTAAATGTTGATTATTGATGTCAGCCTGTCTTGTATTGTGGTCCTCAATTTTGAAAAACTTCAGTTTGAAAAGTCTTGTTTTTAAATGTGATCTGATATTTTTAAGAAAATTGTAAAGCTTGCCTTGAAAGGTCATTTGCCTTGTGCATATATCATTACGATATGTTACATCATTTCAGGCTGTCAGGTGATTGCCCCCTCTGACATGATGGATGGACGCATTCGAGCAATCAAGAAAATTCTCTTCCAAAATGGTTTGGGAAACAAAGTGGCTGTGCTCAGTTACAGTGCCAAGTTTGCATCTGGGTTTTACGGACCTTTCAGGTTAGTGTATTAATCTACCTTGTGACATGGTCTGATATGTTTTTAATGCAAGCTTTATTTTACTGGTTATATTTTTATACATATACAACTAATGCAATGTATCATCTTAAGCTGTTTGGCGTTAGGAATGGAGTGGACTGGCACTCTGTACAAGACTAGGCTAATTTACCAAATTTATTTGATTTATCTATGTACAGTCTGACGTGCACTGATGGCCACATGAATATAACGGTCACCTTCTGCAAATGGTCACTTTCAATTCCACAAACTGAATTGGCATTGCATATGTTTTACCCCTCTATTACACATTGCTAAATCTATTTCGAGATCACATAGTCTGCATTAAATTAAATGACAAATTTTATTAATTGAATCCCTTGGATTACTGCTGGACACAGATTTGACTAGATGCAAATACAAGAAATAGAGTCGTTTCATTAGTTGTGGTTTTTAATGCAAATATTGATTTGTTACAGGGATGCTGCAAAATCAGCTCCGGCCTTTGGAGATCGAAAATGCTACCAGTTACCTCCAGGATCAGCTGGTCTTGCAAAACGTGCCGTTGTAAGTTTGCTACTCGATTTTACGTAACATATTATTCAATTAAGTTTCAGATGTGACAGTAGGCATTTGAATTGCCTCATATTGTCATGGTATGATGTGTCGTTGGCTGGGGTTTTAATGATATTGCTTTTTCAGAATCGAGATGTTGCGGAAGGCGCAGACATGCTGATGGTAAAACCAGGGATGGCCTACTTGGATATAGTCAAGCAAACCAAAGAAATGGTGTGTAATTTTGCCTGCTCCATTATATAAGTTTAGAGGATTCAGTAAGGCTTCACAGCTACTATTAATAAGCACTAATATGTCCCAGTGATATGTGTCTATCAATCATCTGTTGCTTTTTCCTTGAACTCAAGATTAATTACTAATCTGAGCAGTGCATAGTTCACTTTAGTCCAGAGTCATTCTAACCATTTTATGCTACTAAATTACAAATTGACTCAAGCATTGTGAGGAATGTTTTTTAACCAAAGGTGGATCTTAACTGGCCCTGAATTCAACCCACTTTAATATCATCTGAAATTATTTGTGACTAAATAACAGTCGCAATTAATAGTCAGTGAGTGACCATAATCATTGGTTATTTTTGCCTTCCATACTGACATTACTAATTATAAGCAACATGTTGTGCTTTTTTTTTTGCTGGGTTGGTTGTTTGTTTTTGCACTTGAGGAGGTGGCTCTCTGGATGAGCAATAGCCTATCCATCACAGAGTCCCTCCTCACTTGTATAGTCAAACTTGTACAAGTGAAATAAAGAATCTGAATCTTTTGCAGTACCCAGAATACCCACTTGCCATTTACCAAGTTTCCGGGGAGTATGCTATGCTTTACCATGGTGCCCAAGCTGGGGCATTTGAGCTACGGAGAATCCTCATGGAAACCCTGACAAGCATGAGAAGGGCAGGTATGTGGTAATTTTGGCAAAGTGTTTTCACCTACAATTACCAGTAATGAGCTACACTGGTTCATAGCACGGCCTGAGTAATCTTTATAAGCGCATTCTGTGTCTATATGCAAGTGCAAGTCCCCCACCTATGAGGTAAAGGTGTAACTCATCTTTTCTTACATCTAGCTTTGGCAGTTAGTCAGATAAGCTGACTAATTCAGCTTCAAACCTTGACTTGACGCTATATGCTCATCTGAGACAGGACTTATCCCAGAGCGACTGACAGAAAATTGAGGTAGCAAGGAATTCAGAATAATAAACCCAACAAAATACATCTACATGGGTTCTTGCCTAGCAAAGAGATACAGCTTCATCATTGTTCATATTCAACAATTTTAAGTATTACTTAATTTGCTGCTACGGTATAAATTAACAGGCCCAGTAATTTGACAAACTTACAGCACCACTTGATCTATTTAGCAAAATCACAGTCTGCTACCGACCAGTAGCAGTGAGACCCGAGAACTGTATGGAAATAAAACTTGTCTTGAGTCTGTATAGCTCAGGCAATATAAAACACAAAAATGATATGAAACTTTAAAAGGAAACATTACCCAAATCAACACTGATTTTGTTCTTTCAGGGGCTGACATTGTAATCACCTACTACACACCAACTGTGCTTGAATGGCTCAAAGATGGCAAATAAGGATAATTTGCGAGAATTTGTGTTAATATAACTGTGATATTACCAAATACATGACCTCCAACTTCTTTTAAGAAAATACAGTAGGGCCTTTTGGCTTCTTGAAATTAGTATGTTGTTCTTTTTTTGTGTCTGCTGTTATAGAAGTTTAATTTATATTTGCCTGTTCTGTTGGTCAAATATAAGTGGTCATTATTAACAGCTTAAAGGCATCATGATTGTAATTTAAAGCTGTTATGTTAGTCATGCATGTCCGGGAAAACTGATTGCCATAATTTTCAAAGTTTATATGAGAATCATTATTTATGCTACATATATTGTACATAAACTGAGTGTAATGGTGGTTAATAATTTGTGACGTGTTGAATGTTAATTGTTTATTTAGATGATTTTATCAGATTTTTTTTGCGAAAAATCTAAGTTATTATTGGAAAGACTGAAGTATGCGTATTTTTAAGAAAATTGTAAAGCTTGTACAAGTTACATGGTATATGACCATGTAATTATGAAATAAACAAGAATTATCACAATGATCATGTGTTCAAATATTGATTTTTATATCTCATTCTGAAAATGCTGTCATGACTGGAGATATGTTCTACTTTACCCCTCTTTCAGGCTCTCCATGTCATATCAAAAGCAGATAGGCTTTGCCACTATATCACAATGTTGGTTTTCTGATGAATATACATCAGAGGGCGCTCATGGTCCTGACAACATGTAATTTGCATATCTCATTGGCTATATTGCCCCATATGTAGTGCACATTGTTACTGTGCTGGTATATCTACCTTTAGCAACACTGATATATATATATATATATATATATTATGCAGCATGTAAACAAAATATCTGATGTATTGCCATCATGTTGTATATATATATATATATATATATATATATATATATATATATATATATATATATATATATATATATATATATATATGTGTGTATATATATATATATATATATATATATATATATATATATATATATATATATATATATATATATATATATATATATATATATATATACTTGTACCACTCGCCCTCCCTCACCTTTGTCAAGGTACCAGAGGATAATGATAACATGCACCCCTTTTCTTGGGTGTTGGTAATTTCCCAAGCCCTTATTAATTCAATTCCAGTTACACTGGATTTTCCCATCCCAGGCTAACATTTGCAGGTTGAGCCATTCTGATATTATACAGTTAGTTCACCTATCTAGCCAAACTATTATCAATGAACAAACTAAATTGCAATAAATACTTTATTTTACAAAAAATAAACAATGTGTACTTAATGATGAATGAAAAATGATAGATGGGTTTTTATTTGTACACAGATTGATAATACTCTTCCTCAAGTTCCACCAATTGTGCTGACATATCATCTCTTAGATTTATAAGTGTGGTATCACAGTCTCTTTGTAACTGGTGGAATTGATTACGATTCTGCATAATGGCTTCATTAACGGCATGGAAGTCATTTAAAATCAGAAACTCTTTCATATCTGACACAAGCTTCAGGAGTGACTCTGCAGCGCGCACCTGGAAACAATGTGTACAAGGTATATTGATTTATTGACAAAGTGCATCTTTGTCACCTACAAAGGACTAACTTTACAAAATGAAGTGCACAATTGCAAAAGATATAATTGGTTCCTTACAATATTAGCAGAACGAACTTGCATCTCATAAGCATCAAGTTCAGCTTGAGTAGCACTCGTCAGCTGAGTTGGGTTCTCATCTACCTGAAAAAGACAGCAAAAATTATGAAATGTTCACAAATTTCTACAAATTATACAATTTGGAGCATATTTTCTCAAATAATCTTGAGGCTATTCTGCTATTACTTTAAATGGTTTACACCACTATAAATATTGGGGAAATACCTTGGCCAATTTGACTATTTCAGTGTAATTATCAACCATAGCTCGAACGTCATCTTTCATTCGTTTTGTATAAGACTTCAACAAAGACTCCTTGCTTTGAGGAATGGCCCTTGACTGTGGCTGACTCATCTGCAAAAGAATAACACAGCTGTCAGTAGCTGAAGAGTGGGAAATGTCATTAGAGATTGTACAGTACAGGCAAAATGTAGTTATGTGGAAACCATATGTCAATATGTAAAAAAAAAAAAAAAAAAGTGGAAGAAGGCATCCTAATCCATTGTAAAAATGTATTAGGCATTATTATTATATTAACACATTGCATTATGACCATGGACCGGCATGGTGTACAATGTAATTCATTTACAGCTGTACTGTACACAAATTACAGTACAAAATATAACAATTCAAGACATGGATTTCATTTGATTAATTTGGCATCAGACGTGCAGTACCTTGCCACAATGGCCTACAGGCAGTCAATTTTCTAAGAAAAACGGTCTCTAACCAAATTTCTAGTTCACTCGGACGCCATTGCAGTTGTGCTGAATTTTTGCGGGATCAAAATTCGGGCAGCATGAATGTAGTAATAAATTGAACAGTTTTCGTTAGAATAATATTTATAATTATTTATTTTGTGCGTACAATTATAATAATGTTTTATTTAGAATTTCCGAAATCGAATAATCCTGTTAGTAATCAATCTACGAGTGACTGATACCGTGAAAGTTCCCCGCAAATTATTGTTTTCAGCAAAGCGGAAGTCCGTTCCCACAATTCCTCGCCCGGCCTCTTTTGCCAACATCAAAATGGTAAGGGGTGGTTTTGGTGGAAGTGGTATTTTAAATCGACTTATATCGTACTTAAGATGTTACCATCCACGATTATGATAACCAATATGGAAAATATACACTCATAACATCATATTTTTGTACTTTTGGTGGTGATGAAAGAAATGTAGGAGAAAATATTGGCCTTGAATTTTGAGAAAGATTGGGCATGTTGACAATCCTACATGGCTGTTATGTTGACAGCTCACGTGTTGACTCTTGCCCAATGTGATCCAGAATCTTAACCAATGTTAACCGCGATGTAGCAATGTGATTATTGGATTTGATTGCAGCCCAAGGGAAAGAAGGGCAAGAAGAAGATAGCGGCCGCTCCTCTGGTCGCCAAAAAGGTTGAACCCAAAAAGGTTGTCAACCCTCTCTTCGAGAAAAGGCCTAAAAATTTTGGCATTGGTGAGTAGTGTGGACCTCTAGATAATGTCATTTGTTTAACGATCTTGTCTGCCATGATGAATTATTCACTGAAAATGATAATGTTGAATCTTACATACTTGAGCTTTTTAACCCTGAGCAGATATTGGTGCCTGTGCACTAAAGTGAATAAATTCATTAGATGATGTATTGCAATCTGTCATTGGTTATGGAATTGAACAGTTTTTGTTTGCAGGCCAGGATATCCAGCCAAAGCGCGATTTGAGCAGGTTTGTGCGATGGCCCAAGTACATCCGTCTGCAGCGTCAGAAGTCCATTCTTTACCAGAGATTGAAGGTTCCCCCTCCAATCAACCAGTTCAAAAATGCATTGGATAGGCAGACAGGTATTATTTTGTAGTAGATGCCTATAACAAAACTTAATAATAGAAGCTAGGCTTATCGCCGCCTATGTAAGAATTGGATTGTCAGCTTGCGATGATTTTAACAATATTTGCTATCTGATTACCTCTGATTATACAAAACTCTACCACTAAGATCTATGAGCGAGCTGATATGTTATTATGGATTGTTTTTTTACCCCGGGAATTTAACAATGCTATTTTTATTAAGAGATGTTGCTTTGAAATTTCTGTAGCTGAAGAATTAGTTATATTAGCAGGGATGTGATTTTTCCGGAAATCCGTTTTTTTTTGGCATGTGAATTGACCCTCCTGATTTGTGCAAATTCAATTTTTTTGGTTTTTTTTGTTCATCCTGACATTTTCAGTTTTTTTTATCACTGATCAATCACATCCCTGATTAGCTCCCATATAGATGCAATTCATTTGCTCGGGTAGTAGAGGGTTTGGTTATAGTTGTGTGTTTGATCCAGACGTAATTATCAATTAGCTAACCCTTAGATTAATGTTTTGAAGTATCCAACAGCGATGATGTTACCAATATTTGCTATCTGCAATTCCTTATTGATGACAGATTATCTACCACCTAGATCTCTGAGCTGTCAATTGTTTTCCCAGAAATTATAATGTGTGAAAGAATATCTGTTGACTAACTCTGATTATGCAAAACTCTACCGCTAAGATCTATGAGCAAGCTGGTATGTAATCATAGATTGGGCTTTTACCCTGGGAATTAAGCAATGCAGTTTTTATAGGGGGATGTCGCTTTGAGATGTCTCTAGCTGAGGATTTAGATATGTTCAGTTAATTAGTCTGTTCGTGTAACTTATCTGGAATTTAATGTTAGTAAGGAGTTATAGATGTTTATTTTATCCAGACGTAATAATCAATTAGCTAACCCTAAGGTTAATGTTTTGAAGTATCTGACAGCCATGATGTTACCAATATTTGCTATCTGCAATTCCTTATTGATGACAGATTATCTACCACCTAGATCTCTGAGCTGTCATTCTGTTAATTCTTTTCCCAGAAATTATAATGTGTGAAAGAATATCTGTTGATTAACTCTGATTATGCAAAACTCTACCGCTAAGATCTATGAGCAAGCTGAAATGTAATTATGGATTGGGTTTTTACCCTGGGAATTTTTCAAGGCAGTTTTTATAGGGGGTTGTTGCTTTGACATGTCTCAGCAGAGGATTTAGGTATATTCAGTCAATTAGTCTGTTCATGTAACTTAACTGGAATGTAATGTTGATGTAATTCATTTGCTTGGGTAGTAATGAGTTTGGTTATAGGTGTGTTGTTCATTTTATCCAGGGGTAATAATCAATTAGCTAACCCTAAGGTTAAGGTTTTGAAGTATCTGACAGCGATGATGTTACCAATATTTGCTATCTGCAATTCCTTATTGATGACCAATATCTACTACCTAGATCTGAGCTGTCAGTCTGTTAATTTTTTTCCCAGAAATTATAACCTGCGAAAGAATGAGATTTATGAGTAAGCTGATATGTAATCATGGATTGGGTTTTTACCCCGGGAATTTAGCAATGCAGTTTTTTTTTGCATTAGAGCAAACAGCTATGATGTAAACTGAATTTCTTCACCTGAATTTCCGTGTGGAAATAATTCTTTGACATTCTATATATTTCTGAGCTGTCTTGATAATGGAGCTTTGAGATGTCTCTAGCTGAGGATTTAGATATATTATGTCAATTAGTTTGATCATGTAACTTAAATGGAATGTAATGTTGATGTAATTCATTGGCTTGGGTAGTAATGAGTTTGGTTATAGATGTGTTTTTCAATTTATCCAGACGATAAATCAATTAGCTAACCCTAAGGGTATTGTTTTAAAGTATCTGACAGCGATGATGTTACCAATATTTGCTATCTGCAATACCTTATTGATGACAGATTATCTACCACCTAGATCTCTGAGCTGTCATTCTGTTAATTCTTTTCCCAGAAGTTTTAATGTGTTAAAGAATATCTGTTGATTAACTCTGATTATGCAAAACTCTACCACTAAGACCTATGAGCAAGCTGATATGTAATTATGGATTGGGTTTTTACCCTGGGAATTTAGTAATGCAGTTTTTATTGGGGGATGTTGCCTTGAAATGTCTGTAGCTGAAGATTTAGATATATTAGCTCCTATGTAGTCGATATAGATATTCAGTCAATTAGTCTGTTTGTGTAACTTAACTGGAATGTTGATGTAATTCATTTGCTCAAGTAGTAAGGAGTTTGGTTATAGGTGTGTTGTTCATTTTATCCAGGGGTAATAATCAATTAGCTAACCCTAAGGTTAAGGTTTTGAAGTATCTGACAGCGATGATGTTACCAATATTTGCTATCTGCAATTCCTTATTGATGACCAATATCTACTACCTAGATCTGAGCTGTCAGTCTGTTAATTGTTTTCCCAGAAATTATAACCTGTGAAAGAATAAGATCTATGAGTAAGCTGATATGTAATTATGGATTGGGTTTTTACCCTGGGAATTTAGCAAGGCAGTTTTTATTTGGGGATGTCGCTTTGAGATGTCTCTAGCTGAGGATTTAGATATATTCAGTGAATTAGTCTGTTAATGCTTGGACTAAACAGGGATAGTCCAAGGTTAATGTAACTTATCTGGAATTTAATGTTAGTAAGGAGTTTGGTTGTAGATGTGTTTTTCAATTTATCCAGACGATAAATCAATTAGCTAACCCTAAGGTTAATGTGTTGAAGTATCTGACAGCGATGATGTTACCAATATTTGCTATCTGCAATTCCTTATTGATGACAGATTATCTACCACCTAGATCTCTGAGCTGTCAGTCTGTTAATTGTTTTCCCAGAAGTTTTAATGTGTTAAAGAATATCTGTTGATTAACTCTGATTATGCAAAACTCTACCACTAAGACCTATGAGCAAGCTGATATGTAATTATGGATTGGGGTTTTACCCTGGGAATTTAGTAATGCAGTTTTTATTGGGGGATGTTGCCTTGAAATGTCTAGCTGAAGATTTAGATATATTAGCTCCTATGTAGTCGATATAGATATTCAGTCAATTCATGTAACTTAACTGGAATGTTGATGTTATTCATTTGCTCAAGTAGTAAGGAGTTTGGTTATAGGTGTGTTGTTCATTTTATCCAGGGGTAATAATCAATTAGCTAACCCTAAGGTTAAGGTTTTGAAGTATCTGACAGCGATGATGTTACCAATATTTGCTATCTGCAATTCCTTATTGATGACAGATTATTTACCACCTAGATCTCTGAGCTGTCAGTCTGTTAATTGTTTTCCCAGAAATTTTAACCTGTGAAAGAATGTCAAGTGATACCATCCTGATATTTCTTTACAATTCAGCCACCCAGCTTTTCCGTCTGATGGACAAGTACAAGCCTGAGACCAAACATGAGAAGAAAGCTAGAATGTTGGCTCGTGCTGAGACAAAGACTAAGGAGAAGGAAGATACCCCCACCAAGCGCCCCCCTGTGGTCCGTTCTGGTGTAAACACCATCACATGCCTTGTAGAGCAGAAGAAGGCTCAGCTCGTGTGCATTGCCAGCGATGTGGAGCCCATTGAGGTATGCTATAAGTGTGTTGCTTAATGAATTGCTAATTTAATGTTGCAGAGATTTGCGTTAGATCAAACAGCTATGATGTAAACTGAATTTCTTCACCTGAATTTCCATGTGGAAATAATTCTTTGACATTTAACATTTCTGAGCTGTCTTGATAATGATACCCAATTTTCATCCCAATTATTTCATCCCTTGGTCAATTTGGTATATTTGTATGTGTTGTTCCAGATTGTTCTGTTCCTCCCTGCTCTCTGCAGAAAGATGGGTGTCCCCTACTGCATTGTCAAGAACAAGGCGCGTTTGGGACGTGTTGTACGCAGGAAAACCGTTACCTGTCTAGCTCTCACAGCTGTTCACCCGTAAGTTTGATGTTGCTGGTTGTGATTAACCAAGATATATTGGCATTAATAGGGCCCAAAAGTTTAGTCAATAACTGAATTGGAGCGATGATGAATTTTATTCCATACATTCGCGGTTTCCACTTGACTGGCTGAAAGGCTAAATGGGAGCCCTAGGCCTTCCTTGGATGTCTGAGCTCCATTATATTAATAGTAATCTTGTAGCACAGTGTATTAAAAATTAATCAGTTTCCATGATTTGCATGTGTAGTTCTAATGAGTAATTTCTTTTTCTAATTTGTGTATAATTGGGCTTGCACTGCTGATATGACTTGGTTGATATTGGAACTATGCTATCAAAATATTTTGTGGGTTTTTGTTGCAGTAATTAAGCTGCACGATAATGTTATAAACACTTCATTTTCTGTGTTGAACTAGGGAATAAAGATGGCATTCTCATAACCACAGTCTGCATATCTATCTGTGTTTATCAGTCCCAGTTCTTGTGAACTTCAGTGTAGTTATTAATTGCAAAAATATTCAAAAAGATAACTATTTGCCGATTCAGTTAGCAAGTCTAAAACCCCCTGAATAATTCTCTCTTTGAATCATGTTAGTTTTGTGCTGATAGTGATGATGAATTTTATTCCATACATTCGCGGTTTCCACTTGACTGGCTGAAAGGCTAAATGGGAGCCCTAGGCCTTCCTTGGATGTCTGAACTGTCAACATTTACTTAGTTTTATTGTGGGTTTAAGTCTGCAGTGTTTGAACCTGTCAAATTGTGGCAATTAATTAGTTCCATATGAATAAATTTCCCAAAATATAGTCTTCAGAAAACCCTGAATGACTTCGAAGTAATCACTAGTTGTCTTAAAGGCATTAATAATATGAAATTTCCTCTTTTTTTTTTTGAGAAAGCAGTGATGAATTTTATTCCATACATTCGCGGTTTCCACTTGACTGGCTGAAAGGCTATATGGGAGCCCTAGGCCTTCCTTGGATGTCTGAGCTTTCTCAAATTCCATTTAATTCCAATATGCATGCAAACATTTTGTTAATCTATGTATTTGCTAAAATTTCTTATGCTTCCTTTGTTGCAGTGAAGACAGAACATCTCTCAACAAATTGGTCGATGCTGTCAAGACTAACTTCAATGAACGTAGCGATGAGGTGAGAATAAGGACTTTGTTTGTGATAGGCATAGTTGGCAGAAATGTTTGCATTATTTACTAGTCATTAGTTCACTAATAGTTTCTTGAACTGAAAGTGATGATTGGTTGTACCTATTACCCTGAGGATTCCTTTACCGCCCCAGTCTGATTCAGTTCTACTTAAATATTTATTTTTATTAAAACTCAAACAAATGATTGGATGATATCCTCTATAAGGAAAGATTTCAGTGAATGGTTGTGAAGGGGGAGTTTTCTTAGGAATATCTCATTCTGAAAGTCAGACCCTCATTTAAGGCCGAGCTCGCAAAGCTAAATGGCTGACAGAGATAGTCGTGAGCAATAGTTCTAGTGGGGGAGCATAAAATTTAACAGGATTGTATGAAATGCAACAATAGATTTTGGCTTGTCCCAGGGTCGAGGGCTATCTACTAATGAAAGATTTGACTAAATTATTTTGTTGGCCATTAAATTAAAATTAACAGGCACATGGATTGATCTGTGTTCAGCAGCCATAGTTGTGTGTATTTTGAATGTCTCGGCCATTCATTCCAGAACACTCGCATGATATGAGTCTTAATTTTCAGTCTGGGAATTTACTAGCAGGGTAAAGATAACGATATAGGACTTAAAAATTGCCAAGAATTTAAAATGCTTGGTTTGTCGTCATTTGCCGTGATCCACAGATTGCTGTGGTTTCAGTATTGCCACTGATCAGCCTAGATGTATGGTGCTGCCACCTGTTGTTTTTGAGGCAACAACTTAATGCCTAATAATAATCACAGGTGTGATGTAATAACACAGACAAAGAAGAAAAATCATGGCAAAGTGTGGATCACGGTTCACTGATGACACACTATAGATGGTTTATGTAGCCATTGTTTGAATAAAGGATCTTTATCGAATATGGAAGATCTTCCCTCAAGTATGACAAATTCTTAATTTTAAACAATATGTGGATAAATGTGGGAATAGTTTGTGTCAGTAGTACATGATGATTCCATAGTTCAACAGAGTCCAATGACGAAAATTTTTCGCCCCTATCTGATACTGCTGACTTTGAAAATGTAATTTTATGAGACGTTTCGTGTGACCATTGTTATAAGAGATACACATTTGATATTGGGGAGTCTGTAAAAAATGTAATGAAGTGCAGTCATAGTAGTTGTTAGCTTCTGTTGTAGAATAATTTGTTAAATTATTTAACGACTTAAATCTAATAGTTTGTCTCCCTGTCATTTTGTTTTTGAAAAGTTTGTGATGAAGCTGCTTTGAAATGGCAGAAAAAACATTGTGGGGTTTTCAATTTGATTGCAAAGAAAAATTGATAAAATACACATAATTGTTTTTCCGGAAAATATTAATCTTTTTGTTGGAAATCTGGACATTGGTCTGTCTTGTGGAAGTTGAAACTGAACATGATGAATGGTTTTTCTCTGATACAATTTTGAAGTGTACTATACCGCCCCAGTCTGATACAGTTCACTGCCACTTAGTTGTTCCATCTGTGATACTTTAAAGTTGCTAGTGTGTGGAACTTGGATGTAAGTTGTCAATGAACTAATGGTTGTATTTTGTTTTTCAGATCCGCAAGCACTGGGGAGGTGGTGTCATGGGAGCCAAATCAATTGGTCGTATTGCCAAGAAAGAAAAGGCCCGCGCTCGTGAATTGCAACATAAAGCTGCGTAAAGACTAAATAAAAGAAATAAATGAGGAATCATATTGTTGTTGTGCATAATCATAGCAGTAAAGAACTGGCTAGGTCAAGCTGGTCAAGCTGGTGTGATTTGAATGTAGGTCGAATACTTATGACCATTCAAATTTTTAACCGAAGTGTAGGAAGGGTGTATAATGGTTGGAGAGTATGTCTTGGAGAGGCCATATATATTAAAATTGGTATCACTAATTGATGCATAGATGGGATGGGGGTCTTTCATGAGTGAATATTGTGAATAAAGTGTCTTGACAGCAGCACCAGATGGTGCCACCAGTCATGAAATTGAAAGGTACAGATCAAATTTCCCCCTGATAAAGGTCACTTGACCTGGCTTAGTTTTGTGGTTATTCATATCTTTCTGATTGGATGCAACTAACTTATGTGCAATCAGAGAAGGCCTTACTAAGTAATACAGTGTCATAGTGTAAGCTTGGGACTGATAGGTCCATACATGTATGGATATTTTCCATGAGAGGCATAGTGCTTTCACTGGCCTGGCAATGAGTATTGCCAATTTGTATTATAGACGGCAGCACCACCAAAAACTTCACTGAATTCAGCTTAAGGGTCAAGATGTCGGTGGCGCTACAGATGTGAGTGAATATGGTAAATAAATAAAATGTCCGACCGTAGCACCAGATGGTGCCACCAGTCACTCTTATTCTTATCGTGGGAGACTTGTGTCCTGCAAGGTATATATCTAGTTAATCAGGTCTATTGGTCAGCTCTGCTGAAGGTCCCAAGCAGGTTTGATTCCTGGTCCAGGCACTTTTATATAGCATGAACCATTAAACTAATGGGTGCCTGTCCTTAGTGGGGCAATTACATGTGTAACATGGATGAGGTCCCAAGCTTCATCTCTTTATTATGTCTTGAGTCCAGCAGCTAAAGCCAGATGAGCTCGCTCAGGTTCAACCCAGTACCACTGAGACATATAAATTGAGGTATAGATTTGCCTGATGAATAGTAACATTCAATAATCATACTGTAGCATTTTACACTTGATTAGTTCAGGATTGCACGGATCTGGAAAACTCCCGCCTGATGATGATCCCTACTTTCCATATTTCCAAGATCCTCTGTGACATTGGGTGTACGAATAACTGGTGATAATGTTGAACAGCTCATTGAATGAGATGCATATTTCAGAGCTGAAAATTCAGAATTATGCAAACTAGCTCTTTGGTTTGGATGGTATATTTCACAACGGTTAATCTGTTAATAAAATGGATTGGTCATATTGGCCCTTAATTTAATCACCAGTGCCTCCTTGTTCTGACAGTTAACCCGTAGTTCAATACTACCAAATCAGACAAATTGTGTCAACACAGCAAAGCCATTAATTGAGACTGGGACTCTTTGATATATAGGTACACTCGAACACAAAAATGTTTGGAGTATTCACTCAAGACCAATTTCCATCTACAGAGATGTTGTTCATCACATTGGGGTATCTGCAGGTGTATCCCCCACCCCACTCGCTTGCTGCCGATTTTTACATTGCCAAAATAGTCATCAGTCTAGACCCATAATTGAGCAGCAGACGCAAAGTTAGTGATATTTAATTCATCAAGTCATTAAACGTCAAGTCAGATTTGAAAATTCAACTTAGCCTTGAAATAAATCTTTTTCTGGATCAGCTATCACACTGAATGTGAAGAAAAGGACTAGTTTGCAAATAGACAATGACGGATTACCCTGTAGGAAATCAGATCAGGAATTTTCACACCCATAGTCTATCATTTTTAAAACTTGTTCAGGTGTATTTCATGGAAGTGTAAAGCATTTAGTCAGCTTCTGGTGCAGAAGCAGCATCATTTGCAACAAGCAGCAGTTTTTCATGAATTTATGACTTAGTGAAGTTAGCGGAATTTGGGCAGAGTCAGTCAGAATTTGACTTACAGGGCTACATCAGTCAGAGGGAGGCACAGGTGTTTGTATTAGGGCAACCATCCCCCCCCCCCCCTCCCCGGTCGAAACTTTCTAGATCTGCTGCTGATCGATGTCCATCAAATTATGTTATAATAACACAGCACTTACACCAGAATTAAAATACTGGTAAATTGTACATTGTAAATACAATCTTGAGGCCCATTCATTGGGACCATCCATGGGAAATGGCCAGAAGTTTTCTGGTTTCAAAAATATAGTCATGCTAGCTTTTTTTTGTTGCGGGCTGGTGTATTTATTCGGATTTGATTAGCATCCTTTGCCATTCATGACTACTATGAGCTATTGTTGTATTGACTACATGAATGATATGTATTCAGGCACAGGTGGTCTTGCAACTTAAGCATGAAAGGGGATAAGTCTTGATTTAATTGATTTTTACTTGATGATAGCTGCAACTGTGCAACATATGGCCGCTTGAAATAAAACTCGATAATATTAACAATACAAAAGTACAAATCCCATTGTCGCAGACGGTGAAAATAGCTTTAAATGCAGAGAACTGCTGAGTACTTTCAGCCATTAATTATACTACTTGTGCAGACACCCATTCATAAAAATTCTTATGGCAGTATTGAACTCATGATACACCATGTTCAGCATTCTAGCAGTTACAACATTAAGGTCATAGAGTTTCAACGTTTTTTTTTAAATTATATATATTTTACCTTAATAATTGCAGTGTCTTGAAAATAGGTTTGTGTAAAATGAAAGTTCATTGCGATTCCCTTGATACCAACTGAAAAGGGATTATATGATACTGGGAAATTCAGTTTAGAATTGCTGTATATTTACCAGTACATATTCATTTGGGAAATTCAGTTTAGCACTGCCTTGCATATTTACCAGTATTCGTTGAAATTCAGTTTAGAATTGCATTGTATATTTAACAGTATTCGTTACAAAATTTAATTTTCACTGGTTGGGTTGGCAAGATTTGTACCCATTTGCAATGAAGCCTTCATAAATTGAAGGAGCAAGCACTTGTCTGATTTGAGAGATGCCAAGGCTTGTCTAGTTTCATAAATTATGCAGTAACAGATTCTGAGGTCTACATCACTAGTCTTTCAGTTAATTACTCAAAAGTAAGTCATTGGTATTGTGTTGAACCATAGAGTTTGTGGTTAAACTATTGCAAATAGAAGATTAAATTAATAAGCTCGCATGTTATAAACTTTATAATTAAGACTATTTCCAAGCTTGAAATGCTTAGGTTAAGACCCTACATTGGAACTTGGAAGGACAACTCAAATTCTAAATTACAAATTTCATTCATTCACCTTTATTTCATAACATCTGCACAAAACAGCAGTTCCAGATACACCTCAAAAATGCCAAAACACGTCAAGAGGCAATGCCACAATGGAAATCTTCATTCTCGCACATTCTCACACTCATAATATAACCTTTAAATAAACCAAATAAACTCAACAGAATAAAGATAAACATATTGGAATCCAATGGGCAATGCTCAACACCCTAATATGACTATTCTAATATATGAATGATGTCGTGGATATGACGATGTGCGCACATACACCGCATTTACACAGTTTACTAACGAGACTTAACCCTCGGCTACTTACAGTTACAACTTATTGCACTCAATTCATGGAGCGAAGTTTCAAATACTTTGAACAGCGACAAATGCAATATCAATCAATTACATCATCAACAAACAGGAATGGTAATCATATATCATCAGTTCATTTAGTATCATTTGGGATCAATTTGTCTGAAGACAAGTAAAACTTTAGCAACTGGTCCTTTGATTCAGTCAGGTATGAAACTTCAGTGACACAAACTGACCAATGAGCGATTCATACTTCAGAGGATGATGAAGTGATGATTCGGTGAACAATGACGATGAGATGAGCATAATTTGATAAACTAAGTACTTATGTCCTAAATGTCTATAATTCATCATGATCTTCCTCTTCGTCACCTCCTGTTGATCCGGCACCTTCGCCATCAGCTCCTTGGTATAATTTGGTCATAATAGGCTGGACGATATCTTCAAGCTTCTTCTTAGCAGCCTTATATTCCTCGCCTTCTGCATCTTGGTTGCCATCCAAAAATGCAATAGCTTCATCAACTGCTTTCTCAATGGCGGACTTATCTTCATCGCTCAATTTAGCTCCCAATTTTTCCTTATCTCCAATCTGGTTCTTCAATGAGTAGGCATAGCTCTCGAGCTCGTTTCTAGATTCAACCTTCTCCTTTACTTTCTTGTCTTCATCAGAAAATTTCTCGGCGTCGTTAATCATACGTTCAATATCTTCAGGAGACAATCTGTTCTGGTCATTGTTGATAACGATCTTTTCTTTGTTACCAGTGCCCTTATCTTCAGCAGATACCTTCAGGATACCATTAGCATCGATCTCAAAAGCAACTTCGATCTGAGGAACACCGCGGGGAGCTGGAGGGATGCCAGTCAAGTCAAATTTGCCCAGCAAGTGGTTGTCCTTTGTCATGGGACGCTCACCCTCGAACACTTGAATGGTCACAGTTGGCTGGTTATCGGAAGCAGTGGAGAAGATCTGAGATTTCTTGGTAGGGATGACAGTGTTTCTTGGGATGAGCTTGGTCATGACACCTCCGACAGTTTCGATACCCATGGTCAAGGGGTTGACGTCAAGAAGTACAAGATCTCCAGTGTCCTCTTCACCACTCAACACACCAGCCTGGACAGCGGCACCGTATGCAACAGCCTCATCAGGGTTGATACCTCTGCTTGGCTCCTGGAAAGGAAATGAGAGGAAAGGGGTAAGTCAATGTACGGTCAATTTTTCTGGACAGATCTGTGAATTATTATTAATGTCTTGACTCAGGTTACTTCAGGATTTACTTAAGTTTTAAACCAACTTGACATCAAATAAATTGAAATTAGCAACATTCTTTTCAACTACTAATTACCTTTCCATTAAAGTACTCCTTGACAAGCTGCTGGACTTTGGGGATACGGGTTGAACCTCCAACCAACACAATTTCATCGATGTCAGTCTTGGCAAGGTCAGCATCCTCCATGACCTTCTGGACTGGCTTCATGGTGGAACGGAAGAGATCCATGTTGAGCTCCTCAAACTTGGCCCTGGTCAGAGTTTCAGAGAAGTCCTCTCCTTCATAGAAAGATTCAATCTCAATACGAGCCTGATGCTGGGCAGACAGAGCTCTCTTGGCCTTCTCAACCTCACGTCTCAATTTCTGAATGGCTCTGTTGCTCTTGCGGATATCCTTGCCAGTCTTCTTCTTGTGCAACTTTATGAAGTGTTCCATGACACGCTGATCGAAATCTTCACCACCTGAGAATAAGAATATGATGCATTAGAACCAAACGACTCGTCTACATTTTTTGTATTGTCACATATTACAATATTGTGTTAATTTACTGCTATTGGGTATTTATACTTACCAAGATGAGTATCTCCGTTTGTGGCAACGACCTCGAAGACTCCATTATCAATGGTCAAGAGAGACACATCGAAGGTACCACCACCGAGATCGAACACAAGGATGTTCTTCTCTCCCTCTTTCTTGTCAAGACCGTAGGCGATAGCAGCAGCAGTAGGCTCGTTGATGATTCTCATGACATTAAGACCGGAGATGGTAGCGGCATCTTTGGTGGCTTGACGCTGGGCATCGTTGAAGTAGGCGGGGACGGTGACAACGGCGTGGGTGACTTTCTTTCCGAGGTAAGCCTCAGCAACTTCTCTCATCTTTCCAAGCACCATGGCGGAGATCTCTTCAGAAGCAAACACCTTCTCCTCGGAGCCCACATTGACCTGGATGTGAGGTTTGTTATTCTTGTTGATTACTTTGAAGGGGAAAAACTTGATGTCACTCTGCACAGTTGGTTCAGACCAAGAACGCCCAATAAGACGCTTGGCATCGAATACTGTGTTTTCGGGGTTAGAGGTCAGCTGATTCTTGGCAGCATCTCCAATCAGACGATCTCCCTCTGGGGTGAAGGCCACATAAGATGGAGTGATACGGTTACCCTGGTCGTTGGCGATGATTTCTACACGTCCATTCTTGAACACTCCAACACTGATAAAGGAGAAATACACTCATAAACATCAGAATGCTGGAATACTGGTTTAACTTTGTGGTAGAGAAGAAAAAAAACTTCCAAAATTATGTAATTATAAATTTATATAATATATGTTCTTTCGCTGGCTTCAGTATGAAATTTTCCTAATTTCCTGAAACTTAAATCTCTGGGCATCCTATCAACTGGTTACTTTAAAAACTTGATGAAAATGTTTTCTGAAGTATGCCCCTAAATATTTACCATGAATAAGTGGTTCCGAGATCAATTCCAACGACAGTTCCAACACTGTCTTTATCTTTGCTTCCATCCTCCTCCTCTTCGGCATGAACACTCCATACAAGGAGTGCTAAACAGCACAATCCCAACACAGAACGTTTCATCTGGAAAAAATATAATAAAATTAAAATGGGACCATGGATCACAGATACTCAGACAACTTTTTAAAGTTGGTAACCCTAAAGTTTTGACTTTTGTACATGTACTCCCCATAGGTCATACTTTAGCAATGATGGGTAAAATTAACTGTCGAGATATATTTATACGAGGTAGCATCCATAGATCATTTTTTTAAGACAGATAATGTATAACTAAATTATTTTTAATGAATGAAAAAATTGTCAGAACACACCCATGACGGGCCATGCTAGGAAAACGTCTAAAATACAGTAACGTGTTTCACATTATCATCATAAGATTCAGTGAGACTTCAAGCAGGTGAAGTAAACTATCAAAGTATTGTCATACTTGACACTTCAACTGAGTGACCCTCCCATCTTTCCACAGAGTTCCATGGCCTGGAACACGGTGAAAATGTCAGCGATTGTGAGAGTTTTGGAAAAGCCGGTTACCGTTATTTTGATGAGAACTCAGATAATTCGACTCACCTTTTGTTTTGTTGATGTCCCAACACACTATTCCTCGCAAACAAAATGTCGGTTTATTTGGACACAAATTTTGCTTTGGTTTATCACTGTTTTCACTTCAGTGCTGATTGAAAGAACTGACAGCACTCAGCAAGCATGGATCTTTTCTTGAGGACGAGGATTCATCGTGGCTCACTCTCATTGGCTGAAGCCTCGCACCTGTCGAAACCTCATTGGTCAGAATCGGTCACATGTGTTGATACTAAAATAAGGACACGTCAACCCAACTAGAATGATGACGTCACGGCGAGGAAACCCTTCATCTGGCAATTTCTAAGCTTTTCTAGCAAATCAAATTAAAATCTAGTGATTACGAACACCGTCTGAATCTAATCAGCTCAGGATTTGATGACGTGGGATAATTGTGGTTTGCTTCGTGTATTTACTATTCGTATGGCTTTGTTGTTTTGATGATGAAGTCCACGGTACAGGGCCGGGCACAGAATACACGTATGCTAAAAATAGCACTTTGGGATTCCGGAACTGAGCTTGGGACATCCTCACTGAGACTCAGTGAGAGGAGCATGTTCAGCTGACATTTGCGCTTGGGAACCGACCGAGGTGAGACGTTAATCCATTTCCATCCACATTGATTTTCCTTTTGTGTTGCCCTACTGTGACCACTATTGACTACAGTATATATTTTTTGGTATAAGCAGCAACATATGTTATCGAATATATCAGAATAATGAAGTTATAGTGGTCTGATAGCATTTTGGATTTCGACTTCATGTATTCACACGTGCAATGATTTCATGGCTTCAATGATGTCTCAAAATATTTGCTACTCTTGAACATCCATGATGTTAACTTTTAGCTGAGAAGCCATCCAGTTGAATTGCAATATCAATCTGATGTTTGTCTAATCTAATTTATCAAAATTTCATAGAATCCTAGACAGTTCTACCCCGTAGCCGTACCCCGATAATATATTCTGAAATTGTCATGTAGTGAATGCAAGTCTATGATGCATTGTTTACGTTGCCTATAGAGAATAGTGGTGTGGTTTTATGGTTTATAACGCATGCTTGATTATGATAATCATAATGACCTCACCAAAGGCAACGTTTTAGTATTATGCATCAAAATGGCGTCAGAATTTACCATGGGACAACACGTGTGTAGGCCTATGGGGGTCTAGTCAAGTGGTCCGCCCGACAACTGGTCCTCTGACCAACTCGCCCGCCTGTACAGCTGGTCCGCCGGTCAGGTCAACTGGCCCGCCAGAAAAGTCATCTGGTCCGTCACAAAAATATGGAAAAAAAGAGGATTTTTCGGCAATTACTAGGAACTTAAATTTTGAAAATCGGAATATAAATGACCAA
This sequence comes from Alitta virens, assembly GCA_932294295.1. Lineage (NCBI taxonomy): Eukaryota > Metazoa > Annelida > Polychaeta > Phyllodocida > Nereididae > Alitta > Alitta virens. Next base: position 16,319,498 of record OW028586.1, on the reverse strand, counting down.
GTTATGCTTGATTAATGACGCAGAAGGTTACTCCCTTCATATTGGCTGGGGAGGCCGTTTCGGTGACGTGTTAATGGCGGACCGCTTGCCCTGCTAGAGGGGACGGGGCGGGCAACGGCCGTACTTGCACCCCCGCGAAGCCACTCGCGCCGACGGGCTGCTTCCCGGCGGACGGATTGACTTTGAGTTGGTTGGGCGGCGGACGGGCCGTCGGACAACGAAAATGTCAGCGGGCGAGTAGGTTTCGACGGCGGGCCAGTCGTCCTCGGCATCGGCCCAGTCGGTCTCACGGCGGGCCAGTCGGTTGCGGACCAGTTGTCGGGCGGACCACTTGACTATACTCCGGCCTATGTACAGTTGTGTAATTCATCTTTTCTCAGTAATACCATGTAATGGTGAGATATAGAAGATTAGTATAAAGAGGAAAGCAATTGGTTAACGACTACGAAAGCAATGATGAATTTTATTCCATACATTCGCGGTTTCCACTTGACTGGCTGAAAGGCTAAATGGGAGCCCTAGGCCTTCCTTGGATGTCTGAGCTTTCTGTTGCTACTTGCTGTTAGTGTATATTACTTTAAAATTGGAATTGTGACAAGGTTCATAAATTTATTTTTCAGGTGTTGCAAAAATGTTTCCTAATTTCTGCACATATAATGGATTGCTTTCCGTGGAGCTTCAAGGTACGTCATTAATATACCTTTCCGCTCAAAATCTAAAAGAAAGTTTAAAGTGATGATGAATTTTACTCCATACATTCGCGGTTTCCACTTGACTGGTCGAAAGGCTAAATGGGAGCCCTAGGCCTTCCTTGGATGTCTGAGCTTTGGCAGAACTTCATCGCCTTGCTTTTACTTCCCAAGTCTACTTGCTTTTATTAATATAATTTGTTGTATTTGCAGACATAATGGTTTTATCTGTAAAGATGAAAAGGACTCAAATGCACGTCTGACATGACATTCAGAAAATCGGCATCAGGTAAATGTTTCATTACACACATTGTGGAACAAATGTGAATTTAAGTAAAAGACATTGTGAGCTATTGTGTGGGTATTCTGCATTTCAACATTAGCAATTTGGGAGTGATGATGAATTTTATTCCATACATTCGCGGTTTCCACTTGACTGGCTGAAAGGCTAAATGGGAGCCCTAGGCCTTCCTTGGATGTCTGAGCTCCAAATATACTGCTTTAATTATCTAGCATTGTATAATGACTTGTTTGTTGTTTATTTTCAATGTGGCATTCTCATTGATTCCAGAAAAATTAAAGATGTGAAAACAATTTCCTACTTGGATGGTCCCAACATTGAGGATGAGAATTTCAGGAGGTAAATATGCATATAGGTTGACCTGAACTTTTAAATTGCATTATTTGCAAAAACAGTGATGATGAATTTTATTCCATACATTCGCGGTTTCCACTTGACTGGCTGAAAGGCTAAATGGGAGCCCTAGGCCTTCCTTGGATGTCTGAACTAACCTGCCCGACAGTTTGGAATTTTTGTCATACGTTTTTGTATGAAAGTTTTTACTGATTCTTCAAATTTCAGGGTGAAAAATGAGTCTTTATTCATGCTGACCAGGGTCTTGGTTTCCTAGAGATTAAGGTAAATATAAATATATATATATGCATTGAATTTATGACTTACAAGAGAGCAGTGATGAATTTTATTCCATACATTCGCGGTTTCCACTTGACTGGCTGAGAGGCTAAATGGGAGCCCTAGGCCTTCCTTGGATGTCTGAGCTTTCTCAAATTCTTGGAAAAATGTTTGCGTATATTTAGTATATCGATTTGCAAGAGTTCCCATTTCTTTGTATTCTTGCAGTGAGGATCAAATTTTCTCTGAAGTTGGTGCTGTCTAGACTACAATGAACACGCAAGGTGAGCATGAAAGCCTTACAATTCAAAGATTGGTTGGGTCCCAAAAATTTGTAGTTTTATAATCATGACTTTGTTTGAATTGAACATGATGATTGGTCTTGCCTATTACTCTGAGGATTTTTCTACCGCCCCAGTCTGATTCAGTTCAGTTTCAGTAAAATTACATTATGTATTAAGTTTGAAACGGGTAAGTTGGATACAAATTCTTGGATTAAATAATGGACATTACGTTTCCTCAGTTCAATGATGATACTTGGAATTACCGTTTGATATGCAATGAAACCAATTTTGCGGCTTTACTGAGAACTGATTCAATAGATAAATATATATGGAAAGTGCAGCCCTCTAAAGCTAGTTATTGCAGCTAGCGAGAGTTGACTGATGAGGGGTAGAGGAAGTGTCTAATGTTACATATTTACCCCATTACTGGTATGTTATTGCCTCAGCATAGACACGACTGTACAAGGGACCGCCAATTTAACGTCTCATTAATATAATAAAGATGACCAAAGACAAGCTGTGTCATGCTAGTAGTGAAGATGGTTTTCAATAGACATAGTGGAAATATTCATTGGAACGGTGTCCTTATGCAGTAGTGATTAAGAGTTAACTTTTCATTTGGCTGTTATGAGGTCAAATGAATAGAGGATAATTTTATCTAAGTCTTTTTTCTTCATTGAGTGATATCCTAATTTAATGGGTCAATGATAACATTGGTATGGGGGAGGGAAGGGTTTTTATACATAAAAAAATAAATACTGATGTGGCATTTTATCTTTCTATTGAAGTCAGTAGTGTATGATGATTACATAGTTCAACTGAATCAAATGTTGAAAAATTTTCGCCCCTATCTGATGCTACTGACTTAAAAATGTAAAATATTAGTAATGATAACAAATTACTCCCTAATTGCTGTAGTCTGGTTGTTTTCCCAGTCGTATTTTTATCATTTCCCAGAGCATTAAAGCTTATATCTCAAATTCAGCAGAATTGGATCTGATACTTCGTTAATTTCTTGGATGTAATACTTGGTTAATTTCTAACATAAATTGAACGTGCATGAGTTAATTTTGCTGCAAATTCACATGATGATTGGTCATACCTCTAATGTAAAATGAGGAACATATACCGCCCCAGTCTGATGAATTTAATTACTCAGAATGTTGATGTTGGATAGTGGTTAGAGATGTCTGCAGGAAATTCCTATAAAAATTTGATTGTTTTGTCTGCTATTTCAGATCCCTTTTTGAAGAGGTGCCATTGTACTATGTGGGAAATAAAAACAGCAGGTAATTTGAATACAATTTCATGATTAAATAATGGACATTACGTTCCCTCAGTTCAAAGATGATACTTGGAATTACCGTTTGATATGCAATGAAACCAATTTTGCGGCTTTACTGAGAACTGTTTCAATATATAAATAGTTATGGAATGTGCAGCCCTCTAGTGAGGGTTGATTTATGAGGGGGGAGATTAGTGAGTTAAACTTTCAATGTGAAGTTCCTAACCTAATGGGTCATTGATAACATTGGAAAGGGGGAGGGGAGGTTGTATCTGTTGAAGCACTGCTCTAGGTCACAATATATACTAAGTCCGTAGTGTATGATGATTACATAGTTCAACTGAATCAAATGTTGAAAAATTTTCGCCCCTATCTGATGCTACTGACTTCAAAATGTAAAATATTAGTAATGATAACAAATTACTCCCTAATTGCTGTAGTCTGGTTGTTTTCCCAGTCGTATTTTTATCATTTCCCAGAGCATTAAAGCTTATATCTCAAATTCAGCAGAATTGGATCTGATACTTCGTTAATTTCTTGGATGTAATACTTGGTTAATTTCTAACATAAATTGAACGTGCATGAGTTAATTTTGCTGCAAATTCACATGATGATTGGTCATACCTCTAATGTAAAATGAGGAACATATACCGCCCCAGTCTGATGCTACTGACTTCAAAATGTAAAATATTAGTAATGATAACAAATTACTCCCTAATTGCTGTAGTCTGGTTGTTTTCCCAGTCGTATTTTTATCATTTCCCAGAGCATTAAAGCTTATATCTCAAATTCAGCAGAATTGGATCTGATACTTCGTTAATTTCTTGGATGTAATACTTGGTTAATTTCTAACATAAATTGAACGTGCATGAGTTAATTTTGCTGCAAATTCACATGATGATTGGTCATACCTCTAATGTAAAATGAGGAACATATACCGCCCCAGTCTGATGAATTTAATTACTCAGAATGTTGATGTTGGATAGTGGTTAGAGATGTCTGCAGGAAATTCCTATAAAAATTTGATTGTTTTGTTTGCTATTTCAGATCCCTTTTTGAAGAGGTGCCATTGTACTATGTGGGAAATAAAAACAGCAGGTAATTTGAATACAATTTCATGATTAAATAATGGACATTACGTTCCCTCAGTTCAAAGATGATACTTGGAATTACCGTTTGATATGCAATGAAACCAATTTTGCGGCTTTACTGAGAACTGTTTCAATATATAAATAGTTATGGAATGTGCAGCCCTCTAGTGAGGGTTGATTTATGAGGGGGGAGATTAGTGAGTTAAACTTTCAATGTGAAGTTCCTAACCTAATGGGTCATTGATAACATTGGAAAGGGGGAGGGGAGGTTGTATCTGTTGAAGCACTGCTCTAGGTCACAATATATACTAAGTCCGTAGTGTATGATGATTACATAGTTCAACTGAATCAAATGTTGAAAAATTTTCGCCCCTATCTGATGCTACTGACTTCAAAATGTAAAATATTAGTAATGATAACAAATTACTCCCTAATTGCTGTAGTCTGGTTGTTTTCCCAGTCGTATTTTTATCATTTCCCAGAGCATTAAAGCTTAAATCTCAAATTCAGCAGAATTGGATCTGATACTTCGTTAATTTCTCGGATGTAATACTTGGTTAATTTCTAACATAAATTGAACGTGCAAAACATAAATTGAACGTGCATGAGTTAATTTTGCTGCAAATTCACATGATGATTGGTCATACCTCTAATGTAAAATGAGGAACATATACCGCCCCAGTCTGATGCTACTGACTTCAAAATGTAAAATATTAGTAATGATAACAAATTACTCCCTAATTGCTGTAGTCTGGTTGTTTTCCCAGTCGTATTTTTATCATTTCCCAGAGCATTAAAGCTTATATCTCAAATTCAGCAGAATTGGATCTGATACTTCGTTAATTTCTTTGATGTAATACTTGGTTAATTTCTAACATAAATTGAACGTGCATGAGTTAATTTTGCTGCAAATTCACATGATGATTGGTCATACCTCTAATGTAAAATGAGGAACATATACCGCCCCAGTCTGATGCTACTGACTTCAAAATGTAAAATATTAGTAATGATAACAAATTACTCCCTAATTGCTGTAGTCTGGTTGTTTTCCCAGTCGTATTTTTATCATTTCCCAGAGCATTAAAGCTTATATCTCAAATTCAGCAGAATTGGATCTGATACTTCGTTAATTTCTTGGATGTAATACTTGGTTAATTTCTAACATAAATTGAACGTGCATGAGTTAATTTTGCTGCAAATTCACATGATGATTGGTCATACTTCTAATGTAAAATGAGGAACATATACCGCCCCAGTCTGATGAATTTAATTACTCAGAATGTTGATGTTGGATAGTGGTTAGAGATGTCTGCAGGAAATTCCTATAAAAATTTGATTGTTTTGTTTGCTATTTCAGATCCCTTTTTGAAGAGGTGCCATTGTACTATGTGGGAAATAAAAACAGCAGGTAATTTGAATACAATTTCATGATTAAATAATGGACATTACGTTCCCTCAGTTCAAAGATGATACTTGGAATTACCGTTTGATATGCAATGAAACCAATTTTGCGGCTTTACTGAGAACTGTTTCAATATATAAATAGTTATGGAATGTGCAGCCCTCTAGTGAGGGTTGATTTATGAGGGGGGAGATTAGTGAGTTAAACTTTCAATGTGAAGTTCCTAACCTAATGGGTCATTGATAACATTGGAAAGGGGGAGGGGAGGTTGTATCTGTTGAAGCACTGCTCTAGGTCACAATATATACTAAGTCCGTAGTGTATGATGATTACATAGTTCAACTGAATCAAATGTTGAAAAATTTTCGCCCCTATCTGATGCTACTGACTTCAAAATGTAAAATATTAGTAATGATAACAAATTACTCCCTAATTGCTGTAGTCTGGTTGTTTTCCCAGTCGTATTTTTATCATTTCCCAGAGCATTAAAGCTTATATCTCAAATTCAGCAGAATTGGATCTGATACTTCGTTAATTTCTTGGATGTAATACTTGGTTAATTTCTAACATAAATTGAACGTGCATGAGTTAATTTTGCTGCAAATTCACATGATGATTGGTCATACCTCTAATGTAAAATGAGGAACATATACCGCCCCAGTCTGATGCTACTGACTTCAAAATGTAAAATATTAGTAATGATAACAAATTACTCCCTAATTGCTGTAGTCTGGTTGTTTTCCCAGTCGTATTTTTATCATTTCCCAGAGCATTAAAGCTTATATCTCAAATTCAGCAGAATTGGATCTGATACTTCGTTAATTTCTTTGATGTAATACTTGGTTAATTTCTAACATAAATTGAACGTGCATGAGTTAATTTTGCTGCAAATTCACATGATGATTGGTCATACCTCTAATGTAAAATGAGGAACATATACCGCCCCAGTCTGATGCTACTGACTTCAAAATGTAAAATATTAGTAATGATAACAAATTACTCCCTAATTGCTGTAGTCTGGTTGTTTTCCCAGTCGTATTTTTATCATTTCCCAGAGCATTAAAGCTTATATCTCAAATTCAGCAGAATTGGATCTGATACTTCGTTAATTTCTTGGATGTAATACTTGGTTAATTTCTAACATAAATTGAACGTGCATGAGTTAATTTTGCTGCAAATTCACATGATGATTGGTCATACCTCTAATGTAAAATGAGGAACATATACCGCCCCAGTCTGATGAATTTAATTACTCAGAATGTTGATGTTGGATAGTGGTTAGAGATGTCTGCAGGAAATTCCTATAAAAATTTGATTGTTTTGTTTGCTATTTCAGATCCCTTTTTGAAGAGGTGCCATTGTACTATGTGGGAAATAAAAACAGCAGGTAATTTGAATACAATTTCATGATTAAATAATGGACATTACGTTCCCTCAGTTCAAAGATGATACTTGGAATTACCGTTTGATATGCAATGAAACCAATTTTGCGGCTTTACTGAGAACTGTTTCAATATATAAATAGTTATGGAATGTGCAGCCCTCTAGTGAGGGTTGATTTATGAGGGGGGAGATTAGTGAGTTAAACTTTCAATGTGAAGTTCCTAACCTAATGGGTCATTGATAACATTGGAAAGGGGGAGGGGAGGTTGTATCTGTTGAAGCACTGCTCTAGGTCACAATATATACTAAGTCCGTAGTGTATGATGATTACATAGTTCAACTGAATCAAATGTTGAAAAATTTTCGCCCCTATCTGATGCTACTGACTTCAAAATGTAAAATATTAGTAATGATAACAAATTACTCCCTAATTGCTGTAGTCTGGTTGTTTTCCCAGTCGTATTTTTATCATTTCCCAGAGCATTAAAGCTTATATCTCAAATTCAGCAGAATTGGATCTGATACTTCGTTAATTTCTTGGATGTAATACTTGGTTAATTTCTAACATAAATTGAACGTGCATGAGTTAATTTTGCTGCAAATTCACATGATGATTGGTCATACCTCTAATGTAAAATGAGGAACATATACCGCCCCAGTCTGATGCTACTGACTTCAAAATGTAAAATATTAGTAATGATAACAAATTACTCCCTAATTGCTGTAGTCTGGTTGTTTTCCCAGTCGTATTTTTATCATTTCCCAGAGCATTAAAGCTTATATCTCAAATTCAGCAGAATTGGATCTGATACTTCGTTAATTTCTTTGATGTAATACTTGGTTAATTTCTAACATAAATTGAACGTGCATGAGTTAATTTTGCTGCAAATTCACATGATGATTGGTCATACCTCTAATGTAAAATGAGGAACATATACCGCCCCAGTCTGATGCTACTGACTTCAAAATGTAAAATATTAGTAATGATAACAAATTACTCCCTAATTGCTGTAGTCTGGTTGTTTTCCCAGTCGTATTTTTATCATTTCCCAGAGCATTAAAGCTTATATCTCAAATTCAGCAGAATTGGATCTGATACTTCGTTAATTTCTTGGATGTAATACTTGGTTAATTTCTAACATAAATTGAACGTGCATGAGTTAATTTTGCTGCAAATTCACATGATGATTGGTCATACCTCTAATGTAAAATGAGGAACATATACCGCCCCAGTCTGATGAATTTAATTACTCAGAATGTTGATGTTGGATAGTGGTTAGAGATGTCTGCAGGAAATTCCTATAAAAATTTGATTGTTTTGTTTGCTATTTCAGATCCCTTTTTGAAGAGGTGCCATTGTACTATGTGGGAAATAAAAACAGCAGGTAATTTGAATACAATTTCATGATTAAATAATGGACATTACGTTACCTCAGTTCAAAGATGATACTTGGAATTACCGTTTGATATGCAATGAAACCAATTTTGCGGCTTTACTGAGAACTGTTTCAATATATAAATAGTTATGGAATGTGCAGCCCTCTAGTGAGGGTTGATTTATGAGGGGGGAGATTAGTGAGTTAAACTTTCAATGTGAAGTTCCTAACCTAATGGGTCATTGATAACATTGGAAAGGGGGAGGGGAGGTTGTATCTGTTGAAGCACTGCTCTAGGTCACAATATATACTAAGTCCGTAGTGTATGATGATTACATAGTTCAACTGAATCAAATGTTGAAAAATTTTCGCCCCTATCTGATGCTACTGACTTCAAAATGTAAAATATTAGTAATGATAACAAATTACTCCCTAATTGCTGTAGTCTGGTTGTTTTCCCAGTCGTATTTTTATCATTTCCCAGAGCATTAAAGCTTATATCTCAAATTCAGCAGAATTGGATCTGATACTTCGTTAATTTCTTGGATGTAATACTTGGTTAATTTCTAACATAAATTGAACGTGCATGAGTTAATTTTGCTGCAAATTCACATGATGATTGGTCATACCTCTAATGTAAAATGAGGAACATATACCGCCCCAGTCTGATGCTACTGACTTCAAAATGTAAAATATTAGTAATGATAACAAATTACTCCCTAATTGCTGTAGTCTGGTTGTTTTCCCAGTCGTATTTTTATCATTTCCCAGAGCATTAAAGCTTATATCTCAAATTCAGCAGAATTGGATCTGATACTTCGTTAATTTCTTGGATGTAATACTTGGTTAATTTCTAACATAAATTGAACGTGCAAAACATAAATTGAACGTGCATGAGTTAATTTTGCTGCAAATTCACATGATGATTGGTCATACCTCTAATGTAAAATGAGGAACATATACCGCCCCAGTCTGATGAATTTAATTACTCAGAATGTTGATGTTGGATAGTGGTTAGAGATGTCTGCAGGAAATTCCTATAAAAATTTGATTGTTTTGTTTGCTATTTCAGATCCCTTTTTGAAGAGGTGCCATTGTACTATGTGGGAAATAAAAACAGCAGGTAATTTGAATACAATTTCATGATTAAATAATGGACATTACGTTCCCTCAGTTCAAAGATGATACTTGGAATTACCGTTTGATATGCAATGAAACCAATTTTGCGGCTTTACTGAGAACTGTTTCAATATATAAATAGTTATGGAATGTGCAGCCCTCTAGTGAGGGTTGATTTATGAGGGGGGAGATTAGTGAGTTAAACTTTCAATGTGAAGTTCCTAACCTAATGGGTCATTGATAACATTGGAAAGGGGGAGGGGAGGTTGTATCTGTTGAAGCACTGCTCTAGGTCACAATATATACTAAGTCCGTAGTGTATGATGATTACATAGTTCAACTGAATCAAATGTTGAAAAATTTTCGCCCCTATCTGATGCTACTGACTTCAAAATGTAAAATATTAGTAATGATAACAAATTACTCCCTAATTGCTGTAGTCTGGTTGTTTTCCCAGTCGTATTTTTATCATTTCCCAGAGCATTAAAGCTTATATCTCAAATTCAGCAGAATTGGATCTGATACTTCGTTAATTTCTTGGATGTAATACTTGGTTAATTTCTAACATAAATTGAACGTGCATGAGTTAATTTTGCTGCAAATTCACATGATGATTGGTCATACCTCTAATGTAAAATGAGGAACATATACCGCCCCAGTCTGATGCTACTGACTTCAAAATGTAAAATATTAGTAATGATAACAAATTACTCCCTAATTGCTGTAGTCTGGTTGTTTTCCCAGTCGTATTTTTATCATTTCCCAGAGCATTAAAGCTTATATCTCAAATTCAGCAGAATTGGATCTGATACTTCGTTAATTTCTTTGATGTAATACTTGGTTAATTTCTAACATAAATTGAACGTGCATGAGTTAATTTTGCTGCAAATTCACATGATGATTGGTCATACCTCTAATGTAAAATGAGGAACATATACCGCCCCAGTCTGATGCTACTGACTTCAAAATGTAAAATATTAGTAATGATAACAAATTACTCCCTAATTGCTGTAGTCTGGTTGTTTTCCCAGTCGTATTTTTATCATTTCCCAGAGCATTAAAGCGTATATCTCAAATTCAGCAGAATTGGATCTGATACTTCGTTAATTTCTTGGATGTAATACTTGGTTAATTTCTAACATAAATTGAACGTGCATGAGTTAATTTTGCTGCAAATTCACATGATGATTGGTCATACCTCTAATGTAAAATGAGGAACATATACCGCCCCAGTCTGATGAATTTAATTACTCAGAATGTTGATGTTGGATAGTGGTTAGAGATGTCTGCAGGAAATTCCTATAAAAATTTGATTGTTTTGTTTGCTATTTCAGATCCCTTTTTGAAGAGGTGCCATTGTACTATGTGGGAAATAAAAACAGCAGGTAATTTGAATACAATTTCATGATTAAATAATGGACATTACGTTCCCTCAGTTCAAAGATGATACTTGGAATTACCGTTTGATATGCAATGAAACCAATTTTGCGGCTTTACTGAGAACTGTTTCAATATATAAATAGTTATGGAATGTGCAGCCCTCTAGTGAGGGTTGATTTATGAGGGGGGAGATTAGTGAGTTAAACTTTCAATGTGAAGTTCCTAACCTAATGGGTCATTGATAACATTGGAAAGGGGGAGGGGAGGTTGTATCTGTTGAAGCACTGCTCTAGGTCACAATATATACTAAGTCCGTAGTGTATGATGATTACATAGTTCAACTGAATCAAATGTTGAAAAATTTTCGCCCCTATCTGATGCTACTGACTTCAAAATGTAAAATATTAGTAATGATAACAAATTACTCCCTAATTGCTGTAGTCTGGTTGTTTTCCCAGTCGTATTTTTATCATTTCCCAGAGCATTAAAGCTTATATCTCAAATTCAGCAGAATTGGATCTGATACTTCGTTAATTTCTTGGATGTAATACTTGGTTAATTTCTAACATAAATTGAACGTGCATGAGTTAATTTTGCTGCAAATTCACATGATGATTGGTCATACCTCTGATGTAAAATGAGGAACATTATATACCGCCCCAGTCTGATGAATTTAATTACTCAGAATATTGATGTTGGATAGTGGTTCTTTAGGGATGTCTGCAGGAAAAACCAATTTTGCTGCTTTACTGAGAACTTTGAAAATGCTTTGAATGTTTTAACTAATTTGAAGTCAATATTGCAATTTAAGTTACCTTGTTCATTGCAGACTGAAATGTGCAAAGACAGTTGAACAAGGAGGAAATATGAAGGTAAATTCATGGATATTTAATTTACTATTACCTTAGTTTTCGAAAGAAACCGTTCTATGATGATACTTGGAATTACCGTTTGATTTCTCATGAAACCAAATCCTTGCGGCTTTTTTTCTTCTGAGAACTGGTACCAAAAATTGGAAATTAAATGTGTCCTTATGAGATGGATTTGTGTGATTGTAGTCTTAACAAGGCATTAAATTCTAATTGAACGGGGAGTATTTGGTATACATGTATGATGTTGACGGGGTATGGTTTAGTTCTAGAGAACCAATACAGTAGGACCACTTATAACTAATATGTGAAAATTCTATCAAAATACTTTTGGAACACCTCACAACTCCATAGGTCAAATAAATTGTCCCTATTTGAGGGAGACCATATTTTTGTTGGAAAGGTAGCTACCTGGGGGTTCTTTTGAGGAGGCGTTTTTTTATATAGTAAATACGGTATTAGGAACTTTAAATGTCTTCATTCAAACTGGGTTTTGTTACGGCAAGATCTGGTATGAAAGATGGGCTGAATCCGTTCCTGAACAATGGGATCGTTATGACAATTTCCATTACAAGCAATGCTAATCATAAACGAGTCCAACAGTACTATTTCATACTCCAAACAATTTCTCTTACGGGTAGTGACTACACATGGGTAGAATGACAGCAAATCTTTATACTTCTTAGTGAAATACAGCATCTATGATGATACCTTTGAATCCACACCTGATTACCATGAAGGTTGTGATATTAGCTCTAACTGAATGCTGCTGTATTATGTTAGGTTGTCATATCACAAATCTACTGAATTCATATCATTAATGATGATCTTTCCCTATGCAGGACTCATCATAGCCCCAGAAACTTTGCAGTATGGAGTTGCAACTGATGAGTAAGTACCAAAATCGGAATGTTCTGCTGTCAAATTTAAATAGTTTGTGTCTGCGAGCGATGTGGTAAATTGATTAGAACAGAAGAGCCATTTAGATGAAAATATTCTAGCCATTATTTCAATCTTGTTTTCCTTTTTAATAGTTTATTGTCCGTAATTGGTCTTATTGGATGGAATGATGATTTATCAATGTGCAAATGGGAATCTCTCTGAACAATCTTGTTGAGTCGCTTCACTGACCATCCTCACTCAAAAATAACTTTAAATGTGATACACTGATTATTTGACAGCTTAAACTTAATAAATTCATTTCTTTGAAAGGTGTGCAAAGAAACCTACAGCCTATCATCAGTGGTGACCTTGAATGAAGTCTGAATGTGAGTGATTGAAAATATTAATGCAATTTTTAGTTTGGTGATATGCACAGATGATGAATTGTCTAGATAGGGACAATGAAAAACAGCTGATTAAGCTTCTAGCTCTGAATGTTATCCTCACCCAAAAATATCTTTTAACTCTGATACACTGATTATTGGACTACTTAAACTTAATAAATTCATTTATTTGAAAGGTGTGCGAAGAAACCTACAACCTAGCATCTTGCAGTGGTGACCTTGAATGAAGAATTGTGAATGTAAGTGATTGAAAATACTAATGCAATATTAAAGTCTGGTGATATGCACAGATGATGAGTTGTCTAGATAGGGACAAATGAAAAACAGCTGATTAAGCTTCTAGCTCTGAATGTTATCCTCACCCAAAAATATCTTTTAACTCTGATACACTGATTATTGGACTACTTAAACTTAATAAATTCATTTATTTGAAAGGTGTGCGAAGAAACCTACAACCTAGCATCTTGCAGTGGTGACCTTGAATGAAGAATTGTGAATGTAAGTGATTGAAAATACTAATGCAATATTAAAATCTGGTGATATGCACAGATGATGAGTTGTCTAGATAGGGACAAATGAAAAACAGCTGATTAAGCTTCTAGCTCTGAATGTGCACACCTCAGATGAAATACTTTTTAGGTCTTGAATGAACTTAAAAGATGGGTATGGCATCCAAACCATGAAATCATTTTGCACATTAACCTTTGCAGGTCTATTGAAGTTGGGACATCCAGGAAGCGTATTCATAGTTCATGCTAACTTTGTGGTGCAATACTGACGTTGCCAGGATGAGATCACATTGAATTTGAATGCAATCAAAAATTGTACCATGTCTTGCACAAATAAAATTTATAAATTGTATTTAACCTGGCTTTTCAATCTAAAAGGCATTCCTGTGGCAGGAGGTGACTGCCTGGTGCTATGGTCTGTGTAAGGAATTTCAACTGGCCTGTTAATTGGCTGAGCAGTTCAGATATTTACTTCGAAACCAGCTAGAAGGCGGAGTGATATAACCAACAGATGTTAAGTGAACTTCCGACTAAGAGTCGCTGCAACTCCATTAGGCATATTTAGTAATTTGTTTTTACTGCCTTTATTATGGAAGACCAGTTCAGTTTGCACTTCAGAGGGTGGTAACTAAAATGGTCTGTTGGGTATTGCTCATTTAACGCCTATATATAGAAAACACTGGAGTATATAATAGCAGTTATCACGTGCACTCTAATTCCCTGCCACTGGTTCATGTTACGATATCATCCATGACTGATGATCAATGAGGCCAAACAAGTCTACTAAGTTAAAGAAAATGTCAATTCTTGATGGCATGTGAATTTCATCCGAGCAACCTGCAGCAGCTGTCCTAATTTTAGTTCAAGGTCACAGTGACACAAAATGTAAAGTCTGTATTATTATAAGTAATGAGAATGGCGTTATATTAAATCTATGAATGAAGAGAACCCATCTGTGCTCAGAACCTTCATGGTCTGTTGAAACAAGTGACCTACATTTACGATCTACAACAGATTGCTGACCTAACAAATGAGCTCGATCATTGCTGATCTAGATTGCTTTGCAAAGAGCGTATAATATCCTTATTTCGGCGGTTTTGTCCTCGTACCTAATTTTAGGGGTCCTGGTGACACCTCAGACACTGTCACCTCAGACACTTCCAAAGACTTGCGTGCCCCAACCAGAGCCCTTAACTTCGCACAATTAATAGAGGCCTTTTCCATGTACAATGTTGTCATGTTTCGGCCTATTCCCACAGACGGCCCGAACTGGTCACGTACGAGCGCACGATTGTCAACATGGCATCACGCCACCGGTTAAGGGAGGAGTATGGTCAAGGGTTCTACGATTACCACTGTCAGTTTTCCCAACGCGCTGCAGCTCTCCTACGTTTTCATAATCTTTATAGACTGGTCCGTCAGGGACGAGATCTTATACAACAATGTCTTCTCAGGCATACCCGTCAACGCCTGTATACGGCAACACTTCCCACAGTACCTCCTTCTGCCCACAGTGCCGAGATACCCAAAACAGTGTGTCTCTTTCCCGATCGAGACACGCTCGGTCGGCCCAGAGTGTTGCAACAACTTCAGCAGCGAAAATGGATGCAACTCCCCAATTTGCACTCGTGCCAATGTATGCTCATCCTGCAAAGGTGACCACCCTCGACATAAGTGCCCTTTAGAGAAGGCTGGGCCAACAAACACAAAGAACGCTAAGAGCCACCACCCCCACACTGGCTTTTCAGCCCTCCCCGAGGTTTCTTATGTATGCAAGAACTTACAGTCCGCTCAAAAAGACCCAGACTCTGTTTCCGCCTTAATTACAAAGGAAATACAGAAGGGTTTCCTCCTGGGGCCTTTCAGAGAGATCCCCTTCCAACACTTCCGTATAAATCTGGTGGGTCTCGCGGAACACAAGTATTCTAAGAAGCAAAGGCTCATTGTGGACACGTCAGCCCCACACAACAATCCTGACAACCCCAGTCTATATAGCCTTATCGACAAGGAGGACTTTTCCCTTCAATATGTCAGAATTGATGACGCTATCAACATAATTAAAGCCACTGGTCGAGGGTCAATGCTGATGAAGACTGACATCACGGATGCTTTTAAGCTCATCCCCATTGCTCCAGATTTGTGGCCCTACCATGGCATTGCTTGTAATGGACTATTCTATTTCTACGCAAGACTGGTGTTCGGAAGAAGATCCAGCCCTAAGATTTCGATCATCTATCCCAAGCAATTTGCTGGATCGCACTTAACGATCATGCTATCCCCAACCTGTTACATCTCTTGGATGACTTCTTAGTCGTCGTCGTCCAACCTTCAGACGATGCATCCAGCATTAAAGACATTCTTGAACATTTTTCAAACCCTAGCCTTGCCCTTAGCCGGGCACAAGATGGAAGGCCCTTGCACTTGCCTTGAATACCTAGGTATTATTCTGGATACAGACTATGCAAGCCAGGCTGCCAACTGTTAAAATTGACCGCTTACTACAATCTTTATCCTCCCTGGCAGTCCGGAGAACATGCAAAAAACGAGAACTGTTATCTATGTTGGGCCACATGAACTTCGCGAGCAAAGTGGTGCTCCCAGGCAGGTCATTCGTGTCCCAGCTGATTGCTTTGTCCACTACCGTAAAGGAACTTCATGTTACCCTGTCAACAGCTGTACGAGCTGATCTACGTATGTGGTCCCGTATGCTGCAGCGATGGAATGGTGTCTGTTTTTCCTTTAGCACCACACGCCGACCCACAGCCCACGCCGTGCCTCCCACTACAACTCGCTTAAGGGGGTTTCACACATAGCCGGATCAGACGCAGGAGCGTCCTGGAGGTCAACTCCGTAATACTCCCGCATACTCCGGGGAAAGGCGTATAGACATCTTGTTCATGTCCGGGAGTGTCCGGCATTGTCCGGCATGGTCCGGTATCTCCGGGGGACTCCGGCAAAAAAATTAAACATGTTTAATTTTTCATGCCGGAGATCCCGGAATAGTGAAATCCGTGTTGGGCCGTGTAGATCCGTGTAGACTCCCAGTAGACTCCGTCGATCTCCGGGGACCTCCGTATTGACACCGAAAGACTTCGTGTGATCTCCGGCTAAGTCCGGCGTCAACCGGGCGTGAAAAGTACGCTCCGGAGAGCACAAGGAGCAACTCGGTTCCACACGAGTGAACTAGGACCAACACGGAGTCTAAACGGAGTGAACAGGGAGAGCGGGTTTACATGTCATTTGCTTGACCCGGTTAACTCCGTTATGTACACGGTGTCACACGAGATCAATGCGGACATACAGGAGTGAACTGGGTGTCAAGACGGAGTTAATTAAACTGACACGGAGTGAGTACGGATGCCTGAGTATATATACAACCGCCGTCTTTGGAGAAGCATCATTCCACCGCCCGCCGTTCATCGTTGATCATCGAAGTAATTCATTTATCATCCACCATTTCTTCTGGATATTACCTTCTGGATTGCTGCTGCTGCTGCCGTTTCTTAAATTAACCACCATGCCACCTAGGAGAGGAAAGGGGAGGCCTGGCAAGAAGACTGTTGTCCAAGAGGAACCTGCACCACCTGCTGCTGTTGAAGAAGATGTAGCCAGTAATACCTCTTCAAGTCCGCAAGGCATGCCAGATTTACCTGGGCCAGTTGTA
This sequence comes from Alitta virens, assembly GCA_932294295.1. NCBI lineage: Eukaryota > Metazoa > Annelida > Polychaeta > Phyllodocida > Nereididae > Alitta > Alitta virens. Next base: position 16,302,248 of record OW028586.1, on the reverse strand, counting down.
CCTGCTGCACCTGCAGTACCTCCTACTGCAGCTCCAACCCCACCTGCAGCAAGAGCGAAGAGGCAGAAAAAGGAAGCCCTGAACCTCACAGAAGACCAGGAACAAGATGTGGCCGACTGGTACCGGTCCCAGGAGATGTTGTATAACCGGCGGCTTGCTCAATACAAGCGGATAGACATAAAATCGCGAATGATAGACCAGAAGGCGAAGGAGCTGGATTGTACTGCGCAGCAGCCGGAAACGTGGATAGACTCAATGCGCACTGCAGTTGGGAAGCTCACGGATCCAACCAAGAAGCCTTCTGGTGGGGCCGCTAGAATCCTGACAGACCGGGACAACTGGATAATGGAGAATTTCGGCTACCTCGAACGCCACATCAAGAGGGTTGATGCTGGGAAGAGAAAGAAAGGTGGGCAGCTTTCCCAGAGCTTATCAGCCAAAACTCCAACCAGCAGCAACAGACCTACCACTGAGGATGACACGTCTGAAGCTGAGGAGGTCATTGTCGATAGTTCGGATGATGGTGGCAGGGATTCCGATACAAGCAGGTCCAAGGGTGGGCCTTACAAGGGCGACAGCAGCAGCAGCACGAGGAAGATGGGGGCCCCTCCTCCAAGCAAGAAGACGTCCAGACGTCAGCCTCGTCATCATCATGACTGTGATGCATCCAGCCTTGCAGCTAGTGGAGATGGAATTGCTACACAAGCTGTCACTCAAGTAAGTATACTGCTTCAGTTGCCATGATAATCAAGATAATCGTATTGTAATGTTGCAGTTTAAAGTTGTAATTGTAATCTTGCAGTTTAAAGTTGTAATTGTAATCTTGCAGTTTAAAGTTGTAGCTTTTCCATAGTAGAAAGTGGTAGCTTTGTTTCTTGGCACTTCCAGTGTTCACTGTATGGTGATGTGTCTTTGCAGTACATTGTCAATAATGCACATGCTATTGCAGTTGCCATGTGACTTACTCTAATGTTGTGTTTTTTCCTATTTCCAGCTGATTGAAAAAGCCACCGATCTGCAGAGGGACATGCACAGCAAGTTGAGTCAGCCGACGGACTCAGGCAGCTTGTCCAAGAGGGTCTTCACGGACATGATCTACCACGAGGTGATGCAGATGGACACCGACACTTGGTGGGATTACCAGGCCCAAACCTTAAACAACCTGATGCAGTTTAAGCAGGCGTATCGTCGCAAGCGCCAGCAGCAACAGCAACAGCAGCAGCAACAGCAACTGCAACAGCAACAGCAGTATCATCAGTTTCTGCCTCCTGTCCCTCAGCAGCATCAGCAGCAGTTCGTCCTCCCTGCTCCTACAGCCAGTTCATCCGGTCCTCCTGTGCAGATGTTCCCTCATCATCAGCATTCATCCAGCCCTGCTGCCCAGATGTTCGCACAGCATTCATCCAGCCCTGCTGCCCAGATGTTCGCACAGCATTCATCCAGCCCTGCTGCCCGGATGTTCGCTACTCCATCCGGCCCTTCGCCCCAGGCTCTCGTGTCGGCTGCCCCTTCTTCTTCGTCTGTGCCTGCACCGACCCCCCCTCCTGCGACATCTTCTACCATTATCAGTCAGGCCTGGTTGACTTCAGGTCCTTCTCATGGTCGTCCTTCCATGTCACCACAGGATTGCAGCACGCCTCAGGATGTTTCGCTCACCAGCTACTTGTTGAACACTAGTGTGGGGGGAATGGTTGGTGGTGATGACCATAACTCCTCCTTTTCGGTGCCCACGCCTCCAACTACCACAACCGAGTAATGTTGAGCTGAAAATGAACAATGAACTTTATTGAAATGAACAATGAACTGTTATTACTTATGTTTGCATGTGAACTGTATACCGATGAAGTTAAATGTAATGAACAATGTAAACTGTATTACATGACAATAATTAAATGATGTGTATTTTTTGCACTTGTGTGCTGCAGAAGTCTGAAGTTTGCTATTAATTAAATGTTGAAACTTACATCATTCGTGTTGTTTTCAAATCTTGTCTTGCTGCCATGGTACACTCCCAGCTGCTGAGTTCACCAAGTATTGCCGCATTTCCTTGGCTGCTCTGTTGGTGTTGCCTCTGAACACATGTCCCATGTCTGGTAGATTGGCAGCATTCTCCCTCCATGCACCTGGGATGATCTCATGGATGTCGGCATTTTCCTGGTCCACAGCATTCACTTGAGCAGTTGGATATCTCACCCTCAGTAGGTTGTGCAACACACAGCAAGCAAGAGTTATGGTACACACTCTGTCAGGACTTTGAGGCATTGTTGTGAGGAGACACCTGAACCTGGCAGCCAAAAGTCCAAATGCATTCTCTACCACCCGTCTAGCTCTAGAAAGTCTGTAGTTGAAGATTCTGTCTTCCATGCTCATGTTCCTGTGAGGCAGAGGCTTCATCATCCAAGTCTGCAGTCCAAAGGCATCATCCCCAACTATGAAGTAAGGCACTGGTTGGTCATCATTAGGCAGGTTATCTGGTTCAGGTAATCCAATGTTCCCACTTTCTAGCGCTTCCTTCAATTCTGTCTGGCTAAACACTCCAGCATCTGAGCCTGATCCACTGGCACCAATGTCAACGTAGAGGAACTTGTATTCAGCATCAACTACAGCCAGTAGGACAATAGAGAAAAATCCCTTGTAGTTGTAGAACAGGGATCCAGACTTGGCAGGACATCTGATGGCAACGTGCTTCCCATCAATGGCGCCGACACAGTGGGGGAAGTTCCATCTGTTGTAGAATCCATTGGCAACTGCTTTCCAGGCTTCTGGGGTTACAGGACACTGCATGACTTCTGCTGAGTACTCGTCTATGATGGCCTGGCAGACTTCGATGACCAGGATAGAAATGGTATTGAAGGCTACCCTAAATCCATACTGCAGAGACTTGAACTGTTGCCCGTACCCAGGTAGCGCAAGGTAATAGCCAGTTTCAATCCAGGTTCAAGGGCCCTCCTCCAAAAGGTATCCTGCTTTGTAATCCTAGGTCCCACTCTGGCAAGAACTTCATGGAATAAGTCAGGCTCCATCCTCATGAAATTCTTGAAGCCACCCACATCTTCTGCAGTCAATTCAGCCATCAGTTTTTCATACTGCCCATAAAGAGGTCTTCTTAGCAGCCAAGGTCGCACCCACATTTGCCTTCTTCTTCTTCGTCTTGGTGCAGCAGCAGCATTTTCTAATAGGTCATCTTCATCAGTTGATGTTGTGGCCCTCACTGCATCATCTTGCAGTTTGTGTTCTTCTTGCAGAATTATATCATTAGCAGCAGTCAATAGCTGGACTTGCATGTCCATGCACTTCAAATCCAATTCCACCCTGTCGTAGTGTGATAAAGACATATCCAATTTTTCTGTAGTAGCAGCAACACCTTTGCAGTATGGTAGTCCGAAGTGGAATGATGGACAGTGGAACGCAGCCAGTTTAAATACCAATTTCAGAGCGATCCGGGTGAAAACCGCTTAACTCCGTAGTGATATCGTAGTAAGGTCGTGTAACGATCGGGTATATCCGTGAAGGCCCCGTGTAACATCCGGTTCACTCCGGCACAGTCGTGTTACCTCCGGCTACAACCGTGGCTCATTCCTTGTTTAACCGTGCTCCTCCGTACATATCCTTGTAGCACCCGTACACATCCGTGTCATGACCGTGTTGCTCCTTGTTGCCTCCGTCTTGCCTTCGTGTCCACACCGCCCAATTATTTGTTTTTGTTTACATTTCTAACTTTTTCGCCCGGACCGCCCCGGATTTGACGAAATTTCATTCCGGGACGCTCCTGCGTCTGATCCGGCTATGTGTGAAACCCCCTTTAGCAAGTCAACGCTCGCCACATACTTGTCCGCACTGTCATTCCTGTCAATGTCAGCCCTGGTCGCCCCATGGCCACTTAGCGAACTGCCAGCGATCAAAGAAGACATCCTCTTTTCGTTCGTCACCCATTGTGCTCAAGTTTTCAACCTACGTCATGACACTATCAAATTGTACCTAGCTGGTATTAGGTTCCATTATGTTAAACGCAAAAACTGTGAAATTCTAGCCAGCAATCTCCAATTGCCCTACATTCTGAGAGCAGTCAAGAAAACTCAGACCAACTGTCACAAGCCCTTAAGGCTTCCTACCTACAGTATTTTGTATGATCTGTGCATTCTGTTTAAACATAGTGTTTTTGGTCCATTTGTGGATACCATGTTGACATGTGCCTTTTTAAATGCATTTTATGGTTTTTTGCGATGTGGAGAATTTACATGTGTTTCTGCTCATGCTGATGTATTTGTCAGATTATGTGATGTCTCTATTTTACCTAATTCCACATGTTTTACATTGTTATTGTGCAACTCAAAGACCGATCCGTTCGGTAATGGTGTTACTATTTACATTCACAATACTCAGCCATTGTACCCTGTTACTGTCATGATCAATTATCTGTCCTTACATTTCAACCAAGGTGCTCGGCCATCGGCCCCCTTATTCGTGAACTCGGTCTACTGCCACAGGCCCCTGACGCGGACGACATTTCTGAGCTTACTTAAACAAGCTCTAGTTCGGATTGGTCACTTGGACCCCAACTTCATGGCCACTCTTTCCGCATTGAGGATTGCACCTCCGGTGCAGCAGGGGGTGTCCCAGACCACCTCCTCCAAGTCTTGGGTCGCTGGCGGTCTACGTGCTTCACCCGCTACGTTCGCACGCAACAATCCTCCATTCACTCTGCCCAAATACTGATGAACAATTCCTAAACCGTTGGGGGCTTTCGCTCTATTAGCATATCCCTCGCTTGGGTATTATCCTGGGGATTCTTCCCCCAACTCATATGTTTATGTTCTTTTTATGTATTTACTTAATCCTTTTGTAGTTATTATATTGTGTATTTTTTCGGTCTATGCACCTGCCTCTTAGCCACGTGCATACACCTCTGCTCCAATGACTCTTGGTCTTCGCACCTGCTTCGCTCGTGTCAACACTTAATTGGACCAGATAGTCTCGATACCAACCTCTCCGAGCTTGGTCTAGCCCTGCCTTGCCCATGCAACGCAGTTTTCTAACCTTTTTTTGTAGACTAGATTAGAGCGAGCAGCCCCATTGTTGCCAAATTTTACTTGCCATAATTGTGTTCGGCTCATTAAAATTTCTAAAACCAAAGAGTTGTTTGTTGTGCATAAATATTCTTTAAATGAACAACTTTGAGTTGCTCAAATGATAATCTGAAGACACTTGCGAATAATTAAAGTAAATATAGATGGCGCTGCCAGTCAAAACTTGTAGACAGGAAGGGAACAATAGATGTACAAAGTTATTTTAACTACACATTTAATATCTATATAATATCAACAAATACAATCTCTTGAGATTCTAACAAATAATACAGTTGGTCCTCAAACCAAATGGACTAACAATCTGAAAGGCTCAAACCTGTACTGGTTGGGCAACAGTTAACTTTAGTATAACTTTTTAACCATAGCTTAATTACTATTGTTAAGCTTCAACATTTACTAAACCATTTCACCAAAATCTGATTCATGACAGCCCATTTATACACCTTGATTTTTCACTCTTTTATAATACATGAAATGCTAGTTCTGGTATAAAACTAATAGGGGAGACAGTATCAGTTTTACGCAACCTCTTCCCTCTCAGTGGCTAGAAATGGCCTTATTTTGTTTTCCTTCTCTTGGCTGGGCTCTGAGATTCACTTGGTAACTTCTTTTTCCCACCTAAATCAAGAAAAATGCAGATATGGATGTCAGTTATATTAGACACAATATTAGAGGTTATGCCATAAGCCATTAGCGATGACTGAAAGTCTGCGTTGAGGTATGGTGCTGTGGTAAAATCTTGATAACACGCGACGAACAACACCCAAGACAAAAAGGGCTTTTAAGTATCATTCAATTAAAACATAGAAATTTGCAATGTTATAGAACTATATTTGATCTATAACAGATGTATATTTCATTTTGAATGGAGGAGGTCAACATTTGTTGAGTGACCTACTTCAAGATATCTTAATGAAATATCACCCAACACAAATTGTTAATGCAAATTAAAGATGCAGAATTGGAAGGTTAAACGCGTGCCATCACATAGGAACTACCCTGGGACCGAGGAAAGAGATGGAATTGCACTGAATAAAGAAAACATAAAACTAACCGACTTCTTGGCAGGCTTTGTTTGCTTTGTAAGCAGCTTCCATCCTCTTGAGGTTAGTGACCCGTGCGTTGTCATGGTCCACTATTGGCTTGGGGTAGTCCTTGCCGATGATGCACCCAGCCGCCATCTGCAAAGTTAACGGAGCCTTCCACGGTTCATAAATGTACTTAGCAGGGAACTTCTTAAGTTGTGGCAGGTATTTCCTGAAAGTAACAAATTCAGCATTAAGAGTCAGAAATACAACCAGTTCAAATCAGCTCCAAGCACAAAACAGCATAGATAACTCTTACCAAAATATTTGGGAAATCTTGCTAATCTAAAAAGATTAAAAAAAAGTTAAGGGTTCACCACCATTCCCCAAACTTTCACACCAAACTATGTTAGGATTTAGCTATGTTGAAAATAATGCAGCTTTTTGTGTCAAGCATTATAGTATTACAATATATTTAATCGGAATATCTAGGCATACTTAATATAATCTCCATTCTTATCCGTCTTCTTCCCGAAGGCAATTGGGCTGTAGACTCTGAAGTACTGGTAGAAGAAGGAGCTGGCTGATAACCACATCCAGTTTCCTGCATTTAAACTCCAATCTGCGTCCAAGAGATGTTCTTCAAACACCTGCAAAGAAAACGGACATTCACTATTTCGAGGGACGGATAGCAATAACCGATGGTTGCAGATGTATTTGTGATGTTATATGATTAAAATAATAATGTTTTGTTCAAAAATCGAAACATTTGGCAAACAATTTGAGTTCAGTTACACTGCAATCCAATAGAAATTCTGAACTGACCAGAGTAAGGGCTTTCCTTCAGTTGCTGATAAATATATGATATGCAGTTCACTTTTGAGACAGTAAATAGTATGGATAAAAAGTTCAGGTTATTCTTTAGCAAATTACTCAAATAAATTCTGTGAGCACAAACCTTTTGTCCTTCCTCCCAGGACACCCAGAGGTCGCCACGAGTAAGGAAGCAGGCCACGGAATGGCGAGCAAGATGGTGGATCCATCCTTCCTGTCGTAATTGGGTCATTATGGCATCAATGTATGGATACCCTGTTTTGCCCTTAGGCACAAAACAAGTTTTAAGAAACATAAAAACCACAGCATTATCCTATGTTGAAAATGCATAACTTTTAAGAGATGTTGAATAATTGCATTTCTTTTAGGTACCTGATATGGGAGAAATATTCTCAGAACTGCACCAAACACTGCCTTTTTTCTCTGATTATATGTCTATCTATTATAATCTCATGTCCTAGTATTTTAGTTTGTTACTTGTCTTAACAACTGTTTTTGTTATCTCAACAAAACTTGTTTTTGTATATCGTGTAGTCTCCTAGTCTAATTTTTATCTGTGGTTAAAATCGAATTTTCTACTTATAACAGCTTTACATAAATAAAAACTCAAAATCCCATCTCTGTCTTGCTTGCTTGGCAAAAATGCCCACTAATTGTCTCAAAAGACAGCAACACTACATTAAAACAAAGCCTAGATTTACAATTTGATTTTACATAGCACATTAAAGTCATGGCCCAATATACCTGCTTCCAGGCTTCCAAATGTGCAGGGTTGTCTTCCCAAGGTATCTGTTTGCAAATGGCATTGCCCACCATTCTGTCAAAGTTAGGTACACCATCACCGCATGTGTAGAAGAACTCCCTCCAGAGTAACTGGCCTTCCAATGACACAGGAGGTTGCGAATGTTTCTGTTAAAAATACCACAACTTAAGTCAATTTACATCATTGACTTTACTTCGCATCTATTGTTGGTTATGAATAATAAGTACATAGTGCTCAATACTTGTTCCCAATGCATGCAGCAACTCACCCCATTACTGCTTCGGTAAACTTCCTTCAGTTTCCAATAGAATGTTCGCGGAGACAGACAACCAAATTTCAGATACGGACTTAGCACCGTCGTACTCGGAGACAAACTGTTTGGTTCCGTTTTAGGTTTTTCAAACTTGCAAATCCAATTCTGAAAGACGGATACCCTTCGTGTAAATAGGAAGTATCAGTTACACAGGCCATCTTGCAAATTTTCACTCTTAGTCCTAAAGAACCTGATTTAATTACCAATTTTAATTGCAGACAATCAGAACTGCTTAAAAATTTTTCAATAAAGCTCAAAATATCCGCTAAGGTTGCTGGATACATGGCTATGAGGCTCCTAGGGAAGCTCCTTTAAAACACGTCTTTGAATATATATCTGGTCAGGTAACAGACATGATCCAACAAACATGATTTATGTCGAAAATGGTGTTTGTTCATCTTCCATCGCTGTAAGATGGGTCAGACAGACTGGTAAACATCTTTTTTATATGCGTTCTTAGCAAATCAGTTAAACCCTAACCCTATTATGTGACAGCATAATAGAAAATCGGACCAAAACATGCTCGGGCACATGCCCGTTACATAACAGCAATGAATTGACTCAATTAGTTAGTTTCATTAAAAAACGGCCTGTCATATTGAACCTAGACAAAGCTAGACAACTTCTGCTATACGATGCTACCTGGCACTAAAGAGAACTGTCTGGCTATAGCTGGATACTCATACCAGATCTAATAGTGCATGCAGCACCATTTGGGGCAACGCTTGAGTAGACCATATTTTATGAAACTAATATCATGTATTTAGAATGTATTAATGTTATATTTAATGAGTAGAATGTATTAATGTTACATTTAATGAGCTATGACTTAAGAGTTCCGTAAATAGAACTTCAGCAAGCCAGCTTAAAGGCCACTTAAAAAGTCAGAACTTAAGAAAGTAGACTTAAATGTAAAAAGGGGTTGTGGCCATTGTCCACCCCAAGGCACAAGCCAATAGAGACAGGCCATGTATATGTGCACTGAAGGAAAGAGAACCAATAGGAAAGAGACCCCTGGAATAAGGGCCCCTTGATATACTTGTGTAGAAGGGAAGAAATTCAGTTTACTAGCTGTAGCTGTACATTACCTTGTACCTATACATTACATACACATTGCATATATGTTTGGATTTAAAGTCACCCTCTCTTGCCAAGCTACACTCTGTGTTACATGAGTTATTCCTCAAATATAATACATCACACTAACTGTACTCACTGTTTTCTTGATGTATTTATCCATCCTAACAAGTGCTTCTGTTTCTCCACCAGGGTACAACAATGGTCCACAGTCATTTTCCTCCTTGCCAAGATCAGCCAGAGTAGGGACTCCATATTTCTGGTCATGGTCATTCTCTATTGGTGTTCTGCATTCTGTGAATGTACACGGTAGCACTTCAATCAATAATTATGCATAGCATGTGTGTGATGGGTGAAGTTTACGACATATTTTCATGATTCAGGTTTGATATACAAAATATAGGTTTGATATAGAGACTCGTTTGAAGAATTAAACTTTTGCTTGAGCGACGTTAAAAGTTTAAATCCCGCATAAATTTTAAGCTTAAATAACAATGAAGTGTATTCCAATTGGGGTTCAGGCCTACTCTAAAATAATAGCTTCCTAACTTGCAGTCAAGAAAATTTGGTACCACTGGGTAACTGGTAACAGTGTGTAGTTAGTGGTTCTAATCGAGGAAATTACCAGAAGGTTTTCAGTATAAAATGTAACTATTAATTAAAAATAACATGAACATTTCCTCTTAATTGTAAATTTTACACATGAATTACCCTGACTAATATGCAGTATCACCAAGTTCTCCCTCAATGCAATAAAGGCATGATTTAATTATTGACACACCTGTAAGGTGTTCTTCTGACAAACTGGGAGCTGGTTTCGCAGGTGGACCCAGTTGAGATAGAACTGTCAGACATCTTTGGTAGGTGGTCGGGGCAGTCCCTCCATTTTTAGCAATTACCCTGCTCAAGTGAAACTCAGATCAGTAATACAGAATGTTTCACACTTATAACTGTAATAAGCCAGTGAGCGGAAAACATTTCTGAAACAGGCGTCTACAATTTATTATTTATTATGAGATTAAGATATAGAGTGATATAATTATCCTCAAGAATTCTATAAATTTCATCACCAAAATGTACTTATAATGCTTTTATGTACGTTATAAGGTATAAAATTCAACCTCTGTTAGCACAGCTGAACACACATGAAATTATCGCCTTTTTTAACAAACAATTTTGAAATATATAATGATCAATTACCTCTGAGTGTCATATAAAGTGTGAGACACAATCTTGGAAACTTTGACACCCATTTCTGCTGCAATAGCTTCCACTTTCTTGTCTCTCTCCTTGGCATATGGTTCTGTGTCAACTTCAAATGTCAAATGATCTACGTTCCATTCTTTGAACAGTTTAGGAAGTTCTTCAAGTGGGTTACCTCTGACCACAAATAATCTGTAGCATATAAAATGTATTATATTTGCATCAGTAATTAACTTTATGACATGTGTAATTCTCCTTTCAATCTAACTAAATCTTATTTTTGTGAGGCTAGCTTTAAGCTCAGACAGCAGGGCTCACTTGAAAAATTTAACATATTAACATATTTTTTTAGATTAAAGCTGCATTGTCAGTCGGTTTTTGTACAACCTGAAAAGCTATCCGAAAAAAAAAAAAAAAAACAGCTTTTAAATGATAAATTAAACAACTAAAATTGTCTAGATTGATTTAAATTATGAAATATCACAGGCATCTACTCGGTCAGCTTTGTTTACATTTTAGCTAATTATGCATAGGAACGTACTGGAGAGCATCGCCGATTTGCAACTTCAGAGTCATTTTATAAAAAAAAAGAGATTGGAATTGTTTCAATTCACACCATCAGCGAACAACAAATACATTTTTGTACATAAGGATCTTGGAATTTTGAAAATTGAAGGAGCTGTTTAATAAAATGTATCACGAAGCAAGGATGCTAATGACGTTCATTTGTGCCTCGTTTTCATGTCATTGGCCATAAAAGACCACGCGATGTAAACAAACCAGCAATTTTTGATGGCATGAAAAATTAAATGCAAGGTGAAGTTTATTTATTTCATAGAGAAACTGTAAACCCAGCAAAACTCAGATGGTAGGTAATCAGTATGAAGAAGAAAATAAATTGAATGCAATAGATTTTGGCCACTGTCATTTTGACGGACAGTGCACCTTTAAGTGGGCCTTGTTCAAATATCTACTTTTAAATTATTCCTTTACCTAGAATTCAGTACAATTAAAACCATATCTGACTAACTACTTGCATAATATACATCACATATACTAACCTGGATCCCAATTTCTGTAAACTACTGTCAAGATCCTGTAAACTCTGAACAAGGAATTGCCATCTCTTGATGCCAACTCTCGCAGTCTTGGCAAACCATGGATCAAGAATAAATATAGGCCGAATTTCGCCTGCATTTTCAACAGCTTTCAGTAGTGCAGGATTGTCATGCAAGCGCAGACCTTTGCGAAACCAATGAATGCTGCTCTTGGTGGCGTCTGGCATCCTTGTAGCTAAAGAAGCTAAAAAGAATCTCTTCTGCAAGTGGCTTCCAAGACCCAGCTTGCAATATATTATTGGACAACTGCAAAAGACAATCAACAAAACTATTAATATTATTGTCCTAGAACACTCCTCATAACAATTAATACCTTTAACTTACACTTTATTAGGCTTCTCATCTTCAAGCACAAGATGAAGCTTCTAGTATATCAATTATTACTACACCTATACTCCATCCATCTGCAGATAAGCCTAAGCTTAATACTTCAATATTAAACATTTCTCTATTTGACCACAGTTCTTGAATTCTGGCATAGAAGATTACTTTAGCAATGTAATAGCAGTATACCATCAAGTACTTCTATGTAAAAGTTCTTGATACCATGCACTGTATCTGTGATGAAATGTGTAGATACACTGAAGTAACTTGCAGTGTACACCATCCTGACAGCAGACTTGGCTTGCAAGAATGTGCACACTGCTTCAGCCATGCCATCATGGCATGACACTTTGTCAGCTCGATTTTACGCCAATACATAACCTAAGACAAACTACCTGAACTGTCAAAACAAGACGCTTCGCACGCGCCACCAAATTACATAATACCAACAACCATGAACTCAAGGGGGCGCCTGTGCATGGCTTGGGCTTTGCTGCCATCTGGAGGTTCATATCACTCACCTGTGTGAGAAGTCATACTGGGTACCCCGGGTGCCCACTGGGTTGACGCAGTCGGCACCCCTCTAGGGAGCAATTAGGTTTAAAAAGCGAGGATTTGAGGAAACCTCCATTGGGACCCAATGGGATACCAAAAATGCAGAGAGGAGGTGAGGATACCAGTGAGATACCCATAGGCACGGTGGGATACCTCATAACCTTGGGGGACCCCAGTTGGAATTAATGAGAAGGCGAGGAGACCCAGTGGGATACCTTGAAGATATAGCTGCTGGGACACCAGTTATGGGATACCTTGAGCTAGTGGGATCCCCCTCTCACAGATGAGGAGGTGAGGAAGCCCAGTGGGATAATTCATGACCTGGTGGGACCCCCTCTCACAGATGAGGCGAGGAGACCCGTTGGGATACCTGCTGGGACCCCAGTTAGAGCTTGAGGAGGCGAGGAGACCCAGTGGGATACCTTGAGCTAGTGGGACCCCCCTCTCACAGATGAGGAGGCGAGGACCCAGTGGGCTACCCCTACAGGTAGTGGGACCCCTCTCATAGATGAGGAGGCGAGGAGACCCAGTAGGCTACCCCTATAGGTAGTGGGGTCCCACTAGCTCAAGGTATCCCACAGGGTCTCCTCGCCTCCTCAAGCTCTAATTAACTTGGGTCCTAGCAGGTATCCCAACGGGTCTCCTGGCCTCCTCACTCTAAGAGGGGGTCCTACTACCTTTAGGGGTATCCCATCGGGTTTCCTCGCCTGCTTATCTGTGAGAGGGGACTGGAGGCGTGGAGACCCAGAGGGCTACCCCTACAGGTAGTGGGATCCCCTCTCACAGATGAGGAGACGAGGAGACCCAGTGGGATACTGCATGACCTAGTGGGACCCCCTCTTAGAGAGTGAGGAGGCGAGGAGACCCAGTGGGATACCTTGATCTAGTGGGCCCCCCTCTCACAGATAAGGAGGTGAGGAAGCCTGGCCAGTGGGATGCATCATGACCTAGTGGGACCCCCTCTCACAGATGAAGAGGCGAGGAAACCCAATGGGGTACCCCTTAAGGTAGTGGGACCTCTAAGAGTGAGGAGGCGAGAAGACCAAATGGGATACCCCTAAGCTAGTGGGACCCCTCTTACTGAGTGAGGAGGCAAGGAGACCCTAATACACAAGGTACAGCATAGGCGTTTACTGGCAAATTTCATCATTGAATGCAATCCACTGGATCAGGAATGTTTGGCTGCCCAGGAGTTGGCCTCACGTTTAAAAATGTCGGCACTTTAGAGGAACACCCCCCCCCCCCCCCCAATGGACATCATATTATTCTCCAGGGGCAGTAAAGTGCAATAGTGGATTTTCACAGAAGGTTCTCTGTATTTCCACCAGGTGGCTAAAACAGAATTCTGCCATTCTATTGGCTGAAAAAGTTCCCGCCCTTGGCTGTGATTGGCTCACGTTTTAATGTATATTAGACACTTTATCATTTAGTTGATGTTTGTTATTTTTCTGAGAAAGTTATATTTATGGAATCAGTTAGTTATTACCTACTGTGTCTGAAAAGCAAAATGAGGAAAGACTTATTTCCTGCTGAATTCCGGGCTGTTCAGTGAAAAGACTATATATATTTGCCATTCTCACTGGGAGTGCATTAACTTACTGCTGAACATTCCATTCAATGATTCCAAAATCTCTTTTCACAGGCTTGCATTTGCCGCCTAACGCCTGTGCTCATTTTCACTGTATATGATCACTGAATCAGTCAAAACAGAACAGGTACAAACAGTTGAAATCTTTAATTCATCAAAAACACACAGGAGTGGCTCACAGGCCACAATAAAAACAGTACAACAAGCTGTTTTCCTTATCTGGTCCTGAACTTTGTAATAATCTCCTACAGAAATTAGACTATTTAGCTGCCAGTGGTCCTCACACTTTAAAAATGACTAAAGAACAAATTATTCACAATTGCATATTAGTGTATACATGTTTATGTTCATTTATATATACTCTATTTTGCATTTTATCATTATATTGTTAATATTATTTTAATTATTTTCATTTTATCAATTTAACATAAGTTTTTAATACTGTATCACTGTAAATGGCACTATAGAGAATTTTTTTTACTTGATTTTGCTCAAAATCAAATAAAGATTACATGTTAACAACATTACTATTATTTTAAATGTAATAATAATTATAACTCTTCTCAAAATGATAAAGTGTCACATCAATTTAAGTGACGTCTTTTCATGTGGAAAAACGTAACATGAATAATGAGCAGTATTCCTACAGTTAGCGACATTACTGCTGTGACATTAATGCTTGATGCACAAAACTGACAAAAAGATGTCGATCGTAGGTTACACTAGAGTTCGCTAGAATAACTTTTTTAAGGGTTGAGAGTCATTTCATATATAAGCAACTGGTTGAAATAATGCTTTTGCACTCATTATGTTAGAAATGTCACCATAAAGGTCATGTTGCTAATTGTTATACTGTTTACATCATTGTACTCTAAAACATTGGACTGTTCTATCAATTTCTAATTACACTTAAACTAACATTTCTTATACCAGAAACTATTATTTGTAATATACATATTCAGTATAATATATGGCTAGGAATCTGAAACACAGCAAGCCTCCCTTATAATCCACAGTGCTGAATTTAGCCTGTTTTTCCTATGACACATGTGAAAAAAGCATTTCTGCTTGTAACACCATGTATTTGGATCATCTTGCTATGTATGTTACCAGAGAATCATCCAACCAAATTTGACAATCTGCATGTTACAGTTGTCCCCGCCTAGTTTTCAAACAGTGACTGTGCAACCAAAATACAAGTTATTGACATGAAAATTGATTGCACAATCCTATTTTGAAGCCATTTCTGCATATCCAAAATATTTTTTCACAACATCAAAACAAGCAGACTTCTGGTTTGTCAACATGGTGCGTGTTACGTGGACCATATTTGTTCTCTTTCACTTCAAAAGAGAGAAAGAACAGAGATAACCAACCAATTACCCATTGCAAAAAAAAACAATATAGAAATTTTTGATATGGTAACAGATTTTTTATGCATTGCCAACCCCTCGCTCATGGTTGCATGTTGCAGTTGTCCACTGTTGTCTACGTAACAGGCATCACGTTTGACGAACCACGGCATTAAGCAAAACACTGGACATGCAAAAATAAACTTTCAACAGTGAAGTTTCAGTGGTTGAAAACCTTCCACGTACAATTACTTGTTACAATGAAGAGGGAGTAAGTAGTTACAGGGCGACTATAAAACGTACCCCGAGGCTACGTGACGTACACGTGACGTAGCAGTGACGTGGAGGCGTTGATGGGCTATGTGCAGGGGCACGTACCTCGAAGGGACCCTCTTGGAATGGTTAATAAGGATGTATTGAACCCGGGGCTATAGTTGAATGGTGCTTCTGGTGATCGACGACAGGCGGCGCTAGTGGTATAGGATAGTGGCCACTAGGTGGTGATGTTGTATAGAGCCGAAGGCTATAGTTTATTGACTGTTATTGCTTATGCTATGCGTGAGATGTATGACAATATGTTGAACTATTGTTTAGACTGACTTATAAA
This sequence comes from Alitta virens, assembly GCA_932294295.1. Classification (NCBI taxonomy): domain Eukaryota; kingdom Metazoa; phylum Annelida; class Polychaeta; order Phyllodocida; family Nereididae; genus Alitta; species Alitta virens. Next base: position 16,286,402 of record OW028586.1, on the reverse strand, counting down.
AAGGTTGAACTAGAAGTATTCAACCACAGTGACAATAAATTATTTATATGTAGATAGATATGTACCCTAACAGATTAAATACATTACAACATACTCATGGATGATACACCAACCAAAAAGGCTAAGACTGAAGGACTTAGTACTGATGCAAAGCCATACATTATTCACCCAGTGAGAGAAAGAGTATCCAAGTGTGTGTTTATCTTTACAGAATAAACGCAGTTCTCCAGCCGAACAAATCTTTAAATGTCGATGGTTGCATGACCAATGAGCCCCTACGTGACGTACACGTGACGTAGCCTGTGACATAGCGGTGATGACCAAGGGAGCACGTGTCTTGAATGACCCCCCAGAGGGAGTATGTGCCTCGAATGCCGTGAGATGCTGAACAATATGTTTATGTTGAACTATTGTTAGACCGATTTATAAAAGGTTAACCTGCTAGGGGTTGTCCGACAGAGTGACAAGTACTTACCAATATATCGATATGTAGATATAAACGTTACCAGATTTAAGTACATTACAATACTCGCTGATGATACGCCATTAAAGTGAACACATCACAAATACCCATGGATGATATGTCAGCCAAAAGGGCTAAGACTGAAGGACTTAGTGCTGATGCAAAGGCATACATTATCCAACCTGTGAGAGAAAGAGTTTCCAGAAAATTTGGTATCGAAGAAGTGACATATAAAGCAAAATTTAACAGTGACTTGCAGGGTGAACAACTACTAGGAATACAGGATGAACTACGCAATATGTTTACAGACATTATGGATATAGTTAGAGATAAACATCCTAATGGTGAAGACAAGGCTCGTATTACAATTAACCATGTGGGATTAGAGAGAGAGGTGTTCATACACTGTCAACCACAGCATAACATTACTGCAGATGTTATAATGGAGAGGTGAGATTAGTAACTAGTATTAAACATATATAATACAACAACGTTGCACTATTATCACATTTATATAATTCTGTAGTCTAATAGTTAATGCGTTGTGTCTTTACAGGATAACTACAGTCCTCCAATCGAACAAATCGCTGAGTGTGGATGACACATTTGAGGTTAATGTTGGTATAATGAGTGCAGACGATCAGGGGGGTGGTTGTAGTAGGGCAATCGTTGATACAGATCCCTTATCAGCTACCTGCACAATTAGGAAGAAACGCTCTATGGTATTTATTCCTGCTGTACACAATGAATATTTATGTGCCGCCAGAGCTATCATTACGTGTAAAGCTAAATTAGATAACATGCCAAGAACCGCGTTTGCAAAACTGATTAGGAAAGATAGAGTGATGAGTAATGATTACGAGTCACAGCGCAGCCGCTCTATAAGACTTCATAGCCAGGCTGATGTACCAACTGACAGACCTGTTAAAGTTAAAGATCTACATCGATTTGAGACAGTTCTAGACATGCAAATTGTAGTTATATCAGGTGATACAGGGAACGATATCATTTATAAAGGTTTAATAACAAGACCCCACAAGATTTTTCTATATCTCAAAGATGAACACTATCACAGTATTACCAACATCAAAGGTTTTTATGTCAATAGAAAGATATGCGTCCACTGCTTAGATGTATATAGTAAGAACAACAAACACGGCTGCGACGATGTTTGCAACACATGCTGTTCAGAACGTTGTACGTTCGACGATAACTCTACAGAATGTACCGACTGCAATATGACATGCCGTAACCAAGACTGCTATCAGAGACATAAGGAGCCCAGACAGTATAACAGAGGTGTACTTACAGGTAGTGATCAACCTTCTCTTTGCAATCAATTTTACAGGTGCAAGACATGCCATGTAATATTAGACACGCACAAAAGAGCCAAAAACCTTCACACATGCAGTGAGTGGCTCTGCACATGCTGTCACGAGTACGTTGTAGGCGACCATCTATGTTATTACAGGATAAAGAAACCTAAGACATCATCAGGGCGATTTATTTATTACGATTTTGAAACATGTCAAAACACTACCATTGCTTGTAAGGATGGTTACAGAAATAAACCGCATGACGACTGTGATAAGTGCACAACAACATGTCTTTGCACTGTATGTCGTAAGTGTATAAACTGTAAGAAGTCTTATTGCGGGTTACAAAGACATATACCTAATTTTTTGGTTTGCCAATCAGTATGTGACGAATGTAAGGACAATGTATTTACGTCTCAATCCAAATGTATGAACTGTGGTGACAGATGTAGCATCTGCTCAGTTAATGGTAAATTAAACAAAGCTTACGCGAGGGCAACATGCCCAAATGATACATGTGGCATGCGTGAGAAGATATTCAAAGGCCCCGATACAACAGAGGAGTTTTGTAAATGGTTGTTAACGCCCCAACATAAAGATGTTACAGCCATAGCTCATAACTCTAAGGCCTTTGATGCTCATTTTATACTTGGCTATTGTGTGGATAACGGCGTCTTTCCTGAAATTATATTCTCAGGTACTAAGATTATGCTGATGAATATAAAGCAGGGTGTGAGCATCAGGTTTATAGACAGCCTGAATTTTCTACCCATGCGGTTGAAGAACTTGCCTAAAGCGCTAAACTTACAGGGGAACCTGAAAAAAGGTGACTTCCCACACTTGGCAAACACTCTAGACAATCAAGACTATGTAGGCCCGATGTTTGCACCGTATTATTACGGCGTTGATTTCATGTCAACAGACGATAGGAACGATTTCTTTATATGGTACAATGAACAGGCTGGCAAGACATTTAATTTCCAACAGGAAATGTTGGATTACACGCGTTCAGATGTTTCCATTTTGAGGGAAGCATGCACTAGTTTTAGAAAACTTATCCAGGTTGTTACAACTATACCAGAGTGTGGTGTTCCAGGTATCGATCCGTTTGCACATGCAACTCTGGCATCTTGTGCTATGCAGGTCATAAGACAGTTGATGTTGTACGAGGTCCATAATGTTACCTTAACTGATGGCAGATCAGGCGAGGCGGTTCTCAGGAGGGGCACATGGTTCTTTGATGGTGACACTATTAACCCAGACCTCATATCTACATCAAACTTTATCAAGTCACCCATACCTCAAATACCTGCACAAGGTTATGGTAAACATCATAATGATAGTCAAAAGTCTGCATTATGGTTAGAATGGATAAGTCACTCCGAAGGTAGACATATACAACATGCTAGGAATGGTGGCGAATTTCGTATCCCTGGTACAAGGTACTTCGTCGATGGTATACATTTGCAAAGTAATACAGTGTACGAGTACCTAGGGTGTCGTTTGGATTTACCCTACGTCACATGCTACAGTGATAAAAGACCCGTCAAGCTTTGATTATACGCTACAGTCGTATTACGGTCTAGCCCAGGTGCGAATCCTACCTCCACGAGGTCTTTACATTCCCGTCTTACCAGTTAGATGTAAAGGTAAACTAAAGTTTCCTTTATGCGGTACATGTTCCTCACGCGAAACACAGTCATCATGCAAGTGTAGCGATACTAAGAGGGCATTATTTGGTACATGGACAACACCAGAGCTACAAGAAGCTGTTAAACAAGGTTACATACTGATCAAGATATACGAAGTGTACCATTTCCCTACTACGACGAAGGATGATGCGTTTGGTAGTATTTTCACAGATTATGTGAAAATGTTTCTTAAACAGAAACAGCAGGCATCTGGCTACCCGCAATGGGTCATTACAGATGATGACAAAGATCGTTACATAGACTATTATAATAGAGAACAAGGTATCATGTTAGATAAAGATTCAATCACACATAATCCTTCTTTGAGAACAATCTGCAAACTGTTCCTCAACAGTGTGTGGGGTAAATTTGTACAGCGCCAAAACTTACCTAAATCTATTTACATGAAGTCTGTTAAGGAATATATGCAGATGAAAAATGATCCGACAAAGTGTATAATGAATTTCCATTTAATCTCCGAGGACTACGTTGTGGTAGATATTACGAACACTGAGACTTTTGAAGAGGAATCAACATTCACAAATGAAGTTATAGGTATATTCACAACATCATTAGCACGCTTGCATTTACTACAGGTTCTAAATAAAACAGGCGACAACACCTTGTATTATGACACAGATTCTGTCATATTTGTTGAGCGCAATGGTGAAGCAGTTGTTGGAACAGGTGACCTGTTAGGAGAGTTAACAGACGAATTAGAACGAGATACATATATTAAAACCTTCCTATCTACAGGTCCTAAGAGCTACTCGTATAAATTAAACACGGATGCTACAGTTCGTAAGATCAAAGGTATCTCATTTAATTACACAAATGATGCAATTATAGATTTCGAGTGTATGAAACGGATTGTGTTTGGTCAGGAAACATCAGTTAAACTTCCTCAGAGTAATCAAATATCACGTGTTAAGCATAGAGGTATAGTGTATAATAGGTCAGTAAGTAAAACATTCAGAAAAATCTTTGACAAAAGAGTCATAGGTGTAGATACATACAACACATTACCTTACGGTTACTAAGTTAGGTTAACCTGTATGCGCTCGTGTGTATGTGTACCCCAGATATGCGTTGTTACCTAAAGCTTACATGATAACGTACTGGATGTTCTATATTATGACCTTGGCAGGTTCAGCTATCGCAATGTTCTATATATTAACCTGCAGCACGTGACAGCTGATATGAATATAGAGAAGTAGCTCAAACGTTTTTGCAGCGTATAGAATGCTGTTCGGTGCTGTAACTCTCTTCTACATGCCACTTATCGTTAACGGCAATATATTGTGTGGATCCTATGTATCCGGTGGTCATTTTGGTGTATGTACATGCACAACATTAAGGGATGGATTACATCTTCAAGCGGATTGTACCAAACTGTCATGGCTCCGACAACTCCCCTCGTTTTCAACGTACATTCTACAACTTATAACGCTGATCGATATGTCAGGTACTATGTTCTGCCATAGTCATAGTACATCATTAAAGACAACTGCGCATAATAAAACAATCTTATGCCGTGGCAGTACTACAGGTGAGTTACTCTGTTGCATAAACATATTATATATATATATATATATATATATAATACACGTCATTAATAATACATTATTATGCATTTCAGAGAGATCTATCAAGCATACGAGTAACATGGCAACTGTACATACCACCTCAGTGATTACAACATTTACGCAAGACGATCACAATGTTTCAATAGTGCACAATGTAGTGCAATATTCATCTAGCACAGAACTTAATCAACATAGTACAATGAATAGTCTCAGCATCTTCCAGTTCTGTGTATCATGTATAGTCCTACTATACATAACGTTCAAGGTACATGTGCACAATGCCTAGCTTATACGATTACACTGTAATTGAACAGTAGCATTATGTAAGCATGCATTTAGGATTAATTACCAAACTGTTCTTTCGTTTACAGATCGGTATAATAACTATTACAATGGTGCAACGTCTCAGACGACTGGTGCTACGTATAAAGATAGATACCGGCGTGACCAGCTCACACGAAGAACTTGTGTAACACTCGTGACATCGTTAATAAACGTCGGCGCAGACTTGTTAATATCAGCATATATCCTTGTAGATACTAGCGTTAAAGTACTACTAAATGTTCTCACACAGTAGTACATATTGCAGTGTTAATAATACATATGATTGTGGATATAATATATGTATAACATACACTACCAAGTGTCTCATTAAATGTATATGATAAAGTTATTTGGTCATAATACATCTATGTAGTATGCCTATTTACAGTTATATATCTCCGTTAATAATACATATGATTGTGGATATATATGCATAACACCCACTACTGGTGTCTCATTAATGTATCGTTACATACATAGTATATAATAAAGTTACTTGATAATAATACACTTGTGTAGTATGTCTATTATTGCTATATATCTCTCTGTTAATAATACACATGATTGAGGATATAATATATATGTATAACATCCACCACCAAATGTCTCATTAATGTATCGTAACATGCATAGTATATAATAATAAAGTTATTGGGTCATAATACACCTATGTAGTATACTTATTATTGCTATATATCATATTTGATATATACGCGTAATCATTACTTGTTATCCATGTATTAGGGTTGGATGGGTTCAGCGCTACACATAATTATAATACAGTGTAGTTCCATCATTTACTAGTTAATACATAATTTGTAATTTGTCAATAATCCTGCAGGATATATTATGATAGACAGCTAGACTATTGTTCATACACAATGACCTATTGTAGTAGTGTTTGAACTGTTAGCATCACTGTGTTTATAACAGCCTGTATTACCTAAGTAGTTGACACCACCCTGCTAATTACCTAATATTGTTTGACACCCCCGTTTAAAGAAATCTTAAGGGGGTGTTAATTATATAATAAATCACGAGGGTAATTACATAATGAACCCTTACAATCTGGGGGGTTTCTATTCACTCTGTTCTGGACAGTCAAAGAGATAACATGGAAAATTTATTGAGACAGTCTTTTAGCCTTCTATTCGCAGCAGCACTGGTATTAAGTACTGATGGATACCGCTACATATGCGCTAGTCGTATGTGCTTGTGTAAAGTTGTGGATGATGGCCGTAGTATTAGGGCTGATTGTACTACTTCACCATCTCTTGATCATGTACCAATCGAGGAGTTTTCGTCAATGGAGTACAGTCTTCTATCCTTCATAGACATGACTGGCACACGTTATTGCAACCTGCACACCCCTCCTACTCACGATGTAGCCGCGCATGTTGTTTGCTCGCGTATGAAGGTCACAGAGATGCAGAACCCGGGGCTCGGAACCTACAACCTTGGATCACGTGGCAGAGTTGTTAACAATTCTAACAACACGTTAGCTATTGTTATACCCACAATCTCCACGGTGTTGTTAGTGATTATACTAACTTGTGTTGGCGTTTGGCTCTATAAGGTACGTTATTGTTGTATATAGTACACTGTAAATATAGATATATATAGTACATATTACTGACACGGCTGTATATTCTTAACAGTATATATGTATTGTGCAATATAGTCCTTATACATGGTAGTACTACGTGTGTTATTGTTGTCCATTTTCTTTTTAACATTATACATGTACCAGCTCTCTTGCGGTGCGATATGGTTACACTTCATACTGTACATTATATATATATATATATGTGTGTGTGTGTGTGTGTGTGTGTGTGTGTGTGTGTGTGTCAGCTGTACTATACTTTTTCATGGTTGTCTGAATACAATGCTGCTTATTTATCCTACAGAGAGACCCTGCCGCCGGTACGGCAGTACTGACAGGTGTCGTCAGCATGGCTCGCCACACTCTTACAGGAGCACGTAATAGACTGCGGCGAAATAGCACAACATCCAATAGTAGCAGGTATACATTGTATATATTGTCATGTTATTTGCTAGTGTACTGTATACATACATCTATATGTATACAGTATATCTGATATATATCGTACCATTGCAGCGCTACATTCATGTTACTGATGAGTTGTTGTACATATCATACTATTGTATAGTAACAGATGCAATTACAGACCTGTTGTACATATCTATACGGTGTTATTATCAGTACAGATAACTGTAGTTATGTAATGTAATGCTATCACACTGTATAACTTATATATAACGTTGACTCTTATTGTAGCTCGTGTGACGACTCTACCCGAGCTGATAGCACTGTTGCAGAACTTCTATGCACACCCACCACTCACGATGCCACTGCCTGCAGCTCAACCACCACACCTCTTACAAGTACAATCGCTGATGGACCCACCGCCGACGTGAAAGTCAAGCTGACTTATACCAATCCCGCTGCTGACGGGTCACCTCCAGATTACAGATCAAAGTTGAGGGCGTTCACCGGCCACGGTACACCAGTTTAGGATACCTTTGCGTCGTGTATCTATATGTATGATGGTTTGTAACAAGCTTGATCATTATATTAGCACGAGCTAGCGTTATATTGTAGCAGCGGTAGTTTACCTTAGCATAGTATTATATATGCATATGCGATAAGTGCTATAGCAGGGTCCTCTCTCTGGTAGATATGTCCATATACATGACGGCTGTAATCAGCTTGAGTTTTATTACATACTATTTTATTTTAATGTACTTTAGACACAACTGTAGTACAGTTGAGAACTTGTTAATATGTAGCATTGTTACAAATGTGTTTAATAAAGACAGTGTTATCAAGGTGTATATATAACTGGTAACGTAATATGTAGCTGCAGTACAGTTATGCGTTTAATATGTCAACTGATTATACCCTGCCTGTACGAGGTGAACAGCAACAGCAGTGCAGGCACAATCTGTAGTATACTGTCTATAATCGTATGTAGGCGAACAATGTAATGTTAGATGTATGAGATGTAATGTTATTATATGTTAACTGGTTTATGGCAGGAATGCATGTTAACTGATTATGTTATGATGCATGTTGACTGATTATGTTATGAATGTACTAGACGAACAGCAACAGCAGTGCAGACGTAATCTGTAGTATAAATATGCGATGTAATGTTATTATGTTAAATGGTGTATGTCCGGAATGCATGAGATGTATGTAATGTAACGTTATATGGTAAATGATTTGTGTTGGACATGTACGGGATGAACAACAACAACAACAGCATTGCAAGCGTACTCTTTATTATGCAGTCCATAATGACATGTAACGCGCACAATTGTTTGATATGATATGTAGTAGTTGACGGTGCATTAAAAATATTATAAATGAACAGTCATTTATGTGTTATCGTAATCATTGTATATATATATATATATATATATATATAATAGCTTACTTAGGATATATATTGAACGGTTAACAGTATATGACTAGATGTAACAAAAGTGAGGTGTTAGAAGAGTCATTTCTGGAACAGCATGTTCAACATGTTCTAACAACATATTAATGGTCTGTAAGTCCTCAGAAGTTAAGGACACATGTTCATCCTTCTTAGAGCTATTAGTAGTCCTGCATACCGTTGTGGTACATCCTTCCTTAATTAAGTAGTAGAAACACCCAAGATGCGCAGTTGTATCAATATCATCAAAGGCTAAGGCAGGTATATAGTATACCATGTTCACAAACTGTTGAAGTGGTAATGATACAGTCAACTCCTCTTTAAGAACATCATCCTAAACAAAATGAGAATAGGATTATAGTTAAAGAATGTGTATCAAATACTAGTGCAATATGTAAACACATATGTATTACTAACCTGATTATCTGTCAGCTGAATGGTTACATCGCCGTCTGTACACATAACACAGAGTGTTAATGCCGTATTAATTGTTAGACTTGTACGGCTACCTCCTATGAGTTCAGGAATTGTGTTGACAACGCTCTTGTACTCCCTTTGCAGATACTTAAAAAATAGTGCTGTACCTTTGTAACTCTTCCCTGAATACAATGTTTTTAGCAAAAGCTTCGTTTTATCGAATCGTGTTGTTTTAGATCTGATAAGAAGTAGATCAGAATCCTTAAGCAAACCTTCACAACGCAGTATTATGCATATTTCGTTGGTATTAGTCATATTGATTAATACATCGGCGTAATCCCTTAATATTTCCATAGCGAGCTATGTGATAGTACTAGGATAATATCTGCTCACTTATGGTTAAAACTTCTTTATATATACTGGGTGAGAAACACATTAACGACTCTCGTTATGTACACACCTTGGGGGCAGTGGTAGTAACCAGTATTAACGCATCTCATTAAAGTGGATCATGACATGCATCAAGGGAGGGCGGTAGCCGTGTACTATAACAACGTACTTATACTCTGACAAATTGAGTGATATAGAACACAGAATGCGTTAATGGATATATATTTATCATGGTATACATGGTTACAACATATACTTTGACAAATTGAGTGATATAGCACACAGAATGAGTTGACGGAGATATATTTATTATGGTATACATGGTTACAGCATAAGTTACAAATAACTAGAGTAAATGTAATTACAAGAGATATATTAGTAGTATACATGGATACATTATAATGCACAATGGTATGTATTGACAAGATATATAATAGAGACACAGTATAGTATAATATGCAGTATATATAGAGTAATACATGTATGCATTGTGATGGTAAAGTGTGACAATTATAAGCATAGCATATACAGTCGTAACATGGAGAGTATAGTACTACAATATACCGTTTTATAACAGATATGTACTGGTACAACGATCTAGCTATAATGTTATGAGTTTTGCAGATACAGGGGTGGTTGTCAGCATGTAGTTATTGAATCACAGGTAACTCGTCAATTATCGCGGTTGTTGAAGTTGCGGCACCAGGCTCCCTCGTATTTGAACGGATGATCAGGGGTTTAGGAGGTAAGGGTTTAGGCGTGCAGTGGTGGCATGCTTGGAGGGCATCTGGAGTTGTGTGTGTTGTGTAACAGGCTGCTAAGTCAGCCAAGCCCTTCCATTTCGCTTCCAGCTGAGGGAGGTACTTAAGAAGCTTGGTAAACTCATACTTGGTCAACTTAATTCCCCTCTGTGTAGGGTGCTCAGATGTGGTGGACATGTTGCGAAAGAAACTATGGCGCACGTCTATGGTGTTCGATGCTTTCTTTGCCCTGCAGTGAACGTTCTTCCCAATGTGCACTTTATAAATATTCTGGGAGTATTCGTCCATATCATCATTATCGGCAGACAGCTCTCTACCATCGATACCCCATTCTACATCATCAACCATGGCATCAGGTGTAAGGGTTTCATCAGCAATGCCATCGTCATCTGAGCGGGTTATGCTGTTTGGTGCAACCTGCAAAGTGATAAGAAATAGTAGTGTCATGCATATCAACATGTACAGTGTGTATTATGTTTAGTGTTAAATTACTTACGACTCCTATGAACGTTGCAAGCTCATGCATTGCGGTCATTAGATCCCTGGTTTGTTGTTTGTCAAGCATAGCCCCTTTCTTTGTGGGGATAAGGCAATAATCCTGATCGTCAATGGTGTAAACACGAATGTGCAGGGAGACCTTTCCTCTGTACCTCTGGAGGGATAAGAACTTCCTAGAGTTTATCTCTCTGAACCAGAGGAACTGGCCCTTTACCTTGGTTCCACACTGGTTGTAATATGCGCCTGTTAACGGACTGGTTGCCATCGTATTGAGTAGATAAACACAGTGTGACGATCTGATAATACGCTGTAGAACTCTTAGGTCGATTGGTGTGTGAACTGTCTGCATGTATTAGGTCTTTTATACTCTGCTTAACGGTCTGCATTAAGCTGATATGTATGGCATACACGTGTGCCACGTTATATGGTAAATGATTTGTGTTGGACATGTACGGGATGAACAACAACAACAACAGCATTGCAAGCGTACTCTTTATTATGCAGTCCATAATGACATGTAACGCGCACAATTGTTTGATATGATATGTAGTAGTTGACGGTGCATTAAAAATATTATAAATGAACAGTCATTTATGTGTTATCGTAATCATTGTATATATATATATATATATATATATATAATAGCTTACTTAGGATATATATTGAACGGTTAACAGTATATGACTAGATGTAACAAAAGTGAGGTGTTAGAAGAGTCATTTCTGGAACAGCATGTTCAACATGTTCTAACAACATATTAATGGTCTGTAAGTCCTCAGAAGTTAAGGACACATGTTCATCCTTCTTAGAGCTATTAGTAGTCCTGCATACCGTTGTGGTACATCCTTCCTTAATTAAGTAGTAGAAACACCCAAGATGCGCAGTTGTATCAATATCATCAAAGGCTAAGGCAGGTATATAGTATACCATGTTCACAAACTGTTGAAGTGGTAATGATACAGTCAACTCCTCTTTAAGAACATCATCCTAAACAAAATGAGAATAGGATTATAGTTAAAGAATGTGTATCAAATACTAGTGCAATATGTAAACACATATGTATTACTAACCTGATTATCTGTCAGCTGAATGGTTACATCGCCGTCTGTACACATAACACAGAGTGTTAATGCCGTATTAATTGTTAGACTTGTACGGCTACCTCCTATGAGTTCAGGAATTGTGTTGACAACGCTCTTGTACTCCCTTTGCAGATACTTAAAAAATAGTGCTGTACCTTTGTAACTCTTCCCTGAATACAATGTTTTTAGCAAAAGCTTCGTTTTATCGAATCGTGTTGTTTTAGATCTGATAAGAAGTAGATCAGAATCCTTAAGCAAACCTTCACAACGCAGTATTATGCATATTTCGTTGGTATTAGTCATATTGATTAATACATCGGCGTAATCCCTTAATATTTCCATAGCGAGCTATGTGATAGTACTAGGATAATATCTGCTCACTTATGGTTAAAACTTCTTTATATATACTGGGTGAGAAACACATTAACGACTCTCGTTATGTACACACCTTGGGGGCAGTGGTAGTAACCAGTATTAACGCATCTCATTAAAGTGGATCATGACATGCATCAAGGGAGGGCGGTAGCCGTGTACTATAACAACGTACTTATACTCTGACAAATTGAGTGATATAGAACACAGAATGCGTTAATGGATATATATTTATCATGGTATACATGGTTACAACATATACTTTGACAAATTGAGTGATATAGCACACAGAATGAGTTGACGGAGATATATTTATTATGGTATACATGGTTACAGCATAAGTTACAAATAACTAGAGTAAATGTAATTACAAGAGATATATTAGTAGTATACATGGATACATTATAATGCACAATGGTATGTATTGACAAGATATATAATAGAGACACAGTATAGTATAATATGCAGTATATATAGAGTAATACATGTATGCATTGTGATGGTAAAGTGTGACAATTATAAGCATAGCATATACAGTCGTAACATGGAGAGTATAGTACTACAATATACCGTTTTATAACAGATATGTACTGGTACAACGATCTAGCTATAATGTTATGAGTTTTGCAGATACAGGGGTGGTTGTCAGCATGTAGTTATTGAATCACAGGTAACTCGTCAATTATCGCGGTTGTTGAAGTTGCGGCACCAGGCTCCCTCGTATTTGAACGGATGATCAGGGGTTTAGGAGGTAAGGGTTTAGGCGTGCAGTGGTGGCATGCTTGGAGGGCATCTGGAGTTGTGTGTGTTGTGTAACAGGCTGCTAAGTCAGCCAAGCCCTTCCATTTCGCTTCCAGCTGAGGGAGGTACTTAAGAAGCTTGGTAAACTCATACTTGGTCAACTTAATTCCCCTCTGTGTAGGGTGCTCAGATGTGGTGGACATGTTGCGAAAGAAACTATGGCGCACGTCTATGGTGTTCGATGCTTTCTTTGCCCTGCAGTGAACGTTCTTCCCAATGTGCACTTTATAAATATTCTGGGAGTATTCGTCCATATCATCATTATCGGCAGACAGCTCTCTACCATCGATACCCCATTCTACATCATCAACCATGGCATCAGGTGTAAGGGTTTCATCAGCAATGCCATCGTCATCTGAGCGGGTTATGCTGTTTGGTGCAACCTGCAAAGTGATAAGAAATAGTAGTGTCATGCATATCAACATGTACAGTGTGTATTATGTTTAGTGTTAAATTACTTACGACTCCTATGAACGTTGCAAGCTCATGCATTGCGGTCATTAGATCCCTGGTTTGTTGTTTGTCAAGCATAGCCCCTTTCTTTGTGGGGATAAGGCAATAATCCTGATCGTCAATGGTGTAAACACGAATGTGCAGGGAGACCTTTCCTCTGTACCTCTGGAGGGATAAGAACTTCCTAGAGTTTATCTCTCTGAACCAGAGGAACTGGCCCTTTACCTTGGTTCCACACTGGTTGTAATATGCGCCTGTTAACGGACTGGTTGCCATCGTATTGAGTAGATAAACACAGTGTGACGATCTGATAATACGCTGTAGAACTCTTAGGTCGATTGGTGTGTGAACTGTCTGCATGTATTAGGTCTTTTATACTCTGCTTAACGGTCTGCATTAAGCTGATATGTATGGCATACACGTGTGCCAACTGTAATAACATCAAACACAACCGTATCATAGTACTACTGATTATGTCCTTAAATAACCACATATTGTTTTAGCATCACAATACAGTGCTATCGTTTTGTAATACTGATCCAGCTAGCTTAAGCTTAGACCTCCTTGTGGTAGGTGATTTCGATTGTTTATTAAACATTAATGTTCGTACGTTATCATTTGTAATACCAATCCCATTTGCTTTAGACTTCTTGTGGTATGTGATACTACTTTCATATTGTTCCTAGATTTTGTTATCAAACTTCATATGTTTATCATTTTGTAATACTGATCCAGTTTGCTTTAAGCTTGGACTTCCGTGAGGTATGCGATTTCGATGGGGTGACCTTAGTTTTTATATTACGCCTAGATTTTTTTTGTTTTTTATCGAACTTTTTCATAAATATATCAATATCCTTATTCTTAAGACCAGGAGGGTGAAAGGCATCGTTGAGAACAATGTCGTCTCTTGTTCTTGGCGTGTGTACAACTATCGAATCATCACGTTGTTGTGTTACATCGTCAGAGTGTTTAATATCTGCAGAATGTGTTAGTGCAGCCTCCTCCCTATTGTCATTAGTTGATTGTGTTAATTTATCGTCTTTACTGTTTTTGAGCTGTTCCATCATTCTGTTGTACTTGTCTCGAGGTATAACAACATTCTCCTCAGCCATGACCAACAACTTTCACGAGTTTAGAGAGCACGCTTTTGACCAAAAGCGATACAATGTCAGCTTTACTATATATTAAATAACGTTTAGTTCTGAATGTTGTGTCGTTGCTAGATAATTCTCTAATGACGCGTTTGTACGCTTTGAGGGAACTTTTATACTTGCGAGGAAGCGTTACAACGCCTGTAAGTATATTCCTAGCTATTTCTGTTACAACTAGTACTTGATTCCTGTTTACATGTGACAAGAGCGTTTTAACCTGATTCTTCTTAAGCGATGCAACAGCCTTTAAGAATGTTATGTTTTCCTTAACCAGTTTCATGACTGCGGGAACAACACGACTGTTACCTCACCTGAAAAGATATTAGAACGTAATTTATATCCATCATGAGCATTGGGTGATAATCAATTACAACTAACCAGTACTATAGTTGTGTTTAGTAGCACGTTCATTACTATCCTTAACCAGTTTCATGACTGCGGTAAAAACACAACTGTTTCCTCGCCTGGAAATATATTAGAACGTAATTTATATCTATCATCACCATTGGGTGATAAATCAACTATTAAATAACCATAGTTGTGTTTAGTAGCACGTTCATAACTATCCATAAAATATTTGGTTTGACCAGGTAATATTTGGCTTGCTAAAGTTGACACCTGTCTGCCATTTCTATGATTACGAAATAGACATATACAGTGTGAGTTTCTACTTATTAATCTAGCTGCTTTACTTTCATAAAACATGTCCTGTAACGTTATAATACACGATACATGACAGTGGTGACTGAGGACACACACTATCTCAGCTACATGTGCGCCTTGTCGGTTATCACTCAAATTACTCATCTGATCGTCGAGTACGAGTAAACTTGGTGCTCTGGTTTCCTCCCACAGGTTTATTAAATACTCTTTTGATGGAATATCTTTCCTAAACTCTATTATATCGCCCAAGGTACTTTCCAAGTGATCAAACTTGCCCTGCCATACGGAATATACATATATAATTTTGTTAACTAGAGGCGTGAACATTGTCTTGTAATTCAAGAGTAAACGTTTGACGAATTCTGTTTTGCCTGCTTGTGTTGAACCTTGTACAGACATATTCTGAGGGAGTGTAAACGGTATTAAACATATATTCCTAGATGACTCTGCCATGATGTTCCCTCTGCAACAACTGTTTATCAACTAGCTATATATCAGTGACACTACGGTATTTATCAATCATAACTGAGGCAGGGAACTTTGCAAAAACAATTAGAGTTGTTGGTTCAGGTAAAGCATCAGAAAATCTTAAACTAATGCGTAAATTTCCTGAACGTTTCAGAGGGAGTACATCATCATTATTAGAATCGCATTGCGAACCAGCAACAAATCTATAAAATGTGTAACCTTTCATATACTCCTCCTTTGTCAGAGGATTGAAGTGATCACTATATTCTATACCGCACAAAGTTTTGTATGCATCAATGTATGAACTTGCCTCGACCTTGCTCTTATATAATGGTGTGATAGGACCTTGGCCTAGATCCTGACCGTCCACCGTGACCTGAATAAAGTTGAGCGATGCATGCTCAAACATAAAAGGGTTAGTGAACAATGTACCATGGTTACCTACATCTGTAACAAGTCCGCACACCAGTTCACACGGTATACGACCTGTGAATGGATCGTTAACTGTGCATGAGAACTGGCCTTTACCTAGAGTGAATTTCTTAACCTCCGTTTTAATGTATGGAAAAATTGCAGGTTTATTCAGCATTATTTCGGCATGTGAAACCAATATTTCAGGAATTACTTCTATCATTGAAACACTCAAAGAAGCTCTAGTAATCTGCACTTTGTAGGTACCCACTGTTACCTCTGGAGCCATCAAGCAGAACTCTGGTGTACTGGGATATAATGTAATACCTAAACTCACACCGTTTGGAATGAACTTATATATGTCTAACACATCACAATACAAATGTCCGGACATATCAACTTCATGAGAGCTGGCAAAAAAGCTTGATCGTTTGCTCAAACCTTTGTTATCGCCTAACTGCCAGTTAGGGTCTTCTAATTCGCCTGGTGTATCTTTGTAAAACATCCCCATCTGCAGTGTTGTTTCTTTCAGCTCAGTGTTTGAGTGTAGTAAAGCTTTGAAATAAGCAAGATAGGGGTATGACTCGTCAGAGTGAGTTAACACCTTGTTCTGTAGGGATACATCAACACGACTGAACATCGAATGCATAAAATTGTTAACAACTCCAACAGATGCCTTGTTATCAGTTGTTGCTGTAGCAGTGCTGGCTGTAGCCGGTGTCTCTTCTTCCTCTTTAGATCTTTTATTCCTAGCACTTGCTACAGTGACAGGCTCAATCTTATCACCATTCTGCCTTACTACTTTACATGTAATATTAAGCCTTGTTCTACGTAAGTCTAAATAGTTACTGCTATTATTGGTTACTTGAAACTGAATAACACCTTGTGTTGAAAAGTCGTTAACAGGGTAGAATGCTGTCACATGTGTATTCTTAATGCCTACATTCTGAATAGGTTTCTGGAAAATAGCTAATTCCTCAGAATAACCTATGTATGCATCATCTAACACCTCCTGACTCATTGTTATTAGTTATTAATCAAAAACGTCCTTCGTACGTTGTATAACCTTATCAACAGTCTTCTTCAACTTTGCCTTCCTTGCTGTATGTGACTTACGCGTTATGTGTCTCTTACTGTTTGTCTTACCATTAGCTCTGCTCAAAACAGAGTGATTAGGATGGGTCTTCTGTTCAGTAGTTATATTAGTAGCTGCAACTTCTAAATCATGTAACGCCCTACGGCGTTGTGCTTCTGTAGGATCGATCACGTCGCCTATACTTATACTTCTATCATTTGTAGGTTTGGTATTAGTTTTTGGTTTATTAACGATAATTATACGGCGTGTGTGAGGATTAATGTGGACCCTTTTGCTATGAAAACGTGAACTAGTTAGATAAGGTGTGGTCCTACCTTCCGCTTGACCTTTGAAATGCTTCAATAAAATGTCATAATCTACACCCTTGTTGAAAGAGTTATACTTAGTATTATCAGTCATGCTACAACTGTATATACGTACACTAACTACGTTATTAACCTGAAGTGTAGTGTCCCGTTGACCTTCCCTTGTTTGAATGATGGGTATATGCCTGTGTTATCTGTTAAATATATATCTATAATGTCTAAGTCTTCAATGCATAAAGGTATATAACGAGGGTTATCAAAATGTACTGGTGCACCTCTGTTAATCTGGTTAAAGTACACCCTATTTAAAACAGGTGCCAGTATAGCATTGACAGGACTAGGTTTACATATAGACGAATTAATAGTTATATATATAGCATTATACTTGTCAATAGGCCTAGGTAAATCTATGTCTAACAGAGCAACTTCCCATTGACCTTTAGGTCTGAATGTTACTCTACCTGGTAGTTTAACCCTGAATGATGTTGGTGTATTACCAGGAAAGTAGTTCTCTTTATCAACATCGGATGATATGTACACAAACATTATTGTTTACCTTTGTAACGCTGTATGGATGTTGTGGGTATATAGGTGTTAAACTTATCAGAATAACCATACCATTTAACAAGACTGAGTTTGTGACCTTTAACTCGCTTAGTTTTTATAACTCTGTCGATTTTATATGTTATATCGTCTAAGTTCTGGACAGATGCTAATAGTAGTTCTTCTGTATAGAAAGAACCCTTGATAACTTCACCGCTGAGATCCTTCACTTTATACCTAGGCGGGTGCGAGGGAATGTGATTACAAACAGTGAATAATTCCTCAGTCCACTTCTCATGATAACCTCGTGCAAATGGGCTAGTGTATAAGCTCAACCTAACCAAACTTCCTAGAGCTATAGTGAACGTGACAGGTGTATTAGCCCATCTGTTTAGTATAGGCATGTACACTTGTTCATATATAGCATGAGAATTTGCTGTATTAACAGAGGCAGGCGCTATGTTAATAGAGTGATGAACTGTGTTATTATAGCTAAACATTGCATCATCCAGAATATCTATGTACATGGCTGTCTGTCGTTCATAAAAGTACTTGAACAGTTTATTTTCCAATGTACGATTGAATCGTTCGCTGTACGAAGCTTTATGACGACCATATGCTATTAAGTGGTTAATACCTTTACTATGCAACATTTTTTGAAATGCTGCGCCCATATATTCTCCTCCTTGATCTGTACGTATAGTCTTGCATACTCTACCTGATGTCTTAATGATGTCTGTAAACGCTGTTGTAACATCTGCAGATTTTTTAAACTTGAGCGCACGTGCCCATGCAAAGCGTGAAAACACATCTATACATACTAAGATATATTTGTATCCTCTATTATACTTAGCAAAGTCATCCATCTGGATGATGTCACTGTCCCATTGTTCATCAATATGTTCAACTATTATATGCTCCGTATCAAACGTTTTTACTGGTGTCTTATGTATCATGTATGTTGTCTGCTCCTTCAACCATTTACTCACCACTGACAATGTTATGCCTTGAGGTTTACGTGGTCTATTCTTTACTTCATTCCATAATTTTCTTATGCCGGAATAGCTACTAGGTTGACCTATTGCGTAATAGATACCGCTCAAAAACAGATCTATCTCTGGTGTTCGTGCCATGATCTACATTTAGATAATGCTGTGTTATTACCAGCTTGTAAACTAGTCTAGGCGTATATATACTAATAGTATCAACAGTATAACCTTACTACCACAGGCTGGTTTATTAGTTATGGTGCTGTAAAGACCATGTCCGACTTTATATAACAATGTAGTCTAACAACAGTTGTTCTGTAATGTGTATGTGATGTCTGAGATATATGACAACAACTGTTATTGCATGAAGCGTGATCTATGTTTATTAACATTAGTGTACAATGTATACATTGTTAATGTTGTCTTGTGTAAGGACACCTTCCGATTGCGCTGTGTGTGTAGTATCCATCTGCAACATAATTACAGTTGGTATCAATCATAATGATTTATTAATAAATTAATATATACTATATATAATATACAGTGTATACTAACCTTATATATGAGATGGTATCCTGGTCTCTAGTTCAATGATTATGACGACTAACTTCAACATTAACAATAGTTCTATGTACAGGATCATATTTATCAATGGTAAGATAGTAGTTACAACGATTGCGCTGTGTGTGTAGTATCCATCTGCAACATAATTACAGTTGGTATCAATCATAATGATTTATTAATAAATTAATATATACTATATATAATATACAGTGTATACTAACCTTATATATGAGATGGTATCCTGGTCTCTAGTTCAATGATTATGACGACTAACTTCAACATTAACAATAGTTCTATGTACAGGATCATATTTATCAATGGTAAGATTATCCTGGTAGTTCTTTAAACAGGTAATAAGATCGGTGAATGATTCATGACTCCTTTCAACTTCTATGTAATGCTCTTCAGCACACATTAAGCATGGTACAATGTTAAATGCAGCCCATGTAAGATTGTATGTCTCTGCTGGTGTTGGTACACGTTTACAGTCACCTAAGGCATAGAACTTGACAACCCAGTTTGAACATCGTTCCATACATTTGGTTGGTACACCGGAAAGATAATAATCACTTATGCACTCATTTAAACTTGTGAATACATTATCAGAGTTGTAGAGCAATGTTAAACAGTTAGGATCCTCACAATCAGGATAAGAATAAACATACCAGCTTATTGTGTATGACATGTTAATGGTTATCTGTGTGCTTATGGCTTGTCTGCTCTCAAAAGCGACACATGTAATGTATAGTTGCAGTATATTCCTGAGTTGTACTGTTCTGTATATATAGCAGTCTTATACGCCTCGCATCCTCCATAAACAATTAACTACAGCACTTTGCATTCTTGTGTTGGTTGACACTGGGGCTACTCTCAGGTACATTATACATATATAGTAAGGAGGTATTGCTCAGCGACTTGGGTTATAGTACCATTAGCACAACCTGTCGTGCACTGCAGGAATTAAAATGTGTAGCCTCTGGGTTATTCCGTACACTCATTTCTCATGCACCTCAGATCCATGCAGAATCGCCACCCAGTGGTCACTAACCAGTACCACTAGCGCCGCCTGTCGCCGATCATCAGAAGTACAATTCCGCCCCCTGGTGGCCACTTACCAGTACCACTAGCGCCGCCTGTCGCCGATCATCAGAAAAACAATTCAACTATAGCCCCTGGCTCAATACAATCTCATTAGTCAATCTAAGACCGTCGCTTTACCCTCGGGGTACCCATTCGCGGCACGTGCCCTTGTAACCAACCTTCTACGCCGCCTGGAGGTCACCTAAACTGGCCCTAGGTCTGACTACGTCACTGCTACGTCACGTGTACGTCACGTAGCCTCGGGGTACGTTTTATAGTCGCCCTGTAACTACTGGAGTAGGCCATGAAACGTTTTTCAGAAAATGTGAAATGAAAATGTGAAATGTTACAAGGGGTTGGGGCAACCTTTCGAATTGTATATGCAAAAACATTGTTGTTAATGCTATAAAATGATATTTTAACATGACCTAAAAATACTGAATTCTTCCTGAGAATGCCTGTCGTAATGTTCACTGCTGAATGATAGATTTTTAACAGTAATATTTGGATTGTTGGAAAGTTATCACAACAAACATTCTTTTGTAGGTGATTAGATAAAAGCAAGAAAATTTAGACAGGCCTTAATATGCACAAGAAAATGACACAATACTTTTGCAGATAACTTTTTGCCAGACACCAAAGCAAACAGCAAAGTGGTGGATTTACTATTTGTCTGAAAATGTGGCTGTGATGGGAATTTATTTGCAGAAGTAAATTTACTAATTTAGCAGACTACTATTAAAGCTCACTTTTGATGGAACAAGTGTTTGTGCCCAGCCAATGTATTTTATTGAATGGGCACACTGTTGTAAGTTCACATGTTAGAGAGTCGTCCACATGTAGTGTTTCATATTCCTAGCCATATTACAAATATAGTTTCTGGTATAAGAAATGTTAGTTTAAGTGTAATTAGAAATTGAAAGAACAGTCCAATGTTTTAGAGTACAATGATGTAAACAGTATAACAATTAGCAACATGACCTTTGTGGTGACATTTCTGACATAATGAGTGCAAAAGCATTATTTCAACCAGTTGCCTATATATGAAATGACTATCAACAGTTAAAAAAGTTATTCTGGTGAACTCTAGTGTAACCTGCGATCGCCATATTTTTGTCAGTTTTGTGCATCGGTAATGTCGCTAACTGTAGGAATACTGCTCATTATTCATGTTACGTCTTTTCACATGAAAAGACGTCACATGAATTGATATGACAATTTATCATTTTGAGAAGAGTTATAATTATTATTATATTTAAAATAATAGTAATGATAATGATAGTTGTTGTTGTTATTGTTAAATTGTAATCTTTATTTGATTTTGTGCAAAATCAAGTAAAAAAACTCTTTGATGCTGTTTACAGTGATACAGCATCAAAAATGAGTATAAACAATATGAATTAACTTATAAATTTATACACTAATATGCAATTGTGAATAATTTATTTTTTAGTCATTTTTAAAGTGTGAGGTACTAGCAGCTAATTAAATAGTCAAATTTCTGTAGGAGATTATTACGAAGTTCAGGACCAGATAAGGAAAACAGCTTGTTGTACTGTTTTTATTGTGGCCTGTGAGCCACTACTGAGTGTTTTTAAGATGAATTAAAGATTTCAACTGTTTGTACCTGTTCTGTTTGACTGATTCAGTGATCATATCCAGTGAAAATGAGCACAGGCGTTAGGCAGCAAACGCAAGCCTGTGAAAAGAGATTTTGGAATCATTGAATGGAATGTTCGAACTCCCAGTGAGAATGGCAAATTGCTCTTTACTGCCCCTGGAGAATAATATTACGTCCATGGGGGGTTCCTCTAAAGTGCGCGACATTTTTAAAAGTGAGGCCCACTCCAGGGCAGCCAAATATTGCGGATCCAGTGGAGTGCATTCAAAATTTGTCAGCAAACGCCTATGCTGTACCTCGTGTATTAGGGTCTCCTCACCTCCTCACTCTGTAAGAGGGGGTCCCACTATCTTTAGGGGTAGCCCACTAGGTCATGCGGTATCCCGGGCCACTTGGTCTCCTTGCCTCCTCATCTGTGAGAGTGGGTCCCACTACCTGTGGGGGCAGCCAACTGGGTCTCCTCGCCTCCTCACTTTGGAAGAGGGGGTCCCATGCACTAGGTCATGAGGTATCCCTTTGGGCTTCCTTGCCTCATCTGTGAGAGGGGCCAGGGTCCCACTAGCTCAAGGTATCCCACTGGGTCTCCTCGCCTCCTCACTCTGTAAGAGGGGGTGCCACTAGGTCATGAGGTATCCAACTGGGTCTCCTCGCCTCCTCATCTGTGAGAGGGGATCCAACTATCTTTAGGGGTTTTCCCACTGTGTCACCTCTACTCCTCACTCAGTAAGAGGGGCTCCCATTAGCTCAAGGTATCCCACTGGGTCTCCTCGCCTCCTCACTCTATTAGGGGGGGGGGTCACACTAGGTCCTGAGGTATCCCATTGGGCTTCCTCACCTCCTCATGTGTGAGAGGGAGGTCCCACTAGCTCAAGGTATCCCACTAGGTCTCCTCGCCTCCTCATCTGTGAGAGGGGGTCCAATTACCGTTAGGATCCCACTGGATCTAGCTCGACCTCGCCTCCTCATCTCAAAGATCCCATTCTTCTCACTTCCTCTCTCTAACATGGCTCCCACTAGAGCTTGGGGGTATCCAATCAGGTGTCCTCACTCTGTGAAATGGGTCCCATGCACTAGGTCATGAGGTATCCCACTGGGCTTCCTCACCTCCTCACTGTGTGGTCATAAGTATCCCACTGGGCCTATGGATGTCCCAATCCTCTCCCACTCAGGGCCCACTGGTCGTCCTCTTTTGCCCACATGTACTAAATTTCCCATTGGGTCAGTCAGCCCTGTGCTCTCATTTTCTGGCAATTACTGAAAACTGACTGCTCCCTGTAGGGGTGCCGGCTAAGTCGACCTGGTGGGCACCCGGGAATCCTACCATGTTCCTAATTTTGGTGAGGTTTACTTTGGTGTGTAGAGCTTTTCGCGCCACAAATCCACAAGTGCATAACTCTTGAAGTTGATCCCGAGCTAGCACTGGAACCGCAGTCTCCTACACTGTAGTGAGACTGGTCGCTAGCATTTCTTTCGTGGTTTGAGATTGGCAGAGGATAAGCAGGGCTATGATTGGTCATTGTGTCGTGCTCTCTGGTAGGTTGACTTGGACACGCCCCTAAACAATTAGCCAATCAAACACCAGAAAACAATCAGCCAATCAGAAAACAGTCAAGATCCTGACTGAAAGTCACGTGGTTAATGGCGGCCAAGACCGACTCCTATGCACTTGTGCGGAAGGAGGGGACCAACTTAATCCCGAGCAGGCTGCAAGTTAGGTAACTGTGGTATATTTAATAAGTGTTGAGACTGATGAAAGACTCACTGTGGTGGCTGGTTCACTTCCAAATTAACTAGGTCACACAAGTTTTACCCCAGGCGGGGTTAAATTAAACGGTACATCTGATATGTCATTTACAGTGGCGTAGCTATGGGGGGGGGGGGCTGGGGGTCACGTGCCCCCCACCCCCACTCAAAGGCTGTGCCCCCCAGGTGCCCCCCCCCCCCCCCCAGATTGGCTAGAAAAAAACCTAAAGTTGAGAGGGTGCCCCCCCCAAAAACATGGGCCCCCTCCCCCCAAATTGTGGTCCCCCAAAAAAACATTGAGCCCCCCTGAGTGCCCCACCCCACTCTGCTAACCCTAGCTACGCCACTGGTCATTTATTGAGAGAAACAAAAATTCAGGGCATATTTGTAAGTGTTTATTTCTATTGCTTACAGAAAAGCAATATGATATTTTAAAATGGCTCTGCCTATGCTTAATCTTAATTGCTGATTAGACCATATTCTGTTCAATCCAGTCCAAGTAGTAAGAAATTCTTGTGTAAACCCCGGGTAGAAGTGCACAGAACACTGTACCAAAAGATGTCACTCCAGCCACATACCAGTTACCATCTTTGTAGCAGGACATGGGTCCACCAGAATCTCCCTAGAGGCATAAGTATATATATTAAATTATTATCACGACATAGAAACCCCACTCATTATTACATGTGTAATTATAATATGTTGGTCATAATGTCATTGCATTTTTCTGAAGGAGGTAAATTACAGTGCATATCACACTTACACTGCAAGCGTTAGGTGTGCCATCACCAGCACAAATGTGGCTGTCCAGCAAGAGAATATCATATCCCTGGTTTGCACAGACCTCGTTGGTTGGAACAACAATGAAAGCTTCCTGCAAAATGGCTGGGATGTCTGTGCCTTGCCCTGCAATGAAAAAAGAGTAAATTTCATAATTTTCTATAAATAAATGAATGAAAGTCCCTTGTTTTAGCAATATAAATAATTATGATAAAGTTTCAGGTGCCCAACAGTTGAATTTTCTGGATTATACCTATAGCACCCAGTGAAAGAAAATATTTATATTATATTATATTGTATTGTATTGTATTGTATTGTATTATATTATATTATATTATATTATATTATATTATATTATATTATATTATATTATATTGTATTGTATTGTATTGTATTGTATTGTACTATATTATCCTATATTATATTATATTGTATTGTATTATATTATACTATATTATCCTATATTATCCTATATCATATTATATTATATTATATACATTATATTATATTTCATTAATTACATTATATTACATATTCTTAAATAAAAATAAGATTTATTTTTACACACAGTCAGTGAGGCCCCAGCCAGAAATCCAGCACTCAGCTGCATCATTAGCAAAATCAGCATCCTCCTCTGGGAGACAAGCTACGGCAACATTTTCAGCGGAAAGATCAGCAAGGTCAGCAAGACGGATCAGACCAATGTCATTGGGATATGGTGGGAACATAAGGAACCCTTCATGCTGAAATCAATTGATAATCAATACATCAGTTTTCATCCAAGGTCAGTCAATCACACTGAGTCAGTATCATCTAAAGTTTCATGTTTAAATTTTGACTAAGTGTTATTATGATTATTAGAAACCATCAGAATGTCTAAAAACTAGCTGCGATATTGACTTTGTAAAAAAATATGCAGTGTATAATGAAAATAACATCCAGTGTTTGTAGTATTAGGTTGATTTTGCCAAATACTAAAACCAATAATGATACGGAGAAGTGTACATGTACTCACATTGATAATCTGAGCGATGCCCAAAATCTGTTCATTCCCATTCAACTCCTTGATGTTGTGAGCACCTGCCACAATCCTGAAGTTCTCGGGTCCCCCACGACTGCAATACAATGGAAAAATTTTATTCAAATCATTTTAGCTGATGCGGCAATGAATTCCTAAATATATACACCGAAAAATGTAACGTCACTGTTTAACCTAAAATATGAAAATATCTGAAAACTTAAACAAACTGATTATGTTAAAAGTTTCACTGTAGAGCTTTACAGCATCTAAAAGTGTAATTGGAATGAAGGATTATTAATTTTAGACACTATCAATCAAGTAAATGTACCTTTTCACACAGCAGCCACGTTGGCATTTTTGCCTCATTGACCTCTCTTTGCACTCAGATATAGTATTGTGACGTCATCAGTAGACAATGGCCTTGGTGAGGTGACAGAGTGCAAGATCAATGGAGAATGACATCATAATTATATGACGTAATCAAAATTAGGTCAATGAGGCAAAATTGCCAACAGGTCTGCCACGTAAAAAGTGTACAGAGGCAATCATAGGCTTAAGCATTTTCAGCAAAGAGCCTTTTCACCACCTGATAACTAGTAAGTTCAATTTTCGCTGTAGACAAAGTGAAAATTAAACTTATCAATTATCGGGTGGTGAAAAGGCTCTTTGCCGAAAATTTTTACGAGAGCATGCTTATATAAATACCTGAAAATGTTATCTTAACTGGTATGTTGAAATTGTAACTGTAGAGCATTTAAACTATCTTCAATTTTAATTTATCAGGTATGGGGGATCAGTCATTTTGTCAGACACTGTCAAATAGCTGTAATCTTGCTCTCACAAATTTTCAGTAAATCATTCAACCGCTGCAAATTAACTCATGTAATTTAATGCTAAACATACCCATGAGTACAGTGGGCAGCGGAGAGGACCCATTCTTCGTTGAGGAGTACAGAGCCACAGGTGTGACCCCAGGAGCCGTCTTCTCTCCTGAACTGTAGAGACACTTGCCAGGGCCAAGCTCCTGCTGTGGCATTTCTGCCTGCGATGATGTCAACTGCTGCATCCTCCCATGGGACCTGAGGAGGCTTCACCCCACACTCTGAAATGAATATGGTATAGAGCTATATCAGACTATATAATATTATATTTATAGTATTTTATGCTTTGTAGTGTTGCTTGCTTGAAGTAAATGAGAGTATCTGAATCTAATGATTTATTTTAGATGAATCTCTCAAGTAATTATAAATTATTAAAACTTAAAGATGTTCTCTCAAAAATGTCTACTCGTGGGAGGGTAAGGACCTCAAACCCCACTGGACAACATAGGGCTCAGTGTAAGCACACTGTACAGTTATCCCATAGACATGAAAGACTTTACTGGTTACCACATCATTAAACATATGTTATAACTAACTGACTCAAAGCTGAGAATGCCGTTATATCAACTTTGTAATATCAACTTTGTGGAACCATCATCATCATTCGCCATTGAATTCAACACATTTTCTGTGTCTCTCCCATCCAATTAGTGTTACTAAGATTAATTCAAACAGATCAGCTCATTCTGGTCAGTTTTCTGAAATGATTGATTGTAGAACTAGGATTATTTAAGTTCTGAGGATTGATGAATTGGTGCAAGGTGGGATCCTCACCATGTTACACACTTACCCCAAAGGAAAATACAAAGCATTTCTACTGACCTTGGGCAAAAGCAGAGGCAACTACAGTCAAAAGCAAAAAGACCTTCATGGTGACAAACATCAGACCAAAGTGGCTTGTGAATTAAATTGCGTGACAATTTCATATCGTAACTTGGGATTTAGACATATGCTTGATTGATATGCTGCACATGTTTGATAACCCGAGGGAAATCACTGTACTGAAGATGATAATACCTGAAAAGTCATTGTTACTAGCTTGTATAAACTTGCTTATCAAAAGGTGCAGATCCAGAGCCCCCCCCCCCCCCCCCTGTTCAGCGCACAATTTACATTATGGCCAAAATAGCCATCAGTATAAGGCACAGGACCTGCTCCCTTAATCCATGCCATATGGTTTTGAACCTTCCCGTTAGCCGGCAAACACCTCAGGATTTAGACCAGTCTGGGTTTCCTACTATTCCTAGAGGTCTATTTAATTAAGGTTAAGAGTTTCCTAGAGGCTATATTTAATCTCAGTTATTACACAGGTTCATATATCTTTCCATTCTCAGCAACTCTCAGCTAACGAAATTCAAAGATGGTTATTGCTATCACTTGGAAAAATTCATGACTGTGGGTTAGTGGGTGGGTGAGCTGGCTGCATGATGAACACCGTTTTAGGAGCAGCTCTAGAACTTGCTAATGCAAGCTTACCACTGCTTACTGACTGAATTTCATGTACAGTATTACGGTAAGTACACTCTATATATATGGCCAAGTTGTGTCTTTCCAGGGGCGGATCCAGAAATTTAATAAAACGGGGGCACAATGCTAGCTATGAGGTGAAAAAAAACAAAGAATTTCATGCATGCGTTGAATGTGACAAAATATTTATATAAATCAGCACACATGATGGCACCATCTGAGTTTGCCCTCATGTGTGCTTCTGAACTGCTAATGCAAAGTAGTGTCTAGGAATGTGGGTTTGCTGTCACGCAGCCTATGTTTTATCGCGCCAAAAATGGCTTCTGAATTTCACCCGAAGAGGGCGCCAGTGTATCGTACTTCGCGCGATCGCAACACTCCTCTGTTGTCATGAAAGAAAGCCATGTGATTGTCTTTTAAATTCACAGACAGATTATTGCTAAAAACATTGAAAGAAAGATGTCTAACACAAGTTCAAGTGAAGTGGGCGGGGAGAAGTTCTATGTGGACGCCGAAAAATACTGGGCAGGTGTGCCAGCCACCGTAGATGGCATGTTAGGAGGGTTCAGCCATTTGTCAAGTACTGATATTGGCGGCTCCCACAAATTTCTGCGATATATGATGAGGGTTTGTATTCTGCTGATTACAATGATAACTAATGATGTCAACCTTGATATATTCACTCCCCCAAAAAAAACATTTGTTACATTCAGTATAAAAATTCATAAAACTACACCAATTAGCCGGGCCTGACTATGATTATGAATGGAATTTTCTGTATCTAGAATAGCAATGATTCAATCAATTCATGTATTTATTGATATGGCTACTGTCAAGTACTGAACATGCAATTAAATGTACTATTGCTGATACTTCCATAGTTAATTTGATCAGCGAAATAGAACAAAGTATAGAATGATATATATTCATTTGGTATTGTCTAATGTTTCATTGTTTTGGTCTATTATTCATTTCTAGTGAAATTTCTGCTTATTATTCCAGAATCATAATGTCGGCAAAAACAGAGCGCTTGACTGTGGAGCAGGAATTGGTCGCATCACGAAACTTCTCCTCACTAAAATCTTTAGTAGTGTGGACATGGTCGAGTTAAATGACGATTTCTTGAAGCAAGCTAAAAGTTACCTTGGAAACCAGGCCACGAAAGTGGAAAGACTAGTGTGTTGTGGAATACAAGACTTTACTCCCGAAGAAGGCAGATATGATGTCATTTGGTGTCAGTGGGTGCTTGGACATTTGATGGATGACGATTTGATTGCATTCTTACAAAGATGCCAGAAAGGACTCGCTCCAAACGGTGTCATTGTTGCTAAAGAAAATGTGGCATCCGGTGAGAAAGCAGACTTTGATACGGGTGACAGTAGTTGCACTCGTCCCAAAGATGAGTTGATCAAATTATTTCGTCAGTCTGGTTTAAAAATATTGAAGGAAGAGAAGCAGAAAAATTTCCCTAAAGAAATATATGGAGTGTACACAATTGCTTTGCAATAAAAAAGGTAATTTTATACCAAAAAAAAATTATAGAAAAAGTGTTGAATGAATACTTGACTCATGGGTAAGGCACACTTCGGTATGCCCATCTTATTTGCTATAATGAAGAAATGGCAAATTATGCTGTATATATATATACACACATGTAGTACTAGCTAGTCATGAAAATGGTTGAAATTTACCTCAAGTGGTCAAACTTATTTCATGTACATGGACCTGCTAGGCAATGTGCTAAATGTCTGATTTTTCACTTATGGGACACAAAAAGCTGTTGAGAATTTTCTCCTAATGCCTATGATTATACTCTGACATAATGTCATTTCAACTTTACTTTATAATATAATAAAGGACCTTTAACTTGCCTGAAAGCATGACATTGGCCTACATCAAGGTGTGAGTGAGCTTCACGTACAGGAATAAATATATTTGTACATACAAGTGGCAGTTATTGTTAAATGCAGGGTGGATCCAGAAAATTTGTGTGGGGGGCTCTGATTCGTTGGGATTGATACGCTTGCACGTAAAATGGTCATTCAGCATTCTGTTCCAGAAACTAAAAAAAAAATTTTTATAATACAAAAAAAAACATAGCCGACATATGGCAATGTGACTATCAAAAGGCATAACAGGCCATAAATAAGTATTATCAGATAATTTTTGGTCGGGTAATTGCATTAGTGTTCGAGTCCTGCTCCAAAAAAAAAGTGTCAAGCCTCGCACCAGGGGCATTGATTAAAAGCAGGCCTATGTAGTTTTCTCTGTTGTGGAGAAAGAACGCCTACGTAGTTTTCTCTGTTGTACCGTTCCTTTCACGGTAATGAGAACTGCATTTTCAGAAACAATAGACTTATGCAGTTAGTTGCTAACCTTTCAAAATTGTATTGTTGTAAGCTATTAGTATTTTAATTTATCAACATTATTAACATTATGGACAAATGCATGTACAATGAATTAGAATTATAAATGCACTGAAATTTATACAATTTGCCAAATTGCATGTACAGTGTACCTACACGATATAAGTGAAGTCTTGAGCAAAATATATTAATTTTTGCATTCTTTAAAAATAATAACGACTTCACCAGTCAAAGTGATAAGGCTTATTATACATGCCAAAACATGCAGTGAGCTCCAGTGTGACTTGTCATGAGAAA
This sequence comes from Alitta virens, assembly GCA_932294295.1. Classification (NCBI taxonomy): domain Eukaryota; kingdom Metazoa; phylum Annelida; class Polychaeta; order Phyllodocida; family Nereididae; genus Alitta; species Alitta virens. The sequence goes on along the minus strand of OW028586.1, from coordinate 16,255,338 downwards.
TAAAGGAACATTTTTGTTAGACTGTGCTGACATCTGGTGAATGTTGCAAAACATACACTAATTCTAATATAGGACAATTTCTTTTTTCTAAAATCAAGTATTTTAATGACGTCAAAAGAGATTATTATATTATGGTATATTTAATTTATATTGACATCAGATCTTATATGTAGATATATCTACTACTAAGTTTATTGCATATTCAATGTTATATGTAGACTCTATATTAATATACATACTATATGCCTTTAAATAATACAATAATTGATTCCTTTTGAAATGACTCTATTAAAAGGTTATATGATTGATCAATGTTAAATCTAAAATTTATCAACCTAGATCTAAGATTGCGAACTATGGATTTTCCCATCTTTATCGCATCCCGTTTTGCTGGAAATTTCCAACGTCCGGATTCCGGAAGAAACCAGCCTGAATGATGATTGCATTCATCGATAAACAAGCCGCTATGGAAAACCCCCACTGGATGCCCTGGAAGTGACGCTATCCCCCCCCCCCCCCCTTGCCTCCATGTCTAATTTGGGATTACCCCCCAAATGGAAATTTACATTTCACAGGTTGGGTGAATCCGGTCACAACAAGCCGAAATGTAGATATATCTAGCACAAGACTGGTATCAAGATATTTGACCCAGTTAGATCGAGTGCGTCACAGGCTGAGGCCGTTCACATTCATGATTCAGCGTAGCAACCTACACAACGCCTTTGTTTGCGTTAAAAATAGCCATGTAGGTGAAATAACGTGCCGCTTTCACGTCATACATCAGCACTCGCTGATTGGTTGGTTTTGAGATTCCCGGGAAACCACCTGCCAGTGCAGTGGGGAGTTCCCCAAAGGGAGCGCTCTGATTGGACGGCCATTCAGCTCTGACGTCAGGGAAATTTCGAAATGGGTTAAAACGGTCGTGCACCTTACGTTTGTGCTTAGATTGTATCGCGCGCGAGGGAGGCTCACATCGCATTCCTCGCAGTTGTAAATAGACGCTACCGTACCTCGTTTGTATATTTTGACGGATTATCTCAGTGTAATGGAGCCAAGGCATCTCATCGCTATGTCTTTGGGCAAGATCCAAGCTTGCCGTGGAAAACGCGGAGGACCAAGCTTACACAAGAGTCTCATGGTGTCGGCCATTTTATACAAGGCCAGAAACATCCTCATGAATGATATCTACATCCAAGCACGCAAGGTCGAGATGTACGAAGAAGAGAAGCAGAGGATGATGGCAGAAAGGCAAGAGCACAGTGAAATATCTGAAATTGTAGAACCACCACGGCCTGCGACGCCATTACCATCGACTGAGACGCCCGCGTCCCACGCTACGGAAAGCGCCAAGAAACCGCGTCACGAAAACACGTGCAACAAGGAAAACAACGCTCCCACACCCAACGCTACCGAGGTTTCCCCGTCTCATACGGAATCTAAGGTAGAGGAATGCTCAAATGTGGAATACAGAGACAGTTCAGACTCAAGTAAGTGCGCCAAGAGGCGATTATCGGAGTCTTGTGACAATGAAAACATTCCTCCCAAACGCATCCGCTCAGAGACCCCAGCAACCGAATCAACAGACAATAACAACGCGTCACCAGGACAGGAATGCTCACAGCAAATTTCCTGCCTGGTTCAACGATTCAATTCAGGATTAAATGGACTCTTTGCAGCGCAAAAATGCAACTCTAGTCCTTTGCAAGATAGCCAAGGTCACAACGATGTTGTATCAAATTGTTGCGCAACGCAATTGAACAAGGACGCTACGTTCTCAGAGCAAATCGGCCGATCTGTCATTGCCTTGACTGTTTGAATCGAAAAAAAAGAAAGAATTTTTGCACCGATCAAGGACCTGGCTGGCATGCATGCAGTGTTCGCGCCGCGGGTGTGACCGCCTGCTGTGTGGACAGTGCATCTTGAGGGTTTACAAATTGAGGAAGCCCTACAATAACTTCAGGAGGATATTTTTGTACGTGAGAATTACCGTTACTGCCATTCGTGTTCTGCTCAGGAAGTGGCTGTTAAAAAAAAACATTTCACTGGATCCAGGAAGCCCTACGCCTACGTTGAATCATGGCCAAATTGACGTGACACGCTGGCGTGATCCATGTTTGACCTAGTTAAACGACGCAGCGTCAGGGTGCACGTGCGTTCCGCTCCAGTGCTCTCCAAAGGCCTTCACAATGGACAGTACGCTAGGCAGACGCTTGACTCACAGCAAAGGGACGCTACACTTGGCCTTGGGGCGCCAAATCCCCTCTGCCTTTGTTACCCTGGACAGAAAACTTCACAATTTTGCCTTTGCAGCAGCTATTAGCGATATATCGAAGTGACTCCAAGGGAGATATAACTGCGTACAAAATGACTACTTATGTAACTAAATGTTACATGGACTGCATTCGTAAACTCAAATAGTATTGATAGAGATTGTTATCTCATTCATACTGACATTGTGTTCTCAAAATGACTATTGTATATGATCATAATATTTATTTTTTGAGAGTAGATTTTGAAGAAATATATGCCACTACAGTGAATTATTTGACATACTATGTTTTGTGTTATTTTCAAGCCATGAAATGATATTATGACTTAGAAATTTAGCAATGAAGACCAAAGGTGTAATATTATTTGCAATATTATTGTATTAATTAAGGATCTCAATTAAGTGTCTCACACATCTAAATGACACAACATAATGTGAGAAATGTTTGGAACAGCTGAGAGTCTAGATGACAGGTGGCCATGAGTCATGCATAATAACCAATGTGTAGTTGAAGACAATGGATCGATCCACATGTTCATTGATTTTCTTGTTAGTTCTCTGAGTCATGTCTTCATTCTGTGAACAACTGAATATTTGACTGTGTTTAGGTCTTTGTTTGGACTAAGCGTCCTCGACTGGTTTTGTCTGGCTTTTGGTGAATACATGAATTATGTATGAAGGAAGGAAAAATGCCCAAAAAAATTAGTATTTGCGTAAAGACTATTAGAGTATATTATGTTTGAGTTTAGGAAGAATTATGTTATTTGGAAAAAGGGAAAAGACAGTTGCGTCATTGCATATCTCACCTATGTATGTCCATGGCTACGAGTAAATGATAATGTTCTTATTCGCTGTAGAATCAATGGCATATTGTGATACATTATAGAAATAATTTATTTATTTAACTCATGTTTCATCATTGCCATTATTATAGTGAATTGGAATAATTCAATGGATCTTTGAAAGATCTCTGTAATAAAGTATTTTCATATGAACTTGAATATCTTTGTTTTTTATGTTCAATAATTTTATGCTCTTTGCCTTGTATACATCTAATGGGCATGAAAATTGGGAATTAAGGGATAAAAAAAACCCACAGAATTCTCAGAAATTATGAAGCATTTTTTCTTTGTGGCTTCATTTGTGATTTGCTAAACAAGTCTTGACATACATGGATGTCATGTGACTCAATTCTGCGAAGTTTCATGAATTCTGCGAAGTTTCATGAATTCTGCGAAGTTTCATGAATTCTGCGAAGTTGCATGACTACGCAGGGAGAATGACACTGTAAACAATGAACAGACCACAAGTCGTTGTTCAAGATGGTTCCTTGACGTCCGATTGTGTAATGTTCAGTTGATAAAAACATTGCATCAGTGTTCGAAATTATTGAAATAGTTCGATCAAAAACGGTTCAAAGTCCTCTAGAGCAGATTACTCATAATCACGATCTTTTGTTCAAATCGTAACAAAGCCCCAGTGCACGTGACCTGTGGAAGTTGGCGCCATTCCAAGTGACCCAGACGAGATCCAAGAATCTAGGTCAGTCGCCCAGCTGCGTCAGATACCCCAAACAAGGGCGCGAACAGCACCCTAAACTGCGGCATGGCTGGGGCATGTCTGCTGAATGAGTAATAGACCAATGTTTGCAGTGTTCTCAGAATGAAACGTTTTAATTTCAAATGGTCACATGCTAACTAGTCTTATATTAATGCATCCAAAATTGGAAGTCCCGAAAATCAATACAATTTACAATAGCATCATAGGTATCTACACCAGTGTTATCAACCTGAGAGGAAAATCCCTCAGCTATTTTATAAATAGCTGTTGACCTGTTGTGGAGCTCTCCTGTTTTCATTGAGTTTTCCAGTACAGTGCTAGTCTGTGACTTATCGGAACTGGAATAAACCGCCACGATCATAATGAATTCATACCATTTATACAATACCAAGGTTAAACTAGAACGATTGAAATGCCTGTGATCAAAATACATGCATGTGTAAAAATCCATGATGGTATTAATCTAATTAACTAGTTATTCATGATCAGGCATGGCATTTTGGAAAATGGCAATATTTTTGACGGAATGATCCTATATTCCGTTTCCCTAAATTTATCATATAAATTTATCATATTATATGTAGGTATAAATTACGTAATATATGTACCTATAGAAGAAGAATATATGACAATAAAATAATCAATGATTTATGAAATAAACGTATGAAGCCCAAAATTAAATATTGATGCTGCTACACATAAGCTGAATGTATTTAGGATGCCTTAGTGCCAGTGGACATGAGAACGTATGCTATCTCATCATGACGTCTGCCTGTTGCTGGCCGTGCATAGTTCCAGTGTAGATGAGACAATACAAAGACATTATGAAATAACATTTTGAAACATTTGACACATGATTCATGTGGACTTGTTAGCTGTTTATAGAAACATGACATTTGCACGCAGCACATAAGACAAAAGAGGATTACTTGTGCATAAACCACATCTACTCCTGGTTATATAACTTGTCTATCAGATGTTTTTTTTTCTGCGTTGTTGTATAATTTGTTCAGTGCATGCCAAGTGGGTTGATATTTAAAGATATTGGATCTATTTTTAGCTCAATTAAGTGTGTTGGCTCACAAGACAAGTAAGAAGTGAAACTATTTTGGTCCTGATATATGACAGGGACTTCTTCTGTAATTTCAATATGTATACCAGCCCAAATTATGTCACTGGGTCTGCCATTAAATGGGAAATTAAGAATTGTTGAAGTCTGGATATTATAAATTACCGCATTTGGTGACAGATACCCATATAAAAAATCTAATTCTACCATTAGATTTCTCTTTTACAGAGCTACAAAATGAGTACCAACATCGGGTATCTCAAGTTAGATTTGTAACTCATTAAACTCATTATTAAAGAATTTATCGCGAAAAACCTGAAAAATCGAAAATGATGACTTTTCAGTGCACATGAGATTTTCAATCAAACTGGTAAAGTCCTCCATGGTTGCAACACTCAGAAGAAATTTGTTTGAGGTATATTTTGAAGTTTTCAGCATATTTGCTAAAGGGACATTCTTGTAATTTTAGGCTAATTTAATTTCAAACGAAATATGGTCAACAGCAAAGCCATAGAATTATTTTTGACAAGAAGATACAGAAGTATTTTTTTTCCTCTGCTTTCTATGAGGTCTACTTTCCTTCTTGAGCCGTTCCATATCTTTACACTGTACTGAGACATTTGTCATTTCATTTTGAAATTAATTTTTTCTTAAACCCCCTCTGTCTATCATTCCAGACACATCTCCTTCGTTTTTTGTATTACAATTGAAACCTCAATGAGTATTAATTTGGGAAGAACCTTTTGAGGTCTAAAATCTTAATATACTAAGTCAAACTGTCCAAAAATCTGAGTCATTTCCATTTAAATCCTTGACCATGGAATATACCGTTTGTGGTATTTTCTACTATAGCTATATATGGGACGAAACAAGTTTTCAGGGTGATGAAGTAAAATAAAACTAATATTTGTAACATCCTGATTGGGGCCTTTGCATTGTAATTGCAAAAGATCCCCCTTCCCACATAAGCGTGCTCCATACACATATTCCAGACCAATTTAAAACAAAGATATTTTATTTTACACTTCATTTTAACGACATCCTTCAAAATTATCTTGTGCCTACGTAACCAAACCCACCCACTCGCCGATTCAAAATCTTTGTCTCATTATGTAACATTATGGAAACCTGATGCCAAGCGCGGCTCCTGAGTCACGCCTCAGACGCGATACAACTTTCACAAAGCCATTCATATATCAATGATATTAAAGTAGGGGTGGTCCCCCTAACCGGAAATGCTTAATTGTACTTCCGCTGCGTAATGCACCACATCCTACAGGGCAGGTGGATTCGTATACAGCACCCACTTTTGACCTCTAGAGGTGAAGGTGACGCTCACCAGAGCGGAACGCCGTATTTGGATGAGTTTATGAATATATTGCGTTCCAACAAGGGGTTAGATATCTATACATTTGGTTATGTTGGTGCTATCTTATGGAATTTGTTGCCATCAAGTTTAAAGGATGTAACAACCTGATTGGTTTTAAATATGCCTTAAAACCCCACATTTTAGTTTAATTATTTTATGAATCACTTTTATACATTTCTGTTTTTATACGCCTTTTGTTTTAAATGTTTTTATACTATATTGTACTATATAACATATTGTTTTTATGGGCCATCTGCAAAACAGCTGTGCTGATGATGCAACCCATGTAAATATATTGGAATAAATAAATAAATATACATGTATTCTGGTTGAATTTATTTTTAAATGAGGACAATTACAGTATCTAACCTTTCAGAAAACCTGCTGGGTGCTGCTATCAAGAAATTTAACATGACCAACGTTGGTCTCCTGTAAACTGATAGCCTACGTGGCATTTGTCATGATTTTTGAAGAAGATAAAAAGCTAATTCTTTCATGCTAAGCATGTTCTTCGTAAATGTTCAGTCGAATTACTCGAATCGCTTACAGACTAAACAGTATACTAGAGAGAAAATCATTATAAATTTATAATCATTATAGACTTGACAAGAAATTATGCAATAGCTGATGAAACATTGCAGTGACATGTGCACCATGCAATCCGATGTGCACCCACTTCTACACTGGGTGCTGTCATGCACCTGACAGCCCAGCGACCTTAAGAAACCTTCCCTACAAGAGAATTGGAATCATCTTTTTTAGTTTAGGAAATTTTTCTGAATTGCCTGTTTGTCAGAACCAGAATTGCACAAACTCAGCACATGAACATCTAATTATTCTGTAATTTCATTGTTACACCTTTAACCATAAGCCAGCCTATATACTATAATATAAATGATTTATTTCATTAAACTAGCAAAACATGTCCATAATTAGGTCGCTGGGCTGTGAGGTGACCACACAGTGTTTATGGATACTATATATATGCTTTTAACGAAAATATCACAGAAGACTCATGTGTCACAAAAAAATACAAATACTGTACATACACCTTGCATGCAGAAGCAGCAGAAGTGTTATGCAAGGCCTGTTTTGCACCCAAAGCAACGGCCTTGAGATCTCATCAACAATCTATATATAGGTCGTGACATTACGAGAGAGCCTTGAATACAACCCAACAGCCTTGTGCTCCTTTGATGAACGATCTACGTTACACATAGCTCTATGATTTTCAATGTATGTATCTCTATGCATGGATGTCAGTTTCTGTCATTGAGTACTACAGGGCCAAATGTGCCACGTGCATTTTCCATGAGAAGGATAAACGCATGGTTTTTAGCTAATTATAATGAGGCAAAAACCATGCGTTTATCCAGACGCATGGAAAACTTGGCACAATCGGCCATGTACATAGGCCTGTAAATTGGAAGCCTCACAATTAACATCATCAATGAACAATATGGCCTACTACTCATGTTTCCCTATCTCATGGACACATTATTGGCTCCCCTCCGCAAAAAAAACCCACCCATAAATTTGCACCAAGACAAAGAATGGTCTTTAATTTATGTATTGTATCTGGGGCATTTTATTTGTAAATAATATGGTTATCTATCTATCTATCTATCTTTCTTGCTATCTATCTATTTATCTATCTATTTATCTATCTATCTAGCTATCTAGCTAGCTAGCTATCTTGCTATCTATCTATCTAGCTGTCTGTCGCGCTGTCCATCTGTCGATCTTTCATAAATTATGATACAGTATGTATTTGTGCTGTCTGTGGGTGTAACAAATGATGCAACTTCCCCAGAAGCACGGCTTCCTGTAGGCTGGACATGGCTGTTCTTTGAATATTCGTTCTACCCGCAAGAATGCTCCCCTGTTGATGCACTGGGACCCTTGGCCGTGACTCATTGCATGCATAAACAATGCATAGATCTAATGTAATGGGGGGGGGGGGGGTCGAAATGCACTCGAAGGGCCCAGATCTAGCCAGTTCTCGCCCCCAACTAACGGGAAGGGTGTTGTTCCGGTCACGTGACCTTCGGAGAACCCCACATTCCACAGATTGCATAGTTCACCTGACGACCAAAGGTTACTTGGCTGGGGGGTCAGAGAAAACCAGGTCATTCTAATCCGGGACTCCTAGCTAGGGCCTTCCTGACGTGACCTATATACAAACGGTCATTTGCACCCAGGTAAATAGAGCTCTAGCCAGCTAGCTCTGGTTATAGGCAGGTGATACTGGTTCTAGGCGCATGAGGGTTTATTTGGTATGATAAGGAATAGACGTATAACCATTCAGGCAACTGAGGAAAATGCAGAACTTATGCATGTTATATATAGATCAGTGCCTTTACAAGTTAATTATATTATAATCCAAAATAGATGTCCACTTGTTTGTTTGGTCTTATTCTTTTGACATATATATGTCATGGAGAAACACACAAAGATATTCAATAAATGTTACCAAAAAGTCAAACCCCAATTTTCTAATCCATGAAAACCCAACTGTGTACAAATTAACTTCAAGTTTCCTATCTTTGCAATGATAATTTAATGGAGAATATTTAGCAAACTTCAAGTTGTTTCTGTGTGAACATTTCTGTTTTATGCTGCTCCATGCCATTTGTGTCCAAATATGCGCACACCAAAACAACACCAAAAAACAAGTGGATATTTATTTTGAATCCTGATATTGTCAAGCTTATAAAAACAGCCTTGTAAGGCAAATGTACGTCACCTGATCACTCGTATTCGTGTTCTATACTTTCCAGGATATAGTTTAACTTGCGTAAAATGACTATCTTTTTTATTTTATTAATAAAGAGTTTAAAAAGCATATCTATTTATCTGTCATTCTATCAGTCTATCTATCTGTCTAATACAGTGTCTATCTATCTCTCTAAATATCTCTGTATATCTATCTATCTGTCTACCTGTCTATCTATCTATCCATCTGTCTATCTATCTATCTAAATATCTCTGTATATCTATCTATCTGTCTACCTGTCTATCTATTCATCTATCTAATCATCTATCTATTCATCTATCTATATATATATATATCTATTCAACTATCTGTCTATCTATCTATCTATCTATTCATCTATCTATCTATCTATTCATCTATCTATCTATCTATCTATCTATTCAGCTATCTGTCTATCTATCCGTCTGTCCATCTATCCATATATCTATCTATATACCTATCTATCTATCTATTCATCTATCTAATCTATCTATTCATCTATCTATCTATCTATCTATCTATCTATCTATCTATCTATTCAACTATCTGTCTATCTATCTATCTATCTATTCAACTATCTGTCTATCAATCCGTCTGTCTATCTATCTATCTATCTATCTATCTAGGCCACTCTGACGTCGTGAAAATGTATCTAGGCCCGCGATATTAATTATGCCTAATTATTAACGTAAGATGACCTCTACTAACTCCATTAGCCCAACACACATGTTCTGTAACTGAAAACCGAACTTCCACTGCTCAGCAATTAAGGCCAATCCCCCAGGATGGCTAAATTAACATGACCTCATTTAGAACAGGAAGTGTTGAATGATCGAAACAGCAGCTAAACAAAAAAAAAAAATCTATTAAATGGGAATTACTTTCATTTCATGCTGAGCTGTATAATGTATAGATAGATAGATAGATAGATAGATAGATAGATAGATAGATAGATAGATAGATAGAAGAGTAAAGTAGATAGATATATAGCAGAAAGAAAGAAAGAAAGAAAGATAGATAGAAAGAAAGATAGATAGATAGATAGATAGAAGATGGATAGATAGATAGATAAAGATAGATAGATAAAGATAGATAGATAGATAGATAGATAGATATATAGATAGATAGATAAAGATAGATAGATAGGTAGATAGGTAGATAGGTAATAGGTAGATAGATGTATTTCGTCAATTCATGTTGAAAAAAAAATATATATATATAATATATATTATTATGTTAATAAGTTACCCTTTTGGATAGATTTAAATTAATTGACATGAATAAAGTAATAGTATTCATTACTACAACATTTTACTATTTTACTGTCACGGATTATAAATGTAGAGGGCCAACCAAAAACTGAACTATATATTTCACGACTTCAACTAATAAACAAGTATCATATAATAAAATATCATTTCCCAGAAATATGTTATGGCAGATGTTGGAGTCATATTTTTCAAGGAAAAACATATCTATAAGTCTGTTCTTAATCATTGATTTGTAAGAATAGTAGTGTAGCAATGGTGTGAGGTCAGCCCAGTCATCTGATAAAACAGCAACAGGCTGCCAGGTCAGCTACGTGTAATTCACGAGATATTGACTCACAGGAGCATGGCCCATGTATGTGAAATGTTTTTTCAATCACTGTGGGTGGTGACTCAATTTAGAGGTCATTAATTAGCAGCTGACCTCAAGAAAGGAGTCATATGGCATTCTTTTAGCGTGTAAGAACTTTATGTCTCAACCGGATTTCCACAATTACATCAAAATGTCACGATCTAAAAAATGTATTTCGATGGTCCCCCCCCCCCCCCCCACAACAGGAAAACAACATATATATGATATATATAGGACCTATATAAACAGTGTTAAGCTATCACCAATGGAAATTGAATTCGGTAGTTTACACAATGAATTAAAATGGCTGTATATGTAGCCAGTGTCTATGCTGAGGCAAGTAAAAATCCCACCCACTGTGTGAATGTATAACAGTGTGAACCTCAACCCTTATCATCTCATCATTTCGTCTGCCCTATAGTTTGTAATACACGCGTAGGTTTAACAGTTTGTAGAGCCAAGAGTACAAAACAAATACCCTATAAGTAACTTTCGAAAATACTTCCTAAAAATGCATGTCAAAAACCGTCAGCTGTTGCATCATAAAGATTTTTGCACGTCATCAACTTTTATTTTTTATTTCATAATAAAGCAAAATGCGTCGATCGAGTGTATGTTATTCGCATAGTCGACACATTTTTTTTTCCCCAGTAAACTCAATTAGTTACACATTGATAAAAAATGATAATACATGGTGATAACACACATTTACAACTGGTCATGACTGCAGTGGAGTGAGTGGACTTTGTCTGTGTATATAATAATGTATTTACATAACATGTTTACACGTAAATATGCTTGTTTACCGAATATAATCTACGGATCAAAAATCCGGTTCCGTCAAACTGACCTTTAAGCCAGTAAATTTCCGCGGAAAACGAAACCATTAAATGGCATTGCTAAACAGTTCCTCTTCTCGAAGCCATAGTCCAATGTCATTGTCATGTTTATGTGTGGTTGAGTGGTTGTATATGAATCATAGATGCTTGTACAATGTAATTATTTTTATATTATCTGAACCACGCATGACTTCTAGGGGGTGACTGTGTTTTATTAATAACTTGAGTCACTTTTGAAGAATTTATCCAAGCAAAAATAAGGATTTGATTCATTTAAAGTATTTTTGTTTATTATTTGTTAATTTATATTTGTAATACGTGACATTAGAGACTATTTATATTGCAAAATGACAGAGAGACATTTAGACATTTTATGATTTACCAACACTTAAGTACATTAATTTACAAGTATTATATTGCACTTATAGTTCTTACTTAATTACCTATGCAATAAAACATATTGCAAATTAAAGCTTTCAAATAAAAAAAAAACCAAAATGTGTTAATAAAATAAATTGATAAACATTAAAATAAACATTTCAAAAATATGGTATACAAAAATATTAAAGTATGATAAAATATCAAATAATTGCAAAAATTTAATAAATCAATTGTACATGTATATAAAGGGTAGATCAGATATAGAAAATGTCTAAAAGATCTCAATATTACTTGAAAAGTTGTTTTGGGGTCCTGCTTTATAACATGTCATTGTCATGCAGGTGTGGCGCCATGGGCGCATGTTCTATATAAACATTTGCCAATAGATCGTCTGCTATTTTGGGAGTAGCCGGTTTGAATACACACGAAAAGGAAGTTTAAGTCCTGGAATTTTACCTTTGTCTGAGCTAGATGGCGGTTTTCGTAACTTCCATATCTGCCTCAAAACGTCAAAACATGTTGTTTTCCTCACAAAAGTAGTTGTTGTTTTCAAAATGTCTGCGAACTATATCACTGATTAATTGATAATCACAGCTCAGATTGTAACAATTTGGTAACGTAAAAATTCCTTCGTTGAATCAAAATATGCCAAGTAGTAAATTAAAATTGTGCAAGTTGTATTACTTAAAAAAAACTGAGAAGAATGGTAGTGCTGCAGTGGCCTACTTACGGGGATTTACTACTCATCATTACGTCTGCCTCTGGGCTCTGGCAATGTGTGCCACAAAAGCTTTTAAGTTTAAGGGATAACAATGAATGATCGAATGATATTTCTGGTGTCAAAGTGTAGCTATAGTGTGTACACATCAATATATTGTAAACACATTTGCTGTAGCTCATGGCCATATGCATGGTATTTATAAATGACACATTTAGACTTCCTGATGGGAGAGTACATTTACGTAAGGGAGTGAGGCATCCGGGCAATTCCATTGGCTGACCGCAGTTATTGCTGACGTCAGGGGAATCCTAACCAGGAAACACGAAAACGTAAAGCGAAAATAAACTTGGTCTAGATTATCCTATCCTATGATCTTACAATGTGACTTCATATTGATATCACCTTAATTAATACAACTGTAATAAATACTCTACTATTATCAAGTATACTTTGATTTTTAAACAAAAGATGGTTAACTTTAGCTGATCATTTCTGCACAGTATTTCATTAATTGTCCAACAGTTAGGAATTTATATATACCCATATGGCAAATTTAATGTCTGTTAATCAGGATGAATGGACTTGACATGAATTTACATGCCACCTATGCAAGTTCCGACAGACACAATAACATCATGTAGTAGATGTTGTAAACCTACTCGCTGACACCAAGCTAGAGTATCTTTTTGTTTTGATCGCCCAATCCCAGATTTCTTCCATGCAGGCTAATGTATAAATAGAAGTGCGTGACAGAATTGTGCATATTGAAGCATATTTCTCGCCAACTCCTGTGGGTATTTTTGCAGAGATGCCACGAGTGCAGAAATATTGGGAGTTTGGAAGGTGGAGAGGGGGGGGGGGGGGGGGGGCTTCTATTTTTGAAATTATGTGGTCCGCAGAAAGTGCAGTAGGTAGGGGTGAGAGAGTGCATCCTAGCTCCATCCCCCATCAAAGATGCAGGTTTTCCTTCAAATGCAACAGCAGCTGCTGCTGCTGCTGCAGGATGGATCATAGAAGCTGGCAGAATGCATGCTCCTGCAATGGTTACCATGGCAACCAATTTATTTGTAATGGACAGGAGCATAGTTTCGTCAGTGACAATGCTGTGTGATATGGGTTCACGAGCATATAGTTTTTATTTGAATTGCTTTGTAACTTGTGTAAAAAAAAAAATAATAATATTGTAACAAAAAATTTAAAGTGACCTCAAATATTGTTTATTTATATGACATACCATGGAACCACCAGAACGGTGGCTCCATGGACATACAAGCTTACATACCACAAGATAAGTTGACTTACAAACAATCATACAGCAAACATGTACAGTACAGTCTAGACTCATTAAAAGATTACACCAATTATAAGACGTTGTAAGTTGTGCAATATTAAATGCACAACCTAAAAGATCTTATAATCAGTGTAATTTTTGTGCAATTTGGTCAAGAATTAAGTGTTATTGATGTGGTATAGAGAGGTGTCTAAGCAGCTGACAATAAATAGTTTGGGAATCTCCTTGACTCTACCAGGAAACCATAGAAAACCCACTGAATCATCACTTTCTGACAAAAACAACCTTGGGTTCACAACAGCCACTGCTATCCTGACTGCAGGGGAATATTGGCTTGCGAGGATGATCCATTGCAGGCATTTACGTTATAATCTATATAAGTTGATATGATTTCTTACCGTTATTCACTGAAAAATAATAAAATAAATTAAATTGCTCATGTCAAATATGAGATACTGCAGAATATTTATATAAAACTTTTGAAAAACGTAAAATGCTACTGCTCTAATAACTGCGATTATGTAATAATAAATATATTATTTTTGCCTATATATTGATAATTTATGTTGTAAGTGGGATTTGTTTTGTTTTAGTTGTCCGCTATGTGTTGAAATGTATTTAGAAAATACTTGGATGAACATCTCTTTTCATCCAAGGTAAATCGTAAATAAAATAAATCAAAAGAAAAAAAATGTCGGTGGCGGTTAGGGGCAGGTTTGAGCTACCTAAATGTATGCTGAATAAAATAGTAAAATTCCTTCCATTCGATGACGTCATCTCGTCTGCTCAATGTTTACTCGAGTATGACGCGTCATGAATGCATGTGCAGGTCTCATTCTGTCACGGTCGGGTGATTTCAGCTGCTGTTTTTGGGTGTGTTCACAAACTAGTTTTTAAGAGCTTCATTTGACTGCCATGCCAGGTGACATTGCTTTGTCGAATTGTCATCATAGCTTCTGCTTTTGACAAACAGTATTTTAACTTACACATATATGCTTTTAACTGACACATATGCTTTTATTGACACAGTATTATCATACATGATACATTTGTCAAAAATAACAGATAAAAACATGTACTAAGTCTACTTCTACTCACTATTTCTATATTCACAATGCATGGCACTGCTCATGACTAATTCTGACTTGACAGTGATTACATTTTTGGTCAAAACGTTGATCAAAAACGGCCTATTTGGCTAGTTATGAATATTAATCATTTTCACAATGCATCATTATGCAACTATGACCTTCTATCATAATTATGTCGCTAATTTCCTGCACTATATTAGCACATTTGGTTTAATTAATTAGTTGCCATGGTAACATAATTCATATTACCTGTAACATTTTCAGCAGATGTCATTCATTAAAACCACGTTATATAGGTCATGTGCAGATGCAGACATAAAATATTTGAAGAATAATGATAGGTATAATTATTTCATGCAAAACATGTTAAAATATCAGAAATATTGTTTAGGCCTAATAGGTAATCTGAATTTTTTATTTTATTTTTGGGTATATCAACCATGGAGTGACTCCATGTATCAACTGAGTGGGTGGTTTTTTCTTTCTTTATTTATTTTGTTTCGTTATCTTTCTTGCTTAATTTATTCTCTTTCTGAAATTTCCATTAGTTCTGCAATTTTAAAGCCTTGGTCATGAGTTCTCGGACACTAGCTATAGATGGTGACTATGGATACGCAGTAGGACGATGACCTGTATGTTGGTCAGTGTGACAGTGTCTGTCTTCCAAACTCACAGACAAGATAACTTCAGGTGACAGACAGATCAGGTCCCTTGATGCTAGGCTCATCGAACTACAGATAATATACCTTGGAGGAAAAAATGGACAACCTTGACTATTTTTAGGCCTTGTGGCTCATCGTGAACACAACTCCTGCCAGCAAAACATGTCCACAAATGAGGCCCCTTCCCTCTGACCAACCATCCGTAACTTAGGCCTATATATTTATATATAAGTGTCATAAAGCAAAAAAGTTGACCTAAATTAAAGTGAACACAGTTTGAAGTGTCAGAAAACTTTTGGCCATGGTTGTAAAATACCAGGTCATCGTGACATGACTTATTGTCAATAAAACCATTGTCCTCACGCTCTTGGCAATGCATTCCATTGAAAGAACGAAATCTATTAATTTGAATAATTGTACCACAAGGGGCCGTACAGGGGTCCATCCAGGGTGGCACGTGCAGCGCGCGTGGCCTAGATCTAAAGGGCTCGCACGTGCCTGGTTGATCATGATCAAAACCTGGGTAGGGCGGAATCCAGATGATGTAACGTTGCGTCATCTTCTTGCAATCGCCAGTATGTCTGATATCTTGGAGTGCAGAGTGCATAGGTGTGTTCTATTTGACGACTGCAGTGTCACGAACTCATGATTATTTGACTGAAGTTCTTAGACCACCACAATTACTCACAAAGGCCCGACCTTTAATTAGGCCTACCTGAAGATCATTTAGACTAACTAGTAGGCTTTGTACTAGCCTAACTAAAAACTAATCAATAGATAGGCCTAGAGGTTCAATTCATTCATGAGTCACATAACATATGATAATCACTGTCAATTAGGAGTAGGACCTACATCATAATTAGCTCCTATTAGGCATAGGCTACCGTTGTAAGACTTCGACAATGGTGTAGGTACCTACTGCATACTCTTTATATGCATATAATATAGATGTATAGATTGGCTTACCATTATAGCTGCCAGTATAGGCCTAGATCATTCAAATACAGGCCAATAGCGTACAGGCCTATGTATACTATAGTATCGATTTTGCAACTGTCTCAGTTGTAATCTATATGTTAAAAGTAGGCCGCCTACTCCTACCTAGTTTCGGCGGTCAATGCCATTAAGCAAATGTTTGGCCGGATAATGACCCTTGGCTAGCTGAGGGCTAAGGGATCGAGGGAGCACTGGCCGCCCAGTCATGCAGCAAGAGATCCAGCTCAAGGGTTCACTTCAGGTCATCAACAATTCGGACCTGTTCTGAGAAAATTCACGCATTGCTGCATTTTCATATTCTGGTTTAAAATGTTGATGCATATAATGCCATAAGATATATCTGTTTTCATTGGAGATGTAGATTGTGGAACAATGTGGACACTGACTAGTAAATTAGGCCTAGGCCTAGCATAAATGTCCTAGGATAGTAATGAAATATATTTAATGCATGTATAATGATTAGGCCTACTAGATACACTAAAAAACCACAATTAATAAATGTATACCACATAATTTAGGGTATAGTAAATTTATAGGAACCATATGTCGATCCAGATCTAAAATTATCTATAGGCCGTAGATAGGACCTACACAGATCATTAAGAACCAGGAAGATGAAATGTTGCAAAAATCTAGTTTCCCATGAAACTAAATGGTGTTTAAGGAAGGAATTTTATTGATATTTATAGACTACATTTTAACTGTATACTTTAACGTATGGTGCCCTGTGTCCTTTTCTGGTCAATCCCATTAAAACTTCAGATCAATTTTTTTCAATTTGCAAGGTCATCCAAGGACAAACAGTTTGATATTTAAATGCAAAATGTATATATGCAAATTATGCCATAATAGAGCCAGATGTACCGAAATGGTTACCTTTGAGAATTTTACACCAGAAGTTTCACCAGGAGAAGTTATTCCTTTCAAAAAATAAAAAATCAATAAAAAAAATCATACATCAAACAAGGTGACTATAATAAGACACCATGCAGTTGGTGTCCCAATATTGTCGATAATTAAGTCAATATGAGATTATTTGTTTTGACATGTATTTTCTAAGAAATATCCAGTAATTTTCAATGGTTTTGTGAGGTGAAATAATCATTAGTATCAAATGAGTGCATAGAATTATAGTAGGCCTATAATAGGTATGTGCAAGACTGTTATTGATAGCTCTATTAAACAAAAACCTCACCATTTTAATAGCATGTAGTCACGTTATTTACATCACTTTCCAATTACTAACTCGGTTGCAAATAAATGTATTACTTATATTTAACATTGAATAATATAGGAGCTTATAGGTAGCCAGTTGATCTATATTTAAGTCTATTAATTTTATTGTCTATAGGCCTATTGGGACTTTGCAGTTAGTCTAAATCTGTTGCAGCGTGTGACAAGGGTTCTATTTATGACAATGAGATCATCCCGGCTGCCCGCTGTGGGCGCCTCTGAGAAAAAGATCAGTCTAATTAAAGAAATGCCCATATTTGTCAGCTTGTGTGCAGTGTACATGCATATATGGTAATTAAAGAGTTATGACCTATTTATTGCCTTGGCATAGTCCTAAGCACTAGTTGCCTTTTTTTTCTTCTTTTTTTTTTCTTTTTAAATATATATTTTAATTTAATATAATATTATTATATATACTTTATTTACAAGTCACAACTGGCTTATGAATCCAGTTCTTTCATTTTCGGAAGACATGTACGCTGTTGCCCTCTCGTGTTCATGTTATGAACTACAAAAACTCTTCATGGCGGGAATTATTTTTCACTAATCAGCTTTCAGCTTCTTCGTCAATGCATTGTAAACAACATGGCGAACAGAACGAGGGAAACTTTAAAATCTCAGAAAGGTAATCGCTTTTTGTCGACTTACTAAAAGACATTGGTCATTGACAGTGTACCTGCAATTGCTCTATAATGTTTAGAAACTCTTCCATTCATGATTGGTGTGTTTAAGCTATCATAACGATTTGTGCAGTTGAGAAACATTTTGGAATTTGCAAGTTTAGAGCGTAAGCAACCAATCACAGAATCTGACAACACTGCTGACAACAGGCTTGAACATGATTGACACACATGTATGCATGTTAATTTACCTAGATCATGTCACTGCCACTGGATAAATTATCAAAATAAGCTTTCCCTCCAGTTATTTTGCAATTGAATTGTTGGTATTTGCTTTTTGGGTGGGACATTTACTTAAATGGGCCTTACAGGCCTCCTGAAACCCTAGAGGCTAGACAATATGGGCATTGTATGAGAAATTAAATGACCTTTTCTTTTGCTGCTCGATATTAATTTAAATATAAGAAAGTCATAGTGAACCTAAAGTTGTCTAATGTTTATAATGCTCTCTTTATCTAGGTCCTGTAGTCTCAGGTTGAGGATTGAAGATCTGCATGATATATACTTTCACTCATGAAGAGAATCAACACAGCTGAATGATGTCAAACAAACGAGTTGACAGCAAATCAAAAATTCCTCAAAAACAAAATGGGGAGAAAGGTATGCTCATTCACGTTGAATCGCGTTCAAAGAAAATAATGTGCTTAAAAATTCAACTTATTACACTATAAGTTAAATGTTGGGTAATGAAAAAGTGTTTTAGATGTGTAGAACATAAGTTCTGATTCAGAAATCATGATATGAATTTAAAGCGTTGTAATGTGTAAATATCTCTTTAATACAAGAAGTTTTATTAGAAATCGCAGCAAGAAAAGAAGTAGCATGTCATATTTTATGGACCCAGGCAATTTACATAATAAATTTATATTTTTTATATATTGTATTTATTAGTACAGTGTATTGCAACTGTAATTGTAATTGTCGAAATTAAATAAATTCAAAAATTCAATTCAAATACAAAATTATTCAATATTTTCTTTAAAGAGGGAAAGAAGGATTCAGTTGGCATCCGTTACATAACAGAAGACCTCATCTGTAAATGTTCCAAGCAAACTAATGTCGAAAATGCATTTAGCCTTAATCTGAAGCTCAACTCAGAAGGTGGCAAAAAGATAAAGGTAGGTTTGTAAACACATCATATATATTTGCTTTTCATGGTTTTCATGATAAGATTTAAAGCGTTTAACTGTAATGCATTTACCAAATATATGTATATATATTCTATTTCAGTACATTGAAAACCTTGAAAAGTGCCAACGGTTGCAGGTGCTATCCCTTAGCTGCAACATTATTGAAAAGTTGGATAAATTGGATAAATTGACAAAACTTCGTGAACTGGATGTGTCATACAATTGTTTTACGAAGATTGAAGGACTGGAGGCACTGACTTCTTTAACACATTTGAATCTCACTGGAAACAAGATTTCTGCCGTGCCAGCATGGTTGCCAAAAAAGCTGAAGGCTTTGCAAGTTTTCAAATTAGCACGGAATGATATCCATTCGGTAAGTCTGCTTGATGATTTGAGAAGTGTATCTTGTCTTATCTTATCTCATCATCTAGGGTTATATGTCTTAGCAAATAGGTCCATTGATTTGCAAGCCAAATTAGGGTTTAAAACTGAACAGTATTTAGTACTAATTACAAAAATCAATTTATTCAGTAATTTTTGTTGAAAATTGTTGTGTTTGTAATTCGTAACACGGGATCTATGTGGCCCACCCTGACACTGATAGAATTGCTAATTCACAGCTAATTAGCAATGCCAATGAACATAATTGTGTCCTTTCAGCTGCACGAGCTGACCAAACTACGACCCTTACGGAACTTAACGCACCTCACGATTGCCGAGAACCCTGTGTCCTCTCTTCCACACTGTCGACTTTTCCTTGTCTTCCATCTCCGTACTCTAGACACTATTGATGCCCAACATGTTGACTGGCAGGAGAGAACGCAAGCTCAAGCAAGATTTGCTCAAGGTATGGATCGCACTTGCCCGAGACACGGCTGTTCGCTTAGCACTAAGAAAACTTTACCTGAAATCGCATCCGTGGTTCGACCACTTTTATACTATATGACGAAAAATATTCTCTCTTTTTGTATAATGACCTGTACACAACTATGAAAGTGGTCCAGGCACGGAATCAAAAATAAGGATTTTCACGGCAATCAGACATGGCATTTCATTAAAAGAAGCGCCTGCTGAACGGCGCGAAGACGTTGCAACCACCTTTTTTTGTACCGCAAGATTTCTTAGTGCTTAGGCACACTTGTTTATCAGTCTAGAAAAATAAATTATTTAAACAAGTTTAAAGATTTTAGCAAACAAGATAGTCCCAGTTAGATTAACAGCTTATATTTTGCCATGATGCACTGAATTTTTATAAGCTGTGCTGTAATTGTAAGAGCTTTTGGGATGAGGGTCATGAGATTGGATACTGTATTTAATAAATGGTTTTTATGATAATTTTGGGCCCAAGGAAGAAAGGGTTGGGTGGGGGTTTCCCAAAGTGTTTTTGGCTATGCCCCTGGAGCTTTTATTTGTTTTTCATTTTCATTGAAAGTGGCCTTTAATCTTTTGTACACTTACGTTTTGAAAATTTTTCATGCAGAGGAATTGGAAAACCTACAGAAACAGTTGGATTCCAAAGAAGCTGAAATGCACAAATTAGAAGAAGTCCAAAACAAGTCATTGGGAGAATTAGAGGAAGGAGCAAAGACCTCAAGTACACAAAAAGAAAAATTAAAAGCAATGAATGAGAGAATTAAAGAGTTACAACAGGTTTTGCAAACCAAAGATGATTTGGTAAGTTTCATTTTTTGCGGATTATTAAATTTGTCGTGGAATTTTGTTATTAAATGGCTTTAGCCACGATATTAACACAGGTGATTTAATCATTGAAGTATGCAGTATGCTAATAATACAAGAGAAGGTCTAGTCTCCACAAAAAACTGGCACACGTACTGCTGCCCAGACTGATGTGACCTCAATTTGCATTATAAGGCGATTGTCTCCTCTAATGTCTCTGATTGTCTCCAGCAGCCAATCAGAGGCCGTTGCCAAGGCAGCTCAGCATTCCAAAGTCTTGTTGAGTCTGCTACCCTTCTTATTATTTGTTTTCTGCATCATTCAAGGATTCAAATTGCCGACTGACACCTGTGATAATGAATGTGAGAAAGGTGAAACTGAAATTTAATGTCACTGTTGCAGTTGAAGAGGAAGACAAAAGAACTGACAAAAGCGTGTGAGAAACATTACGATCTGGAGCAAGAGCTTGCCTTTTACAAAATCGACCACAAGTTCGAGCAGCTTGGAAAACCACCAATGCCTCTGAGCAATGTAAATATGAAACAAATGTCATCAAAAACATCGCTAGTCGAAGATTTTATGCTTGTATTATTTCTAATACCAGTAATTTTCATGGAAGTTATTTTGGAAAGTAACTTATCCACTTGGAATGTAAAATTTGGCACTACTCATGATGCAATTTATTATGATAATTTTAAGTGGGATCCCCCCCCCCCCCCCCCCAGTCCATTGATATCTATTCTTGAATATAGTTATCAAATATCTTTTCTTGAATATAGATTATCAAATATCTTTTCCTGAATATAGATTATCAAATATTTTTTCTTGAATATAGATTTTCAAATATTTTCTCTTGAAAAAGATTATTAAATATATTTTCTTGAATATAGATTATCAAATATCTTTTCTTGAATATAGATTATCAAATATCTTTTCCTGAATATAGATTATCAAATATCTTTTCCTGAATATAGATTATCAAATATCTTTTCCTGAATATAGATTATCAAATATTTTTTCTTGAATATAGATTATCAAATATTTTTTCTTGAATATAGATTATCAAATATTTTCTTGAATATAGATTATCAAATATATTTTCGTGAATATAGATTATCAGTTTCTAAATCCATAAAATCTGATGTTTGCAATGTGGAGATCAAAGTGTCTTTAGAGTCATAATTTTTGACAATTTCGCACTTCTTCCGCAGTGTCTGTTTGACAGGGCTTTAAGTATTGTTAAGTGTCTTCTTATTGAAGCTTTCAAGCTTACGTTATGAATATGCTCACACTAATTATTATTATTTACATCTGATTTCAGAACAACTCGCAAGAGGACAGTTTTGACGGAGACCTTGGTCTTATGGGTGAGAGTCCATATATTGGGCGAGGGAGATTCCATAAGCAAAGGGGAGCTGCGGAATCTTCAGGTTCTAAACCGCACACTCCTCAGGATACTTTTGCAAATCAGAATGGTTCTCACATCCTTGATGACACAAGAATGAAGATGCATGAAGCGCTAGATAAAGAACTGGAGGATAAGAAAAAATCAATTGAAAGGGGTGAGAAATAACTGCAATGTTTGATTGACAGTGAAAATTTTGAATTGATTAAAATTATTAATGGTAATCAGTATCCTGCAAAATTTAGTACATTCTGTTAAGGTTAGTTATTATGTTCAGTAACAACAATATCTTTCAATTTGATAACACTGAACTTAGGGCCAGTCGAAGTTATTGTCGTCTAAACCTAATTTATGCTGCCAATATTATTGTTGCATTGTTTACTCTTTCGCAGGAATGGGTAACTTTTAGTATTACACCAATTCTTTGACAGTATTTTGTGTCGTTCTATAAATTCATAGGTCTGTGAATGTAAAGAACTTGAAAGATTTTAAAACTTATGTGTTAACCATCCTTTGATGTTGTTTCAGCCCAAGACAGACTTCAGCATCTCGGTAAAGAAGTGACAACTGTGGAGGAACAACTGACGCTTGCCACCAGGGAACTAAAACGACTGCAAGATTCACAACCGCGTCCTCAACTCGCTGAAAATGATAAACATGTCATGCGTGGCAAACTTGCCAAAAAAATAAGCAAGGTGGGTGCTTCATAGTTCTACCAAATCTAGTCAGATTTTTGTTGATAGATAATCAAATATATTCTGTTATATTTTCCTCAGTGTGCGCAGTGAGCACCATCATGATTTGCCACGATATAAAATATTTCAAATTGAAAAGTTTGATGTTGTGGCAAACCTCAAACAAACCCAATGTAACATAATATTTTTTCAATCTAAATGTCAGACTCTCAAGTCTGACAGGATTGAATACATGCAGGGATAGGGGCTGAAAGTAGGTCAGATTACTGCGCCCATTAATTTTAACTAAGCGCGAACAAAGTAGTTCTTTAAATATTGTCAGGTGTGAGGTTGCATCACTTTATGAAGTACCGTGAATGGACACATCGTGATGTACACATCTCCTTGTTCCCTCACCCGACAACAGGATTGATTAACAAAGGATGGTAAAACACAATCTGCCTGAGGGTCTGATGATAGTGAATTTAGTTAAACTTTTTCACACCAACAGAAGTCTTTGCTCAAATCTTCTCTTAAAAATACAAGAGAAATGGATTCATATTTATTTAGTTTAGGCAATTTTTGCCTACTTGTCAGAACAAGAATTGCGTAAACTCAGCACATGAACATCTAACTATTCTGCAATTTCATTGTTAGACCTTTAATACAATAAGCCATCCTATAGACTATAAGAAAAATTGATTAATTTACTTTAGATGAGGAAACGAGCAAAACATGTACATAATTAGGTCGCTGGGCTGTGAGGTGACGACACACAGTGTGAGATCTTTCAACCCCAACTATGAGACCTTCGTCAGCCAAATGAGTTTGGTGGTGGGGAAAGGTCTCAATGACATTATTGTGGAGGATCTGATGATGCTCAGACTTTACAATGTGAAAACAAAGCTTTGTAAGAATCAAATGCAAAAGAATTAGCATCTTAGGGATTTCAGATGATGCCAACTGCAGATGAAGAGGTCATTGACTGACATTCTTTAGTGATAACCCTGTTCTTACTTCTTGTCCAAATTACTTTCTATGACTGAACTGCATGGAATGAATTTGCTGTAGTGCTTTGGTGATAAGAATGTGATGGAATGCTCCAAGTTTGACCTATTGACCTCATTAGAGCATGGTGTGACCTCTGCATGCATGACCTTTTTAGGTGCATCATTTACGGAGCGAAGCGGACCGTCTTGGAGCTGAGATGGAGAATGCTCAAGATCACATTCAGCTGCAGGAAAGAAACATCTCGCAAATCAGAGGCCAGTTGAGGAGAATGGGGAGTCAGCATCAGCTCTATGTATGTATTCGTAGTTTGTCTTTTTAGACTCCCTGAAATTTAATGTTACTAACTGTTAACTCTTGAAAACCTGCTTGCATGATTTGAAAAATAATAGTGTTTGATAATATGTAGTTACTAATGCATATGATAGGATATGATGTGTCATGAATACAATGTAACTGTATAGTTAAGATCACCTATTATTTAGACCTCTTTGATTTGAGTTTACAACCTTAAGCCCTAAACTGTATACAGTCAAACTGTTATAGCCACTTGTATAGAGTGGCCAGGAAAATTTTCAGACACGTCCCGCCCCAACCCACGCACACTTTTTGTTTTTTGACAGCCCTCTTTTTTTTTGCATTAAGATGTTAAGAAAATACTGGTCAACCACCCCCCCCCCCCCTCCTCTGCTTTTTCAAAAACCTTCCTGTCCACCCCACCCCACACTTTTAAATGGAACAGCCCTTAACAACCTTTGCCGGCTGATGTGGTAATATGAATCAAATAACATTTGATACAAAGTGTATATATGAGCTATGTTCACATTTTTTCAGCCACAAGTACAAAGAGAGGTTGCTGACAAAGAAACTCAACTTAAACTGACTAACCAACAATACCAAGACTTGGTTGCTAAGCTAGAAGATGTCTTGGCAACCATTGCCAAGGAAACGACAGACATACAACAACTGGAGCACCAACTTCGAGAAGGTGACTGCTAGCCCTTTGTCCAATTATTTGTCAATATGTTAGGACAAGAAAACTTTGAATAAAATAATTTGTATGTATGCTGGTTTTTTTGCTGCATCATTGTTGCAAAAGTCTTACAGTGATGCAATATCCAATAAAAGTCAGTCAGTACATCTCTAATCAGTGTAACCAAATTTAACATACTGGCTTAAATATACTGCATTTATGGGTGGAAAATATGATCTCACGCTTTATGCAGACCTCCTTTTCAGAGCTTAAAAAAACTTGTAGGCGTAATTTAATTTTTCACGAATGTATAATGACACCCCCATGCTGAATTGAGGGTGGAGTAGTTCACATCCTATGTGCATAAATACGCTGATATACCCTCTCTTGTATTTGTATTTGAGTGTTGGAGTTTGTTCTTCAGGTCAAATAATTCAGAATGAGGAGATGAAGGACGAACTGGAAGGCATCATTGGTGGTTTGCAGACGTATTTACAAGAAGTACAACAGAAAAGTGCTGAACAGAAGAAAGACTTCAATGAACTGTTGCAAGAACGCGAAGAACTGCAAAGGCAGATCGAAGATCTGATGGATGAAAATGACCAACTACGAGTGACTAGAGAACACCTCAGTGGGCTCCAAGATGTACGTGCAATTGCATTTCTAGCAGTTTATGATTAGCGAGAATTACAATCTACGAGAAGGCTGGTTCTTGTCACTCATCAGTTGGTTAAAAAAAAATCTAAGAAATAATGAAGTTGGTTGAGATGTCAGCAAAACGAGAGAGATTAGAGTAGCTCGGGGTGTAGGGAGCTTAGGATGACTCTATTCAAATATAAAACAGGTGCATTCAAGTTGTCGGCTGTCTATGACAATATGGTATTTTTGGGAAAATAAGAAATTTGTAGCTTGACTGAGACATTTTCTTAGAGAATTTTGCCCTGAAATTGCAACAGAATTCACCTGAGACTAAGGGCTACCTATTTTAGAGAATTTTCAGGTTTTTTCTTTACCTCACTTGTGTCTTAAGTTCAGGGTAATGACCTTATGCGTAACGCTGACCTCATATTGTTCATGTTAATGATGAAACAAATTTCATGCTTTGATGAACTTGTAGCGAATGGCATCTCTCGAAGAATCTTTAGAGGATGCAAGAGAAGAGAACCGCTCCCTGCATCAGCAGCTGGATGAGTCAAGGATACGAGAAATTGAGGATGCTGAGATGTCCATCCATTTGAGGGATGCTGAGCAAGAGATTCTGAGGCTGCAGGAAGCGGTGGAGGAGGCTGACGAAAAGCTAAAGGTAAAAGAAAATTCATAAAATAATTTTAAGGAACTGTTCATGATATAGGAATAAATTGAGATAGAACCTGACATGATTTAATTAGGTGGAAATTCTAAGATTGTAGATAACGAATCTCTGGATGTCCCGAGAACAATCCAGTAGTAACAGAAGAATAATAAAAGTCCTTAAAACGAGGTAAATAGGTCAGAAATAAGCAGCTAAGTCCAAGCGTCTTTCTTCTGGAAACTGCGCGAACGCACTGAATTCTGGGTACGCGTGACGTCATCTCCAATGGACTCGCAGAACCAAAAATAGATAACCAAATTTTCATAATATCTTAATGTAGAAAAAAGTGGGGGTGTCAAAAACCAGATATTGAGGGTGGGGTGGGGTTCCTAAAATTTTCAGGTCCCACCCCCCCCCCCCTTCTTTTAAATGGAACAGCCCTAAGGTCAATGCAACAAAGAAATCATTGGAGACCCCCATACCTTAATTTCTAATACACATGAATATGCCTCTGTTCAAGGGATCTTTTTGATACTTTCGTGATCATATTATCCCCATGAGAGATATATTTTGGTTGAATGTGATTTGATTTTTTTTTTGAAGGCTGAAAAGGATGCAAGTGTAGCAAAACTACAAGCCGAAAGATTACAAAATGAGCAACTGGCAGGACGCGCCCATGATGCTAGTGATGCGGAAGATGAGATACACAATCTGCAGCAGCAACTGGCTCAGTTACAGGTAGACTTCTCTCTACAACATGATTAAAAAAGTGTGTTGTTTGTATCATTAATCAATTTCTCCATCATTGTAGACTTACACATTAACATCACTATTTATTTTTTAAGGCTGTCAACTCCAAAATTCAAGATCAGTTGTACAAAACACAGCAAAGCAAAACAAAAGATGACAGAAAACTTATTGATCCCATGGACCTTAAACAGCGACTGGACAATTTCAGGAAGTCATTCCAGAATGGCCAGGTACTGTATAACCAAGTTTCTAAAAATATATAAATAATTTTGTTCTAAGTGTGCTTTTTTTTTTTAAATTAACATGTTAATAACTTGCCGTATATGACTTTGAGATATCATTATTAATATTGCTTGACTGATTTTCAATATGTTCCCACTTTAGAGAGCTGAAAGAGGAAGCAATAAAGACCCAGTGAGCCAAGTTCTGAATGCCCTTCAAAACGACCTTCAAGGTCAACTGGAGAAAAGTCACCATGACCTTGAGGAAGCCCAGGAAGCTGCTGTCAAGGTCAGATATTGTGCGCATTTGCAGTTTTTGGTTGTTTGAGCTAAATTAATGATGTAGCACCACCCAGCAAGCATCTTTTCCAGTGGTTAAGATATTGAACGTCTAGGGTTGCCCGGGCACTCATTATGAGACTAGTGACAGCTGGAAGTTATTCACATGTCAAATTGGGTGTGCTCTATGTGTGATATCTATGCTGGGGCGGCAAGTGAGAAACCAACCCATAGAAATGATCAGGATTACATACTACACATTACTTTCAAGCATTATCAATGTTAATGGGCTATTTTGGATCAGTAGAGGGAGCTATCAGTAAGTGCAGTGCGCCTAACCATTGTTTAGTGACGTTATTAACTGCACTGATTGACCTCATTTAATTGTTTCCTTGTGTTGTTAATCCCAGCCCCACCCGCTAGTTCACTGTTAGAATTGAGTCCACGCTTGCATACATCACATGGTCAGTTGCAGTGGGTTGCTTGAATTGGATTGAACAAGCAGGAATCAATAAACAACAGTTTGGGGCGCAGTTAGTGATAGCACCCTCTGTTGATAAAATGTAGCCTATTTTCTTATTTTGATTGATTGATTGAATTTGGTTAAGCTGCCTGCTGGACAGAAATCACAGTGAACCAAAATGACAGTTGATTGTATTTCTGCTATCAAACATGCATCTGGTTTCATTTAAATCATAATTATAATTCTCAGGCAAAGAAAGAAATTGTTGCGTACAGACGACAACTGGAAGAAAGAGAAGCTCAGTTGGATGAAGAACGAAAAAGAGTGAAGAGGATGGAAGAAAAGAGGAAGGATGATACTGATCAACAGACATTGAGGAGGGAGAAAAGTGCGCAGAATGATCTGGAAAGAGAAGAAATGGAGAGGCTAAGAAGAGAACTATTAAGGCTAAGAGCTGAACTTGAACGAGAGGTTAGTCAACTAGTTTTGTTAAGTGTCTTTCTTTCAATTAAGACCTGTCTATGGTAGTCGACACTTGTTGAAAGCAGGTGATCAGCGGGTCTCTGTGATGGAGTCTTGTCTTCTTTTGATAATTTTGTCTGAATTCCTAAAACATTGATTAATAAAATTTTGTAGTTGCAAGAATTGATAGGCCACACTCTATCTAACCTTTTGTTTAGTTTAATAACTTCATATAAGACGATGAATTTTTTGTTATATATTTTTTACATATATATATATATATATATATATATATATATATATATAAGGTGATGAAATGTGTTGTGGAGGTAAAAGGTGAAATTTTTGATTCAACACATTTTTAACTGCTGATATAAATGAATGAATGAATTCCAACAAACATGTTTTTAAACATGTAGTTCTAGATCACGAAAGAATGCCAATCAAGAAACGACAATCAATAAACACCAAACAATGCCATTAATTACATTTGAAAAAACTTTTCCACTCCAGAAGGAAGAAGCAAGAAATGTTCCTATTCCGACAAGGCTTCTAGAACCAAGCCAGATGCCTCCTACTTCGGTCACCTCGTCAACCCACAGACCTTCCGAAGTCCTGTCAATTGAGTCCACTTATGAAAGTGTTTCTGAGGAAGAGACAAGGTCATGGCCATCCTCCCAGCGGTCAAAACGAAAACACCAACTCTATGAAGGGATGACCGCAGAAGAGCAAGATCTTTTTGATGAGTTACAGAAGGAAATGGACGAACTGAGAAAACTTCTGGCTAAGAAGAAAAACAAGCAAGCTGTGGATAAGGTATATTTTGTCTTTTGCCATCGGCGTTACATTATATAATAGCAATATCCCAAGTAGGAGGGAGGAAACTAAAAAGTTTTTTGATGGTTAAAAATCCTGATGCCAATGTAAATTATACTCCATTAGGCATGTTTTAATTTTAAGGGATGCCATTATGTTTTGTTTTGTGTTGCTTATTCACAGATGACTCAAGCCGAAATGACCGCTAACAGACTTATGGAGCTGATGAGTGATCGTCACAAACAGACTGAGACCGATTCTGGAAGTGCAAGGAGATATCCATCTGCTAAATATATGGAGGTTTGCATTGAAAAGATCTAGAGATGTCTTAATTGACATTGATTTTAAATATTAAACTATGATATCAATGCATGATAAGGTTGCGCACTCCACTGAGACTGGGAAAGACTCCGCCACCCAGAATGACCAGTCCCTGCTAATAATTTTGAGACTTGCCTGTATTCTTGTTAATTTGAAGGCCAGTAAAATTTGTTCGCTTGTCCCATTTCATGTCTTAACAGTTTAGCCATTGAGAGGCCTTCTCCCAAGAGGCCGAATAATCAGTGGTTGAAATGTTGTGACTGTCTTCTGGAGCCGAATGTGGCTCTGGATGATTTTACTTCAGGAGCCACTCGAAGCTGGTCTGGAGTCAATCATGCTATTTTTAATGGCCTTTGTTTGGGGGAAGGGGGTTGGTTAAAGAATAATAGATTAAATTATCTTCTCAAAAAGGAGGTCTAATGTTCCTATTTGGGTTCTGTGATGGCTAACTGCACGTCACATTTCACACCTTTGGAAGAGTCTATACTTAGTGACTGACTTCAATCAGCTCCCCCATACCCAGAAGTGGCTTCCCAATTGCAGTTAACAATGTTCTTGAACTTCAACCTTGAAATACTAGAGAGAAACCAGTGTCAACCTGTTCTCAATTAAGAAATGTCAGCCTCGCCGGAGCTGCAAGTGGTGCAGAACTGAACAAGGTCCGGGCACTATTACACATTTCACAGACTCAAAAGTGCTGGAACGCCGGAAATTTCGACCACTATGAATAATCACATGTAGCTAGATTGTGGTGCACTACATTTCCTTTGCTCAGCTGTAAAATTTAAAAGTGAAGGATGGGATAATTATCTGACTGGTTGTATAATTACAGACTGGTGGTTGACTTGTAAAGCCAGTGGTAGTTGTCCCGTTGATGATGGTGAATGTTGTTGCAGTATTAACATCATTATGCTTTGTCAGTACACAACTTCATTTGATTTATAGGGATCGGCTCAACCATACGCACACAAAAGAAAATCCAGCCCCTTGAAACAAAAATACCCAGATCCTAGATTGGAGAAGACCTCTCAGGACCTTACACATGCCCAGAACGAGGTTGACGACCTTCGTACCAAGTTGAAAGAAAAGCATTCACAACTGAAGCGTGAGGTCAAACATTCTGACAAAGCCCAGGATGTGATCGGTATGTGCAGTTACAAAAGTTCCATTAAATTCTTTTTGCCACAGTCATGTTGAATATAGTTGTAAACTTTCATACCAATGTGTCAAGCACAAAAAAAATTCTCTTCATGTGTATGTCATCTTATGTCATCTTATATCATCTTATGTCATCATTATGTGATCATGTGTTGTGGTGTTATGTTATGTCAATGTTCCACCTAGGCCATTTGAGCATGGCGCGTCGCCATGCCCGACGCCTGTTGCGCCAAACCCAACCCCCATTGCGCCATGCCCATTTTTGTCACTGCCATGCCCAATTTATTTTTGCTTTTCAACTAGCTGGGTGCCCTATATGCCTCTATTTAGGTGCCCTAATATCCTTGTGCGCCATGCCCATTTCAAATCCTGGTTGGAACACTGTGTTATGAAGAGGACCAGATTCTTTCCCGAAAACTCTTCCGCTCCCTCTCACAATTATTTAAAAATTCATAATTTTATCAAAAGACAAAATTGTGTTATGTGCACAAGGAGATCTTAAGTGGATTCTGTATTGGCAAATCTCAAAACCTGCAGGAATCTCTGTCTTGGCTTATCATTCCTCAATTATTATGATTTTCATTCCCTCTGAAATGACTTTTTCATGATTTTTATAATGTTTCAAAACGCTTCTCATATCTTCGATTTGTAAAATGTAGGGGAACAGCAGGAGGAGATTGATAGACTGCATTTGGTCCTTGATGAGCAAAGAGCTGAAATAGAAAAACTTCACAGTAAAATGGCTCGCTTGAATAGGCATCCTCTCGATCATACAATGGGTAAGTTCTTTAGCTGAGTTTTCAAAAAAATAATGATTATGATTTGTTTGCCTTCACACTGGGTAAATTGTGGTAAAAGGTTTAAAGACAGTTATATTCAGATGACGAAAATGTTTAGAACAGTTTAAAAACATGGCTGAATAATGTTTTGCATATTAAGAAAGTGGAATTTTCTAAATTTTCATGTTATTCTTCTCTTCAGATCAAATCAACGCTTATGATGCTGAGCTGCAGGAATTGCAAGACAGTGCTGCCATGTTACGGGATACACTGGCAACACATGGTTCTCGCATTCAGAGGTTGGGAAATGGTCAGCCATATGGGCAAGTGGGCAGAGATGAACCTGACGGCAACGGACAGTATTATTCAGTGAGTTGTTATTGGTAATCACACAAATTGAGAGTACAATGTTCATTTGTCAGTATGTGTGTCAGTATGTGTTAGCAGTGCGTCTCATGACAAGATTTAAATAAAGAAATTCAGCACGCGTAATTTTGGAAACTAAATAAGATCTTTCCAAAGTCCTGTGTGGTAAATTATCATAGGTGGATTCAGGGACACCCTGCCCTCCCACCCAGCCTGTTGATTGCCAAAAAAAAAATTGCATTCAACTTTAATGCTGACTATCATTGCATCCCTCCCCCTTCAGAAATTCCTGGATCTGCGTCTGACTCCGAGGCCCTCTGAGTAATTACATTCATGTCAATTACAGATGTTGTGGGTACCTGATACAAGAGTAGCGTCAGCTTTTTGTGCCATTTATTGCAAAATCTTCTGATTCCTCCTTTACCAAGTTCTGCGCTATTTCATCATCAGTTATCTACTATCAAGCATTATTTTCCAATTGCAGGGAGACTATGGTGCTCAGCATCACATGAACAATTTACATCATCATTCCGATCGTACTGGCCCTCCGAATAACATCTTACATTCAAACCAAGCAACTGGAACTTATCCTCTGCAAAGTCTGCAACCAGCATTTGTTCCCGGACACCAAAGGTTTTCGGTACCAGATGCCAATTATGTGCCAAATGTAGCCCACCCTGTAGGTGGCAGCACCAATCAAGTGCCCAACCATATCCATCATTTGCCAACAGCCGTCAGTCAGGTGCCAGGACACATCCCTCATTCTGCTGGTGCTTCGTACAGTACTCAAAATCAAGCTTACCCTCAGCCAGGTGTTGTACCTTCGAATATCATTCCTCTAAACAATTACGGCCCTGCAGGTTTGTTTCTTGATTGATTGATTGTTTTGTCTGTATATTTTTATTTTGGTCATGACATAGTTTGAAACTGATGAAAATTTGGATAACTGAATTCAGTTTTTATTTTCCTTGAATTATCGACCTAGATTTTGTACTTAATTTCTTCCAGGTGGTGCCAATGTCTTCCAGCCACCTAGTGGATATATTTCAAATCAAGTTCCAGTTACTCCTGAGTGAGTTTTAATGATGTTTTCATGCATTAAAATTTATAAGTTGTTTACTGCGCTTGCTATGCAGAATTTCATTTATTCTGAAATAAATTGATGAAGTTTTAAATTGTAAATTTTGCATATTTCAGATACATAATTATCCAAGATGGTGCTCAACAACAAAACAGTGCTTCCGGAACATTCCAATCAGTTCCTCAGTCCGTTATTGTGACGCAGTTACCGAACACTCCTACAAAGTATGCAGCTATCCACTCCCAGCCCACTACTCCTGTCGCGGGGTCAGTTTTGGGTCCGTCCATGATGTCGCTGACCACAACTCCGAGTCACGCGACCTCTGTCCCTGTCATGGTTAGCACACCCCTACAAGGTCAGTAATTGTGGTGATGAACTTGTGTATGTCATTTCTTTGAAACATACATTGTGTAACGCAAACTTTATAAAAAAAAAAAATTTTCCCCCGACAATTTCAATTGTAGATGGCAGCACTGGGCTGAAAGGAATTTTAAAGAATGGTAACCAAGACAACGACGCTGAGGAAGAGCTAGTTTGCAACGTCCCGGAACATCATGATTTGGTTAGTTATACCAAAGTATAACGTTATTTACATTCTGAAGAATCCCGCATTGTCAGCAAAATGTTAGTTATTTCGAAAAGTTTAATTTATACCCTTGATCGATACTTTTCAGGAGGATTACATTGCAAAACTACAAGCCAAAATTAAGTCATTGAAGACTAAGCTGAATACTAAACAGGCAACTGTAAGTATCTAATTTTATGTTGTGGGATCTCAACTAGGATTTTGGCAGGTTTTGTTTAAATTTTTGTTGCCATAATTTGAAGTCTTCTTTATCACACTTGCGTAAGGCTTAGTAAGTAGCAAACACTACAGCGTCTTTTTCTTCTAGTTATTTTGTGTTTCTGTAGTAGATTTTTGTTTATTCTTATTTGCTTGTTTATTTACTTCATTTATCGATGTGTAGAAAGCTTTTGATTATTTCCGCATGCACTTGTTCATAGAGGGACAAAAGCGGTGACAGTTACCGAGTGGTTTTCGAAGACGATATGGAGCGAAGTGCCATTAAGCATTTGCACGCAGAACTTCAGGTAGGAACTAGAGAGCTTGTAGTAAATGTGTTTTCATTTAAAGTGTTAGCTATTTGTAGTTTTTGGTGTTTCTATTTTCACTGTATTGTCTTGAAATATGGTTCATTGGTCCTTAATTGTTTGAAGCTGTAAACATGGTGAAACTATAATCAATTTTATTTACTTCGCTTACTGTAAGTAAATTGCCTTATGATGTGATGGCCTTAATTCTTCCTATTCTAACATTTAATTTTGTAGTTAGCTTATAATTTTATTATATTTAATTGCCTGAACCAGCAGTGCTATGTATGGTGCGATGAAACCAAGCCTTATGCTTACCTATGTTATGGCTACTGATGTGTTAAATGTATTGGCCAGGAATCAAATGCTTGATTGATGAAAAGTTATCATTTTAGTTCAACTTAAAACGAACTATGAATACAACAATTTAGCATGTGGTTTAATGATATGGGTCTAAGTGGAGACTGATAATGCCAAGAAGTTTTTCTTGTTGCCTAATATCAATTAAAGCAATGCTTATATATATATATATATGTTTATTAATACACTTCCACTTGAAGTAAAAGGTATATTACATTAAATGAGTGTCAGTTTGCATAGCTTATACATATGGCATTAACAAATAATAGATTAACACAAAATAATAAAATGCACACTCACCAGAAAATAAACTTTGATAAGTTTTATTTAAAGTGGGTAGTGAAATAAAATAACAATACGACACAAGCTAGAAGATTTTCGCCGAGGTCATTGACCTTTAAATATGGTGTTAAGTGCTTCAGCATTGACAACAATACCAAACCTTGTTTAATAGAGTCTATTCACTGAACAGCCTTGAATTTAGCAAGACATAAGTCTTTCCTCTCCTGTTATTACTCATTTTGCTTTTCAAATATAGTAGGTCATAACTAACTGATTCCATAAATATAACTTTCTCAGAAAAGTAACAAAAATCAACCAAATGATAAAGTGTCAAATATAAATTAAAATGCATTAATAATACTGCTGCTAGGATGCACTTGGCTTCAGCCAATCACAGTCAAGGGCGGCAACATTTTCAGCCAATAGAATTGCAGTATTCTGTTTTAGCCACCTGACGGAAATACAGAGAACCTTCCGTGAAAATCCACTATTAGTTATTGAAACATAATAATTATGGTTCAGACTCAACAGAAAATGAAATCTAAGGTCATTGGCTTTGAATTGGTGCTACGCCTTTAGTTTTAATTATTGATAGGTGTTCATGACTGCATATGTAATGAGCTATAGTCCTTTGTATTAATCAATATAGTGTGTAAATAGACACTACTACATATCCATGGATATCATTTCATATCTGATCTCATATACCAACAGCCTGGACACTTTTATTGATTTCTGATCAAGTTGCTTTCCTGATGGTCTTTCCGATTGATTAGGTTCACGGTGTATTGAGGCGAACCCCATCATGAATTATGTACACCCAATTACAGCTTACCAAAAAAGATCAATGTCCAATGTGACATATTGAGTGTAGTTTCCCAAAATACATGCAAATCAATGTATGACATAATGCTGTAGTTGTTTGCAGACTCTTAAGTGTTTGCAAATTTGCAAAAAAATGTTGATCATGAGATTTTTTTTGGGCTGCTAAATGACACTTTTACAACTGTTATGCAAAGGTATCCGGCCATGTTCAATATAAAGTGTTGCCGTTTCAGTATGAAGTGTTTATTAGGAACAGTTACACTCAGCCTGATCATCGTTAAGTTCAGCACTTACGTGTCAGGTGTGTGTTGACACCCAAGCGATGGCTGCCTATACTTGAAGGATACTGTTTATTTTATTATAAAAATGCATTAGGGAATTTATGATAATTGATTGCAAAGGACATTTGGATTATAGCAAAAGAAACTTCCTTATGTTTACATTTAGAGTTAGAAATTAATGCAAACTCTGAAAAAGATCACTTCTAATTATACAATTGACATCATACGTTGACTAAGGACAAAATGATATGTGACCTTACAATTGGCAAATAAGTGGGACACATACGAGTTACATGTTTTCTCTGAAAGATCTCATATCTTGTGATGTGCCCCAGAGAGTTGTGAATTATTTTTTGGTATGTGAAACTGGAGAAGCATTGTTATTGAAGCAGTTGTGTTTCATGTAACCATGGCGCAATACCATCGTTATAAGTCTGCCAGAAGTACGAACACCACTGTCCTTGTTCAAGAAAGAACATACTTATTTCAGGCAAGGAGGGGAGAGTTGGAAAGCCTGGATCTTGCGATCGAACGACAGAAATCCAGTCTGAGAAAAATGAAAGAAACGGAGAAATCCTTGCTGTCCGAGAGAGAAACTGCAAAACAAGAACTGAAGAAATTGAAGAAAAACAGAACAAGAGAGGAACAGAGAAAGTAAGATGAGATAAAATTGTATTTGTTATATTAAGCAATGCATAAGAAGAACAGAATTAATATGCATATGGACAGACGAAGCAAAGTAATATTGTCAACCCTTATATCAACACAGTTTTCTTCCCTGGCCAATATGCAATAATGTTGGCAATTGATAGTTATACTCCACTTAGACTGTTTTCCTATTGTTCTAAGCGGGCAATATCCAACAAAAATGTTAGTTAACTCCCTCCTGAGTGCCAACTGAACTTTTCTTGCATAATAAAGGCAGTAAAACAAACAAACAAATAAGTAAATATGCCGAATGGAGTATAAGTTAGTGATTTCCCTTTGGCATTGGGATATAACCAACAAAAATGTTAGTTAAACTCCCGACTATGAGGGATATAACTGTTACGTATACTATGAATGTCTGAAACTCTTGCTTGATTTCTGCTTGAACAGTTTTGGTTCTTGTATGGCGTCCAACATGAATCTGTGATGCTTACTTAATAACAGACCTCATTGATTACTTTATTTTATTGCTTCGTTTATTGCTTTCCTCAGCCAATTATAGTGTTAAATCTGTCGGGATT
The DNA here is from genome assembly GCA_932294295.1 of Alitta virens. Taxonomy (NCBI): domain Eukaryota; kingdom Metazoa; phylum Annelida; class Polychaeta; order Phyllodocida; family Nereididae; genus Alitta; species Alitta virens. The sequence continues at coordinate 16,217,879 of OW028586.1, read as the reverse complement.
TTGCTATACTTGGGTTAGCAATCTGCATTCAGATAAGTAATAGACTTTATAGTAGAGAATTCCTTTTTCTTCACAGGACTTTCCTGGATGGCCAGGGAGACTATGACGTCTATGATTCGGACTACGACTACGACTACATCCCCTCAAGGCAACCGTTCAAAGGGGCGAGGGTGACCTACCTTCAAGAGGAGATCGCTTGTCTTGAGAAGACACTGGCGAACAGAAGAGCGGAACTGAGAGAGGCCGACAGATTGCTTGAGGAGTGTCAGGAAGAAGTGGAAATGACCAAGGTCCAGGTGCGAAAAATTTAATCAAGATATGAAAAATATTCTTTGCCTTGTCATAGTAATTATTGCTATGCATGATCTTATTTTTGTAATAATTTGTAATATTCTGTTCTATAAAAAATATTTAACATCTGTGTCAAAAGTTACCAAAGAAGAATGAATGAGAATGTGTGTTTAGTTTGACCTTACAATTAGGTAAGATAAGATCTAAATGGATCACCTCAATTTTGAGACCACCTCCACATTTATGAACAGAATGTAACAGTTCAAAAATTAAAACCTACTGAGACCACTTCAGTCTAAAAGTTTTAAAAGGAACAGCCCCAAGCAGAAAATAACTCATCCTAATTTATAACCACCTCTCAATTAGGACCACTCTGTGGCTGTTGATCATAGATCTTACTGGTGGAGTTCATCGGGAAATTTAACTTAAATTTTATTGTCTTGCGTATTTGTTTTAGACCAAATCAACTCGAGAAAAGTACCAAGAGGCGAAAACCAACTTCCACCAAACTATGAAAGATGCTGAGCTTTTGGAGTCGCATGCGAGAGAGACAGGTCAGGAGTTGGTACAAGCGAGAGCGCAAGTGAATAGCCTGATGAAGGAAGTTGCCGCGCTTCAACTTTTACGCCAGGAAAATCAAGACATGTTGAAAGCAATTGAAGAGGTAATAGAATTATAACTGACTTGCATGACTTTGGATCTTATTTGGCAAAAATCAAAATTTTTCATATAAGGTTTTAATTGTAGGTGATCTCCTCACGAGACCAAGAATTTCAAGTCATCGATAGGAAATTGAAGGAAACCAAAGCAACGTAAGTGAAGATTTAATAGTGTGATTGAATATCTTGTATGACTTGGAGCAGATATTTAGCTCAAGAGTGCCTACGCTGGGATTCAAACTTGGAACCTTCAAAGGAGCTGGCTAGTGCTTTAACCACTAGACCGCTGAGTTGATAAGAGTGCTTGTGGATTGACTGCAGTCTTAGAACATTTGTTATTTAATGCTTATTGTCTCTTTTTATGCAGTCTGGAAGACCAGCAAAAACACATTTCTCAAAAGTCTGCTCCGCAAGAAACGCACCAGGGGGCAGGTGATCGCAATCTGCTTATCCACCAGCAGGAGGAGCTGACTGAAGTAGAGGAGACGTTGCTTCGACGCCAAGGACAACTGGATGGACTGGAAAGACAACTTGACCGGGAGCTTGCAAGGGGTAGACGGGAGGTGGACGAACTGCAGTCTCGGTCAGATTTACTTAAGGCGGAGCAGGAACAGTTTGAGACATTATTGAAGACCAAGCAGGATGAGCTGCAAAAGGTTCGAAGGAGTGTTTAATTGAAACTATAAGTGTCTTTTTCTAATTTTTTTAATTTTGCATTAACTATTGCTGGTTTCAGATCTAAGAAACATTCAGTAGTTTAAAGAAGTCTTTGTGATGGTTGCATATATGTGTAGAATGTTACACAATGTTGTAAGTCACGATGTACGTTTGTGTCCTTGTGTGCCTCGTTATCTAAGATGAGTGTTCTGTCGCAATGTATCAACTTTGTCTCATGTTTGACTTGCAATTTGCACCCCTTTTCATTGTTCGCATTCAGCCTTGTACTGCTTGTCTTGCCATAAGGTGCAAACTTGAAACCACATGCATCTGCCGGAGAATGGAATCATTGAGCTACGCACAATATAATATTAAGAAAGTGGTGCACTCCCATTGAAAACTCGCAAACTCTCAGCAGCCCAACATGACTCGACCCCGATTTGCATGGAATGTGTCTTATTTTAAGTTCGCATCTGTCGCCTATCGGGTCCGGGAGCGTTGTCAGCAATCAGAGGCCGTCACCTGGGCAACTGAATGTTCCAAAGTCTTGCTCCTTCTTATTATTGTCTCCTGCGTTGCTCGATGATTGAGATTTCCACTGATGCGTGTGTTTAGACTTTGTACTGTACCTCATAATCTTTATCTTATCCGTCTTTATTCTTTCTTTTGTTTCTGTTTCCAAACTTTCGATCTCAGGTTCAAGATGAAATTGACAGAGAAGAAGCGGTCCTTCAGGATCTAGCTACAACTACCAACAAACAGCGATCTGATTTGCATATACTTAATACCGATATTCAAATTAGGCAAACAGAATTGCAGGCTCTTCAGAATAAACTTGCTCAGAGGGCTAAAGAGGTTAACGTCTCAAAAAATAAACTTTCGGAGGTAAATGATAAAATTGAAGATATTAATTACTGGTTTAGGGTGAAGGATAGATTCCAGTAGCGTTGTAGATCGTTTATAGAATACATTGTGTGCATGCATGATCTGATCATTATGGGTTTTTTGTTTAATTACTTCATTTCATTCATAACACCATTTTCTCAAATCATTTGTTCAACTAATATACACTAATAAGATCTAAAAACGCAGCAGACCTATTTCTTTATAAACAATTTATGTACAATGGGATCCTGCTTTAAGATCCCTTTAATGAAAATCACCTTAAAATCCCGACCACCTGCATTTGGGTCCAATTGAATTTTGTCATTGTATTTTACCTTTTATTGAGACCACCGCTCCGTTAAGGCCAATGATAATTGCACTAATTGTGGTCTTAATGGTGAGGTGTTACTGTAGTTTGTTGAATTTCTTGTAGTTTCCCCTTTTATTTTTCTTGATTTATTCATCCGGTTTTCACTCAGAATCAGCTTAATTTGCCACCCAATCAGCAAATTTGGCTGATTCCGAGTGTACATTCTGTTATTTATTTTGTGTGTGCATATTGTGTGTAAAATGTTATGCCTACATTTTATTTTTGTCTGAATGTCATGAGGGTCAGACTCATTTTTTTAAGTAGCACTCGTCTTTATTCTTTTAACTGCCAATTACAGGAAGAATCTGCCTTGAAGAGGACGAGACTGGAAAGGTTGAATGCCATTCGTGACCTTGAAGAAACTAAGGTCAAGGTCGCAGATGCCAAAGATGACTTTGAACGATTGGAACACCAAAGAGAGATTCTAGAAGGAACGTTAGAAAACTTACGCAAAGACAAAATGACTTTGGAGGAACTGAATAAAGCTGTTGAGAGGAAGATTTCTCAGCTTCAAAGGTACTGATGACCTCACAATTACAAATGAAGAAAACATCAGAAAATGACATTGAAATAAAATGTGGCCAAAGAAATTACCTGTAATCAGGGTGTCAGGGAAATTTCAAGTATTTGGGGGAAGTGAGAGTTTTTTTTGGGGAGGGGGGGGGGAAATGATTCTATTTGGTTTTGGAGTCTTTCCTCCAATCTCCTTCAAATCATCCTCCCCCCCCCCCCCCCTAAAACCCCTAAACGGTCCAAAGTAATAAAAGGGCCCTCAGGTAACCCTTATGAAAATATTTTATGAGCAGTAATGATCATTGTTTCCTTACATTTTCTTATCAGGACTGAAACTAAATTGAGCAATGGCATCAAAGAAGCAGAGAATAATTTGGTGCATCTGGAAAACAATGTCAAAGAAGTTGAATGCGACATCGAAGGTCTACAGAATGAGAGATGCATAACCCATTCGGAACTTTTGTCCATGAGAACAGAAATACACGGTAATTATTCCATTTCACTTCATGTAGTCCAGGGCATTCCGAAGAGATGGCGCAGGCATCAAGTTATCGTTCCTTCAATCTTGACTTGACTACAATGCCATCTGGTGTGAACTCCCCTTGGACTGGGAAGATCTTCAGAATTTGGTCAAAGTTGGTTGTGTAATCGAAAAATTTTACAACATTCAATTATTCATTAGTGTTTGGATACAATAAAATGTCATGCATTATACTTCTTGTTGATATCTTTTGAAGAACGGAAAACTGAACTGGAAATGGTTGTGAACGAGATCTATGAAGCTGAAAATCAGATGGCCCTTGTACAACAGGTTTGTTAAAAAAATGCTGTTGACCACAATTACCTTATTTACTCGTATAAAAAACCCCCTCAAATAGAGGCCCACCTCGAATAGAAGCCCAGGGTAGTTGCATTCCAAAGAAAATAAAGGCCTCCCTTAAATAGAAGCCCCCTACCAGCTCATCCACTCAAGCTTTTAGGTTAAACAGGTCACACAGACAATATATTACCAAAACATGACATAAAATCTAAAAATTTGAGGTCTTTTACACTTCAGTCTTTCTCTTACTTGGGTGTCCCGCACTGCCTTTGAAATAATAGAGGCCCACTTCGAATAGATGCCCGCCTCAAAAAGAGGCCCTGCTGAGATGCCCTCTAAAAAAATAGAAGGGAGGGCCTTTATTCGAGGAAATACGGTAATACAAATACATGCACAGTGTACAGTGGAGCCTCACAATTTCAACCACTCAATTTTAAGACCACCTCGATTTTGTGACCACTTCTTTGGGTCCCTAACTATGACTGCAGTGTTTCTAACGGTTACTTTGGGACTCATTAGGGTAGTCTTAATTGTTGAGTAGTCTCAATTGTAGGGTAGTTTTTATTATGGGGTAATCTTCATTGCAGGATAGTCTTAATTGTGGAGTAGTCTTCATAACGAGGTAGTCTTCAATACGGGGTTCCACTGTAAATGTTGCAGCTACTGATGGCTCTTGTAAAATATTGATTGCCTTGTCTCTAAATTTCTGTTGTAATTTACAGAGAGAAACAGAAAGAAGACAACTGACTGAAGATAAAATTTCCAATTTGGAGCTGAGACTACAAGAAATGGGTAACTTCACTTTGCTTTTATGAAAATAAAATAAGGCATCACATTAAGCAATCGATTAAAATGATTTGATTTTATAATATTGAGAACCAACTTCTCTCCAGGAAGTGAAATTAGAAAACGAACAGAAGAAAAGGAGAAATTAGTGGACGACCTCTCCAGGTCAAGCGAGGAACTACAGAATCTTCGCCATAACCTGAGCAAAGTAAGATCGCCAAGCTGTATTTCTCATCCACTAATTAAAATCCCATTAAGACTCTTTGAAACCTGTGCTGAACCATTTATTAAATGTTTGAATTACCAGATAATTTCTTGGAAAACTGGAGCTGATGGCGAGTCCCACTGGGGAAAGCCCGAAGTGAACCCAGTGAACTACACTGGGGGCAAATGCCATGCTAAGATTCACTATTGACGTAATACTTAATTAGGACTGCAGTGTTTATTAATTCATGTACAAAAAATATATTACCTCTCCAGATATTGTAACGAGGAATCATCCCATTTACCAAATTTGTGGAGATGAAGGCCAATAAAAATTTTCTTTTTCCTTATTTTTTTGGTGGTACATATGTAATTTTATTGTTCTATTACCCATGGAAACAGGAAAGAGATGAACTACAGCAACGAATCAGGAACTTGGAAGGGGACTTGGAAGTGTTGAAAACACAACTTGAAGACCGGTCAAGAGAAGTCCAGCAAGTCCGAGAGAAGTCTTCGCAAGAGATTGCAGACTTAGAAAACATAGCACAAGCGCACTACAGCAGAGCCAATCGTCTGAGTGATGAGTTGAACTATCTGCAGGCAGAGTACCTTGAAATTAGAGAAAAGGTTAGTTCCAGTCTAACAGATTCTGAATGATTGTGATTTCCCCATTCTCATCCACTTACTGTAACAATGCTAGTCTGTTATCTTGGTGGAGTTGTTGCTCTTATACTGGGGATTACAATGTGATAATCATAATATCACTGTGATTACAACAATTTCCTCAGGGCTGTTCCATTTAAAGTGTGCGATGGTGCTGGACCTGATGATTTTTGAAAAAGCAGGGATGTGGGGGTGGTTGACCAGTATTTTCTTAATATCTTAATTCAGAAAAAAGAGGGGGCGGGGGTCTTAAAAAAAGAAAAAGGGGGGTTGTCTAAATATCGTCAGGTCCACCCCCACACTTTTAAATGGAACAGTCCTGAGATATTAGCAATTTCATCAAAATGTGTTTTGATTTATAAATTAAATTAATTTAAGCTGGATTGTCAAACGGATTTTGTACCATTTATGTACAATGCAGTGTAAACAAATTGGTAATTTTTAATGGCATGAAACATTAACAGCCAGGTGAAGATTATTTTTTGGAGAGATAGTGAACCCAACAAGGTTCTGGATGGTAGGTAATCAGCATTAATAAGATAATGAAGTAAATGCAATAGATTTTTGCCACTGTCATATTGAGTGACAATCCTGCTTTTACTACATACATACATGTTGTTTCATCACCCACCGTCAAGACTTGTGATTAAATGTGATTAAGTGTGATATCTTATAAGCAAAGACTCAAATAGGGGATAACAGATTTTAATAAAAGGAATACCAATACCCTAGATATTCAGAACGGTTTGAAACAGTTATGAGTCATTCAGTCTCCTGTATCATAACATTTCATTGTAGGTGAAATCTCAGCAGGAAATTGACAACAAGGAGAAATTGTTGGAAGAAGCTATTGATCAGATGAGGGCAGATATTAAACAGGTATGTCATCCTCATTTAAAGTATGTACAGCACACGTTGGCAAAGTTTTGGCCGACAGCGAAGTTGCAGGTGATGATAATTGTTGTGGCATGTGGATGGTGGATGGATAATTTGACAAATATTGAAGTTTTGACATTTATTAGAAAACTGACTAGTAAATCACCAAGGGACATAAATACAAACATGTAAGCAAATTATATAACCCACAAATAAGCATATTAAACACAAATATACAGGAGCTGAGTGTAGATATAGATAAGGTTGACCTGGATTATAAAGTATTGAGTGAAATTACATGGTATTAAGTTGAATGTCTTCTGTAGAATGAATATTAACACTGAGTAGAAAACTGACAAACACTGCCTTTAACACTATCGATGAAGCTGTGAAACTGTTTGATATGGCACATTGGCCCTCAATATGCAACAAAATGCAACAATGTGATCAGTTTTGTACACAAAGATCAAACAACATGAAATGAATTGAGAAACATTCTTAATTAATTTAGATTCTGAATCTAACAATAATCCCATCCAGGGGCGGATCCAAAACATTCTAACAGAGGGATTGCGGATGAGGGACCTATCTATTATTCTTTCATTCAGAATGTTATAGCTCCACCCCGGGTTATCGTTATTATTGCGCAATCTCACTGTCGGCTAACTGAATTGAAACAACAGAATGTTGCTTACACAAACTGATTTTGAAATAAATCCGATGAATATTTCTTTTTATTTATTGCAATATGTTTTGTCAGATATTAAATACAATGTCTGTAAATATTTGTGAAAGTATAAATTTACAGGTTAAACGAGCTTACTGTCTAAGTGAATAGAGTTATGTTGGAGAGACTCATATAAAAGATTACATTTTACATTGTGTACAAATTTAGTAGAAATTTTTCTAATCTATAAATATTCAACTAAATGACTACAGCAATAATAATTATTAACAGTTACTCAATTCATGGCTTTAAATTTTCAAAATGTTCAAATTTCTCTCAGGAATTAGCAGGAAGTCTGGGAGAGCTGGAACTGTCACATATGGAATCTATGTCAGAATTGCAGCGTATGCAGGGAAGGAGTGACAATCTTCAGGATTGTTTGCACCAACTGAGGCAAAGTCTCAAAATGGTATGTGTCGTGATCTTATCGTGTTCCCTTGACTTGCCATACTGTAGGAGCTCAATAAGTGCCGGTCTCGTTTATATGATGAGGCATTGGCCTTCTCCAGAATGATGGCTTGTGACTAATCCTTTAACCATCTCCTATTGAAAGATCACAAATAAGCATTTTGCTATGTTTTGTTTTGTTTTTGCAGATCAATATGAAAAATACTCAGCCAGCTTCGGAATATTCTAGTCATGGGACTGATGGGATGGCACAGAGTGTTGAGGATGAATTTACGAAACAGCAAAATTTCTTAATGGTATGATTATTTTCTTCAAAGTGCTGTGTATTGATCCATTTGTAGAGGCTACTGAGAGTTATTGGCTGAGTTGATACTATAGAAAACCACGCAAGGCCATGATCTGTTTTGACAGATCAGACGAGGTGGGTGCACAGCAAAAACAGATCTGATCAAATATAGTTGAGCCGGCATTTTGACGGCCGTACGCGTTACGTCCTTATTTGGAAAAAGCAACATCTTGAGCTTCCTTATTTGGGCATTACATGAACGTCATTCCGTGTGGAATGAAATGCAGACCACCCATCCCATATCACCTGCTATTTCACGTGATAATTCTGCAATTGAGGAATAATAACATTTATTATCTCTTTGACAGGCCCAGCTGCGAGAAAAGGTGAACAAGCATGCCGACCACTTCGCTAGTCAGAAACAACTATCTCAAGAAAGTATACGGAATTTACAAACAAAGTTATCAAACCTGGAAAAGGTAATTTATATCATTGTTTGTGCTGCCATTTCATCTTCTGATTTTATGATGTAGTTTATAGTCAGGACCCTGTGATATTATAAGGCGTAATCATTGTCACCAGCAGAAACACACTGGAAATCGTGATGAATCTTGTCATGCCATCGATTAGTATGATCAGTCACAATGTTTCATGTAGTAGTTTCCTTACCCTGATGATATGCTTTGTTTAATTCATATATTTATATTTATATCTCAGGTGTTTGCCCAGAATGATACTTCCTTAAAGCTGTCAGCAAGTCAAGAGCTCTCCATGGGTGTAGATGTTCTGGGTTTTGGAGCTATGTCTACCCAGGTACTAATTTATGCTAATACACTTTCCTTATTTATTTAAAGTATTTTCTTAATGTAGAATTTGTTCAGGCCCTCTCCCCCTCCTTACTTTTTTTTTATAAGCTTTTTTTTGGTAAAAGTTACATGTATTTATGAAACCGATTAATTTTAGTTGCACCACATTAAAAAAATTCCTTTGTTCATTATCTTTAGGACCTAACAACAACTACGCAAAGACGGTCACCTTCTCCTAAGAGAGCTTACTCGCCAAACAGACACAGCCAAACGAGACAGAGGAACTTGTCCGGGTCACATATTCCAGAAAAAGACAATTCCTGATGATAAAAATCATCAATCGCTGATGACTACAGTATTCCGCTGACCTATCTGTGATATGGGACATTTTTATATTGGATGAATGCAATTATTGACTTGTTTATTATTTATTCAAACATGGTACTTTTTGTCATGTAGATCTATACATATTTTTTGTGCAAATGTTTGTTATTTAAGAGACTACTGAAATTAGTTGAAAGTTAAAAATTGTTGAAGTCTTGTCCTACTGTCCATATGTAATTGTTGACTCTCATAATGAAATAATGATGTTGGTTCAAATATTATGGACCCAAGAAATATTATGGACCCAAAAATTGTTTATGTCATAGACTTTAATTATGACTCCTATCTATAGATTCTTAGAGATGAATTCATAGACCATGTTTTGTTTGTTTTGTATTTGTGGTGTTATTATCATATCTATTGTCTGATATGAAAATGGCAAATTTGATAATAAAAATAGTTATACAGACAAATAGTTTCTTGTTTAAAAAAAATTGGCAGTGAATATTGATGTGCAGTGCCATTATGCATTGAGTAGTCACTTGATCTGGTATGTGTAAATTGAAATCTGATATAAATTGAAAACAAGGTGTTTTATAATTAATTTGCAACTGCTCTTTTTAAGGGGGCATGTACTTTTGTATTTTGGCAATAGGGAACAAAGTATGGGGCAACCCATACAATTTTTATAGAACATTCAATAAACAAATCTTTAATTTCAGCTCACTGCATTGTGGCACGCAGTGAAGAGGTCTCGGTACCTTTTATAGTATAAAATTATGTAAGAGGTCAGAAATTTACTATTCTACAGTAGCAATATCAAATTTTTATTGAATATTATCGTTTACGATTTGGCGAACGAAGTCATTATTAGCAGACGACGTGTTATGTTTGGTGAGCGGGGTCATGCGGTGCATCGGTGAACGTTCTGATGTAAACAAGTGCTGTCAACAAGTCAAGGCCGAAGTTGTTTTGACGCCCTGTCTTGAAAAACAAAGCATCCAGGACAAGGAAATTTCTCGTGCATCATGTAGAAATCTTTAATTGCAGGTATGCAGTATGATTACCTTATCTTATGTACGGAAGAGGTATTTTGCAAAATATACAATGTATATGAGTCGGCGGCGTAAACATTTTATGCATGCTTGCTGCGTGATCAGCAGACCTGGGCAGATAAACAACTTTGTTTGTCAGTTCAAGTCGCCTAATCTGGCCTAACTCTGACTGAGAACATGCCTTATCCGTGACATAGTAATAGTAAGATGGACAAATTGAAGTATCTAATAGGACTGAATTTGTTATTATGATGGAAAATTTCTTTGTTTATTGTTGAAGGCAGACATGTGAAAAAGAAGACATCGTCACTGTCAAGTTATGATTTATAATAAGCTTATGATGTTAGTGGTCAAGTGCTTTTGTGTTGATATTTTATACATTATTGCAATAATGTAAACTGGTGTTGCCGTAATCTAAAGCTTTAGTAAAGGGGTATACATTTATGTGGAAATTTTTTTTTTTATCATGATGCAAAAATTTAAATGAATCATGTCAGTAAATTTATGGAATATACACTAATACAGCATGATCATAAGAAATAACAGTTTTTAATTGTACAATTATATCAGCTGATCATTGTCTATTTGTTGAACTTGACTTCTTGCATTTCATTTGAATTTAGTGGTTTATCACATTTTATTTGATGCAGTAGTGACAGCAGCGACAGTCATGTCGGCAAACAACAAGTGTGAGCATATTCTGCAAGTGGGACAGTTGGTTCCCGGCTGCAATGGCCGCATGTGGCAGACGGAGCATTTGCTGGGCTCAGGGCGATGTTGTGAGGTCTACCAGGTCAATCTTGTAGGAGAAGATGCAAAGGTAATAGGACAATCTTTGCTTTCTTTTAATTATATACAGAGTAATATTCATGTTTTTTTATTCTCATGTGTCCATTATTCCACTAGCTACTTATATGAAAGACAACTGGGTGGCCTCCTATTGCGATATTCATGTACCCAGCCCCATTTACGGATAATGCACTTGAGTTATATCATTTTATAAGTCCAAGAGCTAATTAGTAGGAATTGAATAGAATTGCAACAATTAAAATATCTATTGAATGGAATTGTATAATGTTTACCTGTTGATAGCTGAACAAAAATAATGAGCAGACAATCAGAACTCAGTTTGTTGTAATTTTTAAGACACCCATGTTTTAATTATAGGCTGCACTTAAGATCTATAAGAAAGGGCCAATGTACAAGTACGCCTGTGACAGGGAGCAGGTTCTTCTCCAAATCTTACACAAAACTAAAGGTGTTTGCCAACACCTAGGTAAGTGATGCAGACATTGAGAACTTATAAGTTGTTGGAGACCTGTGGTAAATTATACTGCTAACTGAATTGGTGAACAAACAATGTATTCAGACATTTTTGTGCCAAAGAAATGTTTCTGCTGCAGACATTGGCCTGAGCAATTAGAAGAAAAAAACACTTATTGCATACTTTTTTACCTCTCCAAATGTGAAATTTGTCATGTCCTTCTTCAGTGCGGGTTTTTGAAGACTTCACATTCAAAGGACATCCATGCATGGTCCAAGAACTGCTGGATCTGAATCTCCGCCAGCTTTTGCACAAATGCCATGGAGATGGATTCTCTTTATACACAATTCAGAAATTAGCCAGAGATATTTTAAAGTAAGTTTTGATTTGTATAAACATGCTTCTGTAGCTTGAATTTTATGAGTGCTTTGGTCGCTGACTTTAGGTGATTTGATAGCATAGGGTTTTTGTTTCTTTCAGTGGCCTGATAACAATTGGTCAAATTGGTTTCGTACATGGTGACTTGAAGCCTGCAAATCTTTTATGGAGCCCTGATTCTGCTGCTTTGACGATTATTGATTTTGGGCTAAGCTTTCACATGGATGATAGTGTAAGTATTTTACTATATAGAAAGCCTGCCAGCTTGCTCTGACTTTAAAAATATTCCTGTTGCAGGTTACGCAACTGTATAGAAGATATCAGTGCGTTTGACAAATTTTCCTTGCTGAAATTTTTTTTTTAAGTCCTCAAAGTATTCTTGCTGTAGCATGGAATATTGGTAAAATAATCTTCTGAGGTAAAAAAAAAAAAACTCCTACCTACCTGATGGGTTTTTCAAGTGTCATGTAACTCCCAACAGAAATATTTCTAAGGCTGGCCTTTGCAATGCTAGCCTTAGTCAAAACAAAGTGATGTGTCATGGACTCTGAAATAATTTTATTTGAATGAGAGATTACTGAAGTATAAAAACCTGAACTATAACTATTACTCTTGCAATTATGAGTATTCTTATTGGACTCTGAATACATCAGATGGCAATAGCGTTGAAACGTCGTACTGAATGCAATAAAACATCATTCTATAAACATTTCTTTGGTTTACCAGCGAATAGGCAAACTTCAGAGCCAAGGCTATAGAGCGCCAGAAGTTGAAAGATGGAATGAAATGGTCACTCAACAGGCTCAACAAAGTACAGATCACAGCGAGGTGAACACTGTCATACTGGACAATCAGTGCAATGTCCGACCTTCGCCATCACTGGACGTGTGGAGCGTTGGTTGCGTCCTGGCCGAGATGTTTCTGGGCCATAAACTTATCTCTGAAGAAGAAACTCGATTATTAAGTGTGAGGGTATGTATACGTTTGCATTTCCTGTGCTGTCTAAAGTATTATCTGAGTACAACTTCGAGAAACCAACAACATAGCACTGATAGCCATAACATTGGCTTTGGTAATGTAACAACTTGCTCCGTAAAGGCATCCAATTTTTCCTGGAAATTAAAACATTAGTGGGGGTTTGGGGGCGACATCCTCCAAGAAAAGAAATTTTTTTTTATAAAATATAAGTAGTTATTTGTTTGTGACGTCATCCATTGTATCAAAGCATATGACGTCACAGGTTTATTAATAATATTATACTTGAGCCCAAATTACTACTTAATTTTTAATTGTTTTTTTTTTCTTGGGGCTGTCACCACTAAACCCTCACTAAACTACACAAACATTATGCTAATTGTGCTAGATCTAAATATTAAAAAACCGAATCACTACAATGTTACTACACCATTGGCACTATTTAAGTTAATATTATACTTGTTCCGGTGCAATTGTTTTACGTAGTTTGCAGTAGTCTAGTTGTAGTTATAGGAAATATGTATACATGTATTGATGAATGTTGTAATGACAAAATGGTCATATGTGACCCATATTATATCTGTCAATAAAAAGTATCTATTTATCTATCTCACAGGCAGAAGAGACATTGTCTCATGCTCAAGTGATGGTTGTTCACAAAACCAAAGCGAGGGAGAATGACAAGGACATTAGTAACTGTGATGAGGTGCTCAAGAGTTTTAAGGACTTCGTGCTTAGGTAAGTCGCTCACCGAAGAAGACTTGCAGCGCAGTTTTTGAGGGAACCTTGCCACTGGATCATCAGAATGCCATTTGGAGACAGTTAACTAGATTAGGAGAGGGTTACATCAGAAGGTCCAACATGTGTGAAGTCATTATAAGGCTGTTCCATTTAAAAGTGTGGGGTGGGGGAGCTAGACAGTTTTTCAGACACCCCCTAAACCTCACTTTTTATTTTTAAAGACCCAACTCCTGCGCTTCCAGTCATCCAGTCCGGCCCCAACCCACACTTTAAATGTAACAGCCCTAACTGACGAATGAAGTGGGTTGCATGCAGTCTAGGAAAAAAAAATAGCATTGGCAGATGTCCATTTGGTTTTGTTGGATAAACTTGTGCCAAATGGGGTAAACTGAGTCTCCAGATGTCAACTTCATGACATAAAAATTGCCTCATCTACTTTTTGATCTGTGTCCGAACTTTTACCCTGAACATCCAGTGAGTTATGCTTCCTTGAAAACTGCTGTATGTTATATAGGATTAATTTTAGTTATAGATTAAATTTTTCATTGCAGCTGCTTACATGAAAATCCATCGGAGAGAGTCAGTGCGTCTGAAGCTTTGCAGCATTCTTTCTTCGAACAAAGGCTTGGTGAGCTGAATTTACTAGTTACCCCTGGGATCTTTTTAACACTGAACTTTCTCGTAACTTTCCATATGTGTTCTCTGAATATTAGCTCACAACTTTAAAACTAGCATTCTCAGAATATTTTATGAAACTTCATCACTAAAAGGCATGTTAACTCACATATTACCAGCTAACAATTTTATTGTTCATTGAACATTCAGAGACCATGGTTCTGAAAACATTAGTAATATATAATGATTACTATAAAATCTTCTCTCCTATTAATTTGTTTCCTTGAATTTCCAGTTCCCACTTTCCATGACCTATTGTTGCTGCCGACTTGCATCATTCGACTGATAAATCTGATGGACGATGAGTATCTGGATGATCCCGAAATATTCCAAGGTATTGTCATCTATCTCTTTTCACATTCTTTTTGGGATGAGTTTATTGAACTCTTCAAGAGCTATATCCCAGCTGGATGTCGATCGCATTAGACGTTAAATTGGGGGTGCCTTGTACTCGGTGTATATGTTGTAATTGTGTATATTAGTGTCCGCGAAATCACGTCAGACACCAGATTTTACCAACAAAAAAATTAATTGTCCGACAGTAGGCAATATAAACGTCTGACAAATTGTCCCTCTATTTAATTGGCCAATGTGTTGAGTGGGAGGGGCATTACTGATTTACTTTAATGTGATTGCAATGATTGACAGGGTTTGTGACACAACAATGAACATTTTTCCGTCACAACCCCTGACCTCTGAAAATCTTCTTTCTTTCTTTTTTTTTCAGAGGTCAGTGAGGATATTATAGATGGCTGTGATGAGTATGGAACCATCAAGTCTAGCGCTTTTCCAAAAACTGGTGAAGGTAGAGGGAAGGTAAGTTCAGAAAATTTTAATTTGTTAAAATATGGATTTTTACTGAAAATCAGTGGAGCATATCTATCATAACTATGTCAAAGTTATAATGATTATATTCCTGAATATCAAAAATTCCCTATTCCTTTGCTATAAATATGCTTGTGGTAAGAGCACCCTTCATGAACAACATCTCAGCTGGATGCCAATTGCATTATACATTAAATTGGAGGTCCCTTGGACTTGGTATGCTGAGGCAAGTAAAAGACCCCACCAATTGGCTAAATGTGTAATATTGGTGGACTCTCTCACCTCATCAATCAATCCTTGTGCAATTTCTCTGTTTCTCTCTTATTTTTTTATGCAATTTTTCAAAGATATTTGTCACCTACTTAGTATAATAAAAATAGATTGGCAGAGGCCTCATTTCTAGTGATTTAGCTTCAAAAATAGTATTCAGTTTTTAATAAAGTTATCCTTTTTTCCCCCAGGTATATATAGAATACCACGAAGCACGTCAAAGCTTGGAGGCATTCAACGCTTTGACCTACAAGATGTTCAGTGGACGGTCAGTTCTGGTCACTTTTTACCCGCCAGAGGATTACGCCAAAAAAATGTATTATTAGAAATGTTTTGTCGTCATTAACATATCCACATTTTGTCAAAAATTGACCAATACTGTTGATGATAAAAGTTTGTGAAGATTTCAATCCATTTTTGCTCATGCAGATGCAAATGCTGTGTCAAAATATATGGAAGTATTATTCAAGCTTGTAGATCAGCATCGAAAGTGTTCAGTGTCGCGACGATGTTTAATGTGTCATTTTCATTGAGTGTTCAAAGGTGTCAGTATTATTGAATTAGCTCTGATGTACTGTTTGTACATTTATTTAAAGATATGAGACTTGAAATTTAGTCTCTGATGTTATATGCACTGTTTAATTGCGTACATATTAATGCTTAATACTTTTCTGATGTTTTATTTATTGTTGTGCCATCTCTGCAAAGTTCAGTGGCATTTTAAAAATTCCTTTTTAATTCGGTGCAGACTTTCTTATGCAATGCTTAATGTGACATTGCACCCACAATGCAATGAGGTACATGCTGTAAGCATATAAATTATTTTTGATTTATTATTGATATTATATATATTTGGTACGAATTTATGTGTTTGAGGGAAAGTATTTTCATATTTATTGATGTATTACATTTTGTAGTTTGATGCAGAACTTGACTGCACTATTATAAGAATGATACTTGACAGCGTACAGTCTACGTGAAGAAGGCAAAATAATAGTATTGCCTCTCAAAGTTTATTACATGTTAATTATAGCCCAAAGCAATGAAGTGCAGGCCAGTTCACTTCGCAAGTGTGCTGGTGATGTGTCGTAGTTTTGAATTTGTTCTGAAAATTTACCTGTCCACCCCCTTCCCTTTATTTAAATTGAACAGCCCTCAAGCAAAGTTAATTGTGATGTGACAAGACAATTTTTATTCAGAAGGATTTATCATCCTTCAGGAGATTGTCGGAGGAGAGAAATTCAGAAAAGTTCAGAATTTCTCAAATGATACAACTTATCAGGGATCCAGAATTAGTAATTCATCAGTAACACTACCTTCTGGATTCAGTGCCGATAAGCTCTAGTTTAATTTAATCGGGCTGCACTTCATTGCATTTGGCAATAATATGCTGCTCTGTATATTTGGATTTCCTGATTTACGAACACTAAGTGGAAACTCTTGAGTTGTTTTAATCACATTCTGATCAAAAGCAATTGCTCAAATTAAACTCTTCACTGCTTCCTAAGAGCTTCAGATATTAATAATAGCAGAAAAGGCTATAACTGTAATGCTATTTATTGATTATTAACACTTCTTCTGATCCATATATATATATATATATATATATATATACAATTTTTTAAGATTTTCCTGTGAAGTTTACGATGTGAAAAGCATGAGGTTGTAGGTATCAATCTAAAATTTATCACAAAAATATTTTGTTAATTCTTGACATTTATTTAGTATACTTTACGATGGTGCTTAGAAACAATTTTCATTACGTCAATAGGGCCATCTTTATTTTTCAGGTGCTAATAAAATAATCCTTACAAATGGAATCTTCTTACTTTGGCCAATAGGGACCTCTGTACTTTTTCGCAAGGAACCATAAAAAAAAGTGGTGGAAAAATGTAAACGAAACATTTCATTTTGAAAGCGTTTATTTCTGAGTACACTTTTCTACAATGCTCTCAGCATAAATAACGTTTATCACCCAATGAAATTGTGATGTCAGCAACTCATAAAAACTTCACAGGAGACTGAGAATATATAATCTATATAACCATCAAAATTTGTAACATTCATGCAATATATGTAAATTCTGTCGTGTATAGCGTAAAACAAAATATTCCCTAGAAGCAAGGAATTACTAATATATATGTTAATTACCAATCAAAATACTGTGATAGACTAGTAAACCAAGAGTATGACATTGTAAATTTGTATGTAATGTAATTAAATGTGAAATAAACTGTAAATAAAATGCCACTTCGTAGTGAGTCTTGTGACTAGGATTCAAAATCAAAGCAGTCGTAAAGCCTTCTATCTTATTCGAGAATCTTAATATAAAAGAATAACTGCTTTACAATATTTTCTTGATAACAAGTCCAGCTGGTGTTTAGAAATATTATATATTGTGTAAGTTTAATTGTCCAGCACTAGGTGTTGAAGAAATGAAATCCTAAAAATAAAAAATAAAATCGAGGCCTCAGCAAGAATTGAAGGAAATATATTGTATACAGATAAAATAATATAATAATGACTGATGACTAGCCCATATTCACGGGTATATTCAAAGGAGGATTTTATAAGAGATCAGGGAAATAACCTAATGCAGAGACTAGCAATACAGGAGACATGTTACCAGGACGCAGAAATATAGCCCATTCAATTGGTATATATCAATATTGTGTCGATCAATTGTTTGACCACTATGCATGGCTATGATCATATCAATTTAAAACGACTGCTGAATATTACTAATACATAAGATATGTAAACAATTGCAAGAACTGCATAAAGAATTGTTCAATACTAGTAAAATAAATTCTTAATGTGGAAGCCTGCGTGACAATTGCTGACAAATAATTATAGTCACACCACCATGAAAAATTAGTAGATTATTTGCATACATAACAGAAATACAACAAGCAATTGAATGACAAATGCAGTCAGATAATGTTAAGGGTACAAGTGTATCTTCGGACACACTAAATAACCCTTATTAATATGTTACAATTTTTTTTTAGTACACTGTTATATGTCACAATAAATTTAAAAAAAGCACTCGGCATCCAAATTTGTAAGTTCCCACATATGACTATACCTCCAATTTTTTTACGAGTTGTAGCCTAATTACATCTTTGATGAATAATAAATATTTTTTGAGAGAATGCAGTGTTTTAACTATATAAATTAACCTACTTTATTTACAAAGGGACTGACGTTCATTCAAGGCAAAATAGAAGAATTGTAGGCTTCCATCAAAACTTATAAAAATGGCTGACAATGAAGATTTGACTGCAGATATTCCGGGAGCTAATGATGACATGGAAAAGATATCACAAGAAGCTTCAACACACGAGGTGAAAAGTAAATATCAAAATGGATGCAACTTGCTGTTGAAAGGCGACACTTATTATATTTTAGCTTCTCGGATCCACCCATATATCCGACAGAACAATAAAAACCCCCTCCCCCCCCCCCATGTTATTTAATATGAAATTAAATTCTATTTGGAATTTTCAACCAACTGACCCTTTAAAAATTGTCAAGAGAGGATCTGAGAAACTAAATATCAAATACGTGTGGCCTAAGTAAATGATACAAATACCAGGTTTGCAAACCATTTACCAAGAGTACAAAGCAGATAACACTAGTTTGTTCGTGTTGTTTTGATAAATTATTTGAAAAAGGGTCACAATATCGATTATCGGATTATCTATCATTTGTACAAGGGGCTTGTTATAATACAAGAAAACAGAGCACAAAATCGGCATCTCTTACCAAGATGACTCCATGGTGCACTAAATTGGAATGTCCATTACAGATCGACTGCTACTTATACTCTTCTCTTAAGAATTGAAACTTGAAATACAAACATCGGATTTCGAACTTGCCCCAGTATAGGATAACCTTCACATTATGTAAGCATATAGTATTAACACTGAGACATGGAATGCAATTATCATTAAATACACTGATCGCCATTACGATTGCAATTATAGCAAGACAGAAATTTACACCAGATGAATTTTGATTGATTCTTTCTGTCAATTCCTCGTCTCATTGTAACTTGAAAGACACTTCTGTCAAATATCAAACAACATTTTAGCCATCTCAGATTTCCAATACCGTATCACAAGTATGTTTAGCAAGCTTCTGAATAAAAACTCGGGTTACCTACATATATGCATTCAGTGAATTAAAAACCCCTTTTCCAATTGATCATGATTCAGAAAGCCCAGTATGAAAATTCACACGAGCAGTTTTACTAACAATCCAATTATTTAACCTCGCACCAATTCACCAAGCCATTTAATTGTGAGCTAGGTTGAATAGCTCTTTAATTTCAAAACCTGGGGATCATCCAATTGATTCAAAATACCCAAGACATTAAAACGTCTGCCGCTATGTATAACTGCAGCTATGAACTATGATTGTCTGAGAAGAGCTATAATGCTCTATACTCTAAAAATATCCACCATTGGAAGTCTCAGAATATTCACTTCAATGATTATGGAACTATTTAAGACACACGATACATCACTACCTTTGTTGATGTATCCGAAGGATCGAAAGTAACCAAACGGTTACATATTTACATCTAAGAAATACTTTAATATTCTCTATGATTTCTTTTTGAACACCATTAAGTGTCATCAGGTTTAGTATGTTCTCATTAGAGATATCTGTCTGTCAGTCCGTCAGTTTATTACCACGCAGCAATACCGTACATGAGATATAAAACAAAACAAAAATAAATACAGTTTGAACCTTCCAGCAACAAAATCACTGGAGAATGTTCACTTTTGTTCACTTTTCTCCAATCTAAAATCCAACAACTATTGATCAGGAGCCAAAGCTTTACATTAACGATACAATCCAATGTCAATACTCTATACAGCAAGATAAAAACTGCACCATATCACAATCGTCTTCAAGCACATTCCTTTTAAGGTATTGTTAGTCCTAAACAACAGGCAAAGCATGACAGATGACATTCCTATCAGCGCTAGTCGAAATAAACGAAAGTTGCGAAGGATGCCACCGAGCTTGGATGACTTTGTCTTTATGTTCCGCTACTACAACACTCGGAAGAGGTCTTCTTAGATCACCTGCAATTTAGAGAGACAGAGAGACATAGAAGCATGAATGATTAAAGGTGCACTGTCTGTCAAATTTGCACATTAAAATAATGATATAAATCAATACTGCCTTCTTGTCTCATGATATTTTTCACCATTACATACCCACTTTAGCACAACAATGTAGTTTTAATTTACAATAAATAATATAAATATTAGTTTTTCATGCCATCAAAAACTCAATATGTAAACAAACCCAGTGATGACGTCACAATACTTAACAATGGTGATGATGTCATTTCCATTGTGTTTCCAATGTTTTGGTCTGGATTTTTCTCTCAATGTATAATTTATTTTTAAGTAATTAATGTCTTATGAAATCATTAATTCACACAAATTTAGTGTGCCTTGATTAATAAAGGTAATTTTCAACTGTTTGATAGCGTCTTAGAAAATTGCAAATTTGACATACAGTGCAACTTTAATTATGATGTTGAATACATAATTAACCAACTGTGTGATTGTATTATTGACAGCATAAATGACTATGATTGTTATGTTAAATGCATGAATGACTTTGAGTGTAGTTATGATGTTGACTGCATAAGTGAGTTTATGATTAGAATATCATGATTGTGATAGAATGAGATAATATTTTAATATGTATGAATGACTTTATGATTGTGATGACCGATGTATGCATTACTTAATGATTGTGATGTTGAATGTATGAATGACTCAATCATTGTAATGTTGAATGCATGTTAGTTTATAATCATGATGTTGAGAGCATGAATGACTTAATGATTGTAATGGAGAGTGTATGCATTACTTTACGATTGTGATGTTAAATGTATGAATTACTGAATTATTGTGATGTTGAACTGATTAACAAGTTTCTATAACTAATATTGAATATATATGGATGACTGTGATGTTAAATGCATGATATATTTATGATTAAGATCTTGAATATATGAATGACCTAATGATTGTGGTGTTGCACGTATGAATAACTCAATGATTGTAATTTTGAATGTATTAAAGGCTTAATGATTGTGATGTTAAATGCATGAATTAGTTAATGATTATATATGTTGAATGTATGAATAACTTAATTACTGCGGTTTTAATTTCATGAATGAACAATACTTTATGATCTTAATGTCTTAGGTATAAATGCAGTAATTATGTTGAACGCGTAAATGACACTATTACTATCATGTCGAATTAATGACTTATTATTTTTATGCTTTAATAGAATCTAAATTGTGCTTACCATGCAGATCTGTAAGCACTATCTTATTATCGTAGGACCCAGTCAATAAGTAATAGGCATTCATGGAGAAACGCACTGTCCGCACTTCTGATGTGTGAGGTTTGAATGTCTGCACTGATCGGTTGCCTCGGATGTCCCATAACATGACAGTGGAGTCTTCGTGACCTGATGACAAGAGACGCCCAGATGCGTCCACACACACTGCTGCAAATGCGCTTCCTAAAATGGAAATCAGGTTTAGAAAATTGAAATCGAATGCCAAAGAATGATGATATAATTGTACGACCTTTTTTCACAGTAATACGTGCTACAGGCATGAAGCTTAGTAAGATAACATAGCCAGCATACAGGGGCAGAAATAATGATGAGACTTAAGATACGGATATAACATGTTTCAATCAGTTGACAGACATAGTTGCTGAACTACTTAAATGACAAAGGTAGATAATGTATGAGTTATTAGGCATCACAAGCGAACTAACTACCAACTTAATTTATGAGACTATGAATATGAAAATAATTGTTACAAGTTAAATATGAAACACATAATGAGGTAGAAGCTGACCCGATAAGAACCCTTACTTCGATATTCAATTTTGCATTTTATTCATATCACCGACATTGTTTGTCAATAAAGTTTATAAATATATACAACATGCACTCACCAGGGGCATTGCTAGGGACAATATTAATTGCAGCAGATGCTCGGAGATCCCAGAATCTGGCGGTCTTGTCTTGTGAACCACTGACGAACATGCAGCCACCCCATGTATGGAGAGCGTAAATGTGGCCTAGAAACGAATGACATATGCCTTATTAGTCGCTAAGTACATTATTGATGTCTTATGTGACCATGTTAGTGTGGTACATTAATGGGGTGTCAAGCAGCTGATGGCGGAAAAAATTCTCAGCCAAATGTTTATAGACCAGGAGTATGTTAAGAATTATATTGAGTCTCATTATAAATTATAGCTTGATTACGTCATAACATTGTATTGTAAATGCATGACATCATACATATGTAGACATCACCTGCTTGACGACATCGCTAACGTGATTGCCAAAAAATTATTATAAAAACAAGTTACTTCTGTATGAAATTAACTTAACAGCTTGACAAGTTGCTCTAGCTCTAGTCAATACTGGTGCAACCTGCAAGCTTTTGCAATAATAATTTGTCAACTTTTGTGTGCATTACGTAAGTAATGTCGTCACGTAGGTGATGTCGCCAACTGTAATGCAAAAGGCTCAGTTCAAAATAAACCCTCAAACAGAACAGAAGAATTCATATTATCTGCCAAAACATAGCGACATTGTTAATTTGCATTATTGTAATCACTATTTTGAACATTATAAAGACAATGAAGCAAAAGCAGTTTCTGATAATTTTGTCTTTTGTGTCATGGGCAAATTGGAAAAGTACATATTTTGAAGTTACCCAATACATCAAAGAAGCAGAGGAAATATCTCAAAAAATGAGTTTCTTCTATTTTATTTTATTTTTTCCTTTGGGTAATGGAGAAAAAAAAATTTTTTTTGGGAAGTTCTTTCGTGAAAAACACTCACCAGAATGGCCAGACATGACTCGAATGGGAGTCCCTGTTTCGCAGTCTGTGACATAGATCTTACAGTCGCCAGCGCCACCGCTGATCAGCAAAGAAGACTTGTTGCTTGTATCTTGCATGAACACCAAATCACGAACGGTCCCATCATGGTATGCCAGCTCCATCTCTGGCCCTGAAGTTCATGCAACATTCACTTGAGCCTTTCGTAAACTTAACAACAGCATACAGACTAGACTCAAGACTCAATTTGTTCTACACTATTATACACAACAAACAGTCTGGTACATACAGTTTAAATTATGGTGATACTGTCATGTTATAAAACTAAGATTATATTCAGATCTCATAGATCTGGTATTATTATATATCTTTAGACTCTTAAAGTCCTGTTACTTATGTAAACCTTAAAAGTTAAGAGTCAATGTTAAGGATGTATTACACCTGGCCAAAGGTCATGGTTGAAGGTCATGAGGCCAGTGCCTCTTGGTCAATAGAGCACTGACAGGGAAGCCTGCAGTTAGCCAATGAGAAAAAGACAGACAGAAGCCTGCAAGAAAAGTCACGGAGGAGCCCTAGAGCCCTCAGTTCTGGGTTTGGAGTTGATCAATTCCTAAAAAAACATAGCGGCCACCCTCTCTGCCAAGCATACTACTGGACTTTGTCTTGATCTCCATGTACCAACTATAAAACATTACAATACAATTAAAAAGGGTGAAAGAGACTGATCTATTGAAATTGTATTACCCCTATCAAGGAGCCACCTTTACAACATTAAATATTATTAAACCTAGGATAGTAATGGCATATACTCGGTGCATAACTTTGTCCCATCAAGAATGCCAACACAACTTAATTGAGAGCTATGCAATAAATTGTACGGGAAGCCACTGATGTTTTCAGGTGATAATTGTAAACATTCAGTTGCATCACAATTTCAAATGTTCATATCTCGTTTATTTGGCAGACAACAAGACTTCAGTCTCAATCCTAAGAAAGCTTTCATGACATTCAATTCTCCTCTCACAATCTGTCCATGACTACAGGAAAACGTCAGTGATGGGACAAGGTTCCAACATTACAAGAAACAAAACAGGGCTAAAAATATATCAAAACTTTCTCAGCACAGCAACTTCATACGAGACTTCTGCACTACACAAAAGATCAACTGACAACCTTACCAACAATGCTATTGGAATCCTGGTCATAGCGGCTCAGTTTGATTGTCTTGTCATTGGAGCCAGTTGCGATGAGGTCTCCCAACGGGTTCCACGCAAGACAATAGATGGAGCCCTTGTGGTGTTTCAGTTTTTTGTAAACAATGTTGGCGTCCTGGGCGACATGGTCTTCTCTGAAACAAAACCAGTAACAGTCCAAAGTTCAGAATACAGCCTGTTAATTCATGGTAATTATAGTTTTTCAGCATTATTTTGAAGCATGAAAAGCAGAAGATTTACAATGGTGTGCATTACCATTGAAATGCATCTATTCTCTTGGTAAATACCAAGTAAAAATCCCACTAATGGGGTAAATATGTAAGAATGCATAACTTGGTTTGGACTCCTAAGTAGCCTTATCATCTCATTGTTACGTCTGCCTCTGGCAGCTGGTATTTAAATGCATATAAGCAATCTAAATTGAACCAAAACTTTTTTTTTGGTAAATGTTTATATTGCGCTTACAATCTTGCTTATCATCAATTATTTCAACTAAATCTTTAGATGTAGGCCACAAGTTCAAATAATTGACCCAGCATTTAAGTAATCAGTGAAAGATAAAAAACGCAACAAGTGACTCTTACCTCAAGTTGGCCAAGTCAGGGAAGGCGCAAACTCGCAACATCTTAGAATTGGATCCGACAGCATAGTAATTACCGCTGGGGTGAATCGCGACTGCTCGTATGGCTTGGACATCCTCGAACCTTGTGACTGGCAGGAAGCGGGGACGACCTTCACCCTGCAATAAAAGGTCAAACCACAAGTAAGACAAATTTTCAGTTATAGAGCTCAGAAAAGAATAGAACAGGACATATGCAAAGGTTTAACTTTAATCGTCATCTAATTTACTTCGCATAAAGTCTGAAAGTTAGTGATCAAATTTTTTTTAGGTCTAACGCATTCTAACTACTCAGCTACAACTGAGTACACATTAGCCCTATAGATGCTACACAGGAAGGATATGGAGGTACTATCGTACACCTATTACAATAGAAAAACTATGAAAACACAAGCTAATGATGAAATATGAATACATGGTACTTCTGCAACAGTAACGAACATTCAATCAAGTAAATCTTCAGCTTGATCTCATTCATCACAAGTTATACCTTGTCAAAAATATGGCTAGTATCATGAAAATCGTCACCACCATCTGAGCTTTCACTAGTACGAGAACTGCGAGATGCCAAACGGAATATTCTGTGTTTCGCTTTGTCAGGATACATGTTATGTCTTTATATATCTCAACAAATGGCTGATAATGTAGGTTCAATGTAATTTACAATTCGTTAGTGTTGGTTATTCCTGATTGCATTTAACAAATACTAATATTCCAAATCAAAATCTGTTCTTGTGCTCAAATAATTCTCTCTGTGTTGAATCATACAAAAAGTATCCATTGAGACTTAGCACCAATGCAGCTTTGTAGCATTTCCACATATATGTTGTTACAAACTGCAACACAATCAGAACAAATGCATGCCATAAGTCATATCAGAGTGGCTTCATGCACTATATCCGTTGTATAAATATTTGGGTTTCACATAAAATTGGCTCTTTAGGAACTCGAGAGTATATGATGGCAAACAGCCATGCAAACAGTTATGCGATTGCAAATATAACAGATATATATATAATTTACACATCCATAAAATGGTCATGTATAACTGTCACACTCTTGTCAACCAGGACAATATAGGCCTAAACTATGCCCTGGGATTTATATATAGTTGACTAGCGGAACAGGATCTCACATATTGTAAATACAGCAATTGACATTTTATATTGTTTAACAATTAATAAATTAGTATGTTTAACAGAAAACCAAAATGCCACACCCGCCAATTAAGCAAGTCACACAACAATACCAACATTGCCTATCTTAAAGAAGGAAAGTTTGTCATATTTCATATTATATGACACAAAATGTTGTGATCTGCACAAGTGTTGACTTTTATACTCTGAAAATGCCAAATGGACTGCACTTGAGTCTAAAACCTAAAATAACATATTTTTAACAATTTCCATACATGCTATGGCAAGATATTTGAAAGTTGTAACCTATGCTATTTCGAATTGAATTTTTCACTCCCAAGAATACCCAGAGAAATGTACTTATCTCAAATGTCTAGAATCATATAATGTCTCAACATATTTTCAATGAAACTTCACACATGAATTCTGATTTCACAAATTCTCTGTTGGAATTGTATGAGACTCACAATTACCTTGCGAAAGTTGGCAACTGTGCAATATTATACCATCATCATTAACACCACATTTAAAGTATAATTTAACGAATTTGACCGATAAACACCACCTGATCAGGCTTGCCATTCTGTCCGAACAAAACTAATCCTCTTTCAAGCTCTTTTAAGATCTTTTCGTTTTCCTCCTTGCCTATTTCTAAGCCTTCCATCTTAGCTTTAAACAGTAGCTCAACTATCCAATTGCCAAAACTGTTTGTTATCCTTCTATAAATACATCCTTTTCAAGTGCATGCTTTATCTGAGAAATGTTTCGACAATTGTTCTGACCTATTTTGAGAAAAGTACAAATGTTTTATTGAACAACATTGTTGAAATAGGGCACAGGATGAAAATACTCATGAAAAAGTAAGGTATGGCAAGAAATTTCCCAACAATAACTCTTTTCCTGTTTACCATTTAACACTGTTTAAAGACATCATTAAATGCTGTCAGAATCATTGATGAACTTACATTTTTATTTATATATTTATCTTGTATGTTTAGCATAATATGTTTAGCATAAATGATATTGCAAAAACTTGCAAACAAGAGATATCTACCAAGATAACAGTCGGATAATATTTTCGTGTGTGCAGTTCATATCAATAATACGGATAGCCTAAGCAAACATATACACAAAACAGTGCACATGTCTAAACAATGATAGCATATATTGTGGATAGTACTTGTATACATAACCCTGCACATTGCAGTTTGGATGTCATAATCCCTTTTCTCAGAGTTGCTAATCTATTATTCAAACGTTATTTGTAGCGAATAAACTTTCCATAATGAAGTTTAATATTCACTTCATATATCATGACACACCTTAATACCTGCACACAAATATTTACTTCCGGACACAGCACACGTTATTAGAATAAAGCAAGAAAATGCAAATATAAATTCAGTGTTGCCAGAAGTGAAAATAGTGAGATTTGGTATTGAAACAAAACGTTGCATTCTCTGTGCAATTCTGGACCACAAGATTTATAAAATTTAGTCAATAACAAGTTCTTTTATCCTAGATGTTAATTTTTAGGAGATCCACTTTCCACAAACTGGCAACACTGATCATCTGTATAAAGAATTGCTAGCGCTACATCTCAAGATATATTTCAAATTTTGATATTAAATACATACAATGTTTTTAATACATGTATAAGCAATATAAAAGCAACGGATGGGGGTTTATGTTTTTTGCAAAAACCATAACCATGACGACTTACGTGTCTCCGTCCCCTTGAAGAGGGTCTGGAGGGCTTTTGAAAAAATCAAAATAAATTGGAGAAGATATGAAGAGTTTTCTGAGTCTAACGATTATATTCATATCATAACATAATTTAAAATATTACTATGTAGACTTAACAGCTTATTAGATAAAAACTTCATTTTGCAGCAAAAAACGGTAGTTTATATAACAAGCATAATTAGATTGATTGTACAGAAAGATAACAGGAGCAATCAAGAAAATAACACGAAAACTAATAACAAACATACACAAGCATAAGGATATAAGAAAGCCACACAGTCATAAAAGGCTTTACCTGCGGCCATGCAATATCAGGGTCAGAAGTTTTCTCGGCAGAGTTTTGTAACGAGTAGTTAGTAGAATCAACGACGTCCTAAAATAATAAATTACACAAAAGCCATGCAGGGAAAGCAGTTAACTTCACATCAGGAATTTTAAGAAGACAGTAACTAAAATGCAACAAAATGCCACAGAGGTTCAAAAGGCACAAAGATTTTATACAGAACACCACAAACGCAATCCGTTTAAACTCTACTAAGTCCGATAGCTTTAAAGTTCAGAAAGAATTCGAGACAAACTGTACTGTTAACCCCACAAAATAAAATCTAATGCAAACAGAAATTAGTTCGCACTCACATCATCAGCGAGACATTCTTATATTTCTAGGCAACAGCTCATCAACTCATGCAAAAACTGAAGAAATTGAAGCGCCCCACATTCCAAATTCATTGCCATCTGCTGTCACATCAAACCCTCCTATCTTTATTTTACGTTTATATATTAACAAGGCACAAAAAAACTGTTTAAATTACCATTTCTTGCCAAAGGGATCAAGAACAATAGTTCACATAAAAGCCATTACTAGGCATTACAATTTTGTTCATACAATTTAACCAATGGGGAACTGTTGTGCCAATAGAGGGAGCTATAAGTAACTGCGCCTGACCAAATAATATGTACCAAGAACACACACTCTCATAAGTAGGACGCGCTATGCATGCTGGGGAAAGGAGGCGCATTGTTAACTGAGCTGATGACGTCACGAACAGAGAATAATCGGCGACAATTGAGTGACATCATACTGGCTGATTATGACGTCATTTGACATGATAAGTCTTACGTAGCTTCAGATCTAATTCTTGTAACATTGTGTAAATTGTGGTATATGTGTTGTCCATTTGCTCATTAAGGCACTGAAATTGGGGTAATGATAATTCTTATTTATTCTAAACATCAAATAGACGAAAGTAAAGATGGACGGGGACACTTTCAGTCAGGATTTTATTATCCACTAAGGGCGTTGAATTTGTGCTTAGCGCCGTGAATTCTGGGGCAAGGAGGTGCAGCGTTAACGATGTAAAGTATAGGGAGTGGCGCTTTTTGGTACATTTTCTTTGGCCTGACAATTTTTAATGATGTCATCTAAATGTGATGTCATCATTAGTGCTCAATGAACTCCTTGTATGCCTACGTCGTCAGCAATTGACAATTGTTGGGGCACAGTTACTGACAAATGTAGCCCATTGAACTATCTAAAACAATTTGTTTCTTGTTGTTGACCATAAATTGACATGTTCAAAATGTCATGAAATGAGATATGAAGGTTTGGTCGGACAGCCACAGCGTGCCAAGAACAATTCAGGACCAAAAGCAAGCATACCCTATGACTATTATCAAATATAATATTTCTAATCATGGTTTACCTTTCTGGATGTCTGTTGTCGTGGAGATGGGCTTCGTTGGTTGCTAGGTGACATAGGAAGTTGTGAGGAATCAGAATCCAGCTGAGAATGCTGAGAATGTGAGGAATCTGAAATTGTAATTTCACATTTTATAGTAAATATTCAAGTCTCTCTGGCTTGAATTTATAATAAAACATACAAATGTCTCTTATGACACATTTTTTAATAACACTACTTAGAATTCTCATAACTTTTGCTATGCCGCCAAAGTAACAAAATTATTGATTACCGTGCCCTTCAAATAAATCAATTTTATTATTTTTTTTTTCATTTTTCTTTTAAATTTTTCAGCCATATTTCCTTTTGATATCAAGATTTTCATTATAAGAAATAGATATTATAACTGAATTATCTTATTTTACATGCATCATCATACATTTTAATGAAATATACCAACAAGTATTTCAAGACAATGCATTCCAAAAGTTCAAGCAAGCAGTCTTTATAATGCATTTGATCAATTTAACGCTCTATACATGCCATATGCCTAACACAACAAAACCACAAAATGTAACATTATTCACCATCATTGTTATTATTCTACTCATTGTATTTTAGGGCAGTCTCAGAATGACTCCAATTATTGCTAAAAATTACCATGTCAAACATGTCCCAAAAAAAAATAAAAAATTCAAAACCACAAATTCAGCGCTAGTTAGCCAAGGCAAAAACCTCGGCACACTACATATTCTATACGAACCACACAATTCAGTAGTCATGCGGTCTGTTACGAATAGAATTGGAATAGAATTGTTCACAACATTCTTCACATGCAGGTAATACAAGTTCAAGAGGCATGCAATTACTAAATACAGTAAGTAATAAGTACTCTGAAAAGTTTAGATGCAAATGAGCAATGACATCACAGCAATAGCAGTGAAAGTACCACCTGGCACCTGCAGAGGTCACTGGCACCTGCAGAGGTCACCGACACCAAAGCAGATGACAAGCATTGTTCGATGACATCATCTATGCAGTATTGTTACAATGAATGATAACGTCATCCAATTGTGGTTCATCTGCTTGGGCAGCAGCGCCCTCTGGTAGTTTTTCTCCCCATTAACCCGTATGTAGATGATTAATTTTTTTACTTAAAAATATTCAGCAATTATTTGAATTTATTTCCTAATATTGCAAACAGTGTAATGACTGGATCATCAAGAATTGGACAAAGCAAGATCAAGTTAAGCTTATGAAAGAGCTTGTGGCTGTGGTAACACTTAGATTATGATCTTATTTCATGCAAATTTGTAGAACATAAAAAGAAAATTAAACATAACTTTTCTGTGATCATTTCAATATCTAACAAAGGTCGTACAGGAAAACTAAGCCGGAATTAGACATATCATTTGGATCATTATATCCCAAAATCGTGCAAAACAAAATAAATTCTACTCAACTTGATCAAAACGGGTATTTGCTGTATAGACTCAGTACAAACAAACTGTACATCATGGATATTATAGTGAATTTGTGATCATAATATATATATATACAACATAAAGATCTAAAGGTGACTGATAATTTTGATGCGCAAGCATGTTTCAAAGCTGTTACCTTTAAACAACCAAGACCTAGCCTGCGTTTCTGGTTTTATAATAGGCCCTATAGGTTTCCTGTTAATGCTCTTCCGAATAGGACCTATTTCGATAAATTCACATAACACATTATGTAACAAATAAAGATATTAAATGACAGTCATGGCAAACTTACTAGTATAGAAACTTACTAATAAATTCATGGTGAGCAGTGGTTAGAAGGTTATTTATTTTACCCAGAATACAGATAATAGAACCAAATATTTCAATGAAACAAATAATGTTAATGTGATCACCAAATTATATTCAGATAACATTGTAACAAAACCTGGTTATATATACACGCATGATTTTCCTGTAACCACCTTATTAGGCCAGCCCAAAAAAAGTTTTTAAAAAAAGAAATGAAAATATTTGTCATACGCACTGAAATGTTGTTGTATACAGTCACTTAACCCGTAACAGGAATATTTTAAAGAATGGCCTTATGATAATCAGATTTTACTAACTGAACGGTATTTGATACCATAACAGCGCTACAATTCCTGATGCTTTCCTGCAGAAGTAATCCCAACATTTCTATGTAACATTACTGCAATTTATCTCGTATTCCTCATAACTTTCTTGTAATATTAATATTAATTATTTTTCAAAAGAGAAAAAAAGATGGGGGGGGGGGGGGGGTGACCAGTATTTTCTTTAAATCTTAATGAAGAAAAAGCAGGGGGTCTGTCAAAAAACTGATATTTGGGGGGGGGGGGGGGGGGTCATCTCAAAATGTTCTGGTTCACCCCCCCCCCCCTTTCTTTAAAAAAATGGAACAGATTGATATGACAATCAATTATTCTAATACAATATATGGCAGTTGTTGAGCTTGAATAAAATGTTTTAGTATTTAGCAGTATTTAGGGTGGATAAACAGCTAAATAAGCAACCACTATTTCACCCCATATTTAGGCAATGACAAGGCACTAAGGCAAATGGATTGCAGGAGGATGAGAGTGCACCTCACAATTAGGTGCCCACCTCCAAAATTCTAACCAATTTTCTCGAGGCTCCATGATTAAACAAATTAGCATATGATTAGGTTCCACAATGTTATTTGCAGAAAGCTAAATACACTGTATATCCCACAAATTTAATATACATCTGGTCTGAACAGCATTAGTACTAATAAGTTATAAATAACTATTTTGGCTTGGGACTTGAAAATTGCAATTTGATATCACCAAATGCTTCCATGAAAAGGCAAAAAATGTCCAATCCAGGCCTTCAATGAAGTTATTGACCTATGTAGTCTAGTTTAATGCTAGCAGAAATATGACTAACCAAACCAGCTAACATAGATTATCATCATATGATCATAGATTCATAGTAGATGTGGGTGGTTTTTTGCAGTTTAGTCATTCAGACCTAAATGGCAGAGAGCACTGTGCACTCCATGATAGCAAAGCATTTAGATCTCTCAAAACATCAGCACGAGAGAAATATTGCACGGGAACATCATGTTGATGATATAATGCACTCAACTCTAGTCAGCTGGGACTTGGAAGTCATTCAAAACGGGCAATGATTCACATAGGGTTGTCAGCTTCAAGCAATCAATATACGAGTTCTGAACTATAAAAGGACTTAGTCACGAAATCAAACTATAAATATATATACAGCAATCCTTCTTTTTTTAAATGTTGTTTTAAACACTGAATACATTGTACACAATGTTCAAAACTACACATTGTACATCAATAAATGAGACACAAACAACAGCAAATCTTATATTGGCTGGGATCAGACTTCAATAGTGTTATACAGGACAAGGGAACCAGTGAAATCTCATGGACCACTTCTGAAGTTAGCAAAAAAAAGTATATAGTCAAAAAAGTACAATATTTTGCAACTATTCTGTTTGACCATCGAGTCCAGGTGGACTAAAATAAATTATCAATTTATTGCAGGATTAACAATGATTAACTAGACGCACTTATCTTGTTTACCATCAAATTTACTTATCAGCTTAATATTGAGGTGCATTTTGTGGCATAATTTCAGATTGCACATGTTGCAACATTTTACAACGTCAAAGTGTCGCTTGCTCGAGCTGTGCCAGCTCTATGCACAGCGATCTTTGCCAACGGGGGATGTTGCAATAATATTTCAAGACCCAGCCAGCATTTCAGGAGGCCTTAATATTGGGTGGTCTTAATTGTGGGGTGCACTCCATGTATATGTAGTACTTCATGTACTAACAACCCCCCCCCCCCCCCACCCCCTAAACTTGATGTGATCAATCAACAAATCTAAGGACCAGTCACACACTACAAACATAACTGCTAGCAAATCTAATTTATGACACCAGAATTGGAATGACAAATGATTATGGCAGCTGCAATGCTATTCTAGGTTACCTAGGTTACAGGCATAATACTCTGCATAAACCAAATCCCCAATAACCTAATAATTCATTCAGATGAGTCATTTTAACACAGAAGATTAATCTGTGCACATTCGCTTAACATGCAACAGAGATACATGCAAAAATTGTATGCTCTGTTGCAAACTATTCAACATTGTTCGCTCTATATATACACATACCAGGATGGGATTGAAGTGGTCCAACCCAACATTTTTCGTGTTGCTCAGCCATGAACATATCCGCAAATTCAAGAACCACTTCAAGTTCATGACAACAATGTTAATACAGTCATTACGTTTTCAAGAGCCTCTAGATATATATCCACTATTCAGATAATAATATTGCAAACTCACATTTAAGGGAGCAAACTCATTTTTAGACTAACTAGCTATTAAGACCACCTTAACATTATTAGTTTATGACCACATCATTTTCATAATTTTGGACTTGACTGCATTTTGGCCATTGATTTTAACCTCAATATTAAGACCACCTCAGGGACCTCACCAATAAGACTCCAGGGTATATTTTGCACCAAAGGAGGTCTTAATGGCGAGGGTTCACTGTGGTTTATATTTACTAAAGTTGTCACAGAAAAACATTTTATTTTATTCGTCTTGTTTGGATTTCCAAATTTTTTGCCACCTTCAACAATAAATGTTCAACATTTGGTCAATATGGAAGCTTGACCAACTATCCCTTTCATCACATCTCGCTTATCAGGCAAGCTTAACATATCAATCCAGTTAAACATATCAATCCAGTTAAACATATCAATCAAGCCGTTCAGAAACTTTGGTTGTGTAACAAATGCTTGTCACTGTTGAGTCGTTGAATAGCTAAATGCTCAAGAAACACATCCTTCAATATATATCTTAAGTTTGTATAATTTTTTGACAAACTGCCTAAAATGTCATTTCAATGTCCATGCACATGTCAACACTCTTATAGTCATACTGCTACCATGCAGGGAAATCCAGCAATTGCAATCAATTTACCTGGAGAAGAGTAAGCTGGGGAGTCAGGGTGGGAATTGCACTTGCCCTTGCTATTATTTGCTGTCATTACAGCACTGTCATCTTTTGAGGTTTTGGCTTTTAGTATATCTATCAACCCTGGATGGGAGGGCGAGTAGTTCCTCAGACTTAAAGACTTAGATCGTGAGATAACTGGGGTTGCAGATGTTGGATAGGGTCGTGGAGGGATCACCTTTTGAGGACTATCGCACTTAGTTAAATTCACATGGCTACCATTGCTACTTGGCTCTTTCCGTTGCATTTTAGGAGTAGGTGGCTTCGGACGATAACTAGATCCTAAGTCCTGCATAGAAGGAGATGGGACACTTTCGCTAGTTTGATCATTAAGAACACAATTGTCATTCTTATCACATTTCTTTGGTGGTTTTTTAAACGTATTAGTATTAATCCCTGAAGCTGGAAGGCAAATAAACAACACAGATAGTAAATAAATAAATAAGCAATAAGTGAAAAAAAATAAGAAATGCAAATAAAAAGAATTTAACAGCACTGTATAGCAGAGAACTAATAATATCTAGAATTTAAACAATTCCAAACGCAAAGATTGGAAAACATGAACACGGGTACAGCTTGTTCCATTTTCGTACACATAAATATAACAAATCATCTACTCAGGTTGAATGAACGTAAAAGACAAAAACAAATTGCACATGACAGTATAACGCTGTTTGTCAAAATGTAACCCCAAACAATGTTATCACACTTATCCTAGCTAATAGCATTAGACAACCATCACGGTTTTGATTAAGTACCACCATGTGTCAATCAACCAGTATGAATCATACATACACACGGTCTTGCATCCAGGCAAAGTTTAATATGATCATTCATTTCAGCCAGTAATTAACCTTTATCACAATTATTATGCAACTAGTTCGTTTAAATTCAGAGTTTATATCACAACAATTCAGCCCATTCAACACCAAACAGCTGCTCAAATTTGCGAAAAACAGGCATGACACATCACAACATTAGAGATTCACAACACCATCATCATCACAACCCACAAGATCACAATGCCAACAAAATGACAACACAGTCACTGATTTGTCAGAGATTCATTGATAATTTATAGGAAGAGTGATGTGCAGTAGAACTTACTTGAGTTGTTCATGAGGTTGCTATTCTTCCCGTTGTATGCAACTTCATTGAGGCGATTATCTGCCTCATTGATGCAGTTGCCTCGAGATTGGTCCAAGTCCATGAGTTGTTTCTGCAGCTGGAGTCGTTTCTGTTCTTGCTGTTCAAACTCCTCCTGAATCTTCACTCGCTGTTTCTGGTATTCTTTAAACAGTTCAGTGCTAGAGTTTACATCATCTCTCTCCGTCTTGCCACCTGCCGTCACATGAGGTGAACCAGATCGCGGAGGAGGTGTGGCCGGTTTTTTCATTGGGGTTGAA
Source organism: Alitta virens (assembly GCA_932294295.1). Taxonomy (NCBI): domain Eukaryota; kingdom Metazoa; phylum Annelida; class Polychaeta; order Phyllodocida; family Nereididae; genus Alitta; species Alitta virens. The sequence goes on along the minus strand of OW028586.1, from coordinate 16,181,663 downwards.
GCAGCAGAAGGATTTCCGATAGGTGATGCCGACTCTCTGGTAGGTTCAGGCTCAGGCTCTTCCTCGATCACAACACTACTCAAGGTGTTTAAGATCTCGCCATCCTCAAATATTTTATCAACAGAAGTTGTCATTGGATTGCGTTTGCCTAGGTTTAGGTGGAACCCTGCGAAAGATCTTGACAATATGCTAGGATCACCAGTAGCAATATAGCTTGACATGTCCATGCGACCTCTTGCTAGGCCATGGGCAAGGCCGTCATACTGCGGATTGAGTGAGCGAGACATAATATCTGCAGAACGGGGTCGACCAGCAGGAACAGCAGAATAAGGGAACATCTTTGGTTTGATAGGAGTGACTAGAATCTGTTCAGACCATGAAGCTTCCAGCGAGGGTTTCTCTAACGGACGAACGTCGACGCTGAGAGACTTTTGCTCGAAAGGACAGGCAAAGGTGTCATGTGGAATTGCCTGCAGCCATGACAACAAACTGAGGTCAGCATCATTGAAACCAGTGCCACTGAGAACAGACGACAATTTCATGTCATTCGATGACAGTTCACTGCTCGTTGCTTTGTGCTGACAATATTCCACACATGACTCATACAAAATACCTTTAATAGCTAGCTGGATCAATCTGTCACTTTTGGCAACCTGTAAATCTTTCCGTTTCTCTCTCTTATCGATTGGCAGAAATTTTTCAACATACGGCAGCACATCTTTGAAACATTCGACTCTGGCATTACTTGGGTTCCAGTTCTGGTAATCAATGTGGTCTGATAGTTTTGGTAATGTCAGCAGCAGACATAGATTACTATATTCCTCCTTAGATGGACAGACAGATTCTAAAGTATGCAGACACTGCACGACCTCTTCGACAGTGAACTCGTTATTCTGCATTGGCCCCGGTTCCTGTTTAATGCACAGCAATTCTAGATACTTGTGCTTGAGAATAATGTACTTGAACTGTTTCATGTGAAAACTTTCCATGCTGGACAAGGGAATGACAAAGTCTAGTACATCATCCCACTGACCATCCAGGATTAGCTGTCGAAGGAAAAGCAGATCATCTGAGAATCCGCTGTTTATCACACCAGTCTCCCTTTCCAAAGACAGCATAGATATGTTTAGTCCTCTGTTCTGCAAGAACTCCAGCACCAGCTTCACCACATCCGATTCATTGAATAGCAACGTTGCAGACGGCATTTTGTGTGTTTATTCTTACCTCTCCACAACTTTTGGCTCCAATAAACTCTCACAAGAGGTACTTCACTTTTATTGTGATAAACAATCCAGTCGGATTACTTGTCACATCTTGCACCAATCGTCTTGACCATTCAAGAGACAATCATCAGGGTGTAGTACACCAAAATACTCCTTTAGGTGAATACTCCAAGAAGTAAATGGATGGGCCAACTTCCGCATCACTCAGTCAGCATCTCCTGTAAAATCAACAAACTGTCACTGACGGCAACAAAAAAAGCTGGCTTCCCGACACACAAGTGAATGGACTCGGCCATAGTTTCATCCCCTTTAAAAAGGGTAGTAGTCATCATATATACCTGACAGTCAGCTAAAGAGGGCCATACTAACAGCAGTAGTTATGGTATAAATTTCAACTTCATTGCGTTTTGTTTACCAAGACATTTCAACCGATTTCTGAGGTGACAGGTCCAATCCACTTACCCAAATTCTCGCCATGATGAAAACATTTGAAATGTGCGCACGCCCAGCCGGAAGTTATGTCATTGTATTCATGTAAATTATTTTTTTTAGAATGATATTGATCCTCTTAATACAATCACATGCATTCATAATCGATTTCATATTGCACGCAGTTACAAAAATGCCGGAATGTTAAATTTACCGAATAACTAGAAAAGATCACATGATCAATCACCGGCCAAAATGGCGTCCGAAGCAGACAGGTCAGTATTGAATAATGGAAACTCGTGCAATTTTGACCTCACAAAGTGACTAATATCATATAATTTGTTCCCAAGTTATAGATATAGTACGTTAATGATGTCCTTTACTAAAATGTAACGATGACAGCCGTTAAATGCTGTGTAAAATGATATTATGGGCTTGCCACGTTGTGGTTTGACATTTCAACACATGCAAACATTGCAGTGTCAAGTATGATAATGACATGTGTTGTGTAACTATTGATCAGCAAATATGCAGTTTGTGATGTTAATTGCTAATGTTTCAGGTGTAGCAATTGAGGATTTCACCATCGTCCTGTAGCTGTATTGCCATCTGTTACCTGGTGCTCCGCTCCATCATGGCAAGAAATCCAGAAACTCTCAATTTTAATGTGGGTGTATTGGGCCATATTGACAGTGGCAAAACAAGCCTGGCAAAAGCGCTTAGCAGTGTGGCCAGCACAGCAAGTTTTGACAAGAATCCTCAGAGCAAAGAGCGAGGAATTACATTAGATCTTGGATTCTCATCTTTTTCCGTCGAGGCAAATGAGCATGTGAAAGCGGCAGGTGTTGAAAATGTCCAGTTTACTCTTGTTGATTGCCCAGGCCATGCATCGCTCATTCGCACAATCATTGGGGGTATATATCTCAGAATTGAAATGCATTAACTGATTTCATATTGAAAGAAATAATTTTTTGATGGGAATGTGTTTGATTAAAAAATGTTATTTTATAATTTCAGGTGCCCAAATTATTGACATGATGATGCTGGTGGTTGATGTGACAAAAGGTATTCAGACACAAACTGCGGAATGCTTGGTGATTGGAGAAATCCTCTGCAACAAAATGGTTGTCGTCTTGAATAAAGTAGATTTGCTTCCTGCTGCAAAGAAAACTTCAGCCATAGAAAAGGTGAATATGGACTGTGTGAAATTTTGTAGTCTTTCTATAACTGAATAAAATCTACAAAGCAGTTTGCCATTTTGTGGCTAGAGTATTTGTTGCATTTGGCCTCATGAACTTGTGATGGTGAATTATGAAATTTTAAGGGGGTGTTAAATATGTTAATATGCAGTTTGAACTTTAAAGTTTATAAATGCTAGGAATCCTATGAAACCTATTTCTTGAAACTTAAAAGCAATGTTTAATGTACCCCTTTCACTCCAGATGAGCAAAAGACTGCACAAAACATTGGAGAGCACCAAGTTTGTCGGCAGTCCAATTTTATCTGTAGCAGCGAAACCTGGAGGTCCAGAGGTCAGTTATTTTTAATACTTCATAATCTAGATTATGTCTCATTTTATGTGTTTGTAAATGTAGGATACATTATCTTACATCTACAAAATATTACTGCACAATTATATAATTTTTTTCTTCTTCAAAAAGGCACCTGACACTGAACCGGAAGGCTTAAAAGAATTGATAGAAATGCTGAAATCACAAGTATACATACCTCAGAGGAATGCAGCAGGTCCATTTGTGTGTGCTGTGGACCATTGCTTTTCCATAAAGGGACAAGGGACAGTCATGACTGGGACTATTCTCTCTGGTTCAGTCGCTGTGAATGATGTAAGTGTTGCTTCTTGCTTTAGTACAGAAAGAATCAGAATCACTTTATTGTCCTTTCTGTATACAAGTTATTAACATTTTGTATAAAAAAAAAAGTAATGGATGAATATTTGAAAGGACTGGGGACCACTTTAGGACAAGGCTTTGTCGTTATCAAGTGGCCCCCATGGATGGAAGAGGAATGCCTGCATGCACAGACCTCTCAGACAGTGTGAGGGATGCTACTGCATGCTTCTGTTAAATTTCACTAAAAGAAAAACAATTAAAAAAAAAAAATATTTACAATCAAGCATTCACTGGGGTAAGAATGAATAATTTTTTTCTTAACATATAATTTATAGCCAATCAGAGAGTGCGAATATATCAGTGTGAGGGATGCTACTGCATGCTTCTGTTAAATTTCACTAAAAGAAAAACAATTAGAAAAAAAAAAAATTTACAATCAAGCATTCACTGGGGTAAGAATGAATAATTTTTTTCTTTACATATAATTTATAGCCAATCAGAGAGTGCGAATATATCTTTTCTCTAATTTCAGAATTCATACTATTGAAAAAAAATGGAATTTTGTAACTGACAGATTGTTTAGCAAATTCATGTCTTACCATTGGTAAAGTGTAAATATTATTATATCGAAAATTATAAAAGTGAAGAAATGAGAGTTTACTTGTGTAAAAATGTACAGGATTTATTTATGAATGCCACTGACAAAGATTTTGCGGCATAATAAATTACGATTCCATTTACAGAATATTGAAATACCTTCCATGAAAGTGACAAAGAAAGTGAAATCAATGCAGATGTTCAAGAAACCTGTAGAGAAGGCTCATCAGGTAAGGTTCATGATTTACATCTTTTGTTAATGGCCATTTGTGTTGTCTGGAATTAACACCAGGTGGCTAAAATGTTGTTTCTGCATTCCAGGGAGATCGTCTGGGCATTTGTGTTACTCAATTTGATCCCAAACTGCTGGAGCGAGGATTGATTTGTTCCCCTGGTGTACTTAAAACAATAGATGCGAGCATAATTGAAGTTTCAAAAATCACTTATTTTAAAAGTTCTATTAATACCAAAGCTAAGTTTCATATCACAATTGGCCATGAAACAGTAATGGGAAAAGCCACCTTCTTTGGTCTGTATGGTGAAGACAACCATAAAGATGACAGCCAAACTTTCAACTATGAAAGAGATTACCTTTACCAAGAAAACCTAATCCCACCGGAAAGCGGTGGCGCAAGTGAAGAAGCAGAAACTAAACCAATAAAGCAATTTGCTGTGCTGGAATTAGAACGACCTATAACATGCTCGGATAATTCCTTAGTGATCGGTTCTAAACTTGACACAGACATACACTCAAATGTATGCCGAATTGCATTCCATGGCCGACTCCTTGAAGCATTTACTGACGCAAAATACACTGAAACGATGCTGCCGAAGGTGAAAGTATATAAGACGAAACAGAGAGAGGGTGTAGTGGAGAGGAAAGTGGATGAATATGCAGTTATCTGTAGAGGACTTTTTAAGAAGGAAACCAACATGGAGGCTTTTGTTGGGTTGAAAGTGAAATTATCAACTGGCGAAGATGGTGTGATCGAAGGAAGTTTTGGGCAGAGTGGAAAATTCAAAGTCCGAATTCAAGGTAAAAGTTAAAAAAATATTATTTTTACATCTTTTTTCTTAATTCCAGAATTTAATTACTGCCATTTTACTAACTACATACACACAGGTTAATCCTGTTTCAGTATAAGTGGCCTAATTAGTACATCATGTTAAAACTTAAATTTTATTGGCTTTTAACTGGGTATTAAAGATGTCACTTTCTTGCTCTAATGGACACGGTTGTACTTAGGTCGATGTCTGGTTCCACTTCATTAGGCAGATGACTTTAATTATTATAACTACCCGATGTACCCAGGTGCTTTCTACCAATTATAGCTGTTGTATTGCTGACTTATTAGGCAATTTAGCAGTGAAAAGCTTTGTGCATGTACTTAGGGCTGTTCCCTTCAACAAATTTTTGTTAACGATTAGCAGGACAGGTAATCATTGTAGTTGTCCTGGCAATCAAAGTGATTTTCTAGTAACACATTTGTCGCCAAGTTCAACTTCGAATATTCATGTGATTTCAGAGGGGCTGCACCAAGAAACATCACAAGTTCTTGGCGGAAAGTCTAAGAAAGGTAAAGGAAAAGGAGATTCGGCAGCTAGTTCCCAAGATGATGAAGCACAAAATGTGAATGTCTTGCTGTCTTTTAAGAGATACATCTTCGACCCATCAAAGAAAATGGTTCAGACAAGATAACAGAGGGATATATAATATGTTGTTAGGAATAATCATTATGTAATAATATAAGCCTATGCAATAATAAAAATACATCACATATAATTTTCATGAACAGAAGTTTTTATTCATGCATACAGTGTATTTCAATTACAATCTATACACAGACTGACAACATTGGAAAAAAAAACCAAGAATAGTGAGTTTTTCTCCAAAGCATAAAAACCTAAAATATGATACATGCAAATGCTCCACAGCGAATGCAAGTTCCATGTTAAGTCCTGACCAACTTGCGAACACTCCTCACTAAAATGAGACCTTTACCATGGTCATGTGTAACAAACATATTACCAATTGCTCTCCAAACACAATACTGTTCTTTGTGGAAACTTAAGCACCAGTAATACCTTAGAATATCTCTGCTTTTTTGTGAAATTGTTATTTGAATGAATTTCAATTGCTTTAACATGTTTGACTGGTATATATTACCCATTAAATCCGCTGCAATATAAGAAACCTTGGCAGCCATGGTGACAGAGGGATATGTCAAGCTTTGTCTTTCGCTAAAAAAATATATTTACAACAGCACTGAAATTACAGGTTTACGACATTCATGACCTACACTCGCACACATTTTGAAGATATGCACAATCGTACATTGAACATCAGACGCAAGCATTCCATACAGCTCAATCTCAGTCACAACAGCATTTCTGACAATTATTTAAGGTCATTAAAACGATACTTGATTTCTTTTTGCAATGATTCAGTTGTTTCATCCACTCATAGTCATTTGTGCAATGTAACACCTTTCATTTCTAAAAATGTGATTTTTAACTGGCAAGGATAAATTGGATATCGCTTGCTGATTATACCTAAGTACAACACTCATCGAAGTTATTCAATTCAATAACATTTCCTCTAATTATAAAATTCATCATTATAGAGCCTGAATTCCAGTTAAAAGCCTTATATCTAACCTTCTTTCCAGTTAATTAACTGATATCATCGCTCGAGCATTGTATAATGAATGAATGGGGGGAAACCACAATAAATTGAGTGCATATATAAAATTGCAATTATGAAGCCACATACTGCATAGGATTGCTTAAATACTGAACGTAAATCACATTATTTGGGGCATGTGTATGGTCAGATAATTGAAATTGTATTGGGCATTTAACTAAATAAGCATAGTGAACTGTTCACTGTCGAAATGAGCAAGCTTAATCAACCAGCTGCATCTTCAACTTTGATCTTTGATGAATGAACTCATCGTAATTATATTGCATAGATTTGCTGATGACACTCCTGGATTTCTGCTTTTGAATTACCACAATACCATTCTAGAGACATTTTCACACATTTATATAAATGTAACTTGGTGAAAAAGGACTGTACTATTTGCTAACTGTCCAGTACCTCATATCACTCAAATATCATGCTCCACCATCGAAGACATTCACTCAGTTTTCACATGCGTTACTTTTTGAGACAGACTTAGGACACCATGGCTTGGATGGATATTTCACGTGATAAACTGTACATTGTCTGTGTTTCTGTTAAATAAGCATATTCCTATGTTAGATTAAATATTATCCCGTTAAGTTGAATAGTTCACGCAGTTAATTTTACAAAACAACAACAATGCATCGACAAGTTTACAATGAACAGATCTGTTTTTAGTCATGAACAAATGTTAAAAGAAAAAAAAAGACGTCACATGGAAGTCCAGAAAACCCACATGTGATGAATGCGTTATCACAGTGCCAATAAGAGGACGAAGGAGTCGTGCATCGACCTACGAATTTGTCCCTTATTTATAAAAACAGGCAAAGATAGACTGTTCAAGTTACATCAAGCGAATGTGGCACATGATTGTTAAAATTCACAGTGCATAGCGACAATAAGCAGCTTCATAAAATTTTTTGTGTGTGTTACCAGCAGTTCCTGTGCATTATCCAGTGAATTTAATAGCTTGCCACTGATTGGCTGCTCTCCTTGGCCAATCAGAAAGTGTTACACATCAGGCCAATTGCAAGAGTCTGTTTCTCGTGAAGTAACACAAGGTCGTCACCTGGCACTAAAGATTCGTCGATACTGTACTATTACTGTACTTTCAGGCAGCTTTGATGGCATTCTTCGGTTGGCAAACACTGGCATGTTGCACCAACCGAACGACAATCCATATCGCCTTCACACGTGATACTCGTCACCACGCCGACTGAGTATTCCTTCTAAAAAGAATGCCCTTGTGGAAATGGAATGTCCCTTGCATCTGAGCCCTGCGTTATGGGACATTAACTAATTTTTGCATCCTTTGGTAAGCACATATGTACAATTAAGGAATCCTCAACACCAATCAGCGACATAGTCAAAGTCCTTGAACAGCTCTTGTTCTTCATCGGCTAATGGTCGTCTTTCTTTTGGTGGTGTTAAGATCGGTCTCTCGGAGGTGAACTCTTCATCAAAGTTGCTAACGTCATCCTTAGCTTTCTGCAAAAAGTTTAAAAGCAATGACTTAGCAAAAAGTTTAAAAGCAATGATTGAGCAAAAAGTTTAAATGCAATGATTTAGCACAAGGACATGTGGACAATGAAGCTATACAAAGTAGAAGCAACTCATCACTAGATTCACTTACCACCGTAGGTACAAATGGTGGCTTTGTCTTCTTAGAAAGGAGATCCTCCCAAGATATTGACTGCAAAAAAATTTACACCAAATAATGAGCAATTGTCATCCACGTTCTCAATAATCATATGATAATGCCATCCACTAATACAGGTAAACTTACAGTTTACATATAATTATAGATATATTATATTATAGATCTACATTATATAAAAATATAGATGATAGATTACATCTAATTGTTGATTATAGATTACATCGATCATATATTACATCTAATTATAGATTATATATTCTGTCTAATTCTAAGATTGTAGATGACATCTTAATATAGATAAAATCTGACATATTTACCTTGAAGAAGGCTTGTTTCTTGACATCCTCAGCGTCACGCTCACTGGAACCCAATCGCCGGTCAGGATTTCTTCGTAACAACTGAAATTTAACAATCAATCATTCAATCTTTAGTTAATTTTAACCATTACTAACACAGATAAGAAGCAAGAATCAAATATGAAATCAAACACAGTGAAAATAAACGATTACGAACACACTCTTGAGTCTGGATCAACTGAGGTGATCTTAATTCTGCAACTTTTCAATAGTAATTGTAACTTTGATGACATCAGAGCCATCTAATAAATTTAATATAAGCAAAAAATTATTGTTCTTACCCTCCTCATAATCCCTATAGCTTCATGGGACAAAAATCGTGGATATCTGACTTCTTCATTCACTATGCTGTCGAACACCTCTTCCTCATCATCGCCTGGGAAAGGGCTCTGTAATGCATATATTAATATATAAAAAAAACATCAGACCCGCGTCTATAATTTACTAGTCAATTAACATAATATATGGCTAAAGAAAAAAAAAAAAAAAAAAAAATGCAAGTCACAGGGACTTCTCGTTAGCATCATTATGACTTGACAGTCAATTATTTTCTCTGAAAGTTAGACGACCAATTGTAAAATCTAAGCAGTCGATTTTCATCAGATTTGTCATGCTGAGGTTTTTCAGCTCAATTATGGTAATTTTCCCCATCGTCCTTGAAAATGAAATTTACTTCCATCAACTGGGGGCGCTGACCTAATTCAGTGGTTGTCACTTTAATAAGTAATCTTAGATTCTCATAACTTCTTTTCATGGGCACTCACCTCTCCCACCAGCATCTCGAAGACGAGTACACCCAGTCCCCACCAGTCAACAGAACGCGTGTAAGAAGTTTCCGTCAAAACTTCAGGAGCTAAGAACTCTGGTGTTCCACAGAATGTTGTCGTGCGGTCGCCGTAACCCATTCCTTCTTTGCAAAGACCAAAATCTGCAATCTTCACGTAACCCTCGACGTCTAGCAACAAGTTGTCCAATTTAAGATCTCTGCAAAAACAGAAGACAAATATTTTAATCAATCCTTCAGACCTACGCTAACAGTATCACTTCAGTTTTGAGTACAGTACAGTTCTGCAATTACTCATACCTGTACACAATACTATGGTCATGAAGATACTGGAGACCCAGTACAACACACGCTGCATAAAATACAGCTCTAGTTTCGGTGAAAACATCGTTGTGAATGTGCATCATTAGGTCTCCACCGCACGCATACTCCATCACGAAACAAACGTGCTCCTGCAATGTTCAAAACAGTTAAGTCATTATTTCCAACTTGGTTCTTTGACAATTTTCATTATTATATATTGAAGAACTTCAGCCATCTTTCTCAAACATGTTTAATGCAGGATTTCATGTTTTCCTTACAATGGTTGATTCCTGTTCTCCCATGTCAAAAATCATGATACTGACTTGTTCTGATTTCAATTAACAGCTCTAGATAATTGTATTATAGTGATGTTTAAATCAGTTACAATTCAATTGTTTCCAAAAAAAAAATTCAACTAAATGCAACAAAACTTAAAAGGTCATTTCATACCGAAGTGTCACTAAAAACTATTAAATTTTAGAAATGAAATTTTAAGGTCTTTTTAAGCTTGTCTACTCCATCGACATCAACACGATCTCCGAGCTCACTGAACCCAGTACTCACCTTTGTCTGGAAACATGCAAACAAGTTGACTAGGAAGGGATGTCGCTCAAAATTGGCGACTTCAAAGATGCGTTTCTCTGACATAAGTGATTCCACCTCATCACGCACGATGATGTCACCTTTCTTTAAAGCTTTGATGGCAAACATTTCTCCCGTGCTCTTGTACTGACTCAACAAAACCTGCAAACGAACATTTTAATATTAATTCTAGTTGAACATGTTAACAATAACCCTTGATATTTATTTGACTAAAGATGACATACGAGCGAGTTAACCCACTTACCTTGCCAAAATGCCCTCGTCCGAGAACTGCAGTAGGCTTGAAATGATCCATTGTGATAATGGGGCCAAAGCTGAAAAATCAATACATATTCAACATGTAGGGGAAGATCTTTTTATTATATAAAAAATGACAGCATATACAGTATCTTAACATAAGTGAGTAAAGCCCTAGTAAGACCTAAAATGGGTAGTGATGACATTTTCTACCAGTTTAATATAACATCACTTGCAAGTCCTCACAGGTTTAGATTCTCTAATCCAATATTTGGTTTGCCTGGATCTACATTCACTTTTTTTTCCAACTTTAAATTTCCTAATACTTAACTAGACAATTTGCTACTTGTTTCTAACACTATCCGAAGTATATTGTATTAAAATATTGTTCTTGACCATCTGGAGCGCACATTGTCTACAACTAATTAACACTACAAAATGAAAAATTAACCCAACACAAGAACAGGAGGTTGTAAAATTACTCAACATTTTGGTAACGCTGATGGCAGGAACACTCCCTGTTGTGTGCGATAATTAAACTAATTTTAACAGAGAACAAAACTCACTTGGTCTCCTTTGCAGGTGGAGGGGCAACAATAGGCTGAGGCGGAACGGCAGGTTTGTGCTTGGGTCGGATGCTCGCCGGCTTGGGGGGTATAGGAGGGGGTGTGGGTGAGACCCGTATGCTTTGTGTGGCGGGCAGGAGGGCGGGTCGCACCCCCATGGGGATCCCTGTGTCGCCAGATCCAAGATCGAGGTCAATGACCTGAGAGTTCTCGTGAGAAGATGGTTCTTCCGGAAGGAATTCAAACGCCGACTGCACAATGTCCTACAAATCAAAAAGTTCATTATTATCAAAAGTGTGCTGGTTATAAACAAGCCCAACTGTCCAAAAAACATTCAGTGATTAAAATATCGAAGGAGTACAAATTACTACAATGAGAGGTCACTTGTTACAGTGTCCTTTACAGTTGCTAAGAATATTTCATCAGACAACTTTTCACTTCAACATGCATCTCATAATTGATGCAGAGAGACCATCCAACAATTGTTGATAATGTCATCTAACTGGCGCCATAAACTGACGTCATTCAACAATGGTTGGACTCTCTCGCTGATGGCTCCCTCTGTTGGTTATGCATTTCCAATCGTTTATTATAGCAGCGTACCTGTACATTCTGTAGGTCGGGTGAGAACCTGGGAGGATTGGCTGGGGGTGGTGAGGTAGGCAGGTCAGGTGGTCTCTCAGAATTATCCCCTTTCTTGTCATCTGCTACTTTCTCTTCGAAGGCAATGCTCTTGACTGGCACCCTGTCTGATGCCATGATGCCTGTTTAAACAAACAAATTGTGATGAATAAGCTCTCAGGTCATTTGTAATTCAACCAACATTCATAAGAGAGTGACTGTAAAGACACTCCATTGGACTATTTAATTGCAAACCATAACACAATACACCAATGAGTACGAGCGACAAGAGATCATGTACATTTCACACCAATGCATTATACCGAACCATGCGGCTGTATTGCTTCCATTCGAGGTTTTCACTAGTAACACCTCAACTACTACTCAGTGTGTTTTTAAACACTGCACGCACATTTGAATGTGTGGGCTGTTCAGCAAATCTGATAAAAATTCTCATAATTGGCCAAGTAGACTGTTGTTCCCCTTTAAAGAGCTTGGGCACACCTTCAAAAAAGATGTATATATAGAGAATTAGCTAAAGACTTGAATGATTAATTGATTATGCATCCAGGGAGAAACAGTTATCCTGATGTATTTCTTAGCCTGATGACATCTTAACACCGATGGATTCATGAGCATAATTTCAGAATGAAATATCATCAATCGTACATGGGACCATATAACTACCTGAACTAAGATAATTTTTATTTCATCGCATCAAAGCCACATACAAATGGATGCAATTAGTCCTAGATCTAGGCTTTGAGGGCAGCCACTCTTAACGAAGGGAAATCCCCTATCAAATCCTTTAGGCTTTACTAGTCCTGACACTAAACCTCAATCGGTCATAGCATTGAGTGCACAGAAGTCACACCAGACAGACCAAATCCTGCTGAGCTCCTCATCCATCTTGACGCACCCAGACACCTTCCTATATGTCTGCGAGTGATAACACTGACCTCAGGCATTATCAAACAAAAGCAGAACACTACGACTGTTACAGGCTCACACTGTAATTACATCTTTCACATGTAGCAGAACACTATTGGCAAGAAACTTTCTTTTTCCCAAACACTTAAGTCTGAGTAAGGTTATAGCCGGACTAGTGGCAAACATTCTAAATAGAATTCTGCGGCATGAGATACAACTTGCTCCTAAGCGCAACGACCACCTTGGGCTTTTCAATGGGTCAACCAGGTCCACAGCCAAATAGGACCTCATCATGAACAGACATTTGCAAAGCGAAGATAACAGGACTTCATCCCACTTGGATGCTATGAGACACTTTTACTAGCTGCAGATTTTTATTCTCAAAATGTCTTTTTAAATAATTAGTAATAAAAGAACAGGCAAACTGCAAGCACATGCTGTTTGCTCTGAATTTTTCACACCATACAAGATGGGCAGTCCTTTTACTTTTGTTGTTTTGAGCACTCTGCACCATAAATCTTACCCACTCTGCGGTCAAATCATCATACATCCATATTGCAATCCCCAAATTTCCAGTTTTTACTGTATGTTGTAAATCCAAGATATCAATGACCCATGACAATGAAGCACATGTGCAGTATGATCCAAAAATACAAAGATACAATGGCACACTTCCTTGCCCTTATTATGCCACACCTGGTGACTGTTATTTCATGCCAATTAAATGCCCTATCCAGCTGTAATTACCCTAATTAACAGATCTTTTGTACCAAATGTGTAACAAAAGAATATTACATGAACAATATGCAAGTTTGAATTGTCCTTAATTTACACAAGCACATGGCTTTTTATTGTTTTTTTTTTTTTTTGGTTGTCTAATCTTAACGAATAAATAGCAAAGAAGTCCGGATACAAAATCCTTCTATTTCACTAGGTTGGACTTGATAATGTACACTGTACAATGATGAAATCATGAAGGAGTTTTGCTGGCAACATCCCATTCTAGCTCAAAACTGAGGTAGTTTAGTTGCAATGCTATGACACAATGAGATGGTAGGCTTGTTAAAACATTCACCTGTGAGCGGGGTCTTTCAAATGCCCAAGCATAGCCACTTGAGCACAAGGCACCACCAACTTCGCATCTCGTGTGAATAGACGTTCAAAACTTTCCAGAGCTCATAACATAACCATGACAAAGAGTGCTCTGACATAGTAAAACCTGAGATTTGGTCACTGCCAGGACTAGACCACCCAGCTGACAACAAATCCTGACTTTAGACCATTCAGTTGCAGACTTACCTCGGCAACAAGATGATATAGTGAGAGGACTGGTAGCAGCAGCAGCAGCATCATTTCTCGTTATTCTGACACATGCACTACGACTTACAGCAAAATTGCGCCTCACTGGATTTCTGCGTTTGACGTGATGGCTGGGTGATCTATCTGACCTGTTTCCTTTAGCTCGGGATCTGTCAGCTTTCAAATTTATTAAATCCACCTTGGACGACTCTCCTTCCGCAAGATCAAAATCTTTCGAGTCAAACTTCCGGCACACCACCATGGCAACCCTGTTCTTAGTTACCGTAACCTTGTTGACTGGAATGTTTTGACGCCAATTAGAATGCTTTGTGAATTGCCTCGGATACTCATTGGAATGTTCATTGGAACGGTTTAATTCCTCATTGGAATGATTTAATTCCACTTGTTGCTTTCCACAAATATCTTGGCGTAGTAAATCTTTGTTGGCATCAGTGTCATTTTGATCATTTAAAAGCCCATGTTGCTCATTTTTCAGAGTGTTATCACGAACTATATCATGGTCAGTTAACAACTTCATGATGTAAACAAATCTCAATGCTAATCTCTGTTTTAGTGCCTCATTCTTTTCAAGGTGATTAAAACCAAACAAAATCCTTGGCATCCGACAGAACTTCGCAAATATTACGACCAACTCTGCAGAATGGATGCACAAAATTAGCAGGAGCTTAATCAGGATGTAGCCTGGGAGCACCACCGAGATCGCTAGGTCTACCGTCAATTGATTTTGCGACATTAAAGCATCACTCTTCTCTGATTGATGCAAAATCCATTATAACATTAATCCTGGAGCTACATTCTTTGCAATGCTGCAAAAAGATGCACCTTATCTCTTCCAACATAATTCACTTCTGGCTTAAACTGAGAAAGCAGTTTCATTCTTTATCGGATGACGACAATCTTCAATCCAGGCAATGATACCACAAGTTCCCCATCCGAATCCTATGACATCACAGCGTCAAAATAAGCAGCGTTTGTTACTCTTGCTCAAATGCGGGTATTATTTACATGCGGTGAAGGATAAGGCTTAAAAATCTGAGGCAACAATTCATCCCCGAATAACAGATGTTTATCTTCCCGCCAGTGACATCATGTCCTTAATTAGCACTCGGGGACCTAGCATCTTAGGTTGAAGACCCTGGTATCCTTATTTTGCTGCTGCTGCTGCTACTGCTGTTACAGCTAATGTATACACCCATCTTCATTTGCACTAATCAAGCAATTTTTCCAATCAATCGAAATACACCATTAAAAGATACCCTTGGATCAAAGTGGTCAATAAAATATTGTATATATATCAAATGGATCAGAGAAGCTCGGAACACAGCCACATGGTTGGTGGTAAAAATAGTGCTGACAAATATCAAATAAAAAAATAAAATATATATTGAATGTCTGGCTACTCACCAGCAGCATTGAGCTGGTTGGGTGGACTGAGGGTCGTCGGGTCATTACAATTTTGTGGCAATGCCCTTTTCATCAGCCGACTCCAAGTGGCTACATCTATGTTCATCTGTCCCGGCCGCAGGAAGTTCTTTCCTAAAATAACAACAAACAATATCATTAATATCTCAAGCACATAATATTTTTTAACAAAACTGCTTACAAAGGCATTTTAATAACACACAATTTACATAATCGGTGCTACACCATGTGATTTTGTATTGTTTTTATCTCTGGTGCTTTTACCATGATTTTACTGTATATTATGTATATAACTTGTTCTCCAATTTCGGGGGTTGAAATATATAAGTACATCAATTATTAATAAATAAGCAATCAGCAACCTAGAGGAATTACCAAAGAAACACGTTTATTGACAGTCTGCAAGAGACTGAGTGAACTGCAACATACTTTTGTCAAGCAGTGATACCATAATGTGAATGAACTAGCAGATCGATTGGTTCAGAACAACAGTATCAATAATTCATTTGCGACAAATGTCATATCAATTTCTTGCTACACAGAGTATGTGTGTCGTCAACTCTTTTTGATTAGAATAGTTCTAATTTTTTAGCACTTAAATTCTGTATCCTGATACGGTTGTCACACTTCCCCAAATGACCAATTGGGCCTAATTTGCACACGGATCATTTCCTTCATTAAAAGCCTGAGAGAGAGAGAGAGAGAGAGAGAGAGAGAGAGAGAGAGAGAGAGAGAGAGAGAGAGAGATTGCTGTACACTAATGCATTACTCGAACAACATCAGAGTTCCACACACAACTTTTTCAGTCCGATTATTCATGAGTCATACTCCCCCATTTTAACACTGACTCCACAACTGCCCACTACAATTGTTTAAACAATCCTATGAACAATCCATCATGAAATGACGGCCCGTCAGGGAATTGAGTCGAGTCCCAGATGACTCTCGTCTTTCCCCTATTGGGACTTACCCCCAGGCAAGTCTACCTTTTAAGGTATCAGCGCAAATAGCACAGCTCGAGTACTCTTTCTGGTGTTGTTCATTCACCTACTCAGCAATACTTGAAAGTGATCAATTTATGCCACTATCATAAATTAAATATTTATGCCACTATTATTACTAAAAACTATACTAACAGGTAACCCATGAACATATCTTTCTGCAGGTTATTTTATTGCTAATTCAACATATTTGTTTGTTAGACTCATTAGATTTCGAAAAATCATCTCAGAATTCAAAATCTTTTCACTAACGTTCTGATATAGTATTGAAAATAGGTAACACATTATTTCAAGTTATTTGTTGGTATCATGATCAGAGACTGACAATGGGGAGAGGCACTGTTACATTTTCTCCCCATTCAGTTAAGGAATAAGTATAGGAGACAGCTAATGTTCCTTTTCCACGATTAAAAGTTGGCGACATTGCTAATTAAACCATGGGAAGTCAATATCTGTCAACTTTATTGATCTCTCTAATGGGAAAATTTGATGCTCACATAAAATAGAAATATCAAATTGCAATCAATATTAGGCTTAATACAGACAGATCAGAACGAATCACATCAAGCGAGAAAGATGGATTGTGTGTGAGCATTGCTGGGAAAACTGAAAAATAAAAACCAAAAATAAAACTTGTGCTTACCTTTGTGCTTGGGAAATATCTTTTTCTGTCTCTGTAATTTTGGCTTCCGAGATATGGAGGGGTTGATAAAAACAATCTGGAAACAAAGAAAGGAATGAGTTTTGTGGGGTTTGGAGTCTTTGGACGCCACCGTGATTACTGGATCCTGGCCAGAGCTACCAGGTGCAATAGCATATCAGTGAATATGATGCAGTAATGCATGTCATGAACAGTTTTGAGGTCCGTAATTGAACTGTCAGTGATAGCTTGTAATCTTCCAGTTGCATTATCAATATAATGATTACTTTTCCTATTATAAAGTTTGATACTATTGTACCCAATAGATAAGCATATGTTCCACAGGTAAAGCGTCAAGCAATATAAATCCTTTTAATCCACAATGTAAATGTTTAAGACAAACATTTGTTCATAAAGTTATGTGATAATTTATTCCACAGCGATGGCAAATCGACACCAATGACACAGTTCGGATTTTGTCCAGTTCTTCAATGCAGTGTACTGATGCTATTTTAAGTAGTTCATAGAATTCAAATGGACAAAGAGATCTGACAGTCATGCGAATCCTATCCACCTGATCTATTCATCATTTACAGTTCATCCGCAACACTATTTAGTAACTCTGACCAGACAGCCAAAAGGCCAACAAACACAGTTCACGCATACAACTCAGCAGCTTCAAGCATCTCCTCCAAGTGCCATCAATTTTCCGACCACGCCAGAAGTAGCTAATCTGGGATACTTCCACTCGCAGATCAATAACGCTGCATCGTACTACACCAGTTGCTAGGTCAACACACTTTTTACGCCAATTTCTGCATCATTTAGAACTGCATTCGGCACTAGAGCATTTAAATGCAACAGGACTTTTTATGCCATATCATCAGGAAGACCAGAAGCATAATAACTGCATCTGTTATGGTGATAATCAATGATCCAAACTGACAAGATATAAGTGGCAATCCGTCGAGGCACACCTTGTTCTCAAATTAGCCAACACTCGATAATATTGAGTAGCTTAGGAGACGCAAACATGTCTTACTATAATAATTCACACCAAGCAAAGATCATTGCCTTTGACAACGATTATCAGTCCATTCCATTGACAACTAATGCACAAATACTAAAACAACATTTTGGCGATTCTGCATGCACTACAATTGGGATTACTGTATTTCACAATTGCATGATAAAATTTTCAGCTGAACTATCCGACATGCCAGGTGATTATCTCTTAAAATGTTGCTGAATAATTTATCCCATGATATAGACAGACATTGGAATATCATACAAAATTACAAAAAATATCCATTGATCCATTAAGAAATTACTCGTCACGTCATCTGCTGAACGTCCTACGATTGTAGTGGATCATTGTACTACATCAAAAGGCTTCAATACTAGTCATGGTACCGAGATGAAAGCAGTGGTCCGGAGGCAGACTAGGCTGCTATTGATGGAGCATCAGCATCATTACCAATGGCTGAGGCTGCGAGAGACAGAGCTGCAAGGTTATTGCTTGTGTACACCTCCCAGCTGACACATTACCATGATTGAAATATCATGTCCATTATCAATCAGCTCAGAACGGCCTGCCACTAAAGCTAAATCATCAAATCAATGTTAAAAGGCTTAGTGATAATGAAGATAATGTTAATACCAAAATTACACAGCATTAACCATATGATAATTTTGTTACATCTCACAAATCCACATTACCTATGCCATGTTGACAAAGAAAGCCTAAAAACAAAGATGATATCTACCAGAGGTCAAAACAGCCATGTCCACTGTCCACTGTCCACTTGGAAGGGTAAGGGTTAATAGCACACCACTATGGCAAATTGTTTCATACTAAAGTCCACCAGGTGGAGATGCAGTTGCACAACAAAAAGCACCCTCTTGTGACAATACCAAATACAACAAAGAACCTTTCAGACTAATGTAAGAAACTCGCAGTACAGTCCATCGAACTGGAAAAATATTTTATCAATGCCATGAAAAGAATTGAAATTGGTTTCCACAAATAACAAAAGCCTAACTGGACAGACTATATTGTTGTCATTCCTATATAGAAGCAAGTAACATGTATTTAGGTGGTGTTTAATCAAACATGACACCATTGCACTATCACTTCAGCTGAATAACGGCAACTGAACCCTATAGTAACCCTGTTCAAGGATGAGACTTTCACAAATCTCCAGGGAATTTACAATTCTTACCGAAGACAATTGGGTGGAGAGTTACAACGGCCCTGCTGCTGACAGCCATGCAATGCTATGTTGAACTGGCGAACGCCTTCACCAATGAAATAAAAAACGTGTATTTTCAGGCCATGCCTACTAATAAACGCCACAGCAAACGTACAGCAGCAAAGCACAAATCATTAAGAACATGGAAGGTAAGTACTCACCTCTGCGAACAAAATGCCCTGTGGCTCCAGATGGATAGCCATTCCAGATCTTTGGTCATCCAAGAAGTCTTCCAGCCGTAAGAACTTGACTGCACACATTTGTCTTTGGTCCCGCCAACAAATGCCTATTTCAAGTTCTCGAGACTGAAGCAAATAACGGGTCATTCAGCATTAAACAATATATAAGACAAATAGAACGGAATGGAATTTTTGACCCAAGTCCAGTATAAAATAAAATAGAATTATTGGTCCTCTCTTAGTCTACAATTGAATAGAATAGAGTACCTAATTAAATATTTATTTAGGATAGGATAGCTATTACGACCATGTTTCATGCAAATAGAATAGAGTAGAACATTTAATTCATGCTCAGGGATGTGATTGATCAGTGATAAAAAAACCGGAAAATGTCAGGATGAACAAAAGTAAACCAAAAAATTTAATTTGCACATATCACGAGGGTCAATTCACATGCCAAAAAAACCGGATTTCCGGAAAAAAACGGAAAAATCACATCCCTGATGCTCCGATACAAAACAATTTCTTACAGTACAAAAAGTGCATGAAGCAATAACTGTGGCTCACCCTATCAAGTTCAAATATGTTTCGCTGGTCCCAGCATTGCTGGCTGCATGTTTTCCACCCTGTTTGAAAAACCAATTGATTGTCTAACTTGAGGGTTGCCATGACTTCATCTGCAAAGAAAGAACGCCATCAAATTAATTAAATATACCATAATAAATGTATATTACATGGTGACAGAAATGTGACAAGTGGGTATGTGTAGGGCTGTCATCGAAATGCTGTATATTGATGAATCGAGAAAATGTTGATATCGATATAGAAAAAATTCATGTTTTGTTTATCCTCCATAATTGTACATTTATGTCATAATGAGCACTTGATTACACAGCCCCCACCCCAAATTGCAAGTTTTACTGATTGCCTAACAAATTTGCTTAGTAGTTATCGCATTAAAGGTAACATTGATTTGGGAGATATACTCCTGTGACTAATTGTTCCATTTCAAACTGAGGATGCTGATAAACTAAATTTGCGTGATTTTGCGATATCGAAAGTGGAATACTGATATCGATAATGAAAAATTGATATCAATGACAACCCTAGGTATGTGTTACTAAACAGCAGCTGCGTATGACTAAACGGCATTAATTCTATTTCATTAGTGGTAAATATTCACATATTAACAAAATAAATATTACTGCATTTGCTAGCAGTGGTAGTTGGTTTCATCCGGTCAAACTGACCACTTAAAACAGGTGACTATACACTGCTATGGAGGGACTTGGATAAATTATCTGCACAACACATTAACGGAGTGATTAATTATATTAATTAATAATTCTATCAATTAAAGCTTACTCACTAGATATTTTGTCATCCTCTTTGAGGGTATAAGACTTGTTGCTACTTTTGCCGTGGAAACTTTTACTTCCTCGCATAAATCCGCCTTTAGAGTCTGTTTGAGACGACGTTGAGGTGGTAGAATCTCTTCTTTGTGCCCTCCACGGCATGTCCTCTAAAAGACCTTGGCACCCGACTAACCTGTAACGATGGCAATAAAAAATTATGACTATATTCACTTCATAAAAATATGCTTCCACCCAATTTTTGTCAACTGAAATCATTATCTATTTCCGCTCACAAATTTTATTATGTAAAATGTTTCATATTTTATAACATACCCAAACTAAATATTCAAGTGTAACTTTTGGTTATCTTCCACACATGCATCCGAACTCAACATTACAATAAACATGATGTAAATGTATTGGATTTTGAGTCTGTTATCCTCATGGATGAGCTCAACTAACTCGAATTACACCCTTGGCAGGCCTGGCAGGCCTGTTCAAGCTTGACCCTTTCTCAACTCCCTGGGGAGTATACAGCCAAGCAGCCGTAGTCAGTGCATCAGGCTAAGCACTCTGCAATACTATCACTGCCTTTATATCTTCAGATGTCGCCCTTTAGATATGTAAACTTGAATAAAAAACTGCTATGAATGATATACAGCACCCTGTTCTCAGCGTACCTGACAGACAGCTTTCCAGTTAGGGCAGCAGGTTTAGCCATGGTCGTTGTCGTTTGGTTTCTGGTCAATGTTCCTCGGGATGAGATGGTTGGACTGCCAGTTTCTAATTCTTCCCTAAGAGCTGAAATTTTGTTGTCATGTCCTTTGCCGTTTTGCATTAATTCATCCATACGTTTCTCTAACGAAAGTCGGATCAATTCAAGCTTGTTCATGGAATCTGCTAAGTTATTTTGAGCCTGGAATTAGAAAATCATTAAGTCTTGCATCACGAAGGTTTTCTAAAAAAATCCCTAATACATATTGACTTAAATAATAAGTTCCACAACATTTATAAATATTTCATCAACATTTCTCACCTCTTGTAAAGCTTTCTTGTCAAGACTTTTGGCACTTTTGAGAAGTTTTATGGCATTATTGGATCCGTCTGAAACGGCTTTCTCTATTCTTAAATGATGTCTCAATTCCTCGATTCTCAATTCAGTTGGCGATAACATCTGCAATAGAAAAGACAACAATCAGGATTATAAAATAACAATTCATCCAAAACTTTTAGGAAGCCCGTGGTTCCATTGATCTCATAAAATATATCTTGCAAAAGTGAGAACATCTTCGTGCAGCATCGCAATGTTAGGTATACTACAATTCATAAACTTTTATCAGTCACATTTGACAATGGTAACTTAAGCAGGCTTCCAAAAATAACTTTTAATCAAACTGAAAGCCAGTGAAAGGCCTTACCAATTTTTTGGTGACAATGAAAGATTGAACATATTTTGTATGACTTGCTTCTGACGATGTTTACTTCAGTAGGCTTTAAAAATACTTTTCTTCAAACTGAAAGCCATTACTACTTAACATTTTGACAGTTCCTAAAGTGCATCCATAACAGTACAAAAAAGCGAATAACAGTCCTCTTTTTGTCACTTCAGTTGACTGCCTGTTATAACAAATTTACGACAACTGCGATCATTTAATTAACAATTTACCTCGGGTTTGCTTTGATAGTCATCCTGAGCCACGACGTGTCCGGCCAGCTGCTGGACCTTTAAGATTTGCATCCTGATTATCTCGATCTTCGTCTTGGAATCACTCAACATCTGTTGCGCTTCCGCTAACAATTTTTTGTCCTTCGATGATCCTCCCGAATACATTGAGATCATGTTTTTGGCACCTTCTTTAACCTGAAACCACAAATAGGGTACACATTACAATATAGTAAGGCCAGTCTTAAAAATAAAAATATTTCTGTTGTGGGTTACATGACACTTGAAAAATCCATCAGGTAGGTAGGATTTTTATTTTTATTTTTTTTTTACCTTAGAAGAATATTTTACCAATATTCAACAAACCGGCTAATAAAACATTAAAAAATTTGTCATGCGCACTAGTAGTAAGTTCTATACGGTCACGTAATCCACAACAGGAATATTTTTAACCATGGCCTAAGATAAAGTTCACCCATCTTAAATGACCACATTGTTCCAATCCGTAAGGTGAATGGTTATGGTTATCATGACCAGTTGGTCTCTTACTACAATTAATAATAATAAGTTTATTTGATTCGCGAATTGGTGCATCAGTCAGTAACGTTCTAATATTCAGTAAATATTCTGTGAAGCTTCCCAAATAGATAGGTCAGCTAAAATGGTTAGAATATAGTTAGGACCAAAATTTTTTAGTACGAGGTTGTTATTTATAAGTAACATGGAGTTCCATACTATTTAGTATAATATTCATCACGGCAAGATTTTGTTTCCTTAAAATTGTGAACATTTTGTTAACCGTTGTACTGAACTTTTTTCTCAGCTTCCTCACATAACAACATGAACATGTTTCACATTGAACTACACTTTGAAAAATAACCCTAGGGGTCTTGTTAGACATTTAGAGACCTGATACATAGTAACATTTTCCGAAGTACAAAAGAAGGTTAATCCTCAGAACCATGACAAGAAAAATGGCGGTCATGCTCAAGTGCAAGCTTCTCTCACGTCTGCTTTTTTATTCTTCTTTTATTCTCCATTTCGTACTGACTAGATATTCATTACCCTCTTCCATTCCTCATACTTTTTACCCCGACCTTTCCACTCGACATCTGGTAATCGCTCTTACACAAAGAATCATCATTTTCATCTGCTGCTTTCTATTCTACTTCTATAGATATTTTTACTTTACCCTTTTTCCATCTTTTTTTTTCACAAGTGGTGTAACTTTTTACTGATAAATTCAATTCAGCCAGCCAATTTGGTATTTATAGATAAAGAGTAATGCCCACACATATTCAGAGAATACCTCCATGTTCAGAGTAAAGAATCAGCCATAAAATTACACATCAAAAATCTTCATCTTCTTCTCTAAGCCAACTCTGAGGAGGGACCGCCATGCAATGCTAACTACTCTACTATACATGTCATATGTCATGTATCACTATCAAATAAAAGCCAAATAAAAACCGAAAAACAATCCAGCGGCCAATATTAATGTTCCCACACTATACACAGCACCTTTCAACTAGTTATGAAAATTCTCATGAATTTGGTATAATAAATAAATGATTTTCCCACTTCCAAATGATTCTGAAATTCACTCAAAATATGCCCAACACAGACGGGAGGGAGGTATGTTGCCATACTATATTAAGTGACTCAGAAGTGTTAATTGTAGATTTTCACGGAAGGTTCTCTATATTTCCACCAGGTGGCTATGACAGAATCCTGCAATTCTATTGGCTGAAAAAGTTCCCACCCTTGGTTGTGATTGGCTGAAGCAACGTGCATCCTAGCAGCAGTATTTTTAGTGCATTTTAATGTATATTTGACACCTTATCATTCAGTTGATTTTCGTTATTTTTCTGAGAAAGTTATATTTATTGAATAAGTCAGTGATTATCTTCTATGTCTGAAAAGCAAAATGAGTAATAAGAGGAATGGAAGGACTAATGTCTTGCTGAACTCAGGGCTCTTCAGTGAAAATTGAATTTTCCTGCTGTTACTTCCATGAGGGAAGCTAAAACTAAACAAGAAGAGATTTTTATCGCAACAATTCTTCTCAATACCTCAGCAACAGGGCAATGATACAGATACAAGAATCACCCAACAAGTCCCCCTATTATCTCTACTTCTCTTCAAACACCTTCAATTCCCACAGGTGACAGGTCTACACAAGCGACACTGGCACTGTCCCCTCCAGGCTAAGCACCAGACACTTTGCGATTATTTATTGCTTATGGTAATGAGACGCCTTGTATACATTTCCATATGCACTAGAATTCCCTTGAGCAGCTACAAAACTGGCCGAACAAACAGAAGAAACAGAAACGCCAGACTGCTGAGACGCCATCTTGAGGTAACCACACTAACCACACCCTAGAACAAGACTGATTGTCACTTTTCACAGCGTTGTGTCTATATTTTAGGGTCAATGTGTGAAAAATACCTCAAGTACTAATTGCCAAATTCTTCCTGATTCTTCGGTATTCCAATAATACAAATTTGTATCTGAACACGGATGTATGAAATCCAGAAGATCATTTAATTAGTATATGAATCAATTTGGAAATTTGCCACAAAAAGTTTAAGTTTACTGTTTAGTGTTAGGCATTAGTCACATAAGTGATTCTGAATCTGACCTATGACCTTCTCGATTGGAGAAGGTATAATATTTTCAGATTACAAGTGTCTGGTAAAAGCTGGCTATACTTGGGTGCTAATAGAACAAATAAAGTTCATTCCAGAAGCATTCATTCAGTTGATACATATCATCCAAAATGGGGTGACTACGCTCTGATTTTTATCCCCAGATATTACCGAGGAAAAATTACACTTTAACACAATAAAACATCTCTCCGACAAGAGCTAAAGAAATAAGGAATCTAAATTCACCCTGAATGTTTGCTGTTCTAAATATATCTAAGGGCTTTTGGAATTCCCCCTCAAGGAATCTCAGACTTCACAAGCCCAGTCAAGCGTAACCATGTCAACATCAGGGAATGGGATTGAAAAAGGGCAGTCTCAGCTTAACATAGTGATATTCAAGAAATTCCAGTTTCATCACATACATATTATTAATGTATTACATACCTTGTTTTCGATGGCGAGCTGCTTCTGTAAAGAAAGCAACCGCTGGTTTGTTGGGTTATCCTGGCCATCTTTTTCTGGCGATAAAATCTCTCCTGAAAAGACAAAAACAAAAGGCCAATGTGACATTTATCATGTTAATAGAAATTACTACTGTGGTGGTACCAGTCTGTACTTCATATTTTATTTTAATGCTCGCAGAGTACAAATCTTCATCGTGCAGGTGGCAGATTTTTATTTCTTTCTATTTTATAGATTTTTATAATTCATTTACTGATTTTTCAATAATTTTTAGTTCCCCCTGAAAATAGAACACCTGAACACCAGAACTCAACACAAATCAATTTACAGCTGTATACACATTTTCATTACATTTTTTTTAACCAAAATAATAAACTGTTTGTCAGTGATCAAAGAAGGCCTGGGCTACCTTGGCACATCTCTCTAGTTTTGCACCAAGTGCACATAGTTGAGTACCTTCCATAACGGAATAATAGCTAGAAATGTAGCTTTCTTGGCTTTCAGGGTCATACCACCAACGACGGAAGCAGTTATGCATCGTGTAGGGATGATAAAGGAACTATATCTCTGCCTAGAAAATAGTCTTGAGCTGAGCGGGTTTGGAGAAAATTTAAAGACTTGATAGACTGCATTTCAATTTTCTAATATTCATTACTAATTTCTATTATCTAATATTCTGTTTTTAATTTATTATGATTTGTGTATGTCTATTTATTTGTTTTACACCTATATATATGCTTGCCATGGTGTGCAATAAATACTATATATATATATATATAGCACACAGCCCACTTATCAATCAGAACCATTTATTTTTCAATCAAAAACGCTTCCATCTTTTGTTCATCATAATCATCACATCCTTGATAATTCAACTACAAAGTATTATTTAAAAGTATACATTAACAACCTGATTAAGACAATAACACAGCGGTACACGTGTAGGCAGCAGTACAAATGATAGTAAGTCCTTTATCAGATAAGATTCAAAGCACCACCCACATGCTTGTGATTGTATAGTAGATTTCTCATGTGTTTGAATAATGATCATCTAAGCCAACATGTAAACAATGACAGGCAATTAGGGCTGGCATCTCCTCATGCCAACAGTATGATTCATGATTTCACAAATAATCATCGATTGATAAAATGTGATCAGCACGGTCTGTTCACAAAGCCACGGGACAGTTCCAGAAAATACACAAATGCAGAAAATAGGCTAATCCTGAGAAAAATTAACCGAATGTCGTATTGTCTCGATTACAAGCCATAAAAATTAACCGAATGTTGTATTGTCTTGATTACAAGCCATAAAAAAATTAACCGAATGTCGTATTGTCTCGATTACAAGCCATAAAAATTAACCGAATGTCGTATTGTCTCGATTACAAGCCATATAAATTAACCGAATGTCGTATTGTCTCGATTACAAGCCATATAAATTAACCGAATGTCGTATTGTCTCGATTACAAGCCATAAAAATTAACCGAATGTCGTACTGTCTCGATTACAAGCCATGTTTAATACATCGATGGTCTCGTTTACAGGTACCACCCTAGAGTGAACTTTAAAATAAAATCTTAGGAAATTTCATATCTCAAAAGCAAACCTTGTCTTGACACCACGAAAAAAATTAATTCTAAATTGTTTACCACCCCAGCTTGCAATCAAATACATACGGTATCCACTAACAACAATTCACATCAAAAATTTAACAGGATTAGTTGACGTATCATAGCAGAAATAGGATGTGGGTGGTCGTTCATGTTCCCGTTGTGCCAGTCCACCAAGTTCACTGGATCAAAGAAGACTGTTCTAATTGAGTGGGACCGTTGTTATTTCCTATAAATGTGTGTAATTATATATAATTGTGTAATAACAACATGGTTTCACTGTTTCAGGGTGCGCAGAAAAAAAGGTCTGAAACCACTAGGCTGTTTTCAGTACAAATTCCTAGTTATCATGTAATAATAAACAATTGCATGGGCTATCAACTAAAGTCTTCCTCCTTAATTCAATATATTGCTTATTTAATGCTACTAGCATCTAAAACACACCATCCTGGATCCAAGGGGTAAATGGATGACCATGTAGTGGATGCCAAACCTTGTCATCTCATCATTCCATCTGCCTGGTACTGGTCATTTAATCGGACTAATGACTAAGCTTCAGACCAGCAGCTTTGAGACAACACAACACATCTCCATGGCAACCTGAGGGAAACAACCTGCAAAATGAGGCCACTCTGTCTATGTTATTTCCAGTGGACTGTAACGCGAGTAAAAATGGCTACTGTATGGCAAAAAGTCAGCAAGAAAAATATCTTTGTTTATGAGGTTTATAAATGAGCACTAAACACCATGACATTGGCCCATTATACCACATCTAGGGTACAAAAATGTCTTTATAGCCTAGAGAAATGTTGCACAGCTGTGAAGCACATTGAACCTAATAAGAAAGAATTAGTAATACATAAACAATAGGTGCGTCGACCCACAACAGAAACTTAGGTTTTTAGGCTATGAAAACATACATTATTCTAGCAAAAAGATGAAGTATGTTCAGCGTGTACTTTTTGAGTTGACTATGGCATGGAGGAAAAGTATGCTGTTGATGCCGAGACAGGTCTGAAACTTATTCATATCAGCAGAGGTAATGCTTGGAGTCCACACCATGTGACACATTTACCCCATGGGAGGGGTCGTTTCAATACGTGGCTCAGCATATACGCCGTTTACAAGACACTTTCAATTTAACATCTCACGTGATTGACATCCAGGGTGCTAGTTGATACCATGTAACCCTTTCATGTTTAATTGTTAATATTAATTGTTTAGTGGTGTCACATGGTGCGGACTCCAAGCATTACCTCTGCTGATATGAATAAGCTTCAGACCTAGCAGCATTGAGTCATTAAATATTGACCATCCCCAAGTATGCTAAAGTTGCAAGATAATAACCAGATGATGAGGAAGGTTTAATATAATGTTGATTCACTATTGCTATATAGCCATAGTATATATGATACACACAATTACACATCATTATCAGTGATTATACTAGAAGAAACTGCTTTAAATATTTTGTATTCATAACAGCACCCAAGAATGTATTGTATGTACCATTATGCAAATCACCGGAAACTATCATTAATACAGCCAATAATTTGTACAAAGAGTCCATTAGCACTCGATTGTACTTTGCATACATTGCTCCCCAGTTAGCATAAAATGTCACAGGTGCAACTGGAAAATATATCTATTAACCGGTAAAATATCTTACACAGAATACTGCACAGATTACATCAGATAAGTAGATCCCTGCCCAGTATTATTTTACACATAATTTTTTCTCTAGTGACTGAAATAGACAGTATGCGATGCACACAGGTTCGCCAATTTATATCCAATAGGGCAATAAATTGTCAGCTGTATCTTTGCGCTGCTTTGTATATATCACTCTACACTAGCGTCTGACTTCAATAACCAATATTACAATAATAATGTAACATAACTACAATGTATAATAGACCAAAATGTTTTAAAAAGACCTTGCAAAGGCTCGACTGTCTGAAACAGGTGACTGGTCGGTCCAAGAACTTCATGACGGAATAGTTACTTCAGATAGTGCAGCCCTCAATGGCAAGTTCTTGCTGCTCACGAGGGTTGATTGATGATCAGTATGATTTGCAAAGGGATGGGGGGGGGGGGGGGGGGGAGTAATTTATCCCCTGTCAGGGCCCTGTGGGGAATATTTCACCTGCCTCAGCAGCAAAGCGCACATGGCAACAACACTAACTTTACTGCCAAAATGCTAATGACATCAAAGTTCAACTTCCTTGAGTAGTTTTTCAAGTCAATTTAAGAACAAGAAATCTATATTGCTTGCAAAACGTCGTAAAAGTCTGATTGCAAACAGTCAAAAAAGTTAAACAATTAATACATGTAATTTCTTTTAGCCTAAAAGTCTCATGCGAACAACAAAGAGTTTGCAATTTATCTCATGAACATGATAAAGAGTGTGAAGGCTTGAATTTGAACCCCAGACCTTTCGAGGAACTGCCAATGCCACCAGCTACTTCACAATCATCATCCAAAACAGCAGTGCATTTATATGAAACAATATTGCAGACAAGGAGTACAATCCAGCTCTTAAAAAAAAAAACAGAACTAAACATTTCCTAGAAGGGGAGATCAAGCAGACCACAGGCGGGTGATCGTGTTGCTAATTGCGACGCCTAATTAGACACTGATAATGAGAACAATACGAGTATCATTCCCTTCCTCTTAACACATGGCTACCGATTTCCGCCCCAAAATGTCAGTTAATAGCCCTTAATTGTGTCTTTAGTTACAGTGCAAAAGCCTTCGCTGAATAGCTTCCTGTTTCCTGTAATAATCTTTCTTTGAAATATCTTACTAATAGAGTAACTAATGGTTACTATTAATGAGTGCGAAAATAGAATCATAATATCCTTGACCAAGCCATCAATAACTAAAATTGCCTAAAATCCCCCAATTTCTGCCAAACCACAATCTGAAAATACTTGTGGTACATCGTAACAATATAAATTTTGGAAAGGGTTATCGTTATCTACGTGGTTAAAATTATTTAGGGATGAGTCAATCTATCTGGTTCATAGGCACCTGTTAACTTTTCTGGCATAATTGTGACATTACTAATTTCCATATAAGGACCATGTTAAATGTAGGCCATACCAAATTCAGGCTAAATATCATAGATTCCATTGACATGGAATTCTTCATTCCAAGCCCGAGTTATGGACCCAACTGGGCGTCTCTCCCTGTGTGGCCTCTAAACAGAAGCATATTGGAAAATTCTCCAATTAAATGAGATTTATGGAAGTTTGATAGGAATTTTATCACTGAACCTAAGGATTTGCGGGGGTTACGTATTGAAAAAGACTAATTTATCTGGTTTGAAGAAGTTTAGTCAGCTAGTCAGACAAGCTCAGCTGCCAGAGATAGATGTAATGATGAAACGACATATGCTATGAATCCACAACATGTTACACATTAACCCCATTAGTGGGGGGATTTTACTTGCACTAGCATAGATATCAAATGCAGGACACCACAATGCTACAATTTAACGTCTCATGTGAACGACCTCTGTTGAGGTGTTTCCCAGCATGCCTCTGATCTAAATACATTTCTGCCAGTAACTTAATGACTTTACAATTATGCAATGGTGCACATGACACCGCAAACATGATAAAAACAGAATATTAGCATGTAGTTACTTATAGAATAATGACTTAATATGGATGTGGAAGTGTCACATCACGACCTGTTTGTATTGCACTCTGGTGACCTAAACCACCAAATTTTTCATTCCGAAGCACATTTTAGGGATCAGTGGGACAGATGATGGATCCATGCCAAGCTCAGTTGACATCTGCCAAAACTTCTATTATTTCGAAATCACATCAAACGACTACGACAGTGACACTAGTCCAGATTCAAAATAATTTGACTCTAATGTGTTAAACAACAACAGCAACAACTCCAAACCAAGTCATGTAATTCCCTTAAACAAATGTTAAACTACATTTCAAGGATCAAAGGAAGAGGACTTATTTCAGTGACACA
The DNA here is from genome assembly GCA_932294295.1 of Alitta virens. Lineage (NCBI taxonomy): Eukaryota > Metazoa > Annelida > Polychaeta > Phyllodocida > Nereididae > Alitta > Alitta virens. The sequence goes on along the minus strand of OW028586.1, from coordinate 16,150,259 downwards.
CTTTACTCAAGAACAACAGTGATTTTTAAGGCATTTCCTTGTAAACCATAAATTCAAAACATACAGCCCTTTTTTTCTTTTTTGTCAAATAACTCAGAGGCAATATTTAGGGACAGATCTGAAGTTAGTGAAGACTTAGAGTGGTGGTCAAAGTGGTGGTCAAAGTCAGGTTAATATAACAACAAGATAGGATCTTACATTTTACACAAGTTTATCTCATTACTTGAAAAAATAACCCTTATCTATATTCCAAATTGATACTCCAAAATGCAACTGGGCTAAATGTAAATTTTACAGTTGATTTCATCAATCAAATGTTAATTGAAAAAATACGGCACCTGTAGTCCTTCACTAATCTAACTTTTCATCAGGTCAGTAAATTTTTCTCAAAAATCATTCCATTAATCTCATTCCCAACGACCCTCTTTGACACTGACCTAAATATAGACTGTCTACCTGACATTCTGATTGATTTGTTACCATGACGACAGTTCAACACCTGTGACATGTAAGAAGGGACATTCACCACCCGTGACCTTCAGTCGTACAATGATGAGAATAGCACAGGTAGAAAATCTATTATGAACCACAAGAATTTTGCCTAAACAAAGATTTGGAACGTAGAGTTCTGTAGACCATTTAACCACCATATTGTAGCACAAAAAAATTTGCATCCCAGGTGGACATTGGGATATAAAAATAAATGTTTGAGCCTTACTCAAAATGATCATAATAATATACAAAGTTTTTGACTTCATCCTAGATGGACATTGAGATATACAAAAAAATATTTTTAGTCTTACTTAAAATTATCAGAATAATATACCAAGTTTTTGACTTTTGGTACACATGTAGTACGACTATGATGACTATGATGACTATGACGACATGTCAGTTTGATCGTTATTTAAATTTTGAGTCCGACATGTCTTATAACCTTCTCCGACTCGGTAGAAACCTTTGTCTTTTATTAGTATAAATATGTGCGCTAATAATTGTTATCTTCATTATTATCACTGATTATTATAAGTTCAAGGTTTCAAGTGCACTCGTTTTATCTGCTCTGACATATGAGGCTCCCACTACTGATTGTGCCAAAATCCCCTAATGATGAAAACAGTGTCAGAAAATTATTCAGTTCATGTCCATATCTCAGTCATAACATTTATAAACTGATCCTAAATCACTAACTGACTCAACGCCACAATATCTTTGACGCATTGTCTTGTATTGTCATAACGCTACTGGTCAGCAGTGGTCAGCGCTTAGCCAGAACGATGAGATTTATGAGGTTTGGAGTCCACGTCATGTTACAAATTTACCCCATGGGTGGGATCATTTACTTGCCTCAGCATTGTCACCCAAACTAAGTCATAAGTCACTGTCACTTTTTGTTTCTGTTTCTGAAATTTGATTTGATTTCCAAGCAATCTGTAAAGCATAATTAGCAATAGTCTTGTACAAAAAATGTACATTATATTCCTCTTAGGTTAGGACACAGCTAACCAAAGAATTTCACCCAGGATTCAGCAGAGCTGGCTAGGGTTTAACCATGGTAGAGATTAATTAATGCTTTCTTAAGATCTCAAGTAAAGTCAATATAGTTAATAACAGGCCCCATTAAAACTTTCTAACACAGACCAAACAGCTGACAAAATGTTCTAACTTCAGTTCTAACATTCTTTTTATCTTCTTACCTTGAGAGTCATTGAGGTGGTTGGCAGGTGACCCTTTAATAAGAAGTCGAGCATTAATTTCTTGCAATTCCTCATGCAATTCCTCTAGTTTATTATTGGCCTTCTTGACCATTCGATTGACCTCATCGAGAGCCTTTCTGTCAGTCGTGGCTTTGCGTAGGTTCTCAGCACCTTCTTTAATCTTCAATTCTTTCTGAATTTCTCTTTTCAATTCCTCGCGAACCTCCTGTAGCTTCTGTTGGACAGTGTGGTCCGAAAGGTCCGGTTCCAGGCCATAGCCCTGCGTCAAGTTCAAGCCGTGCTGGGTGTGAGGCCCCTGCAAGAACAAAAATTTAAAAAAAACGCTATTATTATATCACCACAAAATTCAGATCAGAAAAATAGCACGAAAAGCAAAGGAAAAATCCCCTACAAAAAGCAATTAGGCTTCCGCTAAACGTTCGCCACAGTCCTCTTGGCGAAATATATGTAACTGTGCCTAAGTAAATGCTTGTGTGGTAAAAATCTGTCAAACGAGAAGTATTTTATGATAAGGACATTAGGAATGGGCCAGAAAGTTGGTCAATTACTTTACAATCTTTCTGATTGGTCTCTTTCACCCCTGAACTGTCCATGCTCGCTCTAAAACTGCTGTATCAAGACTAGGGCAACGATTTGGCTACCATAATGACAAACTAAGCAATCAACACAAAATCTTCAACATAGAGAAAACTTAAATAATACAAGCACGCCTTAAATTTTTAGTGTTCTCTTAAATCAGTAAATTTCAGGTGTGCAAATTAATTTACCGCCAATATGTCGCATACAAACAGTTCACAATCACAAGTAGACAATTTATATTTTTTTGGTCGAGGTCGAAACAATAAGATTGACGGAAAATATGACAAGTGGGATGAAAGTGATATACACCTGTTGTGGAGACTGACAAAGTGTCAGTTCACAAGGTCGTTTCAATGTCATTAGAGGTCATGATAAGGTCATAAATGACAGAACTCGTGAGCTGTCATGTTCAGATCACTGAGCCTCAGGTCATCAACAGATCACAGATGAGGTTCACAATAAAACACAGCTGAACAAACGATCAAAACTTATGAAGAGATCAGCAGAGTAGCGAATGATCATACTGGATCCTCTAATCTTTCTTTCTGGTCCTTCAGTGGCACAAAAATGTTGTTAATTTCTATATTTTGCAGGTAAAGATGTAACGGGCAATTAATCATCTTTGTAAGAACAAAATTTTACACATTACGTGAGTGTGAAATATAATTTTTGAATACCTTAATGGAAATATAATAGAAAAATCCTTTTGTAATTTTTTTAATCAAAATTATCATACAAAATAGATATAAAGATTAATAATTTTATTGGTATAACCAGGTAAAAAAACTTCTTCATTTCATACATTCTGTAGTATCATTATAGCAATAGTTTTAGAACGAGATGTATTTCTTGTCTCAGAACCTTCCAGAAAGCACCTCATCATGGTCATGCTCTCTTGATATTTGTGAACCTTCTCCGAGGTAACACACAAAATGTCAATGCTATTGATATGATTCATCAAATAACTGTAAATACCTTGCTGCCATTTATTCTATCAAAAATGTCCTCCATAACTCTTGTATCATACTTCCGTCCTGGATGAGTAACTTCCACTTTCTGTCACATGAATTTTTTCAACTGATTTTAATCATGTGAATGTGGCAAATTTTTTCAGCGATAATCATGTATAACTGATAAGAGAGTAATTAAATTAAACACCACAATTTTGAAAATTTTCCCTAATTTTAAGTACTATTTCTGGGTGTGCATCATCATTATAAATTAACAGCAACGTGGAATTTATTAAGTGACACCAAAAAATAAATAAAATAAAATTCCTTAGAAGCAACTCTAGTCTACTAGATAGGTTTTAGATGCCGAGTGTGTGATAGGTTTTAGATGCTAAGTCACACACTGACCCAGATGGCTTCGCAGTCTATTGATTTGAGGAACTCATTCCTGTCAATTTCCGAACATTAAAAATAGAGGTCAGGCTTATTTAGCGGTGGGGTAAAAAATTAATTTGAAAAATACAATATTGTAGCGTAATTCTAAATCTCAAAGGAACACCTGTATTGAAAGTCTAGTCCAGACTTCTCAGAAACAAGATGACCTTGTCAAAAAAAGATGACCTTGTCAAAAATAAAACAGAGGCTCCTCCCTGCCTGTTTACAGAAAATACAGTAATTCTACAGGTATGCTTAGTTTGTTATTGCAAGCTAGAATTTTCATTATGTTTCCATTTTTAAGATAACACCAAATTTAGCGAATCCTGTACCATGTACACACTATACCACAGATCATAGACTTCCTGTAATGTTACACGTGACACGGTTATAATTATACACACATATCACCACTTCAACATCATATGAGGCAGAAATAACCTAAATGAAAGTTCGCGGAATTGCCAATAATTCGTTGCATTGTTAATTTTGGAAATCAGAAGATAATTTTGATGACCATCACTGACCGATCAGTTCCACAACTTTCCCAGAAATATATAGCTATAATAAGACGGATAACAACAAATTTTACAAATAAATCGAGGATTCCGAGAAAGTATACTCAACAGATCCTAAGGAACGAAAGCATGGTCATATTCTAAATATAACAGAGTTCCCCCGCTTTAACATATTAAATCATGTCACATAGCACTAATTAGACTTTGGCAGGATGACAGGCAAGCCATGAACATTTGGGAGTTTTGTGAACTATTATGTAGTGATAATAATTAGCAATTGATAATAATCATATGATAATTAGCAACTAAGTTATGATAACATTATCATGATGATCAATCATCATTTTTTCAACGAACATCACTGATAAAATATATATTAAAAAATATCCATGATAGCAGTGTAGACTGCAGTATGTAAAAGTGATTTATACAGTATAAAATATTTTATTAAATACGACACGCCCGTTAATTGGACTACAAAAGAATAAAGCATTCGAGTACTAACTATACTTTTTCTATTCCTGATTTGTAACATAGTGTCAATAAGTGGTGGTTTTGGCCTAGTGGTATATATATTATATATGCTGGTTCTAGTATATTGAAGAGTTAATGGCTGAAAATCTTCCATTAACAAACCACTTTCATAACAGATTACCCCGTAGATGTCATTGAAATCAGATTGCCATTTATATTGTTTAAACACAAATTTTAATTTTTACTAAATAACTTGATTTTTAATGCCTGCATAATGCAGTACATGGTTCAATCAACTCACCATTTTAATTTTTTGCAGTAATATCTTGCTCAGTTTTTTCATGCCCGCAAGGTGGGTTGAACATTTCGACTCAAATTTAATCAGAGTTCCATGGACGTACAAGAATTGCGTACGTCCTTCCTTGTCCAGGTGCCACATAGAGAAATCTTTGAGACGGACGACCAGAGTAACTCCGAAATGATAGAGTATTTCTTCGATTCCCTCATACAGCTAATGGTACAAATCCGACATGGAAACTTCATGCATCAGATGACGGTAGTGTATGTTATCCAGTAATGGTCAGATTTAGCATTTGCAATGATCCGCCGTAGTTTAATATCCTTTTAAATACTTGCAGCCACATGAGTCACTGTTGAATACTCATAGCCTGTAAATCCACACGTTTTAATTTAACATACATAAAACATTGCGGATGTCCACAGAGATTTCAAAAATAGCTCTAAAGACCACTAGCCCACCGACTAATACTGATTGTGACAACAAATGACAAGCTCTCATTAATCAGTCCGGAGAGGCGTGAGAACTAATAGAGTAAAAAAAAACTCTCGTATAATACAGTACTACAAGTGCAGAATACACAGAAGATATTTGAAAATTCTGAAAACTGGAATAAGCCAGGCAATGTGCAGTGCTCGATCACTCTGATCCTAGTCTCTAAATTGGTCTTGTTTTGGAACTTGCCCGAGCTCTAATCATTGCTAATTATGCTAATTCGAAAACATTAACAGGTAAAATCCCTGCTAAATTACCATTAAAATGGCCAGATCAACTGATTATCACCCAGCCACATTTATTCCATCAATATCATACACGTATATACTTTGTTAACGTATGTAATTCCCTAGAAAATTTAAAGCGTCATTTTTCAGACATCTGCACCTTCGAAAGTGACGTCCTAACTAAAGTCTAAAGCAAAATGTAAATCAAATCTAGCTCGACCTAGCCAGGTACTGTTAATAAAAGCCAATCTGTGACCAACAGAAAAAACTCACATGACCACACCAGGCCACAGACACCTGAGCCCACTTGGTTTGGGATGTTCTATTTAATTACAGGGCTGCTTTTCAATATGCAGACCTGTCTGATGTATGATAGACACTCATAGTGCTATTTTGACACTTTCAATGGAAAACTTTCAATGGAAAACTATCAATTGAGGCAATTTAAAACAAATTTTTAATAGTACAAAAGTCCTGTTAGAATTCACATTTCTCACTATGTGAATTCGGAAACTACAGTGCAAAATCACAAAGAATGACATAACCATTTATACCATAAATTACCTAAATAGCCTGTAGCAGCGTGTAGCTTAAAATACATTGACATACTTCTGTCAACTAAAAATATCCTGAAATATAGATTTGACATAACAGCAGTATTATCCATAAATGCATACCACTTTTGAGTTAACTTTTAAACACATACAACTCGTGGTACAACTGTACTTGAAATACATGTATATCGTTATTATTGCATTGTCGAATCTATTGACACCCAAACTGAAAATCTATAGCAAGCACTAAGCTTCAGACAAGATACCAACTAATCCCTAAGATGAAACAGTTCAAGTACCAACTAATCCCTAAGATGAAACAGTTCGAGTACCAACTAATCCCTAAGATGAAACAGTTCGAGTACTAACTAATCCCTAAGATGAAACAGTTCGAGTACCAACTAATCCCTAAGATGAAACAGTTCAAGTACCAACTAATCCCTAAGATGAAACAGTTCAAGTACCAACTAATCCCTAAGATGAAACAGTTCGAGTACCAACTAATCCCTAAGATGAAACAGTTCAAGTACCAGCTAATCCCTAAGATGAAACCGTTCGAGTACCAACTAATCCCTAAGATGAAACCGTTCGAGTCCAAGAAACGCGTAACAAGCAGAGCTAGCTGCAGAATAAATCTGTTGAATGTGCTTTTCTGTCGACAAACAATGATGAACTCATATCATAATACATATCAAGCACATTGAGCACATGAAAAACACGAACACCTATGAGAAGTGCGACGTTGTTATTACGGCCATAATCAGATCATCAGGTCACCCATAGATGTCATAAAGCCACATAATCTGAATCAGATATATCTAAAAGCTAATGTTTACAACGCAAAATGCCACGTGGACACTATTGTATTGCTGGACAAGCTGAAAATAAGTTTCTAACCTGTAGAATTACATGGGATATATACCAAGTAAAGCTGCATAACATGGTTCTATGCGAAGTCTTTTCATGTCAAAAACATCAAAAAGCCATCAAGTCCCATCTGCTTATATCATATTTTATAGGATTATGGATTACTGCACGAGGCATCACACAGCCAGACATATCTGCACCACTAATATAACATCTTATGCGAATAACATCTAGACAAGATACTCTCAGATTCAGCCCACAAAGAGGCTGGTCTGGGATTTAAACTCAAGACAATCACAGAAGCTGGCTAATGTTTTATCCACAAGACAAACCAAACCTTAAGGACATGATTGGTAAGAGCAAAAATATCCAGATAACTTTCGGAGTGAAATTTCGGCAATTAATCCAACTGCAATATTTCAACAATATCATATTTCCAATATGACATGATAAGCCATGACATAAGGGTGTGTAAGACATGAACACACCAACACTAAATTCGGCTGCTGAGGAGGAGGGGATGAGTCAGTAGAGATGCTCAACTCACCCCCCCCCCCTCTTTCTCTTGAAACATGATCACCATACAATGAAACCATGTGCAGATCCAGACATCATCCAGTGATGTGATGTTCACTGTTCAGTGATGCTCAAATCCACATTCTGCATGTTCTCATTGTACAGATGCATTTGGCGTATTCATGCCATAAATACAGACTTATACAGTTCAAATGCAAACCAGACTTCGAGTGTCATACACCGAAGCAACTTATATATAAATCAATGTAAAGATCTAAACACTGGATCCAGTCAATGTTAATGTTATACATGTGTGTCATGAAGGGTGTGGCTTTCCTGGGATGCAGTCGTAAGCATTCTGTGAGATGCTATCTGTTCATAATATTTCAAACTCTTCATCTTACATGTCTAAACAACTAATACAACTGCAGCAGATATTCATCAGTCATACATAAATCAGTTACAAAGTTAATAACATGAATTATTGTGCTTTAAAACCAGACAGTGCGTTGTAACAATAATGATTGATACATAACCTTCAAAACAAGGCAGAAGGAGAAAAGTACAAATGATGGATATATCATTATCCACGGTCATAAAAAAAGTTAAATCAACCTACACAGACCATCAATGAACTGCTAATCCACTATATGAGACAGTTATTACAAAATAGATTAAATATCATTTACAGAAACCAAGTACTAAAAGTCCAGTATTACTGCATGACTAACTGATGTGTAGATGACACAATGGTGAATCACCAATACCATAGTCCATTGTCTGATAAGTTATTTTCTTGATATTTCATGATATATTTTAAGTCACACATAACTAATCCAGTCATTCAAAGAGTAAAGCCATTACTGCGCTGTTAATGCAGAAATGCTGACACTACAGAGACCGCTGCAATTCACCTGACAATTCACCTGACAAGACTATCATGCAAATCCTAATATATAATCAATAAGAACAGACTCAAACTGGAAATATATATAATAGCCTCGCATCACTGGATCATTTGCATGCATTTAACTTATTAAATACACATTAAATGCTATTTTAAGATGTGTTGGTGACAAGTCAGTATAAGTCACATCCTACAAATGCTCAAAAAGGACCTTACATAAAACAACAAGAAAACTGCTGCAAGAACACCAGTTGAGGCGAGCAATTTTTCCTAGTGTCATTTCTTCCACTAAATGAAAAGTCTAAAGTTGCCAAAAAGATCTAAAACACTGTTTACATGATCAAACTGTGGAATCAGCACTAAGATGATGTAATATGACCAAGAACATCAGTTCTCTAGAATAGACATGGTCCAAGTGGATATCCCTGACACAGGACTTTCCATTGTTTATTGTGGGAAGCTGCACGAGGGGTGATTTGTGGATTTGTGTAAGGTCAGTTGGATGGGAGTTGTAGCAACCAGATGAGAGGGATGTTGGATGGATATTTCTGTTCCCTTGCATCATATTCATCCTGCTGCTGCAGCTGTATGATGGCTGTGGGCCCACCCTCCGCAACACAGGGGGACATTCGCTGGGGTCAGGCTGCTTGCCGCTCCTCGGCCCCAACTTATCCATTAACACAACCCTGGATCTAGCTGGAAATTTACAGTAACTATATCCAGTGAGGTGGATAATAACTTAGCTCCTTGACAATAACAAAGTTTCTTTTGATGTGTTGAATAATGCTCAACTAAAAATATTACTAAAAGAAAGTTAAGAAACACACACGGCATCCTGCATTTGACGACAAAAGGATGCAATGTCTCATTCATGATTGGAACATGAATTACCATGGTCAACTTTTATCACCACAGTCACAACTTACACATAACATAGCTCATTTCTCCTTCACAAGGACAGTAAAGGCGAGAGGGTGCCTAGAACTACCCTCGATTTTTTCATAATAACAGAAATTTCAGAATTGCATATGTATGTACATGGATTTCATATCTCCGTGACCACCAACAAAATTTAATGGCTTTCTTGACTTTTCCCTGACGACTAGACCCCTTGTGAACCACTGCCTCAACACATCCGCTGTAACTCTCAGTAAAAACAAATCTCCTGAGTCCCCTTACAACTATGACACAACAGATTCATAAGCTCGCTATATCCAACAACTGAAAATCATTACAACATTAAACTAATATAGTGAACAAGAAATCAACAATTTATACATGCATATATACAGATTTGAATACTGGTCAATTTAAGTTGTATCACAATTTTTTTTCTTAACTATGTTCAAGTTGCAACTGCCTTCTAAAGGTAAGATGGCAAACTATCGCAAACTGTATCCCAAAAGATGCAGCTTGTGAAAACTTGCCCATAAATTTCCATTTCTTGATGATATACCAATAATCCCAAGAATTCAAGGCTGAAGTAAATGAAAAATATAATCGCAGTATGATCCACAAGAACCTTGGCCTTTCTTTCAAGCAGTAAAATATGTCAGTCCAATTACCACATATTATATCATATAATAATAATCCATTTTATTATCGTAATAATCCAGAGTAGATTCAGACTCAGCACACACGACACACCAAGTGAATCACAGAACACAGAGGGTCTTTAAACGCTGTCCACTTGGCAAGTGGCTATTTTACGCCAATCTGAATCATACAAACCACAAAACTTTGGGAATTGTGCCAAAGCCACTGAAAGAGGGGGAGTAGGGGGGGCTGTGTTTATAAGCATCCAAAATGAGCCACCCTGGACTCCTATAATCTTACCACAGCAACCTCATTTCTCTCAGCTGTAGGACTGTTTTACAGATAAACAAACACAAGACGTGTACACATAGGACCCTAGCCTTTCTTTCTTGCAATGTATTCTTCATCAGTTTTCATATTGCGAGGCAAAAATCATACCAAAAGTGTTCAGCTGGACTCGTCTAACACTGCTAAAAGAATACATATTCTTGTGATGGTGAATGGAAGAGCTTAATTTCTCAGATAGTCAGCCGAATGTCCTATGCAGGGGATGCAAAATTGGGAGTGCCTTTTACTATGCCTAGGGACTCAAAGGCTTATCATCTCATCATTACATCTGCAAAATGAGCTGCCACTGGTGCAGCTAGTCATATCAGTTTACTAAGCTTCAGACAAGGAGCATCAACAAATACAATATATGTATACAGTAAAACAGCCTATAGATACCAGGGGAAAGTGAGTACCAAAGTGGACTCCAATCAAGTAATATCATCTCATCATTACTTCTGCCACAGGGGGCTGGTCGTATTTAAGCTGAATAAGCATCAGACCAAGATCATTGAGACAATACAAGGATAATACATTGTGATGAACCCAGGAAACTATGTTCAAACTATATTCATGTATACACAACTTGATTCAAAGCTACATATTTCAAACTAATTAGACAATAGATGTTAGTACCATAATAATGATGATGCAGATGAAAATCTGATACAATGTTAAACACAACAATATAGGATATCCTTGTGGAAATCCCCCGTCAGCGATTGGATTGGACATCTCAGTGGCACTCATTTCCCGCAAATTATTTATGACACATGAAGGAATTTAAGTAATGCATCCCAAATGCTATGCAAAATATGACAAGCACAATAATGAAACAGTTCCCATAAATGTTGTCATTTCTATCCTTTTTTTTTTTATCTCTTTCCTTATTGAAATTATCACTTGAAATTAAATAAATCTGTGTAGGAAATAAGGGCTTTCCAGTTGTGTCTGAGATAATCAATTTAAGATATGAACAACCATCTTGAAAACCAAAATTTAATATAATTTTCATGATTATATGTGGCATCTAACATAGTAATTACATCCAGTGAACGCCTTATGATGTTACTATCCTCGGCTTTAAATTAATAACTGCACATATAATTCATTAATAATAAATAATGATGCATATTTCAGAAAACTATTTCTTTCCAAATGTTATGACCATTGAAATTTATGGTATTACAGCAATGCTATTGACCCAATCTCTGTCGCTTATGTCCAAATTCAATCATCTAATGTTTTCAGTGTACCATTGATAGACTGTAAATATCAGTTCGTTGTAAACGATCTAAACTCAAGTAGTTTACCAAATGATCAGAATCAATGATATCTGACGAAGACCTTTGAAATCAGATGCAAACAGATAAACCCTTGACATTTATCATAGAATCTACAATTGAAATCAGTTTAAGGTTTAAAATAGGTATGATCAAGACCATGACAAACTCAACGACTGCTAACGTCTTACTTTCAATACTTCATATCCAGTTATAACGATATTACGATAAGTGATTCTTTTGAATTTCATGCCTTAGTCGTGTATCCAGATTGCAATTAGTTAAAGTACCAAAGTGACACACATCAGTTTAATACAGTACAAATAGTAATTGAATCACTGGGCAGTCAAATTCTACCTTCCCGTCATTCATTTGAACTAGTCAGGTCTTTATTATGCAATAAATCATGATCCTCGTAACTCAAGGCAATTTTTCAACAAGACTGAAGTTTACAACCAACAAAGTGGCCAATGCACTGTACATGTCATGATTTGAGACATAAAAAACTTAAAATTGCATCACACGGAGGCATTAATATTGTATAAATCACAGCACTCGGCGAAAGATGTCAGACTAATATGACAGTAGCCCTTGAACATGTTCCACGTCAAGTTGAAATTATTTAAGTCTAACAGTCCCACATATTAAATTTGCTGCAAATAACCACATATTACACACCTTCTGAATATTTTCATTTGTTTGGAATAATTGGATAAAATTATTGCAATCCTGCAGAAAATTTAAGTGATTAATCAAAGAAAGAAAGCTGTGGTTCCCCTATGGTTGTACGTTGTATTTGCAACTATTAACATCAAAGAAAAAACAACAATCACAAGAAGAAAATACCCCCTTTTCTTACCTGACTCAAATGAAAGCCCATTAACTTCATCACTTCAGTTTTCAACTCGTAAAATCCAATTAATTAATGAACCAAACAGGATCATTTCACCAGAGTATGACCAACACATCAGTCAGCCATCACACCACATCTCACAATGGGGCAGATATAACCAGTCATTGGGCATGACCCACATTTATTTTGATAACCTGTCGTAATCCTGCTATCAGTAGCACTGTTACCAAGGGAACTCACTGTTTCTATGGAATCTCACAGAGCTAGAGCTGCCTTTCTTTGAGAATTCATAAAATCTTTGAAGAAGTCCAAAGATCATAACACTTCATGTCAATCTCACAGTATGTGTAACATCTTCAGGAATTCCTTAAAACAAGATGTCCATGACCTCCACAAATTCAATAAGTATCCAAAGTTTTGAGAATGCTAAATTTCTGTTAGAAATGCGATAAATACACTGCTATAATGTGACAGGATTCTAGGTATTCTGTGACCAAAATAATCTTGTTGGAATATATGCATATTCCCATGAGTAGAAGCTGCTGCTGTCCATGCCATCACTGATCCATATTTACCAAAATGTCAACAGCGGAATCAGATATTCCTAATTAACACATTTCTAAATGTGAAAGAAAACACAACTGAAACCCTCCAGCGTATCAAACATCTATCCTGACCACTTCATGAGGTCTGGCATGCTAGCCTGTCCCCGTCCTATTATCAAGCAGGACCTGACTTCCAGTACTGCACACTTATGGCCAAGATACAGGCGGGGGGCACTCTCATTTAAATGAATGTGAGCATTTTTTTCAGAGAACCTACTCACCATATATGTATTACTTGTTGTGTATAGTATCATACATGTATGTAAGTGTTCACTATGATAGTAATGTTTAATAACTATTCGCTATCAAATGTAGTTGGCATCCAGTGTTCCATATAGTGCCAGTAGACCTGTCAGTCAGAATCTAAACTCTCAAGCAGGGCAGGGCTGACAAAAATTAAGTAGCAAGCACTGTCAGCCAACAACTTTGGCCTATACAACATGTACTAAAAAAGGGTCAGAATTTTAATTGGCAATTTGGCAGGATTGCATTGTTAGCTGTATAATATACTAATTGGAGAATTTTTAATTGTGACTGACCACAGCAGTGACCATAGTGATCATGATTTCACTCCCTAATTAATATGGCTACAGTCAATCAGACCAGGGTTAAATTTTGATAGCAACCCTGGCGTTCAGTTGATATCATTTAGCATCTTTTTCAAGCTTAAAAAATCTCAGTCAGGACAAGGCCAATACTTCCAAACTAGCAATCTCACAGAGCTTTTAACCTTCTTAGAAAACACCGCCGTTATCATGTTAAACTGCAAACTACCAAACGTAGACTCCAAAATAATCACAGGTCACAGATGCATAGTACAAATATTATAATGGAAGTAACAAGTTAACCCCAGCAGAAAATATTTCCTGGGCTTTCCTTCATTACAATAAAATTACGACGAACAAACACAATAATAGAAGTGGATGAGAATATAATATTACTGGTGTAATACACCCGTGGAACAAATTCGTAATTTTGACAAAATATACTCCTAAAATATATGGTTATAAGAATACAACTTTATAGGGTTACAGAAATTAGTACAAGTATATAAACCACAATACAACATAGATAGGAAATGTCAGAAATGAAATGTCAAGGCACTTTCCTCAATGCCATGTCAGACAAGTTCACAAGGGATGACTCAGATGACCAGACTAAAATCAATAATGTCAGCACCCCCTAGGTCATTATCAGAGCACTGAGTTCACCAGAATCTCTGGCTTTGATCATTGCTGATGCTTACTGAATACACAGTTTTAGCATTTAACAAAATAAATGATGAAAAGAATCAAAGGTTTACTGTTTTATTGTTAATGAAGAATGACATACACTGTAAATATATATACAAATGTATACACATTGTAATATTTGATGTACTGAGCTATAAAATGGTTACAGTTAAGCACCATAATGATGCGATGTAAAGTGCAAATCAAATTGTGTAGCAATCAAATATTTTACATTTAATAAGGAAATTCTAAATAAGGGACAGATTTTTCACTCAACAAATAATATGCTATTCTGAATTGATTAAAACGCAACATATCGATAATAAATGTAAAAATTGGCACAAGAGTCAGCCAAAAATGTTTTGTTTAGATCAATTTTTTCTTAAAGAAATACTATAGCTCAACTATCCCAAGAAATGTCATAATAAATATGATGCCATGGGTTGGCAGCTTTCTCTTGTCAAGACTAGTTGAAGTAAAAATATAAATCATAGAAATAGTTTGCATTCCAAATTTTGCGGATGTGATTAGGAAGCACAATTCGCACTCTCAGTGAGATTAACATGTTCATCCCACATTCAACACAATAAGTGCAATCCACACTGTCACTGACATGGACAGATGACTGCAGTTCTATGGACTATGGTTATCCGACCATACAATAATGATATTTGACATGCCGAAAGTAGGTCACTGCGACCGACTGACACAGTTGCTCTGCCACGGTCACTTTCAAACTGCATTGACCGACACGTCCCATCATACCGGTGACCAAACTTTGCAATAACTACACTACAGACATGTTTAATCGACTTGACAAACTGCTCTTACCTGATAATAGACGGCAGTAGAATCCGCGGCCATTTTGCGAGATTCCGTCCAAGTCAGCAATCACACCCACCCGAGCACTTCGTAGGCATTTCACGGACAAGCATCAGCGTCCTACACCATTTCCGCACAAATTTCACAATCACCTGAATTCTTTTTCGCTCCGATTCAGCGTTAATTAGCGGTATTTTCAACGGAATTCACTTTACAAACTCCACAAAACACAACCGTCGAGAGGTTTTATGATGATCACGTGGTGTAGGGTCCTGAGAGAAATTAGCCAATCAGAAAAGTCCTTACATGACAAAACGGACGGCGAAATACTCGTTTAAGAAAGTGTCTGATTGGCTACAAACAAATAATAAAAATATTTATTTTTTCTTAATTTGATGATGATAAACACCAACCGCTGTAGGACCTCTAATTTATTGCAAGTACACAAGAAGAAAATGTTTTATTCTGTAAATAGCAAGCTTAAAAATCATGACGTCACCGATGACGGGCACCTGCGAAGCTTGTGGACGGCGCGCATGAAACGAGTCGGGACATGATTTGGCTTAGTCAACATCCAAGGGCTGAGCTGGGCGAGACTATATAAGACATCTTTCAGACAGTGTCATTAAACGACTGCTAAGGATCCAGACGACTTGTGATACCAAATTGCAAAATGTGTGGTCGAGTTGCATGGTACGTCGCGTGTGACACTCTGCCAATATATAATTATGAAGTGCCCAACTCCCAAAGGCTGATCATAATTGCAATTACCGTGATTGTTGCAATGTATTTAGATAGTAATCACCAATTGTGGAATTGTACCTAATTGAAAGTCTTATGGCATATGATGGTTAGCAGATTTAAAAAAATAAAATATGGGATTTTTATTGGAAAAGGGTTGGAATCATACCAAATGTGTGGTGAATGTGCCATGCATTGGCTCGATTAGTTGCCAACTGGAAATTGGTTAATTTTAAGGGTATACATAATTTTTTTTCATTTCGCATTAATTGTATTGCACTGAAGGCTAAAATCTTCCTATATTATTTTTAGTACCCTTGCCCCTGACGATGTGTGCAGAACCTGCCGCAGACAGCAAGGCAATGGCAAGTGGTCACAACCTAAGTGGAAACCTGCCCCTGATGGAGGGAAGTATTATCCATCCCACAATGCTGCACCAACAAATTATTTGTAAGTATACATACATTTGTACACATTGGTTTATATCAGACCTTACATGTGTGGTATACACATGTCATGTCAATTTCTCATGTTTTCAATCTGGCATATTTGGGGGGAGGGGGGGATAAATTTGTCCATTTCCCAAAAAATTATAAGATTAAAATTTGGGCAGTGCCGAGCTCGCAACAGCTTGACCCCAATGTCAGGCTTTAATGTCTGCCCCCCCCCCTATATTACTTTAAACTTAGGATGCCAACTTATTACTTTAAATTTTGGATTTTAAGACCAGTCATGGTGTCGAAGAAGCATTTTGAAGGTGTCAAAGGAAGTGAAAAGAGCAATGAAAGTACAATAGACGAGGGTGTCTCACCCATGGAATGCGGAGAAGGAGAAATTCCCAGCGACTTTGTCATCCAGCCCATGAGATGGGGCCTCATTCCTCCATGGCACAAAGGAGAAGTCAAGTCCTCAGGGTACAATACCATAAACGCCAGAAGTGACGGCATGTGC
Organism: Alitta virens; assembly: GCA_932294295.1. Taxonomy (NCBI): domain Eukaryota; kingdom Metazoa; phylum Annelida; class Polychaeta; order Phyllodocida; family Nereididae; genus Alitta; species Alitta virens. Next base: position 16,133,371 of record OW028586.1, on the reverse strand, counting down.
AGCAAGAACACTTACAAGGTGCCCTTAGAGAAAGGACGTCGATGTGTAGTTCTAGTTGATGGGTAAATATATTTTGGAATTCAGGTTATGTAGGATCAGTATATTATTCATTTATCATTTAAATCACACCATGTCGTAGTTGTTCCATAATTCGCAAAAATATATAATTAGTTAATTAATGCAACAGTGAGAGTCAAATATACATACATTAAAATGTGGAGATATATTATAAAAGTCCATATTTTGTCCGTTGAAAAGCCAAACAAGGTCATTGTTCCATAAAAACATGAAACGGTTCAATTATTGGACTATCCTTTGACTAGTATCCTCTTTCGGGATATATAGTAGGATCCATAATAAATATCCACTTGTTTATCGGTCATATTTTATCATAAAAAGTGTGGAGCAGTACAACATGGACATTAACGTTACTTATGTGAAACCCTAACTTCCTAACCCATACAAACCTTCTCTATGTACCAATTTATCTCATTATGGCCATTTGTCATGGTCACAGAGAAGCATCAGAAATTACAATGGAGCAAACTTCGAGTTTTTAATCAGCTAGAAAATTTAGGTTTGGATTTTTGCTAACATTTCTGTCCATTTTGCGATGCTCCATACCGTTTACGGAAAAATATGAATGAACAACATTTGGACGTTTATTTTCAATCTTACTATAGGGTTGTCCCTGTGCATTTTTTGTATCATCTCAAAGTGTCTTTGATTATCTGTAGATCATTAAATGTGGCCCATCAATGCATGTGCAAGTGTACATTTTTGTGTGTTTATTTTCAGGTACTTTGAGTGGCACAAAAAGAGCCAGCCGTATTACATTCATCATCCAGACGAGGGCAGCACAGTGACAATCAAGAGTGAAACTAAAACAGAGGAACACGACACAGGTTAGGATCACTATTTTTTTAAACAAGTGAATAGAAAAAAAATTTGCTCACTCGAGTTTTATGATTATTGAAAGATTGACTTATTCTTTCCATTGATTTTACAGATGATGGGCCCAAAAAGAGGTTGTTAACCCTAGCTGGAGTGTTCGACATTTACAAACCAAAAAATGTAAGATTAGAGGAATGATCGATTAAATGTCATTTTAGTTGTATACTGTATTTAATTAGTGTATTAGTTATTAGCAGCAATACTGTAACAATGGTTTCATATACATATTTTGCAGGGAGACCCTCCAATGTATTCATATTCAATCATCACAGTGAATTCCCACAAGAGTATATCGTGGCTTCATGATAGAATGCCAGTAAGCAAATGTATCTCGATTCGCATTTCAAATTGCTATGTACAGCATTATATAATAAGGATAAGAAATCTTTTTTGAAGTGACTAGTGATCAATCTATAGAATGAATAATAATATTTCACCCTACCTAATGTGGGTATATATTATGTCACTGTAAGCTGAAGTCAGTCCCACAAAACTTGTGATATTGTACTGGAATAGTTTAACTAGATTTTGAACTGGACGAAAATGACAGACGTAATAAATCTCGGTTTCTCCCTTATCAGGCTGTGCTCACAACCGATGAAGAAGTTGAGCAATGGTTGGACTTCGGAAATGTCCCTCTGAAGAAAGCCGTCGAGCTGATACGACCCGTTGAGAGTATCAAGCACCATCCTGTTTCAACAGTGGTCAACAAGGTGCAAAACAAAACACCTGACTGCATCAAGCCCATTGATTTATCGTAAGTGCATTCTGCATCCAGATTTGCTGGCACAGTTATAATGTCTTGACTCTTGAGCAATGATGTTGTGAAATGTATTTTACAACACCCATCAGTAAATTTGTGGCTCACGGCCAGTTGCCAGGGGTGAATCCAAAACATTCTGAATGACCAGTGTTCCAGCTAAAGCATGGCGCTGTGCCATGCCTGACGCCCCTTGCACCATGCTCAATTGTGTCAGTGCCATGCCTTTTTTTTTCAATTAGCTAATATTCTTATGCGCAATTCAAATCCTAGCCAGAACACAGCCAGAACGATAGATATGTCCCGCATCTGCAATCTTTACCAGTCGTAATATTTGGATCCGCCTCTGGGAGTCATTATTAATGCCCAAAACTCGATGTTAGCCACAACTTTACTGACAGGTTCTGTAGAAGTTTGTTAAAAATTTTGTGCACATGTAGACCTTGTGTTATTTTAAAAGTTTAATATGATGGAGCTGAACTTTTGGGTATCATACTCTGCAGGAACTGAGTATCTGTTCATTGTATCTCAATAGTATGATAATCATTTTTGAATTTTCAGGAAACCAAGTGCAAGCAGCAATTTCATGTCAGCTTGGCTGACCAAAGGTCAAAAGAGGAAGTCGTCCGAAGGGTCGACTGAAGTAAAAGAGGAGAAACATGACCAGGATGAACCTGAAATCAAGAAGAAGAAAACTTGAAATTTCTCAGATTTATGACGTTTAATGTTTGCAGCAAGTTTTCATTGATTTACCTCATTTTGTTCATTATTAACATTATCCATACTCCACAGACACCTAGTTATCATTGTTTACATGTTTGGATGTATAGATTTAATCATGTTTTTACTTGTGATGGAACTTTATTTTGCATGCTATATACATGTATATTCATACTCCACAGACACCTAGTTATCATTGTTTACATGTTTGGATGTATAGATTTAATCATGTTTTTACTTGTGATGGAACTTTATTTTGCATGCTATATACATGTATATTTTATACAAGTTGTGTATATCTCTGCTGCAGATGTATTGTAGATATGTACTTAAGAAAATGAAAGTTTCAAAGCGCAATTGATTTGTTGCATTTTTGTGTGAAGTACTGATGTGTGGATGGGGAAGACCAAGACACGACCAAATTTCCAAAAAAAGTAGAGGGCACTAAGAGCACAAACCCCCACCAATGCCCACTTGTGCAACATCAGGTGGCCACCTATTAGCCAATTGGCCCAATGTCGGGCCACAATTGCCAACTGCAGGGTGGTCCACCCTGACTGTACACAGTTCCTTGATAATTCCAGCGTCCACTTGCTCACGTTAAAGTGTTTCGCGATGGCACTCCCTCCTAATGCCAGAAATGGGAATTAAGACTTGTGTCAAGAGAGAGGTCCACTATTGACATGTTGTACCAAAGTCTGGCTAATGTTGGCCTGATAATGGCCCAATGTCAGTTCAGCCAGTGACAGGTTGGCCCACTGTCAGATCGGCTTACCATTGGCTAAATGTCTACAATGGTCGGCCTGGTGTTGGCCCAATGTCTGCTCAGCCCACACCATGACAAATGACATGTCAGACCACAGTCGGCCTAATGTTGGCCCACTGTCCATTCTGCCACTTTTGGTCAAAGGCAAGTCATATAGGCCCACCGTTTGCCAAATGACCTCTACTGTTGGCTAAACGTCATGTCAGTCCGCTGTTGGGTGAGCCCACTATCTTAATTGTTGGTTCAATGTTGACCTAGTCAAATTATTCGCCCACATGTTTGATTAGAATCTGTCCATTCTTAGGGGCAATATATTTTGTCAAAAAGCCTTCTGTATCCAGTATCCACAATATGATCAAATACGTGTTACGGATTCGATCAAGATCCCCAGTGTGACCCATTTCATCCATTAACTACACAAAGCATTGATTGCATATATGCTGAAACCAGTAGAGTGTGTTCTGGATCACCTCCAAAATTTAATCAGTCAGGCATTATCTGCCAAATTTTTTTCAAATCCATCTGCAACCTTTTGAGCTAAAAAAAAACAATAAGTAAAATTAACAAGACCGAACACATCACCTCATTGAAGGAGGTAATACTGGTAATTGAACTGCATCAGAAAATTACATACAGATCTTGGATCATATAATTACATATTTATAATTAGGAAGGTAATTTTACAGATAATAACTTATGCCTCTCTGCTGCCAGACTAATTTTAAAATGACAAGTAGAGGGCACTCGATCAGAGAGTGCAGACCTCCAACAACTGCCCTGTGTCAGGTCGGTCCACTGACAAATGTCATGTTGGTCCAATGTCGAGTCAGTTTATTGGCTTGGTGGCCAATTGTGGCCCAACGGTGGCCTACTTGGTAGTTGGCCTAATGTAGTGCCAATTTTTTGATGAATGGCCCAATATTGGCCAACCCACCTTGTTTGCTGTCAACCAAATGTTGTCCCAATAAGTCCTGTTGGCTGGCCAATGGCCTAATTTAAACATTGTCAACCCAGTGTTGACACAATATTAACTCACGGTCACCCCAATGTCGACCCTGTTTAGATGGCCTAATGTTGGCCCAATGTTGGCCCAATGTTGTCTAGTTAGCCTAACGTTGGCTCATCCACCACTGTGTTGGCCCAATGTTGGATGTCAGCTCCATATCTTGTCATAAAATTGTCTCAATCCAGTATCTAGACATCTTAACGATTTCAAATGTGTCACTCACGGTAGCTCAAGCGGAGCGAATATGCCAGCGAAAAAATATGGTATCCAGAATGTGATCCAAGATTTTGTCTGTGTTAAGATCCAATGTGATCCAAATCATCCATTACTATACTGGAAATTAGACCAACATAGTGATTAGATCTGCAGCACCATAGGAGATCCAGGATCCAGAATATGATTAGTGATGTGGACAGGACCGCCTCCGACCAGTCCGGTCCGCGGTCCAAACCCAGAACGCAAAAAAACTGGATGATTACAAAAATACCCCGCAACCGGACCGGTCTGATGACACCGGATCGGCGGACCAAGCATTGCATGTTGAATTTATTATACACTAGATTTCACTAAAGTCTAGTGCAGTGTCACCTCATGGGGAGCGCGCCAATGCACATGGCAGTTTAGAATTAGGACGTGACCTAATTTCATCATGTGAAAGAAAAGGAAAATATCTGTCAACATTGACCATGGATTTAGCCTGAGACCCACAGTTATGTCGAAGAACCACCTCCAGACTGGTCCGATTTCTAGTACCGACCGTTCACCCCTGGACTGGACCACTTTGAAAATACTGGACCACCCCTGGCTAAGTGGTCTGGTCCACATCACTAAATATGATCCAGATCACCGCCAAAAATTTTAGTCACCTCTGTGAGGCATTATTCATGTCTAAATTTTATCCAAATCTATCCATAACTAGGAAAAAGTGCAGTATACCTATTCCTAAAATAAAATAATAATAAAATTAATTAATCCATACAGGCCGTATAGACCAAAATATAATCCTTGGCAGAGGTATCAAGTAGAGGGCTTGAGAAAGTGCAAACCTCGACCACGGCCAACTCTATAAAACAACGGCCAGCCCAATGTTGGGCATTGTTGGCCCACAGACTGGCGGCCTAATGTCATGCCCTAATGTTGACTCGAATTCGACTTACTGTATGGTTGACTCAATGTTGGCCCACTGTCAGCCCACTACAGTTAGTTTCATAAAATATGGTCGACTCTAGACAACTGTAGCTGTCATATGGTATAAATGGTATAAACAAGAATCCGGGCAGCAGCAATAACCCCATCTCCTAGCACTTGGCCAGTGGGGATATCCTTTGTGGCCGATTGGTTAGAGATGCAGGGTAAAGCTGCTCATCAAATGGTGCATCGACCGGGAACCTCTGTGAGCTGCATGTGGGGTTCAGGGTAGGCAGTTCGAGCCCCGCTCACAGCAGGTATATAAATAGGTCGTGTGCGATGTTTGACTTCTGGTGTGCGTCAAAATCACATAAGGTCAGAACCCTAATAAGGTCAGAACCTGGGCAGCAGCAATAACCCCATCTCCTAGCACTTGGCCAACCTATTCCTAGCTGTAACAATAACTGGCTAAAGCCAGCCACTTCTGGCTTATAGTCAGCTTACACCCACCACCACTGAAACAAATTTAGACCTTGATAAATGTAAGAAATTTGTCTAATATATCACAAATATGTATTTGCAATAGGCATGCATTTTTTCAACAAAAAGAAATGAATAGTGCTGCATGTACATTTAGATCTGGCTTTTAGTAGCCAGCTATAGCCAGAAAGTTCTGTTTGGTGGAAGGTAGCATTGTATTGCAGAAGCTGTTTTGGTCATGCTGGCATGCTGGCCAAAATTCAAACCAGCCCACTGTCTGATTGACCTACAGGGTGCGGCATAAAAACTTGCACCAACATCTACTGCTACCCCTTTTGTTATTGCCTCATTTGACAGTGATCGCATGTGGCTACAATCATACAGACAAAAGTTACAATGGTCCTAAATTATCTCTATAAAAGTCTTCAGGAATTATCTCTATAAAAGTCATCATGTGATGTGGAAAATATTGTTTAAAATCCATAGTGCTACACATACATTGTGCCATCCACACAAATGTTTGTCCTGTCCAATAGCATTGTTTGCATATCCAGATCCAGAATATGATCCAGATCACATTATTCATCTGTTGTTACTAAAACATCTCAAATCAGGCACCTCACCAGGAAAAGCTCTGTAGGCCCAATGTCTTTTTGATCCAATGCATATCCAATGCATGTCAGCTTGGCCCACTTTTGGCCACTTAATATGTTACCTGTTGAGTCAGTTGCATTGTCTGCCAAGTGCCTTGTTGACTCAGTCGGTCCAATGACCACTGTTTGGTAGGCCCACTGCTCCCACCCAGCGTTATGTTGTCTTGTTATTCCAGCCCACTATCAAGTTGGCCTTATGTTGTCGCCCAGTGGTTGGCCTACAGTGTTAGCCATTGTTGCGTTCGCCCACTACCCTATTCCGAAGTGGGCCAGTGCGTCGTTCTAGTATTGGCCACCTTCGGTACAGTACAACATCATATCAACATTGCCGACGTCAGGCTGATGTTGTTCTGAGTTGGAAAGCTATCTGAGTATCAGGTCAACCACCTTTGGTCCAGTGTTGGCCAACTGTCTTGTGCAACCAGGGCGAGCCAGTGAGGGTCACTTAATAAATATCAAGCCCGTAGCAAGGGGGAGGGGGTGTTGAGGAGGTCGTTCGACCCCCCCAACTTTGTCCATGTCCACACACTGGTCCGCATCACGGAAAGCTATTAAAAAAAAATTGCATTGAAGGTCATCAATTTCATGAAAGACCCACCCAACGCATGCGGCTGCTACGGGACTGAGTAAGAGACAGCCAAAGGGGCACTAAAAAAGTAGGACCATACTGTGGGGCGTGATGCAGCACATACCACTGTCCCTGATTGTGTTGGCCCATTGTCATGACAGCCCATGGATACCTGCCCAGTGTCTGGTTGGCTCAATGTTGTGTTTGCCCAGTGTCAGGCCAGTTTACACTATAGTATTACGATCCAGTGGTACACGACTACCTCGCCTACTAGCACTTGGCTGGTGGGCAGCTGCTCTTTAGCTTACTGTTAGAGTGCAGGAAAGTTGCACACAAGATACCCGGATTCTCCACCATCTTGTGTGCAACTTTCATGCAGTAAGCTAAAGAGCAGCTGCCCACCAGCCAAGTGCTAGTAGGAGGTAGTTGTATCACTGGATCGTAATACTATAACACACAGTGCCAGGTTACTTTTGCCAAAAGTTGGGTGGCCTAGCAGTTATAAGGCATAGTACACTGGCAGGCTCTACAGATGGTCTGGGGTTCAATCTTGGTGCTATATATACATTGTATATCCCATGTACACCTGGATTGGTATCATCCACAATGTAAAATAAATTATTTGATACCTTTACTAAACTGAGGCTTTACCCTAAGTCAGTCTGGGCTAATGAGCCATAGAACTTATATCATTGTTCCTAGAGCACGGAAGTAGTCTGGGTACAGAACCTGAGCCATGATGCAGGAGTATGTGTCTGAGCCTGATTCTTGCACCATACCTACATTAGCTCCCCCTAGCGAAAATAACTCGGGACGGGTGTGACAACGCCATAACGCACGTGCATAGTAACGTAACATAGGTACGCCCCCAACATCTATCAACAGATTCAAGAGTTAGAATATAGATATCTGTAGCAAATTACAAAGAAGGGCTAGTAGTCTTCAGACTTTAATATCAAAATACTGGTTTACAGCCCTCTTTTTGTGTTCTTGCAGGTTTACTGAGGGCACAGCTTGGGTCGTCTCCATGGCGACGGCAGGTGGCGCGTAGCGTCGCAGCCAAAACAAGATCACGATCGAGGAGCCAATATACAACCACATCATCTGCAGACTGGAATTATCTTAAGATTTAACTGGAAGGATGACATCTGAGGATGCCAAGTCTTACTTGGCGAGGAGGGAAATCCCTCAGCTGTTTGAGGTGAGTGTTATTGTAGAGTGACATCGCATTCAGACGTAGAAATTCGCAAAAATATTAGGGAGTAATTAAGGTAGTGAGGATCCAAGCATCTTGGCCGTGTTGACATATCACCTGTGCTTCTACAGCAGGTGAGCTTGTAAAGCCTGGACCAGTTCTTTCATTCCTGTGTCATTAAGCGATCAAAGGATGGTGTGATCGTCGCAGGCAACTGGTTATAAGAGACCTTATCTTGAGGTAACCAGGATAATTAGTGTTGGTCTATAATTGCTAATTAAATGGCACTTGTTTTGTTTATCACAATGTGAAATATATTTAATTTTGCCATTGCAGGTTGGTTCATGTATGAAAAAGCTCTATATATATATTTCAGCTGCACCCGAAAAAATTTATGACATAACTGAAATCCCATATGTGACAATTGGATAATTATTGCAATTAGTAAAATTGACGTGGCATACACCTCCCAACATCAAAATTATACATAAATGCACTTTTCTGATACATTTATGTGATATTTAGACCATTCCATTGAGGTTTTAAAATTCAATTGTCCTCGCCAATTACCTGGCAATTATAATTTTTTAATGTCTGGCATGGTATACATATATATTGACAGCTCAAAAAATGAGCTTGATTTTACCAATTAGGCCTACAGGACAATTATCCCCACCTGTTCAGAGAGATGTTAACATGAGAACATGTTTCATTTTTATGTATTTTCATTTTATTTGGGATAGTAATGTCTCAGTACATCTGAAGCTTACAAAAGCTATATTATCGGCTGCATCGTGGCAGATGCTTGAGGAGATGATTACATATTTACCTAATGGGTGGGATCTTGAAGTTGCCTCAGCATGGAAGCCCACAACACAACACTGCCAATAACATCTTTCAACTGAGCTTTTGCTCAGAGTGACCAGACCAGAATTCGAACCTTGGTCTTCAGAAGAGCTGGCCAGTATCATGACAACTAGCCTGGACCACTTCAGCTTGTTTCATTATATTTTTATATAGATTTTTGCTTTATATTCAGAGCTTGATGACTGGACTGATGTACCATCGACCAGAGAACCATGTAACCTATCTTTTGGGATGCTTGGATAAACTAAAAGAGAACAACGCTGTCGAAAGTCCTCGATGGAACCAGTTCATCGAGCAGCACAGAAAAAGTCCATTGCCACCGATTTCTGGATCGAACAATGGCTACAGGACACCCACCCCTCGCGAACGCACTTTCATCAGAGGTAAGTTTGTGCTTACATGCCTTACTGGTCAAGTAATGGTTTTTAACCCTCAGCGAACGAAGTTCGAAAAGGGTTTTTGTTATCATCAATGTCCGTCCGACGGGCGGACGTCAGGCAGGAGGGTGGGTGGGCGGGCGTAACACTGGCGTTCCCTGAGCAGAACTCTAACACTAATGCACTTACTCTTACAAAATTTTGTACAGTAATACTCTCTATATGGCCTTGTGGTGCCTTTTGATAGTCACATTGACATATGTTTCCCCCCCCCCCCCGAGCAGAACTCTGACACTACTGCACCTACATGCTCAAAACTTTGTCATAATATGTCTAAAATAGTGTAGTGATGCCTTTTGGGGGTCTCATGGCCGTAAATACTATAGAATTTTCAAAATTAGGACAAAATGGGGAAAATTCCTACTTTTTCAAACCTCCATATAAAAGACACTATGTACCTTACATAAATAAAATTGAATCAGTAACATATCTAAATTATAGTATATTCTCTTTTTAAACTTCATTTTGATATTCATTTCATGTAACTTACAAAAAAATGGAAAATCAGAAAAAAATGCTAAAAATTGTGTTAAATTGCATTTTCGGAGCAAAACTACAATTAATGTACTTACCCTAACAAAATTGTATATGTTATTACTCTATATAGCTTAGCTGTGCATTTTGATAGTCACATTGACATATATGAGCTGTGTTTTAAAATATTTAGAGAAGATGAAAAAAACAAAAAAAACATGCAAATTTCTGTTACCAGAGCAGGACGCCCACACTGCTGCACCTACATGCGTACAAACTTAGTAAGAATATGTCTAAAATAGTGTAGAGATACCTTTTTGTGGTTTCATGACCATTCATGACGTATATTTTTTTTAATAAGGAAAATATGAAAATCTGAACAGGTTGTTTAGATTATAGTGGTTTCACTTTTATGTTTCTTTTTGACATTTGTTTCATCATTCTTTTTTTGTTCATAATATCTGAAAATCTGGAAAAAATGCAAAAAATTGTGTTGCTTCCTTCATATTCCTTAACAGTCATATATGTTGTAGAATTCATGTGCAATTATTAAATATTTGGTCATAGTATTGCCATGCTCAACCCATTCAATAGTTTTTGTTTATAATTAGCGATTTTATAATAATTAGTTGCATGATGATCTATATTACTTTCACTTGACTCCAATACTTATTATTGTTTTCTTCATATACACCTATAAAGTGTCCGGTTATAAATACCATAAATGTAATGCAAATCAGCAACCCAACAATTCAGTAACTGAAGGGAATATGGCAATTGATAATATATAGTTCCTTCAGTTGCCAGCTAAATTTAAACAGTGAACAAAAAATATTTTGACTTATAAAGGCATTAAAATGGGTGTGTTGAGTATCATTCCAAACAAAATAAACCTTTAAGATTTTGTATTTATTTGTATTTAGACTTTATTTATTTAAATACAAATAAAAACCTTGAAGGTTAATTTTGTATAAAATTATACCCAACAACTTTATGTGGCATAACATTATTGCTGAATTTCATGTATATTCCTTAGGATCATTGCCATAGCCCATATATGACTATTTTGGACATTTTTAGTTAAGGGAACATGCTATTCTGTTGATAATTCTAGCAAACTGAATACTCCTCATTGTGCATAAAATCTTTGAAACCGAACAATTGAATGGCAAGAAAAGAATAGACAATACGTTTTATGCTCACTTGGCGGGAGGGCTCTGAACATAATGGATTGCTGTTAATACTGGGTTCCTGCAGGTTTACATTCGTACGTAAGATATTTGTGGGACATTATAATATCATGCGCACAAGAAAATTAAGACCACTAATATAGTAATATACACCAATATATTTAATTTCATCTTTATAAAAACAATCAGGGTATTGGCTATTAAGCAATAAAATTAATGCAGTTCTTGATTATTTAAAGAAAGTTCATAATTTATATTTACCAAATTGTCTGAATATTACAATGTAGATGTTAATATCCAAGTATATTTGCATCAAAATAGGACAATGTAAGACTTAGTGGACAAAAATATGACTTAATGCAGGCCTTAATTTTTACAAAAATAAAGTAAGACTTTTTCAGAGTTTTTTTTAACCCATAGGAACACTGTATTATTTTACACTTGACAGAATATAATGAACAAATGAAGAAATTCAAGAGTTAAAAAAATAGGACATTTGGACTCTAATTAGCATTGCATAACAGGCTATGTAGGCCAAGTGGCAATTGTTTTGGCTCATTGCACACACTATATAAGCACTCAAGAAATAATATTTTTGTAAAACATAGCCAATATATGTCAAGTGTGGCTATCAGAAGGCACCACGAGACCATATAGAGTGTTACTGCATAAAATTTCATTAGGGTAAGTGCATTAGTGTTAGAATTCAGCTCTAGAAACGAAAGTGTGTGTTAGAGTTCTGCTCTGGCAATGAAATTGTCACGCCCGCCCTCCTGCCTGTAGGATGAACACATAACAATTTTAATGATGCCTGTGGGATTCGCTGAGGGTTTAGCTGCAGTGCAGCCTATTTTTGTTAATCTTTTTGTCAAATACTGGGCATGAACCCCCTAACCCACTGTTTTTCGCTATTTTGCAAAGTCTGTTATCATGATTGGTTAGTTAAGCTGAGAGAATTGCTTCGTGGCGTAACAGACAGTGACCCCCACCCCCCCCCCCCCCCCCCAAAAAAAATCACATTTCCAATTATTGGAGTGGAGCATCTCTAGCAAGAATAGATTGCTAATTCAAACACTGTTACCTATACTTTTATACAGCATATTCAGATTTCATCATAGACTAAATTCCAGAGGACGTTATTAGATTCATTATTATATTCCCATCGGATAAGAGTCCTGCTTGTTCAAATGAAAGCCTCTGGCGTTTGCTTTCCAAATTAGCTGTAATGAACTGCTGACCAAGTTAATAAGTTTCTCTTATATTCTGCATGTTTGAACGTGGTGTATTGTTGGTCTGAAACTTGCAAGTTTGGTTGCCCAGTCAATGGTATTTTGATACTTTAATAAATGCATCAGCAGACCTCTTTAAAAAATGTTCACTGATTGAATATGTAACTGTTGTAGGAAAAACTACTTTCTCCCCGTCCCCATTATAATATATATATATTCAGAAATTAATTCCAGGGGTGTATTTAGAAATTGTGCAAAGGGGATGGGCATTGAGGCTTGACATTTGGAGGTCCACCTGCCAGAGTGCGGTGCTGCCTCAATTTATTTTTTTGTCCAAGCTGAGGGGAACGTCCGGCATGGCCCAATGCCCCCCCCCCCCCCCCAAAAAAAAAAAAAACCACGTGCCTGCCTTTAGAAACGTCTCTCACTTCTTGGTGAATTGTACCTTCACTGTCTAAATAATCCCTTCAGCACAGTGAAATTTGTTTGGCCAACAGAGCCATCTCTTTGAAACACACATTATGACTTTTAGATCCATTAAAAACCATATTCCACAGAAGATTGTTCACATAGTTTAGCCATTCCATTTAAACCTTCAGATGTTTGTCTTAACCGCTTCATGAGTGCATCCAAGTACAGTGCAAAAAGAATGGGTGATAAAACTCCGCCCTGTCTGACGCCGTTTGTTACTGTAAAGTCTGCAGATAAAAATTTTGCCGATTTACTTGAAGCTTCTAATTTGTGTAAAGTCACAGAAAAAATCAGATAAGAACTGTTGATGCCTGTGTCTAATATTATGACTATTATTTGATGAAAATTTGATGACTAACAATTACTAACACTATTAATTACATGGCCAGAGAGTAAATCTGCTGTAAAAGCTGTGATGGAGAGGTCTACCTTGCCTGATGAAGCTAGGCCACCCTCCAGAGGTAATTAGCATGTGTATATGTAAATGATATGTAGTAATTATCTTCTCACAGAAAGATATCTTGCACACAGTATTTTCTCGGGAAAAGTGCAGTATAGCGGATCCAGATTTATAACCATATTTAGAGAGCCTCGTTGCTATGTATATGAGGTCAAAAGCTTGAATTCAGTTTATGACGTCACAAAGTAATGACAGCGGTTTTCATGTTCACGGTAAAAGTGCTGTTTACTTTTTACTTTTCTTAGGGGCTTCTGCCCCCAAACCCCCGAGACTTTACCAAGTGTTATTCCAGTTGTGCTGGGACTCAAACTTGGTAATATAATCTATAAAATTTCATATTTCATGGACGCCAAATATGGGCATAAATTTGGGTCTGCTATACTGCACTTAACCCATTTTCTCCATTACAAGCCGGGTATATTACGGGTGGGGACTATTATATATCCTGGCATCCAAACGAGACCTTTATTTATTTGAGACAGAAATTTACATTCATATTTTCAATGCCGCTCGAAAGGCTTGCATGGTCATTAGTTGAAGCCAACCCCCTCTTTTAGACCCGGCTTGTAATCAAGAAACTACGGTGTATAATGGTTTTTTTCACAACTTTATATCTTTGTTGTTGCTTGTCGATCACAAATCACTGTATGGCTATTCTTCAAGTTATGATTTTATTTTTCTCACGAGTTCCATATATTATTATTGCTTACCTAGAGCTTATCCCTAGTTAGTAACTTAGATCCAGATGATGGGCATTGATGGCTATCTATGTATAAATTTGTGTGTCATCATGTGAGACAGAACTTAATTAGGATACTTTGTATTCTTCTTCTCCTTTTTAGCATGTCTGTTTGTTTAACAGACGAGTTAGTGTTGTCACTTGGTCGGCGTCGTTGTTGGCGGCAGCATTGGCGGTGTAAGAAATTCAATGGACGAAATACTCTGGGGTATGATATATTGATGGAAGCATGGTTACTTCTGCGAGTGAAGAACATAGCATGGGGTTGTTATTCAGGGTTGGGGTTCTGAAACTTTTATGGTTGTCTTGAGGTAATTACCTCATGATGGGGTAAAATGCTATAACTCCTGTTTGGGTGATCGGATGTGCATCAAATTTGGTTTGATTTGTGCAAGCATACTGTTCTAATACTTTCAAGGTTGCCTTGGGGTAATTACCTATAACTTTTGTTTAGGTGATTGGATTTGCTTCAGATTTGGTCTGTATACAATGTACTCTACAGCATGTCACATTCATGTTGTAACACTTTTATGGTTTCCATGGGGTAATCAGCCCTTTTATGGGATAAAATGCTATAACTTCTTAGTGGAAGATTGGATCTTAACCATATTTAGTTTATGAATTTACTTGGTCTGTTTACTTGAGGTAACCCACAAACTATGAAAGAGCAACAACCCCAGACAATGTACAGCAAGTAACATGCATACAACAGACAAGCGTCATCGCCGCTTGCGGTGCTATTTTTCAGTTTTAATTTTAATGTCAGTCCTTTGTGTTATACTGCCTTAAACAGAGCTCATTTAGACTGGTTTCATTGGAGGTACCTTTGGTGGCCACCTTGACAAAGTAAACAGAACACATTAATTTTCAATATCAATTTTCGTGGCGGTATGATATTGTTTGGCTGTCTGACGATTTCTAATATATGAATTTAAAATTATATATATAATCTGTGTGGCTAAATATTAATAGTAATTGTATAGATTAAGCTGAGGTAATCCACCAGTTTAAGTAAGAGAGGGCTCTATTTCAAGTCAAAGCAGTGTCTGGTCAAGTGGTCAACAGGTTAAGGTTTTGGCTAGCTTTACTAAAGATCAAAATTCAAACCTTCCTTCTATGTCTCAGCCTAGCTGATGTTACATCAGTGCCTGGTACCTTGTGTTCAGTCTCTATGCTGAGTCAGTCATGCATAAAATGGTGTGGACTCAAAGCGAGTACTAATCTCACCTTTATATCCACCTCTGGCAGTTGGCCATAATTGTCATGATAATCTGATTACAAGCTTCCAACCACAGCATTAAGATAAGTGTAGTTATTGTAGCTTAATTTCCATACGTGTGTACCATTTATGCTCAACATCAATTAGTAGACAGGTGGACAGTCAGTGATTGTTTTTGTCCGTCGTTTGCCAAGAAATCTTTTTGATCATCATGGAGTCTTGTGGCCCAATCGCAGTAGGCTAATGTACACGAATATATTTTAAAGTAAGATAATCTATGGTTATTTGCATGACAAGCACAGAGACAATATCACCTGATGTACCTATGCATATTTAATGCATGTCTGAACCTTACAATATCATACAGCAACGAAAACTGATATTGAAAATTCATGTGTTCTGTTTACTTTGCCAAGATGGCCACCAAAAGTACCTCCATTGAAAGGTCTATCAATGGGATGTTGATGACTTTAGAACGTATGTACGCCAACTTTGGGTCAGATTAATTAAATAGTGGATTTTCATGAAAGGTTCTCTGTATTTCCACCAGGTGGCTAAAACAGAATACTGCAATTCTATTGGCTGAAAAAGTTCCCGTCCTTGACTGTGATTGGCTAAAGCAAAGTGCATCCTAGCAGCAGTATTTTTTTAGTGCATTTTAATGTATATTTGACACTTTATCATTTAGTTGATTTTTCTGAGAAAGTTATATTTATGGAATCAGTTAGTTAATACCTACTGTGTCTGAAAGGCAAAATGAGTAATAAGAGGAGAGGAAAGACTTATGACTTGCTTAATTCAGGACTGTTTAGTGAAAAGACTATTACCATTGGCAGGACTGCCTTGACTAATCTGACTTAATGGGTAATCAGTAAAATCTTCACATTTATTTACAGTAAAGCAGCTAGGTCAGCCTAGGTGGTCTAGTGGTTAAGGCAAAAGCCAGCTCCTCTGCAGGTCCAAGGTTTGAATCCAAGCCCAGGCAGCAATCTTCATGAGCAACATCTCAACTGGAAGTCGTTCGTATGTGATGCTAAATGTGGACGTCTTTTGTTTAGTGTCTATGATTTGGCAAGTATAAAGCCCCACCCGATGTGTGTGTGACATATTGTGGTCATACAGCTTTCTCATCTCGTCATTACCTTTGCCTCTGGCAGCTGGTCATATGGGCTTACTTCCATAAATCCTGGTCTTTGTTCATCCAAGGATGAGGCAAGTAAAAGATGCCACCAGTGGGGTAAATTGTATTGTGACTTGCTGTTGATTCCAATTGAGCCATATCATCTCATTATTACTTCTGCTTCTAACAGAAATCTGGTCATATATCTATCTATATCATAAGCTGTCTAACTTTTAAGTGGTCTTGAATAATGGCAGGAGTAAAGTTTTTTGTAATATGGAGGCATTGATAGTGAAGAGGTCTTAAACCTATGTGGTCTATATAGTAAATACTACTTTAATGAATTACTTTGCGGATGATACCAAAATTTAACAATGATGGTAGTGTGAAAATTCAAAATTACTTTGCGGATGATACCAAAACTACATCAATTATGCTGATGAAAAAGAGTCTAAAAGGCCCCAAGTTGACGAAATTTCGATAAATCATGAGTTACAGACAGTCTGTCACGCATCTGTGTGTGATTCTGTGGAATGTTGGGTTGTGCCCTACAGGCTCAGTGGCGACCCCTAATAATAGATCAAGTTGATTAGAGCATCCCTGGGACACAATGGATTGTTGCTATTGGTTACGGTGATAGTCGCCCCCTGACACGCAAAGTCCTCTGGGAATGATGTCACGTGATCAAAGATGAGGATGCAAATATATCGTCTGCTGCCATGAGTGATCTATTCATTTCAAATTTGTCGTCTGCTTTGGAAAATATTCCTTTCATTGAATATACTGTGCATGTATTTATGAAGAAAATATATGTACTTCTTTGCTGTAATCCAGGCTGTGATGTTGTCAAAAGAAAAATTGTTGCAACGTCGACAAAAAAATTGCCTTAAAAAAGGAAGTCCACATAATTTTACGTGAGTGGAAAAGAGATATGGGGATCCTGTGATGAAATGATCCTAAGGAAAACCATGTTTGCATGTACACATCATGCTGACATGTAAAGACTGTTGAAATTAGCCTACATGGATGTGGCTGGTCATATTTGCTGGAGCAGTGTGTCAACAGGTGTTGCCAAATAGAATCGATGTCAACATTGGCTGCGAGGAGTTCCCATCTGTCCTAGCAGTGCAGCTTGCCTTAATGACCTGCAGCCCCCGTCAGGGGCCTCTCGCGGAGCACGATCACCCAGCAGGGCCCCAGGTCTCCCTCAGCAGCGAGGACCTCTTGTGAGGAGAGCATGGTGACAGAGAGGACTCAGTGGAGGGGAGTGCAGTCTGCTTAGAGGTTCGTGCACAATGGGCTCCTCCCAGTCCTGCTGTCAGTGTGAGGAGGGATCTGAGCTTTACTCCAGCTCAAGTGGAGATGAGAAAGAGAAGGATGTAGATGAGGCTGCTGATAGTGATGTGAAACCAACGAAAAAGCAAGATGCTGCTGCTCCAAGGTCACCCAAAGGTCAGGGTGACCCCACAGGTCAAGCGGATCAGGAGGTCCAGGAGGAGGAGATCAAGGCGGTCGTAGCGGGTGAGGTCAAGAGTCAGTTAAGTAAAATTGACTCCATCGAGGCACCTCATAACGGTGGTGGTCCCACACAAACGGACTCGGAGTCGGAACAATCTGTGATCCCCCCGGGAAAAGTGGTCAAGCATGTGAAGCAAGTGATCAAGTATGTGGTGGTGGATGAGGACAGCCAGGGGAAGGAGATTTCGCGGTCCGAGGAAGTGGTCATTACCAAAAAGGAAGTGTTGGTGGAGGTGCCCACAAACCCGCTTGGCACTCGCTTCATGGGTACTCTTACTTCGATTCCTTCAATGGCTTTTTTGGTTCTTTGCATGAGTATTCTTCTAGCATGCCTTTCATTGGCTTGGTGTGCTTTCGTTTATGGTAGATTAGAGCCGGCAGTTATCATGCTGCCATGTTAATATATTCACTGTCTCAGGGTCTCCCCAGTGTGAGCATAATTTGGAAATTCCTCTGCTACTGCTGCTGCTGCTGCTGTTGCTGCTGCTGTTGCTATTGCTACTACCATGTATGATGAAGATGCTACCGGGCAATGCATGCTGTCCATCATTAAGGGGTATAATTGCTGTGGTACATAGCAAACCATTAGCCTCTTGCAGCAAGAGTATCAGCCACAGTAGAACCATTCATCAAATATTACAGAGAGTTAGTTGCAAGGGATTCATTCATGGCTGTGCATGCATGGCCTGTGGGTCTGCCTGTATCAATCAATACTCGGTTCCCATGTTCTGCTAGACAGGGAAACTGCTCAGCCTCTAAATGTATTCCTCAGCTGGCCTAGTCTATCTATCCTATGTGTACATTGCTCGTTAGCTGTGCTATTGTATTTTATTGGCATTCTTGTATGATTAACAATTGGTAGACACCATGTCATCTACAGTTCACAGTGGGCTTGCCCAGCTCTAAACCATCCATTTTTGTCAATTATTATTATTTGTTAATTTGTATTCATATGGAGCTAACCTTCACAGCAGATCTGGTGAAGACAAGAGAATGAATCAAAATCTGTGATGATGAAAGACAGAGAATGAATCGAAATGTGTTGAGGACAGACAGAGAATGAATCAAAATGTGTTGAGGTCAGACAGAGAATGAATTAAATCTGATGATGAAAGACAGAGCATGAATCAAAATATCATCTGGTGTTGACAGAGAGTGAATTAAATCTGGAGATGAAAGAATGAATCCAAATTCGCTGAAGACCGACAGAGAGGATAAATCAAAACATGATGACAGACAGAGAAATAATTTCAATCTGGTGGTAATAATAGACAGTGAATGAATAAAAATCCAGTGATGACAGACAGAGAATGAATAAGCTGGTGATCTCAGACAGAGAATGAATAATAATCTGGTAAAGACAGACAGAATGAATCATGACAGAGAAAGAATCAAAATCTGGTGATGACGGATTGAGAATGAAGCGAATTTGTTTGAACCGACAAGGTGCATTTTATTTGCCAGGCACGGTGCATTCAATGTCCAAAGCAATTAAGCTTTGTTAGCTTTAGGAGTCCCCAGAGATTATATTGCGAATCATGCTGATTCAATAAACGTGAGCTTTGTTGACAAAAAAACACATGCATCAAAATGTTTTTCTGTGAGCTATCCAGCGCCCAATTGCTTCCAAATTTTCATTTGTAAAAGATAAACCAGTTTTATTGTGCTTTATAACCTTAAACTCTATTTATACTTAGCAGCCATGATCACTTCCAGATGCCATGGTCTAATTGTTTAGGTGTTCACCTGCTAACTGCAAGGGTTGTGAGTTCGAACCCCCACCCTGAAGGAAATTAATGAGCAAATTATTTCTACCTCTTTGCTACAATAACAATTATATTAGGGTATTTAGCCCTTCACTAAGGCTTCAGGTAGTGCTGTAAAACGAATTTGTGGAGAATTGAAAAATACTTAAGCTTGAACAGGTCCCTTGACACTCAGTTGACAGGTTTCCTCTGTATAGTTAGTATAGTTATTCAGCTTGATAGGCTGAAGTGTGCCACAGATAAGTGACCATCACCAGCCAATTGTGTTTAAATACCTCTGTTGTGATAAACCTCTCTTTCTCCATAAAGAGAGTGATAAAGAGTGTGATAAACAACTTGTGAAAGTGCAAAAACATGAGCATTATCTAGACATCAGAAAGCATCTGGTGGAATCTCCTGTTGTAAGTGAAAAGCTTGTCCATTTCCAGTGTTGTAAGAATCTTTGCATATGCATTATTAATTGGAAAGTTTCTAGGTCTATCCCTTTGGATATTCCTTGTTCGTTTCCTGTATTTGGTTTTCACAAGCTTCTGTCAACACCGAGATTCACCTAGACTTACAGTGTTCCAGCTAGGCCATTTGAGCATGGCGCCGCGCCATGCCCGAAGTAAGTTGCGCCATGCCCGATGCTTTTTGCCATGCCTGTTTTTGTCAACGCCATGGCCAAAATGAAATGAAGCCTTTTTTTGGGTTTTCTTTTGCTATTGAACTAGCTTGCCGAATGCCTCTGTGTAGGTGCCCTAATATCCTTGTGTGTCATGCCCATTTCAAATCTTAGCTGGAACACTGACTTCGATGTATACTTGCATGAGTTTGTTGTTTGTAAACATTTTGCACGATGGATGTTATATGTTATGTGGTTGATTTTACTTATTAACGTGAAATTATGCACACCAAAGGTTACCATCTGGTAAGCATGTTCTTTGTCAAAATCTCTAATGGGTTGCCAAAAGTTCTGCCAAACAGGGCTACAGATACGTCCATGTTTAGCTATTTTGTTACAATTTGTAGATTAACTAGTTTTGGTTTGAAAAAGGATTGACTAAATTCCGTTACCTATTGTAAAAACAATGATCAATCCTCAACCAAGAAATTGTTAAACAGAATATACCATAATCATCAGCACAGTTACCAGGATGAATTGTTAATTTTTTAGTTAGTGACTGGTGAATATGTTCAAATACAGTGCTGGAAAATTGTTACATTATTGTTCTTTTAAATTTGTCTACTGATGTATAGACTATTTTGCCAATGCTCCTGAAAGGTCAATGGACACTTTGTAGATACAAATTCAATTCAAATGGCACAAAATGGAGAAAATGTGCATAACTAATTACCGCCATATCTTTAACATCATCATGTAAAACTGCTTTCACTACCCTTTCAAAAAGTCTCCTTATCAATCTGTTGATTTGGTTTTGTTAACAAAGGACTATAAGCAAATTTTAGGCATTTTACATCACAGAACAGACAAATCACTAAACAGGTGTGATAGAACCTAATTAGTTTAATTAACAGGTATAACAAAGTCTAATTAGTTTTTTCCTTGCAGAACCATCAGATCTACAAAGATACACACCCTTGCCACCCATCAAATTGGAAGAAGCCCAAGAAAACCAGTCCACATCAGGAGCGAAATGTCCAGTGGTTTTAGTTTTGGGTAAGTAACGCGCTTAACGCATGCAAAGTGCCAATTATATATATATATATATATATATATATATGTTATAACCAGTATGGAGGTTTTACTATGCACATGGCCACCGGTATCGATTTACAGTATGTTGACAGAATGTGGTTCGTCGCTGTCTATGCATAAAGTATGACCGTTAGTTATGTCTAATCATAGCTTACCTGTTCCTATGAAGCCTTATGGAGGTCAATTTGGGTGTAGTCCATTAGGTCACGGTTCTTTTACTATATGTTTCTCAGAACTTTCTCGGACCGTTTTTCATGAGACGGTCTGTCGGAAATTTAAAAAAAAATCCCCAGAAAGTTTTTTTTTTTTTTTTCATAGATGAACACACGTGATGTGATACTTTGAGATGCAATACACATATTTGCCCAGACAATTGTTGATTTATTAATTGAGCGGCACTGCAAAAGTTTGGCCGGCGGTGTCGAGAAACGAAAGATAAAAAAACCGTCGCCTTACAAATGCACTTTAAAAGTTCTCTCATAAATAGGAACCCTACCCGCTATCAAATGACTTAGAAGTCAAATCTATTGTTGTTGGTTTTGTTGCTTACTTGTAATTTGATATTTCATTTATGGACATTAGTTAGGTACTTTATATTTTAATCCGTGTCACAGTTTGCGGTCACATCATGGAACTGTCCGCCACAAGTCCTGACATGTTTTGTACAAACATCTTGGACACACTGCACATTGTATCTTTGATCTGACACAGGAATAACTTCAGTTGAGGCTTCTAATAAGGCAATTCCACTTAGGAAAGAGCCTGCAGAACATAATTTTATGCCACTAATTGGGTATATTTTTATTCCACTTGATAGATTAAGCCCTTAGTGTAGAAAAATAATTAATTTCAGCAGCAACAAAGGATGACTGGGGATTGTATTATGTATGTAACTGATATCGTGGATTTTCATGGAAGGTTCTCTGTATTTCCACCAGGTGGTTAAGACAGAACACTGCAATTCTATTGGCTGAAAAAGTTCCCGCCCTTGACCCTGATTGGCTGAAGCAAAGTGCGTCCTAGCAGCAGTATTTTTAGTGCATTTTAGTGTATATTTGACATCTAATCATTTAGTTGATTTCTGTTATTTCCCCGAGAAATTGTATTTATGGAATCAGTTAGTTATGATCTTCTATGTCTGAAAAGCAAAATGATTAATAAGAGGAGAGGATAGACTTATGCTTTGTTGAATTCAAGGCTGCTCAGTGAAAAGACTCTATTGAATGTGGCAGTTGCCTCACACCAAAATATATGGACAGGAATTACATAGGCACACGGTTAGTCAAAGCATCAAAAGAAAACAAAGACTGAACAGAGTCATATTTCTGTCACTTTCTGCTCACAAACCTGAAGAATTTGGCTGTCCCTAAACCTCAGCAGATCAATACAGAGTGACAGCAAGCCAGACGGACACCTGATACTGTTGCCGAAACAAAAGACTTGGCAAATGTTTTTATGCCACACTGTCGCAACGGCTTTGCATATAAATGTATACATGCTATGTACACTCACTTGGGAGTCGATACATTCTCTTTTAAAACTGGCTTTTACCTCTTGTTGGTGTATATTACACACACCAAGAACAGAGCTAGATTTTCATTATACACACTTCGATAGAGTAATGTTCCTACCACCCACTCGATGCAAAATTGAATACAAAAATACCAATCGCTTGTGTGAAAAACATGTTTTGCAAGCGCTTAGTACAGGTGCAGTAATACAGGTGCGCTGGTGCGGACTACTTTTACTCTCCAAGTGGTACTCGACTGGTGTACTTAGATGGTTTGGTGATCAGCTTATAGAGTCAGGGTAGAATCAAACTTGAATACTACATTCATGAAATTGCCCAGCTTTCACAAAGATTGCTCACACTTACAATTAGAGAATATAGGTTCATATGAGCTAGTTCAAACATTTTAGTCAGCATATATGCTCTGTTATGGATTATGAAGTCCAGAAAATACAACATGATTATGTGATGAGTCCAGATTATAGGTCATAATTATATGATGGAGTCCAGAAAAAATATGAAGTCCAGATAATATAACATGGTTGTGGTGAAGTCCAGAATATATGACATGGCTGTATGATGCAGTCCAGAATAGTCCATAAAAGACATCTTGATTGTATACTTGTATGTCCAGGATATACAACATGGATGTACAACATGGTTGTATGAGGTATATAATTTTATGACAAAGTCTAGAATATATGATTAAATCCAGAAAATACCACATTATTGTATATTGAAGTCCAGAATATATAATGCCATTGGCAGACCATCGATGTGATGAATTCCAGAAAATACAACATGATTCTGTCTATAATGAAGTCCATTGAATACAACACAAATGTGTAATAATATCCAGAATAACAACATGGTTGTTTGATTAAGTCCAAGATATAACCTGGTTTTATGATGATGAAAGTCCAGAATATACAACATAATTGTGTATAAATAAACTTTTATTGACAAATCCATATAAAAAAGATACATGTGTCAAGTTAAAAACATCAAAAACATCATGTAAACTAGAACAGTAAGAAACCAATGCAAGAATGATGCAATATGAAGTTATATATATACACCATGAATATTTTAATATGCACCATAATGTACAAATCACATGTTAAAATAATACTGATTGTTAAATAGCTGTCTATGTATAGTCTCTAAAAAATGCTGTAATGTCTCTACACATAAATACACAATAAACTGAGTCACTAAATAGTTCAATAATTTAAAATAATCATCTCATATAATATATACAAATGTACAATATAATGGAAAAAAATAAAACACAAGAAGCAGCACCAGTCACCATACATTGATAATAAAGGCCACATACTATGAACTTATAATATTATTGAGTCCAGAATAACAACAAGTCCAGAATTTGCAACATGGTTGTCCAGACAACATGGTTCTCATTAAGCAATCATATATATATACATGTAGCACAATTTTAATCTACAGGAGGACCAGGCAGCGGCAGAGGAGCTTACAGCGAGAAACTTGCAGAAAAGAACCCCGGATGGGTCCACATATCAGTCGGGGATATCTTGCGGCAAAATGTAAAGAGCGAAGGAAGTTCAAATGCAGAATGGAAAGAAGTGGGTGGAACTATTCAGAAAGGAGAACTGGTCCCTGATGTTAGTATGACTTTATTGATTTTATATAATGTTGCTAACTTTAGGGATAGAAAATTAGTAGAATGTTATAGCTGTACTATGAAATCAGTGAAGTATGACGGGGAGGAAGCATAGCAATAAATCAGAGTATAAATTAATAACAAGTTTGTTAGAAAAAATGCACAAAATGTGTATTCAGAAAGTAAATTCAGAACTTAATTTCCAACAAATGACTCCATAGGTAGCCTAAGAAAATGTAAATGACATAAAATTTAGAAAGACTGATGTAATTTTAAGTTAACAAAACTGGTTGACATGTCATATGCTATGAATGTAACTGGGTACATGAAACATGCTATAGCTATATTTGATAAATATACAGTTCTTTGTATATATTCATTTCCCTGTTTCAGAATTCAGTCGATGAGATTATTAAACACAAAATTGATTCTTTATCAACTGCTGACACCAAAGGTATTTTACTTGAAGGATATCCTCGAACAATCAACCAAGCGGACCTTTTTAAGTCGCAGGTATGGTAAAATAAGCCCGTCTTCCAAACGCAAGGCTACCTTCTCCGCAGTTACGCTGGCCCAGAGCTGAGCAGAAAAGAAGCCTTGCTTTAGGAAGATGAAATAGAGTAGTTTCAGAGCGAGCATGGACAGTTGCATCCTCAGAACAACTTTTCAGGCTGATCGGAAACATTTGAAAAGAATGAAACAATCATCCCAACATCTGGGCAATAAACTTGTTTTCACCTCTTTTGACCAAAGTTTACCCCTTTTCTGTACAGTTGTATCTTCTCCACTAGTGGCCTGTACAGCACAGATAAGTATTTTATGACAAGGACATTAGGAATGGGCTAGAGAAGTTGGTCAATTACCTTACAATCTTCCTGAACTGTCTCTTTCACCCCTGAACAGTCCATGCTTGCTCTAAAACTGCTGTAAGCCATGCTCAAAATTATCTAAAGTGAGATACAAGGATATGGCAGGATGATATATATGTAATTAAGTAATTTTAGAGGATAACATTCAGCTTTAGAGGATACCAAACAGCTAATTTATTTTTAAACGCAGGTTATGAGAGTAGATTTGGCATTCTTGATCGATTGTGCTGAGAAAGTCCTGTACGAGCGCTTGGAATCAATTGCGAAGGAGAGCAACAAACCTGAAGATTCTCCTGAAGCCATCAAGGCACGGATTATCGCTTTCAGAGAACACACACTACCTTCTATTAAAGTTGTTGATGACCTTGGAAAATTGGTCGTGGTAAGTGGACGCTTAATTTTTGTAATGCAGAACCCTGTTTAAAATAACTCACCATTAAAACCTCCTCACCAATAAGACCACGATATCGACTGCCATTAAAGCCAGCAAGATTCACCAATGGTGGTCTAAATGACAAGGTTCCTTTGTGCACAAAATATTATAAAAGTGGCAACTCTGAGGCTAGGTCTTTTCTTATTTATAGTCCATTACTTTATTGCATTGCCTTTTATCAGGTGGAAGGGGATCGGGATCCAGAAGTAATTCTCGAAGACATGTTGACACTTTTTGGCAAAAGATTTGGACCTGAAATCACCGAGTCTAATGCTAACAGCACACAAAGTAAGTCAACTTATATTTCAGTTACTAATATAAAACATTCACCGTATAATTTTTTTCCTAATTGTGCTAAATTTATGAAATGATTATTAATATTTCATGAAGGCACCAAGGAAAATGGACCCATTCACAATGAATCCAATGGACCTCATCCTCCCAAAGCTTCCAAACCAAGCTCATCGCGGCCCGGCAGCACAAAATACAGAGCGCAGTCTCGGAATGGAAGTCGGCCAGGGAGCGGATTCTCTAATGTTGCATCCAAATTTGATATAAAGACGGTAGACTTCGGCAGAGTGGCCAACATGCCCCAGTGCCCTATTGTGGCTGTTTTGAGTGAGTTGTTTAATGCTATAATCGGATGTTAATTGAAAAGTCATGTACTATAATATATTGCAGTTATGACGACATAAGCCATGACATCAAAGTGCGACAATTGAAATACTTGTAAGAAATACCCAGAGGTGAATTTTGTTTTTGTGGGTCTGCTGGTAACGTCAAGTATTCTTTGATGAAATATCAGCAAATAATCGGCAATATTATTAATACAATAAATTGTGACCATGAATTCATAAATTCCAATGCAGTTGAAAACATATCATTTTCATACGTTCCCTGTGTTGGGCATAGCACCCAAATGTCTGTCACAGCGTTAGAACATTGATGATGGTAGCTGATTAAGGATAGTTGTGTGTAAGATGAAAGGCATATTTTTAAGATTCAATGAGTGTTAAATTATGTTATTTGTGCTTGGTGAACAACCTGTGCCCTGGCAAACCTTGGTAAGCCACTGCAAAATTTGATAATTCAATATTGTGAAAAAATTATTGGAAAGGGAATTTCACAGAGAAATGGTTATAAGGGAATAGTAGTCTATAGTATACATTTATGTGGTGTTTTTTAAGTCGCACCTTTCTGGGTCTAGACATTCATCGAGTATCAGGCTGTAGCCTTGGAAACATGCCAAACCGGTAGTCCGTTTCAAAACTGTTGGTTAGAAATGGCAAATGTATGAGTGTGACCAGATAAGGATATCTTATCTTATTGGAAAAGCTACAGCACCTGGCATTCCCTGGCTGTCACGCATTCAGGTATTAACCAGGCTGTGCTGGTTGTTACAAGGTGTAGTTGATCATTTTTATCAAGGCAACTGATGGGCTAAGCAAGTTTTTTTTTAGATAAAGTTCATCCATATGGTTCATCCCTAACAAATGTTACAATTGTCTGCAGTTATCACTTTTGGTATATAATATGACCAGTTCTTGATAATCTTCACTGACAACACTTTTAAATGGTCAATGATGCTAATACAGTGAATGAAATATAACATATGATGATAAGATGAATTCTGTCTGGAACAATACCGAAAACTTGCTGATGTGTTTGACTAGTATGTTAGTTGTACTCTGGATGAGGACTGTCTGCATATGATAGCTAACAGTCGGAGCCAGTCCTAGCATATGTGAGACCCAATGATGCCTATGTAGATGTTGCCCTAGCCCCCTAGCCCCAAGTTCTTCCATCAGCTGTATAAGTCATCCAGGGCTAGCTTTTCCCGAGGGACCGGCCCTGCCAACAATCATGTCCTATATGGGGGTGGATTTAATTGTAATGAATTAAATTTCAATTGCGATTGTATTCACTTGTTAACAGGTGGCCCAGGAGTGGGACGCAAGGATCTGTGTGACTCAGTGGCAAAATCAACCGACAACGCTGTTCACATAAGTATTTCTGACCTTCTGAGGAGTGCCGTCAATGAACACCAAGGGGACAACAAATGGCAAGAAGTGGCCGATGCCATCGCGAAAGGACAACTGGTTTCTGATGTAAGACTTTTAATGTATGGAATGGCAAATTCTTATAGTTTATTGTGATCTACAAAGTATTTTATTTTGACCTCTGTATGTGTCAGAAGTACTTTACAAAAAGTCGTATGATGTACAGATAAATTATTGGAAGTACCATAATGATTACTGGCTAGAGTATCTATGTAGAGACGAAAATCTATTATGTGATTTCCTTTTCAAAAATTGACTTTTTAGTCTGATACACAATCTTCTAAACATATAAGGAAATAGTTTTTTTAAATGAATAATGTCTGCTTATTACAGGATGTTGTGAAGGACCTGGTGGTGCCGGCTATTCACTCAAAATCTGACTCCAGCATAATTATCCTCGATGGATATCCCGCCAATCAACAACAGATAGAGGACTTCAATGCCTCTGTAAGATCAATATTATGTGTCTCCTTAGGACCATCTCAATGTCATGATGACCCTACTTTACAACCATCTAATTTTGGTCCCAATTATAATTGATATTCAAACTATTTTTAATTATCTGCCAATTAATGAAGACTAGCATACCATTAAGACAATGGTCTTAATTCTATCGCTATTCTGTATTTCATTGCATAGTGACAAGTTTAACAAGTTTCACAAATTTTATTTGGTATTTAGTGTCAGTTATTGCACTGTTTGGCTTAATTAATCAGAGTCTGCATGAACACATGTAGATGCAATTACATAAAAAATAAAAGATAACATGAAGTATTGTTGAAATTTGAGATACATTTATTTTCACACTCATCCTGAGATGATTTGTGAGTACGTAATGAATTTCTAAAGTTTGTTATTAAATAATATACTTAAAAAATTTAAAGAGAAAAAAACAACAAATTGTCTGGTGCGTTACATAGTATTGGAAAAGCAAAAGCTGACAAAGGTGAAAGTAGATATATAGAGATGACCATATATAATTACCAGAATCTAAAATGAGAGGTGTCGGACTTCGGACCTTCTTCGCTCGTTTGGTAACAAAATTCCATGCCTTTGAATGAAGAATTATTTATTTTCAGATTGGAGGAATTAACCTGGCAGTAATACTTGATGCAGAGGAACCAACGATGAGAAAAAAACTTGAATCACAAACTGGAACTGATGCAAATGTTGTGACCAGTCGAATATCAAATTACAAGCACAATACAATACCCGTGTGCGGACATTATGATGACAATAATAAATTAGCAATTGTGAGTATTCTTATTTGTCTAAAAGCCTCATTTGAACTTGTGAAGTGTACTTGGTTGTTCTAGGGACACTTCGTCCTACTACACGAACAGTTCTACTTAGAACATATACTACTATTACTACTACCATATCACTAGGTGAGAGGGAGTCTCCTTGCTCCACTCTAAGAAAAAATTGTAAATTATTATAATATGTAATTATTGTTATATGTTATTTAAGGAGCCAATAAAAACTGTGTCATTGTCATTGTCATTGTCATAGGTGTACATTCATAGTGTTGACAGAGAAATGATATATGGATGGTTACCATGACAATGTATATGATTTGGTAACAGATTAGGAATTCTAAGCATGCACAGATGACTGTGATACCATATGAAATTTTCTTGCACACCACAATTTCTTAATTTCAAATGGAGTCTACCAGCGAGGCTGGTCTTATTTAGTGTCAGGGTTAGGATAACCTTGACAACAGATTTTATATAACTCTTGCATAATTGCGTATCTATGTCATGGCAGGGAAGGACAACCTCAAAAATAACAGTCTAAATCAAATACTTGTAATGAAGTAAATGTGGACGTCATTATGCTTAGTAATGTACTTTTTTGTTTGAAACAGAAAAACTGCCTGTGACATTCCATTATGCTAATATGCATTTAGCATTACATCTATGCTGATTATGTTTAATACTATTTCAGATTAATGCAGAAAGTGACAGTGACTCAATGGTAAAAGAGCTCAAGGCAGCAGTTGACAATTTGTTAAAATCAGACGGGAGAGCGGTGCAACAAACTTTGTCTCTAAGTGTGCAACAAGCGGATACGGGACGTAAAGAGGGACTCAGCTCATCTCCGGTTATTTCTATTATGGGTAAGTGCTCGGGATTTAAAAGACAGTGGGCAACCAATATGGCATTGCAGTGTTTCCAACTGTGAAAGAAAAAAGAAGTATGTGAGACTTTGTAAGTAAAAGATAGAAAACGCAGTCACAAAAAGCTGTAATTACTATTATTAAGGCAATTCCAAATTGAATTTTTGATTATTAGAATATGTTATGAGTATTTGTTTATTCTATTTTCAACACAGATGTAAAGATTTTGTGTGGAGAAATACACAATTTTGTGAATAATCAATCTTAAATTTTACATTGATTTTAGCCGGACTCACAAAAATTCCATGTGAGTTGGCATAGCATAGAGAAACTGGAATGCTATTGAATTCTTATATTATACATTGTTACCACTGTAGTTTAAAATACCTTCAGATTGAGGGATGAAAGTGTTTTACTAAACTTATGAAATGACTTTCAGGTGCACCGGGCAGTGGATCAAAAGACTTTGCACTAAAACTTGCCAACAAGTACACGGCAGCAACATTTATCAACCAAGATGACCTAGTAAGCTTTTTCTTAGTGATGTTGTGGATTTTTTGTCAGGGCTCCAGTGAATCTTCTTAGATTTCCACTCAATTCAAGTCATGCTCTATATTTCATGACTAAACATTTAAGGAACTCATTACTTCAGCCATCCTCTGATTGGCTGCTTGGCAATCTGGATCAATCAGCTTCAGTCATAAACCAATCAAGGCAGTTTTTGCAATAGGAAGTAGGTCAGGTTCTTCGGAGGTTCCGACATTGACTCAACAGCTTTTGAAAAACTGTGTTAGAAATCAGTTGATCATGTGTGGTACTAATATAAAGAGAATTTATTGTTTTTGAAGGAATTTAAGTATTCTGTAATAACAATAACTTAGCAACCTTTCAAAAGCCTTGCTAATGGTCTGCTATATCTTTATATAAAGTATGAATAAGTGAAAACTTACAATCTGATGCGTGTGGTTGGGTGTTGATTACTGTTTATGTTGCTGTTATCCCATAGAGTTTCTTTTCATTGTGTTTTCCAGGAACCTACAATTAATGCTTTGAAAACCTCGTTAATGTCTGATGCATCCACACAAGGTGTCATCCTCGTTAATTTTCCCAGAACGAAAGAACACCTTGAAGCTTTCAATGAACAGGTATGTACATCATCCATTACTTAAGAGTCTGATTACAGGTTAACTGTTGAACAGCTTAATTTCAACTTAGTATACATAAATATATATTACAAAACAAAATCTCTATGGCAAATTTACAAAAAAGAAAAAAAAAGTCCTAAAGAACTTTATATATGTGCTCATAAATATTGTCTTCCTTCAAATTTACTCTCTATTCTAATCTTTTTGTTTGAAAATTATCTCTTATCAATTAAAGTTGGACTGTCACTCAATATGACAGTGGCCAAACTCTAATGCAATCACTTCATTGTCTTCTTAATACTGATTACCTACCATAGCCTTACTGGGTTCACTATCTCTCTATAAAATAAATAAACTTCACCTGGTATTTAATTTTTCATGCCATCAAAAAAAAAATCCAATATGTAAACAAACCAAAAAAGTGATGACGTCACAATACTCAACAATGGGTGATGATGCCATTACTATGGTATTTCCAATGTTTTGGTCTCGATTTCTTTCAATGTATCATTTATTTTTTGTAATTAATGCCTGATAGATTCATTAGCTTACACATATTTAGTGTGCCGTGGTCAATTAAGGTGATTTTCAATCATTTGATGAAGTTTTAGAATAGTAATTTTGACAGACAGTGGAGCTTTAATAGTCAAACACCAAATGAGGATGCTTAATTGTGACGCTGTTGTTTTGGGAAGGAACTGGGTTAACTAAGAAGCTCTATTACACTCGATACCTGCGTATTATGCTGTACTCATTAACACGAATGACACAGGATGTGGTATCATTGCAAAGTATTGATTTCAAGGATCTCCTTAATACCTCATCTTTTGATCTCCTCTTTCTAGGTTGGCGGCATGACCAGAGTGTTCCTAGTCGATGTCAAGGAAGATTTTCTTGCACAAAAGCTCGACTCCGCTGAACTGGAGAACTTGAAAGATTTTAAACTTAATACTCTGCCAGTCCTTGGTTATTACGATGACTTCAGAAAACTCACTCTGGTCAGTGGTGTCTCCTGTTTTTTGTTGTTGTTTTTTGGGTCCAAGTGTAGTTTAATAGTTATTTTCTGTAACCACAAGATGTGCATTTATATAGACATTATGCCAAGTATTAATTCTATAATATGCACAAGGGAAAATATTCACAGAAAATAGATAATAAATTATATTTTTCATGCTTAAA
Source organism: Alitta virens (assembly GCA_932294295.1). Classification (NCBI taxonomy): domain Eukaryota; kingdom Metazoa; phylum Annelida; class Polychaeta; order Phyllodocida; family Nereididae; genus Alitta; species Alitta virens. The sequence goes on along the minus strand of OW028586.1, from coordinate 16,100,992 downwards.
TTGAATTGACCTGAGCGCTGTTTAGCTATTCTTAGCTTACCTTCAATCCTTAACTGAGTATTTGAATATTCATTGAAGCGTAAAAATAATATCCTTGGCATATAAATAGCATTTAGCAGTTCACTGAGGGAAAAACTCAACATGGTGAAATTAGGAAGTATGCCTAAGCTTTCGCAGGCAGCATTACTGACTTAAGTTTATGATTAAACATATTTTATTCTAGATTGAAGGTGCCGACACAGAGGAGCATGTTTATGAAGCATTGTCAACTTCAGTACATCCAATTATGACTGGATATCCCGGCCCAGAGGTTGGTGATCTGTTAACATTTAATTAAAGGTTCCGAGTGTGTTTATTGAAATGCTAAACTTTAAGCCAGTCAGATTTAACCTATTGATATTGAAGAATATTTTGTGTGGAAATTTATGCATATTAATATATTTACAAGTACTAAGATATCAGTTCAAGAAGTTTATATTTGGATGAATTGCTTCTCCTTGGTTGCATTGACGTTTGGTCCATTAAAACATTTGTCCAAACTTGCAATAAGTCAACCTCATTGTAGCAATTTGCTAATTTGATTAATGCTCCCACCTGAAAACTGTGGGCTCCATGTTGTCTGCTAATTGATTAAAATGGCTTGTACTGTATTAGAGTGAATTAGCTTGAAATAAATCATATATATGTAAATCATACATTAGAAATATAATTTTATGTTCAGAGATTCGGTGTCCACCACACACTCAAATATTCAAACTCGCTTGGGACCTTTAGCCTTTTGGAATAATATTCATAAAAGTCAATGGCTTTTAATTAGTACATTTTACTCAATCTTCTTTAACGAGGCCCAATATTGATTTGCAGTACTCTTATCATTTCAGTCAGCATTAGATCTTCTGCACAAAGATGTTGGACGTCTGCCAGAATCCCGTGTTCCAAAGTGCCACATAGTCTCCATATTTGGTAGGCATATAATTCTAGTCACTCCGATTGTTTTGTTTTAATAATTATCTTTTTGTAAAGCACATTAGATTATTTTAATTATATTTTGTGCTATTGCTGAGGCAAGTAAAAGACCCCACCCATGAGGGTAAATGTGTAACACACATGGGTGGACTCATCTCTCTTGTCATCAAGCAACCCTGCTGCACTTCCCATCCCTCTATCTGTCTATCTATCTATCTATCTAGCTGTCTAGCTATCTATCTATATCTATCTATATCTATCTAGCTGTCTATCTGTCTGTATATTTATCCATCCAAATAATAAATAAGAAAATACAAAGCAGGTTCCCATCTTTATAATTATATTTTTTGTGCGCATATAACTTATGTAATAAACTATAAATTTGGGATCAGGTTTGATTAAAATGCCTGCTAATATTACTTGTTTGTTATCATGTATTGTAATTATCTGTTTATTTAAATGATGAATCAATGAATCTTTTTGAAATTCTTCAGGTGGTCCTGGTAGTGGTGTGACAGAGATCGTTGCAAAAGTAAAGGAAAAATATGAAAATGTCCTTCACCTGCCAATCCAGTTTGATAAAGTGAGACTTTTATTAATTTTTCTATGTGCATTTAATTTTGTGATTTATAATGAGGATTGATTTTTAAGTTGAATGTGCCCCTGTTTGATTGTATGTACTTTATTTTACTACAGGAAATGACAGCAGAAAAAATATTAGAAGAAACTGTCGAATCTCCTGAAACAAAACTTATTATACTCGAAGGTTATCCCCATCACGAGAAACATGTAAACGATTTCAACCTAAATGTAAGTTTTTTTTTATTTGAATCTCAGTCTACATATAGGTATTCCCTAGAATAACAGAACTGTTCTATATACCTTAGTGATAATTTTGTAGCATATATCTGTGTAATACATTTAACTTTAGGGCCCCTGGTGGGGTTTCCCTTTGGGATTTTGCAAAGGGTCCTGTAGGAATTCACAGGTAAAGTCCATGGGAATTTAGAATTAAATATCGTATGTCATAAGTTGCTAAAAAAAAATTTGCCTTGCGGCCATGGCCAAAATTTAACTCGCACGCGTAACCAGTCTCTTTTGAAAAAAAAAAAAATGTCTTGTATGTATGTATGTATGTGTGTGTTTATTAAACTCCAGTACAAGTCTAAGCTTAACTATATTGTACTTACTGCAAAAGTTACTACGGATCCTCACAATTAAGACCACCAAAGATTAGGACCATCTCCTTTGTGAGATCATGTCGCTAGGTCCCAAGTGTATGAATACAATGTAACAGTTCCAGAATGAAGACCACCTTAAAAGACCCATCGATTATCATGAATGGTCTTAATCGTTGGTTCCAGTAATTCTGTTGTGTCAAGTGTACTTCTCTTTAGGTGTCGAATTTAATCATATTTCTTGCTTGCAGATTGGAGGTATTGATGGAGTTATAGTAATTGACTGTTCTGAAGATTACTTAAAGAGCAAATCGTTCTCAGAGGAAGATAAAGAAAGCATCGACAACTTCAAGCGAAACACCTTGCCAGTCCTTTCACACTATGATGATATTCATCGGTTACACTATGTAAGTAGACTACACTAATTTCAAGACTTCTGAATAATAAGCGCCATAGATGTAGTTTCTCTGGGTACACAGTACTGCTATATTATGTTCGCTGTTTTACTGCAGGTCATGATGACTAGATGGTGTATACATAATGATAGGCAATCTTTGTAATTTCTTTCATTAGGTACAGGGAGAGAGATCTGCGGAGGAAATTATTCCAGATTTATCTGAAGTTCTGGACAAGATCCTCGCAACTCCTACAAGGAATGTAAGTATATTTTCTTATTATTTAAGTATTTAACAGGAAAGGTATGCTGAGGCAAGTGAATAAACCCCACCCATGGGGTAAATGTGTAACACGGTGTGGACTCCAAGACTTATCTCATCATTACGTCTACCTCTGGTAGCTGGTCATATAAGCTGACTAAGCTCTTCAGACCCAGTAGCATCGACATTGAAACATTGAGTTAATTATTTGCCAATATTGATGGCTCACTTATGATCGGGGCTTGGAAAGATATTCTACTAGATTATGCATGCACAAAAAAGGTCTTATTATCCACATAAGCATTGCTCCAGAGTGATAAACCCACCACACATGATGTGATAAACATTCCAGTAATAAAATGTGACAAAGGGGTGACAGTTAGAGTAATATCACACTACTATTTCATTACAACTTCATTATATATTATTTGATCATGTTTTATGTGATGTGTTATCCCATGTTTGCCACAAAGTCTTCAGTCGGGATCTTGGTGATGTCATGGTCTGTTGGTGGCTTGCCGCCAAATTACCTGACTCCTAGTGTGTAAACCAGAACTATAATGTACAGACAATACATTTTAGAGCCGTGTTGCTGTTGCTTTCACCTCAAAATATTAGAAACATTTCAACAACAAAAACTGTTTGGAGCATTCTAGCTTCTGCACCTGGTTTCATGCCCACCAAAGAATAATGGTGCTGGAGTGAGCTCTAACTTGGGGCTTAGCCGGAAGTTGTGAGGAGGGAGGCAGGTTTAAAATGCCCGAAAATTGTTTTTAGGAAATGTGGAGGGGTTACAGGGTTCATGGGGCCAGTATTGAGAGGGGGGGGGAGTTTACCCATCCGATATCTTATATTTGTTTCATAATCATTAGTATTGATGGTCCAATATTAGAGGAGGGGTTCTGATCCCCACTATCCTCTCCTGGCTACGCCCCTGGTAGTAACATAAATATTCTTAACATGATATTCCTTGTACTGCACATGGTCACATTTTAAGTTACTCTGCTATCTTTATCATGAATTAAGCAAGGTCTATTTTGCCTTAGATAGCAGGTGGGCCATAACAAAGGCACTGTGCCATAACCTCTGCAGTCATGATCTATGGACATGAAAAATTACTGGACCATATATATGATTGTGATCAGCACTTTTTAGAAATTATAAGCATACAGAAAAACAGAAATATGTTATAATATATAAGGTATACAGTTGAGTGCAAAAGTTTGCATCACCCATCGAAAGGAGCACATAAGTGAACAAAAATCACAGGTTTATTGGTCCAACAAAATAATAGTAACATATTTAAATAGGGATGACATCATACATCTCACACAAGTGATAGAAACATCATAATTTAATAATTTGGGAAGTCAGGAAAAAATTAATGAAAAGACAGCAATACAAAAGTATACATCCCACACCTAATTTCTGCAGTAATTTAGTCTTTAATAATGTGTGTTTCCACCTTTGGCTTCGATAACTTCTTGCAACCTCTTTTTATAACCCTTCACAAGCTTCTGGATTCGTTCCTTTGTAATTTTCGACCATTCTTCTGGGCACACACACTCAAGTTCTTGTAAAGTTCTTGTAAAGTTCTTGGTCGTCTGTCATGCACTGCAATAATATTTAAGTCCGGGGACTGCGAGGGCCATGGCAAGACTTTGACCTTTTTATCTTCAAAGCACTTTTTGGTTGATTTTGCCATGTGTTTCGGGTCATTGTCGTGTTGCAATACCCATCCCCCTTCATCTTCAATAATTTCACAGATGGTGAAAGGCTATACTCCCAAATTTCCTGATGTTGTTGAGCATTGGCCTTTCACTTTTCGAAGAATTCCAGTACCTGCAGATGATACACAGCCCCAAAACATGAGTGATCCTCCACCATATTTAACAGTTGGTATGGTGTTCTGTTCCTTGTGAGCTTCATTTTTTGCCCTCCACACATAACGCTGCTGATTGTGCCCAAAAAGCTCCACTTTAGTTTCGTCAGACCTGACAATCTTTTCCCAGCACTCAGGAGGTGTCTCGAGATGTTCTTTTGCATACTGCAAATGTGCTAGTTTTTTTTTTTTTTTTTTACTTAGCTGTATGCCAGCTCTGTACAATGTACGTTTAACTGAAGCAACATGTACGTTTGTGCCTCTGGATTGCAGATCCTTTTTTATGTCAACTTCAGTTTGCCTTGGATCCTTCTTCATGTCTCTGGTAGTAGTTTTCTGGCTGTTTTCTCAGAAATCTTGCGAGGTCTTTCACTACGTTTCAGCAGCGAATGGGTGTGGCCACGTTTTTTCCATCTCTGTATGAATGACTTTACTGTTGGCCAAGGCACATGCAGCATTTTGGCTATGATTCTATAGCCATCCTCTGACTGGTGCCTCTTAATAATTCTCTTTTTCAAGTCCTCAGACAGCTCCCTGCCAGAACCCATTGCTGCTGCTCTGGGTATTCACTTAAGAAAGATAAGAATATCAGTGTAGATTATTTAAGGATCTTAATTTTTATTGCTTAATCCGGCAGTGCAAACCACAAACTGGCAAGACTTAAATGCCCTGAATAAACTGTGAAATGAGAGCTATAAAGAGTGGGCAATACACAAAACAGTTATCAAATGTCCAGACATGTTGGTGGGATGCAAAATTGTGTACACAGCAATTTTGTAAACATTTGGATTAAATCACTACAATGTAGCATGATCATAATGTTTGTTATAATTAGTACATCTATATCTGTTATAAATATATATAGTCAATCCGGCTAATTATTAAAAAATGATTTAGTAGCTGGCTGGGCTGCAAAAATGTGCACTCAACTGTATGTTGTGGAATATGAGGCATAACTGATAAGCATGAAAATTTAATTTGCCCAAGAGATAACGCCATGTGTTAAAGCTTTTTGGAAAAAGAAAAACGTACTATGATTAATAACTGATAAACCATTGCAAATTAGAAAGATAATGCAATCAGGACTAAGTGAGCTAAAGAGTCATTAAGGAGGCTGTATGACACTTGTCATATCAGTTGATTATGTTGATTTTTTTTACGGAGAAAAAAAAACATGTATAAGGCTTTATTGTGAGGGATTTGCTGCTGTCTTACCAAGCATCAAAATATAATTTAAATCAATAAAAAAGTGAACAAAAACAAAAAACAACTGAAGGCAGAAATTACCATCCCTCAGTACAGAAACTATATTTCACAGACTTGTAAGGAACATGCTGTTGTTTATAACTAAGAAAAAAAATAATACCTACAACATGATGTAAAGTTCTTAAACTTAATTTCTGTCAACTTCAAATGATGTGTAAATAAATTTGGCTATGATTAAGTGCTCAGAATTTGTTCAGTATATTTTTGACAATGATTGTATAATTTTGGAGAAACTAATTATTCTTGGGTAGCTCTACAAAACATTTTTTATCAAAATGTCTCAGTGAGCAAATAATGGAAATAAATCAATCATTGGCCAATAATTATGCATTCCATGACATACTTCTATTTATAGGGCCTAATTGCTTAGAATTATGTTCAGGTATTTTGGACAATATTTTTTACTATTTTGGGTTTAGGGCTACCCCCCCCCCCCCCCTCCCCCGTAGGTCACCTTGAATTGGGACTCAACCTGTGACCCCCTTTTTTAGCAATGGGATGTCCCTGCAACCTATTGCAAGTAATATAGATCCAGGAGAGTCCATTTGTGTTGGGGTGAGTAGGTTGTGCTGCAGATAGTTGCAGACGAACAGTTAGACAGCTCAGTGCGTTTTCCACAGCTTGAAACATGGTAAGTGGAAAAATAGACCTATTTTACAGTACACAACTCACAATCATGTCATGTAAAGGTGAAATATATATATATATATATATATATACATCATTATAGGATGAGTGTGTGTGGAGCAGTGTCAATCAAAGAAACACTGAAATACAACTTATATAAGCTATTCTATTTTAACCCTAGCATATCAGCTGATTGCAACAGCTCAAGAAAGCTAGTAAAAACTTGATTCATTGTGAGATAACTGTTATACTACAGGTCACGATGAGCTCGTGTATAGATCATCAGTGTCATAATGATAGGCAATCTATATTATGCAGAGCTCTAGGTATCATGACATAGGGCATGTACCCAAAGGCCAAGAGTGTCTTCAGCACACAGGATTATTCTCTCAGGTTAACTACACAATTGGGAGGCTGCTGCACGTCTTCCTGGGTTAAATATACGCCTGGTCATAGAAATAGAAGTTGCAGCTGAGCTGGATCCCTGCATGCACATAGTGTTAGGAGGCTCCTGCATGCAGTGTCTACCGTATTGTTTTGGTTACAAGCCAGATCCAAAAATGAACTGGTCTCGAATAGAGGCCCGGGGTGGAATTATTGAAAATCGAACTTAATCTTAAATCATAATTATAAATGCCGGTTTTCATCCGGTGCAAGGGCCATCAATGTTTAATTTTGATTATTGAATTAATAGAGGCTTGTTATTGAGAAAATACAGCAGATGCTGCTGCTACTACTACTGATGCTGCTGTGAGGCATCACTGTTTCCTAGAACATGAGCCCTGCAGATCAATACAAATTGAAAGGCAATGTAAACAAACAAAGGTCACAGAACTACATATTTTTAGTCCCATATTACAAGATTAAACAGTATTGCCAATTGTTGAGAGGGAAATTTTGGACAATAAATGTCACAAACAGCTTTATTCCAGTTTGGTCATTGCCAACAGAACTGAATACAATTTATGTACACTCCTTGAGTAGGCCTATCACACATATAAATATATAGCACTCATGATAACAGCATTCATACATTCAGCTTGAACTAATTTTTCCAGTTATATAATGAACTAATTTGGAAAATACCAGCAGCAGCAGCAGTGTACTTGAATACCCTGCATTTTCTATTTAAGATAATCACGAATTAATATTATTATTATTAATCTTTATTGCAGACACACACACATATATTAGTTACAATACATGGGGTCCATATCCTTCTAATTAATAACTACCTAACAACTGTTAAACTTATTGAAAATTAGCATAACACTTGAAACACACGACAATTTCATCAGAGTTGGCAACACAAAATATTGAACTGAGTATTCTGGGTCACTCTAATATAATAATAGTCATGCCAGACTGGTAAACCATTATGTATGAATAAATGCAGCAATTGTCAATATGAAGTTTCATAAAACATTAGATACAACAGGATCTACATTGGTTTTATTGGATTTTATTTATTGGTAAGGGTAAAAAAAGACCATTACCCTGCCCATTGAATGGCATTAGGAATTACCATTATAACTTATTTATCTATAAATAGGTCATTGACTCATTGTACAACTTACGTGAGCACCTGCTATTGTGACGTCATCATGATAATAATGCAATTATGACGTCACTATGCAATCTATGATGTCAGATCAATATTAACTATATTTTTATGGACTGAATGGAAATGGTAGGAACAAAATGAACCATGACTTGTAAAGTTGTACTTCACTGCATATGATTTTAAATTCATTGATCTGTATGACATTTTCATGTTCTTAAGAGCTCTAATCATGGCATACCTTTTAGAAGTTGTGTTTAAGGTGTTGGAGCCCTAGTTACACTGTGTATGCTTGAGAATAGTAACAATATTTGGATTACTTTGCTACAAAATTGAGAGAGAAATATGTATGCACATTATAAGCAATATGTTGAAAACAAACAGGTGAATTGAATGACATGGTTAAATCATAGAGTATCATATGATTACTCTATGGTTAAATGTTTTAAAATGACCTAGATCTAGCCAAATTGTTTAGCTTTGTCCTAACAATACACACAGTTGGGCTCAAAAGTATGCACTCTTATTTTTCTTCATATTTTAGGATTTATTTATTTTATTTTTTATTTGACATATATTATTGTATATACTAAAACTTTAATACTTCAAATGTATAATATATTGCAGTGTCAATACAGCATTATCTATAGATAACTTAATTTAATTTAATCAATTTTATTCTTTTATTTTTCAGGCCTCAGCAGGTGAGTTTTTCATGGTGGGCCATGGGAAAAGAATGTATAATTTTAGGAAGTTAATTACTAATACAATAGTGTTACACCCTGATATGGTGAGTATATAACTTGTTCAAATGTTGTTAAGCTGTTTCTAAGTCTGTGTTGCATGATCCAAAATTATTTAAACCTGCTTGAAATCCTCATGCTACTAACCCTATGGATGCTAAGCATTATGTTTTTTGCTTGTACTGTTATGCATTCATTTTTGTCATGCAATTTAGATTATAAGTCTAGTCTGTAAATTTTAAAATTCTAGAGCATGTTGGACATCTTATTTTTCAAAAATAAAGATAATCCAAGTTTGTCTCATCAAGCAGAACACAAGTTAGCGGAGGCTACATTAAATTGTAAATAATAATTGTTGCAGGGATATAATAATTATTTCAGTGATACAACTCTAAATGTTTACATTTTGATCAATCATTGATCAGAAGCATTTAGTAGAAACTCAAAGACTGCCAAGACTGTCCAAATGAGATATCTCTTCAATGAAGATTTTTCATGGACGTTGGAGACAGAATTCTAAACCAAAATTCTTAATCATTGCCAATTTTGGTCCACAACTACAGTATGAACTTAATATCCATAAGCAGAATGATGGGTCGCTGGCTCTGTAGATACTCAAAAATTTCATAACGGGATTGGACACGCTGTAAATTAGGGGTTCGATCTTCATATAAATTTCTGTTACCATACACTATAGCATGTTTGCAATGACATATGTATGTATACATGTATTTGCTGAATTTTAGTGTCTTATTAAAAAAAACAATACAGGGAGCATGTTCGATCATTATCGAGGGTGCATGTTAGAACAAACAATGACATTTAGCTTAAAAGAACAGTAAGAATGAAAGTGGATGCCATAGGGAAATTCTATTATACTGTCTCTTTTTATTTTACAATATGATCCATCGGAATGATTTGACCATGTTGTTAGTTCTGCATGACTGGAGTTATCAAAATTTTAGCGCCATTACCAGTTTTCTTCTTTCTGCAAAATAATGTAGTTGCTGTATGTAGCTGTGCCTGCACCTGTTTCTTTTGAGAAATTAAGTCATAAAATTGTTCATAAAATGGCAAAAATGGTGCAATATTAATGCAGAATGTAAGGAAGACCCTCACGAGGAGGAATTTGCCCAATTATGTGGAGACAAAGGGAATATCTACTACATGGAAGAATTAACAAGGGAGGCAAAAGAGATCGCTGAAAAACTGAAAGAGGACGAAGACCGCGAAGATGCAGAGATATGCGGCAAGAGGGGGAATGAAGACTATCTGGAAGAACTAGTCATGGAAGGTAGTCCTTCCATACAATGTCGTTTCAAAATATTCCATGGCAAACCTTTGATTCGGTTGCACAAATTTCGACACACGAATACACAGTTTTCCTCGTCTAGGATTTCTTTCACCTTTTCAGTCTTTCACCGAACACACTATGACAAAATAAAATTATACAATTAGTTAGAGAATTTTGGGCATCATAGAGGAATATAAATATTATACCACTGCAGGCATAGAGCAGATGCTAATTAACAGATCTAAATTGTTAATTTTGTTTGTAATTCATTTCCATGAAAAATATCAGGCCCTGGACAAGCTGTGGAAGAGACAGTAGTCATGGAAACAGCATCCATTGCGGGTAATCATGGCAACAGAGCATACCTTAGCAAATTGAAAGGTAGAAGAATATTAAGAGCAAGAATCTGTCAATTTGTAAAACTTTGAATATTTATGTAATTGGAGTATTCGATCGGAATAAATTTGAATGGCAATCATTACAGTTTAAGCGGAATATATTTCTAGAGATGGAGACTTCAACAGAACATTTACAGTCCATTGAGAATTTAATTATTAGGGAAGACATAGACATTACTGGAGAGAGTGGCAATATTCATTATTTGAACGAACTGAGGGCCACTTCAGGTCAGATCCTAAAATTAAAAAATCTTTGCAGTGTGGGCTTAAATCGGATTGTACATTTCTTTTAAAATGACAAGTGGTTGCAGTGTCTGTATACTATAAATGCACCCAAATTTTGTGCAATAACTTTAAGTCCAGTGAAGTCAAATTAATCTTAGGACAGGTATAATTCACTCAACACAGCACATACAAGTTGCTAACTCACTAACAAATCACTAACACAGAGTGTTTGTTTTATTTTTGCTTTGTTTTAATGTTAACATCTTACAGATCTATATATTTTTAATTTTGTCATTAATATCCACCTGTATTTAATCAAAATCCATTGGATTTATGACATATATTGTTAACATTTACTGACATTAATAAAGTATACTTGCTACATTGGTTTATGCTAGTTGTTTGTTGGATAACTACGAACTAACTTTTAATGGAGTTTACACTCTGTTCAGAACAAACTACATAATAAGCTATAATACTAACTGTAATTGGTTAATCTTTAATACAGGTACAATTGTTTTTATGTTCATTTATTATTATAGGATAGCGTTATATGTTTCTATTCTAAATGGCTTGTTCAATTTGTAGATTTGAAGAACGCCAAAATCATCTTCGTCCTAGGTAAGTCATTTTCAAAAATATTGAAATTATGTCTGGGTCCTTTTTTTTTTAACCTGGCTTTTCAATGTTTAATTGATTATTTGCAAGGTAATATCAACAGCTGCTATCATTTGAGTGAATCTGTTATAACTGACGACTTAAGAAACTTTAAAATTGATCTTATCATGAGGTTCATAGTTGTACAGTATTGCCAGTTTACTAAACTGTTTGAGCAGTGTTGAGTGTCACAAAATTTACAAAACCAGTGATTCACACAATTTTTCAAAGCCTTATATCTTGCGTAGATGCATCACAGTTTTATTCTTGAATATTCGTTAAAACTTACTTAGAATAAGACTGCTTGTACGATTTATTACAAAATTTCTCAAGTCCCTCTCTCCCAAATGTTTTCAGCTCTCACTGTATTTGTACTTTTATTTGTACAATTTCCAGTTGACCAAGACACCTGGTATTCATCCTGAAACTGTTAGCTTGTTTGTGACAATACTTTTTAATTGATAAACAGGAGGACCAGGTTGTGGCAAAGGCACTCAGTGCGAGAAGATCGTCCAGAAGTATGGGTACACCCACTTGTCATCCGGTGACCTTCTGCGAGCGGAGGTGGCCTCTGGGTCTGAGACGGGCAAGAAGTTGACAGCCATCATGGAAGCTGGAGAGCTTGTGTCCCTCGTGAGTGATAGAGAGAGAATTGATTTGTTGCAATCGAGCCTAATTGCGTTTAGTTTAAGAATAACCATCTACATCACCCGGCTTATCAATCTAAATCAATGATGCATAACTACACGAATTGTGGCGGCAGTTAATCTGCTGTTATGCTCATCAATGGAGTGACGATAATGAGACAATTCATCATCATCATCATCTTAATTAAAACAATTTCAAGTTTGGACTTTATCGTTCAATATATTTCAATGAACCAAACATCTCAAAACAATCTAATGATGTCCCAGATGGTTTAAAAGTATAAAGGTTGTATAAAAAATTTCATTGATGTCTTCTTCAGATTATTAACATATTTATTACTTGTAACATTAATACAAGCTACACCCATGTCTTTATATGTGGTCATATGACTTTAAAAAAATCTTTCTTTCTCAGGATGTTGTCTTGCAACTGATCAAGGATGCCATTATCAAGAATGCCGCAACCAGCAAAGGTTTTCTTATTGATGGCTACCCAAGAGAACTGGAACAGGGCAAACGCTTTGAAAATGAGGTGACTGACATTGATGCAATGTCTTTCAAATTAAAATTAGGCACCCTATTTGGTTTTTGCTGAAATTTTCATGATATATATATAAGAATCCAGCCTGCTGGAACATAGATTTGCTCAACTTCACAGCCCTGTGTTAGTTTAGGTCTGTGTCAGAGAAATAAATATTTACAAATAGTTTGCAATAAAGTTTATTCTTAGTGCAACAAACATTTTCAATGAATGAAAATCACATGCCGCCACCACCTGTTACAGCATTTTCAAAATATTTCAAACCAAAATCTATGAAATCAACTTTTGCTTTAGCGTTTTCATTAGTACAGAAGCCTACCTATTTGAAGTCTAACGTGAATGTTAATGTCACATCTTTGCAGATTGCTACCGTGACCAGAGTGCTGTATTTCAACGTTGCTGACGACACCATGGTTAAGCGTTTGTTGAAAAGGGCGGAAACCAGTGGCCGTGTGGACGACAATGAGGAGACAATCAAGAAGCGCCTAAAGACCTTCCACGATCTCACACAGCCCACCATTGACTTCTACGGCCAACAGGGCAAAGTCATCGAGGTATGCACGTCTTTTAGGCCTAAATTAAGGTTGCTGGAGTAGCAAGAACTAGCCCCATTTAATGATCAGCAGTATGTCTCAACACTACTGGTCTAGCCAACTTATATGACCAGCTGTCAGAGACAGATGTAATGATGAGTTTGTAGTCCACAACATTTAACTCATGGGTGGGGCCTTTTGCTTGCCTCAACATAGACACTACATACAAGGCACCTCCCTATTCAACAATTATTTACATCTCTTGCAAACGAGGATGTAGTTCATGAAGATCAGAACCGACTAATTCTCTGGTTATTGCAAGTAACCATCAGTCTTCCTCGTGCAATTATGTTCAGTGTTAATTTGCACATTAACTGCTGACTTTCCAACCATGTTTAGTATACTTCACACACAGTTGTTACTCTTTTTTATTCTTCTTCAGATCAATGCTGAAGGAGCTGTGGATGACATCTTCGGGAAAGTCTGTGGAAACTTGGATAAATGTTAAAACTGTTAGTTTAAGATCTTCGGATGGTTGTATTTGTATTTATTGTATGTACATGAGACTTTGCATGTTTTTTATTATGATACATCTAATAACATTTTAAGGGGCTTTTTATAGTTACCTCTTTGTAAAAAAAAAAGAAGCAAATACTGTTGCAATTCCTGAATTTGATAGACAGGTTTCAATTTACAGCCGCAGTAGTGAAGTATTAGCCATGATCTGTGATGAGGTCTGATGCAATTTTTGTTTATTTATTTATTATACGCCAGTTAGATTTGAAAATTCTTAACAGCATAAGCCTGTTGTAATTTAAAATACTTCACTTATTTATGACACCTATGCATGAATTACTGGAAGATGTTGAGTTTATGGACTAAGAAAGCTCACTTAGCTGTCCCTTAGTTACTAGGTGTACTAGACAACCTGCTGACTGGGGTTCAGCAAGTAACAGTAACATAAACTTCCATCTAAAGTTTGGATGAGGGATTTCATTGGTATTAGTTAAGCTTGAATTAATATAGGGATTCGCAACTTACATTCAAGACAGCTCGTTATTCATTGTATGTCTTTATCATTAATTATTTCAAGCAATTTGTTCTATCATCTGAAAAAATGGCAATTATATTGTTGTAACTGTTGTTTTACGTGGGCATTTATTATTGTTTTGATGTCTCATTGAAAGTACCACCATTTGATAATAAATTTCATTAAGACACTGTTAAAATATCTTCTTATTTATTGGCCAAATGCAATTTAACAGCAACTTGTTAGGCATTAAAGCATTATGCTGTCTATTTTAATATTTCACACACAGACAGCTAATAAATGTCTCACCAAGCATAAAGTGCTCATTGTACTATTAAATTAACAAAATTTCAAGAAGCTTTTGTTGAAAAAGTCCACAACTTTTCCAATAATGTCCACAAACATTTATTGACCTTACGGAGACAATCATTACATGAATGTACCAGTGATATGATAGAAATCTATGACTGCATGAAATCGAAATTGCTATAGTTCAGTTGTGCGATGCAAGTTCTTCCCTAGCCCATCAAGTAGCCCCTGGAAGTAGAAATAAAGAAACACTGATAGGTGCTGCCCCCTTGTGTATTTGCAAAGTTTCAACATGGGAATGCCTCAAGTTATTACTACAGTGAATAACAATTATCAGTAATACTTACGGCAACTTCATCCTCATAAAGACACGACACATGAAGAATGAGATAAGGATGCAGACGAATGCGATGCAGAGCAGAAGAATGCGATTAAGACGAGGCATGCTTGGCTTATTAGTTTGATCCAGGATGACGAAACCTAAACCTCCCATTGAAAAAAGAAAACTGGAAGCCAAACCCTCCATGATATACTGGCCATTGACTCTGTATGGCATGAATGCTACCTGAAATAGTAAAACAACCACTATCAATGTAATTGGGAATTTTGGACAGAATGCTCTCATAGTCATTCCATATGAACATAATGATGGGCAAATGCAACAGACTGCTGTGCCAGTGGAATATACAACTAATATCAGTCTAGGTACAGGGCCAGTGTGCCTTGAGTCCCTCTGGTGTTAATAATAATTACAGGTTCAGGCCTGACTCGTTCCCGTCTCAAGTAAGGAGACAGGTCTGGTCTGTGAGTAGGAAAGTGACGTCACAATCTATGTATGCTAGATATCAACCAATCAGATCACAGAATTCGCCAGACCACGCCAAAGGCAGAGAGCGCTCCAGAGCTAGCCACTCGACATTTTCGCGATGACATTATATAACATACCCTGGTGGCTGAAAGAACACATTACAATTCTCCCGACTTCTTTTGCCTCTAAATTTTTTATATATTGTTCGATTTTGAAAATGCATGGAGTCTAATTAAAATAACAGAGACTAACCTTTAAGTTGTCATATAGATATACATATATCAGGAATGTGATTGATGGTTGATAAAAAAACCTGAAAATTTCAGGATAAGTAAGTGCGAGTGCCCAAAAAAAAAAAAACGGATTTCTGGGAAAAAAACACAACCCTGATATATATGTATAGCTTCACTCACTCCTGGCATTGACAGCTACATATTACTGTTATACTTACTGGTTTAGAAACTCCTCTTTCATCTGTCGTAGATCCTATGCTGGGTGGCTCAACAATAACGTCATAAATGATACCTGTAAAAAACAAAAAAAGTTTATGCATTTAACTCGAATATTTTACTTTAACTGCAACTCGTGGTACTAATTTACTTGTACTTCTCAGTTTTTAAGAATATCCTTTTTAATGTGCTTCTAGGTAAATCACTTAATATAAAGTCATCGAAGGTTTTTTTTGGGGTGTGTCTGACTCGACTGAGTCACAAAAGTGAGTGTGATAATACTATACTAGTCTATAGGAAATTTGCAAGTTTAAATATATACAGTTGGATGCATTATCTGTTCTATATTAGTGCATTCACTGCTTTTAATGCATTTAGGCACATAGGCCATTTCATGCAGGCAATAACCCCAGCCAATGAGATGTTGACAACTGCCACGAAGCCACATCCAGGCAACCAACTATACGCTCATTTATCGCCCCATCATTAAGGGTGTTCTAACTTACCTCCAGTAACCAAAAAGTAAGACGCTATGACCATTGCAAAGACAACCATTCCTGAAGGTGTTTTGAGCCATGACGGTTTTTTGATTTTGAGATTTGGACATTCCAAAACTGTGTAAGGGATGCTGAAAACCGCTTCCATGTTTTCGTCGTGCTGGCAGGAACCCGGATGAATGCAGCCAATGTGCTTTCGAAGATAAGGACTTTAGCGAGTCGTTTTGTTAAAAAATAAATATTTTATTATTCATTTGCCACAAATAAATAATAAAATATTTACCTAAGGAATATCCATAACAATTATTACATTAAACATTAAAAGTAAAATCAGACTTGTCATTTTCGGGGTCATTTGTATTTTTTTGGCTCCAAACGCCTATTGATTTCTGATCACAGCTTTTGCTACTCGCTGCAGGCTCCACAGTGACCGTCTGCATTTGGTTCGCATTTGAGTTGAGAAGACGAATTCAATGGTGTGAGTTTGATCATTCTTTCCCAAATTATCTTTGAATGCCACTGGCTATGGCGGATTGAATATTTTTTCTTTATCGTGTGATGACGTATCTTTATCTGACTGGACAATCACGCCAATCAAAGAATGAGAACTGTCTCTTCATGAATTTACAAACCCTGGAATTCCTGAAATCGTTGACATTTTCCTTACTTCGGTGACAAGTGATCATTTCATAACATTCCTGGTTCAGCAAGTACTGACAACTTTCAGAATTGACAATACAGTTTAAGAAAAAGGATTTCAAGGAAAACAGCATGTTCAGGGTGAGTGCCATTTTACTAACATTAAACAAGCTGGGTATAGTTGAATAACCACTTTTTGTTGTTTTGCCGTCAAGAACTGAGTCTGTGGATGCTACTTTGATTCAATTTCAATGTCTTCTCAAATTGTTATGGTTAGTTGGCTTAATTTGTTTAAATAACTGTTACATAACGATGTAGGGTTTGAACAAACTTTGAGGGATTACTTAGTCATTCATGACACCATGCATTGTAATTGCCGGTTCGTGTATTACGTTGCATTATTACGAGTGATTGTACAGTTTATTGTACATTTTAAGCAGTTTAGTTTTGAAAATTTGGTATCTTCTTAAATCATCGAATCGATGATCTTAAATTTGTCTCAATGAAGTTCATGTCAAAGGGGCGAAGAGAGATGTACTTTATTGAGCTAATAACATCAAATCGAATTGTGTATTCTTGAAATGAATTCCATCATTTACATTGATATAATTCATATGGAGTACCTTTTATATATTGGTATAATCCTCTATCTCCAATATAGGCTAAGTCATTCCATATGATGTAGTAGTGTAATACATGTATTATAATGAAGCTAGGAAATAAACTCCTCAACAACTTCGTGGCAGCTGGATATAAATGTATTAAGTTATTAGTATCACTCAATTAGTAGACAATTTGCCATTAATGAGCCTTGGGCAATTGAAGCCAAATGAATTGACCTTTTACGCAATTTAGGCATATATCTATGTCTCTGTTATGAAGACATCGAATATATGTGTAAAGAAGAAGAAAACTATACATGACAACATTCTCTTGTCAAGTATCTTTAAGAAATTGACCGAATGAATGTTGAGGTTAATTTGGAGGGAGAAAGTACACCCGATGCTTGCCTGGGGCAGTTGAACTGGTAGACCCATGTAGAAACAGTCCCATGGAGAGACACCTGTAGGTGGACTGCTTAACCTACGAGATATGATACAGTGTCTTATAGTGGAACCCCACAACCAAGACTACCAATACTAAGCCACTTTAATATTTTTGTTGAGGAGTTTATTTCCTAGCATCATTATAATACATGTATTAATACAGTTGATACAAATGAATGAAAAAAAAGTACACTGCTGACGCTTGGTGGTACACAACCTAGGCTTTATGACATGCTGTACAGGTGGATATAAATATTTAAGGATATTAACACCACTGAGTTTAAAACTGTGTTCATGTATGTAAAAACGTTTCAGAATTAGTATTACCAGAACCCCAGTACCCATAACCATGGTTATGGGGTACTGGTTATGGGGTACTGGTATTACTCAATTAGTAGACAATTTGCTTATTTAACAAACTGGTCAGTCTTCACCTTCTTAGAGACCATGTAGGCATCTGTAATCCATAAAATCGAGGTTCATAAAGTTATTATATGCATATAAAAGTAAAATATATTTTATGTCAAGACATTTACGTGCTAACAGACTACTGTATAGTAGAAGTTCACATGAAAATTTAACACTGATTATTTCCAAGGGTGGTCTTAATTGTGGGGTTCCTCTGTCTACTAGGAGTACTACATTGTATGTTGTCTGTGGTGTCACACTGGATCCTTCCTATGCACCATATGTTTGTTTGTTTTGAAGTACCGTACTTTGTCGATTACAAGCTGCTTATAAAAGTAAAAGGGAGTCTCGTTTAGAGGCCGGGGCAAAAGTAGCCTTGAAAATATGTGGAAATAACTCAATTTTATCTTAAATGTATGCATGTGTCATTTAGAAGAAGACGAGGGAAAGGTTTTTTTCTTCTTCTTAAATTATAGGCCCTGGTTTGCAATCAAGAAAGTACGGTATGTATATTAGTATAAATAATTCACACAATCATGGTAATTAACTCACTAGGATAATTAAGTATTTTTAGAGCAAGCAGATTTAATGTCTTTGTGGTGTGTTTGTCTTGGTATATTAATGGCCTCAGGCAATCATGGATTCCTATTACTTCTTTATGTATGGTATAATATAAGCTGGTTAGATGTTTAAAGATAAATGTTAAAAACATATTATATGGTGGATTAGGGCTTAACGTCCTGTATTTTTGCACCTGATGGGCTAATTATGACAGGCAGGGACCATGACAATGAGATGAAGGATGAAATAGCCATCCAACGCAGGCTCCACCGGGAAGTGAACCCGGGACCCAGTGGTTGGAAGCCCAGCATGCTACCACTGAGCTAGGCCCCCACCCTATATAGTGTGATTATGCATTTATTATACCAGATAATAGGCATATCCTGAAGGATTTTCTTTTTTGCCAAGATACTCATAACTCTTAGCGACTGCAACATCCTTGTTAAACTTTTTAGAAAATGTAAATTTGTGGAATGATACTAAGTAGATTAAAGTTGACATTTTTGGCAGGCCTTGATCGACATGGTCCAGTTCGACCTCAATTGTAGCTTTGTTGATCGTGTTCATTCTCAATTTGATCTTGCAAAATATTCAGCATTATACCGTGGGTTCAGTTTTATGGACTAGAACTTGCTATGTATTATAGGCATGTTCACTGCATTGACTGACTTTTCAATTAATATCACAGGTAGACATTCTAAGGTTAATATATTCAGGTTCAAGCACATATTAATTACATTTCCACAACATGTATGCGCTCGTTTCTTTAGATTAATTAAGAAGTCCAGCTGCATTCAATTTAGTGTCAGTATCACCCATAACTGGGATACAATTGAAGTTTTAGTCATCATAAATCATTATATTTGATCGAAATTTGGCCATATTCAAGGTTTATGTACAGGGTTTATTTGGGGTTAATCCGATCACCGCTGTAGACCTCAGCATGTTCAGTTTTGTGTACTTGAAGGGGGGTTTCATTGTAACTAGGCATGCTAGGACTCTCAAACCATATTTCATTGTCTGAGCACTGTTTAAATGTCTTGAATACCAGCATCCTTGATATGCATCCTAAATATAATTCGAGGTCATCTTGAACATGCTAAATCGTGAGATATACTTGAATTCCAAATTTGGAGAGAAGAGCATCCCAATATCCTAACTATTAACTATAGTTATTATACCATGTATACTGTTAAGGCAGCAGTGCCTAGCATACAAAATTATACGTATAATACATACAATCTGCAATTTCCCTTCCTCAGAGTATGTAAATAAAAATATAAGGGGGGGGGGGGGGTGATGGAGGTTCTTCATAACATGTCGCTAATTGTATATACCATTGCTCTATGGCCATTTATATATAATAGAGTACTATCCTGATTTCTAGCATGTTCTATCTGCACATCAATCATGTCCTCTAATGTTATTCTTGCAGAGGAGACAAACAAGTCCCAAAAATAACAACGAATGAGGCTGCATGGCCATAAAAAGTTCATCTCTCTAGTTTTCTCATCACACCCTCTTTAAAAACAACCCTTGGCTCATAAAGTTCATGATGACGTCTGGTCATTTTGTACAAATAATTTTAAGGCAGTTTTGGATATCATAAAATCTTTTTAAAATATATTATATAATTTAAATTCAATACTGTTTGATAACGAATCTACAGCTGTTCAAACAAACAGAGCATCTGTTAAAATATTATAATACTGAAGAATATGTTGATAATATTGTATTTGACAATCACATTTTTACTATATGTTGGTAATAATGTATTTAATTATGGCATATTGATAAAGATTAAGTCACTTTTTAGTGTGTCAGTTTTGAAAAAGTTCGGGAGAAGTGATTTTAACAAACAATAAGTACAGCTGTCTCTGAGATTTGACATGTCAAACCATTTTTATCTGAGGTTCTAGACTCACTTGCAATGAGCCCATTGCAGAATGTACAGGTACCGCAATTTCTTGGTTACAAGCTGGGTCTATTTATAAAGACTGTAATGTGATTGAAATTTCATTTTAGGAAGTTAAAAAAAAAAAAGTCTCATACATGGCCAATTGTGCCAAGTGCGTTTTCCATACATTTGGATAAACCGCATGGGTTTTGCTTCATCTTAATTAGCTAAAAACCATGGGTTTTCCATGTGTTTCTCCTTCTTATGGAAAACGCACGTGGCACATTTGGCCATGTAGACACCGGGATGAGAGCATTACACTCGGAGTACTTGTTGGAGTCGGTGTCTATGCTGAGGCAAGTAAAATACCTCACCCTTGGGTGTGGACTCCAAGCAGCCTTATCATCTCATCATTACATCTGCTTCTGACAGCTGGTCATACAGGCCAGCCCCACGCAGAATTCAATCATGTTAACTTTCACTACATTATATATACAGCTGTATATATATCTATACTGAATGTAGGAACCATGAAGTAGCATTGAGACGCCATTTTAAGACTAAGTTATCGAAATTTATTTATTTATTTATAAAATATATTTATACAGGGTAACATATTCAGTATAAAAACTGTTTTTCAATACGGCCCTGATACTGACATTTAAAAAGTTAAATATAGAATAATAAAAATAAAGTAATTAAAAGGACTGGTATGCAGTTGATTAGTACAAAACATTGATAAAATAGGCTTTACATTTGGCTTTAAAAACATTAATGTTATCACAACATTTGACATCATCGAAATGATAAGGGGTGTAGTCAATGCTAGTCACATATGGCACTTTTTAACTTTTAAGTTCGTCAGTGTGACTACCTGTTGGTATTTGACTTTAGTAATGGTGGATTTTCACGGAAGGTTCTCTGTATTTCCACCAGGTGGCTAAAACAGAATACTGCAATTCTATTGGCTGAAAAAGTTCCCACCCTTGGCTGTGATTGGCTGAAGCAAAGTGCATCCTTGCAGCAGTATTTTTAGTGCATTTTGATGTATATTTGACACTTTATCATTTAGTTGATGTTTGTTATTTCACTGAGAAAGTATATTTATGGAATCAGTTAGTTATTACCTACTGTGTCTGAAAAGCAAAATGAGTAATAAGAGGAATGGAAAGACTTATGTCCTGCTGAATAGTGGATTTTCACGGAAGGTTCTCAATATTTCCAACAGGTGGGTATGACAGAATATTGCAATTCTATTGGCTGAAAAAAGTTCCCGCCCTTGGCTGTGATTAGCTAAAGCAAACTGCATCCTAGCAGCAGTATTTTTTAGTGCATTTTGATGTATATTTGACATCTTATAATTCAGTTGATTTCTGTTATTTCCCAGAGAAAATTATATTAATGGCATCAGTTAGTTATGACATACTATGTCTGAAAAGCAAAATGAGTAATAAAAGGGGAAGAAAGACTTATGTCCTGCTTACTTTTAGGCTGCTCAGTGAAAATACTCTATTCAGGGCTGTTCAGTGAAAAGACTCTGTTACGACGAAACTTCGTTTGCAGACAGTTTTGCAGTTATTACAAAGAACGAAGGTCCTGGTTGCAGTAGTTTCTAATCAGAAAAATACGGTAACAAGTGGGCGCCTACCTAAGTCTCTTGACCATATGGCGCTCATCACTATATACTGTGTATGGTGAGTCATTGGTGACTGATGAACTATGCATTGCACAAACAATCAACTTGAATCAGGGCACCCCTTTCATTTCCATCTTATTTTCAACTGCCCACTTTCACAGCATGCGAAAAACAAACCAGAGTGAAGTTGCCAGCTGAGAATTAGCCCCAGCACAAGTAGCACCAGAGACTAATCCAGTTGTTTTTTTTACCAAAAAACTTGAGACCAGTGTCTGGCATTCCAGATTCAACTAAAAAGCAAGGACTGAAGTGTTTGCTTTCAAATTGTGGAGTGTAGCAGTCTATAGCAGTCGCTGCTGCAGAATTAACACTGATGCTCCCTAGCATAACGAGCAAATACATCTATGATAATAATTCAGATATCCATTCTCATTCATCAAAATGAGACTGATAAAGCACCAGAAACATCAACAATGGCTTTTTTAATAAGAGTTCCGACTGTCCATGCATTATTTACGTGGGAGAAATTAATTCCAGACAGTTGCTGGGACGCCATATAAAGTAAAACTGCTTTCTCTGATGATACCGTGTACTAAAAGTACTGTATAGAGCGACCGCCTGTTATAGGCGACCACGGTATTCCTATTGCCTACTGAATTTATACTTTTTTACCACCTGTCTTTAACTGCCAAATTTTTCCATTCGGTGACCGTTTATTACAGGTTTGACTGTATGGCAAAATTTTGCTGTACATACATAAAGTGCATTTTATCTGAAAACAGGCTTTTTCTTGTTATATTAAAATTAAATACCAATGACTGGCATTGTGGAGTGTTGAGGTACCCTTTGTATATTTTATTTGGATGTCCTTGAACTCATTTCTCTTCTTTCATCAATAGTTTCTTTATTTTTCTTATCTAGTTTTCTTTTATTGTGCTACAGAGCAACTGAGGAATGTGTTTAACATGACAATAGACGGCTTGGTGGTGCAGTGTCATACTGGCTTGTCCTCTTGGAGGTCATGGGTTCAAATCCAATTATATATTCTCCACTCAGCCTATCATATTCAT
The DNA here is from genome assembly GCA_932294295.1 of Alitta virens. Lineage (NCBI taxonomy): Eukaryota > Metazoa > Annelida > Polychaeta > Phyllodocida > Nereididae > Alitta > Alitta virens. Next base: position 16,077,468 of record OW028586.1, on the reverse strand, counting down.
CCAACATGGTATGTTGGACGGAGTGTATGTTGGATGGCTGGAGTATATGTTGGATGGCAGCATGGCTGCAGTGTATGTCATACAATGAGTAGAAAATATTTATAAGCAATATGGTGGATGGTGTGTCATCCAACATGGAGTTTTGTGGGATTGGGAAAATCCTATTATAAGTATAATTTTCCTCATCCAATAAAACTCCATGTTGGACTCTTTACCATCCATTATTGTATGGTACTTCGTATACAGCTGAAGTAGGGCTTGATACTTGATGTGTATGACTGAGGTTGAGATATCTAAGACTTGTCAGAGTAGGGATCAAAATACTGTCTTTGCTCGGGATCCTCTCAGTCGCTCGCACGTTATTAAGCAGTCTACTGATAGACAGGATCAAAATATATATCCAGCATACTAAGCTTTTTTTGCCATAGTCGACTTATTCGTTGGGGGCGTGGCACCCTTCTTGACATTTACCTGGGACGAGCCTGGCCTTGCACTCTCCCCTCGTCTGCAGCTTACAGGTGTTTTTGGTGCAGCTGTGCCTATTCATATCAGTATATTATCCTGATTTATGCTATCTTAACATGTGCAGAAATGCTAGCTATGTCTGTGTGGCCGTCTTAGTTGAAGTACATGTACAGTAGCGGAAAGAAGTTTTCGTACACCAGATATATCTTGTATCCTCATAATTGTTTTAAATATATGTTTATTATCAGTATAAATTTTTTTAATTATGCTGAGACTATCAAGAGCGATTGGCAGAGTTTTCATTAACCTTATCACAAAGCACCACAATTTGTTTCACACAAGCTCCTGAAGAGCTTTTTAGCAAATCGTCTTTGCTACAGGAATGATTTTAAGTACAAAAGCAAAATTGTATTCATTTATATCAAGTGCCCTGGCAAAATATTTAGTAGACAAGAACTTATATTATGAAATTGTTTTCGCACCAAAATCTTTCTCAGTACCCATTCAAATCATCATGATCATATATAATGACATGTATACATGTATTTGGTGCTTGCTGGTGCATGCCTAGTGCAACATGATGATGGCACGATTTGCAGATTTTAATCGATTATCGTCGGTAAAAGAAAGTAACAGCCGATAATCAATGCTAGTGTTGAAAAGTAAATTTTTCTGACCGGTGGCAGCACTAGCGCTAGTCTGTGCTGCCACCTAGGAGAAAAGAGTAGCAATCGAACATCATTAAAATTTGAACGTTGAGGAGTTAATGTTCTTTGCATTTCTTCCCTGTCCATGGAAAAATAAAATCGATTTAAAAATCGATTATCGCATCGAACAGCTTACCGATTAATCGATGTCAGTTTTGAGACCGATTTGCCATCACTAAATAATAATTTAAAAAAGAAAGATCTTGGCATTAAGATCAGAGTGGTGCAGTTCTCCAGGCATACATGAGTTGCATCTTTCACCTGCAAAGACACCTGAGTGCTTGGGACTGCCAGTTTAGCATATCATGAAAGTTACCTCCAGCTGAGATGTTGTCTATCATGACAACTGCTTGGACTGGGCATCGGACCCGGGACCTTCAGATGTGCTGGCCAATACCTTAACCAGCTAAATTATATAACTAAATTGCTTATTTCTTTTATTTGTTCTATTTTTTCTCTCTATTACTGTGAAGTTGGAGTCAAGCTGAAAATATTAAAGAAAATTTAAGACTTTAAAGAAAGAAGGAATGCATAGTATTGACACAATTAACAGTAAGTAAGAAAGTATATTGAAGTAAATAAGTATATTTATTTGCAACAATTAATTAAATAATAATAATTGTTGAGTCTTGAAATGCAATATATAAAAGTGATAATAGCATAAATAGTAAAAATAATAAAGGAAATAGGTTAAAGAGTAGTGCCATTGACTGTGTGACTAATTACTTGAGCCTCAATCTATACATGATCTATGAGAGACTTGGTGATGCACTACATGACTAGACGATCAGGCCACCTCCAGTCTTTGGTCTAATATCATGAACTATGGCCACCTTATTCATACTATTGTTTTCACGGACCTGATGCATAGATGTATATACATTTGATATGATATAGGCTACACTGGGAAATATATTTTGCTGGTGATTTAACAGTTAGTAGTGTAATGATTTAGTCAGCAGTACATTGTAGTCAGTTGCATGTCTTTTGTCATAATGATTGACTTCTTAGTTTTAGTTTAAAGTATGTCGTCTTGAAAAATAGAACAGAATAGAATAGAATTCCGACAAAAACTGCTTTAAGGGGTGCTAGCAATTATCTCAGTTAAAATATTTTCAGTTTAAAATCACGAAGTTCCGCAATAAACAAAATGTAATATCACAAACATGGGTGCCAGAAAAATCTACACTGCATATATGCATACATACAATTCTGTTGCCATGGAGAGACTTTTTTTTAGTGTACTTGGCAAACTGTGAAATCGTCCATTTTGGCAAATTATTGGCATCATTCATGACTTTTTCATGCATGTAATTTTCTGCCTATTTTAATTTATATAAATAGGTCTAACCGGAAATTGTATGAATTTATCTTCATAAGAAATGTAAGTTAATAGATATTATTACTGACAATAATAATTGACCATTTCATAATATCAGTCATATTCTATATATATATTTTTTTAACTGTCTGATATTTTATTGGTTTTCATTACAAAGAGTCAATGTAATCTTTATAACAATCACACTGATTGTCAAATTTTTATAACTATGTCAGGTTTTTGTGGTGAAACTAATAACATTTTTGTTATACATGTAAATATTACATTGGCCATTATGTATGAACAGCCAAAGGTCATGGCATAGTATAGTGGAATTCACGGGATGGCATTGAGTCAATACAATATTGGAATTCCATCCCCCATGTGAATATATTCTTCTATGAAATGTCATAGATGAATACCAAAGCCTAGTTTCTACCTCCATAAATATTAATTGGACAGTCAAATGACAAGGGATCCAATATAACCTTTGTTCTGTCCAATATAACTTTTTCCAGTCCAATATAATTTTTTCGATCCAGTATACTGGTCATTTGCATGGAATACATGAAGAAATGATTGGACAAGCACATTTCATTGGAGAATATACACTGCAGCCATCCAACATACACTGCAGCCATCCAACATACAGCTAGTTTCGTAAAATAAAGCCAGCCACTTCTGTCTACTTCTAGCTAGTAGTCGGCTTACGCCTACCACAAATGAAAAAATATTAACCTTGGTAAATGTAAGGAAGTTGTCTTAGATATCATAAAGATGTATTTGCATTGGACATGTAACTCTCAACCTATTCACCAGATGGTGCTGCGTTTACTTTTAGACTGCCTTTGAGTAGCCAGCTATAACCAGACAGTTCCGTTTAATGGCAGGTAGCATCGTATAGCAGAAGGTGTCTAGCGTTGTCTAGACCTGTTTAATTTGAAGGCCATTTTTAATGAAACTAACTGTACTTAGCAGCTGCCCAAGATACACCCATGTTGGATGACAATAAAGCAATCTGATTAGCTCACAGCAGCTGAGTGGAGAATAAATGCTTAAAATACATATAAAACGAAAGGATTGGTCAGCTGCAACTGATATTTAATATCTTAATAACCAGTAATGTACACTAGTGAAAATGATAGTCTGGACAGTGAGAGGCTGCACATATTTCATCCACTCAAACCAGAGTATCAATGACAACTTTATCAACAGTGTCCACAAATGTTGAAACCAAATATTTCCTTGACAGCTTTTACACGTGACTTGTTTTCACCCCATCAGTTTTATTGCATTGACCCTGACCTTTGGCCTGAGGTCACTGATCTGCAGGTCAACAGGTGGCAGCCCCTTTTATAAATAAGCTGCTGTTTGAATACAAATGATGAAATGTTAATTATAGAAATAAATATTATTATTTTCATTTTGTGATTTTGTTTCTTTCTAAAAGTGTTGCAAGTTGGTTGCCTATTATTTTGGACCTTGGAGAATGGGTTGTCCAAGGTTGGGGATTGCCCTTTCTCTATTTTTACCTCGTTATGAAAGTTACCTTCCCTTAAGTCTTATAGCCAAATGCACCGAAAGTGTTCTCCAGTCACAGTTGTTTTGAATACCTGCCACCTGGTCACTCATGTGTAGTTGTCTAGACGTGGTCACTATTATTATTATACCACTATAGCTTAAAGATATTGTTGAAAAGACTGAGTGCCATCCGAGTAACAGCGTTTTTCATGTCTAATTCACTCATACTGAATGTTATTACAGTAAGCTATGAAGTAAATTGTAGTCATTTTAGTTTATAGAGGTATTATAATTATGGAGTGTTATGACCTCAGTCGTATGACTCTGCAGATGCAACTTGAAATTTCAATATTTAAAAACATAGTTTTTGCTTGTAAATTCAATTTTTTATTATAATTGTGAATAGACTGTACTGATTAATATATTATCTTAGTTGTAGGGTGTGGTATTCTATGGTATGGGTGTGGTATCACGTGACTGGACAGATGCTATATGAAATTTAATTTTCTGAAAACATAATTTTTGCTTGTATATTCAATTGTTAATTATAATTGTGAATAGACTGTACTGATTAATTGTTATTGTGCTTATATAAGTTGTAGGGTGTGGTATTCTATGGTATGGGTGTGGTATCACGTGACTCGACCGATGCTTTATGAAATGTAATTTTCTGAAAACATGATTATTGCTTGTAAATTTATTATGAATAGACTGTACCAGTTGTTATTATCCTTTATAAATAAGTTATAGGGCATTGTATTGTGTAGTATGGATTCATGGGATTGTAGTATTTCTAAAAACACAATTTTTCCTTGTAAATTTGTTAATTATAAAAAGACTTTTATAAAGGAAGTTGTAAGGTTTGGTATTCTATAGTGTTGGGTGTGTTATCACGTGACTCGACAGATGCTGTATGAGATTTAAATTTGTTAATTATGAACAATAACTTGTATAGTAATTTACTATCATTGTTGTAGGCCATAGTATTTTGCTGTTTGGAGTGGTGTGACATTTTTATCATGTTTATGCGACACTGTAGATGCTGTAGGAGATTTTAAATCTCTGAACACATAATTTCTGCTTGTAAATTTCTTATTTATGCAGTAGCTGTACCTACCAGATTGATAAGGTATCTGTGGCACTACATTGAGTTATCTTGGTTGAATTCTCTGTTACAGCCAATTACATAGACTTGGAAACTAAACTCCAGAGGATATAGTGTGATTACGTCCTCTAGAGTAAGTGTCCAAGTCTGTGAAATCTGCCGTAAGAAGATGGTCAGTGGTCATTGGAACTACAGTAGTACAGTGTCATTTATAAGATTGAAAACTACCGTGAGGTGCAAGGCTCTCTATCGTTTGATTTAAACGATACAATATGCATCATCGATACACTCATTCGATACAGGATACGTATCGCGATACATATTCATAGTAAGTTTGTTATATTCCGAAATAGGACGTTAAGGGAATCGGACATTTCAGGTAAAAACTGGGACGTTTTGGTTGTCAGACATTTTGACTTGATACTGCTCCAAGCAAGCTAATCACTGATTGGCTGTAACATTTTGGGACTACTCAGTTCGACCAATCACAGCGCATAACACAAAGTAATCAAAATGGCAGTTTTCACTGATAATCACGACGATCTTAGCTACGTTTTCATTGGTTTATATTTTGCATCTTTGGGACAGAATAACTATATTTTACGGTTTACCGATATGATACCGAAAATCACACGTCATATACCGGTTCTTTTATCGATTGCTTGTTACCGATGTGACCGATAATCACCGAACCGGTGTAGAGCCCTACTGTAGGACCGTCAAGTTGTCTAATAAGTTAGCTCTTGTCTCTGGTTATCCAAGGTTAGCCACTTTACAACATTTTGTCAAAAATGTAGGAGCCAGAGACAGGTCGGGTCTGTGAATGATATTGAATCGGATAGTGACGTCACAATGTGTAATTACTAGATATCAACCAATCAGATCACAGAATTCGCCAGACCCAACCTGAGTGTTTCTTCACTCAGGGAACCAGAGAGGCCTTTATGGGACATAATAAAGAAATGATATGCAAGAAAAGGACACCAACTTCGTGGAGCCAATTAAATGATGCAAAATTGGAATCTTCTCTGCTGACGCGACGCTAAAAAATGCTATACTTGATCCGAATCAATCCGAAGGACATAGATCTTTTGGAGCGAAATCCAGACTAAAAAGTTAGGAAAAAATTTCATATGAAGATGAAATGATACAATACGTAGATGAGGTCTAGGTCCATTCCCCTTGGCTGAAAGTATATTTGCCAGTGGAGTAACTCCCTAGGGAATAAAGGGGGAGAATTACCCCTGTTGAAATGGACTAGCCAGCCGGGGTGCTCCAAGGGGCTACCATGAGCCCTTAATCTAATAAATATCCTGATGTTCTACAACCCCGCAGATCCTGGTCACCCACCCACCCCTATTGTTAATGAAATGCCAAAGGTTGCTATTTGTTATCTGGTGTTTGCTTGCAAGGTAAACATATAATGTTGCTGTTTTTATTAGCCCGAAATTGCTCTATAGATATGGCACTGTAACTATACAATGTATACATGGCCAAATGTGCCACGTGCGTTTTCCATGAGAAGGATAAACGCATGGAAAATGCATGGTTTTTTGCTAATTATAATGAGGTGAAAAACCATGCGTTTTCCATGCGTTTATCCAAACGCATGGAAAACGCACGTGGCACAATTAGCCATGTAGTCGTGCAAGCATGGAGTCACTAGACTCTATGGTGCAAGTCAGCAAAAAGGATGTTGGCTATTTTGACGAGGTATGAAATCTGTAATGATTGACCCTCATAGCAGTTTTCATGTAATGAATTGGTAAGCCTCAGTCAGGGTTAATTAATACGAATACTTCTAACTAAATCAGTTATTTTGACTGATGATACTTGTCAGGTTAAATACTGGTGACAGGACATCGCTTTGGAGTCTTGTCAAACTTTCCAACGAGCTAGCTACCATACCTAACGTTCTAAAAAGTGAATCTTGTCAATACGATATTCAGTGTAGGAATGAAGTACCATTATTTAACCATAAAGTTCTGAAAAAGATAATCTTAATTTTACTCCTATCTGTCTATTGTATCATTTTTGTATGTTTGTCTGTCTACAGCCACATTTCCCTTGGTGGCCAACAGGTGGCTACAGCTAGTTCTCATTCTACCCACCAGAGTGTCAATGTCTGGGATGCTAGTTGAATGCCTGGGATACTCTCCCAGAAGCTGGCTATTAATATTCGGTATTTATGTCCCATATACAGCATCTAAGTAAGGCTGGATGCGGAGTAATAATCTGAAGTTGCAGCATCACCTGATAAATGGTACATTAGAGAAATATATGCAAGTCAGAAAGCCCTAGATGCAATATCTTTGATATAAGAGTGCATAGGGATGACTGGAACTATTAACTTTAAGATGAATCCTATTTTAAAGCTTTCTTCCTGAGTTGCATGAAAGTGTGTACATGGTCGTAATATGTTTTAACTCATGGGATTGAAAATTTGTCTAGATTTGAGTAGAGATTAATATTAGCATTTTGTTGCAATTAATCAAGTCTGTAATTCAGGGAATTCTGAAGTCTCATCATTAGGGCCACCTTGCTGCAAAATTCAGTGGCTGCTTTAATAGTGAGGTGGTCTTAATAGCGAGGTAACTTACAGTGTTAATCGTGCAATAGTGAGGTCGTCTTAAAGTGGGGTCTCAATGTTTTAGGCCTAGCATGATGCAAGGAAAATAAGACTTAAATCCTAGAATGTTGTCAAGAAATGGCTAAGAATTAAACCCAACAACTCTGTGGTTTCAGCAGTACTTTCTAATGAAGCTTAAGCCCTAAAGCAATTCCATGGGTGACAACCAACTGACGTGCTAGCAAATGTTGCTTGATTAATTTGCTGCTGCAAGTACAAAGTAAATATTACTTTTAGCTGACGTGGTTGTATGGTAAATACTGTATTTCCTCGATTAAAAGCCGGGTCTAAAATAGAGGTCAGTTATATTTAAAGGCCAGAGGTGTGTGTGTGTGTGTGATTATGGCTTTACGTCCTGTATTTCTGCACCAGTTGGGCTAATTAGGACATGCAGAGACCATGGCAATGAGACTAAAGGCCAGAGGTAGTATAACGTTGAAAACATGTATCTGACGTAATTTCAAGTCTCATATAACTCGTTTAGACGCCGGGGGAAATATAGATCTGTCCAAAATAAAAGACCCTGATTGTAATCAAGAAAATACGGTATACAGTAGAACCTGGCCTTAAGACTACATCACTATTAAGACCACCTGTCATTTAGACCACCCTTGGATCCAAGAGTAGGCTCCTTGGACCACCTCACTATTACGAACAGTCAATTTTGCCCAAAAAGTGGTCTTAATGCATGGCTATGTCGCACTGTGCTTGCAGATGCAATTAATGACAAATAACATGTGTTGTAAATACATGTGAAATTGTGAATTACAAGTTGTTTGCTATAACACAATGAACAGATGTTGTGCACATTCAAATTGTAAAACTGAATACATATGGCAAATGTATGCTAAAGTAAACATAAAAGATTCATTTTTATGAATTATTAGTATAATACATGACAACGAAGCTACAAGTATGGACATTCATTATTAAAAAGTATCCATAAATGAATTTATTGTGAATTATGGATTATAGTATTTCTGCATGAATCAAGTTTTGAAACTTTGTATCTGCGTAAATTATAAATTTTATTTGCAAAAAAAGTTATGTAATGCAATGTGGTGTGATCGGTAATGTAGCTCACTGCTATAGTCGAGAATGAGCTCTACCAACATTGCCATTTCCTGTTCAAGCTTGAGCCTTTCTTGACACCCTGTACTTCTTAGGTCTACCTCTTAGGTCTACCATGACAAATTTAAAATTACTGAGTAAAAATACTGAGTATGATATAGCAGACGGAAACTTCTGAAGAAATGATTTACATTTAATCCAGAGAGCTTTTTCCTTTGAATTGCATGAGAGTTCAGACGAATGAGTGGAAACCCAGGGCCTCGTGCGGCATTGTAGGCCACTCTCGTGGCGTGAAGGTGCAATCATTTCCTGTCTCTTTTGCTGAAGAGTTCTTGAGCGCTTTTTATCTCCACTCGTGAAGAGCTCCAATCATAAAAGAAGAGAAATGACTGATACATCTTTCATCCAGTTTCTCTGAAAAACATTTCTTTTCAAACTGAGCCCTCTTTTACTCCTCCTTTTTACTTGCTTCTTCTTTTTCTCTGTGGATTTAGTAAATACCTGGGCTTGTTAGAAGTTTGCTCGTCAAAGTGGGGAGCGAAAAAGTAACAGTGACAAAACATGTCCCTGCTTCAAACCTCTTCCGCCAGTGAATGGCTCCTTAACTCCAAAGTATCTGGAGTGCTCAAACAGCTTTCAGTGAAAGTTTCAACCTAGTTCTTTAGAAACTGGAATAATAATACCTGGTCTCAGTGTTATGTGCACCAGAGAGAGAGAAAAAAAAGTACCTATATAGTTCGTACCAAAAAGTATTGTATAGTTTTCCATCTTGTATCTGTTAGTATTGCACTAATATTCAAATGTACTTTAGTTGGACAAAATATTGCACAACATGCAGAATAACCGTGCAATAGAATAACAGTGCAATATAGTACAGTGATTGGACAGAATACTACACAGCTTCTTCCTAACTTAACATGACATTTTGATGGTGCATGGTTTTGCCTTAAAAAACAATCACTTGGCCCTGGTGGGGTATCAGCTGATAACCAACCATTTGGAATCCCCGGATGTATAGGGAGTTGGTGGTGTCACGTGGCCGGAAATGGACGAGGTCAGTGGATGACCCTTGACCCGGAAGGAATAGTAGAAGGGGCAACATGGGTAATTGGCATTGGGCAAATGGGGTGAGCCCCTTTTGCTGAATTCTCAGATTTCCACTCATCATTATGGTCCCCTATACTGCGCAAGCAATTGGGGCAATTGTGACGTTGAGCGTTATGCAAATGAGGTGGTTCTTTGGACGTTGCGACGCTGTGTCCATGAGAGTGCATAAGGTTGACCTGCTGGACGTGTCTGCTCCAAATAGATATGAATTATACAAGCCTATCTGTCTTGTTATTCTTTTCTGCCGGCCTCTCTGGCTAAGGCCTTTTTTTCAGGCCTAAGAATAATTGCTATGCATAGTTTGTCACCTGTGGCTGCCTCGAGTTAGATGGAGGCTAGATACATTGTATGAATGAATGAGTGAGACAATTAAAGATACTATTATATGCTTAACATTTTGACTGATGAAGTCATATTAACTTTGGGTATTGGAGAGTTGGTTAGGCATAACCTGAGTGTGCAAGTGTTCAATGCGCATTTGTTGGTGTGTTACCAGGTGGAGGCTCAGATCTTTCAAGGGCATCCAGATAGGAATGGAGGCTTCCAGTGCATTACAAGCCCACAGCATTGCCATGGTAATGACCAGAAGTTTTTATTAGCAGATTCAAAGCAGCATCATATAATGAGGCTGTCCGCCTTAATGGATGTCAAATAATTAAAAATGAAACCTCTTTAGACTAAGAAGTCCAAAAATTTGCTTTGTACCTTATATTAGCAAAGCAAGCAATTCTGGAAGCACCACCATAGTCGACACCAGTAGTGTCATGGCATATAGCTAATTGCTTCTTAATCTGCCTTGTGCAGAAGAAAGGGATGATGGGTAGTGGCAGGAGGTGGCTCCCTCTATGTCACTCATTTAGAACTAAAGAGTGGCAGGTGTGATGGAGAGCCCCTGAGGTACCCCATTGTTCGCCTGCTTTGATTCATTCTAACACGTTGCCATGGTAATGCCTTCCTATTAATCGAATTCATGAATCTCTTCTCACTGGTTTATCTCATGATGTAGTCTTCGTTTCCATATCATTATCTTTACTTTGAGTTATAAGTGATGTCATCGTCATGGAACAACTTTATCTCTGGGTCTGAAAGACAATTTCACATGCAGTGGTTTGAATGAATAGTGAGATTTAGAAATTCAGATTGTTTCTACTACAGCAACTGACTCTTAGTCTAAATGTAAATTATAGAAGCTCCTTGTTGTTGTGGTAGATGTCCTATTGTGGTTCTAACGTAGAAAAATCTTGTGGTGTGTCTTTCCTTCCGCCCTCTGTGAAATTATCTTGTCTGTTTCTTGAAGAAAAAAAAACCAGTCTACGAAGCCTAAAAGGAGAAATAGGATGGAAAAATACACAGGCCTCCATAAAAACTGGAGTGAATGAGCTTTAAGGAAAGCAATTTAGAAGCAAAAGATTTCTCTCTTAAGAGTCCATTTTTAACGACAGCGTAATCACCTTGTGATGACCTTGTAGAGATGTCCCATGGAGAAGTTGAGCACATTGACCTTATGTCCTCTGCAGGGCCATGGGGTTGGGGATTTGTGGGATGCTAAGCCCTTGGAGTTGTCAGAGAAGGGCTTCAGTGATGAGATGCAGTTCAAGCAGTTGCTTCTGAGGTCGTGATGCAGTTAGAAATGCAGCCTTGATCTCTTGTTGATGGCTCTGCAGCATTTTTCAATGAAAGAGGGATTTTAGGTCAAGTCTTTGCCATGATTGATGGCTAGCCAATGGCCAGCCAATGGACAGCCTATAGGCAGCACAGAATACACATTGACCTTGAACTCGGACCCGGGTGACCTTTTTGACCATGACTGACCTTGACCTACTTTATTGTCTCAACCATACAGCGAAGGTTGCCTTGCCTGCCATATCTGTGTGACGCGTCATTGCAGTTATGACGAATGGTCAGGCCATCTTTCAGTGTGGTGTCCAAGCCTACATGGGTCAGTGTGTGGTTCTCACAGAGCACTGAATGATGATGCTGACCAAGTAATCCACCTTATCTCCTGCCAACCTGAACTGACCCAACTGTAGTGTTCGAGCCGCAGTGCCTATTCGGGCTACAGTGCCTTTTGAACCAAGTGCGATGGAAATTGAGCAAAATGGTCGGTCTAACGCTTCTGCAGACAGTACAGATAGATGCTTGCATACATAGGCCTGTTATTGCTATTCGAAGTCATATTATGGCTGTTGAGACATTGCTTGAATGACTGACAACACCCCCACCCCCTCCCTGCCCAAAAAAGAAGAAGTTTTCATCAGACAAAAGTAGTAAATTGCTTTTGACTTAAGACCAGAGACCTCTGTTGTCACTAATGATATAAATGACAGTGACTGAAGGTAGAGGACATTGATAAATGCTAGTAAAGTTACCATCAATAAATGTTCTGAAAAGATATCTACTTTACTATCGTTCTTATGAGGGAAACTTTCAGTGGGTAAGCTTATTCATGACATTTTGACAGAAACAATAGAAATCAACAATTTGACATCTAATCATGCAAATATATGGTTGAGTCCTTGATTTCTTAATTAAATCTGATACTTAGTATTCTTATGCTCCTTCATCAAATGCACTTAAACTGCTTGTGTATCCGCCATTGAAACTTTGCAAAATCTCAATCGACAGGGTTAAACTTACTGTATGGACCTGAGCATATTACAAGCCTATGTGGTGTGTGATAGGTCCCCACCCTAGCCCACACTTAGTATGTCTTTTGAGGAGCTCTTGATTCCTGCCTCCCCTACTTCTCTTGCTTCGTGTTTTCAAGTGGCTTTTCCCACAAGGGACTTGTAATCTCACTCTAGCGTGCTCCACAAGCATTAAGAGTTTTTGCATCTCAAATCAGCAAAAAGACTCACGTATAGCCAGGCACCTTGCCATACTCCTTATTGGGGGACCAACCTGACTGCAGACTAACAATACCTTCCTCAGTGGAAAGTACAAAAAAAGTATAGTACATTTAGGTGCACTATGTATTGACCGTGTATTGTGGCGGCTAACCTGTGTTAATTACTGACTTTACATTTAGGTGTACTATGTATTTACCATTGATGTTTTGTACTTGTGGCATGTTCTATACCACTTGGGTCACATCAATTCTTGTGAAGGGAATGTAGCTAATTTCCTCTAGAAAGTGAGTTCAGGTGACCCCCAGCACTGGAATAAGGTAGGTGAGATGAGAGTAGGGAAGCCATATCCAGTAAGGCCAGGGTTAGGATAGCGCAACCCTCTAGGGTTGGATCTTGGCACTCACAAAACTTGATTGACATGTTGAGTCCACACCATGCTACCCATGTACCCCTTGCATGGGATATTTTACTTGCCTCGGAATAGACACCGAGTACAAGACACCACCAAAATAACATGTAGCTCATCTAGAATGCCCAGGTGGAATCGAACCCCACAGACCTTTGGAGGAGAGCTGAGAAATGCCTTAACCACTAGAGCCTCGAGCTGCTATAAATTATACAGAAGTGTTACTGTGTGCAGATTTGACCCTGGATTTGACCTAACCTTGTTGATCTCTTTTTATTACAAGTGATTCGCTGAAAGTAGTTTGATATCAAACAGTACATAATAGACATTTTTGTATGTATTGTGGTCAATTGACTTTAATTTTGTGACTTTTCAATATTAATTTGATCAAGGTCTACGGATTGAAACTTAATACTCTTTCTGTCCCAGTTGGGAAGTTTTTCTGATTAGATTTTAGCAATCTTTTTAATGCTCGTGCTAGTCTTGGTTCCTCATGCTAATTCGTCTGTAGGTCTAAATGGGAAATACTTGTTGTCAGTTGAAAGACCTTCTCTGGTTTCTTTCATCTTTTGGAAGTGTGAGAAAGTTTGGGAGGTGTGATAAACTAATTGCATGAGAAAATCATCAATAAGTACTGCCAAGTGGAAATGAGTTTAAAGCACAAATAAAAGGATTGCTTGGGATCTAGCTCACTGCAAAACCTTTTGACTGAATTTTAGTAATGGTGGCTAACTTTTCAGACACTTCAGTGTCAAAATTTAACAAATAAGTCAACTATGGTCATTGTCATATTTTCTTGATTAAAAGCCATGTCTAAAATAAAGGCCGGTCTCATTTATTGGCCAGGTCTAAGTATAACGATCGACCATAAAAATTGAAATCTAACCTGAGTCTAAGTCTCAAATAATCACCGGTCTCATTTAGATACCTGGACAGGCACTCCATTTGAAATAGTAGAGGCCTCGGTTTGTAATCGAGAGAAAAATACGTTGTAACTCGTTAGTCATAGTGACCAACTCCTCAAACTATTGCCGTTATTGATGGCAAGTCGGTCTCAAAACTGACATATATTAATCGGTAAGCTGTATGATGCGATAATCGATTTTTAAATCGATTTTATTTTTCCATGGACTGAGAACAAATGCAAAGAAGATCATTAACTCCTCAACGTTCAAAGTTTAATGATGTTCGATTGCTTCGCTTTTCTCATAGGTGGCAGCACAGACTAGCGCTAGTGCTGTAAAAATTGATTTTTCAAAACTAGCATTGATTATCGGCAGTTACTTCGTTTTGCTGACCATAATCGATAAAAATGGGCAAATCGTGCCATCACTACTAGCCATGCTCTAGATCTCAGTCAAAAAGATTTTTTAGTGTATACTATTACTTCATTTTTTAAATATACAAATAAATTCCTATGTATCACCATGATTACAGCATCGTGTGTCAGCACCAGGATCATATTATGCATAAATAGCCTCACCTATGTTGCTATGGGCATAATGTTTCTTAATAGGACCTTGTTGAGTGCATTGTGTGTGCATTATGCTATAAATCCATTATATGACAATGACCGCTGGTATAATAGTGCTTGTCACGAAGTCTTTGAATATCTTTGAATATATCAGCAAAGTATGCCCTAAAAAACTTTTTGACTAGAGCGTTTAGTAAAAGTAGCTTTATAATTAAAGGTGTTTGGCCAAAGTCACATACAATGTATGTCTTAAGCCATATACTGACTGTCTTCTTCTTCGTCATAAATGTCACCTTACAACTGGGTGGCCTAATGGTTCTAATGGTATAAGCATCCGCCAAATCCTAATTGGCCAGCTCTGTAGCTGTTGTTGGATTCCCGGTCTGGGCACTCTACATTAGCTTCATCTCAACTGGATGTCAATATCACAAGACTGTAAAGCCAATTTCATAGACTTGGATATACTCCAGAGGACGTCATGTGGATCCAGGACTCCCATTGGCTGGGGGACTGCCTTAACCAATAGGAGTGCTGAAATCACATGACGTCATCTGGCGTTTAGTATCCAAGCCCATGAGATTGGTTTTCTAGTCAATGAAATTGGCTGTAAATTGGAGGTCCCTTGTACTTGGTGTCTATGTTGAGGCAAGTCAAAGACCTCATTCATGCAGTTAATTAATGTGTAACATGGACTACGAAACTTTGGTAAAAAAAAAGGCTTTGGGCTTGCAGTCATTCTAGGTACCTTCAAAACCATCATTATGTCCATCAAACAGCTAGAGGCTCAGTCAAAAAAGAAATTTCCGTAAGTACTATTATAAATGAAAGAGCTTGCCCTGTAGACCTGTTGGCCTTTGCACCTTGTGGTCGCCTATTGGCGGTTAGACTCCTATTACCAATTTAGCGTGCCCCCAATTGCACTGTGTGTTGTTGTTGCTTGGCTTTAATCATACTATATGATGAATAATGAATGAGCCCATTGCCCTTATGTTATTCAATGTTCAGTATGAACACTCCTGGGGTGAGGCACTTGGTCTGATGAACTGCCATAGAAAGGTAGATTTGATAAAGGCATAAACAGTCTTGTATAAGCCATATTTACTAAAGGCTTGTTGAGTGTAGATTTTATAAGGGCATAAACAGTCTTGTATAAGCCATATTTAGTAAAGGCTTGTTGAGTGTAGATTTTATAAGGGCATAAACAGTCTTGTATAAGCCATATTTAGTAAAGGCTTGTTGAGTGTAGATTTTATAAAGGCATAAACAGTCTTGTATAAGACATATTTACTAAAGGCTTGTTGAATGTAGATTTTATAAGGGCATAAACAGTTTTGTATAAGTCATATTTACTGAAGGCTTGTTGAGTAGACCTGTAATAGAAGCCATATTCCACCCAGGTGATTGTGGTTTTTAATAAAAGTTCAGCGCTACTGAAGTCCACATATTTCTCAGTACACTTGAGTGAAGTTAAAGCTTGTTGCTCCAAGCAGTTGTTTCTTTTTTAGCAGGGTTCGAAATTTGCGGGAGTCCGTGAGTTAGAGACTCCCTAAATTTCACTCAGACCATGGAGTCACTAGATCTGACTGCAAAGGAATCCGCCTGACTCCCTAAATTTCACTCAGACCATGGAGTCACTAGATCTGACTGCAAAGGAATCCGCCTGACTCCTATAAATTTCACTCAGACCATGGAGTCACTAGATCTGACTGCAAAGGAATCCGCCTGACTCCCTAAATTTCACTCAGACCATGGAGTCACTAGATCTGACTGCAAAGGAATCCGCCTGACTCCTATAAATTTAAGAGGCCTGAGTGCCGGGTCCCCCGTTGTAGAATTTGGAATGAGCAATAACCTCTTTCATATGGAGTTGACTCCTATATTTGGAGACGGACTCCTACTTTTTTTTTTACCAGTTTGTTCGACTCCCAAAATTTTAAAGCGAATTTCGACCCCTGTAAATTAGTATCAAAATATTAGACACACATATCAAACAAAATTCCAAGAATCAACATACAAGTGAACGGCAACAACTTTCAGTTTAAATTAACCAGCTGAATTGAACACTGTCTAAAGCTATATGTAATCAATGTCAGAAAAATGCATATGAAAGTGCATTTGTTTAATTGTAATTTTCTCAATAAGTTGAAAATATTGTATTACTTTGCAAAGTGTTATGACACATACTTGTATTGTACCGTTTTTTTTTCTTTTTTTTTCTTGTTTTTTTTCTATTTTTGTTACTTTATTAATAATAAATTCTAAATGTTAAATATAATAGAGGATACATCCACCCTTGGGTAATGGTATTTTGTAAATACTCGGATGTATCCCCTTCCAACACATTATATGTTATTTTTATATCACATGCTATTTGTCACATATACTTGTAAATTAATGTACTTAAGTGTTGGTGAATAATAAAATGTCTAAATTTAACTTCTGAAAGGAGATTTTTACATTACTCAACGTTTTGGTTATACTGATTTTGGGTGGGCCCACTTCTGTTGCCAAGAAACTACAAATTACATTTATTATGAACCCACATCGTTTATCATGTGTGTTTATTATTTCTAATGTCATCGAAACTAGCTTCCTGGAAGTTCTGATATTATGCGGTTCTATAAACAATATACAGTGATATTTGTGATAACGCTCTATCGAGGAAACTAGAGGATCGAGCCTTGAAAAAGCCCAGAAGGCGCCATTTTCAGGAAGCGCTTATCGATTGCTAACTGGTTTTTTTAATCATTTTTCTGCAAGGCACATTCTACTTTGGTGCTAGTCTCATAACTTTAAAGTCTTGTTGTGCCATGACACAAGTTTGCTGATATCATATCATATCTGCATCATAATAGCAACTACAAAATATACGAGAGTGGGAAAGAAATTTAACACTACAAAATGTACAATAATTTCAAAAAGTTTGAAGCCCTACAAAGTGTACCAGAGTGGCCCCAAAAAACTTAAAATAAAATCAGGGATGGTGAGTTCGTGCCATGGCTAAAATACAGTGTAAGTGAGATAGATGCACTACTGTCAATTTGGAAGTATCATGGTTAAAATCAAATTTTAAACTGACAGTTGGACAGGGAGAATGGAAGCGCTACAAAATATAGTATTGTATTTCTCTTTATCCACTCCAGCAGTACCTTTCCTGGCTGTCTTTACCTCACTATCAAGAAATTTATGCCATATATATTGAATTTACAAATGGATTTTCTTTAAGAATGCTACATAAAATTGTCTGTGCGACTTCTAGTAGACGGCATTGAATTACTCAAATTCAGAAATTTCAGTGACAGTCTTCCTGTATTTAAGGTATGCATGATATGAGTCAGACCTATCCATAAAGACAGATCACAAATGGCTATAGATATATGTGAAAATATAATATCACTATGGAAAAGTATAATTATATCAATATGGAAGTATCATAATTAAAATCAAATTTTTCAACTGACAATTGGACAGGGAGAATGGAAGTGATATATGATAAGATTTAATCATATCTTGTGATGGATAATATAGCTATAAGTTGTATTTGCAGATATAGTGATTTTGTAAGAATTCTTGGCAGTGGGATAAAGAGAAATAAAATAGGACACTGGATATGAGTATTAACAATGGTCCCCAAGCAGGATTGGGCTTTATGGGCAGCTCTTAAAAGAGGATTACATCTTGTTTTTGTGTATTAAGCAGTTCTTTCAGCAATCCTCACCAATTCTTCCCATGATGCCTTGTGTTCTCCTGGGAACGAGGCTCATAACCGGAAGCCCACGCATGTCATGTGACAGGCATGAACCAATCGGAAAGCGAGAAGAAAAAGCTAAGAAAAGCGAGGAGTTATGGAGGAAATGCCTTGCAGCAATTACTTCTCGCAGTGTCCTCAGCGAAGTCCGCTTCTTTTGAGTTATCTTCGGCTGTTCTTGTCGATATATAGAAGTGACACCGTGATGTGATCAAGGAGATTTTGTTAGTCTGTCAGTCTGTCACACACCTGATACAAGTCTCTGCTTGACAAATGTTGGCATCATCCTGTTACCTTACGTTAAACTGATTTGGTTTAACCAACGACTCTTCTATATTTCTAACCGCTGTCACTCCACAGAGACCAACTCATTGACATTCCTTCTGTACTTATCTGAAACTTCATACTGAATTTATTGATGTTAATCCGTCCCTTTTTCACTGAGCTGCCCAGAATTCAGCAAGACATAAGTCTTCTTCTTCATTTATTACTCATTTTGCTTTTCAGACATGAAAGATCATAACTTACCTATTCAAGAGATATAACTTTCTCAGTGAAATAACAAAAAAATAACTGAATTATATGATGTCAAATGTACATTAAATGCACTAAAAATACTGCTATTACTAGGATGCACTCTGCTTCAGCCAATCAAAATCAAGGGCGGCAAATTTTTCAGCAAATAGAACTGCATTATTCTGCCGTAGCCACCTGGTGGAAACATCGACAAACTTCTGTGGAAATCTATTATTAAACTATAGGCCTATATACAGATAACAGTATCCAACTGTCCATTACTATCAAACTATAGCGAGGACACTGGTACTCACGACTGCCAGTGTAACTAAAGGGCATAAACCGTTGAGTATCATATGTTGCCAATATGTTCAATAGAGTCTTTTCACTGAACAGCCCTGAATTCAGCAAGACATAAGTCTTTCCTCCCCTCTTATTACTTTGCTTTTCAGACACAGTAGGTAATAACTAACTGATTCCATAAATATAACTTTCTCAGAAAAATAACAAAAAATTAAATAAATGATAAAGTGTCAAATGTACATTAAAATGCACTAAAAAATACTGCTGCTTGGATGCACTTTGCTTCGGCCAATCACAGTCCAGGGCGGGAAATTTTTCAGCCAATAGAATTGCAGTATTCTGTCATAGCCACCTGGTGGAAATATAGAGAACCTTCCGTGAAAATCCACTATTGAACCAAACTCTTGAAAGTTTAATCTTTGTATATGGCAAGCTGGAATGACCATTGTCTAAAGCTAACTAATGTTACACAACGAAATTGGCACTGCCAGTGACTAATGAAAGCGGATTGTGTAATCACTCAACATTTTGGTGACACTGATGTACTCTCTCTTTTGTTAGATACTGTATCTGAAAACTTAGTCTGTAATCATTTGGTGTTAGCATGCATGATAACTGATAACAGTTTCCCTTCAAATTTCATGCATAGATAACCATGCATAATGACATACATGTACACATCAAGGCTTCCAATATGATGGTCCTTCCTGTTGGGTCCAGCAAGGATGCCACAAATAATCAGCGATAATGTGATAATTGACATATGATGTGGTGTTTAGTAAATAGCCATGGTAATATAACATATTTTACATATCCAAACCAGAAACCCAAATAACGATAAGAACTGAGCTATGATGTTGTGTTTTGGGGTGCTTGCCTGAGGCACTGCTGGGGCAATGCTGGGGCAAAATGCTGCCCCTTGCCGACTGTAGTGCCCTGGTCGGTTCATAGGGGTCGTCAAATGTCTTTCCTGAATGAAAAACCCCTCTAAGCTGTGGCTAGCATGGTCCTGGCCATTGGTCACTTGGACTTGTGGGCAGGCAGTTTCCGATCCCATGATTGTCTGAGTATTGAGAGTTTCAGCTGCAATCACACAGATTGCTCTGGGCTATTCGATACTATCAGATAGATACTCCACTTTGGCTCAAGTTGCAATGTACATTTGTCGTGGTGTACTACTATACCTGGTGCGTTATGCCAAGTACATTAGTGGCACTGATCCTGCTTTTAACATTATTTATACTCCACCACGTGACCTTTTCTATTGTTCTATTGCAGGATATAACCAACGAAAATGTTAGCTAACTCCCTCCTGAGTGCAAACTGAACTGTTATGCATAACAAAGGCATTAAAACAAAACAAACAAGCAAATTAGTAAATATGCCTAACAGAGTATAAGTTAGTTATATCCCTCATAGTCGGGAGTTAACTAACATTTTTGTTGGTTTGGGATATAACCAACAAAAATGTTAGTTAACTCCCGACTATGAGGGATATAACTAATACGTAGTGGCTAAGTTGGCTTGTTCATGTATATAGTTTTTCCCGCTGAACTGCACTTTAAAGCAGATCCTCTGCGACTTTGTTCCATGGAACTTCCACCCCAACAGGTGGGATATATGCTCCCCACGGTGTTGAGAGAGGCTCATGCCTGAACATGTTTAATTAGGTCAGTTAGCAGGTGCAACTTAGTTCTTATTAACCTATTAGTGACGCTCTGCAGTGGTACCTACTTGAATGGAAGTAGTATTTATCACCACAATAAAAACTATGTTCATATTGCTATTCAATAATATTTAATTGTAATTCATTAACCTCATTAGAATATGTATCAAGTGTCATATGCAGGGCCAATGCTAAGCTCACACAGTTAATTATTCACGTACGATATTTCAGTGGAAACTCGCCTAATGATGAAATTATGGTCAAAATGTGTGGTCTTGATAAGGAGAAGGTCCTAGTGGTAGGTAAATTGCAAGTGCTTCTTAATTTGAATGTGGTCTTGATAGTTAGGTGGTCTTAGTAGTAAGATGGTCTTATGGCGAGGTTCCACTGTGCTGAGCTGTATACAGTGGAACCGTACACTCATAGAAAATCACTGCAGTGGTCTTAATAGTGAGGTAGTCATGATTAGGAAACTTGTATTTTCGCCAGATTTATGGCCCAGGAAAATTATCTTATGGAATTTTCTGAATTGTGGGTCCCAATATACTATTTTTAGCTTATTTATAGACCTGGTATATAGACCTGTTATATAGACCAAATAACACACCTGTGTAGCGCCATCTAGGTTCTTTGTGGAAACTTGTTAATTGATCAGTTCTCATTAGGGAGACTGGGTCCTGTTTCATTTGCAAGCCTTAAATCAGTCATAGTGGATACTGCAGCCTTCACTGTGATCTTGTTCTGTGCTGGATGTACTCAAGGTGTAGACACAGGCATTGCACAGACCTTGCATTAAGCAATTTGTGGCAGGAAAATGGCTTGGGAAGACTCTGTTCTATCAGACATTTTGGAGGTAAGGCCAATTACCATTTGATTATTGGTGTGTATAGTTCTGCGTTGTCCTCCGTTGTCGATGCGAATCAATCGGGTGTCTCTGTTTCCAATTGTACTTTGGTTCTTCTGATGGGAAGCGATCGATGCAAAAAGGTTGGTCTCTTCATTGATGCAGTAATTGGTGGAGCACTAAAGCATGTCTCAATGATAGGTACTGTACTACAGTATCCAAAAGAGTGTGTAGTGTGTAGCATTGTGCAACCAGTATAAGTACTGTACCACCAAAATGTTGATTGATTTCACAATCTCCTTTCGTCAATCAATTTGTTTTTGATTTCATAACATTAATTAGCTTTAGACAATGTTCTGATCAGCTAGTCATAAACACTTTATTAAACAGTTACTGGTTATCAGTATATAAAACTGGAAGAAGTTGTTGTGATATTTTATATTGGCAGCCTTTAATAAGTGAGTATGCATGTAAAGTACTACATTTACACACTTGTGTTGGAGGGGTGGGGGGCCTAGCTCAGTGGTAGCGCGCTGGGCTTCCAACCACTGGGTCCCGGGTACAATTCCCGGTCGAGCCTATGTTGGATGGCCGTTTCATCCATCATCTCATTGCCATGGTCCCTACCTGTCCTAATTAGCTCATCAGGTGCAGAAATACAGGACGTAAAGCCCTAATCCACCACCACCACCACATTTACACACTTATGTTGGATTCTGTACTTATCCAATTAATGCATTGTCAGATAGTCAGATGTGCAGCTGGGTTGTCTAGTAGTAGGACGCTCGCCTGCTCCTCTGAAGGACCCAGGTTCAATCCGGGGCCCAGGCATCCTTCTTGAGCAAAATCCCTGATGGATGTTGTTCGGATGAGATGTTAAATTGGCGGTTCCTTGTACTCAGTGTCTATGCTGAGGCAAGTAAAAGATCCCACACATGAGGTAAATGTGTAACTTGGGTGGACTTCTTCTCTCTCACCTCATCAATCGACCTCAACAGCGGCAACAACTTGTGCACTTTTCTCTACCTATCTATCTATCTATCTATCTATCTATCTATCTATCTATCTATCTATCTATCTATCTATCCTTTATAGTGGGGATAATTATCTATCTATCTATCGATCTATCTATCAACCTTCGAAAGCGGCAAGAACTTGCCTTAGAGGGCTGTACTTTCCATATCTGTCTATCTATCTATCTATCCATCAGACAATGTCTGGCAAAGAGGCATCTGTTAAGTCGTTTCTTTTTAAACAAACCAATTCAGGTTATTTTACCTCGCACTATTGTGATCATATTTGGAAATATGGTTATTGACTTTCCATTAAACTTTTTCACGCTATGATAATGCTGCTTTAGTGCTGCAATATTTTCGTTGTAAATGCCTAAGTGCTCCTAAATCATCACAAAGGTATTAAAAATTAATAATGTTGTTTTGCATGATTTGTGACTGGCATATAACGTTTTTTTAAAATATACAAAAACAGCTGTATTATTCAAATAAATACAAGAATACTTGTTTGTTGTACTAATATATTCTCCACTCAGCAGCTGTGAGCCAATCTGAATGCTTCATTGTCATCCAGCATGGGTTTATGTTGTACAGCAGCATAGTATATTGGACAGCTGCAGTGTATATTGGAAGTCTGCGATGTTTGTTGGATGGTTGCAGTGTATGTTGGATTGTTGCAATTGTACGTTGTTTGCCAATAGTTTGTTGTTTGACTCAACCAATATAATTTTACTTCATTCCACAAAACTCCCCCTTGTTTGACTCCTTCCTTACCATCCACTAATGAATAAATCTTTCTGTCAATGTACCTCAGTCTACAAGTATAAGACTATAATTACAAGGTAAAAAGAAGATATCGAAAGTTTTCAGCGCTTGTGCAGAAGTTGCAGCGTCACATCTTTGCCATGCATCATTTCTTGCTGGATTGATTTTATCGCCATGGTAATCTGCAAGCGGAAGAAAGAAATTTTATGAGAGATATCTAATCAAGTCATGTGAGAGGAACACACGAGTTGCATACAGAGAGCAAATACCTTGTTCGGTGTAATTAATTCCATCATTAGTGAGCTTCATTAAACTCCAGAGGGCTCTCATTTTACAGCGCCCCCACTTGCTAATTCTTGGCACTAAATGAGCATGCGTAATGGGTGCAACATCTTGCTATAGCATACTTTTAATGATCTGTCTTTTTGTGTGAAGAGCTTTAAACATACGAAATATTAGACCATATAGTCTGGCTGCTTTGTGTGTGCAAATAACAATGAAACTTTTTGACTGAGATAATTGCTATTTTGACAGTCTTTCGAATGACTGACTCAGACTCCCATAGCAATTCTCATCTAACGGTTTAATAAGCCTTTAGGATGAAATGCTTTTGACTGAAAAAGTTTGTCATATGACTAGTGACATATATACAGTGACAGTGTACCAGGTATGAGAATGACTAACTGACCATTCCGTTAGACTGAAATGCTTGCTGCAGGGCAACAGTCATTCTAGACACCACTGGGTTTTCTGAAATTGTATCTACTTTCTGTAACATATTGGGAATACTGCGGCATTACTGGCATACTAGTTGTGTGTTTCAAAAGAAATATTTAGGTTCCAAATACTCAGTTTATCAGTCTGCTTCCAGTGAAAGTAAAACGAGGTTATCTCTTTACTGAACACCCAATGAGAGCGGCTACTGATCTACGTTCGTTTATCTCCCGTGTTTTTTTTCCCTCGCGTTACTTTTGAACGACCTAATTGACCAGAATAACAGTTTTCGCTCTAATTTCATAGGCCGCTTCATCGTGTTCATGTTTGGTGGCAAAAGGTTGGACCAGTTCAATAAATCGAGGCCTGCTTGAGTGTCGAATGCTGTTTGCTTTTGCTAATGGCGTGAATCATGTCCTGGACACAAGGGTCTATTGACCACCAGGAACAAACGCTGCCTGTTTTTATCCCCAATCCATTTACCCATCAATGGTCTTCTTCTATTTGCTGTCCTCCTCCGTCATCCTCTCACCGTCAATAGTTATTCTTTCCGATTTTTGTAGCCACCAAAATCAGCAGCGGATTCAACGAATCGCTCAAAAATTTTACAAAAAATATATAATTTTTTTTTTTTTAAATTGAACAGAAGGTGAAAGGTTTTGACAGATAATCAAATTTAAAGTCATGGAATGCTGTTTTGCTGGTGGAAAACTGGAAGTCATGCAAAAATTAAGTAGCTAGTAAAAGGTCTTTTTTTATGTATATATGTTTTTTTTTTTTCTTTTTAAATGTATATTTCTGCTCAGTTTGGATGATTTGAATAACTGAATGCCAATATGGGCTTTTAGTTTCTAGTAGGAAAACCTGGCGAATTTTAAAAGTTTCTCCGGTTTTAAAGTGTTTCTTATGTTCTTATCCCATCTACTGCGGCATTACTGGCATACTATGTTAAAAGAATCCATACTTAAACATCACGTTGAGCTCAAGATAGTTGCCATGGCAATAAATGGGAGGATGGGGGATTTTCTAAATAACTGGAGTACATATATCAGCCTGAATTAGTCGAGCAGAAGTTACACAACTTGTATGAATACGGCTCAAAATAATACTTTACATACATACATGATGAAAACCTGTTTAGAGCTTCTCTCAAAGATCAACATATAACACCAATGAAACCGGCTTGACTGTGAAATCAGCTCAGCTGGTCCGTTGAGTGGTCTAGTATTATTAGCTGTAGCCAGCTTCTCTGAAGGTCCGGGGTTTAAATCTTGGCCCAGGTACTCTTTGTGAACTAAAATCAGCTGGATGTGTCGTGCGCATTGGACATTGAACTGGTGGTACCTTTTTAATTGGTGTGTGTGCTATGGTAAGCTAAAGACCCCACCCATGGGGTAAATGTGTAACAAGGTGCGGACTCGTTAGCGTCTCATCATTACAGAGGGCAGGGGCCTAGCTCAGAGGTAGCGCTCTGGGCTTCCAACCGCTGGGTCCCAGGTTCAATTCCCGGCCGAGCCTCAGTTGGATGGCTGTTTCATCCTTCATCTCATTGCCATGGTCTCTGCCTGTCCTAATTAGCCCAACTGGTGCAGAAATACAGGACGTGAAGCCATAATCACACACACACACACACACTCATCATTACAGCTGCCTAGAGCTGGAGGTGATCATATGTAAGGTGACTACTTCAAAGCAGTGGTGCTGAAACATTTCAAAATCATTAGGACAATGTTATTGAGACAAAAAAAAATAGCTCAATGAAACTGAGGTGTATTTTTTTTTAATTACCAACCAAGCGATACATTCATAAAAGGTCCTCCAAACTGGACCCCTAGGTTCCTGCATTGTTTCATTTTATGCTTAGTTTTCTACATTTTTTAGACAGAAGATGCTTCACAAAGTATCAAGTCTAGTATCTAGTCTAGTAGATATGCTGCTGTCTCACTAGGGCCCAGCCTGGAGACACTACAGTGCTGTTGGCATCTTCAACTTCATAAGACGTAAATTACCCAAGTATAGTGCAATTACCTTAAAAATATTGGTATTAGCGGATAACTACACTGTTGTCATGGTTACTATCTTGCCAATATGGGATACTGGTATGGTATGTGTTCCAATTAACTTTTTTTTGTACTGTATACTAGAGCTCGCTTGCCCAAGTTTGATATCATATGGATTGTCTCAATACTGGTCTGAAGCTGAATAAAACAAATATAATGATGACATGAAATTTCTTGGAATCCACAACATGTGTTACACAGTTACCATATGGGTGGGTCTTTAACTTGCTCCACATAGACACAGCGTGTACGGCACCTTCATTTATATTGAGCTAGATTGTATATCTGAGAGGGCATGTCCAAGCTTGGAGATGCGTGAATAAACTTCCATGCACGTGTAGATGTGCCCTTAAGAACATGCATGCCCTTAAGAACATGCATGAGTTATAAAGGAGGCAAAGTTATTCAAGTCAGACCCGGATCCGCCCCTGGGACTCGTCACATGGCCAATTCTCGTGAAATCTCGTGCTGAGTGTGGTATGACATGTTCCAAACTTTTCTGTTCTGTTCCCAGTCCTGTTTCATGTGAGACTGAGACCAGTGCCTTTGTTTTTGGGAGGCAAGCAGCATTTTCATCACTAATGGTCTCCCATCAGGCGACCTTTCCATGCTAGCTCGCTCAGTGTTATTAGCCCCATACCACACATTTCGTGCCCGACTCTGACCCTGTTGTTAGTTACAATGAAATTTGGTTTCCCCCAATTTACCAAACCTACATAGCAATAGAGTTTATATTTTGGGTTGAATGGACTATTTGGAATACAGATGTACCCAAACAAATATAACAATGTAAAAAAATTGCACACACTGAAAAATATCTGGCCAGAATATTAGTAAAAGTAGCTAACTTTTTTTTAGTTTTTAGACAATAGAGTCTTTTCACTGAGCAGCCCTGAGTTCAGCAAGACATAAGTCCTTCCTCTCCTTTTATTACTCGTTTTGCTTTTCAGACATAGAAGATAATCACTGACTTATTCAATAAATATAAATTTCTCAGAAAATAACAAAAATCAACTGAATGATAAGATGTCAAATATACATTAAAATGCACTAAAAATACTGCTGCTAGGATGCACTTTGCTTCAGCCGGGAACTTTTTCATCCAATAGAATTGCAGTATTGTCATAGCCACCTGGTGGCAATATAGAGAACCTTCCGTGAAAATCCACTGCAGGTCTGGTGACAATGTGGTGTCTAGCATGACTATCTCAATCAATGCCATATATGATTTACTCTTCAGTCATTGTGACCAATATCTTGATCAAGAACATGTTTTTTTGCAGGAGACTCACTGAATCTGACTATAACTTGTTAACCCAAATAAGTGCTATGGCAGAGAATGGCCATTCTAGACACTGTCAAAATAGCAAAGATCTTAGTCAATTTTCAGTACACTAAAGCCTGCCAGTTAAGCGTAGAGTGGAAAAACGGACGTCAAGGAACTATTTAGGGTAGAGTTTAATGTATCAGGTGCTGTTTAGCTTGTTTAGTCACAATGAAAGTGATCCTCCTCAGTTGATTATTGATCACCAACTGCTGGGGTAATGCAACAAACAATAGACTTCATGAACAAGCCTTTGTTTGGTGAATATTACTGATCATTTATTTTCTTGGCATTACAGTAACTTGATTTCATTCTGAATGAATGAATGAATTTTATAGACATGTAGAGGTCACAAAAGACCTATATATATATGTCTGTGTGTCCATGTTAGATGTGGTAGCCTATGTGGGTGAGTGTAGTACTGTGCACAGTTACACCTACTTATAACAATTTATTTGGGAGTTGGGAGTGTCGAAAGGTGTTTTGTTATAACCAGGTTCATTATATGCAGGTCTGGTGAGAAAGATAGACATAAAATCCACTCCTGGATATTGTTGTTGTAACCGGACTTTGTCAGTATTTAGGAAAGATCACTGTTGAGACCTATCTATATAGTTTCTATACTCACATCTCGAAATACATCAAACTTGAAAACATCATTATCCCTGACTCTAAGAAGCATCTAGTAGAGTTCTTCATCACGAGAGGTCTCTGAGGTGGTGGAGCGTTATGATAGGTTGGCCTAACCACCAATCACGTGGTTTGTTGCAATTGACCAATAGCGTCGCGTGTTAGATGCAGACAATGATGGAGGGCGTAAGATCATGATGGGACCAAGTAGACCAATTGCTTGTCCGCAGGCAACTCCACCAGTCTCTACAAGGCCCTTACCCATTGATCATGCAATTCTATGGATATCAATAGTTGTAGACACTTTCAATTGCAGGTGTTTAGATGCTAAGATGCACGTTAGGCTTGCATGGCTGCGGTGCACAGTTCTTGCTCGTTCTTTTAACTCTGGAAACATTAATTTCGACTGGGATCTTGCGCTATTTTGATAGCGTCTATAATCATGATAATGACCGACCCCCATAGCAGTTTTCGTCTAACAAGTTAGCTTGATTTTAGTCAGTGACACAAAAAATGTTGGTTGGTCAGTCGTTATGACTGATGAAATACATGAAAACATCTAAACTTAATAATTAATTTGATTTAAAATTTTACTAAAAACTAGTCATTGAAGATGCCATTAATTTTCTTTAATCTTAAGTATCATTACTGACATTACAGTTCAAAGGATTTACTTAGTAAAAACTAAAATGAATAAACATTTGAATGATTCTGTAAAGTAGACTAGTTTAAGAAGTAACTTTGCTTTCAGGCCTCAAACAAATATATTTGAAAGGTTTTTTGAATTTATCAAAGTCTTGTAAGAATGCATCAAAACTGTAAACTGAACACAATTCTTCAGTACAAAGAACGACAAAGCAATTTTAAAGATGGAAAGAAAATATATTTAGTATCTTGTGGTGCCCAATGACTTTTGAAATTTCATTTTATTTAATTATTAAAAAAGCTTTCGACACAAATATACGTAAAATGGATTATTACTTGCAAAACTTACTGGGTTTGAAGTTGCAGAAAGAAGCACTTTACTTCCATGTATTATGTATGGATATGATGCTTTTAGTGTAATATTGTAAGTTGCCCATCATATCAGATATAAGACAGGAGAAAATGGAAGTACAATTGGGAAAAGAACTCTTTGGACATCAAACGATCTGTTTTATAGTTCAGCTGCTCTCCTGGGTATGAATTTTGTCGATGACTCTTCCGAGAGGACTAGTCAGAAGGTTGTAGATCTATGAAGTATCTATGAAGTATAGGCGGAATTGAGCTCTTTACATTAGGACGAATGTAGCAAACAGATGTCTATGGTGGTTCTGTGGTCTTTTTGTGTGAGTCTTTTTCCTCCTCTATTTGAAATGAAGTGGGCGTATTAATTATATTTAGTCTGCTATGATCTTCCTTAAAAGTGTAGTGCTCAAGCTTATAAGCTGTATCGATTCGAATTTTAAATGTGGTTAGTGTAGGGGTGTCTAGAATGGTGGAATTTCACGGAGGGTTCGCTATATTTCCACCAGGTGGCAACGACAGAATACTGCAATTCTATTGGCAGAGAAAGTTGCCGCCCTCAGCTGCGATTGGTTGCAGCGAAGTGCATCCTAACAGCAGTATTTTTTGTGCATTTTAATGTATATTCGACATCTTTGCATTTAGTTGATTTCTGTTATTACCCAGAGAAAATTATATTTATGGAATCAGTTATTTATGACCTATGTCTGAAAAACAAAATGAGAAATAAGTGAAGAGGAAAAACTAAGGTATTGCTGAATTTAGGGCTACTAAGTGAAAAGACTCTATTCTAGAATGACTGCCCTGTCCCATAACCCTAATTAATAATCAGAACAGTTTTCAAACTAGAAGAATTAGTAGGCTGAAATCTGTGCCATGCATTTAATAAATCAGAATTACTCTCAATGTAGTTCGATGTATTTTCTCAGATGACATTGACTAAAGGTGACAGACTTGGTAGATGAAAACTGCTATGTGGGTCATCGTTCTAGACACTGTCAAAATAGCTAAGATCTTAGTCAGAGAACTTGGCAGTGCAGGAATCTTCAAAAAGTAGAAAGTACCATCCTCCTGCAAAATGCAAGTGGGTGATCATGACCTCATACTTTCAGTTACATCATGAGCGTGGATGATGTGATAAGAAATTTGTTGGTTAGCCATATTGTAACGCTGGTTTGTTATAATTAGATGCTTGTAACATTGATGATGGTGGGAGACAATTACTTTAAAAGTATTGAACGTGCACTTCTCAATTTCCGTTTAAAATTGATATTATATTCTGGTTTCTGAAAAAATGAGAACAATCATAAAATTTAACCGTAGGCTGCTGCTGATGGGCCAGTTCTAGGTGGGACACACGAAACCGTTAGAATTTTTGAGTGCCACGAAAAGCGAGATAAAGTGTGAGGAAAAATAGAGGAGGAGGAGAGGCTTGAGGGATGCTGCTGAGAGAGGATGGCTGAGTAGGATGTTTGTTTGTTGACAGGAGCAAAGGCTTTTGCCAGCAGACCCATGGCGATTGGCAGGCACGTTTTTACTGCTGATAAAAAGTCCAGCATCCTTGCAAACAAAGAGTCAGTTGTGGAAATATTTCAGCTTAGGGATGCGGATTTTCACACAGTCACGTCCTGACAGAGCATCAGACAATTCCAGCAGCAGCAGCATCAGCTGCATCCCTGCTTCACACTCGTGGCTCTTAGCAGCAGGGGCGGATTTTGTAACTGTTGTGCTAAGAGGGGGGGGGGGTGGATCACTCCTTGTATAGGCATACAAGGTGATAAGATGATTGTAGTAGTACCTGAACTTCAAATCTTTAATTAATTTTCTCGTGGAATTATTTAGATTTGGAATAAATTAGGTCCTTTCAGTTGGTTAGGTTTAGTTATGGCAGTAATTGGGACTCTATCACTGATGGTATTTGTCTTCACAGCAATCAACTTCAGGTTATTGATTGAAAAAGATTTGATGTAAGACACAGATTTGCACACTTAATAAAGGCGGATCACTGTAATCTACCCTATGCCTGGGCAATATTTAAAGAATGTTCAGCTACAGCTATCCAGAACAACTACCTGAAGCCACAACAAGCAGAATCTAGCCATACCTAGCTGGAGACACCCAGTGGTGTGCTCATCTGAAATTCCACATTACTGGTAAAAACTACATGTGATTAATGTTATGATAGGGCTTGTCATTTTGGTGAACTGTCAGATTTTATAAAATGACTGATCACATGAAATATGAAATGTGAATTTTTCTGGTGCATACGCCCCTGGCAGTGATGTTGCGGAGTGATGCTGCGGAGCGAACGGCTGCTCTGGCGGTCTCCTCTTGCGGTTCGAGTCTCCGAGATGCTCAGAAGGTTACATCACTAGAGACAGACATAGACCAGATGCAGGATCAATAACTCATGCCTCTTTTCACTTCTCTTATTATTCTGTTTGTAGTAATGCTCACAAAACTCATGAAAAGATGGCTGTCATAATAGCTTAAGATCATAATCTCTTGGAGTTGCATCCCATGCATAAAACATATACTGGGCTGTCTCCAAACTTCCCAAGGAAATAAACTTGCCATTCACTCCAGTCTCCTGATGGTAATTATGGAGATAATTCCAAACTTTTCAGTGAAAAGGTCTGATGTGTGATAACTGACGTCTGATGTGTGATAACTGAGGTTGTTCTGCAGCTATTTGCTGAAGTCACAAAGGTTTGATTTGTCAGATCTCATAGTGTAAGCTATGCCAGCTATACTGTAATGCAGCAATGATCCATGAGAGGTATATACTGAAAATCTTTGTGACTAAGATCTTCGCTATTCTGAATGTGTCGAGAATGACTGCCCTCCATAGCACTTCCTAGAATGACGGCCCTCCATAGCACTTTAAGAAGGTAGTCAGTCGGAGTCACTGTCATGTGAGGTGATATCCTTTTGACTAAGAAATTAGTCATTATGACTTATGACATTAATTTGACTAAAGTTGACTGACCTGTCAGATTAAGAACTGTCTATGTGCCTTTAAAAACTACAGTGGAGCAGTGGAACCCCGTTTGTAGGCCACCTTAGAGTTAAGACCATCGAGCCATGAAGATGTCCAATTTTTTAGCCCAACTATTCTTGTCATTATATTCTACCTCGCAATATTAAGACCACCTCACATTAAGGCCAGTGAATGTTGCTTTAATGGTGGTCTTAACTAAACAGCAAGGTTCTACTGTAATGTTTACCATCACCTAGTCAATATAAGATGTACACTGTACATGTGGCATGGATGGTGGATGTAGATGATTTTATCAGCGGTAAATCCTGAAGGTCTGAGGTTATCGACATCATGATCAGCAGCAGTGTCATGACAAGGCCTTTTGGCATCAGGGTTAACTCAATTCTCATGATTAAAGTTCTGATTGAGCTGTTTGTTAGTTTTGGATAATGGTGAACCTTTTTTTGGTCTAGGAAGTTGGCTGTAACTTAGCTATTTATACACATGGTCTAAATGATTAACCTTCTGAGGCGATTTTAATCTAACATGTTGATCAGACTTTAGGCAATGTCATGCTAGTCATAATGACTGACTTAATTTCATCTAAAATTACAACAATTCTTGTTTCTCAAATACTGCCTCGGGGATCATTTTAGAGGTATATTTTCAAAAATCATTGCAGCAGAAGGTCTTAGGTTTAAAAGTTTTTAGTGTCCTTTGGTTTAAGTGGATGGGCCTAGACTTTATAAACCAGGTGCTGGGCAGGTCCACCAAACCGATTTACAGGACCCAGTGTTGCCCAGTATCGGCTGATACCGATACTTGGTCCAGTACCTGCCGATATAATAATGCCGATACCGATACCCTATATCCAGTATCATCTTTTACCGATACCCACTAACGATACTCATTCCTGGTCGTGGTACTCCAGTCTTATGACAGTATTCTACTCTGGTCTGATACTGGGAAGTGAGCTGAAATGAGACTGCTGCTGTTAGGTGTTATACTACAGCTCAGGGATGACTGGGGTTGCTTTGGTCCTCCAGGGACCTTTTAAACCTATAGGTCAAGCTATCATGCTGGCCCTGCTACTAAATACAGGATATGGGTGTCCTATTAATACTTTGTTAATCTCCGGGGTGCATGTTCAGCTGTTAAATCAGCCCAGGGCACACCCTGCAGTATCATGAGGTGTATAAATTTATGCAGTAATGGGGCAGCTTGTCTATACATGCCTTATCATATTTATTGAGGCAGTGATTACATTAGGGGCGAGCCAGCAAACATCTGATGCTCTGCTGATATGTAAAGCAGTTTGATTTGCTCTCCTAGCCCCGCTGTAATGCCCCACTGCTGAAAAGATCGACTCAGCTCTGAAAGTTATGGCCCCTGCAAGATGAGCTGATTTGATTTTGATAACAAGTGGCTAAACGAAAATACTATGTGCTTTTTGTATTTATGGATGCAATACACTTAAGAATTTTTGGATGGGTTGTATCTTTTGTGCCAGTTTATTTCCCTGAAAGGGTAGTGTAGAGATGGACATGAGGGAAATTTGTGGTAAACTAATATTAAGAAAGGTGACACTTCTGTAGAATTGAATGACATTGGCAAAGTTCTCTGAAGATCCTGGGTTTGGATCCATAATATGAATAAAAAGATTCTGAGTTCTGGGTTTGGATCCCTTCTTAAGCACTATCTATGAGCTTATATAATCTCAGCCGGATGGTATTTTCCTTCAGAATTAGATGGTTAATATGATGGTAACTTTTATTCAGTGTCTGTGCTGGGGCAAGTTAATCCATCCATGGGGGTAAATGTATAACTACAATTCTTATCATGTCATCATTATGTCTGCACAAATCGACTGTGCTCCAAATCAGCAGTATTGTGGAAATAACAGGACATTGATAAGTTCTTGTTCAAGGTCAAACCGAATGTCAAACAGTATCACTTGGTGTATAAATCTATACAGAAAAACCAAACAACCAACATGATAAACATCATATTGATAGCCAAGCAAGCAAGTACACAGGTATCCCAACCATTGAAACAACCGTGCAGGCATGAAAGCATGTGTGTACACAAGTTGGCAACTGCACTTGAATGTGAGGGCATTCAGTTGCTTTTTTTCTCTCTGATCGATCACAATTCCTGCTTTCTGCAAAGGAAGTCCCCTTCATGACTAATGATCGATTTTTACCCCCTTTTTATACGATGACTACTCCCCCCCTCTCTCTTCTTGGGGACTACTTTCACAGCCGTTTTACTACGCTCCCAACTTAATCCATGGGCCAAGTGAAATAGAGCAGATTACTATTCAGGACATGTTTGAAAGAGGTTCATGACCTCGTCAATGCATTTCAGAGGGTAGTGTCTTTGAGGACAGATTGACTAAAGGGAGATACAAGCCATAAATACCCTTGATCTACCGCAGAGGACAACACTAGGAGGGGGTCATTCAGGATGCATTTAATACTCGTCTGTCTTTCATAAATGATTCTGGAAACAACTTTCGGGAAGAACTTCTGGAAGGCTATCGGCAGCTTGTCGCGGGATGTCTCAACCACAGATGTATTTTCATGATCACAATCGGGGATTATTTTATTTTACGATTGTCATTTGCCTTGGTGTCTAAACGATTGACAGTCTGCGAGGTACAACATTTGGTTTGAACGTATTTCATTTAATTTTACCAAGGAGCGGAAGGCTCAATAACGGGCTCAATCTTGGTTAGTATAATGTGTAAACTACAAAAGGCCTGTGGCAGGAGGTTTACAAGTAAAGTAAGAACTGGATGAATAATTAAATAAATGATATTGTTACAAAATTTATAATGATAAGATATTTAGGGTGACAGATCTTATCCTTGAGGAATGCCTCATTGTAATATTCAAGGCACATGGAACCAAGTCACTGCAACAGACGTTAACCATATTGTATTGAATAAAATTATGCAAGCCTTATTTCACTCGTAGCAATTTTAACAAACTCTAGAATAACTGCCAGTGGTCCATAGATGTGTTTGACTAACAATCTAATTGTCATAATATTTGTTATAATATTATGGTAGGTGACATAAATTTGGGAGAGAAGTTGATTGATGACATAGTTGACTGAGACTGACTAACTTGTCAGGTTGAAAACTGCCATGAGACAGTCAAATATAGCCCCATGGGACTGGCTTGCGTTGTGCGAGTCTGTCTGTTCGGGCTAGTCAAATAGTCTAAAAATGTTTGTTAATTTTCAACTGAAGAAAAAAAAAGAAAAAATTTAAATTTAACTCTATCAGTGACTTTAAGTGATGCAACAGTATTTTGTGATGTGGCCACACAAGACTTCAGCTGTTGCCACGAGACATATGTTATGTGCAACAAAATCTATGTGACTTTTACTTCGATTTAATTTATTTGCTGTATTGAAAAGTTAGATTGCTAATGCTCAACTTCGAGTGCATTCGTACTGACAAAAATGAACATTTTCATTCGCTTTAGGTAATATGAGTTTACAAACTAGTTTACATTCCCCATAGAGACAATGATAACATAGAAAATGGAAGAAAATATGTATCAACGTATCTGGCATACACATGATACAGTCAAAATATATGCACTCTACGAACTAAGAAACCAAAATTACAATTATATAATGTATACAATTATATATTTCATTTTTATTTCTCATTTTGTTAAAACATGATTTGTTACATGAACCTTCCTACATCATTTCAACCTATTCTCGGATTACAGACTGGGTCAACGTGGGCTTAAACCGACATGCGGCTCGGCCCCCCATTTCGGCCAAAGTTGTTGGAACATCGACTCAATTTTGCCATGGTAAAGCCCTAATCCACCCACCAACCAGTCAGAAATTCAAGAGAGGAATCCAGTGTGGTCAGTGATTGCAGGCTGCCTGTGCAATTAGGTGTGATCCATATTTCAGCCTTCTTTTTTTCTTCTTCATAGATTTAACAGCAAGTGTGTGAATCTGTCCATACTTTTCCTGCCATTGCTCATGCCATTGCTCATCGCTGTAATGTTCCTGACTGATAATGCCCATTTCGGGCATTTTTCATCCTTGGTCATTTTGTGATGTCCTCCATTCGCACCAACTGGGCCGTCCATAACGCCTTCATCAATATTTGACCTATTGATATCCTGTGTGGGAAATTTCTATGATTTTTCCCCAGCCGATCGACTCGAGCTACAGGCTGCGAAAATCCATGAACTCAAGGGCAATGTCAGCAGATCTGAATAGTGTTTTGTATCATACATTTTTTAAAGGACGAATTTTCAGTTGCTGTGGCCAGAAATATTGGCTAACTTTTTAGACAATTTGATGGTGTCTTGATCCAGAATGACCGAAGCAGAACTCTAGCAAGCTAGCCAGCTGTAGTTATTGCCATATATGTCATTAGTCATAGTTTGTTTAAATTCTTTATTAGCAATATAGAATTATTGCACAGTAAAAACAAAAGAATAGACTAACAACAAAAGTATATTGGTAAAAAAAAAAAAAAATTAATACAGCACCGATGCTTTTAAATCCAGCAATAGTGACATCACTAGGTGCATAAGAACAAGATGATATCTTTACATTCTCTGTAACTTAATATTTTTTCATTGCCAAGTGCTACCATAGCAGTTAGTCAGCTTTAGCTATGTCATCTAAGATGACACAAATTAATTAAAGTCTTTATGACTAATGACACACATGAAACTTTCCAAAGCTGACTTACTTATTTGATGAAAATCCCAATGGGGAGTCAGTCAGTCATTGTAGACACTGGAATAGCTAAGATCTTAGTCCTTGTCGCTAACTTCATTGACGAAAAAGTTTTCAGTGTAACTATACTTCTTTGACCGCTCGTATGATTGTTTCTGAGAGTTGCTGAACTGATAAATGCGGTGTTGCATAAATCGAACCATTAGTCAAACTTCCGAATAACCCTTGTACTGTGTGCCGTACTATCTGGAATTACTTGAGAGTAAGTTTTGCTTTTGCACAATATATATAAGGATGATAAGGGAAAGGATTGCTGGGAGGTTGACAACCAAATGATGGATCGCCATGGTGACCAGTAAAACGCCAGCTGCGGAGACTGATCTGTCAGCAGTCAAACATCATCCCCTGCCCCTACTCCTCATATGTTGCTTCTATGCACCACTGAGTGTAAAGAGAAGGGCAGCCGTGTTCGCCCGGGAATATGACCGGTTAAACACTACTTGGAATATTGTGTACTGGCGGGAAAAATACACCCCACTGAGTCTGTTCTTGTGGACCTCCATAAGGAATAAACTTGGGGGAAGGAAAAAAGTTGACAGGGTTTGCCACAACAATGGCGGACAGATGCACTGGAAACTTTCCTAACTAAGATCTTTGCTATTTTGACATTGTCCATGTCATGTATGTCATCAGTCATGATGTCTTATTTCGAAGTCAGAGGATTTCTTACAATGACTGGCTTATGGTGGTATCTGTCTAGATGAAAATTGCGCTACAAGTGATCAGTCATAGTGGACACTGTCAAAATAGCTAAGATTGCCTTTAATTTTGCTTACCAGAGAGACCGAAAAGTTTTCCATAATGCACATTTAATTGAATCCTTACATTTCTCATATTTTTTTGGCAATGTAAGTGAAATTTGATCATGGGATAACCTTGTCACCTTACAGACACATGTAATATGAGATTTGGGTATGCAACAGCTTTTGAATTGTAAATGATGAAACATTGTTGGATTTATTGCTGTACAGTTGCAGACAAAAGCATTCATACAGGTGACCAGTTTGATAAATTCAGGAATTAACAATAGATGTCAATTGAGCAGGATTATCAATACCTGTCAAATGGGAGCTCCTGAGAATGTAGTTACATTGGCACCAAATTATGATGAATCAGCCGTCCCCAGTTATTACTAAAGGAATTTATAGTGTACTTGGACGAAAGTATTCATACAGCATGGTAAATGTTGCTATTTTCCAGATTTCAGGATTTCTTCCTTGGTTTGAGTTCAGTCAGGTTCTGAATTCAATAAATATGACTTCACGATTCAAGTGGTACATTGAGAGTCCTCTTTCATCTATTTTGTATGAGATATTAGACTTGGAAGATGGAAATACAAGATGATGAAGTGATATAGAAAGTAGATCATCATTTGGCTCCATAGCCAAAGGAAACCTCATGGAAAAGACCTTTAAGGAGATGGGAATGCCCAGAAGCAACGTTTCCTCTATTGCAACTGAGTTAAACACAAAGATACTGACACTAACAGCCTCAAAGTTGATCACGCTTAGCAGATCAAAGCAACTGATGAACACTCACTTGCCAAGAACGTTTGCAAGAAATAAAATGCATGTTCTAACAGATCTCTTTTAGCTGGAGTTCATGTCTATCCAATGCTAGTACCACAACGCATCACCACATAGAGATTATTGATTGAGCAAACACTCACTGAAAGTTGCTCACATCTGAGAAATTTAGATTTTTGAATAGTAGTAAATTTTGAATACGTTGAAACTTAAAAGTTCTTCATTGTTCTGCAGTGGATATCCAAAGTGTGTGTTCCTGAGAGG
Organism: Alitta virens; assembly: GCA_932294295.1. Classification (NCBI taxonomy): domain Eukaryota; kingdom Metazoa; phylum Annelida; class Polychaeta; order Phyllodocida; family Nereididae; genus Alitta; species Alitta virens. Next base: position 16,038,670 of record OW028586.1, on the reverse strand, counting down.
TTATCATTTCCATATGATAACATGTGGCGAGGTATATGTTGAAATGACAAGTCGTATATGGTGTTGTATGCCCCCTGTGGTCAGAGTTGCATGATAAAAGTTGGATTAAAAGGTCAACAGACTGGACAATAAAGTTGTACTTTGCTTTTGTCATGCAATTTCATTCCTCGCTGATAATCACTAAGAAGGTGGAGATTATTTTAGCATCTAAACATTTCAGGTGTTGTGATAGTTTTGTAAGTTTTTGTATAGGACTGTATTGAACTGTGAAAGGCAAAAAATTAGGTTTGGTACACGCACACCAAACGTATTCTGAACGCTGCTTTTTTGAGTGTCTGGAATGAAAGACCTCGTAGAATTTTCTTTGAACGAATAACAGTGTAGTTAGTTAGACATTATCCTGATTGCTGGCATTGATAATGACATAGCTGTGACTGAGAAGTTAGAAATTATGGCTAATGACTTGCATGAGTTGCATGCATTCAATGAAGGATTGAAACAAAAATTTACAGAAAGTTTCTTTGCATGTATCAATATCATGGATTCCCACATTAGAACACTCAAGTAGTGATACATGTGGTGCATCTGTAACCTCCCAGTCCAGTTGTTTGAGCAAAAGGTTGAGCAATGCTTAGTGGAGCAGGGAGACACCGAGGGAGACTATGTCTGGGTGAATGGGGAGGTTTATGTGGTCACAGAGGACCCCAGGCGGACCCCAGAGGGACCCTTGAGGGACCCTAGACCATGCTGCACATAATATGGAAAGGCAAGCTAGGCTAGCATGGCCATGTCCAATGGGTCACTTGCAAGGGTCAGTGGTCATCGTAAATCGCCCCTTACTCCTCCTAAACACCCTACAAGGTCCCCACTGGGTCCCCTAGAGGTCCCCGCTGGGCCCCCGTTTCCGAATAATCCAAGCCCTTTGCAAACATCGGTGATGGAATACTTCCTATTCACTACATTGCGAGTACCAGCTGTGCTTCGCTCTGCCATAAGTCTTCGCCGCAATCGCCTGATACTCTGAACGACCATAATACGTACTCGCTGAGCCGAAAATGGACACTCAGAATTAAGTGACTCTAACCTTGAACTGTGGCAAATAACTTGGTGCTTGTAATACCATTTGCATTTTTTTTATATTTTTGCAAACTGTATTGGCTGTATATCTTCGTATTCTCGAACAGACAACTTAAACAAACAGATGTTTCTAGCCAGGGCAAATCCTAACATTGTGGCTTGTCCTGCATTGCTCATATTGCCCTAGGACCACCCCTCACTCTACAAATTAAAGAGATTGTCTGTTTTAAAACAAATAATTGTTTCGCTGGTGTCCTTTAATTAATTTGTTTAAAATCAGCCACTATATTGTTTGTCATTAGACACTAATTGTCTCAGCAAGTTTTTTCAGAAAATTATAAAGTGTTTACAATGAGTGCCTCAACAGCAGTTTTTATGACTAAATTCTTAGTTTAAAGCAATGTCACCATACATGATATCAACTTACTTAGCTAAGGCTTACTAACTTTTGCTATGGGGCATGAGGGCTCCCTCTAGATACTGTCAAAATAGCTATGATCTCAGTCAGAAAAGTATTTTCACATTTGTTTTCTCTCACCTGGAGTTTTAGGTTTTGGCAATAATTCTCATCCGATTTATCGAACCCACCACATCGAGCAGACCATGTAGAGGCACTTAGCAGTGATAAATATTGATATTGCATGGAATGTGGTGTGCACATGATTGCCTTTCCATGTTCTGACCTTACTCTGACCTTGAATGATGGACCCATGTGATTTCTCGGCTCTTACTGCCTTTTGTTCCTGCCTAATCTGTTGCTTTCTGTTGCCATGGGAACCTTCCTTTGCATAAAGTTGACAGCAGTGATGCCTAAACAACTTGTTGATGGTTCTCTTCCAAATCAGGTGCATGCTGTTCTTGCAGCTAATATGTCTCAGAATTCCCACTTGTTTCTCTCTTCAGGCAAATAAAAATCAATTTTAATCAACTACAATTGGAGCAGCTGAGTGGTCGAGTGGTTTAGACTTCGCTACACCGAAGGTCCCGGGTTCGATTTGAGCCTGCACACTTTAAATATAAGCACTCTAATGATAAGATACTATTCTTTGTAGATTGGCCAAGTCTTGTACATGTACTCATTATCTATGGTGGAGCTGAAACATACGGTCCTCCACATGAGGGCATGTTTATGACAGTGCAGACTCCAAGCAGCCCTTATCATCTCATCATTACGTCTGGTCATGTAAGCTTGCTATGCTGAAGACCAGAGACAGTACCTACATGGATTTGATGACAACTGATTTGAAATGAACTTCGAACTTTTAGTAAGATGTTTAGGACCATCACTGTCTGTTTTTAAAATGAGGAAGGACTCTCTCAGGCAGACTGGTCATTGCTTACAACACTGTGCAATGCAAGTAACAAAGTCTTGAAAATCAAAATACAGATGATATTGAATGATGCCTACCAAGAATTATTCAGTTTACCTGTACAAAGTTTGATTTGGAGTTGCCTTATATTCTTTCATCTAGTTGGACCAATTTAGCCCAGCATTCTAGAATGTGTAAAAAAGATCCAGTATTCGCGGTTGAAATACAGCCCCATGCGGGTATCTTATATAAACCCTTTGTATGCCATGTACTAGATTAACATTTTTCTTCTATAATGACTGTAATGATTCATTTTAGCCACTGACTTTAAATGGCCTTCTCGGCTGTATATTTCTTAAAGTATTTGGCAGACACAGACATTCGCCATCGTGTTTTGGAATACTTTTGGTCGTTATGGTAATGGAGGTAGGTAGATACATTCATGTGAATGCATTGCAAATGCATCCAGTAATGCATTGCATGATAAATATAGCTTTTTATTTTGTCATTAAGTGTAATCACATGCCATGTGCATTGGTGACTGTCAATATTGGTCAAAACTTAAATGGACCATTGGCACTTGGCGTTTTTATGGGTTTACATGGGTAAAAATCGCGAGTGTGACATTACCCTTCTTAACTAGGGAAAAAGTGACACTGAAGCTCTTAAATGGTAACAGACATAAGATCTGCTTAACGAATGACAGTTGGTAGTTTTGATATTCTTAGTTATTACTTAGTTAAAAAGTGTCATAAGACATCAGATTTTCGCTTAAATGGCGACATGGGACATTACTTCTTCTTTTTTGGGCCCATATATTTATATATATATATATATATTTATATATATATATTTATTTATTTATTTATTTCATACACTGCATTCAGGATTCCTTTTTACAATTTGAAAATCCAGATTGATGCATTCAACATTTGTCACTGCAATGTCTAAGTGCTCATTTATTACTCAGCTAATCCAATGTCTTTAGTGCATGCAAATACCTTTTTTTTTTAAAGTTTAAGCCTAGAAAAATGTGCAAAGAAGTAAGCGGCCTTGCAAGTTTTTTCGATGTTCTGGTGATTGCATCATGTTATCGACCTTTACATTTGCATCGCAGACAAAAAAGGCCCTTCAATGTTTTCTTATGGGCTTCTTATAGTCTCTCATTCAATGCTGTAACATGAAACCAATGCATTTACTTCAATTCATTCTTCACCTTGCGTCATGCATGGAGATCTTTAATGATATGTCATAGCTATTTTGACACTAAGATCATAGTTATTTTGACACTAAGATCATAGCTATTTTGACACTAAGATCATAGCTATTTTGACAATGTCTGAATAGTTGTCTCTCCCCATGGCGAGTTTCATCACAAAAGTTAGTCCACTTTAGTTAGTATCATTTACTAATGTATAAGGTGTCAAAAATGAAGGTGACATACTTCTGATTGCAAAGTCCATCGTAATGAAGTGACTAAGGATGACTAACGTTTTAAAGCTAAGTGGGCACTGGGCAGTCGTTCGAAACAATGTTTCAATGTTTCACTGCCTCTGGTCTAAAGATTAGCCAGTTTATGCCTGGGCAGACAATGATGAGATGATAAGACTGCTTAGAGTCCACACCATGTTACACATTTACCCCATGAGTGAGGTCTTTTTACTTGCCTCAGCATAGACACTAACATTTTTGTCAAAAAATGCAATTTAGACAGCACTTGACTTCTTGTCACCTTTCCAGAGCAGATGCTCTATCTAGCAAGTGTGAAGTATTTTCGGGAAGCTCAAATACTGATTTGATTAACTCCCATTTCATTTTAGGAGATTGTTTTTTTTTTTAGATTGAACCTCAAACTTAATTTCATCTGGTGAGATAGATTTTGGAATGCCGGAATTGTAGATGTAATCAGCAGATGCTTTGTGTTGCCATTGCCATAGAAACCGAAGTAATTCCTCTGAGTGGTTCTCTTCTTGTCACGTGTGTCATTGTGACATCATTGTGATGTCATAAGGCGTCTTCTTCTTGTTTGATGCGATGGAATGTTCTTTCTGGTTTTAGACTTGAAAAAAATATATATATTGGATCTTATTCATATTACTCTTATAATTCTTAATGTGATCCCACTGACTTTATTTTCAATGGATCCTGTTATTGTAATTCAAAAAATAGTTCGCAGAAAACTTTAAAATCGTGATCATTGCAATTCTAGGTAAGAACAATTTAATCAGCCATACTCAGTGCCATACAGTTGAGGAAGAAGGTTCTGCACACCCATTAAATTAGCACGATTTTGGGGGAAAATAAATTCTTAAAGGTCTTGTCTACCTATGTAATGTATGAACCATTTTGCAAGTGCAATTAATAAGGTCAAAAGATCAAATAAAACTGGCTAATTATCCATTGACCTTATTAAATAAAGTGCACTGACAAGAACTTGAATTACTTTACACCAAGATGTTGCTAAAATAATGAGCGTTCAGAATTTTGTTTCCACCACTATGATGGTTATTTTATAGTAGGGCATCTGTAATCCTAATGCCACAATGGTGTTAGCTCTTTTTCAGACTTGATACATTTCTATAGCACAGTACAGTGCATATGATGTAATGGGATCCAGCAAGGCCATATGATTGCTACTGAGGTCTATGCAGCAACACAATGACTTATATTATGGCATTGCCCTCCCTTTATTTATCTCTGCTCAGATTGTCTGATAGGTCATGCAGTGGCCAAGGTATTGGGGGTATTTTTGTTGAGCTACATGGCTGAAAATATTGTATGGAAGGGGTGCACTGCATTGTAAGAAAGGTTACCATCAGGTTACTAATTATGTTAATAAAACAGCTAACTTATAAGACAAATTGGAAGGTCTAAGTTAATATCCCCAGTTTGAAATCTTTCGTCTACATTGTCATAATGGCTGAATGTTAAAATGAAAAAAAGAAAAAGTTACCTTATATGTGCATAATATTGACCAAGGCTGACTGAATTGTTAGTATATATTATTATTATGTTTGCTATGTATATGTATGTTAAGTGGTTCAAAAAGGTCATAAAAACAAACAGGAATATTAATTCTTACAAAATATTACAAGACTCAATATATGAGTGTTTATAAACATTAAGTAGAGCATAAAAAAAGGAAGAATTCTTAGTATGAATGCATTAGTATTTGCCTTGTGGTGTTGTGGTGCTCCAGTTATACCAGTATTAACTATTCAGGAATATTAATTCTTACAAAATATTATAAGACTCAATATATGAGTGTTTATAAACATTAAGTAGAGCCAAAAAAAAGGAAGAATTCTTAGTATGAATGCATTAGAATTTGCCTTGTGGTGATGTGGTGATTCACTTATACCAGTATTAACTATTCAGCCATGCCTGATTTCATTGGCCCATTTTGGCCTCATTTAGGATTTTAACAAGGCAGTGTAACAGTTCACCATAGCGCTGGGGTTAAATTAGCAAATAGAGTGTGTAAATGTAGCTTTGGTTTTTGTTCCCTAGCCTCAAGGTCCTAATTTGATAATGGATATCAAAGCATGTCGTCCTATGTAATTGAAACATCCATAATTTAGCATCTCATGCATCGTCCTTGTTTGGTAATTTGTTGCTTTTGAAGCCGTTTTTGTCTCCACAAAAGACATGTGATGAAAAACACCCGACTGCTGATTTAATTACTGCATAAAACAAAAAGCTCTGGAGGTCAGGTTTGGCATAACATAGCAAGATGACAGCGAGGCGAAAGTCTAATGGAGTGATGGCCTGTGGGTTTAACACACATTTCACGGTGAAGAATGAAAGAGGGTGTTCATAGGGGATATGGATAATGTTTTTGGAAAAAGGATATCTATAAATAGAGCTGCTTGTCGTTAATGATGTGTCACTTCTTCGGCTATGGATCAAGCGGTAACTGAAAGTGATTTCTGAAAGGCGAATTTGATAATGTAGGCCCTATGTTCGATTCCTGGCCTGGCCAATCTTTGTGTTGGCAAAAAAAAAAAAAAAAAAAAAAGAATACTAACTAATTCGCATTAATTCGGAACCAGATAATCCTTATCCCGACAATCATCCAAATCAGGTACAGAGTAGTAGACCAAATGTGAATCATCCAAATCAGGTACAGAGTAGTAGACCAAATGTGAATCATTAGAAATCAGGTACACAGTAGTAGACCAAATATGAATCATTAGAAATCAGGTACACAGTAGTAGACCAAATGTGAATCATTAGAAATCAGGTACACAGTAGTAGACCAAATGTGAATCATTAGAAATCAGGTACACAGTAGTAGACCAAATATGAATCATTAGAAATCAGGTACACAGTAGTAGACCAAATATGAATCATTAGAAACCAGGTACACAGTAGTAGACCAAATGTGAATCATTAGAAATCAGGTACACAGTAGTAGACCAAATATGAATCATTAGAAACCAGGTACACAGTAGTAGACCAAATGTGAATCATTAGAAATCAGGTACACAGTAGTAGACCAAATATGAATCATTAGAAATCAGGTACACAGTAGTAGACCAAATATGAATCATTAGAAACCAGGTACACAGTAGTAGACCAAATATGAATCATTAGAAACCAGGTACACAGTAGTAGACCAAATATGAATCATTAGAAACCAGGTACACAGTAGTAGACCAAATATGAATCATTAGAAATCAGGTACACAGTAGTAGACCAAATATGAATCATTAGAAACCAGGTACACAGTAGTAGACCAAATATGAATCATTAGAAATCAGGTACACAGTAGTAGACCAAATATGAATCATTAGAAACCAGGTACACAGTAGTAGACCAAATATGAATCATTAGAAACCAGGTACACAGTAGTAGACCAAATATGAATCATTAGAAATCAGGTACACAGTAGTAGACCAAATATGAATCATTAGAAACCAGGTACACAGTAGTAGACCAAATATGAATCATTAGAAATCAGGTACACAGTAGTAGACCAAATATGAATCATTAGAAATCAGGTACACAGTAGTAGACCAAATATGAATCATTAGAAATCAGGTACACAGTAGTAGACCAAATATGAATCATTAAAAACCAGGTACACAGTAGTAGACCAAATATGAATCATTAGAAACCAGGTACACAGTAGTAGACCAAATATGAATCATTAGAAACCAGGTACACAGTAGTAGACCAAATGTGAATCATTAGAAATCAGGTACACAGTAGTAGACCAAATATGAATCATTAGAAACCAGGTACACAGTAGTAGACCAAATATGAATCATTAGAAACCAGGTACACAGTAGTAGACCAAATGTGAATCATTAGAAATCAGGTACACAGTAGTAGACCAAATGTGAATCATTAGAAATCAAATTTGTATAAAAAAAAAATAAGCTGGTCATATGTAATCTGACTAAGCTGCAGACCCAGTAGCATTGAGACATAGACGCATAGACAACACTGACTGAAGCTGACTAATTATTTTAGACACTGATGTTAGTCAAACCTACCATCAAAGTAACTAATGCAGTCTACTCAAAGTAGATTTTCAGTGTGGCTTCAGGAGCTGAGCACTCACTTCATCAGTCCAACCTTACCAGCCTAGGATGCTGTTGGCTGTCAGTCAAACCGTCACCCAGAGGAGTTGTCAATCAGTCAAAATGGCCACAGCATCTGGTGGGATTATTCTGCAGGGGCCTAATGTGTCTTTCCTCTCTGCTGGAGGGCCTCTCTTGCTCTTGGGGCTGTCTGATCTTATTGATAAGGAAACCACGATGAGTACATGACAGACAGATTAACACAGCCAGACAGACAGGTAGACAGCAGCGGTAGACAAAAAGATAGACAGGAAATATTGGCATGTCATCACTGGATATAGTTTTGACCAACCCTTAGACATTTGACAGTGTGTGCAATGACTGACCGCCATAGTAATTTTGACTAACAATTTAGTCAGCTTTAAGGAGCAAGTTACTTTAAGGACCAAGTTAGTCAGCTTTAAGGACCAAGTTAGTCAGCTTTAAGGACTAAGTTAGTCGGCTTTAAGGACTAAGTTGGACAGCTTTAGACCAAGTTAGTCAGCTTTAAGGACCAATTTAGTCAGCTTTAAGGACCAAGTTAGTCAGCCATGTGGGTTGATATGTTTTGAGTAATAAGTTAGTCAGAATGACTTATGACATAAAAGGACAATGAACAAGACTTACTTACTTGTTATGTAGAGCTTACTTAAACTGGCCATAAACACAAGTTATATGAACATGTAGGGAGTCAACATTAGGGATGTGCTAATCTGTGTTGGATACTGTATATACTCAATGGAATACAGATGCCTGTATATTATGCTACAAAGTTAATTTTTAAAATGCAATACTCAGCTACGCAGAACAGTGCATGACCTCTGTGACCCCATTGGGCTTGCTTTCCCCGCAGAGATTGTCAACCAGCCTCAAGCCCGTCGCCCGGTGACTGGGCCTGGCCATATCAGCTATCTTGTAATGGGCCGGTGTAATGCCTTGTTTGCTTCTGAGATTTCAGTGCTCCCTAAGTGATCAACAACCGCCCTTCTTTCTTTCTCTCTGTCTCTCTGTCTCTCTTTCTTTCTTTCTCTTTCCCGTGGCCTGGAAACGCAACTGATGCTGAACTGGGATTGCCCGATCGCTATAGAATTTCCAGGGGCATTTGGCATCACCTTAGAAGCTTCAGCAGCATCCCTGTTGCATAATTCACCGGACCAAATGTGGCGCATGATGCCCATGTTGACAACCAAAGATCTGGTGTGCATCGCTGGATTCGTCTTGCGGACTCCGAAGTCGGTGGTACATGAGGAGGTCCAGATGGCGACCTGTTCTTATGATGTAAATGCTGAAATGGTTCATATATACAGTGGTGGGAAGAAAGTTTGCTCACACGTTAAATTATCAAGATTCTGGTCTAAATAATTTACTAATTTAAGTTCTTGCCTATCAATGCATGGACTATTTTGCCAGTGCAACTGGACAAGACCAATGGAAATTGGACTACTCTTGATTGTCTCAGCATAGTATTACATTTGTGTTCATATACATATATACAAATTTAATGCATTCAGGAGGTTAAACAATTTATCTGGTGTGTGAAACAATATTTCCACCCACTGAAAAGCAATACATATAGATTTTAAAATGCCAAAAAATGAAGCATCGAATACACCATCTTTTGGAGAGAGTAATGCATTTGCTCCTGAAGCCAATTCTTTGAAGTACATATCTGTTGATGTTGTGAGTGGGATGAGGAGGCAGAGTCCTGGGATGCTGTGAAGGGTTGTTGCATATTGGAATCAAGAGATGTGTGCTGTTGAATCACTCATCTTTGCCTGATGCTGCTTCTGATGCTGCTGCTGATGCAGCTTCTGATGCTGGTGCTGATGCTGGTGCTACTTGGGTTAGTGCTGATCTATATGCATAAGGTGTTAGTATGAGTCCTTGGCATACACCTTCTCTCTCTTTTATCTCCAGCAATGATGTTCTTCTTAGACTTGCTATGAGAGATGATGCTTCTGCTGCTGCTGTTGCTGATGCTGCTGCTGCAACTGAGGCAGCTGATGCTCCTTGCTATTCATAACTTGGTTTACAAGTAAGCAGACTGGGGATGGGAGGAGTGCTATGAGCTGTAATCACCCCATATACTGATGTGTGCCTCCCTCTGTCTCATGGGTGTCCCCTCACCAGCCTCTTTTATATGTCCCTCTGATCTGTATATCTATTGATGAGGCTAATGTCATCTTGTGCAACTTCTTAGTTCTGCTTGCTCGTAGGAATCTGCTCTTATTAAGTTATCACATGTCTAAAAATACCTGCAATGCTATGTGGGGTATTTCCATGACAAACTACACTGAGTTTGTGTGATGTAGTAAGCATTGCTATCCGGATTTGGGTTGCATATTGAATATTGGGAAATGTGATTTGTGGTGGAGTAACCACATTTTCCTGTCTCTTCTTTGGGCAGGGTATTGTCTTTCCGGCTACAGAGCTGTTTGTCTAATACACTGGATGTTTCTAAGCTGTTGAAGAAATAGTTGTGATCCTGCATAACCTAATATATTATAAGACCCTGAACTTGATGTGTATTCCATGAGAGGGTGCTGAAAACTTACAAAAAACCATATGATATTTGCTATTTTGACAGTGTCCAAAATGACTGACAGCTATAGAAGTAGATAGCCTAAGTCTGTGTCATGTAAGCCTTGTAGTAGTACTGTAGTAGTGAAAGACTTCTGAGTAAAAAGCATTTCATCCTAAAATGCACTAAGGCTGATGAACTTGTCAATTCTGCTATGGGGTAATTTGCGTTAGACACTGTCCAAATAGCTAAGATTTATTCCATTTTCCAAACTTCCACGGTTTCAAAATATGCATCTGTGCATCACAGGAGATTGGCGCGAAAATTCTTGTGCCTGTTACTGCTTGTTCAATCAAACTGACTACGTTGAGTGTAAGCAACCCAGCACAACTGACCATGTGACGTATGCAAGTGTAGGCTCAAAGCAAGCAGTGAACTAGTGGGTGGGGAGGAGGCCACTAAATCAAATATATAAATCTTGCTGCAAAACCATCTGATCCCCACTTAATCTGTAAGACCCTCCGTGGAATCAACAATAATTTGGGCAAACAACAAACTCAGGTTTTGGCCAGAGCTTCTCATAACAGCATGACATCACATCAACACTTCTGTAAATCTCAAGTGTGAAATGTAGTTAATTGATTGAATACTCTATAACGCCTGCAATTTCATTTTTGCAAGGGCTCATATCATGCTTGCTGGTATTATATGTACCGGAAAATACAAACTAAATTCCGTTATATGATCGAATCTGATCTCTTATCAATATAAGATATTTTAAATTCATGCAACAGTTTTTCCTGCGATGCATTCAATTGTTGTAAAGAGGTACTGAAATATATGAGACTCAGAATTCACGATGCATTTTTCCACTCAATTTGCTTGTCTTATATGATTTTGAAAGATTTATTCATAAATGTCATGATTTAGAAAGACTTTTTCATATATGTCAATTTAGAAAAATAATGACCAAAATAGCTTATTGATATGTCGAATTTTCTGCTGTGTTCATTGTATATAATATTATGATCTTATTACATATAGAAATTTCATAGGCCTTAATAACGAAAAAACTATTTTCAAATAATGAAAAAGATTCTTGAATTTCTGTGGTCTCTATGTCTATGAAGTTTTTTGTTTTGAAATAGAAATATCCCATAAAATATATGCAATATGATCTATCTGATATGTCTTTTCATTGTTTGCTTTTTGTGTTTTACAGGTGAGTGGAAACTATTCATTTGGTTTACTGTCCGATCAAGAAATTTTATCCGATTAACGCAAAATGGTAAGTGGCATTCCGATTGTCAAGTTATTTTTCCTAATGTTATTAAAATACTTTATAGCAATCGCCGAATGATTTTTTAATCATATTTCATCGATTTTAACTCATTGGATATACATATGTAGATTCAGAAGAAAGCAGTTGGGTTAAGTTTACACCATCACGTCATCTGCAGATTGAAGTTGAGTCACAGCATATGACAGAGAACTTGTAACTTACAAAATGCATGCGAAATGGAAAATTGAAATTGGAAATGCCTTTTTGAAGTATGACAAGCAAAGATTAGTTAATTGGAAACTGAAGTTCAAGTATAACCTTTGGCATTTTGGCATATTTGAATGCAAACATTTAAGACTGAAAGCAGTCCATACAAGTAGACATATTGCTAGTTATGTGCTCACATTATTTTTGGTTATAATTGGATATTTGTCTTATAGACACTGTGTCGTCACCTTACAGCCCAGCGACCTAATTATGGACATTCTTTGCTAGTTTATCTGGTTAAACAAAATGATTGGTTAAACTATGTAGCCGATAGGCTGAGTATAGACTTAAGAAATCTTCTCTTAAAAATACAAGAGAAATGGATTCCAATTTTTTTTAGTTTAGGCAATTTTTCTGAAATGTCTGCTTGTCAAAACAAGAATTGCATAAACTCAGCACATGAACATCTAACTATTCTATAGACCTTTAATACCATAAGCCAGCCTATAGATTATAAGAGAAATTGATTAATTTACTTAAGATGAGTAAACAAGCAAAACATGTATATAATTAGGTCACTGAGCTGTGAGGTGACGACACACAGTGTAGATGTGCCAAAACATTTTCTAACATAAAATACCTGTAATAATGTCTATAGAATAGTTAGATGTTCATGTGCTGAGTTTATAATAATAAATCAGAAATTAGTGCAGTAAGTGTAAAAAAAAAATTTTTTTTTTTAAATACCATACATGTCAATCCGGCTGATTTGAAATAGACAGTTTACTGTTCGAAAGAACTCAAGTATTTTCTGATTGGCTTCTCTTAAAATTGCTTGAAGTAGCAAAAGTATAAAAAAAAAGACATTAGTGAAGAAGTGAAGACTGTTCGGATGAGTCGATTCATACTTCCCAATCTGAGCCCAGTTTTAACAAAGGCTTTGTGAGGTTGATGGAAGACTGTCTTCGGGGCATATGTTCACCAAAAATAAAGAGAGAAAAAAAAGGAAAAAGTAATGCATTTTTTATGGCTGACATGTTGCCTTTTCTCAATGTTACTACTCTTTGATATATAAAATAGACCAACAGACGTTTTTACAGAACAACACATCCCTGGTCAGTATTAGCGAATTTTTATAATTTCACCATCTCCTTTCATTAGTCACACTTTACTTGGTTTCATTATTCAGTTGAATGATACTGAAAGAACCTATTATGACCATTTTGGCAATTAAGTCATTCCATTTCGTCGATACATTTCTTTGCGATGATATATGTGTTGAGTGGCTGTCATCAGTGAACTACATCAACTGGAAGAGTGTAACATCTCTCTAAACTTTCCTCCCTAATTGCAGTACATTCAAATCGATCCATATTGTAATTTTTCAAGATTTCATGTCATCATTAAATAAATCATAAATTCCTCAGATACATTTCTTTGAATATATATGCCTAAGAGGCTGTCATCAGTGAACTACATCAACTGAAAGAGTCTCACATCTCTCTACACTTTCCTCCCTAATTGCAATATATTGCTTTCAAATCGACCCATGTTGTCATTTTTCAAGATTTCATGTCAGTATAAAATATAATCAATTACTTCCTCCAATACATTTCTTTGCATATATATGCCTGAGAGGATGTCATTAGTGGACTACATCCACGGAAGGAGTGTCACATCTCTCTGCACTTAGAGCTAGAGCAATGTTGCATTTCCTCCCTAATTGCTGTATATTTGAGGCCGCATCTGGGTTATTGTATAACTGGGATGCTTAAGGCTGAGACAGGTTGCTTTGTCACAAGAACACCTGCCTGTCTCATAACTTCTTCTTAATACACTGCTGAGCAATTTGTGTAGTGAGAGACTCAGTTCCTATTTAGCTTAATACCCAGGTGCCCAGATAACCATGTCATGGGCTTGATGTCGGTGCAGCGTCGATTAGGATAGAAAAAGATAAGATATATTTTATTTAAGTTTGTATGTAATAACAAGCAGAAGCTTTTGCTCGACTAGAATAAAGCGATATGACAAATGAAATCTGTACAGATGAGGAGTGAAAACTGTAAAAACCTGATTAGATTAATATATAATAAAAGCAACTAGACAAATAATTCATAAAATGCAATAAAAAAAAACAGGTTCCACAATTGCAATCTGGTCCATTCCATGCCAATAGGGCTGACTTAAAATCTTTAAAATGTGGAATACTTTTTATGGCAATGAATCTTTAAAATGTGGAATACTTTTTATGGCAATGAGAAAAAGGTTCCACAATTTAGCACCCTGGTATCCTGTTGATGACCTACCGTATCTAATTGTTTTAAACTTTGGTAATTCTATTATCTTATTGCTTTTTCTTAAAATTTTAATATCATAAAAGTCATACTGGAAAATGATAATGTGTAACAATGACATTTCTTTGCTGTATCAAAAGAACAATCATAATAGGCCTAAAGCACTGGATGGATAGTATTTGATACGGCGTTTAACGCCTGTTTCTTTTTCTGGGAAAAATCATGTCTTTTAAATGAGACACAATGAGAATGGCCTTCTTAGCTTCACACAGGTATCGTGATGTTCTATTGTCTCCCTATGACAATGGCTGTTGCATGGGAACGAGGCTGTGACAGTGGCTATTGTTCATGTCTGTGACAACAGGGCTTAGGCTGTGACAATTGGTATAGGGCTATATTGTGTTGTGAGGGGTAGAACACCTGCGAGAGGAGGAGGGAGGAGGAGGAGGGAGGAGGAGGAGGATGGGATGAGGAGGGAGGAGGAACAAGAAGGAGGAGGAAGAGGAGGAGGGGTGAGGAGGGAGAAGAAGAAGGAGGAGAAGAGGAGGATGGGAGGAGGAGGAGGAGGAGGAGGAGGAGGAGGAGGAGGAGGAGAAGAAGGAGGAGGAAGGAGGAGGAGAGGAGGAAGAAGGAGGTGAAGGGGGAGGAGGGGGGTGAGGAGGAAGAAAAAGGAGGAGGAGGAGGGGGAGGACGAAGAAGAAAAAGGGAAAGGAGAAGGAGGAGAAAGAGGAATGTAACTCCATCACTTCGAAAGATGAGCAGAATGTTGCTAGGATACAATTGGAACTCGGCTTAAATGCCCCGCAAGCTGCTAGGCTCTTCCTCACGAATTATCCGAGCTATTTTAGGTCGTCCGTTTGCAGAACGAGCTTTGAAGGATTTTGTCAGTCGTTCAGAAAACTGTTTGAGGCAATAGGTCTGTTATCTTTGTATACACATACATCCTTTCTTGTGAATGTGTTGTTGTTGTCCTCATTCTTCACTTTTCTCATTTGTAGTCAGAGAGGCAGCTAATGATGATCTGAAAACAGTCTCCAGATAGTTCCCTTACCCAGAGCAAAGTAGCTGGGTGGCCTAATGGTTAAAGCGATGGCTGGTTAATGCATCAATTGCCGATCTCCATCCAATATACGCAATTCGATTGCGGCTAGGACACTCTTCTTGAGCTAACTCTTGAGTGAGATGCCATTTGTGTGGAATTGTTGAATCGACTGTGCTTTGCACTCAGTTTCTGTGTCGAGGCAAGTGAAAGATCCCACCCATGGGTTAAATTTGTAACATGGTGTGACCTCCAAGCCTTATACTATACTTCTTGCTTCTCATCATCCTCCTCCTCCTCTTTCTTCCTCCTCTTTCTTCCTCCTCTTTCTTCCTCCTCTTTCTTCCTCCTCTTTCTTATATACCGTACTAAAGCATATTTTCGATAGCATTGAGACTACAGATGTCTGCTGATAGAACTACAGTACATGTATTATCAAACAACTCCCACAAACCTTGTATCATGAAGATCTATAACAGGTGTCAGGACATGCAATTCACATGTACAGTTGTATTACCATTGCTTCTGCATTTCCTGTTTGAAGCTGTGTTAATTTCGGTCTTGGATTAAACCGATTTTCCAAAGTTCAAATCCGGATTAAAAGACCAAAGGGATTTTCGCACCTCTTGTCAAAATGCATGGGCAGAAAGCAAAGCACATGAAAGAGTGCGCTGATTGGGCGCCTTTGAACTTTCATGAAAGGGAAGGGTAAACGAGTTTTGCCTTTTGAGAGCCGTGATAAAGCGTGCAGCTAATTTGTCTTTTAAAGAATTTGTATCTGTCCCGTTCCCTCCATTGACCATTCTTCTTTGTCTTATTCAACTTCAAGGTGCACAAGTTGTTGCTGTAAACTCTCAAGAAGTTCTCAAGGCAATTCGGTATTTTGGATGCTTATAGGGACAATTTAGGCGTTTATCTTTAAGTGCAAAGTAATAATTAGTGATGATACATCTAGTTAGTTGTATCTTGAGGTGGATCATATTTGCATGTTTACCTCATCTTTTAGGTGTTTATCTCTAAGTGCAAAGTTGTGATTAATAATTACATGTCTAGTTTGTTGTTAATGGAGGTGAATCATATTTTTCTAAATTTCTACCTGTGTACAGCTGCATGCTTGGTAACAGTGGAAATATGATGCCAGTTGTCATAACAACAATGCTGTAAACACTGTTGATTTTACAGTATACTGCAATAGGTGTAAATTCCTTTTATATTTTTAGCGACCACATGTGTGAGTATTGTATGGCAGATACAAAATGTGAAATTTTATTAAGCTAATTCGTACGAAACTGCGAACAAAATAACTGATGAGTGACCACAGAATATTGTTATCTACACTCCACTCAAGATTTTGGTTGTGTTAGATGGGAGTGCACTCAAATTTTCAGGATACTGTACCTTTTACCATTACACCCAATGAATGTTTTCAAATGGTGGGTGTGAAGCATTGTACCTCAATTTTGGAATAACCTAATAATTAACAAGCTGGGTTCAAATGACCTCATATCATACTCCTTGTCCATTTCATCGAACTTTGAATAAATACTCACACCGACCAAAACTTATATGAACTCCTCATGGCTGCAAAACCAATATAAGGGAGTTTGTAGTGGACCCTGGTCATTTGGGTTGCCTGACCAATAGGGAGTGACCAGTAGGGACACAGCTGTGAGGAGAACCTCTCTCCCTTGCCCTTCAAGTTGTTCATGCACTCTAGTTTGCCTCTCCAACACATGGCCACCAAACCTTGTCCCCTACTTGCTTACTTCAGCTGGTGTCCCAGCCCTCCAGCCCTTTACAAGGACTCAGCAGTGCTTACAAGAGGTCATCCAACCATTCTGGGTGTTTATTTGTGACCAGAAATATGCTGGGTGTTGTTCACTGGTGTCTATGGGACTGGAACTGCACCAGAGGTTGTTTTGTCTTGGGTGATTTAAACTCATCATGCTCATGTTTTGTCAGTCTTTACAGATAATTACGGTTTGTTTCATAAAATATGGTCGACTTCAGACAGCTATAGCAACCTATTCCTGGCGGTAGTTATAAATGAAGCCAGTCACTTCTGTCTACTTCTAGCTTATAGTCAGCTTACTGAAACAAATACAAACATTGGCAAATTTAAGAAAATGTATCTAATATATCATAAATATGCACTTCTAGTTATCTAGCTTTGTCTAGAATTCAATCTGACAGGCCGTTTTTAATGAAACTTACTGTATTCATAAGATACTATGGCCTATGAAGTGTTACATCAAAATGATATAATGTTGAATATAATGAGTTGATCAGACTGGTAACCCATGTAAATTTAACGGGGTTCCATCACTACAGAAATTATCTAATTTAGCTGAAAAAAATAATCTCTACTAATTATTGTAAAAATACAAACATAATTCTTCTGACAGGTACAAGGAAAATGTGAAACTCACCTGCTAGCACTCTGTGTATTCTGCAAACTTAAACATTTCTTGGTTGCGATTTTGATACTCTGAAATGGAGATGTGCTTCAGAATGTTGAAACTGCTGAATGTTATTTAAGGTGCAGTAAACTCCACTAAGTTGCAGCACGAGCAGTTCTTTTCTTCCCACTGTTAATCACTGAAATTTACTGGCCTTGCTACTGCTCATTACTGTAGGAAACAGCTCCCCCTCAAAACAATTACAGATATACTGAAAGTTGATAGAGTCGCTGAGCTGGGACGAATCGACTGTAGCCGAAATGACTGATTTGAGCTGCAAATTGTGCAGTAGATCTGGGGAACGATAGGAAAAATCAGGCTCTACTTGCACACATATATAGGTGGTTAGATATGGAGAGAGTTGGGATATACATCCCCAGATGTGGCAGTCTGGCACCATTTGTGACCAAAATAAAGCGCCTGCTGTAGTTAATTGAATCGGAAATTGTATTCCTCACCATAGGTTTCGTTTGCTCTATGACATTGTGTCGGCTAATTAAGTTACTGTTCGGTGTTTTTACTGACTGCGGGTTTTACATTCAGGTGTTCATTCGATGGTTCTTGTGGGAGGTATTGAAAAAAGAAATAAAACGAGTACATTTTAAGTTCAAGAAAGTAGGGAAATATATAGTGCATCTATTGGACTACGAAAATATTATATACTAAGGAAGCGATAAAGTACAAACGCATTTTACATACATTTTGTATTGTTGGCTGAGGAAGCAGAGTACTGTGATTTCTGGACATAGGCCCTATGATCAAGTTGGCAGCAGGTCACGTGACGCACGATTATTGTAGATTTCAGAAAAATGTCAATCTCGCGCATGTGCAGTAGGCACCATTGCTGATTTTCTTCACGCGAGATTCTTGAATGGCTAGGCAAACTTCATGAAGCGTCATCATTTCGAAAAAATTTTAAGTGAATTTAGTGAAAAATGAAGAGCGTCGTCGTTTCGAAAAGTTTAAAGTAAATTTAGTGAAGGATAAGTTCTTTTAATTAAAATTAATCATCCCATCATGTAGCACAGCTAATAAGCTTTAATTACATGTTGTCAGATCAAAAATAGACCAAATATTAAGCTAGATAGGAGTCAAGAGAAGGCAGAGAAACAGGTTCTTGAGCGTCATGGCCATCTTCATGAAGAGTGTCGCCAGATTCACGACTTATAAAAGTGTTCTTCTGTAAAAAAAAGTGGTAGTCCGTCGTTTAGTATAGCTCATGCTGATTCTGTACGTGTTTTCGGATCGAAAATAGACCAAATATTAAGCGAGATATTCGTCTGAGAAGGCAGGTAGGTTGGCGGCGGCAAGAAGCAATGATTGTGAATCAAACAGATTGTGTTGTGCTCCCGCTGACGTCCGCGCCCGCACTATATAAACACGCCGCGCTAATTTGTCCTCATTTGACATTGAGCTGCGGTCCTATAAACATCGCCTTCGGCTGGATGTGTCTGGCATTTTCGTAGTTGTTATGGTCTTTATTATTGTCTGTTTTTCATTTATTCTGTCGCACAGCACTTTATGTTCTTGCTGGAAGGCTTTTGTGTCTGTTACGTAATGGAACACTAACATCCTTGTGTACTTGCTTGTGATTGGCTGGTGAGCCTGGGGACAGAATCCAGGACAGTGATTGGCTGAGGGCTAATCGCTGATGACCAATTACACTTCAAAACATAGGAGACGCTGGTTGGAAGGAATTCGTTAACATTTTTCATTAGACAGCGGGAGAGTTGTTAGTCTTTCGATCTCTCGATAAACAGGAATCTATCCCAGGGCTTGTCAGGGGACTGCTTTCAGGGGACTGCTTTGGGGGCCTTTACTTTGATTGGGGCCCTGATGGGATTTCTTCCAGGCTATGTATAGGTATTTGATCAACTTTTCTGAAGTAGAGGTTTCACCCGAGGTGTTTCACATCCCTAGGCTGCCTTTTGGTGAATGGCCCCTCTGGCTTCTGAGTTTAATTAGGAATTACAATGATTCCAGCAATGCTGCATTAGTTTTTTCATCAGTGATCAATGTGTTTCCTCTTCCAATCGCTAGGCACAGTGTCGAGTCACGCAGCGACAACAACCCGTGGCGGAAATGCGATTCCTGCGTTATCATTGGAACAAGGCGATCGCTTTCATACTTGCCTTTTTTTCGGCAGATCTGTGAATAAAGCAAGCGCCTTCAGCTGAGACTGAATGTCAATGCTGTTACAATGCATTCATGAATTCTACATGCGTGACATGTCTCCCGACGCTCATGTCACATTTTGCCTTGTAAAGGAATCCGTTGGTAGACAATGAATCATCCCGGAGCAGAGCAAAGTTGGTGGAGAGTAGGCAGGAAAAAAGTAGCAAAAGAAAGGAAAAGAGTTTTGGAGCAACTGTTTGCTCACCCTCTTCGACAAGATGTGCCCAGCATACCTGCCTTCCAATAACATCGTCTCTCCTCTGAAAAAGGTTACTCCTCTGCCCACATGTTTGTTTAATGCTTTTCCCCAACTTGTCGGCTTTTGATCTTCGTTTGGATTAAAACTTTCGCACAGTGCATGTATTTAGAGACAACATCCTCATTTGGATTAGAACTGTTGACACAGGTGATGTGTTAAGATTCAAACTTTAGACACAACATGCCTTTATTTTTATTCAAGCTAATGACAAAATGTGTTAAAGAGACAATGTCCTCATTTGGATTCAAACTCTTGAAATTGAATGTCCGTTAAGGTAGACACATGTTATTTTATTTATTTATTTTTTAATTCACTCAAACTTTCAGCAAAGTGCGTGTATAAGATTAAGAGACAACATCATGATCCTACTGTGCCTTAGGTAAACTAGATGTTGCTTCTCAAAATGCTGTTGTCATTTGATTGCAATTCTTTGGCACCTAGCCATTAGTGAAGTCAAAGAGTGTGATGTTGTTGTGTTTAGCAGAGAGTGGCTGATGCACACTAATTGACATTTTGATGCCAAGCAAAGCATTAAGCAATGTTATTGCCCATGCGGATGTCTCATTCAAAGCTCAGCATCAAAGCTACGAAGGTTCATCTGCTGTAAATTGTGTCAACGTTTTACAGGACTAATTATCTGACAGTATACAACATCCAACTACATTTTTGCGAATCCTACTCTGCACTACCATGCAGTACAATGCAACTTTTTGTAATTGGATGACTTTAACTATCAGTAGCTCGAAGACTACCTGAAAGTAACTAAAACCATGCAGACTGCCTGTGTTGTTAATCTGCTTTTGATCTCTGATTTCAATGTGACCAATGGTTAGTTTAATAGGATTGCATTATTGCGAATTTTAGGAGATATATTTAGTGATCTAGTTAAGTGTAGCTCCTAAGTGATGCGCCACTTTCAAAATGTTATACTGTATGTTCAGTTATGATAACCTCTTTCGATGGATGTAACTGTGTTAATGATCAGCTGAAGTGAAAATTGCCTAAAGCTGCGTAATGCTGCGAAATGAAAAATGCAGTGATAGGGGATTGTGAAATTACAAGCATTCAGTGGTACTTATGAAGAGTGAACTAAATTTGTGGCTATGCATATAATTATTTTAAGATGACGTCATATATATTGTGACATCCATGCAACAAAAGTGTAGAAACGTCATTGTATTGTCTTTTTATGTACTACGGTGGCAGTGCCCTCTGTAGGCCCCAGGTGTTACCTTTTCTCCCCTTTGTATTTTTAATTAATGACTCAAGACTTGAGTACTGAAAATTAATGAGTACTGAAAGTCAGAAACTGACTTCTGGACATAATTAACAGCGACGTAAATATGACTTTGGAAGAAACTAATCGTAGAAAGTTAAGACGCCAAGTTTCAACGGCATCTCGACTAAAGTTTGAATTGAGCGACTGCAGCTGTGCTGTGTGTGGCTCAACTGAAGATTAAGAAAACTTAATCAGTAATGTTTGTTGGCTAATTAAGGTTTTGTAGGACTGCAGGGTGTCTCAAATGAAGTTACAAGTGAAGCATGGGGGCTTCTGCTTCTCTCCAAGTCGTTTGCTTCCAGCCCATTGTTCTGCACCAGACAATGACTTGGGGAAATTTTCCTTCCCACTGTGTGCCATTAAATTAAAAGAAAAGGAATGTCATTGAATCTAGCATTGAATCCAACAGAGATATGCTGGCATTTTCTGCCATGCCATCTTACACAATGATACATCATGTCTCTTAGTGCTTGCCTCATTCTGTGTCTCTAAGGCCTGCGGTATGTTTCTTCTCAATGGCATCAGATTTATGCCACTCCACTTGATACAGTTTACTGTGAAACGCCTTCATGAAGGCCATTCTTTGAGCAAATTTTATGATCTTCATGTCTGAGGTGGTTTTATAGTCACATACATATTCACTAATAACGAACAATTTGGGACTGTCGATGGGATGTTGGTGATAGCTGCGGTTTCGTGGTAATCGCGGTTTCGTGGTAATTGCGGTTTCGTCTTAATCGTGGTTTCATGATAATCTCAGCTTCGTTATGTGTGAGTGTCGTGTAAAATAAAAAATCCTTTTCTAGACTATGTCCTCATTATAAATAGAACTTCCTTTTATGATCATTATGTCAAGATGGTCCTAATAGTATATATATAATTTTATTGACATGATATTATCATAATTGATACATGGGTCAAACATACAAATAACATACAATAATAACATACAATAATACAGTACTTTTTAATAATACAAAAAAAAAAACAGACAAATATATACTGCTTGTCCCAGTGGTTTAACCAATCTGGCTATCCATGTATGGTTTATAAATAATAGTATGCGGAGCCCAGGGGAAGAAAAAAACAACTAAAATAAATAAATTTATAGGACATGGTTTAGAAATATGCCAAGAGCATTAACTACACCGGCTTCTTTGCTGGACATTATTGCTTGAAACTGTTCAGTTGGGGTTAGATTATTGAAGTCAGAAATATATTTACTAAGTTCTTTATTTAGCTCTATTCTTGGAACATTATTGGCAATACATATTAAAAGGCAGTGAAATTTATAGTGAAAGACAATGGTAAGCAAAATGACTAGAGTGCCCTAGAATCCCAATATTGTTGAGATTAACATGCAGTCTTAAATGAAGTTTTTGAATTGTGATTCCTCTGTAATGCACACAGCATATCACACTAGTTTGCTCTTACTTACACTTCTGCAGTGAGGGTTTCCATGTCTTCTAACCTACAATGGGTGACACCTTCCATTGATTGTGCCAGTACAGTATCCTACTGATGCAGCTGTGTTTACAAATCAGCTGAAGTGAACATTGGCTAAAACTAATTAATGCCACAAAATGAAAAATGAAGTGACTAATGAAAGGAGACAGGCAAGTGATTCAACATTTTGGTGGTACCGATTTGGGGGGGATACTCACTATTACTGGATGCTGTACGTTGATTGGTCGTGTAGTTATACTGGTTTCAGTTGTGTACCCTGTTATACACCCTTTTCACAGGGCAGCCATGTTGGCATTTTGCCTTGAGCATTGACCTCTCTTTGTACTCAGATATAGTATTGTGACGTCATCAATAGACAATGCCCATGGTGAAATCACAGAGTGCAAGAACAATGGAGAAGTAATGATGTCATAATATATGACAGAATCAAAATTAGGTCAATGGGGCAAAAATGCCAGCATGGCTGTTGCACGAAAAGGATGTATGTTGGATGCCCAGACATATTGGCATTGTTCTATTCGGTACATCGACATGA
Organism: Alitta virens; assembly: GCA_932294295.1. NCBI lineage: Eukaryota > Metazoa > Annelida > Polychaeta > Phyllodocida > Nereididae > Alitta > Alitta virens. The sequence continues at coordinate 16,015,199 of OW028586.1, read as the reverse complement.
CGTAAACAAGCCGATGGAACTCCACTAGAACTCATTGCTGACATCCTGTGTTCTTGCTTAGCGCATGTAATTGCATATCCTGATAAATCTTGTATGCGGTTACATGACCTGTTTTAGTGCATGGCTATGCATTGGCAGAATAGGTTTCCCAGATTAGGTTTGCTTGTTTGTGTTCGGAGTGTTTAGTTCGTAGTACAGCGAACCTTGTGAGTGATTCGGAACCTTTATCGGCGTTTAAAGTTAATTCCTATTAATCGCGATGTGGTCTTAATTTTGAAGTGAAACTCAAAGTTTGGTGCAAAAGTTTGTGAACTTAATCATGAGGTGGTCTTAATCAGTGGGTGGTTTTAATAGTGAAGTGGTCTTGAGGTAAGGTACCTCTGTTATGATAGGGTTCATATGGCACGATAGCTTTGTCAGAAAATTACTTAAGATATCCAATGTACAGCAAATAAACAGTAAAAAAACGCCATCAAAATACTTCATTTGCAACTAATAATTGTCTTGAGTCACTGGAATATCTATTGTAAATCGTCCTTTATATTAGATCCACCAAAGGCTGATATTCTAGCTGCCATAGAGTTGGGAGACAAAGCTAGCTGAGAGTTAAACAAAGTCTGTGAACTGTGTAAAACAAGGATAATGATGTTTTCCCAAAAGGCAGAGAAAACACTGGGCCCACCTGAGCTGGCTGTCTTTCTTCCGTCTTTCTTAAATTGCTTGAAAATGATGTTAACGGCTAGGAAATGACTGGCTGGCCTGTTCTCTTGTGTTGGCCAATTCTATTAATGTAGCCGGAGTGTGTGTTTAGCTCGGTTCCTACTTGTTCACTTGAGGCAATCACTGAGTGTGTCTCTGTGGCTTGACCTCTGTTAAGTTGGTTGACCTTCATACGACCTCTACACTTAAGGCGCCCTTGATCAAGGTCAGTGCGACTGAGCCTCTCCTCTTTATAGTCTAATTGCGTGTCAGTGAGGCAGACCGAAGTTGCCCTGCAAATTGTGAGGACGGCCAATATGCTCAATAACAATAACTTCTTTATTACTTTAAGTTGATTATCACTGTGTTTACAGCCAACTGATTAACATTGCCTGAAGCTAAATAATGCTGCAAAATTAAATTCGATGAGACGATTAAAAAACACTGTCAAATTGGTAGACATTTTAGTAATACTGAAGAGAATAATCTTTATTTAAAGTCGACATAAGACAACAATAAAAATAGCTCAAAGAGCTGTTGATAGACTGTATATGTGCAAGAATAAAAATGTGCAGGTAAAACAATAACAATAAAAACTAATTAAAGTTAAGAAAAAAGAACCATGATAGAGATTTTTAAAACATATAAAATGCAGAAATTGCAGCAAAATTTTGGTCCTTCCCATTTCGAAAGTAACTTTTTAAAATCATTAAAATCTAAAGCTTCTTTAAAACTTGATGGCAGTTAATTCCACTGATGAGCACCAAGATTATACAAGGGTCTCGTAACTCTGTTGGCATAGCTTTAACAACACAAATCACGTACTCACTTTTGTTGTATACCATTCAATTTAGGATTTGGTGTATCGCTTAGGCCATCATCGCAAATGCTGTCAGATGACACATCTCTTTTGCCTTTTGCTGTGTAAGGGATCGTCCTGATATGTAATCATGTCCCCATCCATTTTTGCTTGCACCAAACGCCAATGGCACTCAGCCTGATTGTATGTGGCAAGACAGGAAAAAGTAATACAAAAAAATAAGAAAAAAGCCAGCACACATGCATGGGCATGGGCGGTTTGTAAGTGAGTTGCAATAATGAATTGTTTCATTTCTGACAGAACAAAAATGTTCCATGTCCACAATTTGGAAGCCTGGTATCATTTTTCTCTGGCTATGTTCCAATGCGAAATAGCCCCCACAATGATTAATTGTACTTCACCGACTTCATGACATTAAAAATTGAACGCACTGCTTTGTCCCGAGCTGGCTTTGTTTTCCCTTTCATTTACTCTTTTGTTGATTTAGACCGATGTGTTTGTCGGAGTCAGCAGGAGTCAGATCAGCAAATTTGCCCAGAACGAAGTAACAGTGAGATGATCATGATGATTCTGCAAATGAAGCGAGCTCAGAAGAGAAGACGTGTCTAATTAAACTCGCCCTGAATTTTTCATGAATTGGGGAATTACAGCTACATTTACAGTTACCAGTGAATGGTGTATGTTTGAATTAACTGGCTTATGGAACGAAGTATCAGAACTATTTCCAGATGCTGGGGATACAATTTACGAAATTTCAATGTTTCTTTATGTTCAACTCTTTACCTTTTATGTATTTGTCAGGTTAAATTGGGTTTCAGATTTGCAAGAACTTGTATAAGCAGGGGCCCAGTTTATATTGAATAATGAACAATGAGCAGTACATTCAACAGGGCTTTCTTCTTGACATCGCTTGAAAGACACAGGCTTCTCATCTTCGTTCTCAACTAGGTTTGGTCAATTGTGATTTGAAAGTCCCTTGGGGATGAAATTTACATAGTATACAATTTAATATGCATATACTGTCCCCTATCTAACTCGGAACCTCTTGCACTGTAAATGAAAGCGTTAACCATTATGCAAAAATATCCCTCCATGCTCCGAGAGAAACACCGTTCTAACACTGTTACAAGTGGATCTCCTTGTGCAACCCCTGCTCCCCAGTGAATGTATGGTTCGGTCCTTTTATGAAGCTATCTCTGATGTCCTTTCGCATACAGCGATGTTGGTGTGACACCGACTGAAGTAAGATTATAGAAGGCACTTTGCATGACACTTGCCCCCATAAACATGTCACACACAGAGCAAGCAAACAGCCATCAACCTCTCACTGCAAACATCTATTAAACTCATGCTGTGCCCCTTAAGAATCCTTCCCAATGTGTTTCTCCTGCTCCCTTTATAGCCTTCCCTGGGGTGGTGTGGTTGTGCCTCGTTTGGTGCCTTGTTCTGGTGCTTTAGACATCTGATCATCAAAAGGGTTGAAAATAATGCTTGGACTATGATTCTGATAGTTTTAGAAACACCAGCGCCTCACATTCACACCGCATGGCTGTAGATGCCAGAACGTTTCAGTACTATTCGGTGGTAGCCCACAAAAATGAGTCAATCGACAGACAGTCTCACTAAAATGATGAGTAGTTTCCAAATCTTCACTCATTCGTTATTGATTTCATTTTGTGGCATTGATAAGTTTTAGCCAAAGTTCACTTCAGCTGCCGGGTTACGACAGTTGTTTCAATTTGAAATAAAAGGCAGTTATTATTAATGGATATATTGGAATATGTAAGAATCTTGTATAGAGAGTGTACTCATTTTCGTTTAATGTGTATATTTGCCATGGTATGAGAAGTTTATAACTGAGGCTGCTTGGAATGTGGTCTCTGTGATATTTCCTATTTTTTTCACAGCCGTATTAATTACACTCGATTCTGGTGTCCTAAATGTATTAGTAATACTGGCAGTACATGTAATGTGTCGTTAATCGTTGATTGAAGGAAGCCAGTTGTACTTCTTCAACAAGCTGATTATCATTGATGTTATCATGCACTGACATAATCCAGTGTCTCCTCCTGCAATGGCCTTTGCTAAGGAATGGATTCACAAAAGCCAACTCACCACTGTACTTGTTTGTGTGGCCTTGGATCGCAGTATGCGCGTGTAATACTGTTCTGTTTTTTGCTCGGGAACCGTATGACAATATTACATCAATAATGCTTTGTCTGGGAATGGCTAGCAATAATGTTTTCCATTAACACATCCGCACTCCACATTCCTGGAGTCAAAAATAACATAAATATATAAATTTGTGATTAGCTGCCCCGGGCCACAGCATGAATGCCCCCCACTCAACATACAGGAACTCAAAACTATCTCCCTGGATCGGGCTACCATTAAATATACAATAACAGAATCATATTCACATACAATGTATGATAGTCCACTTCCTATCCAATATATTCTGTAAGGATTGTTGACATTGGTCTGGCTCATTCGCCAGTGTCATTTGTGGTACTTGCAATGTGGAAAATAAAGATCAGTACTTGCTTTTACTGTCACTCTCTACATGACATACTACTTACTCAATATAGGAGGAGAGCAGAGAAGTTTATTATGTATGTAGTCCACCTGCTATCCAATATCTTCTTTAAATAATTGTTGACGTTAGTCTGGCTCATTCACCATTGTCATGTGTGGTATTTGCTTTTACTATCACTCTCAGTGACATACTACATACTTAATGCATTGGAACAGCAAAAAAGGCTCAGTGCCTGTGGTGCATTTATATCATGTGGCATTTCTGCAGCTGTAGTGATTGCTGTGTGGATTTAGGCATATAGCAAATGCCAAGTGGCCCTTTGGAGGTTTCTTCTCAAGTGAGCATGTCTGCGGCTAGCATCTTTGCTTTTCCTGAAGGGTTTCAAAGGTGTATGCCAAGGCGGTGACATTTCTCCCGTCATTATCTGCCTCATTCCTCTTTTGCTCCAGGTATAGAGTTCAGCGGTACTCTCAACATGGTTAATACCCCTCTACATGTAGGTCTTTGCATCATAGCAAATGTTTTTGTAAAGCGAGGCAAATGTTGCTATGACACATGATCAATCCTTTCGTTTTCTTTCATCCCGATAAACAGAATCTAACAAATGTGAGTACAGCCCATATCGGTATCACCCGAATGTTGGGTGATGTCACAATCTTCTTTCATTAGTAACATTTGTAATCATTTCATAACATTAATTAGCTTGAAGCAATGTTGACTTTAGCTGGCCATTTATAAACACATTGGTATTAAACTAGTATAATTTGTCACTAATGAAGATATTGGAGTTATTTAGTCAGATGTACTCGTTTTAGTTGGATGCTGTGTATCATGAAGGTTACTTATACCGTATGTGTGACAAATTCTTTGATCTTGATAAAGAACAGGTGGGGACAGGTGGGGACAGGTGGGACGGAGAATCAACAGAACACCTGGCTACCCTTCTTTCTTATTTCATCCAAGTCTCGCCACTTCTCAGCATCTTTCTCTTCCCACGAGACTGGCAATATGACACTCGTGTCCCCCGCTAGTGTTATCCTTCGGCTTGCCACAGGGCTAAATGCAGTCTAAAACAGCATCTGAAATTACATGCATCAAGATACAGCTCAGCCGGAGCAGGGATTATTAAGTTGGAAATCTGAAACTTCTGCTTTTCATGAGCAGGTATCTGGTTCAGCTGTAGTGGGATTCATAGGCCTATATCAAATCCTTGCACACATTGTTGATTTTTTTATTTAAGTAAATATTGTAGTAGAAAATATTTCATTGAGATATATCAATCTATTAATAAGATACAATAATATTAGCATTCTTAACTGAAGCGAAGAACATTATATGGTAATTTTGCATGTCAATTTGATTATTAATATAAACATGCATGTCAAACTAAAAACTGGTTCAATATCTAAAAAGCTTATTATCAAATGAGTTCTGTAAAAGTAGATTATGAGGTAAAGCTACGTAAAACAGCAGCTGCCACATGTTTTACCATAGAAACATATATCTAATTCTCCATAATAGGCTAAAACATATTCTTGGAATCGTGACAGCAAATTCGATTTGAGTGATGTGAATTGTTTTGAAGTTTAACTCTAATATGATATGGACACATATCTGAAATGATATGGACACATCTGAAATGATACGTATGTTGGACAATGGGTCGTTGTCAGGTGAAATATCCTAACAAATAGTCTGGAAAGTTATGGAAGGTGAAGATGAATGTAGTTATATATACAGTAATACCCATGAAGAACTTTTCAGCTATCTGCCATACCTGGCTGGAGACACAAATAGTCAGTCAAACTGATGTCCCACATTATAGGATAAATGCTGTTAATAACTTATATTGTAAATCACGGAATTACAATATTATGATGTTAACAACCAAGAGATATTAACAATATCGATAATGTTTATCATTTCTAAATCACAGAAATACAGTATTATGATGCTAATACAATATAGATATTAAATATGTCAGTAATGTTTATCATTTCTGTGAGTTCAGAGGCTCCCTAAATACAAATTATCGTCGCTATCAGCATGATCCGGGAGCCTCCGACACCGAAACATCCATTGAAACTGTCAAAGTGAGCACACTAATAACTACCGTTATGATAACTAATAACTACTCAACTTCTTTAAAGTTAATTCAACTGCGTTTATGGCCATTTGCCATCAGAAGTGAACCTTGTCTTACAGCCAAATTCATTGACTTGGAAACAAATCTTATAGTCTTGGAAGCTAAACTCCAGATGACGTCATGTGAATCCAGGACTCCCATTGGCTGAGTGACTGTCTTAGCCAAGGAGCATTCTGGATTCACATCAATGAGATTGGTTTCCAAGTCAATGAATTTGGCTGTAAAGCTAACAAATGCTTTGAAAAATCAAGAATGTCATGTTCGGAGACTGTGTGTGACACAACTCAACATTTTGGTGTTACTGATTAGGAATAAACTCTTTAGCTGGATAGTGTATGTTCTTCAGTAAAAACAATGTCATGGTACATACATTGGTAGTGCTTTGATGCTCACTCAGTGGCCACACATTACATCGGCCACCCATACCAGTGCCAGGGGGAACTGGCTTTAAGAGGGGAACTCGTTTGAAGGGAAAATAAAAAGGTAAAATAAAAATGAATGTCAGATAAGATGGTCCCTCAGCATCCCGCTGCATCTCTCCGTGTCCTCTGCTGATGCAAACCAGTATCAGGGGATGCTGATAACCGAGCTGTCTGCTGCAAAATGAAAATGAAAGGTTTATGGCGGAGTAAGGTGGCTATCTCCCTCGCGATGTCACAGATGATGTCACCATGATGTCACCATGATGTGACCAATGATACAACCAGTGAGGTCACTTATGAGGTAGAGTGTAACGTAACCTTAGTCTAATGGTTATTAAGGTGTTTGTCAGCTAACTGCAGTGTTGTGGGTTCAAGTCCCCACCGCAGCTTTTAGTAACTGAGCAGATCACACCCATAAGGTATATGGATGTGGGTATCGTGTGGGCATCAGTGTGGGCATCAGTGTAGGAATCATGTGGGCATCAGTTTGGGCATCGGTTTGGGCATCAGTTTGGGCATCAGTGTGGGCATCAGTTTGGGTATCAGTGTGGGCATCAGTTTTGGCATCAGTTTGGGCATCAGTGTGTGCATCAATGACAATTGTAGTGTTTTAAATTGTATTTGTCGTCAATATATGGTTGCCAGTTCAACAATAAACAATCAACAATTAAACAATTGAGTTCTAGCCACTGCAGATAGTTCGGTGTAACAACCAGTATACCATGTATACTCCACAATGAATTGAGAAAACCTCACGCTTGAACAGGTCTGCGGGCATTATTCAGCTTTGGTGACAGCTACAATGGTACAATGATGGAGTGAAAAACCACCTACTTTTATCAGCCATCGCATGCCTTCACCAAGGAGCATGCATATGGGCCGAATTTCTCCTCTGATGTTGCAACCTCTCACAAAAAGATGGAATAAGGGAAATAAGAAAGCTCTTTCAGGGGTTATTTTTTCAAAGCTGCTTTGATGGATGGAAAAATCGAGACGAACTTGCCCTCCCATTTTTTTTGCCTTTTTATGTTTTTGTTTGATTTTTTTTTTTGTGGGTGGTATTTAAATGTCATATGATGCCTTAATAAGCAAGCAAAAACGTATATCGTTCTTGAACTAAATGTAAATGTCAGAATATTTTCTCTTTAATCCTTTTGCCCCCATGTCACTGGCATGCCTTTGGTTCTTGCCATCTCATTGATGGTTATTTGCATGAGGTGATTATTCTTCAATATTTCGTGAATACATCACTAACAAATTTAGCAACAAGGAAGCACCATTTGCACCCAGGGAAGCTGGAGTGACCCTTTGGGGGTAGAGTGTTCTATATTTAACTACAGATCTGTTTGAGTAGAATGATTATGATTTCGTCAACCTTTGCCAGAGCCATGTTATCCATTAGTTATAATGACTGACTTCTTAGTCAAAAGCACTTCAGTGATAATAACATTTACTAAATATGACTAACATTTACTTAATATGGACTAACATTTACTAAATATGACTAACATTTACCTAATATGGACTAACATTTACTAAATATGACTAACTATGATGGAATCTGCTATGGGGTTCAGTCCATCGTAAAAGCTGAAACCTTAATGAAAAGATGTTTTCATTATATTTTCATTTCGGCAGAAGCACTTTGCTCCGCTTGGACTTAGTTTATGAACAGACAAGCTGTGGGGTTACACGAAAGTCATTAAGGGAGGGGGCCATTGTATAGGCTGCTGAGTGGCCCATGGCACTGGTACAACTTTGGGCTTAACATGCATGGCTTGGGTCGCAGTAGATTCTGATATTCTGCCTGGCATTAGCTCAGTCTTTGTGTTGGCCACAAAGAACACATTTTTTCTGGCTCTGTGCAAAGTATATTCTGGTCATATTGGATTTATGAGAAGTTCCCTGTGCCTGGATTCACTGCTCTCCACTGTGTATCCATCAGACTCGCCCTTCCTCTCATAGTTTAGGCAACAATGGGTGACCTTGCCAAACTCATGTCATTTATTTACAACATGTGAACATGCTAAGGTTACCCATGATGCAAATGTGCTGTTTAGATGCAAATTTGAGTAATATTAAAGGTGGTATATTTCATGGAGGGATATAGTGCAGCCCACTTGAAATTTATCATCATTAAAATCTAAGGTGCTAAACATTTAATTATTTCTCAAAGTGTCACATATTTAGCTGTTGGGGGGTCTAGTGGTTAAGACATTGGGCAGCTTAATTGCATGTCCTGGGTTCGAACCTAGACCTAGTAAGATCGGCATGCATATTAGATGGTACGTGGTGGTACCCAACCGTGGAGTAAATCTTAACGTGGTGTGGATGACAAACCTAAACTCATCATTACGTCTGCCTACAACCGGTCATATAAGCTGACAAAACTTCAGACCAACAGCATAATAAATAAAATTTCACATTTTCGTGTGAGCGTCTCTGGCTGTCTTAAGTTTCCTTTGTATTGTTCCTCCAGTCTGTGTGTCTGTCTGATTTCCTCCAAAAGAAATAGAGGAGCATTTGTCCCATGGTTGCATCATGCCTCATTGTGCCCCCAGTGTTTGCCTCCCTCTATCAACCCAGCCATGTAATTGGAGCCTGTGCTAGACAATGAGTTTCTCTGCAATCTGATGGTTCTCCCTACCATGTCACAATTATTTCAAACAAGCTTTCTCTTTGACATTATCTGGTGTCATTTCTGGTGCCCTGACCTTTCTAAGCTTTGTTGTTTGACGTTTATTGCTTATTGGATCATCCGAGATCATGATGGTTACGATGTTCTAGGATTTCATGCGGCGAAGTTTGTGGTAGATTTGGAATATCACAATTGGTATTTCCATTTCAGGCATTTAGGAGTTCATAGATCTAGTTGTGATGGTTGTCTCAGAATTTTTGCATATTAGCAAAGTGAGATTATGCACAATAACAATATGCCAGCATTTCATAATAACTCCTATTAGTTCAGTATAAATTAGAATTTGATGACTCACGTTTTGGCCAGGGTGAAGCTAACATTGGCTAAAGCTAATTAATGCCACGAAATGAAAAATGCTGTGGCTAATGAAAGGAGATTGTAAAATTACTCAACATCTTGGTGAAACAGAATAAGGTTGTACGCACTTGTTGGATACTGCATTGACATTGAGTGGTGTTAAGAGTTTCATTTTGCGTCTGTACTAATAACACAGAAAACTAAAAAATACTCGAGTATTGATTGATTTGGATGATGCCTCCAGTATCGATTTTAGGCATAGCCCTCGATAAACAGCCCTAGCTTTTACATCTTTGGTTAGGTTAGGTTGGGCAAAGTTAGGTTTTTCCTACCATGTAATATGAGAATCATGGAGTGATCCATTGGAGTCAAGGTCGGGGTTTATTTCATTTGACAAAGATGACAGCATAGAGGATTGTGATGACTTAGATGGCTAAATGGCATGGTAAAAAGAGCTACTTGAGTAAAGTTGAATGCCGAACATTATGTGTAGAAACGGCCTGGGTCAGTTTTGGACCTTGTCGGACTCCATCAAGACCGCCAGGACCATCAAAGCCGTCACACTGAAGAGGACTTGGCGGAGATCATAGCTTGATCTACTAGGTGCTGACCGGTTTCTCCTTCTTAAAAAAAGGAAGGAAAGAGGAAATAGTGGAAAGGAAAGATAAAGATAGGGAGGAAGAAATAGCAACAAGAGGGAGAAAAAAAGAGGAAAGCTGCAGTGGTTGCAGCGGAAAGGAGCATTTGATGGAGATGGAAGCGCTGGCAAGACCATAAAGTTGCTGCTAAACCGTTGGTCTGTTGCTCTGCCTAAACTGGACATTGGTCAATGTGCTCATAAACTGCTCACTGAGTGGACATAGGATGACCTAAATGCAGCGCGCTGAAAATATCTCTTTACAAAAAGTTAGCAAAAGTAGCCAGCCTTAGACAATTTGTCGTTGTCTACAATGACTGCCTCTTAAAAGGTATATACAGGAGTTTGTAATCAAGCAAGTTGGGCCATTGATAAATGGAAACAAAAATATATGTTTTGGGGAAGGGAGTAATGAATATGAACAAAGGATTGAATGAAGTTAGTTGAAATAAATGTCATTCAATCACTACTAGCATTGTGTTGCTAGAAATCTGCTGCAAGAGATGTGTTGCAAGAGATGTGGTGCAAGGAGTGAATATTTTGCTAGTGATGTGTTGCGCGTGATGTGTGGCACGTGATGATTGTTGCACGTGACGTGATGTGTTGAACATGATGTGCTGCAAGAGATGTGTTGCAAGTGATGTGTTGCAAGAGATGTGATGCTAGTAGTCAACATCTGGATGGTTTTTCAGGTCCTCCACTTTGGGCCACCATGCTCGTGACATATTGCTCACCTAAAATCTATCTATTTACTATTTAATGATTTTCTTGATGAAGGGATACTATAATAATAATATTTATAATGAAGTATGTAGCACCATCAGTGCACTTAGTTAGCAAGTGACCAATTGCACTATAATATTAGCAATATTTCTACAGATACGTTAAACATGTATCCTATTGTATTTTGTTTCATTTTAAATATCATTAAAGGCTTTTACTAGGCCTGTGTCGAGCGAGCAAATACTCGATTATCGCTTGGCAGCACTACTGCTCGAAAATGATCAACCAGCTCCCATAAATATCGCGTTTTGTTAAAGTAACAACTTTTATGATGTGCCCAACACATTATTTACATTTTGCAAAGTATTAGGTTTCCCACTGTTGTAAACATGTTTTGAACAGATGTGAACTATTTTTCTAACGCCAACGCTCCATGTATAGTATGACGATGTTCATGACATGTTGACGGATGACTTGTTTAACGAAATTAGTGTCTGTACTAAAAACACAGAAAAGTAAAAAATACTCGAGTATTGATTGATTTGGATGATGCCTCCAGTATTGATTTTAGACATAACCCTCAATAAACAGCCCTAGCTTTTACATCTTTGCTTAGGTTAGGTTGGGCAAAGTTAGGTTTTTCCTACCGTGTACCCCATTGGTAATTCTGATGATTATGACCAAAGCATGGGATAGACATGGTTACTTAGAGTGCCTAGAAAATTAGTGGTTACACATTCCTTTGTTTTGTGAAAAACTGTCCAAAAGCTATCCAATTTGCTCAACTAGTCAAGAGTTACACCAACAGAGGATATTTAAGTGTTGATTACTGTGTTTTATAAACAGTCAAGGTTGGCTGGAGATATTCAATTGTCTCTCGGGCCTAAATCTTCAAACATAAAACACAGTCAAGGTTGGCTGGAGATATTCAATGGTCTCTCGGGCCTAAATCTACAAACATAAAACGCAGTCAAGGTTGGCTGGAGATATTCAATGGTCTCTCGGGTCTAAATCGACAAACATAAAACACAGTCAAGGTTGGCTGGAGATATTCAATGGTCTCTCGGGCCTAAATCTACAAACATAAAACACAGTCAAGGTTGGCTGGAGATATTCAATGGTCTCTCGGGCCTAAATCTACAAACATAAAACACAGTCAAGGTTGGCTGGAGATATTCAATGGTCTCTCGGGCCTAAATCTACAAACATAAAACACAGTCAAGGTTGGCTGGAGATATTCAATGGTCTCTCGGGCCTAAATCTACAAACATAAAACACAGTCAAGGTTTGCTGGAGATATTCAATGGTCTCTCGGGCCTAAATCTACAAACATAAAACACAGTCAAGGTTGGCTGGAGATATTCAATGGTTTCTCGAGCCTAAATCTACAAACAATATCAACTTAAATGACGTGGGAGAGGCACTTGGAAAGACTAAAAAATGTGCATTGTTTGCCGGTGTTATCACTTTTTTCTGCTAGGCACTGTAATGGGACTACAAAAAAAACTGAATGCATTGCTCACAGGGACTGCTTTGATCCTTCTTTAATGCTAACTATTGTGGACTGGTTGTGGGTGGTGCAATGTGTTGCTAGAAATCTGCTGCAAGAGATGTGTTGCAAGAGATGTGGTGCACTATAACCACCTAACCTCAGTACCCATGGCAGTAGTAGCCCCTGGCTGAGCAGACATTACAATTTTGATTATTTGTTTGATTGGAGTTCATCATGATGCAGGCAAACCGATTTATTTCTCCTGTTAAATCTGCCTCTTTTCATTTAATACTCTTTCATCACTTTTGAGCCACTTCATTTGGAGTGTCTTTCATTTCATGAAGACTCCGAATCGCTCCGAGATGCGCTTTGGCAAAAAGTGTTTGAAATTGGGAAAACGGAGCATCTATATGCATGACGAGATGGATTAGCTCGACTATAAAGCTGTAATAAGCATTCGTCTCACACTTCAATGAAATTGCATCGATTTCTTTTGATTTAGTAAAAGACGAGTTCGCGAGATATCCAGATACAAATTGAGCGATGGGAGCCTTTTCTCGTGGAATCTATCCGGCTTAATATCCGCTAACCTCTCGATTTGGATTTAGGGTATGTATGGATGATATATCTTTGGATGATGTGACTGAGAAAGTATGCGCTGGTATAACAGAGTGAAAGAATGGCATAGACTGAGCCTGAGTGATTATGTTCACTCGGAGGAAAAGCTCATTGTCGCTTATTGATGGATCGTCTCCGGGCATCCTGTTGTTTATTTGGGGTTATAAATTTGTCTTCCCTTCAGTAAATCTGAATCTGACGCTGCTTTCAACAAACTGGAGGCAGTCTATTTGTGATTTGCATATTAGAGTATCTTTATGACTAGATTACTCTTCATGACCATATTTTTAACTCTCAGGTCAAAATGATGGAAAAGCAGCAGTCTGGAACGTTAAGTTATTCAGCCTTAGTCAATGTTTTGTATGTCATCATATCTAATGACAAACTTGTTAAAAACGTGTCTCTATGAGGTATATACAATGATTTGGTTAACTTGTTAACAAAACAAACTGCTATTGGGGCAGTCATTTTAGACACTAAGAACAGCTAAAAATTAAAAAATACTTTCAGTGTATTTATTAAGATGAGTTAAAAGACACTTTTAATGTGTACGAATGTGTTAGTCTGTTGTGTGCAGTTGATAAAAATGTGTCAACCATCTGTTTTTGCCTGAATAAAGACATTGTTAAGAATACAGCTAGTAGAAGTGTGATGTTCGCACAGCCATCTAAGCTCATCTATTGCATGCTACTGCCTTGGATTTGCTGAGACCGCATTAGGTCCAGCAGGGATCTCAAGCGCTTGATCGGTGCCAGAATTGAATTAGGAAGGTTCAAATGAGTAACTGGATTGCAATGGGAGAGTGGCTGCTAGTCTACTTGCTCTGCTGGTCATTCGCTCGTCTCTGGATGTCAGTGTTTGGTTGGTAGACAGGCCATCTGCAAATAGCAGAGCAAGTTCAATTCCAACCAAGCGCTCTGCTTCAATATTCTAGTATTCCTGGGCTAAGAAATCCAGCCGTACTTGTCATGGTGTGCCGGGATTTGCACTGACTCAATTACAAGGTTTCATTGAGCTCGGGTCGTGCCCTTGGGCCCAAGATTGCAACTAAGATTGTCTGTACAGTGTGTCCATGCGTCGCAGCTGTGGATAGCCGATTTAGAAGCGAGAAGTTTAATTGGAGCATTCATTCAATTTGCGATGTTTGAAGGGGAGTGGCTTGCCCTACAATTGCATTAAGAAGAAGCAATTGAGTTGGGTGGGAATTGGGGTTGTTAGTCTATAGCCAAAAGAGGGATCGGTTCTTTGTCAAGTGAACGTGACCAATCAGCCAAGCAGGAAGTGAGCGCATTGTGTATATGCTGAGTGTTGCTTGTCTATTCTCCCTAGCTCTGAACATACTAGATAGGTGTGGGGAGCCAAGACAGTGCTGAAAGCAATGACTCTTGATTGACCGCGGTGTGATCTAAGTCAACACCACTGCAGCCGAGCACTTTGTGCATTTGAATCAGGATGGACCGACTGCAAGAGTGGACTTAGTGAATCGGAGTGGACCTAGTGCTTCGTTAGACTTGATTGTGTGCTCGTGGTTCTTAGTAACCAGTGACCAGGCATGCTTCGAAACACTACGGTTCTTGGCAACTCCTCCAGGCTCCTCTGGAAGGGTTCTTGTGATTTGAAGGAGACTATCCATCAGGAAATCTATTAAGGACCTCACAGTCCTCCGCTAAGGTCCTCCCACACTCTTACTTGTTGGCTTCCAAACTTTTCCTGTCGGGCGGAATTCTTCAAAATTGAATTGGCGCAGATGTTGTGGAGCGAAATGACTCTGGACTGCGCTCGGGGCAGGTCATGGGTTTATGTCGTTGAGGCTGAAGATATAAGAACTACAAGGAAGACGACGGGAATCCAGCAGCCCTCTGGGTACTAGTTACATGCTGTGGTGTGTAATCAAATGAAATGTGTGTCTGTAATTAAAGCCTGGGTGAAACCAGCAATCACATGCCTTGCAATTAATGACTTGGATGTTAGATTGGATTGTGGAACTGGGAGATTCTACATCTAGGTACACTGCTCATTTACTATCCTTTGCTTAATCACTCCAGTACTGACTCACATGGGGCCTACATATCATAATGTGTGGCTGAGAAACTCATTAATCTGCAGCTGGAGCTTGTCATCCGCGTGACCACTTGTTTCGTTGTCTCTATAAATATTTAAGTGCCTCTAAAAGAAGTTCCTCATCAGCTGGGTTTGATACATTGATATCAGGCACAATGCCCATTTACTGCATCCTACAAAAAATGAATATGCTGCTAATCAGTATCGCCAAAGAGTTGAGTAATTTCACAATGTTCTTCTTTAGTCACTTTCATTTTGTGGTATCATTTAGCTTTGGAAAACTTCTACACCGTTCGCCATAAAGAAGAGGAAGACATTATCTCTGAATATATTAGGTGTACTCACTTTTGTTGGATACTGTACCTGCTTGCAAGAATGGGCTTATTAACTTTTTGATTGAAATAGATCTACAAAAATTAAAGTGCAAGTATGATTTTAGTAATACCCTCTTTATCTTTTTTGTTTATGTTGATTAGCACCTTATTGTAACAGAATAATGAATCCTGCTCTCTGACTTACGAAAGCAATTCCAATGGATTGGTCAGCCCGGATAGGCATTGCAAAGCCCATATTTGAGATTAACGGGCCATTTTGGCCACGGAGGCCCACAGCTGTCCTCCTCTGGACTTGTGCTGAGGACTTGGCGTTTTCATTGCTTTAGGCAGTGAGAAATTCCGGTCACATCAGAGGACTAGCTCCCTAGGGTTTGGTTTCATAGTGCCCTGTCAGTTGCTTGTGGGTCTCTTTGGACTGCTACTGTAGAGGTACAGAGAACACCGCGTCTTCTTCATGGTCGTTTCTGGTCCTCCCAAGGTCGATGAGCTCACAAGGTCATCGTGTTTCACAGGTCAGACTTCTTCTTGTGCTCTTCCTCTTGAGGTCTGGTCTGCTCTGCCCTGCCAACTCCTCTTACTCTTAGCACTGTCTAGTCTGCCTTCTTTCGTTTGGACGGTCTAGTGTGTCCACTTGGCTTGGCCTCATTGTTGAATCTGCCTGATTACTCTGTCTGTTATGTCATCATCCTGCCTCTGTGGTGCTGCTGCACACACTCTGTTAAGGCTGGTTCTCCCTTCTGAATATCCAGACTCTGTGGAATACAAAGGTTTTGAAGGGTTTGCCCTGGGAATAATGCATGAACGAGTTGCCACATGGGCTGTCTTAATTGATTTAAGGTTCGGTTGCTGGAGAATTTGTGAGGTTTGGAGGTAAATCAAGATTTTTTTTTAAAGCACATTTTCTACTTGCCTCTGTTCACGTCCATCCTAAACCGAAAACTACTCTAATCTAAGGTCTTAACTGTGATGGTGTCTGTAATGGTGTCTATAATGCCCCCCCCCCCCCCCCCCCCCCCGTTGCAGTTTTCACTTCACATCTCTTGACAACCATAGCTGGCATCATCCAACTTGACGTGCCTTTTCAGTTAGACCTGAGATGTAGTCACCATGACCATGTCATTCAAAATAATATCTAAATTAATGCAGGCTTCTGGCTAACTTGTTAGATTGAAGACTGCTCTGAGAAGTAATCATTCAAGACACTGTCAGGATGTCTGAAGACTTAGCTACTTTACTAATGCTCTGGTAAAAAAAAAATTTCAATGCATGCTTTTTGGCGGCTCGCGATGCCCTAATGGTAAATGTAAGGCATTTGTTCTCACCGAGGGCTCTGTACTAGTCTGTAGCTAGCATCGCTGCCTGCTAGATTAGACAGATGGCTTGCTAGTGTCAGGGGGTTAATACCAGGGGGGTCTGGAGTCAAATGAAGTCTTTTAGTGGAATTCTGTCAGGGGAGCTCTGGCCTTTGCTGACTTCCTCCTTCTTTTTGTGTTTTGCTGCTAGTTTGGTTCTGAGCGAGCTAATTCTTACATTGAAGATATGTTGCTCAGTAAGTTTCATAAAAAACGGTTGACTCTAGACGGCTGTAGCGACCTAAACCTGACTGTGATCTAAACATGCTAAGCCAGCTACTTCTGTTCACTTCTATAGCTTATGGTCGGCTTACATTTATCACCAGAAAAGTGTAAACATTGGCAAATGTAGTAAATTAATGTAATATATCATAAATATGTACTTTTAGATCCGGTTTTGAGTAGCCAGCAATGACAGCTTTGGCTAGGTTCAATTTGACAGGCCGTTTTTAATGAAACTAACTGTAACTGCCAATATACATTGTACTTTATAACAGCAACTTTTTCGTGGTATAACTGTGTTTGTGGCCAGCGGAAGTGAATTTGTCTTAAGCTAATAAACGTTGCACAATGAAAAACAAGGTTACCAATGAAAAGAGATTGAGAAAGTACTCAACTGTTACAGTTTGGTGATACCAAAAAAAATCTGTATTCTTGGAAGATTTAAGCACAGCAAAGCATTATCGACTTGGTGGATCATTCTTATGAACCTGTTGATTTGTACACCACCAACTTGGCAGTAAATAAATTCATAATAAACTGTCTTGTGACATCACTGCCCAGATAAATTAGTTTCAATTAGGAAATCCCAAAGCAGTATTAAGTGACATTTACAACAATGGTGAAACAACAACAGAGGATGGTTAAGCAATGTAGGGCATTGTGTACATGATGAACAATGATGAAGTGCTTTGCTAAGTGGACTAAGGTGTCGGGAGACCTCAGGTGATGGATGTTGCTACAGAGGCTGGTCTCCGCATCCCCATCACTTGCTGCTTCTACCTGGTTGGCTGGATTGTGTGTTAGAGGTCATAGAGCCCTCTCTTCATTCCATTTGTGGCATATTTCTGTGTGCTGAGTAACCTTTTGACTGGAAAGTACCAACCTTTTGGATAATTGTACTATTTCTAAATGATTGCCTCCTTTGCAGCAGTTGCAGTTTTTAGCATGTGCTGTATCAATGTTCAGTCTCTCAGTGTTACTTGATCTGAAGCTTATAGTCACCTTATATGACCAGTTGCCAGAGGCAGACATAATGATGAGATTATAAGGCTGCTCGGAGTCAGCACAGTTACAAATAACAGAAGCACGTAGCAAGAGCGGATATGAGACAAAATAAATCATGACACCACAGAATATCATGGTTCCTAGGAATCAAGGATAATTAATTCCTGACAATTCTCAATTTCCCCCTTTTTACTTGCTCTAGAATAGATACCGAGTATATACTCTGTATAGTACATTATAACTGTATTATCATATTGATGTCCATTATATACATCAAATTTAGTAATGGTCAATAGAGATCAACAGGTGTTAGTGGTAAATCAACACTCCGCTGAGCTGATAATATTTTATGTTCGTACTCCAAACTTAGAGAACTTAGTTTTAGTTTCCAAATGGAAACTCTGAGAATTGTCAGGAATTAGTTATCCTTGATTCCTAGGAACCTTGATATTCTGTTGCGTCATGATTTATTTTGTCTCATATCCGCTCTTGCTACGTGCTTCTGTTATTTGTAACTGTATGCCGTATCTGCTCAGACTGAGACAATGTTAATATAAGGACCATAACACTTCCCTTCATGTCTCGTGGGCTTAATATCAAAGCACACGATCATGTGACTGTCGTGTGATTTGCATAGAGCTTGCAAAATATGTCATCACTGGTTTTAGTTCTGATATTAATGTCAGATACAGGCTAATCATGTTCATTTGTAAGAAAGTAACGCGCATTGTATTAATATTATTTTTGATTCAATTTTTCTGTCCGGATTGTGCGCATCTAATTTTGAATAATCATGTGGTTCGTGCGGGATTAATTTTGTTTAGAAGTCATGACTAAATTTTTGGGTCTTCATATTTGGTCTGTTCCTTTTCATTCTTCATCTTTTTTTTTTCTTTTTCACAAAGCAATACCTAATGTTCTGTACCTTCTTTGATTGTGTTTTCCTGGCTTATTGCTCTGTCATTTCTTGTGGAAAGCCTTTGTGAATTTTCAAAATGTCATTGATTAAGCACCGATCCACTTTAAGGCCATCTCACACTGGCCCAAAGCATAACTGTGAGTATGATGTATTGGAATTCCAAATTAAGCTCACTTCAATATTGACATCATCAGTGATTTCCAAGGGTGGTGATCTCAATTGTGGGGCGACACCTTACTTTCTTTGTTAGTTTGGGGACTTGATTATAAGAAAAACAATAAACGTCATCCTGTTGTGTGCTACACAGCAATGAATCTGAATGTCAAGAACCTCGAGACCGAGTCCGCAAGATGATACACACACGCAAGATAATCATTTAATGTCAGACGGATGGTGGATATCTACAGTAGGCCTATTCTATAAAAGTGAAACACACCTGATCGGTATCACCAAAATGTCGGTCTATGTCCCAATATATTTTCATTAGTAATCTTGTGACCAGTTTGTGACATTAATTATTTTTAGCCAATATGTCAACATAGATGAACAATAAAGATTGGTGATGTCACAGTTCCATTATGACGTCATTAATCACGTGCTTTTGTTTCACGGAGGGATATCTGGTAAGTGTTCATTTCGGCTGGCCGTAAACAGAGGTACATTAAACAGCAAGAAGAAGTTACTGAAGAATATTGGTTAATTATGCAGTTTTAGAAGGTGCAATTCGCTTTAGTTGGATACTGTAGGCCTACAAACTTTGCTTAAAAGTGAAAATGAAAGCTTCCATGTATCACTTGAACACATAATGAAGCAATTTGTGCAGCATTAGGAGTTGCAAAGTCGCCGGCTTCGTAATGAGAACACGGATCTATTGAAATTACGCAGAATTATGCCCTCAAATTACAAGCAAATGAGCTGAAATGAATGTTGTTCTACTCAAGTCTTTCATTGTCGATGTCTGTCATCAGCCTAGCCGTATAAGCCAGCAGAAAGGACATTTGATGTGATTAACTCTTTTTCTTGTCATTGCTCTGCCAAGAGACTGTGGTTAAAGTGACTGAAAGAGGAAAAACTATGGTTGCCATTAAGATAGACCGAACTGACAAGAAGCACAAATGAACTAGCAGCCGCCTGGTTACCAGATATCTCTCCGCGAAACAAAGCACGTGATTAATGACATCATAATGGAACTATGACGTCATCAATCTTTATTGGACCATCAAGCTATAGCTACTGCTGCTGGTCATAACTTAGGTGCAATGAAAGAAATCTTAGTGACTACTCAGTGGAAAGCCACTAGTCTGCTTCCAGCCTCTATGCTTCAAATTGCTTATGCTTCATCATACATGTTTGTAGCTTTTCTTCTTATGTTAGGTGGCCTGATGTGTTGCTGCAGTTTAGAATCATTTGTAATATTGTCTATATTTTTTGGTACATACTCTATTTAATTAAGAGATCGATTTTTTTAACCTTTTTATTTATGGATGTGTGACCAACCATGGTATGTCCATGTGGAAAATTGAACCATTAAAAAAGGTTAAGACTAAAAGGAATCATAGTTGGCTGAACCAATAGTTGGCATTGTTCTGTTTTTGAGAGTTCAAGAAATGTCATGTGACATATGTAGGTATTTGGATGGGTTAGTTTCCAAACGATCCTGTAAGATGTTTCAGACACGTTTGGCTTTGAACTGTTTGAGACTTTGTAAGTTAGAAATATCTTTTCATCTATCAATTAGTATTTCATATGTCTGTACTAAACAACGAAAACTGTTCAGCAAAACATCACATTACATTGGAGCATTGGACAATGGACATACAGCTGTAATAATATAGAACAGCTAAAGTAAAAATAACAAGAAATAAAAGTAATAAATTCAGTCTCTTTTTAGTAAATAAGCCGCGGGGAATGAAATGGTTGATGAGGATCGCTGCCAAATGCTTCTTTGCCTCCGAATCTCTGACGCTCAATTTTCTGCTTCAGCCGTCGTTATTTTGATTCAAGTTAAATCTGAACTAATAATGCACTTCCTGATTGAGCCTTACTCCTGGATTGAATCACAATTATCTGCAATTTGTTTTCATCTCAGATTAATCTTGTTCAGAGGATGCCACTTGGGAAGGTGGCCAGCAATTGCTGTTGGTAGATGGTTGATTTAGCATTAGTATGGATCAGTAACTCCCATCACATTCCTCATTTGTAATAGTTACCTCAGTTATGAAGAACCTTTTTCTACATAATATTGTTATGAAGCACTATCTTCTGGATTGCGAATGCATGCAGTTAGTATCTTTAAAAACGACCTGTCAAATTGAACCTAGACAAAGCTAGATAAATTCTGCTATACACAATGCTACCTTCCTCTAAATGGAACTCACTGGCTATATCTGGCTACTCAAAGCCGGATCTAAAAGTACATGCAGCACTATGTGTTGCGTAAGTTGAGAGTTATGCATATTTGTCTTTTCTTGTTGAAAAGATGCATGTCTATAGCATATACATATTTATATATTTGATATATTTCTTACATTTATGAAGGTTTATATTTTATCAGTGGTGTTAGGTGTAAGCCAACTATAAGCTAGGAGTAGACAGAAGTGGCTGGCTTTAGCCAGTTATAGCTACAGCCAAGAATAGGTTGCGCTACAGCTGTCTCGAGTCGACCATATTTTAAGAAACTAATTGTGAGCGTGGTGATGCACATTGCAGATAATAGACCATTGGCTACTCAGCCATTAGCACACATGACCTCTGTCTCAATAATTGTCCAGTATCGCCTTATCCTCCTAAACGATTGTGACGTAAGAATGACCATGTAAACTATGGTAAGTTAGTTGCACTGAAACAGAGGTCATTTGTGCAATGGCTGGGTCATGAAAATGAGTGGTATGTTTTTATGAAAACCTTCAATGATTGTTAACGTCAACTAGACTGAAATGCATTTCTATCTTTTGACGCAGTATGCATGTCTGTCTTCTTCTGGGGATATGAGAAATGTATTTTGTAATTAAACGATACCCTTCTGATAGGGGTTTCATGCTTTATTCTCCTGCGATATTCTTCTTGTTGCTGCATGTGATGGCTTATTTTTGTATCGTAACTAGTGCCAGCAAGATTGGCTAACCTTCAAGATCTCGATTTTACAGTGTCTGGAACGACTGTCCTTGCCTAAAGCAGTTTTAATCTGAGAAGCTAGCCAGCGGAAGTCATTGTGTTGTACGTCATTAGTCATAATGACTGATTTCTTAGCGGTTACATACTTTTACTATACTGTGGGTAGCCAGCCAGAAATTTGAGTCACTATAGAATAGCTGACGAAGAACTTGCCGCGTAGAGGTTGAACGCAACCAATTACTGTCCGTTTGGTATAGTTTACGTTGTCATTTAGTTGTCAGATTTGATACTTTCTTGCTGTATACCCTTGTGGATGATAATGTACCAAGAGATGTAGTATGAGTGAACAGGGAATTTAGTTTATTTAGTATGTCATAGGAAAAATGAGAGTCATATACATCATATGGTGAACAATAAGAGTCAGGTGGTGTGCAAATCATTGGTATTCTTGCATACAAAACACAAAGGCTCATGAGTGATGAATAGAGGGTGCTTTTTTGTTGTTGTTGCTGCTGCTGCTGGGCTCTAATGGCTAGGTGCATTGTGTCTAATGAGGCTGAATAGGGTGGTACAGTAATCACATGCTTGAATAGTGTGAAGTAAGAGGCTTGTCTGCCAGCCAACTATAGCTAGCCATCTAGCCAATTGTGCCACATGTGTTTTCCATGCGTTAAGATAAACGCATGGAAAACGCATGGGTTTTGCCTCATTATAATTAGCTAAAAACCATGCGTTTATCCATCTCATGGAAAACGCACGTGGCACATTTGGCCATGTAGTCAGCCCTTAGGCAGCTAGTGTATTGCCTTGAATGTTATTCATAGAGAGTGGAGAGCTAATGAGAGAGAATGGCTCAGCATTGCCCAATTGCAGTTCAATGTTTCATCATCAGGAATAAACAACGCGCTCTAATCAGAGGGATTGGTCTCACCACAGCCTTCTAATAGGCCCATGGTTAAATTGCCTGGTCCTGTGAGACTTCAGTGGGAGAGGTTCCCTTGAACAAGTCTCATTGTTTGGTGCTAAATAACACACACCAAAGGCACCAGCTCAGTTTCTTACAGAAAATGAAACTATAAAAAGTTGCTTTGAGAAGTGGATAGAAGCCTGCTTCATTAGATTAAGCGGAGAGACCCCAGGGAATAGGAATTATTGGGTTAATCGCGTCCCCTCTAAATGATTTAAACAATCCTCTCCATAGCCTCCCACATGACAACCTATTAAGTATGGAATCTATTAATTTATTTAAACCACTCTTGCTGGCGTCACCATCACAGAATTCTACAAAACCTCTGGTGGTTTCGTTTCTAACTCATCTTGTAAGGAGTCAGTTGATATTGAATAACATTTCTCCAAAACATTTCATAAAACAATGTTGTAATTCAATCTGTGTAAAGGATTATTCAGCTCTCAACAGAAGTAAACATACACACTATCTAACAAACCGGAGTAGTATTTACAATGGCTTATATGTGTAGTAGTATATATTTCTTCCAATTTAATATAACTGTGTTGATGGCCAGCCACTAAGAAAACTGAGTAGACGAAAAAATGTGGTTCCAATGCCTTTGATGAATCACCACATCTGATTGGTTGAGCAGCCGTTAAATAAATTTTTGATTCCGTGCCTTGACCATTTTCAGAGTTGTTAACAAGTCATTATGCAAAAAAAAATAAAATTTTTGAACATAGTGTGGAAACGGTTAAGGCACGGATGAAGGGCGGAGGCCTAGCTCAGAGGTAGCGCTCTGGGCTTCCAACCGCTGGGTCCCGGGTTCGATTCCCGGTCGAGCCTAAGTTGGATGGCTGTTTCATCCTTTGTCTCATTGCCATGGTCTCTGCCCGTCCTAATTAGCCCAATTGGTGCAGAAATACAGGAGTAAAGCCCTAATCACCCACCCACCAAGGCACGGATGAGATTTCAGCTAAAGCTTTCTTAGTGCCAGCTGAAGTGAACATTGTCTAAAAGCTAATTAAGCCAAAACAATGAAGTGACTAATGAAGAATAATTTAGAAAATCACTCAACATTTCATGGATACTCATTTGGAGATACTCTTTTTTTGTGTGTGTGTGTTTTGTTTTTTGTGTTTAAATTCAAGTTCGTACTCCAAACTGCAGACGGAATTCAGCTCATTTCTGCAGCCACAGAAATACAAGAAAGTCTATTAGGGAATAGGCGTGATGACTGGCTCTGCATTCCTTCCGACTGCACGGCAGTGACTGGTGTGGCATGAACTCGGGTAACTGCCACCGAGTCTCGAGTATCTCTCCTCAGGTACATTTGCTTGCAAAAAAAGTAATTTCAATGAGATTTCAGATAAAAAAACTTGCACACTTGCGCAATCATTCGAGCCATTAGACCAGTGGATAATGTAATGGGTTCGCATGCACAAAGTCAAGCCCAGCCACCACATACAGTTAGTTTCATTAATAACGCTCTGTCAAATTGAACCTAGACAAAGCTAGACAACTTCTGCTATACGATGCTACCTTTTACTACATTGAACTGTCTGGCTATAGCTGGCTACTCAAAGCCGGATCTAAAAGTACACGTAACACCATTTTGTGCATAAGTTGAGATTTACGCATATTAGAAGTTTTTGTTGAAAAGATGCATGTCCGTTGTACAAACATATTTATGATATATTAGAAATATTTCTTGCAGTTACTAAGGTTTATATTTTTTTCAGTTGTGGTAAGTGTAAGCCGACTATAAGCTAGGAGTTGACAGAAGTGGCTGGTGTTAGGCTACAGCCAGGAATAGGTTGCTACAGCTGTCTAGAGTTAACCATATTTTATGAAACTAACTGTATACGGAACTGAGCAGATCCTACTCAAACCAGCGTAATTGCTGGGTATATATTGCCCATGCAGGGAGTTGAGGAAGGCTCATAGTGAAACTGGCAGACGCGAAACCTGATTTCATTTACGTCACACCTTGCATGTGGCAAATATGTAAGGTGATCTTTACTCAAGGATTTAAAGCGGAAGGGATAGTTTTCAATTGTCACAATTGTTATTTAATGAGGAACATGAGAAATACCTGGTTGATGAAATATGGTTGTGTCCTTTGCTGTGTTGTGCCTTAAATGGCTCGGAAGTATTTGCCTTTAAGCAACCATGATTGAACTTCTGGAGAATGCAAGGTAGATTATGACTCTTTCTCACAAGACTCTTGGAAAATGTAGCCAATTTTTAGAGAGTATAAGGTAGATTTATGAAACTCTTTCTCACAAGAATCTTAGAAAATGTAGCCAACCTTCTAGACAATTCAATGGTCCAGATTGGCTACCCCCTCGTAGTAAGTTAGCTTTGGTCAGTGTCACGTATTTAATTAATTAATTTGAATAATCTGGTTCTAAGGATTAGTTATCTCCCGACTATGAGGACTATGAGAGATTTAACTAACTTATACTCCATTAGGCATATTTACTAATTTATTTTATTATACAAAGCAAGTTCAGTTTGCACTCAGGAGGGAGTTAACTAACATTTTTGCAACTTCAAATAATATCATTACATGCCATATTGGTTTGACATTGGTGCAACGTCTTCTGATAATGGCCGACGTTTCTAACGATGTTTCTAACGATGTTTCTAACGATGTCAACTTGATTTACCAATGCTATCTGAGACTTCTTATAAAAGCAGTCAATCCAGACTCTATCAAATTACCTAATAAGTTAAAAACTCATCTGTTCAGAATTTCCTGTGAACAATAGGCTCGTTTAATCACATCATTTCTGAAACCGGCCCTGTGCAAATTAATTTATTTAATTTTTTGTTTATTCATAATTTAGTGAGTAACATTCTAGTCAAAAAGATTTTCAGTACAAATATTGATTGTGGTGATTTCAAAGGATTGTAATTTCTTGTTTTGTCAGTTAGAAACCCACAAAGCCCAGTTCGGGCTAATGCCGAAGGAGCCATTTGAAGAAGTGATCCGATTGCCAATCGCCACTTTATGTCTTTATTGTGTTCGAGATAAGCCATTCCACGAAGCAATGGTCTTTTCTAATGCCCGGATAAGATGGAATGGCTGATTAATGCTTAGTTTATTGTTAGGCGAGCATTTTTATTGGTTAAATGGATATTCTAGATGCTAATTTTAGGGACCGGGGCATCCTTGCTTCACTGGGTAGTAATGGTATGGACTTCACTTTATTAGTCTTTCTTGATTAGTTAGTTAGTTAATTGATTAAAGCTATAAACCATATTTTAAATGCTCAAATGGGTTCTTAATGCTTGTTTTAGAACTTCCATACTATTTGCAGTGGCTTTTAATTGAATACACAGGCGATTGACTGACCCAATGTAATATGATATTGATGATCAACTTAATTCATTCTATTAATAAATTTTGAAAAATAAGTTGATGAATTAATAATTTAGAAGCATAGTTGCCAGCAAAATAAGTACACTCTTCATAACGATAATTATAATCACCTCATAGCCAAATGTGCCACGTGCCTTTCAATGAGAAGGATAAACGCAAGGAAAACGCATGGTTTTTAGCTAATTATAAGGCAAAAACCATGCGTTTTCCATGCGTTTTGGACAATCTGTACAAAACTCAAGTTAAATTATTACCAAACTTATTAGCCATCTTAAACTGGGCTTTACTTGATTTTTGGTGATAGTTGAAAGGCAGATTTCGACAGGATTAATGGTCTGCTTAATAACATGATTACGATCGCAAATATCATTTTTGAGGTTTCAGAAGTAGTTTTTTTCTTCAAGCTGAAGGAAGCCAGACACCAAATGCAAAAGCATGCATTATTAAAAAAATAAAAAGTACCGTCATTAAGATCCTTGTTAAGCTGTAGCAAATTACTAGCAATTAGTATTGGCTGACGAGAAAATGGCTATTTGGCGTGTGTGGTGCGTCACATTTGCAAAATTCGCACAAAATTTTTACTACAGAAAAAAATTAAAGAAGAACTTGATGCTTGTTTCAAACGCTTGAAGCAATTGTTAGTTGAGTACAGGTCGCTATAATCAGTAATACAGTTTCTTCATGTTTATTGCCAGCTGATGTGAGCATTGTCTAAAGCTAATTAATACTACCCAATGAAAAGTAGTATGAGGCATCTTGACATTTTAATGAATGTAATAATAGCTATACAGTGTACACTCTTTTGTACGATGCTGATAGTATTACTGTAGTGTATAGATTATTAATTTTACTGGACGTTAGAATACTTGTTGAAAGGTTGCCGTTGACTGTATGTGCCATTAATTCTTATTAGGGTTTCTGCAAACCCATTAAATGAGCACGATTTTCGTGTCAAAATACTTTAGTAATTCACGTTTTGTCTGCCTATGTATGGTTTATGGACTGCCATGCTCTCTACTTTTGTCACGCAAACAAATATATCATATTACAAGTATAGAAAACGTGATTTCCACCACTGTATACTGCACATCCACATAGTGTTTTGCAACATAGGTGGTAATAGCTCAGACCCCTATAATGCCAAATAAAACATGTTTCAGTAACAAAGGGCAGGTTACTAGACCTCTCTATCATGTTCTCCTGTAGCTTATCTCCGTGGGAGGCTGGTGTGTAATGGACTTGGCTGCTTGTGCGCGTATTAACTGATAATCACCTGAATTGATCAGCCAGCCAGCTTCAAGTTTTTTGATCCCTGTAATTAAGTGGCATAAGGAGCGTGCCAGCATTTCGGGCGAATTTGTCAGGGTGATTAAGGGTGCTGAGCTGGAAGGGTGCATGTTAGGGTAATAACCAGCAGGGGTCATGTCATTTGTTAGGGTTAAGCATACCCCCAGAATGAAGCTGATAAGAAAATAAGGTCATCGTGGGTGGTGTTCACTGTCATTAACAACAGTCTTTGACAAGCAAATTAGTATGTTAGTTTGCCGCAGTAATTTATATGTTCAATGTCATTAAAAACAGTCTTTGACTAGCAAATTAGTATGTTAGTTTGTCACAGTAATTTATATGTTCACTGTCATTAAAAACAGTCTTTGACTAATTTATATGTTCACTGTCATTAAAAACAGTCTTTTTTGTTAGCAAATTAGTATGTTAGTTTGCCGCAGTAATTTATATGTAGGGAAATGCTTTTTGACTAAGAGTCGTGACTAATCACATACAGTTTCAGTTTAGTTATGTGACCCGTGTCACAGGACACCCATCCCTATTGCAGGCTTATGAGTCAGACAAACAAATACAACGTAAAAGGTGAACATTAAGCGGATATAAAAATCCAGTTCATAAAAGCTAGTAAACATATGAGAAAATTAATCTAATTGTACATACAAGAGATACATTGTGTAGACAGTGTGAAATTTTAGACAGCAATTTTACAGAAAAATATTGTCAAAAAATATATCTTTAGTGTAACTAGTGTCACGGGCAGATGCCTCAAATTTATGAAACAGTTGTGCCCAGAAATATTCCATTATATTAACAAAATATTCTGCATTATGTGTAATTTAAGCTTAATAGGAGATGGATAAATCATCCTTGGTATTAACATACAATTTGGTACAATGTATGTAATTACTAGTGCTTAATGAAATAAACTAATATTAGTCTTAATTTGAAATATGTTACTTAATTTGGTAAATCATAGCACTACATATCAATCAACAGCCAGCTTTGTCAAATTCCCAGTAGTTTTATTGCGGTGGCCTGAATAATGAGGTGGGGGTTCCATAATACTGTGTATCAATGCTCTTGTAAGTGAAGGTCCCATTAATTCAGATACATTTTAAGCATTGGCTGCATTACTCTTGATAAAATTGCTCTAATGCTTGATAAAATCGTATTAAAATATGCAAGTGAAAGAGAACTTTCGTATTAAATCACTTAAAATCAGTGCATATCACTTGCATGGCGCTAACCCTTGATTAGAATGAAAGGCTTTTCTGAAGGGAAAAGTAACTGGCCTGCATGGGCTGCTACTGATGGTGCGCGCGCATACAGCAGCTGTTAAGGCAGGCAGGCATGGGCCCTGCCAGTCTCAGCACAGCTCAGTGTGTTGGCGGAGGCCTGCTCATGAAGCAGTAGCTCTTCAAGGAGCGCATGAGCTGTTGTGCAGTGCTGTGAATCTGAAGCAGAGCTGTGTGGCTTGGATGTACTGTGAAGGTTCTGTAATAGGTGCGGACACCACTGTGAGCTAAGCGCAACGTTCCCTACTGTCACGGGACGCCCTCCTGGTGCTGCTGTCAAGACATCATGGTAGGTAGTTATAAACTACGGAATATGTCTGTCTATCTGTCTATAGATCTGTCTAGCTGTCTGTCTTACATGACATGTCATATGGACTCTGGAGAGATATATCCTAAGCTAGTTGATATAAATGTAATGTTGCCAGATTGTCAGGCACTTTCGGTATCTGTTACTAATGAATATCTGATTTTCTAGTAAATGTGGGTTGTCACTGACATAATAATTACAATGAATAGTACAGCAACATTGACTACCGCCAATGAATGGCGTTTTCTGTGGATTTTAAGACAGGTCTGAAATAGATGTTGCTCTCGTATAGAGGCCGGGCCTATGCCGCAGAGTGTTATGTAATTACACTTGTGTAGTATCTATAACGAGAAAGATCTGTTTGAGAAGAGACTGGTTTCTGATGTGAGTTGTCAAAAACGTGGCCAAGCCAGCAAGAGGCAAATTTATTTTTAACAACTTCTGTCCATTTCATTGACTTATATATATGATAATATATACATGCATGAGCAAGAACATAGAAATATAGAAATTAAAAAATAAGATAACTGAAGGATTACGGTGGCAGTATAAACACGTATTTAAAAGAATATAAACTTCTATATATATAATATACATTTATTATTTATTCAGCCAATACATACATGGGCAAGAACATATAAATATAGAAATTTGAAAAATAAGATACCAGAAGGATTAATGTGTCAGTATATACAGGAATTTAAATAATATAAAAATGGCAAAAAATCTGAAAAGTCAGTAAGTACTAATTAAGTCGAGCAACTCTTTAGTGAACATCACTTTGTTATTATTATTAATAATTATTTATAACATTTATATAGCGCTACATGTATTTAAATAAAAACAATCTAGTGCGCTGTACAAAAAGTTGTAAAGATAAAAATATATTAGATATTCGATTAAAATATAGACAAAAGGAAATTATAAAATAATTGAAATAAATAAAGTAAAAACAAGATAAAACATAAAATTTAAAACAGTGATACAGATTCTTGCCCATGTATTTGTTCAAAATTGCGGCAGCATCATGGTTTAGGACTGCAGTCAGTTTAATGATCATTCTTGCCCTTAGCCTTATCTGAGAGTTTTTATGTTTTGGCCTTTGACTTATGGTTGAGTACACTGGCCACACAACTACATGAGTATTTGCAAACACTGCAATCATAGATAGATACAGAATTATATCTGTTTAATGTTCTTTGCAAAATTGTGTTACGCCATCAATATCCACCTGGGATGTGGAACATGAAGAACATCTGGGCCAGGATTCGAACCTGGTACCTTCAACAGAACTGGCCAATGTGTTAGCTAGTTGATGCACAAGGCCTCTCATCTGCTATTTACAACGAATCCTATGAACCAACATAAAATTGTTGATCCCTATTCAACGACACCAGTTTGTTCTGTCATGGCCAATTCCAATGGCGTTCTGTCCTGTCGAGAGATGGAGCTACGACCACACCGGTCTTGCTATTGTTTAATGACGTCATCCAACTGTAACGTCATCAAATGCACTGATTGACCTTTTGTTGATGACGTCATTGAACAATTGCGAGACCTGTGTGGTCGTAGCTCCATCTCTCGACAGGACAGAACGCCATTAGATAATAACAGTTTAAACTGTAGTGAACATTGTCTAAAGCTAAATAATGCTATAAAATGAAAAAACAAGCAACTACTGAATTAACTTTGAGAAATTACTCTACATTTTGGTGATACTGACCAGCTGATGCTAACTACTTTCGTTGAATACTGTTACTGCACTTCATAGCTCTAATAAGACCAACCTGCATAAAGCAAGTGGTGGTGGTGGATTAGGGCTTTACGTCCTGTATTTCTGCACCTGATGGGCTAATTAGGACAGGTAGAGACCATGGCAATGAGACAAAGGATGAAACAGTCATCCAACTTAGGCTCGACCGGGAATTGAACCGGGACCCAGTGGTTGGAAGCGCAGCTATCACTGAGCTAGGCCCCCTCCCGCATGAAACAAGTAAGAGGGGAGAAAATTAATGCATGGAGCAAGCCGATGGTTCTTCTGGCTTCAATATTCAATTATATGCTGTAGCAAAAAGAAGTCCAGAATGTGGTATATGCCAAGCTCATTTGTTGGTACTTTCGTGTGGAAAATTGAATCTATCAACGAATATCACATCATCATTTATGCATATATCGCGTATGCTTGCAAATTTTGCACCACGATGCAATTTACCGTATACTGCACCTTTCATTATTGTGATTTATGCAGTTAATACCTCGTAAAGATTACTTAATGAAAAGCAGTAATCATGCTTTATGTTTTATTCCAATGGATATTTACAATAAGGCGCTTTAAGATACTCAATACCTTATGTGGCCGTTATTTTTGATAGATATTCCTCCGCTACATTAAGGAGATATCATCTCTCAGGTTATTGGTATTTACATGAAAAAGGATGCCTCAGCTACATTCAACAAAAGCCTTTGTGTTTTATTAGTGTCGTAAACTTAATTCACTGCTCAATTCATGAAGGATATTGCTTTGAGATAATAGATCTTTAAATAGACATTTGGCGGATGGCAAGGCCAGCTATCCGAGTACATTTTAGGTGATATCTTTTTTTACTCACTTGCTTGGGATTTCTGTTGCCTCACTTCATCAGTGACAATGAGACTCTTTTTAACCAGGATGTTGGTAAAAGTTAAGAAATAAGCTGTTTATATATTTCCAACACGTTCTGCTGTAATCTGTTTGGATGTCGGTGGCAACCCAACGCGGAAAGTCCAGTACGTTTGGAGCGTCTCAAAATGTTTTTAGTACACATTCACTGTTGTTATATATACAGGGAATTAAATACAGTCTGAGTGTGAGTAGAAGTTTCATGAAACTGTGTATCAAGAGTGCTGAACTACAAATGTAGCTGTTCCAAAAACTTGCACCAGCAGCTACTGCTACCTCTTTTGTTATTGCCTCAATTGACAGTGATCACATGCTGCTGCAATCATAGACACGCAAGTAATAATAGTTCTAAATTATCTTTTTAAATATATTTTCTTGTTTCCTCAAGAATTACAGATAATATGGATCTAAATATAGCACATGCACATTTATCACACCTTCGGGTGATTTTAACCTCGGCTTTTGCAATAAAAGCATTAGATTATGTCACTGATCATACAGATGTGTTACAGACACCTTTCTTGACCTTTGTCGGCAAAAATAGGGCAAATAGATACATTTTTAATAAGAAGGTAGAACATTTACACCTTTGAGGCAGAAAGTGCCATTTTGGATTTTGATAATTTTTCTGTCTTTTCTGTAAAATTAACTGGCCAATCCTCCTGAAAATCATGTGATTATTTTCAGATTAGTTGTAGATTCAAAACGTCCCTCTGGAATGTCCATTTTAATTTCATGACCTTGCTGAATCAAAGCTGGAACCAACCTTCTTATCATCTTATACCATGATATATATATGCACATATAGAAAACATTGAAGGAGGATTTTGTGCAAATATTATATTTTCTGTGGCTTCAGAGGTGTAGTAACTAGGAAATCTCTAGAGACACCATGCAAGCAGGCAGAAATTTGACTTCTGTGATGTGTGTCACTCAGAACAAGCCCTGCAGCATGAACCATCTCTATAATTCAGATACTGATATTGTCTGACATTGTAAGATCAAAAATATCACAATGACCAATTGCTTATACCCCTAACTAAATGTGGCAAAACTTGAAAAGACTTCATAAGCATTTGAGTAACCTAGAGCTATCCCGAAAGAGGAGATGCCTGGTGCAAGTTTTTAGGCCGCACCCTGTACGTGTATGAATGAGTAAATGGTATATATGTCTTTAGTGTCTTTAGTGACAGGCAATAAATGACTAAATTGTTAGTCAAAAGCGTGTCACCTAACATGATTTTGACCCAAGGCTTACTTATTTGTTGGTCAAAAACTAACATTGGAGACTGAATTAACTTCGAGAAATTAGTCAGGGAAGATCTCGGACAACATTTCAGTGTACTACAAGGTGGGACTCTGTGGGTGCACTTAGACCTTCAAGAATATTGGTATTGGCTGAAGGGTGTTGGCTGCAGCCATTGTCTTTTAGTATTTGGTCCAGGGTATTGTCTCTTAGGAGTTGGCCCAAGGTGTTGGACCTAGGTGTTGCCATAGACTGTTGGCCCAAGGTTGAGCTGAGCCTGCACTCATCAATGTCCCATAGCAGAGTTGAATGGTTAAGAGGTTTCCACATGCAATGTACCCATAGGCCCTTGTCGCCTTGTCTGCATTTGCAGTGGGGTACTTTAAAGTAGACCAAGAGCTACTTCAAAGTAGAGCATGTGGAAGAGTTGTTCCTGCCCTTCACAGTGCATTGCATGTGACTGTCCAGTATGGAGGAAGCTGCATGATGTGTTTAAAGTTAAAAAAATAAATTGTGGCCATATGCATGTTTAGACAAAATGTAGTCGGATTCTAAACCACTAGAATGGCCAGATGCAGCAGTAAAACAATTGTTGATATTCACAAACTAATGATATTATTTGATTGCGATCAAGCATTGTTTGGCTGCAAGTAAAAACAAAATCACTGGCTTGAATGATTGATGGTTGAAGTCCTTTATTTTACAAGGAGGCTGACAAATTGTTAGTTGTTACAGAATGAGGACTGTTTTTAATATTATTATGACAGAATTAGAAGCTGCATGGTAGTTGTACTATTTATGGGTCCTGGTGGACACATCATAACAGTTGTATTTCATGCTCTTTGCAGTGTGAGCAGCTTTTTCTTCTTCTTTTTTTGGCACCTAATCTCACTTTCTTGTAGTTGCTTTCCATGATTGTTTACAGGTCTTGCTCTCCGTCTTGAGAACAATGTCCAGGGTGCACCAACTGTTTGTAGGGTGTCCCAAGTGTGCTCAAGGAATTATGACCATGGCCACACTCCTTTTTTGTTTGGCCATGTTGTATTCTCTGTTACATTTGCATGATACAATTTATGCAGGCACAATAATTACCAAATTTGAGGAACTATATCTAGCAGCTATGTGGCTTAGTGGTTAGGACATTGGCCAGTTATCATATTGACCAGCTCTACTGAAGGTCCTGGGTTTGGTCGCTAGCCGAGGCACTCTGTATGAGCTTCGTCTCAGTAGGATATCGATAGCATGAGATGTTAAATTGTTGGTGCCCTGTACTCAGTGTCTATGCTGGGGCAAGTAAAAGACCCCACCAATGTAACATGGTGTCGACTTCGAGCTTTATTATCTCATCATTACATCTGCTTCTAAGCTAAGTTTCTGACTAGTAGCATTTAGACAAAGACAAAGCATTCCAGCAAATTTGAGTCCACCCTTATCCAGCTAGACTGTTGATATAAGTATAGTAGCCACTTCTTTTAGTTTAGTACAACTGAGTTTATGGTCTACTTACGTGAACATTGCCTTAAGCTTATTAATGTCGCAACCAAAAAATGGCCTGCCAATGAAATTAGATAGTGGAAGTCATCCATATTTTGGTGATACTGGTTGAAGGTGATCTCTTATTTGCAATTTTCGTTAAAAGTTTACGAAACAATTTCTGATTTTTATTAGATGTTTCTGTACTTTCTAAAGTTTCAATTAAACTGAAGGAGATCTATTTGCTGTTCAATCATCAAATTTCTGGTTTCTTTCTCTTTGGTAGTAATTGATTCCCTTGAGTTTTGTTTACTAATATCAGGTGGTGTGTGAAAATTTGTAATTGATATGGCAGGAGTTTTTGGTTGCATTTGATCCTGCAAGAGAAAGATTACATATTTTAACAGGAATATTACTCGTTACAAGAGATGGAAGTTTCACTTATTTTGTTGTCTGCCTCTTTTCATATCAGTGTTTGATGTATGTAGTAGGGTTATTACGAAGAACACAAGGGCATGATATCACACATATCTCAAGATTGCTCAACACATAATATTCCATATGGCTATGGCACATATAGAGTGTGTTCTGCCTATATGTGTTGTACTTCTGGTTGAAATGGTCTCACTGCAACAATAAAGATATGCCATATCACATTATCAGGGGCTCCGTTGTGTGGATGCATTGTAGCAGGGCATTGAGTATTAACATCTACACGAATTATACATATAGCGTAGTTGTGGGTAGATTGGGGTCACCTTGTGGAACACCCTCATATGTGTGGGTGGAGGAAATGTACAATATGCATGATATGGTTGTGTTGTTAATGTATTTGTCGATGCTACGACAGTGGTTCTTCAGTAAGGAGCAAAACCTAACTAAATTGCTGTTGATAACACTGTGCAGCCTGCTGGTGAACTGATCCAACTATCCAATTCTATCCCCTGGAATCCAGACCTATAAAATCCTCATAAAACAAAAAATGGCCCAATTGAGATTAAAAAAATCAAATGCATGTTAAACACACACATTGGATATGCCCCTATTTTTTATATTATCAACTATAAGCATGGTGGGACAAACTAGTTCTCTAATGTGGGTGCCAAAAACTATTGCATAGTGGTTCACACATTTAATCAAAAGATGGCTCCCAAACCCCTTTCACAGTTGATCTATGTATGTGGGCCTTTCTGTCTGTCTGTCTTTGTGTGGATTGTATCCTTCCCTGCAATCTGAACTTGTTTGTTCAGCTGCGGGTGATCCCCACAAGAGCTTGTCCTGGCCAGTCGTCTAATTGCCAGAACCCTGTTCTTCTATTCCAAGGACCCTGCCTTCTGTTTGTCCATTGCGCTGGACACTGGTCTTAGCTGACGTAGGCTGACCACTGGCCACAATGACCAGCAGCAGTCATTGCATACGTATACAATGTCCACTCCTGTGATTAGCCTCTGGTCAACCCTGATGGTCAGCTGGCTGTCTCGTCAGACTGTCTCTTCAATTGATATAGATATAGCACCAACTGTAATGCATTTGTTGCAACATCCACATGCCTCACCAAAGATCCCTGGAATGTACAACCAAATTTCCCCAATGAGGATTATAAAGTATCTAACTATCTATCTATCTATCTTGTCTATCTATCTATCTATCTATCTATCTACCCTCCTTCTCCTCCTCCTTCTTCTTTCTTCTTCTTCTACTTCTTCCTTTTCTTCTACTTCTTCTTCTTCTATCTTCTAATTTTCAGGACAATTGTATAAAATATCATGGACAGTCACATTGTTGTACAATGTACATTCGTTTCTGTAAATGTCACCTTTTATACAAAAATGTGCTGTTTTGTAGTGAGGTGGTCTTCATCTCGAGGCATTTTGAAACTTGTGTATGAACCTAATTCAGAGATGCCTACTGCAACCAAAACAGATAAGGCAATATAGACATCTTCTTCCATTGTAACGAAATGACGTCACTACATAGATGACGTCATTAAACAATGTGCATCATCTTCTTTGGTTTCAGTGACCTCTGGTCGTTCCTAAGTTCCCCATGTCCATTTGGGTCCAAAATCTATTATCTAATTTAATATGGTCAGAATGCATCTGGGTCCAAAATCTTTTGTCCTAATAGTGAGGTCTGAATGTTGAGGGGTTCTTAAGCGACCTTGCACGAAGTTGGTAATTTGCATCTAGGATTTACAGACACTGATTCTTTGTGGCTAGTTTTAGTGTTTCCCAAGACCTTCCTTTCATCCTGACCTCTAAAAAGCCATATCAGGTGTAGTATTGTATGAACTGGTGCTGGGTGCAATATTCATGTACTAAGAGAGACAGTTCAAGGTCACAGGGCTAGAGAACTAGGAAAAGGTCTTTAATGTGATGTGTTTGAAGGGCAAAGACAGCTCCCCTGACTCATATTAAGCAGAGGGTTCATGTCTTCTAGCTAACAGCTATGTGGCCCACATGTTGATGAGGCAGGCCATCTTTATCCCGTTAGCT
The DNA here is from genome assembly GCA_932294295.1 of Alitta virens. Classification (NCBI taxonomy): domain Eukaryota; kingdom Metazoa; phylum Annelida; class Polychaeta; order Phyllodocida; family Nereididae; genus Alitta; species Alitta virens. The sequence goes on along the minus strand of OW028586.1, from coordinate 15,978,004 downwards.
GAGAAGTTGCCATACTGGATATCTGTCGACTCGCTACTGGATATCTTTGGCTACTGGATTCTATTTTTAAAAGTTTAAATTTATTGAAAGTATCGTATATATGCGCACTGTATTGTAAATTTGTAAATTTTAATATAGACTGTTACCATTATATTTTTATGATGAAATTTCACAGAAATTCAGATATACATAATTATGATGTCATAAATAGTATTAATTTTCACTTGCCAAGAGTGAGACATCAGTTTGCTAAAATACAGTATTCAGTACGTCTTTCCCTTGGCTTACAATAATGCACCTTCAGTGATAAAAGAAAAAGAATTGTACATATAGTTACCAAGGTTTTTCTTCATATTAAAAAAATTTCACTCTCCACAACATGCGATATACAAGACTTATGTGTGTCAAAGTTACGATCAAATCCAAATTGAAATATTTTTACCTCAACTGTTCATAATAACATTCCAAATTTAACTTACATTTTACTGCAACGATTCATCTACAATTATTTGCAATATGAATTCTTTCAGTCATTATTTAAAGCTTTTAACTTGCAGTATTGATGTAAAATGTCCTCAAGGGGGAGCCCTCGACATCGACTTCTAATTAGTCTTAGAGGGACCCTCCTGAAGACTAGTGTATTAAAAAATAAATAAAAATCTGAGATCTGCTAGAAATACAGATATGCTGGAAAATGCAATGCAACAGATAATGCCAACTGACTATGTATGTAAGGAGACAGGTCGGGTCTGTGAATCGCAAAGTGACGTCACAATCTGTGTATGCTAGATATCAACCAATCAGATCACAGATAACAATATTTGATGACGTCGTCGATTCAGTAATAACATTCTTGTGTACATTAAATGATGACGTTATCTATAATTATTTAATTGAGTACTTCAATTGTGTTTTATCTGTTTTTATCAGGATCACCATAATTTATTTCTCAATAACCTTTCGTTATAGGCATATTGGCTTTCATTTTGCATTAACTAGCTTTAAACATGGTGAATTCAACAACAGTTACAATGATCTATAATGGGGAAATATCCACTTTCTTTAGAAACTCTATCAATTAGTCCTCATATTACTAATATGAAGACCATATGAGGTTTTATGGCCTCATATAATTGTGAATTGGACAATTAGATTTAAGTTACGAGAACTCCATTTTGTTATGGGCAAGAAAACAAGGCACAAATATGCTGTTTGAAATATTTGAAAAAAACTTTGAATCCAATAAAAATATAAAACCTAATGGAATAATGAACAATTTCTTGTGGATGTTATTTTTAGTGGTGGAGATTGCCTTTCAATGGAGTTAGACATTGACTTCATAAAATATTCAGTGCGGGAGGAATTGAATTTGTAGCTGGGATAAAATGCTGAGATGCATCTATTTAGACATTCTTCAGCTAATTCCTGTGGATGGCTGGGGAATATTTAGCTTGTGATAACCCCTGGCCTGTACACTTGTATGGTCTCAATGTGTCCTTTCGAAGCGTTATGCAGAAAATGCAGGAGCTAAAAAGCCGGTGAATCCATTAGAGGAAAATGACAGAAAATGGACTGGTGGCGCTTAACCTTGATGGCTTTTTCTACGGCTTGTGTGAACGAGAGGTTTTTGTCGATTTCTTAGTATTTGTTTCTTGAGCCCTCCATTTCTTTAGCCTTGCGGAATGTCGTTATCTCTGCCTAGGGCCCCTTTTCTTGTTTGCTTTCATTTTTGCTTTGTCTCTTCATCTCGTCATGCCATTTCTCAACTCATCCAGCAAGTTGTCCAAAAAGAGGAATAATGGCATTTTGATGTAATCTGGTTATACAGTGCAACCTATGTGCAGATTCAGTCATTTACAAGGTAAAACGAGCTAGACTATTGTACCCCCTCAGACTATGTGATGTTTCAACATTGCTAGATAGGCATGAAAGTAGGTCAATTACTGGGCCCGTTGAATTCAACGTAGCGGCGAACAAAGTAGTTCTTTAAATATCGCCGAATCTGGCGTTATTTAGGACTGTTAAGCATGGATTGCTGCCGTTGTTGACCCTAATGGTTTTTAGAAACTGATAAAAAGTGTTAAAATCCTTACTCCTCTCACCAGGATCGTTGCTCCGTCTGAAATCTGGCAGACCCTTAGGGCTATCACCCTTCGCTAAGCGCCCCCCATTGGAATAACGTTGCAATGGCAAGAGAGGGTCTGCGCAGGAGACTGGAGCACCCTCTTACCTGCACTGAACCCAACCATCTAGGTATAGCAGTCTACCATTATAAGCTGTTATAACTAAAGTACATTTTTCTGATTAATTCATCAAAATTCTATCGTTCTCAGCCCGCTTTTGTCTTCTGTAATGTAATTCCACTGGCAGAAGGTAGACAGAAATATTGCTGTAATTTGCAAGCACGCCATGAGGCAGTTTGTCGGACTAGGCAGGAGGTATATGTAAGCAAGTAAGTCACGAGTCATGTTACATTTAAACAGAGGAAGTGCTTGTGTGGGTTGTTGTTAAGCCATCCTAAGTGTCGTTGAATGGTTTTTTTTGGAGTTGAATGGATTTTACAGTAAGTGCTGGACGCCAAACTGATGCAAAATTTAGTTGATAAAACTAGATGAGACTATAGTAAGGACAGCCACCGCGTTATTGCCAAGTGTCACCCCGCGAGTTGTTGGCATGAAAGTTTGAACGGTTGTTGGTAGCAGCCTTTTAAGCATTTACCCTTGGTAGCAGGGCAACTGTTTGTGTTGTAGTCTGGAGTTATGGGAGCTGAGCATCCGGCTCGGAGTGTGTGGTCCCCCGATGACCTTTTTAATGTCCTCGGTGCTTCTTTTTAAAGCCCTCGTCTCCCAAGTTCTTCGTCCTGATGCAACATTCAGGGCTTGTCATCAGCCAGTATAAGGCACACAACATACTGCTCCCTATTGAAGTTTCATGACCTGCAATTGGATATTGCTCCCATTAAGTTGATGTAGTTGCTCCTGTGTCACTGGCAAACATTCGACAACTTGTGGCAGCAGCTCCCGGGACGCTTTCGCATCGGTGTAATGGTTTAAACATTCATGGGGTATCATAGAAGAAAGTAATGGCCTGATACACATCTGCACCATGTCAACAGGCTAGGGATGTATGAGATGTTGAAGACAAGAGCTAGCTATGAGTTATGCTTTTATGATTCTTTTATGAGTGAACCACCAATCTCCATGCTTCAGACAAATGAAAGAAGTAAACGACAATGCTATGAATTACCTTCAAAATGGAGTGCGTCAAAATAAATGTTGCCTATATGTCATCATGCTTTAAAATTGTGAACCGTTCCGTTCTGCTGTTTTTGAATGTAGTAATTTTAATCCCAATCATTGGAGAAAATGTTTTGGGCAGCGAAATTAATGAAGCTGATGGATTTTCATTTATTTTAATGCTTACCATATATCATAACCAATAAAATGAGTATGAGTCTGTTCATTTTCAGTAGACTGCTTTTTGATTTTCTTCCTGATACTAGTGAACAGAATCCTGTCATCAGAGATTGTTGATTGACTGACTGATTGGCTAATACAGGTTATATGAGACTCTTTACTCCATAAATGTTGCTTTCATACCAAATTCATAGCCATCATTATTAGGTGACATGGGTGTCCACCATCATCCAAAACAACAATTGTCCTAATAGTCTGTACTGATAGCCTGTCCTCATAGCCCATAGCCTGTCCTCATAGCCCATTGCCATCACTTGCAATTTGCAGTGTTCCTATAAGACCCCTTAGTGTGTGGTTGATGAATGCAAATACCAAGAATGAGGACAAAGTGATGGCTGTGGCAGTGATGCCAGTTGTGAAGGTAGTTACAGACCTGTGCTTGTTATAGATGATGGCTAAAGAGTAGGCTGACTTAATGGGTCCCAGGCATGAACCAATTTGACAAGAAGAATAGCCCTTGCATTATTGAGAAACTGTGGCTTGGAAAGTTTCGTATTTAACTCCCCTTTTATCTTGAGTACTTACAGCAGCTGTAGCTGGTCTTAACAGTGCAAGTTATTTTTCTTCAATTGCTTTATGGACTTGGTATTGACTACGGAATGACCCTTGATCTTATCAATGAAATGCATTTATGTTCAGGCAAAGTGAGTACACACATCAAATAAGTATGACCAAAATGCTGAGTAGTGTCACAATCTCATTTCATGGTCACTTTACTTTTCATTTAGCCTTAATTAGCTTAAAGCAGATTTCTCAGCCATTCCCTCAACCAATCCTCTGTCGTTTAGTTTACTAGAGTATGAATTCTGCAAGACAATGGTCACTTCTATTGGCCAGAAACACACTTGAGTTTGTTTTTATTTTAAACTGAAAAGAATCAATCCTACTGAGCATATTGGTAGTCATTATTTAGAGTTTACTTGCAGTTTTGTAAAATGAATGAATTATATTGAAGCTGTATCTAGCTTTGCAAAACACTTGTCTCACATATCATGACAATTTAAGTTTCACATATAACAATTCAAGTGATGCCTATCATTTGTTTAGTTTAAGCTGAAGTTTTTCTCATTGAGAAAGTCTGCCAATACCATATTGTCTGTTGGTAGACTTGTTTGCTTATTTGTGGGCAAGTTTCTAAAAAGAAACTCGTTGTGAATGAAAGACACTTATCCTTTCAGTTACTTCAGTCTCAGAGGGAGTGTTTGAGGACTTGCTTTGGTCTTGTAATAAATCTTCCTGTCAAAAAAGTGTTGTCATGTTACCCCGGGGGGCTTGAGAAGAAGTTCAGGAGAAGTAGAGCCCTATCAGGGTGGTAGATCCATTTGTCAATATATTTTGTACATGACATTGGAGGAGAGATGGCAGAAAAAGACAGCACGACATGACCAGGCCGGTCTCTCTCTCACGGTCTCTTGATACTGCGAACAAGACGCGGACGATGTGACCAGCGAGCTAAGAAGCCACGATGATGAACAGCCTGTTTGTCTGTGGTTTCTGCAGCGATGAGGAATCGCTCTTCCGACTGCGCTTCTCTTATTGCTTGTCCGTTCTCTTGGGTGGGTGGTTCCTGCCTAACCGCAAAAAATATTTGCGACTGAAGTTGATTTACTGTTAACCAGGTTTGCTGGCTCAGAGTGCCCAGAATTCCTTCTGATTTGGCGTGTTTGTGCTTTGTGGTGGTTGATCAAAAATGATTGCAGACCTGTCTGAAGGGCATTTCCTGGTGAATAACTTACTTCTTCCTATAGTCTGTTGCTTAAGTAGTGCAAGAAGATAAATATTAAAATTATGATTGTAGAAAGAAAAAGTTCCCTTGGGATGCAACCCTTGAATGATTCTGCATTCATAAGTTAAATGCAGTGTAACCAAAAATTATATGTTTGAAATGCTCATCTCGTTGCTATCTTTGCCTGCATGTTGGCATTCAGCCAGTGAACAGTGACTAAAATTGTGTGTTTAACTTAGAGTATCTTTCTGTTCATTTAGTTTTATATATGACCAGCAAATAACAGAAATGCGACTGATGATAATAGGCAGCAGTTTTGATGATTTTGATCAGGACTTAACTCACTCTTTTTGGATACTGTATGTGACTTTGATGTTTGAGGATCCTCAGGAAGGGCTTCTTGGGTATTATACATATGTATCAAGATGGTGCTTTTTATGTAGTATCAATGTATACAGTGCCTCAAAAAAGTGATGGGACAGTCCAAGATTTTCTCTAATATCACTGGCCACATTTCATAGAATGACATTAGAACACTAATACTTATAAGATGACTTTATTGAACATAGTAGAACAAAGTTTTAAAGCAAAAGTGACAATTATGTAATCATTTGATCTGCAACAGTGTGACAAACAACCGACAGATGATTTATCACTCCAAAAAAGTGTCGGGACACCCATGATTATCATATGCAAAATCAATGTCAGTCAATATTTTGTGGCATAACCTTTATTTTCAATGACTGCTTCAAGACACCGTGGCATAGAGTGGATGATCTTCTGGAAAATGTTCGGTTTGATGTCTTTCCAAGTCTTCAAAACTAATTGTTTCAGTTCAGCCTTATTTTTTGGATTTTCTGAATGCATTTGCCTCTTCAGGAGACAGAAGATGTGCTCAATTGGGTTCAGATCGGGTGATTGACTTGGCCAGTTGAATACTATCCACTTTTTTTTGGCAATGAACTCTTGGGTAGCCTTTGCAGTATGTTTCGGGTCGTTGTCAGACTGCACAATTAAGCCCCTGCCAGCAAGATTTCTCCCATTTGGCTCAATATACTTGCTCAATATCTTCCTGTAGGTGTTGCCATCCATTATGCTGGATCCATCTTCAGTTATGTCATCAATGAAGACCAGGTCACCAGGTCCTTTGACAGTAATACATGCCCAGGCCATCACACTACCTCCTCCTTGCTTCACAGATACAGAGGTATACCTTGGATCATCAGCTTTGTCCTTTGGTCTCCACATTGTGCAATTGCCATAGACTGAAACATGTTTATTTTAGTTTCATCTGTCAACAGGACCTTTTCCCAGTAAGATTTGGGTTTATCAACATGTGCCATTGCGAATTCTAGCCTTGCTCTTCTGTTCTTGGCACTTATCAGGGGTTTGCAGCGTACCCTGCATCATGTAACCTATTCCTTATGGTTTGGTCACTGATGGTTATTCCTGCATCCTTTAATGCTTGGTTTACCTCAGGGGCAGTTAGTTTGGGGGTTTTCTCCACTATCCGCATTATGGCATGGTCATCAGTAGCTGAAGTTGCCCCTGGACACACTGATTTAGGAAGGTTGGCTGTGCTGCCAGTTTGGTTGAACTTCTGTAGGACATTGTGCACAGTGGTTTTAGCAGCTTTTAACACTTAAGAGATGTTGCTAATGCCATATTTGTTTCATTTTCCAGACTTATTATTGTGTTTTTAATTTTTGAACACAATAGTTTCCTTGGCATCCTTACAGAAATGACATGAAGTCTAATAATTTTAATATATTGAAACTAAAAAGCCAAAAACAGTCTCTCCTCACTCAGTGTCCATTATAGTGATAGCCTGGACCTAAAATGTATTGTTTAACTTCAGGCATAATAGCAGATTAGTGTCTAGCAATCAATTAAGGCTTAATTCTTAAGGTGTCCCAAGACTTTTTTGAGTCCTATATGACATGGTTCAATGCTTTTTGTGTAACTGTATGCTTAATCATGCATGGAAGGATAACACAGACAACAAACATTCTCCCAGCATTCAACAGAACACGTTGAAACAGTAAGTCTTAATTTTTGAAAGTCCATTTCTACAGAGAAAGTAAAAATAAACCCCATACATGTCTGTCCCATCACTTTTTTGAGGCACTGTATGTAAATTGCGTGTTGATAGATAGGTGATAGATAGATAGATCGATAGATAGATATGAAAATGCAGCCCTCCAAGGCAAGTTCTTGCCACTATCGAGGGTTGCTTCCACCCATTTTACACATTTACCTCATGGACACGCTGAACTGACTATTACAATTACACTTTTGGCAGGCCTGCTCAAGCAAGAGCCTTTCTCATCTCCATGGGGATTATATAAGATAGACCTAATTTGTTTTGACTATGCTTACTAAGTATGTTGTTTCTTTCTTTGCAGTTACTCAAACGGATACCGAGCCTCCAACGGCGGCTTTTGTACTTGATATGCGCCACACTTTTGGTGTTCGGAGTGTACCTGGTGACTACGATGTCACAGAATCCTCAGATAGGCTACAAACAAGGCTCCAAGATCACAGAGATCCTCAGGAATATGGGCGGTGATGGCCAGGCCCCTGCGGTCGCTCTTGACTTGGTAAGTACTTTCCGACTCGCTTATCCTCTGTCAAAGCCGCATTGCCTCCAGACATTGCAAAGTTATTGCATGAGTCGGTGGTTTTTGATAGACCACTTGTCAAAGCGTTCTGTGTAAAGCACCGCAGAAGACGACAGAAAGAAACGTTGTCACACAATATAAACTGAAGAGAAATGTATTTGTAACATCGCATGTACATCTGTATGAAGGAGGAAAGAAACATTGTTATACAATACCAGAGAGAAGAAACCTTATTGTAATGGCAACAGATCTTTTTGACTTTTTATTTTTACGTTTTCATTTTAATGTATTGAATCAGCAGGTTAGTGAAGGGGATACGCACAAAGCATTGCTGATGCTATCCTTTAATAGGTTTAATTAATGTGTAGCAGCAGTAGTCTGGAGTTTGCCCACATTTAGGGAATGAATGGTAGTCAGAGATCCATGTTTCAATTGATATTCCGACAAAATTTAAGAGATTGTTTCATAAGGCATTAGATGTCTTTGATAAATTGTCATTTGTGTTCTGTGGCAAGGTCTGTGTAATGAAGTGAAAGTTGGCCTGTCTCACACTTACTGCAGTAGGTAAGAGTATACAATATTCATGATATTTACAGCTTACTAAACAAGCATCATAGAATGTGTGTATTATATTGATGTTCTTCCTCTAATTCTACCTACAAGAAAGAAATTGTTAGTGACCAATATGCTCACTAATTACAACAGTTATTTTGACGTTATGGCCAGCAAAGGTGGCAATTGGCTTTAGCTATACTAAACAATAGAATGAAAAGAAAATGCTGCAAAAGGAAAGAAATTGTTAACTTACTCTTCTGTTGGGTGATGCTGATCTGAAGTGTACTCACTTTTGTTGGATACAATAATCTGACAGGACTGGCTTGATGAAGTGGATAGAATGTATTGGTAGCATTTCGGTCCCCTGAGGTACTCCCTTGCTGTCAGTTTGGCGCAGTATATTCTGTGCTTAGGCAAACTGTAGTCTGGAGGAATGGGCTGCAGTCAGCTGGAAGAAATGTGCTTATGAGAGGAGACACATGGCAGCAGCAGCAGCAGCAGCACAGTGATGCATGATTTGTTCTCTCTGGTCAAATGCTTCTTCAAATGCTTACACCATTGTTTTCTATCTCTGTTACTTGTTTGCCCAAACTAAGCTTAATGGATGGCTGCTGACATGTCCCAATGGAAATAGGGCTCTCTGTTTTTTGGTTAAATTTGCTGCAGTCAGATTGTAATTTTCAAATGATGAAAGATGAGGTTTGGTTCAAAGCTGCACCAATTGTTTCCGTCTAAGTGGTTTGCTCATTTAAAAATGTCCGAGTGAAAAGTTTGCAGTTAAAGTAGCTCAGCCGATTTGTAATTTTAACCCTACCAACCGTACAGTAACACTCTAGCGGGCCAATTTGCTGTCTTTCTCAACTTCCTGGAGTGCATTTACCCTTGAACTCAGACTAAACACAGGACCTTAGAGCTCTCACCAGTGCCATCACTGTGGTTCCTTGCACCTGAATACCATGTTTTCTCGATTCTTATAAGGCAGTGCTAAAATAAAGGCAATTCTCGTTAAGATACCTAGGCCAGTTTAACCTTCCATATAGGGCGGGGGCCTAGCTCAGAGGTAGCGCTCTGGGCTTCCAACCGCTGGGTCCCGGGTTCGCTTCCCGGTCGAGCCTAAGTTGGATGGCTGTTTCATCCTTCGTCTCATTGCCATGGTCTCTGCCTGTCCTAATTAGCCCAACTGGTGCAGAAATACGGGACGTAAAGCCTTAATCCCACCACCCCTTAACCTTCCATATATAAATCTTATGTAAAGTTAAGTCTCAAATGAACACCAAGTTTGTTTGACATCCCTAACCAGGGAAAGTACTCTCTCTAAAATATTAGAGGGCCAACTTGTATTCAAGTAATATGGTACCCGTTATGGCGAGTCTGTGGTTACAGAAATATATGTGGCCGAACTCCTTTATGCCATGGTAAGGTTCTAACGTGTACCTCATGAGTAGTAGCTGTATGTCTCTTCCGCTAAACTACAGCATTCGTAACATCACCCTGCCATCAATCTGTCTCTGCGGCTCATCTGTTTCGGAGATTTAGTGCATCAGTCTGATGGTTTGTGGCTGATGACATGCTGATGTACTCATAGATGATGTATTGAGGCAGACTTCATATCTGGTAAACTTCAGTGGAACTACATATAGTGAGATAGAGCTGAACAATTATTTGGACTGGCAGCTCTTTGGCTCTTGGGTAGACTATCTGCATGACATAGTGTATGTGGGCCTCTGTCTAAAACACCTCCAAAACAGGGTGATATGTAATTACTGCCTCCATCCATCTACATTTGCCACCTACTTTGCGCATCTTAACTTCTCATCTCATCGCCAGCCTCTGGATAGCGTGCGATTAATCGCGACATCAGCGAATAGTCCTATGTTATATTCATGGGCAACTTCCAGCAGAATATTATGCTTATGCTTGCATATATGTGTGCAATATATCATTTGCTCTCCTGTTATTTTTGTTTTCTGTCCCAAAGAGGCAGTCCTGTTGGCCATTCGTGCCGGGCATTCTCCACTTCTAGCCGCAACTAAGCTGTTAAGGCCATTGGAAGGACCGCATATTCTTTATTGCAAGCCGGGTCTGAAATAGAGGCTGATTCCGTTTAGGTGCCAGGGCTTGAGTGACTTAAAAAGTGTAAGAAATCCTGCATAAAACGCCAGTCTCACATACACCTATATGCCAAAGAACGAATGCGCTTTAAAATAATAGGCCTCTGCTTTAATCCAGGAAATATGGTTGTTGTGTTGTACATTGTATACTGTTTTTTGCACCTATGACAATTTACTGTTATTCACACTTTGGAAGCACTTCCATTTCTTGTGTTCAGTTAAACTTCACTCAGCTGCAAGATTTGAATAGATAGGAGCCAAAAAAAAGGTTAGTTATTTGGCAAATCAGAATGTTATTAATTCATCACATTTGTAATTTACAGCATATATGTTCCTATATGAATCTCACTATTTCTATGTACATTAATTGCAGTGTCACGTACACGTACAAGTACAAGTACAAGCACAAGAAATTATGGATATTGTGAACATGAAATGAACATGAAATGGCATGAAATGGAATATGAAGATGACACAATGAATAAATATCCATTGTTCAGTGAACACATAATTGGCCTTCAATTGTCTGAATCAACCCTTGCATGACTAACATGAACCCTAATAACAATGCCTAACTGTTACAATGATGGCAGAACAAGGCATTGCAGAGCATAAGAAAGGCTTCTGCGTGACAATTATATTTCTTGATACATTGAAAACATTTTTGTTGTGTTTATGTCGAAACTATTCAGTTACTGTCAAATTCCTTCCCACGACATAATTCTGATATTGCAACAGCAAAAACAAACCCTTTCAAAGCCTATTGCTTTAGAATTGTGTACTACATAACAGACTTCGTATGTTCAAGTATGCGCAGAATAGATGATTGTGAGATGTGTTAGTTTTGTGAATTGTCTTCTGAAATCTTATGGATACTAGATTTAGCACAGGCAAATAATTATATAAACCCATACTACCTTCTTGTCTCACAATATATTTTGCCATTACATGCTCATTTGCGCACAGCAATTTAACTTTAAGGTACAATCAATAATATAAATAGAATTTCCCATGCCTGGTGATGACGTCACTACACTGAACAATGGGTGATGATGCCATTTCCATTGTGTTTCCAAAGTTTTGGTCTGGATTTTCTTACAATGCATAATGTATACATTTTTAGTACAGCTTACAAAAATTTAGTGTTATTTGATTGAAGAAGGTGATTTTCAACTATTTGATGAATTTTCAGAAACTCCTAATTTTGACAGACAATGCAGCTTTAAGTTAATCATTCTAAGTCATAGTTGTCGCCAAACGAGGCTGTCCACTTGTCGGATGAAAATTGCTACATTTTTCCCAGTCATTCTTGAAATCAAGGGAGACCTGGAAAATGGGTTTGACCGTTCTAATCAGGGTCAAAGGTCAGCAATGACTCAGTATGATGGCAAGCTGATAAGTACCTCATTGAAGACTCAGGGGAAAATTCGAGGAATTCAGTCAGCATGAAGCTCTGGGACCTACGAGCTCCGGGTCTATCAAATCAGACATCACAAAAAGAAATAAGACCATAGAAAAGTTTTCAGTATTAGTCCATTAAGCCTTCTTTGCATGTCTAATTACTTTAGTCTTCTTTGTTTGTATATAGAGCCTAATACAACAGAAGGGAATAAATTGGGCATGCACCGGTGGAACACTGGAACAGAAGGAAGTGATTAAGGGGACAGACAGTGTCCCTCGCCTCCCAAATAATCTGATAAAAGGGGGCGTTATTCCCTTAAACATACATTTACCGGTGTGGCGTGAGGCTCCTCAGTGGTGTCGTCTCTTCTCATTGTCTTCTGGTGGTATTTCTCATTACGCTTGACTGTTCTGGAGTTTCTCTGTTCTGTTTCCTGGTTTGTGGAAGAAATACGATGAAGCCATTATTCCTGTGGCTTAAATGCTAAAGTTTTATATTCTAGGATCCATCGAAATGCCTAGAACAATAGAAGTCATGTACCGCTGACAATTCATACAATAGAGTCATTTCACTGAGCGGCCCTGAATTCAGCAGGACATAAGTCTTTCCTCTCCTCTTATTACTCGTTTTGCATTTCAGACATAGTTGCTCATAACTGATTCCATAAATATAATTTTCTCCAGGAAATAACAGAAATAACCTGAAAGATAAGATGTCAAATATACATTGAAATGCACTAAAAATATTGCTCTTTGCTTCAGCCAATCACAGTCAAAGGCGGGAACTTTTCCAGCCAATAGAATTGCCGTATTCTGTCGTAGCCACCTGGTGGAAATACAGAGCACCTTCCGTGAAAATCCACTATTGGCAGTTGACAGCTTCAGTCTTACAATTGTGATCAACGGTCTTGCAATTGGATCAAGCCTGACCAGTACCACCAAAATGTTGTGTGATTTCAAAAGCAAAATGAGTAATAAGAGGAGAGGAAAGACTTATGTCTTGCTGAATTCAGGGCTGTTCAGTGAAAAGACTCCATTCCACGTCATTAGTCACATTTTTAATGTCTAGCTTTAATTGGCTTTTCAGGCAATGTTGTTTTCTCCCTATTTAACTTATAATTGTCTGCAAAGTGAACATATGAAATATCCAACGAAAGTTAGTTAACTGCTTTAAATGCTAATATGTTCAGTAACAATAACTGTCATTCTATTTCATCTGAGTTCATACACAACAGGAGTGAACATTGTCTAGAGCTAATCAATAAATGCTACAAAATTGAAAAACAAGTGACTTATGAAAATCAACAGTGAAAATACGTGACATTTTTGTGAGTGTGACTGTGGTTAATATCGTTTTAATTGGGGACCACACCTCAAAAAGGATATTTAATTTGTAAAAATGTCACAAAAAGCTGTTTCGAAATTGATATTAATTCACACTGTATCCTATTACCAGCAACACGGCTCTGGGAATAGTCACATTGCCTTTCAGTGATAAGCTACCTTAGAAGCAAAGTGGCTGTGAGCCAGCCTCATCAACCGGTGTCTGCAACAGCAAGACCTGGGCTGCTGCTGCCATAGTCCCAGCCTCAACAGCCTGTCCTTAAGCGGAGTATAGGGCTTGTGGCTGTAATCACTGTGCGATGGTTACAAGTCGTTTGTGTGATGAGAATTTACGCGGCGCTGGACCACGACATATGTGCTTGTCAACAAGGGCTTACACTCAGAGGGAAAGACTTTGTCAAGCAGTAATGTAGTCAGGATGAGGCTAGTTTTTGCTATGCCCAAACCGTGTATATGCCCCCGGAATAATAAATTGAAATGTTTTCGTGAACTTAAGATTATGGAGTTTCCACACTGCGAGTTGTCTAACATTCGGGTTAGGACATCAGTTTGGGCATAATGAAGCATGGAATGGACACCAACCCTTGACCCATTGTCTATGTCATCTACTTGGACAAGGGTTTCGCTCATTCATGAGCTTTATGCCACACTAAGAAAACTTGCTGGTCTAAAAAAAAGTGGTTGCAACGCTTTCGCGCTGTTCAACAGGGGAGTCTTTTGATGAATCGCCACGTCTGATTGGCTGAGCGACCGTTAAATTAATTGTTATTTGATTCCGTGGTTCGACCACTTGCATAGTTGATTACAAGTCATAATACAAAAAAATTAAATAAACTTTTAACATAGTGTTGAAATGGTCGAAATTCGGATGCGATTTCAGGTAAGGTTTTCTTAGTGTGCCGCCTGTTGCGCTCGCTTAGGTGCGGTGATGAAAGTATGAAATGAAAGATTTGAAGATTTGAAAAGTTATTAAAGATAGAAGTATGAAGGAGGAAAAAGAGAGCAGGTGGAAATAAAAAAAGGTTAAATTTTATGTTGTAGTAGCCCCCGCTTAAAGATACCAATGCTAGGGCCGAGGAGCCTCGCCAAACTGGCTGGCAGCTTGTTCCATGATCTGGTAGTCCTGAGGAAGAAGCTCTGTTTAACTTTAAATGTAGTGGTTCGGGCTGATGGAATTTTATATTAATGGTTGTGACTTGATCTAGTATTGCATTGTAATTCAATGGTTACAGTGGTTCACTCAATTGTGGTACCATTCAGTTCCACAATGGAATATTGTTTCAAATCTGCAACCTCGTGGTTTGGAGGCAAACCCCTAGACGATTAGGTCATAGCATATATTGTCCAAAACAACAACAAAAAGACGGAAAACTTGAAGGATTTCTCGAGGAACTGCCTTGAAATCAATCTGTTTGTTCCTTAATTCTAAATATTAGATACATTTCTTGGGAACTGTACGTCATGATCCGTCATAATCTGGCACAATTTGGTATGATGCATCGGAACTGTAATTTGGTCTAAATTACACATGTAGGCGAGGCCATTGCACTTTGTAAGGAAAGTGTAGCTTCTAGCTGGGTAGACTTAATTATGGTAAAAGTGGTAGCCAATTCTGCTGAAGATCCTTGGTTGGAATTCCAACCTGGGTACTTTATCATCTTGTTATTATATTTTTCATATACTTTATTGTGAATAAATGAGTTCTGAGTTCTGTATCTGAAATAGAAGTTATTTACATAGGACGTAAAATTAACAGTGCCTTGTTCCCTGGTGTAAATGCTGGGACAGATAATGGGCCCAGTGAGGTGGATATGTAACATGGTGTGGATTCCGAATGTTATCATCTCGTTACATCTGCCTACAGTTGGTCTTATAAACTGCCAAACCTCCAGTTCAGATCAATAACACCAGAGACAATACTAGACTGCACAACAACAACAAATACGATAATACAGGAGTGCTACAAGGTCTGTATTGTGTCCCATTAATCTAGCTCATGGGTGGTATCCTTACATCGCATGATGTTGATAGACACAGGTGAACCCGAGTTCTCCAAAACCCTTTATCTTATTAGAGGCTTCCATTCATGGACTGGGTGCTATTATTCCTGTGGGAGGGCCTAATGAGGCAGACTGGTCCAGTCATCTGACTGTAGGCCCAAAGCCTGCCCCATTACTCTCATCAGGGTTGTCAATTAAATCACAAGCCCCAGTTGCCTAACACCCAATACAATCGTCCCAGCTATCCCCATAGATATCTGTTATCAACTTAGGCCATGCAACCCATCACTGCACTATCCAATTCTGATGATTAAGCCACCATTCATTCCCTAAGCATGCTAAGCCTTTTGTGTGGTCCATGAGTATTGCATTGTGGGAGCAATGCAATGTACTATTGTATTGTGACTCACTGTGTATTGTGACGTCATGATAAACTGCTTCTGTGCCCTAGCGGGAGGCAGTAATTGTCATGGCACTGTCAGACTTGCAAGAGCCCTTTTCCCTTGAAATGTCCTTGATTCCAAATTTTTGTTATCTAGTTTTCCTTTTCACCTAAATGTTGAGTCATTACAGACTGCAGAATCAATGTTGGTAAGTGTGCCCTTAACACTGAGCAATCGTAAAACCCTCATATTACAACGAAAGCAAAATTGTTTGGTTGCAAAGTTTGTGTCATGCACTCAAGTAGAGGACCGCAACTATGCAAGTTTCTTGCCTATTTGGACAGCTTTACTTGTACCACATTTAACAAATTTGCTCAATATTTTGCTTAAAATATTTTTTGACTGGAATGGTCTACACTCTGCAATGACTGCAAGTAGTTATTTAAGTAGTCAGCCTCCATGCATGTCTATTTCATGTAGGTATGCAATTAGTCATAATGACTAACTATTTGGGCAAAAGAATTTCGCCTTAAAATGGTTTTTACTAAGGCTGACAAATTGTCAGACAGAAGCTGCTGTTGGATGAGAGGGGAGGGGGGGGGGGCAGTCTCTCTAGACCTGCGCCATCAAAATAGCTACACTCGGTGCTACAGGGTGTAGGATGTAGGTCGTAAAGATTGTTAATTTAGGGCTGGAATAGGCACTCTGCCAGTGTAGCAGTTCTTTGATATTTTAGCCTATTGGTCCAGCTGCCAGAGATATCTGACCGGTTGCTACATTACTTGTGGGACTGAGAAGCATGCTGCAAATAGTGAGTTGGGCCTGTGAGTATGGACTGTGGCTGGACTGACCCAACTGGACCTAACTGGGCCCTTGTTGGACATGCAGTCCACATAGCTCGGTCTGATACAATTTCCTTGGGCAGGACATGTCCATTCTGGTTTAACATGCCATTGCTCTCTGTAATGCCCAAGGAGTAATTGCTAGATCGCGTTAATGCCCTTGAATGCAAGGCACCATCCTGAGATATTTGCAGATTATTGAATGATTCTAGGCAACTGAATACATCAAAGGGTTTGTATTTGACAAGAGAATCTCACGAATTTGCTCAGTGGTGTTAAGTGCTCATTACATGAATAAGGGAATAATCATAGCATGTCCCTCACGCAATCTTAAAATTGCACACTCTCACAACTTCTTATTCACCAAATGCTCAATATTGATGGCCTAATCTCAATAATTGCATTAAATGCATTTAATATTTGCCTGCCAGATCAACATGCACCGCCGGCTGAGTTGAGCTTTGAAATGGTTGTTATATTTTAGAAGTGGGCTCAGGTTTCATGGCTTTTTTTTTTCCAAATAGATGTAAAGAAGAAAAGAGATTCCATTGCATTATATTTATTGGAAGGTGGAATAAAAAGGGTATTAGATGACAGACATTCAACTAGGAGAAAACGACGTTTCATCTCTCTGTAAGTTTTGTTGTTAAATCATATAACTGAAAGGAATTTTGTGCTTACTATTGTTCTCTTATTATTGTATACTTTCAGTTGAATCAATTCAATTTCATTTCAATTTAATTTATTTATTTTGCTCTTACATAATTATAACGTATAAATAATACTATTATTATTGAGTAGAGCTGGGTGACCCCTCTAAGATGTTAAGGTACATCGCTACTGAGGGGCCATCACCTGCTACTGCCTACTGTTTCTTGTCAAATAGTGTTGTTATTGATATATTGGTTAGTGGTTAATTGGCTGGGTGGTCTAGTGGTTAAGGCTTTGGCCAGCTTCTCTGTAGATCCTGGGTTCAAATACTGGCATGGGAGCTCTTAATGTGCTACATCTCAACCGGATATCATTCGCATGACTCGCGGGGATCTCTCCCAACTTTGAAAATGATTATCCACGGTCGGATAGGTTGTACAGTAAATGGTCATCTGAAAATTAGCCACAAATGATGAAGTACAAAATTAGATTAGCCATATTAGATTAGCATAATGCTACGTGGCTAATGCTAGAGAGAACCCTGCACGAGATGTTAAATTGGTGGTGCTTTGGAGTCATTGTCTATGCTGAGGGAAGCGATAAATGAATAACTTGACGCGGACTCCCTCAAGTTCATCTCATGTTATGAACCGACTATCATGCGTGGCATGTACCGCCTAAGAGGTCTGCACTGTTTAAATCTTTTCTCAGTCGCACCTAAATTTTTATTTTATTTTATTTTCTACAAAAAAAAAAAAGGAATAATATCCAACAGTATCCCACTTATCTGAAATGTGAGCTATTAGAAAAACGATAAATGAGGGTGATATGTAAGGTCCACCTTGTATATGACTATATTGTTTGTGCTATGTCAACGTATGAATGAAGCCCAGTCACCTTCATATAGTATTCAAGAAGCTAGATGACCTGTGAATGAAGTTAACCCTTTGCTAAGAAGTAGGAGGCAGGTGTCTAATACTCTGTGGCTATTAATAGGTCATGTTGGGTGGATGTGGACAGACTGGCAATAGGCTGCATTAATATCATTAATATGGGATGAGTACATGCTGCTGGGGATGGCTATGTAGTACCCTTAGGTATAATGTATCAATGTATGCACTGAGAGTACATGAACTGAAAATCTTGTCAGTATAGAATGTTAGTAAAAGTAAATATTTTTTATTAGAATATGAAAGAAGTAGCTCTTGACCAGAATATTAGTTAAAGCTGTCCTTTAAGTTTTTGACTCGAATACTAGAAGTTTTTTGTTTTTGTTTTTTTCACTAGAATATTAACAAAACTGGGGTTTTTTTAATGTAATATTAGTAAAAATGGCTCTTTTTGACTAGAAATGTTATTTCTTGAATATTATTTAAAGGAGCTCTTTTCTCTGGATTAGAATGTTAGTAAGAGTAGTTCTTTTCGACCAGAATATTATTAATAATAATAGCTAACCAATTGTGATTGTGTCGACATTGACTACCATTGCCTGTATGATGTATATCATTAAATTAAATTGGTTAGAAAGACTAATTTGTTGCGTGAAATCTGCTAAGAGAGTTTGCCATTTTGATAAACTCTGTCATGACAACTGAAAGTCTTAAATAATAAATTTTCTGTGTATTACATGGATGTTTAGTGTATAATGGAACAGTTAATTTCGTAAAATGCTGTCAACTTTTATCTGTCTGTAGTGACCTGTACCTGGCTGTGGTCTAAACATGCTAAAGCCAGCTGCTTCTGTCCACTTCTATAGCTTATAATTGGCTTACATCTATCACCAGATAAATATAAACATTGGTAAATGTAAGAAATTAATCTAATATATCATAAATATGTACTTTTAGATCTGGTTTTGAGTAGCCAGCTATGACAGCTTTGTCTAGATTCAATTTGATGGGCCGTTTTAATGAAACTAACTGTATGTATTTACTTTCTTGTGAGAAGACGCACCATCTATGTCAGATGGATCAATACATTATGTTGGTAGCTATCATAAATATAGCACCTAGCAACGTATATGTATTAGTAGTATCTCTTAGGAATATACCCCGGAAAGAGTGCAGCATCTACCGTGGCAATCTATGGAGTTTTGAATTCCTTTGGTAATTGTGTTGTAAGGAGCTAGGTTGCCTTGGGATGAGTGATATATGATGAGGAGTTGCAGAGGCAAAAATGATGCCCGAGTGCCAGATGAATAAATGTCATTCTTCCTATCATCTGGTGAGTAGGGTTTAGGCTGAGTTTGCCTCACCAGGAATTCTTATTGTGGTGGGCCCATTTGGTATTATGCTGAACACCAGTCCTTTTGAATATTTATACACTACTTTTTTTTATTTACTACTTGTATATGAAAGGACAATAAAGATATTCTGATTCTGAATCATCATTTTGAGAAGTATATCAGTAACGTAATAATGGTAAGATGATTTTACTGAATCTAGAATGACTACCCTCTCCATAGCAGTTGTATTAGAGCAAGTTAGTCATATTTTAGTCGTTATGGTGTCATTAGTCATTATGATAGACAAAAGCATTTCATTGTCAGTTACATGCTGAAAATTGTGGGGTGGGCAATCATAACAGAATACTGACACTATCAAAATAGCTATGAACATTTTCCGTGTGTGGAGAACATCAATCCTACCAGATTAGTCAGCCAGCATCAGAATTCCTTCGGTGTGATCAATTGTTATATTTGTGGAGCTATGACTATGGTATGTACACTCTACAAGGGGGACAACTGTGCGATTCTCTGGTAAGATTCTCGGGTATGAGTAAGCATGGATCATCAGAAAGGACTTCGTCATCCGAAAGAAGCAAAAGGCCGGTGACCAAGGAAGCCGCCCTCCTGATTGCCCTTAGTCTATGTTATGTGTACCCACCCTTCCGGTGCATGCACTGCGGGGTGGGGGCAAACATCCTCACCCTCTCTCCCTCACACTCTACTGCACTCTACATCCTCACTTCACACTCTACTACCCGTCTACTAACCCTCTCATACCTACCTCCTATAGTCATATACCATGTATACCCATCTCGCTGCTGACTGACTGATTCTATGCAGCTTTGACCCCACAGGTTGTTTGCCTTCTTGGCAAAATATTAAAGGCAGACGTTTATTTGATTAGACGTGTCCCTGGCTGTCCCCCTGGTGTCAAGTGGGCGAATCAGCATAGATCACGTGACTGGCACGACGTGGCCTCGCAAACACATGGCGGATTTGGAAGTCAGCAAATCAAAACTTGTTCTGGAGGCAAAAAAAAAAGAAAGAAAAATAAGTTGGTCAAAGGCTGAAGAGCAACAGGGAGGCCACACAGTCATATTTTTCAGTACTGGTCCTTCATGAGGTCGATCCTTGCTATTCTGTAGAATATTTCACACTGTATGCTGAAGGACCTAGGCAATGGTATAAAGCTGTTATGTCTAAACCTGCCATGACCTTGTAAGCATGTTTGAAGCAGAGTGTCCCAACAGAAATGAGTACACTCCTGTTCAGTATCATAAAATTTTTGAGTAATTTCACTATATCCTAACACAAGGTTCTTCTTTATTATATGAAATGAGTGGTAAGGCTTTCGAATTGATAGTCTTATCGCAGTCCATAAAAATGAACCTATTGGATTACCATTGGTTTGGGAAAAATGTCAAGGTTTTTACTAAATCTTTCAATATTTCCAACAAAATTCAAACATTCAAAATGACATAACTGCTAGTTATTCACTACTATGACATTATAAAGATAGTGTCACCCTTTTAAGGTCCTTACAATTTATTGCTGAGCTACTTTTTTGACCAAATTTGTGTCCACATGGATGTTGGGACCAACTGTGGTGGTCTGGTTAGTAATCTACTCAGTGGTCTAATGGCCTGGTGTTATGAAGGAGGATCGTAGTTGACTGTTAATGGACAATGAGGGTGTCAGGATAGCAGGCGGGGTGTCAGGACTAATGGGGTCTTCCATATTGCCCTCCCCATGTCTCTGTGTATTGATGCTCTCTAAAGGCAATTCCTATGCAGCTCATGCTCTTCGTCTCTGTCTCGTGCCTTGTTGTCTTGCCAAAGCCGGCCGTTCGCTATTGGCCTCTCCATTGGACTGTCTATTGGACTGTCTATTGCTCTATTTCCCTGACCTATTGCTCTTTGTGACTTCTTAGGTTTCTTTTCATGGTCTCCTTTACCAAGGGCTTCCTCTTGTAAGGATTCTGTTTTGATGGTTTTGCACCCGGACCTCTAGCTATTCACGTTTGTTCGGTTAAAACACCGGATTAGTTCCTTCCGCAGAATAGGGTAAACCTCATTGCTAAATTAATTGAAAAAGGTAATAAAGCTATTTCCAATTTTAAGGAAAGGTACAAAATACTCTTGGTATATTGTATATGCATGTAGTATATAGAGAGAAGCAAATCTCCATTTCTCATCATTGTGAATGCATGAAGGAAATTGCAATTATGAATCTAATTAATGAGTATATCTTTGTTATTCATGAAATTGTCTCTTCATAAAATACATTGGTTGTGGCAGATTGCTGTTTCTTTATGACAATATCTGTAGATCCATGCATAAGGTGACTTTCAGCAGTGGTTAGTTGGTTATTCTCGACTTGTATCATTTAAAAGTTGTTATTCGTGTTATATCATGTTCTGTTGTATAGCTTTAGGTAGTAATATACAGACCTCTAAATAAGTCGAGAATGATCGTTCAGGTTACGTGGAGGTTACCATAATTTATTTTCACGCGAACGGACCACCATTCGCGACAAAATGCGCCATATAATTTAGTCACAACAGTAGGTTACCAGTAGGTTACCACATAAATATTCATGGTAACCGGAAAGCGGGTTACCATTGTTGAAGCTTTTTTCGATCCCTGATATAGTTGTTCCTGCGCCTACAGTTTATAACTCTTTTGTGAGATGGATTGTACTTTGCATAAGTCGCTATTGATATTGTGTGTTTTCAGTAGTTCTCAGATATAACGAAACCCTCAGCATTTGATATTTTGTGGGAGGCACTAGCCAATTAGGCCATCGTGTAATAAATGGGATCCCAGTGGCTCTTTTTCTTTATTAGTGCAGTTGCCTGGAATACTGCACATAATGCTGAAGGCTGTAATTAATAAATGTGGAATGGAAGCTAGCTGAGGGAAGGTTAGGAAGGGATTCATTAAGTGGGACATGATTGAAGTGAGTTCTGCTGGGCCTCCTCTGTGCAAGGCAAACAATTTCTTGGTGGGACCTTTTTAGAGAAGGTGTGAAAACGTGCCCAGTGTTAATATTGACAGCTGATGGGTGATTTAAGCCCAGTAGGATTTGCAGGAAAGGACAACAGCCTCTTCCCTTTCATCTAACCTGCTTTTCTTTCGCTTTTCGTGTCTATCATTGAATGACAACTTCTCTATGGAGGTTGCGGGTTTGCAGGATGTTGGTCATTCGGGCTAAAATTCATGATATTTTGCTACATGATGCACAGGACACTTGTTGATGAACGTGAACAGGGTTGGTATTTACCTGGAAGAACTAAACAAGCACACGTATAAGCGGAATGGCTTTACTTAGATCTTCTGGTAGACAACTATGCTGAGATCATTTGGGTTAGCAGCAGGTAGAAGGATGCTCAGGTATACCGATTGTAAGATACGAATTGTATCAGTTCTGTTAGGTAAAAGAGGAAGTGTTTATTTTGAATATTGTGAAATTACTCAATCTAGTGATGCTTGTGATGTGTTGACTATTGCAATTCTTAATCAATATTTTTGCTGACATTGATCAGGGACATACTTTGCTGGAGTATCCTGGATACTGTAAGGTGCTGTAATGAACCTGTTATTTTTACAGCCGATTTCATAGACTTGGAAATAAAACTTCAGATGACGTCATGTGAATCCATGACTCCCATTGGGTGTGTGACTGCCTTAACCAATGAAAGTCCTGTATTCACATGACGTCTTCTGGAGTTTTGTTTTCAAGTCTAAGAAGTCTGTAGATATTGGTTGCTATTTAACGCTTATCTGAGATATTTTTGGAACCAACTCGATGATTAGGGTTGCACTTTTGTAAGATAAGATATCCCATTATTTCGGCTTCATATATATCAAAGTTGGCGGAGATAAATTTGGAAACTTAATGAGAAGCAGCGAGTAACTCGAGCAGATATTCCTTCACCAATATTATACCACAGGGATAACACAATCAATTCACCTTATTAACGAACTACAGTACACCTGAAGGCACATTATACACTGAAAATCTTTTAACTAATATATTGATGAAAGTAGTTAACTTTTATGCAGTTTGATAGTGCCTAGAAAGAGTGTCCACTCAATGACATATAGTATTTTTCACTTTACCAAATTAATGGAAAATCGCTTTGTCATTAGTCATTTGACAAACCCCTAAGTCCAAACATGCATCTTTTTAGCCAAAAACTGATATGTGGTGTTTCTACTAAACACTGTCAAAATAGCTAAGATCTTAGTCACAATGACTAACTTGTCAGGATGCCTTACAGGATATTGACTGTGGCTTAGCTGAAAACTGCTATGGGGGTTTGTCGTACTGGAATCAAATCAAGATAGCTAAGATCTTAGTAAAAGAATATTTCAGGACATAGATGAGTACTACTTAAGGCAATCAGTATTACACATCACTCAATCAAAAGGGTGGGGGTGGGGGGAGGGGCAGGGTGATAGGTGATAGAAGCCCCTCTGTACTCTCTCTTGTAAGTCTGGCGTTTGTCAGCTGTCCTCAAGTTGGCTGCCTTTGAGTCTGATGTTAGTCTGTTGTTATGAGGGCCTGTGAGAGACCTCTGGTGGTAGAAAAGAGTCCCGAGAGACAGGAAGGACCTCTGTAGGGAAGGGTCTATGGCAGAAGTGAAGTAATGGCTTAGTAATAGGCTGCTATTAAGTTATGTCATAAGTCCCTTCGCAGATGCTGCCTATCACTTTACAGCACTCTTGGTGGTTGGGTGATGTAAAAGGGGAGAGTATTTGGTGCTAGTCATTATGGATGGGCTGTGCTCTGTGCTGTGCAATAGATGCCAGCGTTTATCTTGTTAGAGAGCATTCGCTTCATCCAGGGCAGAAGCTCTTGTCTTATCTAACTACACAGTGGGTGCGCTGATACTATATTCTTAGCAGTGTATTTTGGAACGATGTGGATAAATTTTTCATAGTACACTACGCGTTACTCCTGTTGTCCGTATGAATGATTGCATTAGGGGTCACATATTGTCATGGAAAGAAAACGACAATGAATATGTTGCGGTATTTTATTGGATAGTTCTGAAAGTTGACATATGGTATCCAATGATACTCAGTACAGGCATTTTCTAGACTGTAAAAATGACTCGCCATTTTTTTAATCAAACGAGTTAATCGCATTAAATGTCATGCAGGTCATCTGTCATAATGATTGACTGACTTCTTTCATCAAAAGCATTTCCATCTGAAAAGACGCTGACTAAGGCTGACTCGCGTGTCAGATGAAAACTGCTATGGGAGTCTGTCGTTTTATACATTGTTGTCAAAATAGCTTAGATCTTAGTTTTTAAAGTTTTCAACATTGCGCAATAGCCTGACCAGCTGATGGCCCTGGTTGAAATGTACTCAGAGGGGGCGGTCATTTCGACCACCTTTCTCCCTGAAGCCTTCAGAGCCTCTCATTTGTCAAGGGTGTTGGGCGATCGCAGCAGACACTGAGGTTAAGTTAAGCATCACCCTCTGACAGGGTTAATGCCCAACTCTTGTTTTCTCATAACTTTGTGACTGGCTGGTCTTCTGCTTGCCTGTTGGAGGCCATTGCATCTGAAGCCCTTGTCTAACTTGTCCATGGTGTGAATCTGACCAAAACACCCTGGCCATCGGACATATGCTGTGAATGTGAGAAGAAGGCAGGTGCTCCAGGGATGCAAATGGCATGTCAGTAGCTCTCACCCATTGCAAAATGCCTTTATTCCTTCAGTTAGACCCTTTTTTGGCCTGAAAATCAATCGTTCAGTAAAAGCGCATGCTCAAAAAACTCTATCGAATAGTGTCTTCTTTTCTGTCTCATTGATTACGTTTACACGGATTTAGGATTGCAGTTGTTAAATCCATTGATATCTTTCCTGCTGAAGTAGAGAAAATGGTCAAAGTAGTGAAACTGAAAACATGAGTTATCATGAAAAGCCGTCATGGACCATACAAACATACAAAGTCTCAATGTTTTTTTGTTTTTTTTTAGTGCCCTCTGTATGATGTGACTACACAAATAGCATCCCAAAAGTTGGCTCAACGTCAATCTGACGTGGGAAAAACACCAGCCCACGTCAAACCAGTGTTATGTTATGATGAAAAGATAAGGCTTGCGGGGAGACTATCATGCAAAAACTTTGGAGTCAGTTATTATTACACAGGTATTTTACTTGACACCAAGTAGTATTATTACACAAGTATTTTGCTTGACACCAAGTAGTATTATTACACAAGTATTTTACTTGACACCAAGTAGTATTATTACACAAGTATTTTACTTGACACCAAGTAGTATTATTACACAGGTATTTTACTTGACACCAAGTAGTATTATTACACAGGTATTTTACTTGACACCAAGTAGTATTATTACACAGGTATTTTACTTGACACCAAGTAGTATTATTACACAAGTATTTTACTTGACACCAAGTAGTATTATTACACAGGTATTTTACTTGACACCAAGTAGTATTATTACACAAGTATTTTACTTGTCACCAAGTAGTATTATTACACAGGTATTTTACTTGACACCAAGCAGTATTATTACACAAGTATTTTACTTGACACCAAGTAGAAGACCCTGCCAATTCAATGTCTCATAAAGAATTCTCCATCCATAAATTCCAAACTAGGACCTCCAAAGGTGCTGGTACTCCACCACCCAGACAGATGCTCTTAAAGGCAGCAGAACCTAATGTTATTCAATTAGCCTACTTAACTTTTTATTTTATAGAGATACATGCTTGATGAACTGGATATTTCCAGGCATTGTACGTCATATCAGTGGCAGCCACAAAGAGGTTGTCGCCCCCTGTTGGGTGGGAGAAACTGCTGGAGTAATCCCTCTTTACGGAAAATGAGAAACCATTTAAGGAAATTAAGGAAATCCTTTAAGGCTTTAAAAACAATCAGCATTTGGTTTTGAAAGAGGCAGGATCCTCTTGCTCCGCCATGATCCAAATTGCTTTAATTCCCTTATTCTCCTTTATTCTTCCTTATTCGCTGGCATTTTTGGCATTCTTGGCATTCCTGTAGCTGGGTGGATGGTAGTAGTTATTGTCTGAAGTGGGGAAGTGTTCCAGTGCTGATTGAGTGGTATAAGCTCAATGCATCTGCCACGTCACTAATTGTCACACTCTGTTGCTTACAGGAGGCCTTATTCTGTAGGAAACTGACCTCAGACACACACTGTAGCATTGTGTAACTAGTTATAGTTAACTCCCGACTATGAGGTATATGATTAACTTATACTCCGTTAGGCATATTTACTAATTTGTTTGATTGTTTGTTTTGTTTTAATGCCTTTATTACGCATAACAGTTCAGTTTGCACTCAGGAGGGAGTTAGCTAACATTTTCGTTGGTTATAATACTTATATCCTGCAAAAGAACAATAGAAAAGGTCACGTGGTTGAGTACAATGCAGGGGCGGATTTAGAGGGGGGGGGTAAAAAATCCTAGATCTGCCCCTGCTATGTAGTTTATTGCCTGATTTGGAAGGTTGGCAGTCAAGTATGACAATTTGTCCTGTAACGAACACTACTTGTTTAAAGCACCAACAGCATTTCAATGGACCAGTTTCCCGCTTTAAACAATCGAACCCTGGTCAGTTTCACTGATGGTCTCGGGTTCAATTCTCAACCTGGGCATTCATCAGCTGTATCTCCAAGCTCTGGAAGTCTTTCGCATCATCGGATGAAATGTTAAAATTCCAGTGACTTGTACTTGGTTGTGTAATTTAAAGACTCCATCACGAGTAAATGTAACATGGTGTCGTATCATCTCATCATTATGCCTGCCACAGCTTGTCACACATAAGCCGAGCGTCCAACCAATCACATTGGGGACATTATGAATGAAATATGTTTATTTTACATGCTTCACCTTGCATAACCTTCAATTTTCTGAATCATGCTAAGTTTTTGAAGGGAAATCACATTAATTTACATGAAGAAAATCTCTTCGTTGCTGTGGCAACAAATATTGCAATATATATAATTTTGCAATGAATTATGATTAAAGAACAATATGCCTCGTGCTTCTGAATGAATTTTGAAAATGTTTTTGATTCAAGCTTAATTGGAAAATAAACTTCTGGAAATAAACTTTCGGAAATAATGTTGGATTTTATTGTTACCAATTTCTTATATGCATACGAGAATTGTTACATACCATTGCTCCCTTGTGTATTGTGCCACATTGTATTGTGTTATATTGTATTGTAGTATATTGTATTGCTGCATTATGTATAAGCATACTGACATCCAAATCTTGATTGACTTAAGTTTCATCTGACTCTGCTCACAGACACAGGATGCCACGAAATGGTGACTTCTGTTTGGATGTCCCTTCCGATTTATTCATACAACCATCAAATGAGTCTTCGTTGACTCTCAACTGAGTCTTGCAGCGATGCAGTTGTATACCGAATGATGAGATGAAACGGATAGCACAGAAAAGACTGTCAGAATGGCCCAGAATGCAAAAACGGAGCAAGTAGGGCCAAAATAGATTATGCAGCATCAGAAACGAGCATGATAAAGCCAAGAAGCAAAAAAGGCAGTTAGGACAATTGGCTGTTCTGCCTTACAAGTGGTATTATGGTAACGAATGCTTTACTGCCCAGTTTCTGCACTGCCCATTTTTACACTGTGATGTTGTGTGCTTGTTTTATGTTTGCTGACTCCACTATATGACCTGCTGCAGGCAGGCGTATTGATGAGATGACATGTCTTTTGAATCAACATCGTGACCTTGTTGCGCATTAACCAATGATACATAGAGTATTTTACTTGCCCGAGTGTACACGCTTTAGTAACAGGCACCGCCCATTTCATGCGACGGAATCGAGCTTTTACAAAGCTCACAAAGAAGGTCTCGGCTGAGATTTGAACCCAGGACCTTCAGAATAGGTGTCGTACGGCTTAAACGCTAGGCCACCCAGCTGCTGATGACGCTGCATGCCACTTTCAGTAGTTCGACATTGTTCTGTACATTTTAATGAATGACATTGTCTATATATGAGTAGTAAAGGTAGTACTTACATGTCTGCTTAAATTTCGTCTCTTGTATTGAACTGCAGTCACCTTGCTTCTGTAGTTGGTATGCCAATCCAATTGTGACTTAGGTCCTAATACAATGAAGTAGAACCTTTTCTGCAGTCTACTCTCATTCATTGATATTTCTCGCAGAGAGGCATGCAGTAATATAGATTTAGACAATACCAATGGAAATAAAGTATCCAACAAAAGTGAATAAACTCTTGAAGATTATCACTAAGATGAGTAATTTCAATATTTCCTTTATTTTGAGAACTTTTCAAAATCATCCTGGTGTTAGATGTGTACAATGTTTGCTTCAGGCCTTCAGCTGTCCATAAACAGTTACATATATACAGTCAAACCTAAAAAAATCTGTCACCCAAAGGAACTGACATATATTGGCTACTAAAGACAAGTGACCACTTGATGAAAACTTACTCTGGAGTTTTGGAAGTGGTCGTTTCCATCACAGTGAGCGTTATTTACAGGTGGCCATCATTGTGGGGTTAATTGTATTAAGATAAAAGGAATTTTTATTCAACACATTAACAGTGTTTATGTGGGGTGTATCCACTCGTGGGCTGAACCAATACTGTATTCAGTGAACTACTCACAGTAAGGGGCATTTTAATGGAGACAAGGGTTGTATATCAGTGTGATGGCATAGTCCCTTGTAGTACATAGCTTGCGAGTGTACCCATTACAATAGACGTAGCTGAGAGGGGCATTTATCAGCTGGTTGGGGGACCTTTAGGATCTTCAGGGACCCCGGGGGATGAGAGGTTGTCATGGGGTATTATAGGATGCGGAGGAGACTGGTGATGGACTCAGATGGCGCCACTGTGTCACCGATGGTGTTCCATTCCAAGTATCTCATTCTCGTACCCATCACATGCTCCATTGTACAGTTTTAAGTGCTTCCTGGGCAGAATTTCTCATATGTTGAACTAATTCCAATCACATTTAAATTACGGCAGTTTTCGTGGGACCAGAACACGTCCTGTAAATCCCTTTGGGCAGTCAGCCAATGGTTCTAGATTCAAGTGATCAAATGATGGTCTCATGGAGTTTTGTTTCCAAGTCAATGAAAACTGCTGTAATTTTACATCAAAAGTACAATAGCTAGGAAGATTGTTTAAGGAAAAACAAAGAAGGGAAGCTATTCTTCAACTGTTAATGAATATGGTTTAACTATTAACCAACTGGGGGAGCTGTTATTTAAGTGTTTTTAAGTAAGAATTATCTGCAAACTAAATGGGGAAAGTTGTTATTCAAATGGCATTAAAAATAAATATTAATGTAAACTGCGAATTAACTGGGGAAGCTGATACTGATATTTTTGCAACATTTATTTAAAAGTTTCTAACATGAGTAACATTTCACTCTTTACATCAGGACAAATGCAAATTTTAAAAAATAGCTATTCTTCGAATGTAAGTGCACAAGTTGAACAACACTTACAACAGACACTATTATCTTATGCAAGACAAACTTGTTCATATAATGATGTCGAATAGTGGATTTTCATGGAAGGTTCTTTGTATTTCCACCAGGTGGCTAAAACAGAATACTGCAATTCTATTTGCTGAAAAGGTTCCCACCCTTGGCTGTGATTGGCTGAAGCAAAGTGCATCCTAGCAGCAGTATTTTTAGTGCATTTTAATGTATATTTGACACTTTATCATTTAGTTGATGTTTGTTATTTTTCTGAGAAAGTTATATTTATGGAATCACTTAGTTATTTACCTAAAGTGTCTGAAAAGCAAAATGAGTAATAAGAGGAGAAGAAAGACTTATGTCCTGCTGAATGCAGGGCTGTTCAGTGAAAAGACTCTATTTTACAATTTCTCACTGTAATATTTTTAATCTTATCAGGAAAACCAGACAATGACCTATCCCTTAGTTTAAGCTGTCTCACAGATGGTTCACTGTAAAACTTGTCTTCTATTCATGATCTGTCCATCAATATCCATGTTAGGTCTTGGAAGCTTTTGTCATGTAGACTTTCATGCAGATTATCATGTAGATGCATGGAGAGGGTGAAACTAAATAACCTCACAGTTAACTGATCACTATTTCCATTATTCCATTGGACTCTTGTTGCTTATATTTTAATACGATTACCATGAAACTGGGTTTCTGCTGAAAAAAATGTGTGTTCTAGAAACAGGTGCTTGCAAGGGGATCTCTGTTGAATCCACAACATCGTTTGTTCGGTGCCTCCGCTCTTGTTTTTAAGTCGATTTCCTTATACATGTATTGCTGGCGTAGGGACATTCCTGATGGAAATATCGCAGATATTGGAAGTGTAAGTTTCACCGTGTAGAAGGTTATTCGCAAAAACTGGAATCGTGTTACGAAACATTTTGATGGTTTTCCGACTAAGCGAATGAAACATTTTCTATGAAATGTTTTGCTTGAAAGATGAGTTTTAGTACATTTTGCACCTTGTTATATCTGAATTGATATGGAATTATACCAATCTATTAACGTATCATATACATATATATGCTATATCTGTCGATGGAAATCGTGTTCCCGTTGTTGCATCTTTTGCTTGGTGTATGATGTTTTAAATCTTGTATGATGGTTCTGATGAGTCTACTTGTGGAAAGTGGCCTAGGAGCCCCAACGAATCTTGTCCGGTAATAATATTATGGCGATTAAATTTTTCCTACAAAATCGTGTATAAGAAGACATTGGTTTTTCATGTTGTACGACGAGTCATCCAAAATGCAGTTTAATGGAATGGTTGGACTCCTAAATGTGCTATCCGTAGCATTTCAATATTTAAGATGGCTCCTGAAAATGCTTTTTGTTCTGTCCCCACCCTTACTTGAAAATAAGGGTGGGGGCCTTGCTCAGTTTTTGCGCTCTGGGCTTCCAACCTCTGGGTCCTGGGTTTAATTTCCGGTCGAGCCTAAGTTGGATGGCTGTTTCATCCATCATCTCATTGCCATGGTCCCCGCCGGCCCATCAGGCGCAGAAATACAGGACGTGAAGTCCTAATCCACCACCCATCACTTGACATAGAATAACAGCATCATCTGTTTGTGGCAATGAAATTCATTTATATAGGTTTTATATCAGTTTCAAAGTGATGGAACTAATATTATGCATGCTGACTGATCTGAAGATGACATTCAGAAATAGTGATTTTGCAAGATTACAAAAAGTGATATAGATACAACAATAGTGCTTTCAAACATATAGAATGATACAATACAGTTAATGTTAGGTCAAAATGGACTAGAAAGCATTTGCTGATGAGAGTCTGCATCCCTGATCACCCTTGAATCATTAGTGGATTGTCACGAAGGTTCTCTATGTTTCCACCAGGTGGCTATGACAATACTGCAATTCTATTGGCTGAAAAAGTTCCCACCCTTAGCTGTGGTTGGCTGAAGCAGAGTGCATCCCAGCAGCAGTATTTTTAGTGCATTTTAATGTATTTTTTATCATTTAATAGATTTCTGTTATTTCCTTGAGAAAATTATATAGATTTGGCATAGGCAAATAATTATATGAACCAGTGCTACCTTCTTGCTCATTTGCGCACAACAATTTAACTTTAAGGTACAATAAGTAATATAAATATAGTTTTGCATGCCATTAAAAATTCAATATGTAAACAAACCTAGTGATGATGTCACCATACTGAAGAATGGTTGACGATGTCATTTCCATTGTTTTTCCAATGTTTTGGTCTGGATTTTCTCTCAAGTTATGATTGATTTTTTGTAATTAATGCCTGATAGACTGACTAGCTGATGCAAATTTAGTGTGTCTTGATTTAATAAACAATTTGATAAAGTCTTATTAGAAACTTGTCATCATTGAAATGCAAGTCCTTAGTCTTAGTTACTGACCTCTTGACTGAGGCTTGCTAATTTGTCAGATGAAAACTGCTATGGGAAGTCAGTATCTTTAGGCAGCGTCAAATAGCTACATGGCCAAATGTGCCACTGCGTTTTCCATGCGAAGGATACACGCATGGAAAACACATGGTTTTTGCCTTATTATAATGAGATAGAAACCGTGCGTTTTCCAGGCGTATATCCAAACGCATGGAAAATGCATGGAAAATGCATGGAAATCACATGGAAAACGCACGTGGCACATTTGGCCATGTAGGAAAACGCACGTGGCACATTTGGCCATGAATGACATTGTGGTGTCAACATATTTTTATACCTGGGCCTAGACCTTTATCAAGTATAGAACTATCATACTATGTTCTATGACAGACCAGGTATATTTAAGCGAACTAACGCTCTGAGTTTTGAAAATATATGGGTCAACGCAGCAGCAGCAGCATAGCGCAGGGAGGGGGATAGCGCGGTTTCACATAATAAATTCTGCCAAAACTGTTTTATACACTTTTAGGGGTACAGCTGTAAATTGCACACCATTAGAACCGTGATACAAACGCGTAACTTAAAAACCAAATCGTCAACACACAATTAGTGCTGCTGGCATTCTACACACAACACCAGGTATCTATTCTTTTCTCAAGTTTTGAAAAAGAATATTCTTGTTAAGACTTTTCAGTGCATTAGCTAAAGTCAATGAGCATAAGTAGAGGGATAGGTGTTGAGGACGTGAATGAAAGCTGTGAGCTACAAAGATAGCAGAAGTAGTTGTTTAGGTGTCCTCAATCTTAGCGGATTCATCAAGTGTCCTGTTTTGGCTGCTAAGGCATCTTCCTGAAATGGACAGCATCACCTGCCTCTTGCTTTCCTCGTGCCTGTCTGTTGACTGCTTCTAGCCTGTCTGTTGACTGCTTCTTGCCTGTGTGTTGACTGCTTCTTGCCTGCCTCAGTGGTCTATTTAATGAAGTGGTGAGCAGGCTTTAGCTAGGTGGGCAGAAGGCACTTGTGTCAAAGAGCTGCTCTGGCCACCGCTGAGGATTAGAGCAAGGGAACTCCTTTTCAAGCAGGATGTTGTTTTAATCTTCTTAGGGGACGAAAAGCACTAAGTCCAAGGCGGAAAAATTGCATCCGGACTTACGGGGCATTACGGTCCTCTTCAGCTTGATGGCGGTCATCTTCATTGGCCGTTTGATGTCAAAAACCAAAATTGCTTGGACTAAAGTCTGTTTAACATATTGATTGCTGTCAGGTACAGGATGGTTTTAAAAAAAACCTAGCGTCTTCAACCTGTACAATTTTTACACTGAATGTTAGTGAAAATGGTGACTTTTAAGTAACTGGATCTCCAGAGTGTCTGTCTCTAGCCTCAGTTAATGTCATATCTGGTCCAAAACATTTCTCATTAGGTGACATTGACTTACTTTTAGAGGAAAATTGCTATGGAAGGAAACTCTCACAAATTTGAGATACTGTCAAAAATCAAAACTGCTGCACGTTTAGAGAAGTTTCCAATGTGCTAATCAGGTTATTTGCTATTGAGTAATTAGCTCTGCCCCCGGAGGGGCAGAGGTTTTGTTATTACATCGATCTCGCGAGATGACGTCGCCTTTGGGGAAAACTGTATGATCTGTGATAACACAACTTACATGGCGTCTTCCGCTACATCCCGTGGTTTAACGCTACATATTACCCTTTTACATGCTCCTATTGCTATTCAGCGTGTTTCGTGGCTCCATTATCCTACGCACAGCCATTTCATACCCCCGTTTTGCCCTCCACTTTGTCCCAGCTCTCGCCATTGCCCGAGACGTCCGTATGACGTCATCAAGGGAATCCCCGTAACGGGGGAAGCCCAGTCAGCAAGGTTGCCGTTTTTCCACAAGCTGCCTCATTGACCACTTCAAGGCTCCCACCTCTCCAGATAAGTCATTCAAACGCTAAATTTCTGTGTTATTGACTCATTCCAACTTAGTTTTGTCTGATACAACTCGTTTCCTCACTTGCTCGTCCATTCTAGTTCCCATTTGGGGAACCCGTGCGAATCAAGGACGTAGCCCACAATGCAGCCCGCTGGAGCGATTGCAGCGCCCCTGGTGGGCGTTGACAGAATTACCCGGTGAAAGTGGCGGGAAATGTCGCGGTTTCGATCCCATTCAGGATCTAAGTCTTCTGCAGCTATGGGCAGAGCTCCGCACATCCCATGTGCATTCTAGTTGTCTTAGTTATTTTATACAATGTTAAGTAGTTCTTAGGGCAACATTCAACCGCAGTTGATCTGTATATACACCAATGTAATGTGAACATAATCCCCCTTGGCAACCCCACCAAAAGGATTAAGTAAACACTCGAGATGGCGCTGGCTGTACTGCTAGGCCACGTGCTTTGGGTTGTGTGCATGTGCTCACAAGAGGTTGTCTGGGAGAGCGAATAGAATTTCAGCAAAGACAATAGCTCAACTTGACTTTAGTGATTAGGTTTAGATGTTGTAAGAGCTAAGAAAACATCTTATGATTATCTCTAGGAGGGAGATACTTTAGATGGTCTTTAATCGTTGCTTGTAAATTAAATGGGATCATTGATATCCCGCTTATAATGATCCAACTTGTCCTGGATGGAAATAATTGCTGCGGCTCCCAACTTTCCAAAGTTAACATTTAAGCCTAGCTCTTCATCAAAATTTAACAAACCTACGGATTTTAACAAGCTTTTCTTTTGCTAGCAATGCGTTTTATGGGAATGGGAGTTTTCAATTTTCAAAACAAGTTTTTGACCCACCGTAATGTTTTTCACATGAAGAGCTGAGTGACGACAAACAAGCCAGGCAGCTTGACAAAATCCCAGACAGGCAGGTTTCTGTGCTTTCTATAATAGAAACATCATTATCAAAATACCACAATATGCCATGATGTGCCATAACCATCTGTTGATGAAGCCATCAGCCTTGGCCTCCTCTGACAATGGTGATCCTGAGTTAGACAATACTGCATCTCCCAATTACTGATCATGTTTTTGCCCCAATTGGAGCAGGTCTAACAAGATAGGCAGGTGGTGACATTTGTTCAAGGACATCTCTTAATCTGACCGATTTCCCATTACAAATGCTGGAACATCTATATGGGTGTGTCAATTATCTGGTTCAGCAGCTGAGTGACTTATTGGTGGTTCTGGCATTGGTCATTTATGGCATTGGTCAATTATTGCATTGGTCATTTATCGCAGGTCATTTATCGCATTGGTCATTTATCGTAGGTCATTTATCGCATTGGTCATTTATCGCATTGGTCGAATTTTAACGCGGATTCTCCATATGATCTACATTTCGTTGTACTCCAAGCCTTATCATCTCATCTTTACTTCTGCCTCTTTAAGATGACCTGTGGGTGACAAGTAGCTGCTTCAGACTTAGGAGTTAATATAATGACAGTGGCTAAAATGACTGACCCGCATAGCAGTTTTTAAGCTACCAAATAAGCCTTAGTTAATGTTATGTGTGTGAGTATTCATGAAAACTGACTTCTTATTCAAACTTATCACTTTTCACGATGACGACATATTCTAGTCACGGCGGTGGGGGCGTTTCCTTTTGACATGATTAAAATAGCAGCTTTGAGTCAATGAGAGTTCCAATGTAACGATCAAAAATGTGTATAAGCAGCTAGCAGCAGGCCACTCCCAAACAACGGAGACAAATATTGATCGATTTGAATAAACGATAACCTGCTAATGAGAAGAGCTCTTGTGTCAAAGCCATTATGGGTTATTATGTGATATCTAAGGACTAACAGATTCACCCTGGAGAATCCCATTGACATTACAAATGGCTTCTCTTGCATTCTCATATTTCAGTCCAAATTAATCGGCATTTGTTCAACTCTTCCATATTTAAGAGGCATTGGTTTCTTGTTCAATATGCCTCAAGGAAATATATCCAGTGTAGGTTTCTTTTTGTAGTAACATTTATTAAAAAGGCTGTAAGTGATATGCAATTTCTGCCGAATTGTGGTTTGTTGGTGTTTTTAAACAGCTACTTAAATCATTTCAATAAAATCTGAGAAAACGAATTAGACCAAATGGGAATATTGCTAGACGGTAGATTTGAAACGAAGATATTGCGAGATAGAAACAAACACCATTTCAAGAAACACCATAAAACAACACGATTACACGGCCTATTGAAACCAGGCGGGCTGTAGAATCCGCTATTAACAGAAATGGAAAATATTGAAGAATCGATTTTCCTGTAAGACTAAACATTCTTCTGCACAAAGTTAAAGGATTTTAGCTCGTGGGAAAGTAGCTATTTTGAAAAAGTTTCCCACGCAAAGGGATTTTCCAGATGATATTTGATTGATAGAGTGATGGACCTACACCAAAACCTTTTCTAAGATCTTGACTATTTTGACAGTGTCTGCTATGACTGCCTCCCACAGCAGTTTTCATCTTACAAATTGGTCAGCCTTGGTCAATGTCATTTAAGATGAAATGCTTGTCGTTAGAAACGAAATGCTGGAAGGGAGCAGTCAGATGTTATGATAACATACACTGCATCACCTAGATGGAAGACTATCTTGTTAGATTAAAAACTAGATGGAAGACTAACTTGTTAGATTAAAAACTAGACCAATTACTAACTTATTAGATTAAAAACTAGATGGATGACTAACTTGTTAGACTAAAAACTAGATGAATGACTGACTTATTAGATTAAAAACTAGATGGATGACTAACTTGTTAGACTAAAAACTAGATGAATGACTGACTTGGTAGATTAAAAACTAGATGGATGACTAACTGGTCTCATTTAAAAACTAAATGGATGACTAACTGGTAAGATAAAAACTAGATGGATGACTATCTGGGTAGAATAAAAACTACTCTGGTGGTCAGTCCTTCTAAGCATTATCAAAATAGCTGAGATTTAGTTTTCAGTGTACATCTATAGTATTAAAGAATTGATGAACTCTGGCTAGAACTGCATATAACATAACTCGTGAAAGACACGCAGGGAAAGGTAAACTATGATGTTATCCAATTTGATATTTAGACATGCTCATGGTGAAATCCTTCAGACCAAAAGATAAATAACCGCCCACAATTTCTACTATGTCGTATTATATGTTCTATCTATAGAATCCTTTTGCAGGCAGTGATCACAGTTGACATTTATGAAGAAAGTGATAGTTACCGAAGCACCTGATAAAAATTGGAGAATGGAATAGGATGAAATCGAATATGAGAAGCATAGTTTGAAAAACTAAAAAAAAAAGAAGATTAACTGACATCTAGAAGAAGCATGACATTCATATTATGAATATGATATAAGTATATCAATGCTTTTATAGGTAATAAGAAATCTTCAAGGTTGTAAATCAACCGGACACATTATATTGCTCTAAAAAGGTTAAAATGATGCATTGAATAATAATTTGAATTGAGAATAGAATAGAAAAGAATACAATAGTATTGAATAGAATCACTAAGACCATTTTTGGTTCCAAAATAGAATAGAATGTTATTCTTGACATGGGATGCACGGTGTATTGAAAGAAGGTGGGGGTTTTCCCATTTCTTATTATTACCCTAGGATGATGAGGGTTAAGGGGTGACTCTTGGATTAACCCTAGATCTCCAGCATCCAGGGGATCAACTGCAGGGGTGGTTGTGGGCGGTGGGGCTAGCCCTGGGCTCATCCCTTGAATCCTTTGTCTTGCTCAGGTCAATCCTAGTCGTTCGGACGCAGCCATAGATGATCCGAAGCGGGGTGTCACC
Organism: Alitta virens; assembly: GCA_932294295.1. NCBI lineage: Eukaryota > Metazoa > Annelida > Polychaeta > Phyllodocida > Nereididae > Alitta > Alitta virens. The sequence goes on along the minus strand of OW028586.1, from coordinate 15,939,975 downwards.
GTTGCCTGAGGTCGTAGAGGCCATTGTCTTTTTCTGCACCCGCTTCTTTATGTTGTTTTGATTTTGGTTCCGTTATTTTAGGTGTTTGCAATTGCAGTAGATTTTTGCTGAGATCATACCGGTACGATAGCTTATTTGGCGGTGTGTAGAATGACGCTAGCTTGTCAGCCTTCGTCACTACGATTTTAGTTAACTAGCTTTTATTAAATGAATATGTTTGTTGCCACGACTTATCACACTGTTTACCGCTAAGATATTGTATGGATGAAACTCTACATCAGTCAATGGATTTCATCTGAAGTACAGCTCATTGACTAAGGCTTACTAACCTGTGAAATGAAAACTGCAGCTATGGGAGTCTTTTGATTTCAGACACTGATGTCAAAATAGCTATGATCTCTGCAGGGTTCCCAGTCATGGAAAATCCTGAAAAATCTTGGAAAAGTTGGGTGTCAGGGAAAATCATGGAATTATAGAAATTTAAAAAGGTCATGGAGAAGTCATGGAGTTTTAGAAAGAAAGAAAAAAAAAACGTCTGCAATAAAATGGGTGGTGAGGACGGTTGTAAGGGGTGTGTGGAGGCCGTTATAATTTGCAATTGTTGTCTTTGTTGTGCAGATTTTATGGAAAGAAAATCAGTGAATGGTCATGGAAAAAACATGGAATTTTATTTCATGATTTCTGTGGGAACCATGTCTCTAGTATGTTTTCATTGTGTATGTATGCATGTAAGGATGTATGTATGTTAGGATGTATATACACTAATGGACTTTAAAAACGCATAACTGCGGGTTTGTACAACATGTTTTACCTATGCGTTTTTAAAGTCCATTAGTGTATGTGTGTATGTGTGTATGTTTGCATGTATGCAATACTGCGTCATACATCTGTAAGCTTCATTGCTTTTGTTGTTTATGTAGTACACATACGGTGCTCAGGTGCGAGTTCCCTCGGGGATTTGCAGAATGAGTCCTCGCAGACTGACCCTAAGGACTGCAACGTGTCTGGACTGTGTACAGCTGTCCAGGAGTCTTGACCTCTTGCTCTTGGCATAAGACTCTCCTTGCCTGAGAGACATACACTTGTACATGGCTTGTATAAGCACTGAAAATTATCTGTGCATAGTGAAGGCTGAGCCAGACATATATCATATATGTTCGTATCACTAGAGAATTCCTCCTAATTGCATTTAATTTGCATGATTTCGATTTTCTATGCATTTAGATTTGTATCATACCGATGGTAAAGAGGTATAGTGAATGCATAGACATATAGTCATTTTGATATTTATGATTGCAAAATGACTTAAGTTAAAATATTCACTGAGGGAATTCCACAGTTGAAATAGGTAGCAAAACTGGCTTTTTATAGCTGTGAATGAATGTTTTTGAACTATACAGTGCCATAGTATGGCACCAAAAGCTGTAAGACAGCCATTAATCGATGGGATGATATTAAAACATAAGGCATTTTTGTCGAGGGAGTGCATGCGGCTCATGATTTTGTGTCCGATGAGCAGAAATATTCGTCAGCATTTGGCAATGGGGCAGAAGAACTTGATGGATGCGTTAATTTCTTGGACAATTTTTGGCAGTGCACAGGAAGAGGATGTTTGATTGCTCGTTGATGAAATTAAGTTTTAATAGGGGGATGTTTTTTGTACTTTTTGATTAATGGTCTTGTAATCATGGCAAGTTAGATGGGTGCCCTTGCCCAAGAGGATTGGCTTGCTGGCGGCTTATAACTCTTTCAGTGGTGCTCATTGCATTTTTGGAATAAGTAAAGCTAGAAGGGAGTGTTGGGGCTTATTAATAAGATCCCTTCCAATCTAGTTAGTTTAATCATTCCAGCGCTGGGAGAGCCACGGACGTTCAAAATTAGAATTGCAAAATCCACTCAGAAAGCAAGTCACATTGTCCTCTCGCTAACGACGAGATTTGAAGGAGATTTGAGTTTGCTGAAATGTTTGCCCACCGTTGGAATGTTTGCTTCCAAAACATAACATTGTATTTGTATTTAATTGTTGCCGGGGGTTTTCTTGTTTGCCTTCAAGGGCTGTAGCCCCCATGCTGATTTTCTGATCCACATGATCTTTTCGAATGTTCTACTTTTTGTCCGCTGGCTGCACGTTCCAAAGGTAGCCAATCAGAGGGCAGGACGTCAGCCGCGTGACCCAGAAAAAGCCGCGCAGGTCGTCTGCTTTACTTGTTATGGCACTATTTGTCTTCTGCTTTCAAAATACAGTTGGTTTGGTCAATGGTGGCATGGAAGCTTGCAGCGAATTGTAAACTGAATTGAAAACTGGATGAATATGTAAAAAGACTAAAACAATAGCAAGCCCATGAGGTGCATTCATGCTATGCAAATTGCAGCCAAGTCATCAAGTTCACATTCATGGGACTTGGCTCAGATCCTGACTGTGCATTCTGCCCTGTACACGCAGCCCCCTTCGTTTATTTTCTGGATATTACAGGAAACTTTGTGCAAACACAAGATTTCAAAATTTGCTCTATCCGTACAACTGCAAACTGTGCCATGAGCTAATATAATACCAAAATTGGTTCGTTTTAAAAATAGGGAGGAGTGTATGTTTGAGCAAATATTACATAAATTAAGACCGCCCACAGCACATTTAATACCTCAATGGTGAGATTGTCGTTTTAGAGAGATAGTATTAATGGTCGGAATGTAGGTTGGTACTATAACGTATATATTTGGCGGTCTTAATTGTGAGGTGGTCTTAATGTTGAGGTTTCCTTAACGTAGAGGATCCACTAGACATATTTGGAAAATATGGTTTTCATATTTCCTTCAATAGTGAATCGAGCTTAGTGATACACAAAATGTCAGTTATTCGGTAATTTCTACAACGTGATCTTTTAGCAACCGTGAAATGCTCTGAAAGCAGTCTTTTGATTCATTAGATAAAAATGGCTTTGAAAGAGACAGTCATTTGCGGATCTCAGTCATAAGATTTTCAATGAATTCTTTGGTTCAATGTTCTCATAAGATTATTTGAATGCACGCTGTGACTCGTTGAAAATTGTTCATCCTATGATTCTTTCTAATTAGTCTCTTGTAAGCATTTCGAGAGCTTTCGAGCACTCAGCCTCCGTAGTCTTGTTTTTCGGTTTTGTCAATTCGGCATCCTTTTTCTTTCTCTAGCGTGGGATCTTTGCTTTTTTTCCTTTCATTTTTCTTGGAAGTATTTTCGACATTAGCATCAGCCTGTGGCAAATATCATCTCCATTAGTTCATAGGAGACAATTAGGACTGTCGTCTGGGCTGCCATCTTGGCTTGTTGGTGACGTCACAGCTCTCCTTAACTAGAGGTAATTACCCGTGGCACGTGACGGACGTTTGAAGCAGAACGAGGCTGGGGAAGGAGTCTGGAGGGCAGGGCAGAGCTCTTAATTGGCTGGCAGGATGTGATTTCTAGTGTCAGTGGGACCTCTTCTGGCACTGAGGCACTCTCCTGGCACTGAGGCACTCTCCTGGCACTGAGGCAGTCCTCAGGCACTCTCCAACAACTCTTGATTACTCAGCCCTAAAAAATGAGTCTTTTGTTTTCCTTGTGATCTTTGCCCTTCTGTGCTGTTTAGAACTGTCATTACCAGTAAACGAAGTTGTTAGGTGACCATTTTATATGTCAGCACGTATTGTGATGTCTGTATAAGTACAACAAAACATCGCGATTAGGTGAAAGAGCCTTTATTGTAAAACGAGAACAACATTTTACCAATTCAATTTCATACAAAATAATGGGCTGGCATTAATAAAATAATGCATAGACTCAAGGTCTACAAGAATACAAAATAAGAAACTTGAATTGTAATTAGTAAATTACAATTAAGACTATCCATTGTATAAAATACCCTGGCATCAATGGAGTAGTGGTCTAACTAAAGAGGTATAATACATACAGTTAAATTTAATTAGAGCAAAAATGAATGCTCTTATTGTGAGGTAATCGTATTAACGAGGTTCTGTAATCGTATTAGCGAGGTTCTGTAATCGTATTAGCGAGGTTCTGTAATCGTATTAGCGAGGTTCTGTAATCGTATTAGCGAGGTTCTGTAATCGTATTAGCGAGGTTCTGTAATCGTATTAGCGAGGTTCTGTAATCGTATTCGCTCTGAAAGACTGTTGGTTTCTGACGAAACTTGTGCGTAAATTAAATGAAGAAATGAAACAGATTTAAAAGAGTATTTTAGGATTCCAGATTGGTGATCTTATTAGTGTCAATAGTGAGTTGGTCTTAAGACGGTGTTTTCCAGTGTAAAAGTTTTATGGTTGATTCCATTTTTTTTTTGTATCCAATTATTTTTCTTCCTCAAAACTAACTCTTCTGTCGTAAAAGTTATTCTTTTTCAACCCCTTTGACACTTTGTCACTCAAAACAAACTCTTCTGTCGTAAAAGTCATTCTTTTTCACCCCCTTTGACACTTTGTCACTGTCTAATTGGGTCACGATCACAGGTCAATGACCTCATTACAAGGTCAATAGCCCCGCTCAGGTTTGCTGTATAAATTGACATTAGGCTTGGAGACTGCCAATAGAAGGTTGTGCATATTGCCCCTCATGCATGTCAAAGTGCCCTCACATATTGATGTTTGTTTCTCCTTCTTGTCATGATCTGACAAACACTTCGTGCTGTGGTCACCAACATTGTTTGTCCTGAACCTCGACATTGTTTGCCACACTTGCCAATGTTTGCAGCACACAAATAATGTCTCATGACACTGGTCAGCCTTTGGGACAAGTGCACATGTGAACGTCTCCCATTTAGGCGAGCCATTTACTGATTAGTTTGCATTGTGCATGATAATTTCCATAACTGTAATTATTAGTTGTTGGACAGGATCTAGGCCGATGATCCATCCAATCCTCCTTCCATTCTTCGCTCTATTGGTATATCCATCCGTTCCAACATAAGGTTTTCCATCTGTCTGTTCGTCCATCCATTTGTTACTTCATCCATCCAACTGTCTGTTCATCAATCCGTTCAATTCACTGAATTTCCAGGTTTCTGATCCCAGCCATTTGACATGAAACATATATTTCAACTGGATCACATCCACACAAAATATTAAATTTGCCGGACTTTTGACTCAGTTTCTACATGTATGTTGAGGCAAGTGAAAGATCCCACACCATAGGTGAATTTATGAAGAACTGTGCTATCCTGATTTTAATCCTAACCATTCACCTATGTGTTAGTCTGCATCCATCCATTCATCCATTCATTCATTCATCCATCCATGACTCCATCCATCCATCTGGTAACTCAGCCAGCATTCAATCAAGGAGGCTGCATTGTTAGGGCAATGAGCTGTGTGGGCAGGTGCTTGGAACTGTGCAATTTCCACCCATTGAGTGATGGTCTTGCAAACTGCTTTTCTAGGCCTGTCCTGTTGGGACTGGGGTGCTTTAATTGCCCTGTGTGGGGAAGACAAAAAAATAGCACGGGAGGGGAGAAGGTTAAAGGTCAGATGCTTCTGACCCCGCAGGCTCCTGACAACTTGCCCAACAGATTTGCTGCTAAGTTTTAATGAGATTTAATACTAAGGACATTCTGTTACTTCACTCACCACACAACAATGCACTAAGATGTTTGTGCTGTTCCCATTAAGGTAACAACGGTGATGCAAATGTCCTCGGGAGTTGAATTTCAAGATGTTTTGTTGTTAAAGGATCGTGTTGTATTCATCTCCATGTCCAACAGGCTGGAAAGATTATGAAACATCTTATGCCACTAAAAATGGTGCTGGGTTGAAATAACCGGAAGAAGCGGGTGTGAATACCAATCCAGCGAAGTGCTTTTCACAATTCAAACACCATTAGAAGAACTAGGAGGCATTTTCCAGCGGTTTGGATGTTGACCCTCTTTGAATAGATGTATATGCCACTTGGCATTTTTTATATTTTTGGAAAAACAACACAATACAACAAATATACAATTTACTGACACGTAATATCGCCATATGTTGGACTCCCATCCTTGGCGTATGTTTATTGCATTACATCCGTGCTATTATTCAATGTTCAGCCATAGAACGTCTCTTTTAGGTGTATAGCCCATTGCTAATGAAATTTGCTTTGGCTGCTCCATTTCCTAATGGAAATAGCATTGTCTGCCTTGAAATTCTGCATATATATGTCTGGCTGTTCTAGTTGCTACCATCATCACTGGTGAGGTGTACTGTACAAAATAGGGATGAAAGTTACATTATGAGATCCAGGGCCTATGTTTACTTGCACCATATTCTGTTCACTTGTATCTTCTGGTCACTTGCATTGCAGTCTGTTCACTTGCATTGCAGTCTATTCACTTGCAGCATTGTCTTTTCTCTTGCTCCCATTCACTTACACTGTACCTTACTAAAAACATTGTGTAGGTTCTCAAGGATTTAGCTCTACAACTTCTGAAGATGAGATGTCTCTTGAAAACTTTGGTAACTAAGATCTTAGTTTTCATTTAACAATTTTTGGCAGCCTCAGTCATTAAGATAAAACTACTACAGTTAGTTTCATTAAAAACAGCCTGTCAAAATGAACCTCGACACAACTAGACAACTTCTGCTATACGATGCTACCTGCCACTAAACGGAACTGCCTGGCTATAGCTGGCTACTCAAAGCTGGATCTACAAGCCCATGCAGCACCATTTGGTGCATAAGTTGAGAGTAACACATATTTTTAATTACTTGTTGAAAAGATGCATGTCTATTGCACATACATATTTATGATATATTAGATAAATTTCTTACATTTCCAAGGTTTTTATTTTTTTTTCAGTGGTGGTAGGCGTGTAAGCTGACTATTAGCTAGGAGTAGACAGAAGCAGTTGGCTTAAGCCAGTTATCATGGTTATGGCTACAGCCAGGAATAGGTCGCTACAGCTGTCTACAGTCGATCATATTTTATGAAACTAACTATATTTGTCATAGCTTTCCGTGAACAGATATAACAAAACAAGTAGTTGTTTGTAGCTCTAGATAGCTTAGGTTGAATGATCTATGTATTAAAAATTCTTTTTAAATGCCTGGATCAGTGCAATACTTTGTTTGGTCTGGTGCAGGTGAACTATTGGCCGTAAACAGCAGTATAAATCTCACAGATCAACAACACCAGTGAATTGCTCATTTTGAATATTCGAGATCTATTCAGGACTGGTGTCTCTCCATTCCACAAAAAGGTGCTCTTCGTGAACGCTGGAGATTATTTCATGACCTTGTCTGACATTGGACGCTATCAGATGTTTTTCTTATGATTAATATTGAAAACTTAAATGAAAAAATAATAATGGAAATTTCATAGAATGTGTACAGTTAGTTTCATTAAAAATGGCCCATCAAATTGAATCTAGACAAAGCTGTCATAGCTGGCTACTCAAAACCGGATCTAAAAGAACATATTTATGATATATTACATTACTTTCTTACATTTACCAATGTTTATATTTATCTGGTGATAGATGTAAGCCAATTATTAGCTTTAGAGGTGGACAGAAGCAGCTAAATGTTTAGACCACAGCCAGGTACAGGTCACTGCAGACAGCAGGAGTCTACCATATTTATGAAACTAACTTTAATACCTCTTCTGCGTAATGTAGCGATGCTTGGACCGTAGTGTCTTGCCGAAAGCATACGAGTTTTCCCATTAGGAGAATGTTAGCTTTCTGTGTTGGATTTTTCTTTGAAGTGGTTGGTATCTTGCCACAAGACTGGATTGATCCTTCTCAGCAGCTTTTAGTTAGCTGACTTTGCTTAGCAGACTAGCAGTTGCCTTTGAGTGGGATACTTCAATACCAAGCAATTTCACAGGTCAGTTGGTCATCTCATAAAGCAAAGCTATTGCATTGGCTGGTCACACTTGGTCAAGGCCGTGAAGTGATGACCAGGGGAGATGTAGTGACCATCAACAAGGCTTTTGAAGGACACTGGTCATCTGAAGAAGCTGTTACTGCATGAAAGGGCCTCTTAGTTGCTGCTGTTAAAGAAGCTCAAGCAATACAGAAAGGGAAACCCTTCATGTGCAGCTTAAAGAAAATAAAAGATGGGCAAAGAAAGGGTGTGTTGACCTGAAGACAACATAAAGAGTTTTTGTGACCCTGGAACATAAAGAGAAAGAGAGACAGCATGGAGATTGGGATAAGCTCTAACTTTATTGGGATGTTTCCAAGGGACAATTTCTTAGAGATAAAATACAAGAACAGACAGGCAGAACAGTACAGAAAAGGGGACAAAATAACATATTCAGACAGAGATAGAAACATACAGGACCAAAAAAAAAGGGAGTACACACCCATGCAGTGTCACCAAGATGTTGAGACATTTCACTATCGTTGCATTACTCTTAGCAAGATTATTCTGTATCTAATTAAAGTAAATACAATCCAAAGAAGTATCACCAAAATGTCAAGTAATTTCAGAGTCTCGTTTCATTAGTCACATCTGTTTTCATTTTGACATTAATTAGCTTAAAAAAATGTCCACTTCTGATGGCCATGAACGCAGTTACAGTGTACAGTCAGTTTAATTAATACGGCCTGTCAAATTGAACCTTGACAAAGCTAGACAACTTTAGCTATACGATGCTACCTGACACTAAACGGAACTGTCTGGCTATAGCTGGCCACTAAAAGCCAGATCTAAAAGTACATGCAGTATGCAGCACGATTTTCTGCATAAGTTGAGAGTTATGCATATTTTCAATCTTTTGTTGAAAAGATAGATGTCAATTGCACGTACATATTTATGATATATTAGATAAATTTTTTTAATTTACCAAGGTTTATATTTTTTCAGTGGTGGTAGTTTAAGCCGACTATAAGGTAGAAGTGGACAGAAGCTGCTTGCATTAGCCAGTTGTAGCTACAGCCAGGAATAGGTTGCTACCGCTGTCTAGAGTCGACCATATTTCATGAAACTAACTATATATTGAACAGGAAGAAGTCAAAACTGAACATATAGGTTTTCAATGAGTCAGACTCTCTTAAGAAAGGTAGATTCAGCTTTGGTTGGACAGAGGAACAGACATAAACATGCATTATGAAGCGGATCGACACTCGTGTAGGGACATTTGAAGTGATGTTAATCAGTGACAATTATCTTAGCTCATCCATAATTCGATTGTATTATTAATTGACTTGCAATTTTCTGAATGTGGAACTTCGTTATTTCTATACCCTTGGGAAATGTAGTTTCTAATTAATCATTTTTTGAAAATATATCTTGAGAATGATGCATCACGTGGAGTTAAAGTTACCGTCGAAGGCCTTTGTATCGAACTAAACTGTAACCCCCCCCCCCTTTTTATTGGGGGGGGGGGTTCTTTTTTTCAAAGGTTCCTTACCTAAGCAAGATAAAAGGCTCTTATTTATACTAATTGGCGATATTTCCAATTTAAGATATCGAGAGTGTTATGATCTTCATGTTAATAAACTGACTTAAAGTGGAAATCATAAATATTTTGCTACTTCGAGAGACAAAAGTGGCATCAGGTTAGCTGAGGTCATTCTGGGTTGAAGAAATTGAATTTTGACTTTTTAGCAAGAATCTTGTATAAATGACAAAATATTTTTTAATTAAGAGACATGGCTAAAATTTTAAGTTTATTGAGAAATATATCGTCTTTAATCAGGGCCGTAGCCTGGGGAAAAGTCTAGGGGGGGGGGTGCAGTTAGGTCAAAAGTTACACTTCTGATGTTCTGATGTTCACTTCAGTAAACATAAATGTACTATTTTTTGGAAACAATCTAGAGGGGGGGGGGGGCAGTTGTCCCCCCCCTGCCCCTCCCCCCAGGCTACGGCCCTGCTGTTCTGGTAATAACTTTTTGGCAATCCACGAAAGGACAGTTTAGTTAGCCTTCTTGTCAAAAGTGCTTCCCCAATGTATAATGTTCGTATAAGTGAGCTAGCCAGCTGATGCCTGTTTATCTTAATAAGTGATGGGATTGCTCCTGGAAAGGATGGCATTTGAGGGTGTCTGGTGTATGTTGAATCAGTGATTATGATATCATGATTGATGGTGGCTGTTATTCAGCCATTACGTGAGGCAGGTGTTCCTTTGCTTAACTGTGCCTATTATCGCTCATGAGCGGTGCTTTGGAAACTCGCCTCCTTCCAAAGAGAGCTGCAGTAGTTAGTTGGATGGCCACCAGGGGCTCATTGGACACAATGGGGATCAGCTTGAGGAATGTTTTCTTCGTTAATGATATACTTGTCATCCATTAAATGCGCTCCCAACGAACTTCTCGCGGGCTATCTGTACTCGAGGGAAACGTTCTTGTTTCAAATTGCAGTCGAACGAATACTGAGTTTGAAATATGAGGAAGTCTCTACAACTAAGTCGAGGAAAAGAGTAGAGAAAGCGACAAGAGAGCGACAAGAAGGGAGCGGGGGGACGGTGGAAGTAGTGATAAAAAGCGCTAAGGAAAGGTCTGAAAACTCTGACCCTCAGGGATGAAAATGTTTGGCCCATCAGATGAGCCGGACGGCTCAGCCTGCTCAGCCAGCCTCTGGTAATTTGAAGTATGGTCACCTTTGCCCCCTACTGTACCCGTGACTGGTCTCTCGGCAAGTCCCCCAGTGCTTTCAAGCAGTCCTTTGCTTGCACAAAAGCCTCTTCCCAAAAGAAAGAAGAAAAAAACAGGACTGACTGCTTATAGGTGGACTGTCTTTTTCAAAAAGTTCAACTATGGAGGTCCTCCTGATCAAGTACATATCTGCAGTCTGTTGAAATTGATTGACTGCAGTAGAGTCTACATGGTAATCTAATGGACTAGCTCTGTGGCTTGGATGGTACACATTTTTCCAGCTTCTCTGAAGGTTTCAGGTTTAAATACTCCTTATGAGCTAGATCTCAAATAAATGTAGTTTGCATAAGATGTTAATTTCACTGGGTCGTATACAACTCTGTACTTCTTGTGTATGTTGTGACAAGTAAAGGGGTCCACCCAGGGGGTTAGATGTGGACTTCGATACTTGTCATCTCACCACTGTAATTCACGTCAGATTGCTTGTCATATGATAGTGAATTTTCAATGAAGGTTCTCTGTATTTCCACCAGGTAGCTACGGCAGAATACTGCAATTCTATTGGCTGAAAAAGTTCCCGCACTTGACTCTGATTGGCGGAAGCAAAGTGCATCATAGCAACAGTATTTTTAATGTATATTTGAAATCTGGATATTAAGTTGATTTCTGGTATGTCCCAGAGAAAATTATATTTATGGAATCAGTTAGTTGTGACCTACTATGTCTGAAAAGCAAAATGAGTAATAAGAGGAGAGGAAAGATTTATGTCTTGCTGAATTCAGGGCTGCTCAGTGAAAAGACTCTATTGACCTAGCTTCAGACCAGTTGCTATGATGCTTAAACTAATAAATGTTTCTGCAGCTATGGAGAACTGTCAGTCTACTTTACGTATTGTTGGTTGTCATGACAACTGGTGTAAAGTCAAGGGAGTGACTACCATGATTCATTATTAGAATATGACCTTGACATTACATCAATATTACAATATTACAATACCCTTGATTCTTAACCCTGTGGGAGCACTTGTGAGGCCTTGATCTTTGATTGTTTGGGGGGGGGGAGGGGGTTTTGCCCTAGTATTAGAGTCTTATGGCAGGAAATCAGGGGAACCAGCTGTGGGAATCAATAGCCACTGGAGACCTGTATTGACATAACTGATGTAGATTCAGCAGCTGGGATGAGATAACATGATGCTCAAGTGATGACTTTTATGACAACATGACATTCTGGTGCTGTGCTGTGAACTAGGCTAATTCATAGTATGTTCTTTGCACGTCTGGTTGACAATTCGACATACATAAGAATGTATGGCCAGCACAATTATAAATGGATATATAGAAATTTCTGTGATACTGGCATCATGCTGCATCTAATATAATTTAATCCACTACAAATCAATGTCATCAAAATGTTCACAATCTTACTTCCTTAGTATAGTAATTTTTAACTCCCATTTTGTAGCATTAATTAGTTTTAAAACTAATTAGTGAAATAGGCATTGTTCATTTTCGCTGGTTTTAAACACAGTTAAATCAAACTGGTGATGGTTGCTTTTACTTAACATACCACATTTGTTGGATACTGTAAATTTTTCTCCGTTTTTTTAAATTTTTATATATTTTTTTTGTAAGTTTTGACCTGAATGTGTGACAACAGCATGGAATTCTTTTCGGTCACCTTTAGTCGTGATATATGTTTATAAGAGCAACACAAGTCAGTATTTGACCTATCAAATGATAGATAAAGATCCTTGCCAGGATATTGATTTGATTTTATAATAGGACCCAAAAAAATTAGATCAGCAAACGACATGACAATTAATATTTGACCGTTTCTGTTATTCACTCCATTTATTGTATTTTCGATAATTTTCGATGTCACAATAGTATTATGATGGCTGTTTCTTATCATTGGCAGATCTTTTAGTCCTTTTTTTAAAATGTAGAATACTAATTCTTTATTATTTTTGGATGATGTATTATGTAGTCATAGCTTGCTTTCATTTATTTTCCTCGTATTGATGTTTTTGTTGTCCTTATTTTCTTAAAGCAACAAAGGACCACGCCTCCTACTCCCAGGGGGCGCCACCATCCAATTGAGGTCACAAGGAAGATGGCGGCCACTCTTGACCCCTTTGCAGAGGAATTGCCGAAAGGCAGGGTGGTCCCGGAGGTCATCCCGGATATAGTAGAGCAACAGCCTCCCAAGAAAGTTGAGCACGTGGCCCAGGTAGATTGCACAAGCACTAGCAGCAAGGGTGTCTTGATTGGCAGTCGTGATTGGCAGTCTTGATCGGCAGTCATTATTGGCAGTCATTATTGATAGTCAGTTTAGATTGACAGTCTCGTATTGACCATCTTGCTTGAGAGTCTCAGATGGTCAGTCTTGATTGACAGTCTTGACTGACAGTCTTGATTGGCAGTCTTAATTGACAGTCCTGAATGGCATTTTTGATTGACAGTCTTAATTGGCCGTATTAATTAACAGTCCCAGATAACAGACCAGATCGGATCAACATCGGCACGACGTCGGGGGTGTTGATATGATGTCGTTCTCGTGGCGGCCAAAATTAAAACGATTTTTGGCCTGATTTGGAATGCTATCTGGGGTCATGACAGATGGTTAGTCTTGATTGGCAGTCTTGATTGACAGTCTTTGTGAGCAGTTATTACTGATTGTCTTGATTGACTGGTCTTAGCTGACAGTCTTGATGGACAGTCTGGTAGCTGCCTATATCAAATGTCTCAATTGACAATTTTAATTGACTGACTTGTTAACTGCCTTGATTGACAGTCTTGATTGACAGTCCTGATTGACAGCTAAGACTAGGAAATTGCTGTGTGAACCTGTATGATCCCTCACTCGATCAACTTTGGAGTTGATTCACAAATGTGACCCACTGTTGCTTTTATGTGTTGTCATCCCCACTGTTTATTGTTAATGTTTGTTGTTAGTGGTCCTTGTCCAATTGACCTGCATGTCTTTTTTTTGTCACCATCCCATCCTTTCCATGGCTTGAGTAGTTGCATGATTTGGTGGTAAAGGTTATTTGTGTATATTCATGTCTCCAATAATTATAACATGTCATTACTCATTAAGTCATTTGCATTGACACTTTGTTTTGATTAGCGTTGGCATTTTGTTTTGATGTTGATCATTGAGTCACCAAAGTCATTTTGGATGTTGATCATTGAGTCACCAAAATCATTTGGAAGTTTAAAAGCAGACTAATGTCATGACAATTCTTTTGCAGTTACTTAGATTTCTATCACATATTAGTACGAGTAGTGTCTAAATATAGCTTTGATTTCACAATTTCCATACCTGAATTATTTATATTTCTTGCTCTGCATAATTCAGATAAAACAGTTCATGACAGTCGCGGATGAAACAACCTGGTAAATGAACAGGCTGTGCTTCAGTGAAATGTTTAATACAGATTATCTAACAATGTTCTACTTTATTTTCAGAGTGCCAACAATGTGCCCAATGCATCAATAAAAGGATCTTCTTCTGACCCTTACAGTGGTAAGTGCCAATTTTGTCAAAGTTTATTTGCAGTACGTGCGGACATACTGGTAGGTGACGGAGCAGAAATTGCCACACGATGTGTTTTGTTATTGTTGTAGAAGACCGAGACATTAGTGTCGTTTTTGGCGAGTTCCTTTATGCAAATGGTTGCAAGCTGTTCATTTGTTTCCGCTCATTTCTCATACTTGTGGCTCATGACCAATGACCATTGGGTGATGTATGAGGAGAATTTCCCTAAGCAGTGCTATTTATAGCACTCGGAATGACGTACATCAGAGAGTGCGCCATCTTGCGGACTGTTATATGCCTTTCAAATACACCAGGGGGAGCTGTTATCCACGGCCTCATTTGCCCTTTATGGTTGTGCTGCTGATTGTCGGAGTAATGAACACGATCAACCCTCTCTGGGAGACTCCAGTCTTTGAATCTGCTGCATTTTGCTCGTTATTATGGCCTGCTTTGTTAGGCTGTGACGAATGGTTGCAGTTCTTATAGCAGATCTTCCAGCCAGCCTCCAGCTGATGGGAAAAAATAGTCATGTTTTCTTGTGCTGTGGTGTTATAATCAGGTAATGTTGTTGATATATTCGTGAGGAAACTGACAACCTATCTTTACCGCTAAGGAAAAAAAAGCAGAAGATATTCATGACGGTATCAAGAGTCACGAGGTCTCCTGTTGCCAGCGTTCGGGACATTTTTATGACGGATTAGGGAAATCATAAATCAGGGTTTACAACCCGAGAAGTCTTTGGGGATCAGGGTTAAGTCCTCGACAAGCGCAAAAAATGTCCCCTGCTGGCACTCTTAAAAGTGTCCTAGTTCAATCGTTACTCGTTATATATCACAGAAGATGGCGGAATTGAGCTTTATTAGTGACGTTGATTCTCCTTTCTGGATGCAAGAAGCCGTCAAACAATAATCTGCTTTAGCTCAGAAACGACACCTTGATGTAAGCAGAAGGGACCGTGATGTTGTCCATGATGTTGTCCATGATATTGCTGGTGATCTTGTGATTGTGTCACATGGTTTGACTAGTGGCGCCATCTAGCAGAGGGTGCTCGCAGCACTCGAGCGGAAGTGATTGTGTTGGCAGAGCGGGGATGACACGGTGACACGAAAACACGAGAAATCAATAGGCCGGGAAAGGGGCAGAGGGCGAACGCCCTGATCAGTCACTGTCATTGATCAGATGTTGGCCCAAGGGCACACCCGGACCCACCACCCCCTTCCCCCTTCTACCCCGCCTGTCTTTTTCTCTCCTCCATATTCCTGAATGTCTTGGGCCTCTTCGGTGCAATGGAATTGCCTACTATCATTCAAATTAGATGGCTTTTGTTGTTAGATATTATATGTGTACTTTTAAGTACACTGTGCTTTGTGTATGTTACATATTTGATATGCTCAGTGAAGTTTTCTTTTAAAGTTGTACCACGTGTAAATGACTAAGCTATAGTAAATAATTTCAGTAAATATGATTTGGTGGGCAGCTGCCTCAGAAACATGAAAGAGCAGACGCCCACAAATAATGGCAACTCAGTCCCTGTATCCAACTCTAGTGAGCTTATTCTATGACCAAAAATACTGAATATGGTCAAATCATACATGATGCCCTTGCATTAGATCGCTACTGTTTATACTATATTCACATTCCACAAAATAGTGCTATGAGGAAGGGTACAGCCCATGAACTAAAAGAGGTTATATGAATATGTCAGCAGTCTTTAAAATAAATGTCCTCAGTCACTTTAGTTGGTCACCTAAATCCATGTGTATGTAAATGCTTTTGTATGTAATGATTGGTGACAGATACAGCGTTTTATATTAATCTCTCATGGATGAATATCAAGCTGGCAAGTGTCTTGCCAATTCATAGATAAATATGAGACAAATTTATGGAGATGGCTAACCTTGACCTCTGAACTATGAATAATGACCTTTTGAAGGGAATAATGTTCCCTTCATTATGATAACTATTAAGTTAAGAGTCATGCAGGCATCCTGTAGCTTCTACACTACTCTCTTAAATATATGTTCACTCTTAACTGAGCTAGACCCACTATTTCAACATTCCTCTACCTTCCACTAAACCAAGCTGTCATCTTATGTTGTAAGCCACAATATGACTCAGCACTCCATAAAGATTATCGTATAGTAAATACTTTAAATTTTAAATGATTAGTACTTAATTACAGAGCATATCTGTATCGATATGTTATATCATAACTTTCGAAGTCACATAGTTCAAGAAAAGTCCTTAGGTTGGTGACATGACGCCCTGTGAAGTCTTAAAACTGCATTCGCTCTTGTAAATGTATTATTATAGTCTGCTACACTGCTCAGGCAGTCTCAACCGACTTTACAATTACACCTTGGCAGGCCTGTTCAAGCATGAGCCTTTCTCAACTCCCCGGAGACTATACAGCCGGGCAGCCGTCACCAGTACACACAGACTAAGCACTCTACAATCGCCATCTCTGCCTATAGCCAAGTACCCATTTGCACCTGGGTGGAGTGAAGCAGTGGTTTAAGGAAGATCTGCTCCATTCTTCCATGCCGTGGCTGGGCTTGAACCCACGACCATGCGCGTATGAGTCCAGCACCTAACAACTCACTAGGCCATGGCACCACACTCTTCATTGGATAAGCTAATGCTGATCCTGTGACTTCTGAGATTATGTTTCTTAGCCAAGTCAGCTTTTTTTTATATCCTATTTTATCCATGACCTTGTGGCTTAAGGCAATCTTATGTCAAGAAAAGTCTTGGGTCACTGACACGACACGCTGTGAGGTCTGCTTCCGGGGCATCAGGAATTCCGCCTGATTTCCCGGCAAGGGCATGGGGTTACACCCTTACACCTAGAGGACACTGGATGACCCTAGGGGACACAGCGGTGACCTTTAGTGTGGTCCACTTGCTCCTCGCCATGTTTTCTCAAGAGACTCGGATCTAAATCACCTCGAGGTATCATTCCGAAGCCCTCTGTGAAACTACTCATTTCTGTTTTATGGAAATGTGGAAAAAGGAAAAAGACATTATATATTTAGGCTACTCAGAATATTTGCTATAGTTATGCAGAGCTTTAGTAAACTTTCATTGCTGATATATGTGTGGTTGGTCCCAGGAAAAACATAATACATCACCTTGCTTATTAACTGTGCTGAATCATTCATGCAGTTTTCAGAAACAATCTTTCCTGTTTTCTTAAATCTCTTCACCACTTCTCATGGGGTAACTGTGTACGTGTGATTTTCTGATACATGTTGACTATCATCTCATCATTACATATGCCTCTGGCGGCTGATCGAATAAGCTGACTTAATATGAAATACAAAAATGTCCTTGTGATACCATTTAATGCTCTCATCTAAGGTAATTTAATGCTGTAGAATAAAGCATAAAGTGACTAATGAAAACAAGGTATGTGATTATTCAACACTTTTATGATTCCTAAGTGATACTGATCAAGAGTAAACTCACTTTCGTTGGAATTGTATTCAGTCATCTGCTACACTTGTGACCGGTCCATCCCCTATAGGATAGTATAGGTTCATGTCACAAGCAGGTTCATGTCATAAGCTTACAATATCCCCTATAGGATAGTATAGGTTCATGTCATAAGCTTACAATATCCCCTATAGGATAGTATAGGTTCATGTCATAAGCAGGTTCATGTCATAAGCTTACAATATCCCCTATAGGATAGTATAGGTTCATGTCGTAAGCAGGTTCATGTCATAAGCTTACAATATCCCCTATAGGATAGTATAGGTTCATGTCGTAAGCAGGTTCATGTCATAAGCTTACAATATCCCCTATAGGATAGTATAGGTTCATGTCACAAGCTTAAAATATCCCCTATGGGATAGTATAGGTTCATGTCATAAGCAGGTTCATGTCATAAGCTTACAATATCCCCTATAGGATAGTATAGGTTCATGTCACAAGCTTAAAATATCCCCTATGGGATAGTATAGGTTCATGTCATAAGCAGGTTCATGTCATAAGCTTACAATCTGACTTGTTGGATATTTTGATAAAAGCCTAAGGTTTATCCTGGGCTGGTTATACTGATGGAATGAATATAGAGCGGATCAGTATCTGTTTATCTGTTTCATTGAGTGCTGCCTGTTTTGCCAATCAATACAGGACCTTTTGGTCCACTGAAACAAGGTCCTGTGGTGGCCTCGGGTCAAGTCCATCGGAAGTACAAGGGAAGAAACAAAAGTCCTTGGGCAAGGACTGGACAACAGATGGACAGTGACCAGTTGCCCAGGAGCCCAGGAGCCCTGTCTCCTAGCTTGGATGCCTGTGCTATCAACAGAGAGGAGATGCTTGTATACAGCCCTGGGCCCTGCCCTTGATGAACAAATGCTTGGCAAAGCCACTGGAATTTATTTTTAGGCTGCTGTTGGGTTTGATTCAAGGGGTAAGGTTGTCAGGATGACTTTTTAGCATTGTGGCTGTGGCACTTTAGTACTACATATAAGCCCATGTAAGCAGGGGTTGTGTAGAATGTTGATTTTATTGTTTAAAGTGGTATTCATAGACTTGGAAACTTAACTCTTGATGACGTCATTGGCTGAGAGACTGCCTTGGCCAATAGGAGTTCTGGATTTTTGATGGCATAAAAAATTAAATACTAGGTGAATTTTATTAATTTTATAGGAAGATAGTGAACCCAGCAAGGCTCTGGGTGGTAGGTCATCAGTATTTAAGCTTTAAGACATCTAATAGTCTGGTCAGCTGAAATCTCATATGGGCACGAATACCTGTGTCAATTATGATTATAAACGTGACTTGTAATATAACGTATATACGTGTCCTGGGTCACAAGGTGGCCTCTGAATCTTCATTTCAAAGTTTCACGATGTATCAAGATAATAATAACAAGAATTTGATATGTACCCAGGTCGTTTGGTTTAGTGTCTGTCCAGAACTAGTTAGTTTCATTATAAACAGCCTGTCAACTTCTGCTTTTTAATAAAGCAAGTCAGCTGCTAGTGAATCTTTAGCTCGGAAAAAGCTGCTTCTCTCTTGTTATTATTGTACCCAATAAAAGTAAAACATATCACCAAAATGTTGAGTAATGTCACAATCTCCTTTGCTTTCCTAACGGATTTAGCAACATTTGTTTGACTTGGTAGCATTGATTAGCTTTAGACAATGGTCACTTCAGCTGACCATAGAAAACACTGTTATATTTTCTAACTGGCGAAAGTGGTTATCACCGAGCAAATTTAGTCGTTTATACTCTTGATAAGGCTATAACGAGTACATAAGTATTCTGCACTCACTTCAGTTTGATACTTTAAGTAGGACTGCAGAGTGTCAGTGGCTGGTATTTGCCTCAATTTGCCTCAATTTGCCTCAATAATTCAACTTGTGTGCTGTTAAAGTGGCACTTGTCGATGTGACACGAACCATATTGGAACAATATGCTGTCATGATGTCAAGTTCTGTGAGCTGCCGTCCCTGCTGTGTCACTGACTTGTCTCATACCACACGAACACTCCATAGTGGGGTACAGTTTCTGTCTTACTTGTGTGTAATTCTAGGGCAGTCTGGGCTTCGTTACCGGTTAACCGCTCCATTAAGTTCATTGTATGTAAGACATGTTTCAGCTATTGTTATATTATTGGTGGATAGATACATAAAATATAAATATCGACATAATTACGTTTACTGTAAATATTCAGTTGACAAGTCTTGAATCATATGCATGTATATCTCATGAGTCAAAATGGCTGATTTAGTGACTTAGCTTGTAACTGGAAAATAAATGTAGCAGGGATGTGATTTTTCCGCTTTTTTTTTGTTGGCATGTGAAATTGACCCTCGTGATTCGTGCAAATTTATTTATTTATTTTATTTTGGGGGGGGGGGAGAATTGGCTCTGACAACGAGTATCGCCGGACTTGCGGAGCTCCAACTGTAATACCTAGAAGTTGCCCCTCAGATAGCTTGAAATGGCATTATTTTGGTTATTTGTTAAAAACATTTCCCGGGGGGGGGGGACCCCCCGGACCCCCCGGACCCCCCGGACCCCCCTACAATGGCGCTTATTCATCCTGAAATTTTCAGGTTTTTTTTATCACTGATCAATCACATCCCTGATGTAGTGATAGCTACACTATAGAGCTCTGGGACTATTACGATTTATTGAGTAGTAGAATCAGTTGTGTTGGTCAGCAGTAGACCTCTGGTTCTGTTGGTACAAGGTCTGTTGATCTGTCCTGTTATGTTTCTGAATGTTGCAATACACCAGACAGGCTATGATGCCGGCTAGCAATTGCGCAGATAACAACTGACGTGGAATGACAGGACAAGACAAGCAGCCCCGATATCCTTCTCGCGTTGTGGGTATCCAGCCATCGAAAGTGACAAGTCACAAGTTCCTACAAGATCATAGATGACAGTGTTATGATCACGCTCCGAGGCCTCGTCACTTTCTCCCTCTTTCTTCAGTTTTGTGTCAAAAAGCCCACCGGCCAGGCATGTCGTTCAGGTGACATGTCAGCATTTTTGACAGTTTTCGTTCAATTATTCTCTGTTGAGATGATTTTTATTTTGGAGTGTGTTTGCCTTTTAGTGTTGACAGCAAAGAATCTTTGTGGCTATGGTTCGAAGGTCTGTCTGTGGTTATCATCTTTGTGAAGAATGTTCATAGAAGGATGCACTGTCCGTTATAAGTAATTACTTAAGGGATTTCTTCTTCATAGAGTGCCAATTATATTGGGTGAGCATTAGTAATTTAAAGATTTTGCTTTAACAGATAATTTGAGCACGGGTTACACTTCTCTGATTGGCATTGTAGCTATCTTGACAAGTATCCAAACTGACTGACCCCATAGCATATTTTCATGGGCATTTATGTAATTTAGGATGAAATGATTGATTTTGATAAGGAAGGCGGCCATGATATCTATTGACATATAAAACATGATATTGACTAAAGAAGACTAACTTGTCAGATTTTACTTCAAGCCTTATCTCATCATTACGTCTGCTGCTGGCAGCTGCATATGCAATAAGCTGCTTATTGGGTTAATAGTAATTTTAAACGCTGTCAAATTGTCCAAAAAGTTACCTACTTTGCTTACATTCTTGCCAAACAAATTTTCAGTTGGCTGATATACGAGTCGCTGAGATGTACATTTAGTTTCGTAAAATATGTTTGACTCTAGACAGCTGTAGCAACCTATTCCTGGCTGAAGCTATAACTGGCTATAGCCAGTCGCTTCTGTCTACTCCTTGCGTATAGTTGGCTTACATCCACCAACACTGAAAAAATATAAACCTTTGGTAATTTTAAGAAATTTATCTAATATATCATAAATATTTATGTACAATAGACATGCATCTTTTCAACAAAAAATGACAAGTATGCGTGTAAGTCTCAACTTATGCGGCAAATGGTGCTGCATGAAATTTTAGATCCGGCTTTTAGTAGCCAGCTATAGCCAGATAGTTCCGTATAGTGGCAAGTAGAATCGTACAGCAGAAATTGTCTAGCTTTTGTGTATTGGTTCAATTTAACTGGCCGTTTTTAATGAAACTAACCGTAGTTGCTGCTTGGAAACTTGGTCCCCTCTTACCGCCTTCGCACGTAGATCCAGACATCTTGAGGTGATGCGGTTGGCACTCCTTGGCAGATGTGGTCGGGAAGTGAGCTGAGGGAAATATGTTCGGATACATCAATTCAATTTGCAGGGAAGGCAGCCGTCACCAAGGGGGACTGTGACACTCGCATGACAGCCAGTCGTTCTATGCATAACCCGGGTGCCCAACTGCAAGTCTATGCCTTGGGGATTGGGAGGGTGACAGCTGCTGGTCCTTCTCGTAAGGGACAGAAAGGTGGTGGAGAAAAAAGACCTGCATCTCTCGGTTAAATTGATATAGATCTACAAAGTGTGCATGTGTGCTGGGTGCAATGCTTTATGGCATCTACATTGTGGTGTCACTTTGTGATGTCACATTGTAGTGTCACTTTGTGGTGTCACTTTGGGATGTCACTTTGTGGTGTCACATAGTAGTGTCACTTTGTGGTGTCACATTTTAGTATCACTATTCGCTGTTGTCTTCAAGTCTGTCCGAAGTGCTTTATGCATTGTATCACTCTTGGTATTGTATTCTCAGTATTCTGTAAAAAATATCTCTCGGTGCTCTTCCTTTTCGTCATCTCTGGTGTGCCTGAAATGGATTGGTAACTGCGCACTAACCTCTTTGGCTCAAGCCGTTCCGCCACCACTTAATTAACAACCATCCAAATGAAACATTCAAGCAAATGACCAAGCAACCAGCTACTTATATACTGTAACATAACTTAAGTGAGTACGCCCCTATTAAACACTACCAGATAATATGCTAGGTAATAACATCTTCATGTACAGTTAGTTTCAAAAAATATGGTCGACTCTAGACAGCTGTAGTGACCTATCCCTTACTGTAGCTATAACTGGCTCAAGCCAGCTGCTTTTGTCTACTCCTAGCTTGTAGTTGGCTTTCACCAAAAAATATAAACCTCAGTAAACTTATGAAATTTGTCTGATATGGTGCTGCGTATACTTTTAGATTCGGCTTTGAGTAGCCAGCTATAGCCAGAAACTTCTATTTAGTGGCAGGTAGCATCATATAGCAGACATTGTCTAGCTTCGTCTAGGTTCAATTTGACGGGCCAGCTGGTGAGGATTATGCTCACTTGTGTAGATACTATACATGTCTCTAAATAAGAAGATAGCTGGAGGAGGAGGTGGTCTGGGATTAATCGACTGGTCTGTGCTATCACGCAATCCTAGACTCCCTATTAATAGCTCCCATCTAAATCATGTGTGGGCAAAAGAGTGAAGAGGCAGTGCTGGGAGGCAAGTCTATTAAATTTCGATATTCTTTCCCTGATCCGAAGTAACAGAAATCTGCAAGTGTTGGATTGCTATGGTAATTCATATACTGGAGCAAGCGATTTGGTGCTTGGTGCAATCTGTATTTTGGTTATGTGTATATAAAGAGGCCCAGAATAACAAATAGTGGTTGAGGCATCGATCAACTCCTCTGAAGGTCCTAGGTTCAATTCCACCCGAGCACTCTTCTTGAGCATCATTTCAGCTGGATGTACTGTACGTGCTGAGGCAAATAAAAGACCCCATCCACGGGTAGATGTTTAACGAGGTGTGGATGCCTAACCTTATCATCTCATCATTACATCTGCCTCTAGCAGCCCGTCATATAAGCTGACTACGCTTCAATGGCACTAAAAGCATTTGGATGACACCAAGAAAATATAATGCAATCAAGTGTTTTTATTAGATTAAATTCACCTAGCCCGCATGGCTCAGAACTACACACAAAATTGTTGGGGCATGTGAATGTTCTGCAAAAAATAGTTGGTTTATCATACATTGAATGGATGGTTTGATATATATATATATATATATATATATATATATATATATAATGGTATATTAATTAAGCAGATAACTCGGTGGTGTCTAATGGTATATGAAGTGACCCCATAAAAGCTCTGCTTGAAGCAGACTGTTCCATTATTGTAGGATTGAATAAGCTTAATAATCCCCTCCCCAACCAACCATAAGTGGTTGCATTATGATTGAAATGCAGTGGCCAGTTTGCTAAGTATAAGTTGTGGGACCATGGGATATGTGTGAATTGTCATGTCCTCATAAAATGAAGGACTCTAATGCAATTACCTTGTAAGGGATTGTATGTTGGCTGTGTGGGGAGGTGTGGGGGGTGTGTGTGTGGAGCAGAGGCCCATTGAGGAGCAGTTATGGCTGACCGTTGGGCCCCGGGGCCGGATGAACAAATCGCCTTCAGTAGTGGTGTTCCGCAGGGCTCCGCTGTGCTTCCAGCTCTTTGTATGGCTCAAAGCTCTATGGACAAGATCAATAGGAACCTCTAATGGAAAGGGTGAAAATGCCAGGCAGATGCGATTTGCCCAGCCATATAAATTTGATATAAATGGCCTCAACACAGTAATATTCCTGTCAGGCGATTGCCACATCATATCTCAGTTTAATGCGAAAACTAGCAAAAGGCCTCCGCAAACCGATAGATCTTGATCTGAGATGTCTCTGGAAATTATCTAGTTTACTTTTAAGAGCTGGGCTTTTTTCGGGGTTTGTAGGAAGCTGAACTGGTGCTGTGTCGCTACGGTTGTAAGAGATACTTTCGCATGGAAGTGCTCCTTCTAGTTGTTCAGTAGGACATTAAGTACATGGCCATTTGTGCCACGTGCGTTTTCCATGTGTTTGGATAAACACATGGGAAACGCATGGTTTTTGCCTCATTATAATTAGCTAAAAACCCATGCATTTTCAATGCGTTTATCCTTCTCATGGAAAACGCATGTGGCACATTTAGCCATGTATATCTTGAAGTATATTATGCATGTGGGACCATGTTTATGATATATGTATATATTTATTTTTTATTTTATTTTTTTCATACTCGCAGTATGCTATACATTATAAATGAAATAATTGGTATAAAGAATAGAAATCAAAATATATTAATTTGTACACAGGAAGTTCAAAAGAGCCTGAATAGATTCATTGTTCAAAAATGGACTGTGGAGTTCTGAGCTCATACATCTTAGAAGCTCTTTGATTGCACCGACCACTGCTACATCGCCTCTATCAAAATCTGTCTTGGGAAGTGCCATAGCCTCGGCCATATTTTCTCCAATGTAAGTGTTCATGTCCTCTGTTGACAGTGGCAATGAACGATATCAGTCTGTTGTCTGATTTGCACATATTCACCACTGTCTGTCTTGATGATGTAATAATACATCTCCTGTCACTCCATCCCGTCTAAATTGGCAGGAAACGTGTGTGAGTTGCAGGGTGCAGGCACAGGATATGCCTGACGCACCTGTTATGACTCTTCAAGTTTGACTTTGCTGTTGAACCCAGGGATTGACAGCAAATTCTCTTCAGTGGCCCCAGCAGATCTGTTCAAGCATGAGGCTTTCGGCTCTCCTCCATAACTGCGAAGTGCACAGTCCTTAAAAAATACCTATTACTGTTTGTCCATAATAAATGGGTCAGATACATCTTATATCATTACACTTAACTTACCTGCAGGGCTAGGCATTTACAATAACCATAAGCCTTTACCATTAGACCACATTGTAAAGTTCAGTCATAATCTCATTCTGATCATCTGTATATATATTTTGTTTTTGTTATTTTATCAGTCGGCAAGTTGTTTCTAAACTATTGTACAAGAGGTATTTTTTAACATGATGTTTCCTGCAGCATTTTGAGGATGTCTCGGATCATCCACCACATGCCAATGCACCTGACTTTAATGGCTGGAAGTCAGTGGTGTGTGTGGATTCCTGGAGTCATGGCATTGCTTTTATTGTGATGAACAACGGAGATTGGTAATTTACGAGCATTGTCTCATCAAGCAGGCTGACAAGAGGAGCAATGAGGAGCCTGCTCTGCCATCTCCCAGATTGATTTTGCTTCATGTTCATCGGGGAAAGTCATTTTGGAAACTGGTGCCTTTTAAAATGTGTTATATCTAGGGGATGTGTGGCCTGCACAATTTTTTAAGAACAAGGGACTTTTTGTTGTCAGCTTTTCGACTTTTGCAAGATGTTGAGTTATGAGCTTGGAAGTCGTTTTGGAAACTCGTGTCTCTTAAAAATACGTCATACCTCGTGGATGTGTAGCCTGCACAATTTTGCAAGAACAGGAGACTTTTTACTGTTAGGAAGTCTACTTTTGCAATGTGTTGAAAATGGTGACTGTTCGAGTACGCTTATCAAACTTTTTAACTGATGCCAGAGTGATTTGGTGTGTGTATGAACAGGCCCTGACTGACTTCGTTGAAGGTCCTGGGTTCAACTCCTGGTCTTGGAACTCTTGATGAGCTAAACCTCACATAGATAAGTCCTCACCCATGGGGGTAAATGTGTAACATGATGTGTACTCTTATTGTAATGTTTTCGAGAGGAGAGTGCCCTGCCCGGGAATCAACCCGGAACCTCACGCACGGGAAACGAGTACGTTGACCATTACACCAAAGAGTCACACGTTGGTGCGAGGGTAACACCCTGCTAACACCGTTACATTATTAGCCTATCGTCTCATCATTACATCTGTCTCTTGCAACTGGTAATATAAGAGGACTATGCTTCAGATCAGTAGCATTAATACAACGCAATAAATGGATATTGGAAAGTCTTTGAGTTAATGATAATGTAAAACCCATGTTGAAGTCTTGAGGACCACCCTAGTGGCATTAGCAATGAGTTCAAAAGGACTTCAGTGACCTCCTCATGACCATGTGGATGACCTTGAGAATTGTTCTGCCCTTTTAGGTCACCATTCAGGGTCACCATCTGCATAGAGGGCACCAAGTGTATTTCTTGAGTGATAGGGGTTCAACTGATGTAAGGTGGGGGACCATGGTCACTATTGGTCAGCTTGTATTTCTGCAGCTGATTGACTTGTCAGTTTGAACTGATGCATGGCTACAAACGACCTTCATCCGACCTCTACATGACCTTCGGGGGGAACGCGCTTCTTGCCTATAGTGGTCATTCCAATTCACAGTCACCGTCAACCATTTATATAACTGTGGCCACCTTGATTAATTGCTGATTCTAGAATAATGTTACAATGTAATGTTTGTGTCACACTTTTGTTTCTTTCGAGCTCTTTGTAAATACAAGAAGTTGTACAATATATTTGAAGTTAAACTGTGACCTGTAGTTAAATTAATCTCAAGTTAAAACAAAATTGAATGACATGTAAGCGTGATATAAGTTTGGCCTTTGGGAGGATTCGTATATTACATGCAATTTTTTGTGTCCTATTTAAAATGACGTCAAATGAGATACACGGTTTTGTAGGAAAGTAATGATGTTAATATTTTGCATGTCTGATTTGCAGGTCCTAAGAATGCTCGCCAACGTGCCGTTGTGGATGCTTTCATGCATGCATGGAACGCTTACAAACGATATGCATGGGGTCATGATGAACTGCGACCGGTGTCCAAAGGATGGCAAGAGTGGTTTGGTATTGGACTCACCATAGTCGACTCACTGGATACTATGTATATCATGGGTCTCAAAGATGGTAAATGTCATTGTCCTTCGTATTTGGTGTCTATGCTGAGACAAGTAAAAGACCCCACCCTTGGGATAGATGTGTAATATGGGTGGAGTCCTCTCTCACCTCAATCATCCCTTGTGAGGGGTAATTTATTTTGGATGAACTCATAATTTTGCTTGATAGGTCTGTACTGTGTGATCAGGCACATTTTAAAAGTATGATTTTACTGTTTTTACACTGTTACTAAAATAAACCAAAGAATAATTCTTATCCCTACTTGGCTTGCTCGATTTGGCATTTTAGAGTATATACATTGTCAATTTGATGTTCACCTAAAATTTCAAATTATATTGCTATTTTCCAATATCACATAAAAATATGATAAGTTTCTGTTCCAGATTCAGCTGCTTTAATAACGCGAAAATATTTTAAATCTGCAGGCAAAAAAAATTATATTTCATTTGATATTTGTGTTTTGCAGAGTTCAAATTGGGTCGTGACTGGGTGGCAAGGAATTTGACCTTCACCCGAGACGGTGATGTTCAACTTTTTGAGATTGTGATTAGAGCACTGGGTGGGCTGATGAGTTCATATCATCTCTCTGGAGACAGAATCTTTTTACATAAAGCGGTAAGTCTGTGGTGATAGCCTATGGTGGCACATTGACAAAATACATATAATTTTCTCCAGCGAAGCAGTTTGCGAGTTTGGATTAAATTTGAATCGCTGTACAGCCACAGATTAAGTACGCACATTTGAAACTTCCTCATTTGAATAAGCCATTCGCAAAGGATTGTGGGATTGTCACAATTAGTCGTTGATATCCTTTGTGATGGGGACGTCATAATCATCAAAATAGCAAGCGACATTGTGATTGTTGTTTAACGTCATGTAATATTTCTGTGGGATTGACATAATGCGAAACACTAGCCCTGAGCAGGCTGATGTTAGTTCAATCACAGTGGCGCCTCTGGGTACTCTATGATACTGCTGTATACGGTAAAGGAAAGATGAATATACTTTGTGATTAGCAATCTGTTTTGCGTTTAATCACCAGTAGGTCTTCCTAACACCAAATATGACTCAGCTGTTCAATTTCAGTAGTGTAACTATCATTCATCATTTTTTTATGCTTTTCAATTTCAGTTGGAACTAGGTAACCGTCTTTTTCCATGCTTCAATGGTCCAACTAAAGTACCTTGCAACAGAATCAACATGCGATCGGGAAAAAGTAATTTCATCGAGATCAGTACGGCTGAAACAGGCACTCTTCACTTGGAATTCAGAGCACTGGCAAGAGCTGCTCAAGACAATAAGTTCGAGGTACAGTGACTCCCCCTGTCCCCCCCTCCCCCCCCCCCAAAAAAAACCCCCCATAAAATTGTATATAGATATTACACTCTCCTCACAATTAGCTCACTATTTCATACGTTTTGGTGCAAGCATGCATTTCTCCATCACAACTTGGCATGTAGTTCCTGCTCTTTCCACCAGAGTGATATGGTCACATGTTGCCATCAGATGGCCATCTGGTGTTTGTCAAGCTGTGTTGGAAGGAAATATCCTGACCAAAGAGAAATATAATGGTTTCAGTTTATGTCCTGACCATGAAATTTAGAGTTTTATCTGTAGAAATAAACTAGATGATTGGTGTATATATGAAGATATGTGTGTGAACTGAGATACTTATGAAATTTTAAATCTCACCAGTCTTGTTTAAACGCTGGGAAAAGGACTTCTGAAAAATGTGGGCCCTGGCTTGTAATCAGTAAAATATGGTATTTTAGAAATATATAAATTGTTTGGTTAATTTACCTAATTGTAATGCTTAACATTTGCTATTTATTTACCGTTCCAGAGAGCAATGGAAGATATAAGTGCACATTTACATAACCTTCCAAAGTTAGACGGATTAGTGGCCTGTTTCCTCAGTGGCCAGACGGGAATGTTCCGAATGAGCTCTACGGTTTCCATGGGAGCCAGTGCTGACAGTTATTATGAATACCTTATAAAACAGTGGTTGCAAACTGGAAAAACAAAACAATGGTAAGCCTCGTCCTATGTCATCCTATTTGCAGACTTGTAAACTCATCTCCGTCATTTCACGCTGTAATATCTTTATAGTCAAAAACAGTTTTAATAATTCTTTAAAAGATAGTTCTGTTAATTATTTACAATCATTAATGCCATGGCATCTCGTACAATAAATTTCAGAGCTTCCAAATAAACTGTTTTCACATGCTTGGTGAGACAAACTGTAAAAACAATTTTTGGCATTTTCAGGTTGAAAGAAGACTATTTGGAATCAATAGAAGGAATGCAGAAACATTTATTGCGATACACTGTTCCAAGTCATTTACCCTTTTTGGGTGCTCTCAGTAGTATGGGGTCACACTCCTTACGACCTGAAATGGTGAGTCACAGATATTATACAGCTTTGTATTGCGGCACATATTGTGACTGATGCCAGTACTCTCTTACTATAGTCGGACTTGTTAGTAATGACTGAGCTTATAAGGACAGTCTGAACAAAATTAGGTCCTAGCGCATCAACTAATCTTTAGCGTACCTTTTTTTGTGTAAATAATTTCACTCTATACTATAGGCATATTGGATAACTAGTACATTATGTATTTATATTTTGACTTGTTCTATCAAAAAATCATAAAAAATGTAACCCCTTCCCCCTATTAAGACTATCCAACCGTAAAACTACCTCAATTTATGGCCACTTTACCGGATCCCAAAATTGTGGTTACAATGTGTGAAAGCTCCGTATTTAAGACCACCTTGATATTAAGACCATTTCTATGGTTTTGTTGTATCTTTCATACGTTTATATATTTTTAGCTTTGACTGGAATTTCCATTCTTTAGTATTTAGCTTTTAATTTTCCTAACCTTCGCAAAGTTTCTGATTTATGAAATTATCTTGCAGGAGCACTTGACTTGCTTTGTCCCTGGGATGTTGGCGTTAGGATACATTTATGGCCTTGGTCACTTTGAAGGGTCAAGGAACCACCTGGAATTAGCCAAAGCTATAGGGAAGACATGTTACGAGATGTACCATCGAATGCCAACAGGACTTAGTCCCGAAGTGGCTGGCATGAACATTCATGCAGGGTCAAAAGAAGACATTTATGTTAATGTAAGTATAAAGAAGAGTACCAGTTACTCTCCTGTGAAATGCTTTGGTAAATGTTGGTAACTCGAGGTTTCATATCCAATGCTAGTATGTAATCTAAATATTCACCAAAAAAAAGTGCTTCATTCAGGCTAATAATATTGTTCAGTATGGTGGTTCTTGCAATGTGTGTCCAGTAAAACTGCTAGACTTTCATTTTTGGGTTATTGTTTGAACAGTTACAATTCATTCCAAATTTATAGATAATGAATTCATACAAAACGGCACTTACATCCGTCTGGTTTGTTAGTTGAAAGAGCCTTTATTTTGCAATGAGAACAACAATTTAACAATTTAATTTCATACATAATAAAGGGCTGGCATTAAAAAAATTATACATTTGCCCCTGACTCGGAAGTCTAAAAGAATACAAAATTTAGAAATTTAACTGTAATTACAATATCATTTTCATCAAAATACGAAAAAATGTACACTTAATGCTCAAGATAAAATGTATTTTGACTAATTATCTCAGCTAACATGTACTGTACTGGCTTGGTTGTTTTCTCTTAGACATTATATTACTTAGATTTCATATTGCAAGATTAATTTACCTTCGGTATTGCTAAATTGACAAAATGGATGTACTTGTTATTTCAGTTTGGGACACAGCACAACCTGCAGAGACCTGAGACTGTGGAGAGTCTGTTTTACTTGTGGAAAGCTACGGGTGATCCTTTATACCGCGAATGGGGCTGGGAAATATTCCAAGCATTTGAGAAACACACCAAATTAGAAGAAGGATATGCTTCAATAAATAACGTCCGTCGTCCTGAAAACCCCGGATACCGGGATAAGATGGAGACTTTTTACCTGGCCGAGACTCTGAAATACTTGTACTTGTTATTCAGCGATGACCCCAACTTACTTCCTTTGGATAAATGGGTTATAAACACAGAAGCGCATCCGTTACCGATTTATAAAAGCTAGCGAAACACATGAAATAGACTTATTGTACAAAGTGACAGATAATTAGTCCATTTATTTTTGTATACCATTTGTACTTGAGGGCTTCAAGTGCAACAGTGCATCTGCATGTGTCTAATTATATTTGAAACGAGCGCAGAGTGATCGAATAGCATTCATATACAGTGTATATGAGGTACTCTCTGCAACAGTAACTGTTCGAGATGGACGTCAGTTTTCTTAGCAATTTATATCAAATCGAGCTAATTTACCAAGAAAATCCAAATATTTTATTGTTTTTATTTCTGTTGAGAATGTTATCATACAGTGAACATCATCCAATTTAATTATTCATGTCTTCTGTTAAGATTCTGTTGCTAGGAGATGCTGGAATTCATTATTTGGTTCTTAAGCTGATTGTCTCTTTAGCAAACTCATATTTTCAACAATCTGCAAAGAAGAGTCTAACCTGGGTTGCCAGAAAAACCGCAAGCAAAAAGCAAGACGGCATGACCATTTATAGAGAAACTGATGTGTCCGATGGGGGACTCATCACCCTGAGTCACTGGGCACCAAATCAGATGATGACGTCATCCCATTTTGCTTTATCTGCTTGGGTTGCAGCGCCCTTTATTGATTTAGTTCCAATTGGTTACATCATGAAATTAAGTTTGCGGTCTTAGGTTGCTATTAGCGACATCTGGTGGTGTTGCTCTGGTTCTTTTGGGCAATCTGTTTATCTGGTGATTTCAGGATAGCATTCGACATCTTTAAATATATATATTTTACCAATATCATCATCATTATGTAAATATATCAATGGTGTATGAATTAAGCAGTGGTACTCATTCTATTCTTTGCTGAAATGACTGTTTTGGATGATGTGGTTGTGTGTGTTGAAAAAGCTATTTTTCTCATGACTCAAACAGCTAATTGATCTTATAAACTGCATCATTCATTAAATATTAAATGACACGAAGAGGCTGGAATTTCTGGTTTGACTGTTTCCATTTTCATTTGTAAATACTCGCTAGTTCTCACTTGGAACATGGGGGCAAGTTTGAGCAGGTTATGGTGCAATCGGAAAAGGTTGATGCTTTGTAGACATTTTTATGTACTCGAATTCAGTGTTAAATACACTAGCTGATCTGTGTTACTATGGAAATAGTGCTGTTATCATTCACGTAACTGTTCTTGGGCCCATCATACATATGTTGCAATAACATGTATATTCTCAATTCAGTGATAACGAACGGTGCAAGATGTGTTGTATTGTTCGGCGTGATGTTTATTCCATGAATGAAATTGAAAAATTGAAAAACAATGTGTTGCGTTCGTAACAGGTCGGGTGAATGTAGATTGTGAGAGAATGTTTGTATCTTTCATTGTTTATAAACTCAAACTCGAAAAAAGGGATTGATGTCTTATGAGAATCTGAAGTGGACCTGGAATTTCACTACTGTGGCTTTATGATTTAGATGTATGTTTTGTACATGTCTCAGGGTGGTTTTCTTTTACCGCTGATTAATATTAAGTTCTATAATTTTGAGTCGACAATAGGTCGACTCTGAATATGAAATTTTTGTGTACTTGTCATAAAACTTTGTTTTCTTTGTACAAACTAACATAGGATAATAAAATAGGGCTTTTTTTTTTAACCAATACTAACATATAAACTTATGAAGTATGATATTGACACAGTCTATGATTTGGTTATAATACACATGATGATACACTGTAATAAAAATAATTGACAAATGTACTATTCACAATATTTCACATAACATAAACATGGTGAATACTTATATCAGTTGAGAACAAAATTTAATTTGGGACTGAAATGGATTTGTAAATTTTTGAAATTGTGAATAGTTTTTCATTCTGGTGTTTGCACTGTGGCATAGTGATTCATAATTGTTCAATAGAAATTTAAGTGAAATAATTTACTGTAAATATTTCAATCTGTTCTCATTGTGCATAATATATGTGGAATTTCTTGACTTGCCAAATACTTGTAAAACATTATATTGGCGAAGTGGAGATTCCTTGTATTGCGAATCGGCTCCATTGAAGTATTATGTATTTGTACACGAGGAGTTGTTATTGTACTGAAGTCAGAGTAGCATCCTGGTCATTTCGTATACATTATATTTTGGCCTGTTGGTGATGTCCTGCTTCTGTTTTACATTGTAATTCGAGCTAACAATTCTTCGCCGAAAGGATGAAATGTCCATACTTCTTGCTTAAAAACCAAAAAACAATAAGGTGCAGAGCTGACTCGTCAGTATTAACAATTTCGGATATTGTCATTTAACGGTTTAGTTACACTGAGCTAAGATGACAAGAATCCTGGAGATTTCTCTTTTGCCGAGTGTTATATATCTTTGTGCTCATTTCTATTCATCCCTTATTTATAATGTATATATCTTAATGTGTCAAAATACAATGTAATCATTTAACAGTTGCTTTCGTAAACTGTATTATAGCGCAGAGACAGGTATACGTTTTGTTATGTATGTCATTTATGTGAAAATATTTTTGTCCAATCATTAATCATTTAACTTCGGGGGAGCAGCAGTATTATAAAAGCTGTTCAAATGATCAAAATGTTTTATTGTGATGTTTGTATCAATAAGTGGGGGTTGTATGATGAAATGTACTTAAAGGGAGCTGAAAAAGTTATGATTTTCATAAAATAAAAAATAAATTTTGACAACAACAAAAAAGCTTCATGTTGTGTGTTATGGTTAATGTTTGAAAGTTAAGGGACAGATTTATGGATTTGACTTTCTCAACTTACTCTTTTATTTCAAAGGAGACAGACATTCCAAAATATAAACAATAATTGACTGGCCAGAATGAAAGCTAAAATGTTCCAATCAAAGAATTCCTCGTCACCTTGACACCCGAATGAAAGCTAAAATGTTCCAATCAAAGAATTCCTCGTCACCTTGACACCCGAATGAAAGCTAAAATGTTCCAATCAAAGAATTCCTCGTCACCTTGACACCCGAATGAAAGCTAAAATGTTCCAATCAAAGAATTCCTCGTCACCTTGACACCCGAATGAAAGCTAAAATGTTCCAATCAAAGAATTCCTCGTCACCTTGACACCCGAATGAAAGCTAAAATGTTCCAATCAAAGAATTCCCCGTCACCTTGACACCCGAATGAAAGCTAAAATGTTCCAATCAAAGAATTCCCCGTCACCTTGACACCCGAATGAAAGCTAAAATGTTCCAATCAAAGAATTCCCCATCACCTTGACACCCGAATGAAAGCTAAAATGTTCCAATCAAAGAATTCCCCGTCACCTTGACACCCGAATGAAAGCTAAAATGTTCCAATCAAATAATTCCCCATCACCTTGACACCCGAATGAAAGCTAAAATGTTCCAATCAAAGAATTCTCCATCACCTTGACTACCTAATTGTGGAATGTTAATTGGATGCACATGCAGCTATGCAAATGAAATGAGATTTACCTGCATCAATGTCATGTGCACCTCGGCCTATGGTCACTGGTCTGTGGCCTCATACATCGACATTTTCTGGTTAACATATCTTCATGTCCCACATCTGTAACTATTGTTTAGTAATTTGTATTCATCACAGGTTGCTACTGATTTCAATAGTGTTAAAATGAAACTACATGTACCACTATTGTACAGTATTATAATGGCCACATCTATGAGTAATGGTGCTCTCGGTGATGGTACCGTCAACGGATCAAATACAGTAAGTTTCATAAAAACGGCCTGTCAAATTGAGCCTTGAAGCTGTAATTTCTGGCTACTCAAAACCGGATCTAAAGTACATATTTTTGATATATTACAATAATTTCTTACATTTGCCAATGTTCACACTTTTCTGGTGATAAATGTAAGCCGACTATTAGCTATAGAAGTGGACAGAAGCAGCTGGCTTTAGCATGTTTAGATCACAGTCAGCTATATGTCGCACAGCTGTCTGGAGTCAACCATTTTTTATGACACTAACTGTAAGTGATCCTGCACCATGAGCTTTTCTGAACATCCAAATTAAATGCATACCAACCATACTTATTGTTTGTAAGTAGATTTATTAGAAACTTACTGTACTTCACACAAATGAGATCATTCGTAAACGTGAAAAAGCTGTCGCACATATATAGTGTAGCCCTGAATAATATGTAAAATAATGAATATAATATTGATCCATTTCTTAATCTTGGATGTTAATTTGTTGTTAACGAATGCCTAATGAACGACGTATGACCTTTTGGAGGGCAATCCCATCTCCATGAATAAGATGAGAGATGCTAACACCAGTCCGCCTCCCAAAATTAAGAAAGTGCTGGCTACCTCATCTAAAGACATCGGACTTGGCGTGACTGCATTTTCTTCTAAGCAGCTGAACGACCTGTATCTCTTCCTCAGATATCTGAATGGTCATAAAGTCATCCATGTTATCGATATAGACAGAAGAATCAATACACTACAATTGTGTTATACACGACCTTCAACTGAGTTCAGCATGTTTTTCAGTCTGGGACATTTTAGGTTTCATGCTCAAATGATCCTGTAGTGGCCTTACTACAGCCACAATGAAACAAAGTTGTTGCCTAAACTTAAAGGTGATGTAAACAGTGAGGCGATGGTACACTGTGTCATAGCTATGTATTAGGGCTGCACACCTTTATCTTTAAAACAATACGATACATATCACGATATGGTAAAACCGATACGATATGTATCATGATACGTATCGTTAAGCTATATCAATAGAAGAATGAAGAAAGCCTACAATATTAAAAATTCACAATGAAATATAATGAACATAAATCTTTTGGATAATTCCATACTGTTGTTTAATGTCATTGCAATTTAAGCGGGCTGATATTTATCCGCTCTTCATACCGTTTAATTATATTATTATGAAAAACGATTATCAATACCGGTACGTTATCCTTGTACCGGGACAACGGTATATCGAGAACCAGTGTACAGCCCTACTATATATCACTGCACACACATATTACAGACTTGGAATGTTCAAATTCAGCCTTTTAACCAATATAATATATGCAAAAATACTCACTTTCTCTTCCACTCATTGATCAAGCCAGAATCCAGCAAGTGAAGAATTCTGGTAGAAAAGGCACAAAACATACAGCAAAGATGGTCATTGCTTTGATTACAGTAGTTATAAATGACTCTTTAAGCTACTTTCTTATGGAATCCTGAGACTTCCAGTGAATAGACCACCAGTTACCATGTTTGAAGTAAAAAGTCTAATAATGTTAATTTTGTGCATTAACTTGTTGCTGGTTTGTACACCAGGTGGCATCTGATACTGATACTACCAAAAAACATTCTGGAACAAATCACTACCAACTTACTCCTTATTGAATTCCTCCATGTAGGGAAATCCTTTCCGGGCTACAAACCCTCTGTACCTCGTGAATAAACCAATCTTCGCTCTGGTCAGATCACAATGAGCTGGACCGTACCATTCTGTGAATTCGGTCGTCGTAATGATTACAAAATTTTCAGACCTAACCCGACTGATTCCAACACTAAGAAGTTCTTTATCCCCATCGAAAAAAATTGGAACTCCTGAAGCATTCACTTTCTTCTCCCAAACTTCTTCCATTATTCCAGATGTTGCTGTCTGCAATAGTTCGTTAATAAGTTGGGTCATTTTTTGTCTGAAGTGGTGGTGGTGGGTGTTTTAGGCCTTTACGACCTGTATTTCTGCACCTGATGGGCTAATTAGGAGAGGCAGGGACCACGGCAATGAGATCAAGGATGAAACGACCATCCAACTTAGGCTCAACCGGGAATTGAACCCAGGACCCAGTGGTGGAAGCCCAGCCCGCTACTACTGAACTAGGCCCCCACCCCTTTTCTGAAGTTGAGAAATGTTCTAGAGCATTGCAGTTTGTGCAGCAAAGGGAGTAGTATATGTTACACCGCCAATTGTCTGTAGTAAGCTTTGCCAAATACAGGCAATAAACATACAGTTGTAACAATTCTGTTTGTGTTTGAGGTCAGTTTCGAATAGAATTAGGTCCAGTTGGACAACACTGGATCATATCAGTATCGTATCAGACGATAATGTTTAACAAAGTGTTTAGCTGACAGGAGATAACCACATCGATCCATCAGAGCGCATTATGGTCAGTCATGTCTGCATAATGTAATGGATAGCTAGACAGGTATAAATGGAATGTGCATTGCACAGAGCCCGGTGTTGGCCAGCAGGGTTTGAGGTCATTGCCAAGAGTGTTACCCACCTTGCCATGAGGAGGCCTGGGACTTTCAAGGACAGAAGGACTACAGATTTACATATTATGAAACCTTGCATAAGTCTTATTTGAATGGGTCCCCTGATTTCCTTACAAGTTTCGACTTATACAAAGATTCATAAATGATATAAATAGCCCATGGATTCAACGCGGGCAAATTTGACTTGGCAGGGTTTACTGTGTCAATGAGACTAGTACAAGAAGCAATTATCAGTTCAAACCTTAAAGCTGTTGACATGTTACCTTTGTGAGCATACAGTAGTGAGTATAGATAAACTATGCAACAATTGTAAACAGAAAAAAAAAATACAAAAAAAAGGGACCATTTAGTTTGGTGAATGGTGGCACTGATTAGAGGTGAACTCACTAAATTTTAGATAGAAATCTCACTTAAGACAAACTAAATCAAACCCATATTTGTATATATTACCCATTACATGCCTTCAAGAGCATAGTCACAGAACTTGATTTGTAGATACCAGCCTTGTAGCTTGGGTCTTGAAGCAATTTCTGGAAAGAGTCCACGTAAGGCAGAGGTAGACTCGTAGCCAAATAAGCTACCAGGTTACCCGAATAAGCCGTGTACAGAGAGAAACTGGCAAACCAAAGTCCCACGTAGGTGAACTTGCCGAACTTTAATGTTGGCATCCGAGGATCACCTGATGGAGAAGAAAATGAAAAAGGTGTATATATCAAGAGTTAACACTCAAATAAAAAGCAATCAACAGTTAGTTGTCGAGTCAAGTATATTTATTGGTCCCCGAGATAAAATTTGATTTTGTTGGCACAGCAACAGGTGACAAGTATTAATTATTACAATCACATCACACAATTATGAATAGCAATAGATGCCGGTACAAAAGTCTTTTTAAAACAGACTGTTACGGACTGTTAGATAGTCATTTATGTCTGTCCAGTGTGGAATAGCTAGATTGGCATAACTGGAGTGTGCATTGCGCAGAGCCCTGTGTTGGCCAATGAGGTTTGAGGTTTTCACCCACAGTGTTACCACCCATGCTAAAAGTAGGCCCAAGACTTTCAAAGGCAAGTAATCTACAGAATTTGTGTGTAACTGATATACAAACAAGTTTAGATGAATCATAACACAGCTGCTCTAGTTGTCAAAGCAATGGATGTCAAGTAAAAGACCCTGAATGCACCACATGCGCTATTAACTCCACAATTATCATCTCATCATTACATCTGCCACTGGTAGCAGGGTATATAAACTGACTGACAATAAAGCATCAAAATGATAATTCAAACATGTATATACCTTGGTATAGATAGACCTGCAACACATCCAGAATAGCAGCCCCAGTTGAGTTGTCCCTGGATGGACTCCTCATGGACTTGTTAACAATGGAGTAGATCAGACAGGTCAAGCATAGCACCCCGCCTATTAAGGCCCATAAGGATGTACTACAAAAGAAATCAACTGGATCACTTCACTTGCCCCTTCACAAAGACGTTGGTGTAATGTGATCAATATTCTCGCTACATGGCAACTTGCTGCGTTCAAGTCTCAAACTGTACTGTAATCTGTATTGAAATAGACATTTCCTTGTGCGTTGAAACTGTTATTGGTGATCCCCCACCCCCTTTAAATCTGATAACAAAATTAGCCATGATAATATTCTAGCATAGCAACTTTTCCAAAAACCTCTAGGGAATGAGTCAAATAGTACTATGCAAGGTGTCGCGTAGTCAGACGTGAGATTGTATCACTATATACATGGCCAAATGTGCCACGTGCGTTTCCCATGAGTAGGATAAACGCATGGAAAACGCATGGTTTTTAGCTTTTTATAATGAAGCAAAAACCATGCGTTTTCCATGCGTTTATCCAAATGTATGGAAAACGCATGTGGCACAATTGGCCATATAGTATATTTTGATATCAGTCTTCAGATACTGAAAATGTGTTTGCCAGCATGTACAGTCATCTTGTTACAATAATCAGCGAGTACAGCCGATATGTTTGGTAATAACTGTGTACAGTTTAATACAACTGTTTCTGAACTCAAGTGAACTCTGGTTAAAGCTAATTTAAGGCCACAAATTAAAATAAAGTGCCTGCCAACTAACCTGAATGGTCTGATAGCGCCTTTCATGTTACTTTCTCGAGGCTTTTTTATCATGAACGTCAACTGGTGATCAACCAAAGGCACGAAGAAATCCACCACAAGACTTCGTTCATAGGTCTGCGTCAAGTCTCCTATTGCAATGTCCATTTCCTGCAATCAAGAACAGTACATGGCCAAATGTGCCACATGCATTTTCCATGCGTTTGGATAAACGCATGGAAAACGCATTGGTTTTCCCCTCATTTTAATTAGGCAAAAACCATGCGTTTTCCATGCGTTTATCCTTCTCATGGATAACGCGCGTGGTACATTTGGCCATGTAGTTTGAGACATATTACCCTGTTAAAATAAATTGAAATAAATAATAAATAAATGTACTGTAATGGAACTTGTATTATTCTAATTCGCGTGTGATTTTTATTGATTTTGTATACCGCCAATGTTGAGAAATGGTAGAACTTTGTGTAAGTCATTGACAAATCTTTAGGTTTTCGTGGTTCGTACTGTCCTTCAAATCTTACTTATTTTAGGGTTTGTCCATTTATTTACTTATAGAAAAAAATTAGGAAAGTTTATTTTTAACATTGATCATTCATGCGAACTAAACAAAATTGACAAGAAACCCAATCCTTTGTGTATCACCTTGATTGATGAAATCAAGTTTGTTTGTATCTGTCGAAAAAGAAACGAAAAAGATAAAAAATAAACAAACAACAAACAAATAAAAATCCATCAGGAAACAGATTCGCCAATCTCACCAACATTTTTCATTAAGCCAATTGACACTAGACAGGAGCAAATATAGTTCAGCTGCTAGGCAAGAGCAAATATCAAAAGTTTGATTAAATAAACAACGTCTACCTCCAGATCGAAACTACACAATCCTAAACTTGGAAGTACAAAAACGTTGTTATCCTTGGTACGGCGCAGCGAAGACAAAGTAGGTAAAGCACAGACTTCGACGTTAACAACAAAACGAACCGCAACGAGCGCCAGACTGAATTTGTTCAAACAGGACACTTTGTTCCAAAATAACTTATTTATTTATATATTAGCAATTTCTGAAAGCCTTTTTTCTAAGTTACGTCTATATTACAATTGGAATCCACACCATGTTATACATTTACCGAATAGGTGGGGTCTTTTACTCACTTCAGCATAGACACGGATTACAACTTACAAGGCACCTCCAATTTAACTTTTCTTTTTTTATTGACACCCTGTTGAACCAAAGTTCACAGAAAAAAGGAAAACAAAGTTAAAGAATATTTTGCAATTTGTAAAGGACCCACAACAGAAAAAGAAGAATTTGGTTGATGTGAGTTTAGGTGTGGAATTAATTGCTGCCAAAACTTAGTGTTTCTACAAGTGATTGCATGGTCTTTTGAGTACAATGCAATGCAATGCAATACAATACAATACAATACAATACAATACAATACAATACAATACAATACAATACAATACCTGATTGACCAGGGTGCCAATGATTCCACTCCAGGTGCCATTTTCGTCCCTCAGGCCATATTTCTTCTGCCAATCGATGGTCAGGTCATACCTGAACACATTAATGATGCTATGAATATTAAAATTAGTTTGCGAGCCAAAAATGAAGTCTTTATCCTTAACAAATATGAGGAATGTATTTATAAATTAATTGCTATGCACGAAAGTCAATATGCCCAAAACGCTTTCAAGGTTTTTCAGATTGTAATTCAAGTTTAAGTTTGATGTCATGTTTGATTTGAAAGTGTTAGGTTTAACAAAAACCTAAATTACAAACATGATGCTGAATCAACAAGTTTGAAATGCAGACATGATGTAAATGAAAGCGAGTAATGCAATTTGGGGCTCTGCTGTAACACTGGTTATCGTCAAATAAAGACATGCAGCTAAACTTGGAAAGATTTTGTCAAGACTTTTTTTACAAGTCTTTCGTTATCTTTTCTTTAATTTGAAAGATATTTATATGAAGATAATACATGTAATGTTGCAATCAAAGTAAATTTGGTAATAACTTATACATATATATATGGCCTTAGTTTATTGCATTATGTTTAACGACGTGTTAACCGGTAAGGTCATTTATGTCTTGCTAGACCTGTATGAGATAGCTAGACAGGCATAACTCGAGTGTGCATTGCGCAGAGCCCTGTGTTGGCCAATGGGGTTTGAGTTCTTCACTCACAGTGTTACCGCCCTTGCCCTGAGGAGGCCCAGGACTTTCAACTTAAAGGCAAGCGACTTGTGAAACAAATTAACAATAAATTGACTCACGTAAAGTTGAGGGTCTGGGCTAGGGCATTCAGGGTATCCAGGGCAATTCCCTTGGCTTCCAGGACTTCTGAGGTTGTCGGGTCTCTTGTGAACTGTTGGTGGAAGGTGCTGTCCTGTTCAAAGTTCAAGGAGTTCAAATTCAAGTTCACATTGTTTAATATGTTTATATTTCAGACATTTTATATAAATTATATTGAGAACATTTATATATTTCCTATCTATTCTGTGACAACCTATATCTCACTGTTGTATCAATATTTTTTGAAACCAAAGAGTTCCGTTGCTCTGCGCCTCCACCTGCGGAGGCCCCCCTTTTGTAGTGGGCATGTTTGTAAATCAGGTGCTGCAAATTGGAAAGGATATTATAAATTTAAATGTATTGGGTTTTGAGTTTGTCACCCTCAATTATCTGCATGGATGAGTTCCTATTACTAAACTGTATTGCAATCACACCCTTGGTAGACCTGTTCAAACATGAGTCTTTCTCAGCTCCCTGGGCAGTAAACACCGGAGTAGTATATCAGGCTAAGTAGTGTACTTTAAGAAATACATAACTATTGCTGCCTAACGCCTATAGGGAAGTACCCGTTTACGCCTGTAGAGTGGAGCAAAGAGTTACAGAGGATCTGCTCAGTTCCTCATTGTCATGGCTGGGGCTCGAACCTACAACCTTGCACTTTGCAGGCCAGCACCTTGACCGCTCAACCTCTTCATTGCAGACAAGTGCAGCAAGGTTGAGCAGCAATAATCCCCGACGTAAGCAGATGCTGGCCATCGAAGCTGTCTTGACGCAAGACCCTCGATCACACCTTTCCGCAGGAGAGGGTCTTGGAGAATTCGGGGGAGTAAGAATCCTAGTGGGGGAGCAAGGAATTTGACTGCGTAGATCAGTTCATTTTAACTGTAAGAATACAAAGCTACGAGTCTTTGTCCTTAATAAGATGATGCAACGTCGTATCAGACAAATTTTAAAGAACTACTTTGTTCGCTGCTTACTTAAATTTAATGCTTTGATATCTACTAGACCTTCGTCTACAATGCGGCCTGAGCGTTTAGGCCTAGACTGCCATCGAAGCACATCGCGAGTCACGTTTGGGGCTAAAGCAGCAGGCACAAGCGCCATGCATATTCAAGTGCTTGCATTCGACATAATGTCAGTCTGCTGTACATTTTCCAATTTGCTGAGTGGACAGGCTGTTATGATCAGCTGTGCGTAAAAATGCAAGCATATCTCCTGGGACATAGCGATTTGCACGTGTGTCAACCGGGTAAAGTTTGAGCTGAATTATCTGCTTAAGAAATGCCAGTGGTTATTTAATCAGAGATTTCCCAGTGGCAACATACACAACTTCTTGCAAATATACATACAGCGTATACACATACCATCAATTACATTTCTGCAGGGGATATTGACAAAGCACAGCAGAATTGTCACCCGAAACTCAGGTATTCGGAGGGAGAACTGTATTAATTGATTAAGGTTGAAATGCGAGTAGGCGAGGGGTCTATGGTGGAGATGGCCCTTGCTAGTTCCACTGAAGGTCCTTTTCATTACTACATCTTATAGCTGAATGTGGGTCGTGTGCTGGGTACTCTGTGTGTCTATGCTGAGGCAAGTAAAAGACACCACCCATGGGGTAAATGTGTAACATGGTGTGGGCTCTAAGAGCTTTATCACCTCTTCATTACATCTGACTGCAGCTGGTCATATAAGCTGACTAACAGTGGAGGATTTAGAGGGAGCTGGTTGTACTACCACTTCATCGATAACCTGTGCCACCTGCATGGTGTTAATTATATCCAACTATCCAAACTTATCTCTTAGAATCAGAATTATATATATTAAATAATATGCAAATAATGGTTCTGTGCAGTTGAAAATTTATAGTATGTATATTCCACACTATTTCTGGTAGTCACCAGTAATTTGGTTATTTTATTAACAGATGCCATCTTGGTATTGTGGTAAGGCTAAGTAATGCATATCTGAAGATAGGTCTGGATTGGTTGGGATAGCAATGGCTCCAGGTAAAATTTGCTGGTAATTTTCATAGGGTTGTACTGTGTAAGTCTGTATCGTGTTTAGGGCTAGTTTTTCAAACTCAAGCTCATTGATCACTGTATGTTGTCACTTCACGGCCCAGCGACCTAATTATGTACATGTTTTACTCGTTTAAAAATCTAAAGTAAATTAATCAATTTCTCTTATAGTCTATATGCTGGCTTATGGAATTAAAGGTCTAACAATGAAATAACCGAATAATTAGATTTTCATGTGCTGAGTTTAAACTAAAAAAATATGAATCAATTTCTGTTGTATTTCTAAGAGAAGATTTCTTACGTCTATACTCAGCCTATCGGCTACATAGTTCAACCAATCATTTTATTTAACTAGGTAAACTAGCAAATAATGTCCATAATTAGGTCGTTGGGCTATGCAGTGACGACACACAGTGTCATGCTGAAAATCTTTTGGTCTAGAATATTAGCCCAAACAGCATAAAAGTTCTCATTGTTTTCATATCTATCATGCAAGATGTGCCAGTTGGCATCTGTGACTAACAACATTGCAGTCTTTATGGCAATGGAATGGAGTGATACCAGATGAGTATACCAGTGCCTGTCTCTGTCTTGAAATTGCACCGAGAGCTGAATCAGTCATTATGGGCATGGGAATTTCTCAGAATGAATCCAAAAATAAAACATTCATGTTCTTTTGATCAGAAAGTCATTAAAACTAAAAAATTTCAAACAATTTGACACTTCGTACAGCACTTGTTCGATTTTATAATTT
Organism: Alitta virens; assembly: GCA_932294295.1. Classification (NCBI taxonomy): domain Eukaryota; kingdom Metazoa; phylum Annelida; class Polychaeta; order Phyllodocida; family Nereididae; genus Alitta; species Alitta virens. The sequence continues at coordinate 15,895,285 of OW028586.1, read as the reverse complement.
TTTATATGTCTGAGAATTTAGTCAATCATAGGCAGACATAAAGATGAGATGATAAGGCTTTGAGTCAATATCATGTTAACCAGGTACCCCATTGATGGGGTCTTTTACTTGCCTCAGCATGGACACCCATACAAGGCACCTCTTGCTGGGATGTAGCCCATGAAGAATGCCTGGGCCACAAGATCATGTATGGCGCTAGATAATAACTCAGTTTTAGTCAAAGCTAATTAATTATTATATAAAAACTGCTAATGGAGGTGGGGGAGGGAGTGTGCTGTTATGAAAGGATATATAGTCTAGGAGCCAAAGGCCAAAAAGTGGCTTATTTGGGTGGGCCACCATGCAAGGATATACATAGTCTGAGAGCCAAGGGCCAAAAAGTGGCTTATTTGGGTGGGCCACCATGCAAGTATATACATAGTCTGAGAGCCAAGGGCCAAAAAGTGGCTTATTTAGAGGGGGGGATGGGCTGCCATGCAAGGATATATAGTCTGAGAGCCTAGAGCCAAAAAGTGGCTTATTTAAGGATTTAGCTCACCCTGAAAGGTGGATGGACAATCTGTACCTCATTGGAATCAGTACATTCTGTACATTTTGAATCAGGGGGATGCAGTTGTCAAATGTGGGCCAGTTATTTGTAAATTTGTAACCATGGCAACCCACTTTTTGGTGTGCCTAAACTGCCAATTTTGCTCCTTGTCTCCCGGATTTATATGCCAAAATTTTCATTGAGCCGGATTAATATGCCAAAATTTTCATTGAGCTTCCGCTTTTAGAGCACATAATACATGTAAATTACAAGGCACTTGAGATAATATGCATGTGCTATGTTGGATGATATTACGAAATATGTCAATAATTATGTACAACTGCAGCAGTTTGGCTGGGATATTGTTACATTATTCTGAATATATGATATAGTAAACAGTCATAATACAATCATTGCTTCAGATAATTTTTATATGGCTACAAAAAAAGTACCATTCCAAAGTTCTAATTGTTTGCCATAAAGTTTTAAAGAAAATAATTAAGGCCTCGTTACCAAAACACATGTTGTCATTAGATGCTAAAAATAAGCTCATATCTGCAGTTACCCGTAGAACAGTAAACCTTTAAAAGCAACCATGGCTCTAAAAAGCTAATCGAATAGCCACAAAATATAATATACAGGAAATAGATGCTATTTAAGAAAGATACTAATTAGAATTAAGACATACCCCAGGCGCAATGATCTGAAAGTGTCTTCCAGTAAGTGCCATCCTTCCTCGCTCGCTCGAACCCCACCTCCGGCTGAGCCTTCCAAGGGAAGTGTCTGTGTTTGCCACATTAGCATACAAATGCACGGCGGGCTCGCAGCCACCACAACAGAACGTTTTTGGCATCAGCTTTTGATAAAACAGCATATACTTGATGTCTGTTTGATCTCTGATGCACAAAAATTTAATTGAGCCCAGTCGCTTATAATGGTTTACTGCTGTACAGGTTGCTGCAAATGTGAGCGTTACTTTCTTAAGGGCCAACACTGCCAATGTTTAACTTGTTTTTACTTGTTTTTACTTGTTTTTACATGTTTTTATACTGGGCCATATGAAAAACTCCTAGGAGATTATGTAACCCAGTGGAAATATATTAATAAATAAATATATAAACAACAATACAGTGGAGGAAGAAAGTTTCTGCACACCTAATAAATGCTTTTTGGCATCAGATGTATGGCTGTTTTGAAGATGACTCGACAGCTGACTGCCTCCAAGTAAACATGTACAGTTAGTTTAAAAAATATATGGTCGACTCTAGACAGCTGTAGCGATCTATTCCTATAACTGGCTAATGCCAGCTGCTTCTGTCTACTCCTAGCCTTACACTAAAAAAATATAAACTTTGGTAAATGTATGAAATTGATTTCATATGGTGCTGAATGTAATTTTAGATCTGGCTTTGAGTAGCCAGCTATAGCCAGACAGTTCCGTTTAGGGGCAGGTAGCATCATATATCAGAAGTTGTCTACCTTTGTCTATGTTTATTTGAAAGCAGGCCAATCCTAAGTCTTTCTCAATTCCTTTGGCGTATTCAGTCGTCCGTTGGTCACAAGGTAGCAGGTTCAAATACTAACCATGAAGGAGTAAGGCAAGCCCTCCTGCAATCACTGCTTTACCCCACCCAGGAAAAGGCAGCCACATGCAGTGCTGGCACAGGTATGAGTTCCTAAGCCCCCCCCCCCCTGCGATGAATGCCATGTTCTGGTCGAACACCTTGATCATTAGTGTATGGAGTTTGAGATGAAAAGCTTTTTCAATAAATTACCAATATAAAAGTCTTACATGCAAAGCTATTTTAATGGTCCACTTGAAAAACGATTTTTATAACAAAGTGTTTTACCCATGTAAAATAGTTTCCAAATAAAATTTTGGCAAGAAATAGAGTGGTCTTAATAAAACGGGTTTATGCGCTAATTTTTCAATGGTTTTCGCATTTTATTGATAGTGTATTGCATAGATCTGCACAATCTTGGCATTGACGCTGTTTCAGCACGTAAGCCTGTAAATTTCAAATAAACCTTTTGAAATAAAAGACCTGAGGCATAAAACAAATGCGAGCCATGTCTCTCTGTTGCATTAGGAGTGCATGCAGGTCTTTGTGCTCATCTACCAAGCATGATTTACTCATCTGCAGCTGATCTGGCACCTGCCGGCCTTTAATGTGTATGCACACGCACATCAGATGTCTTCGCGAAACAGCCCAACACGTTAAAGCTGCACGGCTTGTCCTACTCGTATTTCTATCAATGGTGGTCTCCAAAAATACTCATTACAACATTACGGGAGACAGGTCAGCAAGTCCATTCATTCTGCTATCTCCTGAGCAGAACAAACTAGTTTTGACAAAAATACATAATATGTACAGTTTGAACTGGGTGCATATTTATTTTTATCTTGGTATAGTATTTCTCACAGACTTTATGGTGAGAATTTTCTGTAGAGATTGTTTAGAGTGGGTTCTTTGCTATAGATTTGGACTTCAGTACCCTATGCAGTAACATGAAGCTGGGATATAGCTTACTGCATATAGAATGTATTTGAAAAATTTTGTATTTTCATTAAGATCCAAGCCTACTGCTTCTGTCTACTCCCAGCCTTACACCAATAAAAAATATAAACTTTGGTAAATGTATGAAATTAATCTCATATGGTGCTGAATGTAATTTTAGATCTGGCTTTGAGTAGCCAGCTATAGCCAGACAGTTTCGTTTAGGTAGCATCATTTATCAGAAGTTGTCTACCTTTGTCTATGTTTATTTGAAAGCAGGCCAATCCTAAGTCTTTCTCAATTCCTTTGGCGTATTCAGTCGTCCGTTGGTCACAAGGTAGCAGGTTCAAATCCTCACCATGAAGGAGTAAGGCAAGCCCTCCTGCAATCATTGCTTTACCCCACCCAGGAAAAGGCAGCCACATGCAGTGCTGGCACTGGTGTGAGCTAAGCCCCTGCGATGAATGCCATGTTCTGGTCGAACACCTTGATTGTTAATTAGTGCATGAAGTTTGAGATCAAAAGCTTTTTCGATCAAAGCTTTTTTAATGACCCCTTGAAAAATGATTTTTATAACGAAGTGTAGTGTTTTACCCATGTAAAACAGTTTCAAAATTAAATTTTGGCAAGAAATAGAGTGATCTCAATAGAACGGGTTTATGCGCTCATTTTTCAATGGTTTTCGCATTTTATTGATAGTGTATTGTAAAGATCCGCACAATCTTGGCATTGAAGCTGTTTCAGCACGTAAGCCTGTGAAATCTGTTGCCACAGCAACAACCTATTCTTTAACTGAGGGACTCCATTGTGTGATCTTCAAGAAATAGAAATATGAAGAGGTTGCATCAGAATTCTGATGGTGTATTGAATGTGGACCTTTTATGCATGTGTGACTGTGGACCTTGTATGCATGTGTGTGTGGCACTATTGTTAAATCACTATTGTTCACTCCTGCAAGGATATTGCATTGGTCCTGATTGACCAATCAGGAGTGTTGTTTCATAAGCTAATCCTTCATGCTCCACTGAGCATGAAGTTGTGAACCCCATAGCCTCACTTGACTTGCTAACTCAGCAGCTGTGAGCAACTGGCAGCCCAATCCGGGTAAGAAAGTATTTCATTATGCTATTCTTGTCTATTGTAAATAGCTTATTCATTGATTCCATATTATATCCTAATATGTATATTTCTATCTTTACATGGCATGGCAGAGTGTCACATGGTAGCAGAGTGTGGTTTCGATCCACAGACCTCTTGGTTATGGGCCCAGCCAGATATTACAGATTTCGTATGGATCGCTGATGGATAGAGAAGCCACAGACAACTGGAAAATCCTGTATGTCATCTGATGATATTGGCACTTGGTCCGTGAGTCATAGACTGTTGATTTTGTGTTGGACTTTCATGCAATAGACATTTGCATCATTGCATTAATTGTTGCACTATTGCATATATTATTTGCTATGATATTATTGCAACAGGTGTAATATTTTCTTGCTAAAGTTTAATTCTTTTGCATATTTTTTTACATATTTGATATACTTAAGGATCTACATGTTTATGATTGCCTAGATCAGGTTGACCTTTCTAATCCTTAAGTACTTAACTGTGTGTATATTAGGCTGAAGTGGATTACAGGTGGTCAATTAGCATTGCTTTTGATCAGTGCAGTGCTCTTCCTGAATTTAAAAACATTGAGTCAAAATGATAGTTAGCACTGTACCAGTGTTTTGAGAAACCTGTAATAGTCTTGTATATTCGTTGCATTTGTAAATAATCTAAACATATATAGCATAAGTTTATTTACTAATAATCATTACTTTGCAGTGCAGTACTGTATAGGCTTATAAGTGTTGACATATTTCATTGAGTGTTTTGCATTCATTGTGGTACTTCAGTATTTCAAGAAATTTAACTTGCTATATTGAAATAGTCAGAAACTTGTCATTTATGTTGGACATTGGACATTGGACTTTACTGGCATTGAACATCATTCAGTGCTCATCTTTGATTTTGTTCAACAAGCTGAGATGAGTGGGTTGCAGTACAGATTTTTTGCAATTTCTGTATATATAACTTTTAACATTTCATGAGGTTCAGTTGATTATATAAGCCTTTCATAAGTTAAAGTTTGCTTGGTTTGAGCTGCCAACAACAATAATCAATTTTCAAAATTCAAATTTCAAAATTAAGCATTTAAATTGTGCCACTTTACCTAAACTTTAGAAAGTTAGAAAGTTCAGATTTGTCATTACATGACATTCAACATTTAATAATTTAAAGTTTAAAAATTTACTTTATCAATCTTCGACTTTAATAATATTTCTAAATTTTCCATTTAGTGCCAGGACTTGTTGTATTAAATATTAGTTAGTACTTTGGTAATTGGTACTGTTGATCCCCAATCTTGAGTACTTTGGGAGATACTTACTCACACTTTGGATACTTGACACTTTGTGTACTTGACTTAATACTTTGCACAAGTTGACTTGTTACTTTGCATACTTTGGTACATCAGAGTACATGACTTAGTTGGACAATCTTTGGACAATTTAACTTGACTTTGTGTATTTGACTTATGATTTGAATTTAGTTCACTTTAATTTAAAACTTTGAGTTTTCATTTGTCATACATGCCAATTGTTTTCAAACTTTTCTTTTACCTTTCTTTGTGTAAATTTGTATGTGATTGCATTATGGCTACTGGAGATGCAGGGTCAACTGCAGGTAAGGCTATGCCAAAGGGACAGTTCAGAGACATTGAAGAAGAACTTGAGTTTTGGAAGAGTATGGCCAAGAGTTACCAAAAGGAAGCCAGAAGAGCCTCTGACTCTGAGATTAGCCATAGGATGGTCAATGTTGACCTCAGACAGGACATTGACAAATTGAAACATGAGTTAGTCAATTTGAGTGTCAATGTTGGATCTCGGACTCAACTTCCTGCTGCAGCTGGTGCAGGTATGACTTTCATGACGGATAGTTCTGCTGGAGTCAATATTGATGATGCACCCAACTCAGAAGCACCTACTAGAACAATGGGGTCTATTCCCAAACTGAACATCTTTGATGGAAAGAGCACTAGTACTTACTCTTTTCAGAAATATTCTTTTGATGTTAACCAATTGTTAAAAGTTGGTTATTCTGAAGCAGTTGTGCGCATGGCAATACTCCGATCCTGCAAGAATACAGCTGCTGATATTCTTCAGACCCTGGGTGATGAGTTTACTGTGGAACAAGTGTTACAGGCATTTGAGAAACGTTTCGCTTCAGTTGCGACAGCCGAGGCTATGTTATCAACATTTTATTCATCAAAACAGAAAGCAGATGAGAATATTAATGCTTGGGGGTGTCGTTTAGAAAGTTGGCTCGCCAGTCCACAATTATCCCACCTTCCCAGTGAACAAAGGAAACAAATGCTAAGAGAACGCTTCTGGCGGGGTATGACATCTGATGTTCACAGAAATGCACTTCGTCACAAGTTTGATGCTGAAAGCAGTTATGATGAGTTACTACTGGTTGCAAGAGCTATTGAATTGGAGTCAGGCTCCAAGTCTGAAAAACAACCCAAACCTTCAAAGTCATTCAACAAGACATCGATGTCAGCCCAGACTGTTGGCAACAAGAAGACACCAAACACGCTCATGGAGAAGCTGGAAGACATATTGACTCGACTTGCTGCCCTTGAAGCCCGATTACCACCTACCAAGGACGACAGATCACCTGCTGCAGGCAGAGGTCAAGGTCGTGGTAGAGGCTACTATGGACGAGGCCGCAGAGGAAGAGGTAGCGGTAGAGGTCAGGCAGGTCAGCCCCAGAGTAACAAGACTGATTCTCAGAACTACTCACAACACCCTGTTAGTTCTTCTACACCTGCCTCTACTTCAAGAGTTACTTGCTACAGGTGTGGTAAAGAAGGTCACATGCGCAGTGATTGTCCTTTAAATTAGTTTCAAAATGTGCAGCGGGGCATGTGCGTGTTGATTCTGAGGAAAGCCCCAATTCAATGCGTAAAGAACTTGTAGGACCCAAGTGTGAATCTGTTATTGATGTGTCCGGTCATAAATGTAAATGTCTGATGGATACAGGTTCACAGGTCAGTACAATTAGTGAATCTTTCTTTACAAGGTACTTGCAGCATCACGTTGAATTGCAGAATTTGAATGACCTCATCAGTATCGAAGTAGCTGGTGGTCATCGGTTACCTTACATAGGTTATGTTAATGTTCCTATCAGATTGCCTAAAGGAGAACTTGGTTCCAGGAAGGCCATTGATGTTTTGTTATTGGTTGTGAAAGACACCAACTTCAACAATGATGTTCCTGCATTTTTGGGCGCAAACATACTTAAACATGTACTTGATTTATGCAATTTGAATGGTAGGTTTGAATTTTCGAAATCTTATGCTCCAAAATCATGGAAATTAGCATTCCAATGTTTTCTTACACAATTAAATGGCTGTGCTGATAGTAGTAGTTTGCCAGTAAATTGTATGATTGCAAACACGGTAGCAGCACAATCCAGTGAATTTGTTGCATGCAATGTTAGTGACAGTGATCTTTTTTTCTCTTTTCAAGAAAGAGCTATGTTAGTGTCTAGTGATGGAGTCACACTACCAGGAGGTTTAATCGCCACTCCTATGATTCTTGACCAACTGGGACAGGATTCCCAGCTGATGTTGCAGATAGTGAATCCCAATATGGTTGATGTGACTATTCCTTGCAACACTGTTTTGGCCAAGGCAGAAGAGGTTAATGTTATACAAGCGGTACAACAGGAAGCAGCTCCTTCAGATAAGTCTGCTGTGGCTAATTTCTTCAATTTAGATCATTTGTCCCATGATGAACAGCAATTGGTTACAGAGATGCTAGAGCGTAACAAGGATGCCATCTCCACACATGAATTTGACTTGGGACACGTGAAAGGTCATAAGCATGCCATTGAACTGATTGACAATGCAAAACCTTTCCGACAACAGTATCGAAGAATACCACCCGTCATGTGGGAAGAAGTTCGACAACATTTGCGGCAAATGCTAGATGCTTGTGTGATTGAAGTTTCGACTTCTCCATTTGCCTCACCGATTGTGCTGGTCCGCAAAAAAGATCAATCACTTAGGTTTTGAGTGGACTACTGCAAGTTAAATTCCATGACAGTCCGCAATGCTCAAACTATGCCCAGGCCTCAAGATATTTTTGATAGGTAAGTGGGAGCCAAATGGTTCTCAAGTTTGGATTTGAAAAGCGGTTATTGGCAGGTCGAAATAGAGCCCAAGGACAAACACAAGACTGCTTTTACTGCTGGGCCCCTCGATTTCTTTCAGTTCATAAGGATGCCGTTTGGACTCGTCAACGCTGGTGCAACTTTCCAGAGGATGATAGAACAATGTATGGGTTCAGACAATTTATCAAATAGTTTGCTTTATTAAGGCGATATTGTTATATTTGGAAACTCTTTTCAGGATCATCTAGAGAAGCTAGAGAGTGTACTTAGGCGCTTGCGAGACTGTGGATTGAAGATTAACCCAAAGAAATGTGCACTTTTTAAAGATCGCATCAAGTATCTTGGACATTGGGTGACACAAGATGGTATTACAACAGATCATGACAAAATCGAAGCTGTTAAGAAATGGCCCATACCACTGAATCGAGATGAGGTAAAGAGATTTCTTGGCTTTGCCAGTTTCTATAGGCGATTTATTCACAAGTTTGCACAGGTTAGCGAGCCACTACAGAAACTGCTTCGAGGTGTGAAGAAGAAAGAAGCATCTGTCAAAAAGAAAAGCAGCAGGCCTAACTATCCACCATTTGAATGGAAGAAAGAGCAGCAACAAAGCTTCAATGCATTGTTTAGGTGCCGTCCTTTATCAGAAAGACAACGAAGATAACCTGAGAGTCATCGCATATGCGAGTCGCAGTTTGTCAGAGAGTGAGCGACGTTACCCAGCACACAAACTTGAATTTCTAGCTCTCAAGTGGGCCGTGACTGACAAATTGTCTGATTACTTAAGAGGTGCCAAATTTACCGTCAAAACTGACAACAACCCACTGACCTATGTCCTCAAAAGTGCAAAGCTTGATGCTTGTGGCCAAAGGTGGGCTGCTGCATTATGCGATTATGATTTTGATATAGTCTACAAACCTGCTGTCAACATGCGAGATGCGGATGCTTTGTCACGACTTCCTGGAGACACATGGAAGAAATTAGTGTCGGCAACTGTTCATGCTGTATGTCAAGGTCAGATGGTGATGGAATTAGCTTCGGCTTATGGAATTCCACCTTCGACAGATGTCTGCCAGAGTTCTGTAGTCACAGGACAATGGGACCTAGATTCTTGGTTGAGAGAACAGCAGAACGACCCTGACATCCAGGATATTCTAGCAGTGTTGAACAAGACTAAGAGCCATGTCACCACAACAGATGCAAAGACAATGTTTCGACAGCAAAAAAAATTGAATGTTGAAGATGGTCTACTTCAACGACATGTGAAGATGAATGGTAAAGATGTTGTGCAAGTTGTAGTGCCGAAAAACATTCAACATGATGTTGTGTGGTATTTGCATGACAAAATGGGACCCCTTGGCACTGACAGGACTCTTGAACTGTTGAGAAGCCGATTCTATTTCCCAAGGATGGAGACTTTCATTGCTGATTACATAAGAAAATGTGATTCATGTTTGCGGCGGAAGTCTAAACCACAGTTGCACCAATGGGAAAGTTGGAGTCAGTTGGTCCCATGGATCTTCTTTGTATTGATTATCTTTCTCTAGAGACATCCAAAGGCGTTATGCGCAGGCAGTGCCAACGTGTGACCAGACAGCGAAAACAACGGCAAAAGTTCTACTAGACAGATTCATCAATCATTACGGCCTACCTAGAGGTCTGCACTCAGACCAGGGTGCACAGTTTGAATCACATGTCATCAAACAGCTTTGTCAGATGTTAGGTATTGCAAAGAGCCACACCACACCATATCACGCACAAGGGAATGCTCAGACGGAACGGTTTAATTCAACCCTTCTGAACATGTTGGCTTGTCTACCTGAAGAAGCGAAGTCCCGCTGGAAGGATCAAGTTCCTTACATCGCACACGCTTATAATTGTACTCGACATGAGTCAACGGGATTCTCTCCTTTTGAACTCATGTACGGACGTCAGCCAAGGCTTCCTGTGGAGATTATCAGAGGACTTAAGTCAGACAAAGAAGCTAGCACAGAATATCTTAAGTATATTCAGGACATTCGTCAATCTCTGCAATCAGCATATGAGCGTGCGATGGGAAATGCTGACAAACAACACCTACGTGGAAAAGCTACGTATGATAAACGTGCGCATGCACCTGAGTTAGGACTTGGTGATCGAGTACTGGTTCGGAAAGTACGCTTCAAGGAAGGACCACATAAGTTGGATCACGTTTGGGAAAAGGAAGTGTACAAAGTGGTGGGCACACCATCCAAGGAGCTGTTGGTATTTGATGTCAAACAATATGAAAGCTTGTGTGCGTAGACTTCACAGGAATCTTCTCCTACCATTAGGACACGTGCCTGCAACACCATTTGTAAAGACACCGACTCAGTCTCGCATTTCATCATCCACCAAGAAGAAAGCTACAGTTAGAAGTGAAAACTCAGACACGGATAGTACTGACAGCACAGACTCAGATGTGATTGCCTCTAGGAATAAGCCAAACTTACGTCAAACTAAGTCTCGCGCGGCGAGGACTAGGACTAGTCCTACTACTAGTCCTGCTACTGCTACAACAGAAGAAGCTGCAGAACATAGTGACAACGCAGAGCAATCGGCTCATGAGGAGGAATCACTGGGGGAAGAGGAATCTCAAGAAGAGACACCAGAATCTCATGGTGATGCTGAATCAACTCAAGCATCTACGCCTCCCAGAGATCAACCTGCTACTGTCCAAGAGAGACAAACTCCTGCTGGCCCACGGAGGTCAACCAGGGTCAGGAAAGAACCAGCTTGGAAAACCAGTGGAGAATACGTATTGTATCAAGCTAAGGTTGATTTACTGCAGCAAGTTTTACAGAAAATTGGTACTTTAGATTGAGTTATTGGTACATCTTCATCATATATTAATAAAATATGTGAAATTCCATATTTGTTGGTTATTTGTTTAATGTTTACTCATACATTAGATTTACTAATGGTGTTGTGAGGATTGACCGTCGACTTAGACATTGTTAGGTTTGACTTGACATATCGGCTTAGTACACAACTTGTCTTGGTTGGTAACAAATTTTATTTGTTAAATTTTGTTAATCTTTACATAAATAAGTTGAGGACAACTTTCTGAAGCCTAGGGAATGTGTGGCACTATTGTTAAATCACTATTGTTCACTCCTGCAAGGATATTGCATTGGTCCTGATTGACCAATCAGGAGTGTTGTTTCATAAGCAAGATAATCCTTCATGCTCCACTGAGCATGAAGTTGTGAACCCCATAGCCTCACTTCACTTGCTTACTCAGCAGCTGTGAGCAACTGGCAGCCCAATCCGGGTAAGAAAGTATTTCATTATGCTATTCTTGTCTATTGTAAATAGCTTATTCATTGGTTCCATATTATATCCTAATATGTATATTTCTATCTTTATTGTAGGCTGTCTTACCTTGTAATTAAAACATAGTTAAACCCAACATTGTGTTTGGAATCTTTACACCTGCCACACATGGCATGGCAGAGTGTCACATGTGACTGTTGGGTTAAATAAAATTGTCTGTGTCTGAAATTTTTGTACACCTGTAAAACTAGCCTGTTGCGATGGTAACACATTTCAAGCTTGGCTGCTCTGGAAACAATTTATTAGCATCCGATCTGGTCTTGCAAACTTGTAGTCTTCCTAATTTCATATTTCAGATTAATGTACCAAAATGGTATGAAGTTTTTTTTAACACTTTAATAAGTAATTGCCTAAATGCAATAATAATTAATATTTTAATATACAGACATTTGATGTGCATACACATAAGAGGCCATCTGGGGATAGATCCAATGCAGATGCATAAATCATGTCTCGGTAGACACGCACAAAGACAAGGCTAAGTTCTTGCTCCTAATGAAACCTAAAAAGGAGCAAAACTGACTCTGTGACCTTGGAGACAAAGTATTTAAAGGCACTGGGCCATTATGATGGCTTGGGAATGATCAAATAAAGAGATATGTCAGTCACAAAAATAGTGCAATTTCGGCAACAACGAAGACTTGGAGGGACTCGTATGGGTGGGTGGGTGATTTGGGCTTTACGTCCTGTATTTCTGCATCAGTTGGGCTAATTAGGACGGGCAGAGACCATGGCAATGAGACGAATGATGAAACAGCCATCCAACTTAGGCTCGACCAGGAATCGAACCCGGAAGCCCAGAGCGCTACCTCTGAGCTAGGCCCCCACGGGAGGGACTCGTATAAAAAAAAAAACACTCATATGTGTATTATGTAAATGTAAATCAGGACTTATAGACTTTAGTCTGTTAACTACGTTATCACTCATCAGAGGTGTAACTTAATTAGCAGGCCAGTCTTGAGTCTTGCTCAACTTCTGTGGGAGTTTTTGGGAGTTGAACAAGGCTTAACTGCAGGGGTTTAACTCTTGGACCAGTGTCATCACTGTGGCTCCCTATGTAGGCTAAAGTACCAATTAACCCTGGATGGAGGAAGGCATGCAGTTGTTTCAGGAGAATCTGCCCAACTCCTTCATGCCATATGGAGGGGCTAGAACCTGCTACCTCAAGATTAGCAGGCAAATGCCTGAACCACTAGACCACAGGATTAACTTGACATCACTCTTATCTGCTGTGTGATTGCATAATCATCAGCCCATCAATTTTATCTATAGCCTGTTCACCAAACCAAGTGAAATAGCTGTTTAAACTGCAACAAACAGGTTAGACTTACATGATTGAGTTTAACAGGGTTTTTCAGAAGTTGAAATTGCCGATTCACTGCATGAAAATTATGATTGTGTAGAAAAATAACAGCATGTCAAGATTACTAATAGTGTGTGCAAAAATTATTTTTCAGTATAAAACAGATTCAGGTAGGTAGTAAGGCTGTAAAACCACGTGCACTTATAATCCCACGAAAAATATACAGACTGCTGCATGGCCCTCATTCTGCCAACTCGGACGAAAAATGAGGGCCCAGCGGTTGGAAGCCCAGAGCGCTACCTCTGAGCTACGCCCCCGCACCTGAAATTTAAATGATAACAGTCCAAGGAAAATAAAATACACAATACATTGTACACATTTATAGTCTTTTATTTATGCATAAGCGGTGCATATATCGAACCCATTCACAATGCTGAAAATCACCGCTGACTTATGCGTCCAATCGTGGTTGCCATAGCAGCAGTTCCGGTACATTAATCAACAATAATGAAGTACGTTTTATCATTGGAATGCATGGTCAGTCACGCATCGGACATATAATTAAATCACTGACACATTTTGAAAGAAATCAATTACTGTGCTCATCAATCTGTGTACATTTGCACCTACTCGTCGCTATATTGTAAAGAATACAATGAAATTCCTATTTTATGCTCAATAAATAACCTTAAAAACTACGATATAATCAAATATAGCACACGATATTCTAGTGCAAACAATATTCATGAAAAGAAAAGTTTCATTAAAGCTGAATACACATACAACATGGCGGTACACGAAAAAACTTTTGAAATGCAAGTTAAGTCAAGCAGTAAATATATATGCATTAAAAGTAATAAATGTAATATAAACGAACAATAATAAATAAACAAGTACTACAATATAAGTCCAGCTACAAAAACATTACCTTGTATGAAAAATGACTTAGCGTACATTTGAGGTGAGGGGAGCACACTCCCACAGAATACTGAGAAAACCTAAAATTGACCAGCAAGCCCCATTTCACAGAACTGTACTAACAAGAATCAAGTTACAAAATTAATTATTATAACTGCTTTCTTTCCCAACAAATATGAGAATTTATCTTTCTTATGAAGCTTAGATCATACTAAATTTATTGGAATTCGATAAATCACAATATTTTCACACATCACACAGAAATAAAAAACAGTTGTCAAGAAACACACTTAAAATGTTTATAGATGGAATAATAGGCCATTAAGTGCAAGCCTATATACATTAATTAGTGAAAATTTACAGAATTAAAGTCAAATCATGCCCTGGATTTTGTACCTGAGACTCACAAGTCATAAACTCTAATTCCAAACTCATTTTCGCCAGCAAAACATAAATAATTTCTAATAGCTAGATTGACTGATTAGCATTTCGCTTTTACCAAGAATCATATGGAGATGGCAAATATGTAAAAAAATAGCAAGAAGCATCAGTACGCTTTCTCTAAATATCCATGAAAGACCCTAGGCTATAATTGTATAATAATAATATGTATATAGACATGAAAACTGTTGTAGATCGAGAGAAAACCAGATAAAAAGTACCATATTTTTCTTGATTACAAGCCAGGGCTAAAACTATAGCTTGGAGGAAGCACTTTTCTTGGTCAGAGACAGACTTTTACTACAGTTTTAAATTGTGTTACATTTTTGCAGACACCCAAACCTCTGAATGAAACTACGGCCATGTTGGACCAAGCTTGTAATAGCGAAAATACAGTATATCAATCGTTATGCCGCAAGAATGTACGCCAGGGTTTTTCAATAAAAATCAATTAATATACACACTTATAGATAAGTTTTTAACAACATTATTAGTTAGTTTTGGTGACTGTTAGTTAATGCTTACAAAATGTGTGCTAAAAGTGATCAAGACGTTTTCATGTGTCAACTCCGCACAGCAGAAGTCAACATTAAAAAAGAAAATAGACAGAAATTATGATTTATATATCTGGACTAGAATGTATATGGGCACTTCAAATTTGATTAAAATTGACAAAATCAACAACATAAGAACGAATTCCTCAATTTACTGTAAAACGCAAACTATGCGTTCATAAATATTTAGAAATCCAGTTTCTCAAACCAACACAAAATCAGTTCATAAGGAGAGAGTATAGAATGGCCTCCTGAATGCCTTGACGCTTGATTTGTTTCATATTTCCAGATGATAATGGCCTTTAATATGTCTTAATCGGCAATTCAAATTTGCATTTGCATATTGAAGGAAACTAATAGCAATTTTAGAACATAACCTATGATTTCTACACTAATCACCTCAGTCTACGTTGCAATAGTCGACATACATACTATTCATTGTACACCAGAAGCAAGGGAAGACTAAAAAAGGTAGATATTGCTTGATAATAATAGAGAAATTATTAAATTCGCATCCATTATTCTAATTCGAAGTTTTACTTGCATTTACAAGAGACTTTTTTAAAAGTTGTTTTGGACATTATTGATCATTTAACACATCCAAAGCACACACCAAAGCACACAATGATAACACCTTGCACCAGAACCAGCCAGTCTCGCAAATCAATACAAAGGATAAAGTGTGCGTGTTTATAAATTCACAAGTCCTATTAATCACCAAATGTTGCATAAAATCGCAACATCCTTATAGATATATACATACATATATAAAAATGCATTGTTTTGGCAAATATCAGAGAAAGCACATAAGACAGTAAGAGAGGTACAATAAGGTAGAATGAAGAATGTTTAGAACTTCTTTGAAGCATCGTGAAAGTCATGTTGTGCGCAGTGTAGTCTTTTATGATGATAACCAGTTCGACCAAGCAATCAAATGTCATTCAGTCATCAAATGATGTCCAACTGTCACAATTGAGACTCCTATCATGTGTCATATACAGCTACAGTCTTTCGTTGCACAACGCTGCAAGCGATAATAACCATTGTTCATAGGTTGCCATGACAACTCTCAGTGTCTTCCTTTTTATGACAACTCTCAGTGTCTTCCTTTTCACCCTGTCACACGGTCAATGGCTCAACTCCTGAGAAACTCAGACGTCTCTGAAAAACAAAGAAACTAAAGGTAAATAATGTAATAATATAAATTTATGACCATATTTAGCGAGTCTTGTTGCCAGGCCTATGACGTAAAAATCCTTGAATTCAATGGATGACGACGGCGGTGATAATTTTCAAGGCAAGAAAGTTGTTTATAATTTTCTATTTATTGGGGTCTGCCACCCCCAAACCCCCGCTATCCCACACAATTATTATTCTTATTGTTTGCCACAAATTTTTTTTTACAAGAACTAGTGTTTATTTTCATGTTTCATGGATGCTAAATATGGGCATAAATTTGGGTCTGCTGTACTGCACTTAACACTGATGTGATATAATGCCATATAATGTCATGTAATGTGATGTTGTGAAGCCTGATCTGATTCAGCTATTTTACTAAATATTTACAAGACACATTATCAAATAGAGTATGTCAACTCCCATTCATGACTGCTAGCATTTTCAGCTACCGTATATACACATGAATAATTTTTTTCAAGTGGATCTGACTGTGAATAAAGCCAGCTTAATTGAACATTAGAAAATAACTCAAAATTTGATGACTTTATCAATCAACAGCAGAAATTACATTAGTTGCCACTGACTTCATCACAATTTTTATACTAATTTCAGCATCACAACTAAATGCCAAAGATCAAGGAACAACCACGTGCATTGAAAACAATTTCCAGAAATAAATCAAAGATTAAACTTACCCCTCTTGTATCGTGTCCGACCTCATGGTCATCTAGAAGGGGTTCATCCTCCCCATCACTAAGGTCAGGAATCGTCTCCTCCGAAGATGTCCATGTTTGCATCTCTGTAGGTGGCGCTGGTGTTGTGCTCGGCGTAGAACTCTGAGATCGTGATGCAGCAGGTGTCACTGGTTCTGATACCAGACTATGATCATCAGGCGCTTGTAATATTTCTACTTGTTGCTTCACAAAATTGATGAAGACCTGAATAAAAAGTAAGGTAATAATTGAGGGAAAATGTGTAAATTATTAACAACTTGTTAGGAAGAATAACTTTAGAGAGATAAAGGAGGGTGCAATATATATGTCAAAGAGGGACAAGAAAATCCAGAAAACATGTTGATAGATAGATAGATAAATAGATAAGATAGAAAGATAGACAGAGAGATAGACGGATGGGTAGATGGATGGGTAGATAGACAGAGATAAGACAGATAAGACAGATAAGACAGATAAGATGGATATAGATAGATAGGGAGATAATAGATAGGTAGATGATAGATAGATTTTTATTGACAGAAAGAGGTCAATTCTGAACTATTTGTCATTCCTACTAAAAGAAACTAGCGCTAGAGAAATATTTTAAAGTCATAAGAATGACCATTAATTAAATTTAAAATATGAGTGAAAATTAACACAGAAATATCTGTAGGTTATTTTAAACGAGAAAATAAATTGACTTACATTATCTAGTGTATTCTGGCTGATGGAATAATCCTCCACTTGCAAGTCTCTCTGAGCTTCCTCCATTTTGGCAAAAAGTTGGCCCAAGGAAAGATCTCGAGAGTGAATTTGGTATTGTACCTGGTTATGGTGCTGGTCCTGCAAATCAATCAAAATGTTGTATGAAAATGTAGACAGTTCAGAATTAAAAACAATTCCAACTTGATGACTGCACTAATTATGAAGTGATATATAAATAAAATATTCAAAACAATTACAAAAAGTTTCCAAAAAAAAAAAAACCGGTGTCGTCTAGGCCTACAAATATCTCATTTAAAAAAAGTTATATAACTGTGGTATTAAAGGTGCTGGAGCAGGAAAATAAGTGATAAGCGTACCATTGCTGGTAAAACAATTTGTAGTATTACTGCAAGGTAGTCTTAATTATAAAGTGTTCTTCTAGTGGGGTTGCAATAAATTAAATTAAATTGTATCTGAATAAATCTTTAATGCCCATGCACTCACTTTCAGAACAGCCGCAGGGAAATTGCGTTGCATAAACCTCATAATACTACGGACTTCTCTTTCGTAATTAGGTCCTTTGACACGGATTGATGTGGTGTACCCATCTCCAAAAAGTGTTTTCAGATGTTGAGTACTTCCCATGCACTTGAAGCTGCCGTTGACCATGATGGCTAGACGAGTGCAGAGCGCCTCGCACTCTTCCATGCTGAAATTCAATTCAGGAATATCTAGGGTTAGTGCCAAGCATTTACACACAGTTTGCAATCATACAGGGTGTACTAAAATAGTGCAAGTTTCCACACAAATATTGCACTCAATTCAAAGATATCAAATGGTGAAAATTTAACGAAATAATTTTATTGACCTTTACAAGTAATTATAAATTCATAAATTATTGGTGATGCTTGCAGTGGGAACACTACAGCTAGAGAAATATTATCTGCTCTCCAATATTATCTTCTGAATTAGTTGCTGATTCAAATCGGTGGAGGTAAGATATCTTCCCATTTAAATGACACAACTAATTAAAGAATTGTTTGTGATAACTTGTAACAATGCTGACTCAAAAGGAGCTGAACCTAAAATGAAGTGCTATACAGAAATGTGCTATATTTATTATACAATTGTTAGTCCTAATAGATTTGTTTATGTATTCTTATTAGTATGTTGTAGAGAAGCTTCTGCTTGGTTTGTGTATTTTGTCTTGAACAATGTATGTGATTCCGTGAATTGAAACGACAATAAATAAAATTTTACTGCTACTACTAATTCAGCAGTTGGAAAAAACATCACATTTCTCTAAGAAATGATAAAATTTTAATTTTGAGTCGTATTCAGAAGCAATATGAAATTTATGCTCTCTGTATATATAGCTCAATTAAGAATAATATACCTGTGAGACGTGAGGATGATGGATCTACCAGATTTGATGAGATCTAAAATAAGATCCCACAAGAAACGCCGCGAGTGAGGGTCCATTCCTGTGGTCGGTTCATCCTGAAAGACACAAAAATGTCAACCACATGCGACCATTGTCAATGTAAGAGAGAAATGTTTTACAGAGCCCAAAAAGACTTATAAATGAGGCAAATTACAAACCAAGAATATAACAGGGGCTTGGCCAATCAGGGCGATAGCTGTGGATAGTTTCCTCTTGTTTCCGCCACTGTATGTTCCTGATAACTTATCTGCGTACTGCTCCAGGCAAAGTTTCTTCAATGCCCATTCGACAACCTAAAAGCATAATTAAAATTATTTTACTTCACTCAATAGCCACAAAAATCTTTTGATCCCCTTCTTGAGTTTCTTAATTTGATCCATGGACATCAGCAACCATGCAATTTCTTATTAATATAAGGTAAACTTAGTAGAGCATTGTGATTATACATCATTCATTAACAAATGTATGTTTTGTGCTTAATTAGAAGTGTAGTAGGATTCAAAACTACTGTCCACTTGTCACTCAGTCATATTTTTCCATAAATGGTAAGGAGAATTTAAAATGGACAGCAATGTTTGCAACGACGTTGGGGTTTGACTTATCAGTGACACTGCCATCAATTTTGTGGTGCTCCTGATAAAATCTGACCACAAAACAAGTGTTATATTCCGCTTGACACTTTTTCACAAGGGTAAAAAAAGCTAGCGCTGTTTGTTTAATGTTACTGAAGGCATAGTTTAATCTTGTGCAGTGTTATCTTATTTTTCCCACAGTAGTTAAGTTTTCATTGCCTCACCTGTTTCTGTTGATGACAGGGCACTCCACGTAGCCGTGCGTACAGCATAAGATGTTCTCGAGCAGTTAACTCATCATACAATGCATCGAACTGTGGACAGTATCCCATGTTAGCTTGCACCTTGCCGATGTCACTCAGAATGCTGCAACAGAACGGTCAAAAATATAATGATGGAACGGAATCCAGAAAATCATCACTTCGATGCCGGCATTGATGGTGGGATCGAGCAAATAAATCACATACAACTGTATATCAGGCCTAAGTAAATTTTTTTTAAACAAATTTGCTTGGTTTCTAGGAGGCAGTTGCCAACAGTATTCAATGGGGTGAAAAAGTACCAGAAGACACGGCAGCCGTAGCAGATTAAAGACGATAGGATGACATCATTACATAATTGTTATAATAGATGACATCATAGAACATATCTGCTATGGTGTCAGTGACCTCTGGAGGGCCCTCATACTCTCCCCAAAACTGGGTGATAAACTACAGACCTGTGGCCATTTAGGTGGGCATTGCCAGCAGTTGGGGGAAGATCTCCTGTCAACATTTTGAAGGTCGTAGTTTTACCGGCACCATTCACTCCAAGAAGACCAAAGCACTGAAAAACAGGCAAAAAACGAGGCATAAAACAACATGAACAAGCAGAACATCGTCACTAATATGGTTTTGCAGAAACTATTCAGAAAATGAGAAGTCAAATATTCCTCACCTCTCCTTGAGGTACACCCAGGCAGACTCTATCTACAGCTAAATGACGACCAAGTTTTCGGGTTTTATAAATCTGAAAATAGGTTAAACATGAAGATTATTAATATACAAAAACCAAATTCGTTCAACTTGCCAAGTGGTTATTTGTTAAGCAATTCATCTACGAAATGTAACTAGTTTGTCCGTCATCATAATAGTCATACTGACAGCTTGCCACTTGAACCAAATTAAAATTAGTTATTCCTAACATGATATGAGTTCTTTCTACATGAAATGGTTACAGTATGTCAGGTTAACTGCATGGTAACATTCAAAACCAGCAATAAGTTGAAATAGAATAACGAGAGTGGCATTAAGTCACCTTCGTTAGATTCTGCAAACGGATGATGTCTCTTTTGCCGCTTCCCCTTAACACTCGGCGGCGCTCCGTTGCTACATCACTATCTTCATGCAGTGGTGCCGCAAGTGGATGCAGATTCAGACGCCTGGAAAGGATATCAATCAATACACTCTTTCTGTTGAACATTGCTTTAAATTATTGGTGCACAGACTCTCATAATTTTTCTACATATAAAAGCTATTATTACAAAGGTTAATTGAGACTTGAAATTTTTAATACTCAATTTGAGAAAAATTCTGACAGCATAACTTTCAAAAGCTTTAACTATCAAAGCCCAAAACTATTTTCTCAAGCAAAGATCAAAGAAAAAAAATCCAAGAATCTCTACATAAAACAAAAGACTTACCTTGGTTTCATGAAAAAGTTGAATTCACACAACAATGTAATCAAGAAGAAGCTAGCGCCCATAATTGCCATGGCAACCAGGTTGCGAGACATAATGGTCCATTCAAACGGCGACTTCATCTTCGAGTACTGACCTATGAACGAAATATTAAAGATAATTATTCTATCTTAATTATTTTCATTCATGCATTCAAGTGATTTATAATTTACAGACAAGAATGTTAACCTATATTTCAGACAATGAGATTAACAGTCCATATCCACTAATAATATAAAAGCTTAATAATACTACAAACACAATAAATAAGTTCTTACAATGAAATTATATATAGCTGATTATCTGTCATGTTAATATAAATGTAATTTTCATAGGTTTCAAGTATCTAATACTCTATATATATTAAGGTGGGATTAGAGAAATTCTTACCAGTCTTGAACAGGTATTCATTCTCATACTCATTGAATGCGATATCCATGAGCCCTCTGCCGAGACAGTAGTTGGGAAATACGAGGAAAATGTTCTTCAATATTTCGTGAATGTGGGCCAGGTCCTGTAATAGAATAAGATGAAATATATTAGATTATTTTGAACTGCAAACACGTAAGTATCAAATTTGATTAGCCCAAATAAGAATTAAGATATTTTAATTGTGCTAGTACAGTTGCAGTATGGGAGCAGAGTATGATAGCAGAGGGGTAAAAACAATATGGTTGTCAGTTCCATTTGGAATGAAATCGAGTTATAGCTACTAGTGCCATAAAATTTTGGCTTTCAAATATAATAATGTATATAGCAGCTGGGTGGTCTAGAGGTAGGACGCTCGCCTGCTCCTCTGAAGGTCCCGGGTTCAGTCCCAGGCAACTTTTCATGAACGTCATCCCAGCTGGATGTCGTTTCGGATGAGACGTTAAATGCTAAGGCAAGTAAAAGATCCCACCCATGGGGTAAATGTGTAACATGGGTAGACTCCTCCTCTCTCTCACCTCATCAATCAACCCTCGATAGCGGCAAGAACTTGTCTTAGAGGGCTGCATTTCTCATATCTATCTATCTATCTATCATATCTCAAACAACCTGAATTTGAAGAAAATATTTTTATGATAAATTTAGATTGGAACTAACATTTGTGTTGTTTTCACCCATCGATACAATCTTGACCTCTTAGATATCTAATACAATCGTGAATGCACAACAAACAAGCGTGTCTGTTGTAAATATCTTGCAAGTTGCACTAATATTTTCTTAATTATGAGTTTAAATATTCTTAACATTATAAGAGCAAATATATGTACATCTTATAAGCATCAGTGCTTGAGAGCGTATTATAGATCATAGAATTCACACCGGCATTTTATGCATACTCAAGGAAAACTAACTAAGACAGTGAACAATTCAAATCTTACAGAGGCATTCTGAAATAAATGGAATGATCCAAAAGTGTTAAACAAAACAATGAGGAATAAGTTTAAAGCTGTTAATTTGTGAGGAAAAAATGATAGAGAGAAAAAAAAAAATTTTAAATAGAATACATTTCATGTGCGAAAGTAGGTGCTAGTGTCAAAAACTCAAATTTGTTGGCAATTTTACATTCTGTAATTGTCAATACAAAGGTTGTGTGCCATGAATTATAAAAAAAATTTTTTTAAAAATGCATGGGCCATTGGGTACATAATTCCGTGTGAATTAAACAACATGAAATCTTTACGTCACAACATTAATGGCATTAAACGCCAAGCACAAAAAACATATTCACACTTATTATTCGCAACTATTTGCAGATACCAAACACCCAAAAAAATGTGCGACCCACAACTAAAACATGCAGTTATCTTGTATCACCATATATACACTTTACAATTTATTTGCTATACAAATTACCATTAACACAAATTACATAGTTCTGATTCAGACATCTGATAACCATTTTCCTTGTACATTTTCATTGTTGAATGAGGAACACTCTGCGAATCTTGACGTCATGGAGTATGTTACATTGTACCAGAAACCTGAGAAACCTACAGTCATCATTTTTAAGTTCCATGCTGATCAATACTTACGTGATCTTTGAGGCCGAACATCTCTAGCAGGAAACTTGTGATAATACAGGTTATTCCGACAAACAAGTTGATCACAATCAGGAATATATATGCAGTGCTCGGCTCATTAAAGACGAATGATGCGGGATACATCATTGGCGTTATAGACCAGCTGCAATCAAGAAAAAAACCAAGTTAAAATGTCAGTACACAGCAGTAAAGTGATTTGCATGCAAGTTGGCTGAATAATATCCAAAGAATAATACTGAAAATATCCCATGATCGTATTGTATATAATGTACATGTAAATAGAAACCATCAACACATACCCATACATGACGAAAAGCGCGATAACTGCTGGAAAATTTGTATTCGATACGTAAGATGGGATGTCAAATACCCTCAAAATGATGATGCACGCCCCAGCTGGGATCAAGTAGTTGCACTGAAACAGCAAGAGACCAAATGTTTTAAAAAAACTACTTGAAGCAAAAATTAGAACTTTCAGCAAAGAACTTTTAACTCTAAATGAACTTCCAAAGGTCAGGAACTAACATAGTTAGGCCCAATAAATATCTAAAATTTGTTTGTCGAGTTTGGCAAATTACTCAAAGAACTTTCTAATAACATTTATTAGTTAGTCTTGCACAGTAAATTAGACAAAATTTTGTAACACACTCACCATATCCCAAACATAATTGGCAACCCAGTAGACGACTCTGTTAATGCCGGACACAAACTGTAAATGTTTCGCTTTTATTGACCGTTCGTAAACCAAGTAAAGAACGAAACTAGCTGGGACAAAGGACATTGCTACGATGATGAAAATAGCAATAAGGACATCAGAACCTTGCTCTCTGCAAATGCGAAGAATAAATGGTTAGATGGTACAAAACCAAGCCAGTTTATTTCAAAGTCTTCATTACATATTAGTCTTATGTGATCTGCACATGTCTTTAAAATTCAGTCATTCACTAACAGAGGGAGACACCAACAATCGGGTTATTAAGTGCTGTTGATATGAACCGTCTCCTCGTCTTAATTTCTAACAATATGCAAATTAATATATATAATGCTATTGTAATGCATTGTGTTGTTGTGGCAATAACATTCTGAAATTTGGTCCGTTTATATCAATAATCTATATTTCAAATACTCGGTTGAAATTTGGTCAGTTTATCATCAATATATGGTGTCACACTGCTACAGACTAAATTGTTGAACTTACATGTAATCAACAGTCTTCATGTGATCGGTGTTGTTCATGGGATGATTGATCAGTGTTATACCTACAGAAAATGAAATAAATATAAGTTAAGTTATATAGAATTATTTTAAAACTTTCTGAGTAAAAACAAAATATAAGAAACTGACGATAACTTCCTCCATTTTAACAGATATGTGTTAATAAGATTGAGGACGATTAATTACAGCGAGTAAAACAAAATGAAATAAATTCCACGTACCATAAGCAGCTGGGTTGCCCATGCTAGGAGGCAGATTTGCCCTTAATATGGCATTATTGAGAGCATTCACATACACTGGCATTGAGTGATAGCCTTTGTGGTTGTACCAAACCTTCGCCACACGACGCACTGCTAATTTCCGGAACACCGTTGGGGCGTGTTTTGCAAAGTCTTCAGGAACATACTTGCGAATGTTGCCAAAGGAGAAAGCACCATACCTGCAAAATGTTAAATTTTATGTTAAACCACCTAACAATTAATCGTATGCATATATAAGCAGGATTTCATAAATCAAATGAAAAGAAATGTTGCATTCAAGATCTGATAAGAGTTTTGTTAGACAAGCAATAATGCATGGAATTAGTTTTATTCAGGTCAACATGTCGCCATGGAAATGAGCACCATTTATTATTATTTTAAGCAATTCCAAATTAAATTTTCTAGTATCAGATTCAAGTAAATACATTTTGTACTATGACCTTTAATGTCCCATTTAACATATTTCAAGCATAGTTACAAAGATTTATGTGAATTTGTGAAGATTTAAAGAGCCATGAGTCTTAAAATTTCATCTTAAAATTGTGTTAGGGTCGCAAGGATACCATGAGAGTGGACAAACTGGCTTTGATAAACAGCACCGCTAGACATACCTGTGTAAACGGTAGATGTCAGTGGTATGCAAATAGTAGGGGATTTCCTCAACACCTGTAATATCTTGGAGAACATCACTTGTCACAACCTAAAACACACAACAAAGAGGCAATGATTACAAAAAGCATTGACAATTCCGCAAATTTTAAGACAAAATTTATCAAGCTTCACAGTATTGAAGAGGGAGGCATCATCGGCCAAAACATAGAATACTGTGTAATGCATGAAAATGTGGCAGCTCTTGACATGGACTTCGAGCTGAGAGCATTCCTCATTAGAGAACTGACTTTGTGTAAAGAGAACTTTAAAGAGAACTTCATGACTCTGCCTGGTTTTACCATGAAAGACATTCATGATATGATTTCATGCATTTCAATTTATTGACACTATAATTCAAACACATTTATTTATCTGTAATAATTTACTTATTTAAATCTGTGTATCTATTACACGAAATAAATACTACATATTACAATTAACTGCTCAAATACAAGATACTGCTCATACAGAGCATATGGCAACTTGACAAGGTTAACACTTCTTCGACTTTGTTTTACCTGGAAGCTGGGGGGATACTGGAAGCCGGATTTATCACAAAGGTATTTATTCCCATCCGAAGAGCAGTGACATTCTGGATAATATTTGTGTTTTGGATGAACTGTAGGTGCTGAAAGTATATATATATGATATCAATAAAATGTGTAAGAACTCTGCAAGTACATGTACAGTACATGTTTAAGATAACAAAGCATATTGTACCACTGCTGTTATTTACGGTGATTAAAAGCAACACCTAAAAAAATACTCGTCCCAAATTTGATTAATAGCCACGGTAACCAGAGCTAAATTACTCGTGAGACGGCTTGTACAATGACATCTACGTAAGACCAGTTATCGTAGTGTTTATCTCAGTGTTACAAACCCATAAGGTCTAAAAAGGTCACTCCACCCAAAACGCTACTCCTGATGATGAAGATTTATTCAGGCACAATTTACAAAATTAAATACATCGTTCAGCTTGTGTAGGAAATGCAGCACCTTCTGTCATATGTAACATCAAGAAATAAAGCCTTTGATTTTATCGAACTTATAAAATGGTGAAATACCTGGACTAGCAGAAATGTTAGTGACAGGTTTGTCATCGTCTGAAGTTTCCGGGGATGGAACGAAATTCTCGAGAGGAATTCCTTGTCGGAAGACACTCTGGCAATCTGGATCAAAGTATCTTTCCAGAAGAGCAAAGTTCCTTTGAGAAAGAAAAACAGAAGTTAATAATGCAGTTCTTTTAGGATAATGTGTATAATCATGTAACTTCATGCTTTTCATTATATCCCTATTCACTTTTTTGTGTATTTCAATATTTCAGATTGTAACATATCAGCATGGGATTGTTTTGAGCAGCTGTTTTATTTATTTATTTTTATTTTGGTATTGTAAATATTTCAGAAATAAAATATATTACAATTACAAATAAAGACAATTTGTTCTGACCTGTAAGTCGCATTTATCTGTCGGAGTATGGCAGCATGGAAAGAGCTGTTGAATGGTGATTTCAAAACACAAGTGGCAGCCACCCCAGAAGGCATATGGAAGGTCGCGATGAGGTCATCAGGAGAAGCGTCCTTGACCCAGTCTGGTTGCTTAACATCCGGTGCAATGTTCATGTACGGAATGAAGTTTCCTCTTGGTTGGGTGTAGTTGTAATACATCGCAGGGCTAAGAACCATCTGAGGTAAATCTTGAACTTGTGGAGCAGTAAGGGCCACTGTCATCGCAACACAGACAAACATCGCAGGAAGAAGGATTTGCGAAAAGAGTCCCTTCCAGTTGCGACGTACGTACACAAACCGTTTGACGATTATGGCAAAGAACTGTTGCAACAATAGGCCATATCCTGAAAATGCAATATTCAACATTACTATTTCTTATTCATTTATCCATAAGATTTGTTACTGCTACATGGTTTATCACCAACTAACATAAGGTGAACAACAGCGTTGACACAGAGAAACACAGCATTAAAAATCTGTCTGTTAAAAAAGTAATAGCTCTTAATAAATTGTCAGAATCAAGTCAAAAACTTGTAAAAAAGAATGAAGTTTTATGAACTACCAATTATAACTGAACTGTTTTCCACTGACAAGGTTTTGTAAGTTTGGCCAGACTGTCAATGATGAATGAGGTAAGACTTGTTACTTGTGCCATCCTCATCTCAGCAGGGTTTTAAACTAAAGCAGTCAGAATGATAACCTTTCGTCAAATGTTTCGGCTAATTCTGTAAGTCTACATCATAACAAAATGCTACCTTGTACGATGTAGGAACCTCGGCCCTCCAGCTCGAGTCCATCTTTAAACTTTGATGCACTTTCTGCTTTCTTTTCAGGTGATCCAGGTGCCCCAGCTTGACCTTGCTCATTTCCAGGTTGCGTAATGTCCAGCAGAGACACGTCACTGACCGATCTTCGATGTCTAATCACTTTCCGTGTATCAACAGTCGATGGAGGGATGGGTGCAGCTGGGGGAGTGCCACTGAAATAAAAGTATAAAATGACAACATTTGACAGAAAGATCATTAACAGATTAAAAAAAACAGCTTCTTATACAGATTCTTAGAAACAAGTTAAGTGAATCTGATAAATAAATGAAATTAATGTTGAACCCAATTTTTTCATTTTCTTCTCTTTTATTTCACTTAGACTAATTGGTAAAGGCTTCTACATTATTTAGATCTCAGCCTGCTATTGGTGTTTATATGCGCTTTTAATTAATTGTATTTTGAATATGGCCATTAAACTTGAACCACCTCATTATGAAATGAAATGAATTTTTTTGACCCAAAAATAAAAGACAATGTTTTGGATTACATAAAAAAAGAGAAACATGGAGGGTCAAGGGACACCCATTTTGTCTCATTTAGGATGCTAGCATGGTAGCCCCTTGTATGTAAAAAAGCAGTGTGAAATATAGCCTGTTACACAGTACCATTAAGTTGACATGTATAGCAATCTTCTACTGTACAATCAGTCTTGTATTTGTCCAAAAGCCAATTTTTTATGTACAATTTATAGCCAATGTTACTATGCGTCTCTAGTTTTTCAAGTACATTGTTAGTTTTGTTAAGAATAGTTGGCAGTTGATATCTGATGCTATTTTCAGCAAATTTATGTTTTACTTTCTGTGTCAGGTATAATCTATTTCTTGTGTTGAATTTATGGGTTTCTTGCTGATGCATAATTTTGAATGTGGAGATAAAATAATCTGGGAGGAGATTTTTTTGTAAAATTATAAAGACCATATCACTATTTTCACCACCTCACAATTCAAACAACCAACCGTTTTCAGACCAAACTGCATTCTTAACATTGTATCATACCTCACTAATAATCCACTCAGCTTGCCATTTTTCCAGTTAATTTTTCACCATTGGTGGTCTAAACGGTGAGGCTCTACTGTACAGGCATATTCACGACCACTAGTTAAGCTTACTTAACCACATGATATAATTTATCATAGCAGAAATCCTGTGCAGTATTTTATGGCATTATGTAAACCTTACATTATCATTGATGAAACAATTACAGGCAGCGCAGTACATTTTAATACACTTGTAGCATAATTGTATCAATCACAACTTGACAAACCACTTTGCAATAGAACTATCATTTATTTATTGCCCTTAGCGAGTAATGAAAACATTGCGAGGATACGTCCAACCAGTTTCAGAAGCCCATTATTCCGGTCGCAGTGTGTCAGAATGGGAAGTTTTATTGATTTCATAAATTTTTAAGCGAGATAGGTAGGAGGGGGGGGGGGGGGGAAAGAGGTTGTGATATTCTGCTTGCAATAAAAGTTTGTTCAATCAATAAATGGATTTGGCCTGAAACATATTCTCGTTTTAGAAAATGATCCATCGAGTAAAAAGGGTAAATCGCATGATTTGAAACCAAAACACTAAACCACAGCAGTTTATTTTCGTTAAGCTGTGTAAACAGAACGTTGCAAAACAAAATATTCAGGTGGCTTCCAAAATTTATGGTGAAATCCCAGCCAGAACCATACGTTCACAAACATAAATGAAACGATCAAAATGCATTTTTCTAAAGTGTGTACCTCAGAAAAATGTTTTTTGAACGTTTCATTTATGTTCGTGAATGTATGCTGGGTTCTGGCTTGGATTAATCCAAACAATCTGGCCCCTTCAATGTCTCAATGTTATACATGTTCAATGTTCAGTCAGCTCATACGACCAGCTGCCAGAGGGAGATGTAATGATGACATGATAAGGCTTCTTGGCGTCCACACAAAGTCAATCGACCCTCTTGAGTGGCAAGATCTATCTATCTATCATTTCTATCTATCTATCTATCTATCTATCTATCTATCTATCTATCATCATAAGATTAACTCACCGAGCCATATCTCCCAATTCCACTTCAGATGCAAGATCAGGTAGAAGGAGACTGCAGTCACTGCCCACATCCAAGTCACCTTCTTGACCTTGACATGACTTTGTGACCTCCACTTGACCTTTCGTGACCTCTGATTGACCTTTCTCTTCAATAATGCTGTCCAGCAGTTTCACATCATTCTTGTCAGCATCAAGCTCTTCATCAGCTAAAATAAATAGTACATAGTATAGTACAAAATTTTCTGTATTATTCGCGAATTCCAAATATGTTTTAAAATTTATATGATTAAACCGATTTACAATATCCTACAAAAGTGAGTACAATAAAAACTATAGAGTCACAATGAATTAAAAATGTTGAGAAATTTTGCACCTTCTGTTTTTATTTGCCACATTTATTGTCACTTGTAGCGTTGATTAGTCTCAGGCAGTTATTATGTCTGCCGGATAATAATAAACGGCGGTGGCGGACATACACATTGATACCTTCAAACTAGCTTAGACTATGTTCACTTCAGCTGGCAAACACCAGTATGTCAGGAATAAATTGTTATTACTGAACAAATTGGCCGTCATTATTATGGATGTCATAATTTTTGAAGGACACCTTGTGACCTTTATATAATATTACCATATTAGCGATATTAATTGGAATAGTCAACAAATACAAACCTTGCTCAGCCTGAATGGCCTGTTCAGTGACGGCCAAAAACACTTCCTCGAGACTCGTGTCCATGACGCCATAACTGCTGATTTCCAAAGTAGCCAAATTCTTGTCAAGTTCTCGGAAAAGTTTCTCAAAGTTTCCTTTCTTCGCCTCTTCAAAGGGCAATATGTAGTGCAGCTCCTACAAGTATTAAATTTGGCTTTGATGTCATTTTCATTATGTGCACTTTTCCATAATCTAAAGAACTAAAACTGGAATTTTTTGTTTTTGTAACTATTTAGTATGAGTTTACAACACTGATTATGGGAATAAATAAAAAGTGTAATTTGGAATACCCTACCTGGTTAGTCTGAGATTTCAAATAAGTGGTAACGACATGACGTTGGAGAAATTCAGAGACCACTGATTCTTGGCAGTTGGTATGGAATGCGGTGAGTCCTTCCGCTGATAACGTGTCTGAAATTTAGAGAAATATTGATTGATACATGAAACTGAAAATATGTAAGGAAGATGCACCAATGGTGCAGGTCATGAGATATTGCTGAAAGCTACCAATTGAGTAATGGAATCTGAATGAGACATATGCAGCACTCATCGGCAAAGTTGTGGCCATAAGGGAGTTATGGCCATAAATGACCACGGTCAGCGGCGAAACCGAAATATTGTGAATAACAAGAACCTCTCTGTCAGAATGTTTTGGTTCCGCCTTTGGACGTCATTATTGTCACTGACAAATTAACTGACAGCCGCAACTTTGCTTACACTAGGGGTCATCGAGATTGGCCACCCGCAACAAACACAATTAAACACATTGCGATGTCGTGATTTGTTATGAAACTAACTGTTCATGTCCCTGACAACATTTGAATACTTCGACAGGCATCTTAGAAGTGGTTGTGATAGTTTATTTAGAGCGGCGAATTTCGATGACGCTGGCCAAATTTCGATGACCCTGAGTGTACAGGTGCTGTACTAACTATGGCAATATTCTTTTAATGTTGATTTTGAAGTACCATGGTCCTTATGATCGTTTTACTTTTTCATGAGGTTTGTCCAGTAACATTTTTAAACGGTCCTTTCTGGGTTCTGTAGAGCTCATACAGTTCATTCAACAAATAAACCCCTTGAATATTATGACATTATGAACTATCAAGACAACTTAGTGGTACAGAAATATCGGAATTCTCATTCATGAATCAAACCCGTAAAAATACCTGTAGCGACACTTTGTGTATCCAACTCTGACGGTTTCTTCACCAACTTCAGGTGGTAACCTTCTCCAAATGTCGATTTCAGAAAGAGTGAGGATCCACAGCACTTTAGCTGGCCGTTTGAAATAATTGCAATTCTGTCTCCCAGCAGGTCTGCTTCGTCCATGTGGTGAGTCGACAATAAAATAGTACGACCTGAAAAAGAAAAAGAGTCGTTCTCAGTTTGACATAACAAAATGATCACTATCCTCTGTCCATCCGGTCATTGAGACACCAATTTTCATTGATTAGTTGACAGCTACAAGGTCTAGATAGACAAATTATGGCTCATTTTATTGCTCACCTGCTCCGGTGACATAATAACATAGCATTATTGAGGTCAAATCATTCTTTGCCTGTGTTCTAACCAGTTTCCAAAATCGCGCAGTATTAACATTGTGAGAGAAATGCATTATTCTGCCAAAACTATGTTCATTATCACTGAATACAGGCAATCAGAAACATGTCACTAATGATTGTGTTCTAGATGCTGTCATAAAGTCACTGCACCACCTGGCGGTGAATGTAAGGCACTTTTACTCTGATGTCAATCAACCATTCTTAATGATACGCGGATGTTGACATCATCTTATTACTCGGACAATTTACCTGTCTTGTACTTGACCAACAAGTCCCAAATGGCCCTCCTGGCATAAGGATCAACACCCGCCGTGGGCTCATCCAAGATGACCGTCCTGGATCCAGCAACAAACGCTATGGCAACCGACAGTTTCCTTTTCATGCCTCCTGACAGACAGTCGACGGTATTGTGTCTCTTGTTGGGGAGCTCAATGTCGTGAATCATTCTGTTACGAGTCAAATTAAAAAATATGTCTTATATGCTATCATTCAGTCATACAGCTATGTTTGGAAGTTTGTATTCTCTTAAAATTTGAAATATATTTCAACAACAATTTAAAGCACAACACACATATCATTTTTATCTCTTCTTTGGGTAAGTACATGTTTTGGTTATAATCATTGTTTATATAGGAAACACATATTTTATAAATACTTGTTTGTGGTTCAGGGGTAGTTTTTCTAATTATTTCAGCTCGCAGAAATATGATTGTTATGATTATGATGTAATAAAGCACAGTACACTTTTTTTCGCCCAAAACACAGAACACCCTAAAAATGGTGGCTAATAAATTATGTTAATGAAGAATCGTCCAATCTGCGTATATCCATCTGCGTGTACTTGGTAACAAAAATTTATTCTCTTTCAAAGATGATCTAGAGAACATGAGAGGTATAATATACAGACATATTATATAACTTACGTAACAATGACATAAAAGCTCTTCAAGCTCTGAAACAATTTAATAATCCACTTACGATTCCATCTCATCTTGAATGTCCCGCGATGACATGCCTTTCAGTTTGGCATAGAACCACAAATGTTCCTCAACAGTGAGCCTGAAAAGCATTAACAAACTTAGTTATGCCATTTTCATCAACATGAAAAGACAAACAGCACACCCGCACAATGACTGTTACAGTTTAACTTGAAGTAAAACCGACAAGCTTTTACATGGTATCATGGCTCGCTACAAATTGATTTGATCAAATTCAAGGTGGTCCTAATATCACGAGGTCTTAATTGTGGGATTCCCTAATTTGTGTGACAATCTGGATAGGTTTGGCAGAAACCACTGACTACTTACTTATCGAAGAGTACATTATGCTGAGGACACATTCCAAGAGACTTGCGGATTTCTTCCATGTCTGAGCGAATGTCCAGCCCATAAATGGTTGCATATCCACAGCTTGGTGGGAACAGCCCGGTCAGAATGGACCTAAAAAGAGAGTAATAAAAGTATTTATATCCACCATGTGACCTTTTGTTCTTTTGCCAACGAAAATGTTAGTTAACTCCCTCCTGGGTGCAAACTGAACTGTTATGCGTAACACAGGCATTAAAACAAAACAATCAAACAAATTAGTAAATATGCCTTATGGAGTATAAGTTAGTTATATCCCTCATAGTCTGGAGTTAACTAAAATTTCTGTTGCTTATAACCAACAAAAATGTTAGTTAACTCCCTCCTATTCGGGATATAACTAACACATAATTACGCAAGTTCATGGGATTCATGATATAAACATGGAACTCCCTTATATAATTGGTGAGCTAATTAGAGTTGCACTACTGATAACATAAGACATTAGTAGATATTTACAAACAATGGTCAGACCAGTTTCAAACACAACTCCCTATTCAACTGGGTGTTTTAACTTATCTTTCCTTTGAGCTAATGTTTATTGTTTAGGCAGCAAATGCCACTTAATTCAAAGCATATTGCCAAAAAATAGTTTCCGATCATTTGATGAAAAGAAAAAAGTTGTGCTAGAAGGTAGCTTTGTTTTTTAATGCAAAATTTAAAAGCTGAAATCATCAAGATCACCCGAGGCAAAGAATTGATGCAACGATTACAAATAAGATGAGGTAAGTTGAATTATTTGAGTTTGAAAGATTGCCAAAATATCCGACATACATTAGTAAATTTTTCTTACATTGTTGTTGTTTTCCCTGCTCCATTGTGACCTAGAAAAGATGTGATCTGATCCTGGTACAAGTTCAATGACAACTTGTTCAAAGCGAGTTTACCTGTCTTGTACACCTGAAATATGAGTGTGAAGCCATTAATGTCAACTCTAATTATCCAAAGGAACCTAGCCATTAAGACCAACTTTCGTGTGAAATATACTGGCCACATACTGATGACGTGGTCTTAATAGTGAGGTAAAATGCAGCAGTATGATTACAGCTAGACAGACAGACAGTATTTATTCGACCATAAACTAACATACACAATAAATACACATACAAAAGTGACCAAAAAAAAAAGGTTATGTAATGGTCACAGGTGACATGCAATAAGGCCAAAGATAGTTTAGTATGGACAAATCTATTCTTAAATGGTCTTAGGTGAGGTAGTCTAGATCCACTTCATTTAATTGAGTAAATAATAAAGTGCTTTAAGGACTTATCATTACACATCCTTTAAGTCTTAGAATGTAAGACGTACAAAAGAATCTTACTTATGGTTACTTCAGGCACATTTATGGTTACTTCAGGCACATTTCTCACAAATGTGCAAGGATATTAGTGAATTAAATATTTCCGTACCTTAGATAAGCCGTTGATGCTGACACCAAGCGGAATGTGACTAGGTTCTGGTTCAAAATGACTGGTATCTGAAATAGCAAGAATGATTCGATGTGAAAATTACAGAATGTCTGAAACAGTTATCATTCTAAATGAAATGTCTATGAAAGTTTAATTCTAATGAAATGTCTATGAAACAGTTATTCTAGATAAAATGTCTATGAAACGGTTATCAATCTAAATGAAATGTCTATGAAACGGTTTAATTCTAAATGAAATGTTTATGAAACAGTTATTCTAAATAAAATGTCTATGAAACGGTTATCATTCTAAATGAAATGTCTATGAAACGGTTCAATTCTAAATGAAATGTCTATGAAACCACTATCATTCTAAATTAAATGTCTATGAAACATTTATCATTCTAAATGAGATGTCTATGAAACATTTATCATTCTAAATCAAATGTCTATGAAACCACTATCATTCTAAATTAAATGTGTATGAAACATTTATGATTCTAAATGAGCTGTCTATGAAACATTTATCATTCTAAATCAAATGTGTATGAAACCACTATCATTCTAAATTAAATGTGTATGAAACATTTATTCATTCTAAATGAGATGTCTATGAATTATCTATCATTCTAAATGAAACGTCTATGAAACAGTTTTTCATTCTAAATGAAATTTCTATTTAGCAGATATCATTCTAAATGAAATGTCTATGAAACAGTCATCATTTGCCAAAAATCAGTCATCAGCTGAAAATATCATGGAAATTGAGACAAATGGGTACTAGGTTTTTACGTAGAGGCAAGTAAAAGACCCCATAGCTTTCTTCATCCAATAACTCCTTTTTTACAATACAATACAATACAATACAATTAAACACTAACCTGGAGTGTCAGCGAGGGCACACGCTTGGTCTTCCTCCATGACGGAAAGGTCGATGTGATTCTGTCCGCAACATTGTCTCCAGCTGCATTGCTGTTCCGTACGGATGTGTCCGCACCAATAGGACTTGGTGAATGGAAAGTACCAGGGCTTTGGCAATCCGTACGACCCTGCAACACATAAAAAATAAAGTGTAAATATTTGTACATTAATTTAACTACGCGATACATGTGCAGAACCAACATATTCCGCTTTGCAGTGGTCACTAATTCATGGGGGAGGGGAAAGTGGAATATTATGAAGACCAAGTGGGACTTCCAAAGGGAAAAAAGTTCATGCAAACAGCAAACTATTGCCAAGGCCAGGTTCATGAGCAACATCCCAGCTGGATGTCATTCGGATGAGACATTAAATTGGCAGTCCCTTGTACTCAATATCTATGCTGAGGCAAGTAAAAGACCCCACCCATGGGGTAAATGTGTAACATGGATGGACTCGTCTCTCACCTCATCAATCAGTCCTCATGAGTGGCAAGAAATTGCCTTAGAGCAACTGCACTTTTCATACTGTAAACATCTATCTATCTATCTATCTATGATTGGATGAATCTGATAATGGTCTTATGTGTCACTAACACATCAATTTAGCATTTAATATGACAGTGGTCATAGCAACCCTAAACTGATTTGTACAGACATTAAATTCACATTATAGGTTCATAGTGTAATTACAGTGCATTAATTATTGAAGTACCAATGTGGTGTAATTATTGTGTCACCCACTGCAGATAGGATAGGATAGGATAGGATAGGGTAAATTTGGATAGGATATTCATCTTCATAGAATTTTCAGTTTTGAAAACCATATAGACAGTGCACACAACCCTTATTTGGGGGTGTCAATGACCTCAATTGTTATTCAAAATGAGGCTTCCATTGTTTGAGTTCAGCCAATCACAGCTGAGGTAGAGTGAGGATGCATGAATGGTCACATGATCAGAAGGTCACATGGTTACTACTCAAACGCGTTCCATGTCTGCATTGATCCATAGAATGGGCAGCTGGGTTTTTGGTTGCTATGTAAACAAAGTGGACAGTTAAAATTTGTTTGTAACATCAACATGGCCTAATGACAAAACATTCCATGAAGATGAATAAGGTAAATCTATTTATAGAAACAAGAACTGAAGGTGTACAAGTCATATCTATTGCAGGTTTCTCATTTCTGGGTTCTGAAATTATATTTATTGCTCAATAGACTTTCGAAAACATGTGTGTGTGAGCTTGAGAAAGGCCTGAAATGATTTCCTTAGCTGTGCTTATTCTATGTTTTTTTTGATAAAAAGTAAGTTACTTCAAATAAAACAAGTCTTCTGACTAGAAGATGACCATTGCAATTTGTTCATTTTTCATACTATGGGGTAGGTGAACCTTGTTATCTTGTCTTTATATATGGCTTTTTTTTGGGGGGGGGGGGGGAGCAAAGACTTAAAATAGTACCTCAGGCAGACAATGTGGTTCATATTAGCTAATCAAGGCCCATAATGTGCCATTTGCACACAGAGAGTTGCCCAGAATGACTGCATTATGGATTTGAAGCCAGGGTAAGATTGATTTCCAAATTAATCACAGCGACGGAGCAGGTTGCTATGGCAAACGCGAAATCATGGTTTGCACAATCACTGGACCCTAACCCCTTCACAAACAATCCGCATCCTACGGTTTGTCCCCTCGTGCATGTGAACACGAATCACTTCAGGGCTCTTCATGGCCAAATGTGCTACGTGCGTTTGCCATAGGAAGGATAAACGCATGGAAAACGCATGGTTTTTAGCTAATTATAATGAGGCAAAAACCATGCGTTTTCCATGCGTTTATCCAAACGCATGATATAAAAATGTACTGGTCAATCAGGGTTTATAGTCTTCGCGCAAGAATCTCAACCGAAATTTACAAGTACACCCTTGGAAGGTCATTCCTGAGTCTTTCTCAACGGGGAATTCTATTATATAACTGCAAGGGCTTAAGAGCTCACTCCAGCACCGTCACTGTAGTTGGCTATTGGCAATCTTGACCATTTACACCTGGGTGGAGTGGAGCAGTGGTTTCAGGAGAATCTGCTCAGTTCATCCATGCTGTGCTGGGTTTGAACCCAAGACCTGGCACAGAAGAGTCCAACACCTTATCCACTGGGCCATGCCACCCTTTTTAAATAAATTGCAGAGGGACTGTTATGTTTTTGTTTGGTTCATCGACTGGAATAAATTGAATTGTGAGAAGGTGTAAAGTTTCGCAGATTTATTTTCTGCATTGGAATTTTACAAATGCAATGCAGTGAAACTCCCCAATTACATTGCTAAAGTATTGAAAGTATCAAATTCCCTCTTAAAAATATATCATATTTTTAAATCTGAAAGAACTTACACAAAAGAACTGGAATAAATACCAGATTAGCTAATATGATTTATAATTGAAAATCATCTGCAGTAATGCAATTCTAATTTTTGGATCATTTTATTGAAGCATTAGATAGAAAATAACACTTTAGTTCCGAAGCTAATTTTGCTGGAAACTTTTCAGAAATTTGACCAAATTTTAAATTCAGAATTTTGACCCAAAAACAAAGGAAAAAGTTCAGCTCTTTCGTATGTGGGGTCACTTGATACTGGACCCCTTCTAGGTGATGAGAAATTTCATCTGACCACTGTTCTTATAAGCTCCTGCCACTGATAGGTAGGACAGAGAATTTGATACTTTCGTGTTGCAGTTTGATATCCAAGCAAATTGTGAGTGCAATGTAATTGGGGAGTTTCACCGCATTGCATTTGTAAAATTCCAATGCAGGAAAAAAAAATCCGCGACACTTTACACCTTCTCACAATTCAATTTATTCCAGTCGATGAACCAAACCAAAACATAACAGATTTAAAACATATCGATAGGACAGCTCTATGCATGTTTGCGATCATGCAATTAAAAAAAGTGTGAGCCGCAATGACATTCAATATTAAATTCCATGAGCACAGTTGATATTGATCCCATTGGTCCATTTGGAATATGCTAATGATCGCATTATCATATATGCAAATTAGCTGCTGCTGCTAAGATACCAGGCCCTGCTGCAGCAGCAAAAATATATAGGAGACACTGAGAGTCCCTTGGTCATAGCTGGATGATATATCACTTAGGCAGGTATGTACTTCACAGATATTCTTGATGATTTTTGTCACTAAAAATTCCCTCTTAAAAATATATCATATTCTAAAATCTGAAAGAACTTACACAAAAGAACTGGAATAAATACCAATTTATATGTCATCGGATTAGTGTAACATTGGCCGGACTTATTCCAAGAAATAATGAACAGTTTGCGAAAGTTTTTATTGTGATATATACATAATGCATACTGGAACCAAAAAAAAGATAACTTGCGAATAGCTCAAATGATCTAAATATCAGGGGTGGTTTAATTTTAGAACTTTTTAAAAAACAGCTTTGGTTCAAGCGCCCTGTTCTTAAAATCAGGTGGTCTAAGTACTGAGCGCTGTAAATTTTGGAGTTCCACTTTCAAGATTTTCATTTTTCAAAATTTATTTATTGGCCATTTAAAAATCACATTTCAGACCATAAATATATATATTTTTTAATAGCATTCATGACAGACCCATTGGGAGTATATGCCTTTAGTATTTACCAACAATTTATAATAACTTAAATCAAACTTATGGTTGAATACTATCTTATCAATAAAGTACACTGATTCTAATTAAATTGCCCAAATGAGGACTTTGGCACATCAGAGCATCTCCTGTTGCATCAACCGCATCAGCCAGCATCATTCATATGAGTACGTGCACTATTATTGACTTATAACATTTGCCTAGATACACAACTCTGTTGACACAGATACCAGAAAACATCACCAAACAAGGATTAGTACAAACCAGTGACAGTGATTGGTCACAGGTACTTCTCTTTCTTTGTCAGTTTTGCTACGATTTCCATGAACAGAAACAGCCTTCATTTGAAACTCCATAAAGACTGATTATTATTAATATCATTAACATTGAACTTGTTGAGTGCCGATTCCAGCCAAATTGCTGCTCACAGGCACTGTACATAGTTAATGTGCCACATGCGTTTTCCATGAGAAGGATAAACGCTTGGTTTTTGTCTAATTAAAATGAGGTGACAACCATGCGTTTTCCATGCGTTTATCCTTCTCATGGAAAACGCACGTGGCACATTTGGCCATGTACAAAAGGAAATGTAAAAATGTAACGAGGTTAAAAGTCAATAGTGTATAAAATCTTAGAATATAAGTAAATATCAAAGTAACAATAAAATCTATAGTCTGTAAGCTTGTTTAAAAAGGAAAGTCTTTAAATGTCTTTTAAAATCAGTGAGACTTGTTGTAGACCTGATATCAGGAGGTAGATGGTTCCATGGGGCAGCACACTGGAAAGCAAATAGCTCTGGTGTCCTCCACTATTATATGATTAAAGTTTATAAGATTACAAAAAGTTGCGGATCAGATGTACCAGCATATGGAGTTCATATGGTACAATACTTTGTTCCTTTCAGTTATCATTACTAATCATGCTAATAAAACTTATAATATATTTTTAGGTTGATCAGCAAGCAAGGCAACGTCCTCAAGCGGTTCAAGTTACTTGTTCACAACCTGTACAACTAATTCCTGTCTTCTGGTTTGTCACATAGAACTTTATCTCAGTAATTCTCAATGGAAAAACAAAGCTAACTTGTCCCTTAAACTCTTCGTCACAAAAAACTGAATTCGGACATACCATCCAGATCAAATCTCAGGTCCACCAAGATGGCCTTCAAAATACATCTGACCGTGAGTCTTCTGGCACTGACCTTTGTCGCTATCCAAGGTCAAACCAACAAACCAACAAACCCTCCAACCGATCCACCAGGAAACAATCAGAATAATGTACCAGGAGCTGGAGCAACCAACAAACCAACGAACCCTCCAACCGATCCACCAGGAAACAATCAGAATAATGTACCAGGAGCTGGAGTAACCAACAAACCGACCAATCCACCGTCTGACCAACCTGGAGTGACCAATCGACCAACTAATCCACCCAATGCGGGATTCCCCCGCTTTCCCACAGCCGCACCCACTCCTCCCGCTCCAACACGGAGACCAATCACTCCCACGCCCCCTTCTCCCGCACCTGGGGGTGCTCCTGGCGTCGTCAACAATGTCGACAGTTGCGGGTGTGGACCTCCAGTCACTATCAATCAGGTGCGTCAAAAATTTTATCTAATTGACTATTCAATAAATTAATAACTATTAATACCATAATTTCCAATTTTCATCTTTTCTTTCAGTACTGTGGAAGCTGTGAAGGCAAGGTCAACATCATATCAAGAGATTTTGTGAACAGCCCAGATGGCCCAGATTACCCAGATTCTCCTAGAGTCAAATCAAACCAGATTCTAGGATGCGACTGCGCAGACCTGACCCGTCGTCTTAAAACCTTGGAGAACGACATGCTAGTTCTGAAGTCCCAAGTACAAGAACTTATGGTGCTCTCAAGCAACCGAATTGTCAGCACAGATGCCAACAAAGGTGAGACAATCACTTTTAAACCTCAATCGATTTATAACCTCTTGAAAATTTGTCTGAGGTTCTAGCTTTATGGCATCTTGAAAATGTCTGAAATAATCCATCTATAGAGTTATGAAGACTGGCGAGGGTCATCTTTAAACAAGAGATTTTGATTACGAAGCTTTGCATTATCGCTCATGACATGGTTAAGCCTGTTCACTCGTTAAATAAAATAGCTAAGATTTAGAGCGAAAAGTTTGGATAAACCATCTTGCTCTTTCTTACATTTCCCCTCTTCGTCAAGTGGCAACGATATCTCTTAATTTCACAGAAATTGTGAATATTGATCTTTTTCAGACTGCTATGACATGTACTACAGGGATGGAGTAAAAGAAAATGGCATCTACGAAGCAATGCCTGATGGTCTGTCTGGCTTCCCCGTCTACTGCATGTTTGACCAAACTAAAGGAGGTGGGGTCAAGGACAAGTGGACTGTCATCGCGAACCGTGTTAACGGAAAAACAGACTTTCAGCGAAATTGGTCCGAATACAAAACTGGTGAGAAGAACTATAACATATTATGACATATTGTTATGTTATTTGGCAGTTTATTATTCATATTTATGTAAAATTTGCAAGTCAAGAACAGACTTTCCACTAAAGAATCATTGAAAATAGAAACATCGCTTGGTTTTTATTGTCACCATAGTGATGGTTTGTTTACACGAGTAACTTTTTTTTATTGAATAACACATTGGAATTTCCACAAATCAATAAATATCATAACATCAAGCACAACAAGCTCAAATAATTTAACTAATCAACAGCAACATACTTCGATATGATTTCAACATGGCTTTCAACTCCTCCTCGTATCAATGACTAAATGACATGTATTATTTCTTCAGGTTTTGGAACTATCGGAGAGAATTCCAACTTCTGGATAGGATTGGAAAAAATGCGCAAAATAACCAGTCAGCGACAATACACCATGCGAATTGACCTTACGGATGGGGATGATGAGGTCCGCTATGCCCAGTACAGCTCGTTCTTGGTGGGTGAATATGATAACCGAATGCATTGAATGTGGTCCAGTTCACTTTGCGAGTGTGCCTGCAACCACACCATTGTTTTGAATACCTGGTAAAAGATGTGTAGATGCTCTTTTGTTTAAAGCCAACTATTGGCCTCTTGACTGTCTGTAAACAATGTAGTTTACTTTCTTGTTCTTAAATTGACTTTAAAAATCACTCAAGCAATTAAATTGGATTTGGCTGCGTATTGCCAACTCTGCATCCGCCAAATGTTGAATGTAGTCGCAGAAAATATTATCTGAAACCTTCGCAACTAATTTTTTTATCCTTCATTAATGAACAGGTTGGACCAGAGGAAGATGGCTACCCCCTTTTCTATGAAGGATACTCAGGATCGGCAGGGGACAGCCTTGGCGACTACCACAGGTGAGGACAAATTTATGAATATTTAAGAATAAATATGTGATTAGAAAGTTACAGAAATGGTTAGAGAATTGAGAATACAACTACTGAGTTTGATTTAATTTAGTCTACTTTACATAAGCATTAAACTGGGAACAGAATATATATGAACTTGAGTATAAAAAAGGCTAGGGTTAATCCATGGATAAAACAGTATTGCAATTTGTCCCAACTGAACACAAATTTGCTTTAAAATGTTCTGCAATAAGTCGTTCAGGGCATTGCTGCTTTTTTTAAATGTCTAATTACTTGTAAATAATCAGCAGGAATGTAATTTTGAATGGCTGAATTTGGTTGGATCATTCAAGCATTAAGCAGAAAACTAGTTTTTTGTCTCAGTGTTAATACAATTTGGATTATTCATGGACATCGATAAAATGCTCTATTCGCAATCTTGGGCAATCGCTAGAGGAAACACCGGAGCTAAATTTCCTTGCCTACTGAGTACGCGTATTGTAGTTTCAGGATGGACAATAACCTGTCCAGCATTGGCTATTTGGCATGATCAACCGCAACAGCTTATGCATGGATATGACATTATTGATTTGCAATGATAGCCTTTCAGTAATAAAAACTATTGATCACCAAGGTGTGGGTCAGCATACAAGTCCATCAAAGCCATGGAGCCAACCGGGAATTGTATAGCCATGTTGTAGCTGGCAATAGGAAATTGATGCTGGTGGCAAGCAATTAATCTATAAGAATAATAATTCGTGGAATTATCAGTCAATGCTTAGCAGGTCAATATCATCTAGTGACCAGTCATACATTTTGAATGATAAACAGCAAATCATGCAGGACCACGGTCACTTCAGTGTAAAGATGCATCAATAATGACTTGATATACACCGCACTCGCCTATGTGGTCGTAATAGTGATTAGGTAGGGAGTATGGCGGCTTTACATTTTTACTGTCAAATGCCATGAAGTGTTGCCAAATCCAATTGAAACATTGTCTAATGACATGGCAATTAACTTTGCTTGAGTGATTTTTAAGTCAATTAAATAGGAAGAAAGCAAACTACATTGCTTGCTAACAGTCAAATAGAAGTAATTGGCTTTGGATGGAAGAGCACCTACACATGGGTGACCAGGTATTCAAAACAATGGCGACGTCGCAAGCATACTCGCAAAGTGAACTGGACTGCACTTTATTGCATGTGTGCTGTCTTAGGGCGGGGGCCTAGCTCTGAGGTAGCGCTCTGGGCTTCCAACCGCTGGGTCCCGGGTTCGATTCCCGGTCGAGCCTAAGTTGGATGGCTGTTTCATCCTTCATCTCATTGCCATGGTCCCTGCCTGTCCTAATTAGCCTATCAGGTGCACAAATACAGGACATAAAGCCCTAATTACCCCACCCACGTGTGTTGTCTTAATTGGAAAAGTTATTGATGTCTGTATTCTTGGTAAATTTATTGTGCTCTGGTATGGCATAACTAGAGTGCACATTGTGAAATGTGGAAGTGATGACCCCGAGGTTTTACAAAATGTCTTTTGATTTGTAGGAATATGAAATTCACTACAATCGACGTG
The DNA here is from genome assembly GCA_932294295.1 of Alitta virens. NCBI lineage: Eukaryota > Metazoa > Annelida > Polychaeta > Phyllodocida > Nereididae > Alitta > Alitta virens. The sequence continues at coordinate 15,851,079 of OW028586.1, read as the reverse complement.
GACAACGACCTTGCACCAAATGAGAACTGCGCTTACAGGCATGGAGGCGGCTTCTGGTACAACGATTGCGACCATGCGAACTTCAACGGACCATACTCTTCCTCCAATCTTGTCCTGAATGATCAGAACGTGGACTATGGCATAGAGTGGGATGAATGGAAACAACTGTACAGCTTTTCGCGAGTTATCGTCCGCATCAAACCAACTTTTGATGATGCGCTGTAAATGTAGAGATTGCGCGATTGAAGAAAACAAGTTGGAGAGCCATGTGATATGAAAACACTTTCACCACCAAAGAATGAACTAAAAATAATCAGCAAACTTGTCGATATGATCAAGTCCTTCCTAGGGTGCCATATGCTGTCGGCCAGCAAATGTTAGGAATAATAACCCTATCCTATTATCACAAAGGGTATGGCACTAATTGTGACCTATGGAACCTACTACACCAAGGAGATGGCCTCTGATTGGCTATTGGACAATCTGGGCCACTCATTAACCAATCAGAGGTTTTTAAACAGAACTGTGTCAAGTCAGGTCATTCAGAGCCAATGAAATTGTCAGCAGCATAGCCGTGTGTGACGCCTGGAGATTGTATGATTGGTTAATTATATATATTATAAGTAAAAGAAATAAAAGGTAAAAATTTGCTGACTAATGCCTGTGTTATAACATTAATGCAATTCCAGCCAAAGCATATCATGCGTATCATGCAAGGAAATTTTGTTGATTGTAAGACAATGAGCGAACGGGTGGCAACTGATTTATAGAATCAAGCGGCACTTACTAAACCAAATACTTCGAAGGAAACTATTGCAGGAAAAATGATGCTATGCTTATTAATTAAAATCACAAAGTTAAAAATGAACAACAGCAGCATTCAATGGAACTAGATATCAATTGTTATCTAAATTGTGAAACAAATTAAGAATACCACATCATTTTTTCAGAAAGTAGCTGTAATAGAAATAGTGACATAAAATAGTTCTCAAGTATTATCGTTGTAATATATTCGCAGAGGGTATTATTACAGGCATGGGTTTCTTACATAAGATTTTATCTAGTTTTTCATAAACGTGTAGATAATAATCTGTTCGCGGAGTGTGATAAACGAAATGTAATATAATAATCTTCCGTTTGTGTGTGTGTGTATGTTATATTTAATTGAATGATATAACAGTGTTTTGTGTCCAACAATGATATCAGATTGGATGTATGTATAACATTTAAATTCTGTTGGTTTGAACAATTCAAGTGGTATTTCTGTACAGGGATACTACATTAGCAATAAAGCACAAAAGGGGGTGGGTGGCAGTGTCTGGGTTTTGTAACAAAGGGCATGACATTTTTGGATGTTTATCTTAATGATATTGAACAAATATGCTAATGTTATAGTAGATATATAATGTCATAGTTAGGATGTTGTTGAAATTTAGTTATATATATGTATCTATAATATTTAATTCTTTCTTAAATATTTCATGACAAAGTGATTATTTGCATACTAATCTTTTATTTTGACCAAAACATCTACCTTTGACAGCATTCACAATTCTTCTAGGCTTGATCAATTTTGGTGTTTGTACAAAAGTGATGATGAATAAAATTTTACAACCAAAAAAAAAAGGAAATCGTTATTCTTGTTTCCGTTGCGAAACCACTAAATCGCTTCGACAGACTGGTAAGTGGCAAGCATGGAAGGCGAAAAAATTTGCACCACTTGAGAACATTGCCATGCTGATCAGCATAATAAGTCTAATTCTAATAAGTCTAATTTGTATGAGTTTTATGAGCAAATATTGGGAATAATAACTGTATCCTATCATCACAAAGGGTATGGCACTAATTGTGACCTATACACCCAAGGATATGGCCTCTGATTGGCTGAAAGGAACAATGCAGCTAGCCTGGCAGCAGTCCTGTCATTTTTTGTGGTATTTTGCAACAGGAGGAATAAATATTGTCTGGACAGTATACACGGATCAGCGCCAACTATCATCAGTTCATATCATTGAAAATTAGTAATTAGGTTTTTATAAGCAATGACTAAGTCATTCAGTGATAGCATTAAAAAATTTTAAAAAGCAGAATTGAAATTATCAATTCATTGCATGAAAATGATGATTGTGGGGAAAATAGAAGCATGCAAATATTAGTAATAGTGTATGCACTCATTATTTATCAGTATAAAATGGATTAAGGTAGATAGGAAGTCTGTAAAACTGCATGCACATATAATCCCATGAAAAAATATAAAGACTGCACAGCATGGCGCTTGGCTACAATGCAACTGGGTAGATTAAGGTATCCGTCAATACCACAATGGTCAGCTCTGAAGGTCCCAGGTTCAATCTCCGGTCCAGGCACTCTTCATGAGCTACATCCCAACTGGATGTCGATCGCATGAAAAATTGATGGTGCCTTATACGCAGTGTCTAATACTGTCTATGCTTGGGCACATAAAAGACCCCATCCGTGAGTTAATGTAACATGGGGTAGACTCCAAGCAGCCTTATCATCTCATCATTACATCTACCTCTGGCAGCTGGTCATATAAGCTGGATAATTCACAGCACTGTGTGTCGTCACCTCACAGCCCAACGACCTAATTATGTACATGTTTTGCTTGTTTACCCATCGAAAGTAAATTAATCAATTTCTCTTGTAGTCTATAGTCTGGCTCATGGTATTAAAGCTCTAACAATGAAATTACAGAATAATTAGATGTTCATGTGCTGAGTTTACGCAATTCTTGTTCTGACAAGCAGGCAATTCAGAAAAATTGCCAAAAATATGAATCCATTTCTCCTGTATTTTTTAAGAGAAGATTCCTTGAGTCTATGATCAGCCTATCAGCTATATAGTTTAACCAATTATTTTGTTTAACTAAGTAAACTATCAAAGAATGTCCATAATTAGGTCGCTAGGCTGTTAGGTGACAGCACACAGCAGGGGCGTCAATTTCTCTTGACGGTTGGGGGGGGGGATGCAGGCCTACCATGTCTGTCCCACTGTCACTTTCCGTCGCTCGTACAAGTAGCAGCAGTTAATGCGCGGACACTGGCCAAGAGGTAAATTAATGGTGGATCACTTATGCCAAACCTATAAACTTGCACTGATATGTGATATCAAGTGTTCCAAAACAAAAGTGTGTGAAAAAGGGTAATTTTAATTTGTGAATTTCAGGGGGGGGGGGGATGATTGCATTAATCATCCCCCCTTCTCAGACAGTGGGGGGTATATATCCCCCACATTCTCCCCTGGCACACAGTGTCAGACCAGAAGCATCAAGATTTGAGAAAAAGAGGAAGTGTCAGCAGGTGCACAGTTGTTCTTCAGCTCTTCCAGGCAACCCGCTGCCTAACTGTTACAACCCGCTGCCTAACTGTTATGTTGTGTGTATCAAAACATTCAGGATGTTATTTGTGGGAAACTGTGTTGCCCCCTGACAAAACATAAACAATTTCCAAAGCAACAAGGAGGGAATTCCCCTGTTGACAACAATCAGTGAATTACTTGCACTAGTCCTAGGCAGGTCAGGATCAATACTTGTCGCTTTCTGATGAACTGTGTCCTCTTTATTGCAAGCCAGGGGCCTCAATCTTTTTAGGCAGCGGTTGGCCCAGCGTTTATATAAAACCAGCGTCTATTGATTTAAATTATTGGTAACTGTCACGTGACAGAAGTTCATTTTAACCATGCAGGGTCACATGGCGAAAGAGTCTGCTCAGTGACGGTGACCCTAGGTCAACCCTCCCCTGGCCTCTCTTCAAGAAGTTCATTTTAACCATGCAGGGTCACATGGCGAAAGAGTCTGCTCAGTGACGGTGACCCTTGGTCAACCCTTCCCTGGCCTCTCTTCAAGAAGTTCATTTTAACCATGCAGGGTCAATACCTAATTAGTCACATATTAGCTACATGGCGAAAGAGTCTGCTCAGTGACGGTGACCCTTGGTCAACCCTTCCCTGGCCTCTCTTCAAGAAGTTCATTTTAACCATGCAGGGTCAATACCTAATTAGTCACATATTAGCTACATGGCGAAAGAGTCTGCTCAGTGACGGTGACCCTTGGTCAACCCTTCCCTGGCCTCTCTTCAAGAAGTTCATTTTAACCATGCAGGGTCAATACCTAATTAGTCACATATTAGCTACATGGCGAAAGAGTCTGCTCAGTGACGGTGACCCTTGGTCAACCCTTCCCTGGCCTCTCTTCAAGAAGTTCATTTTAACCATGCAGGGTCAATACCTAATTCGTCACATATTAGCTACATGGCGAAAGAGTCTGCTCAGTGATGGTGACCCTAGGTCAACCCTCCGCCTGGCCTCTCTTCAAGACCGGCGTTAATTGTTCTATATAATCAAGAAAATATGATAGTTCTTGCAATAGAAGATGTAGGGTAACGTATGTGATCCTGTACTGAAGAATGTGTTATACATGCTGACTACAAGTCAGTACATAGCCTATTGATTTATCTATAATGAGTGCTTTTCCATTATTAATATTTATTGTTGCCAATCTAAATGGGAACTGTTTGTGAGAAACAAAGTTACAGTTGTGCAACTAAATAATTTAAAGACTTCTTCAAAAAGAACAATTACTTGAAAGACCATTATGCACTAAATTTTAGTCTTCATAAAATAGAGAATTCATAACTACATTGTATATGTGAAATATGTGAAAAAAAGCAATGTAGCATCTTAATCCGCAGACTGCATTATTGAAAATTGCTATATATGTATAAATGTTCATCCTACTGCTTCTTCATAATATTTTTCAACAATATATTCTTTAACTTGAGATGAGTAACGTAGATGAGACTACTACTGATGAGAGTAATTTTCATATTGTGTTTGATTTAATGTTCACTATGTAATATTAATGGATCTCTCCAGGTGGCCTCACGCTAGCGATAAAATATATTTATCTTTGTGAGGTCTAATAAATTGTAAATATTTTTTGGCAAAATAATAAGAATCTGAATCATATATTGTAGGAAAGAGAAAATATACACAAATAATAAAAGTAATACTTGCTCAAACAAATTTAAGCTATGTCATATCAGTTTACAAAGTAAATTCTACTAAAATATACTACATGGAAATAATAATTATTGTCCGTTACTAGGCATTACTAGGTTATGACTATAATTCAGTCAATAATGTGTTTAAAGATTATTTTGATTTACTAAAAAAAAAAGATCATCTGACATTTTTGGGCCATCAGGAATTTGAGGTCATTAGTTTCAAACAACAATCTACATTTAGGACAAGAAAAGGTAGTTTGTACATGGCCAAATGTGCCACGTGCGTTTTCCATGAGAAGGATAAATGCATGGAAAACTCATGGTTTTTAGCTAATTATAATGAGGCAAAAACCATGCATTTTCCATGCGTTTATTCCAACGCATGGAAAACGCACATGGCACAATTGGCCATGTAAAGCCTAATTAAGAACAACAACTCCTACTTTATATCTTTAGGTCACTCGCAGACTCAGCAAATGGCTATGATGATAATCAGGAATGAGTCCCTTCAACCTATTCCGCAAAGTCATATTCGCGAAACACCAGAATTTGCTGGTCATTTCTGGGCGATTGATTTACTATGGATTTCTGATACTGAACGACAGGTTGAGGTTTCGCTCAAACTTAGCGGGGCAGACCAGCAACCCCGGTCCGATCATTGATTCTTGGTTCCAGTTAGAACCATTCGAATCCATACTTCTAAAAGAGTTCGCGTTCCACGGTTCATTGGATTCTTCACACTAGTAGTCCATATATCATGACTGACCTTCTAATACAACATAACGACACTCGCTGTAAACCTGCGGACCATTATTGACCATTATTTCATAAAGATTGCATGACACGTGCTCGTTAGCACCTCATATTCCAATTATGAAGGAAGGTCTCACACAGTTTAAATTCAACAACAACATAGAAATATTTGCAAAGATCTAGCTATCAGGAGTGTCTGACCACTAAAATGACTGCTTACATGCAAGTTTTCATCTAATTGGCTATAGTCTGTGCCTTAATCAATGTCATTTTTGAAAAAAACATTTGGCTAAGATGACTGGTGAATAGACTAAAAATAGGCAATAATGATTTATATATGCACTTTAGAAAGAAATGAAATTGACAAAATGAAATATCAAAGGCTTAAGCCTACAGTACAGCTTGGCCTGGGCTTGTTATCAAGTTATGGCACTAAGAAAAAAAAAATCCGGCTTTTCATGCATTGAAACGGGCATTTTTTATCGATATTGACAGACTCCGAAAAGAACACTGCGCAGACACTGCGACAGCCACCTTGTTGGCATAATCACCATGGAGACGACACGAACAGTCCTCTTTGTTTATTTTCGAATCAATAATTGTCACGGGGATATCAGAAGGAGCTGTCCCTGGCTACCAGATTAATTGGTAGAGAAAATATTAAACAAATGATTATTGCATGAGGACAACTGACCATTACATCAATGGGGTACCTCAAGGATATGCCCAAAATGACCTTTGGGACAAAGCGAGCTTGACCTAGACCCAAGTAGCGTACGTTAAAGTTATTCAGCTGGCCCAGTGGTTAGATATCTGCCAATTCTACACAGGCCCACTCTGTTGAATGTCCCATGTTCAATTCCCGGCCATGAAGACACTCTTCATCTCAACTGGATGACAATTACATGAGATATCAAATTGGAGGTGCCTTGTACTGTGTGTCTATGCTTGGGCAAATAAAAGACCCCACCCAAGAGGTAGCCTAAATGTGTAACATGGTGTGCACTCCAAAGCTTATCATCTCATCATTACATCTGCCTCTAACAGCTGGCCATATAAGCTGGTCAAGCGTCAGACCAACAGTATTGAGACATAGGTCTACATTGACATCAAGACAATGAATAAACAACTTAATCGGTTGAGGAAAAAGACCAATAAAGCTCGTTATTTGGTTGGCATTTTACAGTTTAATGTTTGAATACTTTTGGTCTGACGCTTGGCAATAAAATGCTTAACTCACAAGATATGCATTACCAGCATTGCCTAAGAGGCCCAGTGGTCAAGGGATCATCTACATTGTGGAGGTCCTGGGTTCAGATCCCAACCTGGGCCTCCTTCTCATCTGCATGAGATGGTGATCAGCAGTGCATTCCAGTATAGATCGATAGCATGTTTTGTAATTGGCAATAAAATGCTTAACTCACAAGATATGCATTACCAGCATTTCCTAAGAGGCCCAGTGGTCAAGGCATAGATCATCTACATTGTGGAGGTCCTGGGTTCGGATTCCAACCTGGATCTCTTTCTAATCTGCAGGAGATGGTGACCGGCAGAACCTTACATTAGGCGTCTACAAAAGCAACTACACACCGGCAAATAAAAGAGACCCTACAGACTCCCAAGCCATATCATCACATCATTTCAATTGCCTGTGGAAACTTGCCATAGTCAGAAAACTAAATGTTTAGATCAGTTGCATTTATATTTGAGCCATTGCAACGTGCGATGTGCATGGCGTTGTTCTGCACCGCCTGAACTTAGCTAATGTGATCTATAGTCTCATGCATAACAAGTAAAGCTCTCTTTAAAAATAAGACACATGTACCAGACTTTTGCGATTATATTGTGATAGTAGATTGTGCTGAATAAAGATTTTGTGGTTGCTTTTTTTGTTTTAGTTTTTGTGAATGAGGAAAAATTAGACTTTAAAGGATCATATTAATGACATGTATTTAAAAAAAAAAAATTCTCTCCCTGGGTTGGATTCCTACCCAGTGCCTTCAGCCCCCCACATGAATCATACCAGCGCCTCTAACAGTTCCGCCACTGCTGCAGGCTATTTATAGTGCAACTTTCCTTGGAGTAGCTCACAGTCAAAAGTAGGCCATGTGGTCAATTGCCTGCAAGACCCATGTTGTGTAGCTTGTTCTAATATTGAAGTAAAATACCATGGTTATCGATTCAATTATGTCTAAAATGTTAATTTATGCATTTTGCATACATGTGGTAACCAAACTTTTGGCTAACCAAACTTTTGGCTAAAATCGGCTGAAACTGGTCATAGAGCAACAGAGCTACAAAACTACCTTATATGGGCATGCACAGAAAGTGGTGATGAAACTTTACCAATCTTCCAATATATTTGTAAACCTGATCACAGAAGTACCTCTTAAGCAGTAAGATATCTTAGTTTAAGGTGTTCTATAGATTTAGATCTGGTACAAAAAGCCACTGATCATTCAAACTAAAGACTGGTTTTGCCAAATGAGAATCACACATTGACTGTTTCCGTTCGATGATAAGACCATCATCATTAGTCTGGTACTACACCTACACCGCAATTCATACATATCGCGCATGCCGCTATCATCAATTATTCAAGAAATTGATTATCTTGATTTCTTTTAGACATACACGGCCAGTGTTTGCTCATTATATATTAGTCAGTCCTCCAACATTCTAAATAATATTTATGATAATATGCACACAGTTATGACCTTTTAGTTTTCTGAACCAAAAAGTGGTATCTCAGTATTATTAAAACACACAATGTTTTATAGCAGATGACAAAATATTTTCCAAAATGTTTAGTTCAACGAAGAAATATAATAATGCGCATATGTACTTCTTTTTGGTAAATATACATGTATATACATTTTTAAATATACATGTTTCACCGTAATATGATTTTACAGCATAATATTTTCACAAAATGATTAGTTGAAGAAGATTGCTGGGAAATCAATCAAACTCAATAAAATACAGGCGATAAATATAATAATACACCAGGTGGAGCATGGGCAACAGCAACATTTCTCCCCTGGTGGCTCCTTGTTGAAGTACAATATCCATCAAAATGAGTGCATCCCTTGTCAGTATCACCAAAATATTGAGTAATTTCACAATTTTATTTACAAGTGACTTTTTCTTTCGTAGTTTATCTACATAAAGTGCACTTTGGCTGACCATATAAATATATTCATATTGAACTGAAAGTGTACCATACTCAACACATTTTCAACCTTTTCATGGGGATGCACTGGATTTAGATGGATACGAGCACTGTGGTCACAGCCACATATCACAAATACAATGAAATACATATTGTATAGCACTGTGATCATACCCAAGGTCCTTGTAGGTCCATGATAATACCGAAACAAATTGTATCTTATTTTACGTTATTTTGAACAAAGCAAAAAAGAATTTTGCGGACACACACTGAACCTAAATAAATATTATACAACAGTTTTATCAGCCTTGTCAAAAAAGGCAACGAATAAGATAAAAGGATTTTGTATGACAGAAAAATAATAAACAAATCTCACTAACCTGGATGTACATTTTCGATGTACCAAGTGAGAATGCCGTAAAACATGGCATCAAAAATCATCATTAGGACCACGAGGAATAAGTTGAACTGATCGCCTTCTACTGGTGAAATGTAGATGTTGTCCCACTGGACCCCAACGCCCTCTATCTCATAGAAGGCGAAGTATTTTGCGCCGAGTCCAAATGCCGTTGTCGAAAAAAGTGACTGTATGGAGATAAAGAAACAATGAGCATTCTAACAAATGACGATACCTTTTTTTACAAGAACTTTAAAAATATGATTTTCCCACTCAAAAACTAAACTTATAGTCAAGAAAAATGTGCATTTAAACTCACAGCAATAGACTTGGCCCATGAAGGAATGTGATCCCCAGCTGCATCTTCTCGAATAGCCACATACATGTACGGAACATAACTCATGAAGTATACAATCCCAGCACACGCTGCTGCAAGACGGGCTTTTGAGTACAGCACACTCATTAAAAACCTGGAAAGATAAATACAGACCATTATTGACATTTGACCATTGTGTTGCATTATTTGTACCGAAACAGTGATATGTAGTACCTTATAATCATGATTATCTAATTTATACATCTTCGTTTGCCCAAAATGGACCATATAATGTGATATACCTGCCCCCTTTACCCTACTTCGGTAATATTTTGTCAGACCCCTTCTATTGCCATAAGAAATTAATATTAAGACACAATCCACCCAAACTTACAATGTGTAGCCTACATCCAGTCATCAAAGGAATTGCTTGCTTGTAAGTTTGATCATTACTTTTCAATAGATACTTCCAAAATCCACATCACCCAGATTTTTCAGTTATGGTAGAGACATATATCCCGCAATAGAGTGTGAACCTCATAGAAAAACCATGAGGTTCACACTATGAGGTTCATTGTTGTGAACCTCATAACATAAATTATCCCTTATACAGAAAACAGCCTGGCCAATCACAGGGCAGCATTTGGACTCAGTGATGGGACTCGTGGGTTCACCAGCCTAACCTCATCACCTCGAGAAGTTCAAGGCTCTGAACCACACAGTTATTAGGTTTCATTATAATACTATCCAGAAATGAAATGCTTTCAGACCACTTTGCAAGTAAGTGCACCTAATTTTGGATCCGAGATTATTCACGCTACTCTATACTTCCTCTCTATGCAGAAAACCTCGCCATGAAGATGAGTAACATTATCACCACATTGTCTCAATGGTGAGATACCATTGTGTTACTCACCGAAAGGACTCATATTGATTTGATTACTTACGAAAAGGCGATAGTAGCGACAGCGAAGACTTCAAGCACCAGAAATATGAGAAGAGAGTTGCTGTGAGCCAACACATGGCCGTACTTCAACATGCACGTCAGAATTCCCATTGATATTGACATCTGGGCAAAGGTTGTGATGAACCACGCCAGCCAGTGCACTGCGTTGCTCATACCCATCATTTTCATCACCTAAAAACAACCCGAGCATTATACAATATTCCAAGTCAGCAGTATTTTCTCAGTGAAAAATTTCAAGCATCTCTTGAAATCTAAACACAGAATTAAGCATTTAACCATTAACAATACTGTGCAATATTTCGATAATGAAAATCTTGCACCTGAGCAGAAAATAGCTTATCAAGTTGTTAAAGTTCTTCTATTTGGGTATTCAATTGAGACAGTAAAGTTCAGAACTTTCCAGTAGCTTTTTCAAACTTTTTATCAGTGTTCCAGCTAGGCCTTTTGACCATGGCGCTGCACCATGCATGATTTTATGAGCGCCATGCCCGAAAATAAATGAAGACCCCCTTTTTTTGCCCTATATCAGTCTATTTATGTGCCCTAATATCCTTGTTCACCATGCCCAATTCAAATCCTAGCAGGAACACTGTTTACTGTTTGTAGTAAAACATCATGAGTTGGCAAAATTGTGTTAAATATGGTAACACAATCATAACTATTTTATGCTTTCTGCCAGATACTAGTTTCACTTTCAGCATAAATGTAGCACACAAATGGAACATACCTCTTTAAGTCGCAGTTCCTTTTCATAGACAATACTCTGAACCAACATCGCAACCGTGTACACCCAAGAAATTGTGAGACAGAGCGGCATCACATGTTCAATCATGAATAGAAACCTGTTAATGGTAATTTAGGATGTATCAGTGTAACAATCCAATCAAGAATAATACAATTGAGTGCCTAATTTCACATATGAGATTACTTACTGATCTTTCACGTAGCAAGGATAGGGAAATTCTTCGATGTAAGCACCAGGTTCGACAACTGACCGTCCCGTGTAAGTATCAATCATGGCCCTTTCAAATATATCCTGGAAAAGATCAGTGGAATATCAAGATAATAGAAGCTCTGCCTGCTGTATTTTTATTAATTTTTTTCCTGTATATGAAATTAAATCATATGGTGAATGAAAGTATTGTTATTGTTTTCAAAACCTTCACGGTAGTAATGTGGAGTTTGCCTTGAAATTCAAGACAGTGAAGTTGCAATATATATATGGGATACCAAGTACAGTGCAGCTCTATCTCCCAACGACCACACCACAATTAACGACACTTCAACACCCCATCATTAAACCCATTGAACGGTACTCCAAATACTACTCCTATCATTTTAATTCATACTTTAGACCACCTCAAATTAAGACCAATTTGTGGTCTTAATAAAGATTCCATTCTATATATTTATGCCTTTAATACCAATAAATTTTTATATGTACAATTATAATGGAGTAACAGCTACCATGGACTTCTTTTCTTACCTGTATCCAAATGAACCCAAACTGGTAATAGTTAAAGTTCCAATCCATAGGTCCAGGAAACCAGTATGGCGGCCTCACTTTCTTTGTGTTCTGTACGAAGGTCGCATTTTGTCGAATCTTGTACTTAATATGGGGTGGTAGTGTGCCGTCAGGATTCATATTAGTAAAAATCACACCTGAAAAGAAGCAATGAACATAATAAAAAGTTTGTATAATCAACTATAAGTGCTGGAATGCAGAAATTGTTCGAATGAAGCTTTCTCTCTGCAGTAATTTTAAAGGCCGGGGGTCTAGGGGTAGCGATTACCCCTGGGTCGGCAATTAGTGCTGCATACCATATAAGGTAGTTTGGGTTCTAGAAACTACTGAGTACCCCTTTAGTCATTGGGTAATCAGCAATGGTCATTGCGTCAGACTGACCAATGACCACTGGGATATTGTGGCCTTGATGACTGCTATCACACCTGTCAACTGAAGGAGCCTAGCTGTAACATGGAGATGATCACAATTCTACAGAACATTATTTCTATTTTTTAAAGAACTAGCATATTACCAAATTGCATAATATTAGATAAGCATGAAACACAGATAGATAATTATCTATTGGGGGGGGGGGGCATAAAAGGGGTACAATAGGGAGTTAGCAGTGAAACAATAATTATCTATCTATGTATCTAAATAATTATCTATGTATCTATGTATCTATGTATCTATGTATCTACCTATCTATCTATCTATCTATCTATCTATCTATCTATCTATCTAAAATATGTGGCATTTTACATTCTGTATATAAATGCTGAGTGTGAGAAGAGAATGGTGGCTAGAATTTGAAAGTTTGTAATTAATTAGCAGCAATATGATATGAAAAGTTGACTCTTGTGAATATTCAAAATATTACAGTAATATTATCAGTTATTAATTAACCCTGTGACAATGTCAAATTAATGGTGTACACTTCAAACATGGGATGCACAGGCAAATTCAAAGGTGTTACATAATGCCACATGAGGATGTAGAACCAACATCTGTGTGGGGGTTCTACTGTTTCAGTGCTAACTCCCTATTGTACCCCTTTTATGCCTCCCCCCTCCAACTGCTATTTTAAAATTTATCATTCTAGAATTAAGTTCAGTCAGTGAAACATCATACCATTCATTTCGCAGGAAATTACCCGACTGCCAAACTTTGCTTGGATATACCTCTATAGTGGAAATGTGGATTATTGCAGTGCTTTGATTGGAATGATATTGGTGCCTTTGCTTTGGAATTATTTATGTGACACTAAAAGATAATTTCCAGCTTGACTAGTTCGTTGAGGATATATTTCAATGTCAAGATACTTTAGGTGAGCTTTTTTTATCCTCCCATCCTATATCTCATGACATTAGGCAATGGCATATGACTGATACTGGTAGGTCTACAGTGTATATGAGAGCTATACTATTCTTGAACATTCTACATATAGCTTGAGATAAACTGGTTTATCATGTGATAGCATGGTGTTTGTAAACAACCAAGTTTTTGAGGAGGTGGAGCCATAAATGTCACATGACTTTAAGCCAATCACAACCAGTCCTGGACTATCAATAACATTTGAATGCTAGCAACACTAATTTTGCTTATAATGTCGGAAATACCATTTTCTGAGACTAAACAGTGTTCACTTTGACTGAGATTGGTGCTCTGAAACGAACTATGCAAAAGTATGAACATTCATGCTGTGTTTATGTAGTTATTAAAGTTTCTATGAAGAGGGTGGGAGTTGTTGACTGCTTGAAGGCCAAACCCAGAATGATGGGGTGCCGCGATAGCGGCCTTATATACGCGACCCCCGGCCTTTAAAACTATACTACTTTCAGTTACTAAATTACACTACTTAAAAGTACTACACTTTCACCAATACCAAACGCTCTACATTTCATGTCAGTTAATTTTGAACGAAGCACAAAGAAAGTATGTGTGGCGCAACAGGTCTTCAAAAAGGATATTTTGCCTTGCCAGTGCATGATATTTCGTTTATACCTTAATTAGATTAACTGACCTGTAAGTTATAACTTAACTTGAAATACAGTTAGTTTCATAAAAACAGCCCGTCAAATTGAAACTTGACAAAGCTGTCATAGCTGGCTACTCAAAACTGGATCTAAAAGTACATATTTATGATATATTAGATTAATTTCTTACATTTACCATTGTTTATATTTATCTGGTGATAGATGTAAGCCTATTATTAGCTATAGAAGTCGACAGAAGCAGCTGGCTTTAGCATGTTTAGACCACAGCCAGGTACATGTCGCTACAGACAGCTAGAGTCGACCGTATTTTATGAAACTAACTGGAAAGCCATTACTTCGTTTTTCTCACAATTAGAAGCAACGCAAGAATTTGGTATAATAGTGACGACGTATCACAATGCAATAAACCATTAGTTACTCACTTGCAAGAATAGTGACATTATCAGCATAAGCCTCGTTAAGCACATAATCAACCAATTCTTCTTCGGTCCTAAACCCCCTGAAGACATTTAGACTTATTCCATCGATAAGTCGCAACCAACTGCAGGCTGCGTTGTCAACAATATCCAGTTGTTCGAGGAAAAAGTCGACATGAGGAACAGAACCATTCAATAAGAACTGCTTAATCATGGGATGACTTTCGAGAAGAATGGTGGCACCGGAGTACTGTCGCAGCTCTTCCCTCATCTGCAAATTTACAGAGAAATAAATTAGCTGATAGTCATTTAATATGATTCAATTATTTAAATTTGTAGTGCAACTTGGTATAGAAACAAACATTACAACACTACTATTATTCAATCTGAACATCAACTAATGTAGGATGCAGTTTCAACTACTCTGCCAGCCACAAGGGACAGCAGGATTGGGAACGGTAGGGCCGGCAACTGTTCCGAATAATTTCAAACAATATAAGACCTGGTGTTCTAAGGGTTTTTTTTCATCTCTAAATCAAACACTTATGCAGCCACTGAGAGGTCTAATGGGTGAGGCACTGGCCAGCTCAACTGCAGATACTGGGTTCCAATACCAGTTTGGACACTCTTCAAGTGCTGTCTCAGATGGATGTTATCACATACATGATGAGTCATTAAATTGTGGGTACTTCATACACAATATATGCTGAGGTAATTAAAAGACCCCACCCATGGGGTAAATCAGAGTTGCCAAGTTCTTGAGTGGAGAATGCGTGAGTTTTGGCTCTTTCCAACCAGCTTACATTAAAATGTTAAAGATTTATTCTGGTCCTCTTTGCGCGAGTTAAATTGAAATATGAAGAAAATACTCAAGTCCAGAGGAGTGAGACAGCAATGCACTCCAAGCCTTATCATCTCATCATTACATCTGCCTCTACCAGCTGGTCATATAAGCAGACTAAGCTTCAAGTCAGCAGCATTAAGACTTTACAATACAACATTGTATGTGCTAGAATCACAGAATCCTCACCTCTCTGATATCATCCAGGTTGGCATCTGTTGTATTTCTCAATAAATAATTCCTGATTTTCTCTGAAACTTTCAACCACTTCTGGGCATACTCTGAGATTCTGTCGACAAGCACGAATGTCTCATTAGCCTGGAAGTAAAGAGTAATTTATTCATGACATGGTAAAAGACAATTTGTACAAAACACGAATGGTTTCATGGGACATTACAAAATTACTGATTAGTCACAAATCTCTATTAATTATTAATCTGATGTTGACAATGTCATGTCTTGGTTTTTCTATCATTTCATATTTATTTATGTTGCAAAGATGGCTCCTTGATGACTATTATTGCAATGTAAATTTCCATAGAGGAATCTCTATCGCACTCTTAACTGAAACTTAAACTGTGCCAGAATATTTTTTCTTCATGTATTCTTAGTGTGGAATAAACTGAGCCTGAGTAATTCGAGAGAATCTACCAATGCTGTACATAGAGAGAAGCAATCATGAAATACACAGTTCAATAAATTACATGGGGTATCATTTTAGATATGGAAACAAAGGATACACAGCATTTTGATAATCGAGCATACTTTCCATTCATTTGGATTTTTTGTTAACAACATAACCAGAGTATAAGGCAAAAAAATGTATAGCAAGATAAAAATAGAGAGGTTTCACTTCACGCATACAGCCTTGCGTGTGTTTTTAGCTAACGATTAACATGAAGACATGACCTTTCGTTGTAACACATTACATAAGATTTTCAACTCACAAGCACAAATTCAGCTACACCATGAGGCTAGCGAAACAGCTCTAATATCCGAAATGTACTTACTTTTTTGACCACCAGGTCGGCATCAGTATCATTAGGCGCGTAAAGGACCCTTGGATTGCTGTACAAAACATGCACCAAGATGCCCAGGTCGTACTTCTGCTTATGGGTCAGTCCGAGAATACCTGCAAGATATCAACATATATAGTGGATTTTCACGGAAGGTTCTCTGTATTTCCACCAGGTGGCTATGACAGAATACTGCAATTCTATTGGCTGAAAAAGTTTCGCCCTTGACTGTGATTGGCTGAAGCAAAGTGCATCCTAGCAGCAGTATTTTTAGTGCATTTTAATGTATATTTGACACTTTATCATTAAGTTGATTTTTGTTATTTTTCTGAGAAAGTTATATTAATGGAATAAGTTAGTGATTACCTACTCTGTCTGAAAAGCAAAATTAGTAATAAGAGGAAAGGAAAGACTTAAGTCTTGCTGAATTCAGGGCTGTTCAGTGAAAAGACTCTATTGAATGTTGTTTTTGCTTCAACATGCAAAGACTTGTCATATCAAATGTCTCTTGGTGATCAGAAGGGGTAGAGAAACAAATTACCCCTCATTCTGCCCTCAATGCTAAATGGTTAACCACTAAGTTTTTGTCCATAGTAGTTGAGTGCAAGATTTAGAATTAAGTGAAAGATTGTGAAATGAGCATCCACGAAAAAGCTCCATTGGATCCGCACTAGGAGTAAAACCTAATTTATTGCCAATTGCTTCAATCATTCAACGAAATGTAAGCGTTGAGAATTGGTTCACTTATTGATTATTTATGAATATACAATGTCATAAAGGCAGAGCATCTTCTGTTTATTTCTTCATTTTTTATATTTTTTTATATTCACTTACCAAAGACCAGGTTGAAACAATAAGCCCGGATAAGGGCACCATATTTTAATACTCTCTTTGAGTACTATAGTGGCTCTAATGACATATAATACACTGTAATATAACTAATTTCAAATTAAATTGCAGTTAATAGTCAGACTGTTTCACTAAGATAAATATTATGTCATATAGGAGCATACTCAGGAACGGCTAACTCGAGTAATATTACTCAGGAACGGCTAACTCGAGTAATATTAAAATTCTAATCCCATTGATTAGAACAGTTCAGTATGAATAACAGCTGTGAGATATTTAGTAGCAAGATGCCAAGAAATAATTTATTGATCTGCCACCCAGATAATCAATTGGACCTTATCAGGGAATGAGTTACAATCAGTAACGCTGCAGCAAACAAGGCTATGTCCTAATTAAAATATCCTGGGCTGACAGTCTTGAGATACTATGCAAAAAAAACACCTGTAATTTATAATCCACTTACTGAGATCATGCGTCTCCGAGAACATTTTGAGTCTTTGTTTGCTGATAAATGGATTTCCGCAGATCGTAGATTGCATGGCGATCCAAATTTCTAGAAGGCCACCATATTTATGTTCAGGGCCTTTTGGTTTCTGAAATAATATTGACAAATAGTATTAAAGGTGGCTCGCGGGCAAAAGGACATCTGGCGTGTAAACCAGAATGACGTCTAAAACACAATTTTTTACACATAATATTTTTACCCGATATTACAGTTTCTCATTGTTGATATCTTTTTGATAAATGTAATATGAATAGTGCACAAAATGTAATGATAATGATTGGTGAGTGCCAACTGGACAATGAATTATTAGAGCCATGTTATGATCTAAGGACGGCTTTACTGCAAAAATAAGTCTGGTGACTTCTTAATTTTATTGTTGATTTAACTAGAGCTAGATAATCTCTTGCCCCTCACAATATAATATGAGTTTTTTTAAACAAAAACAATTTTTTGGTAGCATTCAATTAAAATATATTTCAATATAAGCCTGAACACACAGCATGCAAGTAAAAGCGTGACACCCATTATAATTCAAGATTGCCATAATGTGATGACTTTCTGTTTGATATAACTGAGATTACTGTCAGCTGGAACTAGCATTAATTAAACTAGCTAATGACACAACAATATAAAGAGACTAATCAATGTAAGGGGATTACCAAATAACTAAAATTTTGGAGGTACTGCCAGCATTTGAACGCCTATTATCTGTGATAAATGCTTGCAGATTAAATAAACCTGCTTGCACATTGCACAGTACTACACACACACAAATCAGATTTTATCAAATTATCTTAGTTAGAGATTGTCAACGAACGCAACCTTTGGTCCCGACTGCTTTGCATCCTTTCCTGCATCCTCATCACTGATGATGCTATCATCTCCTCCTGTCACAATCACTGATGGCACTTCAGTCGTGTTCAAGACAGGTGTTACATCGGTGCCATTTTCTATAATGATTTCCTCTGTTTTGCAAGCATCTTGTGGAAGGTTAGAAGCAAAGTTGCTGAGTTCTATGAGATTATTTTCGAACATGATGAATTCTTGGAGCTGTGGAATAAGGAGTAGATCACATTAAAGACAATTAATAGAGCTCTTTTTTGCATAAGAAAATCGAGAGAGAAATACACCACAGAATACTCAGTACTTCAATGACTTACATTCTTAATAAATGCAGAAATGTGCTTGCTTGTCTTTATTACGTTGAAGTCTTGTAAATTTAACTGAAACAAAACAAGCCATAATATCTCATGTACTACAGACACCTAATGCTTCCTGAGAAATATTTTGTCAAGAACAAACATATAATCTATTTTCCACCTAAAATTATATAAATGTGATGATTTCCCTTTTAAAACATAATAGTACTTCTCAAGTAAGAACAGTTAAAGAAACTAGAATAATAAAAAAAAACTGGTCACAATTACATCCCAAAAATTTAAAGCATTCAATACTTAAAAATTTTTTCTTTAATAACTTCTGTTACAGAAAAATCTAACTTTATCGATAAGTTCTAATTTATTTCTTTACAATATGACTTTTTGCTGCTGAAGTAAGCAAGCGAACGTCAGTTACCTGTTTGGAAATTTTATTAGAGTCGATGTCCTTGTTCAAAACATTGGACAACTGTTGCCACTGTTGGTCGGACATATTGCACATTCTCAACTGCAGAGACATCTGTGGGGGAAAAGATGTACGAGAATAAATGTTAGATGAAATGAAATTGTGTCACACTGAGAATGTGATTACGTTATAAACATGTAATACATCAAAGGAAATATTCATGCCGAATGGTTACAGAAGAAAACGTGCATAATTAATCCTATGATAAAATTTGGATGATTTGCATATTTCAGGCTAAAAGCCATTCAGAAATTGCATAATCAAATTAGGACCATTTAATATTTTAAAATACCGCCTCAATTTTAAGATTTAAACTCCCCAAGCTGTATCTTCTTAGTTACAAATCTATGACTAGCCATAGCTCAATTTTAAGGCTACCTTTAATTAGTGATGTCACGATGATCGATTATTCTCAAGCATCAGTCATTTTGTCTAAGAATTTGATGATCGATTACTAATTTTGTATTGTCCATTATTTTTTAACACATCAGTTGGTTATCAAAAAATTAAAAGAAAACCTATTGCACTTTCTACCTTTAGGAGTTTCATATGATCATAAATAACTTGAGATACTACAAGATAAAATACAGAGATCTTTAATTATCTTGGAAAATTGTTACGATAGCAGTTGATTTAATGTAGGCAACTACTCAAATACGAACTGCACCTGAACTGACTAATAATCGATCATCGGTTGGTGCACCCAAACCGATGATCGACTACGAAAATGTAACTGATAACATCACTACTTTTAATTCCCATGGGTGGTCTATATAGTGTGGGTTCACCGTAATTCAAGTTACAATAAAATTAACCATTACCAGTGTTTGAGCATCATCTGCGTTCTGTGGTATCATGACCGTCGTTAACACTTTTGCATCGCAAGTCAATGTCTTCAATCCTGTTCCACTCAGCAAAACTTTCTGTTGTTGAGTAAAAAGAACAAGAAAGTCAATCATTACATACAAAATAAATCAAGAATGCTTAAGACAATTGTTTAGCTTGCCTCTCTCACGGTATATTTTCTAACATTAGCAGGAATAACGCACATGTCATTACAACATCAAAATGTGCACATGAATCCAGTATATATGAGGACATCAGTGGCAGGTCCATAAAATTTATATTGGGGGGGGGGGGGGCATCATTAAATTGCCTGCGAATCTCCCTGATTGATGGGGGGGGGGGGGGGGTAGCACGAGCCGGAGGGGGGGGGGGGGGGGCGGCACGAGCCAGAGGCTTTTGGTTTATATTTCAAACAATGTCTAATATTGTAATCTTTTCGTCATAATTCTCCCCTGGGTAACATACTAACTCAAAGGCACCATGCAATTTTGGCTATTCTGAATCAGCAGTATATCCAAAATATTTAAAATACATTTCAAAATTGCTTTATGTTGGGAGTACAGCTGTATTTTGAACAAATACTTTTAAAACTGACATTTGCCAATCCATAAGAGCGTTTGAAATCAATAAAACATAAAATTAAAGTAATATTTATCATATATTTTCTTATCTTATCTTACCTTTAGCACCATAATAACTTCCATTGGGGTAAGAGTCTCATCCCCCTCAGCACCAAGAAGAACCTTCGCCGCTTTGAGAACATCAGGGTCTGTTAATAACTTTGGATCGTTTTTGATAATCTTCCATAAGATGCCCTGCGTCAGACCCTGCAAAGCCTGGGGCCCAAGCTGGTCTGACAGCAAGTTGGAGATGTGCTCACCGAGGTGTGAGTTCAGATCGGTAAAAAGATCTCTCCGCTCTCTACGGTGGTGGTTCATCGAGGGATAGCTTCCGAATATCACATAATATAACTGAAAAAGTGGAAATCATTATTAGTTATTGCCTTTTTCTGTGTCATTACTGAGATGATGCTCTCATACCAGAATGCTGTATCCTTTATTTGGTCCATACGAGCAAGGTTATACAGATTGTGTCTTAATTCAGGTCAAGTTGGAGCGGATACTTCAAATTGAAAATGAAATCCTTTTACCTAATGCACGATTAAGCAGATTCATAATATATAACATTAGCGGCAAGGTTCATAAACTGGCATAGTAATTCATCCAGGTATAAACCATAGTTGTATGGTATACAGATGTGAAGTTAATTTTTCAAGAGCGAGTGGCCCATGGTAAGATAAGGTACTTGAAGGTTTATTTGTGATTTTCTAAAATTGTGCTAAACTGAGAGGACTAAGTAGGACAGCAACAACGTTTATAAAGATTTCATTAAATGTGAGAAATAGGCAAAATATCTTACCTTAGTAATATTTACAGTAGAGTGAATTAAAACCTTTATTTCGTCTTGAGGTATTGAGAGATTCCTGACCATGAAATTGTCTATTCTGGTCAGGTTAGCAAGCACATCATGAATCGGAAAATCTGTAAAAAAATAAAAATAATAATAAGACATTCAGCGACATTAGGGACTTCTGAGAAAATGCAAGCGACACAGGGATACCTCGATATCAATAATAAGTTTATCTAAGTGGTATCTTCATATTTTACTGTGATATTTGTTGCTGCAGGAAACAAATTAATTAATCTTAGTCTGAGTTAGATTCTTAATAATGATTTTCAAATCACTAGATCAGCAGGAGATACAGTAGCCACCAAAAAAACTAGTCCAGGCACTTTCATTCAAATCTGCCAAAACGATTGCCAGAATATAGTTGTATTTATGGTCAACTTAAGTGGACAATGCCTGAAGGTGACGCATGTTGTCTGATAAAATACACTATGTCACTCAACATTTTTTGTGTTATTGATCAGCTGAATTCATAGACTTGAAAACTAAGATCCAGAGGAAGTCATGTGAATCCAGGATTCCCATTTGCAGTTTATGAGGGACTGCCTCAGCCAATGGGAGTCCTGGATTCACATGACATACTCTGCAGTTCAAGTCAATTCATGAGTTCTGCTGTAAAGACATCACACGCAGTGTTAGAAAAACATGATCAAGACTCAAAGTTTACGATGTACATATAACTTATGCTTCATAGATTAAAGGAGAGGGGCAGCTGTCCTTGCTAAAATGGATCAAAGAAATCCATTGCAGTATGTGCAAAGCTGGTATCTGCTAGGCAGATAAGAAGATGGAGGGACAGAGACTGAATTAATTCTGAACAACTAAATTTCAAAATCGTTAATCTTTCTTAGTTTATAGTTACTTTGTGCTTTTGTGATCTGGTTGTGGAAGGCAACAGGATCTTCAATGATGCTTCGATACAGTTCTGGAATGTGATCCATGTCTTGTGGTGAAAATCCAGGATCAAAAAAGTTATTGTTCTCAGCCACGTTTTTGAATTGCTGAAGGAATGTGTTGATCCTGGAATTACAAAGTGGTTAATTTTGACATAACATTCATGCTATTAAACCTAGCAGCCAGACCATTTTTAAAGAACATTCTAAAAGTCAGTATTCTTTCGTCGTTACAAAAGAAAGTTAGAAATCAATGTTCTCAAAGCAAAAAGATTTCCCGATGTTCTTTTAATAAGTATTTCATAACAAACAAAAAAATCACAGTGAAGACCATTTTAAAAGCTCAGCGGCTACATGGCCAAATGTGCCACGTGCTTTTTCCATGAGAAGGATAAAAGCATGGAAAACTCATGGTTTTTAGCTAATTATAATGAGGCACATTTGGCCATGTAGCATTTAACATTAAATGCTCTTAAATGTCATTCTTAAAATCACAAAACTATTAGTGAATATCAACATCCCAAAATTATAAACTAACATCCCATAAATGCTGTGAGAGTGTTATGAATAATATTGAATATTCAGTGCTAGATGGGAAATCAATTCAGAATGGGAGCATGACATACTTGTTTTCTGGGTAATTGATGAAGCCAGTTTCATCTCTTCTTCCTCCGCTGCAGAATGCCTGCATGATGGACACCACGCCTGCGGAAGGTAGAGGCTGGGCGCTGTACTCCCCTGAAAGACATAAAAGAAATAATTACAAAGGAGTCATTATATCATGATCAACGATGAACAAGGTACAAAAAAGTGTGTCTTGCACACTCCTTTAGCACAGCAGCCATTAGGACATTAACCTCGTTTTAATTACACAATACATTATGGCATCACTACCTCACCATGGCCATTGTCTACTGATGATGTCACAATACTTATATCTGAGTACGAAGAGCAGTCAAAGAGGCAAAAATACCAAAATGGCATTATATGTAAAGGGTGTAGAGACCTTACACTGTCTCTGAAATGACTCTGGTGTAAGAACAACATTCTCGCTCGTTGTGCTAATCGGAACCCTTTACTTTTTCAGAGTGACAGATGACCATAATGCCAGAATGGTAATGGGTAAGTCCGACAAACTGCCTCATGACGAGAGTCACCTATCGGCGCGCTTGCAAAG
Organism: Alitta virens; assembly: GCA_932294295.1. Classification (NCBI taxonomy): domain Eukaryota; kingdom Metazoa; phylum Annelida; class Polychaeta; order Phyllodocida; family Nereididae; genus Alitta; species Alitta virens. Next base: position 15,827,313 of record OW028586.1, on the reverse strand, counting down.
ACAGCACTGTTTCGGTCTAGTAATGGGCGACATTTTTGCATCTCATATGAGACCGTCCAGTTTCCCGAGTGAGACCCTATTCCTACTAGAAGGAACACACGCATTACAAAATTCTTCTTTTATGTTTAAATTACAAAATTATTCTGTTCAAATTTAAATCTTAACTTCTCAGCAGCGGCTACATGCCTTTGAGAAGAATTTTTTTTATATATATGTACAATATGATAAAAAAATGTATGGCAAACAATTAACTATCTATCTATCTACAAAAGCCTAAAAACCATATAGGATGACCAATATTAGCATTAATGATTATGCCACATGTTTTTAAAATAACAATTTATCATGTTCATGTTATTTGACAAACAAAAGCCAAAAACATGTAGATATATATTGCCTACGCCCCTGGTCTCTTCCTAAGTTGTTTGTGATTGACTTTTTGTTTGATTTTTTTCATTTTGTAAGACTGACCATGGAGACAAGAGTAGATGGACTGACCAGCAATGTGCACTTCTGTATCCAATGCAGTATTTAGGCTGGGTCTCCTAAGCTTTAGTTGGACATAATGTAATGTATGATGTAGTCAATGCTTGCCAAGAAATGCCTTCAGACACCAGGCATCGTGCCAAATCGCTCAAAGTTGTTACAGTCTTGTGTTCAATATGTCAATATATGGGCCACACTCTATTCAAAGACAGCTTGTTCTATATAACATGTTTGACACGTCCAATTGGTATGAACTCACAACTCACAAACAGTATCAATAATATGTAGGCCCTATCTGACTTATCATTCATATACATTGTGTAATTAATATATATGCATAACATGTAAAAAAAAAAAAATCTGTTTTTGCTTTTTGAAATTTGATAAATATATCGTAGGGGGGGGGGGGGGGGCTCTAGAGAGGCACATGAAAGGGGGCTTTGAGGGGCAGAACCTCTCCTGACCATTGGTTCATTCTTTTTTAATGAAAATGAAATAAAATAAGATGTTCTTTCTTTCTTTTTCTTTTTTTGCTGGGGGGCTATATACCTGTTTTGTAAGCAGATGTACAATATGGTGTTTTTTTATGCCCTATCGATTACTGGCGGACCCAGTCCTGACTCCACGAGGGGGGGTGGAAAAAAGCTTTACAGTAGGGGGGGGGGGCAAATTGCCAAAATCATGACTGAAAGATGTCCCCTGTCAGTAATTTCATTGGCCACAATTAGTAATTAGGACTAGTACGGGGGGAGGGCATGGATCCGCCAGTGCTACTAATTGTAATAATGACCTCACACACAACATTTTCATTGCTAAATTACCGAGTGCTTAAGACCAATGTAACAAGCGCAGTGGCCAGCTTCCCTGGGGGATCCAAGGTTTGAATCTCAACCAAAACACCCTTTATGCACTAATAAGGCCTAAATATCAGGTGGTGACTTGCACTCGGTTTCTATACTGGGACAGCTGATAGACCCCATCCATAGAGTAAATGTGTACCATGGCGAAGACACCAAGCCTTATCATCTCCTCATTACGTCTATCTCTTGTATCTGGTTATATAAGCTCTGTAAGCTAAAGGGGGTTTCACACATAGCCGGATCAGACGCCGGAGCGTCCCAGAGTAACATTTTATTACCTCCGGGGGGTTCTGGGATCAAAGAGCTGTTAAATGTCAACAAAAAATAAATGTTTGGCGATGTGTACACGATGTCAATACGGTCTCAACAAGGAGCAACACGGAGCTAACACGACTGTCCCGTTTAGAGTGCGGAGTGAACCGGATTTTCACGGTGCCTTTGCGGATATCACCGGTCTTTACACCGTGTTCATTCGTGTGGAACCGTGTTGCTCCTTGTACTCTCCGGCCTTAATGGCGGCGAAATATTCATGCCCGGTTGACGCCGGATGTAGCCGGAGATATGCCAGAGTCAATACGGAGATTCCCGGAGATCGGCGGAGTATATTGGGAGTCTATACGGATCTACACGGATATACACGGATTAAATTACTCCGGGAACTCCGGCATAAAAAATTAAACATGTTTAATTTTTTCCCCCTGAGTCCCAAGGTGGTCCCGGAGTGCCCCGGACAATGACGGACAATGCCGGAAAATCCCGGACATGAACACGATGTCTACACGGCTTTCCCCGGAGTATGCGGGGGTATTCCGGAGTTGTCCTCCGGGACGCTCCGGCGTCTGATCCGGCTATGTGTGAAACCCCCTTAAGCATCAGGTGTGGATGCTGAGCAAAACAATTACCCTATCCACGTGGGTAACAATATTTTTAATCTCTTCATTACGTCTGCCTGCAGCTGGTCATATTCATGCAATACAAAAGTGTGCTCCTCAACAGCATAATAAACGAGATATGACGCTTTTTATTATCTTATAAAATATTTGTTTTGACATAAGCATGATCAAGCCTATTAAAAATCTGAACAAGCCTATTAAAAATCGGAACAATCACTTTTAACCCAATATTAGCTGCTGCAGCTGCTCCATATGAAATCATATTACACTTGTCTAATTTGCACTTGAAGTTTTGATCAGATAAGTACAGGGGATGAACACTTATAATCTGCAGATTAGACCTGTGAGCACATGATCATATAAGCTAATCTGCATCATTGTTGGGTTTGATTTTTTTTTCTACATGAATTATCTGTGCACAGCTTTAAACTACACGTATATATATATACCTCAATGGTCATTAAAAAATATTTCAATCACCTTCCAAAAAAAATAAATAAGATTTCTTGCTGTATAATTTGGTGTAAAAATTTCGTTGATTCAATTTTTGAACAACTGAACTATACGAAAGCTTATTGCTGCCACATTGGAAAAAAAAATCTTTTCGTTATAAGGATAAGTTTTCCAATGTTATGAAAAGATTTTATTGTAGTTCCAGAAGCTGGAGAGGGATGAATTGATATCGATTTCACATTGGGATTTAACCACAAAGAGATTCTTCATTGCCTTGCATACTTACATGATATTGTAAGTACTAGGACACTTTGACCTTCATTGAAAAACAAGAATCTTTATCGTAGGAACTTGGATGAACTAGAGTTCATCCAAGGTAGGAAGAATAAGAGTGACATTGTTGACTTCGCCCTCTTTGTGGAGTCAGAAACATGGCCAGTTACATGGATATAAAATGATGCATCTTAAATGTGTGCAACATGGACTAGTTGTGACTCGTGATATTTTAAGGCATTTGTGGCAAATCCTAGATCCTGAATGAGTTACATGTCGTCGATAAGATCTTTTGGTTAATACGAAAAGATTTTGGTTATGATTAAAAAATCTTGGTGATAACTAAAATCTTTTCATATTAATGAACATATTTTTTTCGTTATTAATACAAAATGATTTTCGATAAAACAAAAACTCCTTCATTATAACAAAAAGATTTTGGTTATTATGATTACATCTTTTATTAGGTAATACATGGCCAAATGTGCCACGTGCGTTTTCCATGCATTTGGATAAACGCATGGAAAACGCATGGTTTTTTGCCTCATTATAATTAGCTAAAAACCATGCGTTTTCCATGTGTTTATCCTTCTCATGGAAAACGCACGTGGCACATTTGGCCCAAACAAAAGTCAAGTCATTGCAATTTGAAATACGTTTATCGTTTGGTTTGACAGCAATAAAATATGCCTAACGTTGCAAACAAGTTACGCAATCTGATGTTAAAAACATTCTAATTCTCTAAAGCATTCGCGAATGCCTTACATAAGATGAGTTCATTGCATATTGACAAATAAGAGCAAAGACTTAAGCCCCCCACAAGATATAAGCCCTGATAAATTCAATGATCATTTCAGTAAAGTTGGGAGTTCTACGGCAAATATGCTGGACGAGGTCCCTGCAAGTATTCCATGGAGGGACCCACCGTGTCTGACAAGTTTTGTTTTTACTGAAATTGATTGCTCATCTGTTCTTAAGGCTCTTGTTCAACTTGGAAGTGACAGTGCAGTAGACATCCTTGGTTTTGATGCCAAACTACTCTCTTTGGCTGCTGGCGAAATTGCACCAATATTGACTGAGCTTTTCAATCTATCTCTGCAAGAAGCTCATGTTTTACCAGATTGGAAAATCGCAAGAGTCACACCTCTTTATAAGGGAAAAGGCCACAAACATGACATGAACAATTATCGTCCTATTGCTGTTTCGGGTCACATTGTGAAAATCTTCGAGAGACAGATCCAAAAACAGCTCATGCATTACTTAAAAATGAATGACTACATTTCAATTGACCAGTCTGCCTATCGTCCCAACCACAGTACCCAGACATCCATCATCAGAGTGGTTGATGACTGCATTGACAATATATGTGATAAACTGTTAACAGGACTGTGCTTTTTAGACATCAAAAAATGTTTTGATGTATTAATCATGATGTTATGAAGGAAAAATTGTCTTATTATGGTATTTGCGATTGTGAGCTGAGATGGTTCTCAAGTTATTTGTGTAATAGACAACAGCAAGTGGTTACTAATTACAAGAAGTCTGAAAATGCTATATTAAACATTGGCGTTCCACAGGGGTCCGTGCTTGGACCCCTTTTATTCATGCTATATGTCAATGATTTATCCCAGTTTGTTTCATTGTCATCTTGTAATCTTTATGCTGATGATACTGTCATATACTGCACTGGTAACGAACCTCTCGAAGTACAACATAAATTACAAGCCAGTATAATGGAAGTCTCAAAATGGTATAATGCAAACCGTCTTGTTCTGAATGCGGATAAATGTAATGTAATGACCATATCATCATCCTATGTGAGAAATGATTCAATTATGAATGTTGTTCTTGATGATCATGTTCTTAAACAAGTTGATATTATTGATTATTTGGGTATCAAAATTGATAGCAACATTTCGTGGGATCCTTATGTATCAAAGCTGTGTTCATCTTTGGGCTTCTGTGTAAACAAACTGTCCAGGATAAGAAATGTTGCCCCTAGAGATGTATTAAATAAGATATATTTAAGTTCCATTCAGCCTGTTATTGACTATTGTATATGTTCATGAAGATTCACTTATAATTATAACATAGACAAGGTGCAGCGTTTGCAAAATTTCGCAGCCCGCATTGTATCAGACAATTTTGATTATATCAATTCTCGTGGGCTTGAAATCATTAAAACATTAAAATGGATGAATGTTCGACAAAGAAGAAATTATTTTACTTTGTTACTGATGTATAAATGTATAAATGGTGATGCTCCTGATTATCTCTGTAATAATGTTGTACTTAGTTGTGATTTACAAAGTGTCTACTCATTGCGATCTAGTCAGAGTATGAATGTAATTGTGCCATCAGGTAATTCCAGTTATTTAAAGTCATCTTTTATGTACAATGGTGCTGTTTTATGGAATGATCTGCCAGCCCATGTTAAGAACATTAATGATGTGAATGTTTTTAAATCTGCTTTACTCAACCTTTTAACTGCATAATTCTTTTAACTATTTACTCACTTTTATAATATTTTTGTACATACTTATTGTCTTTATCTATATATATTTCATATCAGGACCAGTTTGTAATAACAGATTTTATCTGAAACTGCATATTTCCTGAATAAATATATTTTATTATTATTATTATTATTTTTATATAAGTCACATGACCAGCCGAGCTTAAAAATCTCAAGTAACTTGAAGAGCATTTCATTCAAAAAGTAACCCGAGTTCTAGAACATCGACCTAGAAATAGCCACATGTCATTTCTTTTTTTTACTATTTTGATACACGTGCCCCTATTATTAGGCCTAACCACGGGAGTTCAAGGGTTTCTGTGGCAACCCCCGATGAAAGAAAAAAAAAAGCTCAGTTCAAGAAGGGCACCATCAACCGAAGCGAATAAAATTATTGCGAAATAATGACCTTACCAACACGTGCAGAAAAAGTGATTCTATCTATCTATCTATCTATCTATCTATCCATCTATCCATCTATCTATGCACTGTGATCTATCCATCTATCCATCCATCCATCTAGCTATCTATCTATATATCTATGCACTGTGATCAATCAATCAATCAATCAATCAATCAATCAATCAATCAATCAATCAATCAATCAATCAATCAATCAATCAATCTACTGGTGAGTGTGGTCAAGGTAATATATAGGTCTAATATAATGTATATCTCTACAACGAAATGAGCGCCTAAGTTAATAAATCTCTTGCCAAAGGCATAGGCCTGCTGTACTTTTTTTTTTTTTTTTTTTTTCTTTAATTTTCGCCTAAATCTTTACCCCTTTTCTTGACCATTTCTGGCTGCTCCTCCCTGCATTATATAATATCTTTTCTGGATACCCCCTTGGGCAATTGTAGGCTGTGCAATGACCTGCCAAGTTCACTAAGGTGTAAAACCTCAAATAAGAATGGCAGTAGCACATTCACATTAACGTATTTCCTTTATGATGACTAACCTCTTCAAAATGTGAATCCCGAAAAGCAGGTGGCCAAAACTGGTTATAAATGTGCACCTGAGGGCTTCGTTTACATTTGTCATGAATTTTTGGTAAACAAAAACAAAAATATAGAGTGCACAGCACTTGCATGTTTACTCTTTGTGTCCTGTTCTGCATATACGAGATCTTTGTTATCTACCTATCTATCTATCTACCTATCTATCTATCTACCTACCTATCTATCTATCTACCTACCTACCTATCTACCTATTTATCTATCTACCTATCTATCTATCTACTTATCTATCTCTCTATCCATCCAGCTATCTATCTATCCATCCATCTAACTATCTATCTTACTTACCTCCTGACTTCCCCATATATAGCTACTTTCCATGCTGAATTACTCAATTAAATTAATTGCGACGAAGTAAACTGGGGAGTGGTCAAGGTCACAGTTAATGAATATTTGGAAATGTTTCTTACAATTCTTTGTGGTCATACTTTTAAGAAGGGGGAAAAAGAGTGGCAAAAACAAGTAAAGGAAATGGTGAAAAAGTTGATTGGTGTCCCAGCGGAGTGCAAATGTACAAGGAAAAAAATATAAGAAAGACAGAAAGAAAGACAGAAAAACGAACTAAAGGAAGGAAGGAAGGAAGGAAGGAAGGAAGGAAGGAAGGAAGGAAGGAAGGAAGGAAGGAAGGAAGGAAGGAAGGAAGGAAGGAAGGAAGGAAGGAAGGAAGGAAGGAAGGAATAAAGGAATAAAGAAATAAAGAAAGAAAGAAATAAGAAAGAAAGACCGAAAGGAAGGAAGAAAGAAGAAATAAAGAAAGAAATAAGAAAGAAAGACCGAAAGGAAGGAAGAAAGAAGAAATAAAGAAAAAATGAAAAAAGAATAAAGAAAGAATGAGAAATTTTCCAATTTCCTACGACCATGAAAAAAACTACCATAACGGTGAAAAGAAGGCAAAAAAAAAAAAGTATGAGTGGAAAGAAAACGTTGAGTTAATTCTAATTACAGAGAAGTGTTATTATCAGTTAGAAAGTAGCAGTTGACTTGACATTTCTGCCCATTTCGTGCTAAAGGAATGTTGGATAATTTTGCGTTAAATATTAAATATATTTTCTGTATAATCACTGTTTTTCAATTTAATGAAAGTCCATGGCAAAGAGATTATGGATGTAACAGCCATCTAACTTAGGCTTGACCAGGAATTGAACCCGGGACCCAGTGGTTGCCATGGAAACCCAGGGCAGGGTGTTTACATATTTTATGCTAGTACTGTATCATGACTGTATATAGTCTCCATATCTCAATGATAAACTGATCTGAAGCATAGTCAGTTTATATGAACAGCTAATAATGATGAGATGATAAGGCTGCTTGGAGTCCACACTGTGTCCCATATTTACCTCCTGACACAGAGAGGTGGCATACGAGTGACGTGTCCATTCTGAGATTGTCATCATCACTATGCTATAGATGCTTTTGCCCCAAACACTTCTAGAAACGGTATATTTACCAAAAATTTCCCCAACAGGATTTTATCATTTGATGATAAATAGATTTAATGATTTCATTCAGATGATACTGCACTTTCCGCGACTCTAAGTACATTTGGAAACTTCGACCATAATTTAGAAATTAATATCAATAAAGAACTCAATAGCAACATCAATATTTGGCTAAAAGTTAGCAAATTGTCACTTAATATAAATAAAACAAAAGCCATGTTATTTCATAGCCCACAAAGGAAGATTAGAAATATTAACTTGAAAATAGATCATTGCGACATTGAAATTGTAAATAAGTTTAACTACTTAGGTATTATATTAGACTCTCATCTTTCGTGGAAATATCATATCACAATGATTTCGAATAAAATTTCTGGAACTAATGGTATTATGTGTAAATTGAAAAAGATTGTCCCCTCAAATGCTCTATTATTGTTGTACAATTCTTTAATCTTACCATACTTGAATTTTGGTCTTCTAGTATGGGGTCTACAATGTAAGAAATTGATAAAACTGCAGAAACGTTCATTAAGAACAATAGTTAATGCAAAATACAATGCACACACGGAACCAATTAAAAAAAAACTGCATTTACTCAAGGTCACCGACTTATGCCCTCTGCTGGAAATTAAGTTTGCTTACAGGCTGATAAATAAGACACTGCCGCTGTATTTCTTAAAAAGCAATATTTGAGGCATTCTGTGTAATATGAGAACGATTTGGAGGGGGATATCCTGAAACTGGGGGCATTTCTTTAGCGATATTTCATTATCTTTGAAGTGTCCCACATATTGCATACTTTTGCTAAGATATAATATATTTATATATATTAATCGTTGTGTATATGCATATATGAAATAAAGTGTTCTGAGTCTGAGTCATTCCCATTATTTTTATGTTCTTTTTTCTCTTGTTTGTTGCAAAATCGAGTGCAAAGAAGTCAGGTGACCTCACACTTCAAATAATACAAGATACATTGCAATTTTCAGTTGTTCTCAATTCTCAAGACTTCATGACAATTTTGTGACAAAAGGCAAGATCCAGAGCAGAACAAGCATCCATTCATTTCAGTCATAAACATGTTCATTTAGGTCAAGTAAATGTCCCAGAAATGGGCCACAAACCTTGGGTCTACTTAAATTAAAGGGGAACTAATTGAAGTTTGTATGTTAATTTCAAAAGTTCAATTAGATGTTAAATAATATATTGCAGTGATAGGAAATGTCTTAAACTCTGGTTTGATATGATTTCAAGCCAATTGAAAGTGCAATTTACACCAACCGCCAACATGCTGGGGGCCGCCATTTTTGTACATGGCACGCAAGACAGTGACGTCACTTATGTACTATGTCAAGGCCATATATGCATTCAGCCAATACAAATCAATTCATAATCCTGTTGATTACAAGCTGTTACATTGTTCCAATTATAACCAGAACAGATAAAACAACAACATAAAGGGTGTTAATTGCAATGTTTTGGGAATACAGCATAATTATAGCTAATTATTGTATTGATTGCAATGAGCAATTTGTATCTAAGAATAGGCATATAGGCATTAGTAGTATTATTTATAGGATAAATATATTTCGTAGTATCTATATTTAGTGTATATATAGGGTTAGTGGGGATGTTTTAAGGGCAGCATCTCCTTCTTTACTAAGAATAATATATATTAATTATCAATATAGGCCTACCAGTTTAAAATAAAATAGAAATATCAAAAACTCATTTTCAACAACTTTGTCCAATACACTATTTTTTTAAAGCTTCACTAATAAACAGTGGACGAATGATAGATAGATTTATTTGGCAACATAATACATTTTTTGCATACAATGCTGAAGTCTAATATAATGTAAACTGCTCTAAATTACTAAAAATTCATTTAATTAGTACTCAGTTACCCAAACATTCAGTAGTTGTATTACATAGCAAGATAATTGATAGCTGTGTCTGTTTTATATTGTTAATTCTGCTGGCTGCTTTGAAATCTGTGAGACCATCCAGTACCACCCAGTACATAATTTCATACACAGAATATAGTTGATGTCACAATCACAATTAAGCACTCCCTGTTGTAAACTTTTTATTAAATGTGCAATTTGTTTGCCATACTTTCATTTTCATCTTATCATTATTTCTATATTTAGATCTTGTTATTTATATATAAATGTATTTTATTTATTTATTTATTTTTCATTACCAAAGATAAAGAGATTATATGTATTTACTGCTTATTGTTGTTCCTTGTAATTTGCTGCTTTTGTTTGTTTATTTAATTTGGTCTAATAAATTATCTCTCTCTCACTAATTGCATTGTCTCAAATAGTTCAATGGCAAAACTTGACACTCTGTAAGAACTGCTCTGAAACTGCAATTAACACCTGTATCTAAAGCTAACAGTTGTTCTCACCAGAATTGCAATGTCGAGCCTCCAGAATACTTGGCTGTCATTGGCAATTCTAGTGACTCCATGCTAAGACCTAGTACAACAGTGACGTATTTCCGGTCAGTGCAAAACACCACAAAAGTAAAAAATGGCGGCCTCCGTAGTTCACAACACGGAGCTAATAAATGCAGGATATTTCATTACCAGTGCATATTAACAAATTATGCAAAGCGTGGATGTGTTTTGATGGACCCAAGCTAACATCTGAGAGGTAAAGTGCAAAAGGGGTTAGTTCCCCTTCAACAATTATTAAAGGTCAACGTCCTCGCGTTCACAGGGGTGCAAAGAAGTAACCAAACACTGACTTCTAGAAACGGTATATCTACCAAAAATTTCCCAACAGGATTTTATCATTTGATGATAAAGGATTTAATGATTTCATTCCCATTCTTTTGATGTTATTATTATTTTTTGTTGTCTCTTATTTGTTCTATTTTTGCTTGTAACATCTACATTGTGACATCTTTTCGAACTTACCGAATATTTTTGACTTCCTTTTTTGTATCGAAATATCTATTCCACAAACAAATATGATTCTGTATTGTATATTGTATTGTATTGTATTGTGTGGTATTGTATTGTATTGCATTGTATTGTATTTCATTGTGTTATATTGCATTGTATGGTATTGCATTGTATTGTGTTGTATATATTCTCTCATGCTACTGGTCAAAATCTTAAACAACAAACAGCCAGGCGCAGACGTAATGATGATATGATAAGGCTAGGAGCCTACACCATGTTAGACATTTACTCCGTGGGTGGAGTCATTCACTTGTCTCAGCATAGACACCCAGTACCAGGAATCAACCCCAGGACCTTAATGCAGAGCAGGCTTGGATCTTAACCATTCCTGTTTTTCAACGTGATTGGTATATTTGGAAACCATTTTAAACTTAATGTCAATATTATATTCCATGCTTAAGTTATTTCATAAACCATATTCTTTGTTTTGGGTTAATTATTAGTTAGTTATCTATAGTCGTACACAAACAACAAAAGGATTATCTTAATCAAAATGATAACTTATCTGACACTGCATTTCACAGAACAAAGTACAATCGCCAGCAGTTGACTGTAAACATCAAAGATAATCAAAACAAACCCAATGCTGACGATTTTGATGAAACTAAATCGTGTAAATTGGGGTCATAAACTTAGTTGTCTGACTGGTTTTTGTGTTTTTATATAATATATAAGCTTATTTTATTTTTTATTAATCTTGCTATTGCAGCTATTGTTTAATATGTTAGTGCAAATATAAATTTACAGCCAAATTCACAGAGTTGGAAACGAAGTTCAACTCCAGATGACGTCATGTGAATCCAGGATTCTCATTGGCTGAGGGATGCTTCAACCAATGAGAGTGCTGGATTCACATGACGTCCTCTGGAGTTTAGCTTCCAAGTTCAAGAGATAGGTTTCCATCTATGAGTTTGACTGTAAATGTATTGGATTTTGAGTCTAGTTCTCGAGATCAACAATTATTATCACAACTGAACCTTTGACAGGCATGTTCAAGCATGAGTCTTTCTCAACTCTCTGGGGAGTATACAGCTGAGCAGCTGTAGAGTTTTAGAGTTTATTTATTTTCACCAATCTCCGCAAATACAATTTCACAACTTAGAGTTACATACTACATGAATATCACAAAACTGGTAATGGGGGTACACCCGAACATAACAATATCCAGTAACCCAGAGGGTGGATGCCCCCCATTGTCAGTGCATTTGGCTAAGACCTATACAATTACTTTCAATGCCTACAGGCCCCATAGCCGAGCGCCCATTTACACCTGGGTGGAGTGGAGCAAAGAGTTGCAGAGGATCTGCTCAGTTCCTCCATGCCATGGTGGGGCTCGAACCTTTCACCTCGCATTTTCTAGGCGAGAGACTTGACCACTAGATCACCTGTTGAAATGACATTGTGCCCGGCAGATGTAATGATCACATGATAAAGTCCCCCCCCCCCCCCAATGTCACTAATTTATAATTATTGCTAAAGTATCAAAATACACATTATAGGCACCTGTTGAAATTACCTTGTGCCCAGCAGATGTAATGATCACATGATAAAGTCCCCCCCACCCAATGTCACTAATTTATAATTATTGCTAAAGTCAATCAAAATACACATTATAGTATAGTATAGTGTGACTAATAAATAATATAGGACATTATAGGTGATGGGTAATAGTGGTTTAACAAATGGTGGACTGTCCTCAGCTTGTAATATCACCATGACAGCGCCAGCTCTGCCATTAAAAATGCATACAGGCTCTATTGGTTTTCACACCATCCAATATTTACACATTTTATTTTATCAAAATTTATCTCAAGGACTGTTTGATGCCAAGAAGCTATTCGTCAAGCCAGCTAGCTACCTGGAAATGTCGAATTTTAAGGATGGTGTCAAAAATTAAGATTATTTTTGAAAATTATCACCTGATTGCAGTGTACTTCCTCAGTGGAGATAATAATTGCAGCTGTCAATAATATTTATGGAATTCTGTGACAACTTGATGAATGGAAAATTATGGATATCATAAGTAAAAAAAAAGAAAAGATAATAAAATAATATTATACTTGGGAATTATAAATAGCAAATTGTCCATCAAATATTTAAGAGTGGACATAAATGTTGAATCCTACTATAGCTGCGCAGCACACAATGTTACACATTTTGTGTTGCATGCAGCACACAATTATTGTTACATAACTATATCCATGGATGCACCCAGACAACCAATGCCACACATTTTGTTCTTGAACAATCAATATTTCAATATCACAACACATTAGTCAGTGGGCCAGCAAAATATTAGGGAATTAGAATCTCTCATTATCATGTTCGTGTTGACATTTCACACAGGTATTAGCATCCGATGCAAATGTCACCTACATACGCCAGACAGTCAGTGAGATAGGTAGTTAGATATGTAGATATACAGCAAGGTAGATAGATAGATAGATAGGCAGACAGGCAGACAGGCAGATAGTTAGATAGATAAATAGGTATACAGATAGCTAGATAGATAGATAGATATACAGATGGATAGATAGATAGGTAGATAGGTAGCTAGATAGATAGTTAGATAGGTAGCTAGATAGATAGTTAGATAGTTAGATGGATAGATAGATAGATAGATAGATAGATAGATAGGAAAAATTACCTTTGCATACAGAATTTATGACAGGATGGTTTTTTTTTGTGTTTTGACACATAACAGATGCAGGGTCTAGTGGTTAAGGCATTGGGTAGCTCTTTTGAGGTCCGGGTTCAAATCCTGGTCTCAACCCTCCATATGAATTAAATGTATGTGTCAGCTGGGGTTCTCACTTTAATTATTCGTGCCTTGTACTCGGTTTCTGTGCCGGGGCAGGTAAAAAAAACCCACCCATGAAGTAAATGTTTAGAATATGGCACATACTCCAGGTTTTATTATTTCATTTCGTCATTACATCTGCCTCAGTCCAATACAATATAATACAACTGAAGCTTATGAAACTGCATTATCGTATTCAAAATTTACACTTCATATTTCATATTCATATCATTTCATATACAAAGCTTGCTATATGCAACTATGCAACCATATGAATGAAATACACTTCATAAAGGTGACGAAGACCAGGCTCATGTCCTTTTCTATATAATATATTATATACGTTCACCCAGTTTTACGTGAAATAGGGCAAAAAGAGTGTCGTAAGGGTGAATATACTTCAAACTTGAAGAAAGAAAGAAAAAATTGCATGGCAAAAAGTTGGTCAAATAGAAGAAAAAAGTCTACATATTTCGCTTTAAATCTGGCAAGCAGTCAAATACCAAAAGTATTTTATGACAAATACCAAAAGTATTTTATGACAAATACCAAAAGTATTTTATGACAAATACCAAAAGTATTTTATGACAAATACCAAAAGTATTTTATGACAAATACCAAAAGTATTTTATGACAAATACCAAAAGTATTTTATGACAAATACCAAAAAGTATTTTATGACAAATACAATATTTTTTCATGCGAATTGCAAAGATATGCTGTGTTCACTTGCGGTCTTAAAACTATTAATATCGAGATGGTCTTTATATAGGATGGTCTTAATTGTTGGTATCCACTGTTCTAAGCTTTAATGTTATATACAGTGCTACCTGAAAATATGGCTTTCAATGACCTACATTGCATTGTACCTTATATATGTGAACCAAAAGACACAATATTAAATTTTCCAACAATACAATGGAACCCCACAATTAAGACCAACCACCCTGGGGAATCACTTGAGTTGTCCTAATTTGAAATTTTTATTGACTGACTTACGATGAAGTAATATATCTATAAATCTATCTATCTATATATCTATCTTATAGCTATCTATCTATCCTCTCTATCTATCTATCTTATATCTTATATCTGTCTATCTATCTGTCTATCTATCTATCTATCTATTTATCTATCTGTCTATCTATCTATCTATCTATCTTATATCTATCTATCTATCTATCTTATATCTATCTATCTAAAGATCTATCTGTCTATCTATCTATCTATAGATCCATCTATAGATCTATCTAGCTATCTATCTTATATCTATCTTATATCTATCTATCTATCTATCTATCTATCTATCTATCTATCTATCTATCTATCTTATATCTATCTATCTATCTATCTATCCTTTAGAGTGGGGATCGTACTACACAGATCAAAATTTCATTAAACGTATGATTAAACATGCTCAAACATAGTATAACCCATTTAATACTGGTATTCATAGATTATTTTAACAAATAATTCAATACAGGTCTTTGTCCCGATAAACAGACTGCATATCATTTGCATATGTAAGAAATAATCAGAATAACGA
Organism: Alitta virens; assembly: GCA_932294295.1. Classification (NCBI taxonomy): domain Eukaryota; kingdom Metazoa; phylum Annelida; class Polychaeta; order Phyllodocida; family Nereididae; genus Alitta; species Alitta virens. The sequence goes on along the minus strand of OW028586.1, from coordinate 15,812,052 downwards.
AGGCAGACAATGGTGTTACCGAAAAAGGGCAACATTTAAATAATATCGGCAGGCGACCATATTTTGAACAAAGACACAGTCACACACAAACAGTTCAATCTGCTATAATGAACCTTTGACCCTGATCGTATATATGCGTCGTTGCAATGGTATTTCCTCGATTACACGCCGGGTCTAAAATAGAGGCCGGGTTTTTTTTTTAAAGATGGCCCACACAGGACATCAAATATTCTGATTTGATTAATATATTTTCTAAATAATAGATTTTTTAATAAAAAATAATAGATTTTTTTTAATAATCTCTAATATTGCATAAAAACGTGCCTCGCCATGTTAAACCTGTCTTTACTTTGATAACAACTTAAAGAGGCCCAGGCTTCTAATCGAAACAATACGGTAATCGTGATAGACCTGGTTGATAGACCTGGTTGAAAGACCTCTAAACACTAAACCAAAAATATGCACCTCTCATGATATGACAAATACATCACGAATATGAATGATTCAGAAGAATGCAAATACAGTGCATCCGCTATTTTAAAATATGAAATAGTACAGTTTCTCACATGATTCAATCAATATTGCTATTTTGCTTAAAAAACACCTGTTCTAAATTCATCTTTTCTTTGTTCAAATGAGTTGTGATCCATGTCATGTGCTTCGCTGTAACATATTGTGAACTTATTATGAGACACAGCCACCAACAATCTGTTTATGTCTGTTTATGCATGGACGTCCATGGTTTATGTCTGTCTATATCTGCTGATAGAAGTCTGTTTCTGTTTATGTCTATGTCTGCCAAACGCTGTCTGTATCTCTGTCTATATCTTTCTATGCCTGTCTGTTGGTCTATTTTTACCAACAGCTGTCAGTCTCTTTGTCAATACATACTGCACCTAGATGCTCAAGGTCTATAAGTCTGTCTATATGTCTGTGTATGTCAGTACATTTACTCTGTCTATATCTATGTCTGTCTATATCCTATATCTGCCTATAAATATATCTGTCTGTACTTCTACCTATAACTGACTGTATGTCATTATTCATATCTTCACTATCTAGTGTCTGTAAGTCTTTCTATATCTCATTTTCCGGCTGGCAAAGGTCGCAGTGGAGCTGGCACAGCGACGCTTTGCCTCCGATGGCTCAGAAATGTGTGGATGCCAACAGAAAGTTATTGAACAATCAGACGAGGCCTTACAAGACGCTACCATATTTGAAAAATGGTGCCATAGTGCCTGAATGTAAGCAGTCATCTGATTGGCTAATACACTGAATTTTTTCACCAGAGGACAGCACCTGCAACCCACCACACTGGCTGAGAAACTGCAATTTCTGCCGAAAGACGGCACTTGTCCGGTGCATAGCACCGGCCTTTCTGAGAACTCACACAAAGCATCAAGGGATAACGTAAAAATGGATCGTTGAATAAGTGTCGCAACGCCGTTACAACGCATTACAACACGTCGCAACGCCGTTACAACGCTTGTTCAGTTCCATTCACGAAAATAGTACCTTCTGCAGCTGGTGAAATTCCACGGTAAAGTTGTTCAATTTCATAACGTTAGTAGAGTTTAAGTCAAAATAAGTCGTCTGAACCAGTTTCACAGCGAGTGGCTTCTTGGAAGAAAGAAATATGGCGTAGTAATTGCACTACTTAGTGTGCAGACAACGCGCAGAAGCATTTCCCTCCCCGATTTCAGGGGAGCAGCAAATCGGTTATCAGATGTATGTCTGTATGTCAGTTTATCTTTATATTATTCAAGGTCTATATGTACCAGTCTATGCCTGTCCTGATTCTATCTGTCTATATCTGTCTATATTATAGATCAAGCTGTCTCAATATAATATCTATTTATGTAATTCCCAATGTTCGATAATTTCAAAATGTATTTTCCTTTATTACGCCAATTATTACTGAGTAAACTATACCATAAACAATACCCAGAATGATGCTATCATGTTACAAAATTTAATATAGTCATGTTTAGATATGTTTTGATAGGTCCTTCCATACTTTAGTTCCATGCTGTGCAACGAACATGAAAATAATTTAAAATTTATATCTCAGCCTTAATGTTTAGATCAAAAGGATATTAAAAGATGGGCAATCCTCTTACAATTGGCTTTTATGCACTTTGTGATTTTATGCTTTTGAATATTTCATTGTAAATACTAGCATTTTTCTTTTATTGCAATTTTATCAACAGCAAAGAAAATAGTGTTTATTTGTTCAACCTACCTGCCATGACACAAGGAATATGCATCGATCTATCTATCTATCTACCTATCTATCTACCTATCTATCTACCTATCTATCTATCTATCTACCTATCTACCTATCTATTATCTATCTATCCGTCTATCCATTGGCCTATCTATCTATCTATCTATCAATCTACCTATCTATGGTCCCTTTGTGGTACATGCAAGTCAACATGACCATGTGCCCTTACACGTTTATGCTAATATACATTATCAACAGTATACATGGTATTCCGTATTGTAGAGCTCTTGTCTGTCAACTGGCCAAAGGCTATGTTTGATTAGAGCTCTGCCATTCAATGCTATCATTAACATGGTGTTACAGACAGTCTAATTACATGTGAATTATATTCCAGCTGTTCTGCTATCAGAGAAAATGTTCAGTGGATAAGTTTCGTTGTAAATGATTGCATAGAAATGTTTTATCTTAATTTGTGTGTGTGAAAGATATTGCATTATCGTGGTATTTTTTGTGTTAGTAGGCATGTTTTAAAATTGTTTTATGGTATTGTGCTCTATTTTTGTATGTAAATGATTTGGTGACACTAGATTTTTATGCCCATAGGTTAATACTGAATGAATGTCAATTTTTTTAACTCATTCATTCATACATTCATTGTTATTTTTCTGAAGTTTTTTTTATTTATTTATTTTTTAAACTTTTATGCATCTAATTAATCTCACAAATTTAATTCATTCCATAATTTATTCATTATTATTTTATATTTCCAGCATTGTTTTGTCTTTATGATTTAATGCTCAAATAAGAAAACAAATTTTATCTGATTCGATTACTCTGGATAAACATATAATGCTTCAATTAATCAATTGATCAAGTAATAACTTGTGGCTGTCATTCAATGGTATAGATCTTCAATTGTAAATGTATTAATGTTATTCAACTCATGGATTGTTCATTTATCCATGAAGGATAAATTTTGAAATGGCTGAAAATATCTGTTGGAGCTCTGTATTGAAGTCTCCCTATGAAATGGGAACACCTGACCTATATCAGTATATGCTAGAATCGTGCTTCAAACAGAACTACATGCATGTTTCGACACATTAAAATGGTTACCGTATTTTCTTGATTACAAGCCGGGAACACTTAATATTTTTCGAGAGGGTTTTTATTCCTCAGTGTCTAAACAAGACCGGTGTTTATTAACGAGTTAGAAGGTTAATTTTTTTTAAAGGTTTTGCTGGCTCCCAGTGGCCCAATGAGACTGGCAAGTAAATATCTTGGTAATATATTCCTGTCAGAAGCTATCTTAAATTGTAGTTTGTCCGAAATCGTTTTATATTTTATCTAATCATATGTATTTATCTCTTTGGCTACCTTTACAAAATAAAAATATTATGTATGTCACCATTTAAATGAAAAAATAATAATAAAATTCAACACTATGCATCATTGAATTTTAACAACAAATGACCATGGCATTATGTAAATAAATGGTAAAAATGATTAGGATATAAAAAAAATACCCTTTTTTGTTGTTAAAGAATTTTTTTTTACATAATCTGTACTTACTTGACCCCAGTGAATGGGCAGGCTGTTTCTTTCTGATCAGCAACAATATAACAAAGAGGACCAATGGGATGAACAGCTCAAATGCAAGAACAAACTGGAAAAAGGAAAATAATTAAATTACATCACATGATAATACTATGATTTATTGCAATATAATGTGGTTATACATTCAATAATTTGTCTACGCATAGTGTACATTCACAGTCTGTTACATGATAATTTAGTGGTTTTATTGAAATTTATACGCAGGAAATTGCTCACATACAAAGACATGTGAATGCATGTGCACATCGAGCTGGGATTTAAATAGACAAAGCAACAAAAGCTAACAACTGAAAGACTTACTGGATTTCTCTTCTTCAGAGTGAAATTCTTCCACAATAGAATCCTCAACTGTAGAAAAAACCCCATTTTGTATGTTATAATCCAATGAATGGGTAAACAATGACAGTCTGTTCAGTGAACTGCTCCACGTACGTGTCCCTTTGTTTTTACGTACAGCAGCTCAAAATGGACAGCTGGCGAGAGGGCTAGACAGGCTCAAATTTCTCAGTTTATCTTTCCTGTCCGGCCGATGTAGAAGGTCTAAAGGCAAACTACATGATCTTCAGAATATATTCAACGTTCCAGCTCCATGATAATTGCATCACAGCTCGAATGAGCAGTCCGAATCGATTTTTCTTCTTCACCGTTTGCATTGAAAACACAGCACGGCCATGATCATGATGATGTGCTATTTTTAGCTCAAGTGCCTGCGCACCAGCAATAGCTGTCCGCTGATTGGTCCATGTGAAGATGACGTCCACTTTCACCACGTGGAGTTGTTTATAAACACCAGCTGACAGCTGACCCCAGGTGCTCACGGGTCGACGCCACAGGGAATCATATACGTCCATGAGATGGCCTTGTATGGTAAACTCATTGCCTATGCCATCCAAGGCATTCCATGCGCCGGGGATCTTAGTGAAACGGGTGCTATATATTTATAATATATTTGGTGGAAAATGGGGGGGGGGGGGGGGGCTTACAATATGATGCGTAGCATGGAAAAATGTTGGCTCTTCAGAACAATGTGATGCGTAGCATGTCATTCAGGCCTAATCATTCCGAAACCCAGCAGGTGGCGTTGCATATGGCCTATCCACCTGGATCACCCTGGACTATGACAGCACACAGCTAATATAGGATTTTCAGTTCTCCTTCCAAATTGTAAAAAAGTATAACATCATGCATTGACAATTATATTTCCATTACACCTAAAAATGTAGGGGAGGGGGTGCACATACGGTTGACCAATGCAAAGAACTGAAGATTTCTATGATTCTATCAAGGAGACCAGAGTAGACTCTTGTCTCCATGATTCTATCAAATTCAGCAGTAGGGGAGACCAGGGTCAGTTGATCCTTGGGGGTAAGTCAATATATGGGCAGCTGGTAGGTCCTATATCTATAGCAAACTAATTTTCTCAAGGGCAAGGCCATATCTATTGCTTAGTTTCAGGTCACTGGGGTCAGGATGGAGAGCAGGAAATGCCTGAATAATTATCACAATTCCTATAACTTTGAGGTATATGCCTTGACAGAAAAGATAGTGAAAACCAAATCAAACTCAAGTGTATTAACTATTCTTTTATTTGCAGTCAATAATAATTATCATATGTGTTCGTATGAATTGCTATTTGGTTCTTGTCAATTAATAAACAAACTTCCATGAGGCTATTCGACTTCATATTGAGCTATATTACATCATATTGAGCGTATATTACAATACAAATCATTGAACACTGAGCCTTGTAGGTTTAGAAGATGAACCTTTCATTTCTCCTTTATTTTGCTGTTAGTGGACAATTTCACCAGCCCCAAGGACCAACTAAACGTACCCCAGCACTGGGTCAGATGATCCAATAATATATTACCTTAAAAGCCAGATGGAGTCCTGCCCCGCCCTCTGGTGTTTAATGCATCAGATCAATAGATAGATATAAATTAGAAGCACCTCATCGTTACGTCTGCGTCTGACAGCTAGTCATGTAAGTTGACTTCAGACCCAGTAGCACAATACAATATGATACAATAAATAAAATACAATACAACATGACAGATAAAAGAATTTCACATTGTTTGGATGTGATCGAGCTTGATTTTACAAATCTAACCAGTTTTTTTTAAATGCTCCAATAATTAGTAATTACTCTCAGAAGCAGTGGCGTATTTAGGGGGGGGGGGGACATTGGGCCATAAAAGTCATGAGAAAATTAATGCCTCTCGCGGTTGAGATGATAGTCTGTGAAATGCTATTTAGTGGTTGGAATGAAAGAATTTTACCGTCATACTCAGGGCACTATGGACCTATTGGTCATATGTTAAGACATATGCAGGCACATGCACATAATGGGGCAGCACCCCGCAGTGATCTATGTCTACATGAATCTGCCCTCCTCCCATCTTTCTAAAACAAGGCCTCTGCAGGAAGATGCCCTTCCCTCCATGATATAATATAAAATATTAGACATAATGCCGGTCGAATGAGGTGAATTATGGTTTATCACATTCTAGCCCTTTCTGGTCCAGAAGGCCTTATTATTGATGCAGTGCACACAACCACACACAGCTGGAAAATAACTAATCAGGTTATCTATTTAGAATATCATGTGAGAAATCTGATAGTGGAATATTGATTTCAACACAGAGTTGGCTGATCCGTTGTGAAATGTGATGTTCTCTGTAACCATGCACAGAATATAACACTCGTTCTGTGTCTGTAACCATGCTCAATTTATCATGTTGATGTTCAGCCACAGGCTTCCAATTAAAGATGTGGGACTCGACCCCCCAAAAAAAATTGACCTGCCTGTTCATGGGAGAGGTGTCCTACCAGGCACCAGCCATAATACTTGTCCAGATCTGGCAAAAACATTTTTGCTAATAGGCATAAAGACAAACAAAATCTAAAGGATGTGAATGTGTTATTTGTTCTGTCTACTACCCCCATAACCCAGTTCTGATTGAACTGGTCTCCTAATTGCAATTAAACAATGTTCTAAGTTGATAACTTTTGCTGTCCGGCCTTGGCAACAGTGTTTGACAGGTGCTAATGTCAAGCTCTGTGAGGAAAGACTCTCATTTTTTATTAGTGATTTAAATTTCTGGACAGTATAGATCATGGTTGGACACAAGTTTATGTAGAAAATGTCCAGTGAATTATGGAATGCTTCTTTTTGCAGTAAATTTATTTGGCGCTTGCGTCATCTACACCTACTATGTGATCCCCTCGATGGACCCCCACATACCAAATTTCTAGATACGCACGGCCCTGCTCAAATTTTTTTTTTAAACAAATCTTTTTCACGAAATTATCAGAAATAATAGATTATGCTCAAAAACCTTTTGAACTACCGTATTTACGAAAAAAGACCCTCCCTTCCATTTTTCTTATGGGCTACCTCAGCAGGACCTTTAATTGACGTGATATTCTATTCGAGGTTGGTGCACTAGTGGATCCTTGAGCATTGGTAGCAGCCTTAATAACTATATACATATTTTTGTAAAAAAACCAATGAATGAATGCGGAATAAAAATGAATGAATCTGAATCCAATTAGATCCATACAGGTGACTCAACCGCATATTCAGTGCAATATCATTTATTATCACAACAATATTTTTTGATTTATTGAGTCAGGCTTGGTCACAATGTTAGTTTAAAAAAAAGACATAAAATTTAAACGATCCAGAGCCTTCACCCTAAGGTGATACGTCGTAATAGTGAGGTGGTCTGACACACATGGTGGTGCGGTGGTGGTGTGGTGGTGCAGTGGTGGTATGGTGGTGCGGTGGTTTGGTGGTGTGGTGGTGGTTTGGTGGTGGTTTGGTGGTGGTGTGGTGGTGGTGCGGTGGTGGTGCAGTGGTGGTGTGGTGCGGTGGTGCAGTGGTGGTGCGGTGATGGTGTGGTGTTTTACATCCTGTATTTCTGCATCTGTTAGGTTAATTAGGACAGGCAGGGATTATGGCAATGAGACAATGGATGAAACAACCATCAATTTAAGCCACTATCACACATAGCCGAGTGACGATGCAGAGTGATGCCGATCGCTGGCAAGCAAGTCAATCGGCTTCATTCCTGGTTACTCTTGGTCATTTTATGCCTAGAAAACGAATTATCGCCGATTACACACCAACTGCTCGCAGATTGCTTGCCGATTGATCGCAGATTGCTCGGCGATTGCGCGCCGACATTGATCTGAGTGTCAAGCCAATATCACTTCTTTACACGCCGACCACTCAGTCAGCAAGGCCTTGCCGATTGCTCGCCGATCGCTCGCAGATTACTCGCCGATTGCTCCCAGATTTCTCCCAGATTGCTCCCAGATTGCTCGCCGACCACTCGGCGAGGAAATCACGTCCACTCAGCAATCCATCTGACCAAGTGTACTCCCAGAGTAACCAAGTGTACTCTCAGAGTGCACGGCGAGTTAATCCCATGTAAATCCCGAGAAATTTCAGAGCAAATTTGCTCAGCGACAATCCTAAAGAGTTTTAAACATGTTTAAAACTTTACGATCATTCTACGAGTATTGCCGTGTATTTACGAGCTTTTCCAGAGTGGTCGGCGTGCAGAGCCGTGTATTCCCGACTGCCTAATTTATTAAGCACTCGGCATCACTCGGCATTGTCACTCGGCTATGTGAGATAGGCCCTTTTGGCTCAACTGGGAATTAAACCCGGGATCCAGTGGTTGGAAGCCCAGCTAGTTACCACTAAGCTAGGCCCCTACCGCACACATCTTGACGTGATGGGATAATTCTTATATTTATACACACATTATGTAATTATTTTACCAATTAGTTACAACATACTATAGGGATTACTCAATGCTCATTCATGACAATATAATAAGTTAATATGTATGAAAAGAACGATTATGTAAAATAATTAATTGCATTTCACTAAGAATTACAGTGTACTCATTAATTGACAAACTTTAAAGTTAAAAAAATATAATAAAATAAAATAACTTGGTCCAGAAATTTAAAGTTATACCCCTGGTTTACATTCTTGAAGCTAACAATCTTCAAAATAAAAATCATTTTGATTTCAGTTAGTATTTAACATATTAATTTAATATTCTACAAATTATATACAATTTAATGACATGATACATGTCATGGCTTCCCCCTTAAGTTTTAAAAATTATAAAAAAATCGACCATATATAATATTTTTCTTCAGGGAGCCTCCTAATAACACCCATAAATAGATAGATAGATAGATAGATAGATAGAGGATACTTTATAATGGTACAACAAATTATTATACAGTAAGACATATACATGATGTTAACTATGACTTATAATCTATTGTTACAGTAAATATAAGCCCATCAGGAAACCACCTGAGCATTAGCTGTAATGGTGGCACCTTCGATAAAATAGTTAATATATGTAATAATAATGTAATTGATGTTATTAATATGTATTGTTGTCGTATTTCTGTGATGTAAATAAATATCTGTCAGTCACAGTGTGAGTCTGTCCTATTCCTCTGTAGCAGGGAGTTCTAAGGCAAGGTTCCATAAAAGTGCATGTATTCATATTGGTGTTTACATTTTACGATTTGACCTGAGTGGAATATTTTGATCTGGAGATACAGACTTAATAGCAGCAATTCCTTGGGATAGGTTCAATATGGCACTTGTTATTGATGTCATTATGCACTGAGGTTGAATCTATGGAAGGTCAGGAATTTACGACTTTAATGACTCTGGCACGTGCTCTGGGTTCTCCCAACAATTAAATCACCATAAAACTTAAATATCTTCCTTAAACATGCTACTCATTATTGTCATAATTAACTGCTGTATGTCAGTATATTCTGTACCTTTGGAATTAAATGTATTCTATTTACACTGCATTACCAAATAAGTGTAGTACTGGTAATCAGGTCACACTTGCATCAAGGAGTAATTAAGGACACACAGGAAACGTTGATATATGTAAATGAGCACGTGTATGGAACGTTTTCCGTCTGCTGAGATGTAGAGATCTTCAATCGCAAGTCATTCTATGCAGCTTGAAAGACAGCTTTATTCTTTCATTAGTTTGATGGCATATAATTGTTCATATTGTTTGTTCAAGGAATAACAAACATTAATAATATATACTGCTAACATTTATGTTACGGCACCAACATTTACATGGATTTATGCATAAGTGAAAATACTGTATTATCAACGACTATTTATTTCTGCAACTATAGCATGGAGTAATGCTTTTAATGAGAATGGATCCCACGATGTTATCTTTTTACTTCATTCTGGCATTTTTTACCAAAAACTTTTGCTCCGGGCAGGTCATCAATGCCATTGCTCCCAATGCGCGTGTTCGTAAGTGAAAATTTTCAAATCTTTTACAATTTCTTCTCAATGATTTTGTTCAGTGTCAAAAATTTCCAACAAAAGAGTAAACATCTACCCCTATTAAAGCCCCACTGTCAATCAAAATTACTTTTTTTCTAAAATTTAAAATGATTGAAAATCACCTTATTTGATCAAAGCACACTAAATATGTGTAAGCCAATGAATCTATCAGGCATTAATTACAAAAAATAAATGATACATTGAAATAAATTAAAACCAAAACATTGGAAAGTATACTATGGAAATGGCATCATCACCCATTATTGTGTATTGTGACGTCATCACTTGGTTTGGTTACATATTGGATTTTTGATAGTATGAAAAATTAAATACTAGGTGAAGATAATTTATTTTACAGAGAGATAGTGAACCCATCAAGGCTCTGGTGGTAGGTATTAAGAATGCAATAGATTTTGGCCACTGTCAAATTGAGTGACAATCAAGCTTTAAGTAAAATATAGACTCTGTAGAGTATGTTACTCCCCAATATGTGGTCTACTAGTGGTGAGAATCCTTATACTCCCGACATGTTTTTTGCTTCAGTGTTTTTTAACATATAATAATAATGTATCGGGACACATGGCCTTTATTGGTAGCCCGAATGTTGCATTTTAACAATGTATAGTTGACTATTTTAAGAGTGGCTATACCCATTAAGTGGCATACAGCAGCTCCCTGGCCTCAAACTCAGCTCCCTTGGGAGTATACAGCCATTTACACACCATATCGGCGCCATGGCTTGGGAACTTCATTCTTAAGCTTTCCAATAGCTGAAAAGCCGGGTACCCACTCTCTACTGGGTGGACAGTAGTAATGAGGACAGGTGGCTTACTAAAAAGGTCACAAACAGGAGTCGGTCAGTGAGGGTTGAACCTGGTCCCTTGGGATTGGGAGTCGTGCACTCTACCACTAGACTACCTACTCTACACCCCTTGTAGGTAATTTTTTTGACAGGGTTTTACAATATACCCTAGATTTTAATTAAAAACTAAGCTACTTGTTGTTTTAAATTATTAAAATGACTCCCTCCATATAAATTTTTCCAATAAGTCATGAAGAGCATGAAGAGTGCTCAGGCCATAGATCAAACATTCAGAGGATCTCCAGAGGAGCTGGTCAGTGTACCAACAGGCTGAAGATGCCATTACCACTAGGCCACCCAGCTGTTAATACAATTTATGATGACAATTTCCTCGCCATTGACCTTCAAAACAATATTTCAACTGGACACTGCATATGACCTGAATATGGTATATGCCAGTCATTTTAACTACCAAGTTTTTTTTTCATGTCTAGCTCTACATCACCTTGAAGGTGATACATTTTTAGTGCAACATCAAGTTTTATGGAACAAGGACGAATGACCTTGAGTGAGACAACAACGGCAATGTCAGTTGTTGAGGTTCCTGATCAGCTCGATGTGGGACCAACGTCGCCAATGTCGACCATGAAAATTAACTGTTTTTTTTGTTTGTTTTTTTAATGCACTAATTGAAACGTCTATTTCTTATGCCATGTTTATAAGTTAGTGAGTGATATTATGTTTTATGATGCATTAACTGGTACGGTTAGTCATATCTGTGTTAGTTAGCTAGCTAGACAGGTATAACTGGAGTGTGCATTCAACTGCATTGCGCAGAGCCCTGTGTTGGCCACTGGGGTTCGAGGTCTTCACCCACAGTGTTACTATCCTTGCCATGAGGAGGCCCAGGACTTTAAAGTACCCATGTTTACCAAAATTTTAATTCTGAAATAAATATTGTGCACTCTTTATGTATAGTGCTTATAAGCCTAAGCAACACACCTGATCTTCAGATGTAGTGAATTTTAACCACTACAGCTTCAACCAGCAGCATACAGTGCGTCAATCATATGTGGTACTGAACAGTATCCTACTAGTTTGAATCTAGGACTTACATGACTCTTTTTCAGAAACTCTCTACCAGTACCATGTTAGAGGGGGTGATTTGTTTGGAGGGAACATTGGACTGGACCAGTGTGATGCCTTGTGTAAGGGTACCCAAACTTGTGTTGGCTTCGATTGGGTGAAAGACCCTCCCAAAAGAAACATTAGGCGTTGCTACAGGCACGACTGGATCAGCTCTTGCAATGGCTATACTGTCAGGAAGGGTATCATCCACGTTGACTATATGATATGCTGTAAGTCCCACATCTTTTTCATACCAATAATGATTTCAAATATTTATACAGTTTAGCATCTAAAGCAAAATGGTTCAAAAATAGAAATAAATGTCTTCATAATATTGGACTATTACTATCTATCTAACTAACTATCTAACTATCTAACTATCTAACTATCTAACTATCTATCTATCTATCTATCTATCTATCTATCTATCTATCTGCTACTGCCAGAGGTAGATGTAATGATAATGATGAGATGACACCTCCAATTAAACGTTTCATGTGATCGACATCCAGCTTGGTGTAGTTCATGAAGAGTGCACAGGTCGGGGATCGAACCCGGGACCTTCAGTCCCAGATAGCATTCCAACTTGTATCAACATCGGCGCGATGTTGGCGATGTCAAAACGATGTTGTACCGACGGTGGCCGATATAGAAACTACACTGGCCCGATTTGGAATGCTATCTGGGGTAGAGGTGGCCAATGTGGAATTTGTGGATGTCTTAACCATCAGGCCACTCAGCTGCTTTTACAGGCCACCTATCTATCTATCTATCTATCTATCTATCTATTGTGATTGTTTCCAGCAATTGGGCCATGTGTAACAGGGGGCACTGTGGTCGCAGCAGCCACACATGACGAATGTTTATTCCAATGCCGCCAGAACGCCACCTGTGCCTCAGCCCAAGTACCAAACAGACGCCTCTTCAGCACCATCTCTTGCGTTCATGTAAGTCAATAATTGCAAAATTCTGGCCAGGACAGCTAATTTCTTGGTGCTTGCAGTGACACTCCCATCATAGCAGTTTTTAACCCTCAGCAAACAAAGTTAGATGAGGATTATTGTTAACATCAGTGTCCGTCCGATGGGTGGGCAGGAGGGCGGGTGTAACACTTCAGTTTCCGGAGCAGAACTCTCAACACTAATACACTTACCCACAACGAAATTTTGCACAGTAATGCTCTATATGGCCTAGTGGTGCCTTTTGATAGTCAAATTGACATATGTCGGCTTTGTTTTACAAAATTTGGAAAAAATTGATTTTTTTTTTTTTTTCGTTTTCGGAGCAGAACACAACATACTACTGCACTTAAATGCTTAAAACTTTGTCATAATATGTCTAAAAAATAGTGTAGTGGTGCCTTTTGGGGGTCTCATGGTCGTAAAATACTTAAGAATTATTGAAACAAATGAAAAATTCTTACTTTTTTAAAACCTCCATACCAGAGACACTATTTACCCTACATGAATGTAATTTCATTAATAACATATCTAAATTATAGTATGTTTACTTTTCAAATTTGACGGACACTGAACTATTTGAATGATGCCTGGGTACTAGGTTGGATTCGCCGAGGGTTTTGCTGCAGCGCAGCCTATGTTTATCTAAGGAGTTAGTCAATTTAGTCATTTCCTTGTGAGTGACATGCTTTTGACTGAGAGCTTAGTTTAAAGACCACTGCCATACATGACATTAACTAATGACATACATGGTATAACTAGGGCTACATATAAAATCTTTAATCTATTTAATTTCAACATATTAACTTAAACTGTAAATTTTTCATATAACTCTTCAACTGTTCTTGTACAATTTTGTGCGAATAAAATGATTGTTATTATTATTATTACTAACTAATTAGATGAGATTTGAAAACTGCTATGGGGTATGTCAGCTACTTTTACTATCATTTTTATTGGTAAAAATCAGTGCTACTATAGATATAATTTCTCCTACTTTTTCAGTTTTCCATATACGAAGCATGCTCAACGACACCAGATCAGTCTAATGAAGTGTGTAGGCAATATCGAAGAACCTCATGTGAAGTTTTAGGAAGGTCTGTCCAAGAAAGGTCATTGAGATCACCCACCACTACAATGACAGCAACAACAACCCCAGTCCCAACCGGGCCTACAACTACTCAACAATTGTTCAAAGGTATACAACTTTCGAAATTCTGTCCCTGCACCTCTTTTGCTAACTTGCATAATTTCGTCACTTGAAAAACTATGCAGTCTTAGCGTTGTCTAAAATGACTGACACTCAATAGCAGTCTTCAATCTACAGAATTCATCAGTGTCATGACCTTACTACACCACCTATTTCATAATAACTGACTTCCTAGTAAAATTTCATCAAATATATATTCCCCATGGTGGGATTTGTTTCCTAGTTCCCCCAGCCCTACACAGTAGGCCAATGTTTTAGACCACTCAGCCAATGCTGCAGGTTATCAATAGCCCAACTGGAAAAAAGGCCTGCTTGGAGTGTATGTAGGTCATGTGCTGCATCAACTGGAAGAATCGTGTTGTTTTAAGTAAATTTTCATAGTTATCAGTTCAATTACGCCTAAAATATTAATTTATGTATTTTGAATGTGTAACCAAAGACTTTTTGTCAAAATTATCTGACACTATGGTCATCGGCTCACTTGCCCTAACAGAGCTGGTGTAGCCTTATATGGGCATTCCTAATATGGGCATACACAAGAAATGATGACAAAACTTCACCAGGCATATCATCAGAATTTTAGTAGTACTCTCAAGCTGTCTGATATGTTAGTATGATGTATTCTCTAGATTGAGATCTGGTACAAAAACTGGGAGGGTGCCACTTATTTTAAACACTGTTTTTAGTAGTCTTTGTGTTGTTGTATTTCAGCTCGTTCGGTGCTGGCAAAGTTAGACAATCACCATGCTCAGGGAGGAACTCTTCAAAGGAAAATCCGTAATGTCACTTCCTGTGTGGAGACATGTTCCATAGCACAAGACTGCTTCGCTCTCGACTTCGTGACACTTGACAATTCTTGTTGGTTCCATACACTGACATCGGGTTGTGTGGCAGTGCAACCAATGATTTCCTCGACACATTACAAATTCATCCAGTGCTGTATGGATCACTTAATCACTCACTCACTCAATCAATCAATCAATCAACGTTTCTATGGTCTGTTACATATTGTCTTTTTTTTTTTGCAGACAGGAACGTTCATCTGTATGGTGGAAAAGAAGTGGCAATAGTGGTGTCCCCTGGAGGAAACTCTTTAGCTGCTTGTATTGATAAATGCAACTCTGACATCGGGTGCTATGGTAACTGGAAATCAGTTTTTGAAGTCTCACGATTAAAGTCACAATATCCCTTGCAAAGAGTAGGCTGGACATTTTATATTATGTCTTCTATAGCTAGATTACCTACCAGATGTTGTCATTCTGCCTCATTAAGATGAATAAACCAAACTTTATCCACATAATATGACAATCCTTCTGACAAGAGCACATGGTGACTGGATATTGACTGTTATTCTGCTATGCTGCTATTTCATCCAAAAGCTGCACTGACCTCAAATTCCAGTAGCAAAGTTTTTCTTGGTATTTTAGTATCTTTCAACCTTCATTCTTCCTATATGTCTGTAAACTTTATTTGGCCTCTCAGTGTAAACACAGGTTTATCACAAATCCCTAGTAAAACATACAACCAGGTCACTTGAATCCAGCAGAGTTTTGGACTCGCGAGACCAAATCTCAGCTGCACTAAGAACCTCAAATTACTCCATAAGGGTTGGTTTTCTTGCATTCTTATTTTGACGAATAAGTTTCTCTTTCTTCTCTTGGATGCTCTTTATATCTCAAAATTATGCCAAATTAAGGGAAATTGCACCTTTAAATAACTAGGGCTTATTAACTTGACCTAAAATTCGCTATTAGAGACAGTCTAGTTTTTCTAAAAAGTTCTTTAACTAATCTTTAGCTGTTTTGTTTTGCTACATGAAATGTTACTAAACTTTGCAGGAGTTGACTTTAATCAAAGGAACCTTCGATGCTTCCATCATTCAAGAATATCCGCATGCAACTCCAGGAACATGAAATATGGATGTGATCACTTCCGCATTCAAGACCCAGAGTGCCAGAATTCCAGATCTAATGACACAAATGGTTTTTTAAAACAGCAGCTATCGGTATGTGTATAGACAAAGAATTATGATATTAACTGTTTACAAGATTTTGCAAACAAATGTCCACCAATGTCAAACGATTTTTTCGCAGTACAAGATATGACATACAATTTTAGAAATGTCAATATGCTAAGACAACCAATCTATAAGACTCTAAGACATGGATTTCATTCACTGCGTTACCAAGGTGCTGTGATACCGTTGAGGCTTTGAATTTTAATGGTTTTAAAAGTTATGTTCTTAAGTGGCAACCTGAGTGTCAATGTGGCACTTGCCTTTTATGTACCTTATAGTTTTATTTCATTCATCTTTCATCTGTAAATACTCATTGTTCTTATTTGTTATTGTCAGACACAAGTGCTGTGCGCTTCTGTTTTATTGTTGATGATATTATCCGACTTGAAATAAAATTTTACTTACTTACTTACAACACATATTTGATTCGATTTTTAATGATACTACAGCAATGAGATGTTTCTTCAGTTTCTGGATGTGCTGCATACTATCATAATTAGAAGGGATATGGTATGACATTAATTTTACAAGCTCATAGAGATATAATCAAAACCTACCTGAAATGAAGACATTTCCTCACAGCAGAACTCATAAACTCGGAAACTAAACTCCAGAAGACGTCATCTGAATCCAGGACTCCTGTTGGTTGAGAAACCGCCTTAGCCAATGCTCTGGAGTTTAGTTTCATGTCAATGAAATCTACTGTAATATGCTCTGTAATTTTCAGTTGGATGCCAATGCAGTCAGTCTTGGTTCCTACATCATCCGAGGACCCTTCGAAGAACCTGAGAAGTGGGTCAACATCAGTGGAGAAATTTTCCCATCTGGCAATTTTCAACAAGGCAGCGACAAGCAATTCAATGAGACAGATGACACCAGCAAAGAAAAAGGAATACTCGCTGTGTCAAATGCAACGGATAGAGGGTTAACTTTGTCAGGTAAAAATGTTGCCATTGTTTACTGGCATTTGTGGTTTTTATGTAATTTGTGTTTTTCGAAACTGCATTTTACTCACTCCTCAACAAAATAACGGAGAGTACACTATTAAATTAATAACCATCATAATTGCAGGCACAGATACAAGCCATAACAACACTGGTGGCAAAATAGCTAATACAACCAATAGTGCTTTTGAGAAGAGCACTGGCAGTAGCAACACAGTCACCAAACAGGATGTCAGCACCAGTGACCTTGACCTTGATTCTGCATCTGCAAATAACAGCCTCAATTTGGAGCAGTCCACTATTTCAGATACCAGACTTGACCTATCCGCAGCCGACATAAATGCCCTTGGCTCAAGAGTCCAGGGCAACAACCTTGAAACTGACCTTGACAATAAACTTGACCTTAATAGTGACCTTGACCTCGATATGGGCAAGGAGGATGTCCCTGATGGTTCTTTTAGCACTGATCTCGATGAAGACCACCCTGACTTCGTGGTCAAGTACCCGAGGGTGGGCCCTATTAGATTCAACAAAGATGGCTCACTGAAATTGATTGGGGCATTTACACAAGACACCACTACACAGCAAACTGTGTCTGTTGCCATTATCAGAAGCATCGAAAAAGGTAAGATGATGAGATGATGATATTGTGGCCTATCTGAGCTTTGAGGATTACAGTCATAGTCTTATGGTGTGGGTGTCAATGTGAAACATTCTTTCAGCTGTTGAGAACTTGGGAGTGGCACTAAATCAAACACTACCTAATTAGCTAGTAATATTCTGTTTTAATGACATGTTGATTGGTAAGGTCTATAAACTCTGTGCTAGGTATGTCAGGCATAACTTAGATGTAGACTGTAGAGTGTGCATTGGCTGAGCCCTGTGTATGCACTGGGGATTGAGGTATTCACCGAGTGTTACCACTCTGGCCATGAGGTGGTCAGGGACTTTCAAGGGCGATATCAAAAAGGACTATCAAAAACAAGAGATTAAAAAAAAAAAAGAGTCAGTATAAGATAAAAACAGTTCTCCTGCAAGGGGTGAAAGCTCATTTCTTCAGAGGAACAAGCTATCACATTGTCAATCCGAAAGAACCCATTTTCCCGCTGGCAAATTTCGCTGTGAGAGCTGGCTCAAGTGCCAGAAGTGGGTGGGTGATTAAGGCTTTACGTCCTGTATTTTTGCACCTGATGGGCTAATTAGGACAGGCAGGGACCATGGCAATGAGACGAAGGATGAATCAGCCATCCAACTTAGGCTCGACCGGGAATCGAAACCCAGGACCCAGCGGTTGGAAGCCCAGAGCGCTACCTCTGAGCTAGGCCCCCGCCCACCCCCCTCACCCTCAAGTGCCAGAAAGCCACCTTGACCTGTGAAGTTGAAAGAACCAGTATCTGCACCCGGTTACTTTCAAAATATTCAACTCACCCAACATGAACACATTCAGAAAATTGTTAGTCCTATATGTCACCTCACACATGTTTTTCATGAAAGTGCATGATGAACTTTTATGATTCCATTTGCAGGAAGTCGGGCATCAATTGTTGGTGATCACATGATCCCTGGTGGAATCAAGCAGCAGGAAGTGATGACGTTCCCAGGGTGCATCACTGCATGTAACCAATCACGTGATTGCCTTGCTGTCGATTATGACTTTGATAGCCAAGAATGTTATTTTCATTCGGCAACAACAGTCTGCAGTGACCTCACTGCAAAAGCTGGTGCATTCCATGTTCGCTTCGCAAAGTGCCCAATGCCTGGTAAGATTTTCGTGACAACTTACAACATGGAACATTTTCTTGGGTATAGTTTACTTCAGTAACCTTATAGCCTGTGTTGAGTTCAAATAGACTACCTGATTTGCAAATATTTTTAATACAATAAATAACCTTGTAATTAAAATCAAACTTTCTTTATAACTTTGAGTTCAAATCGTGCAAAAATTCCACTTAGGTACAAATTATTTGGGAAATGTTTACTTTAGAATCTCCAGATTTATGTAGATTGATATAGTAATTTGCTATATCGCCAAAAATTATGGCCAATAATTTCTAATACATTTGTATAAATTGAAAACATCATATGCCCTCACATTCATAATTCAGCCATCCTATATTGCTCATCATCATATATCATCATAAAATTTGTTCTCTCTTCTTCTCTATCTCTTATTTTGTAAGCATTGAGAATTAGTTTATTATTTATTTTATTTTTACTATGTACTGATAAAATTATAAATCCATTGCAATATAGCTGATACACAGAAACACAAGGGGGCGTGATGATAGCGTTGTTACCACAACTTAGTCACTGCCTCCTTGACTATATAGTATATGATGATTTATGTAGTTGTACCATCAGACAGATTTATGTATGTAAATGTATGGTCAAAATAAAATATTCTTGAGTCTTGAGTCTTGTATAACGTCTGCAGTTAAGTATGACAGAACTAGAAATGCATAACTAGAGACACCAACAGTAACTTACCTTTTGCATTGCACTGCACAGAGCCTGTGTTGGTAACTGGGGGTTATGAGGAGGCCCAACGCTATATTAGCTTTTGTTTTTCAGTTTCAGAAAAGCTCATACAAGTCAATGCGAATGCACCAGGGGGAGCTTTACAAACTGGAATTCTACAATACCGGAAGTGTTATGCTGGTTGTGTTGGAAGCAGACGATGCACAGCATTTGACTTCAACTTCTTTTCCAGGGCTTGTTTTTATCATGGACAGAGTACAGCTTGCAGAGAATTGGGCAGGGCCCCTGGAGTTGTGCACATCAAGAAAATTCTGTGTCAATAAAAAGCAGATGCTATCGACGATAAACTGGGAGATTTGACAAGCTCTGTGATAGGCTTGTCATCATCGGCATTTTGACCCCCCCCCCCCCCCCAAAAAAAAAAAATTAATTAAGTTGTAACTGAAAACAATTACATTACTGTCCAATGCAATGAAGTGCAGCCGAATCCAGTTCAAAAATTGTCTTGTGACAATAAAGCCACCTTGCTTGTGAAGTTGAGTGATTTTTAAAGTCAACTTAATAAAAACGGCATAGTTTGCAAACAGTTTAAACAGGCCAATGATAGCCTAAAGAATTCAAATCACAGTAACGTTGCAAGCACACATGTAAAGTGAACTAGACTAAACTTCCTTGCATTTGGCTATAATGACAGGTGTGAACGAGTTCGGAGAAATGGAAAAAAAAAAATGTAAACCTGGAAAAAATATTGTTACTGCGTACAGAAAAAAGTCACATTACAATATTTTGAACATGGTTCGTCATTTAGGAGCTAAGCCTAGCTTCACTACTTATACTAATAAAATAGGTTATTTTTACTGTACTTGTCACTGTATGTACAAGGAATGAATACACAATAAACCCTATCTATTACTAGAACCCAAAACACTAAAAACCTAATCAGAGGCATAAATATGGCGGCTTATTGTTGACTCACTCTGTGCTCAAATAAGTAAGCCATCCAAATGCTATCTAAAGATTGGGATAATCTGGCTTCCAGTAGTCTACTAGCTAAAGTGAGCCCCTTTCGAATAGTTGTTCTGTATGGGATGTCATATTTGCATAACTGACCTAGGAATAAGTTCAACCTAATTATCCTCCTTTAAATCTCCATACAAAAGTTGCCACACTGAACCTCACCCCACAACGAAGACAAGGTACTAGCACGTCACATACAAAATACAGGTATATCTACCGCAGCTGAACCAGAATAATGGGCATTAGTTGGTTACATTATTAATGGTGGAAATAGGTTTTTGAGCACCGGATACATTTTGTAAATTTAACGCAAAATGTGTTTGCACCTACTGAGGCAATTAATGCAGTGTAACAGGCAAATATTTCATTGACCTTATCAAGTGCACTGGTGGTAAAACCTACATAGACAAGAACTGAAGTTTAAATAAAAACATATACTCCAAAATGTATCTAATTTAAAGGTGTGGGCTTACAGTGGAACCTCACAATTAAGACCACCCTCTTAACATCACTAAACAGATCAAGAGGAAGTAGTCTTAATTGTGAAAGTACTCTGTAGGCAAAAACATAGCAACTTATAATGACAGTTACATTAATCTATTTCTTTATCGTGTACAGTTCAGATACATATATAGATCTACATTAAAAAACTGATTATCATGTACAATTTTTATTTCTATAATAGAAAATATCTGGACTGTTCAGATATTTTGTTGAAATATATTGGGACCCCCCAGTGATGGACATGTGTCTTAATTTATGCATGTGGTTTTTTCTAGCAACATTATTTGTTTCTATTGTGATGGGAATTCATATAATGATGATAAAAGAAGTAACCAAAATAAAAGTATTTTTATATTCTGCAGCTTATTACATTATTGTACATGTGAAAGTTCGATTCACAAATTATGCCAAATATTATAATTGTTGATTACGCAATTCGAATATGTGTAAATAAATTTATATCAATGAACTTAAGTGGCTTGTGTCATTCTGAAAACCAAAAAAATCATTACAAACTGCTAAAAAATTAATAAAGACAAGTTTAAAAGTTGTGGCACAATACTCATATTATTGACATTTCACTGAGGTGAAGGGGAAAAAGTAGATAAAAATAAACTTTTTAGTCAAAGGCAGTTGTACTTAGTGACTGAGCTTTAGTGTTTTCACTCAATAATGGAAGTGGAACCTCGCTATTAAGGCCACCTTTGGTACCATATTTACTGGTCTTAATTGCGAAGTTCAGCAGTTTTAAATACAGAATAGTCAAAATTATGTTGTTCCTGTTAGTGGTGGTGGATTAGGGCTTTACGTCCTGTATTTCTGCACCTGATGGGCTAATTAGGACAGGTAGGGACCATGGCAATGAGACGAAGGATGAAACAGCCATCCAACATAGGCTCGACCGGGAATTGAACCTGGGACCCAGTGGTTGGAAGCCCAGCGCGCTACCACAGAGCTAGGCCCCCACCTCTGTTCCTGTTAGTGAAGTGATTTTTATAGTGAGGTGGGCAGTAAGGTGAGCTCCAGTTCAACTATCTAGTTTTATAGAGGAATGCATCGATGTCAATCCATGTCAATGGTTTCTTGTAGTGGATTGCAATTATACTCAACATAGACTCCTATTGTTCTGATCGGGCAATAACCCACGAAAATGTTAGTTAACTCCCTCCTGAGTGCAAACTGCACTTGTCTTGTGTAATAAAGGCAGTAAGAACAAACAAACAATCAAACAAATGAGTAAATCTGCCTAATGGAATATAAGTTAGTTATATCCCTCATAGTCGGGAGTTACCTAACATTTTTGTTGGTTATATCCCTCTGACTTCGGTGTCAGGATACAACCAACAAAAATGTTAGTTAACTCCCGACTATTCAGTATAACTATTACTTAACTTGAGTAAGGCTCATCATAACACAACCAGTGCATTTGGAATTTTTTCCATTCTTCATTGATTTTTCGTTTAAACGTGCTTTTTGACCCATTCGAATGTTCACTCAGTATTGATGGTTCTTATGCGATGAAGAGTTTTGCTTATTTTCTATTTATTCACACCATATAAGTTTTATTGGATCTTGAAATATGCAAGGTTAAACAAATGCTTTGAGAATTATTATAAAAACTATTTGCATCCGTTGAAGAATTACCATATCTACTGAAGATTTACTGAATTAGGTCGTGATGTCAACAAACTAAAATCCAACGTTAATATGACGTCTTTAACCACTTTTAATTCAACTGTGGAATCTGAAAAAAGACTTACGTAAAATTTATGCGATTTCAATAACTAATATTTTGACAAATGATATATAACCCCAGATATTCATGACAACAAAATATGGAAATAATTAGAAAATGCTATGTTTGAGTTATGCAATAATTGAATGGATTAAAGAGTAATGTAATAAAAAGGGAAATCGATGAAAATATTACGTCATGAAATGACGTTAACAAAACTTTCAAAGTCAGCCAATATCCAAGATATTACGTTCCCGCTCTTGACTGATTGGTTGAAGCAAAAAAATCCTAGCAGCAATATTTCCAGCGCTTTTTAATGTAATACTATATTTGACATCTTATCATTCAGTTGATTTTTGTCATTTCTCTGAGAAAGTTATATTTATTGAATTGCCCACTTTTAAGCACTCTATCCAGAATCTAAAGGCATGTGGTTTGTTGCTGAGGTAACTATTGCTGAAAAGCCCATATCAAAAGTCTTCCTTTTTTTTATTCATCATATTCATTGTGACAATCTGCCATATCAAACCTATCTTTTTAGAATATCTTGGAAATTCAATGACAGAGGTCAGCTGAAAAAGACTAACTGAACATAAACATATCCACGATTGGAAGGTATGTAATTGGTTGCTATGGTAACCAGCAGTAACAAATCAAAAGAAAGTCTTTCTCTGAAATCTCTTCAGAAATCACAAGTAGTAAAATTGAACCAGAATGAGGCTCAATAGCAGCAACATTGATTGGGTTGCTTCTTCACCACGAAATCAGTTGACAATATAATAATAATGAAGGAAGGCACAATTCATCTTTTTCATATATACGTTGCCAGATATAGTTACAGTGCTCTAAATAGCCTTCATTTTACAGCCAATTTAAATTTGACAAATCTTCAAAGATTGAGAATAGCAAATAGACATAAAATAATATGCAGATTTAACTTTTTTGTTATGTAACCATGATTAGGTTGAAAATTCCAATGTTATGTATAATGAGTGTCCCACCTGACCTGACATTGTATCAGCCACATTGGCAACCGTATTGTATTTGCAATTTACCCCCCCCCCCCCCCCCCCCATAATGGCTTTTCTAAATCCCCAGAGCATGTGGTTCAATGATAGAAGATTGGATTTATGGATAATTTGGCAATTTTAAATGAGTATAGCGTGGATAAGCACTTCTGATTTGGTGCATGTGTATATTTGTTTTGGCTGTTGATGACGTACAAAATGGTGACTATTTTGAACTGCACTATTTGAAATAAACAAACTCAGTGAATAGCAATCATATCATATGATATTTGATTTGAGTTTCTGATATTTTGTAAATTTTTGAATCAGTAGAACCTATAATTGCCTTGTTGGTTGAATGACAATGGGTCCTAAGCAGCATTTTAGCTATTTGGCCGCCATCTTGGATTTTACCCCTTTACCTTCAAACTATTTTTTGGAGCTTAAGCTCATTAAAAAGAGCACCAAAACCTAAGGGGGTGCACCAAATTTCATAGCTTGGTCCACTCCACTAGAACCTCTTGCTGAATTCAGGGCTACTCTGTGAAAAGACTATTGGCAAACACTACAAATATTTTAAACCACATTTCCCAGGACTTTATCAGCCATCTAGTCCAGAGCATCAGAAGGGGCACAGCTCATGTCTGGATACGAGGGGGGGGGGGGGCACTTTTAATACTGAGGGCAATGATCTGTGTTTGCAGTGGATTCTTGCAGCCATAAAACAGCTTCTGAAGCATTTTTTTTAACACATGTCACACTGATTCATCCATGGACCAGGCATGTTGGGCCCCTTGTGTTCCATACTGTGCTTTTGGTTATGATCATGAACAAAGAATATTTATTCACTTTATTTTTAGGTCCAGATCCAGTTTAAATTAATTTAAAATCCGTCATCAGTGCCATTAATCCCTCAAGCTACAATTCAGTCACCTTGAGACTCTGGCATGGGGAGCATTAATTTCATCAACTTGCGGTCAGATGGTAACATGCCGTCACTGGTAACATGGACTATACGGTGAGTATTATGGGAAATTTATTGCAGTACTGTTAATGCTAGCTTTGTTAAACGTTAGGCACTAAAGTTAGTATTGATGTCTGAAACAAGTTATCCTGCTGTCGGTGCAATGGGTTAGCAGATTTCGGTGAGTAGGGGGTGAGATGTCACAACAACTAAAGAATCTTCTGTCACTCAGCCAGTTTAATTCTTTGCCACACAATACCTCATTTAGTCTACTATACACATGCTACAAAGTCTTCTAACTATGTCTGATAATTTTCCAGCACTTCATAATTTAATATGGTCAAGTCAACTGTGACATCCCACCCCAGATCAGGGTAAGATGTCACATGATAAACTGACAAGACTGACTAAAAAAATATGTTTATTTGCAGAATAAGCCAACATACATTTGTAGCATATCTATTTCAAATTAATCTGCGTACATCTTAACTTGAAATTTACCAGAGGCAACATTAACTAGCCTTCATAAGGAAACTCAACTTAATTCCTACCAACCTGTAGGCCTATATGACCAAACTACATCGGATTATAAAAAATATAATAAGGCACCACTACAATATTTTCAGACATATTGTGGCAAACATTTAGGCATGTAAGTGCAGTAGTGTCAGTTCTGTTCCAGGAACGAACACAAATTTTTTTATTTTATTTTTTCAAATTTTGTAAAACATAGCCGAGATATGTCAATGTGACCATCAAAAGGCACCACTTGGCCATATAGAGTAGCACTGCACCAAATTTCGTTGGGTTAGTGTATTAGTGTTAGAGTTCTGCTCTGGAAACGAAAGTCGGATGGACACTGGTGATAACAATAACCCTCTTCGAACTTTGTTTGCTGAGGGTTAAAAAGGGTGTAGGTCTATTGGCCAATGAAATTAATTTCATGACGTAGCTGACAAAAACCCAGCATGAAACATTAAAAAATCTATATATTTATTTACAGTAGCACTTTAGTAAGGCATGAGATAAGTGTCTGTATGTAAGGCTTTCATGATATTGATTCAGTATTCTTTTTCCTTTTCTTCCAATTGTTGTCAATATAAACAGAAGTTAACATCATGCTATGTAACCTAGCAACGTATGCTGGCAAGCCCGTAATGCTCATATAGTGAGCCAAACTTATACTTGGTATAAAAGATGACTGGTCAGAAGAGTTTCTACCTCAAAATGTTATCGTCATCTGGGAATTCATTTTATGACACTCTTCGTTGTGCACTACTACTTTTCAGTAGTATCCTTTTTGTCTCATTCATTCCATCAAAATGTACGAAAACGGAAGGACACCTGTTACAAAAGAACTACATGGCAAATTCAACTCCTTGTGGAAAACTTCATGGAATCACCGGCTCAAAATGTGCTCTGACCTGCATTTCAAATCCACTCTGTTATGGTTTTGGTTGCAGTTCTCAAATCTGCCACATCATATCAGAACAAACTCATACATCAACCTGTCAAGTTGGCTCTTACTTCTTCAAAATAGGTATAGGTAAGACATTTCAAAAACTTTCTACACCAGATTGTGAAAAACGCTGTGTTGGTAGCAAGTCTGTTCTGGATAGTTTGTATGTTTTAATCACCTTACCAAATTCATCAACCAACATTTTTGTTTTGATTCTTGCAATGCAAATACAATAAATTTGCCAGTATGGCTTAGGATTTTGCCAGAATTACCTACTCACGTGAAACATTTTTGTCACATTCCAATTTAAAATTGGTGTATTTTAGATCTGCAGGGAAAAAAACCCTTTGTATCATGGAAAAACAACTAAATCTCCTTACACCTACAGGAAAATCTATGCCCATTATAGTAACAGGATTATTATAGTATACTTCAACCTAGCCAGAACCGACCTACATTGCATTCGATGCGATGTAGGGTCGGAACGCCTGCTATAGGAATTCATGGACGCTCAAAATTACGACACATTTTTCTCAATAAACACGTAAGCATACCTTATTTTGTTGTTATGTACAGGATTACTACTCCGTTTACTACTTTCACGCAGATTTTACTGAAAAAGCCACTGGAAACATCCTTTTTAAGAGCATTTTCAAAATTCACGTTCGCTTGGCTCATGCTTTCACAGGTAGCAGGTCGATTCGTCATTGCCTGATTGAACCCAATGAAAACTCGTCCGTTCGTCACCCGAATTTGGTCGATTTGTCATCCGAAATTGGTTGATTTGGCCGGTACACAGTGTATGGTCACTGCTATTACATAAAATATGTTAACTGCCGGTGAAGAACCGACCTTTTTTTGAGTGATGAACCGTCCAGTTTTTACGAAGACGAATCGTGCTGTGACGAATCGACCATGTTATTGATGTCTACTTACACTAAAACTCACTAGAGGGCTCCGGCGACATCACAGCGCCACCCAGGTGCAATGGTGCAGATAAATATCGAATAATTTAGCTTCATTAGAACCATAGAACAGTGGAATCGTGTGGAATAGTTTATTAAAATATTTTAATTGTGAAATTGAGAAAACTACGGACTTTCCAGCGCTATTCTGTGTGCCACTAGGGGCGTTGAAACATCGCCAGAGCCCTCTTGTGAGTTTTTCGGAACTAGGCGGCCATGCTTCAAGCTTTGTTTACCGAAATGTGAATTCGAAAAATGGCACAGAAATCGATTAATATTGGAAGAAATCAACCATATCTGAGCGCGACACAATAGAAAAAAGGTATGTCTAACGCTACAGTGGGTGTATGTTGTGTGACAAACGTTTACTAAAAGGCTAGTTCCCACTCAAGCAAAAAAGTCAATATTTTTTCATCCAGGACCTTGTAACCCTGTCCTATGGACAGGGGACTTGTAGCTAACTTCAACCGTTTCAATTGGCACTGCCCAGAGACAGCACTTCTACGTGTTCACTGTTCACAGTGATGTCAAATGCGGTTAATCTATCGACACTGATTCGACAGCCTTCTACATGGTTGGTCATGGCTGTCTGTAATAGATCCTAAAATACCTTGGAATTCTTGAAAAAGCACTGAAATGGATGGAATCATATTCAAAGTCATGATCACCTCCTCTAGTCCTCTGAGTGTGCTTCCTGGCACTCTTAGAATTATCATAATTGTAGTTCCCTTTGGTGGAGCAACAACTACAACAAAATATCGTATAATTACACATCTTCAAATGAGAGTGGCATTCTACTGCAAGATCACCAATTTGTACAATGGTATAGGACAAGATACTCATAGAAGGACACATGAGAGATCAGAGTAACCCCCTCCCCCCCCCCATGTTGGCCACCGAGGTTTAGGTTCTTCATTGATAATATGACACCCTAGCAACCATAACCAGTAAGATCATTCATGTCTGCACTACTAGGCATGGGGTAGGTAGACAGGTTTAACTTTGGATTGTGTATTGTGCAGAGCCCTGCATAGGCCACTGGCTGTCATTAGTGGGGATGGCGAGTGAGCGCGGATGATGAAATTTTTTTACTCCTGCTTATCTTTGTTCATACCTTATTCACTCGCCGGGTGATATAAGGATACTCTTGGTAATCCGTAGAATGCTCATAGTCCTTCAAGATCACTCGTGAATATCCGTGGAAAGGGCAAATATTTTTAAGCATGTTTAAAAATTTGGTTGACGGTCGATGAGTAAATTTGATTTTTACGGGAGTCACTCGGCGAGTGGTTGTTGAGTGATCTACGGATGTACATAGCTATTTACACAGGGGAGGCTGTCCATTCATCTATACTAGCCATCCACTCTTGTACTATCGGGTAACGCTCTGTGGCCCGCCGGTCGTTCTTCTGTTGTCTGTGCTGGCACCGTGCCCATCCGTAGCCCTCACCTCCCTACGCAGGGACCACTCACCGAGTGGCCGACAGACGTCTGCCAAACGTTCGACAGACGCCCTGCGAACGCTCGTCCAAAGGATACTTGATTAACAGAGGCACGACTGAACATGAGCGTATAGTCCCTCTGTGGTCACTCGGCTCTCTTACTCGTGATAGAGTGAACCGGGGTACCTGTCCATTCATCTATACTAGTTTAGTTAACATCTGGTCTTTAGATCAATGTTGCTAGTAACCATTCTTGTTTGTCACACTTTTTGGTTTTTATTGATCATATCTACCTTAGTGTGACTGTTTAAATTTCTTTGTTGTTTAAATGCAAGAACATATGGTTTTCCCAAGGAGACAAAATGGTTACTTCCATGGTTTGCCTAAAATTGTAATGGCTTTACATTCAATGTAATGGCTTTACATTCAATTCAATTTTATTTACCACAGATTACAAAGTCAAAACAATATGAAAGTATTACACATTAAGTATTCACATCGTGGTGAGTGACATCCATGGATTATTCGTTCTTATAAAAACTGATACAATTACATTGTAAGATGAAATAAAGTAATGAGAAAAAAGGTATATAACAAATCAGGTGAACAAGTCCTGCTAAAATAATTCCTGGAAAACACATGCATGAGGGAAGTACATTAAAACTTATTGTATATCTAAGGATTAGTCATATGTATTAAAGTGTGACCTTTTCTTTACATATCATTCACTTAAATTACAGTCAGAAGATTTTAGAAATTGTCCAAAACTTTTTTGTCATTTTTACCGGTGATCAAGTCATCTATGGGCACTCTTTCTGCAGTGTCAAGAAAATTCATACATGGACACTCAATTAGCAATTTAATTCTCTTTCAGATGTCTCCAAGCATAGTACAAGTGGTCCAGAAGCTGTGACCAGTGCAGTAGCAACAGCTCGTTCCTTCAACTGTGTAGACAACAGCCCATGCACCCATCAAAACTTAAACGTGTTGTCTCTTGGTTACTTCTACCAAGGGAACACACCTACTACCTTCATTCAATGTGGTGCAGTTGACATTTGCTATGAGAAGAACTGTTCTCCCGGCACCAGATGGGACGACACCATCAAAACATGCAATTTCTAGAGTTGGGACTACTACAGTTGTATTGACGTCTCTATACCATTATTACGTTTGATTGTCAAGCATTGTAATGGCATAAATAGATAAAATTAATGTCCATTTTGTTGCTTACTTGCATGCATTCTCCTATCATAGAATTTCATATTGTCTCTATACCATTGTTAAGTTTGATTGTCAAGCATTGATAGTCCAATGGCATAAATAGATTAATAAAATGAATGTTATTTTTGTTGCTTACTTGCAAGCATTCTCCTATCACAGAATTTCATATCGTCATTGTGTTCAGATCATTCTTTGCATGTTTTCTAAAGAGTTCTCAAAACACCCATATATAATATATTCTGAAAAACACTTGACTAATGATTTTGTTCTATGTCATAAACAAGAATATTCTTTTTCAAAAGAATAGATACCTGGTGTTATGTGTAGAATACCAGCAGCACCAGGCCTACAATGTGAAACACTTTAATACAGTATGATGGCTACTGCCTCATTGAGACCAGTGTTTGTGCCTTGTATACTCCATTCTTTACTCAGAATTTTACAAATTTATTTATCTATTGTATAAATATAAATTCTACACATTTTCTTGAACAATTCAGTCTTTATTTGACGAAAATCGGACCAATATTAGAAGAGCAGCAGCCTTTTAAATTAAATGAATGTATATTGTCATGCTTGACTGACCACAACCAGCACAGATTTCAAGAAAATAATAACAACCAACAGACTTTATAATTTTACAATGGAATTGGAAACCTCACTATTAAGATCTTGAAGCCCTAGTTACTGGTCTTAATGGCGAGGCTGCCCTAATTGTTATGGTAAGTATTGTCATGAATACAGAATAGTCAAAACTATGTTGTTCCTAATAGTGAACTGGTCTTCATAATTTGGTGGTCATTAATTTGGTTTCGAGTTCTACCATGTAAATTTGAGTTTCGAGTTCTACCATGTAAATTTGGTTTCGAGTTCTATGAAGAAATGCATAAATTTCAATGACCCTGGTTAGATTGCAATTAGCTGGAGTATGCCCCATCATACCACAACCAGTACATTTGGAGTTTCTCCTATTCTTATCAAAAGAACATACATTTTTCATTTGAACGTGCTTCTTGATGGTTTTAATGTAATAAAGCTTTTTGCTGGTTTGCCATTCTTAAAGCAATTAAAAAATAAAGTGTTCTGCTTATTTGTATTCAACATCCATTCAATCTAACCGTTTGGTTGGATCTTCAAATATGCTGGTTAAATAAATACATAGAGAATCATCCCAGTCTATGTGATTCGCAGCATTGCCCCAACGGCCCTTAAACTAGGTCAATTACTGCGCCTGTTGAATTCAACCTAGCGCAAACAAAATAGTTCTTTGCATACGACCGTTTTGACAATATTTTGGTGATTAAGCATGGATTTTCAGTTTTGAATGATTGATAGTAATTGATATAAAGTGTTGAATTTCCTTACTCCCCAAGCAGGATCGTTGCTCTGTCCGAAATCTGGCAGACCCTCAGGCTATTGCCCTTCGCTAAGTGCCCCTAGTGGCGTGTTATTGCAATGACATGAGAGGGTCTGCGTAGGAGATTGAAGGTCCCCAGTTGGATTCACGGTCCTTGGCACACTTCATGACTATCTCCATCCCAGCTGGATGTCGTTCGCATGCACGAGACGTTAAACTCAATGTCTATGCTCAGGCAAGTAAAATATCCCAAACACCTTATCATGTGTGTGTGATTAGGGCTTTACGTCCTGTATTTATGCACCAGTTGGGCTAATTAGGACAGGTAGAGACCATGGCAATGAGACGAAGGATAAAACAGCCATCCAACATAGGCTCGACCGGGAATCGAACCCGGGACCCAGCGGTTGGAAGCCCAGAGCGCTACCTCTGAGCTAGGCCCCCACCCCCCAAACACCTTATCATCTCATCATTAAATCAGCATCATTCAGCCTCTGGCAGCTGCTCATAAAAGCTGGCTAAGTTTCAGATCAGTATAGCATTGAGACATTGAATATTTCGTGCATGTTTGAACCAGTGAATCATTAATACATGCCTGTAAGTATTTACAGGAAAGATAAATAGGCATACCTTAAGTGCAATTTGAGCATAAAATATTTCCCAAAATGTCATCTTTTAATTATTAATAACATATTTGTAAAAAAGGCTATGAATAATTTACAAAGGAAATTTTCGCACCATTTGCACTCTAGGACCAGCCAAGGTACACTTGAAGGTCTGTGAAATTTTTTCCCAATAGTCAGTGTCGAAAAAAAATCTGACATTTGAGTGCCTTGTCTGACATATATTCTTTACAATTATTTTATCACACCCAGGTTAATATACTTGACATAAAAATCAAATATTGTAAAAAATAACAAGGCTGGTGCATCATGTCTATGCTGGCAAGTAAAAGACATGGTGTAAATGTGCAAGATGCTGTGGACTCCAAACCTTATCATCTCATCATTATATCTGCCTTGGACAGCTGGTCATATAAGCTGAGTAAGCTTCAGCTCAGTAGCATTGGGACATTGAAACAAAAAGTGGATGCATACCTGCTGTTATGTATGAGTAAAAAAGATTAGAATAGTTATGCACAAAACATAATTTAGTAAAGTTCCCACTTTTAGACTAACCTGATATATTTCAAGTAAATCTTTTATAATTAATAATCATAAGAAGTTCAGATGAAAGTGCAATTCCTGCAAAATGTTCAGATATTGTTGTGTCTGGGCCATTATTTCCTGCTACATGGTGTATTGTTGCTAATTTTCAATTACATTGTAGACTATTACACAAAAAAGTTACAAAATCGGTCAATCATTGACATTTAAAAAAATCGAATTATAGTAAAATATGTAATGCCCCTCCCACTCAATACAGTAGCCAATGAGCTCCTTAAATTGGTAGACAATTTGTCAGACATTTATATCGTCGTCTGTCATTGGACAATAAATTTTTTGGCCAGTAAATCTAACTTACTTAGTTTGAAGATATGATGTCTCTATTTGATGTCTATATTCATCAGGTTTATAACACTGAAAGAATTTCCTTTAGTGACGGCTGATTAGGGCTTTACATCATGTATTTGTGCACCTGATGGGCTAATTAGAACAAGCAGGGACCATGACAATGAGATGAAGGATGAAACAGCCATCCATCTAAGGCTCGACAGGGAATCAAACCCGGGACCCAGATGTTGGCAGCCCAGCGTGGTACCACTGAGCTAGGCCTCCCCACCCCCTTTACTTTAACTTTTATACAATGAAAGTTCACCTTAATATTGTGGACTACAATGTACCTCAATATTAAGTCCACTGTTAAACTGAATCTTTGCAGTATTCTTATAGTGATGTAACTTTACTGCTAGATCAAGCTAGTGGTTTCTTTCTATACACCCAATTAATATTTATGGTTATAATATAATTTATGACCATTGTGAGAATCTAAATATATAACAAGTGAATATTTTAACATGACATTATGTATAGGGGAGACAGGGAGGGGACTTTTTTGACATTTGATTAAATATCTTGCAAAATAAAAATGAAAAACAAGTTTGATACTCAATGACATAGCCTCATATGTGTGCAACAGTTCAGTAGCAGCAGGTTATTGAAATTTATTATTAGATTTTGTAAACAGAAATTTTTATGTTTTTTTTCTTTTAATTTTCCTCTTCATATTTTTAAACACAGCTCAGATATGTCAATGTGACTATTAAAATGCACAGCTAAGCTATATAGAGTAATAACATATACAATATTGTTAGGGTAAGAGCATTAATGGCAGAGTTTTGCTCCGAAAACACAATTTAACACAATTTATAGCATTTTTTTTTCAGATTTTCAATTATTTTGTAAGTGGCATGAAATGAATATGAAAATGAAGTTTAAAAAGTGAAAATACTATAATTTAGATATGTTATTGATACAATTTCATTCATGTAAGGTAAATAGTGTCTTTTATATGGAGGTTTGAAAAATTAGGAATTTTTCCTATTTTGCCCTAATTTTGAAAATTCTATAGTATTTATGGCCATGAGACCCCCCCCCCCCCCAAAGGCACCACAACACTATTTTAGACATATTATGACAAAGTTTTAAGCATGTAGGTGCAGTAGTGTCAGAGTTCTGCTCAGGAAACATAAAAAAATTTGTTTTCCAAATTGTGTAAAACGTAGCCAACATATGTCAATGTAACTATCAAAAGGCACCACTAGGCCATATAGAGTATAACCGTACAAAATGTTGTTAAGGTAAGTGCATTAGTGTTAGAGTTCTGCTCCGGTAACGAAAGTGTTACGCCACCTGCCCGCCCGAACGTCGGACAGACATTGATGATAACAAAAACTCTTTTCGCGCTAAAAAATCTGTTAAAACTGATCTACAATCTTCCCCGTGTTCATCACTCGGCTTTTATATGCAACATAAAAAATACTTTACTGAAAAATATTTTCTTGTTCATTATGCGACATACATTATTGAGGTAGTAGGGCTCTAATTTTAAAGTTTACATTTTTTTTACTCTTGCTCATCTTTGTCCATACGTGATCCACTCGCCGAGCGTTTCAAGGATACTTTTGCTAATCCGTAGGACGCACGTGATTGCGCTTGACCACTCCAGAGCATCCGTAGAGAGGGAAATTTTTTTTAAACATAATTAAAACTTTGGCGGATGTTCTACGAGTAATAAATAGGTTATATTATTTATGTAACGCGCTCGGGGGTCTGTTGGCGTACGTACGTTGCCATAGGTAGCCATACATAGCCATATGTAGCCACTGTCCATCCATATATACCCATCATGCACTCGCGTCCATAAAATGCTCGGCGCATTTCCATCAGCGCCCGTTGCCTTCCGTGCCCTCCTTAAACCACTCGCACGATCTACGAGCGATCTATGAGTGCCTCACGGATGCTTCACTGATGCCTGACGTCGCACGTCCGGTGAGCGTTTGATGACTGCCTCACATACGTTCGTGGAAAGCATTTATACATGATTGAAAGACCCACGAGTGACCACGTATAGCTACATATAGCCCATTATTAGAATCTCAATCCATAACATATCCTAAAATTAGAGATTAGAGACACTTACTAAGATTGGTTTTACAAATAATCTTCTGAGGTTTGTGTAAATTAGCTGTGACATCATTGTTGTTTGTGTACATTTAAGCTGTGGCCAGATCACTGATCTTCACATCCTTGAAAATGGCTTAAATAACCTAACTATGGCACATTTGTCTTCCTTGAATAAAATGGAGCAATTTTGAATTGAGGACCATGTCAAAAGTGCCTGGTTTTATTGTAACAAGGTATTTATTAAATCTTAACAGTTCCCCCTCCAACATCTATGGACTCATCCATGTTAGTCTGATTTCCCGGAAATTGGCATGGTTCATTTTGGTTTTCGGGGATGATAGCTTATACAGCTTTTCCACAAATAGCTGTTGGCATTCCTTAAAACTAATGTGATTTGAATTGGTGACTTTGGTGTTTTGACTGTCAACCTCACTCTTTCTCAAGTGAAAGTGTAATTACACAAATTGGATCTGTCAATGTTTCTGACAGCTGATTGCATTTCAAGCTTTACACTGTAATTAATTACAAATAGGCCAATGTTAAAATAAAATAATTTCTCAAACTGTTTTAAACAGCATATATGCAGTTAAAAAATACTTCACTCACTGAACCTAACAATTATGTATGTTAATTTGGTGAAATGAAACATGATTATATTTTTAAAATGCAGATCTGAATTATACCAATAGATTTGCAAAACATTACAAATTTTTCTGAATAGAAACATTTTTAGGCTGCAAATTACAGAATACTAAAAGTATTTAGGTACTTATAATATATATTAAAAAAAGAACTAGACAAAATTCTATGCAACTTAATAGCAGGAATGTTTGACACACACACACATATATATATATAGATAATTTTTTTTTCATAGTATGACTAACAAGCAAAGGTCTCTTCTTATAATTACTAATACTATAGATGGTGCAAGTGGTCGATTCGCAGACAGTTGTGGGTAGCAGTAGCAAGGATCTATTAGCAAGTTCGGCAATAAAGACAAAGACATAAATTTATACGAACTATACTAATTGTAATATTTTTACATGATACCTTGTCAGTATCTGTTACCTGCAACTAATACCCATTAGTCTGTACAAAATAGATCAATTCATTTTTATTTTTTTATTTTTTGCATGTCTAGACTACATTAACCAATTCTGATACAGGCTCTTTTTTAAAGAGAGCTCTTCTTGTTACGTATGTGGTCACTCGTAGGTTTTGTACGTGACAGTGTGAACGTCCCTTTAGACACTGGGCCAAGGGGAGATGTACAATATTGATTGCTGTCTTCTTGCGGTCAGATGCTGTCATTGGTAACAGGTTCCTTTGGTAAAGCAATAAAATTTGGTAGGCAAGCGCGGAATGTTTATATTAATGAGCTTAATGCCAGTCTGCTCGGTACAAAAGACGACCGGCTAAACGAGCTTTTTAGTCTGAACTTCATTGTCAACATCCTGAAAATGTTGCTTTCAACTAGGAGTTCATGTTACCAAACTTTTCGCTGTGCACTCTTCATTTGTTTCCTTTACATTTCATTGATTCCATCAACATGTACGAAAATGGAAGGACACCTGTTCCAAAAGAACTACATGGCAAATTCAACTCCTTGTGGAAAACTTCATGGAATCATCTGCTCAGACTGTGTTCTGACCTGCATTTCAAACCCATTCTGTTATGGTTTTGGTTGCAGTTCTCAAATCTGCCACATCATATCAGAACAAACTCATACATCAACCTGTCAAGTTGGCTCTTACTTCTTCAAAATAGGTATAGGTAAGACATTTTTTTTTACACTACAGTAGGTGAAACAGTCTATGTATCTTTTA
Source organism: Alitta virens (assembly GCA_932294295.1). Classification (NCBI taxonomy): domain Eukaryota; kingdom Metazoa; phylum Annelida; class Polychaeta; order Phyllodocida; family Nereididae; genus Alitta; species Alitta virens. The sequence goes on along the minus strand of OW028586.1, from coordinate 15,775,177 downwards.
ATTACGACACTGGCGGGTTCTACGGTTCTACAGGTAGTAGGAGTAACTCGACGGCTTTCAGGATTAACCCGCCGAGTTGTAGGAGTAACTCGCCGACTGCTACCAGCGTCAGCATCAGCGTAGGCAGGGAGGGGGGTTGTATATACTTTAAAAGGCTGCTGCTCCCCTAATATTAGTCTGATTTTCGTCAAATAAGACTGAATTGTAATATAGTTTATACTGATTTCATACATGTTTTCGGATCGAATATTAAGCGAGTTATTTGTCTGAGAAGGCAGCTAGGTTGGCGGAGGCAAACAGTGGTGCTCCCACGTCTGCGCCCGGACTGTATCAACTGTATTTGTGACTGTATTTGTGCCTAGTATACTCCATTAATTTTCCCCACCTTAACTATTATATAAATTCTACACATTTCCCTGAACAATTCAGTCTTTATTTGACGAAAATCGGACTAATATTAGGGGAGCAGCAACCTTTTAAAGTATATAAAAAATCAATAAAAAATTAAAATAAAACAATGATAACATTGTGAGACATGAGCTATCATAACATAAGTAATTCAATTCAATTAGCCATATGTAAAGAAGTCCTTCACAAAGGTTAATTGTCATTAGTCAATTGCAATTAACCTGGATTACAGGTTTAATGTCATGTCCTATTTAATTCACAATTAAAAAGAAGCCACTTTGAACATCACACATATCTGAGTGTCAATTGTCATTTAGTATAATGGTCACAAAGAATTGTATATAGTCCGATTTTCGTCAAATAAAATTTATATAATAGATAATGTGAGGAAAATTTATGGATTATAATAAGCAAAAACAAGAATATTCTTGTAAAAAACGCCCCCAACATTAATCGCTGTTCTTTAATGCAGATAGTTAGATAGATATATATGTAGATAGATAGATATGTAGATAGATATGTAGATAGATAGTTTAGAGAGACAGATAGATTTATATGCTTATTATATAATATAGAATATCTCCCTTAATATTTGTATGGAATCAGTATGAACTATACTGCAATACAGTCTTTATTTGACGAAAATCGGACTAATATTAGGGGAGCAGCAGCCTTTTAAAGTATATACAACCCCCCTCCCTGCCAGCGTAGCTGGTAGCAGTGGGCGAGTCACCCGTGGAAGCTGTCGATTCAACCGTACTACCCGTCGACTTACCCCTAGAACCCCTGAACAAGCCGTCGGGGTTTACTACGGGTAAAATTAGGCACTGATAACTCGCCGGCTTCCACGGGTGACCCACCGGCTTCCACGGGTAATCCGCCGACTTTTTGGACATCCGAGAGTTTGCCACGGCTACCGGGCCCGAGTTTCCCGGCTTGGCCACGAATCCCAGGAGTCACTCGATGGGTATCGGCAGGTATCGGCGGGTAACCGTCGGGTTGGAGCCAGGAAGCGTGTTGCGTGACCGTTACATAATACTACGGGTTCACTACAGGAAAAACCGGCTATGTGAGACCGGGGCTTTTCTTTATATTGAGTGAGCAACAAATACAAATCTTTAGCATGCCAGAATTACCTATTCTCGTGAAAGATTGTTGTCTCGTTCAAGTTAATATGGGCATGTACCTAGATCTGCCAGTAAGAAGTTTTTGTATAATGCTTTTTGGAAAAACAATTTTTGCCTTTCAAATCAAGTGAACATAAATCTCCATTATACTCCATACACTCACAGGAAGATCTATTTCCATGAGAGTAACAGCTAGATCTAGATTTTTGGTTATAGTTTTACATTGTATTAAAACCATTTCAATCGGAGACAACACCTCTACAAAGGCTATATTACTGGTCCTGCTTGATCTGTTGCTAGCCTTTGACATATTTGATCATGGGTGTCTCCTACTGATCTTGGAAATTCATGGAAAAGTACTGCAATGGTCAAAATCATATTCAAAGTCATATTGCTTTCTGTTGATTTGGAATTCTTTAAGAATCATCACATTGTAATACTCTTGGGTGGAACATGAATAACAAAATATATAATGCTTGTGTGCTATTTGGGCATTTCCTAAGGGTTTTATGCAGTGCCAGTGTTTAGATTATCGTGGCATTTTAAGCGTTCGAAATTTTACGAGACAAAATTTTCAACAATCTAGTGTGAAGAATCATACTGTTTTCGTTGAATAAACTGAACATTTTAAATTTAATATTTTGTAACTGATGGCACCACAGCCTGAAAAGGTTTCACTTTTCCCATTGATTTATTGTCACAGATGTTACTAATTGGACCACCATATGAACCGGGTAGTCCATCTAGTATCATGTTGTAAAAGTACAGATTCTCTTAATTGGGGCCTAAAATGTATATATAGCTACAGTTTACTTTTTTAATGAGGTCCCTATTCTAATTCAAGCAGACACCTTGGGGCCCACCAGTTTAAGGTAAGGAGCAAAAGTCAATTTGGCACAATGGACAGAAAAAGTAACAGAGCTTCCCGAGGGTGCTACCAGATAAAAAGTCATTAAAACAATATTTATTAGTCCAGTGTTGCTGAACTAAATACAAAGAAGATACCAAGAAGCGACACTCCTTATACTTCACAATGAAAAACGCTGCGCCTACTCCCCCTAGAATTCCCGGCATTCCGGTAATGCTGCAGGGAGTGGACACAAACTTCAACGCCCCTAGTGAATAATCAAATTCATTCAGAAATATTCTGACCTGTTATGTAGTTTTGTCAATTTCACATTAACAGTATATTAAAATAGTTTACACTTTTAGTGCCGTAATGAGCGAATGGAGCATTATATTACCATGTCAACACAGTTTGACCTCTATGGTTCAACATTGAAGATCTTAACGCTATGATGTCCACAATGACGTCATAATGGGCCAGTATGATGTAATTTGATTTTCACCAATTGTGCTTTGTTTGTGAGGTCATTTAGACCTTAATCCTACTTCCCCCAGCATGCATAGCGCGTCCTACTTACAAGAGTGCGTGATCTGGTTTAATCTGTGCTAGTTAGTTAGTTAGTTAGTGTTATTGTTTAACGCCTCATCAGCACCTGAGTAGGCTATGTAGAGGCTCTCTAGGGTAAGATTGATTATCTATAGTTGGTAGTAGAAACCAGAAGCATGTAAAAAATCAATAATTGTCTGCGTTGGATAGCTGGAGCAGCTTGTGCAATGCGCACTGTCCTGTTTTAGCCACTGGGGATAGAGGACTTCACCCCAAGTGTTTCCACCCTTGCCGCGTGGAGGCCCAGGACCTTCGAGGGCTCAATGAGTCCGCGAGATCAAGCAAAATGTGACTGGCTAATCTGCCCTAATCACAGTTTTTGATAATAAAGTATCAGATTGATCAAATGAATATGTTGTGCACCCAGGGAGAAGTTTATTTCTTCAACTCTTATTAACATATCACTGCTGCAAGTAATGAATATGATGTCAATTAATTACCCACGTGGTGCCTTGCCCCATGTTGGCCACTGAGGCTAAAGCCCCCCTCTCACATACCCAGTTTTGCCATAGTGAAGCTGTAGTATGACGTAACGGTTACGCAACGTGATTCTCGGCTTCAAGCCGACGGCAAGCCGACGGCAAACCGGCAATTCTCGGCAATACTCATCGAGTCTCTCCTCGGACTCGGGCCAAAACCGGGATTCTCGGGCCCGGTAGTCGGAAATTCAATGTGTGCATTGAATTCCCGTGGCAAATTGCGGGTGTCCAAAAGTAAACAATAAACCCTGGAGGCCGTCGAGTCACCCCTGGAGGCCGTCGAGTCACTTGACGACTTGGACGGGTTTCCCGTCGCTAATTTTAGGCGTAGTGAACACGATGGCTTGTTCAGGGCTAGTACGAGTAACTCGACGAGTAGTAGGAGTAACTCGACGGCTTCCAGGAGTAACCCGCCGAGTTGTAGGAGTAACTCGCCGACTGCTACCAGCGTCAGCAGGGAGAAGGGTTGTATATACTTTAAAAGTCTGCTGGTCCCCTAATATTAGTCCGATTTTCGTCAAATAAAGACTGAATTGTAGTATAGTTCATACTGATTCCATACATGTTTTCGGATCGAAAATAGACCAAATATTAGCGAGATATTCGTCTGAGAAGGCAGGTAGGCGGCACACACTGGTGCTCCCTCAAGCGTCCGCGCCCGGAGAGTATCAATGCAAGCAGAGCTGAGCGCTTCTTTAAAAGACTGCTGCTCCCCTAATATTAAGCCGATTTTCGTTAAATAAAATTGAATTGTAGCATAGTTCATACTGATTCCATAAATGTTTTCGGATCGAAAATAAACCAAATATTAAGCGAGATATTCGTCTGAGAAGGCAGTTGTCTGGCAGCGGCTGCTGCTCCATTTATATTATTCCGATTTTCGTCAAATAAATATTGAATTATAGTAGAGTTCATACTAATTCCACACAGATTTTCAGATTGAAAATATACCAAATATTAAGTGAGATATTCGTCTGTGAATGAAGTTCTCTGGCGGCGGCAAGGTGCTCTGTATATGGTCATGACTTGAATGGTGTGGTCAATATTTTTGACCATGATATATATACATTGTTTGGATGAGCTTTATTGCAATTCATTTCTACTCATTCTGCCAACTGCCATGACCGTTATGTCAATTGCTATTAGCATTTTGAATGATACAAAGAATGGGTGTAGAGAATACAGCAAATGCTCAATACATGTGTCAATTGCCTAATTGCCTAAATTGGGGTTCTTTGACCTGTCATTTCGTTCAAAGTTGACACAGTAATATGACATTGTCTTGATTGTCATTCACAATTACAAAAAGATGTAATTGCTTTCATTAATTAAAAACAATGTATTTTATAGTATTGGTATTTTTTTTTATACATGTGAACATACTTATCTTTTTGTGTTAATTTGAATCTTATTGTGATATTTTGATCAGTATTTGTGTATATTTTTGTAAAATTTAAATCTAATATTGATATTGTAATTAGTATTGTGATTTGAGCTGTGATTTTATTTGCTATCTTTTATTTACTTATATAGACCAAATATTAAGCTGGATATAAATCTATCTGTCTCTCTAAAATATCTGTCTATCTACATATCCGATTTTCGTCAAATAAAGACTGAATTATTCAGGGAAATGTGTAGAATTTATATAATAGTTAAGGTGGGGAAAATTAATGTAGTATACTAGGCACAAACAAGAATATTCTTGTTAATAAAGTTAGTAATATCTCATAGAGTATAGATTTATGTAGATATTTAGATAGACAGATAGTTATAAGATCTTCACCTAATAATATGTTACTATCAACAATTCATTGATTCGTAATCAATAAAAAACGAAAATAAAACAAAATTGTTGGCTTGTTGAGGGGTTCCACAGGTAAAATAATCCAACTGGAATTAAAATTGATATTGCATGTTCCATCCATGATCAAAACAATCTCCCTCTTTAATATGCATAATAAACAGGAATCAGTTGAAATTCAGAATTTCAATTAATGCTTGTGATCAATGATGAAAAAGCATGACTTACCCCATTCTTTGTATTATTCAAAATGCTAATAGCAATTGACATAACGGTCAATTCAGAATTTCAATTCATGCTTGTGATCAATGATTTCAATTCATGCTTGTAATCAATGATGAAAAAGCATGATTTACCCCATTCTTTGTATTATTCAAAATGCTAATAGCAATTGACATAACGGTCAATTCAGAATTTCAATTCATGCTTGTGATCAATGATTTCAATTCATGCTTGTAATCAATGATGAAAAAGCATGATTTACCCCATTCTTTGTATTATTCAAAATGCTAATAGCAACTGACATAAAGGTCAAGGCAGATTGCTATTACATATATAGGTTAATTTACTTTACAAAACCAAAGGAAAAGTCCTTCCCATTGGCCAGTTGGCAGAATGAGTAGAAATTAATTACAATAAAGATCATCCAAACAATGTATATATCATGGTCAAAAATATTGACCACACCATTCAAGTCATGAACATACACAGAGCACCTTTCCGCTGCCAGAGAACTGCCTTCTCAGACAAATATCTCGCTTATTATTTGGTCTATTTTCAATCTGAAAATCTGTGTGGAAATAGTATGAGCTCGACTATAATTCAATATTTATTTGACGAAAATCGGATTAATATTAATGGAGCACCAGCCGCCGCCAGACAACCGCCTTCTCAGACGAATATCTCGCTTAACATTTGGTATATTTTCGATCCGAAAACACGTATGGAATCAGTATGAAATATACTATAATTCAGTCTTACTTGACGAGAATCGGACTAATATTAGGGGAGCAACAGCCTTTTAAATTATATACAACCCCTACGCTGATGCTGACGCTGGTAGCAGTCGGCGAGTTACTCCTACAACTCGGCAGATTACTCCTGGAAGCCGTCGAGTTACTCCTACTACCTGTCGGCTTACTTCTAGTGACCCGTAGAACCCTCCGAGTGACCCATAGAAACCTTCCGAGTGACCCGTAGAACCCTCCGAGTGAACCATAGAACCCGCCGAGTCACCCATAGAACCCTTTTTGCCACCATAATCTCTCGCCAACATGGCGAAAAAAGCTGTTGCATAACCGTTACGTCATACCACGGCTTCACTACGGCAAAACCGGCTATGTAAGAGGGGGGCTTAAAGGTCTTCACCTGAAGTATTTCCACCCTTGTTTGCATGTTTGGGTGTGAATTGCTAATCCCAAAATGAAACGTTCAAAATACATTTTTTTACAGTGTGTATACATGGCCAAATGTGCCATGTGCGTTTTCCATGAGAAGGATAAATGCATGAAAAACGCATGGTTTTTAGCTAATTATAACGGTTAAGGATATTTCCTATTTCTCGTATTTGAAAATTGATGTGTGTGTGTTTAACACCTCATCAGCACCTGTTGGGCTATGTACATGGCCAAATGTGCCACATGCGTTTTCCATGAGAAGGATGAACGCATGGAAAACGCATGGTTTTTAGCTAATTATAATGAGGCAAAAACCATGCATTTTCCATGCGTTTGAAAATGCACGTGGCACAATTGGTCACATACCTCAGAAAAATGTTATTTGAACGTTCTATTTATGTTCGTGAACATATGGTTCTGGTTGGGTAGAAGCTCATTGAGCTAAAAAAGGCAGCAATACAACGTATATAAAATTGGTAACGTTGTAAATGTCATGAGGCCACATAGCTTTGTTTTGTTGACATTTAATTCTGGATCATTGCTCAGTTACTATGCTTGTTTGTCTCACCTTTTTGTTGCTATTTATCATATCTACCTTTTCTGTTTTCTTCTTTGTTCAGAGGCATATACATGTTTGCCTATATTTGTCTTAGCATGTTTGGGTGTGAATTGCCAATCCCCAATTAATTACATAAAATAAATTGGCTAATCCCTTAGATCTCTTACAAATTGCCTGTATGACATTCATCATTTCCAGAGACACGTGCACATAAATGAGTGCAGTACAGTATTTTGAAGTGTGACCTTTACTTAACACTTCATAATTCATTGGCTAAAGCCCCTTTCACACTCAGCCGGTTTTGCCGTAGTGAACCCGTAGTATTACATAACGGTGACGTAACGCCCTTCCCAGCTCCAACACGACGGCTACCCGTGGATACCCGGCGATACCCTCACACTCCTGGGACCCGTGGCCAAGCCAGGAAACCCGGGCCCGGCAGCCGGAAGAGCCATGCTTGCATGGCTCATCCGTGGCAAACTCCCGGGTGTCCAAAATGTCCAAAAAGCCGGCGGGTTACCCGTAGAACCCGGCGAATTATCTGTCCCTAATTTCACCCATAGTAAAGCCGGCGGCTTGTTCAGGGGTTCTACGGGTGACTTGCTGGGTTCTACGGGTAACCCGCCGGCTTTTTGCTACCAGCGTCAGCGTAGGCAGGGGGGGGGGGGGTTGTATATACTTTAAAAGACTGCTGCTCCTCTAATACTAGTCCGATTTTCGTCAAATAAAGACTGAATTATAGTATAGTTCATACTGATTACATACGTGATCAAATATTAAGCAAGTTATTTGTCTGAGAAGGCAGCTAGGTTGGCGGAGGCAAACAGTGGTGCTCACGCACACGTCCGCGCCCGGACTGTATCAAACGCTGCTCAATTTAATATTAGTCCGATTTTCGTCAAATAAATACTGGATTGTAGTATAGTTCATACTGATTCTATACGTGTTTTCTGATCGAAAATAGACCAAATATTGAGCGAGATATCCTATATTATATAATAAGCATATAAATTTATCTGTCTCTCTAAACTACATATCTACATATTTACATATCTACATATCTACATATCTATCTATCTATCTACATATCTATCTGTCTACATATCTATGTATCTAACTATCTACATTAAAGAACAGCGATTAGTGTTGGGGGCGTTAAACTATTATATAAATTTTACACATTTCCCTGAACAATTCAGTCTTTATTTGACGAAAATCGGACTAATATTAGGGGAGCAGCAGCCTTTTAAAAGTATATACAACCCCCAGCAGTATATTTTTATATAAGAAGAATATGAAGAATAAGAATATCATCTATCTATCTATCTGCATATTCTTTCGTGAATTTTGCAAAGTGTATCACCTTCTTTATACTGCCATTCATTTATAATATATATATATATAGCTTTTATTGACACTTTTTCATATCAGAAAAGATACATATGTCACATATCTAATCACTACGTCTATCTAAAACTACATCTACAGAATTATGATATACAAGTTCTCATTATTTTATACATAATATACAGCTTAACGTTCAAGGTCCCAGTTGCCACAATTTGATGTTTTCTGGACTGTATTAAGGCAAAATAATATATATAAGTACATTAAAGATAGCAAACAAAATCACAGATCAAATCACAAATACTAATTACAATATCAATATTAGATTTAAATTTTACAAATTGTGAATGACAATCAAGACAATGTCATATTACTGTGTCATCTTTGAACAATCCATGAAATGACAGGTCAAAGAACCCCAATTTAGGCAATTAGGCAATTGACACATGTATTGAGCATTTGCTGTATTCTTTGTATCATTCAAAATGCTAATAGCAATTACTGTGTCATCTTTGAACAATCCATGAAATGACAGGTCAAATAACCCTAATTTAGGCAATTAGGCAATTGACACATATATTGAGCATTTGCTGTATTCTTTGTATCATTCAAAATGCTAATAGCAATTGACATAACAGTCATGGCAGTTGGCAGAATGAGTAGAAATTAATTGCAATAAAGCTCATCCAAACAATGTATATATCATGGTCAAAAATATTGACCACACCATTCAAGTCATTGCCATGCAGCGCGGCGTTCGCGGCTGCCGGCTCCAAAATTCGCGGATTGGCTACGGGTCCCAGGATTAGTACGGATTGGGCCCGAGAAGCGTGTTACATAACACTACGAGTTGACTATGAGAAATCTTGGCTTTAGTATTGTTGTGTAGTGTTAATAGAAACTCCTTCTTATAAATGACACAAAAAGCTGCATTTTAGACTGAAGTTGTAAAAATTGGAGCTACATCTCCATAGGATACATTGTAAACTAATATGATTTCAAATTCTATTTCAGATGTCTCCAAGCTTAGTACAAGTGGTCCAGAAGCTGTGACAAGTGCAGTAGCAACAGCTCCTTCCTTCAACTGTGTAGACAACAGCCCTTGCACCCATCAAAACTTAAACATTTTGTCTCTTGGTTACTACTACAAAGGGAACACACCTACTTCCTACATTTGGTGCACTGCAGTCGACAGTTGCCAAGAGATGAACTGCGCCCCTGGCACCAGATGGGACGACACCCTTAAAGGGTGCAATTTTTAGTTTGGACTGCTAGTCGAAATAGTCAGCAGGTCATAACAGACTGTGAAGTCATCATCGTAGAGCATTATCAGTGATTCCGATTGTTTTAATTTTAAGCATAAAATAACTAAGGAGAAACAGATTTGAATTCCAATGTTAATCCCTTGGAGTAATCGAAGAAAATTGGACTGTTAATGTTGTACAAGACAGGGTATAGTCAATTCATATCATCCAATCTAGTTCACACTGTAAAACTTATAGAAATATTTGAGAGATTTAAATTTGATAATAAAAAATGGACTTCACATTTTTTAAATTTATAATTACCAATCATTATTGTATCAGAGCGTTACTGACATAGCTGAGAGTACACTGAAGTCGTACAACAGGACCAAATACCACTTAACCTTTAAGCTGCATAATTTCCCTGGATCTGTTTATGGAATGTGCTGATGTACAGCAGCAACATTAAGAATTATTTCATTTTTTTTTAAATCACCGTTTTCGGCAGATTATTCTTACCATGGGCCAGTACCTGTGCACTTGAATTTATATTTTTACAAGCTAAATAGATATACATTATACAATATATATACATAGAAGATAACCTGGGTTTGACGCAAAAATAAATTCAAGTGCTCATGGTTGAGTATATCTGGAGGAGCCATCTGCAAATCATATATCACCGACTCAGTTTGCCAGTTTACATGTTTCGTAACACGGTTTGGGTGGCCAACCTCACTAATCTTATTTTTTTTTATAATCACAAGTCAAAAATACTGGACTTTTTCTAATTTCTGAAAACTTCATCAGGAGTACACCACAACAGCACTAAGTACTAAAGCCAAAATCTTTACAATAACACGGTTCGGACAGCCATTTTCACCGATCTTATTTTTGATGATAATCACAAATCCAGATATATAACAAGACTTTTTCACATTCTTAAAACCTCAATCATGAGCACTCAATACAAATTTCACAAAGACAAAAACATTTACAATAACTGGGTTGGGGTAGCAATTTTCACTGATCTTATCTTTAATGACAATCACAAGTCCAAAATGATGGGACTTTTTTAAATCTTTCAAAGCTTATTCATGGGCATTGCTGTGACCTCACAATAATAATTCCACAAAGGGAAAATTATTACAATGATTGAGTTTGGGTTGCCAGTTTAATTGATTTGTTATTGATGATAATCACAAGTCCAAAAGAATGGACTTTTTCAAAATTTTTATCAATGATCGCATCACAATAATAATTCTACAAGATCAAAATACAATATAATTTCCATGTAACTTTTACATTATGGCTTGTAGCAAACAAAAGTTTGATCAAATGCTGGACTGTTCAATATCAAGACAAACAAAATAATATAAGTTAAGGAGGCTGTTCTGTTGGAAAGAAATGTGGAAATAAATGTCCGAGGGTGTCAATACGGCTATGAAGAACATTTCTGACTGCGTCAAGGTATGGTTTCGGCTCACTCACTGTAAAAAAAAACACAAATAGGTGTGAAAAACTGATGCAATGACAGAATAAAAATGAAAGGCGCAAATAGCAATCTGAACAGGTATCATTGGTCAATCCGATTTTCCTCAGGAAGTTTTGAATGGATGCTACTGCAGCCTATAAGTTAGTACATATTATTGATAAGAAAAATGACGAGAAGAAAATGACCAGTAGACTTGAAACTTACTTCTGAGAGCATTTTCCTTAGGATTTTCTTTCGCATACGGCACTGGAGGTTGCTCCTGGAAGAATAAGCAACATTTTAGCAACAATAAAGGTATAAATAATATAAGTCTGGTATTACGAAAGTCTTATCATTAATGTTGAAAGGTCAACATTCGCGGAGTGTGACCCATTGCCCTGTCAAATTGAAATCAACCATTCAGATTTCGTCAAATTGAATTAAACACCCGGTAAATGAGTACAATTGATTATTGTTGCACCACTAATTAAGGTGAATCACAGTCTGTTATGCGTCAGCCGGCGTATTAAATCAATGAATCTACACGTCATACAATTCCAAGGTATCACACTCCACAGAAGCCTAGCAAATGCTCTGCCTCCAAGGATGACCTGACTGATTAGCTTAACAGACAAATGCCTTATTTAAAGTTCAGGTCTGTGACTGACTGTTATGTCAGTTGGTCAATCCTGGACAGCTGGGAGTTCAGTAGTTTTGTGGAGTATGCTATCTTCCTGTTATGTATTTCAATGATTAAATTCGCCGGCTGACACCTGTGTGTGAATGTGCACTTACATGCATAAAGAGCCAGACATCATGCAGAATGACGGCCGCTTCAAACGGCGGAAGAAATGGGAAGACTTCATCAATGAAGCACAATGGAGGAAGAAGCAATCCACCCTGCAAAATATTCAATTTAAAATAATGATCGATAGAATCTGCTTCACAAGCACCTCACTATTAAGACCTCATAATTGGCATCTGTTAAATAATACAGGGAGCCAGTCCAACCATAGTTTGATGAGGTCATCTAAATATGACGTCATCAACCGCATTCAATGACCTGATTATATTATATTACGTTGTAAAGCAACATTTGGACTGTTTTGCTGGTGGCTCCCTCTTTTAGTAACAAGATGCCCATGGAGATGTCTTAATTTTGGACAGACTTGTATTTCAACATTGCACTTCACAATTAAGACCTCCTCATTTTGCACTCAGGTCATCGAATATGGCCACAGGGTCATCGCAATTCGCCACTCTAAATAAATGATCAAAAACACTTCTAAGATGCCTGTCGAAGTGTTTGAACATTGTCAGTGATGAGAACAGTTAGTTTAGTAACAAATTACGAAATTGCAAGGCGCCTAATTGTGTTTTATAGGGGGTGGCGAATTTGGATGACTCCAAGTGTATAGGAGGTCCTAATGGCAGTATGTGGTAAGAAGTATGAGGTTTCAAACAAAAACACTCCAAAAAAAATAACTAAATCGTAACAAACAAATAGTACTGACACTGTGACACACAGTGCAACAGCATTGTTTCAAAATAGACGTTGCATAGGAGGTGCCTTGTACTTGGGAGTCTATGCCAAGGCAAGTAAAAGACCCACCCGTGGGATAAATGTGTGACATTGTGTGGATACCAAGCATTATTATCTCATCACTAAGTGTGCCTCTGGCAGCTGGTCATATAAGCATCAGTCTTTGAATTTATTACCTTTCTCATTGTCTGAACTAGATGACATGTTGTTTCCAGCTGCTTTGGCCAATCGGAAGTGCTTTTTGCTCGACATCCTTCCCAAAACGTGATTAACATAGCCGTGACGCTTCTCATGATGGTCGAACAGTAATATAAGGAGCCTGAATCTGTGTGAATATCAATGAATAAACCTCACATGACATCTGTTAGGGATAATACCTTTATAATAGGGTTGTCATCGATATGCTGTATATTGATAAATCGACAAAATTTGATAACAATAAAATTTGTTTCGATACTCGGTTTATCCTCTACAATTTTACATTTGTGCCATGATGCACTTGGCTAGACAGCCCCTCACAAAAATGGAAACTGAATGCCTAACAAATTGGCTTAGTAGATATCACATTAAAGGTTTGTGGTTTCACAATGATTTGGGAAATATACTCCTATGACTAATGGTTCCGTTTTTTACTGCGAATGCTGATAATACAAAATTTGTGTGATTTTGCGACATTGCAATATCGAAAGTGGAATATCGATATCGAATAAAAAATGTCTATCAATGACAACCCTACATTATAACATTGCTAACTATTTTATTAATTTGACATGGATTTTAATTGCTTTTTAAACTACATACTGTTGATGATACATATATTTTAGCTGCATTATTTTAACAACAATGGACAATATTGTACAGCGCTTTTGAGAATTTGCTTTTATACATTTATTCAGTGCAATATAACATGATTCATAAGATTGATAAATTCTGATATCAAAATGCAACATTCTGTACAAGAGAGTACACTGAAATTAGAGAGTGTAAACATGTTTATATAATTAAGGTGATCAGTACTGATCAGACTAAGAAAACTGGTATACTATTGTATTTACGGCCAGCAGATAGGAACATTATCTAATACTTTATAGTGCTACAGAATGAAAGAGAAACTGATGTAACAGATGTAAAATTGCTCATCATTTTTGTGATGTTGTTTAGGCCACACTTATTCAGTGTTCGAGCTAGGTCATAGTGCAGCGACGCCTCTTGCGCCATGTCCGATTTTGTTAGTGCCATGCCCAATTTTGTCACCCAGGAAATGTACCCCAGGCAAATCTCGCAAAGTTGAGGTATTATCATAATTTATTCATGTGGCTCACGTGGTCAGAGCTGTCAAACTAAGAAAAACAATTAGATGGGCTTGTCCGCTGTTAACAGTGTATGATATCCACTCATATGGAGTGTTAAAACAGTTTACCTTGTTCAGAATCAGTTTTCACAACTTCCAGAGTAAACAAAACCCCCGTGGTTCATGGTGGTTGTATCCACTGCAACAGATTTTTACCCTTTTGAGTTGAAAGGAGTGACCTCATTGGCCAAGGGTAGTGGTAAGGCCATGTCACGGCGGGGTCAACTAATTTAAATATAATGTTTGGGTCTCTGCTGATTGGCTAGTTTGGAGCCCAATCTCGACTTATTTACTGGAGCCTTTGCTGGAGTGGATTTTGTCAGCGCCATGCCCGAAATTGAGTGGAGACCTTAGTGGAACACTGTTATTTGATCGTAAGCTTCTTGGGTCTTCTCAGGGCAATTTTTAATGGGTCAGTTGGTTGAAAATTAAAAACTAAACATAATTTAATTTTAAATAACATTGCAGCCTATCATTTAATTTTTTCTGTCAGCACTTTTCTCATCATGCCTTTGGGGAGTTACTTCTACCGAATACTTTAGGGGTTGGTATTATTCACAAATGGAAACTTACCAGATGCTGCTATATCGAGGAAATCCCACAAAATAGGATTTTCATCCAGTTTACGACTTATCTGAAGATCTCTGCAAATGTGAAAATCAGTCAGCAAATCAGTAAAATGTTAAGCAATATAAAATGGTGCGCAGCGTTAGCAAGTAAGTCATCATTCTATTTCACATATTTCTGAATAATATGGTCAAATTTAGAATATATATATCCTGATAGCGGCAATAATTTGTTTTTTAAGGGAGTCTCCAGATCACATAAGCTATAGATTATGCCGTTTCATCATGTTACATGTGATGACAATAAATGCCTATATATCTTTCGTGAAACAATAAAAATATTCTGAATATGTTGCCGTTTCCTCTACAAATGGCATGTCATCTCATCACTACATAAGCCTCTGGTAGCCAGTTTTATTTATAGGCTGATCAAGCCTTAGACTAGCAACAATGAGAATTTGAGATTAAGATTGCAAAAAAAAAATTAAAATTCTAGAATTATGCATAACCTTCTGACGGTGACCTTGCAGAACTCCTCCTCCAGCCATGGAATGCCGTTGTACATAACATCAGGGGTAATAAGCTCAATAAGGAGCAAAGTAAATGACTTGCCCATCTTCAACGACCCCTGACCATTTTCAGGCTCTTTGAAACACAAGTTCCACACAATTTCTAGCAAGAATGATCTGTTTACAGAAAGATGTTCCTGTAAGATAAACACAAAAGATTGAATCAGTATTGCTGACCTTAGAAAAAATTATGATTTAAGAGATTTCGTAATAAACGGTACAAAAAGCTTTTCTTCAGGCAATCCTGAATGGTATTTTTTCAGTCTCAGGTACAAACTGCAATAAACTTGTTATGCAGCATAAGGTATTTTCTGCAGATTGGTCAAATCGGCATTGCTTACATCATGTTTTCACTTAAATTTCATGAGTGCAACACATTTTCTTCCCTAAAATCCATTGAGTTAAGGGGCATTCACACTGTCACGGGTACGTCCTACGTATGACGACAGACGTGAAAAATGGGCTATACGTACTCACTCGTGGCTCTGTTAATCACATATAACTTCTTTCCACGAGCTTACGTGAGGTAGTTGTAGATCGCTCAACGGATGTCCATCAAATGCTAGCCGAACGTCCGTTCTCACTTGAAGATTGTCCGCCATAATTTCAAACATGTTTAGAATTTTTTGCCTTCTCCACGTATGGTCACAAATGATTGAGCGCTACCATGAGTGTTCTACAGATTAGCAAGAGTATCCTTGAAACGCTCGGTGAGTGAATCACGTATAGACAAGGATGAGCAAGACTAAAAAATTTTTTTCATCCGTGGTTATACGTAGGTCTAATACGTGACAGTGTGAATGCCCCTTTAGAAAATAAATAACTAACAACTGAGAAAAACACGACACCTGTGGGATAACTGGGACTTCGATGGTAGGAATTAAACCTTGGCCAATAACTCCGCCGTGGAATAGAGTCCCTTGTCGGGGTCGTAAATCGGCTACAGCCTGACCTTTTTTTAGATTATCTGTTAATAACTCTTGAGTTTCTTTGAAATTTCTTGCGCCTGATTCCTCTGTAATCTTGCCACCAAATAACAAGGCATTTCTCTGAAATAGAATAGAATACTTTTTTCAATATTAAATCTCATTTTTATAAAATTGTGTTACCTCTGAATAGAATAGAATCATTAGCCAATATTTGTTACAAATTAATACATTTATAAAGAAATACCAACATATTTTAAATAAATATACATCCGTCAGCACATCAGTTTAATATGTGAGATAGAATATAAGTACATAACTTTTTTGTTATATAAACTAAGAACGTCAAGCACAGAACTGTCTTATGTACAACTACCACAAGAAACAGATAATAAATGAATTAATGAATAAAGAAACTGAATTTGCAGTATAATAACATGGACGTGGTCAGTTGGTCGCAAAAACAAACCTGAGATAAAGATTCCTCCATAAGCAGCCTCATCATAGTTTTCCGAATGGCAGGTAATTTTGAAAGATTCATGACCAGCTTGGAGCACTTTTGGCACTGACTAATTTTCAAAGGCATATCTGAAAAGCAATAGACGGGCACCATTAGCACCGTGCTGTTCAGTCAAGTTTCACAAAATGAGCTTTCTCAGTCCTAGGTTAATTATTGGCGAAGTGGGTATGACAAATTGCCCTATCTTAACTTGATATTGTTGAAACTTGGTATTGCTGAAACTTGGTCACAATTCAAGGCTCAGCTAGCCAAAATATCATTGCCAACACTGTCGTTGCTAAGAATTAAATAATAACTCATGCGATTACCATTTTTTACCACTGATTACGAGATGAGTCAAATAGCACAGACAAAGCCTTGAATTTGGGTGATTTTAATACAAAAATCCATTTATCCAATACCAACGTAAATTGACTAGTTCTTAAAAAACCTGTCTTGTGCTGATGCTAGGACCTGTGCAGTCCCTCAAATAACATAGGCCCTGGCATACAATTTAAAAAAAACCAAAAAAAAAACCAGTATGTAGTTTTTTTTAACATAAACTCACTGACACCTCAATAGATGGGTTATAGATATATCATACCAATATGAGAAGAGAAAACAAACCTATCAGATGCAATGTCCCGAAGAAATAAGACACGACTGATTGGGCCAGCTTCACCGATTTACTGACAGTGAGATCAGGGGGAATTTTAACTAGTGTTAGAATATGCAAGGCAAGCGATGCGCTTTCCAAATCCTCTTCCAGTAGTTGTCCTAACATATCCAGTTGCTCGGCTAAATGGAACTGCAGCCGTAACCTGCAATAAACGGGATGATGCAGCAAAATTATTCTATGATGACGAATTGGAATCATGACTTGTTATAAATTAAGATTTAACTGTTATCAATTAAAACTTAACACTTATCACTGTACCCTTATTCATTACAACATATTATAGTAACACCATAGCAAATAAAAGGGAGCAGTGTTGAAAAAAAAACATAAACATAAAAGATGTTTAAATCAAAAATATTACTAAAACCGATCAAACAGGAAAATATCCAAACGTTAAATGTTCTTAATGCAGATTTTAAAATGTCAGTATTAGCAGAAGCTTCTTGAAAATTTACACTATATTAAAATCTACACTAATATTTCAGGTTTGTCCTTCTGTGATTTGCTAATCAATCTTACCCAATCCATCTAGAGTTTCCAGCAAATTCCCATTGTAGTAATTGAACCAAGTTCTTCAACATTTTCTTATTTCCTTCAGTGTATGTGACCATCTTCTGCATACACATGCTGACCGTGACACCAAGGACGTCTGGGTATTTTCCTTGAACACTGTGCAAAATCTCCATGAAATGTGACAGCTGGAAAATAAATTGCATCAGATGAGACGACACATCCCAAGAAGATTATTACGAACCAAATACAGTGGAGCCCCATGCTTAAGACCACCCAATATGAAAACAGGGTTCCCACTTACTTCTCCAATTCAAATTCAAGGCTTTTTTCAGGTTTTTCCAGGCTGCCAACCCCAATTTTCAAGGTATAAAAAAACTTTATGTGAAATATAATTTCTAGACTTGTTTCTGAATAATTCAATCTTTATTTGACGAAAATCGGACTAATAATAAGGGTGTAGCAGCCTTTTGAAGATGGCCACTAAGCCAGTTTTAACATAACCCTGAAGAGGGCACAACGAACACCAGCACCCCTGGTGGAAATTACAAGAACCGTTTTCCTGGTAGATTCAATGGTTTCTTACACGTCCTGCAATTTCAAGGCTTTTCCTAACCGGGAAAGTGTTATTAAGTAATTTCGGGTTTTCTCGGATTCCCGTTAGGAGTGGGAAACCTGTTAGAACCACCCAGACAATAAGATTGCTTACACCTCCAATTGCTTACATTATTGTCCCACCCTCGAGAGTACATACAAACACCTGTCTCTGCCCGGGACCCTCCCGAGGGTCCCTGGAAACTCATTGTGAACAACTCACATGCGGTCGCGCACAACTAACCCAGGCAGTTTTGACCTATGGTCCTCGATTCAAAAGTGTTCAATTCCATGAAAGGAATACAGAAATTTACCGAAATAAGGATATTATATGTTCTTTGCAAAGCAATCTAGAGCGGTGAACATAGGACTATTTTGTGCGGCTGGCAATACGTTGCATGTGCGTAGTGATAACATAAATATAGTCCATGTGAGTTTTGGTAGACTGCTCGCAAAATAATTAAGTCTACTTTTAGACAGGACAAACACCACAATTGAGAACACTTAAACTAGTGACTATTAAAATACATGCATACAAATGTATCAGAATTTAGACCACCTCGATATTAAGATGCTGTCTTTATTGTGGTGAAGCCACAGACTGGTATGAATTGTGGCAATTTCTCTGTAGTAATAATGTGTAATGTTTTTTAAAGAAGTTACCTTGTGAGGTACAGTATTCCTTTCTAGGACTGAGTATAAGATTTCAGCACTCGTTGCTTCATTGCTCTGAAGACCCATGCAGATGAGAATCCTTTGCAACCAGTTTGCACTGCAAAGTTGAAAAAAAAAAACTCGCAGTTAAATGGGAAAGGAATCTGCAGTCCAGTGCATTACAAGAGAAGCGCATTTGCACCCCTTATTGCCAGTGATTTGAAGGCCCTGTAACCACATCTTCAAATTAATCTGCTAGAAAATGTGCGTCCAGTGCCATCCACTTACATAACAAATGTTTCAAAAACCTACACATTGCATATTCTATTTTCAACACAGCTGCAAGGATTTAAGGAAACTTTCATGATTTGCTGGTTTAAACTTCTGAGTTAAAAATGTTTAAAAATCATATAAAATTCACAAGACTAGGCAACATTAGTTACATTACATTAGCACTTACCTGACCCTGTCAGCTTTCAACATGAACTCACAAATATCAGGGCAATTGTTTTGAAGTCCCTGAAGAAAAGGCGACATTGGAACCGTTCCTGCTTTTCTGACAAGGACAAGTCTCTCCAAGTCAGACAGCACCTTCTCCTACAACAAATATATTAATTTTTTGAAGCCGAATTACAAACCAATTCAAAATCCTAGGTGGCCACTAAAAATTCTTGTATAATACCCGAGAAAAACAACTTCAAATAGTGAGATTTTCATTTCTATATTTCGATCATCAGTTTTTGGTCATCTTCAGGAAATTAAGAAACTATTGTACAAGTTGTGTGATGAGATGTGCAATGTGTAACTCTTGTACAATAATCTTTCCATTTCCTGAAGATGAGGGCTGTTCCATTTAAAAAATAGGGGGGGGGGGGGTGGTTGGGGCAGACGTGAAGATTTTTCAGATATCGGAAAGGGGGGGTTTGGAAAAACTGATGGGGGGGGGGGGGGGGCTATATGTCAAGAACCAGATATAGGGGGTGGGATATAAAAATGTTCAGGTCCACCCCCTCCTTTTTTAAATGGAACTGCCCTGACCAAAAACTGATGGTCGCAATATAGAAATGAAAATCTCACTATTTGTAGTCGCTTTTACCTTATGCCAATTCAAGTTTTCCCACAAACGAGTTGAGTGCAAGTTCCTTATGCTCACTATTAATAACTATCCTTAATAAAACTTTGTAAAGGTTAATGAGTTGGTAATTAAATTTAATACCTACCATTACAATATGGGCTGTTAGGCGAATGGTAGGGTTAAGTTGTTGGTCGGTTTCCATCATCCCTTCATCTGTAACATACAACAGCCAAATTACAGTTTGCTTTCTATTCATAATTTAATGCTACATTACTTCATATTTTCATTCAATCGCAGAATTTAAAACTGGCCCCAGCCAGCAGATAAGGCTTTGCTTCACCAGGAGCCACAAGTTTATTTGAAATAGACAATATATAAATATGTATACAATGAACTACCAATCAAAGTTACTTTAAGTTTCCACTTATGCAAAGATTTACAATAGTACAAATACAATGTAACTCCTAACAACAAGATGCACCAACCTGCTTGTCCAGCAACGGAGCAAATTTGAAGGAGGAACTTAAGAATGCCAAAGGAAACAGAGTCACACTGAGTGACAAGATGTGTCACCAAGTCCAACAAGCTGAAATAATAATACATTGCGTCATTGCATTAGTTACGAGGTATGTTGAAATTACTCAATTGAAAATCATACAACTAAACAGAGTGTCCTCAACATAGAAACTGCTATATATTAACTTTCTGAATAACTAGAGAGAGTCTGATAAAAGTGTCTTCGTTTAGCTTGTACGACCGACCAGTTGCCAGTGGCAATGGTAATGATGAGATGGTAAGGCTTAGAGTTCACAACATGCTACATATTTATCCCATGGGTGGGGGTCTTTCACTTGCTCCAGCATAGACACTTGTTCTTATAGTCTTTAAGCCAGTATTTTTTTTTTCAATTTCATTTTCTATATCTGCAAAATTAGATTGACTGGTTCTACAAGGGGTTACCAAAATCACTTCATTTTAATGAGGTGGCCCTCTAGTATCAGCAACAATTTTGTACAGGGGTAGACTTCATTCACATCAATTGTGTGGAATGAATGTCCCATAGCATCTCATCACTGAAATCATGTTTAATATTATTACTACTATATGAATGAAATAACATCAATACACTACCTGTTCCCATCGTGAGTTTTGTTCGGTTTTCCGGACATCTGTTGTAACAGTTTGTTCATCACGTCAGGTGTAACTGTGTGAGAAGGAAAGAAAAAAACCATCATAAGATATTTCGGAAAAAGTGCAGTATAGCGGACCCAGATTTATGACCATATTTAATGAGCCTCATTGCCAGGCCTATGACGTATAAATGCTTGAAATCTATGTATGACGTCACAAACTAATGTAGTTATGACGGCGGTTTCATTGTGCTAGAACTTCAAACTTGTGAAATATTTGATAAATTTAATTTTTAATTGGCGCCAAATATGGGCATAAATTTGGGCCCACTATACTGCACTAAACCCGATATTTCAAATACATTGTATTTTTCCCGTTGGTACTGGTTTTGAAGCTCAGTCTGCTTTTACAGCATCTGCAAACGAAGTCACCAGCGATTACGACGACAGCTAGGGGCGGATCCAAAATATTCTAACGGACAAGATTGACAGATATGTCCCTCATTTACAGTTTCTGTCAAAATGTTTTGGATCTGCTCCTGGCCTTGTTATTATCGGCTGCAACTTCGTTAACAGGTGCTGTATAACCAGCTGCACAGACAATATAATCATTACACCCACAGGTCGGCAATTTGCACAAATAACCTCTTCCTAATGTCAAATTAATAATAGCAGGTCATTTACTTGCCCCAACACAGACACCGAGTACTAGGCATCACCAATTAACCGCAACTTCTGGAGTTCTGAGATTGAACCCAATAAGAAATTGAGCGCAGGTAAGGGTGCCAAGTCTAGAATTTGACTTACCTGTTTGAACAAAATCCTGTGACATGATGTTGAGCAACATTGGAGATACAGATGCCAGATGGAGGAGAAAAGGGGTCACGGATGCCATTAGATCATCCTTATCACTCTGTAGACTCTCCTGAAATATAAAGCAATTCACAATAATTTTAAACAAAGGCTTATGATAAAATTACTTAATAAACAGGTATTAAACAACTTAGAAACATTCATTACTAAAAAAAAAATACAGAGAGAGCACTATCAATGCACAGTTCATGAAACTCCGATATTTATCACATATAATGTATGATGTCCGAATACGCTACAAGTTTGCGTCAGGATTTAAGAATGTACAGATGCATTAGTGTATATCATTCTGAATAAATTGAAATAAAAAAATTGTTGGTTATTCTATAAATTGAACTTGTATTTATTGGTCACATGGATAAATACGGTTTCACGCTTTCAAGACACAGTGACACCTGACAATAAAGACCCATGGAAATAAATTATATTCTTAATAAAAACTGTCCTAATGTAATCACAGTTTTGACAGCGAGTGACATGGTCTTATAATATTGAGGAGTTCTGAGTATTTGGCGGTGACGTAACTGTGTATCTAAAAATAAAATACATCAGTGGTCGAAATTTCTCAGCGCTTTTGAGCCAGTAAAATATATAAAAGCGCCGGGGGCTTGTCTAGTCCAGAGCCAGATACGTGAAGAAAACAGGTCAATATTGGCTTAACCTGTAGCATTTCATGGTTGAAGTCCAGGAGCATTGTTGAATTACAATTAGGGAAGCCAGTTTGTGAAAACTGGGGTGTGGGAAAGTTGAAGCAAAATCATCTGGAGCCACATTTGGCTCCAGAAGACAATCACAACATTCGACCACTGAAATGCATAGATCATTCCCAGACATAACATACCTTAAATACATCATTCCCAGACATAACATACCTTAAAAAGTTTCATAATAGACCGACGTATATCCTGTCCATGTCGAGTGGCAAGGTGACCTAAAATGCTGACAACAGATCCAACTTTGGGCTCTTTTCGTGATGCTTTTCCAGATTCTCCTTGAAGACAATAGTCACGCAGTCCACAAAGAAGCACTCGGGAGATGATTGTGGTGGGAAAACATGAGCCAATGTGTGCAACGACCCAGTCGAAATGAGGAGAATGTTTCACCGAAGCCTCCAGTAAGGCATCTACGCATGAGTCAGGGGTGTTGCCGACCCTGAAAAGCAAACACCAGTCATGCAATGCTACTGTATCTAGTCTCAGGTTTGACATTCAGATCCATCTATGATATCATTACATTATCCACCACTTGATATTATGATATTGTACATGTAATGTATTATGTATATGATTAAAAATGCAAGGAAATCTAATCACACAAAGAAAATATCAAGTTTTTAATACTGTTAAGTCACCTGAAGAGATTTTTATTACGTTATGTACATAATGAAAATATAGTCATTACACACATCCAGAAGGAATGTAAGAGCTATAAAGATTTTGCAGGGGTCAATAAACTAAAGTACAAAAATGGTTCAACATTTGCTTTAATGTCGAAGGTTTTTGTTTTTTTTAACCTCTGCAAAGGTTTTTTTCACACTGAAAAGATCAACACTAATAGTATAATGCTGAAAATATCCACTACCAAGGCAGTTTACACTCACATTGAGGAAAAGCACTGAGATGCGATGTCAATCAGAGACTTAGTGGCCAGACAGGTCATCCACAACTGAAGGACTTCATTAAGGCTCGAGTGGGGTACTCCACTCCTCTCCGCATATTTGCTGCTAATATGGCCGAGAAGTTCAATGGCCCACTGCAAACAGACATCAAACAATCAATCACCACATTATAAGATTTTGAAAGAATTACATTATTTTAACTGTCAAGTGCACAGGGTCAGATTACGCGAAGTTCATGAAATTTAACACTGCTACTCCAGTCACCACTGATTTGAAATTTGGCCATGAGTTTATTTTCTGAATTTGACACGATGAACTCTTCTCAGATTTACACAAAACAAGATGTGACATGATTCCCTACAGCTAATATTGAATTCATCAGCACTCTTGCAAATACAATCACACTCATTATGCAACCCAATGAACTGATATATTAAAGATAATTACCGCTGATATGATAGGTGCCCATGCAGTGGGATTAGACTTCACAAACCCAAGAATGACATCTTTCACATCTTCGATGACACCTTCCAACTCTGCACTTTCTGCAAAAGTTTTTCGGACAATGGAAACATACCTGACATTGCTGAAGTTAGATACTCAGATAGATTTTCATCTTAGAAGCCTGTAATCATAAACTATTAGTATACATACCTGGCACAGCTTTGTTGAGTTCCTTCTGCATAAGATGAACTTTCACAGCCGCATCAAACACATTACACAAATGTTCCATTACGGCGCTGCGAGCTGACGGCAATGTTTTGAGAAGATAAAGTCCTGAACGTGCCACGTCCACATTTGCTAAGTTGCCTTCTTGCAATGAGCCTTTTACAAAGCAACGCATTTCCTTCAGCAACTCCTAAAAAAAAGAAAATTAAAAATATTAATATACAATTGAAAAATTTTAGAATTATTAGTATGAATCAAAACTGTTAATTTATTCAGAGCTTTCTGAACAGCTGTAGGAATTATGAGAATTAATGCATGTACAAGCTTAGCTTGCTCTCTGACACAAGTACGGGTGCAAGGCCGGGAGTGAAGTGCAATTACATAAATGAACATGTCTATCTCTGCTATAACACTTATTTACATTATGACTTTTCCATAAACTTAAATCGAAATTATTCCAGCCTCAAAAGTTTCTACACTGTTCTACAGTGAGTGTAGATTTTGTAGGCCTATGCTATGATGGGGGGGGGGGGGGATGTGATGTTGGATATCAAGCCTTCAACATTGACAACAAGGTTTACCTGACGAGTGGGACAGAAAGGTCCACTGTCCCCATGGAGAGAAACGTTACTAGTTCCACTAGACGTAGCCATTATCAGTAATAGTCAATACAGTTCAAGAAATTCAACTATCTTTGCATCATTTTGACTTTTTGGTCTCTTCACCACCGGCTTGTTTTGATCTGCTGCATGTACGAAAGATTGAAACAGAAACAGCTGGTTGTAAGTAGCGGAACAGCGGAATGCAATATTATAGGTTCAGTTTTAACACAAGATTGTGTGAAATTACGAAAACTAAAGAGTGTCAGTGCATTATTCAAAAACTAAACCGTTTTTACTGAATTTGAAGTTTCAAAAATTCTTTTTAAGGACGACCGCACCATTCTGTCACACCGCACCACATTTTATATCTAAAATTCAATAATCGCTAGATGGCGTTTAGGTCGCTGTCAATCAGATCAACAATAACATGTGCCATGTGAGAGGTTGAATGGTGTTTCTATGCCCAATGACAACTTGTGAAAATGACAGCTATCTCAAGAAAGTTCAGGCCTATGTTTGCCGTGTGCAGAGCCTTGAGTCAAGATAGCAAGAAGCAGGTAGACAAGAATTGTCGGAATTGATAACATTTATCAATATATTTATTCAATAGTATTAATTGTACACCTTGCATGTCTAATTTAGTGAGCATAATACATTTTCTACAGCAGTCAATTGCAATTCTAAAAATGTGTTTCATGTATATTTTGTGTTTTCAATTTGATCTTTTGTGTTCATCTTGCAGAATCTCGAACAATTACAGAAAGAACGCATGAAACAAGGTTTGTCAAAGAAACAACCAATAGCTGGTGTTGAGAAGGTCATTGTTGTTGCATCAGGGAAGGGAGGTGTAGGCAAATCTACCACTGCAGGTTGGTATAATTGTAGAGCTCTCATCTAGCTATGCTATGTATCGCCATGTCTGATTGTCTGGGAGGCCGTTGCATTATACTTACAAATTTGTATTTTTTTATATTCTGTGGATCGAGCACTTTAATATATTTATATATGTTGTATAATATATATAGTTGTGTATAAATCATCAAGCAAGAATTTTTGGAAATACTGGAAGTGGTCGAAACACTGATGTGATTTCATGTGAAGTTTCTGAGTGCTATGATGATATAGTTTTCCGAAACCTTAACTTTTGTTAATTTATGGATACCATTCTAATCATCACTTTTTCATGTTTGTTACAGTTAATCTTGCACTTGGGATCAAAGAAGTTGAACCAGTATGTATAGCTTTTTTAGTTTGACAAATGTTATTCACTTATCATGCTTATTAGTGGTATATGTAAATGACCAGGATTAATAATGGCTAATCAAACTCAAATTTTCCTCACAGTTTTGTTTTGCCAGTGTGCCTATCACTGTTTTATCTTTGATAGACAAAAAATCATTACACCTTACTCAGACCATGCATCTACTAATTGATCAGTTGATGTTATGTTACAGATGACAAATGTAGGAATATTGGATGCTGATGTCTTCGGACCTTCTATTCCAAAAATGATGAACCTTCAGGGACCTGTTCACCTGGATCAGCGTAAGTGTCAATGATGATTGTGTCCATTTTTATATAGTACTGATATAGAGTATTCTATACATAAAAAATGACACGTGTTAGAATAAGATCACACACAAACGTGTACTGCAGTTGGGGCCAAAAAAAGAAGGGATTAATTGGTCCTGAATAATGTCATAAAATTCAGTATTGTTAAGTAAAAAATGTACATAAATTATTATTAATATTCCTGATTAATAGTTGTGATACTCCTCTTTAGTTTATCTCATCATTTGCAAATCACATGCGCTGTTATGTTATGTTTGTTTGGTTTCAGAAAGTCTTATGGAACCTTTAGTGAATTTTCAGATTAAATGGTGAGTTTTTAGCTATATGAGAGTTTTGCATTGGAAATATCATGTTTGCATTTAAATATGTCAATCCTTGATGATATGGCTACTTAAAATTTATCACATAAGTCCATTCGAATGGTCATTGAAGGAAAATGCAAAAAAAGTCTGCTTTAAAGCATGAAAATGGCCATATGTACGTATTTAGCGTAAACAGTCAAACCTGTGTTAAGAAGTTACCCAAGGATCGAATAAATGAATTTGGCTGTTTAAGACACAGAAGGGTAAACAGAGTGACATTCAGTTCAGGGAGTTGGAAGGCGCTGTTTACAGCAGTTGACCTTTCTATAAAGGTGGCTGCTAGGGCAGGTTTGACTGTATTGGCTATTTAAACAGCGAATGTCAAAATCTGACCATATTATACATTCATTTCAGTATGTCAATGGGCTTTTTGGTCGATGAAGGCTCACCTGTCGTATGGAGGGGCCTCATGGTCATGCAAGCAATTCAGAGACTACTAAGGCAGGTAATGACACTTTTTAAGTGTTAAACATTTAATTAAGACAACTAGTGTATCACACCTGTATAAGATGAGCCACCAGGGGAGGTGAGGTAGCGGTGACCGCAGCACCCTCACTGTGTACACAATGAACGTGGCAAATGGTGTGCTTGCAGTATATTGCATGACTTGATGTTGCATATGTTCCAGCGAAATTTGAAAGTAAAGAATGAGCTAAGGACACTCTCCATCAGCTGTTGAGCCCACATGAAAGTTTTTGTGAGGCTGCAGGCTGTGGTTTCATGGGAATAGCATAAAACAGCATCACGCTTAGCCAAATTATATGGTATAGACAGCTAGACAGTACAATATCATGAAGAGAGGTGTCAGTAAAATCAGATTTATATTCTTGGTTTTTAAATATTATAGTAGTATCAGAGATTCTGGCAACTCCGGAAAAGCTAAGAATTATATTCTTGTTGTATTATTTTTGTTTGACCAGTCTTCAACATCCTTATTTTGTAACACAGGTCAAGTGGGGTCCTTTGGACTATTTGGTCGTGGATATGCCACCTGGGACAGGTGACACCCAACTGTCTATCTCCCAGAGTATACCAGTCAATGGTGAGTGTTTGCAATGTCCCATCAGATGAAATCTTTATACATCTATAGATATGGCTGCTTTAGAATGTAACAGTAATCGGTGTATTATCTCAGTCCTACTTACAAATGGTCATCTTATGGCTACGGCCTCTTCCTGGGATGTGGAGGTGGTGTCCGAAGGGGGGTCTCGCAGTCATTTCCATGTTCCTGTGCTGCACCTCTCCAGGTCATGTCCACGTCCCTCTGCATCCAACTTCAGGCTCCGGTGGGCCAGTCCTCTTCCCAAGTCCAGCGGTCCAGTGCATAGCTTTCAGAAGAAAATGTAATGGTTAGATAATAAGGCTTAAGAGTGCACTACAGACTTACTTTGGGGTGGGTCTTTTATTCGCCCAATTATGAATACTCAGTACTAGGCTATAGGCCTATGTAAAACATGTTACAAAAATTTAGAGTAAAGTGGCGCCTGTAATTTGTTTATGATTATAATGATTCCTCGTCACATTATAAACAATAACTGTATTTCTTTGCATATTAAGGTGCTGTGATTGTTACAACACCGCAAGATATAGCATTGCTTGATGCTCGAAAAGGAGCTGAAATGTTCAACAAAGTTGGGGTGAGTAGGGTCAATTTCAAGTCCAGTTAGGATGAATTATTTAGTAATAATGTTGCCGGTTGGTTGGCTCATGAAAACTCGGAAGTTTGGTGTTTTTCTAAGTTTTATTGGATAAAACTTACCCTGTAGAAATATATACATAATATTGCAAAAATACATAAATAAAGTAGGAGTATAACTAAACCAGCCATAATATATACAATAACTTTTAATAGTTCTAAGAGTCAATAGTCCTAATCGGACAATGATATAATAGATAGTATAGTTATTCATAAATATATTAGATGAAATAACAAAGACATGACCCAATCTGGTGTCTTCCACATATAAATCTCAATAGCAGGTTTACTCCAAAATACCTATAAATGGTTAATTAATATTTATAAGAAGGTTACATTAAAGTGCTCATAAAACCTGAATATCATTTATTCATTCATACGAATTAGTACTCACCATGTAGTCATAAAGTTTGAAAGTAAGAAGGCCACCAGACTACTTGAGGGCCACCAGCTAGCACAACTAGCTTCTAATATGTAGTGGAGGAGTCTCTGAATGCCGAGCCAGGAGCTTCCCAGCACGCACTGAAATCAGAGTGCCCTCTAGGGACTAAATTGGTACTCAACCAAAAAAGGCCCTCTGGTGGTTATTATAAACAACAAACACATGTATGAATTTGGGACAAACATATTTAATTACTGGGAGAATAATAATATTATTATTTTGCCTTAAGTAAAAATGGTTACTTTCGTTGTCACACTGTTGATTTTATAATTTAAGTCACAAATGCAGCATGTTTTTGTTTCTTTTCAGGTACCAGTCCTTGGCTTGATTCAGAACATGAGTTTTTATCAATGTCCAAACTGTGGCCACAAAGAGCACATATTTGGAAATGATGGTGCAAGGAAACTTGCAATGGAAATGGGAATTTCAGTTCTTGGTAAGTTATTGAAATACTAATTTACTAAATGTTGCATAAAAGGTAATGATTCACATTTACTAAGTTTTTGATTATAAATAGAGTTGGTCAAAAGTGGTGAATTTTCGTGTCTTGACAACATTCTATGCACTAAGCGGACCTCAAATGCAGACAGTTTGCATTTGCTTCATGGCTGTTGTGCAGAGTTCTCGGCAAAGATTGATGCATACAGTTAGTTTCATAGAATACGGTCGACTCGAGCTGTCTGTAGCGACCTGTACCTGGCTGCGGTCTAAACATGCTAAAGCCAGCTGCCTCTGTCCACTTCTATAGCTAAAAATCGGCTTACATCAATCACCAGATAAATATAAAAAAATAATCTAATATATCATAAAATATGTACTTTTAGATCCGGTTTTGAGTAGCCAGTTATGACAGCTTTGTCTAGTTTCAATTTGATGGGCCGTTTTTAATGAAACTAACTGTAGGTTAAAGATTGATGTGCCTCACTGCCCGCTAGAAAAACATTGATTGTTCAACTTTTTATTTCAGGTAATGTTCCTCTGGTGACTAATATCAGAGAAACTTCTGACAGTGGTAGACCCGTCGTAGTATCGAAACCCGACAGTTTTGAGGTATGATCAGTTCCTTGTGTTTGTTTAAATAGAAAATTGATCACTAAAAAAATATACCTTTCAACAATGTGGTTATTTTTGCCATTTTTGTTTCAGGCTAAAAATTACCTGGATATTGCTAGGAGTGTTTTGCAGCAACTTTGACAATTGAAGAGAATTTTAACTGCATTTTAATTTCTACGATGTATATATGTAAAATAGACAGTTATTATCTGCAGTAAACATATGTGTTTCAACCAAATGATGAACCAAAAACTACTCTGGATCCCCATATCATTGAGACTACCTACTCCATTTCAAGACCACTATATTTTAACACCACTGGCACCCTAAATAAGATTGCATAAAGAAGCTTCTGAATATGACGTGCGTCAACGTCAATATTGAGAATGCTTCCATGATGTATTATTTGTCTGCTGATCTTTGCAGATGATACTAATTTCTTTCTAGCAGACAACTTTATCACCATTATGAATGATGAAATAGTAAAGATAATTGAATGGGTAAATGCCAGTCTCTACGTGACGAATGGGGGCGCTGGTAATAAGGCAAGCCGGAGGCACCCTAAATAAGATTGCGGAATCAAAAGCGGGTCATGTAGAGACTGGGTAAATGCTAATGCTAACCAATTATCATTCAATCCCAAAAAAATTTATATGTTCATTTATAGACCACCAAAGAAAAAGTTACTATCAGTAGTAAGTTATTCATCAAGCAAGAGGAAATTAATCATGTAGATTCGATAATTTGTAGGTGTGCATCTGGATCGCAAATTAACTTGGACAGTTCATGTTCATCATGTTAAAGGGAAAGTATCTAGGCAAATTGGTATCATCTGCAAAGCCTGTAAATCACTCAATAAATCGACACTCTTAACTCTATATTATAGTTTTATTTACCTTCACCTGACATTTTGTATTGAGTTTTGGGGAACAGCAAGCAACTGTCACTTAATGGGGTTATTGAAACTGCAAAAAGAGGTCTTAAGAATCATTGAATATGTTAAGTTTAATACTGAATCTGCTCCTCTATTTATCAAATACAAGAATTTAAATATAATGAAACTATTTCAACTACATGTATTATTAGTTATGTATAAAGTAAACGGGTTACTGACTCCTGATGTGTTCAATAGTTTATTTGCTTTTCCTAGTCATAATAATAACGCTCGAAATCACCACTTGTATGTATTACCTGCTTTAGTACTAGTCACTGTCAACATCAATTAGGTATCAAGGAATTAATATGCACAATTTCATGTACACAAAATTAGAAAGGAATTGAAATATTATCTATTAACGAATGACATTGGTCCATGAATTATATATAGACTAATATTTTTCTGATAAATATTAGTCTAGCTGTATGTCTTACGCTTGCTAAAATTGACAGTATATTTATACTTTTACTGCGTTGTTTTTTTACATTTTACAAATAATGTACCTATGTAATATGCATTTTCTAAATTCTAGATTTCATGAGCAAATATGCCTCTGAGCATCAGCTCAATATTTGATGCCAAATTAACATGTTGTATTATTGTACCTCGATCTTGTGTGAAGAATAGTCTTTCTCCTATACCCAAGGGTGGTCTCAATTGTGGGGTACCAGTGTATGATGAAAAAAATTATCTAAGCATTTGGAAAATGTCGAACACACTGTGTGTGCTATATACCATTAACTAAATGTCATGCGTTTCATTGTCATTGATGATTTCCATCTTTTTTTGTAAATAAAAGTTGTAACTCAATATCAAGTATGTGTTGTGCTAACTATTTTTCAACTTCCAAGATTTATAATTGCTGACTTATGCATTTATGAAAGTGTCTGGCCAGTAGGGCAATACCAGTGAAGAATTTGAGCTCACAGTGATTAGCTCACAGAGGTCATACTGTGAGATCATTTTGAGCTAAAAGTGTAACCTCACAGTGGTCTAAAAGTGAGCTCTAGTTGGGTCACAGTGTGAGTCTTCTGTGAGCTAACTGAGTTGATCACGTGTGATTTTACGTTTCTACATTCCCATCCCATGAAATCACATTCCTGCTGAGCAATTTAGCATTTTTAATTAGCTGATGACAAAAACTCCCAAGAGGAAAAAGTGCAATATAGCGACCCATATTTATGACCATATTTAGCGAGCCTCATTGCCAGGCCTATGACGTAGAAATGCTAGAATTCAATGAATGACGTCACAAAGAAACGAAGGAAGTGAAAAATTTCAAGGCAAGAACGTTGCCACCCAAAACCCCACTACCACAAATATATTCTTATTGCTTGCTACAACTAAATTTGTGAGATAGTTCATATTTCATAGATGCCAAATATGGGCATAAATTTAGGTCCGCTATACTATGCAAAATAGCTGCAATTACAAAGTAAACTTTACCTCACCTGAGTATTGACAATAATGGTTTTATCAGACAGAACATACACTTTTTGTCCGATTACTCCAGTCCTGACAATACAGAAACTGATATTACAGTGCCCGACGTCGAAGTTGTGGCTGACACCGGAGTTGTGGACTTCAATGGTGACGTCCTGGGGCCGATCCAAACATTCCGAATGAACAGGGTGATAGATATCGCTATTATTCTAAATCTTTCTCTGTCAAAATGTTCTGAATCCGCCTCTGGACGTCACCATTGAAGTCCACAACTCCGGTGTCGGCCACAACTTCGACGTCGGGCACTGTACCGAAGATGACATGATCAGAGAACTTGTGTACGTGGTGTAAAGAAGGAACACTTCCCTCAAACTCTTCTCTGATGAATTACAGACTGTATTCATTCAACATTTCAACTGTAATTAAAAATTTATTTTAGAGTACACAAATTAATATATTGCACCCCTCCAAGAACAGCCATCATTCATGACTGCCCCAAGCTGGGTTTAAACCTACAACCTACCTACCTACCTAACCTAAGCCTAACAGTTCTACACCCTAGCAACTACACCAGCCTGTCACATAGGGACGAAAACCAGTTTGTGCAAAGAGCTATCGCCAAATCGCACTGATGCTCCCTCTTGTGTATATTTACCACATTCTCCCCTCTTTTGTTCTTTTGCAGTGTGCACTGTGTTACCCAATAAAACTGTCTGATGGTAATATAGTATTACGATCCAGGGGTACACAACTACCTCGCCTACTAGCACTTTGCTGGTGGGCAGGTGCTCTTTAGCTTACTGTTAGATTGCAGGAAAGTTGCACACAAGATGGTGTAGAATCCGGTCCCCTCTGACCTCATGTGTAGAGTAGTTGGTTCAAATCCCGTTAGTGGGGTGAGGTTGTTGACTAGGAGTGGTCAAATCCTCAGGTGGTCATTGGGAATATAGTATTACGATCCAGGGGTACACAACTACCTCGCCTACTAGCACTTGGCTGGTGGGCAGCTGCTCTTTAGCTTACTGTTAGAGTGCAGGAAAGTTGCACACAAGAAAAACAATTGTTGACTGAAAATAGGGAAGACTTTAAGTGTCACACAATAAAGATGGCTTGATGGTGTCCCCAAGGTGCGATTATCCTCCTGGATATTTATGACTTCCAAAAGTATACCTGGTTGGCGAAGCGATCCTGGTCAACATGAGCTCTTCTAAGGTTATCTTGATGCTATTTCTTTGTAAACGGTAGGTTATGTTGGCTTGACAGGCACTAGGTTAGATGGGCTGTCATATCACATTTATATACACTCAAACAATGGTCCATTATGCAAAGTGGTCCCAGAAAGGTGAGAAGGTCCAGCCAACATCAGGTTGATCACCAGTTGCACAGGGCTGCAGATAACCAGAGGCCGATGGCACTTCTCGTAACTGGTGCAACAAATGTAGCCAAGTTTAATCACACATGTATCTTTACTCTTAAGTCTTTGAAACTGTCACTCAGTTTCCTAAGTAACAGAGCCACCGCAACACGATGGCTACACATGCTACAGTATTTGCAACCTCTCGCTCTTCAGCGAGTACATGACCTTATCAGCGAAGGCCTTCATGAGATGTTGAAGAATCGCCTGCAGGATCAATGAAGTCACTGATGACAGCTTGCGAAGGGAGGGCAAGGATTATCGACATACCCATCCCAATGCCAAGTGAAATCGGAGAGTAGCAAGTGTCATGCAATCATTGGTCAGGGTGTCGGGGTTTGGCAGAATGACTGTATACTGTCACCCACCATCTTTTGGGTATATGAAATCATTTGACAATCCATGTGAAGGTGTCTCGGCTGCTTAGAATTGTGGGTCAGTAGTGATGTTCTCAGTGGTGATCCATGCTGAGTGGACACATTTGCTGGTTGAAACTCAAGTTGCCATGGACCTGAGTGCCCAGTCGGTTCACTTCTCTTGGAGTACAGGATGATTCGTCAAATACTGTGGTATTTGGACCATGACTGATTGTATCGCCATGTCTCTGCACCCATGTTGCTCTATGTTGGTCTGATCAGTAGAAGCCCAGTCTTTAGCATTCTGGATGAAAATTTTGTCTCTCAGAATTTTGGTGACACTGGCATTCCCTCTTCAGAACGCAATGTTGGCGACGGCCCCAGGTGTCCTGACGGACCAGGCACCGTTGCTGGATGATGCATTGCAGCTTTCCACAGATACTTCACAAGATTGCAGGGTCATAGATTCATCTCCATCCGGAATATGGACTATGGAGTCTGTGCTTTGGTGCAATGAATACGCATAAATTTTCATTGTCATTCATACAGTTTGAACCCCTATTGGGTTGTTTACCTACATTTTGATCTATCCTAGATTTACTACATTCATTTGATACTGATGATTGAAATTCTACATTTGATGGTTGCAATGATGACAGTTTTTGATTTGCAACATGGTAATCGGGTGATTTAAATTTTATTTAAAGTCGTTTTAAATCACGGTGTCACATTCAATGTACAATACAAAATATATGACCCAAGCTGAAGCTTCTGTATGACCTATTAGGCACAATAATATAAAGTTAGGAAAGTATAAGTAAAGAACTAATCTATAAAATAAATCTATTCTCAATATAGTATATATAATAATAATAATAGCATATACAGCACTCCATTATAAAATTCAGCACCTTAGAGGAAATAAAGATTGCACAAATGATTCTTAAATATTTCAATGCACACATTTTGACAAGATTATTCTGTCACATCTACAATTATAAAAAATGTATATTCGTATTATTTTGAGAATTCAGCCAGCTCTTCACAGCGGATTTGATGCTACTGAGTGATACTTTGCTTCTGATGTTACTTGGTATTTCATTGCTTGGAAATGGGGGATATGAAAAGTGTCATTGGTCCTCAGATTGTAAAGATCTTCCCTATCTGAAAAAAGTTCCTGTAAGTAAGTGGGGGGCCATTTTACCCTTTATTTTATACATTTGTATAGCCACTGATTTTATGCATCTTTGGGTGATTGTTAATTTCTTAGCTTCTCGACATAGTTCTTCGCACGGCATTATATTTTGATTTTCAACGAATCACAGAGCTCTTTTGTTCATCTTTTTGAGTTTATCCATGTTAATTTGCCAGTGAACGTCCAGACAAGAGGACAATAGTTGAAGTTGCTACCTATATATCTATTATATAAAGTGTTTTTACATTGTTTATCCAAATAGTGTTTTCTTCTTTTAAGGCATTGATTGGCTTACTTGTCTGATTACAGATATCATCCATGTGAATCTTGAAGTTTAGTTTGCTATCGATCTCTATGCCTAAAACATTTATGGATGAGGATGACTTAATACATTTATCGTTTATTCTTAAGGTTTGGTTGTTAGTTGTGTCCTGTTTGCTTAGAAACATTAGTTGAAATTTCTCTGCATTGGCTTTCATGTAGTTTGCTTGGAACCATTCCATGGCAATTACACAATCATCTTCTAGGGTTTTCGTGACTTCACTTAAATTAGAGCTAATATAAGAAAGTGTATTGTCATCAGCATAGTTCTAGATATTTGATCCTATATTCAAGTACAATAAATCATTTATAAAGACCCTTGTGGGACACCCTTAATGTTTCTTACGCATTCTGAGAATGAATCACCCATTTTAACGCATTGCAATCTTTCTATTAGGTAAAATTTGATCATTTCACAGGCATTGTTTGGTAATTAATAGGCCATGAGACATTTAGTCAACTGCTTTTGATAGATCAATTGCTACTATCCCTATTTTTTGGTCATTATCTAATGCGTTTCTCCAGTCCTCTGTCATTCTTACTAATATGTCTTGACAACCATAACCCTTTCTAAATCCAGATAAATATTTGTGTAGTAATGGTTGTACGTATTAATATATCTGGTTATACATTATTTTTTCTATTGCCTTCAATAGAGCTATGGGAAAATTTACTGAGCTATAGTTATCTTTATTTAGTTTGTCCTTCTTTTTGTATAGGGGTGCTATGTTAGCCTTTTTCATGTTATCTGGAAACTTTTGTTGTTCAATACATTTGTTAGCTATTAAAGTTACTGGCTTGATCGGATTCTCACTAGTCTGTTTAATGAATTTTATTGGGATTTCATCGCAACCTCCTGCTTTGTTCGCACATAAGGATTTTATAGCATTGTACAAAAGTGGAGATAGCAAGGTGATTAATAATTATCGTCCAGTTTCTATTTTACCTGTTTTTTTTTCTAAAAATTTGGAGCGTGTTATTTATGATAGAATATTCCAATTTGTTAATGAAAGTGATTTACTGCACAAATTTAAATTTGGATTCAGAACTAATATTAATACCACTATGGCTTTAATTACTCTGATAGATAAAATAGTTAATGGAATTCACAATAATGAAATGATTTTAGGCACTTTTTTAGATGTCAGTAAGGCGTTTGACACCATAGACCAATTTTAGGCATGAAATTAAATAAATATGGAAAAAGGGGGGTAGCAAATAATTTAATCAATAACTATCTGATGAACAGGAAAGAATTTGTATCTTTAAATGGGACTTATTCAGAAACAGCATGTTTTAATTGTGGGGTACCACAAGGGTCCATTTTGGACCCTTTATTGTTCATTCTTTATGTTAATGATATATATTTAGTCTCCAATGTAACCATGCCTATATTATTTGCTGATGATAGCAGCTTATTTATTCAAGGGAAAGATATACATGTCATGGCTGATATGATGAATAATGAACTAAATTCTATATATGGTTTGGTAAATACCAACAGGCTTTCTTTGAACATTAATAAGACTTACTGTATGTTATTTAATAGCAATAGAAATAATTCCGTTCACAAATTTAGTTAAAATTTAGTTAAAATTTCTGATCAAATAATTTCTTTTAGTTAGTTCAACAAATTTTCTTGGCACAATTATTGATTCCAAGTTAAATTGGGAGGGTCAATTAAATTACATCAGGAAAAAGATAGCTATAGGAATAATTTGTAAAGCCAGAAATTCTTTAAATTCATATTCATTACCTACTCTATACTACTCCTTCATATATCCTTATATAACATATGCAATTGAGATTTGGGATTCTTTACCATTAACTAAATTATTGCCAATTTCAAAACTTCAGAAAAGAGCCTTGAGGATAATTTCATTTTCTGCACATAGGGCTGCCTCATTACCACTTTTTCAAAAATATAAAATTTTAGATGTGTACAAAGTGTATGTGTACATGATTGCATTATTTATGTTTAGTATAAAAAAGGTGAATGCCCAGTGTTGTTTGATTCCATGTTTACAGATAATTATCATTACCATAGTTATGAAACTAGGCAACAAATGAAGCTACATGTTCCTATATTAGTACTCATTTTTGTCAACGAATTATAAGATATAAAGGCGCTGTCATCAATAATTATTTTGATATTGTTCCACAACACCTTTCAATTAATACCATGAAACATCATGTTGAAAAATAACTCCTGTACAATAGTTTAGAAACAACTTAAAATTATGTATATTATTTATTATTGGATTTAATATGTACTTAGCCGTTAAATGATC
The DNA here is from genome assembly GCA_932294295.1 of Alitta virens. Lineage (NCBI taxonomy): Eukaryota > Metazoa > Annelida > Polychaeta > Phyllodocida > Nereididae > Alitta > Alitta virens. The sequence continues at coordinate 15,736,945 of OW028586.1, read as the reverse complement.
CAAACCATACATGAATATTGTATAATATAATTGTATATATTTTATACCAAATATGCACGTATGTGCATCTGGTTGGAATTATTTGAATGTTTAATATCATGTGATCTATATAATGCTATGTATATATTTTTTTAATCCAATAAATGAACTCAACTTAACTCCAGCAACGGCATCACAACGGACGCCGCAAATGTCTGTACACTTTTACCTTAAATGAAGTTAGTTCATAAGCTATGCCCAAGATCCAGCCAGATCTGAGTTTACCTCTGACAGAAACCACGGACCCTTAGCACAATATAAAAGTAGATAGACACACAATTTCCTGAATGAATTTCAGCAAATTCAGAGAAAATCTGATGAAACTCTACAACGATGAAAGTATTCACTATTTCATGCCCCTATTCTATAATGTTATGTATATGAATTCATATTTTGGACAGGTTATGAAGCATTACATGACAGTTGCAAAATGGCTTAAAACATTTACAAAATATGTTATCACCCTCCAAAAAAAAAATTGTGATAATCACATGTACCTGTATAGAATTATAGCTGATATACTGGCCTGCAATATAAACAAGAATATTCTTTTTCAAAAAAAGATTAGATACCTGGTGTTGTGTGTAGAATGCCAGCAGCACTAGGCCTACAGTGTAAACACATTAATACAGTATGATCATAGGTATTCATTTACTTTAAAAGGCTGCTGCTCTTCTAATATTGGTCCGATTTTAGTCAAATAAAGACTGAATTGTTCAGGAAAATGTGCAGAATTTATATTTATATAATAGATAAATAAATTTGTAAAATTCTGAGTTAAGAATGGAGTATACAAGGCACAAACACTGGTCTCCATGAGGCAGTAGCCCCATAGCGTAGGCACCCCCCTCCCTGCCTAAAATGGCTACGCTGCTGCTGCGTTGAACCATATATTGTCAAAACTCAGATCGTTCGTTCGCTTAGTATGATAGTATACTTGATAAAGGCCTAGGCCCAGGTATAAAAAAAGTAGATCTACATGTATTATCTTGCTTTTATTCCCTCTTTTCATTGTTATGGCCATTTGTCATGGTGACAGAAGCAGAAGTTATAAACTGCTATGAAGAATAGCAGTCTTTTGATATTTATTATATTATTTTGCGGATGGTAGTCAAATTTAGTTTGTTTTGCTGTTGTTACAAAAAAATAAAAATAAAAATTGGCACCATAATGGCATTTGACTAGAAATATTTGGAGGGACATGGCATTTATTTTGAGAGTATCCCATTGTTTGTGGAACCTTATAAAGTCGTACAATTAGTTTATGGTACACTAATTGAAATTCTTATATTATTTTTTTTGTTGTATATTTATTGTTGCTCCAAATAAGGATTTGTACATATATTGGTATGCTTATGTAATTGTTTTTACTGTTATTATTATTATATATAGTTCCTAAAATAGACAATATAACTGGATATAAAATCTGTACATATGTAAATACCCACTCCTGCTGCTTATTTGTATTCAGTATTAATCTTCTATGGTGCATTGATTCCTGCTAATTGCCCTGATGGTGCCTTGTTTTATTCATATGCTTATAGTTGTACATAATTATCATATAGATGCTTTTAATATGTAACTAAATTATGTTCATGTAGATTGTTCTTTTATTTTACTTAATCGTTATATTTTATCCTTGTTTTTATTTTTTTATGACACGTGTATCTTTTTGATGCTCTGCGGTCAATAAAATTCTATATATATATTTTTTTTTTTTGCGTTATAATAGGAACATTGTTAAACTTTTTTTTAATGTGAATTCGCCCAATCAATCAATCAATCAATGAGCTTTATCATAAATATATATATGCAATTATCCATTATAATATGAGCAATTTGTGAACTGCTTAATGCGGAATGCTACAAAGTGAATCAATCAATGAGATGATAAATTCGTGATTATTGTGTAATGTAAATCACTGAATGCTCACTTGCAATCCCTTTGATGCTACTTTGACCCAACCTCCCCATCACCTACCAATGCACCCCTCAGGACCATTGAACCGTGGTGAACCCCTTCCTAATTTGCATACAGGTGCGTGACTGGGGACAATTCATGCTGTTGCCATGGAGACTGGAGAATGGCGGGCTGGTCAAAGTACTGTGTTGTCTACTAGCTTACGGCTGAGGGTGAACATCAGATCGGGAGTTCGAAATTCTATGTACAGTGTTAAATCCTTACAGGATCCTGTCAGCTCTATAAAATAAGGTAAGACATGTAGGTTTTTATCATCCGAGACTTGTCAATGTTATTTTTATGTCACGTTTAGGTTGTGAGTCTGAATGGCCCCAAGTTGCCTGATAGCATCTCGGGTAGATCTAGGCCAGCTATTGTCACATGAAACCCAAGATCAAATCATTATGTTTTATATAACTGCGATTATTTGCCATTGCATGTAAAGGGGACATTATAGCTCATTATCACAAACTTAAGTTCTTTTTGTACGTTAACTGCGCAGTAAAAATTACAAACTCGTGATATGGTGTTTGTGGGAGATTTCAATACCAATCCGTAGGCTTTTTTCTGTACCAAAAAAACTCACCAGGTGTACAGATGGTGCCCTCAATATGAAACTAGGCGTGTAAACATTGGTCCTATGCTAACCTGCTTGATTGGAACAGCCTCCCTGCTGCTTTTATGGGTCTAATACATGTCAAAGATGCTGATAAGCTAAAAACAAATGGCTTTGAGTGCAGCTGCCGACTGGAATTAATGATGTTTTGGTGGCAGGTAGAGAGGAAGTCTTGAGCAGATGCTCGCGTGTATTGCTACAAGTGAGTCATATTATTTGACAATGAGCACCAATACACATATATTTAGTTTTATGATAATAACACTGGAATATGGGATGACATGACTACTTTTGATAGATGTGTGTTTGTTAAAGTGTCACTGCATGGTCATCGGATTGCAATAATACAGGAAAAATATCTCACAGAATTGAAAGCACACCATGCATTCATATGAGAATTATGAGAGACTCGAGAAAAGTAAAATTAGAGTGTCATATCATATCTCATATTTTACATCATATGTTACAAGGATAAACAGTACTTACGACATGATGATATGCTACAAATGTATGCATGTTCAATTCAGTTAAGCTCAACAGAAAATTAGTTATATTATTGAACACATATGGGTTGATTGTCGTTAATAAGGGGTACTAAGTACTACCCACCTTTGTTGCATACTGCACACGTTGGTATTCTACTGGATGTATATCTTTTACCACATAGTCTTGCTTTTTAATTTTAAGCTTATTGGTTTTGATAGAACGTAAATAAGACATAGAAATGAAGGGAACTAATTGCCGTCTCTATGATATGTCGAAGTTGACATGGTGTGGACTCCAAGCAGCCTTATAGATACAATACAATACAATACAACACAACACAATACAATACAATATATAGAGAGTTTTATTGGATGAAAAGCTGTATTGAAGGGTATTAATATTTTCTCCTCTGGGATCCAATCATTTTTTTTCTAGGCCCAAGATAAGTTTTTGAAATGTATGTCAATTTAATCTAACTTTGTACGTCCAATATAAATTGTTTGCCCAATACAAATTTTCAATACAACTACAATATGGGACCGTCACATGGTACGAATGAAGAGATCTGATTGGACAAACACATGTACACTTCAATGGAGAATAAAATAACTACATGTAATTCAGGACTTCGTGTCAATAGGTGGTGATATTTCAATTCATGAATACGTTAAAATAATTCATACATAGCTACTATAATAATCATACCACTCAGTTCACTAGTTCAAAGCTATTTTGTGCACCTTGAACATGGGTCATATGTTTCGTGAGTCTTTTCAAAGGATGACCTCAGTATACCTGTCCTTCACCCCTTTTCCCAAAAGGTCTTCTATGCCAGAGACCTCTTCAGCCCATGACCCCAGGCTTGCATTGAACTCTTCAACAAGGGCCTTGGGGTACTTAGGAGGAGGCAGCAATCATGTACATTGCAAATCTTTTCTTGATTAAGATCTTAGCTATTTATATACTGGACACATACGTTTATTAAGTTGTTTGGTTTGTCAAAATGTGAAAGGCTAACTTGTTAGACATTACGACAATACTTTTTAGACATCTGACCAACTTTTTTTTTTTCTAGACATTTCACTGACTAGACCTTTTGACACCATTTTTAGACATTTGACCAGCTTTTTTGTTTTTAGACATTTCACTGACTAGACATTTTGACACCATTTTTAGACATTTGACCAGCTTTTTTGTTTTTAGACATTTCACTGACTAGACATTTTGACACCATTTTTAGACATTTGACCAGCTTTTTTGTTTTTAGACATTTCACTGACTAGACATTTTGACACCATTTTTAGACATTTGACCAGCTTTTTTAATTTTAGACAATTCACTGACTAGGCCTTTTGACAGAATTTTTAGACATTTTTCCAGCTTTTTTGTTTTTAGACATTTTGACAGACTTTTTAGATATTTTGATGAACTAAAACTTACATATGGTATCTAGAATCATTAGAATAAATTACCCCTATTGCTGTTTTGGCCCATAAAGTTTTTAATGAGCTATAAAAGGATAATTTTTAAGACGTTTGACAGATTTTGGTTTTTAGACGTTTCACCAACTTTAGACATTTTCACCAACTACACTTATTATAAACTTTTTGACAGCGTCCCAAATGACTGACCAAAATAGATAGCCATTTTGAATGAATAATAGACCTAATTATAAATTAAACTTTCACAATTATATTGCATGACCACAACACAAATAATCTACTACTTGTCAATGCTCTCTGTGTCATTATATTCATATTGACTAATTTTGTAGTACAAGAAATGTCGCTCTTGATATTATATAGTCAAAGGAAGACTAAATTGTTGATATATAATGCTGATTAGGGCTTAATTTGTCAGTCAAAAACTGGCTATGGGAGCAAACAAAATGTCTATACTTAGTGAAAAACGTAACAATACTGTATACATTTTTGTAGATATACCACTGAGCTCACAGTGGCGGATACAGCTCTGACTCTACGGGGGGGGGGGGGGCGTGGTGGTGGTGTATTAAGGCTTTACGTCCTGTATTTCTGCACCTGATGGTCTAATTCGGACAGGCAGGGACCATGGTAATGTGACGAAGGATGAAACAGCCATCCAACATAGCATTGAACCCGGGACCCAGTGGTTGGAAGTCCAGCGCGCTACCACTGAGCTTAACCCCCACCCCACAGGGGGGGGGGGGGGGGAAGAATGACTGAAACATGTCCCTGTCAGTCATTTCAAAAACTGGCATGCTCCCCCCCCCCCTGGATCCTGTGAGCTCATATGTCAATTTATACTTCAGATTCTACAAATAGTTGATGGCAAGGAGTCCAATATAGGTATATATTTAGGCTTTTCTGAAATCCAATAAAACTCTATAGTGGATGACATTTCATACACAAGATGTAAGATCCAATATAAGTTTTTCTTTGTCCAATACAACTTTGCCGTTCATTAACTTTTTTCAATAGTAAATATTTGTCACATTTCACTGGAGAATATACTGCATCATTCACATAACTGCTTCATACAGAAGGTAGCCTTATGTGGATTGCCTTCAAATGAGAACCTTTTTCTTTTTTACCAACTTGGCGCCTTGAGGCCTAAACACTAGGTGGCGTCTGGTAGCCTGATCACAGCACCACCCTGTGGATATGATATGTCCCCCCCCCCCCTCCTAAATCAAAACCAAAAGGTTGAGGTTTTAAGAGTTTGGTTTACTAAATGTAACTTCATTGTCCACCTATTTATAACGACCAGCTGAGTCCAGCTTACATTTGAACTTTTCAGACCCACAGTTTTTGAACTAGAATTTTCAATTCACAATTAAGACCACCTCACAATTATAAGACCACCTCATTATTTATTAAGAAATTTTGTTTAAATTATGACCTCATAATTCCCATGAAAGTGAACATACAGTAAGTTTCGCTGTCTGTAGCGACCTGTATTTGGCCGTGGTCTAAACACGCTAAAGCCAGCTGCTTCTGTCCACTTCTGTAGCTAATAATCGGCTTACATCTATCACCAGATAAGTATAAACCTTGGTAAATGTAAGAAATTAATCTAATGTATCATAAATTTGTACTTTTAGATCCGGGTTTGAGTAGCCAGCTATGACAGCTTTGTCTAGTTTCAATTTGACGGGCCGTTTTTAATGAAATTAACTGTATCATTGCTTTGACAGTATAGTGCTCAAAATAACATAACTGAATGATTGACACTTTCATAATTATCTTAAACAATAACATGTGTCAAGAGAGGAAAACCAGGTCAATATGTCGCAGCTTCCTAACTGTCAAAGATAACGAAAGCAGAACAGCTGAAATAAACAACACGTTTCTGATTTGACCAGGCAATGACATGTGGTTTATTCATGGCCTACCTTTATCGTAATACTGTTATGAATGCTTATGACACAAAATATGGATTGCAAATATGGATCTTAAAGAGTGAAACTGAAGTGATTTAACGAGGTTGGTGGATTTTTTTTGGTTGTGTATGAATGCATATTAATAATCTATCCGAATGACAGGGATGGTTTGCTAAATTGTGTTTGAATGATACCATAATCAAATCGTTCTAGCAAAATGTTATTTGGAAATGTCATTTGCGTTAGACAAGAGGTCTTAACTTCTTCAAAATTAACATCAAACAAAGAAATGTGTATGGCATTATGACAATTAAAAATATTACAAATTTGACAAATAAATCCAAATATTTAACAACAGTCAAAAAACCAAAAGTATTTACTTATATATTACATTAAATATAAAGCAGATGACATGATCATAGCAATTAATAATTTAAAGTCAAAACAATAATAATAAAATCGACTCTTATTACAGTACCCCTGCAATTAAGACCACCCTTGGGAATCACTGAGGTGTTCCTGATAACGAGGTGGTCTTAATTGTGAAGGCAAATTAAAATGGTAAGGATTGTGAGGGCAAATTAAAATGGAGAGAATACATGCATGATTTCATTGACATGGATATCACAAGATAGATAGATAGATAGATAGATAGATAGATAGATAGAGTTTATTTAAGTCTCACATTATCAACTTAAGTAACAGGTATACAATAAAACTGCAGATGACCCACTTTAAAGGATTATGAGAAACTAAAAAGCTTGATAATGTGTAATATATACGATATGTAGGCCTACAGCTGGTCCGAAAGTCAGTGTTGGTGTAATAATTGATGTTATCTTAACTTTGTATAATGTATAACAAATACATGGAGCAATGTACTTATGATTCTTCGCATTAAACTGCAAAATTTCCAGCACTGGATCGCCGATGGTAGTTTATAATTTTGTTAAATTTGTTATTACCCCGGAAAATCCAGGATCCAAAAATGCTTCGTTTATTAGAGAGTGGAAACTCATTTTTAGAACGACGGTTCGCAGAAGGTACGGTATGCTTTGCCTATGCCCTGTTGCAACTACCTAGTTCCTGGTTCGCCATATGGCAATGAATGGCTTTTATCTTTAACCATCAAACGTATGTATGCGTAGCTTATGTGATATGTCATTATGCATAGATAGACAAAAACAAATTTCAACAACCCCTAACGTATTATTTATATTTTTACTGACACATTTTGCCAAATTTTAACAACACAATATAAAGTTTACAAGAAAGTCATGTTATAGATGGCGCCACGTTTCACGGTTGCTGCGCTCATATGATTAGTCCTATAATACCTCCTATCGCAGTACTTTGACTATGTGCAAAGAAATATTTATCACACACTAAGGTGCAGGTACAAAAAAGTATAAAAAGAGCACTGCACAGAAAATGCACCCTCGCAGACCGAAGAGAAAATTATGTTGTCACACAAAATTTGTACTACACATAGCACTTTAAGTCACAGTAGTACAGTAGTGACATTAGTATTTAAAAGTGGTAGTAGTAGTAGTAGTAGAATAATTTATGGGGATAAACGCATGGATTAAACATAAGATTTATTATTTTTGCATAAAAAAAAGAATGAAACAAAATAAAAGAATGAACATAAAGAGAAAACATATATGAAAATATAAAAATATAAGAAGTATGAAATATTATATTCAGTATTGACCACTTAGGCCTATTGATATCTTCACTCATGACTGCATGCTAACACAACTTGTTAGAAGCCAAACGCAGATATATTTGCATAACCGACGTGCTAAATAAATTTCATTATTCAAATAAGACAAAACATTTACTAATCAATTCTTTACAGCTTAGAATTCAGAAAAAAATTTTGGCAGAATATCAGACAATAACTTTTTTTGTGCAAAACTATGTTATATAGATGGCGCCATATGGCGATGGGTGGTAGCAAAAAATAAGTACCAAGAAGTGCCACTCCCTATACTTCACATTGTAAACTCGGTCTGAAGCGGCGCCAGCTAATTTATAAGTTCTAGGCAGGCCGGGCATTCTGGGAGTAGTAGATGCGCACTTCAACGCCCCTAGTGGATAAAAAATTTAATTTTGATAATTTGACTGTTTAAATAGTTAAAACGTCATTCCCAAATGATTTCAGTGTCAGCTCGTGTCCTAGTGTGCGAATAAAACACATCCACACAAATTTTACATCAACAAAAATTAATCAATGTGTATGTAGGATCGATGTCCAATGACGTCATAATCGACCAGCTCGGTAATTTTGAACCTATGGATACAGAGAGAAGCAGCCAAAATTGCCATGACGAATATAGCAAACTTTAAGTAAAATGTTCCACAAATGTGTTTTTATCAGCAAGAAAGTTGGAATTTGACTTACGCCCTGGCTATTCATAAAAAATATGACCACAAAAAAATTATAAAATAAAAAGGAGTCATAGTGGTAGTAGTAACTAAATATTAATATTAATTTGGGAGCGTAGTACCTGATATTAATTACTGGGATAACCACATAAATTAGACCGAAAGCACAATTTATGTATTTTGCCTCAAAAAGCAAAAAAGTAGAAAATATATATAAGAAATAATATAACAAAAAAAAAAAAAACCAGAAAGAATGAAAGAAATACACGAAAAATACTAATAATAATTGTGACTACTTTTTGAATTACCAGCAATTTAAAGTCTATGTAATATGTTTTGTCCCCTGAGCAAGTTCTGACTATGTTTAATTGTACCTTTTTTTGGCTCAGATCAAAGTTTTCCCTTCATTTCATGCTATTTGGAGCTTCATTGTTTGTACTGTATTGCTATCGAGACAGACTTTTCTGGCCTTATGATGTCCGCCATCGCTCCAGGTACTTACTCAATAGAGTCTTTTCACTGAACAGCCCTGAATTCAGCAGGACATAAGTCTTTCCTCTCCTCTTATTAAGCTGGCTTTCCATATGTCCGTTTTTCCTGTCCCTATATCCGTCATCCGTACGTCCGTATACGGACAGGATACGCATCCCTTTGATTTTAATTAATGCCTTTCCATAAATACGTTTTTTCGTCCGTTATAAAGCTGGCTTTCCATATACACGTTTTGCGGTCCGTATGTCCGTCATCCGTTGTCCGTTTTTTACCATCCGTTGTCCGTCATCCGTTGTCCGTATTATACCTTTCCATATGTACGTGCGTTAGTAGAAAATTAGTCCTATCAGCTAATTGATTGATTAGGCCTAATTGGAATTTGCTGTCTATAAAAAGTGTGTCAGTGTCTTACTGAATTGTAATTGACTTGTCAATATAGTTTGTTCAAAGGTGTCAGTCAATTGCAATTATTGCCTGGTTAATTAGGGTTCACATAAGGGCAAGTCACTGCCTTAATAAATTTCCTGCACCAATCAGCATTAGCTATCTGCCACTTGAAATGTAATAAGTCTTGTTCGTGTATGTAAAAATAAAAATATTAATTGTATAATTAATAGCGAGATTCTACCATAATGTAGATACGCATGTCTACTTACCTGTTCAGCTAAATATTGGCATAAGTCAACAAAAGGACTTTCCACTAAGAAAGGATAGACGTTTTGTGTCTGGTTGTCTGTCTATCAGACACTACGGATAGATAGATAGGTAGATAAGTAGATAGATAGATTGATAAATTAATAGATAGGTAGATTGATCATTTTTGTTGATAGATAGGTAGATAGGTAGATAGGTAGATTGATGATATAGATAGATAGATAGATAGATAGATAGGTAGATTGATAGATAGGTAGACAGATAAATGGGTAGATAGGTAGATAAGTATATTTTTTATTCGATCTTTTGGTATCTATATAAGATTGTATCTACCTGGAGAGCATATTTTTAAAATATTCATGAGAAGGTCTTAATTTTTTCATCCAAGATGTCCATTGACCATCTAAATAAAAATATTAAGACATTCTCATGAATTTGAGAATGTAATTTTAAAGGCCGGGAGTCATGGGGTAGCGATTACCCCTGGGTCGGCAATTAGCGCCACACACCATATAAGGTAACTGGGGTTCTAGAAACAGCTGAATACCCTTGTAGTCATTGGATAATCAGCAGTGACCATTGGGGTAGATTTGTGGCTGTTGCTGAGGCATGCAAACAAAGATGCTGTCACACCTGTTAATTCACAGAGCTTAGCTGCTCATTTATTAACACCCATATATAATTTTGAAATATTAACTGAGTAAAACCATGGAGTCACTAGAGACTCCATGGTTTAAAAACAGTTTTTAAATAATAAATAAATAATAATAAAAAAATAACTATAGAAAACTGTTGGCACACTAAATGCGCATGAAACTATATATCTATCTATCTTCCTATCTATCTTCCTATCTATCTATCTACCTACCTGTCTGTCTGTCTAGCTGTCTGTCTATCTGTCTATCTATCTATCTGTCTAGCTGTCTGTATGTCTGTCTATCTATCTATATATCTGTCTAGCTGTCTGTATGTCTGTCTATCTGTCTATCTATCTATCTACCTGTCTGTCTGTCTAACTTTCTGTATGTCTGTCCATCTGTCTAACTATCTATCTATCTATCTACCGCTGTACCCCCTCTAACTCTTTTGCTATTTTGCAAAGCAGCATTATAGAATTGATGTCAGTGAATGAAAATCATAAATACATTCGTGATACACAGTCGTTGGACAGGAAATAACCAGGCTCTATTTCTAACTTTTCTAGTATGGCAAAGTAAAATTACGAATTATAACACCTTGCTTTGCTTGGAATGATATGACACTGAAAGGATACATTCCAATGATACATTTTACATGTCTGACACTTGAGGTAAGCTTTCTTTTTTGTATCTGATTCAATTATCCCTGGACACATCACTGATACTGGTTAAATCTGTGGGTTTACTTGTGCATTCAAGCCATGTGCTTATTTTTCATATAATATCACTTGACTATTCGCCAATCACAGCCAAACCCGGTTTATGAAACACATTTTACCACTTGGAGTACTATTTCTACTTATAATGTCGGATATACAAGTTTCTGAGATTAAACAGTTTTCATTTTGACTTAGATTGGTGCTCTGAAACGAATTATGCAAAAGTATGAACATCTGTGCTGTGTTTACATAGATATTCAAGGTTCTATGTAAGCGCGTTGGGAGATGTTGACTGCTTGAAGGCCAAACCCAGAATGATGGGGTGCCGGGATTGTGGCCCTATATACGAACCCATTTCCCTCTCAAACATACAAACCTGCTGTATAGGCCTAATTTAAATGCAAAGTGTATCACCTTCTTTATACTAAAGTTTAATTCCCCTTTAAATGACAATTGAGTACGTAATCACACTTTTTCTTATTGAAAACTATTGAAAAAAAAAAAATCTTGTGAAATATTTATATATGAATATTTATATTTCACAAGATTTATTTTCTTGAATATCAATACTTATCACTCAACTGCAGTCAAAGTGTGTATTGCACTGCATAATATTCAAATGAAAACATATTATATTTAGGCCTTTTCGTTTATTAATTTACATTTATTTATTGTAAACATGTCTTTTTGTGCCCTTGAAATTCTTCAATATAACCGATTCATTGCAATTAATTCATAAAAGGTGAGAGTTTAATTAATGACAGAGCCAACCACTTGTCTCCTACAGATTGCAATTTTTGGTTCAGAATCTCATGTGGTATGGCCTAATTAGTCAATGGAAAATGGACACATTGTACTTGTTAATTGCAATTATTTTGGGTAATTTGCCCATGCCAGGCCATCCGTTATCCGCTAAAATCGCCCCCCTATCCGTATCGCCAAAATACGGACTGCGGATGACGGACAACGGACGGAAAAACGTATTTATGGAAAGGCAATCATTAAAAGAAAAGGGATGCGTATCCTGTCCGTATACGGACATGCGGATGACGGATATACGGACAGAAAAAACGGACATATGGAAAGCCAGCTTTATCCGTCATCCGCAGTCCGTATTTTGGCGATACGGATAGGGGGGCGATTTTTGCGGATGACGGATGGCCAGGCAAGGGAAAATTACCAAAATAAATTGCATTTAACAAGTGCAATGTATCCCTCTTTCATTGACTAATTAGGCCCATACAACAGGAGATTCTGAACAAAAAATTACAATCTGTAGAAGTCAAGTGGTTAGCGGTCATTAATTAAACCCTCACCTTTTATGAATTAATTGCAATTAATTGGTTTTATTGAAGAATTTCAAAGGCACAAAAAGACATGTTTACAATAAATAAATAGGTAAATTAATAAACGAATAGGCCTAAATAGAATATGTTTTCATTTGAATATATACAGTGCAATACACACTTGACAACAGTTGAGTGATAAAGTACTATCTTGTGAAATATTTATCTTTTTTTCATTAGTTTTCAATAAAAAAAAGGGGCGATTATGTACTTAATTGTCTTTTAAGGAGGAATTAAACTTTTGTTGTAACTGTCATGATTTGCATTTAAATTAGGCCTATACAGCAGTTTTGTATGTATGAAGTAAATTTTGTTTGAGAGAGAAATGAGTTCAAGAAATCTGTTACTCAAAACAGCCTTAATTACATTCTCAAAACCATGGCATGAATAGTATATTTTCTAGTGTTATTGACTACATCCTCAGGATTTGAACAGTAGAACTTTCATGAAATTAGAACCTCGCCCTTGCAATATTCATGAGAAGGTCTTAATCTTTTTATTTAGATGTTCAACATCTTGGATGAAAAGATTAAGACCTTCTCATGAATATTGTAAAAATAGGTTACAGCCCATTATTCCGACGGTTTATTAATCCGACGTCGCTAGTCCGACGGTTAGTTTATCAGACGGGTCGTTAGTCCGACAGAAGATAGGCCTAATTATTTATAGATAAATACCTACAGCTCCGTTACCCATACGCATAATTGAAATTAGTTAGATCCTAATTGTAATTATGCAATTAGCACTTATTATATAATTGCTAATTGCAATTCACACTTGACACCTTGCCCTGAGTATATCTAAAGTGTCAAGTGTGAATTGCAATTAGCAATTATCTACAAAGATGTGTAAAATAGATTTTGGTCAATTGTTTTCGGATTTAAAAAAATCTAGATATATGTATGCCTGCCTTCTATAAATTGCTATGAATGTTTAACTTACTTTTCTGTGGTAGCATGTTATTATATCTGCTGCAAACTATTTAGGATATATTATCTTGATTTATGAAGTGGGAATGTCAGTTTGTTTCCTTTTTACATAGGCTGCTACTGCGGCATACCCTCGGTAAATACTTGTAAATTAAATATTATCTGTCAAATACATATTTTGTAACATTTTACACAGGAACTAAATCACAAAAAATTGGAGGGCACTGTAAAGAGTGCAAACCTCAGTCAATTAAGGCCCATTGGAACCACTGCTGACCCAATGTCGACACTGTTAGCTGATGTCAGCCCACATTTTGGCTCAATTAAGTGTAGTGTTGGCAAAATGTTGTGTTGGCCCTTTATCTGGTCAGCTCAGTGAGCCAGAAGTTGACCCAATGTCTTATATTTTCACGTTGGCCCACTAATGACCAAATGGCATGTCAAACCTAAGTCATATTGGCCCACTTATACTGGTTTGTGTAATGTTAGCTCACATTTTGTGCTGGCCCACTATTAACCAATTTTCCCAATACCTGATGACATGCTATGTCGGCCCGATGTTGGTCCCACGTTGCCCACATAGGGCCGACGCCAATCCGATGTCAGATGTTATCTGAGATGTAAGTCTGGCTCACTGTTACAAAGGCCCAACTTCGGCCGAATGACTAGTCAGCCTAACATTGGCCATATGTCAGTTCAGTCTACTCTGGACCAATGACAGGTATGCCCATCAACAGATCATAATTGGCCTAATGTAATGTCAGCCCAAAGTCAGCCTGATTTTGGCCCACTTTCAGTCAACAGCAGGCTACTGTTAGAGGGCATTCACACTGTCACGGATGGGCATGGCGAGTGAGCACGGATAAAACATTTTTTTACATCTTGGCGATACGTAATTCACTTGCCGAGCCATGTGTGGTCGAATGCTCCTGGTAGTATGGAAACCGAGGAGGTTACTTTCGTGGTTTCACAATTTCGGACTACGATAGGGCAACCTTCGCACCGCGAAAGTGCCAATTTCCTAACAAGGAAGTGTGAGTGTCATGGTGCTAAAGTAACTGTCTACCCACGAAACTACGTGTCGCGAAGTGTACTCCTCAGCCACCGTATGGTAGTGCTAAATCATCCGTGACCATCCGTGGAGAGGGCAAAAATTTTGAACATGTCCTTGCCCTCTCCTCATTCACTCTTGAACCACTCACATGGGCGATCTACAAGTGCCTCAAGGATGCCTCACGGATGTCTCACGGATGCCTCACAGATGCCTCACGGATGCCTCATGGATGCTTGGCGACCGACGTTCGGTGAGCGGTTGACGCATGTTCGGGGAGCGGTCGACAGACTTCCTTCGAACGCTCGTTGAAAGAATGTATACGTGATTAACAGAGCCACGAGTGAGCATGTATAGCCCATTTTTTATGTCCGTGGTCACTTGTAGGTTTTATCCGTGATAGTTGAACTGGGCTTTAGCTGAATGACCTATCGACCTATCGACCTAAAGCCAAGTCAGCCCACTCTTCAGTTGGCCTAATGACTATAGTACTGTTGGCCCCACTTTTGCTCAATGTGGTCTGGGTAATCTAAAAAAAAAGCTGCATCTGTCTATGCATCATGGTAATAACTTATGAAAAATTCTTCTGGATCCAGTATCCATAATGTAATCCAGATCAAATATTATATACTGCAATACTATACCACCCATTAACAAATGATTAACTTCAGGCGTTTGAACAAAAAAAATATAATGAAAGACCAACATTAGCTACTGGGCCAGTAACATTAATTATATGTATACTGGAAGAGTCTACCAGATCCAGGATCAAGTTATAATATGATCCAGATCACCTCCAGAATTTATTTCTTTGCATAACTTTTTGAGATAAATAAATAGAGACCAAGAAGATAACCTTTTTGGCATAGCATATATATCACTTAATTCTCTTTAGGGAGTCAGATCTTCAAAATTTTTACTTTAAATTATACATGATGGGGTAGGTGCAGTAGGGCAGTAATTACTACTCCAAAACTGTTATAACCCATCAGATATATATAGAAGAGAACTGAACTTAACAGAACAGAACTTGTATTCACCATCATTAACATATCATCAAACTCATCATCATTATCATCAAGAAAACAAAAAAAGAAGAGGAGGTAGCACGGTGATGGGCCCCAACTTGACAAAAAAATTGTCGCTTTTGAGGAGCCCTAATTAACATTAATAATTTGGAGACCTTCCACTCCTTCTTGTCACCCCATATATCATAGTATATAACAGTAGGTTAATTAAAGTCATTAAAATTAAAAAATTTTCCTCCTCAAAAGAGATGGTCACGTAAACATATGGTAAAATAGTATGGATGCAACAAACATGCTCGATAGTTGAGTTCATATTGTGACAAACATAACAATCCAGAACTGTGCATGAATGAAGAACTATAGGAATTTATCAAATATTGTCTTGACATAATTTCAGAAACCCAGAAAGCGATGTAAATAAATCTTTTCTATTACTATGTTTGGACAACTGTTGTAATTTCGTGCAAATTCATGTCTGAAACTGGAATTAAAAATGTATTGAAATCTATTGTTATATTGATGAACTTCACAACCTCTCTTAAAAATCAAGTTCCTAAAATATATAGCTAGATAGATAGGTAGATAGATAGATAGAATATTTATTTACGTAGGGTAAACCCATCAGTAATACACTATATATAATTCATTATAGATGGCTAGATAGCTAGATAGATACATGCATACATATAGTCGGACCAATGAATTGTCGGACCAGTGAACTGTCGAATCAATGAACTGTCGGACCAATGAACTGTAAGACTATTGAGCCATCGGACTAATGGGCTGTCGGACTAATGGCAGTCCCCGTAAAAATATACTCTCCAGGTAGATCCAATCTTATATAGATACCCAAATGATCTATCTATATATCTATCTATATATCTATATATCTATCTATCTATCTATCTATCTACCTACCTACCTACCTACCTACCTACCTACCCTACCTATCTAGCTATCTAGCTATCTAGCTATCTACCTACCTATCTATCTACCTATCTACCTATCTATCTATTCATAGACAGCCAGACACGAAAGTGTCTATCTTTTCTTAGTGGAAAGTTCTTGTGTTGACTTATGCACATTTTTAGCCGAACAGTTAAGTAGACATGCATATCTGCATTATGACAGAATATCGCTATGAATTATTTATTTAATATTTATATTTTTACATACACGAACAAGACTAATTGCATATTACCTTATTACAATTCGAGGGGCCGAGAGCTAATGCTGATTGGAGCAGGGAAAGAAGCATAGATACAATTAAATTATAAATGGCAAATGAAAGCAGAGTACATATATAAAATTTTAAATAAACAATAAAACTTTAAATAAAACAGTAAACGCACTTATATGAACCCTAATCAACGGTTGAACCAGACAATAATTGCAATTAACTGACACCTTTGAACAAAATATATTTGACAAGTCAATTACAATTCAGTTAAGACACTGGGAGCCTTTTAGAGACAGTAAATTTCAATTAGGCCTAATAAATCAATTAGCCAAGAGGACTTATTTTCAAAGGTCCAGAGTGGCCTACAGTATACTAACGCACGTACATATGGAAAGGCTAGATACGGACAACGGATGACGGAAACGGATGGGTAAAAAACGGACGACGGATGACGGACATACGGACCGCAAAACGTGTATATGGAAAGCCAGCTTAATAACTCATTTTGCTTTTCAGACACAGTAGGTAATAACTAACTGATTCCATAAATATAACTTTCTCAGAAAAATAATAAACATCAATTAAATGATAAAGTGTCAAATATACATTAAAATGCACTTAAAATACTGCTGCTGGGATGCACTTTGCTTCAGCCAATCACAGCCAAGGGTGGGAACTTGTTCAGCCACCTGGTGGAAATACAGAGAACCTTCTGTGAAAATCCACTATATCTTCATTGCCCTCTGGGTGTTTTTGAAAGATTTTAACAAGTGTAATTTAGTTAGAAGGTGGTTTATTCGAGTATTTTTATCACTCAAGGTTATTTATATTTGCATATTAGTATTGTCAAGTATCGAACCTTTTCTAATTTAACATATTTGTTAGGATATCTTTGCCAATACTACGGTGTCATCAGCATAAGCTAGAGTTTCTAGACCAGTTATTTCTGAGTTATAGATTGTAGTGGTGGTTCTATGTTCATATAGTAAAGAGGCACATGCCCAGAGCACATCCTTGTTTGATACCCCTATTTAGACTGATTCTTTTTTTTAGCATACCCAGTTGGGGTCTCTACAACCTGGTGTATGTTTGTGTATGATAATTTAATATAACTTGTGATTTTGTTTCCTAGATTAAGCTTTTCTATGAATTGGTAGAGATATTATATATGCTCTACCCTATTATTTTGGATCCTTTCAAGTTATTAACTATTTTATGTAATAGTTTTGGATGTTACGAGAGAAGTAATTTTCTTGAAATCTACTATGAGTAGACTAATAGGCCTCTAGTTTTTGTAATAATTCTGGGTCATTCTTTTCATATACAAAATATATTAATTTGATGATGACCATAGTATAAATTCTGGGGAGGGGGAGGAATATTTTAAGATCAGTGCCTTGTATCATTTCTATAAGGTCGTAGTTGACTTTTAAAGGTTTGTTTATCTACAATCTTATAGTTTGTTAGCATTCTGTCTATTGCATATTAATGTCTCGGCAAGTAGGCCTATATATAGGGATTGGTAGAATTTTATGATTTCATCATCTATTTCTAGTTTGTCCTCATCATTTGGGCGTTCATCCATTTGTACATTCCTTTTTGTATTTATTTTATATAAGAATGCCCTGGATCCCTTTTCTTCATTGGGGTATGTCAGAGTTCTAGTCCTATTTTTAATCCCCTTAATTCTAGTCAATTATGCGTTTTCCTTTCCTATTTCCATTAATAGCTTCCTTGGGTTTTTCTTTCCCTCTAAGTACCACCAAAGACTTTGGTACCACTCAAGAATAGAATTATAGTTATCTTAAAAAAGTCTCCATTCATCCCAAAGATTAGCTATTTTGTTTCTAGTGGTTTCTTTAAGTAGGAGGAAGTTAATTATTTTCCAATGACTGTTTCTCTATTAATTTTATTAGTTTTCATATTTTTCCTGTGCAGTTAGTTTCATAAATAGTCGGCTTACCTACCACCACTGAAAAACTATAAAATTTGGTAAATGTAAGAAATTTATCTAATATATCATGAATATGTATTTGCAATAGGCATGGATCTTTTCAACAAGAAATTACAATAGGAGGAGTAACTCTCGAATGGTGCTGCTTGCAGTGAAATAAGGGCCGGTCTGTCGGACCTGCCTGGCAGTTTCAAGGCAGGGCCGACAGGTTTGACGACTTCCGGTCCTGGGGACCGGCAGGTCTGAATGAAAGGCTTGATGTTTAAGGCCTGGTAGGGACCGGCAGGTTTGATTAAGGACCAGCAGCTTAACCACACAGCTGGTCCTTGGGACCGGCAGCTATTTTGTGCTTACCGCGAACACCGTCTGCTTCGACCTTCAGATCCGGCTTTGAGTAGCCAGCTATAGTCAGAAATTTCCGTTTAGTGGAAGGTAGCAATGTATAGAAGTTCTTTAGCTTTGTCTAGCTTCAATTTGACAGGCACATGATGAAGCTATTAGGTGTAGGTTGATAGATGTAAGATTTTATGGTCAGAGCATCCTTGGTCAGAGGTTTGGCATATTTTGACCATATCTTCATTATTGTATTTTACCCCGTATGAACCGGGATCCAAAAATTTCATGTTAATCCTCCGCGATCGGCGCGGAGAGCTGATTGTGTGAAGGCAAGTTGCCTAGTATATAGCAACTGAAACTGCTTAGTTCCTGGGTCACCCTTTAGACATACTTAACACAACTTGTTAGCTATCAAATGCATATATGTGCATAAAAGATGTGCTATTTCATTATTTGATGTAAGACAATACATTTACTAATCAAATATGTACACAGTTTGGAATTCAGGAACAAATTTTGTCTGCAGAATATCAGCCAACACATTTCTGTGGAAAACTATGTTATAGATGGCGCCACATGCCATATGGCGGCTACTAGTAGAAGTCTAGTAGGCCTTGTTATATTTTCCCCTTTTTTTGCTTTATGATGCAAAATACATATATAGTGTCTGCTGTCTAATTTTTGTGGTTATCCCAGTAAATAATACTAGCTACTACTACTACAACAACTGCTCTGCTGCTACTTAAACTGCTACTGTAGAGGGATTCAAAATAAATTCCATGCTGGTTACACGGTAGGTTAGAAAAGCAGTCAAAATTACAATGCAGAATATAGCAAACTTTTAAATAAACTGCTTTCAAAAAATATGTGTTTGTATCAGCAAGAAAGTTGGGATTGGACTTAAAAAAGGTCCTAGCCATTCATGGAAAAATATGACCAAAAAAAATAAAATAAATAAAGTATATATAGTAGCAGTTTCAGTAGTAGCAGAGCAGTTGTTGTAGTAGTAGTAGCTAGTATTATTTACTGGGATAACAACATAAATTAGTCAGTTGACACAATATGTATTTTGCCGCATAAAGCAAAAGGAGAAAATATAACAAATAATATAACAAAAAAAAAACAGAAAACAAAATGTCAATACTAATGATATACCAAGTCACAATTGCAATTGTGACTAATTCTTGAATTATTAGCAATTTAATGTATTTTAATGTAATATTTGGGTTTAGTGCAGTATAGCGGACCCAAATGTATGCCCTTATTTGGCGTCCATTAAAAATTACATTTTATAAACAATTCACAAGTTTGAAATTCTAGCACAATTTAAATAACATTTGGTGTAGATGAAAGGGGGTTTGGGGACAGTAGCCCCCATGAAAAAGCAAAAAATAAACTCTGTAACTACCGTGAATATGAAAACCGCCGTCATAACTAAATTAGTTTGTGACGTCATACATAGATTTCAAGCATTTATACGTCATAGGCATGGCAATGAGGCTCGTTAAATATGGTCATATATCTGGGTCCGCTATACTGCCCTTTTTTCTAATATTTTGTTATATTCTTTATTGTACATTATCCCAGATGAACCAGGATCCAAAAATTGCGTTGTAATCAGCCACTTTCGAGCGGCTATTCGTTTGATTCAATGAATTTCTCTATCTGTTCTTTGGAACTGCTCAGTTCATGGGTCATCAAATGGACATATTTGGAACTACCCGTTTAGCTGTCAAATGCATTTATTCATAAGATAACCGATGTGCTATGTCATAACTTCATGTACATTTATATAATTTATGAACAAATTTAGGCATAAAGAATATCAGCCAACACAACATTTCTGAAAAACAATGTTATAGATGGCGCCACGTCATATCTTCTTTGCTTTGCCCATTGTAGTGGTATGCTCAGTAGTAGTTGAAGTATAACTACTATACATTGTAGACTATTTGTATTAATACTATATCCCGCAATAGAGTGTGAACCTCATAGAAACATAAATAATCCCAAGCTTGTGAGCAAGTTGAAATTATCCCTTATACAGAAAACAGCCTGGCCAATCACAGGGCAGCATTTAGACTTAGTGAACATCATGAACGTCATCAGTAGAACTAGCAAACTTCACAAAACCCATAAAATAAACAAATTAGCTTTGCCTGGCACAAGACAATCTGAATACAATTTTGGCAAGGGAGAAGCTTCAGAAAGTCTTTTGAGGCCGACAATGCCTCAGTTTGTTGACTGTCTGCTTGCTGAAATGTTTTGAAATGGTGACATCATCACCATGGCAACTATTCCGAGTGAGGCAGAACAGATAGACAAACAAAAGATCCCTACTCAATGCTGCAAAATAGTTCCCACAAAAAAATTTAATTAGAGGGGTATTGCGGTATATAAATAAACTTCGGGACGAGTGGGTTCTCCAGCCTAACCTCATTACGAGTGAAGTTCAAGTTCTGAACCCAGTTATTAGGTTTTATTATAAAATAATATATATATTAAATGATTAAACTGTTGCTGTCACCATTTTTAATCTGTTAAAAAAAATTCACCATTTTTAATATGTTTAAAATGTTTTAATTTTTTTCTGTGTATTTCAAACTTTTAAGTTATTTTATCTTATCTTACATTATGTTGTTATCTGCTTTTAAAATTGTATACATATTTTTTAATTTCTATACTTAGAGGTTGAATAAACATTATTAAATAGTGTTATTTACTGGGATAAACACACCAATTATAATATAACTTTTATAAACATAACATTTCTGTGGAAAACTGTATTATAGACGGCGCCACATGTCACAGCATTTCATGTTGGATGTTGATTGTGTGTATTTAGTGATAAATATTACCACTTACACATGTAGGCCTAGATTATAATAACTTACCTATTAGTAAAATCATTATATATAATTAGATAACATACTATATTGACGGATGTGTATTTATTCACCTTTAAAAAGTAGCTTATATTCTAGGCATATAATATAGCAGCAAGAATCAGTCAGCTAAAAATAAATAAATGAATAAATATATATATCATGTTATATATATTTTTTTTTTTCATACGCATATTAAATGAAATACAGAGAGCTTAATTTATTAAAAAATAAATTGATAATGTTAATATGTACAAAGATAGTTTAATAAAATGTATTTGAGTCACTGGGAATGCATTCATAAAGCATTCATACTGACTTGACAAGTTCACATATCACTTCGCTGACAAACATATTTCCACCTGAATCAAACCCCTTAAGTCCGTCCATTGTCTTTCCAGTAACTACTCATAGTTCATAGTGAGTCCTTTGCAGCCAAAAACTGAGTACTTAGTGTGGAAAGCTTGTCTGAAAACGAACTTTATCAGGTCAGACTAATGGTGGATTTTCACTGAAGGTTCTCTGTATTTCCACCAGGTGGCTAAAACAGAATACTGCAATTCTATTGGCTGAAAATGTTGCCGCCCTTGACTGTGATTGGCTGAAGCAAAGTGCATCCTAGCAGCAGTATTTTTAGTGCATTTTAATGTATATCTGACACTTTATCATTTGGTTGATTTTTGCTATTTTTCTGAGAAAGTTATATTTATTGAATCAGTAAGTTATGACCTACTATGTCTGAAAAGCAAAATGAGTAATAAGAGGAGAGGAAAGACTTATGTCTTGCTGAATTCAGGGCTGTTCAGTGAAAAGAGGAAGCGTTGTAGAAAAAGATGTTGATCACAGATATACAATGGGGGGTAAACATGAGATAATTCCAGTGTGTTCTGAAGGGTGATCCATATACTTGACGTACTGTTTTTCTATATAATATAATATTATAAAGCCTGCAGCTTGACATGTTCAGTGGAACTATAGTAAATTTTCTGTTGAATTTGAATGTATTTGATGTTTGCGACAAATATGTTATGTTTGACATAATACTGTCAATAAAATTATATATGTATAGTAATGCTCCATAGAATGAGTTACAATAGGAGTATAGGATAGAATGAATTAAAATAGAATAAAAAAAAAATTAAAATAGAATTAAAAAGATAATTATAATAAAAAGAGAAAACAAATCTCATAAACTTGTTCCATATATTATTTTGATTTTTTTTTTGGGTACCCAGCTATCTGGATATTCTGCATAGTTCAATTATTTAAACAGTGTATGAAAATTATATTTGTAAAAAAATGTTCTACCTCAGGTCAGGTTAATGGTGTCTTTTTATCCTAATTAGGCTATAATCCATATTCAATAGTGTTATAGTCTCACGCCTGAATGACTTCATGGAACCAAGTCTGTTTAAAAAAGATTGAAATCCCAAACCATCTGACCAGCCAGGTGATGGCACTGACCAGCTAGCAGACTGACCAGTGGTCACTCAGAGGCCCTATACACAAGCAGGTGTGCTATTGTATGGGTCACTCTGTCCATTTGATACGAAACTGGCCACAGCTCAATTGCTGTAATTACAATGGAGAAGCCCCCTATTTTCGCTCATTCATGTATCTCTAATGACTTCAGATTCCAAGTTGTATTGTTTCATTTCATTTGAATGATTTTATCCCAGAGTCCTCTACCATTAGTAATTCACATGAGAGGGATTCTGTAGCCCCCTCTATACTCCAATCTGTGCATTATAATGTATTAATTATAATATGTCGCCCAGCTGTCGAATCTTCACTGATCTCTGTAGCATAATTGGTGCTATCTTGTTGACAAGGAAAACACTGATTTAAAGTAATCGTTATAGTGACGAATAAAACTACAAAGTACAGTCACACCAGGAATTATTTGGGCATTTTGAGAATTTGATTCAAATAAAAACTGTGTGATCTGCTTCAACCCAGATAGCATTCCAAATCTGGCCAGCATCGTTTCTAAGTCGGCTGTAGTCGGTACAAAATCGTGCCATGATACGATTTGGAATGTCTGGGTATATGGCATCATTCAAATATGATGTCATGGACTGTCTTTATGGTTATCATTTCAATATATTCATTAGTTGAAACTGTAGGCCTATTTGTAATTTGTAAGAAGTCAGACAACCCAATATTAAGACCACATGGAAATTCAGACCCTTTTCTGCATTGTAACTAAACTGTGAATGCAACGCATAAAATTTTAAATAGACAACTTTTAAAGGTAATCTTTGATATGCAAGAAAGTTCCATATAATTGTGGGGTTTCACTGTATCTTCTGAATTTTACCATCTTTGGAAACATTTTTTTAATGTTTGGTAGATATAACAGATATTTGCATTTCACCGGTACTAATTCATCATAATAAATATTATATTACAAGCTGTTTCCGCCATTTTCCTTATACTACAGTGACAGCAATCTTACAAAATGCAGAAGAACAGCAGATGGCTTATTTAATACCCACATATTTAGAAAAATACATTATATCTTTCATATTTTAATTTATTTATTTTGCTATATTTCTAATTTATATATGTTTAGAAATAACTAAGCATGCTTCTGTACCACCCATGGGGTAAAGCTGTAACATGGTGTGGACTCCTAGCCTTATCATATCATCATTACGTCTGTCTCTGGCAGTTGGTCATGTAAGCTGACTAAGCTTCAGACCCAGTAGCACAGAATTTGTTGTGTACTGTGTTGACTTTTTTTCAAATTACATATTCATATAGATCTTTAATGCTGCAACCCCGGCCTTTCAACGGGACTGCAGCTCTCTATTTTAGACCCCTGCTTCTAATCGAGAAAATACAGTATTTTGTCTCCAAGCAGTTGCACGCGCCAGCTTCACGTCCTGGGGCCATTTTGACTATCTATTTTAAATAGATTTCAATATAGATTCATTCTTTAGACTTAATTCATCCTCATCACACCATCTTGAACTGACAGATGCTATGCTTGGTTGATTTTTCAGAATTGCTAATCATGTCTAGAGGGAAATCTCATTAAAATAAAGAAGAATTTCCATGGTGATGCTTTGAGTCAGTTTATATGTTGCTAGCGTGTGTTGGTTAAGGACCCTTTTAAGGTACATAGTGGGATTGACATTGGATTTACTGGTTGTTGAGGAATTAACTGCAGGAATTTCCAGGAATTATTAGGGAATTAACAGTTGAATAGGTGAGTGAATGAAGTAGAAATTGAGACCGAGTATTTAAATGTTTACTATTTTTACAATGTCTAAATGATCGACTCAATTACAATATGTATATGTATATATAGCGTGCAGTTTTAGCCCTGGTCAGTTTTATCGAATGCCTTAGAAGTCAGTTAATGTGACACTGACTAACTTGGAAGAGACTGACTAACTTCTTAGACTAAAAACTATCATGGTCGTTCGGTAGGCTTACATTTAGACACTGTTGATTTTAAAATAGCCTGTGGTCATAGTCATTTTTGCTTACTCTCTAGAGTCCCTGTATAATTCCCTAGACAAAAAAGAGAAATGTTTCAGTTTGTATATGTTACATTATATACTTGAAAAAGTTCACTTCCCTTTTCTCTGAAATAATCACCATTCTTTACAATTCCATTTTCCTTTATTTAGCAACCGTTTTCCACTTGGTTGTGTTTTAAACTTTTGGACCTGATGTCAGATTAAGATTCAACACGATTTTTCCCACTAGGCAATTAATTTCTGGTAGTTTTTTCTGGTGACTGTGGGTGAAAACCAATCTGTTGAGTACTGGGGTGATGAGAGGTTCCCTCGGGTCAATAAGGGAACATGCCTCTTTTTATCGGAGATATCGGATGATCTATAATATCAGAAATTGGCGCCAATTATACATAATGAGCAGTGATTGCCTGACACCTTGATCTTGGGATAGTAGCCATAATAATGTGGATAATTCTGTGGTAACCAATGGCCTAATTCTTGCCTCTTTGTTATGGGACAAAAATTATCAAGTTCTTGCACAATTTGAGGTCACTTCGATAACCCGGCTCGCCAGATGACCTCAAACACATGGTCCTAGAAATGAACCCCTTACAAAAGGACATTGTGTTACCCCCCCCCCCCCCTTCCCCCCTCAGCGCCCCCTTGTGCTTTTATGGCGAATTAGTTTAGTTATGACACATCTGTGACACGTTGCAAGAGTCGACATTTATCATCCATCACTGCTAGACAGAAAGCATGTGTTTCCTTGACAACAGTCACAATGGCCAATCACCATGGTGATACAAATAGCTACGTCAAAATAGCCCACACATTTTACTCTTTATGATGGTTGTTCCCCCATAAAAAATACCCCTAAAGATGAGCAGCTGTTGAAGGTCTCACAATTTCTGGATGCAAAAAAAAAACAAAAAAAAAATTAGGACCTCTGACGAGGTTATCAAGTAGCTTGCCTTTCGTTCTTTGTAGTTATTCTAAAATATTAAAGATATTAGAATAACTGGAAATTGAATCGACTACCAAGTCAGTCTATTTTATCTATCAAGTCTAGGTCTGCTTTAGTCATATCACATTACATGACATTCTAAATTTCTAATTTATCATTACACTGCACTGTACAGGCTTATGTTTGATGACAAACATTGCACTGACTAACTTGTTAGATAAGACTGACTAAGCTGTTAGTCAACTGATGGTCTGTAGCCCTTGAAAGGTGCTTCTGAATAACCTGCCATCAAAATATGTCCACCAAGATATATGTATGATTTTGTTGGTTGACGTATTAGTTAAGAAAGATCTTCCAATGTCATGGTTACCCTCTTCAGGGTCACTTCTCTCGAAGCTTGTTAATGTGTCTGGCTTCTATTCTAGACCCGGCTTGTACAGCCTTTTCGGTGAGATTAAATATAATTTTATTAAACAATCAATTTCAATTTATTAATTTCATCTCATTCTTACACGCTGCCCTAAGGGGTGTGTCTGTTTTGCAACAATAAGCGCCATCTGCATGCAGATTGCGTCACTAATGACCTGATTTATGTCACACATTGCATAACCTTATCAAACGCCTCTGCGATTCCGTGAAATTCCAGGCAGCTGCCGGGAAGCTGGGGCTGGCCATCAAAATGTTCGTTTGAAGTTTTATGATGCTGTAACTCAACCCAAATAATAAGAAAACATTCGAAGCGTGTGCAGTTGTCATGTTTACACGTTTTCCTGTCTTGTTTGTCTGAAGGATGACCAAATAGTTGTCAAAATCTCTTTCATAGTCCAATTAAGCATTCAGATCACAACTTGATTTTGGCGGCTTCCCGCGAGGGGGCAGTTGGTGCACACTTAAACGGTAGCGCCCCCTCGTTGAAAAAAAAAGGATAAATTTAATTCGATGCTGACGAATATGTTGTCTTTATTCATTATAATTTTTTTCAAATGCAAAGATTGATAGAAATACTTATATGCCTGGTAATTTAATGTACAATTCACTAAATATTGAACTTTGCTGTAGAAATAAAAATGAAGCCTGTATAGTTCTTAGGACTATTTTGTGAAATATAGCTAATTCCAATCAACAATTTAATTCTTAATTTAAAAATTCCTGTAATTTCATTGCGCCTTTATTTTATTTATTTTTATTTTTTACCAATAAAGACTCTTTCAATTTGGTTTACAAGACTGGGTGGGCAATTTTTAATTCCAATCTTCACATGTTAAAGGTTACAGAAACATGTCAAAAAGAGATTGATAGTTAAGAGGGCTTGAGTTATTAAGGATTAGGCTTCTGTTGGTCATTAAGATTATGAAGTTAAATTGACAGGCAATTAATCTTGTCCAAATGGCCATTCTGGGCGAATGGACCTGATTATGCGGGGTTAGGCTGTGTTGACAATTGTACTGATGTAGAAATGTACTGGTGCATACATTCTCTACTCGTTGACCCTGCGAGGGCATTTGACCTTCACCAGCACTCTCCTTGACCTTCGAGTGACCTTGTACTGATACTGATGACCTCTTTGAATCACATGACCCAAGGGTGCTTGTACCCTACCCATGACCTTGACCTTTCAGTGGGTAACGATGCCTCGAAGAGCTCTCCCCAATCAGTGACCAACAGAGGTCATTCAATTGTTGTCAACGTGACCTCATGGTGTCGCCATCTGGGGGTAGAACTCTGCTCATTACATCTCACCAGTAATGGTATCTGACCTATTTCACATTGTTTTGTCTTCAGTTGGTGAAATCATATCTGGGCGTAATGTTACCGATTCCTAACTCTTAATATTTTTGAATAATTACTAGCTTGATTAATATGATATTTGGTTTTATGCTGGCTTCATAAGGGAAAGGCCCGTGTTCTGAATCAAACATCGATACAATAGTAAACCATGGACGTACTATATACCCTGAAAAATAAATTTGATTAAGCAAACATTAATAATTGTAAGAATGCAAACAAAATATTTGACCTATGCCTCTTGATCAACAATAACATAGGCTATTTCTAGTCTTAGAGAATTCAAGCATAAACGAAAGAGCAGTAATGATTCTATCGTACGTATCTTATACGATAGTGATGTTAATTAGGGTATAGTGCAGTATAGCGGACCCAAATGTATGCCCATATTTGGCGTCTATGAAATATAAAAAAATATCGCGTTTTTTAGCCAAAATATGTTCTAGCACAGAAGTATGACGTCATTCATTGAATTCAGGGATATGATGTCATAGGCATGACCAAAATGCTCGCTAAATAAGGTAATACATTTGGGTCCGCTTTACTGTACTTTTTCCGTTAATTACACTACACATCTTGGAAGAAAGATCTTCCAATGTCATGGTTACCATCTTCAGGGTCACTTCTCTCGAAGCTTGTTAATGTGTCTGACTTCTATTCGAGACCCGGCTTGTAATTGAGAATATGAAGTACATAGAGTTCATAGCCCAAGAGCATAGAACTATCTTATGCTTTGTGTTTAAACTATTTTTTATTGTTCATTAGTTGGTCAGCTGCTGTTGGTGGCCCCTGGTCATCCCAGGTCGCCCTAAAGGTCATTTCCAAGGTCAAATCGTGACCAGTGATTTGTCTGCAGTTTTCCCAAGTTGGGTGACCCCCCTAACCAGCTACCTAACTGACCAGCTGACCACTGGTCAGAGGTCCATTCAGCAGGAGATTATCCTGTCAAAGGTGACAGTGAGTTATTAAAAAGGTCGACCTCACTGAAACCTCAAAATGTGTGGATTAGCAACATGTTCATACTGAACATCGTGACTGGCCGATTATGTAGTGTAGTCCACTTCACTTCGCAAATGCTTGCAACGTCACAATTGTTTTGTATTCTTGGCAGTAGCGGATTTAGGTGGGTGTAGGGGGTTTAACCACCCCCCCCCCCCCCCCCCACCATTGGCCTAGTACACTTTAACTAAATAAATTCAGCAGTCCCAGCAATACGCTTTAATTTGTCAACCCCCCCCCCCCCCTCCCTTGTAAACTTTTTAGATCCGCCCCTGCTGCTTCGTCAACAATTATTATCTATATAGATGCTCTCATATTATGGGTCTGTTATGAAAGTTTGCAAACAAGTTTGCTTTCCTAATTGTCCTTTAAATTTACTTTATTTGCAAAATGATAACAATATTTTAACACCAGAGGTCACCAGTCACTTGCCTCCTGGTGGATTGAATATGCAATTCTTGTATGATGTTGTGATAAATATTTATTGGAAATAAGTATTAATTTCATATTGGGACACAGGCCTGTATTATATATATTTACTAAAGGAGATGACATCTTGGTCTCTAGTTCATCTAAGATGACATAGATGGAGAACATTTTTCCGTATACACAAGCATCCAATTTCTATATATATAAATGCAGATCTGACATTTCCCCTCTTTGGGACTGTCATTAAAATTATATTCTGAAAGATGATACATAATTAATCTTTAATATGATCATTAACAAATGATAACACTCACTTCGATCAGGAAAATCAACTAAAAACACATCTCATCATAACGTCTGCCTCTGACGTTTCGCATAACTATAGACATAGATGTAGAAATAATGACATCATGCGGTACTTCCACTAAGATGTAGCCCTACTTTTGAGAGAAACTATATTTCCGCTTAACAAATTATTTCCTTGATAGCATTCCAAATCGGGCCAGCATCGTTTCTATATCAACATCGCCGATATCGCGCCGACGTTGATTCGATTTGGAATGCTATCTGAGTTCATGATTTAACATGACAGATGTATATATAATATTATTGAATATTATTGAATATTCAAGATGATGGGGGCAGCTGACAAATGATGTTCTGAGCGATAGGTCTGGCATATGCCCCTGAATAGCATTTGTTTGACCCAAAGAGGTGAGCTGAGGCATCTCTTACCCATCATTACCTCATGTTACTCCAGCAACACAATGGCCACACGTCTCCATAGCAACGGGTACATTGTCCTCTTTCACAAGTCACGTGAGCTTCCCTGGTAATGACGACGTAACGTTAAACTTGACACGTCATCAGACGCGTCATGATGAGGGATAGACGTCAAATATGACATCACCTCCATCAATGCGAAGAGGTTAATCGTGTGACAGGTCATGTGAGGTGGTTGCCTCATCAGACAAAGGCCAAAATGGCTCTTGAAGAAACAGTATGATTTTCAAACTCCTTCCTCAGTAGGATTTTCAAACTCCTTCCTCAATATGATTTTCAAACTCCTTCCTCAGCGGGATTTTAAAACTCCTTCCTCAGCAGGATTTTCAAACTCCTTCCTCAGCAGGATTTTCAAACTCCTTCCTCAGCAGGATTTCCTACACCTTCCTCAGTAGGATTTTAAACTCTTCCTCAGTATGATTTTAAACTCCTTCCTCAGTATGATTTTAAACTCCTTCCTCAGCATGATTTCATATACGTATAGCCTCATCAGCTTATCTATTCAATTAATTTATTAATAACATCTATACAGGGTATAAAACATTTTGAGCAAAAGCTCTTTTTCAGAATGGCCATGTTGAGAATTATTTTAATATTTATTCATTCTATTAAGATATTAGGTATTTATTCTTTTTTGGATTGTATTGCATTTTATTTCTCAAAGTATAAAGCTCCAATAACCACAAAATTAAGAATAAAAATGAAAAGTTAATAGGTAAAAGATGATAGAAAAAATCTAGCAAAAAAACAACAACAACCATTTATGCAGTGTTTGTGAATTTTTGGACCCAACTGTATGCCATCTTGTGGCCATCAATGTCCATCATGCATGTCCTGATGAGCATAGATTATACAGTGAATCGCAATCACAATCAAATAGGCTTACTCAGGAAGGAATTTCTCACAGATTCGAAAATAATCACCATGATCTCCGAAATATGCATTACAAGCCGCGGGCAAAAAAACACAGGATTACCCAAAAAGGGGTGAAATAGTGATCTGGGGGGAGGGTTAGGGGCATCACCCTATCCTACATTACATCCAAGCTGCTGCGCAGATGTGGGTGTCCTACCACCCCAGCTTTTATTGCAGATGTTTCTGCAAGTAATCCCATGTAATCAGCTTAAATTTACAACATGCATTGCACAATGTGTTGAAAATCTTGTGAAAAGCAATTCAATATCAAGCATTGCAAAAACATATGTTGAAAACTTGTCAAAAAAAAAAAAGCAATTCAATATTGCACCTTGCAAAAAAAAAAAAATAAATTTGTTTAATTTGTGAGTACAGCAATTTAACATCAGGCATTGGGAAAATATGTTGCCAATCATGTGAATATAGCATTCATCATTACCCATTGTTAAAAATAGCAATTGTGCATTGCGAAATATGTGTCAAAGTCTTGTGAAAATAGCAATTTATCATCACACATTGTAAAAGATGTGTTGAAACTCTTGTGAATAGCAATTTAATATTACACATTGCAAACAAAGCCTGGAAAATTCGATATCATGCTTTCCAAAATAAAAATAATAAAAAAGTGTTGAAAATCTGGCAATTAATTTATTTTTTAATCAGGCAACTCAACTCCATGCATAGCAGAAAAAAAAGTGCATTTGATATCTGTAATTAAATCATGCACTGCAAAAAAAATTTGAAAATCTTGTGGATAACAATTCATAGTTTTGCAATTCAATATCGTATACATTACATTAGCAATTGGGTATTGCGAAAAAGTTGGGGGTAATCTTGTAAACATATCATTACATTATCGTCCATTACGAAAAAATGTTCAAACTGTTGTGAGTAGCAATTGAATATTTACAACTTAGGGATTGAAAATCTAAATGAAATGCTTTTGACTTAGAAGTCAATATGACATTCTCCACATTAATCAAAGCTAAAGGTCAGCGAATTTTATAACAGTTCTTTTTAAAAGTTATTTAAAAAAAAAATAAGAGTTTAATTTCACTTTATTGTAAAACAATACCATATATATTCTTTTGTGGCATTCAAACTAGCAAGCAAATTGCAAAGCAACTGCACAGTATGTGAGTACCCTAGGGAATTTAACCCCCCTCCCTTCCCCCTCTCCCTTGGGCTACTAACTGCACCTGGACTCCACTGAAGCATTCGACCCTGCTGCCTGCCAGAGCAGCTTGAGTATAAGCTGAGAAAGGCTATGCCAATACTGCACGATGACAAGTGATTGAAAGGGGCTCAGCATGGCACTTAATTGCATGTTAAGATCTGACAAAGTGCTGAAGCTACCTCCTACCACGTGGAAAACACGAATGCAAATTGCAGTTGCTTTGGGGGCTATTATTTACCAGGGTGCACGTGGAGTTATTGTCTTGCTAAGGAAGCTTAAATTTCAACTGGGACCAGTTTACACTTTCACGTGCTGAGTGTGCCACATGCCAGTTATTCAGGGCTTACTGGCACCTTAATAAGGACATGCAAGTGCTCCATACATGGCATGACATGCATTGAATAGACATGTTTGATAGTGCATGATTTTGATGCTAAATTCTGCAGGTTATCCATAACTCCTGAGGACACGAGCTTTAATATTTTGAACTCCTGCCCAGATGTTTGTATTGTATTATATTGTACTGTATTGTATTGGAATCACACAGGGTGGTAGAATTTCACCTTACATGTGCGCTTACAATATTTCGCAGGGAATTGTAATTCAATTGTCCCGCTTTAAGCTGTAATGAGACCTCTGCGCGTGCAGTGTTAAGTCTGGGAGTTTACCTTATGCCAAATCATGAATAAAGGCATATGCCTTCCCGTGAGCCTTTTCTCTCCAATCTATTTAAGGTCAAATTTCTCCTCATGACACAAAATGCAGACTGCATCCCTGCCAATGTTATTGAAGAGCATTTATTGCTCATTGTGTGCGCTGAAATCTTATTGACTGACTTGACCCTCATAGCCATTTTGACTGACAAGTTAGTCAAACTTAATATGTTAGTCACTTATTGTCAGTCATAGTCAGTGCCATGTAGACTTGTAGAGTGACATATTTGGACTTAGAAGTTAGTCAATATGACTATTGATATATATGACATTTGATTGAGGCTTACTAACTTGTTAGATAAAGCTGACTAATATGTTAGAAGGCAACTGCGTGGTCTAGTGGTAAGACACTCGCCTGCTCCTCTGAAGGACCCATGGCAGCAGGTTCAATCCCGGACCCGGGCAACCTTCAAGAGCAACATCCCAGCTGGATATTGTTCAGATGAGACGTTAAATTGGTGGTTCCTTGTACTCAGTGTCTATGCTGAGGCAAGTAAAAGATCCCACTCATGAGGTGAATGTGTAAAATGGGTGGACTCCTCACCTCATCAATCAACCCTCGCTAGTGGCAAGAACTTGCTGCGCTTTCCATATCTATTCTATCTATCTATCTATCTATCTATCTATCTATCTATCAATCCATCAATCCATCTATCCATCTATCTATCTATCCATCCATCTATCTGTTTATCTATCTATCTATCTTTAGTCAAAATAGGTAAAAAATGAGTCATTATGACTAACATCATACATGACACTGATTATAAGACTAACTTGTTGTAGAAAAAATAACATGCTATGGATAATTTTACACAAAGTCAAATTGTCCATAAAGTGGACTCAGTGACCACCCTGTACCACATTGCTGTAACGTGCCCTCCTCATTGGTTAACCAGGTCAAGCCAGAGCCATCTGTGACCTTGACCCCTGGCTAACAATGGGATGACCTTGTCTTGTGGTTGGTCAGTCAAGGGTCCAGGTTATATCAAGGTCACATGGCCTGATGTGACGAACTGTGCTCGTGGGTGACCGATACAAGCTTGTTATAGTCTTGGCGATAAGAGTACACCAGCTAATTGCTTTGGCAGACTCTACTAATCGCACGTTTCTATTGATAAAACATGATGTGTGTG
The DNA here is from genome assembly GCA_932294295.1 of Alitta virens. Taxonomy (NCBI): domain Eukaryota; kingdom Metazoa; phylum Annelida; class Polychaeta; order Phyllodocida; family Nereididae; genus Alitta; species Alitta virens. The sequence continues at coordinate 15,702,512 of OW028586.1, read as the reverse complement.
AATATACTGCTATTAACACGACATGGCCCTTGAAAGAAATATATGGTTCTAGGAAAATGTATTTGATGTTCAGATGATTTCATAGATATACTATTGTTAGTAACATTTTAATTTTCTGTGGAATCTATCTATCTATCTATCTGTCTATCTATCTATCTATCTATCTATCTATCTATATATCTATCTATCTATCTATATATCTATCTATATGTCTATCTATCAATCTATCAATCTAACTATCTATCTATCTATCCATCTACTAACTATCTAACTATCTAACTATCTATCTATCTATATACCTAGATCTACCTATCTATCAGGCTCAAAGTCTATATTACTGTTGTTATTGTTTTTACTATATTCGCTTATTAGCTCCAAGCTATTGTAATTTGTGCGACTCAAAATTAAGTTTCATTCTATTCTATTTTAAAAAAAAAAACCTTAACTGGGATACATTGATGTGCAGTATTTTGATGTGACATGGCAGACTTTTTTTTCATATCAAAGACAATGAAAATCTGTAAATGCAACAATTCGTCCACAAGCCAGCTAAGTACACGGTGTGACTTATGGGCATATCATTCTTGGTATTGTCCCTCCGTTCCTAGAAATTCAGTTGAAGGATGTCTCTGATGGATTGCTTTTGATTGCAGTCATTTAGTGGTTCGCAATGGGGTGTCTAATGCCCATCCGTGATATCGAATACTTCACTAGAGTCATCTGTCATGAACTGTTGGCTGTATTTGATGTATCCCTTACAATCCCATGCTGTTGCTGAATTGTGTGGGATTTTACATCAACTCCTGGCAATTGATGCATACTTTTAGTTTTTTAAAGAACATATTTGACAATGGTAAATTCTGTAAAAATACACTGATTTCAGTGATATATATCGTGTCTTAATAAAGAATGAATGAATGCATTTTATCGACATTTAGAGGTCACAAAGGATAAAAGACCTACATGTCCAAATAAAGTAATTACGATCTCTGATTCTTTGTTTAAAGTAATAGATAGATAGACAGATAGACAGATTGACAGACAGATAGATAGATAGACAGACAGATAGATAGATAGACAGACAGACAGCTAGATTGACAGACAGATAGATGAATAGATGGATAGATAGATAGATAGATTGACAGACAGATAGATGAATAGATGGATAGATAGATAATCGTTCCTCCTGTCAGTAAAATGGTTAAAATACACCATAAAAAGAGATTATATATGTGTATATTATTTATCTATATTTCCAAGGTCATTGTAATCATACTTAAGACTATTATAGAAAATGTGGTATCGTGTACTTCGTTGTCAGAGTTGTTTTTTGAAATTTTCTCTCTCAGCAAGGCTACAAACAATGCAAGGAAATATGGTGGTGCAAAAGATCCATTGTGGCATATGGCAGCCAGGCGCCCCCTGGAGTCTTTGAACAGCCAGAATGTCCTGCTCATTTTGGACACCAGGTGCTGTCCACTGATGCGTGGCGATGACAGCCCGTCCGGCTTCAGCGATTGTAGACTGTCCAGAGGCATTAGAATAGCTCAGAATATTGCTGCAGTGAACCCTATCGAAGGCTTTGTCTTGTCAAAATCTTTTTGGCTTCTGGGAACTACAAACGAAATGTACCACTGTTCCTCGAAAAAAATTGTAATACAGGTAGGCATTAGACTTTTGCCTCGGTGAACCCTGTCCTCTTTTCTGACAGCCAGGAATAAAGTGATAGCTTACAGCTGCCATGGCTTGCATATCATAAATGTCTCAATGCTACTGTGTCTGAAACTTAGTCAGCCTATATGGCCAGCTGCAGGCACACGTAATGATGAGATGATGAGGCTGCTTGGAGTCTACACCTCGGCCAATATAATTTTCCCTCATCCCACAAAACCCTATGCTGGACTCCTCATGCATCATCCACTATTGTTATATTATACACAGTGAAATATAGAATCAGGAATGTACGTTGAAGTGTTGTCCCTTGTTTGATCTCTGTCTTGTGGACATCAGAGAGGTCACTCTCGTCCACCTGGGTGTCCAGTTGTCCAGTTGAGGGTGGCATTTGGCCATGTCCCCATGTGCCCATAGGGTAGGGGTGATCTTCGCGCTTGATTAGATTTATTGTTGCCCTGTCTGGCTAGCTGGTCAGACCTGCTGCATGGTCAAGCATATTACTAGAGCCCGTGGCTCTGCTGACCAGCCTGTACAATTGAACTGCTGTCATAAAGATGGCCCTGGGCACCTGACAGTTGGCCACCTAGCCTGTCACACTTCTGTCCCTAAAACAGGACGATTCCTAGAACTAATTTCCAGGAAATCACTTCCATGAAATGACCTACCACTCCCCTTCTATAGAAGGCGTGGGGCACCCCTAAAAACCCCTGTTCAATTCACAATGGAACAATTTCTTCCTAATTAATGTACCGTTTTTTTCCAACAAAAGCACTTAAAAGTAGGCCTTTTTTTCTTTTCTTCCTTTTTTTGTGGATGATTGTTCTTTTCTCTCTCTCAAAACCAACATAATTGTCAGGCATGGAATTAATTATTTTGTACCAAATGTCCATTGCCCAGCAGCTAAAATTCAGTTATTAAATAGCTTGAAGAATAGTTGATAAGTTTCACAATTTTAAAGCTGGTATAACTTTAAACAAAAAATATAAGCTACATTTTTGCGAGTTTATGCGATTTCTTCTTGGCAATCTAGTGTCCTAGAAATAAGCAAATAAATAGTTAATGAAATAAATAAATGAACAGATAAATAAGGTTGGTTTATAGGTCTTCTGATTCATGAAGACTGAACCTATTATTACATAGACTTATATTTGACAGCTTCATGTCATTCATGACAAATGTGTCACAATGCAACAGGAAAATACAAAGTAAATGACATTCCATAACAATGAAAGCATAAGAAAAAGGTAGTAAATAAGAAAGAAGTAGTAAATAAGAAAGAAGTAGTAAATAAGAAAAAAAGTAGTAAATAAAACTAGGTTCCAGCTGCAACAAAGAATTGTTATAATGTCAATTTTGCAAAAGTTAGTTAGAAATTGAGTCCATTTAATTGTCCATGTTTGGCAACGACTTTTAGAGACACTGCAGCATTTTGTTGACTTTGTATAGTACATTGACCTGACCTAGCCATATTATTGTGATTTCAAAAGTCCAAGCTCACTCTCCCAAAACTTCAACTCGGCCTCAGCATCTGACATAACAGAATCTAATTCCCATTTACTACTCTGTAATATATTTTACATGTTTAATTTCATTATAGTGCTATGTTTAAGTATTCTATCCTCCATTTTTAGGTTGTTCCAACATCATGCTGACCAAAATTATTTTTTTGCTTTTATTTGTCCCATATCCCCCTATCTACACATCAATGTATAAATTCTGTAACAATATGTTTTTTTTGCTCTTTCAGATTTACTACAGTTTCCGTCATGTTGCCGCCAATTTGACAGGTATGTTCATATGATATTTTTATTTTTCTGAAACACTGACAATAAGATGTATTTGGCGCTGCCATGGCATACACTCATGAGTGCCACCTGGTGTTGATTCAGTTACCTACAGGCGACACCTGGTGCTTTGATACCTTTATGGTTCAGTCAATCTACTTTTACTGTAGAGTGGCGCCCTCTAGTATACCAAATCGTCACACTTCGAACCAACCTATCCTTTTGCAAATATTATGTACATTCAAAGCAATCTAAGTTAAAAATAATATCTAAATTATCACACAAAATTCACCTTCCATTTCACTGATTTTATGGACTTATTAGGTATTAAAGTCATCTCCATTACCTATATTGACGAGTGTATGGGCCACCTTAGTTTGGATGTTTGGATAGTCAACAATTCTATTAAATCGAAGTAAAAATGTTGAAATCTCAAATTGGTGAGGATTAAAATGACCCCTCACCTTTTTTTTGGTTTTATCTGAGGGTAAAACTTGAAAATATGTGAAACCAACTTCTATTTTTAGACCAGGCTTGTAATCGAGAAAAAATACTCCTGTAGGTACATAATCCAAATTTATGTGCATTTATCTATTATCTATTTTTTCTTAATTCGTATTCTTGTCATTTTTCAGCATGGCATTCTTGTGTGGTTCTTTGCGTCGAAAGAAGAAATTTTCAGATTCCCTGTCCCCTCTCCAACCTTCCCAGCAGCCCCCAAGACCCCCTACGAGAGGTGCTGCCCTCTGTGGGGACCTCCAGGAACCTCCTAGTCTCGCGCCAGCGAGTGAATCGGAAGTGCAGAGCACGTGCAGTTACGCAACCGGAAGTCTAATATCTTCAACATCCGGCAAGACTCCTGCATGGGCCTGCTACTGGAAAGCAAACAATAAGTCAGGTAAATGCCCCAAAAAAGATTTGAAATTTAAAAAAAATACACAAATTATTAATTAACTAAAATTTTAGTTAATTTATCTAAAATAACTATCCCATACCAGTTTTCATCTTTAAAGTTATATTAGGCCTTAATCAATGCATGTTTTGACAAGGAAAGTAGTCATTTTTAGGCCACTAACATTTATACGTGTTAGATCAAAATGATTTACCCTGGCTATGAGATCATTCATTCTGAAGATATATTTTTTTTAAACTTAGCTTCAGTGAGATTGTCTAAAAAAATGATCAAATATCTATAAAAAAAAGTTTTAAAGGTGTTGAAATAGCGTGTCAAAATATACGTCAAATTGTATGTAAAGTTACATGATGATGTAAAGTTAGTCAAAATGACGAAAAAATGAGTCAAAATGTAAAAAGTTAGTCAAAATGTCAAAAAAATGAGTCAAAATGTAAAAAGTTAGTCAAAATGACGAAAAAATGAGTCAAAATGTAAAAAGTTAGTCAAAATGTCAAAAAAATGAGTCAAAATGTAAAAAGTTAGTCAAAATGACGAAAAAATGAGTCAAAATGTAAAAAGTTAGTCAAAATGACGAAAAAATGAGTCAAAATGTTAAAAGTTAGTCAAAATGACGAAAAAATGAGTCAAAATGTAAAAAGTTAGTCAAAATGTCAAAAAAATGAGTCAAAATGTAAAAAGTTAGTCAAAATGACGAAAAAATGAGTCAAAATGTAAAAAGTTAGTCAAAATGACGAAAAAATGAGTCAAAATGTTAAAAGTTAGTCAAAATGACGAAAAAATGAGTCAAAATGTAAAAAGTTAGTCAAAATGACGAAAAAATGAGTCAAAATGTAAAAAGTTAGTCAAAATGACGAAAAAATGAGTCAAAATGTAAAAAGTTAGTCAAAATGACGAAAAAATGAGTCAAAATGTAAAAAGTTAGTCAAAATGACGAAAAAATGAGTCAAAATGTAAAAAGTTAGTCAAAATGACGAAAAAATGAGTCAAAATGTAAAAAGTTAGTCAAAATGACGAAAAAATGAGTCAAAATGTAAAAAGTTAGTCAAAATGACGAAAAAATTAGTCAAAATGTCAAAAGTAAGTCAAAATGTAAAAAAAAGAAAAAAGAAAAAAAAAAAGGCTAGAGCCTGCTCTGTTGTGATTTAAATCCTACTCATAAAGATCTACAGTTCGCCAGAGACGGCTCAATCTCATCAGCTTATACCATTAGTCATCCACCATGCAGTCACTGGTAATGGTTTATCTATGACAGATTGGCTCTCCACAATGCAGGTGCATCCTTGTGTAAGGAAGAACCTCCCCTGTGTCCTATCAGTGATTGAAAATCTCTAGAACTCAGGCTGTAGGCATTCAGTCAGTATGATTTAACTTATATGATGATTTCATAACAATTGCATTTCACACCTGCCCGATGTCCTCTCGATTACCATAACACACAAATTGCAATCGTTCGGAAATTTCCTGAACACATGACAGGTGTCCTGTCCACCTGTCACAGAATTATCCGACAGATGACTAAATGACCTATTACGTATGACCTTGTAATAACCTGACCTTTCGGCTTGATCGGACTAGCTCAAAATATTGTATCCGTCGAATTTTAAAAATTTTCTATCCACCCAGTTATCCTAGGAGGTCATTTCATCATTACGTCTGCCTCTGGTAGCTGGTCATATAAGCTGACTAAGCTTCAGACCCAGTAGCATTGAGACATTGATACATTGACACGGAGACCCATGGTAAGGTTAACATTTTAGAGTGCCCATAATTGCCCTAGATTCCATTAAACAGTCGTCAAAATGACATGGGGTAGTCAAATATATGACACTTAAAGTCAGTCAATCTGACTACTTATTGGTAGAATGGGTGCTGTAAATGTGTATGCCTCAATGCTACTGCAGCTTAGTCAAATTATATGACCAGCTGTAAGAGGCAGACGTAATGAACAGATGATAAGGCTTCTTGGAGTCCTCACCATGTTTTACATTTACCACATGGGTGGGGGTATGTTGCTTGCCTCAGCATAGACACCGAGTACAAGGCAATGACTGTCTTTGGTCATTTTGATATGAGGAGATTATAGTATAGTCAGTTGTCTTAGTCAATGTCATAATGACTAACTATTTAGTCAGAAACTGTCATCTTACGTGACTTAATAAATAGTCAGTTGAGTAAATCGTCATTGAAACTTTTTAGTTAATACAAATTTTAAAAGAGGTCATAGGTTCATCCATTCTAGATATTATCAATCAGTCAATATACATATGAGTTGAGTCAATATGATTTTCAATGTTGAATAATGTTTGCGAACATAATATTTTCATGAGTGTTAATCCATGGCAATTGGCTTAGAGGGCGGAGTCATTACTTGATTAACTGCAAAGAGACTTACCACGAGATATGCTGAGACCAATGCAAACAAAAATACAACCTTTTAATAGCTAGATTACAACACGATTATGTCATTTTCTGCGTAACAAACTTACATTTTAGTTTGCAGTGCCCATAATCAGTGGATATTATTCTTCAAATCTGGAATTATGATAGCTTAAAATGTTTTATAGGCTGGGAAAATATTATTTGTTTTCCAGCACACTGTGTCTCAAATTTTGTACTTAATAAACTTATCAGCTAGTTTTAAACATGAAAATAAGTTGAGTGGTCCAGTGCTTATGGACCTAGCTAGCTCAAGTAAAGGTCCGAGGTTCGAATCCCAGTTCAATGAGTCCAGGGGATGTTAAACTGACCAGTGGTGCCTTGTATTCGGTGTCTATGCTGAGGCAATATAAAGACCCCACCCATGGGGTATATGTGTAAGAAGGTGCTGACACCAAGCTTTATCATCTCATCTTTATGTCTGCCTCTTGGATCTTGGTCATTATTACTAAGCTGACAAAAAAAATAATAATAAAACTTGTAGGTTTTTTCTTATATTGACAGTGTATGATCAAAATAAAAGTGTCTGTCCATCTCTATCTATCTATCTATAAATCTATCTATAACTCCATCTATCTATCTAGTCTTAAATAAACTGACTCCTCAGTCCCCATAAGTTTTTTTATGTAAAAGTTACATTTATTATAAGTGAATGTCGAAAAACACAAATTTACGAAAGCTAGCACTGAAATGAAATAGCAGAATTCTACAAATCAGAATATAATACAAATGTCTAAATATGTTAATCAAATTTTATGGAAAGTACATAATAGTATTTTGAAACCCTTTGGAGAGCTGAAATTTGAAATCGAGATTTAAGAGAGTGGGGGGGGGGGGGGCATTCTAAGATAATACAGTGGTCAGTAAGAGCAATGCTTTTGAAGTGACCGCTAACACAATAGGCCCCTCTCACTGACTTTGATGACATTGCATAACAGCTCTTCCGCCATTGGCGAAATTCTCCACTAATTTCCACGTAATGTTTCGCAAATTTTTGGGTAATTTCTCCAACTTTGAGCGGGGCTCATCTGCCTTGAGAAGTTTTACTTGAACCTATTGTCTTGGGGGTTGGGAGGAGGGGTTGGTTATTATTACCCTGTAATGTTGTCAAAACAGACGAACTGCTGTTATGTAATTGCGACGTCATTTTCGCGTGATGGCGCTAAGTTTCGGCCTAAGAGAACCATTAGGGTAAAATATTCTCGAAAGAAATTGATACCTTAAAATGTAGCTCCTATTAAAGCTATTATTATTATTTCTTGAGTAATTTTACCTCAACGGAACCTGTTGCATAGATTTAGTATCAGCTTACATGTATTTGGCTGGTAATTCTCAGCTTAAGATGGAAAGATACACAGATTTTCCAATTAGCCTATTTGCCTTAAATAACCTCAGTACTGTTAAAGCAAACGTTTCTAGATTATCAAAATTATGTAAGCTGTTTTGTTCGTCATACTTTAATAGTCCCCTACCATGAAAATATATTCGACTATCTATCTATCTATCTATCTAGCTATCTAGCTGTAGAATAGCGATGTTTAAATATCTTAAAGGGGGGGGGGGGGCATCACTGATTGTTTATGTATGATCAAAATAAAAGTATCTGTCTGTCTGTCTGTCTGTCTGTCTATCTCACTACCTACCTATCTATCTACCTATCTATCTACCTATCTACCTATTAAGTCTTTTAAAAATTAACGCCGGGCAAGTTTTCACCAGGTTAAGGATTTACTTGCCAATAAAAACTAGTTTTTAATATATCTCAACTACTCTTTGAATAACCAGTCTCGTATAGACGCCTGGGCAAAGGCCACTCCAAGCAATACGGTATACTGTTAACAGAGAATTAATGCAGTAATGCGTGTTTCCTGCCCATCTGAGATGTCTAATCATTTTTTCAACCAATTTACTTGAGCTACTGAATCTTAGCAAGCCATTAGTGTAACATATTTCTGCAAGCATTTTTCTTGCAATTATATAGGTGTTCCATTGCAGAGTTCAACATAATCTCACCAAACCAGGGCTAATTTTTGGGGTTAGGTAGTCCAAAATGAACTGTTGGACCTGTATGACATTAAGCAAAGTCCAATGGTGTTATGTTCAGCTTTTTATTCAGCTAAGAAGGCGAACATCAGCTATATAATACATTCAAAAGAAGGATATGTTATCATATGTAAAAGAAAATGTGGTGCTCTTTGCACTGAAGCCATGTTGAAAACTGGAAATACAATCAACTAATTTATTTGACATGTAGTTTGTGCAGCTTTTATACTTTCTATATACACTGAATTTTTCCAAAGGTGATATTCCTATACAGTGTGTAGCATTCTAACTGAGAACTACACTATATGGTCATTCTGAGTCTGTGACATAAGTTTTTATTTTAAAAAATTGCATATTGTTAAAACTAATTTGGAGATAATCCTTCTGAATACTGTAAAATTGTCTGAAAAGAAATTAAAAAAGGAAAAACTACTTTTACTAAGTTATGCTGTTAGCATTCCGGTCAAAAACATATTTGCAGTGGAAAGCGTCATCCCCTGCTAACAGTGCACGATTTTGGTGAAAGAAAACCCAAAGCTTGGGGCTTGATACCTGACAAATTCTAAAGTTTGCTTGACACTTAGAATATTTCTGTTTCTCCAATTTCAGCGACTTACCGCCCAAGCGGGGAGCGACCTCGACCCCCCGGGGGAGCCAGCAGACCCCACACTCAGGGGGGAGCCTCTAGGAGTCGCCCCCTGGGGGCCGAGGAGGGCTTTTGGTGGGACACCAGCGCCGATGTGGGCACCCCAGAGAGGCAAGATGGCCACTCGAAGTTGTTCTCCCTCAACGAAAGTTCAGTGTGGAGAAGCAGCAGCCGCAGTGACCCTGAAACTAGACTCGGTTCCCTTAATAAATTTCGCCCCAATCCTTATGAGTTGTTGAAAGAACTACGGGATGCCAAAAGCCAACCGGATGCCCTAGACCCCTGCAACATCAAGTCGTTACGTCTGCAGGATCTGGATAGTGATGACGTCACCAAAAGTGAGGCAAAACCCCCCTCTGAAAACAATGAACCAACGAAATTAACTTCAGATCAATATGCAGCTCCCAATAACCCCCAAAAACACACTGTAATCACAGTGCCCCACGCCCTGTATGCTCCTTCTAGTCAAGAGAGCATTTTGATAAACTCTGATTACGAGTTGACCCCTGAGAAGACTAGGTCACCTTCAAAACGACATCCTAGTCGAGCAAAACACAGAGACGACAGCTTTCTAAGTTTCGAGTCACCGAAGAGCCTAAGACAACGATGTTTTACACAGATCCAGTCAATAAACAATGGCCAAGTTGACCCTAGATATTTGATTGAAGGTCAAGGTCACTCTCATGAAGTTCAAGGTCAGTGTCTTGAAGGTCAAGGTCACTGTTACCAAGGTCCGCTCCGACAAATAGACAGTCATACAGGAGTTCAAGGTCACAACGTTGTTCAAGGTCAGATCAGTTGCCAAGGTTACGAGACGTCCCACAGACCAATGACCTTGACCTTTGGTGACCTCCAAAGTCAGAGATCGTCTGATGATGTCATCCTAGTGTCTCCTGTCCACCCAGTTCCTTCCGAACTTCCTGGTGATGACGTCATTCATCCAATGAAAAGAGAGGTTGCCATTGCAAAGAAGCCCATCGGACTAGCACAAGGTAGGTTTGAATAGAATAGAATAGAATAGAATAGAATAGAATAGAATAGAATAGAATAGAATAGACCCTGATATCCAGATAGCATGCCAGATCTGTTGACATTGTTTCAACTTAGACCGTTGTTGGCCGATATCTCGCCGATGACTTGCCGATGTACCATGTTATCTGGGTAACATGTCAGATTGGGTCAACATTGGTCTGATTAGTGACAATGCTGGGTCGATGCTGGTCTGACATTGAGCCAACATAGCCAACACACAGTGCCAATACAGATAACATGCCATATCGGCTCTACGTCGGGCCGGCATCTTCCACATTGAGTTGTTGTTGAGCCAATGTTAGGCCAGCGTGTCATGCTATCTGGGGATATCAAGCAGATGTGGCATGTTGTCGAGGGAATATAATAGAATAGAATAAAATGGAATAGAATAGGATAGAACAGGATAGAATAGAATGGAATAGAATAGAAAAGGATAGAATAGAATGGAATATAATATAATAGAATAGAATAGAATGGAATAGAATAGAATAGGGTAGGATAGAATAGAATGGAATAGGATAGGATAGAATACATGGCCAAATCTGCCAAATTAAAATGAGGTGAAAACCATGCGTTTTCCATGCATTTATCCTATTCATGGAAAACGCACCTAGCACATTTGGCCATGTAGAATAGAATGGAATAGAATGGAATAGAATGGAATAGAATAGAATGGAATAGAATAGAATAGGATAGAATAGAATAGAATGGAATAGAATGAATGAAATAGAATAAAATATATTAGAATGGAATGGAATAGAATAGAATAGGTCTACAACTCTGGACCAACGTTGGCTGATTAGTGGTGATGCTGGGCCCAAAGCTGACCCAACATTAGGCCAACATCGCTGCAACAGCATCAACATTTAGCTGCTGAGGCGTGTTATCTTAGAAATAGATTAGAATAGAAATTGTACATCAAAACAAAAAGGTGGAATGCAAGCCTATCATCTCATCATTACGTCTGCCTCTGACAGCTGTTCATATACTACTGACAAAGCTTCAGACCCAATAGCATTGTATGGGTAACATACATTATAAAACTTAGAATAAGTGTATGGATAAAAGTGATAAAATTACCAAACAGGAACATTACAAATGATGTCAGGTGCAGCGGAAATATACTCATAACTCATATGTGCCACATGGTGCCTTATTAAATGCTCTCGATATAACAAATCATTCAATAATAAGCACTTGACAGGTTCATTACATGCCTCTGCATAGACACCTTAGAATGGTGGCACATTTTTTTGGCAAATTATGTTCATTGTCATTCTAATGTAGTGCTTATCATTATTTGGGGGCATATTTATGACAGCTGAGCATTATATTGGATTTGTTGATATGCGTTCAACAGGAAATTATGAGAGTTTAATTTTGTCTTTATAGAATTTTACAAGATAGGTTTAACTGAACATAATTTCATTAATTTATTTTATGAACAGCATGTGAGCTATGTAGTAGATATTGGCCCACTAGTTTAATAACTAGTTTAAATTACGTTCCTCTCTGGTACATGGCCAAATGTGCCACGTGCGTTTTCCATGCGTTTGGATAAACGAATGGAAAACGCATGGTTTTCACCTAATTTTAATTAGGCAAAAACCATGTGCTTTCCATGCGTTTATCCTTCTCATGGAAAACGCACTTGGCACATTTGACCATGTATATACTTTAATATATTTGTGCAATGTATGTAAATTATATATAGTAAGGCAATATAGATTTTAAAACCATGTAAGGTCCCACCCAAATTAGTTAACAAAATGCAGTAAATTTCATAATGTAATAGTTTCAGATTGATTGAAAAGATATATATTGAAAAGTTTGACAAATGACTTTTTAAAAACAGCAAGTTCCAGTCCTTGATGACACATTCATTTGTACACTCACTAATGAGTTGCACTCTTAGGGTGAATGAAAATTATACCCTAATGGGGGGTAGGCTCCCCAGGATAGCAGAAAATTGCGTGAAAATAGTTCTTTCCCCGTGGAATCTCTTCACCCTAACAATGCTTTTGACAGCACAGGTCTTGTGCAAATCAACATATCAGCCATTTAATCAGTGCAGAGATACTTTTTCCCCTCCTGCCTGTCCTCCTGGCCTTTTAGACACACAATGGGCTAAGCTATCAGTTCAACAGGGAATGTTGGCGTATTGTCCAAGCTCTGCAGGACCCTTACGAGTACTCGCAGTAATTTGTTCGGAGTAGGTCTCCTCAATGGTGGCACAAGAAACCCCATTGTCTTTTGACACCCCCCGTCAGATGGCACTACGGGGGGTATATGCCAAACTCGATAACCAAGCCGAATCCCCATTAAACCAACTACTATTCAAGACTCCATCCAGATTCCATTCAGATTTCATTGAGAACTTTCCCCTGCTCCCCCCCCCCCTCCTCCCACTTGTCAAAATCGATACCCGATACATCTCACATCCTCCCCGTTTCCAAACTGTTGTTCCCCAGTCATCAGAGCTGGCTGAGTGACAAGCTGTGGTTGGTATCTTGTATAGCTGACAAGTACAGTTTCCTGTGACAAGGAAAACACCCTTTTGTAGCATCACCAAAAATGTGCACATGGAGAGTGATTTCAACATCATCCGTATGTTGAATGTCGGTATCATCCGAAGTGTCAAGTAAAATGTCGTGTGGACTTCGATTTTTCATCACGTCATCATTACGCCTGCCTGCAGCAGCTGGCCATATATGTCGATGTAATGTCGAGAGGTTTCGGCTTAATGTGGCCACTTCCTGGTCATAGAAAGTTCAATATAAAAAAATGGACATGACATGTGATACTAGAAAGAAGGACATGAAAAAGGAAAGAGAGAAATAAACAAATAAAGAAGGAACAAAAGAAAGAAGGAAGGAAAGAAATAAGGAACGAAAGAAAGAAGGAAAGAAAGAGAGACAGACAGAAAGAAAAGTGGCGAAGAGAAAGAAAGCAAGCCTTTATGTTAGAAATACAGAAAAATGTATTAATTAAGAAAGAAAGAAATGTAAGTTATAAGAATAAAACAACACCAGCAGAAGCTTCGCAAAATTATATCAAGAGCTTTTACTTTGTATTGCTTAGATTTACAGAGATTATTGTCCTTAGTCCATTGTCACCTATACCAAAGCTTTCTTACCAAATGGGCTTAATGAATTTTACTTCGCAACCCAAGCCTTTGCTCAAGTTACAGAGCTCTTTATTTTACGTGTCGAACATAAGACTCTTAGCACGCGTCACTGATGGGGAGAGCAACATTAGTAGATGGAGGAGGAGGCGGGGGGGGGGGGGGGGTGAGATAGAGATAGAAGTGGGGGGGGGGGGCTTTTTGAAGGGCTGGGATTTGTCATTCTTCATTAGCTGTTTTTAAACTGCAATTGTACCTGTTACACAGTATTTAAGAGTTTTTTTTTAAATTTTTTTAGAATAACGTTTTTTCACAAATGTTGAAATTGTTGATTAATGTTTACAAGTATCCATAGAAACCAATCCTGGATTTACCTGAATTAAAAAAGATATGCCGATTTTATTGTATCATAAAGCAAAGAATTACCAAACCTGATTTTCAGACTGAAATGTTTTGCAATACGTTGTCATGGAAACTGATTTTAACCTTTTCCCTCCCACATTTCTTTGGAGCTTAGGATTTATTTTTTGTCAAAGTTTAATTTCAAAGTTTCAAAACCTTGCAAGCTAATGGTATAGCCATTTTTTCAGCTTTCAGACACCCTACTGTTTGTGGGCATCTCGAGTGTGCCTTGGGTGTGAAGATACTCTCTTCGCTAAGAATAGGAGTCCACACCAGCTTCCTGTCTTGTGGTCTTGTGCCTCATGTTTATGGGTGATTTCAACCACGCTTCCTTTGATGGAACTTATGCTTTAATCTTAATGGGTCATTACAGGGGCTTAACACACCATAAGAGTATTGAATTTACTGATGCAATAGGTATGTAGAAGCTTAGGCTCCGTTCCTTTGCAAATATATTCAAGTGCAACGTGTTTGCTAACAGTTAAAAAAGTTAACTGTAAACAGTCTTCAAAGGACTAAAAAGACTAGAAGAGTAGTCATTTGGTACTCAGTAGGTTTAGGTTAGTCATTCTGACAACACATCTGGTAATTTGGTGGTGTACGTATGACTACCTTTACCAATATGACTAATTTGACCAACTTATATTTAGTGTGTTGGTATGATGTCAGTTGGAATGCATTCAACAGAAGAAAAAATGTCTGCTTTGGCTCTATGTAAAATTAGATGATGCTTTCCACAATATTAGTCAGTCAGTTAGTCAGACAGTCAGACAGTCAGTCAGTCAGTCAGTCAGTATCTATCTATCTATCTATCTATCCATGTCTATCTCTCTATCTATCTCTCTATCTATCTATCTATCTATCTAACTATCTATCTATCTTTCTGTCTTCCTATCTATCTAGCTATCTATCTATCTGTCTTCCTATCTATCTATCTATCTATCTATCCATCCATCCAGTTACAAGTTAGTGGACATATTCAGTATTTTTTTTTTGGCTATGGTGTAATCTCAGAATTAACGAATTCGAATTCGAATACCCTGACAGTTTATAATGGAAGACAGCGTGAGACCATTCAGTCAGTAATGGCGAAAACTGTCTTGTTTGTAAAACGATTAACTACCTAGGGTACAATGTATTGGAATTATTTATTCTGTATTGGATATGATTAGCTAAGGTTGTTCATTGCAAATTGAGTATTTCTAAGGATTATGCCAAAACTTGTTATTGCCCAGAGGTAAAATGCTACAAATGATGGTTGGTCAGGGGAAAGCGTATGGAATAAAGGCTGTTACCCTCCTTCCCCAGGGGTATGTAGCTTTTCCCCCTTTTCCATTCAAACCCTTTAGACACGGGCATGGGAATCACCCTGTTCTGCAGGACAGGGGCGAAATGGCATGAGGGTGGGACAATGGCTTCCTACGGTGTCTCCTAAGTTTGTGTAACTAGGGCCACTGGCAAAAAATTACCCTTAACAAGCTTGCCCACCCACTAAATGATAGGCCTCCCCGGGCCCCTCTATGTTTTTCTCGCAATTCCACGTAACACTAAATACCCCTAAATGTCCATCCACTTGATAAATGACCCGTGTTTTCACTGTCGTTTGTTGCTCAAGTTACCCCCGATTAGCGCTGGTTACAATACGTCAAAAGTTCAAATCATAGCTGTTCAACCAAAAACTTGTTCTGCATTTTGAGAAATAAAAAGATTTATTTCAAGATTTATTTCAAGTTGTAGCAGACATGCAGTTGATCACTATGAACAGATATCGTATGTAATGTAAGTGTGAAATGTAATTGCTGAAGGCCTGTGGTGAGAAATATACATTAAAGCAGTTTAGTGCCAAATACTCCAAATAAATTAAAAGATGCGAGGGTTTGGTATGGTGAGGCAAAATACTTAGGTGGGTATGACAAGGGAAGCTGTACTGAGATTCAGCTGTACTTGGATAGGTCAAGATGTGAATCATTTTTGTATGAACCTGTTTTCTCCGTCAATAAAGAATGTTAAATGGCAAAAAGAATTGTCCAGTCAATGTCAGATATCTTATCTCATCTCATCTCATCTCATCTCATCTCATCTCATCTCATCTCATCTCATCTCATCTCATCTCATCTCATCTCATCCTTCAAAAATGCCCCATCTATAGATAACATGCCACGTTGGTTCAATGTTGGTTAAATGTTGGTTCAATGTTGGTTCAGTGTTGACCCAATGTTGGCCAAGTGTAGCCCAATTTGGCATCCTATCTGAGATAGAGCATTGGTTCTCACAAGACAAGAATAACATCTTTATAACACTTGGATTGGATGATTCCCTGCCATTCAGCACTCTTTCAATGGAGAACAAAGATTCCCAAAGTTTACAATTAAACTTCGGAGGTCTAGGGCTTCCTAATTTCTGTTAATTTGAGTTTATTGCTCTTAATTTGCCCAGATTTGGTGGAATTTCTTTGGATCTCTCATTCTGGCTAATTTGTGGATTGACTGTGTGAGGAGTTTCCCAGATCAATTTGCATTTTCAACCCTCATTCACGCTTTCTCTGTGTCGACAACTTGACAACAATCAAGGAATAATTCGACTTTATTGCTCGAAATTGCAATTTCTACCTTTTCTCAAGGACCTGTTGAATAGTCTTATTTGACTGGCTTCATTTTATGGCCGTGTAAAGATGTTATCTACTTTATTGACTGACCGTAGGGTTTGGACATTGTGCTGACCACTCATAGACTGCCCTGAGCTTGTGCAGATTGAAGCTGTGAGAACTCAATCAAATACTGAAAAACTTTTTTTAACTTAGCAGTTTTGAAACTAAGATCTTTTAAAGCAGTGTCTGAAATGACCTCCATAGCAGTTTTCACCATGCAGGTTATTCAGCCTCAATTTCATTTAGGATGGTTGTCCAAGAAGCCAGTCATTCTTACTGATGACATACAAGGTATATATTATCAGTGTGCAATTGTATATATAGACGCTTATCTGATATCAAGTCTATTAATATCTCTTTCTATTGGGCACAACCACAGCCAGAAAATAATGTTTTGTATACTGCAATAAGGCATACTTATTTGAGAGGTAATCCAAACATATGTTTATTTACTGAGTAGGTATGTCTACTAAAAGACATATAGATAGATTATAACCCAATTTAAATACTGTTTTCACATTATGGCTCAGTTAATACAAACTTACTGTATTAATTGCATTACGAATTGTAGCCCATATTTTGAAAACGTTCCAGTATTTACTTTTTAAATTGTAATATTTTTGGATGTAAACATCTCTAATGAATGAATAGATAATTACATTATCTGTTAAACTGAAAAAGCCTGGGATAATTAGTACGTAGTCAAGATAAATGACTGAAAATAATCAGAGCACTGTTTGGCCAGAGAATTTGAAGAATTGGGGGTTTGTGTGTGAAAAGTCTTTCCCATGTTTTCAACCAACCAAAGCTGTTGGTGGTCTGGTAACCAGATTGGTTGTTACAGCGGGATGACCACATGTTACAGAAGTCTCTGTGATCAGAGGGGCCGAATTGGGGGTGCCCACTGGCCCCATGCAGGGCCTGTCAGTGTGCTTCGCTGCCCCCGTTAACAGAATCACAACTGTTCAGTAACAATTCCCTATTAACAATCGTATCATTGTGAAATTTCCCTTTTAAATCGTTAAATCACATCTTGTGAACTTACATCTGACCTGGTTTGTGTTCATTGGCAGTTAATTTTGTTGATGTCATGAGTTTATGTAAGATATGCATTATCAAGCATTGAAATCACCTAATATGACTACATGACTTCATGAATTTGAAATGATTTTCATATCACACTGATAGGGTGCATATGCCTAGAGGTACATGTTATGTCAAAACTGATTGTAGAATAGAACCTTATCTTGAATTGCAACAAATTCGCAAAGTGTTAACTAAAATAGCTAGATTTAGGACAAGTTCACATAGCCTGAAGATTGAAACAGGTCGACACCATAAACCAATAATTCCTGCTCCAAATAGAATATGTGAAAAGTGTACGTTAAACTTTGTAGAAGACGAAATTCACTGTTTGATTGTCTGTCCTGGTAATGAGCAACACCGTGTTAACCTTTTTTTGAATGCAACTAAATTTATTAACAACTTCTTGTCTCTAGATGATATAACTAAGTTTACAGCAATAATGACAAACAAGGAACCTGAGTTATTAATTAGTTTAGGAAAGTTTCTCCTTCAAGCTGATGTGTAGAGAAAACCATCTCCTGTATCCACACAGTTATTAATTTAGTTTATTAGTTTATTAGTTATGATGTGCTTGTCATGTTTTGGACTTTGAGAGTGAAATGTTTTTATTAGCGGCTTGTATTTTTTTCTATTGTGTATGTGGATTTTAAACACGTATTATAAGTTAACTTGGTGGCTGGAACCTTGATTATTGAAATTTTATTGCTTTCTGTACTTACATTAATGTCTCTTTCATGTTATCTTTTAACTGAATGACATATGTATCATTTATGATATTTTACATGTCAATAAAATCTATATATATATGTAATATCATCTGCAATCTACATGTATCAAACTGACCAATTGATGAAGTTATTATATCATCCATATGAACTCACTTCAAAGGAATATTGACAATCATTTTTAAGATACATCAATTAAGACATTAAGTCGGTGAATTACTGGCGCTTGTGCATAAATGAGCGATTGATAGATAGAGGAACACTTTCCCATATTGTTGTCACTCAAACGTAGCAATTAACAATGCTTCATAAAGATAACTTTCGATGCAAATTGACTTGTGTAGTTACGGCAATATGTATGTAATTCGTGCATAATTTCTTTCATCTTATCTGCATATACTTTCCTTGTGTATTGTTATGGATGTTGATAAGTTATGTGTTATGGCATTCTTCTGTGAGAAAGACTGCATGTCTGATACTATCATTTGCTTATCACAGGGGAGTTTACTTTCTTGAATGTTGACAAAAGACATAACTATGTGGCTATTGTATACTTCAAAGATGTTAAAGTTTATATATGGCAATATTAATCTGATTTCTTTAGTTTTCATTGGAATGTTCTTAATGTTATCACATGCTACTAAAAGTGTGTCATAATGGCCATGTATGACATAAGTTATGTATGTCATTATGACTAACTTGTTAGTCAGTATAATGACACCTTGCATGACAAAAACCAGAGTTGACCATTTTGTAAGATGAAAACTCATAAATGACATGAATTAAACTGTTAATAAAAGTATACATTTGATATAGAGTGCGATTCCTTGTTAACACTACTGGGGTGAAGTCAGCTTATATGACTAACTGCAGGCAAACGTAATGATGAGATGATAAGGCCGTGCGAATTTCTAATGGAATAGTCATGCAACACATAAATAATGAATGATAACATTATGAAGTTATGGAGCAAAAATGTCAATGACTGAATTCCTTTACATTCTCTGAATTCCATCGACATGGGAGGCATAATAAGCCAAAATATTTTTGATTTATCGTGTTTACTTTAATGTATTGTATTTCTTTTGGCAAATACTTGCTATATGACAATTAGTTCGGGCATGAGCACTAGGCTGTTTGTTACAGGCTAATTATCAAATCTACAAAGGTATTGGGGGGCAGGCAGGTCAATTGTTTTTGTACCCAGTGGTTGGTTCACATAATGCATTGCAAAAGGGTTCTGAGTGGCAGTGTGACCTGTCTATTGCCCATTGGTGAACTCTGTGGTCGTGCCAGATTTAATGCGAGGCATCTCATAACGGGAATCGGAGTTACACAATAGATGGGGCTGGCAAGCACTGTCAAAGGCCCTAGTGAAGACTATACAGCCTCACAACTCATGCATGCTCCATCGAAAGCTCCTCTCTGATCTCCTAACTTATCTTACGCTCATTTAATCTCACTAAAGAAAGAGAACTTGCATTTAACTGGCCATCATTACGCAATTTGGCACACTGAAAAAGAGCTATTGGACAAGAGAGATGGGGTGCCCTCTTATAGGACACCTGTACTGGCAGTCTGGTACAATTCATCATGCAATGAATTTTGGCAGCCATAGTTCTATCCACCTTCTAAGGCAGTTGCATAAATCGTGAATTTCTAGCAGGTATGAGGCAACCATTGTAGTTATGTTCTCAGGCGAAAACATTTCTCGAGTTTTCCTGTACCCATGAGGCAAATACAAGGGGCTGTGTTACCCCATGAAAAGCCCCCTTCATGAATTGCATACCCCCATGTCAGCTAGTTACGCAATGATTTAGCAGAAACATTGATTTTACCCCATTCTTTGCCTGCCACATTTGCATAGTGAGGTGCGCTGTTTTACACCTGTGTGACAAAACTATGATTTAATACAGCCATTAGGTTTCATAATTCCCGCAAATTTCCCCACTAAATCGTTTTTGGAGGCACATACGAGAGTTCTTACCCCAACGGTTTTCACAATATTTACATAAGACCAAATGGTAATTTATATGCTGCATAATGTATGCATATTAACCCATGATAGCGGTCCAAAGAATGGAAAATCTCAATTCAACCTTAAAATATCTACATGAACTAGTAATGTAAAAGTAATATGCTGGTTAGAAGCATTAAATATTATCATTTAAAACCTCATACAATTATCGAGTCTTTTTGAAGAACATGACTATGTCATAATCAAACCTAAAGGGGCTGTAAATGATGAATTTGATGTGATGTTCATTGTAAATACAGGTCTACAGCTAGTCAGTGTATCAGCCAATTGCATAAATGTTGTATAAATCAAGACGAGACATGTATTCTCAAACTGTTACAAAAAAAAATCATTCTAATAGCTATTCCATGAACTTCCATCTTACTTACAGTACACAATACCTTTTTAACCCTCATCAGTAGCAAGATTTATGTTTCTCAGAATGATTAGCAGCAAAGAAAGGTCAAAAACCCCTGCTGACACCTTACTACCATTTTCTATGACCTTTTTGTCCAAGGCACTGTGTTCTCCCAAAGGGCCAATCATTATTTCAAATGCGAGCACTAACTACTTTGGGGAGGGACCTCAGTTTTCAAGGCAATAGACCTAGTTTGTTTTGTCTTGGTACAGACCTTTGTATTCCTCATGATACAGCTGTATTTCTTGTGATTCAGCTGTATCTTTTGTGATAAAGCTGTATTTCTTGTGATACAGCTTTGCTTAATACTCAGAATTGCCAAATTTAGGATTTCGGTGATTGTTATGACTAATCTTGATTCTGCATTTCAGATAATTATTAACTGCTCATATTTCTTTCCAATCACAATTCAGTTAATCATAGATAAAAACAAAAAATTGAAATAAATAACTTGAAAAATTCAATCTGTGAAGACCATTGTGAACTGCTTAATGGCTAGGTGGTATTGAGAGTTGAAATACATTGGTTAACGATGATTAAATTCACATAAAGCTGAGACTTTATTGTGAACTGTTCTCACTAGTCCAAATATTTCATTGGGATCTTCATGTTCATTATAGGACCATATATGGTCTGACACAAGGTCAATGGCTGGCACGTTGCATTATCTAAATCTGGTCCTCATTCATATATTATATATATGACATATATTTCATATATTTTATAAATTTTTCATATATTTTATATATCTTATATATTTCATTTATTTAGATATGGTTCTCACTGATATATTTCATTTATTTATACATGATTCGCACTTATATAATTCATTTTTTCAATCTGGTTCTCTCTTATTACTTTTTACTGATATAAATATCTCATTTATTCAAATTATTGGCAATAGTGGAGCACTCATTGTAGCACTTTCCCATGACAATCATTCTCGCCTCCTTCAAGACTCATTTGTCCTATTATTTCTGACTCATTGGCTGGTGTGAGTGTCTCCAGAGACCTCGGAGACTATTCCCCCAAGTCTCATTTTTTAACTGGATGAATGAACAGTTCATTTATCATAGCACTTGGTAACCGGTTGTTGAAATGGATAGCCCAGTGGAGAATCTGTTGACGCACACAGTCTTTCAAATATAGTTGAAATTGCTTTATTTTTTAGGCTGTTATTGTATTTTTTGTTATATCTCTCAATAATGTGCATCAATCCGCTGTATGGTATTGATTTAATGGTGGTGTCTAAAATTGGATAGTGAACCAAAAATAAGCATTTTCTGATAATAACTACCAGTAACAGCACTTCTAACTTTCAGCAGTTTGATATGACCATGTGAATGACCCTTTGAAGAGAATATGGTCTGAAGCCAATTAATGCTAAACATTTTAAAAAAGATCAATGATATTGTGAAATTACTCAAAATTTGAGAATGTTGATAAAAGGTGTACTCGCTTAGGTTAGATACCTCTCAGTTCAAATGGGACAAATTCTCAGACTCTCAGATAATGTTCCACATTTTTTCTGTTGTCAAATGAACAATTGATCTGAACATGACCTGTATATACCTGATATATTGTTCCTTGGGGGATGGGGCATTTTTCTTGCCTGAACTCAAGACGCCAACACCTGTTGTAGACAGGCTGACAGGCTGACAGAGAAACAGATCGCTTTCATTCTACTCTCTCTGTCAACAACTGAGATATTGATGACTTCTTCAAGTCGCCTTGACAATGACTTCACATATGGCCACTACATTCACCAAGTTGGAGAAAGGAAAAAAGGGGGGTTGCCCAGGTTCTCCATTTGTATATTGAGAGAACTCCAGACAATGATAAATTATGCAATGCAATTTGAGATATGTGTGATATCTGCAAACAAAATAAAGAAAAAGCAAAAGGGATTAGTATCAAGACTTTAGTCCGTCATTGACATATTTACTGAAGCTGTCGCGCTGACACGCCTTTTTTACGTTGGCACGTGGCTAGATTTATTATCGCTCACTCGCTGTATATTCAGCACTCCGTGTTTGTAGTATACTTTGAAGTGGGAGCATTAGTGATTCCTCCTTATTTGTTTGCCTTTACTTAAAGAATTAGTGCTCTGGAGTACTCCTATCACTATCAGTGCATTAGACTCAGGCCATTTTGACTCACTAAAAAGCACGACCATCCGCAATGCAATTTTACTGCTTATTTTTGACTGTCATCCGCAGTGACATTTAGCTAGTTAATTTTGAAATGTGACTGAATTAATTTCACCTGACTGAATTAAACTTCAACTGACTGAATTAGAATTCATAACAGGACTACTAGTATTATTTCTACAGACTAATAAAACAGTTACACCTAACATTTCCAGCTATATGGCCTGTTACATTGTATATAGGCTATGATACTCTGGGAAAAGGCATGCAATGCTGAAAAAAAGAAATGATATCACAATAATAATGACATATATATTACTTTTTCATAATATATGTAAACGTGACAAATCTTAGTATTCATAAATCATAATTTAGTGTTTTGTTATGGAACAGCCATGATGCAACAAAAGTGTTTTTTTTTTCTTCTTTATACCCATTTCAGACTGCTCTAACAATGACAACTAACTTCTGATTGTCAATCTGACGACTTTGACTTCATTGATTTGACTAACAAACAGTGACGACTATTGTAGTCTAATTTTGGCATGTGTGGATATTTCAGGAAATCGTCAACATTTTCCTAAATTTCCACCATGCATTCTGTCTGTCTGTAGTTCGTCATCAATAAGCTATTATGTTAATGACTGTGCTGTGAGCTACTCCGGTCTTTGGCTTCCTCATAAGAAATTCTGGAGACAGGAGGCGCCCTCTTTGGTCATCCTAAGAACAAGGGTAGGGGGACATACCCCACATGTAAATTAGCCTAGGTGTTAGTGGGGTTCATTAAGACCATACATCTGTGCTCATCCCACTCTGTTTGACAACACCTCCTGACATCGTAAAATGATACACCACACTTATGGACTTTCTTTGAACTTTTTCATTCAGCGTGGCAGAAAATGGTCACCGATTATTAAATGGAGTCTGACAGAATGTATGCAATGTCTTAAGACCCAAGAATGACTTAATTGAATCAGCAGATTAAGGGAACCATCTGCCAAAAACCGAAAGTAGAAATGCCATGAATTGTTAAAATATCAATAGATGGATTTTTATGTTCACCATTTTGCTTATGACCAACTTGTATTTTCTTCCTCAAAAATATAAATGTATACCTATGTTTAATTATTGTTTATTCAAACACAGTTATGACATAAGCTAAACCTACAGTTTGGTTCTTATCATGTGATTTAGAGAGTGAAATTATTATCCAAAATAACCCCCCCCCCTCCCTCAACTTAAGATAAGAAAATACTTTTCAGGACTTGCATACAAAACCATGAAATGTGTCTCATAATCATAATAATGCTTTTTTGGTATATTATAACTGAATTATAATATACTTTACCCTTGTACAATGTCCAGAAAAACCACATTCAAGATTGTCAATATGCCCTTCTATAGACTTTCTTTATTACAGTGACATATAACCCTAAGTTTAATTAATCAACAGAATACAAAAAGGAATTTGTCACTTTTCCAGTCTAACAGTGTGCTTATTAGTCACTATAAATCTCAAGTTTACAAGTGCCATCTATATTTCAAACAACTTAATTAATAACAAACAACTTGACACTTGGATGCACATCTGCCAAAATGAAAATTCTTTAAAATGAATATCACTTTGTTTATGGTCAGCTGAAATGAATGTTGTCAAGACTAATTATTGCTACGAAATGTAAATATCAAGTGACAAATGGTATTGTGAATTAATTAACAATTTTGTGTAGGTGATTAGAAGTTTACTCCCAATACTTCATATTGCATGATTTTAATGACCTTCTTTGGAGGAAACGTGTATGTTTATTATTGTTAATCCTTGTTTCTTTTAAATTTTATCAAATTTTTTATTTAACTTACATTTTTGTATTGTTATTTTACAGGTCAACTGAAATTGTCTGTGTACGTAAACCACGGCCTCCTGACTGCCCATGGTAAGTCCATTTCATCAGTTTATACTTGCATAAATTCACCTCAATATGTGCATTAGTGTCCGGCATATGAAATCTTGATGTTTTGACAGAGGTTATGTGTGATTAGTGGAAGCAATGAACATTTGAAGAGAGTTTGAAGGATATTGAATTTCTGCAACTGAGTTCTTGTATTTGCTGGCCTTCCTCAAGGTCATTAGTCATGGTCACCTTGGGATAATTTGACCTTGAGTCTGACCTCGATGTGTGACCTTTAATGTTCTTCGGGGTAGAGGTCAAATGAGCCCATTGGCAGGGTGAGAAACGATGCCCCTTCAAGGGCTAACCACTGGCTGACCACTGACCCCTGGTCACTCCACCCCGATTAGCCAGGCATTACAATATTTGGGGAAGATTATCAGTTCTTTCTAATGGGTCCCAAGCATGCACACAGAAGACAGAGGGAAATTCAAATGTTCCTTTCATCTGGCAATCACCAAGTAGCAGCCAAATCATTTTCGACTTCTCGCCAATCCTTCTAATCTTCCACTCAAAAGGGGGCTTACAGTGTGTGAGAATTCTTCAGCAAGTGCAAATGTTTTCTAGAAGATGTTCAGAAATTTTTTTACCATCAGAAATATATTTTGCAAAATGTAATAAAATCTTTTTTAGAATGTTAGCAAAAAATTTAACCGATGTTTATTTTTTAGACAATCTGGAGTGACACATTCTCATGGCAATAGGTAACTTACATCAGACAAGTTTACATTGTCTAGAATGACTGATAAGAACGTCAGTAAAACCTTTAGTTTTTAGACAATCTAGAATGACAGACTCTCATGAAAATGGATAACTTATATCAGACAAGTTAACATTGTAAATGACTGATGAGAACGTTAGTAAAACTGTAGCTAACTTTTTAGGTTTTAGAAATGTGGTAGTAACTATAATGACTCATGGCTGTGGCTTATATCAGACAGTTTTAAAAAATTTTAGAATGAGACCCCCTCCCCTCCCCCCATAGAAGTTTTAAATCCAACAAGTGGCGTCATGTCTGTCTTTAGTCAACTCACTTCTGGGTCAAAAAAATTTCGTCTAAAATCACATCCACTGAAGCTGAATAACTCCTCAGATGAAAACTGCTATGACAGTAATCATTCTGCACACTGTCAAAGTGTACACTTAAATTCCCCTCATTTTGAGTGTCTCTCAGTATCTTCCATTCTGTGTTGTTGTGTTAAGGTCCCATTCATTTTAGCAGGGGTCCTAGGTTCAAAGAAGCAACCTGTTCATAGGCTATCATTTCTGTGCCCAATATTATCCTTCAAATTCCAGCCCAACAATCATCTAGATCCCCTGACAGACTGGGTGTTCGCATGATATTGATGTGTTAACAAGCTGGGGCACTTGAAGGCTGTTATTTTGCCTCCCAAAAAATAAGGGTTCAAACGAAAATAAGCGGGTAGGAATGAGGTGCCCAATTGACATATGGTATGCTGACACAGACCACAGATAGACTGCAGTGTTCAACATTGGGATGAATAGGTGGATGACCTTATACACACTGAAAACTTTATAATGATAGCAAACTAAATCGAGCTTACATTGGGCCAACATTGCGGCTACATTAGCCTACATTGGGCCAACATTTGGGCCACATTAGCCTGCATTGGGCCAACATTAGCCTACATTGGGCCAACATTGGGCCTGCATTGGGCCAACATTAGCCTACATTGGGCCAACATTGGGCCTACATTGGGCTAACATTGGGCCAACATTTGGCCACATTAGCCTGCATTGGGCCAACATTGGGACAATGTTACTTGTTATGTTATGGCTTGCCCTTTAGCAGGTTTAGCTGGCAATTAAGTTAGTCTATTGCAGTAAATGTCATTTTAAAATCAAACTATTATAACTATGTTAAGTATTATATATTGACTGCCTGTCCTTCTTGCTATGAGGATGGTCATTCTAAACACAACTAAACTGTCGAAATGTACAATACAAAAATTATCAACATTTCATAGAGACATGCCTTTGTGATGAGAACTACCACCCTCAGTCTAAAAACAGATCTATACTTTCAAGAATCAAGAATATTATCAAAATGATTTCTTTACTAATGATAGTGGTTCATGGCTTCATTTTAATGATGGCCCAGTATGCCATTTTAATAATAGTGCACAAGTTTCGCAGGCTCCTTTTTGAGTAGGCTGCCATTGACAAATGTAGAGGGAGCACAATGGTTGCCAATGGACGAAGATTTGAAGAGACTAATTGTAGATTTGACAAAGGTGCTGGACTGTGTGCACTGCTAGTTAAGAAGGAACGAGGGAGCTCAACTGGAAACATAGAGGCTCAAAGGGAAGGGTTGGAGTGTTGGGGTTCGTTGGAGGGTGAAGTGGCGTGCTGCCCCACACGCGTTACCCCCTCATCCCCTCCCCCCCCCCTAACTCAACTCACCTGTGAGACTATTTTTGTACCTGTAGTGTACTGCTTTGACATGTTTTGAAAATGTGTGTATCAGTACCTGATTCTATGACGATGGTATGCTTGAAACCATAAAGCATAACCATGGTTGTAATGATATTATTGATATTGGCTAGGATTTATTTAATTTCTTATGCAAAATGCAGTCTTAAATAACAGTAAATGAACAAACAAAAGAAAAGAAGAAGAATAGCGAAGTTAATTAACAAATACATGCTACAGGAATACAATTAAGCTTGTTGTGATTATTGAAATTTAACACACATTTTGAAACCCCACCCCCTTGGTGAATGTAGATAACTAAAGTGAAGTGGTCGAAACTAAGCTTGTTATGGCTTACTCTTTAGCAGGTTTAGCTGGCAATTAAGTTAGTCTATTGCAGTAAATATGATTTTAAAATCAAATTATTGTAACTATTTTATAAGGCCACTTCACCCTTCAACGAACCCCAAGCTGTCAACAATCTCAACTTTGAAACTCTTTCACATTTCAAAATATCCAAATTAAAGTGATCTGTATACTTTACATTAGACTAATTATGGAATTCCATAATGTTCACTGCCCAAGCACCGAGTCCTGCTACCCACATGTGTATTTAGAGCACATCTTCCATGAGGATGAGCACATATCTTTGCCTGAGGCACATATCATCGGTGAATCCCGATACGAAATCTCTTGTTTGATTAGTATAATGTCGTACACTGGTCTGTGCAATAAGTATGTACCCAAATAACATATTCCAAACGCTGAAGTGTATTATCATATAATATTCCCAGGTCTTTTGAGGTTTGATATAACGTAAATATGTAATGCTTGTAATATTTGCATGAATATGTATTTAAGCTTAGGAAAATATCTTATGCTAGTATTGTGCCACTTGAGCTATATTCAGCCAATTCTAAAAACTACATCTAATATGGCAGAATTTTGGACAGGGCTCAGGTCCTATTGTTCCTATACAATAGGAGCTCTCCTGGTGGACCAGAAATGTGATTCCCTATGACGTGCCCTGTGTTATGAAAACCAATACGTAATGACGTCATAAAGACCTCATGTAGAGCTCTACTGACGCTACTGGTTGCTCCGATATCGTATTTTCAAGATTATTAGCTGAGGGACTATTATCTAGACAAAATACTTTCCCCATGAGTCTGTTAGAGAAAGAAAAGTATATTTTTTCATGTATGAAGTATTAATGTCCAATATGAAAATCACTGTATTTTTGGTCTGTAGCCCTTTCGTTTTATAGACTTTCCAGTAGGTTAGCCTTTTTGGTTGTGTAGCCTATTTGACCAGGCCCTACTTGCACATTATAGACTCGGTTTAATATTTATCATATTTATATACCCCGGCCTCTATTTTAGCCCCGGCTTTTAATCGAACCAAATATGGTGTGCATCACTAGGATGGAACTTTCCGCTAATAGTGACTTCTGTTCAGAGACCACAAAAACAGATTGCTGGCTGCATGAATGACATTTCTCAATAATCTAAACATTCCATTCTTTTGTGTCCCTTTCTTTTTTTATGCCAATAGCCCTGGGGAAATATGGATGCTGGAGTTTGTCATGTACTTCTTTTGGGTGACTTCAACATACCTCAAAGCAAACTGATCTATTCAGGAAAATCTGTTCTCTCTGAAAAGCCATACAACTCGGCCAGTCGACTGACTATGTGCACAGCATGTCGGTGCACATGCATTGTTTAAAACAAATGTGACGAAGACCAGACAGATTTTAAAAGTATGTTCCCTAAATGGAATTATTCTGGCTCGTTGCCATTAACATGGGGCAGTACAGCATGCAACTCTAGTGAATGAACTTCTACAGTACTTGGTGGCTATGTTGAGGCAAGTGAAAGACCCCACCCATGTGGTAAATGTGTTGCATGGTGCAAACTCCAAGCGTTATCATCTCATCATTACGCCTGCCTCTGGTACCCATGAAAGTTGACTGAGCTCCAGACCTGTAGCATTCAGACATTGATGCGATTGTATCATCTATCTATCTATCTATCTATCTATCTATCTATCTACCTATCTATCTATCTATCTACCTTTCTACCTATCTACCTCAATGCTATATACTGTTCTGAAGTTTTGCCAGCTTACATGATCAACTGTCAGTGGCAGACGCTATGATGAGATGAGATGATAAATCTTGGGAGTTCACACCGTGTTACAAATCTTCCCCATTACATGGCCAGTGGAGTCGTTTTACTTGCCTCAGCATAGACAGTTAATGGTAGAGGTTCTGCTTCAGCATGTCTGCGTGCGAATGTAGTTTTCACTGATGCTTTTCCGCACGGAGTTTTCATATGACACTCATAGACTTGAGCGTGGTAGATAATGTCCTATGCTTTGTGGCAATCCAACAAGTGCATGCTTTTGTGACCCCATTGACCTGTGGTTTAAGGAGGAATTGTTGTCTTGTCTGGTGGTTGGACACATCGAAAATTCACTCGATATCCAGTCATCGAATGTTGCAGTGTTGCAAAATGCTTTTGTCATCAGCTTTTGTGCTGTTTCACGAAGACCAGAAAGATACTTTTCGTGGGTCGAATTCTTCATTTTCAAAGCAATATTGTTCCATTATGGAAGTACACCTCACATGTTGTCATGAAATCAATGATGCTGGATAAAATCCTGGCTATACTGACTAACTATAAGTTGAAACTTTTATGGGACAACCATTCTATAGTTTATCTAACTGTCTACCAAGCTAGCTAGTTGCACTATTATTCCACACTAAAATATATTCATTGTGACGTTGTATTCAACAAAGAAACCATGGGTTGCCATGCAGAAATATGTGGCTAATTCAGAATGCCAAGTTAGTGCATGGGTCACAATGGTTTTTGGTTTAATTTGTCATGCAACCGCCAAAAAATTTAAGGTTATGTTCCTGTAAATTCACTGAAACCCATAAAAATAGTTTTTCAATGGTTTTCAAATTATTGCTATGCCAATTTCGCTGTATTGTGGCATTCTTTTGGCTAATAGTTGCATTATTAATGTGTATTTTACTGTACTTATTGTCAGTAGTTTAGGCTTTAAATATAGCTGTTTATGTCATTGATAGTAGGTTATTAATATTCTGGACTAAATTATGCACACATGAAACGAAATTACTGCATATTTATGTCGTAAATTCCCCCCTTGATATTTCGAATATCAGTTGATGTGACTCATTATGGATGCAAATAGCGTGTGCCTTGTCTTTATGAGTTTGTTAGTCAACCTTATAGTTGATTCCAGTGTTAAGAAAGTGTCAAAAATCACAGCATTAAAAGGGAAATTCACCCCCAGCGTTATACGGCGCACGTAACTCTCATGACGGCCGTCCTGTTACGTAATGACGTGCGATTGCATTGTGGAAAAGTGGGGAGAGGGGGGTGGGGGGTTCTCTGTGGGGTACTGATGGAATACTCACCATGGCAATTCTACGACAATTCTGAGCAAATTTTGAACAAGATTCTCTTTTGAAAGACTCCACTACCATCCTACCAACTCACGTGGTGATGTTTATTAGTCGCACAAAGAGAAAGTAAAAGCACTTTCAGGCGAAAAAGCACTTATTAGGTGTCACCATTTCTTTCCGTTTTATTACCCCATGCAACAGCTAGAAGACACGAAAAGACAATAAAATTTAACCATCAAATGGTCCAAAAAGAAAAGGGGCCAAAGTTGGTGTGAAGAGCCCCATAAAAAACTGAAGAGGTGGTCAAAAATCACACGCCCATTATGGGGCGCGGAGGGCTTCTTTTTTTGCAAAGAACATTAAATGCAATGGCCCTTCTACATTGCTGCCCATATCAAAGGAAAAAGGGCAGTTTAATGGGTGATTCCACTCGCCAAATGATCTTTATTTTTCGGGCGTGTGTCTGGAGGCTGACAGACCGACACTTTTGTTTTTTCTGATGTTTTGAAGAGAACAGGAAATATTGGCCTTTATGTTAATCTTGAAATAAACACAGAAATCTCGAGATATTGACCCCAATGTGAGTCTGAACATCCAGACTTTGTTTCTATGTAGTGGCTTGAGGTAGATAAATTACTGACCTTGTGTAACATAGATTTAAGAAAGAAAAATTACATAATATATCAATTTCAAAATTTTGACTTCCATATAAATGAAGATATTGACTTAATAGATTTCAAACTTGAGATATGCGGTTTCAAAATACTGACTTTAAAGTACTGAAAATAAATTGGCCTCATATTAACATGTTCTCTATATAACTATAGATTTCAAAATATTGATTTCGTGTATTAATATTAAGTCTTACTATTATGAAATAACTAAAGTCTTACTAAATCAAGGTCGCACTCATCAAAATATATGTATACATATCATGCATCATCATCAAGAAATCATGTGCATATCATGTATCATCATCAGTGTATCTTGTATATGGAGCTTGCATGGGTCTCTCTATTAATCCTGGGGTGGCATCATGCAAGCGACAAAATTTGTCTTTATGATGCCACCCCACTTATTGTAACTATTTTGTTATGATAAGTGAATCAAATTTCTTGAGTCTTCTTGAGTCTTAGACATATGTGGACAAGTCAGGCTCTAATCATCAAATTATATAGATGCCCTGGTCACAAATTTGTGCTTTAAATTAGGGCTTATATAAAGTATATGATGCATTCAACCATTTAATTTTAGCAGTGATACAACAACATGCAATCCTTATATGGAAGGATAACTGCTTTTTGGTACTTGGGTTTACCTTGCAGTTGCATTATCATACAGTTCAGTATATATATATATTGTAGATTTGTAGAGTATAGTCAATCAAATTGTTAATTTAGCACAGAATGCTAGTGAGGCACCCCCTGCTGATTTTCCATTACAAGAGACGCTAGACTTGTAGGGAAAGTGATCAGGAATCCAGATAGAATCGGCCGCGTTTTATTATGGTCTTATGTATCAAGTGATCAGTAATTGTAGTCTTGGTCCGCCTTTGATGGCATTTGTGGGGATAGCGCCACATTTAATGAGTGGCTGGTCAAATCGTCTAAACTGACTTCAACCGGGTTTGGTTGACGCCCTTTACTCAAGTCGTGACAGTTACAAATTGGCCTCCATTGTTCTTATTGTCCTTCTCTTCGGGAGGCGAATAGTTTCTTAGTCACGTGATTGAAGTTTAACACCTCTTTTTACGTGGACGTTTTTGTCCCGAGCCGAAACGTCCAGAAGTCACGGGCTTGGATGTCGGGGGAGTTTGAAGTGTTCTGTCGACCATTGGGTGATTAAGAGGCTTTCTTTCCCTGATTAGCTTTAAATGTAGCCCATTGTGCCATTAACAGTCACACAGCCTTTGTAAGATGTGCTATGTGTGCCTGGCCAACAAATAAAATATTCGTCAAAAGAATTAATGCTGTATTTGAACACTTTATTTGCCTCAAGTATGAATAACGCATGATTATTTTTAGGTATCGTTATTATACGTAGATGTAAAACATAGTAATGATTAGATATCTAGGCCTATGCTGAGCCAAGTAGAAAACCCCACCCGTATGCCCTACATGTGTAGCATGGTGTGGACTCCAAGCGACCTTATAATCTCATCATTACGTCTACTTCTGCAACTGTTATGTATGATGACTATTAAGACCTATGACGTAAATACAATGCAATTAAATCCCATGTGGTAGACCGAACTGCGTAACATGGTGTGGACTTGAGCCTTATCATCTCATCATTACATCTGCGGGCAGCTGGCCATATATGTGTTGACTTAACAGCTTCAGACTATCGAGATAATGAAGCAATTAAAGAATGGATAATTTATCGTACCCAGAGTAAGGTTATGGTAAATGTTTTGGACTATAAATTGTCTTATAGGCAATTAGGTGCTTAAATATGGTAAATATAGCAATATTTTAATAATGTTGGCTTTGGATAACTGAATTTCCACTTGCTTCGAGTCGACTTACCCAAAGAACTCATTAATTTAACTTCTTGACGAGTGAGACCCTGTGCCCATGGCTGGGTGAAGACAGTGCGGGTCAAAGGTCATGCATACATGTCAAAGGTCAAGGTCGGATACAAAAAGATCTGAAGGACAATGTCCGGTCAAAAATGAGAAAAAACGTCGGCGATTTTATTTTCTGTGAATGAAGGGTGATTTCAATGGCCAGAGGGGTTTTAAGAAGAATAACTCGGGGTGAAGGGTATTACGGTTCTGGCATTAGTCAAAAGGGGTCCCAAGATGGTTACCAGTAGTTTTGACAGTTAGATGACAGCAAAGTCTTTAAAAGCAGCTTGACCATGTCTCTGATGTCCAGCATTGACCAAATGGTATCCGTTACACTTAATTTAACGGGTGTCTTAAGCATTAAGCTGAGCACTTGCCTCGCAGGGCCAATTCCATGACTTCAGCTGTAGTATCATGGTTGCCATGACAATCCTTATGGATTAGGGTTTTAGTGGACGTTTTTGATCTTTGCATTTCCACCGTTTATTGACTTTCTGAGCCGATTTGGTTGGACGTCTTTAGGGGTAATCTTGAAAAACGGTGATTTCTGGGGTGATTATCATCAATTAAAGGATCTCTGACCTTGTCTTTTCCAACCCTTGATGTTGACAGTTTAGCCCGAATGGTCACCGAAATGAAGCATCTTGGCTAAGGCATTTATATCTCGAGTTTCCTTAATGACTACAGATAAGTGTTTCAGCACCATCATGGTAGGTAGGACTATAGGTCCCCACTCCCCAGGCCTTAGAGTGTGACTCTGTTTCTAGTCAGCTCAGATTTCACTCTCAATCAATACCCACAGCATCTTCAATTGATTTCTGCAGCCCTTCATGACACTAAAAAAGTAAAATAATCTTTCACCGCCGATTCACATGACAACGAATTGCCCAAGCCATTAATAAGAGCTTCCAGCCCCGGATGTTAATTTTACCCAATCATATGCATGATTACATTCGGATGTCTGTCTTGTGTTTCCGTCTGTACGTCTGTCTTACTGTTTTTGCAATATAAATAAATTTAGGACAAATAGCCCTTAGATCTAAAAATGTCCACTAAAAATATGTATTAATAGCTATACCTCAACAGTGAAAAGTGGAACAATTAACAATTTTGGAATTACTGAAGTGGTCTTAATATCGAGGTGGTCTTTTAAATGTACAAGATGGCTTGACTTCTGGAAGATTGAATCAGGGACCTTAAAAGCGAGGTGGTCTTAGTATTGTGTGGTGTGGTTTGTTTGTTTATTTAAATTTTGAAAACAAAATTAACATCTTATAAACATACATTCATCACATGCATACATGCACATTTGTCCAAATCATACTAACATACATCTTAATTGTGATGTTCCACTAATTAATATTTGGGGTTACATCGAGAAATGTTGAATTTTGAAAAATCATATAATTGGAGTGGATAGCACCATCAGTGAAAATATTTGCCGGTGGCGCATTTAATACAATGAAACCATAAATATAGAATCTATTCCAAAATTGCATTACTTAATCTCATTAACAATTTATAGATATAGATCTATATGAATTAGTGCAGTATTGACCAATTTAGACTGATTCATTCAGGTATCTCAGCTTGGGCACATGGTACACTTGACACACTGCTTTTGGCTGGTTTGGTATTGTGAACCGAATTTGAGAGCAATTAGTATATTGGGGAAAAGCAATTATATTTGCCATTAATGAGTCCAGAGTGGGTAGCTTTGTTAAATTTTGTGGACTCGGAGGTATATGCCATTAAGGGTACAGTGCTATTGGCCCCACACAAGCCTATTTCATTTTAACAAGCTCCAAATAAGCTGAATTAGTTTAGGAGACGAATTCACACCTAGTTAAGCATACCAACCCAAGAGTGCAAAAATGGGGCAACAGGCAATAATAGTATGCGAAGAGCGTCACACTTGTTCCATCCTATTGTCTCCTGCATCTTGACGTCATAGTTATGACGTAACAATGACCGTTGTAGCGCCCCCTGGTGTGCGACAAGAACTACAGGAAATGGGACGCTGGGCAGCCTTGGTGCAGCCAGGAAGTCAGGGATATTTCAAAAGAAAATATGTAAGATTACGTAAGATTGCTGACGAGGCTAAAATAATGATGAGATGACACGGCAGTATCTTTATCTGTGTGGTATAAATTCAGATACAATACAGAGCAAGGAAGTACTAGAAAAGTTTATTTCTGCACTTTATGTTGAAAGTTATGTCTATAAGTTTGTTGAATGCATATGGACTAAGAATTGAATAGTTCAAGTCCATATAATTTTGCTGCTGAAAAAGACAAAATCAAGGGTGGCTACTATTTTTGCACAATATTTTATTTTGATAATTTTCTATATTGAAGAAGTATTTGCCAGTGGACATTATGAGACAATTGGCCTATATTTTTCACTATCACATACATAACAACTAAAATATAAGTTTATTGGCAAGTTTAGATGGCTGTTTAGCAGGTAGAGAATCCAGCAAGGCTGTTCAACGCTGCCCAGCGTCCAAGCTAGCTCTCCTGCCCCACCCTTCATTAATAGACACAACGGGGGAGCATGTATTGTATATTGTAATATATATGTGCAACAGCTTGCTATAATGCCCCCTGCTTTCTGGGTGGGGCAGCTCTGCGGATGGCCTCCTCAAATCTTGATGACTCTTGCTAACTTGACATTCATAAGAAATGATTGAAGGTTATAATGACAGGTTCCAAGATATGGAAGTGCATTGTAATACCCACTTGTCCCCTGCTGGTTAATATACTGTTTATGGAGTCTCAAAGATCTGCACAGGAACATCACGCTGGGGTACCTTGCAGATATCGCCGAAGACCAAACAAAAATTCAGCTCAGTAAACAATACTGCTCCGAAGATACCTGCAGTTTTCACTATAGGCCAATATGGCACCTGTTATTTACTGATATGGATATAGATGGTTGTAAGGAAATGATTTGGATGTAGTGAGATAAGTTTATTGTAACGAGAGTGAATTAAAGACTTGGGCATCTTTTGTATTGATGTCACTTGTGAAGATGCCACTTCTATCAGTTGAAGATGACTATATGGTATACCCGTTCAATATCTACAGTTTTTGAATTTTGAATATCTAAGCAAACAAGGGCCCGTGGTCTGCTTTCGTGGAGTGAAAAAAAATGCTCTTGTGAGGCCCTTGATGAGGAGTGGTGCCCAACAGTGTCTGCTATACCAGTAGACAAGCAAAAATCATTAGAGTGTCTGGACAATATTGATGCGAACAAAGCATTTGACAGCTCTATGAAGTATGGCCAAAAGATAGTGCACCGTCGCTGGCCTGATACACTCGCCCATTGTGGTGGCCACCCTACAAATGATCTGCTTGTCACAGTTATGATTGATACACACATTTGTCAAGTGCTTCTTGCTTGATTAATCGAACTGGGGGACTTAGGTAGCACAAATGTTGCTAGGTGGAATCAGCTCACCTCTGCTCTGAACTTCTTGGAGGTGTCTCAAGCAACATGAATGAGCAACTCCTGGACCCGTGGGTCATGAAGAGTGACCAGAGGTCACAAGAATACGGCAGAAGGTCACAGGAATAAACAAAGGTCAAAGACCTTCCTCTGCTAAGCAGGCTATGAATTCTTGAGTTCTACTACAAGTGACGGTATCCCAACACTGAAAATGCTTTTGACAATAATTCTGGAAAGATAACAATTTGACTGTGTCCACTGTCCAGAATGAGTGATTCTCGTGACTGTTTTCAATCTCTCAAGTCAGTCAGCCATATAGAAAATGAATGCCATTTATCGTCTATAACCTTTCACCCCCAATCACTTAAACATTTTGTTGTTAATTAATCTTCATTTTGTTGTTAATTAATCTTCCCTATATGGTTGACTAATTTGGTAATAAAAACTGCTATCTGGTATTTGGTCAATTATTATATATGACATTAAATATTCATGACTGATTTTTAACAAATATTGGCACCCTAAGCAAATAATAAACTTTACAAAAATAATTATCTAAATTTCTTTTTTGTAAGCAGTACTGGAAAATATATAATTGAGGTTGAAAATATATCACTTAATTTAATCTGTTTCAAAACACGGTTATCTTGGTGGAATTACGAGGCCAAAAAAATGTCATTACAAATGTATTTTGAAAGCAATCGACTGAATAGAACCATCTACCAAATGCTTAATTGCATGAAATGGTGGGGATTTCTACTTACAGAGAGAGGTCTTATTGACTAATTGACTTTTGTTGATAGACATTTTCTTGTTTGACTGCCAAAAACTGTTATTGTCCTTTAGAAATAGAGCAATTTCTTCTGGATTGGGAATGTCAATTAGTGCAAGAGGATTACTGTAGCAGGTATTTTTAAAGTCTTATTTATTGGAACGACACCATGTTAACAGCCTACCACTTCATTAGGGGGCTAAGATGATCAATTTAGAATAAAAGAATGGATAGTTACTTGGTATTTTCACCAGTAAAATGAAGAGATTAACCAGTAGGGGCCTGTCATTTTGTCCTAATTGAGCTCAAATGACTAGAGTATTAGGAGTTTAATGACTATACAGATGTCTGGAGACCTCACATTGCCTCGTGTCATAAAAAGCTACAGGGGAAAAAACACAGGGTGACTAGAAACGGCATATGGCTAAATACCCCAACCCACCTTATTGCCCCATGGCTAGGGTGCTTAGGGCTACAGATTTCACCCCCTAGCCCTAGTATAGTCAACCTGTTCTCGCCAGCCATATTTAGACAACCTGTGCTTAAAGACTAATCATTGATAGCTCATTTGTTGCCATGGAAACTGATTAATGTGGCTCCCAGCGCAGTTTCTAATGTCTTCAAATTATGGAAAAAAATTAGGAATCAGATGGTTTGCATTTAAATGTTCTCGGGGGCTGTATGCATTGAATTTATTGTACCCAAAGAAATAAATAACCTAAACAGGTGTTTGGGGGGTATGAAATGAATGCATATAATGACATTCAGAAGATTTTTGAGGGTTTGACAGTTCACGAAATTCCCATGGGTATATAGAACTCTTTATTCCATGCTTGTGCAATTTCCTATTCTATGGTTTGTTTTTGAAATTGCGCTGTGCCTGCCTTTGAACTCCAATGTACACAAGTATTGCTGTAGTGCCACTCTGCTTCTGGGAGGCTCTTAACCATGTGAAAATTTCAATAGGGTCATGTGCATTTTAAATAGTGATATTATTCTTTAAGAAAATGCCAATTAGGTGGGTAATTACCCAAAACAAAGAACATGTACAAGAGCATTGTCTTTACTGGATAACGATAAATGACATGGGCCTACATTGTCCTATAATGATGCCCTTTCTTTTAACTTTTAACTTCACTTAGCATGTGACACCCTCTCAAAACACCTCTCTAATGTAGTTTATCATAGAATGTTTTTACATTAGCAAAACTCAAATGACCCATACTGACCACTCGTTAATTACTAGGCGGAGTTGCAATAAAAATCTGACCAGCTAAAAGCGCATGGTTACTCAAATCAATTGTCATAATCGTGCGAGATAAAACACTCCCAAAGTAACTAAAATTATCTTAATCAAGTATCCAGCATTTTAGACAATTTCAACGTATCCAGATTGACAATCTCCTGCAAGCTTGGTAAAAATCATGTAGGTCTTAAGCTATGACCAACTTCTAAGGCCAAATATGTCATTTTTGCATTATATTGACAACTTTGAATTCTTTACAGTTAACATGAGTTAATATAATGTTAATTCATTCGATTTTTCTTTAATTTCAGTCATTCAAGGCAGAAACCTGCGATGTGGAGATGGCAAGAAACCTGCGATGTGGAGATGGCAAAATAGCGTGTAATTCTTTTGTCAAGGTAGGTGTTTTGGTTTACTAAAAGTCTTCATTATTTCTGCCAAAAGCTGAGCATAAAATCTTAAGCTGTAGACAGGTAGCATTGCTACAATACAATACAATACAATACAATAAATGATGTTACAATACAATAAATTATGTTACAAATACACTACACTACACTACAATACAATACAATACAATACAATACAATACAATACAATATTTCTATCTTTTTTATCATTGCATCTCTCAAACACTACAGCAGGTGCACTGATATATATATTGCATTTTTGCCATTCTCAGAAGCGCCGTATTTTATTCTAAATGCTCCATATTGTCTCAATGTATGCACAGGGCATCTGTTAGCAACTGGGTGCATATTGACCAGTGGTGACCACAGACTGAGTGGGCAGTTGCAATGGTCAAGGCGGTCAAGAGGTAGCTGACATCTGCTTGGAGTGTGTGGTCACAAAATTGAAATGATTGAATTTCCAAAATGGAATGATTTTAAGAAAGAATAAAAGAGTAAAATA
The DNA here is from genome assembly GCA_932294295.1 of Alitta virens. NCBI lineage: Eukaryota > Metazoa > Annelida > Polychaeta > Phyllodocida > Nereididae > Alitta > Alitta virens. The sequence goes on along the minus strand of OW028586.1, from coordinate 15,662,645 downwards.
TTTATGATTGATCAATTATGAATTTATGAGGTTAGAAGAAAATAAAAAATATGTCATGTCAACTGACTAAATTTTGTGCAAAAGGGAATTGCTTACAAGCATGTCTGAATAATCTGGCAGTCAAGAATGGCCATGGCAGCATCAGTCTTTCTAGACAAAGTCACTATGTCTAAAGCGGTGAAACACATCTATTCAGTTAGTCAAAAATGACTCAAAATGTCTAAAATGTTAGGAGGTTTTGACTAACAGTCTCCTCAGAGAGATTTCCAATGTATGACTATACCCTAGTCACTTATATAGATCAAAACACAATGTCTGAAGTTTGTGAAAAGTGTGGTGGAAAAAGTTAGTAAAAAATGACTGATATCTTAAAACTTAAATTTATTTTACTAATATGACTACACCCTATAGTTATTTTGCCACCGAATGTACACATGTATTTCAAACCAAAGCCATATCATGGATGTTTGTTAATTGCTCTCCTATTATCACTGATACAAAATATGATACATGTATTTGAAATTATGTTCAACCAACAGGGAGCTAGCTACTGTGTCATTTTTCAAGTGTTTTTGTTGCAAATATTTATCCCGGTGGTTATACCTCTTGACTTTCACTGAACTGTTATCACTTGACCTTAATCTTGTTGACCTTCGCTTATCATCATTACTTTTGCCATTGTTATCTCCGAGACACGTGTCCTAATGACCCCCCCCCCCTCCAACTTGCATTGTTTTCTCTATCTGTATTTTTATCTGTTTGTCTATTTATCTGACATCTTTTCTATCTCTCTCTGGTTGTAAATCTTCCCCAGGCATTTTTGTGACAGGTGTATTTGCCAGACTCAGCTGTACACCTCAGAGAATGTCACACAAAAAGATGCTTAGTAAAAAAAAAAATACCGAAATGATGTAATTATTTTTACCTACAAATTACTTGGTTATTAGGAGCTATCTGTTTATTGCAGTTTGAAATACTGGTGACTTTACTTAGAAATTACTAAATTGTGTACTTAGATATACACAATTTCTACTTAATAAGCAAACAACCTCCACAAAATAAAAAAAAATACAGTAACTGGAAGTTAATTAATTTCAGCTGAGATGCTTCTTAAATAATTTTTGACCAATAGAAAACTGGTAATCTCTTTGAGTAGACTGATAGCTAACATTTTAGACATTTTGACGACATTTTGACCAAGCTTGTAGACATTTTGTATAAATCTTAGACTTTATGGACTGGCAAGGCAAAATTTTCACATGATGGTGAGCCTTAGTCAGTGTCCTGTATGTTATAAATCACAATGAGTCATTAATGACTTATTTCTTTGTCAAAAACATGGCGGCAGGTTACATGAAACTAACGTAGGCTACCTATCTTGTCAGACAAAATTGAGTAACATGGTCATTCTAGGCTTCTTAACTTATAGTCAAAGTTATTTTCGGCAGAGGCTGAGGAAATTGGCATAGTCTATGGGATGTGTTAGGATGTGTCCACAATTTTGATTCATTTGGTCTTTACATATCAAACGTCTTCAGCATTGAGGAAAAGTGTTGACATTATGAATTTGGCATATACCCCCCTTCATTTACATGACGCAGCGTCTTCATTTGCATGTGAGGACCTCGTTATCATGTAGCCATCAGAGCTACCGGTGCTGTCACAGGGCTTGATTAGAAAATTGGCCGAACTCATGGAATCTCCCATGTTCTACCTGTTCTGGCCCTCAGATGTCAAACCTAGGCCAGCCAAGTTCTCTTATCTGTTAAGTGCCGTTAGAAAATTGTCTGTCAATTGTTATGTCATTTGTAAAGGTCAAGATTTTTGGGATGCTACTGCTGCTGCTGCTGTTGGCTTATCTGATGCTGGAGCCATGTGAACACGCAAAGATGCTCCATGCTACGATGCTAAATTTGACAAATTGTTGGAATTCATCCAGTTGAAATCGAAGGTCAATGTGCTTTCATTGCGGTTACAACAGTTTTTGAGTTGCACTGTTTTCAGTTGCAATTTCCTGCTGTTTTTAGTCACAATTCCCAGCTAACTGTTCCCAATTTTGAGTCACAGTTCCCAACTGTTTTGATTGCATTTGCAACAATTTTCAAATGTTTTGAGTTGTAATTCCCACCTGTTTTGACATGCACTTACCAACTCTGCTGAGCAGCAATTCACCAACTTTTTTTAGTCTCAACTCCCAACTATGTTGAGAAATTACACGAAACATACATCACGGAGCGACATACCCTCAGCGAAAGCTGCTCAACTTCTGCGCATGGTATTTCAAGATTGCAAGAGCTCAGAATTAGAGTATTTTCGAAATTATAAATATTTCAATCTTTCCCAAATATCAAATGAAAGTTGGTTTGAGTTAGAATCAGTCGTGTCTGAAGAATTGGTAAGCTGTAAAACCTAAAAACCACTGTGGACAGTTGCCGTAATGTTTTCAAGAAGTTTCAATTTAAGCTGCTGGGAGAGGGAGGGGGGTGGGTGACACTTGTTTTCCCTCGTGACAAATCAGTGCCTCAACATGTCATGGGTGCATAATTATAACGTCTTCATGCTTGCATGTCTTGTATAATTTTTACACAATGGCTAATGTGAGTTATAAATTTTCGCCTTATCTTAGCTTGGGTCCTCTCAGGTCGTAATGAGTAGGGTCATCAACTTCACCAAGCGTATTAACGGGGGTGACGGGGGGGGGGGATGACTTGGGGGACCGGGGGGATAGGCTGAGGATACTTGGGTCGTTTAAGCTGAGAAATGTCTAATGAAAACATGTGCTGTGAGATGCTTGAGGACCGCATCAGTTACGCAACGCCACATGGCAAGTGTCAACATTGGGCTAACGTTGTAACAACGTCGCCATTCTTGGCATTGCCGCATAATTATTTGGAATACCGCGAAATACCAGCATTTTAAACGAGGAATCTGTATTCTATCAGTGGCATTTTGTTAAATTGTGAAGCTGACAGTTTATATATTCCTTGAGTTGTACTGTATTGTATTGTATTGTATTGTATTGTAGGCCTACTACTGGTCTGCAGTTGAGGCAACTCATATGACCAGCTGCAGGCAGACGCAATGATGAGATGATAAGGCTTTTGAATCTATATCCTTCTGACACTCTTACCAATGGGTGGGGTGGGGGTATCTTACCTGCCCCTAAACTAGAATAAATATAGAAATGTAAATTTCCAATTTAAAGGATAATAATTAAAAGCTAGTTTCCCTTAGGTGAATGTCAATGTGGAATTCATTTTAGCTGTTCAAACTTATTAGTTTATCATTGAAAGCAAAACAAACAAAAAACCATAGTGTCACTGTTTTAAACATAGCCAATTTGATCGGCAGGTGGTCCTTGAGATTAAAAAATATAGAGGGTCATGAGTGGAACTTTATATTGATACTTTGGAGGGTTATGAAGTAGCCTAGAGGTCACAGAGGGGAGCAGGTCACCTCCTGATGGTAGCCATCTTATCAGAAGTCACTAGTCCGACAAACTGCCTGTCGGCGCTCTTGCAAATGACAGCAATGCTTCGGTCTAGTCATTGAGTGCAAGAAGATTTCTATGGGATGCTTCCTTCGGAACAGTTGCCCCAAGCAGTGATGAATATGTACCAAGTGTCTCTCAATCGAGAGATGCCACATTATCTCGATTACAAGCCGGGTCCTAAATAGAGGCCTGGGCTGGTGACCTTGAGAGTATCCTTTGGCAGCTAGTAATATAAGTTGACTTAGCTTCAGATCAGTGGTATAGAGAAAAATTGGTGGTGCCTTGTACTTTGTGTCTATGCTGGGACAAGTGAAAGACCCTTCCATTGGTGTAACATGGCAGAAACATAAGCCTTATTATCTCATCATTATGTCTGCCTCTGGAAGCTGCATGGTCATACAAGCTGACTAAGCTTCAGATTTGTACATGCTTCAATGATTGCCTCTCTGTCTTTTTTCATAATGTGTCTCTCTCTGTCTCTCTGTCTCTCTGTATGTCTCTCTCTGTCTCTGTCTCTCTCTCTGTCTCTCTGTGGGACATATCTCTCAGCTAGTGTCAGCGTTACTATCCATCAAATATCATTATGTCCGACTAGCATAACTGTGACTATCATATCAGCAACGGTCCACATATTTCTACATTCAGGGTCCCATGCAAAAGTCCAGTTAGTGTGCATTCAGGCGTGGCAGAGGGCTGACATGCCGTGACAAACTCTTGATAACCCATCTTTCGGAATTGTGGGCCCCTGCGTGCCACTCTGGAAATAAGGTCCAATCATAATTATCCCCTGAGCATATGCTCAGACCTGTTAGGACCTCAATTAAGGTCTCATTTTTACACATTGAACGGCTGTACATTTATGAGAGGGTATTGTCATCACGGGTGATCTTAATTTCTGGAAGCAGGTGTAGTGGTACAGTGTACTGGCATCAGTGCAGCAGTGAAGTGCTTCCTTAGAACAGTCAATGAGCTGTCACTTGGTGTCTTGGGATAATGGTTTGAGTCCTCAGGAGACGGTGAGCAGGTGGATCTTAGTGTCAAATGAGGAACTGCATGGTCCACCCTGGCAGCAGGTGTTTCATCGAACTCATTAAAAAACAATCCAATTTCGGGTCGAAGTGGATTTCGCAAAGTTTCCCAATTTCCACTGGACAAGTTCTGAAATGTTTGGTCAAGGCGAATTTACTTTCCAAAATCCATTAGACAAGTTCTGATATAAAACTTATCTCAAATTTATATTCAAACACTTTTCTACAAAATAATCTTAGCTGTTTTGATATTGACAGTATTGTATTTTGTTTATCCATTCAGGAAAGGTCACTTAGAATAGTGAGCTATTGTAACTAACCTTGCCTAAAATTTACCACTGAACTCCCAAAATGCAGTTAATTTATCAACAAGTCAGTCCTTTTAAGTCGATGTCATGTAAGATGAAATACTTTGGACTAAGAAGTTAGTCATAATGAGTAATGACATACATGACAGCGTTCAACATTACAAGAGATAGCTAAATCTATAATATCTGTTCTGTCACTCCCTTTGGTACAATTTCCAGAGATGATTTACTTCTTTTTGAACAGAAGTGTCACAGCTTAGGGACTTTCTGTCGACAATAAGGATTTAGTACTCTCCTGTGAATATCCAAAAATGAGCATCATCACAGGCCTTGCTTGCAATTAACAAAACCCTCGCTTACAAATTGCAATTAAGTATCTCCTAATTCCCCTTTGATGCCATGTACTGGCACGAGTCTGTGGCAGCAGGGTACAGCTGTTGTTTTGCTGTATTTCCCCCTAAATGAAAGACCTCTAATCATAGGTTTAAGTTAATGTTTCACTTTGAACTGCCCTTTTTTTTTGGAGGCAGAACATCACTTCTGTTCTTAAAATAACTAAAAAGAACCGAGCTTGGGTGAGAGGGGTTTTTGCCACTTTTCCTGCTTGCTGAACGGCTGTTATTGAGAGGGATTAAGTCCCATCAGGGTGAATAACTGGCAGATGAAAGGAAAGGTGAAGGGCAGATGGTCCTTGGCACCCTTTGGTACCCTTTGCAACACCTTCTGATCATTAGTTGAATAGCTCTTATTGAGTACTTGTGGCCCCAGCACGAGTCTATGCACTCTACAATGCTCAGGTGGTGTTTTGAAAATAAGGGCAGCTGACAATGGGATGGAATAGCTAGGGTAATTGGCTTAAATGATGAGAGCAGTATTGTGTGGGGATAAGGGCATCAAGTGACTGAAACTGGGCAGTTGGTGACTGAAACTGGGCAGTTGAAGGAGTTTTATGTAGGATTACGATTGCGCCTGAAGAAGAAGATATCTTTTGCTGAGGTCTGAGCAGTTTTGATGGTTTAAAATAACTGCCCCCCATAGCCATTTTTATGAAACAGACATATATGTAAATTGTGTAAGAAATTATTTACTAAAAAAGGGTTGTTAGTGCACTGAGTGTGGAGCAGCCCTCTGAAGCAAGTTCTTGCCACTACAAGAGTTGATTGATAAGATAAGAGATAGAGAGAGTGGGAGTGCACATCATATATAAAAAATATAAGTAATTAAAGAAATAACACAATTTTTTAGCCTTAAATATAGAGTAACATTAAACCTATATTGATAAAACCTATTGAAACAAGAGCTTGAAATACCTTTTTTTTTAAATTTAAATGTGGGTAGCCTATTTTTCCCGAGAGAAGGACCAAAAATGGCTAAGGAAACACAGGTGTGTGTTCTAATGGTAAGGAATAAACGGAACAGGAAATGTCATGCTCTAAAGATGCAATGTATCATAATAATTACGCATCATGCTGTGGCATATTGGTAAGACAAAATTGCTTACAAAATAAACACAATTTGTTATGTGACAGGAGAACCCAATGGGGGTTACAACTGCTCATTTAAATGAAAATGAAAAGTGTGGTCAATTAGCAAGTTCCCTTGACAGTATTTTGACAAGCTAATTTAGAGGGGAACAGTATTTGTTTTGAAGTGTGCGTGAGCTGTGGCCACGTGATGAGAACAATTAGCATCCCATGATGCACTGGGTCTTTGTTTCTCTGCTGGAAATATCCTCCAATTTGTGTCTGCTCAGAGACCAGAATTGGCTGTTGCCTGCTGTAGGGCTCTATGATTTAGTCTGCGCCATATGGCAACAGGGGCTAATTTTTGTGCGGCCAAAAATGCTCATTTTGTGAAGTGCAAAGACACGGTAGGTGAGGTGAGTCTGTCTGGCTCTCTTCAATTCAAACTTCAAAAACAGTGGCCTCAAAAATGTCCAATAACTTGAAAACTATATTTTGCTAATTCTTTTCCAACTGGATTTATCCTCTGATATGAAATACATATTCTTTTAATTCTTTTATTTCTTTTATCTGTTAACCCTATAAGCATTTTCTTCTAGTATCTTACTAACTTTAACCCTAAAACTTCCAGTTATTGTGCTGGCTACCAATTTTAGAAACAAAACTTATTCTCTATTTGACATATCTACTTTGAATTTTGTTGTTTCTTTTCCTGTGGACTTTAGTTGTTGCCGTTTCATCTACTGAATAGTTTCTCAAGTTTTCTTTATCATGCGGTGTCAGTTCCATATCTTCAGTTGTTGTGCAAACATCACAAAATATCATACCACAGGAATAACGCAAAGACTGATCAGTAAATCATGTGAGGAACTTAGATAGCTCCAATGACCAGCTTCCAGAGGCAGACGTAATGATGAGATGATAAGGCTGCTCGAGAGCTCTCACTGAGAAGATAAAAAGCAACTAAAAAAAAATTAAACTTCTGCAGCTATAGCGAATGATTATTTGAACCATACAGTATTAACTCATATATATTTTTGAAATTACTAAGTCTGCAATTCGTCTTAATATTACAAGCTGAATAAAATATTAATTAAATTTCACTAATCTGTCAAAACAGCAGCAACGAGTGAAATGTCAAATATTGAAAGATATAACGAGTATCGCGAACGAGCTGACTAGACTTTCATTAAATTTGATAGAATAAGAGAATACCGTTTGTGTAGCTTATCTTGTCAATAGACGGCTGCATATTTAGCAGGTCCTGGTGAATATGGGGTGAAATTTGCCCCGAAAGACAAAAGGGAAAGGGGTAAGGTGGGTAATTATAAGAGGACTAATGATGAGGGGCGTGGAATGGGGTGGTAGGGTGTCTTATCTCACCCCTTCGGACAATGGTAGAGGATGTATGAAGTATGGACCAAGCACCTCTCTTCATCTCGAATTAATTAATCATTCGCTATATAAGAGAAATTTTCTGCTCATGGCGTATGCCTTTTGATTTAAAGATAAATTTAATGAGAGCAGCAGAATTTTATAGTCAGTGTTTCCATGGTGTCACAAGAGAATCCATGGTCATCAGTATCAACCAATAATGCCTATAGTGGTCATGCTTGACAGGACTGTAGTTTACCATGGAGTCTCTAGTGACTCCCTGTTCCAACTGGGTCTAAAATGAGGCGATCTCGTTTAGAGGCCGGGGTTAAAGTGACCTTGAAATTAAAATTTAAAAAAAAATGGAAATCAATATAAATTGTCAGATATATTGATGAGGGCAGTATGGTAGTAGGCTATATGTCCCAAGTGCTGATAATTAACTATTTTTAGTTCTGCATATAGTTTACATATTTTGTATATAGACCATCAGGTTTTATAGAAAGATTGTATCATTTTTACTGATTAGGCATTACTGAAAAACAGTACATTTTTACTGAGTACAGTGTAATTTGCCCCCACAAAATATGTTATTAAAAAACAAATATATAAATATATTCTTATTAAAAATAAAATAAAATTTAGAACTTAGTTTGTTTTCCCTTCTGAAAGAAACTGAAAATTTTAAAAATATCTTCTTTTTACATTTACCCCAATACATAATATCTATTATGTATGCTCTTCCCATGACATAATGCGTGTGACAGGTCAGAAATATGAGACACGTGACCGACACCTGTCACTCTAATAGACAATTGAATAAATTGCACAGCAAACATCATATGACCTGTGGTCCTCAAATTGACTTGACTTCGCCACTGAAAATTACTTATGCTTATGAGGCCAAAAAATAGGCATACTGAGTGCTCATTTTCTCCGAGGGGGGGGGGGGGGGTAAGAGAAGGGGCTATATACAGGGGGTCTATATCAGTTTGCCTTTTTATGACCAGGGCGGAGACAAAAATGACACTTCTCATTGGGGTGCCATAATTATTAAGCTATGGTGTCTCACCTTTTTTTAATGAACTCAGCTACCTGGAAAAGACATTTTCTCAGTTGCCCTTGTCTATAGTTTTACTGAATATAATTTCGACTACAATTTTTAGTAAATTTATGATTTTTTTTAAATATTTGACTATCTGAATCGGATAGCAATTTCAAAAGCTATGTGTTGGTCAAATGGAATAAATAAATAAATGACTAACAACTTAGTCACAGCCATGTGACCTGGCTTGATACATCGTATTCATCAAGATTGACTAACTTCTTGGGTAAAACTGACTAACTTGATGGTCAAAAACAGCTCTGGGTGACAGCCACTTCAGACCAAATTTGAGTCCAAATGGTTTTCAGTGATATCGTCCTTAGAAAATGGCCTCTGGAATAGGATAAATATTATTTGCTGATAATTATTTAGAAGTGTTATTTTCAAATATGTGAAGTTTAAATCAACTGTTTTCAGGATATTTTATTGTTTATATTAAATACAATGGTTCCCAGGAAGAAGCAATAATTCAGCACTTCTTTTCTTTTCATTATTTACGCCTTTGGTTGTATATAATTAGGTCTGTATTTGCATTGAACTGTGGTGTAAACAGTTCCTGTGAACACTTTTTGGTCTGTAATTGGCTTTTGTGGCGGAATTCACAATATTTTGACGGCATGAACAGGGCTTAGAGTCATTGTGTCTGTAATACATTGAAGAACAACTTAAGACTGCTTCGAGTAGTGGTCAGTGGTCACTTGAGACTGGACACAGAAATTTCAACAAATGTCCACAAATGTCCTTATGTTAGAAATGAAAGAGCGGCCCCTTAAACTGCTTACTTGCCCTCATCACCTTTCTTCCTGCACGTCAAGGTCATATAGGCCATCAATTGTAGCCAAGGACATCTGGCAAGGTCGCATGAAGGTCACGGATAACAAGTGTTTCACCCCCTTATCATCCGATATTTTGTTTCATTTTTCAGCTATTTTCTTACAAGATCTGGGCTGATGACTTTTGATGGGGTTTACCCCAAGCTAGTCGGCACATGCCCTAGTTTTAATATTCAGGAAAGGTCACTTAGAATAGTGAGTGAAGGTCATTTATGGCATCTCGAGGTCATTGATAGGTCAGACTGACAGACTGGCAGACTTCTGGCATCAAATGTGTGTTCAGTGTACACTCTCTGCAAATGTATAAGCCATTGGCTTACTCCATCTCATCATTACGTCTGCCATTGGCAGCTGGCCATAGTTGCCATTTTTCAGATCAGTTATAGCGTTGAGCAATTACATACGATATAACACAACACAATAAAATACAATACAATACAAGAAAAGATGTACTTAATATTTATTACAAAATAAGTATCTATATCTTTCGTATATATTTTTTTTTCTCCAAAATCATATTTTACTCTGACAAAATATTGCATTTTGTTCATACTTGAAACTAACCGAATTGCCTGTTACAGCATAATTTCATGTTTTTTCCCTGTCAAATGTTTTTCATTATAAATATACCAATCGGTTGACCTATATTTCTTTGCCTTTTTTCAGGTGAACCTGATCCCAGACAGCGTTGGCCGGATCCCTTGCGTCACAGAGGTCATTTATGACATCAACAACCCAACATATGACGACAAGTTTTCATTGTGAGTCGCACTCTTTACATATTTGGTCGAGAAATTTATTGTTATGATTGCTGAACATTGAGGACAACTTGTAATTTAGTGCCCAAACTTTTTCCCCATCGTTGTGGTGTACAGTAGAGATCAAAGGTACCCCACCACTTGATTGAAAAACATCTTTTCTCAGCCGTTTTACTATTTAAAAAAATATATGATATTATCTACAAAGTAAGTGACAAAAGAAGTGGTTTTGAGCCCATAAACAGAGGAAAATTCTTGAAAACATGTCATTGCAACTTAAAACCAGAAAAACAAAATGGGCCTAATTTTCAAATACAATAGAATTGGTTTAGACTTCAGAGCCATCATAGATACAGGATAATCCTTAGAAAACCTGTCAATGACATCTTGGACTTTTAAGGTAAAACATGCTGTTTCTGCAACAGCTTTCAGTGTTATTGTATGGAATCGACAGTGAGTCTGTTTTAGATTGGCAACGATTGTTTTTCTCTTGCATGCCTGAGAACCAGTGGCATGATTTGAACAGAACTGTTTCCCCAAAGGTGTACCTGTCCATGCACAATTGTAGAATTTGAGATCTCAATCTTAGGGCCGTGGTCTATCTGGCTTTTAGTGCAGGCAGCAACAACTTGAGTTCATATTGCGAACGATTGTATCATTTCTGTTAAGGTTAAAGTTTGTGTTGTTACTGAAGGGTAGCGTGGGGCCACTTGACTCCGACTTGGCTTAATTTTGTTTTGCTCTGTAATTTGTTTACCGACCACTAATTACCTGATTAACATCTCCTGGGAGGACATTGCTGTGTTTCTTGAGATTTCGTGACTTGTAGAGAGTGTCCAGTCAATTGGTCCAAATAGGGTCTGAATGGTCAATTCGTCCTTATCGGTAATCAGCAAGCAACGAGGAAAAACTTGGTAATTAGTAACAATTAAAGAAAGAAAATACGCTGCAAGTTCGTGATACGTGCCTGACACGAAAAAGTCACAAGGCCAGAGATTTTCTTATCAGATTGACAGACAGACAGCTAGACAGACAGACAGAAAGAATGGCAAATAGGCAGATAGACAGATAGGCAAACACTGCCAAACAGACAGACAGACTGAAAATAAGTTGATCAGTTCAATTCAACTCATGCATGATTTGCAGAAAAGAAAATAACTATGGCATTGATTGGCTGTTGTCACATATTTTGAAAATATCCTTCATAACTTTAGAAATATTATATAGAAAAAGATTGCGTTTGATTACATCACTTTGAGAAAAGATTTGATGATTCATAACATTTACCAACTTGTTGAGCATCTGCATCAGATGCGGTTTGATCGTTAGGTGATTTGAAGGTTTTTTATCTTATAAACGCAATCTATTTTCAAATTGGCCATTTCAAATGAGAATTGTACTCTGAAAGTAAAATATTTTGACTGATACATGAGTTATGTTGACTGTGTCTAAAATGTTTGATATTCCCTTGCAGTTTTTGACTAAAAATAGTTAGTCAGTCGAAATATCACTGCAGTTAGTCAGCTTTAGTGACAATTAAATTTGAATAATTTTGACTAAGAAGTTATTCATTATGACCAATGACATTGTTGACCTTGACTGTGGCTGACCACTGGGGGTAAATATGCAACATGATGTGGACTCCAAGCAAGCAGCCTTATAATCTCATCATTACGTTTGCCTGCAGTTGGTTATATAAGCTGGCTAAGCTTCAGACCCAGTAGCATTGAGACAATGAGACATTGATATAAACATAGAAATAGTATATATTCTAGGACACCGTGAAATCGTCTGAAAATTTGGCTCCTTTAACTGACATTCTTGTTAAATGATTTCCGTGTGGTCTTCTAAATGTTTTTGAAACCAAAACTGGACTGGCCACTTCTAATGAAAGTTGTCAGGACATGAAACTGGCTTGTAATGTTTGTCAGCAGTGCATCGGTGACAGTCTGTGCTTGTCATTTAACCCAAACACAATTTCTATTAGAGCTGGAAACACCCACAGGAGGCTGAATCGAACCTGACAAATTTCTCTGCTCTGCTAATGACAGCAGAAAATGATGGCACAGGCCAAAAGCTTAAGTTACCAGCCAAGGGTGCAAAAAAAGCATAAACTGCAGTGGGGCGTTAAAGATGGGGTAGGGTGACAGGGTGAAGAGTCTCATAGTTCAGGGTTAGGGTGAAATAAAATAGAAAATAACAAAAACAGTTAAAGCAGGGTAGGTCATAGGGTAAAGAAGGGTGAAAGTTATGGCGTTATTCTTATAAAAAAAAAGGGCTATGAAAGTGAAAGTGTGTAAATTGCCGGTCGTGCATTATGTAAATTTGCACTTTCAAAACATTACACTGTTATGATGTTCACGAAACTTTGTAAGCAATATGAAGGTGTCTAAAATGACTGCCCTTCATTATTCTTTTTTCTTCTTCTTCTTTATCTCACGAAAACATATCAGTAATTATTTTATGCACTGACAACAGACATTAAAAGCTAGTCTCATGTTCTGACAATTCTCATGCATGGAAGGTTGGCCAGTTCCGTATTGGTTTCCAAAACATTTTGAAGACAACACTCAAATCATTTGTCTAGAATGTTGGTGCTAGTAGCAAACACTTCAGTCTCGAAAACAAATGCTGACAAAATTGATAGTCAAAATCTGCCCTGACAAGCAGTCAACGCATACACTGGTAATACGTATAACTCAGATATGAAACAAATCAATATTTAACTATGTGTTAGTATTAAACATTAAACATTAGTCCGACAAACTGTCTCGCGAAAACTTGCAAATGACAGCAGTGTTTCGGTCTAATCAAACATGTCAACTGTATGGACTATAAACTAAACTAAGAACTAGCAGAACTGACTACATAAACTGTGTGATTACAATTTATTTAAACAATGGCTTGATCAGATCTTGCACTGTAAACACAACCCCCCCCCCCCCCACCCAACCCCCTTAAGGCAAAATGAAGCCTTGTCTGTTGAACTGATAACTTGATGATGAGAGATGCTGATGACGTTAAGCCCTCGTCACGCTTGGTTGAACTGGGGTTTTCTCTGTCAGCTCTGCTTTCTTTCTTTGTTCAATATTATCTTGATTTAGGAACTGTTCCCACTCCCCCTATCCCCCTCGGGTCACGCTAAACTACATGAGGTCACAGTGAAAGATAAACCAAAGAGAGGGAAATTTAAATCAGCAGCAGCAAAAATGCGTTTTTTTTTTAATTGTGCAGAACCTTGACACTTAGAAATTCCGCAATTGGTACAAAATTTACTGGTCTTAATGGCGAGGTGGTCTTAATATAGAGGTAGTTTAAAGTGTCAAGAATGCAGTTGGTTTTCCTAATAGTGAGGGGGTTTTAATAGTTAGGGGGTTTTAATAGTTAGGGGGTTTTAACTGTGAGGTGACTTAACTGTGAGGTGACTTTAATTGTGAGGTTTTTTTTTTATAGTGAGGTTGTTTTAATATTGAGAGGTTTTTAATAGTGAGAAGTTTTTAAGAGTTAGGTGGTTTTAATAGTGAGGGGTTTTTAATAGTGAGGGGATCTTAAGGTAGACGTAATAGCCAGTTGCAATGCAATTAAATGAAAGAAAGCAGTTTGTGGTCTCACCAGTTCTTATTTAATAGTTAGGTGATCTTAATAGTTGTGGTTTTAAAGTAATAGATGCTGAAATGAACACATACATTAGAACCCAGAATTAAGACACCCTGTATTAAGTCCTATAACCTCGTCATTACGACCATTTCAGTGATCTCCAAGGGTGGTCTTAATTGTGAGATTCCACTGGATGTACAAGGAATGATTTTAGGTACATATGACAGATTTTCCTTCTTGGTATCAGTGTTTGGAAAAAGTAATTTCAAATCAACTGTATTTTCATAAGTCAGTTCATTAGTGTTTGGTCTCACTATTGTCAACATAAAAAAGTTAAGTCTTTTAATGAGACCATTTTTACCAACAAAAATTGTCACACTGACTACCTTACAGTGCCATATATATGACTAAATTAGATATATATGACTAAATTAGTCCTTTTGAAGACTAATTGTTTGCTGTGGTTCTTTCGAAACACTGCTTTTATGATTTTTGTGTCAGAGTAGACTTCCAGCTGTATAGTACATAAGTTTGTTTTTTTTGGAAGCTGTATTTCCCACCAGATTCAAGCTATTCACACAAATCATCGAATTTCACACAGTTATGTGGCGTTATGGAATCATTTGTATGATTGGCCATTTGAGATTTTACGATTGCTCAGTAAATGCATCATTATTCAAAAACGCATAAAAACCTGAAGAAAATGAAACTATTGCCCGGGGGTATGGAACCCTTTTTCATTTTCTAAAGATCACAACAATCCAAAATTTGGAAACGGTGAGATCGTGAGGGCTGTAGCAGAGCTTTGCAGACACCTGGTGAAAATGTGCTTTGATCTTTTGAGTAGGGGTATGCTGATCACCCCAGGGCTGCCTGAACCCATTTCTATTAACCCCAAAATGGGGCAAACCCCTTTTATGCATCCACACGTCAAAGCAAGGGGTAACTGCATGGGTAACTGCTTGCCCACTTTCCATCATACTCAAAACCTTTTAATGTTGATGAAATTGCATTTGATGTCAACTCCCTGCACCAACACCTGAGAGACTGGAATCATGACACCTCAAAAAATGAAATCTCCAATCTGGAAACCTTATTTTCCACCTGTCTGGTTTTCCTATTTTACGATTTTAAGCTGTTTTACAGTGAAGATTGCTTTTTTTGAAAACTTCCTCTTCCTTTCAATATATGTTAGTAGCTAGTGAAGTTATATTCCATTAACATCTGACACCATTTTTTTTTACTCCAACAAAGAGTTTTTTTTTTTTTGGCTTACCTGTGTGGTAATTGAGAGAATGATCCATTTAAATTCATTATTTTGTTTTCAATAACTAAAAAGGCAGTACCATTAAAATCCACTAGAATCTGAATCTTTTTTAAATCAGTAATTTTTATTAAATTTTTATTGTTATTGTAATTATAATTTTATTTGCCTTCGAGAATGAAGATATACAAACATATACATAGTTATATTATCACAGTAAAATTAGTGTGAATGTATATATATATATATACTGAGATATAGTTGTCTATATTTCATTGTATAACTACTAAAGTAAATCTTATTCAATTTTGACACCAGTTTTGTTCTGCTCTTAAAATATAAATATATTTTTTAAATAACTCCATTTGCTTTTAATATTTCAATACATAGTGATATAATCCCATTCATGTGTGGCACGCTTTTTGGTCTATAGATATGAAAAGACATATTTTCCGTTTCCTTCTTAGCTGCCTATTAATGGACTTACATAATTCTTTATACTTTCATATTTATAATTCCCGGAAAAGTAACTATTCATACCCTGACACCTGGGCAGCTATGCTCGTGCTGCTTTTTTGGTCATACATAAAGAAGTCATTTTTTGGCTTTCAGAAAGTACATTAAGATAATACTCCACCATTGTGGTTGCGTAACAGCATTGTGTTTGTTTACAAAACATAACAGTTTTGAGTCAGCCATACATCACAG
Source organism: Alitta virens (assembly GCA_932294295.1). Taxonomy (NCBI): domain Eukaryota; kingdom Metazoa; phylum Annelida; class Polychaeta; order Phyllodocida; family Nereididae; genus Alitta; species Alitta virens. The sequence goes on along the minus strand of OW028586.1, from coordinate 15,646,714 downwards.
CATGGAGAGGAAGTTTTTTGTACATTTTCCTTTGACAATGAACACACTAAAGCGAATACATTTCCTTTTGAAAAATTGGTTATTATTCATGCATAGAGCCTTTTGAAATATGTTACCAAACATGGCACTGCCATGAGGTATTGTACCCCCGAAAACATGCATTAGAAAGTACTATTGTTTGACTGCATTCATAAGTACCGTTATTTCTTTTAAAATAGCCATTCTTTGAGAGAATAAGTGCCCCCCACTCAAGGAGTTATAATCACGAGGACCTATGCAATCGATTGTAAAATTGGCTCCAATCGGAATTGTATCAAAAGTTCAATTCAACTTTGAAGTCTCAGCACCTGGCAAACAGGACTATCCCGTTCCGTGCCAAGAAATTCCATTGTTTGCCATTATATTACTGTTTAATATTCGCCGGAACTGAATGAAATTTGACACACCATTTTGAAAAGGGTTAGTATCAAAGATTGTTCGCGGATTATTATATAACATTGCAAATCAGGGTGTCACCCAAAGTGTTATAAAATAGTAAGATATTGATAATAAGTTCTTGTGAAAGTAGAACAGTTTTCATTCCGATTTAGACTACGGTCAGTCGCTACAGCATGCTGCCAAAGTGAGTCCAAAATAGGCCTTGACTTATTTAAAGTTTGAAATATGAAACTGTTGTTTATAGCCACTTATCTAAAGTCAATTTATATAAAGTTACAAATTGACATTTTATGAAAGAAATTACTAATTAAGACTGTACTATTTTTGTTGGATTTTACCTGTTTAAGGCAAATCATTTTGCATAAGTGAACAAAAAAGGTTAAAAAAAATTATACTTTCTAAAATCTCTTTGTAGTTTGAAAGTTGCATAGGACGATGTAATTTTAGCTGTAATTTACATGTTTACCATTAGGTTAATTTTGATGAAAACAGTTGTCTTTTTTCAACCAATACCTTATTAGGCCATTTCGGTTTACTGTCCTTTCTTAATGTTCATTTAAAGGTTAATTACCCAACTGCTAAATATGCTGTTTTGTAATTATTGCATCAGTGTCTTGGTGAGATTAAAGAAGACCAGAGCTTTTTCGACCATGGGAGACAATTGTCTAGTATAACTTGGGGTCAGTGAAAGTTGACTTAATTAAGTCATGATTACCTTAAAAAAGGGTATATTTTAAGGTGTTCTTTTCAAGGCATGGGTTTAATTAAAGGCCCAGCAAATAACTGTATGTTCTATTAATGTAACTTATTGGTCAGAACCCAGTCTTGTGGCGAATTGACCAAACTGTTTACACAACAATTAGCGGACAATGAGTTCAAAAAGAGTCTAAAACAATGGCGCTATGGTTAAGCTAAACTCGAGTCAATAGCCATGTTCAGGCATGTGGTACCTAAATGAACCCTATTAGGGAACCTCATATAAAACGGCACCCCAGGGGTGGAACAACATCATAAGCTTGTGGTTCCAAGAGGTCTTGAAAAAATTAAAGACTTGTGTAAGATTTTGAAGGCACGGTGCAAGATTGGGGCTTATTATTGTACAAACGTGGGAGCAGGCAAGAGCTGAAAAAAAATAGGAAAAAAAGAGCAAGACTGGAAAAAAAGCAATGGATTTTGAAGGAGCTAATTTTGGAAATGTGTATTCACACAAATATGACACAGCTAAAACTCACGAATTATGCGAAATTATTGAAAGAAATTTCAGGTATGTAACACTTGAATTATGAATTACAAAACAGTGTAAAATACAAAATAAGCCATCCTCGTATAGACGCCGGGGCTACAGTGATGGTGAAACAGTAATCGTTACATAATGGGCATCTTCATTAATTTAGTTCCACAAGACTTATAATATACATGAATTTTAAGTTACCATGACGACTGCTGTCAATTAAGATGGCGTCCTCATCATGAGTCCATGACAACGCTGATTATGTCACAAGTCATTGGTTGCTAATGACGACAACATGTTTCTTAACTGTATGTATAATCACATTTTAAGGCTAGGCCATTTGCAATTCCCTTAAGAATAGGGGACGCTGATTTGCCAAACGTTGCGAAACAGAACTCTTCAATGCCATCAAAATATTTTGAAATGAGCATATTATGGGCACTTGAGATGGATTAAGTAAAGTTTATGAGCTGCAATTTTTGCCTAATCCTTCTGTATTGCTGCTTGAGAATGTTTATAGTGGTTTAGCACTTTGTTAATGTGTTGTATGAACCGTCATACAATGAAGCTTTGGTATTCTATAACCCTCTTATAAATGTAGCATCAATTGATATGTTTTAAAGGTTTTAGCAGCATTGAAGATATATATTTTATGTACAGTAATTGGTATATTACCCCAAAGGGGGTGAGTAGATTTTTAAGGCAGGTGGTAGGTTAACATAAGTAAAATAATTAAAATTCAGTTTAAGGGAATTTGTAGTGGACGCTTACAACAGTTAGTCGCTAAATACAGGTGGCCATAATTACAGGTTTGACTATATCAATTGCTCATGTATACAGTGAGCTTCGAAAGTTGACACTTTTGAATTAATGAAGTGGTCTTAATATCGAGGTGGTCTTATATTGGATTGTAAACAATATATATCATATGAGTAGAAATGTCACACATTTTAAAGAACACATCTGTGTCATGCCACCGACATTATTATTTTCCCAACCATGTATGTAATCAATTTTACTTTAATTTAATAGAAGGCCTAGTTTTGCTTATTAAGATAGAGCACTCTGGGAGTCGACCCAATCAGGGTAAAGCTAGTTACCCTGTAGAGGTACACTGCAACACCCAAAATTACCTGGGATGCTGTTATCATTTTACCCCGATGGGGTGAAGCCAAAAACACATTTGGGAGTGAAACGGGAGCTGCCAGTTTCACCCCATTTACCCTGCTGACCGAAGTCTTGTTTTCGGGGTCAAATTTTATCGAAATTATTACTATATTATACCGCTTATCAGTATGTCTAAATCATTTAGTTTCACAGCACTAAGCTCTTTATCTGAAAGCCTGGCGTTTTATTGACTAATTTCAGCTAAGTTAACTGACAGGGACAGCTGTCTAAAACATTACATTGACGGGTAAATTTCACTTTGCTGAAAGATTTGGTAGGCTATACGTTTAAAAAAAAGGGGCTGAAATCACCTCTGTTTTCATGCTATCTCAAATAACTGTCCCCTAAGGTAAGCATCTATAACTGCTGTGTTGCAGATCGCCCCTGAATCGGGTCAAACATTCATGCGTAATAAAGTTAATTATTTGTGTTTTCTTTTAATCGTAGTTTCCAAGTTGTAAATTGTGAAGATTGATCAATGACAATGTGTGAAATATGTGTGCACATTTTTAATATAAATTACACATAATTGAAAACAAATTTGTAGGCAACATGGTTTTACAATATAGGTCTAGAATATACAAAATACATGAATATCATATGATTGAAAATTCCAATAAATCTTTTATAAGGAAATAATCACCACCATAATAGAAAGTTTATAAAATATTTACATAAATGAACCTGAATGGTTCATTTCAACCTGTGGGGGCCACTACACTTGAAAGTGTTTTATATGAACAGCTGAGTAGGGTTTGGGCAAGCTTATTTATGTCATACTAGAACTGACGACATCAAAGGCTCCGACGACGTAAAGAACGCTGCCTGCGGCCGCAATACGTATATTATTACGTTGGAGACGAAGGTTGCTATGGCACTGGTGAATTATGGACACTGTCCGTTTCTTTTGACCAAGCAACGTGTGGTCAGTAATTAAGCTAAACAAGTAAACACACTTTAGAGAATTCATACTTTGCTTAGTTACAACACAGACTTCCATTTTTCTTGCCTGTGTGTCCACAATGGGCCTATTTTTACCTAATGTTATACTTGAAAACACAAGCATGTTATGAAAAGCTAAATTTTCCCCCCAAAGATCAAAGTCTTTAAAGTATGTAAATTTGCGTAAGAGCCATTACCTAAGTGACGTAATTGTCAACTTTGGAAACAAATGAAATTCAAATAACGCGTGCCTGTGTTATAACTAAAAGGCAGGTTTTGTTTGAAGAGGGCTTTAAACTATTTTAGTATAAACAGTTAAAGGGTCTAATATGGGGGGTAAAAGGTTACGTAACTTTGATGCTTTTTGTCAAATGTCCAGTAAGTGTAGAGAATGATTTAAAAAATAATAATTTTAGTGTAATGCAAACTGTAATGAGCTCATCCACCATTGAGAAGCAGATCCACCATCAGGCTGATACACTATGTGCATGGCTGATACGCTGCCTGGCTGATTCAGTTTGATCTAGTTACTTATAGCTGTCTGACTGACTGATTGTTCTAACCGGCTGATCCACCATGCAACAGACTGATCCACTGTCTGCTCTGATCGTCTAACTGATCGACTAAATGACTGATCCACTGACGGACTGATCCAGTTTTTGACTGATCCAATGACTGACTGATCCAATAACTGACTGATTAATTGACTAACTGATTCATTGATAGACTGGCTGATCCAATAACTGACTTACCCATTGACTAACTAATCTGATAATTGACAACCTGGCTGATCCGTCAACTGGTGGCTGATCCACCAACTGGCTGACCCACTTATTGACCAATTTTTCTTTCGTGTTTTGCAGCGAGGTTTCTGAGGAAGACCAGAGGAGGCGCCTCCAAGTGAGTGTCTGGAACCAGTCAACCATGACGGATGCTGAGGATCAGAATCGCAAGGATCCAAAACTGTTAGGGTGCATGTCATTTGGAGTGAAGCATCTCCTCTCTAAGAGAAAGGTAAAAACCTTGATTTTGCATAAATCAATTAATCAAAATAATCGTTTCAACGTTTCAATGTATCGATGCTTCTGGGTCTGAAGCTTAGTCAGCTTATATGACCAGCTGCCAGAGGTAGATGTAATGATGAGATGATAAGGCTTGGAGTCCACACCATGTTATACATGTACCCTATGGGTGGGGTCCTTTACTTGCCTCAGCATCGACACGGAGTACGAGGGACCCTCCAGATAGATAATATCTACCCCGGCTTTTAATCGAGAACATCTTTATCTGAGAATAACAAATGTCATTTTATATTATGTGCTAAATATTTGATTCTTATTTTCAGGCTGACGTCTGTGGCTGGTATTACCTGTTAACTGAAGAAGCAGGCAGGAAAAAGCATCTGAAAGTTTTCACAGATAACAATGCACAAGGTAAATGATTATGTTACATTATTGATATATGATGATGATGATGATGATGATCAATGATGATTTGGCAACCCCCCAGCTGCACAACATTCTTCTAACATTTCCAGAACACTCTCTGAAAGTCTGAATATCAGCTAAAAACATTGACATTGGTGGAAAGTTATCTTCGAACATTATTTAGAATATAAACTAAATATGATTACATTCGAAGAAAAGTTATCAAAACGACATCCTCACAACCATATGATGACATTCTTCCAACGTTGCCCTAACGTTCTCTTGACGTCAACTCATAACAATGGCGGAAATTTTTTTTCGAAAGTTATTTAAAAGCTAACTATGAAGTATACTTAAATTATAAGAAAAATAAAATGAATTTTAAATAATGTTTTCACAACAGCAAAATTTAAATTCTGACAACGTTGTAAATTGGTTGTAAGGACGTTGAACTTCTAGAGCTCCTGACTTGGTACATTTCTCACGGAACTGGCCATGATATGACTTCCGAAAGTCATCATCTTGTAATTAACCAAATTTTTGGTAAAACCATGGAGTCACTAGTGGCTTCATGGTAAAACCCAAAGATCCTGTTCTACAATGTGAAGACAATTTGACCTAAACAACATTAGTGAATTCCCCTTGATGCGTCCGCCGGCATGAACTCAATTAGGAAGCCATTGTTTATTTGGGGTCAAGTTTAAACAGCTCTTTCTGCTATCAAAAAGTAATCCGTTGTCAACTACGATTTAAGATTCAGATTCGTGTCAGTACGGTGTGGACTCCAAGCAGCAGCAGCAGCCTCATCTCATCATTACGTTTGCTGCAGTGACATATATTAGCTGACTACTTGACTAAGCTCCAGACCAGCTATAGCATTGAAAACAATGTAAAATATTTAAATGGTCTTTCTTACCCCGGCCTATTATGGACCCGGCTTTTAATCGAGAATAAAACCCAAGAAGCTTAAACGCCCCAGGGAACTGTCATATTCTACTTAGTTAATAAAAATGAAGCTTTTAAAAGTGCAGTATATAAGATAATTACATGATTTCATCGATTAATTCTTTACCCATCATTTATGCTTTGTGAAAGTCATGGAAGTGACATGTAAAAAACCTTAATCAAACCTCCAACCACGTATTTATTTACTGAGAAAGCCTCCAAGTTGCAATTAAAAAACAGTGCTTTCTCCATGACCCTTATATTACGTACTGTTGCGCAAGATTGAGTAACCGTGTACTCACGTGAGTCCATGCTCTCAATGCAACCAGTATTATTAATTTCTCCACTCTCCCTTTGTCTAAATTTGACATGATAATTATACACTTTTACATGATGCACACTTTAGCTACATGCTTATTGATATTTGGCATTTTTTTGTTGACTTTCGCCAGCGTGTCAAATTCCAAAAAAAATGAAAATAATTATACGGTTACGTAATTCAATTATCGCTATTACTTTTAATTTAATTATGTAATTTGACGAGTAAAAGTATTTTACTATGGAATATTCATACTGAATTTTTAAAGATATACCGATTTAATTAACCAACTTTGATAAATAAAATAGAAAAATATAACAATATTATAGAAAAAATATATTATTATCAATTTTTAGTAATTATGTAGTGCTCAGACAGTTTTTAACGGTGATTAAAAAGTCTAGACTGCAGAATTAGTTTGGCTAAGTTTTCCGTTATATTTGCCGTTTCAATCATTTTAAGTAGCTATATTTTGATTTATTGGTTTGGCAGGGAGCTAGCTACTTATGGATATGAACATTTATATTAATTATTTTCGTAATTAGGGTAATTCCTTGATAGTGTTTGCAAGTTTTGGGGGCGGAGAATTTCCGAATCATATTTTTTGGAGTGGGTGGGATTTTTCGGGCTTGTGTGTTGTTTTTTCGGTCATTATATTATTCAATTACCATGGCAACGTATCAGTCTGAGATATCTGTTAAATAAACAATTTTGGTTGTAGCCAGCGAAAGTGTAGGCATGCTCGTAGAATTCATCGGGCTGTGACATGATAAGATTATATCATGCAGAAAACAAATAACACATTGGCTGCCCCACTTGGGACAGTAATTAGGCCAGTTGCTTCATAAACATGGAATGCGGGCAGCGATGCGAGCATTGGACCGCCTCAGTAATTATTACCAATTAGAGTGGCAGCAAGTTTGTCTTAGCAATGCCTTGGAATTATGATAACTCAACGAAGTGATGACACTTGTAATTACTTGAGTACCTTAGGCCTTTAAATACTGCAGCCTGACAGAATATGGTCAGAATTCATCCTGATACCAACCTGTGCACATCTACCATTATCACTCACAGCACTTCTGAATTTACATTACAAATATATATTACACCATAAACTGGACTACAAGTTACTTATATCGAGGCACGAACTTCTTGGATATTTTATATCATACACATTAAGTTTAAACAGCAGTCAAAATGTTCTGCACCAAAAGATCAAAATTCAACTCCACTGTGTTGGAAGAAAGTTTGCCTTACCCACCTCCACTGCCAAAAAGAACTTACAGAAAAACAGCAGTGCAACAGCCTATATACTCAACAATCACTAGGAACTCTAGGACCATTGGTAAGCATAAATTGTCAGAATTTGTGGAAACCGACTTCAGCAGCTGGATTGTCAAATCATCATTGGCTGTCATATTTTAATGTATTTTACATTTTTAGATGGGGAGATATTTCTTGCTATGATTATTGTATTATATAATATTGTAATGTCCTGTCTTATTGTGCTGAGTATAATAAGCAGTCAGACGTAATGATGAGATGAAATATATAATTCCGATTCTGATGATAAGACTGTGAAGTGCATACCATGCATGTCACACATTTACCCCATGGGTGGGGTCTGCTACTCGCCTCAGCATAGACACCCGAGTACAAGGCAGCACAGCAGTAGCAGTGTTGTAATGTCATATGTTATTCATTTATTCATTATCTATTATAATTTATTTAATTATTATTTTCTTATCTTGCAGGTCTGGATTGTATCCCAAAAGTTAACAAAGCCCTGCAAGGAAGAGATACCCAGAAAGTAAGTCAAGCATGTTTCTCACATTCTTTGAGACTTCACACCTTTATTTTGACATTCTATCACGTCCATGTGCCACTAGCAACGTTCTGTTGCCACTAGCAACTAGTAGCAACGCTCTTTTTGGACGCTACTCAAACAACTGAAAGTAATTAATCTCGACATGGCATTTAAAACAGCACATTTGAAGCATCTTGAAAATTCAATGGTGGAATTTTCAATTATACTGATAGATTTAATTCTAAATTCTAACTTATTTTTTCTTCGTGCATTTTAGGCTATTTTGAACAGAGGAAAGTCTGGCTATGGGTTCACACTAACTGGAAGCAGTCCCGTCACAGTGGGAAGAATTGAATCAGGTATGTTTAGTTTGCATAATATATTTGTCAACTTTTTATCTATTGTCCAATGTCTTTAGTGAACTATGTTACTTCCAATTATATTTAATTAACTTTGAAGTAAATATGTCAACATTCACAGTCGAAATTCCTAGCTAATTCCTATCTTGTCCCATATTAAGGAATACCTTTTAAGGGTGTTCGATTTAAGGTTGCTAATTAATTAGCAAGCAATTTCATCACTGCGCCCCTCCCCTTTGCACCTTCAAAGTGAAAAATCCATCCGATCAGTCAAGTAGTTCCACTCATCAATCGGCCATGGTCATCTAGATAATACAAATAGGTCATAGGGTGCTAATTACCCTTGATCAGTGGCATTTTATTTGACCAACGGGAGGGTTTATTTGCCCCTATGCTACCCCTCGGTGTTAATTGCTATTCCCTCTTCAGCAATTGTGATGAATGATTCAACAATTCTATTGTTTTATTGCTGGGTTGCTTATTCAACAAACCGTTGCAATGTTTGATTAGTGCAAAGTTTGAACTGTTAATTATTTGAATACCCTACTATTGGGAAAATCTACATTTTGCGTTGATAGCATGGTAATTGCTTAAAGAAATTAGAAAATTGTTAATTATAAGTGAAAATACTGGGTTTTTAATTTACTTCATTCCTTGATTACAAGCCGGGGCCTATAATTTTGTGAAAGGGCCTCTCTCCCCCGGCGTCTATACGAGACTGTATTCAATCTAAACCAAAATTACTTCACATTCACATTTCTCATTTTATTCCTGTATTTTGAAATGCATCATTCACACAAGCAGTTAATCCAAATTCTATGTTATGAATATTCGATATATGTAAATCTAAAGATTATCTTTACCCCCTGGTGTGACCTCCACCAGGGGGATTCGTCAAGGTCACCCAGTACAACCTGTAACATGTGGCATTGCATCAATGTGTGATTAACACTCATAATCACATCAAGCTTCTGTCCCAAAGATAAAATTGTCTCACTTGATTGACTTTCAATGAGCTTTTGATGGCGTCCTTCTCAATGGCCACTCTGACAGTTGACACTTAAAACCAAACATTTGTCCCTTAATTAGAATGATTCCCATGCTCATAATGCACCTTTAGATAAGTTTATTTATTTGCTTATTCATGTATTTGTTTATGTGTTCCAGGTTCAGCAGCAGAATTAGCTGGTCTCAAACAAGGAGATGCTGTAGTCTCAGTCAATGGAAAGAATGTCTCCAGATCCACAGCTGACAGTGTGGCTAAGATTGTGAAGTAAGTTTCAAACAATCAATTTGATCTTAATTGTTTATATATTCACGATAAATGAATTGAATGTAATATTAATTAAATTGATTGAATGTAATACTGATGAAATTTCTTATTTCTTTTAGAAATGCCCAAAGTCAACTTCTCATTGAGTTTAGCCGATACCGTAAACATTCGATTGCCGAATCGAACAAAGAAAATGTCAAGGAAAGCCGTAACATGAAGGATTACGGTAGCCTGAAAGACTACGGCAGCATCGACACGTTCCATTTTGAAGAAAACAAATTCCAAGCCAGACAGAAGGTCAGAACTAGCAACCACAGCGTCACTGTTACCAAGGAAACAGTTACTCATCAGCACACGGTTGTCAGGGACGCCATGATGTCACCAATGAAACACACCTACCAAACTATGTCGCCTAGGCAACAAAGAAGGATGCGGTACAGTTACCATAGCAACGGAAGTCTGGAAGAGAGCACAACTAGCAGCGAAGAAAGTTTTGGACAAAAAACTGCTGGAGATTACAGTGTTGAGGATCATGTAAGTACATAATTTCAAATAAATTAAAATGACTCAAATGAATAAATTAAAATGACTCAAATGAATAAAGGGTGCACAAAAATTAAGACCACCCTTGAGAATCAATTATTAAAGTGGTCTTATAATATCATTAATAAGTTTTGGTCTTTGACTGGAGGTGGTCTTAATATTGGGTAGTCTAAATTGTACATGTATATATTCATGTTGTGCTGTTGTAATGATTTTATGGATTCTATGTTAATTCAAATTTGAAAAGTGATCAAATAAGATTCAGGCATTAATCATGTTCAAGCTGACCCTTCAGTTCAGAGGCACTTGTAATCTAAACATATGCAAAGCCCAGTCACAGGGTGGCACAAACAAGCTCAACTTATGCAAGAGCTTAACCAATTAATCATCAGTGCTGTATAGTCATGTCTGTGAATGATTAATGACCTTATTTGTTTATTTCACAGGAGTTGACCAGAACTGAACAGGAGAGGCAGCTTGCCATCACTGACTTGATGGAATCAGAGCAGCACTTCACCAGCAGGATGCAGACAGGAATTGCCTGGTACTGCAGACCCCTGAGGCATGGAGTCCTGTCATCCCAACATCATGCCAAGCTCTTCCAGAATGTCGAGAAGCTGGTCGCTCTCTCCGAGTTCCACTTGAAGAGGCTCGAAGCTCATGGTGAAATCTGGTGTGACGGAAGGAACACCGGTCGAGTTCTGGATTCCGTCGGCGTCCACTACTACCCGAAGATCCTGTTTCTGTGCGAAGCCTACGAGCAGTACTCCAGCGGAATCCGCGAGTCATTGTCTTTGCTCGAAGAACTCCGAAGCTTTCCAGAATTCCAGCACTTCTTGAGCAAGACGACTTCAGATGAACGCCTTCCAACCATGGAGGAATTTCTTCACCTGCCTCTTCAACACTTAAACAGGATGTTCCAGCTTCTTCAGGAGACCTTGACCACCACCTGCCCTGACCACCAAGACTACCAAGCTCTCCACACTGTCGTCCAAGCTCTGTCGAGGACCCTCTTCACCGTCTCCCACCCCGAAGGTCAACGCAAAAGCAACTTGGCTCTCTCCGCTTGTTCTCTGTCTTCATCAGAATCAAAATCTTCCATCAAATCGACCACCAGCCTCATGTCTGTTGATTCCGAAGTCCTCGAAATTCAAAGTCGTCTTCTGTTTCCCAGTCATGTCAAGTCGTTCAAGTTGGCCCAACCGAACAGGCATTTCATCTTCTCATCAGACATTATGTGGGTCGAGAATGGAAAAACTTGGACTAGGGTAGTGCTGTTGCTTTTCAATGACGTCATCCTGATGACACGTGCTGAGAAGGGGGGTTATCACTTGGTCATGGACAATCCCGTTTACCTCAACCAGGTTGTCAACTCTGTCTTCAATTCCGCCCATCGTAAGTATAAATTATAAAATTATCATTATTAGTGTTTTTTTTAAATGTTCTCAGTCAATAGATTGTAATGAGAACTTGGTAATTCAAAATTCGATTACCTTACATAGATGTAAAAGTTCATCAAAATTATCTAAGAGTGTATATACACTTTCCATATCTATCTATCTATCTATAAATAGATTTTCAAGCTAGACTTCCAAGTTCAACATAATAGCAAAATGACATTATAACAGTGTTGAAAGTTTGTGTTCAACTACATAACTGGAATATGACTAACAGTATACTTTTGTTTCATTACAGCTTCTGAATTTCAAATCATTTGCGATGGCCCAGGAAAGAAGCAACGCTTTGTAACATTCAGATCTTTCTCAACTGAGCAGAAGTGCACGTGGAAATCTCTCTTAGAACAGAGAATCAAAGGGTCAAGGTCGGAGGTCAACATCGGACAGAATATCTGTGACCTTGCCATTGCTTTGTAGATCAAGGTCATGGGACCTCTGGAAAAACCCTATGGTGCTGTACATAGATCATTATTGTATATATAAATCGCATATTAGAATCATTGTATATATTTGTCATATAGCTGTCATTTGTATGTATAATTATGTAAATATTGTATTGAAACAATTACAATACATGTATGATATTATGGATGTCATATTAGACATCAAATATGATGTCTAATATTGATTCTAATATTTTGTATTGAAATACGCTCCATTATTTTTTACATATTATTTTATAATGATCTTAATTCATAAAAAAATATTTGGCTGTTTTTATGTTTTATGGAATGATTTTTAAGACATCAGCGAGTGGAGCTAAGTGTAGTAATATTTGATGCCTCATGTTTGTAGATATTATATTATGTGCGATGGTGCTATTGTTTTGCAATGACTTTATGCATAATATTTTTGTAACATTTTCACACATCTTGCCAATACAGACCTCATTTGATACTGTCAGTACACAAAAACTATGCATATTTATATATTTTACAATAAATTATTGTCGATCCTAATATCTCGATCTTGTGTCGTACTTGCAACAAAAGTGACTTGAACTTGGCTAAAAAAAGAAGTAGCTGGGAAGCCTTATGGTTAAGACATGGCACCACATTTGGCCAGTTCAGCTGAATGTCCCGGGTTCAATTCTTGGCCCATCCGCGCTCTTCGTGAACTACATCCCAGAGCTCTGGATGTTAATCGCACCAGAATTTAAATTGGTGTCTTACCCATCTGTGTCTATGCCGCGGCGAGTAAATGACCCCACCCTTGGGGTGCATGGCCAAATGTGCCACGTGCGTTTTCCATAAGAAGGATAAATGCATGGAAAACGCATGGTTTTTAGCTGATTATAATGAGGCAAAAACTAAGCGCTTATCCAAACGCATGGAAAACGCACGTGGCACAATTGGCCATGTAAATGTGTAACATGGCATGGACTCCCAGCCTTATCATCTCATCATTACACGTGCCTCTGGCAGCTGGTCATATAAGCTTGCTAATATAGTAAAAGCAATAGTACAGAAAGGTTACAGATACTGTGCAGTAACACTTGGTGCACAGACTGTACTATTGCTTGTTTTCTGTGCAGTTAAAGCGGATGTCATTTACTTTACAGAAAGCCACGACTCCTTGGGTACACGTTACAGCAATCTTGCTGTGCATTATACTTACTCAATATCAGTACAGCAAACACGAAAAAAGATTTCAATTGATCGATCAATATCGAGTCATAAAACAGGTGGTGCATGAATGACATCGCAATGGAATAAAAGTAATTTAAGACAGAAATCATTAACAGGTGGAACATGTGTATGTGCATAGAAATAGAAGAGAAACCACAATTTATCACATAAAACAGAACAATATATGTATAAACATGGAAATAGAAGAAAGCTACAATTGATCCAATTGATCGATCCTGGTCAGTAAAATATTTCAGGATGATTCTCATCCCCTTCATCATATGGTGTTAGATTCATGAACATGATATGTAGAACAACTTGTTAAAAAAAAACCACATTCTTACCCAGGTCTATGAGACTGTTTAATAATTCGGTGTAATATGGTTTTGATCAGTACTTCTGACAGGCAATAAATGATATCTTATTTTATCTAAAAGCTACAATTCATCATATTATAAACATGCACTTAGCCTGGCCCATCAAAACTTGCCTAGTTTGACACTTAACGTCACCACTGAATTTTGTGTTCCACTGGACACCAACTTCTTGCCCTATTTCCTGTCTATCTTAGAGCTTCCGGTGGGGCTGATGCCAAAAAAGGTACCTGTAAGTAATGAAAGTGGTCAGATTCAGTGTTTCAGTCTATTATGAGGCAAGTAAAAGACCCCACCCATGGGGTAAAATGTCTAACATAGCGTGGACTTTAAGCTTTATCATCTCATCATTACGTCTGCCTACAGCTGACCATACAAGCTGCCTAAGCTTCAAACCAGTAACAATGAGACATTCAGCTATAATAAGATGACATGCATTGCGGGCAACTAATATTCTAATTTTCATTGTCAAAAAGATTTAAGAATTAGCATCCACTGTAACATAAGTACACGAAACATAGATATATCAAATCTATTTATAGCCAATTTACAAAGCATCCAAATATTAGCTTAATGAGTTGCTGCAACAGCTGATGACAAAATAAAATAAGAAAATTTCTGAAATGAATAACAAAAATCAGTGTACAGATTTGATTGACAAAATCAGTTCAGAGAATATGACAAAATAAATGTAACAGAAATTAAAATCACGGAGCTTCGTGATATAACATAAATAATGGAATTGTTATTGAAGATGGATAAATAATAAAATTGCATATATATTAGTTATCAAACATGCAACATTTTTTGTAATTACATCATAATATTTTAGGTTGTAACAACTGTTTACATAAATTCATGACAAATGTAATTTCATCACACGTACATACCTGTGCTGAGTGAATATGATCCAGGTTAATCAGTTAAGGTCCTCTTAAGTCGTGTGTGCTGAAGCGTGGCCATTTCACTCGCAGTTATACAGATTGTTTGTGAAATTGAAGAAGTTTGTTTTGGATTATAATCTAATAGAGCACAGTAAACTATAGAAAGATAGGGGTATTAAATGTGTGTGTATGAGGTCATTACATACGGTTAATATCAAAATTTTACAATAGCATCTTCTTTAAAATCATATTTTAATAATTTACATTATATTCTTAGTGTGTGTGGGTTGTCTACGTAGCTCTAAGTGCTACTTCCAGTACTGTTCTGAAGCTTTAGTCAGCTTATATGACCAACTGTCAGAGGCTGACATAATGATGAGATGATAAGGCTTGAAGTCTGCACCATATTTAGCATTTACTCCATGGGTGGGGTCCTTCACTCGCCTCCGTATGATATCTCTCAGGCTGTTAAAAAGTTACAGCTTGTTAATGTTAAATTCTACAAATTGGTCCCAAATTGTAATCCAGAAATACGTTAATAGTAATTAATATTAATAATTTAACATTTTTGTAAACACTGGATCTGCAGCGCATGAAACCTTAAAATGGAGGTGCCTTGTTTCAGTGTCTTTGCGGAGGCAAGTAAAAGTCCTCATTCATGGGGTAAATGTGTAAGATTGTGTGGACTCCGAGCAGTCTCATCATTACATCTGCCTCTGGCAGCTGATCATATAAGCTGGCAAAGCTTCAGACCCAG
The DNA here is from genome assembly GCA_932294295.1 of Alitta virens. NCBI lineage: Eukaryota > Metazoa > Annelida > Polychaeta > Phyllodocida > Nereididae > Alitta > Alitta virens. Next base: position 15,631,160 of record OW028586.1, on the reverse strand, counting down.
CAGCATTGAGGCATTGAAATCGATAGGCCTGGTGTAGTAAATATATAGCTAGCTTTATGTCGTGTTTTTTCCAATGACATATAATACTTGCCGCAGCAACTGCAGCTATTTATATGCCCAGCTGAATAGTGCATACATTATGTACTAGAAAAATAATATATAGGTTAAGGACTAGCCTAGTGCAGTCATCTAAAATAATAATACTTGTCTCCCATGAGTGTTTCCCACCACTGATGAAATGAGCAAACCTTAGGAAGTTGCTGAGACATTCAATAAACACTTCCTTAGCACTGTTTCTGGTGACAGTGAATTCTCCCAGTCACTGAACTTACCATTGGTGACATCGCTAAACACTACCAGAACCATCCAAGCATTGCATCAATTAATGATCAGAGGCAGACGTAATGATGAGACTGCAGGCCCTGAGTTAAAATCATATCTCACAAACAGGAAAATACTGAAGATTTGCACTACAAAGAGCCCATGGAGTAAGCTCAACAGAGGGGGTTCCACAGGGCTCCTTAGTTGGACCCCTCCTCTTCAACGTATACCTCAATGTTCCTCTCCACGAGATGAGTGACTTTTGCACGATATACAATTATGCGGACGACAATAGCCTTTCATTTCATTACAAGGATTCTCGTGCTGTCAAAGATGTCCTGGAGAAATGGTTCAAGGATAACCTTATGCTTGCAAACCCGGACAAGTTCCAAATCATCCTTCTTTGGTGATGTCACTATCTGTCCTGCTTTAGAAGTCAAAATACTTGGATTTAAAATTGATGACAGATTAACCTTCCGATCACATGTGAACAACATCTAACCTCCTTTGTATGTATTTCGTTTCCCTGTATGGGATTCTTCATTTTTCTTTGCCTCTTGGTATAATCTCATCCAAAATTAAAATATGAACAGGAACTTAATTATGCTATTTACACCACTTAAATTTTTTCCATGCAGTGCATGTACATTTACTCATACCATCTATTTCACTATATCAACTGAAAATATTTTGCAATATAATATGTGAATTTTCATTTTACCAATCAGAAAATACTGCAAAGTATGTGAATTTCATTTAACTGAATATCGTTTTCATGAAGACATCTACATCATCTTTGTGTCTAACACAAGCACATTGACAAAGGATATTAAATAGTAGCATCAAGGTGTGATGGAATTGGGTGGGAGTCCTCAGGAAACCATGGGGGGCATCTCAGTAGCGATATATCAAATATCTTAGAGATGTCCCCCATATTACATGTATAATCTTTTACTTCATTCGTATGTTTCTTATATGTTAAATTGTATCAATGATTGATTTGTATAATATGAAATAAATATGTTCTGAGTTCTGCAGGAAAGCAGCTGGACAGGTCAACGTTCTCCAACATCTCTCCTACTTCTTGAGCACTGACAGCAACCTGGCACTTTATGAATGCTTCATTAAAGCTTACTTTAATTATGGTCCCTATTTTTATCATTTTACTGGCAGAAGTGAGGCCAGAAAGCTTGAAAGAGTCATTAAAGAGCACTTAGAGTGGTTTACATGATTTTAATCCAACATATGTACAACTTCTCAACAAACATGATAGGGTTTCGCTATATGAGCAACGTACATTTGTACTATGTACAGTTAGTTTCATAAAGTATGGTTGACTCTAGACTCTGTATGTTATGGAGCACATTTTGAAGATCATCAATAATGATGCTCCTCTTTCAGCTAACTTTTTAAATGTTGTTAATGTATCATATAATTTAAGAATACTATGTTTTATCAAGACATATTTTGTACATGATAAATATGGTTTTAACTCCTTAAGAATTGCTGGTGCTACAAAATTTCGAATACTGTGATACTTTAAATGAATTTAAACGCTGTTTAAGATCTTTCAGTTGTAACTGCCAATGTGAAATATGCTTTTGGTGTACTATATGATGTCAACATGCTTTTATTTTAAATGCCATGTCTTAATTTTGTGTTTTTTTATTGTAATGCTGTGATCTTATGTTGTCTTAATCTCATTTATATATATCTTTAATTTTTCATTGTACATTATCTTTTTATCATCTGTCTGTCAAAAGCATGTTTTACATGCCTTAAAGACTTAAAAAAAAAAGTTTTCTTCTATACGCAGTTGAGTGGCCTAGTCACCAATTCCACGTTGGCAAGCTCCACAGAAGTCACTAGTACTGTTCATGAGCAACATCCCAGCTGGATGTCAATCCCATGAGACTTTGGTATCCAAGTGTACTTAAGCCATCTTGTACATATACTTGGTGTCTATGCTGAGGCAAGTAAAAGGCACCCATGGGGTACATTTGTAACACTGGGTGGACTCCATCTCATGGTACTAGATATTTAGGATGAGTGCACAAATCAGCTGCAGCCGGAGCGTCTTATTTCCTCGATTATAAGCCGGGTCAAAAATAGAGGCCGGGGCTCGAGCAATAAGTAGCATGTAAGTAGTGCAATCTGAACTCATGAATTGCCTTGTATTCCAAATGCTATTATCTCATCATTACGTCTGCCACGAGCGGGTCATTTAAGCTGATTAAACTTCAGACCATAGCATCAGCTACTTGCAGGACTGCTGTCAATTTACCCAAGCACACTGGGGCAATTTTTCGGACTAGTTTCCATATAATTTTTTTGTTCATAGATCATCAACTCTTTCTTTCAGGCTCAGAGCGATATAAAAATTCAATAAAGATAAACAAATGAGGTAGTATTCAATATTTATATTTGGATTTGATAAACTCAACAATTCATAAATTAATTAATTACATATTTACACAAGTGTGACGCTTTACATTAATGAGTTTAATGGGTACTCGTGTACCCGACAACAAAATATGCACATATTTACACAACAATATTCATATATATTTACATATTTTGCTATTATTATAAGGATTTCATTTTAAAGCTTTTTGTACATTGACTCAGAGACAAGGAAAGCTGCAAAGTTTTACATATAAGTTATTTGGTACATGTATTATTAGTGACATGTATCTGTTACATGTATATCATAGGAAGTGTCTTTGGTTCATTGTAAACCAGCATATTTTAATAACCCAGATACCATAACACACAAAAGAGATCATAGCTTCCTTAACCAATAGTGAAAATACAACAAACACCCACTGAAATTTCACATTCACACGAAATTACAATATCACACATAGCTTTCGATGCAGCTTCACATTTTGTAAAATAACGTAATTTGGCCACTTTTCGGTGACTGTGACCAGCATTACGAACAACGCGCTTACGATTGTAACGTAAAGCGTTAGAATTATTATCAACAGTGTACACTTCTCAACAAAGTCCAGCTTTGTTGGAACGCAAAAGTTCACCACAGCAAGGCTGTGCGAGTTCGGATGAGACATCCAGCATTTAACAGTTCGCAGAATTAGCACACTCGGTACATGTCAACAAAGAACAGGATTCGTAACGAAGAACTTTAGAAGCTTCCGTCAGCTCGCCGGCTTCCCATGAGTTCTTTCTGGGATCGACAAGCGGCGATTCGCTGTTCGAGTAAACTTTTCCACGTGCACTTCTGCTCGATGCCGAAAGCTCGGAACGTGAGGTAGCGGTGTCCATGGGGACTGGGCGGGTGCTCGACCGTCAACATGAATTCTGAGGCTGAAAAAGGCAAAAATGGATTGGTTAGCATCATATTACTATCTGAGAGTATATCGGGCAGGCGCATTACATTCAAATGTTTATGAAATTCATTGAAAGATTCTTAAAGATTACTTACGATGAGCGCTAGAGAAGTCAGCCGAAACGATATCAGACAAGAGGACAGGACTGTCAACAACCATGAGGTAGGATCCCTTTTCGGGCTGAGTTGGGATGAGGAGATCATTGAAGAGAAGCAGATTGACACGAGTCCAGCTCTTTCCATCCTGAACCCACATAAGTTCACCAGAGTAGATCAAGTGTCGGTTGGTAGTAGCAATCTGGAAGGCATGTACATCTTTCGGGAAGAGCAAGCGGCTCTGGATCTCGAGCACCTCGGAATCGACAGACATAACGGAAGTCGTGGATCGCATGGATGACCTTGATTGACTGGACGACCTTGAGTTCATTGAAATGTCACTGACGGTTGACCTGGCTTTGTGGGGGCGTTCACAGGGTTGCTGGTTCTTTTCACAGAAGTTGGTGATTGCTGGAAGACAGAATAAAGACAATGTAAGATACAGAAATAAATACACTTGTGCCATTTAAACATGTTTCTGATTCACAAGCAAATACAAATGGTCATAGAGATGAAACTTACCAGCAACGACCATGTAGAGCGTTCTGTAATCGGGGTGAGATTCTTCAGTTAGCGCAAGAATCGTCTGCAAATGGATCATCATGTCCGTGGCATGGTTTGAGGGTTTGTGAAGAAAGTCTTCCAAAGAGATCAAGTTCTGATCCATGGGGATCTTCTTCAGGAAATCTTTGAATTCCTGATAGTGGCAGAGGTCGGAATACAAGCGCTGGGCATCTTGCAAGCCAGACACGTAATGTTGGTAAGCCTCACAAAGGAACCTCATCTGTAAAATAGAAATAAATAATTCGTTAGATTTCATTCTTGTATGATATGGATAGCCATGAAGTAACATCTGGAATAAGTGTTCTGCAAGTTTTCGAAAACATTGAACGGAGCATACCTTAGGTTGATATACAGCTCCGATGGCATCGACATATTTTCCTTCGATGGTATCTTCAACCCATGGAACGCTGGCACTTTCCATCTGTCTGACATGGAATGCTGATAGGGCGACCAACTTCTCCACATTCTGGAAGAGGCGAGCATGTTCACTGTGTGCCAAGATACAATGTCGGAGAGGGCGAGAATAGCAGGCGATGCCTTGTTGCATTTGAGAAACGAATGCTTGCTCGGCTTCCATCAATTCTGTGATAGCCACCTGTCTTTCTTGTTCACCTTGTGTCAAATCCTGCAAAAGTAAGAAGTATTTATAGATATATGTAAAACATAACAGGACTTACTTTGAAATCAATGAATAAAACATATAAGAGTCTGGTTGTATGGCGAAGAACATACCTGAAAACTGATGGTGATGTTCTGAAGTGAAGTTTGAGCGCAGTCAAGATCAGTGAAACTGGCATCATGGCTCTCGGTTGCCATGGTATCTGCCTCCATCCCAGTCTGTTCCCATGGTAATGAAACGTAAGAACAATCTGGAGGAGCAGGGGTGTAGCGTTCGATGATCGAGGCATCGTGCAGGAACATGGTGCGAGACAACGGTTCTTCGCCGCTGTCGGACTGTTTTCGTTTGGATGCTGGAGTTCTTTTGGCAGTGTAGCGGGAAATACAATGGTTGCTCATGAGACCAGGGCTGAGGAAGTTTGAGTGCATGTCATGTACTTTATGACTGTCATAACTTCCAGGGTAACTGTCCAAGCTGGGTCGAGAGCTACCGAGTCTGTCGAGAGTTTTCTTTGCGCTGTGAATGTGGTGTTCCACGCTGTCATTGCAACTAGTACGACGGCTCTTGGTTATGTTCTCCTTGTTACAACTCATGGGTTGGTTCTCCTTATCACACTGAGATCTGTAGACCTCAACCACCAGATGCTTGCTGGCCATTCGGACTATCCTAGCGACGCTGTCAGCTGTAGACCTCGACACATTCTGTCCATTGATTTTGACGATCGAGTCTCCCTTCTGGAGTCCAGCCACCCCAGCAGTGGAGCCCTTCTGCACACGACCAACTGTCACAGGGCTACAACCCATGACTGTGAACCCGTAGCCTGTCTTGGCTTTCTGGATCATAACCTGTAAAAGTAACATATAGTATAAGTTATAAGTAGTCATTGATAACATAATAATATCAACACGAAATACATTAATAAGCTATAATGGGATAATCTTGGTCACTAAATCAATGCTTACCGTAACACAATCCATATCTTTGAGATCACTGTTGACATCGGGAATGTCCTTATTGACTGAAAGAACAAGAAGATAAATTTTATAAACACTGGCATAATCGTAGAGTGGTTGCAGCATATCATGATTACAAACAACATAAGCATCGCAACATTGCTTCAAAGTTTGAACTTCTCCGAGATAAAAAGTGCGGGTACTGAGAGTGACACCCTAAGTTAAGTTAACTGAGAGTATGATGGTAGTGAGTAAGCACTCAGAATGCTAGTAGCAGCAATTGAGTATGTGATAATGGAGTATGCAGCAGCCAATGTAGTATGACGGTACTCTAATTCCACAAGATGTCAAGCTAAAATGCTTTCCATGAAAGAACCCCCATCTCACCTGTGTAAGGAGACTGGTAGGGTCTATCAATCCTGTGCACATATCTGCGATGATATCTGCGCACTTTGTCAGCCTTGTGAACCACCCTACTTTCACTGAGGGTGACCAGGTATCTCTCCTCAACAACTGAGACTCGGTCCCCAATCATTGTTGTGTGTATATATCCTAGCTATGTTATGGTATAGCTATAGTGTTATGACGTGACAGTGGTATCAGAATTGCATCAGAATGTCTGAGATTCACCACATCCTTCCACTACAGAAGCAGGTTGTCAACTGAAGGCACACGACCAGAGAACTACCCCTATGCAAAGATAGGATGAGAGGGTGCTGCCCTATTGTCTTGTGTCATACCCCCTGACCAGCCCCTGCCTATTGTTACCCCACCCCAATGGGTGTGGCCTATGTTGACCCATCGACCAATCAGCAACTTGCACCAAAATCAATTTGCATAACGCTAATTTGCATATCCAATACTCATTTGCAACGCCCCATCAACTGGTATACCCTGAACTGTCCACGGGTGCCCAGAGGTCAAAAAATGACTAATGATAAATTTCACCTGTTTAATTTTGGTCATTTTTCAACATCGTGCTGACCTGTGACAATGCCAACGTGAAAATGAATCTCGATACCAGTTCTTAATAAGTTTCTCTCGCAATAACTGCTTCCGGGCTGTTTTGTAACCCCAATTAACGAACTGTCATCGTGAAAGTGAGCAATGTTTGGCAAAAAAAATATCAATTATACAATTATTCAAATATCATATCCTACAATAAGTGCCACTTGCACTGTTGTACAGGTTGTTTATTTTTGAGTATAGCAGACTTTCGGAGTGTGTAGTTTGAGGAACACCCATTGTTTCAAGCTAAGAAACTTGGGCAGCTTAATAGCACTTGACAGGTCTAGCAGAAGTTGCAGCCCTTAGAATTGCTATGGAGGTTGACTGTTTGGCAAACTTCAGCCATGCGCCAATACCAGGGTCTTGCACCAGCAATCAGTCTGGGTGGACCAGAGATCTAAAGTCACTTTCACTCTTGATCCAGTACCTAATAAACACACTTGTGTTTCCCCCACTCTCATCTTACTCTGATCAAGGAAAGACTTGTCTCCTGAACCAGACATGCTGACGGTAAGAACTTACTCTGAAGCAATGTTGCGAGCCTTTGATGTTGTCTAACCATACTCAACTTCATTAAGAAATCATTTCACATTATTTGAAGGTAATAGTACTGATACTTTAATCAATCATGACCAATATTATGTTACTCAAATCAGTAATTAGTACTTGCATATATTAGAAATCTGAATCATTCGAAAATAACTTAGAAGCATCAATATGGTCATATTTAGACTTAGAAGCTGAGATACTTTTTGGTGTCACTAAAATATAATGATATTCACACTAAAGTTGGTAAAGTAACTAGAATCAATGTTTACCTTTTTGGCAACTGGAATCCACTGATGACCCAGCAGGTCCAGGTCCAGCACATTGCAGATGTTTCCTTTGGCCAACATCTTCAGAAAGCAGATAGTACCATCCATCTACAATCTTCTTCCTGCTCATCAGGTGCTTGATGCCAAAAGACATGGCTCCTAAGACAGTTTCTTCGCCTTGTGAGGATTTGCTTTGGTTTGAAGAGCTCTCCCTGTTCACTACGACCACTGACAGTCTTTTACGCTGGTCTTCGTCTGAGATTTCACTGTAAAAAGAAAACAATAAAATATTTAGTATTTTGATAATACAACAACAATACTATTACAATCACACATAGAGATTGATACCCAACAAAAAGCACAATTCCAAAACATAATCTCGTCTTTATTAGTGTCAATAAATAGTATGTCGTGAAGATGGAAAAGTATATTTCTAGTCCAGAAAAAATGATAATAACAATACGTAAAATGTGCAATATAATTATAAACACACTGTAAGAATTTAGAGGTTTCCAAACTGCACAATTCCATGATATAAACTCTCATCAAATTGATACTAACAGGTAGTAAGTATCCACACACAGGGGACTTCAATGTCAGGCAACACAATGCAATGATGCACAATATTCATCGATTCAATCAACTCTCTTCTGAGTAGCATGTAAATAAGGTTTGGGGCTGAAGCGTTTCTAATCTATTAATTAGCCAGAGGGCTAGCTGTGGCGTTGGCGGCGACCTGTAGCTAGGGCATCTGGAAGCCATAACAGGGTCAAGCCAATATTTCCTGGGTCAAGCCCAGCCATTAATCAGTGCAGGTTCGTTTGTAAAATGACACAAGTAATAAATGGACGTCTCAATTAAAACCACCAGAGCACTCATGGGGGAAATATATCATTACAAATATGTACATAAAACAATGTACATATGACAGAATGTATGTTTATAATAAGCTATACTTTTTTTATATGGTCACCAGTTCATTTGTACTCAACTTTAAGACCACCTCGATTTTAAGGCACAAAACAACAATATATATATTGAAATGTTCAGAGTCAACCATTTTGATATTAAAACCACTCCACTTCAATGGGTCTTAACTGTGAGGCACTGATGCACTTGGGACATTGCTCATCACTTGTCATATGTCAGTGGCCATCTTGTTATCAGGGGTATTGAACCGATTTGACGTTTATCTTGAAGATATGGGGCAGGGCGGTTGCATTTTTGCACAAAATCTGATACCCTTTTTTGGGTTGGGGCAGCAGGGGGTTGAGGATGACAGACAAAGGGGGATATGATGGGGAAATTGAGGGGGTGATCAGCACAACAGGGGTGAGGTGAAATGCTCAGTCTTTTTGCCCAATTGCCCCTTCTTGATTTTACTGTAGCATCACTTGCTGTCTGTCAGTCTGTCCGGCTCTCTGTCTACCTATCCCGAGTTTCTTCAGGAGGGTTGGGCAAGTTTTCCAGTTGAACGGAGAGATTTGATATTCCCACACTGATGAGTGACCACTCGTGACCACTGGTCAGCTGTAAAGGACAGTGGCATCTCCAAGTGACAGTGGTCAAGGCAGGTTAGGTCATCCACAATGACCCATAGAATTCATTCAATTTCCCTCAAATTTCCTTTCACTGGGACATTTTAAATGCTTATAAATACTCCGAAAGCATGGCATTTTTGTGGCTTTCGTAACACCCCTATCATGAGCGACATTGCAGAGCAACAAAAAACAGCCCGTGGCAGGGTTTAACATTACACCTTTTCGCTGTTTATAAGGGTGAATTATAAACTGTTACCAACCAGGTGCGATTCCTCACATTGCAGTTTTTAAAGACATCTGCAGCTGAGGGGCATCAGAGTATTGACACCCTTACACAAGCCAGCTTTTCTACATCCCATTAGCCTTGCAGCTCACCTGACAACTGCCCTTATTAAATAGAGTCATGATGTCATTATTACATCATACGCCGTCACACTTTCGCCAACAGCTGCCACGCTTCACCTTCATTTAGCAATAGTATCAGGGCACTGAAGGACAGCTGCGATGCATGGACCTTCTCCTATGTTTACCTCAAGTCAATAGAAATCTATCCAAATTAATGTTTTACTCCAGACAAATTTCAAAATAGCAAAAGAGTGTTGCCATTCCAAGCAAAGTACCTAAGTTGATTTTTTGATAATGCTCAACTTTCAGTTCAGCAATTGGGTAGGTAACGCAATGGATTCATTGCCGATTTTCCCGAGCACTGGACTGTGTCCAGTGTCCACAGTACTTTCCGCTAGGTGCGCTGGATGTACGTATGTAATTAAGTATGTATCAGCCAGGTGTCGCCAGTGGTGGTACATACATACATACATGATACATGGCGGGGTACTGATAGCTACTGATTCTGAATGTACTTTTGATTTGTTAAAAAGCAATAATTCTCATCCAATCCAGTAGTCAATGCTATTAGTGACACTCTATTTAATTGGGATGCAGTTTCGCTAAATATTTCAGACATTAAGTTTATTCGTAACTGCTGGAAATGGACATCAAATTAGCACGGTGGGGTCAGGGTAAATGAGGATTTATGTGTTTGGGTGACTGTTTCTAATATAGAGCGAATCGTTCGCAGGCCATTTTGACCAGAGGACGAATTCATGGGGAGCAGCTTGACCACTGAGGCACTGACCATGACTGGCTGATTAGCTGCAGGACACTTGACCAATAGATCATTTGATACGGGAGGTGCAAAAACCACTGGCTGGGCAAATCCATTACGGGCATTCTTATCATGCACCATCTCTGGTATTTCTATCAATTGGCCATTAATCTGACACTATCAGGGGATTATCACCAGATTCGGTGATAAGGACAGTCCATCAGTGGGTGTCCGAATGCCCACTTCGACGCCCGATTCATTTAGCAAGCGTTGCCCAACGTTCGCTTATGTAAATGTTTTGAATACTTCGCAACAGATCGTTTCCACATGGATAATAGCAAGCAGATGCTTAGACTGGGTCACAGGGAGTCTCGGGTTCACCTGACAGCATTTTAACAGCATCTTAATTTGAGCATACTTTGCACTGTCTACATTAATAAGCCCCTGTCATTTTAAGTGGAGGTTCGCCACCAAAAAATGACATTGACGAGAGATGACTTTTTCTCAAGGTCAAAGCGACTACTTCAAGGTCTAAAGGAGTGAATTTTGACATGGCATCTTGAAGAAAAACATGTGTCAGTTCAAGTCATTTCAAGTATCTTAAGTACTTTCGACCTTGGCATGTACTCATCTTGACTCAAGGTCAAACCTTCGCTGAAACATCATTTAACCTTGAGCTACTGTGTGCATGTCATCCTGTGACCTTGAAAATGACCTTGACTTACATCTCGCCTCTCAAGATGTCCAGTTACCCTTTTATATCTTTGCAAACATGATAGAAGTCCACAAGATCAGTTCGGGGTCACTTGCCTTAAAATTGTTTATATTTACCTAAGGATTAACTTAAGTACCTCGAGAAAATTAATCTGGTCAGGGCTGGCATCTGTCACAACAGCCTGTTAACCACCAATGATTGACAGCATTTTGGGTCAGCTAATGTTTCCGTGATTAGCGTGGTACCACTTTCATAGTGCAGGTATATTATCAATTTCTCACTCTTTTTGCTAAAGTGTTTTTAACCTGCAATTGATGGGGCTTTTCTGCATTTTAAATAAACAATCGTAGCACCCCATGCAGCCAAATCATTTGAGGAACATTTCAATCAACATTCGCACTTTTACTCGGATTTCACACAATGCCAAGCTTTAAATGAGCGATGCTACGGGAGTCATTTGGTCGATTTTGCCCCAATTACGATGGGGTATAACCATCATCCCAGTTAGGGGGGTGCATCTATTAAGACTTCCTTCCCTTGGGCTGGGGTTTTTGCACCATGAGGTCAGAAGGTTTGACCTTGTGCACTCCTAAAACAAATACCTCTCCAAAGTATGGTCAGTCAGTGTACACCTCTAAGAAATGCCACGACAATGCCATACAATACATAGGCCATTGTCCACTACTCTCGTGCATTGTCCAGCTTGACTGACCAGCCTTTGATTAATCGCTCTCTGGACTGACCATTGGTCACTACAGCCACGCGGACAAGCAAAGTGCATATAGAACCACAGAGGGTGAAATTTTAGAAGTCTCCAATTCCAGGGTGGGGCACCTTCAAAGTACTCCATACATACGGGTGAAGTACATAGGGGTACCATCAGGCTCTGTTTTCACCATTTATGTTTTGACCTATGACTTGCCTTGTAATTATTCACTATTTAACCTTTCTGCGTCAATGTAAAAGTGAAATATTTTCAATAGTAATGTCGCTAAAGTGTGATGGTCCTATCCCAAGAATCAGGACTGCTGTCATTACAATTTACAGTTGGGAAGTTTGCAGTGTTTACTTTCAACCATCATGCCCCACTGCACTGACAAGAACCTTACTTTTCTCCTCTTTGATTTGTGACAAGTTTGACCTTCAAATCTGAGCAATTCGACCTTCAAATGTCTACTTTTGATTTAGGAATGGTAAACGTGTTTATCCAACAACAAACAGTGAGAGAAACTCCACAACATCTCAATTAACTAGTAGAGTAACTAGGCCGAAATATCTGACAGATTCGAGAGACTAACTAGTCCGAAGTTCCGAACCGTCTGACAGTTTCGAGTGCACATTTGCATATAGACAGAGTAGTCAACTTACTAGGAAATTTTCTCATCGAACTTGGGGTTGCTTGATTCTGGAACCAGTGTTGTGTAACATGTTGAGGTAGAGTCGTTGTCTGGCAAAAGAGAAACCTGAAAAAGAGAAGAAAATGATAAGATTATTAAAGTCTGCAAAAACCACAAGAAACGCATTGAATACACAAGTACTGGCTACACCCCAATAACTACTTATTGTGTTGGTAAATAAGAAATTGCCCCTTTTTGTCACACTGAGCTACTTGACTTTTAAAAGGTAAATTATGTCTACGAAAGTTGTCCCTCTGGTGTAATTATGCTAACAACAAGAGACGTCAGAGGCTCCCCCTGGTGCATTTGACGTGAACTTCTTTTTATGAGCCCTGCTTACAAGGGTGAGTCTTCAAAAACCACATTGGATGTTTTATTTACGACCAAAAATTGCAGAGTTAAAGACGGTAGGGTGGGGAGGGGCATAACCCGGAGCAGTGGTCACTTTTGCTTCTGGGATTTAGTGGGCGATTCACCTTGACCACTAGTGACCACTGCCGGCCAGGGGAGCTAGGTGACACTCAACCTCTGACCTCTCTCCAGAGCCGACCTGCAATTTCTGCGGGACTGTCATTGTTGTCCTTGACAACGGCGTGCTGACCAGTGGTCAAGCTGTCAGATCAAAGGAGAGACCCCAACTGGTCAGTCTCCCACTCCCAGGGTTCTGTTTGTAGTCAGGGGAAGGCGAGGGGGCTCCAGGGGTGAGAGGGTGTCTCGCAAGAGGTGGACACGCACGCAAAGTAAACATGATGAACCTCTTCTCAAGAGACATCCATCTTACATGGGATTTTCGGATCTATCATTATTACATATTTCCTATTCACCACGAGAGCAACTTAAACTTATGCCTGAGCCTCGGTTTTCACATAATTATCCAAGAGACTTATCAGAGGTCATCTCTGGCTAAAAAAGGTCATACGAGTGACTCGCAACTGGGTGAACACTTTGACCTTGCAATTGACCTCTGTACATTTTCTCCTCTGCTGATAAGCCCTCTAAGAACATGAAAACAATCAACTTTAATGGGTCCCTCAGTGCAGCCTGGGAAGAAAAGGTAAGGGATGGTCAAGTCTCTGAACCCCCCCCCCCCCCCAACATTCCAAGTCCGCTAACATGGACATACCACATCATATTTCTATCTCATCATGCCTCTATTTAGAATGACCATTAATATCATATATTTTTATCCGTTTATCTGCAATAGCAGTACAGGTTCAATAAGGGACTACTTGGCCTATATCTTATAATGAGCACTTTAGGTCCATCATATTGACTTCCACATAGCCATGAGTGCCACATCAACATTTGGGTTTACTGCAAGATTACCATGGACCCTACAATTTCGTCTTATCTTCTGACATCTCTTCCATTTGCTCCTGGACATTCTAAGCCTTGGTAATCACTAGTCTAACCCCACTCAACAATATCCCACTGCCTTTCAATGGTGTCTGATGATAATACAGCACAGTGGTGACCCCGAAGGCAGCAGCTATGGAATTATTATCACTTATTGTCAAGGTTTTCTTATTCTATTCCATCTTTTGAAAATGACGCGCCATGACAGCTCCCTCTGGTGTAAAGCAGCATGCATTGCTTTTGAGCGCCATCTATACTTCAATAAGCACGTCAAGGAATGTCATCGCTTGCAATGGTCATTGTGGTGGCCAATAGAGGTGCGTGGTCATCCCTTGACCTCTAGGGCACCACAAAGCGACCTCTGCTGGGCCCTCGTGTCGGCAAATTGCGCGTTATAGTGCTCATTGACAACTTGTCATGACCTACAACCTGCTAATGATTGATTCTAACAAGTGTGGAAGGACAGAGGTGTGGAGCGGACCAGAAATGTCTCCCAATCATGCTATATAAGCCCAGAACCATCCAGCCTAGGGGCCATATCTCAACGACCTTTGTCCCTTCATCCAATTCCATATGCTTCCCATGCATCCATAGCTATCTCCTTTTCCCATCTAACCATAAAACGGAAACATTTTCAGCATGGCAGGTGCAATCAAGAGTCACGAATTGCCATTGACTAGGATGCCCCCTGGTCAATTTATCAGTATTTCCAAAAGTTTCAACTTGGTCCCTTAGAATGAAAAGCAACCAATATGTAGAGATGTCAGTCACGTAGAGAGCTTTAGTTTCTTACAAGACTGACCACATCTTGGTCTAAATTGGATGCCACTGACCTGTTGCAAACTTATGAATAAACCAATAGAAGACCCAATGAGCTAGAAGTGTATTAACCAGCTCTAATTCTCTGCATGTCCTTCAAAATCTGTTGTCAAGCAGAGGCATGGGCGTCTACCCACCCCACCCTGGGAAAATGGGTCTTGGGGGCTTGTCAAACACTGTCATTCAAACCATTACTAAGCTAACAAGATTGTCTGGCCTGTCCCACGAGAAATAGTTAATGCCCCATTCTAGTGACCCAAAAAGTCGCTCAGAGACTACTTAGCTTAGCTGCCCATTATGAAAGGAGTCAACAGGAGACTGGGTCCATCACATCTCCCCCAACGCTTCACCCTTTTGGTCTGTGGGGGTGGGGGTTTTAGGACAGGACTAGATTGGCACCAACACAATACTTTCCATTAGTCCCTTGCTCAGATAACACAATACTAAGTCTAGTGCAGTCCTATGAGTAGCCTCCCTGGAAAGGTCATGCCCCAGTTATGTACCCTGGCCAAACTGCCCAGCTAATATTTCCCTAGTCTGCCCACATTGAAAGCGATCTATTGGCGTGGATGTACAGGTCGCCAATGTTGGTCCTATACCATTGACTAGCACAAACACCCAGCCTTTGATTTAATGCTTTTCGACCAAAAGGTCTTGACCTTGGCTAACAAACTGAACTCAAGGCCAGATCGAAGTATTTTTCCTGTCCGTAATTTGTTAAGCAAAACAAGAGCCACTTTCCTGTTGACACCCTACCCCTTTAACCCTGTTTACTTTGAAGTATCGTTTTAAAGAATTTGCAGGTATTGACAGAACTCAACCCCTGTTTTTGAGGCCAACGTCAGAGCTGTTTAGAATTACATGTGAGCAGAAAATACAGAGCTCTAACTTCCACAGAGGTATTCATAATGAATTGATGCGAACATGCAAGCACCTGAACTTGTCACAGATCAGGTTTCAGATTAGTATAAAATATTTACTATAATATTGATGGTTTTCCACATAATATTCACTGCTAAATTTGACTACCATCCGCAAGCACACAACCAAACAAGTGCACTTTTGGAAGGTTGCATGTTTTATGTGTGGCCTGCCCATTACTACTATCTACATCAAAGACCTGGGCAGTCTCACCCTTGATCTGATAACAGACGCCCACCAGTTAATTTTTGGGCATTGAAGTCCCCTCCCAGTCGCATAGCATTATGTGGACAAGCCCATGGGCTAACTGCATTGCTAGTCCAATTTGAACTACAAATTCAACGTTCCTGTACTTGTAATGACAGATCTTCATTCCATATTGGTCATATCAATAATATACAAAACACCGATCTGTGTGCAGACATAGACAAAACCCCCACACGTATAGTACAAATTTTATTGCTATATAATCACAGACCCCAGGGTGAAAGCTGATACTAAGAATGCACGTATCAGTGGCTGTGCCAATTTGTGCATGGCATAGATGTCGACTGCATGGTAAGAACTGTGCCACAGCAGACAGTCATTTCATGGCAATTTTCCTCATTATTGTCGCCAAAAATGGCTTTGAAGTTTTAAGCATGAGAAAGCCGACTCATCTCTTTGCCTAACAAGTCTAGTTCTAAGTAGGAAGGAGTTTTTTTGAAGCAGCGGCTAATCACTTGATTGACCCAGCTGTCTGGCCAGCAAAGGTCATGGCTAACAAGGAGGCGTCTAGTTCACTGGAAGACACCTTGCCTTTTTTTTGTAGATAGTAGATTCAGATCTTGGTGCACGTTTTTTTTTACGACCCCTTGGCAACCACCGCCTGGGGGCTTACCCGACCACTCTCTGGTTATCGCTAGATGTCGCTGTTGTGGTGATCATGTGGTCTAATCAAAACATCCCGATTGGACGACATGAATCAAAATGGCTGCGGGCAATGATCGAATCAGTCAGATTAGAATTATATGACGTTGTAATGACTGATAATGGACAATATAAACTCAATGTCATTTCCTGATGTCTTAATTTTGCTTTACTTTATATTTACTTGTATTTGGATGCACAAACTTTCAGCTGCTAATATAGCAATAGGCAAAAAAAGCTAGATTCAGTAGTGTTGGTTTAACGTTGCGTGGACGTTGCATAACAACATAAAATATTATATGAATGGTTGCCATGGAAACAGCTGTTGGGCACGCGGGGTCGTTGCGCTCATAAATTTTCCCCTTAATTCATAAACAATTGTTATCGAATTCAGTGTTTGTAGAAATATTTATATTCTTTTCGGTAACGTGCATGAGGGTTTACAGACGACATGTATCGTGTTTTGCTGCCCTCTGGTGGGCGAATGAGGCGGTTGCATGCGTGAAACCCAGACAGGTGTACAGGATGAATAGCCTTCGTTTCCTGAGGAAAAAAAATTCGAACGGAACTCCATTTGAAGTTGTGCAACATACCAGAAGAAACGTGTGTGTCACTATTCCGTGTGCAAATTATTAATGATAATTAAATCTCATTATCTACGCAAGCTACAGGAAACTTGGAGTGCCCAAGCCCCATAACTGTACCTTGGCTGCCACCCCGACAATTTAGGGGTAAACAGGACACCCAATATATTCGTGAGGGTACCAGAGGATGCAAGCCAGCTGTCCTGCACCTGTGTTGAGAACATCCATAAGATTCTGCTGAATGTAGCCATTTGGGTGTGTAAAACTGACATGATAGTTGCTAAGGAAGTCCTTGGGTTGCATCGCAAGAATTTTTCATGGTTGGCCCATATCTGCGTGGCCCACACAAGTTGAACTTGAGACACATCTTTTGTTTTCTGATTGTTACATTGACCATGCCATGTCACCAATCACGGCTGGCCGGGTGAACAAATAGACATATTTCATGAGCATGGTAGGGGATTTCAATACTGACAACCAGGCGGCCATTTTCTATTATTATTCAGCCACAAGGTCACTCTCCCTCGTGCCCAAGGTCACACGAATGTCACAGGAAGGTCACTGGACGACAAGGGCCTATTGGCCTTGCCCAATGTTACTGCAGACTGACAATTTGTAGCTTGGCCATAACTCAAAGAAATGGTCAGCTGCATGGGTGACCTTGGACCTTCGCCATAGGAGAATGGTTTGCTGACAGCTCAAGTTCACCCAACAAAACCAAAAAGGAGCCTAAGAGACTACAGTTTGTCATGTTATCTCCTCACTGGGTGTTGCGTTTCATAATAAAATGATTAATGTTGTCTAAATGTTGTCTTAATGTTATGTTAAAGTTTTCCTTATGCTACAGCACGAATTTCCGCTGTTAAATTTGTCTTGTAGGTTGAATACAAACAACAGTCCTTAAGCTTATTAGCGTGTGTGAGTATGCAATTGAAGTGCATATTTTATGGCAGCCACGCGCTGTAATGGCACAACGGCTATGTTTGAGAATATGACAAAAAGATGCTATTTTTATTGCTACTTTATTAGTAGAGCTTTTGCCTACATCCCTCGCTGTGCACTGTGTGCTGTGAATTACAATTGTACAACATCGCCTTAAAATTCTCATTAGCAGCTGACACTTGCACAGTTAGTAGCAGCTGAAGTCCCCCCATGGTCTAAATGCATTGTCTGTGCATCCCAGCTGGAAACACGCATTGCTAACTAGACTTAACTAGCATGCCTTGCACGTGCAAGTAGATAGCCATCTTCGCTAATTAATGAATGACCCATTGTCATGTTTTGACTTAATGCTCCTATTAAACTTCGACACATGTATCCGCTAAAAGACGTTTTTATTCACTATCCCACGACCATAGTATAATGGTTATGAATCATAATGATGCGAAATTTCACCAATTTTTTTCCCTTTTGCTCATAAAACCATCTGTGAGATTTTCTTTATAAAAGACCAAAAGGGCAAAAAATATGACAGGTGGGTGTAGTTCCATATTGAATATTAAGTAGGCGTCCCCTAGTGGATATTTATCCAAATATAACACACATAATATTGGGTATAAATGGAAGTTTAATTAAACGTTTTTTTCAATTACTAATCTATGATTAATATCGTGTCAAACTCTCATAGAAGAGATTAGCATATGTTATTGTTTCTGCTTACGAGTAAAACATCTTGTATATGCTATAGGGGTCACTCAGTGGTCCCAGAGCAGACTAGCCCAAAGTTGTTGAGTAAATATTATCTTGCCTGCACACTGTCACTTGCCAAAGCTTTGTCAGGCTCTCAAAACATAATTAGGAAAGGCAAGGATGGACAATACCTTATCTAATGGCCAGGAGAAGGAAAACATTTGCCTTTTCTCCGACTTAAATCTCGTTCTAATACCTGTTTGACACCTTGTGAAATTGTTTTCAAAACAGCTAAAAATGTTTTCTAATGGGTTCTGGTTAATTATGGCCTTTTCAACTGAAATCTTCTGGGGGTAGAACATCTCATTTTCTGCCAGATAACAGCCTAAAAACGCACCCAAACAAAGGCACGGATCACTAAAGACTCTAGGAATAGATACAAAGAAGATATCGCTGTCATGTCACAGTCAGACACCATGACTGTTAGAATAATGGCTTTTTAAACACATATGCTGTTACAAGATCTGAGAGAAGTTGATGAGCACACCTTAGAGTTAATTTGAGACCTGCGCAAGATGTCCAGATAACGCTTTGGGTGTTCTAGGCTCTTGTCTTGATGACCATTACTTGAACAAGAGATATCAGCCAGGTCTGTCATCTTTTGGCGGCGATATTCGAGGCACACCTCTTAGCAAGATTTTTGATAAATGTCTTGATATAGGAAACTACCGCTGCAACTGATTGCCTGGGCTTTTGTGGATACATTTTCTGTCTATAATAGAGGCGATCGTTAAGGGGAGGGGGCCTCAGCGGGACTTCGACAGGCTGAGACAAAGCCTTGGACTCTCTACATCTTAGACACTGGCCACTCAGTGTGCCATTCCCATAATGCCTTTGACAGCCTAGAGTGTAGATGTGATGTCCAGTGTGCAGGGCAGTTTGTTTCGGAGTCCAGTTATGCTTTGTCTATGGTCAATCGAGCTTGGTCAGTGGCCCCAGCAAGTGAAAAGGGACACAAGAGGGAGCTGCTGAACTCCAACCACACCCCACAAAAAAAAGAGGTGTTGTGGTCGCCAAAAGCTTTGTCTAAGTCAAATAGCCCTCATTGATGTCTTACTCCTGTGTGTTAGGCCAATCACAGGTCCAGTGAAATATTGCTTCCTTTTTCTCAGATTAATGTCCAATAACGCAGCGAGTATCGCGTGTGGTTTAACACCATGGAGTTTGACCTCTCAACTTGACCCACATAATGGTCAGTAGAGGTCATCGCTTCAGAGATATTCTTAAATTCGCCCAGAACAGGTGCCTTAGATGTCTTTTCTACAAGATTTTCTTAAGACCTCCATTCTAAGACCTTACTCTAAGACCTTACCATTTCCTGCAATGAGACCTAGGTCAATTCCCTAAGAGTGGAACTGTAAACATTGGGTCAGATGAAAATCATTTCCCTACACAAGTCATCTTATTTCAAGCCTACCCGAGATGCGTGCGCATAATCTATGACACAACCCTAGGGGATGATGCACCATTTATGCTATTATGGAATTTGTTAGTTAACATTAAGTATGGAGGCCACGTTTTCACCTGCCTTATGCATGTTTGGAACTGCTGTCCTGAAAAGTTGAAAACCCATGAGCAAAGTAATATAAACAGGTCAGAGGGGATGTGCAACCAGAAATTATGCCAATTTGGGGCATTTTGAGGTGGGGTTGAGAAGCTGGGGCAACTAGGGGCAGGTGAAATGGCCAGTGTTGAGCTGTAGGTGCTGGTCAGGAGCTGGGGGACAGGTGTTGAGGGGGCACTAGCCCCTGGGGTACAACAGTTACCCTGAAGCACATGTATAAGTGCCAGGTCATTGCTATAGCCCTTCTACCTGTCCTGACAATGTCCTGACATTACTAGTGTGAGATGGGCACAGGTGCATGCACCAAACATCTTCATTATGATGAAATATTTAACCCTAGTTTCCTTTCTAAGTATCCAAACACAAGCATCATGCTGGAAATCAATGCATATTTCCCATAAAGATTCTTAAGAAAAACATGCTTATATTCCTTAAAACAGGGTAGAAATGCATTTCCATTTTTGAAAACTTTCCAAATTTCAGGTAAATCTTTAATGGAGGTCACAAAATACCCTCTGGGATTTTGTATTAACTACTTAAAGTCATGAAACCTGTGTACACAGCGTCAGGAAAGTTAAATATTAGCTTTCTCACCGATGTTAAAATCACCACAAACAATGAGTAGCCAAGAAAACTATCCGCTTTCAAAGGTATAATCCCTGCCCTTTACACATTACTGGGTGTTACGCCTGCCCACTGTGGAATGGAGTTAGCTTTCTCTTCACTAATCTCAAAACGTAACATTTTCTTTATTTGTGAGTGGCTTAACTCTTGAACAACACACACAATAAAAAGAAAGGGTTTTCCGATATCTTGCGGGGGGAGTTCTTAATCTCTTGAAACCATGAAAGGCTGTAAGTCGAAGTAGTGTTACATAAAAGGCGTGTAACCTACACTTCATATGATGAAAGAGTAAACAAGAATGCACAAAAAAGGACTGCAGAGTTCAATGGAGTTAATCTTTCAATAGAATAACAACATCTCAGAGCTCAGACCTTCACAAAAAGAATACATTGCAACATTGAGCATTTCAAATTGACTAGAAAAAAGGACAGGTAATCCTAATTGACTGATTTTGGGGGGGCCTAAGACTGTTATTTAGTTATTTTGTTACACTTCACAGAGATTGGATGATAGGGATGTCCCCGAGAGAGCCTATTGTGGTTTCCCTTGGTCAATTGACCAACTTCCCAATTTATGTACCTGTGGGATGCATTTTTACGTAATCTTACGCAACCCCTGCAACCACTCTCCGCGTACCGCCCCCTAGCGGAAAGTTTGTAAAGGGCTTTTTGACCAAAAATACTTTTCTTTCTTTTCTATCTTTTGTGGCATTCCGATGACAACTGCCTGGACCTCTAGGCCACTGTTCCGCACAATGTTGAATTCGATTCGCTGTTGCTTATCTACTGACCATATCTTGATTGAATCCGTAATAGTTTGGGATGGGATGCATCCGTACGGACATTAAGTGAAATCTATTAGGAATATATGAGAAGTTGCTCATCAAAGTTACAAACATAAACAACATGAGAGTTAACCCCCTTTGAATTTCGGGCTTTAATGCATTCGGTCCATTTAGGCGTCCATGCATTGTTGTTATTGCGCAATTGTATATTTCGTTTTGTCATGAGATGAGTAATGACCTTCGAGATGCCTCGAAGGTCAAATTAGGCGCACAGGGGGAGCCTCCCTTTTTTGCACAACACCAAAAAACGAAATTGAATAGAGAGGGACAAATGCAATTGAATTAATTGGCAGCGAGTTCCTGCAACTTTGGACTTACAAAAACGTAATGAACGCCTAATGAAGAAAACATTACATAAAGGTTACATGAAGGTTACATAAATGGTACATACCTTGACGCTAGCATTACACTTGACCTTTGATCTGCAAGTCAACTGTCTGCCTTGGTGAACTGAAATTGGAAAAAAGGGTATATTTAAGAATAAAAAGGAAATGGACAATTCTAGTGAAGTGACAAGATAGGGTGTGGGGACTTAATTTTGACATCTGCTTGGGACGTCATGCGGCTAACCAAAAAGCCCTCGGTCAGAAGGGTTAATTAGGGGGTTCCTATTGGGGCACAGCACATGCACCCTTGAAACAAAGACCCTAGCAAATTCCATTCTCTGCGCTAAAGTGTATATTTAATGCGCGCG
Organism: Alitta virens; assembly: GCA_932294295.1. Lineage (NCBI taxonomy): Eukaryota > Metazoa > Annelida > Polychaeta > Phyllodocida > Nereididae > Alitta > Alitta virens. The sequence continues at coordinate 15,608,673 of OW028586.1, read as the reverse complement.
GACGGAAACAAAGCTACCCCACAACGTGCTAAAATCCCATACGAGTAAATGTACCTAACATATGCAGCCTGTTCCGAGGCAGGACGTTGGCCCCACGGCAGGGCTACCCCACATAACGCCCCGTTACGTAACACCGATAGTAACCCCACCTTGAAGTGACTTTGAGTCACTTTCTGCTTAATTTCACTTTTTGTGCAGACCTGCCCAAAGCATTGGACAATCCCAGTCACATATGTTATTATACAACATCAAACGATTTGTTGGAGTTTATTATCTATCCAAGTTATCTATCAGCTGGCTGGACCAAGATGATTTACAGCATCAACAATACTCGGAATAAATTATTAGTGCTGTAAAGATTTGTTTCGGTCGCTTGAAGATTATGACCATACTGGGCCACTTTCTTTGGGTTTTTCAAGGACTCTTGAGTAAGAGGGGCGGAGATTATTTTACGGATGAGGCAATCACCCTCTTGAAACACAGTCCCAAGAGTTATTTTACCATAAATATGTCCAATTAATGATGACCAATGGACAATAACAGCATGATCGGATGACTAGCTTGACCACTCGAAAGTAAGTCAAGCTCGCGGACAACTCATTGAGAGTAAGAAAATGCTGCGCACTGTGTCACTAAACTGGGTCAAGAGTTTGGGGGCGACCCCAAATTCTCCACTCGTGGAAACAAACCCTAATTTAGCACACCCTGAACCCTCTTCAATTCCTAAAGCTGCGGTATTGCCCCACTAACGAGAACTCCCAAAAAGCCATAAAAAGCAATTGGGGACATTATTGAACTATCATCGGATTCTAATAGTTCTCCTATCGTAGCCTCAGCAGCAGCAATCCGTTGCCATGGAAACAAATGAGGAAGGGTTGTCATATGAGTAGTTAACCCCGTGACCCCTAAAGAGTCTTACCCTCACCCTAAAAGGATGCCCTTCTGAAATTTGATTACCATAGAAACCAGTTCGATACCTACTGATCAGGTGGCTTCGACTGTCAGATGTCAGAGTCTAACTTCAACGGTATAGGGAGTCTTCATTAGTGGACTGATGAAAGAGAGATTTTTCACTAATTGCTGACTATTGCTAATAATACAATATATTGAATATACTAAGTGAGATTTGCTGCTCGCCCGTGACCTATTTCAGATGTAAACAAAACTTGGCATCTGTCACCTTTCACGGTTAAATTTCTACGATAAACTTTGCAGAATGGTGGAACTGATACTTTTGCGACAAAATTGCAATCAATTCGTAATGGTAATGCGTAACCTCGGGGGTGTTTGTTTTCTTTTGTTGCGTAGATGGGCCGAATTGGCGCTGTGACGAATGTACCATTGAAATGGTCGGTTACGCCAGAACCAGGATGAGGCAACCAAACGATTTCCTATTCATTTGACCAAAAGCGAAATGACAGTCTGTTTCTATTGATTAGAAAGGTCATCCATGACCCAGAGATATGTTTATTTGTGAATATGAGAATATGACAACTACACACATGGCGATACCCTCGCTACTAGCAACAGGTTGGGCTGATCTTATCTCGACTCTCCTGTCACAGAGACAGAGAAATAAGCACGTGCATTGTGGCAACAGGGGCACGCGCACACATGTTTCGAACCGGCGGGCGTTTGAAAAAATGTGCATAATTCCACCAAAAAAATAATCTTTTGAATAATTAAGAGAAGGAGTTTGTAGGAATGTTGATTTTAAACAGAATACAACATATCCTCGGGAAATAACACAGCTCATTACCAACTTATGCTACCTATTTACCTCTCGTAATTAAATCAATGAAATACACCGGGCATTGTCTAAGTTCTGGTTGACCATAATTTGCATACTTGTAGCGAGCCTCCAATTGATAGTCAAAAATGATAGCATGATGTCCTGTTCGGAAGTAGGGGAGGGCTACCTGACTAGCTCTGATTAGGGCATTTAGCCGTTATCTTTTGTGTCCAGCTATCAGTAAAAAGTAAGACCTAGTCTTTTAGCATGATATATATATCCTTGGCAGCCGATTTTTGTGATATATTGTCTGCTAATAGCATCTTGTGGACTTGTGCCCCAGGGTAGCATGGAATTTCAGCATAGTCAATTGTGCTGTTGCTGAATAGCGTAGAGTACCTGAGTGCCCCTCCCTCCTCAAGCCAAGACTATTTTACGCCAGAGCACCCTAGCCCAAGGCATGTTTTCCCACTTTTGGCAGAATTGTAAACACTTGCAAGATTTATGTCTTCGCCGTACCTCGAAATCTTGTGACTTTGTGCCAGCCACAACAAATGACGCGTATTTCACTCATAACATATACACAATGTACAACAAACATTACATAAGACCATGTTTAACGCTGCTAATTAAAAACACCCCCATTTAAGGTACTTTAGACTCTATTCTGGAAGATGCACCGGCCCCAGGCCAAGCAGTGCATTAGGGACTTCCGTCCAGACGATGGTTTCAAGAATATCAACAAACTGGAGCTTTATCTTATCTGCTGTGCACCATCACAAGAGCTTATCCTGAAGGATTATTTATCAAAGATTGTGGTACATCTAGAACCCATCTCCTCAAAGTACTCTTTGCCTTATCATAACGACTTCATAACGAGGCCAACTCCATGTGGTGGCCCTTACACCGAAATGATTGAATTTTAAGAGCATGGACATTGAAGTCACCCATTGTGAGAAGTCTATATCCAAGGCATTGATGAATTACAGTGTACATGTACCAAATGACATGCACTTGATATTAAGACTCAATCTTGTGAAAACTACACCCCTGGGTCTGAGACTGTCAAACCCAATAACATGGATGACCAGTTGCAGAAACCAGCACAGGGGCAAGGTCATCTAAGGAGACGCATCTCCCTTCAAGGTCTACAGACTGCAGGAAAGGTTTATGAACTGACATTGCCCTTGGTCCTGTAGCTATTATTTCGCCCTTAACTTTGTCCTTCCTTTTGTACTTTTCCCTATGACCTGCAGAATCCTCCCTGTGACCTTGACCTTCAAGGCATTCACGACCTTGACGTGTGTAGGTCCTGGGAAGCCCCAATGACACCGAGCGAGCCATTTGGGGCCCTAATGGCCCAAAGAGGTCCATTCTGGTCCAGTGGGGATGATGGCTATGATGAGACCAGGTGTCTTTTCTCAAGGTGCCCTCTAAAAAGTCGCCAGTGACCTTCAACAACCCAAGGTCGTGTAAAGGTTATGGACATGCATTTCATGCCTCGTGTCCCAACACTAACTTGTTACTATGGAGCCACAGCATGCAGGTCCTAATTACACACCCCAGTGGTCTAAAGAAAGACCTTATTTTGGTTCATAAAAAATGAATGAGTGAACTGAGGATTTCTCGTGAACTCGGCGCCCCAAAATAAGCTCTTATGTACATGCCATATGTCAAATTCTACAGTGCCAAGACACATGGCCAGATGCTGAGGTACCCCAAGATCTCAAAATTACACATAAACTAAACCCCAAAGAATATAAATTATACAGTGGAATTGTAACTCGAAGATACAAACGTTAAGTAAACAGACCATCAATCTTGATCAGTTTCACTCCGATAGGTGGCGTTCGCCTAGGACTAAATTGAATAAACTGACCATGATTAATGGGAGTAGGGCCCCACTGACTGATCGGACACTATAACAACCATTTCAGCCCAACAAAAGGGTTCATCAGGCCCCAATGATGCTATCTACCCCCTTCTGCAAACCCTTGATCATCCAATAAATACAGACCCCCGCTTTCTTTTGCTTTCACCTTATCTCGATCAGCTTTCTAGGGTTCATTCATCATCTGCACACTTTGAATGGACTGCTTGGACATATGTAAGAAGATCCTGGGCACACCAGAAGTACAACTGCTCAACTATACCCATTGAGCTATTGTCGAATCAGCTAGTTCAAATTTTGTTGATTAAACCCTTGAAAACTGCAATCACTGAATCGTCCAACTTAAAATTGAGAATGATAACTCTCAAATCACTATGACTCTATGTTAGAGGTTAGACATTACTATTGACTAGAGAATAGATCTGAATGGATACTTAATGATGACACTTTCGCGGAGGGCAATTGTTAGCATCTCAAGGTACAGGCGCAGCATTCCCTTAAGCAGAGGGGAGGTGTTGCTTAAGATACAGCCAGCCACCCTCTCACAGAAATGGACAAATAATAGAATCTAAGCACAATCGGGAGTTGCTGCAAGTTATATCACCTTAGGCCAAGTGGCTATTTAGTCATACAAATGCTGAATTATTAAGTAGGGTAGGGTGGGGTCCTCACTGCCCATATTTGTAGCCCCTTGCTGCCCACATATGGAAGTGGACCCAAGTGGACTCCCTAGTCTCTATTATGACGTCAGACTCCATAACTCAATACGGCATTGTTGTGAGCTCAGCTGCACACAGCCAAAACGTCACGTACATCAAATCCATAATCATATTTCGAGCAAACTTTCTCTTTTGATGACACCCCAAAGAAGATGTCCTGATTTATTGTGATTTATTGTGGTCAGTGCAAACATTCGCACAATGCACTGGCCCCCCGAAAAGAAAATATTTCTATAGCGACCGGCCACTACACACTTCATGAAGCTCATGTGAACTGAAAATAGCATTACAGTGGACTTTCGAGACAGTCCTGATGAATGAACTCTGAGCAAACAAAACCCAAGATTTATGACAAAATAGCAAATAAAAGCTCAAGGACTCACCGTGCACAGTAAGGTGACCATGGTTGCTGTAGATGGCTAAACGAAGCAGACCTGGAAAATAAAGAAACACAAACGTTAGTTCAATGAAGTTCACAGAAGTACAAATAAACATAGAATTCATTCGAGCATGCGTTGTATCAATTCTGTATTTTTCTAACCCTTGGCTTGACCCCTGACCTGCGACGGTACTATACGTAAAGGCCAAAGACCCCTCGTTCATAATTTCCACACAAAACCTCTATTTGCAAACAAGGGTTTAGTAAATATTTCAAGCTTTTAAGAGTCTACTTCTACTATTTGTTATGAGCAATGGTCGAAACAGTTTGAGTGTCCTGACAATTGTGTTTTAACACTGGACATCCATGTATTGGACAGCAGTTATTGACAGAGAACACCTGTCATGGGGTCTAGCAGCAGCAATAGAGGGGTACACCATGGGTACACACAGCCACCCCAACAGGTCTCCATCACCCCTTAGCAACTTCCTTCTTCCCTTAGCAACGGGAGACAGTGAATCAGGCCCCTCCTCACATCTCTGTGGAAGTCTGTTTACACTAGAGATGGTCTTAATCTGGGCTGATTCGAAGCAGGCACGTCCACTGATCACTTGAGAAAATTGCACTAGCTCTGCTTTCATTGCTCGCCCTGGTGATTTGGTGAATCAACAGTCTTGCATTGAAGTCTCCTGTGGGGCTTTAATATACATAGAAATGGTTGACCAGCACTGACAGATCCAATAACTTCTCATTATTCCCACACAACGTGGGTCACTAGTTTCTCACTACTGCACCTTTTCATTTGGAAACCAACTCACCTCTCATTTTGTCTGTGACCAATCAAACTATCAACAGATCAATGTAAATGTTTGACGAGTTCCTTTACATGTGTTTCACAGTAAATTTCAAAGTATGTGAAATAAGCTCCTGCTTTCCTTGTATTCCCACGCTGACAAATGAAATGACCTTCTCCCAAAGACAGCTCAAGTCAGACTACACCCTCCTACACCGTTCGTGTCTTATACTTATAAATACAATCCTGAGTAAGTGAAGTCAAAGGCTCAACACAAGTCCACATGACACTTTTACTACTTGGTATAGTAATAACGAGTTAACACAAACGATCATTGAAATTGAATTGTGTATAGTTACAGCTTGTGGAATTCAGAGGACAATGTTTGGTAATGAATTGTAATGATGAGAATAATGAGCATCAGATCAGCACAAGGGCCAAGCTAGTTATGATACAATGAACCATAATGTCTTCACACCTAGTATTGACCAAGTATGGCATGGCCCCTAACTATCAGTGCAGCATTGACCTTTTAGCAGTGTGAACATGGTCAATGCAGTATTGCTCGGTGCAGTATTGACACCCCACAATGAGTTCTCACGTATTTAAGAGACTTTCACACTTGGGCTCGACTCTAGATCACATAATTGAACATCACTGAATCGAAAGCTTTCCGGAGAGCTCCATTCAATGCATTTCACACACTGTTACATTTTATTGCACTGCTTCTAATGGATTCTATTATTCGGGGCAATTGTTGTCATTCTCTAAACAATAATATATCTTAGTGGATGACAGTACTCCATTAGCACCTACTGAAAAGTTTAAGAAACTTGGAAAATTTGGTGAAATATGTTGTGGCACTCATGTGGGTCACTGTGGAGTTTATCTAGAAGACATTGATAGTAAATGGACCATCATGACCACCGTGAGTCCATGGCTAGCCAATGGTCACTCAATGGTCCACCCTGTGACATATGCCTCGTTTTCTGATGCCACTGATGACCTTGGATGGCTGTGTGCCACCCTGAAGGTCATTTTCTGAAGGGGTTAATGTGAGATCGCCAAGGGCCACCTCAATAAGGCAACATATAGAGTTTCGGGTTATCAAGCAGGAGATACATCAATATGGCATCTTTGGCAGGTGACCTTCTATTACTCAGTTCTCAGTGCTGTAAACTCCTTAAAATGATGAATATTTTATTATTTTCTACTAAAGGCAATAGCTGAATTTAATTTGGTTGAATTGACCATTGTTGATCCAGTTTCACCAATCACAGTTCAACCTTGGTTGGTCACATATTGACCCCAAAAACAGGTCAAAACAACCAGGTTCAATGTCCTTGAAACAACCAATCTTTAGAATGTACATAAATTTGGTTAGTCAGTTGGTATGTGGACGCACGTGGTCATCAGGTTAACTTGAACAGAGAGCAGGTGTCTGGTCAGCCTGCCTGACCACTGGTCATTTGCCTTAGCCTTCCCATAAATCTCCCATTAGTCGACGGTCAATTGTGGAAACCGCGAAAGTGTTTGTTCTGTTAATCAAGCAGCAGCCTAGCACTGACTGGGGCAAATGCCCCAGAACAATGGAGCCAAGAAAAGGGTGTACAGAACCCACAACCCTTTATCACATACCCCTAACGACCGAGCCAGTGCTGCAATCATTACCCTGAAACCCCAAATGTCCTGGGTGGCACCTAGAAAGCTGGAATTGCACCCCAAAAATGTTGAGACCTAGCATTTGAGTGATTTATATTGAGGCAAGTGGGAGGATTTTCATAGATGAATGTGAGGACAGCAGGATCTTGTTTCTTGAGATGGAAAATGTGATAACACCTTCTTATCAAAAGAAAGTAAAAGTGAATTACATGTGTAAGAGACAGTTGCAACTTGTGCCTTTGAAACCTTATCAATCTGTCCTCATCTCTTCCAGCTCGTAATGTTGCCCAGTTCATCTTTAAAATGATTGCATGGAATCCGCACACCAATGAACAATGGCTACCAGTCCAGAGAATTCCACAAATGCAGAAATGGCCCATTCTCACGAACGTAGTACTTCCACATTCAGGCAGACGACAAATTACAGGCAGTGGACGGAGCATGCCACAAACACAGACAAATAATAGAAGCTCTGAGGCTGTTTTATTGTGCGTCAGCTGTAACAATCTTCACACACGACATTTCTGTAATTTTTCTGTAATTTTTCTTGTTATTCGGATTGCTCTGTTGTGTTCATGAGTGACCTCCGATCCCAAGACGAAGGCATTCCCTGGCATTTTGCAGTTGCCACAAAATGCAGATTGCTAGTACTCACGCGAAATGAGATCTTCCACTCTATCCGACTGGAAATGTACAATACATTTTTCAAATACATAATTTGTACATCCCTGGGAATGTACTGGGCTTCATTGAGACTCATGCAGAGTTGTACAAAGCGCAGGGGCATGTAGTTTTGCCCTCAAGATAGTCCAGTATATAAGTGGAGAATTTCAGGTTCCCTGATGGGCCAATAATTGAAGACCATTGTCATACGTTCCCACCACAAAAATATGACGTTTAATTGGGGAGTGTGAAATTTCATCCCTGAATTTTAAATGGATCCCACTGGGTATGTTGATTAAAGAGTACATATAGTTGGTCAAAAACTGGACACTGTCCACTGGAGGTCAGTCTGCCCATAGCACCTGCTACCCTCCCCTTGACAGGGCTAACTCATAAACAAGGAGCCCCTGACCCTCAGCTCCTAAACTTCTTTTTTAAGCGTCTGGGCTCAGTGGGGCATCTAGTTAAAAAATACCCCGGACTAGTTAGAAGAATTGGCTCTACTTAGACCACCTGGGCTCAAGAAGGACTCTAGGCAGGCCAAGAAACAACTAGCGGGTCTAGTATATGACCTTGCACTATGTTCTCTCGCTGGGTGATCAGTTTTTATAGCATTCTTAATGGAAAGGTAAAAAAGCTCCTGACAAGAAAGTGGGCTATGATATGCACTTGTGTACTAAAAACCCCTCCCCCACCTGCTCCTAATTGGAATCTGAAAAAAAAAGAGGCTAAACCACAAAAAAATATAACAGCAGCACTAGACCATGTGGACACACGCGAAGGTGTTCCAGCACATAAAATCTAACTGGTGTCTTTGCTAGAATGATTTTCAATAAGAACACATTTAAAATTGAAAATTTAGGTTTAAATGTATCATGAGAACCTGCGTGTTGTTGCAGAATTAAAAAGTTAGTTCAATAAGAAAAGTTATTTCATTTCCTCAACAGGTGTTATATCCTAAAAGGTTATTTCAATGCCTAGGTAGATGTTTTATATGGAGACTCCACCACGAAAATTGACAACCCTTTGGAAATTGGTAAAATGCACATGAACTTTGCCCTTCCTTGCACCTGTAAAGCCCTCTTTTTTTAATCACATGCAAATTTGATGCACGTGGCGGGACGTCAGAACGCCAAAACCAACGTTGACGCCACGTCTGACGCTACGTTGACGTCGACTTGCCATCTCAATCGGATTAAAGTATAGTATGAGCCCACTCGTCTCACTTTCACTGTGGAAAACTTTCATTAAAACTCTTTGCTCTTGTGAAATTTAATGATGGGATAGAGTTCATTCCATGTATGACCTTCTTTAAAGTTCAACAGCTATGTCCAGCGAACTTAACTTAGGCATTTTCGCAGCCTTTTGGCTTTAACAATGAGAATATACAGATTGTTTTCCCCAGCTATTTACCCTACCAACCACTGGTTGCCAGGCGGGGCTGCTTGAGCAGTGCGGGATGCGATGATAAATGGCAGTTGCTGGGTTTGAAGGGTCACAGAAAGAAGGCTCGCGTTCTTTGGCTAAACTTTCTTTTCCTATAGCGATTAAAATGCCTGCCACAGGTCACTTTCCAAACCCCTTTAACTTGACATTTTTCATGGGGCCTTTGAGAAAAACCTTCAGCAGTTCTTAACCAGCCCTTCTGTGCCCATGTATCAAACAGCATCAATGATTCACAGAGGATTTCTTGCACAAATCGCCAACCTCTAGACGACACCTGTCGTGTCAAACCTTTTCACTACAGTGTCAAATGCCTTTAGAAGGTCAATGCCCACAAAAGCATGGTACCTAGATCTACATCAATTAATCATTATGAGAACTGTTGAATAGTTCCCATTACACTCTAGTGACAAGTGTTCAATAACCACCTAACCATGCACCATACTACAGCACCATCCTAGCACCACACGAGCACCACACAGGCACCATTCTAGCACCACACATCTGTACCAAGGATCTGCCTATCATGGAGACGAAATTGAATCAGTTAGAACCAATCTCCTGCCATTACATAACAAGGGGTAAGGGACTTCACCAGTTCAATATCCAGCATTATCCTGGGGTAATGACTAGTGCACAGGGTGAAAGGGGAATTTGTCTGACCCCTAATACAGTCACTTTGATCTGGCAGACATCTTGTAACAGTGCTCCTTTACCAGTATAGGCCCTCATGAAGATTTCGATGAGGTTACAAGGACCGCCATTGAAGTCCCCGAAAACTAATAATTAACCACTAACTTTAACAAAACCCCAACAGAGGTTCATTCTACCACAGACAATGACCAATGCCCTGCTAATTTTAGAGTCATTCTGTCCTTTCCAAAAGTCAATTTTGTTCTTAACTTTAATCTCCAGGATGTTACAATGATCCTGTATCATCCCACTACCATCCGAAATGCAATGTATCATCCTAAATGCAATTTAAAACAAGACGAAACTTTGTAGTTAGTCCACAATTGGTAATTAATTTACACCTTAACTCATACCTAGACTACATTTTTGGACCATTTAGGATTGAGGAAACCGATAAATTCTGTCAAAATAGAAGCAATATTTATATCTATTCATAGGTTTGGACTACATTTTGAAACGACCATTACTAAGTTGTTCAAAAAGAGTATTACCAACATTAGCAAAGCGTCCTGGGAATATTTTTATGGCAGTTTGGTTGTAGGGAGCCAGAGTTTAAACATCCCACTGCGTGAGATAGGAGTTGAAGTGCTTAAAGGGAGCTCGGCATTGAAATCTCTAGCTAGAACAGTCTCATCTCCCATGAACTAAACAGAGAAACAGGGCAAAAAAAATTACCCTTGGGGCATGGTAGGAACCCCGTTGACCAGTCAATGGCTCTTGCAGCCATACTGCGACACCTAGTGGCAGATGCTATCACAATAGGCACCCCCAAAAATACAGGTCAACAAGATTTAAGTGCTTCCTACACCAAAATTTGTACTTAGTCTTAATATACTGAATATGGCAGTAATATAGTTTTCTTGACACATCCACCTGTTTCAGCTGTCATTTGCTGTGCAAATATCCATTCATCAAACAGCCATTATGTTCTGCTATGAATTGTAATATTAACCATAATCATAAATCAGCCATCTAATAATTACAAAACACGCATTCATAACTACTCAAAATTGGCCCAAAAAAAATGCTCTTTTTGACAGTTTCCTAACCGTTCATCCGACACTGCGTTTTATCACAGCAATAATGTAGTGTTTGTAATTGCAATCAAATTACAATCAAATTACGTTGCGTTTAGTACAAAACAATTGCAAATTACGTTGTCGTAATTGCAAAAATTGATCACAGGGCTGCAGCACGAGTTATTAATTATGAAGTTTCATAAAACATAATAGACCATTCTAGTATAATAGCATCTAAAAGTACAGGTGGATAACAGGTAAAATTGGCCCTTAGAGGGATTACTGTTAAATAATGGGGGCCAATTGTATAGAACAACCCTTTGCTAATTAGGAGAATATTGTTCACTTGGATTAGAATTTGTCTGTAACTGTACTAGGGGGTTTTTATCCAGACTAAGGGTTCGATTTTATCTATCAAAAAACCCCTGTTGGAGACCTCAGCCCCCAAAACATATACAATGAAAAGATGTTTATCTTTCAGGGTACAAGAATGACTGGCTAAAGTTTCTAAGACAGCCCAGACTTGACAAACTAGAGTAGGCTACTAGCTTATGACAGACAAAATATTGCAAAAAAAAGGCCTATATCTTTAGGCACTTTACCCACAATAAGGCATAATTTGAAATAAGGTTTTTTTTTAGCTTCAGTTGTAACATTTGTAACAAGTGTCCCATAACCACTGACATTACTATCATTGTTTTTGGGGTAAACCAACTATTTAACCCCATCGAAAGGTCAAGGGTTAAATCCCTTCAGGGTTCAAGCTGTGAGGTCCCATTTTTTGCACAAAAATATTGCTCAACTCGAAATAAGCATTTTGGAGTAATGATATTTATAACTTATATATAGGAAAATTTCAGTCTCTGTTTATCGCACCATTGAATCTCGTATCAAGCTTAAATGATAAAATTCTGATATTGGGAAAAGTTCAAAACTTTCATCAACTTCGAGTTATCATTATTGCGTAATCGCACGAGCTTAAACTTAAGACATTTATTAAGTCATACGAGTAATCTGAGCCGATAATTCCGCCAGGGGATATTAGCAGATATATATACTCTTGGCAGTCACATGACGTCATTACGTAACAACTACATAATAATTAAGTGGGCACTTTAATTTGGTCGCCACGTCAATCTCGTTTAGCGCGATATGGTATCCATGACAATATTAATTACAACATTTGGCACGTTCAGCCATGATGTACATGCAGCAGTGTCAAAAATCCCTAATGACTATTTGCTAAGTATGGATTTAGACATGGATTATATTATACCATATGGGCGCTAGTTTGCATTTTGGCTTAAATGCACGATTAAATGCATGGCGGTGTCAATGTAATGCGCCATGTACACTCCATTAAGACAATGGGATTATGAGTTAATGAGGTCACCTGATATGAACATGATATAACAGTGTCAACCACGTGCAATTACCTAAGTTTACACCATTTATGCATATATTAATAATTAAAATTTATTGCAGGATGTTTCCATTAAGCCATGCCATCAAATTCTGCCTAAAAAGTACAAGTGATGGAAGGGGGCAATAAATCGAAATATGAGTACCCGACCTCCCCCCAATAAAGTTACGTAACCATCTCCACCCCCTAATCTCGCTTTACGAGAGTTTAGTAATAGCGCATAAGACCTGATGCAAATGACAGAGTTTTATGACGGTCTTATTTCACCCCACCCCATGATATATTATGATATACCATGCTAAATTAGACGGATGCAACTCTAGATATCGGGCGCTAAATTAATTTCACATTTCAGATTTTCCGCGTTATTAGGGCGGGACGTTTGAAGTGATTTAGAGGCCTGTTCTACATGCCATATGCATTGAATGTTAGCATGTTGATTTTAAGCGTGATATCTATGGGACCATGTGTCTTGAATCATGTTTGATGGGGTAGATCAAAAGTTCCCCTACTGCCCACTGTCCACTGCACCCCAAGATAACCCTCTACTGCCAAATATAACCCCTCCGCTGCCCAGTATAACCCCATGCTACCCAGCAAATGCTTTTGGTGTCTGTGAATTTCAATAATTTCGTGCTCTCCTGCCCTTTAAGTGAATTGAACAGATGTCCACCTGCTGAAGGACCTGATCACATCAAGGATCAAATCGCTGGGGTCACAGGGGTGAGATTGCTGAGCACACACACATAGGGTGGGGGTTATAACCCCATGGTATTTCTGCTGAATACTGAAACATCAGAACTTTCCCAAAACTGCCTACAGCGCCAACCTTCAAAGCGAACATTTGGCATATAATTACCATCCCAGGGCCTATGGTTTTACAACCAACATTGTCTAATACCTTTCTCTGGCCTATGATACGCTTTAAACGTTAGGCAAATGTTCTCATAGAACCTAAGTCTAACTTTGCATAATGTCATTGAGGTCCATAGTCAAGTCTATCATTATACAAAGCGGATTAGTATTCATGTCATCTGGTGACAGTTTGCTCAAGTTCCAGTCGCTGCAACCTTGAGTAATAAAAGTTAGTCTAAGAAGAACTGAAGTTAATCTTAAGCAAAACTTTGGCCTTTGATGCTCTAACTTGCATTGTCAGGAGCTTTCGCTGCCTGGCCCAGGTAGTGCTCACTACTTTCACACAAATATCAACCATTGTCAGGGATATATCCCCACTCTCAAATCCCCTTAAAATGACCTAACTTTATGTGGAAAAACTATGGCATCCTCAAGGTCTGTAAACTCAGCTAATCTAGATGTGATTCTAGGCATTTAGCCCCCTTGACAACACAGAATAAGGGGTAAGCTGCCTCTCCTAGATTGTGTGCACTGTCAGCTGACTTAATTTAAATGTCACTGCCCACTTAAGTTTACTTAACTACGCATAATTACATAATGAGGGCAAATAAACTATAGGTTATGCTAGAAGGTTGTTCTTAAGAATATGAAAACATTTTTGAAGTTACTAAAAGATATGAGATAGTATATTATAACAATGTATAATAAGCCATAGTACACTATACTAAAATAATCTAAAGAGAAAATATATTGTCTAGACTCACCTCTAGATAACTGAGATTTTGTTGACTTGCTAGTGGAAGCCACTGAACATTTATCGAGAGATTCTGGCTGACTGGAAGCTGTAGACATTCCAGTATATCTATCATCTTCTACATCATCATTCCATATAATTTCTGGTAGGTCCATAGCCGCCGAAGGCTTGGGCAAAGTCTGGCCCCATCCGGCAAAGGGGGGCAGGGTAGCAGCTGCGGAGGCTGCCAGGTCGGTCTCCCCGGCGCAGGGCATCCTGAAGCCCGGGAACTGGGATGCCGTAGTGGTAGACATTAGGAGTTCACGCTCAACATTAGCGAAGGTATCTGTGAGGGTGAAAAAACACCACTGTCAGTCAAATAGTCCACAAAGTATATCTGATCCAGTTGGTATATCAATGTGTATGATAGTCCGATTGTATGCTGCACAGTAAAATATGCTCCTATATTGTCCGATATGTCGTATAAATAGTTGTCTAGCATATGCACCTGCGGAAAATTCAGTAAAACGTCCAAACGCACTTGACTAGTAGGGCAACAATCTAGAACTGAACCTCAGACAGCCTAGGTACTACGATCAAACTGGCCCCTAGTCCCCTCCTCCCAATACAGCAATCTGATTGGTCACTTCAAACCCACATGCGCTACGTCATCTGCCAATCACGCTCTAGCCCCGCCCCCTCGCTCTCTGATTGGTCGAGAGCACAATCGCAGCACGCGCTCTCACACAGGCACCCCAGTAGCACCAGCAGCAGCATTATACAAATAATAAATAAAACACTAAAAAGGCGCTATGTTTATACAAGGACGTCTTGGAAACAACACAATTAATCAGATCCCAACCAAAATATTTTCACTTCTCTAATAATATAACCATTCAGATACACCTTGGATGAACAGAGAATACACCAATCAACTTGCACACATATTGGAACCCCATGGCTGAGCCACTCTTGTGAGTCACCAAAATAGTCTTAATATCGAAGTGGTCTTAACATTGGGTGGTCTTGGGTATTAATTGCTATATATATTGCATTCGTAGTCTATGCTGGGATAAGAACAGACCCCACCCATGGAGGTAAATGTTTTATTGCAATGAGACCAATATTCAACATCTCATTACGTCTGACTCTATCAGTTGTTCATATGTAAGTTGACCAAATCTTGACCAGTCGCACTGATGCAATACAATGAAATACAACACTTGCTTTTCCTTTTGGGCTAATACTATAGTTGATATTCAGTCAACAAACAAGGTAATTCTATAAGGCAAATCAATTTTGAAGGTCATCTTTTGGTAAA
Organism: Alitta virens; assembly: GCA_932294295.1. Lineage (NCBI taxonomy): Eukaryota > Metazoa > Annelida > Polychaeta > Phyllodocida > Nereididae > Alitta > Alitta virens. The sequence continues at coordinate 15,593,347 of OW028586.1, read as the reverse complement.
TATACTCGCTGTATATGCTGAGGCAAGTATAAGACCCCACCCACGGGGTAAATGTGTAATATGATGTGGATTTAAAAACTCATCATTACATCTCCCTCTAGCAGCTGGTCCTAAAAGATGTTTTAAAGTTTCAGACCCAGTAGCATTGAGACTTGGCAGTAAAGGTCCAATACCATAATTCTAATAGAATTAATTACTATTGAAAACCAATGCTATATTTCTAATAGAATTAATTACTATTGAAAACTTTCACTAAATTGCTGAGTGTCTCTGGGAGGCATTTTTGCTACCCTCCCAGACGCCTATCAGTGAGAGACATGCCGGGGGATGCCTCAGAGATGCTTGACCACTGAGGCGGAACGCTGCAACTCAGCTGCTGGAACGTGGCGTCCTCTAGCGTATATGACTAATAGGTTCAAGGATAGACAGACAGATAGATAGATTCATTGATTCATTCTGAAATTAGATTCATTCATGGAAAAATACATTTGTAAATACAAATGCTGGAATAACAGTGTATACAAGAAATGTAAATATATATATATACATTTATTTGTTGCATGATTCTATCAATTTAAGAATGACCTACTACAAAAAACTTAGCTACTCCTACGAGAACAGAGTTGCTAATTAAAGGAAGTCATAGATTAAGCCATCACTGCAATTAAGTGACAGGTCAATTGCAATTAAGTGACAGGTCATCTGTGAGCAGGTTGATCAAGACACATATTTCAGCCAGGTCTCTTAAATTCCGAGATAGAATTTCTGACAAGGGGATGTCGACTTCATTTGGGAAGTTTTGCTCAGGGCATATCACCTCTATGAAAGGGGGAAGAAGTTTTTATGAGGTCCAAGAATGAAGAAACAAAACGCCTGGGGTAGAATAAGTGTTAAAACTGAAAAACGGTGAAAAGAGTAAGTCCTGTACCCCTCTGTCTTACCCTATACCTGAGGGTATACAGGGTAGGATGCCACCGTCTTGTAAAAAGGTTTTTTAATTCTTTGAGCGGGTGTATAAAGACACCCCGACACAAAACGCTAACAGGATGTGAGACAGTTCAGGAAACAAATACTTTCGCATGCTTATTGTTTCACCATTGAATGATGACAGTTGTATTATATTCTTCTCAATGCTTTTTTTCAATACATTTTTTTACTATACTTTTTCCAAAACAATCAGTGAAGCAAAACACAATGCGTATGCAAAATAGCTGTACCCTCAAGTACCCGGTTACGTAACAGTTATGGATAATGTTTTTTTAAAAGCAGTCGTTGCGTAATGATACGTGTATGTTACGCAATGACGCGTATGTATTTTCATAAATGAATGTTGTCACGCTTTGGTCCAATTTTCACTTTTTGAATTCATTGAAATTGTGCACAAAAAGAAATGTCAACTTACACACAAAAAGACTTGCATTGCAACAGACTTTCTACAGATATAACGGAATTAATAATTCAAGCATTCAGTAAATAACATTTATGACTGAGATACTCGTATAAATATCAACTGAGGTCTCAATGTTAAATCAAATCTTGGTAATGATAGCATAAACATTAAATCATGATATGTCAGAATTAATTAAATATTGGCAATGATACCATGGACATTAACATTAAATCATGGTATGTCAGAATTATCCACAGAACATTTCCCTATCTGATAAATTCGATAGCTGCAGGGAAATGAACATTAGTAAGTAACCCTAGTGCTCCCATAATGCACTGGGAAAGGTGATCACTCCACCTCCTGCGTGGGAGAGCAATGGCGGCAAAATGGAAGGAACTAATTCCAAAAGCAGACGACATTTGCTACCACTCATTTTCGCACCTCCGGCGCAGGGGAGTGGTTTTTATGATTCCGTGAAATCGAGAAAAGTTGATTTACGACAAAAGTTGACCTGACCCCCCAGCCCCTTGCAGAGAGGGGAGGGCCAAAGGCACGATGGGACAGCAAGTGGCTGCTGGAATGTCCCCACGTGGTTACCACGTGCTAATAACTGCATATACATATTTTCACTTACAAAATTGTCATTCTTTGCACCTTGAGAAATAGAACCGAACCATGTACTTTGTGCACACTACATTTCTTCTAAAGTTAGGTAATTCTAATTTGCTATGAACATGCTGCTGTTCCCTGTGACAATCCCAAAATTTTAGGTAAAATCATGTGAATATGAACAACCTATGTTCATATTGCTTAGTCCACACAATTGAATGTAATTTTTGAGATGTGAGCTTTTTGAAGAGTTCTGACAGAGCATAGCGAAGAAACAGAAAATTACATAGATGGTGCTGCCCTCTGGCGTGACCTGGCTGACCTGGCTGACCTCTTGAAGTGACCATTGGTCGGAGTGGGCAGCTTCTTGCATGTTCGTCCATCGTGGGAATAAATCATACAAGTTCTGACTACAACTTCACCGATTTATTTTTCTGAAAATCTTTTTCTAAGATTTATTATCAGACATTTTGACCGTTTCTAGAATGACTGACATCCTGCATGGCCATTTTGACTAACAAGTTAGTCAGCTTTCTGTAACAACCAATAGAGTGGTATGGTTTTGACTAAGTAGTCATTATCACACTGAAAGTTTAGGATCAATAGTATCGAAAATATGGATAGTTTTTTTTGGGCATTATGAATTCTTGGGATACAGCAGGGCAACATTTTCTTCCCTTATATTTCTTAATTTGTTAAATGTTTGAAAAAAAATTAAATGGATAAGTAGTACAACTGATACTCTTTGCATGTTCTTTTCAAAAGTTTTATGACACCTTTGAATTAGGATACATTTTATAGTCATTCGAACTAGCAGACTGACCACGTAGACTGACCACACAGTTGTTATCATAATTAGGCCAGACACTCTATTGCTAAGATATTGCGTCAAATGACCCTGATACAAGCAATTTTATGGAGTGGCATAAAACTAACAACAATTTGGTGTAATTGGCAAAAAGTTAAAGCATCAAATTGCCCTTTTTTGGTGACAAAAAAGGGGTAGAACAACATTTAAGTTTAGTGACCACTTGATCATGATGTCCCGAGGGTAGAATGCCCAATTTGATTGGCAAATTCAACAGTCCCATCCCAGATAATGAAGTCATAAAAACCTGATAACACTCTGCCGTGGCAATACAATGATTGCAATACAAGCAATGCCTATTGTTTGACCAAAGTGGCTGTTGACAGTCTACCAAAATATTGGCGTTTCTTTTCTTCTTCTTCTTTTTCCTGGGACCTTTTTTTTTTGGACGTTTTGGCCAGAGGGCATAACGATCAACTCTTGACACAGTCTTGATTGGGAGGAAACATCAGGACATGCGAGTGACTCTTTTTTTTTCTCAAATCACGCACATACGATTGTCAATTTGGAGTGTATCATGGGAGTGTGTGATTAGAGTATTTGGGTGGTGGGAGTGGACTCCCAATTGAGTGCAAACAATGACCGCAAAATGACCGCGAATCATTTACATGCAAGTTCATCTTGGAATGTGGGAAACTGGTTGACCCCGAGTCTATTTACATATTTGACAAAACTGCACTTTTTGAAGAAGCATGGACCATCTATCACATACAGAAAACATTTTTGCCAATTTTTAGGGAGTTTATGATAGATTTAGGTGTATTGAAATTGAATAAGATATGTATATATACTATCTTCCTAAATACCTCCATCATACATTAATTTGTTTACAGATTAACTCAAAATTAAGGCCACTTTGCTATAAAGACCACCTCATTATTAAGATCAACAAATGCCTAGTCCCAAAAACCGTATTTTTGACATACCACCTCCCCATAAGATAGCATTCAAGTCCCTTTCTTAGTGTCATTCTTATAGTCTCAGAATTAGCTAAATATTCCTAGGAATCAAATTACTTTTTTCGTGATCCCATCACTATCTTTGATGCCCCCTATCCCCTCGTGTCACGCCATCAGCGTCCCCAGCAACATCCTCGGCAGCGACACGACCGTCGTGGGCCCTTTGATGTCGTCGCCGCCTCATTAAATCAACGTCCTAGCACTGCGATCGCATATAATTGGGAAAATTAAGAGTTGTCGAGAGAGGACATCTATACAAAGAAAAAGGGAAAGTTTCAAATTGTCCTTTTAAAGTGAGATCTTTTTGTAGGCGTGAGAAAAACATCGAAAAATACCCAGGAAACACGTGAGAAACTATTTAAAACAGATAAATATTTTACGCCCCTTTTCACAGAATGATTTGAAGAAAATTCGTCAGGTCCTAATTACCTCTCTTCATTTTGGAACTCTCTTTGCATGGAGTCGAAACCCATCATTTCGAACAATAAAGCAAAAGAAGAAAATGGCTGAGTGTAAGGTAAACCACTGCTAATCACAACTCCTCACAATATTTAGGACTCACTGGAATTCATCTTTTGCAAGTCTAAAGATTTCATACATTCAAGTTTACTCGAATTTCACAGGTATCGCTTTCACTGATAGCGATGGGGCAGATCAATTAAACTGATAATCACAGAGGGCGCTGTTAGAGCAAGAGCGTCACCTAGCGTTTTCAGCAGATAACATCAAGGTATCTTTGGGAGATGGGTTTCATATCAATGCCAGCTAAACAATTGGTTTCCGTTAATACGGCTTTGATATTTTTTCCGTATTTATATACATATACTAAAAATAGATGTTTGACTATAGCTCCTTGAGATAATTCCTGTGATGACACAAAAATAAAATTGTATCTTATCTTATCTTATCTTACTATACCTATGTAGTGTGCCTATCTACCGTATGTTCTTAGAGCTCCTCCTACTAAAAATTCATTTTTATTTATTTGAATATACCTTTAATTTTATTTAAATATCTATACATGTTACTCTAGCCTCGGCCTCTAAACGAGAACAGCCCCATGTGAGGGAAAATACGGTACCTAGGCCTCAACAAATATCTTTTCATAGCCACGTTTAAATAGATACTGTTACAAAAACACCCAATCGACTGAAAGAGGTGCAACTAAAATACTCACAGCGTAAGAAAAACAGACAGATGCTGTGTGTACAACTAGAAAAACAGAAGGGCCTCATTTTCAGTGGACCGTATAAATCCCAATTATAAAATCTAAAAGGTGTTGTGAGACTAAAGAATAGAAAAAACAACAATGTCTTAGAGGAGCACAGGCTGCTGGGAAATTTCTGCAGCAAAGCATCATGGGATGGGCAAATATTTTTAGAGGGCGTTTGGCCACAGAAAAGATTTAGAGGGGGGCTTTTGTTACCCCTTTTACAGAATGCGGGGTAAAATTGTTGCCCCTTGAATAACATCTATAGCTTGGGTCCTACCCATCACCTCCAGTGTCCAGCCTGTGTACCTAAGTCCGAATTTTCTGTGTAACAGTTGACCTACAGATTAATTAACCCGCTACACCTGTAGCAATGGACTTGTCAGGGATTTGGACACTTGTAACTGGACTTTACGTAACACCTATTGACATACCCTTGCCACCCTGTCATAGAGGAGGAGAAGGGGTGCTCCCCCCCCCCTCCCCCACAAAAGACCAAAATACTGAACCTGCAGGTGTGGCGTGAACCATGCAGCCATAGGACTGACAATGCCATGCTGAGCCCCTTTGACAGAGTGTGTCCAACTTAAAATTACACTCAGTTACTCAAAAGCAAATGTTTACTCAGAGGATGGGGCTCTCCATTAAACTTGTCATGGGCGCGTGGCACCGTCTTAAATCCGCTAGAAAAGCCCCCTAATCGCTTACCTACTCCTCCTAACACTTAATCCCAGCCAAAAGATACACAGATTACTACAGACAAATACTTATCACCAAAGACAAATACTTATGACTGGATTACGTCACGATGACGTCATAAATTGAGCGTGGTCAACAGCGTAGGATTCTCGACAGCAACTGGCAGACATACACAGCTGCTGCCAAGATTAAATTGTGCATTTTCTCGATTTGAAGCCGGGGCATTTATTTCTCCCTCTCCCCGTTACATTTACACTCAAGCCAATCTATCAATCTATCCATCTATCCATCTCTCTTTCTCTCTTTCTCTCTATCCATCTATCCATCGATCCATCCATCCATCCATCCATCCATCCATCCATCCATCTATCTCTCTCTCTCTCTCTCTCTCTCTCTCTCTCTCTCTCTCTCTCTCTCTATCTATGTATCTATCTATGTATCTATCTATGTATCTATCTATTTATCTGTCTATCTATCTGTCTATCTATCTGTCTATCTATCTGTCTATCTATCTACGAGATAGGCCTCTATTTTAGGCCAGGCTTGTAATCAAGAATATGGTAATCCACATATCAAGCAACCATTTCTACACCAGGTTTACTAGTTTTAAACAAAGAAAACCCTCATATAAGACTAACCAAAATTAAGACCATCACGATTTTACATTTTTTCATATTTTGGTGATAGAGAATAACCTTAATTTTGATATTAAAGTATAAAAAAGCTAAATCTACCTGAGTACTCATTCTTGTTCTTTGGGGTGGCCATTCTTCTTCCCAGCAGACGTTCGATATTGACGGGCGTCTTGACCTTAGTCTTCACGTCATTGACCTTCGTGATGTCATCATCCAGTTGTCCAATGGGCTCGTAGATGGTGGACACTGACAGGTCCTTCATTTTCCTCTTATGTCGAGTTCCGCAGATCATCTGAAAGGTCAAGGTCAAGGTCAAGATGAAAGGTCAAAGGGGGTCATTTGTGTCAAGGGGTTAATCAAGGATCATCTATAAGTCCGGTCTGATTTGTAAATATTTTGGTAAGGTAGCTTGGTCACACTCAATCTAACGTGGTATTTGAAGTACTCAAGAGGGTATGTTCCCAAACAAACTACTGAAGTTTTAAACATGCATTGTACAGACTAAATTTCATCTCTATTTTAGTATAAAATCAAATTGTTGTCTTTCATAAAATCTTAATTATTCACTGTTTCCACTAAAAAGGGTTTACATCCCATTAGTGACTCCTTAATAACTTGTACTAGAGTGTCTATGCTTAGGCAAGTAAAAGACCCCACCCATGGGGTAAAAGTGTAATATGGACTCCAAGCCTTGTCATTTCATCATAACATCTGCCTGCAACTGGTCACATGGGATAACTAAGCTTCAGAACAGTAGGTGCAGGTCAAGTAATTACAATCAGCAGCAGTATTAATCATTTGATCATAATGTTCAACTCACCTTTGCAAAGTAGTGGAAACCTCATAAGCAGACAATACGCCCTCTGGTGGATTAATTGTAACCTTCAGTGGTGACAATTGCTAGTGTTAAGTTGTGAAGATGCTCTGAAGAGTCTACCAAATATAGAATTCTTCCAGGAACAGTGTAGAATATTCAGGCAGTGTTGCTCATCAGAGAAGCAGTCTGAAAGTGACAAGGGTCTGCATCATCATCTCAGTTTAAGAGAGGAGGGCACTGGAGTGTGACGAGGGTGGGACTTGTGTGTGCCGGAGGGGGGTAGAACCAGGGGGGGGGGGGGGTGCAACAGGCAACATCATCATCAGCAGCAGTAACAGTGATGGGAAAAGTGGAATAAATTCTATTAAAAATACTTTACTTCATGATAAATTTTACTAAATATTTAATCAAACCTTATCAAAGAACTAAGCCTTAATTCTGTCACCAATATGGAGTGTTCAACATTAAAGTTTGATTGCTCAAGTTTGCTACCAATTTCACTATTACCCTTATTTAAGATTTAAATTCATTGACACTCTTCAATTTTCATGTTCCATTGCACATATTTAGAATTATGATTTCATAAGCAGATATATTGCAGTATATGACCATGGAATATACTTCAACGACCAACAAAAAAGTACAAACTAGCACAAAAAATCGAGTAAAATGTCTTTCCACTGTGAGAGGTTCTCATTATAGTGTCATTTTCCACGCCTTTCTCAACGACCAGTCACTGGATATTTTGAAACACTTTTTGCGTAACTTATGCAACTATTTTCACGTCTTTAGCTAACAAGGGGAAGTAGCCACTGGTCACGAGACTTGTGAAGTCCTTAACAAGCTCCACCCGAGACAGTTATGTCAGAAAAGTTTGACAGTGATACACAGTATGGGAGTGAGAGAGTGGACTGTCAGCCCATTGTCTTGAAATCAATCAGAGGTGTCTCAAAGCAGTCACATGCTGGGTTCATTAAAACTTCACTGGCCATCGTAATGGCTGCAAATGTTGCCCACTTTGAGCTCACCGCTGCCCATGTGCTGTTGCTACTGCCCACATCCCCCCTTAGTCTTGTATTATCTCGGGAGTTAGGTAATAATCTCTAATACACCCCCCACTGACCTAAAAACGTGACAACGTCACAACTCAGCTACTGTATGATGAAATAAGAATTAACAAAAAACTTGAAACAACCAAGATATGTGTAGATCTTAGATGCACAAGTGTCTTTTGACCCTGTTGCCATACATTTAAGATTAAACCCCAATCTTTCATGTTTACGTAATCCCACAACTTAATCCAAAACACACTTTTCTTGTCAAAACCCACGGGTTAATATGCAATATCCTTGTTTACATAAAGCATATGGTGTTGCATCAAAATTGAAAAGCATTCTTTATAAACGTGCACCCTGGTATGATAAAATAACTTTGACAATAAATCGTTCTTTTTAAGAAAACAGGTCAATATCTTCATTTAATAGTAATTTCTGAATATGGCGAACCATATAATTATGATTTTATGGTGTTATTATTTATTTAGAATTATGTATTTAATGGCCAAAAAACCTATTTATTTAATCTTATTGGTGGGACTACTGTATAGAATAGAATAGAATAGAATAGAATAGAATAGAATAGAATAGAATAGAATAGAATAGAATACGTTAATATATACCTTCTCAATTCTCAACAATTGGTCATATATATATATATATATAAATCTTTGAATTGAAATCTAAATTGACAGTTATGACTCCAATTTGTGATGCACATGAACACGATTTTACCCAATTTATTATTGAAATGCATGACTTGTAACTTGGAGGGGGGTGTGATGTTTCGTTGCAATCCATATTTCCACGAATTCCATGAATTATGAGTATTTTCGTGTGCAACTTGTCAACATATGATGTATTTGGAACGTGGGGTGGTTTGGTTGACCCAACCCCATTGACCTCACAGAGAAACTGCCCCTTTTGGTCAAGCAAAACGCGTTGCTTGTCCCACTAAGACTTAATGCTAGGAATTTGATTGATAAATCACCTTGTTCGGTGGACATTTGTTTTTGGGAATAGGTGGGGGCACCAGTAATTATCAAGGAGTAATACAGGACACTTGTTCCGAGCTTAAACAGCGATGCTTAAAAGTCAAAACACTTTCCTTTGAAGTGCTGTCATCCTATGTCAAGTGATAAGAGAAACTGATTTTAGATTGACAAGTCAGATTTTAGTTAACAAGGGTCCTTAAAAGCAGAACTGGAGTCTTTCTGTTTTAGGCCATATTGCCTCAAGTCATCTCTTAGCAGAGGTTACAAAGATCACCCACCTACGGTCAAAATTAAAAGGAATACCTGTCCTGAGGATTTGCCCCTTTCCCATCTTGGGAGTTTTTTGTATGCCCTTCACCCCCAGGGTGAGCTCTTCAGGTCAAGTCAACCTTTTTTTACCCCCCTTAAATTTACCCTTCAGCTACCTAACTGTAACTGCCAATCTCCCAAGACTTTTAGACTTTCCCCATATATGGTGTGAGTTTCATATACCTGTCCCCCCCCCCTTATATCAAAATGATGTAAATTTGAAATATCTTTGTTTAAAAAATAATAATATACACATGTAGACCACTCGAGAAAGTAAGCAGGGGTCAAAGCTGGGAGTCTTGAATGTTTTTAGGGCAGTGTATATATCTCGTTTGATTTAATAAAATATATATATATAATAAGTTTGAATATAGTTTCTGTTTACTTTTCTTGAGGAATTGATATCAAAATGTGCTCTAATTTTTTCAGCTCAAAATTATGCGATATGAAATGCTATATGTTTTTGACAAAACTGTGGAAACGTGTTTGATTAATTTTCATTTTTAGATATTTCAATCGATTCCCAGATTGTAGTTTAAAACGCAAACCCCAGACTTGGATTTTCTCATGAAGGGGAAATCGCCATCAAAATACCCCCTTATTAAAAGTAACAGGGGTTATAAGATATTAGGGAATAGGGTAAATAGAGAATAAGCCAAGTAAATAGAGGGTAAGGGAAAGTGAGGGCTGGTGTGGGAAGGGAAAGGGGTAGGAAAGAGAGGGTGGGGACTTTGGGGGGAAATTAAGTAAGAGTGGATAATCTTTATAAATTAGTGTATCATTTGGGGTGATTTCAATAACACTCAACAATTATGTATTGACTTACTGCTTATCAAGAGTTAAATTGACTCATTTCCAAATCGCCTAGGGGTCGCGTGGACTTTCCCCTATTAAATAATTACCCCACAAAACTCCGTATCAGTCATCTGGGAAATAAATTAATTGTATTCTTTAAAACTCTGATTGTGGGTATAGGGACAGGCTATGTAACAAGCGACATAAGATTTCTCAATGCACAATTTCAAACTAGATGTCCAGAGATATGGTCCCCCCTTATCAGATATAATTATGGACGCATGGGATTGTACCAAAACCCCATTGCAAGTCAATTGATGGCAATTGTTGCACTACCCTAATGGATTGTATCATAACACGGGAGCATTTGATTTAAACCCAAATCACTCGCATAATTGATTTTATCTTGCTAAATTAAGGTCTCGTAGTCCATCACAAACGATTAAAGTTTGTAGATATCGCACAACACAAAAGAATATTTAATAACGATAGATAAATTCCACAAATGCAGTATGTTGGATTATGTATATTGGGAGGAATATGCTTAAAAGAACTATGTAATGGATAAATAACTATAGCATGCTAGCAATAGTGATTCCGAGATAAACATTGAATTCAAGATAAAACTCATTGTGAACTAAATGTACAATAGTTTATTTAATTGATATCAATTGCATATCATTTCAGTATTTCAGATTATCAATAAGATGTATAATATTTATCTTTTATTTAATAATGTTTCATTCAATTGTTCGACAAGATAATTCTGAATATCAATTACTCAAAATACAAGATAGAAATATTTTGAATGTATGGAAGATGCATATATAATTTCAGCTTCATATCTAACTGCATATTAATAAACTTCATTTTGAATCAGTTAGTTAGTGGCAGCCATTTTGATTTTTTCGAAGCACCCAATGCCTGAAGTCTTTATTAATCAATTTCCTTTTGTAATTTTTTCTCTTCTTAATAAATGCATCAAAAAAGTGCTTTTACCGAATATTAACCTTTGAAACATAAATTTTGGTTGTTAATTATTTTTATTATGAAAGTTTCACTTAAAGTGTCAAGTTAGGGGGTGTTTAACAATAGACTTTACAATGGGCATGCGCGGGGTTATTTAATAGGGGGTAAAAAGCATCAAATTGCGTCACGCCGATTTTTTAATAACCCTGAGGCCCCACGCTAAAAAAAATAGTAGGGTTTCAACCCCAAAAATGTTTTAGGGCTCTTGAAAATTAACCAAGCATGATAGAGTAACTAGGGTGCTAAACTGGGGTTAATTCTATCACCTCAGGGGTATCAACCCCTGAAACAATTGCTCTGAGGGTTTTTACAAGAGGTCTACAAGGGTAAACTGACTGTAATGACTTTACCCTCTTCATTTCCAAGTGATACTTGAGTTATTGTGAATAGATTCACCTATTGCACAAATAAGAATGTCTTCTGTCACAACAAGCGTCCCTAGTTACCACGAAATCACGTAATCTCGCGTTTTATTAGAGATTTCAGGCTCTTGACGAGAATTGAGAATCTCCATTGAACACTTGAGACAATGGGCTACTCACCCCCCCCCCCCCTCTTCAAAATCACAAAAAGATGGCACTGTGGCTCAGGATTTGAACTTAAAATCTCATGAATTCCTAATTTTATTCACAATACCAAACTTCGTATGTTTTATGACCATTTATGAGCAAATTGAAAAAGGCTGTTTTATTTCAAGTGAAGTAAAAGATAATTCAATTCAGTCACGATATTAACAAAAACTGTGTGCCCTGCGCGTTTGAAATATTGCAATTGTTAAAACATCACAATTCAATGTTCTTCATCTTATTGGTCAGAAACTGCAATTTAATGATATACCACATTGTTATGAATTGATTTAGTTTCTTCATTTATTTAAAATAAGCAATGATATCAGACCAAAAATATATAACGTTTTTAGGGAAAACATAATTTTTTTGGAAGCTTTCTTGCAATGTTCCTTGAACGTTATGAAGGAATGTTCAGCAGTGTTTGTTTTAGAATGTTTTCTCACTCAGAAAACGTTCCATAGCATGTTCATACACTATAACGTCCTTTGATAACGTTTTATAATCAAAAAGTAAAAATAAAATCGAAATTTTGAAGATCCTCTGCCAGTTGGTAATATGCTAAATCCTTTCATTGTCCTCACATTAACAAAAAACTTCATAACAATGTTGTTTTAACATTATGAACTAACATCCACAGAATATAGAGGGAACGTTAAAATAACGTTCTGCATACTAGAGCTGGATATAGGTTTCATATTACTATTATGTCATTATTACATTAAATTGCACAAGCTCTGAGCACCGTATGGGCCTATATAACTATCAATTTTCTCTGTGATTCAAAATATAAGAAATATACTGCATAACTCTTGTTCTGGGAAATAATACACAAGGGCATCATTTTACAAGTACATGCCGAGCGGAGAACAATAGGGGCCCATCACCATTGTACTGACATTGTGACATCATAATGGCCGATGAAGCGTTGGATAGTCGGCCAATTGTGTGGATTTTGGGGGGTTCATAATAGGCCAGCTTGAAGCTGTAAAGCTCTGAGTTAATTCTTAGCTACTGGAGTTAATTTAATTAGTAAATTAGCCACGGACTGGGATGTCATTAAGTGACTATATTTCTCAAAGATGGACTAATTTTCGTGCTCAGCCTAAGTCGAGAACAATTCCCCCTAGAACTGTTAATTCTCTCCCAGGGACGCGTTAACCTATTACTTTAATTTTCCGCATGGGGCGCTCGTGTAGCGATGCTCTTTGACACGAATCTGGCGGTTGCGTTCGAATCACAGGGGAATAACGTTAACATAAAGATCAATTGATTAAAGTACCAATTCCTGTTAGTTTGCAGTTGTTGCATAACAGACAATTAAGTAATTGCAACGAGAAACAAGCAATGACATTTCAAGACCTTGTTCCACTGAAAACATGTCAGTCGAAATGCAGATTAGATGAGACGTTAAATTGGTGGTCCCTTGTACTCGGTGTCTATGCTGAGACAAGTAAAAGATCTCACCCATGGGTAAAATGTGTAACATGGGTGGACTCCTCCTCTCTCTCACACCTCATCAATCGACCTTCGATAGCGGCAAGAACTTGTCTTAGAGGGCTGCACCTTCCATGTCTATCTGTCTATCTGTCTATCTATCTATCTGTCTATCTACCTATCTGTCTATCGGTCTATCTATCTATCTATCTATCTATCTATCTATCTATCTATCTATCTATCTATCTATCTATCTATCTATGTAACTATCTATCAATCTATCTATCTAGCAGACTTGGGACTGTGTTGTATAGCAGGAGGACTTCCAAGAAAAAAAAGAGGGGGGGGGGGGGCAAATTTCCAAAAGCTTATGGAAGAGGGGGGATTTGTTAAAGAGTAAAGTATGTAAATGGTTACAAATTAATAAATGTATTTAAATTATATAACTACTGTGCATATATTAAGAATTTAACAGTCTCAAGTTTCTGTTTTACTTTGCATGGTGAACCAATTTTGGAATCAACCCCCCCCCCCCTCCCCCCCCCCCCAAATAGGGCACCCTCACTAACACCAGTGTACCGAGGCATATTTTGCTAGCAATATTCCTCATTGGGGACCCTTATTAAAGTTTAAATGAATTAGATCACATCTTTCCGTAATATTGCACAATCACCCATGTTATAAGATAGAGTACAACTGCATGAAACAGTAAACATGCAGTGACATAGTTTTATGACAATACAAAATTATATATATACTATATAGGTCATATATCTGCATGAAATGTAAATTTAAATTCATGTTTTGGAATCATGTGCATAAAATGATTATATTTGTACTGATATAATGACAACCAATGCATCTTGATATCACCCCCAGTATATCTGAATGCCTGGGCCCTAAATACATGCATGTGCCATTGTGGAGGTGTTTGGCATTCTGCAATCTTATAAAAATCTTCACAAATGTGAAATCGGGCAAACATATGCACACTGCTTGTGACGTGATTGCATTTTGAGGGGGCGCCACTAACAATGATTGTGGGGGTTAAGAAAAGGGGTTAAGACCCCCTTAAGCAAGCGCCATCTATTGACTATTTTCTTACGATTCACGCTCATTTGATTATGTATGTGTGTCTGTCCACCCTCAGTGACTCCACAATGCAAATCTAATGGGCTTACCTAGCGTAAAGCCCTCGACATGGTGGACGCCTCATTGTAACCGGTGATTTCAATGCAGCTTCGGACCCATTACACACAGATGCACAATCAATTCTTCTGCCCATTGCACCCAGAACGCCCCAGCCAGGCAGTCAGGGACATTCAAAATGACATCATTATCACATATGCAGTGATTTGAGCTAATCTATGCCTTTTTCTCGAATGTTTTTTTCCTATTTTTTTTAAAGGTAATTGTCAGAATTTCAGATGTAAAATCGGTCACAACATAAACAGGTCTTCATAGCATTGAGTTCTGGTGGCTCCATGTTTAGAGTGAGGTGGTCATAACAGATAGGTCGCCAGTTGTTTTTTCAAATTCCTGATCATATATTTTACAATATTCTGTATTAAGGAAATATTAATGCTTACTTGATGTACTTCCTGACTGCTAAATACTGAGAGCGATTATTTCTTTAAAGAAGAAACTGACACAAAATGAAGGGGACAACAATGCAGTGTACTAAATGGTGTGCTATAGATGGTATATTACGTTCATTTCGTTTTTTAACAGAAAATATATATGAATTAAGAAATGCAAAGTTTCCTCTGAAAGACATGCACCCTTATTTTCCTTGCATCACTACCAGGGGGCTGGACCCCTAGCGGGAAAATGTAGCAACTCATAAATTTTCACTGTGACAAAAACGTCAGTCTATCCTGGAAATTATATATTTTACAACATCATAGCTAGCTAAAACCTTGAATTTTTCGTGCAAATGACCTTCACTGTTGGCCCAAGGTCATGGTAGAGTAGCCAGGAACTGCACTTGATGACCTTTTGACATGCTACAATGTCATTTAGCCAGCACCGGTCAGTGGTGGTCAAGCACCGTTTTTCACTTGAAATTGGAAAATTGCGGAAAACGAGGCAAAGCTGAATGGCAACAGTGATTTATGGGTGAATGTCATTCTCTCGTGGTAATAGAGCAACTGTGAAATTGCATGTGTTTTTACATCCCTAAATTCGCAAAAATTATGTTGTATATAATCAGCACCTTAGTAAAAACCATTTTACGATGGATTTTGATGATTATATTAGGCTCTGCGTCACTATTAAGTCCACTAAATAGCGGCCAAAGTGTATTGTATTTATCAATATTGCAATATACCTCACTATAAAGACCACCTCGACATTAACATCAACAGCTTAAGTTAGGTTTAATGGCGATGTTCTATTGCATACTCAACTTCACACCCGCTATACAAAAAAAAAAAGTTCTAAATTCTTGTCATTTTCCTTCACAGTGTTAGGCCTAACTATAAACATGTACATGATAACTAATAATATGAATTTCAACTTAGCTATTCTTGAGTCCAGCTTCTTAATTAAAAGCTGAGGCCTCATCTGATCAGAACTAATTCAAATGTACAGTGCATATGCCAAACACTGCATGGTGTCTAATATCCAATAATGCCAGCTCTTGGTATATTCTGTACCATCTTTCAGCCCATCCAGTAATTCTGCTGTATGATAAACCTCATGCTTTACAATCCATCAGTTTCACTTACATTATATTATGTCTGAACGGTCCGCCTTTAAATCCTTTAAGAGATCCAAGATCCAAAACATGATCTGTCCTGCAAAAGCGTCCTATCGCTGCACGCGCCAGTTACAAAATGGCTCAGACAAACACTGGTGCGATTTCTTCAGGATATGTAAAGTATTTACAAAGTGGCGAAAGATACCTATATGTTGACCTGCCTAATGACCCTAATTATGCATAATTCCTCCTCGGTGGAGGGTTTTTAACCCCCTGAGGTCATGGAGTTCAACCTGTGGCAGACGACTGCGCTTATCTTTCTTGAGTGTACGACACAAAATGACCCAAGAGTTCTTTGTCTAACCACTTTGCTTGATTGTAATGACCAGTTTCACCCCTCCCAGAATATAGATCGCCTTGTTAAATGCTCTTTTGCAGTGACTTTTACCACAAGTTATGTTTTATTGCAGCCCAGCGTCGTAAAATGGGCGGTAAATTCGGGTGTCAGAGTTTTTTTGCCTCTTTGATTTTGCCGCCCCACAAAAAACGTCCTCAGATGACAAGGATCTATCTCCCAGATACAATCAAATAAGATACAGAATATCACATTAGACAAGATGTTGCGAGTCTGGCAAGTTCCTAATTTGAAGACTGGACACATGTCACTATTGGCTGTCAAATGTTTAAACTGGTGCTAAATTCAAAAAGTCATAAAATGATTTAAAAAGTGTAGAATGAATTTTCATGGCTAGCTACTGTGTGTCATTTACCAGTTAAAGTCGTTATACAACTGATTCCAATTGCTAGTTTACAGAAGAAAGAAAGAAGGAAGGAAGGAAGGAAGGAAAGAAGGAAAGAATGAAAGAAGGAAAGAAAGAATGTTTTGGTCTCTTTTAGAGGTCCTCACTTTTAATCAAAGGAATAAGACATAGGCCTAATATGAATAAAAGTGACTTTTATAAGATACACTCCGTATGATAAGATCTAAACAAAAAATTAACAACCAAATCCATTCATGCCATTTATACATGTTTACTTTAATCCATGATATTCTGTACATGTTTTCCTTGAATTTAGCTTTTTTGCATGTTCTACAAACTTTTGTAATTTCCCAATTTTTTTGCAATTTCCTGAGGGCATGCTCAGTACAAATCTGTCATTGTGAAATGGTTTACAGGGAGATTAGCTGCTGGAATGAACCCACTAAGGGCATTTGATGAGCAGAGGTCCCACAATGTCCACTTAGAAAGGGCATACGAGAAGGTCCTTGGATGGACGATGGTCACTTCTGGTCAGCACAGCATGGCAATCGATGGTCACGCATGAATGATTAGGGTGACCACCTGTCTGAGAAGGCCATGCATGAGTAAACAGCAGCCCCACTCCATATTATGGCCACGGAGCATCTGCTGGGCAGGCAATGGTTTTAACCCCTTATTTTTACCCTTATTTTTGGGGGTTGAAGAAGGACAACCTTACCCCACCCTCGTCATGAGCAAAAAGGGCAAATAGGAGGGGCAGCACCATGCCACCAGCAGAGGTCACTCCAAGCTATTGTACCCCTCCTTCGACTTCAGATTTATTGCCATCAGAGATAATATTCTCCTGCAGATAAATTTCACAAACTGACCGCTCTACAGTGTGTTGGAGTGCATTTCAAGAGATTTGTTTGCTCTGTATTAGATATTAATGACCTTTTTTTCATCAGATTTAGGATGCCTCTTTTTTTGGAGGCCACATCTGCCGGACAGTGTCCAGCACTGTCCAGTGTCCACCCCCCGAATCACCCTATTAGAATGCTCCAGTTGGCTTTGGCATATGGTCACTGGCAATATATCAACCTTTAGCAGTCACAAATCTAACTGTAAAATTGCACTTCATGTAACAGCCAGTTCGAAAATAAATGGTGGCATTATAGTGCCCTGTGACAATGGTCAATTCGTAATAATAGGAATTTTACCTCCCCCTTGGGAAAAATGGTTGAGGCTGACCTAGAATCATCATTAATTAAGGAAATAAATGGGGCTCATTTAAGGTCAACAGACGACCATAACATTGCATTGTGTCCCAAGCCTTGTTAAGGTCTGCATAATCGTTCCACTTGATTGAACCCTTGACCTTCGCCTGACCTTGACATTTCCAAAATGTTAAAAAACATCTGGGTGTTCTAAGAAGATTATTACCATCAAAACTGCATATCAAGAATCAAACTTATCAATCATCAAAACTGCATATTAATAAAACTTTCCATCATGTGTCTATGTTGGGGCAAGGACTTTAAACCATGGAGTCACAATTGCTTATGACTCAATGTTTAATCGTTTAAAGTCCTTGGTGTTTATGACTCCATGTGCTTATGACTCCATGGTTGAGGCAAGCAAAATATCCACCCATGAGGTAAACGTTACTTGTGGACTCTAAACCTTATCATCTCACCATTACGTCTGCCTGTAGATGCTGATAATACCTCCATGGTCTTAGGAGCTGACTGAGCTTCGGACCAGTAGCCTTGAGTCAATGTAATACACCTGACAACTAAGTCAAGTGGGAAGAAGATCATTGCTTTGTTTTGTGAAACAAGCATTTCAATTTGCTCAACCAGCCAAAAGTTTTGACCTGCACAGGGATTATCAATGGTCTTCACTGCTTAAACCTAATAACAATAACAACCAATGTGTCGTGGCAGAAGCACTTTGAAAGACTGAACAGTTTGAGTTGCTTGTCAGTGTAACCACTTTTCTGCTTGGCACTATCTCAAAGACTTAGCATTATTTTACAAAATATTAGTGAGAAAAATAAATTGCTTCCATACCTGCTCAATCGGTGTACAAAAATATATAATTTGACGTCCTGATAAATATGAATTACTTAAAAAAAAATTCCATTCGCACATAATCCTTATCAATATTACACCCAAAAGTCATTAAATCCAGTGATGCCTGATCACTAATTGTATTATTATTATAATATTCCATTACTTCATAATCATTATCAATAAAAATCTACATCCACAGTGTTAGACAGCTACACAGGTCCTCGTCCTATCTGAGAGATTTCCAAAATGAGTCCAAAAATCGACATAAACATGAAGTCTACATCCTACAGGGGGTCTAGAACAACCAATGTTGGCTCCTATGGGTTGGAAATATTAGTTTTCACTTATGGAAGCACGGTAGCAGGCTATAATTCACATTTAACACATGCAAGGACACTTTTTGGAGCCCTGGGAGGCTTTTGTTGACAGAGAGGGATGACCTGAGGTCCTCATGTTTCCATGGTAACTGTTCATGGAGGGAGCATGCGGATACATTTCACACCAACTGGTGATCTGCAGCCTTGTGTGACCCCAACTCTGTCAAAAGTCTTTGACAAATGATGAGCACGTCAAATAAAGTACATTGAAAGTATTTGACACGACAGTTAATGCTAGTATCAGTGAAACTATGGTTGGTCCTAATCATCATTTTGTCAAAGATGCCAAATTTTCAAAACCTTTCTAGGCAACATCTAAAAAATTTAGATACTTTTCCTGACATAGTCAAACTAGTTTCAGTGTACACTGGTGGAGAATCTTAGCATTTGTCAAGGACATTACCATTTTAGACACTGTCTAAAAAGTTTGCTACTTTTCCTGACATTCAGGATCTAATCATTTGTCAAAGACACTATAAGCAACCCAGACAAGAATCTAACTATTTTAGGAGCATGTTAAATGACAAAATCTCAGAGAATTCATCTGACAAGTTAGTCAACTTGACTGAAATTCAGTCGGTGTCTTCTTGACTAAGAAGTGAATCATAATGACAAAAGACATACATTGAACTTCCATGGCAGAGTGTTCGTGACTAATATGTTACAATAAATTAAGAGTGCTATTGAGTCAGTTATCTCAGACATCCTCATAATGTCAAGATGGATTGGACCTCTCTTCTTTTAGCTAATAAACTTCCTTCAGGAGCAAAATATGTGAAACAGAACACAATTGCCATACTATAATTTTTGCAATATTCAATAAATATACATTGTGATTACTAAAATACCACAATATCTATAGATCCCAACACATCAACACTATATATGTCCAATACATCTTATACATGTAAATACAATGTCCAACTTACCAATAATAATCGTAAAATTTCAGCTCACCCCAGTGAAATTCTGTGTTCTGCCAAGCAGTAGTTAGATCTGCTGAGGAGTCAATGAGGACCTTTCTGCAGCCAAGCTCTGAAGCGAATGAAGGACCCTCCGTGCAGACTCGCTACCAAGAACCTGTTCCTATCTAAGCTTTGACAAGTCTTGAATTGTCTTTCGAGAGCACACCACGCTAATTAAATACTTTATTGGCAACTTATTGCCCATTATTTCACTGCAGTGTTCATCCTACTCCCCTCCTATTGTTTTAAGGACACTTCTGCCTTTGTTTACCCCCCTTGACCTGCGCCCCCTGTTGACGTATCGGGCAAGTTAGTTCACCCTAGGACAGCGGCCTGCCCAGCCCATGTCAACCTTTCGGAAATAAATCCTATCTTTTGCTGATTGCCATCAAAAACATACTCAATGTTGGCAGAAATTTGAACCCGTGTTTTCCCCGATACTGTAACCTAATTAGTGTATTTCATTGATTATAACTCGGTAGATCTAAGATAGGCATGGAAGCTAGTCTCGATTAGAGGCCGGGGCTAGAAAAATCTAAATCAGTCAGTCAGAAAAAAGAAATCAGCCAGTCAGTAAGTAAGAAAGAAAGAAAGAAAGAAAGAAAGAAAGAAAGAAAGAAAGAAAGAAAGAAAGAAAGAAAGAAAGAAAGAAAGAAAGAAAGAAAGAAAGATAGATAGATAGATAGATAGATACACACACACACGTAGATATATTGTTGGGGTTCTAAAGTTGTTAAAAGTACAATTCAGTCTTAATTGCAGATTTCTGCTATATATATAGCTCCCGATCTAAAGTAAATAAATTAAATAGTCGAAACGGGTCTATATGGCTTCATCAGTGGCCTATAGCAATTAAAGGGCAATAACTGATTTGGTCTTTACGGTTCATTTGACTCCAGAAAAGCCTTTGACAATATCGATGATGCCATCTAGAGATATCATTGCCACAGCACCTCTGTTTTTGTTCCTAATTATTCGCCTCCTAAAAACCTCTAAAACTAATCCAGATTAGACTAACAGGTTGGCCACAATTTTGAAAAGACCTATAGAAAAATATCCTTTGATAAAAATTGTAGTTGTAACTGTCTATATAAATGACCTGATCTTAATCTGTGTCAAAGTCTTTGTTAAGATCATTAAGTTCATTGTGACCACTCAAAACATAGAGGCACTTGGTCATTTTGACGATGAATGGTGACTGGTCAGTGACTGGTCAGTCACATAGTGTACACTCCATCTGCTAGGTGCATGACCATCTGATTACAATTGCCAATTAAAAAATAAATTAGTTACTCAGCCTTTTTATAACCCACGCGAGAAATAAATTCATGTATAATTGTATAAAGGTTTGATAGAAATTAATTTACACTAAAATAAAGAATTTTACAATGGCCATTTATTCTTTTCTGGAGGATACATTAGATATCCTATGATCCATGTGTATATATTTCTATTGATATATGTTCTTATGAGATGAATATAAAATGACTTTTATATGCATATTCGGGCACACCAAGCTCTATCATTGGAAACTCAGGAGATATATTTATCACCTTTAAAAACAACTTTAAAAAGTTAAAGTCCACAAGACTGCACTTAATTGGATTACCGAATGAAAACAATGCTAATTGGTCAGACTATTATTTATGTATTTCTTAAGGCTTAAGTTTTAAGTACATGTTCAGTTCAACCTTGAATAAATCTCTATTTATCCAAGGTTAGACTAAAGAGTATCTAAACATTAGACTAAGATTATCTGAGGAATATTATGACTTTCTATGTGGGTCTTTAAGTTCATGTAAGGTAGAAATGACTTATCTAAGGTAGAAATGACTTATCTAAGGTAGAAATGACTTATCTAAGGTAGAAATGACTTATCTAAGGTAGAAATGACTTATCTAACTAGGATAAGAGTATTTATGTAATTAAATGTATTTAATGCTATATAATGTCACATTAATGTTGTTTTATTCTAGTTCAGTTTACATAGCAGTCATGTATTAAACATGTGAAGCATAGCATGTGCAGTTGGACCTGACAGATGGTCAACATCACCTAATGAAAATGTCCAGTTTGCTGCCACTGGACATTGGTCAGTCAGTTGACCCAGGGTCAGTGAGGGTCAGATAACATTTCGATAAACCTGCATAAAGAGTATCTTGAGAATTTTCAATTGATCTCCCCTGAATTTTGTGGGTTTTTTTTTAGAGCTATATCAGGTATTGTGACCAAAATTTCTTTCCTGTTATATCTAAAACATTTTTTAGCCATTTTGAAATCCAAACACCTGAATGGGGCACACCATGTCATGTTCATGCAGTTCCAAATCTGATGAATTATTGTAAATAAATATTTTTTCACTTTTTTATCCATCTATTTATTTTATCAAATGCCTCATTTGAATCTTGGATAAATTAGACTAATTTCTCCAAATCTGAATCATTTCATTCAAAGCTATTCAATGAATATGGTATTTTATCATATATACAACCAACAGTGAGATCAAATTTGAAGTAATAATTATATACTAAGATCTACTCCAAATTGCACACAATATTTATGACCTCCCACCAAGTGCTTACAGTACCTAGGTGATTCGCTGATTGACAGTGATTGACCATAATGTCCAAAATGCAAAAGAGTGATCAAGTACTCACTCAATCACTTAAATCAGACTATCCACTGATGACCTTAATTGGCGTGTAATTAGCAGGTGCTCCCGAGCACTTAAGTGTAGTCTGTTGAGATCACCACTTAAAACGATTGTGTATGCAGTAAAAAGCTATTATATTTATTGGACAATAAAAATGAGCTTGGAAACCAACAGAAAGCTGCAGACAAAACAATGAAAATGTATCAGTGCACGTTAAAGAAACTTGATATAGATATAGATAGATAGATAGATAGATAGATAGGTAGATAGGTAGATAGGTAGATAGATAGGTAGATAGATAGATAGATAGGTAGATATACAGGTAGATGGATAGATATAGATAGATAGATGGATAGATAGATGGATAGATAGATGGATAGATGGATAGATATATAGATAGATAGATAGATAGATAGATAGACAGGTAGATAGATAGATGGATATATAGATAAATAGATAGACAGATATATAGATAGATAGATAGATAGATAGATAGTTGGATAAAAAGATAGCTAGATTCAACCTATGTTATGTCACACATTCAACATATTTACCATTTTCTCTTTTTGTATAATTTAACCTCAACCCCCCCCCCCCCCCCCCCCAGGCTTAGAATAAAACCCACAGGAGTATGACTTATGCCCAATATTTGCTCATTACAACTGATGATTGATGGCTTATTGTCAGGCAACCAAAATCACGCACTCTCCGCCCAGGTGTTAGCCCAGGACTAGACTACCTGCAGTGGCACACAAAAGACTTTCATTTGTAAAACTTCCCTTGTAAACACAAATATATTGCGACAATTATGCCACAAAATGCGGTTAATATGGTCACAATGAGATAGTGTGGAGTGGACCTTAAAAACGAAAGGTCCAAGATATTCATATTTTCAAAAGATTATGAATTCATTATGAATACATTCAACATTGACAGCATTAGGAGTGATTCTCTTTTTTTTTTCTGGGATAAATTTCAACCAAAATTTCCCCACAAAAAAACAAAATCTCGATATGATTATTATATGATCTTAAACTTAGCAGAGACCACATCTCTACTAGAGGCAGATGCCATAATAAGATGACTGTTTGGAGTCCACACCATGTTGCACAAGCGATAGTTTAAAAAAAAGTGCTGCAAATTTTAATTTTATAAATAGATTTTAATTGGATACTGGTCAAAAAACGTGTCTGACCGGAGCTCTACTAGTGGCAGATGTAATGAGATGAGATGAGTTTTGGAGTCCAAACTGGGTGGCCTACATATACCACACATGTATGGGGTGATCTTTACTTGTCCCAGCACAGGCCTAACTTTAAGTTTGATGGCTAAAATTGACTGCTGCTTTAATGGCGTGGAATTTAATTAGGGTGATTTATCATTCTTGTTGACTGTAATTTACTCGCGTGGAGGAATCGAAGGAAATTTCCCAATTAATCACTAGGGGGCGTTATGTGATGCGTAACATTGCAACTAGGTGGCGGTATTGTTTGAATGAGTAGTTATTCAAGCATGACGTTCTCACGCGCCTGTACGTTTTTGTGCAGTTAATTAGCGAGTTACATGTTGGTAAGGCATGCTACAGGGATGTGCATGTAGGTTTTTCTCAACCGGTTGGTGGTTAAAACCTAAATTTCAGTGGAGATAGAAGATTGGCAATTTGCACATCCCAAGCAGGTGTGCTGCCGTCTGCCGACGCCAGGCGGCTGGTTGACCTTGACTAATCTACATTCGACCTCAGTGAAGCATTTAACCTACTTGGGACATAATTGCTTGGTGAAAAATGGGTCGAGAAACCCTTTAAACTTTTTTTTTTTTTAGCATTTTTTTTTTTTTGAAAAATTCTACCAAGAATAAGTGCTCAGCTGCCATGCGTTGCGTGATTTGCAGGCAGCAGACGATCCAGACGCTGTGACGTGTGAAAACGCGCGACGACGCTGCGCATTGAACGTCGCACGTGCGAAATTTACCGCGTCACTTCGTCTGCTATTGTTTAGGCTTAAATGTAAACAGCTCAATGCTTCCTACACGACTCGCATGAATAGATCAAAATGGAATTTGAACAATTGGTCATGCCACATCAAAGCTAATCAGCCGACATCATCTCTCTTTTATCAAATGAATGTATGGGGCACCAGTACAATTCTTAAGGGATTTAAAAAGTATTGTAATTTACCACTAGCGCCACCTATTAGCCGCCAAATGAATAAAAAAACCAATTGCACCTGGTGTTTGGAGGTCATGATTTCCTAATGAAGGCCAATTGCTGGGTTTTTTCTCCTCAATACGAAATCTCTTAAGCATCAATTCTGATTAATGTTATGCCAAATCAGCCGCAAGCTACACAAGTCAATTGTTCCCCTCAATTTTTCTTGCTCGTTTGAATTTCAATGCTTTTGGAAAGTGGCTGATTTATCCACGCAAAGAACTCTTATTTATTCCTAATGTACAGTCCGCATGCAAGTCGAATGGTGAATCCTCAAACAGTCATGCATCTGTAATTTACAGTTAAAGGCAATTTACTGCACATCTGTCAAAAATACTGGCAAGCACAGCCAACCAGTCAGTGATGCGGCTTGCTTCAGGTGTGTAGAATGCAGAGACAAAGACTTGTACCAGTCCTCTGATTCAGGTATCAAAAAAGCCATGCATGCTGAAAATGTCTATGTCTGTATGGCCATTGGTGGGGTCTTTTACTTGCCTCAGCATAGACAAGGAAAAGTTAGTCATCCTTCAAACTGTCAATGGAGATTAAATGCCTCTTGAGTCTTGGCTATATTATATTTTATAACTTGCTTTTATTTTTATACGTCTTTTATGTACATATTTATATATATTTATATATTTTTATGATCATTGTTTTATGTTTTTTGTAACAGGGCCCACTTGAAAAACAGCTTTGTCTGAATGTTGTTATCCTGTTTTTAAATATATTTGAATAAATAATAATAATTAATTAATATTAACTAATAACAAATCAATGTTTGTTAATAATGTCATTTAAGGTGATGCTTCTTAAGGCGACTGTCCTCATAACTCACTTAAGATTACTTAAGGTGACGTGTCTTAAGTAGGAGTTGGTCATAAAAATTCATTGACGAGTTTACTATAACTTGAGTGATTAAATTTTTGGTACCATAATTTTTTTTCCACTTGAAAAGCCAAACAAAATATTTTCTTGATTCTCATCTAATACAATTCTTAGTACATTCTATAGTCAAAAAGTCAAATAAGATATTTTATGCTTCAGTAAATATTGTGTGCTTTCAACCAATAAGTATGTGTAATACAAAACAGCTACATTATATTAAAAAGTTAATAAAAAAAGTTACTTACTTTCTAGTCAAATAGTCAATAAAAACTATATATTTTCAGTGTATATGCATGGCTTTGTTCTTGCATGGGCACACCACTCCCAAATACCTACATCAGCCAATATTAATGACAAAACCAGTGAAGCGTGACGCCATGATAACATCTCCAAATTCCACAGTTCAGGCAGAAGCTTTTCGGAGACTGTTGGGGGGCAGCCATGCCGTGCCAGCATGAATGATGCTACTGGCCACTTCTCACATGACTCTTTGGTAAAAATAATTAGATATTTCAACAACAGCTCTGCGGGATTTATGACAACAAAGTTTGCCCCTCGATCGTAATCAGCGCTCGATAATGATGCCCCTGCACCCAGCAGATAACTTGGCAATCAAACCTGTAATTATGCAAGCATCATGTCATAACTCAATCACAGGCATTGACAGCCAGGCTTCTTGGTTGCACACAAAAAAATGCCCCGGATTAATTGTGACACCGCTATGCACGAATACACAAATTTGACAACCGTCCTTTAAATTTTTTGAATAATGAATACACCTTTACAATTATTTGCTGCACCTTCAAAATCCATTGACTATAAAGTTTTGCCGTATATAATACACCCAACTTCAAATTAAACTGAATATACAATTTTGGTTGCCATGGAAACCATTTTACCCAAGTTTTGATAGAATATAGAAATATTCAAGTAACGTCATCACTGGTATGAGGAATGATCACATTTAAGTCATTTAGTGACTAAATATGTACAGGACACCGGGGTATATTTCAAATTAGGGCTTCATTTGGTATTCAACTTATTAAGTAATGACGTCTAGCCATAATACAAAAATCACTTGCAAATTCGCTGCACGTGATTTGTATCAAGTTAAATTCATTTGTTGGTTGTTGTGCCTGATTGTTATATTGCCTATATCATATCATTTTAAATTACATGCACATCATAACCTTCAATGAAACGGGGAATGTTGGACCTAACAATACACCCCTTGCACACCCCAAACAGTGAGCCATACATTAGCTCATAGTTTCACAGAATTTCACTGTCTACTCTACTATACTAGTGGTCTGTGTATATAGTCCACACTGTATAGTCATATTTCAAACTAAACAAACAATAAATGGGCAAATTTAATTTGGTTGTAATTTTCCAATTAAACCTTGTTGAGTTGCTAGGTGGGCCCCTGCAGGTTGAAAGCCGGCCACAACAAGATCAAACGTAGCTTATCTACGGACATGTCAACACTAGCAGGTAAAGTTAATTTTCAATCAACGCAACACTGGCCCACACAGCGTCTCCTTGTTTTACCCCGGAGGGCCTTATAAGCTAGGTCTTGTCATAACCCCCAGGGGGCACTCTAGTCGCAGAACACATGTCATGTCCACTAGAGGTCACCAGTGAAATGCCAACAGGTTGATTAGCCAGCGGAAGGTGATTGATTCAAGACACACCAGCCATGGCTAGTCATGCAAAACATGTGTCTATCAATGTGTACATAAATACGACACAAAGTGATTTGATTTCGGTGTTTTATGTCAGTCCGGTTGACATTGTTGCAGAAACAGACACTCATAACATAAACACAATCTCAATCCGTGACACTGTGACACTCTAAATGCAAAGAGATTCCTACCCTATCAATTCAATACAACTGAGATAGCTCAACTGCATTTTTATATTCCTAGGGGCATGCAATGCACACTTGGAAAACCTAAATTTATATCTGCAGTTTATAGCCAAGATCTAATGAGCTGAAAGAAGAAGTAACAACAATAAAATAACAAAAAGCAATGTTTAAGAAATATGACATTTTGTGAGCCAACTCTAAGTACATATAGATGATCTTATGAAAAAATTCTCTTTGCACCTGCTTAGACTGAAGTTGCATATTGATCTTAATATTTACTCGTACAATGTACTACCTTTGACATTATAGAAAGTTGACTACCTTTGACTGTATAATTAGTTGACTGACCTTGAGTCAAAGGTCAAGGTCACAGGTGTCCTCAAAATTCAGATGTAATAAAAAAAATCTCCCCTAATATAATCTAGCAAATTGGTCTTTTTATTTCTCTCTTTTTTTTTTTTTGGAGCCAGCAAAGTGGTGTTGATACTGACGTGGACTTTATATTGGGTGGTGTTAATCGTGAGAGTTAATGAAACATCCCTCCAACAGGTGGCAGCAGTGTCTTATGGTGCCCTAATCTAAGAATCTGTCATCGAGGGCCTTCGTAATTGGGCGCCAAAGTCAAAAGGGTTAGGCGTAGCCTCAAAGGTCCTGAGGTGTTCCCCTGCATAGCTGCCCAGCACAGAATGTGGACTAGAGCACACAAGAATTCCCAGTGTAAACATTTAGATAGCCAAAGACTGATACCATAACAAAGGCTAATGTGTTTGAAATCCAAATTATAAACCTGTCCATGCTCATTAACGACCGAAGTTGCTGTATAAGAAATAGTTATGGATTGGCCGGTGGTTTATTTACAAAAGTAAAGAAATAAGAGTTGGTTGTTGGCTTGAAAGATACTCTGAATAGAAAACGCCATCAATTGTGGATTTAGCCACTTTGACATTGCCTAAAACAACTATTCCTATAAGTTTGGACTACCCCTGTTTAGTCCAAGCTATTAGTGATATCAATAACATTTACTATGAATGGTTCTGAGTCCAAAAACTGTCAAGACTTCGACAGTCAGGCATTGGTCATCTAAAAAACTGACAGTTCAACTCCATGCAATTGTATATAAGTCATGTTATGTACAATAATGCCAATAAACTCCAATAAATTGAACTACTACTAAGACCACCTCACCATTAGGAACACCCATTTCTGGACCCAGAACTTTTAGAACTCTTCACCAGTTAAGTTAAATCATGAATCATATAACAGAAAAGTGGCAGAAATTTCAATGGTTTATCATTTCTCTCCATTTTGTCCTGGCCTATGCCAGATTTGGAGAGATATTACCAGGTGAATGTTCATTTTGAATCCTACTGTAGTTCTTAAAAGTATAACCATAGTATTAAAACCATCCATAGTAAGCTGTTATGTAATAGTCTTACCTTTGAAATGATCGGAAGTGATGCGGATAGAGATGTCCTAATCCCAGTTTGCAAGTCACTGTTGAAACGATTGGAGTCAAATGATCTTGTTGACCAGAGATCACCTGGTCATTAAAGCTGACCAATGTTATTCCAGAAACGTCACAGCACGTGGCGCTGATCAAACAACAAGAGTCACGTGACGCTCCTTGTGTCAATTGTGACGTCACAGTCTTTGCCCAGGCCCGAGGACAGGTATTGTCACAGCTGTAGGGAGTTGGATGTTAAACACACAGGAGAAAATTCTTGAATACTTAAGTTCTGATAATTCTCCAGAGCATGTCAATTGCCTATATTAGGCAAAACAGTCCAATGTCAACGGATGGAATTCTGTATTTCAGAATTCCACAATGATCGAGCTAATTAAGAGTCCAATGACTTATCCAAAGAATGTGGGCAGTGCATAAAATACAATCCGACTCATCCAAGAATCTGGGCAGCACAGAAAAAAGTCTCAGAGCTTATGACACGCATGACTAGCCAGTTGTTGCTGCAGCAAGAGCATAGAGCACACTGATGGGGTAAAATTGGGCGAGGGGGGAGGGGTGAAGCAGCAGCAGCAGCTAGGCAGGGTTGATGAACTGAACCAGCTGCCCCTCTTTGTCAAGGGTAGGGGGGGGGGGTAAAGCCCTTTTGCTCGGTGTTGCTACAAGGACCTAAAGGTCCCAAAGGAGCAATGTCACCCAATGTCATAAGAGAAGCCTCCAACCACTGATGGGCATAAATCATCCCTTGTCTGTTAATTATCACGTGTAACTCACGAAGTTATCGCTGTAATTCAGTTCATCAATCACACTCCGGTCCTCTCCTGGGTTACATGTCAGAGAATTAGGACATCAGTTTGTAATTGTTACGTAACTGCACCCCATTTAGTTATCGAAATCAACACAAACTTGTCTGAGGGCAATCGGAAGGAAAATACAACTTAATGTGTATACCTACGTATGTATATAATTATTACGATATATGCCAAACATAGAGAAACATAAATTTGCCTGGAGATTAGCCTATGCTATGCTTGGGAGTATATTTAATAACTACATAGACATTTTAGACAATCATTTTAGATAATCATGAGTGACTGAGTCTAGTCATAAATAACCCAGCGGAAATTCGCCATTGATACCACAGTTATTGCAAATGTTACTGGTCAAATTTTGATATGGTGAGGTGGTCATACCAGAGAGGTGGAATGGTAAGAAATTTACTAAGAATACACTCAGGTTGGACTTTATGAGGTGGTCTTAATCAATGGTGAGGTGGGCTTGATTGTGACCCTAAGCCTTATATTGTATCTCATCATTACTTCTGCCTGCAGCTTGTCATACAAGCTGCCTCAACTTCAGACCTAGTAGGATTGAGAATTTGAGAAATTGAACATTATTAATGAGTATTGACTATTTCTCATTGATAATGTTCACTAAAATATGCATGGGAACATTGAAATCTATTTCTTTGCCTAGCACATAGGGGCAAAGGTGTTCCTACGATTGTGATGAGCACCTGGGTTCAAATCTCAAATCTTAGCCCCCCCCCTCCCCCCCCCAGGGTATGAGGCAAGCATCCATGGTATACAGGAGACCTCCTGAAGTCCTTTCATGGCTACAATTTCTGCATGTGGAGTCATTTGTGAACTTTTGATAAAGCTTCTGATAAGGTAGTCTGACCACTAACATGTCCACTGCATTTGACCAGTCAACTGTGCTGATCGCCATATGATTGACCACTGGCTGGACAGAACCCACTTGGCTACATACAGGGGGTTAATTGTACTGATCTGCGAAAAAGTGGGGTTCTTTCTGAATACAAAGTTGGCTACACCACCCTCCAAAAATATTTGTTTTGAAAGTGAAAGATATTATTGAATTAAAAATCTGATAATGCCACTGGTCTGAAGCTCAGTCAGTTTAAATGACCATCTGCCTAATACAGACATAATGATGAGATGATGTTGCTTTAAGTCCACACCATGTTACACATTTACTCCCTGTGTGGGGTCTTTTAGACATTTAGACATTTTATTATTTACCAATACTCAAGTACAATTTACAAGTATATATGTAACAAATAGCACGCGATATAAAAATAACATTTTACATGCCTCAGCATAGACACTGAGTACAAGGCACCACCAATTTCACGTCTCATGCAATAGAAAATATACAAGATTCTTGGTTTGTACTGAGCTTTTTTGTTGCTGAAATATATACATGACACCACATAGATGTATTCAAATATGACATCAACCAAACTACCAAAGAAATTAAATTGTCCTGTAAGTTTGTAGGCATTGATTATTTGTTCCTAATTCCAATTCCTAGAACCAAGAAATTCAATGTGGCAGATACCAGTAATTTCATAAATATCACACTTGTCAACAGATGACAAATGCATTAGTCAAAAGTCAAAAGTCAAACTTCTGTCAGAAAAGCATGGATTTATGAATTAATACGAACATATTATTGACGTTGACGCGTACATTTTGCCCGAGGGGTTTAATTTCACTGACTTATTCAATTAACTGGATTGGAATAAAGTAGATTTGACCCCTGACAGCTCCTGGCCATGCATGCATGTGTTTCTGGGCACACGGTCATTCCGCGCATAGCAGGTGGGCGACAGAGGGCGCCACGGGTGTCTAAGGGTCCTCAGCCTCCAAGTGGGACATCATGGAACTACTCAGAAATGTCGTCTGCAGGTCGTGTGTCTAGGAATGACGACATTCCTGTACAATGAGTTCAGTAGAAAGTACAACATTTTCGTCAAAGACCAAGTTAGAAATTTTATAAGAACGTCAAATTATCATATCATTGTGATTCATAACATCATAGTGACATCACAATGACATCATGTGGTAGGCCTATTTGGCTTTCACAACCTTTTCAATAGGCCTTTTCACTCAGCCTTCTATAATTATGTAAAAGTGAAGGTATTGATCAAAACTTTCTCAAAATATTGTGTAAACATTTACATCATCAAATATATTTTTTAGGATCAGTTCCTATTTCTAAAACAAAACAAAAAAACATTAGATATAATGTTTTAGGCCTATATGTTCAGCATTATTATAATTTCTGCATGAGATATAATTGAGGTATCTTGTGTGACTTTGAGGTCAACTGGGGTCATATTTGTGCATTAATAATTGATAAAATATTCTGGGGAAGTTAGCCATATTGGGTTGGCATTGCGGTTATCAGGTCATCCTGGCTGAGGTTCCTAGTGATTCCTATTGACCTGAGGCAGTTTAATGGCAATAATTAATGCCAAACATTGCACAGTAAAATTAATTGGTAATGCCAGGGTAGTTTCTACCAAAAGGCGAAATGCGTGAAATTGCATGGGAGACGAAACGGAAAATGATCTGCGTTCTACGCTAATAAAACACAAATCAGTGGACGAAATGTGTCTTTGATTTTTCCTGCGTTCAATGTATACTGTGCATGATATGAGAGTTCTAAGCGAATCTAGGAGATATCCTACAGCAAAGCATTTCGCATGGCTGTATCCTGAGCATCAGATAAGCTTTCTCCGAGATTAAAACTGTCAATAAATCACATGTGTAATACCAGGGAATGTCCAACATGCAGTTCATAGGGGTTTTAGGTGCCCCATAACCAAGCCCTCACAATTGAAAATGTGTACCCCTGCAGTTATGAGAATATATAGGCCCCCCTGCGTAGAAATTGGTGCCTACCTCTGCTGGCCAGTGGTCAGATATGATCGACTATTTATTACAAGATAATAAACCCCTTGGAGCGAACAGTAGGACCACAAGAGCCCCCGATATTTTCTAGTCTACCCAAGAAATTTAAGAAGGCGTCCGTAGACTCCAGTATCAAGTTGGGTGACTTTTAGTGACCGAAACAAAACCCCACCCCCCTAATCAACAAGTAAAGTATAAATAAACGCAAGTAAAACGTAAATAAAACCGGAGATTAGATATTTTCATTATGCATTAACAGCTCCCCCAAAATAAACAAGAAAGACCAAAACTAACTGTAAAATTGATATATGTCAAACAAAAACGTTTTAACCCCTGATATGTTTTCTAAACCAGTTTTCTGGAAGGTTTCAATGGGGAATCATGACGAGTTTTATTCATAAAGGTAAAAATTCACTCACAAATATTTGAGCAGGCTTTCTTTGTCACATTTTGAACTCTTTTTACAAAATAAACACAACTTGTGGCGACACCTGTGGAATACCTATAAAGCCACGTTTCTTCGAGATATCACGAGATCTCAAGAGAGGATAATATTCAATATTTTCCCTTTAATGTATGATCAACATTCCTGTCTCATAATTCACCGTTATGGGTCACTTGTTACCATGGCAACTAATAACAACAGTCACTATAGTAACCGTTTTGACACATCATTAAGAAATAGTGTCTTGATACGAAAAGCTATTAACAAAATGACTTGGTATTATATTAACGTTGCTAGATAGGACAGCCAATTAGATCAAAGGGTCATGTGTCATCAAAATCCATCAAAATTCCATCTACAGAACAGTCTCTTGGCCCTCTTTGTGGCATGGTCCAATTTTCACTTCAAGAATGTTAAAGGGTCATTTACAGACTCATTGATGGGAAACACATGTACTGACTAGACCCGTACATGGCATATACAGACATACATGCAGCTGGACAGACTGACAGATGCAGACAAATCGTATAGTGATGATATAGTCACATACTGCAAATCTTTTAATCTGTTTCTAATAAGACAGACCTGATAGATTGTCGCCATAAGCCTACTCTGAAAATTATTGGAGATCTATATAGCTATTTTAATGGTGTAAAAGGGAAATAATAAATGGCAATAGAATGAATATGAAAAATTAAATATTGGGCAGATTATCAAGCCTTGAAGTTGATAAAAATCTTTTAGCTTAATTCCAATATAGGAGTTAGCCAATTTGATAGTCAGTCTTACCATGGAGTCTCTAGTGACTTCATGGTCTTATATAGATAGATAGATAGATATAGGTAGGTAGATTGATAGATAGATGGATAGATGGATAGGAAGAAGATAGATAAATAGATAGATAGATAGATTGCTAGATTGCTAGGATAGATAGCTAGTAGATGGATATATAGATAGATAAATAGATAAATAGAGATAGATAAATAAATAGATAGATAGATAGATAGATAGATGGATAGATAGATAGATAGATAGTAAGATAGATAGATAGATAGATAGATAGATAGATAGATAGTAAGATAGATAGTAAGATAGATGGATAGATAGATAAGAAGGCAGCCTCATTTTGGCATCCCATTCTTGGGCCACGCCCCCTATCAGGATACCAGTCGAAGTCCATTTGTTACCTCTTCTATCGACTGGTACCGCCTCAAATCTTAGTGACTGTGTCATTAAA
This sequence comes from Alitta virens, assembly GCA_932294295.1. Taxonomy (NCBI): domain Eukaryota; kingdom Metazoa; phylum Annelida; class Polychaeta; order Phyllodocida; family Nereididae; genus Alitta; species Alitta virens. The sequence goes on along the minus strand of OW028586.1, from coordinate 15,558,639 downwards.
CGTTGACCCTTGAAATTTGGCGGGGCACGGTCAATATGTCTTTCTCAAATGAGATTCAGTGATGACCAGAATGGACTGTCATATGTGAACTTTTGAACTTAACATTTATGCCCAGAATTGTCCTAAGTATGCAAAGGTCCTAGATGCAGGCTGATGGGTCAGGATATCAACATTCCTCTCAGTGTCAAATGCTTGCAGACCTGTTTCATTATACACAGAAAGATCTGCAAGTCAATACAGTGCACATGAATGACTAAAATGACAATTTTTGGCTGCTGAAAATCATGGCAAAATGGAAAAATTATGTCCAGTTTTTCTACGTTTTGGCATATTTGAGGTGTGTGTGTGGGGAGGGGGGGGGGGGGGTGAAATAAAAGCACAGAGATTTCTAGGAATCTGAGAGTGCATGGACATGGAGTTACAATTGAATTAGTTACTTGTACTATCCCATTATAGCTGTATTATAATATCTAAATTGATGCTATTTCAGTATATACAGTTAGTTTCATAAAATATGGTTGACTCTAGACAGCTGTAGCCACCTATTCCTGGCTGTAGCTATAACTGACTAGAGCCAGCCACTTCTGTCTACTTCTACCTTATAGTCGGCTTAAACTACCGCCATTGGAAAAATATAAACCTTTGTAAATGACTAAATGTAAGAAATGTATCATAAATATGTATGCGCAATCGACATATTTTCAACGAAAGATTACAAATATGCATAACTCTCAACTCATGCACCAAATAGTGCTACATGTACTTTTAAAAGACAGTTTCGTTTATTGGCAGGTAGCATCCTATATCAAAAGTTATCTAGCACTGTCTAGGTTCAATTTGACAGGCCGTTTTCAATTAAACTAACTTTACTCAAGGGCAGTCAAGGGAAGTTGCATGAAGTTAGTGCTGTCAGCATGTACAATATGCATAGTAACCACATCATAATAGTAATTTTATTCTTAAAGGGGTTACCCATATGTACTACAAAATCAATCAAACAATCAGTCAATCAATCAATCAATCAATCATGAAGAGCTTGGAACCTTGCATTTGACTAGCATTAAATGACAATGCTCGCTGTCCCAATGAGTTCAAAGAAGAAAATCAGTAAATATGATACTATTTGTGATGAAACAATTAACTGAATTCTGTTAAATGTCACAAGTCCAATTAACTCTTGAAGCATGCATGTATTTTTGCTTCCATGCTGGTTCAGCATATCACGGTTGTTCGAATTAAAAAGGTTTTTTTCTGTCCTAAATGGACTGGTTAACAGAGCATGAAATTGACGAGTTATTTTCATGCTGCTGTTTTTTTTAATGCTGAAATTAATACCAGGAAATAATTATCTTGTAATATTTAAAAGACTAATTTATTTGCGAGTGTCAAATTCACACTCTTGGCTTAAACATTTTTCATGCTTCAGTGAACTTTCTTGGCTAAATTTGGCCAATTTTGAGTGTATTTCATAAATCGTCTTTCAAATTCCTGAGATAATAGAATTATACTCCCATAAACCATTCTAAAATTGCTAAATTCACAAATCCCATTTAACTTTTGAAGTACATGCTTGAAAATATAGCCATAATTTACCCATAAAATGTACTAAATGACATGAGGAACGCACTTTGCCATTATGCTGATAAGAACAGCACTTCAATAACTTCAAGGGCTTTTGTTTGAGTCAACAATAATCCCTGGTTTGGTCATAAATCATATTCTGAGGGCTGCAACAAATACTGAAATAGTTCAATAGTTTCTGTGACGCTGCATAACTTCTTTCGGCCATTTCGATGGCTTATTACATTAAGAAATAACTCGATTCTTGTGTCATGCATTTTAATGTAATAATATTCAACGTAATATGCTCTAATCGTGACTTCACATCCATATTTTAGACGAAGCCAGCTGCTGACGCGAAATCATCACTCATCTTGCACGTGCGCTAGCCTGGAGCCACTCTGTGCGTGGAGTATCTGTGATTCCGCATTCAATCGCAACAAATAGATGCGCTATACCTTATACTCAGTCTTTTACTAGCTAGACTGTTATTGACTAACAAGTTAGTCAGACTTAGAGACTATAATTATCATGTAAGGTGACGAACTTTTGACTGACAGAGTCAGTTATAATGACAGTTAAGTTAAAATAACTGACCAAGTTGTTAAATATAAGTCACATTAATTGTAAAATGTATAATTAACTCATAGCTGATTTTAAACTTAATAATGGTAAAATTGCAAAATCAAAATAAAAGGTAAATCTACCAGTAATCAGCAATCTATGGTCAAAATATCTTCAGAGTATTTGCTTAATAGGAGGCAATATCATACCATTATTACCATTTTTCATACTTGAAATATTCTAAAGTATTCACGCACGATTAAACAGAAGAAGGGACAACTAGCTACGCATGGGTGATTTCAACGTCTATGTGAATTCGTGTGTATGAAAAATGTAACAGAAAATCAAATTGAAATATGGTTTACAAAATCGTTACATTATAAGTATTGGACACAATAAAGAGTTGACAAAAGAATATTTAGAAATATCAAGGATGCTTGTCAGTAAATTTGAGTGATTATTTATCTGTTACAAAATGATATTGCAATATTGTTATATTGTAATAACCACAGGCATGAGATCCTTGAGTATACAAAAGATGGGGTAAATGAGGCAAAATGGGGTACATAATTTTGAGTAAGAGGGGGGTAACGTTCATCACCTTAAAACCCTCATAGTGTACCTGAAGCAAGAAGCTTTTGTATCTACCCCCAAAAATGGGGTTGGAGTACCAGGGCTGCGCTCTGTTACCCCACTTTAATAGATAATGACCCCCCACTCAACTAGATAACTGCATACCCCTTTTTTAAAAAGAATTTTCTGCTTCAAATATTTCCTCAGCTTAAAGACCTACCAGATGTTTCAAAAATACTCATCAAATATCATTATCACCAGTTATGCATGTTAGGAACTCTCTCAGTTACTCGAGTATTTTACAAAATTACAATAAACTATTGTATTCACAATATCGCCGCCCATATTATCATAAATCCATTTTAATGATGACATGTGCAAATGAAACTGAATACCATTGGGGCAGCTGTGTTGCAATTGTGATTCAACAAATGTTGTTTATTTCCATTCAGTTCTTATTAGAGTGTAACCTTACCATTAAGACCACCCTTGGCTGCACATTTTACTGGTTTTAATGGTGAGGTGGTCTTTATAGTGAGGTGGTCTTTATTGTGAGGTGGTCTTAATAGCAGGGTAAAAATAACAGTTATTTGCAAGCAACTATTAATAGCGAGGTGGTCTTAATGGTGAGGTGGTCTGAAGTGTTTTTAAATTAATGTAGACCTATTTCAATTTTGTATTTTTAATTCTAGGGTTATTTTACACCGTTTACAATATTGGGAATTTAGTTGTGTGTGAGGTGGTCTTATAGTGAGGTGGTCTTAATAATGAGGTGATATTAAGAATTTAGGTGGTCTTAATAATGAAGTAGTCTTAATAATGAGGTGGTCTTTATAGTGAGGTGGTCTTTATTGTGATGTTGAGTCATTTGTTGACATGTTGTCTTAGTTGTGAGTTGGTCTTAATAATGAGGTGGTCTTCATTGTGAGGTGAACTTAATAATGAAGTAGTCTTAATAGAGAAATGGTCTTAATATTGAGGTGGTCTTTATTGTGAGGTGGTCGAAATAGTCTTAATTTTGCTCTTTCTAGGAGAAGTAAATACCAGTTTAAATATAAATTTCTCAAACAGTATCATCACTTAAATAAGCTTATCATAGATTTGATTTTAGTGACTGATTTGGCCATAAATATGACATTTAATGGTAATGTAATATTTCATAATTTACCAGCATTTCCACATCAAAATTGTGTGTTTTATTGTAATAATTTAACCCTAGGCTATGAGTGCATGGACTACAGACCCAAGGGCTAAGATAACTGTGCCTTTAAATAACACATCAACATGCCTTTGTAAAATATATGACAGTTTATAAAGTTATCTTTATTATTCTTTGAAACTATTTTATTTCATGGACAACAAATTTTTACTAGTATACTTAAAACCACCTCACTATCAAGACCAACTCACAGTTAATTATAAGATTATCAATAATTTGACCAATCTTTATCTTGTCATTTTATTTTACTCCTCTATTGAGACTACCTCACCATAAATAGAGAAATTCCACCATAGCAAAACAACACTTTGGTAATTATGTATTTTAAAAAATAACCTTTAGCTTTAATTATGTAATAACCACATTGACTTCACTGGGAAATTAGAAATGTAAACGATTTTGGTTATTTTCTTATTTTCTCAAAGTAAGACTGATTTATGGTGGAATAATTAACCATATTAATTTGTAAAGCCATCACAATGCATTTTGGGGTTGTCCCCATAAATTTTTTTTTGGGGTTTCTGGCAATCAGTGCATTTGCTGAAGCATGTCCAAAAGTTCCACTTGACTTAAAACGTTGAAGTTAAATTTTGAAATTTGTGTGTTGATATTATTGTGCACATATATATATATGATCAAATTGGCAAAACCTAAACGTAGAATGAAGAATAATTTGCAAAATATGCAATATGTATAGTGGAACCTCGCCATGAAGACAACAAATTGGTGTGACATTTCTGGCCTTAATAGTGAGGTGGTCTTAATAGCAGGGTAAACATAACAGCTATTTGCAAGCAACTATTAATAGCGAGGTGGTCTTATTGGTGAGGTGGTCTGAAGTGTTTTTAAATTAATGTAGACCTGTTCAAGTTTTGTATTTTTAATACTAGGGTTATTTTACACTGTTTACAATATTGGGACTTTAGAATAAGATATTGTATTGAGTTTTACACACAAATTATTCCTATTCACTACATATAATGCAATTCACTACATATAATAATGCAAATGATACTGTGTTGAGTTAAACAGATTATATTCAGATTTACAGACTTGTCCAACCCATAACAAACACTCAAAAACAATGAATAAACATGGCATAAACCAATACTATAAATAAGCATAGTTACTTACCCGATAGCCCATTGTATTATTATGTCGATTATCCTAAAAGAAATCCTGTCTGTAAACAAAGATGATATCCTATGGTAAACATGAAAATCCTAGAGAGCAGTGTTTGTATTTTTCGTCACTGTGTGCATTGTCTATGGTGTGACAACAGAGGTGGCTGGCTTTACCGTTCGTCCGATAATGACACTGTCATAACCTCCCCTCAGGACAGGAGCCATCAGTCCGTCACGCTTTGGTGATTACAAGGTCACGTGACCGTAGCTAATGATTTTTTCCAGCAGCCGAGCGTGGAATTTGTGCCCAATTCCGTCACGGAACTGAGGGAATTTTTATATATTTAATTTTAAATGCTGAGGCGAGTAAGACCCCCACCCATGGGGTAAATGTGTCACACACAGTTTGGACCACTCCAAGCAGCCTTGTCATGTCATCATTACTTCTGCCTCTTGCAACTGGTAATACAACTGACTTAGCTTCATACCAGTATAGTAGCATTGAGAAACATGATATATGAAATGCCTGTCATGGATGTTCAAGAGTGGTGTCCTTGAAAATTTCGTCAAAAAATGTAGGATATTTATTGTCATTCATGTTGAATGTTTGGGTCTCTTTTTCTTTAAGTTATTTTTATTTTCTTCAGAGTTTGGACCAGCTAGGACTGGCAGTGCTTGATCAGCTATTCAGCTTGAGATGTCTGAGATAGTTCCTAGTTAGTTCCTACATAGTTCCTACATGTTTTGAACCTAGTTCCTAGATACTTCCTAGATACTTCCTACATACTTCCTACATACATACTTCCTACATATTTTGAACCTAGTTGCTAGATAGTTTCTAGATAGCTTCTAGATAGTTCCTAGATAGTTCCAAGATAGTTCCCAGATAGTTCCAAGAGAGTTCCCAGATAGTTCCAAGATAGTTCCTAGATAGTTCCAAGATAGTTCCTAGATATTTCCTAGATAATTCATGTATTCCTTAGTTAATTCCTAGCTATAGTTCCAGGTTTCTACATAGTTCCTAGCTACTTTCTAGACAGTTCGTAGACACTTCCTTAACTTTTCTTGGGGAAAATATGCCAGAGAATATTTTTCTATTAGGGAGAATATGACATTAATGTCCAGGAACTGGGTATATAGAACAGTAGCATATAGAAGATAATATATTCATTGGATAACCTATTCCCTCAGCTATTGTTTCCTACCAAACATTGGTTGCTACTGCATAGATAACTATCCAGTTCCTAGACATTTGTATGCCAGAGAATGTTCTGTTATGATGGAAAATATGACAACTATTTCTAGGAACTGGCTATACAGAATAGTAGCATATGGAAGATTGTCTATTCATTGGATAGCCTGTTCCTTTAGCTATTTGATTCTTAGCAAACATTGGTTGTTACTGCATGGATTACTATCCAGTTCCCAGACATTTGTATGCCATAGAATATTTTCCTGTCAGGGAAAATATTACATAAATATCTTGGAACTGGGTATATAGATGACAGTAGCCAATAAATGACAAATAATTCAATAGCTAGCCCATGTCTTTAACTTTTGAGTGGTAACAAGGGGACTAATTATAAATTAAGGAAGTGTCTAGGAACTATCTAGGAAGTAGTTATGTAGGAACTAAGAACTATAGCTAGGAGATAACTAAGAACTAAGTACATGAACTATGTAGGAATTATACTATCTAGGAACCATCTAGGAAGTAGATTCAAAACATGTAGGAACTATGTAGATTTCCCACACTTAAGCTGTGTTCCTCATAGAAAACCTATTAGGAACAACCCATGTGGTATTTATTGTGATCCACCATCCCTAATTATAATAAAATGTGATCCACTATCCCTAATTTAAATATGTACGGACTACTTTTGGCTGAGCAATTTTACTTTAACTTTGCACACTAGGACCACAGCTTGGCCAATGATACACTATTCACAAAAAAAAAACTGACTTTTAACTAAATATGATATCTAAAGGTAATTTTGAAAAATAAAAGTTGTCCATAATGGTCATTGGTCATATCAGAACGTGCAGTCACTTCAAAGCACTTTCACTTTCTCTTTCCCCATTCAAACAGGAATATGGCCACAAATTCGTTAATTCTTGACCGATTTTGACCAAATAAAGACTGGATTGAAGCTGAATTATTCCTCTGTTCTAATCGGCTAACAGTTGCCTTCTACATCTCATTGTTTTTCCGTATCAGCGATTCGTTTTTACCGACGAACAAAACTGTTGATCTCTAACAGTCAGACATCCACAACATTGAACATGCCATGGCCACAACTTCGCCAATTCTTGTCCGATTTTGACCAAATTAAGACTGGCATGAAGCTGAATCTCTCCTCGTCTTAAATCTACTAACATTACATATATATAATTCGTTGTTTATCCGTACCGGCGATTTGTTTTTACCGATGACACAGTCTGTTAAACTCAAAAAGATAGGCATTCAGCATTGTTGCCATGGAAACCAAATGCACAGTGCCGTCACTGAGGAATTTGGTCGCACTGAGGTGTGATTTCTGACTGAAATATTAGCTTTTTTCACACCAAATAACGCAAAACGTCTTTCTACATACATAAAACCAATGTTTTTATGAAAAATACAGTATAGCAACTTTAGGTTTGTTTTTCTGCTAAAAGCCTTCAAAGTTGTGAATGGGAGGACGTTGTGACGTCTGTCTGTTTGCTTGGTTCTCTTCTGTGATTGGTTGCTGAGTTCAGCATGAATATTAATGAGATTTTTGATCCTCACTGTTTGTGTAGGAATATCAATATGAAAAGTACAAGAATTTGGTCAAAACAATTCTTAATTTCTTAGTTTTTCTCAACTAAAAATACAGAAAATATCTGTAAAAGTGTGGGATATAAATAAAACCCAAATGTTTGAAGGCTTTTAGCAGAAAAATTGGTTTGATAGATTGTGTTTGTTACAGAAACCTGTGTTTTGTTCATGTAGAAATATGTATTTCATCATTTAATGAGAAAAATATGAGTATTTTAGTCAAAATCATGGTTCAGTGCAACCAATTTCGTCAGTGACGCCACTGTGCATTTGGTCTCCATGGCAACAACACTGAATGCCTATCTGTTTGACAGACAGTTTCGTTGGTAAAAAAAATCGCCGGTACGGATAAACAACGAATAATACATATGTAATGTTAGTAAATTTGGAACGAGGAGAGATTCAGCTTCATGCCAGTCTTGATTTGGTCAAAATCGGACAAGAATTGGCAAAGTTGTGGCCATGGCATGTTCAATGTGGTGGACTGTTTGAGATTAACAGATTGTTTTGTCGGTAAAAACGAGTCGCCGATACCAATAATCTATGACATATATAAAGGAACTGGTAGCAGATTTAAAGAGAACCGAAATAGAGCTTCAAGCCAATTTTTATTTGGTCAAAATTGGTCAAGAATTGACGAAGCTGTGGCCATTTTCCAGATTTAATAGGCAAAGTGAAAGTAAAAGTGCTTTGAACTGAAGTCTCGTCCAGATATGACCAATGACTGCTACGGACAACTTTTAGTTTTCAAAATTACTTTTAAATAGCAAATTTACCTCAAACCTAGTTTGTGTTCATGAATAGTAGTCTATATAATAGGCGAAGCTGTGATTTTAGTGTGAAAGTGAACATGAAAGTGAAACTGATCAACCTAAAGTAGTCCGTCCAATATGTAAATCAGGGATGGTGGAACACAATTATAATTAGGGATGGTGGATCACAAAAAATACCACATGGGTTGTTCCTAATAGGTTTTCTATGAGGAACACAGCCAAGTGTGGGATATTAACTGAGAACTAAGTACATGAACTATGTAGGAACTATGTAGGAATTATCTAGAAATTATCTCTAGGAACTATCTAGGAACCATCTAGGAAGTAAGTTCAAAACATTTAGGAACTATGTAGGAACTATGCAGGGATGTTGTAGTAACTATGTAGGAACTATCTAGGAACTAGGTTCAAACATGTATGAACTTTGTAGGAACTTTGTAAACGATTTTGGTTATTTTCTTATTTTCTCAAAGTAAGACTGATTTATGATGGAATAAATAACCATAATAATTTGTTAAGCCATCACAATGCATTTTGGGGTGGTCCCCATAAATATTTTGGGGTTTCTGGCAATCAGTGCATTTGCTGAAGCATGTCCAAAAGTTCCACTTGACTTAAAACGTGGAAGTTAAAATTTGAAAATTGTGTATTGATATTATTCACACCATTGTGCACATAGATAAAATTGACAAAACCTAAACGTAGAATGAAGAATAATTTGCAAAATATGCAATATTTATAGTGGAACCTCGCCATTAAGACAAAAAATGGATGTAACATTTCTGGCCTTAATAGTGAGGTGGTCTTCATAGCAGGGTAAAAATAATAGCTATTACTATGTAGGACTATCTAGGAACTAGGTTCTAGGAACTGCGTTCAGACATCTTTCAGCCTGTCCAATGTACTAAGCAGGATTTGAAATTCAGTATTACACTACAAGTTGAATGTCAGGCCCTAAATATCAAATTTTATGAAGTTTAATTCGTATTTTTTGGAAAATGTTTCTTAAATTCAATGCGATCAGCAGACATGGATCATACAACCGTCTAAAACATTACTGTTGCTAAGTTGATAATTTTCACAGATTTACAATTATTTCTAGTATTCTCTTGGTGCCCACAGGCCTGTTAGGTTATTTAGATTGAACAGCCTGTGTGACATTAGCCTGGTCTGCCTGGCTATCAAATGTACGTGGAGTTGGGTCCAGCTTAGTGTGACATTTTCTTTGAGCGTGATTAGGTGCCTCTGCTGCCACCTTGAGTTAGTTTTTCCTTAAACTAGTGGCGACATCTTGTGCTTTGCGTCGTCAGGTCAAAAAGCCTATGGGCTACATATTGTATTTAAGCATATCAACATTTCAATTAATACCTAAGATATGCAGAGTTTAGGCTTAAGAAATACAATGAAATAACTTTGCTAGAATATTTCATAATGTGTGCCGAGAAAATATAATTACTCAAGAGAAAATTATCAGTTAGCAAGATGAGACTGTTTTATAGGCACCTCTCATTCAAATACATTTCCGTTCGGCACATGATCAGATTCAACAAGTTTTCTCCAATTTTTTGTCGTTTTCTTCACTCGTTTTTCAATTCACCAACTTTCTGCCTGGAAAACCATGAATTATTTGAGCGTTTCTTGACTCAGAACCCCAGACAACAAAACGCATAACTGTGTATTACAGACCTTAGTAACTTTATTCAATAATTACAAGAAACAATGCAAATACTGACATGTTTAATGGTGACAACTAAACCTGCAATTAGTGCATTGCATTTTAACAAATGATTCAATAAATAACCGGAGAAAAAATTTAACAAAATATTCATATTTCACAACAAAAATAATATTGTAAATTTGTTCTCCCTGGAATAAATAACATATCAAAATTTACCCGTTCCGGTGTAAACGTCTTTCCAGTGTTTAAAAAACTAAACTTCACATCAATTTGCTCATTTACCAGATCATATAAACGGATGTAGTCTCTAACATTAAATTTTGTTCAGAAACAAGAATTACTGTAATATTACTCTACCAGAGTATAATGTATATTCAGATCCAAATGGATTTCAGATTATAGCATATGAACACAATACAGGTTTTCCAATACTGCACATGAAACAAAAATATGTGTGTAACAACTGAGAAAATTTAAACAGTAAATATATATATACAATTAAACTACATGTATAAACAAAAATGTTCTGAGCATCTATTTGGCCGGTAATGCTAATTACATATATATCTACGACTCTCAAACTCATGTCTAAAATACAATGCTAAATTTACATCGGACCCAATAATAACACCTCAATTTTACAAGAATTGCCCAGAATTTGTCCTATCACAATCCAATAAATTATACGCACAACCTACGAACCTAAGTAGCTCACCTAAATTTAAGCTCACTTATATTTAATTTCACCATGTATAGCTGGACTACAAATTAACATTGATGGACACTTCCCAAAGGATGCAGTGTCCGAATATAGAAAAAAATTATTTTGTTATCTATCCAAATTATTTGGCCAACTTTCGTGGTGTTATTACATGTGAAGCCGAAATTAGGCATGAAATTTAATTATTATTTCGTAAATATGTCATGAATTTATGCTGTTTTCAACTTTCTCATCGATAGAAATATACAGCATATGAGCATGATTTATTTTCCTTCAAATTACGGAAAATCACCGTTAGATGGGTCCGTAAAAAACCGTACAAATGTGTTGCCGTTATCAATACAATGACGCTTTGACAATGAATATGAAAGCCTACAGTTAAGCATGCAAAAATCTTTAATCTCATTCGAGGGCCATGTAGACTATAAGTTAGTCTTGCTCGATATATATACTTGGTATGAAAAGTTTGAAAATACCGTGGGACGACTGCCCACTTAATTCATGAAAAATGAGACCCGATTTCTGTCAGGAAATTAATTAGGACGATTAAGAAAACTGCCCCTAATAGAAATGAGAGAGTTCCCAATATAAATTTATATGTAGTTAAACTTTGCCATAATAATATCAAGACTGGCCTTCATATTATTCACATTAGGCGCTTATTTGGACAAGCTCTAGATAAGCATCATATACATGCTACAAACCGCTAATTGATTGCATTGACAATCAAACTCGCATGCCTGACGATAAAGATGATTCGCCAGCTAAAAATATCAGCTTCCTCACTTTCTCAAAAGAGATTCAAGCTCGTAAAAACTGCCATCATCCTTAAAGTTCATAGCAAAAATGGTATTCGCTATAGAATAAACAAATAGATATCTCAGCACTGCCGATTAAAAGCCATTCTATAATTCAAAATGTAATAGCACGTAGCGTAAAATATAAGTGTGTATACATCACTGAAACGGTCTGTTAACAGTGTTTAAAATTTAAACAAGGAAAGTGGAGAATAAATACAGAGATGATCGTAAATTATCACGAACAATAGCGAAAGTTCAAAGTCAAAACTGTTCACTCTAGATTGATCTCAAAAGCAAATTCTGCCAGATCAAACAGGGACTTTAAAACTAGGTATATGTTATCGTGAGGCCAAAAAACCGCACTGACTAAATTGTGAAGGGCGCAATAATATAATGATATTAGTTATGTACAATTCATTGCAATAAATTCACTAAGAAGATCTGTAAAAGTGAGTAAGTTAAGAGAAAATTCCCAAAAGGCGTAAAACTAACGAAGTACAATATTGTGCACATTTAACTCAGTGCGAATTGTAGGTGTCAGAACAGATTTAAAATACAGAAAAAGCAATAGTAAGCACTGCTAACATACTCATTAGGCAATTATCTAGGTTGCATTCATTAAAGTAGATATCAAATTCATAAACGCTTGCACAATGTCCACATCTGTAAGTTTTTTGTCAGGTATCAATATACGGGTGACATTTTTGTATCCTCAGTGCTTATAAGACCGAAACAGCAAGTGATAAAGACAAATCAGACATGTCTGATCATGAACGAAAATTAAATGTGACAAAAGACACCGCGAAATGTCAGCGTTTCTCAGGAACCGTATAGCCATCGATGAAAACACTAACAGTGGTTTAAGATGATCAAATTCCTAATCAACACAGCATTATAAGATAACAGATCCAGCGAAAATGTGCACTTTGTTAAATACCATCGACTAACCTCACCTCAAATGCATGAATTCAACAATGGTGGGAAACCAAATATTTGAGTTTCAGCTTCTCGTATACGCCGATACCACGGGAAATGAGCTGACGGAAAATCAAACGATAGGTCACAATTCTATTTAATAAGAAATTTAATTTCAGTTTTGAATTATCGAGTGACTAACTGAGAAGATCCGAGAAGCTTGGCCGGAAGTATTCCACAAGACCAAGTTGTTTGAATTATTTTTTTGAATCTGCATTGGAGGTCAAACTTGCAAGCAAGTCACGAAAGTGCCTCTACCAAGTCAAACGTGCAAAATCTGCCAACAAACGAAAGCGCAACACCCCACTTACGCAGTGAGAGTACCAGGATATAAGCCACTGATGTCACGCATATATTGACACTATAATGTTATTCTGACAAAAAAAGATAATTTACTAGGTGTGCACTGTGAATGAGGATATGCAGTGTGTGTAATTTACTAGCTTTGTCCATGACATCTTCAACTGTTAAGAGGATCAAACTCATCGAACATCATGGAGTCGAGACGTTTCGGAGGTTTGGGCACGCCAGAGTCCTCCGAGTTTGTGTTGTCATCATCTGAAAAACTGAGTTGCATCTTCGAAGAGTTGCTGTTGCTGCTCAGCGGGATGATGGGTTTGTGCGACTTCGCAGTGATGCCAGAACCGAGGGTATTGAGAGAGTTTCTCTCCTGGATGGACAGTCGTTGGGCTGGACAATCGACGGTGGACTTGCAGCTGTCGCTGGAACTGCGTTTGTCGGCCAGGGAGCACTCCGAAGTCGAAGAACTTGATGTGGTAGAGGTCGTCATTACAGAGTCAGGACTGAGGGGATCGCGCAGGGGGGACCGACTCGTCACCTTCGGTGGTGGGTCCAGTTTAGGCGCAATTCCCACATCTTGGGGGTTACTTGCACTCCTTGTGTGAAAAATTAACTTAGTTGTCTTCACATCACTGTCTTTTGCCCCTCGCCCCCCTGGATTATTGTTCGAGTCACTGTTCTGGTTCTTATTTCCGGGGCGCATGGTAAGTTTAAACTGCTCTCCATGCACGTTATAACTTGCTGGGCGAGACAGCTTATTATTTAAGGATGAGAAGTCCTTATTATCCACTGATTGCGATCTCGGCGGATTGCTTGTATTATTATTCGGAGACACTGGCCCAGAGGGGTTATACCACGAGGCCGTCGTTGACGACTCAGACTGTGTCATGGAGACACTGAGACTGTCTGAAGACATCTCTTTGTGCCCGGAGTCTGGCGAATCAGTCTGTTCCATCTTTGTGTTGATATTCTCGAAGAGACCGTCGTCAGGGATGTCTGGTAATTGTGATTTGGCTCCTGTCATGTATGGAGGGAGCAGCACCGAGCCTGATGATGGGGTGGTTGGATCTGGCAACATCGGAATCTGAAAAAATGAAAACGATTGTCACTTATACTTTGGCGAATTAATATTTCTCCAGATCTAATGATAAATGTTGGTTCTGAACTCCTATTGATTCAATAAGTATACTAAGATATCCTGAAATATATGACTACCAAAAGGTATCTTAATATGTAAAAGTGGATTTTCACGGAAGGTTCTCTGTATTTCCACCAGGTGGCTAAAACAGAATACTGCAATTCTATTGGCTGAAAAAGTTCCAGCCCTTGACTGTGATTGGCTGAAACAAAGTGCATCCTAGCAGCAGTATTTTTAGTGCATTTTAATGTATATTCGACACTTCATCATTTAGTTGATTTCTGTTATTTTTCTGAGAAAGTTATATTTATGGAATCAGTTAGTTATCACCTACTGTGTCTGAAAAGCAAAACAAGTAATAAGAGGGGAGGAAAGACTTATGTCTTGCTGAATTCATGGCTGTTCAGTGAAAAGACTCTATTAATCGACTCCAAACTTTACCGTTTACTGTCAAATTACTGAGCTGAACTTAACTGTATTTTCACATATGGACTAATTGTACATTAATTCATAATCCAAATAAGCAAACTAGAGTCATATCAAAACAAATAAATTATACATGTATATATTTATATATATATTTACTATTTTCATTACACGTTCATTCGTATTTCTCTCTATATGCCTATTGATTGCTGGTACAAGAAATAATGGATACACATTATTAAAACGTTATGAATGCTGATGCCATTATCAGCCATGTGCCAGACATTATAAACACATCAATAATACATTCCATAATGCGAGGAAATGCTTAATGATTGCCGGTCAATAAATGTGAACTTGTTGCTGTACAAAGCTGATTAAAATTACAATTCGATTTATACAAGGAAAATGTTAGATGACTAATAATACTTCTCGTTTTTTTTCTGGAAGCCAAGGACCAAGAAGTGGATTTAGTTCACCCTAAAAGGTGGATGGACAGTCTATATATACATCATTAGAATAAGTACATTCTACAAATTTTGAAACCAAGGGATGCAGCTGAGAAAAGTGGGGCAGTTTTCTATCAATTGGTTATCGTGGCAACAAAGTCTGAATTTCAGTTTACTCATTGGGGCATCATCAATACCCATTTTTCAGTAATTTGGACCATAAATAGACAGACTAAATTCAACTGACCACTAAGTTTAACCCGGCATATTGTCTCCGAAGTATCTATATTTATGGTCATGTGAACTGCGGTCAGGTCACATGACACGCTCAAGCAATATCCAAGGTCAAACATCAGAAATGTGCATTTTTCTGATATTTTAAAATTACAATCAGTTAAAGACTAATAGTTGACTGTTAATGAGCATGTTCTCTACCTTGTTCTCAGCCTTGGTTGCCGGTCGGAAGAGTGAAAGATCAGAATTGATTGATCCCGTGACCTTTATTTCTAATTCTTGCAGTCGTCCCACCAGAGCGTTGATGTGCTCAAGAAGTTCTCTGTTTTGGAGAAGTAGTTGATGTGTTCTCGCCTGAAAGTACCAAAATTATTTTCAAATTGGGTACAAAGTAACTTCTCTAGAAGTCACAAATCTTTATTGGCAAAACAAATAACATGTCAAAAGCACGTTATGATTGTCATTTGTCCAATGTACTATGTAAATAGTTGCGCTACTCAGTTTCTTAATATTACAGAGACAAATCTCAGCCATGCAAAATAATAATGAATCAAAAAGTTTTTATTTGTACCAATTAATCCAAAAGTTTTTTCAAATTTTGTCAAGCTAAGATAAGTAGGATAACGCTTTAAAAAAAAACCTAAGATATAAAGTTGATGATGATGGACAATGGTCAGTAAGACATAAGCTATAAAGCATTTCACAGGCAGTAAATATAACAATAAGCAAGATGAATTATGTACACGTGATCCAATTAGAAGACTATGATCATTTAACTGTAGCAAATTATTGTAGAATGTATACATGTATTCATCTATCCAGCTGAACACTACATCCCCAGTCAGTGACACCTCAAAATGCTAGAAGTGTCACAGAGTGAACAAGACTACAGGCGTAGTTGAAAGCTTTCCTGTAAGCTAGTGATATCTAGGTCTACGTTCAATACTTATTTCTTGCAGGAAAATATAAGAGAAATTAAGTCTGACCTGCGCCTCCATTCTTGCCGCAGTTTCAGCACCCAACTGGTCTTTGAGTAGATGCACCTGGGCAATGGCCACCTGCGTCTGTTGCTCTTGCTGATCAAGTTGTTGCCGTAGCAACTGCAGTTGATGGTGGCTGCTGAGAGGAAGGCTAGAGCTTGATGTCAACATCCCTGGCGGAGCCGAGTCTAGGAGTTGAGGAGAACTCGGGGATGATATGGTCATGGCCTGAACATAATGGAGATGTTTGTTTTATTATAAATTATTCAATCACTTAGCAGTAATTGGAATCTCGACATTGCTGCTATGCATTTCTGCTTGTCCACTTATTGTTACCCACAATGAAGTAGATTTCAAGTAGCCTGGCAAAAAGTAATTATTGAGTGGTCATTTAAGTGCACAAGCCTTGCATTTTTCTTATTATAACTCGTTGTTTGTTGGCACAATTGGTTAAAATTGTATAAATAAATTAAAATGCTTAAATTTCATGTTATTTAGTAGATAATCTAGAACTATGCCAGCCTCTTGTGGTGAGTAATTACGCTAATGTCACCTGACTTTTAAGTAGTCCCCAATACATCCACACAAATCAATCTGAGACAAAGTGAAGTTGTCACTATCATGACAACAAATAAATTTAATGTACACATAGCACTAATACCTGGGATTGAGCAGACACGGCTGACTGCAGAATCTGCTGTGCCTGGCGAAACGCATCCTCGGTGCTACTTGGGCTCATTGTACCCTCCGCATCTGGACTGCTCTCTGTGATGAGTATTTTCTCTGGACTGGACAAGGTAGCTGTAAAAATAACATTTGTTAAGTGATAATTACAAGAGTTTGTGATTGCAGCAATTAGAGTGTGAGGATGTGCGTGTATTTTTCAGCGAATTTCGATAGATTTTGTGAAGTGATGTATATAGTTAACCCTGGCCTAATGACCACCAGGATAGAACCGTCACCTGCCGTAAACGACCACTTCCAACTCCCCTGATTACTTTATGACTGCCTGGTTTTTCCATGAAAGAACTTCCTGACATGATTAAATTCAAATAAATTTATTAATCTGTAATAATCTATTAGTTTAAAGAAAAATACTACATATTACCCCTCTATTCAACGGTCACCTGTCTTAAATAGCCAAATCAATCTGGAGTGCTCCGTTGTAATACCGTGATGTATTACCGCTAGATGGCGTATGGTGATGGATGGGTGCTGCCACCTATTGGAAGTTTTGCATTTTGTCATAAACACCTTGCTACCGGCAAATTTCAATCATGTGTCAATAGACATGCACATGATTACAAGGTGGTTAGGGTTATACAACGTCACGATATTACAACGGAGCACTCTATATCCTTGGGTGACCCCGTAACACAAGTTTGACTGTAGTTAAATATATTTGCAATTATAACATTTTGGTTTTGAATTGACCACCTTTTGTATTGGACTTCGTGTGTGGAATATACATAAAAGGAGTTTATACACATTGAGTGCACCGTCGGTTTACCAGAATCCACAGATTAGTCTGACTAAAGTCTCAACGAAAACTGGATCACGGTAAATGCACTCTCTACATGTTAAATGATTTCCAAATGAGACTCACTATTTCCTTTGGTGTCATTTTCATCGGAAGACTTCTCGCTGCTTGCGTCATGACTTTCATCAGCAAGTGCCGCGGCTTGTAGACTGATCTTGTGACACACCTCGAAGGCTTGGCCAACTGTTCTCACGATCCTCATGGCCTGGCTCTGTGATAAATGAAAAACAATCAGTGATGTCAATCAGTTAAATTTTCATAGATGATCATCAGTTTGGGTGCACCAACCGATGATCGATTATTAGTCGGTTCGGGAGCAGTTCATATTTGAATAGTCGTCTAAGTAAAATCAACTGCTATCTTAAACTAGATTGTCCAGGATAATTCAATGGCTCTGTAAGTAACTATTCATAATTTTTCTTATAATATCTCAAGTTAATAAAAGCATATGAAACTCCTGAGGAGGAAGTGCAATAGGTTTTCTTTAAAAGAAATTTGATAACCAATTGACGTGTTTTAAAAAATCTACTAGTTATAATCTATCATCGTGACACCACTAAAAACAATTACCATTTGTATCAAAGTAAAGAGTAGATATTGTATGGAATAAACACTAGGGGGTGAATAGTTGGTAACAGGGTCACCAGGGGCACTGCATGTATGATTGATAAGGGTAAAATAAGGAAAGTAAGAACTCTCAACATCATCATCATGTTTTGATGCGACTGATAGATAGATATGGGAAGTGCAGCCCTCTAAGGCAAATTCTTGATGCTATCGAGGGTTGATTGATGAGGTGAGAGAGAGAGAGGAGGAGTCCACCCATGTTACACATTTAGCCCATGGGTGGGATATTTTACTTGCCTCGGCATAGACACTGAGTACAAGGGAAATTACATGATGTAAAGGCATTGGAATGAAATAACACATTTGAAAATTGACTCACTTTCTTGTAAGCTTTGAATACATTGCACTTGAAGACATTTGTTGAACCGTCCCTCGCGATGTAACTGAAAATCTTCAGGTCTTGCGAGTCATGCGAAACGTAAAATACTCTGCAAGAATGAATAGCAATTTTACGGCTTAGGAAACATTTATAGACAAGATTAAAAAAATTAATTGTCAACAATTGAACAAATATCAGTACATCGAACTACATACCTGTAAATTGGGTGATGCATCAATGATTTAGTGTCATCCCATGAGAACTGATTTTTCTGAAACAGAAATGGAGACTTGCGAGATCCCCAACTTAACTGTAGGTGGCAGCACTCAACATACACAAAGCCACAAGAGGGCATTCTAAACAAAGCTCCCTTTATTTCAGCTTCAAGTTAATCTTCGGATGAAAAAATAAACCAACTAACCTTCTTTTTCTTGCGCATCGCGACCCTTATGCCCTCTATGGAAACAATGATGTTCACTTTCTTCTTTTTTATAGCTTTGGCCTTAAATTCATACTGCAAAGAAAAGAGGCAAGACATATATATTATATACATGTTAAATTTCTACCTTCAACTTCGAATGAGTGAGTAATTGTGAATTAGTGATTCATATACCCGAATTCTTCTCATGGCGGCCACAATTTCAACTCGGCTACTTGGGCGGGGGACATCCAAGGTTCCAATATACTGCAAGACATGAAATATTAAATCATTAAATTTCAATACATTTACAAACACAAACATTGTGAATTAATGATGCTGCCCTTCAGTATTATGAATGAGATGAATGAGATGAGTCTGCATCTAATCATAGGTAATGCAATTTACTATGTCAGGCTAACACTACTCAATCAAGTCTCTCAATCTCATATTTTGTAGGATAGATACAATAGGGGTGCAATACTATTAAAAAAATATCTATCATTCGTATTCTTTCCTGGATTTGAAAGAGGGGGGCAGGGGTCCGAATGTATGCCTTTGACAACTATGAACATACACCGCCTTTAATTGATGACACAGCTTTCAACAGTACTTGACTGAACAATATCAAAATATATTTAGCTGATTTCATAATTGCTATTCAGCTTAGTTTACTCGGTGCTCAGCACAAAAGATAAATGTCACAATTTTCTCAATGAAAGTAACAACTAGTTATGCTGCTCTTGAAAGTTATTAGTCCCATAAATCATCTTTATAATGACCTAAGTAAACAAGTCTCAACAATGCTCATTGCTCAATATTACAGCAACTGAAATTGATGAAGACCTAGACAAGACGAAAAATGAAAAATCGAACAGAACCCTAGCTCCGGCAGAAATTGAATGCATACAACTGTCAAGCAAATCAAATGCGAGGGGCAATATTCCCGCAGCTAATCTGATAAGCTATTAGATTTGGTGTAATCAGAGACCCTGATACTGTCGGTAACGCAATAATGCTTGGCAGCAGAGCAGCGTATGAGAAGGGCTTGCTATGGAAAAGTGAGACGTCAATACACACCAATAATAATCAAGATGAATAAGCTATGAAGACTGGGAAATTGTGGGAATCCTGTGGTCAACAGGGACAGCACAACTAATATACTTAATATACGCATCATCAAATCAATGGTCACATCAAACGCTAATTATCAAATCAAAATTGAATGGCGTTACAATGCTGCTAGTATTTTCTATAAACGTTTTTGTATAACACTATAACAAGTAAAATCACCTTTCATCATTATCAAGAGTTAAATTTTACAGGTCTTAAGCTGTACAGCCAGATTCAAATTTAAGTTGGTATTGAATCTTGTTTGATCAATAGTGATTTTAATCCAGGTGGAGGGGGGGAGGGGGGGGGGGGGAGTCCACAAATTACAAAGGCTGTTAGCCTGTGATCTTCACAAAAGCCATATCTAATAAGCACTGATAAATTATTGTTTTAAACATACATATATATATAATACTAATTATATTCCTGAACATATGGATTAATGTGTTACATCACACCTCAGACTCTAATTGCACATGCGTCATTACAATTTACATGCAATGCTGCATGTACTGTGTACAGAGCAGTAATGCTATAACATTGCATATTGGTGAATTGTGAGTGATGTGTGTGTAGACTGGTTTGTTTTGCACCTGCTAACAGTAGTAGCAATTGTGGCAATTTGCCCACAAAATGTAAGCAAAGCATGACTGTTTAAGAATTAACTTTGGGTCCATATATTGTTTTAATATTTATAAGATCAATAACTGTAGTGATATGATTTCAATCACTACTAAGGCATTGCATTGTGTCTGTTTTCTTCATCATTTGGCAATATAAATAAGTCATAACTGCGCACTATTATTAGCAAAACAATGATGCCCTAGACTGTTTGACTGCAAGTGAGTTAGGCCCATCCTGCAGAGCAGTACCCTGAATTATTAATGACTTCCAATATTGACGTTGCTAGCTGTCTAAATCAATTGCATTACCTTGGCCTGAAAAGGAATTCCGTGCTGAAAGGCATCGTCATTGTGTAAAGGAATCCTCGAATCGTATCCATCATCAGAAACAAGATCGTATTCTTTTTTAGAGGGCATTTTCCCAAACCTCTCCCCGATTCTTTCCCCCAGATCAGCGAAAATCTTCGGGGCGAACGTGGTGAAATCTTAGCTCCGTCGGCTTAAAAAACCGACCTATTTATGCCAGAAATGCAGTGTTATTTCCCAACAACTCAAGGCAGAATCCAAAGAGAATCTATGTCTGCTGTTAGCAAAATGTCAGACAAAAAAAACTAAATGTTAGCAGGTTAGCGGAGAAGACTGATTCGCGAGATTTGCAAGGTTGCAAGATGATCCCTCGGCCTCGGATCATGTCGATCTTTGCAGCCTCTGCAGCCACCAAAGCACGCAAACTCCGGCACCTCTGCGGCCACCATAATCTCCTCTATATAGCCAACAACTATAAATTCCTTCTAAGGTCTTAAGAGTCTAGCCACAAGACCCAAAAACATCTCTTTTGATGTGAAGCTTTGCTGATTAGCTCCACTCAGTCTCCTGGCACGGAGGTACGATTCCAGCATCTTCGTCACGTGACATGCTATACATAAACATGGCCACGTGCTACCGACAACTGCGCCCCTAGTGGATAAGGATGCAAACATCACTGATTTGCCAAAGTTTCTCAATTGCCATTATTGCCATCAGCTTTCCCTAACCTTGAAATGATTGTCTAGCCAACTGCGTCACTGGTCATGAGATCTACATAATTATATTTAAATATGAATATTCTTTGTGACATTTAACCATTTGAATGTCCTTTCTCTGCCAGAATAATGGAATTTTTGGTACATGTACACCAAAAAGGTACAAGCCCAGTCATCTTAAACAAATTTAGGCCACTATCAGAGGCTGATCCAGGGGTGGGCCCAGGGTACAGCCCCTCTTTCAGTCACCATAATTAACTGCATTGACCACAGAAGGGCTTCGTGCCTTCAGGGCTTGTCATCACATCATTACACCCTCCCCCCCCCCCCCCCTTGCAAATGCTTGGATCCACCTCCCATAGATGGACAAAAACGCATCAGTCTATTTAGTCAATTTTATTCAGACTTCAGTAACAAAAGCAAAAGACAAAGCATAATGGCAACATATACATAAAAATATATAAAAAGACTCTGGCATAATGTTAACTTTAGATACTCGGTCGCTTCCAAAATATGTACTCGATGCATTAATAAATTAATCATGAACAAACTCTTCTGCCATTCTTTATCAGCTAAATTCCCCTCTCTCCTACACAAAAACTTAAAAAGCACCCCCCCCCCCCCCCCCCAAAAAAAAAAAATTCCAGAAAGATTAATAAAAACTCAGAAGGGACACAGAAAAGTTTGTTCCGAGAAGTTATCCCAACAACAAATCTTATGCTCCCACTGAAGTGACGATCGAAGCCTCCAGGAACACATTCATGCATCATAAACCTGCCGGTTTGGAATCAGTCCAGTGGTACAATTTAATAATACTTGATTACCATGAATCCCACAAAAATAGGAGATATATTTATCCACTTTTGGAAAAGTTTGTATATAGCACAGCAAGGAAACTCTGCTAGGGGAGCTGCGTTACAGAACAGCACCCAATTGGTCCAATATGAGCAGACAGCTAAGGAAAAGTGGTGCATTGAGAAAATGCACGAGAATCAAGGGACATGGCATTCGAATATAGAGATGAGGGTTTGAGTAACAAATGCTTGGGAAGTTGCATGGCTTCACCTCAGAATTTTTATTTTTTTTAATATATACTACCAATACCAACAGAAAGTGTGTTAGTCAATCTTGTAACTTTCAATGACCAAATATGTATATTACATAAATTCGTATTTTTAACAGTTCACATCCATTTCACCAGCATCAATTCACTTCATCTATTATGTTACACTTTTGTCGACAAGTTTTTGGGTACTCAGACACTCATTAAATTCACATTATTAGACAACTAGACAACAAAGGAATGAACATATTATTTTTATTAAAACACTCTCTCAAAGTGCTGATCAGGGTTGTTCTGCTGCATGGGTCTGGCAGCACCCTGTTGAGGATGAGCAGGTCCCATTCCGCGTCTCCTGGGAGGGGCCAAATACTCGAACATTGACGTCGTGTGTAAGCTGAGCATTTTGGAAAGGTCATTTGGCATTGGGTCTGACCAGAAGAAGTCATGGTTTAAAGCATTGTCACTGTCTAGACGAGATTTTGGGTCAAGGGTAAGTAGTTTATCGAGAAGATCAAGAGCATACTGATCCCTGACGTAGGCCTTTAGGCGTTCTTTGACTTTCCTTTTCTGACCCTTCGGCAGTTCTATCTTGCTGTACAATTCCAACGACTGGACACCCGGCCAGAGTTCAGCAGTGATGGAGCCACACAGCTGGCTGATTAGGGTCAATTGATGCTGTTCTGTGTTTCCTTGCATTATAGGCGACCTCGTCCACATCTCTGCCATGATACAACCAGCTCCCCACAAGTCAATTGGAGGACCGTAGTTGCGTTCACCTAACAACAACTCTGGCGGTCTGTACCAAAGAGTCACGACTCGATTCGTATACCTGTTCGGTTGGCCTTTTGCTTGACTGAACGCTCGAGCAAGACCAAAATCAGCCAATTTCAGAGTCCCGTTCTTAGTAATAAGAATATTAGCAGCCTTCATATCTCTGTGCAAAATCTTGTTGCTGTGAATGAAGTACAATCCATTCAATAACTGTTGCATTACACTCTTGATCTCTCCCAATGAAAACTTGACATTTACATTACTCAAGAGTCCTGCCAAGTCGTGCTCACAAAACTCAAAGACGAGGTAGAAGGTGCTCTTGAATCTGTTGTACGGAGTTGCTGAAATTAGAATTAACGATTAGCTAGAGAAGTTACAAAAAGAGCCATTTTAATGAAAAAAATCTCAAGTACATTTTTATGTACCAATAAATTTAACCACATGTATCCTCGTCATATCATAATTGCTAATGTATTGAATTATGACTCATTCCAAATCCGGATTAAAAGAAAGAAAAGAAATAGACTATACCTTTTGTTCGACAGATCTCCAGCAGGTGTACCACATTGTCATGTCGTAGGAGCTGTAGAATTTTAATTTCTCTCAAGGCTGTTATAGGAAACTGAAATACAAAAGGTTTTCTTGCATGAGATGGAATCATTGCAACCAAGAACAATACAGCACATGTGACAGTGGCTCCTTCAACCATCATAAATGTTATATTGCTTAGACTACACATATGTAAATTTACTGCGACTTACCCCTTCCTTTTCATTTTCCATAAGAACTTTCTTCAGAGCCACCAACTTTTTTGTTTTTCGATCTCTTGCTTTGAAAACCTCCCTGTAGATAAAATGTACAAGTGTGAAACACATAGACAGAAAAATTTAGGTTCAGGCTATCCAATAAAGCTGTTTCAGCATTATCACTGCGCCAATTATTCACCAATCCACAAGACTCTTTGGTTAGACAAACCAGGCTATCTACTTTAATGTAAAAAAAAAAGAAGGTTTTTGAAATAATGAAAATTTCCTTCTGACCACTTTCTATGTTGTTTGAAACTTGTTTCAGTTGGATTGTTTATCTTTGTTTAAATCCCCACATAGCCATATATTACAAATGTAAAATTGTATCTATAAAATGAAATCCTCTGGTGGCAGACATGCTAGTTCGCTGGCCCGCTGCGACTAGCTGACGCAGTACGTAGGTAGGGACTGCCATTAGCTGGAAGGGATTCCTCCCGGTAGCGTGCGTGCGCATCTCTGCCTTTAACATTAAAAATGCGTGGACCGGAACGTGTTCCCCATTCTAAAAATAGCACAGCCAATCAGAAAATTCAGTGCTTGGCCAATCAGCCATGGGAGATGGACAGCACCGACCTGCCTATCGCGTTTACGCTTAGGCAGGTCCCAGCCAAATATGCTAGCGGCTGTATGCCAAAGCGTCAGTCTCCAACACCATATTAAAAAAAAAAGTATTTTGATTTATAAATACTATTACATTTATTGTAAACAAAAAATATTTATGGCTGGAATAAACATCTCTCTCTCTTCAATGAGCCTAGTTGTTGGGATAGAAAACATGATCAGATCTGCATTTCTTGAGTGGTGAATGAGCGAGTTTTGGCCCTTTAGATCTTTTGAAGGTTTTCGTGAATGTAGTTAATTTGAGAACCCAGATGGCACAGAAGTAAAATTTTACTTCTCCCTAGTGAACAGGTCACAAATGGAGAAACAAGGGATACAAGACAGCCAATTTAAATTTCTACAATCCATGGCTTGTTGGATAGACACATTAACTGCACCTTAATACCAATCCCATCTCAGCGAATAGTCATATCAACTTTGTTAATTGTACTAACATCTCACCCCGTCTCCTCTTATTAATTTATTTATGGCATTCATTCTATCACTATGAGTATGAGTCACACTGACTCACAGATTACCAATGATATATCCATATATATTATATGTGATACAATCAACAGCCACCAGAATAGATCTAGTCTGAACTTCAGTTAATTCCTGAATATTCTTTAGGATTAGCAATTAAACAACTATACCAACATGTCATTGACCAAACACTCAAAATCAAACGTGTATTGGTTTAATGTCAAGAACATTTATTGTTTTTGTTCAGTGCTGTTCAGTGATTCACTGGATTCGTAAATGTTATTGTCACTAAATATAATTAATGACCACAAATCCTTACCCAAATGTTCCCTGACCAATCTTGGTCAATTTTTCGTAGATTATGTTCACATCCCTACAGTAGGGGAAGTCTAATTCTTCTATTTTACTGGCACACATTGCACTTCTCTACGCAGTGGGCGATAATCCGACACTATACAATATACGTTACTTTCCTACAGATGGCGCTAAATATTTTCAAAGCGCCCTCTTTAGAAAAAAAAGGTCCCGTCGGTTAACTTTTCCAAAAACACACTCGTGAATCACCAAAACATGTCTATTTGTCAACATGTCAAGATGAAACACGGCCAAGACAACGTTGGAGGGATGCCTGAATAGACATTTAAGATGACACGCTCATGTTTAATCAATGACTAATGATGTGAAGATCAAAGTTTTTAGTTCTGATCGCAAGGAAGCTCAGTAAAGGGACCGAAAAAATCAGAATGAAACTTCCTGTACTAGGGTCGTGTTGCCTCATGCTGCCATATTTGTTGGCTTATGTAATAATTGCACCTGTCATCATAAGTGCATACAATGAAGAAGCCACATCTCTTATATCAACAGATCCTGTGGTATTTGTCTCCACCATAGATGGATTTTTTCACGCCATATCGAAAAGTACTGGCAAGGTGTTGTGGTCGCTGCAGGATGAACCCGTGGTCAAGGTGCCAGTTGACATCAAGAATGGGCCGGCTTTCCTTCCCGATCCCAAGGATGGCAGTCTGTATGCATTTGGGCCGTCATCGTTTGGCTTGAAGAAACTGCCGTTTACTATACCGGAACTCGTCACGGCATCCCCTTGTAAGAGTAGTGATGGTATCTTGTACGCTGGTTCGAAGCGTGACATGTGGTTCTCAGTCGACCCAAGGACCGGCGCGAAGTTGCAAACGCTTAGTACTGATGGAACCCAAAAAGTGTGCCCAACCCCTCAGAAGAGCAGCTTGTTCATTGGACGGACCGAGTACACGATTGCAATGTATGACGGCAAAACAAGGGAGAAACGCTGGAATGCTACATTCATGGACTACTCATCTCACGTGAGCTCTGACATTAAGGATTATGACCTGCGCCATTTTGCATCTAGCTCTGACGGCAACGTAGTGACGATGGACTCGGGTTCTGGCCACGTGTTATGGATCAAGGACTATGGCTCACCAGTTGTCGCTATTTATGGCAATGATGCTGATGGACTGCACCAGATCCCCTTCACCTCCATGGCGACTGAAACGCTTGATCATCTCCTTGAGCATGTTTCGTCTCAGCAATGGAGGGAGCGATTTCTTGACCACAGCAACCAGCAGACTTTTTATCCCACCTTGTATATCGGGGAATACAAACATGGCCTATATGCTCTGCCCTCCTTAGTTGATGAGTCAACTGTTACTATCGCACCAAGGGAGTCTACGATGAAGCTTATTGAAGGGCCCAAAGATCACAAGAGGAAACACAAGGGAAAGAAAAACAAGCGAACAACAAGTGCGACTGGAAAAACTGTCAGACGGGGCTCTGGTGTTCTCCTGCTAGGCTACCATGAAGTTCCTGATGAGACAAATAACAATTTGTACTTGAAAAAGGGAACAAGCGATAAAGTTATACAAGCTGGGCTTGACCACCACTCAAGAAACGATTCAGATGAAATTACTGACAGGAGTGAAATTCCGCCAGGTCCCGAGATACAAAGGGATTTCTTTTCTGGGGATGTCAAGTTTGTCACCATCGTTGTTGTCACAGTGTCGACGATAGTACTGCTGGCGTATTTGATCCCCCGAAAGACAGAGCAATCTATTAAGAAGATGTTAGAGGAGCAACTAAACGATCGCCAGCAAAAGTCTGCTCAGACATCGCATCAAGATGGCAGGATCTCATCATATCAAGGGGATCAGACACCCGAAGGATTTCACAAAGTTGGCAAAGTTGCGTTCGATCCCGCCAACGTCTTAGGTCATGGATGTGAAGGGACATTTGTTTACAAAGGCAGATTTGATGGCAGGGATGTTGCTGTGAAACGCCTTCTCCCGGAGTGCTTCAGCTTTGCCGACAGAGAGGTGGAACTCTTACGAGAGTCTGATCAGCACCCCAATGTGATTCGTTACTTCTGTATGGAGCAAGACAGCCAGTTTCGTTACATTGCTTTAGAGTTGTGTCAGGCAACTGTCCAAGAATATGTCGAGAAGAAAGTGATAGATATTTGCGACCTAGATCCCCTCACGCTTTTATACCAATCTCTGTCCGGAATTGCTCACCTGCACTCGCTTGATATTGTTCACCGTGATGTCAAACCTCACAATGTCCTCATTTCGTATCCGGATGGCCTTGGTCGGGTAAGGGTCATGATCTCAGACTTTGGTCTCTGCAAGAAGCTTGCTGCAGGTCGTATGTCATTTTCGCGCAGGTCAGGTGCTGCTGGCACCGAGGGTTGGATAGCACCAGAAATGCTGGACCCTGAGTCCCGCACCACCTGTGCCGTGGATATATTTTCTCTTGGGTGTGTATTTTATTACGTTGTTACAGATGGTAGACATCCATTTGGTGACTCATTACGACGACAAGCAAATATCATGAATGGCGAATTTAACCTCGATAAACTTAAATGGGATGTCTCTGAGCATGTGTTAGCAAACAACATCATTGCGCACATGATTGAGTTTGACGCTCCAGACCGACCATCTGCGGAGAGTTTGCTGAAACATCCGTTCTTCTGGAGTAAAGAGAAACAGTTGATGTTTTTCCAGGATGTCAGTGATCGAATCGAGAAGGAATCTGCAGGGGATGAGGTGGTCCTCGCCCTTGAGCGAGGTGGCACCAAGGTCGTTAAAGGCGACTGGAAGAAAAACATTACAGAAGAACTACAGCAAGACTTACGAAAGTTCAGAACATACAAGGGTAACTCCGTGCGTGATCTCCTCCGCGCGATGAGGAATAAAAAACATCACTACAGAGAGCTGCCTCAAGAGGTGCAAGACTCTCTCGGGACCATACCGGAGGAATTTGTGACTTACTTCACCAGCAGATTCCCTCATCTGTTGCTGCATACTTACCGATCCATGGAGATTTGTGGCTCTGAGAGACTGTTTCAACAATATTATCACCAGGAACCTGCAGTGATTGAAAACATATCTCCTGCTGAATTAACAAACTCTGATTGATATTACATATTTGTATTGGTATTACAAAGCAAAATTTTGGTGTTTCTTAGCCAATGTATACAGGGTGCGGCCTAAAAACTTGCACTGGGCTTCTCCTCTTTGGGAATATCTCTAGGTTACTCAAATGCTTATGAGGTCTTTTAAAGTTTTGCCACATTTAGTCAGGGGTATAAGCAATTGGTCATTCTGATATTTTTGATCTTGTAATGTCAGACAATATCAGTGTCTGAATTATTGAGAGGGTGCATGCTGCAGGGCGTGTTCTGAGAGACACATGTCACAGAAGACAGACTTTTGTCTGCTTGCATGGTGTCTCTAGTTGAAGAAAAGTTTACAAATTAGATATTTTCTAGTTAACACACCTCTGAAGCCACCGAAAATATAATATTTGCAGAGAGTCCTCCTTCAGTGTTTTCTATACATGCATATGTATATTATGGTATTAGACGATAAGAAGGTTGGTTTCAGTTTTGATCCAGCAAGGTTATAAAGTTAAAACAGAGATATATAATGGTATTCCAGAGGGACCTTTTGAATCTACAACTAATCTGAAAAAAATCACATGATTTTCAGGAAGATGGGCCAGTTAATAAGACAGAAAAGACAGAAAATTGATCATAATCCAAAATGGCACTTTCCACCTCAAAGGTGTCAATGGTCTACCTTCTCATTAAAAATGAATCTATTTGTCCTGTTTTTGGTGGCAAAGGTCAACAAAGGTGACTGTAACACATCTGTATGATCAGTGACATAATCTAGTGCTTGTATAGCAAAGGCCGAGGTGAAAATGACCCGAAGGTGTGATAAGTGTGCATGTGCTATATTTAGATCCATATTATCAATAATTCCTGAGGAAATAATAAAATATATTAATAAAGATAATGTAGGACTATAATTACTTTAGTGTGTATGACTGCAGCTGCATGAGATGATTATCACTTGAGATAATAACAGAAGAGGTAGCAGTAGCTGCTGGTGCAAGTTTTTATGCCGCACCCTGTACATACTTTATTTAAAGTCCTATTACACATGGTCATTGGCACCATGTATAATTTTGTCATAGTGGCATAAGACCACCTAGGTGAATCATTTTGGTGTTTATTTACATGATACGATATATAGATATATATATATCAATTATTATTATTTGTGTAAATGTCTTTCTTAATTGCTGTTGCTTTTTAGTACTCTAATTTATTGTTTATTAACTACAACTTATTATTCTTACCGGGGTCATTTATTAATTTTATATTACTTTGTAACCCATTTACATTTTAAACAGACCCTTAATTAGTGCCTGACTCCCCGCTATGAAGTTGTTGATAATTGTTGCTTCAATTAGATTGTGATCCGATTTTCGCCGCTGAAGGCTTGTTAATCAGGCTGCAAAAACTTAGTATGTGACCTACAGATAAGTGCCTACTGCAAAGTGCCTTTAATATAATGTTGGAGAGATATTAAGAAATAGTTGTGGTCCCATTAACTTCTATTGTGTAACTTACGTTGTTTATATCAAATATCATTTGTATATAGGGCTATTGTACATTTTATTGTTGAAGTACTTACGTGCTAACTACCAGTCAGAAGTTTTTGGACAGCATAATTTTATTGAGTATATTTTGCACTAATACATCCAATAATTCATAGAAATTGAAGCATATGCTAGACATATGTTGGGAACCTAGTAGGTCATATAATGGTTAAAATCTTAAATTTCCAATTTTTTTATGAAAAATGAAAACCTTCTTTTCTTTCGAAGTTTCAGACAACATAATTTAATCATCTAATGGTTTTACATGCACTTTCAATGCAAGATAATGCTCTAGATAAAGTTGTGATGTCTTAAATTTTATTTGACATTTATTATTCTTTCACATATATATAATATTATTATTTATTTTTGACATGTGTTTTGTCATCTAATAAATCATGATAATTTTGTGCCAAATGCAAAATATTATGCTGCCCCAAAACTGGTAGTGTTGTTATTTAGCACAAGTATATATTGGACCAGATTTGTAAAATATCATGAATTTTTTACTCTGATATTCAATTCGTTCAATTGTAATTTATGATATTCAGGACATGGTTTACGAATGATTTCATGACACAATTTATCAAACCAATCTGCCGTGTTACATCTTTCAGTGATGATTTTTTCCTGCCAATAACTGCAATTATCCTGGTTTCTTTTAGAAGGAAATAGGTTTTTGACTTTATTGGTAGGTTATGCAGTATGACAGATCTCTTTTTAGTTTTAATACGAGTTTTGTACCAGTTTATAATGCATGCTGTTATAAAAGATGATGCTGATATTTTTAGTTAGGACTTTCGGTTTTTGGCAGCTGTGTTACATACATGTACAATTACACTAGTTGCTACCTAATTAATTTTAGGTCCTTTGCAATGCTGATGGATTATTGATAATTGTAATAACGTATCTTAAATGTTTTATTTTACCGTTATTCTTTAATTGTCTGTGATGTTACGGAAATGTGTAATAAAGTTTCAGTTCGTATATTCTGAATACTTGGTTTTCATTTTAGAATTATTTGTTTGCAAAATTATTACCTATAAATGCGAAATAAATCTTGTGCTCTTGTTCAATTGCAAGTTGAAGTGTAATCCACCACAAATGTAAAGCAACTTAATTATCAGCAATGCCTAATAAATTATTTCTCGGCGGACCTGAAATATTATTACAAGCACCTCCAAGGACAAGGTAGTATTATAGCCCTACCACCAGTATAGTCGAACACTTGATATGGAAGTTAAGTTGTAAGAAATACCAACAGTCAAAGACACACTTCTTAGGTGTGTTCATTTTTTTGTTGAGGGGGCGACTGGAAGATAAGCTGACCATGCGACTGCAGCATTACAGTTCCATATTTACAGCCACTTCAAAAAAGTCCTTGAGATATACACGGACATTTTAATGATCAATCTTGTAGTGATAAAGCATAAGATATGTTTCCTGAAAACAAGTATTCAACGTTAGACCCTTGAATCTTCAGGGTCCCTGGAACTAGTGACCTAATTTTACGTTATCGCTACGTATGTGCTGAACGAACAAATTAGTTCAATGTTCACCGCTCTAGATTGCTTTTCAAAGAGTGTATAACCTAATTCTGGCGGATTTGTATTCCTTGTATAATATTGAGCAAGTTTAAATCAAGGACCATAGGTCAATAGTGCCTGGGTTCGCTGTGTGGGACCACATGTGAGTTGCTCTCAATAAGATTCTGTAGACCCGCAATTTAAACTCACTATAGATGGGGCAAGGGGTCGACTTGCAGACTTACGTTCTTCAATACAATAATAATCCATGGTCTCCCGTTTGTCCCACCATCCATAGTTTCCTAATTACAGAATAATTCTAATTTCTAAACTATGAAAGGATGCTTTCAAAGCAGACTACAGCAGTTTTGGTCAAATTCCCTTTCTGGAATTCAAAAGCTAACATCAGTGTTCCAGGTTAACATCATTTCCTGAGTGGTTACACAACTTTTAAATTAAACAG
The DNA here is from genome assembly GCA_932294295.1 of Alitta virens. Lineage (NCBI taxonomy): Eukaryota > Metazoa > Annelida > Polychaeta > Phyllodocida > Nereididae > Alitta > Alitta virens. The sequence continues at coordinate 15,525,971 of OW028586.1, read as the reverse complement.
CCCTTAGTATATTTTCTTTCAAGAAGCATAGTCAGCTTGCAAAACACCAGGCAGACAGTGACTGATGAAATGAAGCAGGGGGTTGAAACCATATCAACACACGTACTTACCCATGGGTGGTTTATTTTACTTGCCACAGAGTAGAAACACAGTACAATGCAACGTCACTTTAACATTGAAGGTTAAGAAAACCACTTACAGATGAGATCAAACTCATAAAGGCTGTAACCATGGTAACTGTAACTGGCTAAAGCCAGCCAGTTCTGTCTACATCTACTGCTTAAAGCCCCCACCACTGAAAAACCATAAACCTTGGTAGCTCTTGGTAAATGTAAATTTATCTAATATATCATAAATGTGTATGTGCAATAAACATACATCTTTTCAACAAAAATGCATAACTCTCAACTTATGCACCAAATGGTGCAGCATGTACTTTTAGATCTGGCTTTGAGCAGCCAGCTATAGCCAGTTCCATTTTGTAGCAGGTAGCATCATATAGCAAACGCCTATAGCCTTGTCTAGTTTCAATTTGACAGGCAGTATGAATGAAACTAACAATAGTTCAATAGCTAAATAAGTCCATAAGGAAAGAACCAAGCAGTAACAATTTATATAACATCATCTTTATTTATTTACAGTACCAGCTGAACCAATTTCAGCCAATCCCTATAAAAAGCCATTTCACTCTTTAATTCTGATTGATGAATGCCCGTTTATTACATACACACTTTTCAGTTTATAAATATGAGAAAGAAAGAATCGGCGAGAAATGAAAGCTACATTTTGTGGCACTGGTGTAGAATTTGGAGTGCACTTGCTCATCATGAATAAATATCATTGAATATATATCTACATTAAACCCTGTCGTGTTATCAGCCGAGCGGCATTCAAAGTCAAATTACTTTTCAAATTATAGATACGGAAATGAAAAATTACAAATAATCGACGTAGCACTTGCCAAACAAATTATAAACTGTCTTCAGAGTACTTGGCAAACAACTTCTCAAAACATCATAAAAAAAAAATTTGAAATTTTGGGTTAAGGCCTACTTTATAAATCACAGCAAACTGATTTGTGTATCACAAAAGTAAGAAATCTCCTGGTAAATATATACCATACATAACTATGTACAGAACAAATTTAAGAGGACAGAGTATAACTTAATTTAATCCAGACAGTATGAATTAAATAACAATAGGCACGAATACGTTGCGCACACACAAACACACACAAAACTGAGGAATGAATATCGTCCTGGGAAATATTATTATGTTTGATTTTCGACCGAGCTAGTTGAAGTGAAGTGCTGTATTTCATTTTGGTTCCTAAGTGAAGTAAACCAATCTGTGGCTATTGTTTTGCAGTAAATTATTTGGTAAATGTGGCAAAATCCAATGATACAGTCCTACTCAGAATCGGTCAACATTCTGATTCGCCACTCTTTGAGGCCATGATATCAGTCATAACTTGGGCTGTTTCACTCAGCAGGGAGTCAAAAATACTGTCGGCGATTTGGTATTTAACAGTCAACTCGTCCTCAGCGTAATTCACCCAGTCAGGCTCTTCTTCTTTCAGTTCTTTTAAGAGGACTTTATCAACATGGTCTCGTTTCTTCCGACTAGACCATTTGTTAAATCTTGAAGTGTTTGTTGGGTCTTCAGTATGACCCAGAAGTTTCAACACATTGTGTTCGACTATTGGTCGCACCTCTCCCACAGTAAGAGGCGGACTACCACCACGGTAAAACTTGCGTTTGACAAGACGTCGCGTCTTTTGCCAAACAAAGTCATCATCACCATCTACGTCTTCCTCACGATAGGTGTCACGGAGAATGTCACCAGTTAAATCGAAGAGGAAGCTCTTGAAGGCATGCTTGCTTTTGCCCTCCATATTGTCATTTGACTCTGACGACTCAAACAGTTCAGGAGGGGCGGAGTAGTCATCCCAGGGCTCCCCGTAACGCCGTCTTTCCCAAAAGAGATCAACGCAGGATTTAACGACATTCTCAATATCCTCTTTCTTGTGTGGTATAAAGAATAACGGTTCCTTGGCGAGATTTGCCAAAGCTGCAGAGATGTCCGGTCGACCTGGAACAATAAAATACAATCGTTAACATTCGCAAATGGGAATATGAAATAATAAACATGACATATCATTCGAAATAACAGGTTCTGGTTGTCAGACTAACTTAATTAAGACACAACCAAAAAGGTATGATTATTATAAGCAGAGAAGCGCCAGTTCTGAAACCCATATTTTGAAGAGTGAAGTAAGCTAATCGATGCGTTCATCATACCTCTATTTTCCGGGTACGGAGGAGGAGCTTTTGGTTGAATGCCAAGACCAAAATCATCGTCCATCCATTCCTCTCCTGTTAATGCCTCCAGTTCATGGTACATCATTGCGAGGTCCTCCTGAGAAAAAGCGAAAGAAGTTCATGAAATATATGTCTGAATCTTGGTCTTATCGCACATATTGAAAAAACCTAATCCTGGTTACACCTTAGACATAAGCCGGGGATTTAACATTAAACGATGTAGAATATAATATTAAGAAGGTTACGCTGTCCAGGGACGACCTTTGATGGCTAGAAATGAACAAGTTCTGGTCCCCCCCCCTCTTTTTTAAATGGAACAGCCCTCAGGTCATCCTGGGCAGCAGACTGTTTGCTTGATTTTGGTGGAGTGTGCAACTTTCTTTTTCATTAATATACCATATATATACTTCAATGATTATATTTGCTGCCTAACGCCTGTAGTTACATTAAGTCTTGACAAAGATATTCCGAGACCAACTCACCTTTTCTGCACTGAGTCCAGCTGAGAACTCGGGGAAGGATGAAGGGACTTGGTTCAAGAAGTCATCATCCTGGGTGACCTTGATCTTCTCCCCAAGGTCACCAGCCCACCGATCGTTATCTTCTTCCTGTTCCGTGAATTTGTCTTCTTTTTCCGAAGTTTCCGTGAATTCAATATGTTCCAAGATCACAGGAGATGCAGTGTCGATAATTTCAGGTTCGTCTTCAGAGCCAGAGGAAGATTTTCGTCGATGATAGATGTCCATTATTTGACTAATTGACTCGTTGAGCAGATTGCGAGTGGCAACGTCCAGTGGGGTAGTGTCCTGACCATTGCTGTCCACTTTGACTTCGGCCACTTTCTGCAGGATGCTGTCCGTCACAGTGTCCACCAAAGTTTCCATGGTCTGGATTGAAAAGGAAATATATATTAATAAATAATTAGCAATTTTCTGCATCAAGAAGTTTTATTTCTTATGGATGAATCACTAACAGTGGTTATGAAAAAAAAACAAAAAAAAACGAACCTGTTTCTTGACTTCTTCCTTTTGTTTTTCATCGATTTCCTGCTCCTTGACTTCTAGAATTTCTTCAGTTTCAGGAGCATCTTTTGTTTCGGGTGTTTTGTCTTGACCAGGTACTGACCCAAATTCTTCAACGGCTGCTGCTGCGGAGTTGATGGCTCTTTCGAGCTCACTTGAGATGGAGATGTCCTCTGCGATGGAGGATTCTGCATCTTTGGCTGAATCTTTAACACAAAATATATATAGATATGATTGACATGTTTTATTTTTGAAGTAAATAGCCATTTTTTACAACATGTTACAACGCTGACCAAGTGACGACAATACCTAGTCTGTTCGATAAACAAACAAGCTAAAAAGACAGTTCGCTGTTTTTAATATATATTTTTTTTAATGCTAAAATATTACAACATCCCCCATACCTGTTTCTGTATGGACCTGTTCTTGTCTAGAGTCCGGCAAGGACTCATCTTCTCTGAGAGATTTCTGTTCACTTTCAGTATCCAGGAACTGCAACTTTTCCGGAGGTGCAAATATTCCTGCATAGAAGAAACAGTAAGAGTAAGACCTCTGTTACCATGACACACAACAAAGCCAACATTTGTCATATATCTGCCCTGTAGCAACTTATACTGTAAAAATACACATTCTTACATTCAACTGTTATATATATATATATGATAAGGTTTTGAAATTCATTTACGTTCTCACAAGATATAACACTGCGCTAAAAAACAGCAGGAAAAATAGATAAATGCATGCCAAATTGAGCAAAGGCAGCACATGAAATTTGTTGAAGTATGTTAGACTTCACGCTTTTGATGGCATGTCCAAAAGTAATGTCTTCACTTCTGGCATTATACACGGTAATTTTAAAAGACTTCTTAATGCCAAAATTACTCGCAACACTTAATTAAGTCCGTTTACATTTTACCATTTCAGCAAAGATGTTAATCATAACAATCCACTAACCATAATTATCCTCACAAGTGAAGTATTGTACCCCTTTGAGAGACCCATCACAAGTTCCTTCTGGCCTATCAAGTTCGATTCCGCCGAAGAATCCATCCGCGAAAGACGTATGACCTTTGAATCTCAGAGTGCCAGCCTCTGAGCCACCAACCAACACACGGTCACCTATGAAGAAACACAAAAAAAAAAATCATGTAGCTTCAAATTATACATTTGGACAAAGTGTTATCGAATGGCACAAAGAGAAATTTATTAAAAAAATGTTTGGGTTTTAAATTTATTAATCTCTGAATTTTATTCACCACAAAAGAGAGTTATTATATTGAAGGTTTTTGCATTTAGATTGTACTACTAGTTGCGCTAAAAAAGATCATCACAGATCACAAAAGAGCAAATTATTGCAGTCCCAAATCATGTCAACTTCCTCATAAATTCACAGCGAAAAGACACTAATGCTTAAAACTTCATGCATGACTATGATCCAGTTCTCAGGTTTTGCCGTCTGTCAAATTTATGAAGAAAGAGACTAATGATCAAGTCCGGATATCTTAATCTGCAAACATGCAAGAATGAAGCAGTCGCAAAATTCTCACCAATACTGAATTGAGACAACGGATCATCCATCTCCTCCAGATCGAGGTCATCGGTCATCCTTGGGGTGTCCGCAATATCATCAATGTCCTTTGCAGATTCCTTAGTTTCATCCTTTGGCTCATCTTTCTTGCTTTTGACATCCGCCTCCTTTTCATCTTCTGAATCAGCATCTTTGAGAGCACCGAGATCAAGTTTGAGCTGCGGAGAGTCGGAAAATGCTGTCCTTTCCACTGACGCATGATCACTGATTTCCTGCTCGACGTCAGAGTGTATGCTGTCAGCGATGCTTTCTGACTTGGCCTTTTGCGACAAATTCTCAGAGGCATTGCTGCTCTGCGATGATTGAGAGTGAGACGAAAATTCCGAATAAGTCTTTTGCGAGGAAGGACCAGATGAGTAATGGAATGACTCTTCACTGCGCTGAGACAGCGAAGGTTCCTGCTCCGAGACCTCACTAGCGACCTCACTTGCGACCTCACTTGTGACATCTTGCTTGTCAGTCTCCGCTTTAGAAGCAATCTCAGTACGTATATCATCTTTCGACAGAGACTTTGTCTCTTCGCGCTCAGATTCTTGCACCGATTTATCTGATAAAGCTCCCTTACTGACTGAATAATCAGCCTCTGAGTCTTTGGATTCTTTTGCAGTTTCAATTTCATTGGCACTTTCATTTTCAGTCCTTGTGGGAATGTCACTTTCAGTCCTACTCTCTTGTTTACTTTCAGTCCTACTCTCTTGTTTACTTTCACTCTTATCATCTTTACTATCTGTTTTACTGTCCTTTTTAATAACAAATAACGCTTGGGATGATTTATCTGTGCTTGACTGCTCCAAAATGGAGTCTTCCTTTATATCATCCTCATCAGATATGGCCGAGGGGGCGGACGGCTTTTCTACAGACACAGACCTCTCTATAAGCGTATGCTGTGGGGTGGAAGACTTAGACGAGTGAACGCTATGCACAGGGGTGAGATCGAGTTCGACTGAGCTCTCCTTCAGTGAGACCGGCTTGCTTGGCGTTGATGAGCTGATTTTGTGTTTCACTGACCCTGACAACACAAAAAGTATGGTATTAGTATTCCACTGTCTTATTCTACCACGCATATAAAAAAATACAATCTTTAAAAATGTGAAATATTTTCGACGAAAGACACTGACCTTCTGATGAAAGACTACTCTCTTGGTGCAGACTTGCATTGGAGTCTTCAGAAATAGACAACTCAATTGCAGATACAGGAACTGCTTTTCCTGGACTAGTGATGGGTTCTGCACTCTTGCCGAGCAGACGGCCCTCTGACGGCTGTTTGATCTTTGGAACATTCTGGCTCTCTTTCTTCTCTTGGTTTTCAACCGTAACATCTCCCTTGAGCTGGTCAATGTACTTTTCATATACCTGTAAAGAATTTGACACTTTGTAGATAACGATTTAGAGATAAGTTATTCTGTATGATTGGCTTTATAGAATTGAAAAGAATAGAATAGGTTTAATAAATGATTTACGTTACAAAGAACACTTTAAATGAAGTTTCCTTGAGAGTGGAATAATTATTCTTTCAGAGAATTTTCCTTCATATCACATTCTGAAATCTCTACTCTGCCAGAAAAACTCTACGATCAATATAATTGGGGAAATTTAACAAAGCCCGAGTGTCATTCAGGATTAACAAATTAAAGACATTATTAGAACTGGGACATTACCACTCTTACGACAATTGTTATTCATAGTTTGATTCACAAACATCACTGATAATACTGCATAGTCCATCAAGTTGAATTGCACTGTTACAGACATTAGAATAGAGTCTTTTCACTGAGCAGCCCTAAATTCAGCAAGATTTAAGTCTTTCTTCTCTCTTATTATTCATTTTACTTTTCAGACATAGAAGATAACTAATTCATCCAATAAATGTAATTTTCTTGGGGGAAATAACAAAAATTAATTGAATGATAAGAATGTCAAATATACATTAAAATGCACTAGAAATACTGCTGCTAGGATGCACTTAGCCACAACCAATCACAGCTGAGGGCGGCAACTTTTTCTGCCGATAGAATTGCAGTACTCTGTCATAGCCACCTAGTGGAAATATCAACAAGCTTCCATGAAAATCCACTATTGCACATACCTCAATCTGTTTCTTGAGAGAAGTTTCCTGCTCCTTCAAGCGCTGTTTATGTTTCTTCTTCTCTTCTCGTTTGATTTGATCTGCTTCAGCTTTCTTTAGTTTCAACTCTTCTGTGAGTGCCCTGATGCGTCCTTCTACGTCACTCTGGTCCGAGATGTTCTCTGCTGCTTCGCGAACAAAAGAGTATTTATTTACAACAGGATCAGATAGAAGCACAATGGGGACAGAAGATTCAACTGGTGACTTGGTCTTGAATTTTATACTTTAAATTTTTTTTTTAAAAAATTGCTGATTTGGAGTCAATCAAAGTGATCTTTCAAAATACAGGGCCTAAATTTGGGAACTGCATCTAAATCATTCTCTAATGAATGAATTTCATAAATAGATAAATAATTCGCAAAATAAGTAGTCTTCATAAACTCTTCCATTTGTGCTCGATCAATCAAAATTTTTACGACAACCAGAATTTCAGCATATTATGTCGATCTAAACTAAATGCCAATGATTTCTTACCAGAGTAAGGCATAGAGAATGAGTCCTCAGACTCGCTCTCAGAGTTCCTCCGCAGAGGTGACCTTGGAGGTCGCGTGATGACCTTGCCATTGCTGATGGTCGCAATTTCTTTCGAAGGAGACCCTGAGGTCTTCTTGGACGTACTGACCGCCTCGGTCGCATGAGCGCTTTCTGTTTCGAAGGCATCGTTGGTATATTCCTGGATGGAAGTGGTAGGTGTCTCAACTTCAGAGTCACGGGTCCTGTAACAAAAATGATAAAATATTTTAAGACATTGTCAATACGAGCATACCAAATCAAGAGCTGAAATTGTCACCATATCATAGCTGTCATATAAAAAAACCCTCCACTTATTCTTAGCCAGGCAAAAATGAAAGCAAAAATGGGGTCGATTAAAGGTCAAATCAAAAGACGATTCAATCATTCACCATCCTTATTAAGTAGGAAACAGAGGCTTTGACATTGAAATATGGCAATTTAATTTAACTTTCTTGTGTCTTCGTCAAAATAAATTGAAACTAGGTTTAATAGAGCAGCTTTCAAATGACAGACACAAGTTTTGTTATTTTGTATATATGCGAAACATCTTAAACTACCTGCCTAACCAGACATCCCATATTGTTATACATGTTGTAAAACACAAAAACACCACAGCCCAGTAAGTTAAATTTAACTCATTTGACTAGGGTTGTCATCGATATGCTATATATTGATGAATCGAGAAAATATTGACATTGATATCGAAACAATTCATGTTTTGATTCTTTGTTATCCTTTATTACATTTGTGCCATGATGAGCACTTGACTACTCAGCCCCCACCCCAAATGGCAAAATGATTGCCTAGCAAATTGGTTAAGTAGTTTTCACATTAAAGGTAAATGGTTTCAAAATGGCGATATACTCCTGTGACTAATGGTTCCAGTTCTAACTGGGAATGCTGATAATACAAAAATAGCTCGATTTTGTGATATCGCAATATCGAAAGTGAAATACTGATTTCGATATCGAATGAAAAATGTATATCTATGACAACCCTACATTTGACCAAGTGGCTCCCGGTGATTCAGTTCAGGAGTTTTCCGCACATAACGAGATGTTAATAACAGTCCGTCACCTGTGTTTATCTCCTCCAATACAAAAGAATCCTGATGCGCACTGCCAGTAACATATGAGAATCTCATCCACTTGCATCATTGCGATCACCGGGCAATGCAGACCCCTCCTAAATGACCAAGATTCATAGATCCAGAACAATAAACTTGCTCCATAGTTGTTGCTTCCATTAGAGTTACTGAACTACTAGTCAAACCTTCAAAAATAGTCCCAGCCAACATGCTGTTATCAAAACTAATCCTTTAACCCTCAGATAGGACTTAATAACTTAATAATTAAGTCCATTGTCCAGTTAGCTAGCCAACTTTCAGGTCTTTCTTGATCAGTAAACAAAGCTATTGAACAAACCTTATAGGAATCTTTATTTATATACTGAAGACCAATGTTTCCTTATTAGCTCTTACTAATAGTAAATACAATTGTCATACCAGTGGTCTATTTAAACAACTGAATCTTTTGAAATTAAATGATATCTGTGTACTGCATGACCTAAAATTCTGCCATAAATGATTCAACAATGCCTTGCCACAGTATATTCTTGATTTGCTACTGCTATTTAGAGATGATCATCATTACTATGAAACTCGAATAGCTGGTCAACTACGACTTTGTTAAATGTGAATTTGCAAAACAGAAATACAGTTAACTGTGCGGTTAAATGAGGGAACCAGATAACGGAATATATATAAATGCGCTAAATAGATTTGTTCCCGGTCAACTGTGTGTGGATAGCAAGGAAACCGGATAAATGAGGGTTGACTGTATTAAGTATAGAATTATCAAACCCTTAATAATATGTCCATAGCTTACAGAGAAAAATTAGAAACACATAGTTTAGACGGATTTAGGCAATATGTGAAAAATAGCACTATAGCATCTTAAACTGCAGACTGCAATATTGACAACTGCTATATTTGTATAAATGTTCATCATACTGCTTCATCACAATAATCTTTTTCACCAATAAATTCTTTAACTTGAGATGAATAATGCAGACAAACTACCACTGATGGGAGTAATTTCCATATTGCGTTTGAATCTAATTGATTTACTGTACATTAGTTAGTATTATGGATCTTTCCAGGTGCAAAATCTTGTCAATCATTTCGCGAGCAGCTCGGTAACATGCTACACGAAAACTTATTCTTTGTTTTGTAAGTCCACCATCTGTTGCTGGATGCATGGGACTCGTTTCATGCCTTGACAGTTTGCCACATGCACTGGCTATATTTGGGAAAAGAGCGGTATTCAGATTATGAATGCCCGACGCCCCTTGTGTCATGCCTGATGCCCTTTGTGCCATGCCTGATTTTTTCAGCGCCATGCCCAAAATTGAGTGAATGCTTTTTTACTTTTCTTTCTTCTGCTTTTCGACTAGCTATTTAAGTCTATTTAGGGGCCGTAAGATCCTTGCGCGGCGTGCCCAATAGAGTCTTTTCACTGAACAGCCCTGAATTCAACAGGACATAAGTCTTTCCTCTCCTCTTATTACTCATTTTGCTTTTCAGACACTTTAGGTAAATAACTAAGTGATTCCATAAATATAACTTTCTCAGAGAAATAACAAACATCAACTAAATGATAAAGTGTCAAATATACATTAAAATGCACTAAAGATACTGCTGCTAGGATGCACTTTGCTAGACTAAGATGGTGGACTTACAAAACAAAGAATAAGTTCCCGCCCGTGGCTGTGATTGGCTGAAGCAAAGTGCATCCAAGCAGTAGTATCTATAGTGCATTTTAATGTATATTTGACACCTTATCATTCAGTTGATTTTTGTTATTTTTCTGAGAAAGTTATATTTATTGAATAAGTCAGTGATTATCTTCTATGTCTGAAAAGCAAAATGAGTAATAAGATGAGAAGAAAGACTTATGTCTTGCTGAATTCTGGGCTGCTCAGTGAAAAGACTCTATACATCTCATGCGATCGACATTCAGCTGAGACATGGGTCATGCAGGGCGTCCTGGGCTGGGATTCAAACCTAGGACAATCAGAGAAGCCGGCCAATGGCTGAACCACTAGACTAACCATCTAATCGCCATCAAAGGCGGAATAACTACAAAAAAATATACACTATATTTCAATTGTTGTCTTAGTTCCAATATCGAGGCAGACTCGAACCTATTTCATCCTCACATACAACAGGTTTTCATTGATTTTGAACACCGCACAGCCAAAATCGCTGCTGCTACGGATATCTGCCAACCCATCCAGACAGAGCAGCCACAATACCTGCAGTAAGAAATCCAGGTATCCGAATATGAACACAAAAGCATTGCGAAATGCAGTGAACTGAAAGAAATCAATCACAAACAAATACTAGGCTGTCATCGGTTGTTCGTTTAATACAGTTAATGAGAGCGAAATCTATTTGAAATGCGGCTGCAACGGTACCCGGCATCGATATGAATTTATTCCGCAAGCGTTTGGCTAATGACCTGTGAAAGAACACAATTAGCACAGCCTAATCATTGGGGGTCATGCGAATGCTCAATTCATAAGAGTCCGGAAAACGGTAGCTATTAACCAAGGAAGTGCATGACAACTTCGTCAGGAACACATCCTATTTAATTAACAAACCACTGCAGGACCAGGCTACAGATGCTGCAGATATATACCTCATAGAAGGCAGTACAAGACTACCTTCGTATATTTGGGATGTTGATAGGTATTGTATCGTATCGTATTGTATTGTACTGTATAGAATTGTACAATTGATTGATTAAAGTTGCACTGTCTGTCAAATTTGCAATTTTCTAAGATGCTATCAAAAAGTTGAAAATTACCTTTATTAATCAAGGCACACTAAATTTGTGTGAATTAATGATTTATAAGACATTAATTACCATAAAATAAATTATACATTGAGAGAAAATCCAGACCAAAACATTGGAAACACAATGGAAATGACATCATCACCATTCCTCAGTATTGTGACGTCATCACTGGGTTTGTTTACATATGGAGTTTTTGATGGCATGAAAAACTAATATTTATATTATTTATTGTAAATTAAAACTAAATTGTTGTGCAAAAGTGGGTATATAATGGTGAAAAATATCATGAGACAAGAAGGCAGTATTGATTTATATCATTATTTTAATGTGCAAATTTGACAGACAGTGCACCTTTAATTGATTTATTTTTAACAATAGTTACAAATACATATGAAGGGATGCAGATTTAACGAAAGATGATCACTCAGGGATGGCGCACTAAAGTCATGCATGACTTATTTCCAGTGCGGTCCTGGGCAGGGATTCAAACCTAGGACAAATACCATCTGAAGCAAAGCAACTGAGGCCAGCTGTCAGAGGCAGACATAAGACGAGATAATAACACTTGAGAGTCTACACCATGATACACATTTACCCCACGGGTGGGGTGTTTTACTTGCTCCAGCATTCCAACTCAGATGTTTGCTTTTTGAAGAGTGCTAAGACAGTCAATAATGACTCAATATCTCTTCATTACATTTGCCTAGCATGGTCACTGGTCTCAGCTGACTATGTCTAACACCAACAGTACTGATACAATACACAATAAAACAAAATACAACATTCTGATCACAGGTGAACCCTCTACAGAACGTTTGTGCTGTATTTAAAAGATATAGTTTATTAAGGACATTCCTAATACTAGCAAGAGAAACTAAAACAAAGTCCCCAAGCCAACTCCATATTTCTCTACTTAAAAACCCATAAAAGATTTAAGACACCAAACAAAGAGCATTTTTGTCAACCCATGTCATGTGACACGCAATCGTCATGCATGGGTGATTTCTTGGCATCAGGACAATGTCACCCAGAACGAGGCCCTGTTCTTTGTTTCACATGAAAGAACAATGCTAGGTTCTGTTATTGGATCCATATTGAATCCCATGGCAGAGATTTTCAATCAGAGAAAAATCAAGATAGAGAGCTCCTAAAACAGTGTGTCATCAAAGACAGTATATTGGTGTCATTCCACTACAATTTTGTGTTGATTGTATATTCTCGATTAAAAGCTATTAAAAGCCGGGGTCAATTGTAGTTCAAAACTCTTTTGTTTGTAAATGTATTAATTTGTTGAATAATTAATTATATAATAACCTTTTATTATTTATGATATTATTTGTTGAAGTATTATTTATGATATTATTTGTCGAAGTGTAAGGAGAATTTCGCATGTAATTAATTACATGACCAATAATTATCTCAATCTATTTTAAGTTAAGGAGCTTATAGACTTACCTCGGTTTCCAAACAAGAACCATCTGCAGTTTATCTGAGAGCTAACTACACGTAATGCCTTCATTTACCCGAACTATTCTAGCATTTAGACCCGGCTTGTAATCAAGAAAATGCGCCAAAATGAAATATGCAGTTGCGTTTCATCTGCCAAGTTTACCTAACAACTTCAAAATATTATTGTCTCTGAACTAAGTCTAGACAAAAAAAGAATAACCTGTATGTAGGTCAATCCTGTCTAATATATCAAATATGAAGCCCCTGGTATTATAGCCACTGTTTACAAACGAAAGTAAAAGTTCAAAGGAGTTCATTTCTCTGATCGAACGATCCAACGCCTTAGCAGACGAATCGATACAGGTGGCGCCACTGGGTCATCCAGTGCACGTGCCCACGTTCCATTTCGACCGACATTATGATGTTGCTAAATTGGCAATAACTAATAGATTAGACGAACTATCTTATAAAAATACTTTTATCCTAATAATTATATATTAATGACTGCTTTTAAAATTAACTGTGCCTTTAATGTTTAAATATGATTTTCAGATTTGATGAGACGCTGATATTTTTCATATTTACATAAACACTATAATATAGGAATCAATGCTAATTGGGGTAATTATACGTTTTGGATCTTCAACATAACTCTATTGTTATCAAGATCCAAAAATGTGGTCATAATTTATTAACAATCTAGGTTTGACCACCCGATGTGAAAAAAGCACCGTCTCAAATCATTCGTCATAAATATTTCAACTTGTGGATGGCGAAACTTCGATTTTGGCAGTTTCGTGTGAATTCGTATTTAAAACACCGTGATGAAATGCAGAGGAAAAGTTTTCAATTTAAAAGAGGTTTTTTTAATACCAGATAGCCAAATCTGCATGTTGACATGTAACTGGGTAACGTATTGTATTGTATCGTGTGAGGCAGTCGTAATGATGAAATGACAAGGCTGCTTGGAGTCCACACCAACGTTTGCACAATTCCATAGAAACCTTCTATCTATCTATCTTATCTATCATCTAATCTAATCTTATCTATCTATCTATCTATCTATCTAATCTTATCTATCTATCTATCTATCTATCTATCTATCTATCTATCTATCTATCTATCTATCTATCTATGTGGTCTGAACAGTCAGGTAATGAAGTGGACTTAAGACATTCAACCAAACTAACTACATTTCACACATGAGATTTATGGAAGTGTTGATGTCATGTCATGCTGTTATGAGAAGCTCTGGCCAATCCCTGAGTTTGTTGTTTACCCAAATAATTGTTGATTCCAGGGAGGATCTTAAAGATCAAATGTGGGCCAGAAGGTATCGTAGCAAGTTTATTTATTTAATTCAATTGCCTTCTCCTCACCCCACTAGTTCCCTGCTTGCTTTGAATCCACACTGGCATACGTCACGTGGTCAGTTGTGGGGGTCGCTGGGACCCAGTGTAGTCAGTTTGATTGAACTAGCAGTGATGGATCAGCATTTCAATTAACAAACTCCTCTGGTAATCGCAGATGAAATTTTTGAACTAAATAAAATATGAATGAATATTTTCACACAATTTTGACAGGAAAGGGTTAGAAATATATTACGTTCTTTTTTCCATGATCTTCTGCACTCATATATTATATTTCCATAATCATACTTCTATAAATACACCCACATACACCCCCTTTATTTGATGAGTATTTGTATACTCATGACACAGGTGTATAGCCTTTCAATCAATTGACATTCGTAGCTCTATCTATCTGTGTGCTATTATACAACTGCTTAATACACCTATAGTTTAGACACAAAACTAAAAACGTCAATAATATCAAAATCATAGACGTCTACAATAATCATAAATATTCGATATGGACAAGAGGCCATTTTTAGCCATCTACAAACCTTTAATTGCATTCATTACATAATTCTAACAGCATCCCATATATTTAATACATTTCATTGTAGACAATCTATTGTTAATATAGCAACATATACAGTGGACTTCACCATTAAGACCATGTAAATATCAAAACCTTAACGGCCAGGTGGTCTTAATAGAGAGGTAATTATAATGGCAAGGACAAAACTGCAGGAGAATGGGTCTTAATTTTAGGTGGTCTTAATTTAAGGTGGTCTTAAATCGGGTTTCATCATACGAAGACCGTTTATTAGTCACCTTGTTTGATGTCAGATGTTCAGACAACCTACCTTTGTACAGATGTTTAAGTTTGTTTAAATTTATGATCATAAACTACAAACAATTGCTTAATCAATCTTCGGAAAATAAATCACAGTATAGTGCAAAATAAACCTGGCAATAAGACCACATTTTAGAATTACTTAGGTGGTCTTTATATCGAGGTGGACCAAATTCTGGAACTTTCTATCAAAATCACAATTTTGAGAACCATGGAAGTAGTCTTAATATAGAGGTGGTCTCAATATTGGGTGGTCTTTATAGTGAGGTTTCACTGCTTTAAAACTATTTACAAACAAAGCCTTATTTATGAGTTACAACTTAACTAGCTTGATGTTGATCACATGAGATGTTAAGTTGGAGGTCCCTTGTACTCGGTGTCTATGCTGTGACAAGTGAATGACCCCCCCCCCCCCCGAACAATGGGGTAAATGTAAATAACATGGTGTGGTGACTGTGGTCTCCTAGACTTATCTCGTCACTACGTCTGCCCCTCGAAGCTGGTCATATAAGCTGGCTAAAGCTTTAGACAGCAGAATTGAGACTTATTAATTTAATTATTATCAAGAAATGATGTAGCCCACTACAGCTGCACATGTGTTCACATGAATGAATCATAGTTTGTTATTCATAAACTCGTAATTGCTGATAAATTATTTCCTGTACTTTTTACTATCATTTAATTGTTTACTTATAAACACGAGTTCCTGGGAGATCGAGATATTTTCCAACATCTGTTACGTAATTGGCACCTTAATTGCATGATGATTGCCTTAATTATTTGCATTCCCAATTAACTCAAACAAAACAGAAATGCTAGACTCTTAAAAAATTACATATATACGTCATAGAAAATCTTGTGACAATATGTTTAATAAATAATAGTTTGATAAATGTGTGCAAGATAACACACAACAAAGTTGAGCGTGTTCATAAATGCTACCACAACGTAAAATAATATTATATAATAGAATATAATATAATAGAATATTACTTTATTTATCATCACAGTCAGCATATCACAGGACGAAACTCATTTTAAGACATGAACAGAAGTTTTTACTGAACATATTTGCTATTATATTGCAAGTAAAAGATCCCATCCATGGGGTAAAATATAATGCGAAATATGGTGTGGACTCCAAGCAGCCTTATCATCTAATCATTACATCTGCCTCTGGCAGCTGGTCATTAGAGCTGACTAAGCTTCAGACCCAGTAGCACTGAGACATTAATCATTATCAATTGATGCTTATTAACTTTTTATTGCTTTATGCATACCATATATACTGTTGAAATTATACTGTCCTTGCCCCACTACCACATACTTGTTTTTAAAAACGTCATTCTTTTTTGCTTGAAATCAGATCTCCTGTAACAACCTCCAGCCTTGGTTCTAGACCATGTGATCTATGACAGGTCATGTGATCAATACGCCCAAGGTCACGAGACAACTGGGGATCACAACAAATGATTTAAAACCACCTGAGGCGATGCTTTATAGCTGTCATTTTATGTACAGTGGGCGTCACAATATTTGGTACATAAGTTCAATAGAGCACTGGTAATAGAACACTATGGTATACACACTTATAAATACATAAACATATTATGCATTTGGTAAAAGTGAATTTATTAGTACTACACTAAGTATTATTATATTTATATCAATCCATGTTGCACCTAAATTACAAACCAGTGTCAAATTACATGGCCAGTAGATAAACTAAATTCTGTAAAGTTATCATAGCATTGCCATAGTAACCCATGGTATATATATTATTTAATGATTCTAAGCAAAGAAAATTTGTACTTAATTTCAAGTAGTAAAATACACTAACAAAAAATTTAATTATTCCAAGCCAGAATTTTATTTTTTTATCTCATGTACATGGGAGATATCATTTCATTGTGGATTCCAACCCTTATCATCTCATAACGTCTGCCTGCAAAAATGCTCACTAAGCTTCAGACCAGTAGCATGGAATAAAAGACCAAAAAATAGAGCTATTACATGACAATACTCCAAATTTCACTGTCACTACAACGCTATTTTCTCACAGAACCAATTTACAGCGTTACAGTCTCAATGACACATCGATAGATTGGGTTACCAATGGGTCAATCGAGTTATGCAACATTCTATGTTAGCTCAACTCAGTATCGAACAAAACTAAGGATACCACCCTAATCTAGTATCACCCAAAATGATAAATAATTCTAAGATATCGGAAGTGACACAACTTTATGCCGTGAGGTGAAATTTCCCGTACCATTTCGTTAGTCACTTTATTTTTCATTTTGACATTAATTAGCTTTAAACAATGTTCACTTCAGCTGGCCATAAACAGTTATATTCGGGTGGCCCATGTGACAGTGACACTGCAGTGTCTTAACATAGCTCTCCTGACCTGTATGTACATAAAATTGTATTTATATATAGTCAAATAAAACATGTTCTCTCTCTCTCTGATATATATATATATATATATATAACAGAATACTGCAATTCTATTGGCTGAAAAAGTCCCCCCCCCCCCCCGTGGCTGTGATTGGCTGAAGCAAAGTGCATCCAAGCAGCAGTATTTGTAGTGCATTTAAATGTATATTTGACACTTAATCATTTAGTTGATGTTTGTTATTTTTCTGAGAAAGTTATATTTATGGAATCAGTTATTACCATGAGTAATGAGAGGGGAAGAAAGACTTCTGTCCTGCTGAATTCAGGGCTGTACAGTGAAAAGACTCTATTGAAAGAAGTCATCAATATAGACTATCACAATATTTTCAACAGGAGCCCACTGGTACCATTCTCAAATTCCTCAAATGTTTTCAAAGATATTCTTTACGAATCACCAATGTGGGACATATCCATTTACATTGCGAATCATGCTACAGTTGACAATTTTTATTTCCCCCTTTTTATTTTTTATTTGTCAAGCGGAAAAAATAGACCCGACTCTTAGGGCAAAATGCCAAGACAGCTTCTGGTTAAACAAGTCGAAAGCCTTTTTCTTATCTCTGTTAAAATCTCTATGACGCACGCTATCTAAACTTGGTCACATGGCAATGATATACAACTCAGATATGATCTAAATGTCCCATATTGCAAAAAGGAACGGCTATATCAAATATTTGGAAATACGGTAATAATCTTCAACACGCGAATGAATGACTAATGACAAGTCATCAAAATTTCAAGGCTCACAGCAAAAAAGAAGTGAATATATCCCTTTTTAAGAAAACACATATACACATACTCAGGTATAACGATTTCTTTAAGTTTGGGTACAACTGTGTTTATGGCCAGCAGATGAACATTGTCTAAAGCTAATCAATGCTATGAATGGATAACAAGTGTTGCTAATGATAGACATAATACAGTGTCACTGTGTGTCGTCACCTCACAGCCCAGCGATCTAATTATGGACCTAATTATGGATATTGCTAGTTTACCTAGTTAAACAAAACGATTGGTTAAATTTTGTAGCCAAAGGCTGAGTATAGACTCAAGAAATCTTCTCTTAAAAATACAAGAGAAACGGATTCGTATTCTTTTAAGTTAAGGCCATTTTTCTGAATTGCCTGCTTATCAAGAATTGCGTAAACTGAGCACATGAACATCTAATTATTCCGTAATTTCATTGTTAGACCTTTAATACCGTAAGCCAGCCTATAGATTATAAGAGAAATTGATTAATTTACTTTAGATGAGCGAACGAGCAAAACATGCGCATAATTAATCAACATGTGAACCTGAATCGAAGTGTGATTACTTTCGTTATATTATAACTCTCCTTCAAAATAATTCATCGTTTTCTTAGGAAGTTATCATAAAGGAAGTTCGGGATATTTATACCTTAACTGACAATAAAATTTTCATTATCGATGGCCACTGGTTTATGATCCACAGTGGTGTCTACCAAATATATATATATATATATATATCAAAGGGTGCATTAAATTTAATATATCAATATTAAGCTTTTAATTGCACCTATGACAACTAAATTATGAAATTACTTTTGTTACTATGTCATGTAAATGTAAACGTTTTTTTTTAAGCGAAAGACACACAAAGATTAGTCATCCACATGGTATACTTCATTCGCTAATAATGTAAGTAATTTTCAGCATTTAGAAGCTTTTTAAGAAAGAGTTTTGCTACAAATACCATACCCAACAAGTATCATCAATGATGATTAACTAAATTTTCATATTTATGGTCAAATCATTTTTGTTTAAATGCATATATATGATGAGAACAAATGGTAACAGACAATTGATAGATAATGGATTTGAGTTGAAGAAACTTAATAATCCAAATCCAACCACATTGTATATTCTGAGCAAGATTCAAACATTGTGATCAACGCCACCAACATCTTTGGTATTCTTTGCGCATAAACATTCCACAGTCCATACTAAACTTACCAAAATGGCTTCTGTTCTTCATCAGCGAAACACAAACAGTTGCAGCACTGACTGGACGGAAACAATCCGAACAGCATCCTAGCAAACCCTCCAGATCCGACAACTTTCTTTTTGGGACTTTCCGTGTGTGTCCCATTCATGGTAATGTTCGATAATCCAGAGTATATCAGTCCACAATCAGACTAGTATGTCTAGTTCTAATCAACAGCGTCGTATATTGGTTACACGACATCCCAAATGATTACGAAAAGGCTTCCGACAATGTTCATCCGACATCGAAAACGTGAGGTTTGCCTCTCATTGGTAAAGTTGGATAAGAGTCAACATCGATCCGGCTTATGAAGCATTATCTCTTCCGATCAATTGACTTAGAAGCCTCAGCGATAAGAATATATCTAGGTTACGAAATTGTGATCATGAAATGGGTCACCTTATCCTTATCAAAGTAGTCTCTTCACAGTCTACAAGAATACCGAGGTGTCAGCTCTTTCAATGACTGACAATAAAGATCATCCATAAATCGACGTGTAGTACTTAATGACCAAAACATGTCCACTCTAACGACATAAGATTTTATGACTTCATGCAGTCATTCCTCATTTATGGATCCATGTACTTTGTAGACTATCACGAGCGCTAGATCCCCTGGAGCAACGAGTAGTCTCGATTCGATCGTCTCTGCTTGCTATAATCAAAGACCAGTTTCGAATTTCACTCCAATCACAACGCTCCTCAGATTTCGCTTCCATTCATGGGATTTTTTAGCACCTTTTTTCTCCTTTTTTGGAGAGCCTAGTGTTGTGTGAACGAACTCCAGACAGTCTGGTCACAGTTGGTAATGGCCAGTCACATATGGTGTGGTGACAGTAGTGCACTTTTTACAATCTCACCTCTGACCTGCACCATTTATAATCCAGTTCTACAAGCTTCACTTTCCTTGTTACTTCTAACAAACCAACAAATATACCAGTCCTTTTTCCCTTTCTTTCTGTACAATCTGTACAATTCTATTTCTCAATACGAGACACTCGCTAACCGCAATGCTCTTGTGTGGTGACTTCAACGACACACTTTTTTTCTAATTTGGGCCAGATGGACAATATTTTTAGCCTGACTGCACTCTCTAATATCAAACAATATTCTCCCCCTGAAGCTGTTATACAATGCCTTTTATTATGCACAACCAGCTGGCCAGGTGCTGCTGCATTTCCTCATTAGCAAAACAACTGTACTGTGTCTAAAACTTTAGTAGGGTCAACAAAGCTATATTTATCCTGCTACTGTACTGAGTCTAAAACTTCGCTTGCATCAATAAAGATATATTTATCCCACATTGTACAGTTTCATGAATCATGGCAAAGTTATTTTAGAAACTAAGAGCTCTATATTCTTGAGATTTAACGACCATGGCACATTGTAAGATACTGTTTACGTTAACTCAATTTTAATACTCAATTTTTACATACACGCCAATAGGATCATTTAAATTTCGAGTGTTTACGACGTGTATATCATTTAGCACACGAAGACTTATAATAGCAGTGTCCCTACCCTTGAAAACACCAAAAAAAAAACACACGCTATTCTTCAAGTATGCCGAATAGCGAGTGGAATTTAACAACAGCGTATGACATACGTCCGTGTTTGGGGTTTCTAAACGGGTATTAAAAGAATCCGCGTATAAAGGCCAACTGTTTTAGATCCGCTGCTGACCCAACATAAACACAATTCACTCAACATGTGCAATTCTAATGTACTCAGAATACTGCTGTTCACAGACTTAAAACACCATGACTGTGGGAATTACCAATGAGAACGAATACTGCACGTTTACTAACACTATAAGTAGCACCTCAAGAATTTTAATACATCTACCAGCTGATCACATCATGTAGATGATGTGTGTTAAATGAATGGCTTGCATAACTCAATGTTATATACCCAATCAATGTTGTTTTAATGTGTGTGTATTGATAGTGTGTATGCACTATAAGCATGCTATTCAGCCACTACCATCCGTAATGGCATACAATTGCACTGTCATCCGCAATGTAATATTTCTTCCTCAATATGAAATATCCCAAGATCCAAAATGTTCTTAACAATGACTTGACATTTCACAAGATGAAACCAAAGATCCGAAAAGATCCAGTTGAACTGGATGATGACGAAATGTAAACCCGAAAAACTCCTCCACAATGACGAGTCCAACGTTAATCCTATGAGGTAGATCCAGGTATAAAGTCCGGGTTGTTTTGGCAGAGTTTTTCGGTGAAATTTCACCCTCAAAATGTTTGGATCGCTATGTGGAGGAAGTGTACACGCGTAACAGTGTCATGACACACCCCTCTAGAGTGAGTGGGGTGGCGATCACTCACGCGGAACAGTCACTTTTACCCCACACTCTCCGATCACACCATAGTTTAGAGGGGGGTGTTTGGGAAAACACCTGTGGGATCACCAAAACTAGAATCTTTCAACTCTTGACTGGTCCAGTATTAATTCTTAAACTATGTCTTAACACAGAAGTAGCAGGATGACTCAATGCTTAAGGTATTCCACACTCATAGTGCTCAAGGTAAAACCCAATCCCAGGTAGAACAATGACACGTTAAAATCCATAAATACTATATCATCAACTGTCTCATCGTGATAATAACATGTTATGATGACACGCTGCAACTGCAGTGTACATGAGGTGATGCGGCATCCCCGCCTCAGCAGCCAATGGATGGTAGCATGACCACAGGTAACTACACAATCAATACCCTCGGCAGGTCCACCATCTCTCACAGGTAAGCAGGCAGCTGGTCTATGTATTGATCCATGGCATAGCAGCTCATGGGCAAGCATAGCGATGATAGCATGCTACCTACAGCAGTAGATACAACACCCAGCCTCCTACCCTTCACCTATGACATGCTAATGCCTTCCTAATGCTATAGAAATGTCATCATAATAGAACCTAAATGGACTAGCACTAATCTGTCTGCTGTATTTTTCCCTCGGTTCTCTATGCAATTTTTCCATTTTTATTTTCAGCAATTTATCTGTTTTTGTGGTTCTCGTGTGCATCTCAGACAGTCAGCATACCCTGTACCCAGTCAATCAATCAATCAATCAATCAAAAGTTCGTTAATCAATCTATCAATCAATCAATCAATCAAAAGTTCGTTAATCAATCTATCAATCAATCAATCAATCAAAAGTTCGTTAATAAATCAATCTATCTATCAATCCATCAATCTATCTAGTTCAAACAATCAATCAGTTATCTAAAGTGTGTTAATCAATCAGTCAATCTATCAATCCATCAATCTATCTAGTTCAATCAATCAATCTAAAGTTTGTTAATCAATCAGTCAATCTATCAATCCATCAATCTATCTAGTTCAATCAATCAATCTAAAGTTTGTTAACCAGCAATCAATCAATCAATCAATCAATCAATCAATCAGACTATGACTTCTATTAGCAGTTCAACAAAGACACCCATTGCCTTTCTCTCTCTCATCTTTTTGTGCCATCAATAAGGAAAACAACTTCCTAGCAACGCCTTAAAGAACACTTACTGTCATTCCGCTGACTTTCATACGTTTAAAGAAGTTTTGAGCAATGAGTTTCACCATATAAACATCATTTTTCCAGGGTGCCCACATTTTCCTGAACAACTAATTCCCTCCTTTTACCAGACTTTCTCCTGACAGACCAAAAACAGATAAGGTGTCAAATATACATTAAAATGCACTAAAAATACTACTGCTTGGATGCACGTTGCTTCAGCCAATCACATCCAAGGGTGGGAACTTTTTCAGCCAATAGAATTGCAGTATTCTCTCACAGCCACCTGGTGGAAATATAGAGAACCTTCCGTGAAAATCCACTATTTAGGGCTACCATCCATTTGAAAATGCTGCTAAATTTGTCTGTTATTAGTTTCTGGCATTATCCCGAGTAGACACATTGTTTACTTTTGCCTTATTTTGCCTTATTTTGTCATCAAAGTGTCATTTAATAATCTCATTTTCGAAACAGTCATTTTTCCAGAATACAGAGTAATATTCCTGACTTTTCCACACCTTGAAAATAGCTTTTTCACATTTTCATATGCCCTACTTTTTTCAGGTTTCTCAATGGTGGGCACGCTGTTTCATTGACAGATAGAGGTCAATTCTGACCTATCATGAACGAGGTTTGCCAAATCCAGGAAACTGACCTTTAATAATTATGTACAGTAGAACCCAAGGATTACGACCACCTGATATTACGACCACCTGATATTACGACCACCTCCAAGTTAAGCCCAAACGGGTCCTAAAAACCAGATTACAAATTTAGCACATTTCCATAATTATGACCACCAATCATTATTTATTAATTATTAAGATCACTTATACCCTAAAATGTGGTCTTAATTCAGGGATTCCACTGTACGTTGAAACCGATATATCAATCAACCAGCCATTAAGTAGATATCCCAACCCAAAAGCCAAACACAGTGATGACCAAATGCCCATTTTATAGGCGCTATTGAAGTACCTTAAGTCGTAAAATGTACTTTGCCAACATACATAGCAACCTCACTATTAAGACCACCCTTGGTGTAATATTTCCTGGTCTTGGTGGTGAGGTGGTCTTACTAGTGAGGTAAAATACAATGGTAAGAATATACGGTGTATTTGGGTCAAAAGGGGGGTGACTTAATGGTGGTAGATAGAAAGATATAGAAAGTGCAGCCCTCTAAGGCAAGTTCTTTCCGCTATCGAGGGTTGATTGATGAGTTGAGAGAGAGGAGTCCATCCATGTTACAATTTAAACCAATGGGTGGGACCTTTTACTTGCCTCAGCATAGACACTGAGTACAAGGGACCGCCAATTAAACGTCTCATCCGAACGACATCCAGCTGGGATGTTGCTCATGAAGGATGCCCAAGCTCGGGATTGAACCCAGGTCCTACAGAGGAGCAGATGAGTGTCTGACCACTAGACCACCCTGCTGCCTTATATATATATGGCGAGGTTGTCCTAAAATTGAGGTGGTCTTTCATATTGAGGTGGTTTTAATTGTGAGGTGAGCTTAATAGTGAGGTGTTCTCAATAGTGACGTGGTCTTAATAGTGAGGTAGTCTCATTAGTGAGGTGGTCTTAATAGTGAGGTGGTCTTAATAGTGAGGTGGTCTTAATAGTAAGGTGGTCTTACACCAACATTCCACTGTGTAGCACAACCCATGTACCCATTTTATAGTTGTCTAATAAAATACCTAGCGACCATAAAATGTACAATACACATCGTTTCATGGCGGATGACACTACTTTGTAGCAGCACCATAGTTAGAGGTATGTTGAAATGTTGACATTTGGACAGAGGTGTCGCTCAAAACAATGGGCAAGAGAAGACCTGGGCTCATTTTGAAAGTCTCTCTTGCTCCATGAGACTTTAATGTCAACTGGGTCATCACAAATTGTTGGCTCGACACCACTATGAAATATTTTGAAAAGAGGACTTTAACAATAGACCCATAAAAAAAAGTTGTGATTAAAATATAAGCAGGAATGTATGAAATCTTAGAAATTCACTAGTAATAGGTGTCACAGATGATTATAATTACAGTGCCCCTCTACTAGAAAGTCTCAGTGCTACTGACCAGAAGCTTAGTCAGCCTATATGACCAGCTCCAAGAAGCAGACGTAATGATGAGATGATGGGTTTCACAATAAGTACATTTAAAGGTCTTGAGATGACACACAATTTGAGGACCTAATTAACAAAAGTATAATAAAATAATTACAAGCTATCATTGGCAAAATTCAGTAAGTAGAAAAATAAATCAAAATATTTACGAGTGAACATTTCTAATATTAGAATTTCTGAAATATGCTAAGATTGAAATATTTGGCTTAACACCACTAGCTGGTAAGTAATAGGTCAATCACATACATGTAAACATAAATCATATATAGTACTGGTAATAATGTTTAACTGGTATTAGTGCTGGAGTCTTTATGAGCCAAGAAAATGCCATGTACTTTTAAACAATTAATAAAATGGTCACGATTTAGACAGATCAATGATGAGGTCATTGCCAAAAAAAAAAATATGCAGTACATCTAGAATTCAGAATATATTTGGCGATTACTTCCAGGTGAAATCACTCGGACAAAGCAACATTACAAGTACAGTACAAAATCAATACAATGATAATTCATATCATAAATATGACCCCCAAAATATTAAATATAAACACTCACTTTTTGCCATGGAAACAGACGCAGAAACATTTAAAGACCATGGCATCGGTATCTTTCCAAACACTCCAGTCAACTGTCTACATCATGTCGACATAGTCCTGCAGTGCACCTATAGTCCAGCATCTAGCTCATGCACCTATTGTATGGTCCTGCAGAACTAAACTGCAGTGCATCATGCAGGATACCTGGTCTGGTCTGCTAAGGCAGGGGCGGACTTCTGCAGTGTAAATGAATAGGGGGGGGGGGGGTCCATTGGTCTGTATTTGGACTATTGGGGGGGGGGGGGGACCAAACAATTTAAACCACCAAATATTAACTAAGACCACCAAACCAATTAGACCTGTTATTAAATATTATGTAGAGTAGGACTCAAAATAAATGTTCACTTTTTAATTTTAATTTTTTGCTGTTATCTTTTTATTCTTATTTTTTCTACATGGTATGGAGCACCACAAAATGGTCATTAATGTGAACCATAAATCAAACAGGGTGTTTAACCCCAACTTCCAAAATGAT
This sequence comes from Alitta virens, assembly GCA_932294295.1. NCBI lineage: Eukaryota > Metazoa > Annelida > Polychaeta > Phyllodocida > Nereididae > Alitta > Alitta virens. The sequence goes on along the minus strand of OW028586.1, from coordinate 15,499,693 downwards.
ACGAGCACCTCTCAGTTGCGATTCACTTAAATGTTTCTTTTTTTTTCAATGATCATTTTTAGCCATCAATTTATTATTATGGCCATTTGACATGGTCACAGAGAAACAATAATTTATATAATGAGAAATATAGTTAACATAAAATAAGAAAATATTACAGATAGTTGGAAAATTGCGGTTTGCTAACGTTTCTGTCAATTTTTTCTTGGTGTCTAAGCTGGGGCAAGTAAAAGACCCCACTCATGGAGTAAATGTGTAACATTGCGTGGACTCCAAGCAGCCTTATCATTGCATCATTACATCTGCCTCTGGCAGCTTCAGACCAGTAGCATTGATACGATCCAATACAATTAAAGAAACTCCACCCCACCCCCTCAAATTCAGGACTAGCTACGCCCATAGTGCACTGCAATTAATAGTGACAGTAAGATAAGTCGAATTGTATTCGGATCACACCTCAGCCCCCCACCCCCACCTACACACTTCTTGCCAAAGTGTCGCTCAAGTGATTAGAGACAAAAAGAGTTTCGGAAATTACCACTAGGTTGAATATCGTAGTCAGTAATAGCACACCAGAAATTGGATTTATTTGTTGTCAATTTAATTCTTAAATGATCTGAAGTCCAATTTATTTGTGGCAAATTTAATAATTATAAAATGAATTCAAATTTATTTGTAGCAAATTTAATTCCAAAATGATCAGAAGTCTAATTTCTTAGTCGTAAGTTTAATATGAAAAAGTTGGCTGGTACCCGAGTACAGTTTGACTCACGTATAACGACCTCTTCCGGATTGTCGAATAGTGATTGTTACAAAGGCGTTTCATTATATATGTGGGTTTGGTTTAAAAGATAGACAACCAATTTAATCTTGGACCTCATTATAATTGGAAATTTGTTATAATTCCCTCCCAAAATATTCCATATTTTTTCAACATAGTCATAGAACAATACAGTGGAACCCAGCTTTAGACCACCTCGCTATTAAGATAGCCTCACAATTAAAGTAAATCATAAATATTAGACCCAAGACTAGGGCCAAGAGTTCTGTATTCTTTGTTTGGTTTTCCCCCACGAAGACATAAATTTACACCTGTATTTAATATTATCATATCATAATATTTAGTCTTAATTCAGTCTTAATGGCGAGGTTATTGTATAATTTACTTTTACAAACTCTCTTGACCCATTCATTCATTCCTTCATCCTTTCATTCATCCATTCCCCCATCCGCAAACAGCAGCTTCAGTCTACTCAGGTAATTCCCCTTTAAAGGTACGCCATGCTGAACCTGCGCGAGGGTAGGAGGATCCACCATCTGACCTACTTAACTTGGATCCTTGTGATCCTCCAGAATTTAAATTGATAATGTGATCAGTGGAGCGTGAAATGTACGTGTGCATTGTACACACGATATGCGAGCTACCACCTTGGCCTATGCGAGGTCTTGAGTCAGGGGTCAAGTTGTATTTGTATTTGACATAGAGATTTGTCTATTGAATGTGTTTGTTTAAATGACAGGGGGGAAATACAGCTTCAGTATAGCTACTGTGTATGATATTAGGACTGAAATAATACACTGTGATTGAATTTTGCAATTAAGAAGATTCACCATTAAGACTACCTTGATTTTACGACCACTTTGATTGGGCAAAAAATGCTGTTTTAATGTAATTTTAATACTTAATTTAATCCTTCAGTTGCGGGAGTACTATAAGCTCGTTTTAGGAGTTTCTAGCTCATGTTTTGTATATTCTGATTGTTTGCTAATGATATTTCTGTATATCTATACCATCCAGTAAAATAAAAAATTAAAGTGTATACTTTCATAATTAAGACCACCTCGAAATTGAGACCATTAAATAGAACGAATGCCTTTATCACAAAGTAATGTAATTCTTCAAGTAGCATACACTCACATAAAGTCCTGAACCATATTCTAAACCTACAATACTACCACCCTAATGCACATTTCATGCCGGATTCATTTAGACCCCCTCCCACCCTCAGGCAAAGTGTTGTAGCCTTCCAAATTCCACTTAACAAAATTGTTTCCCCGCCCTGCAGGGATCCTACGCACATTTCCCAAATCCATTACGACAAATCAATTAAACTCTAGGGGTATTAGGGGAGATAATATGGTATTGAACAGTAAAGGTATCAGCGAAGTCATGATTCATCCAATTTTTTTCTGTAAATAATACTGGATGTTGTTTTACAAGCAATAACAATATTATTACACATAACTGCAGCGTGGGATAATTGAGCAAAGACTGGCATTATTTCCCATCATCAATCCTTGAATATAAATCACCAAAGTGATGGCCTTAAAGTGATGACCTTAAATTGGAGATGACCTTAAAGTGATGACATTAAATTGGAGATGACCTTGAAGTGATGACATTAAATTGGAGATGACCTTAAAGTGATGAAATTAAATTGGTGGTGCTTTGTACTTGGTGTCTATGCTGAGCCAAGTAAAAGACCCCACCCATAGGTATATGTGTAACATGTTGTTGACTCCCAAGCTTTTATCATCTGATCATTATGTCTGCCTCTGGCAGCTGGTCATATAAGCTGACTAAACCTCAGGCCAGAAGAACTGAGACATAAAACCTACATTACTGCACATGAAGGGATTATATTTTGTATTTTACACCTTGCCTGTAGGTTATGATTTGTACTAGCAGAAAATTCCTGCACAATGGGTGGGGGGGTCAATTTTGACTACCTATTTCTGACTCTGACACGGCCCGTAAAATTGAGCCTAGCCAAAGCTGTAATTGCTGGCTACTAAAACGGATCTAAAAGTACATATTTAAATATATTAGATTAATTTCTTACATTTGCCGATGTTTACATTTTTTCTGGTGATAAATGTAAGCCGACTATTAGCTACAGAAGTGGACAGAAGCAGCTGGCTTTAGCATGTTTAGATCGCAGGCAGGTATAAGTCGATACAGCCGTTTAGAGTCAACCGTTTTTTTTATGAAACTAACTGTATACCAACCCTGTTGGATTTTGCAATATATGGTGTATGTCATGTTAACATTGTTTTTCACTAGCAAGCTTTGTGGTTTCTGTTCATCTCCAAGCTCAGTACTAGGTTCCCAGAATTAGAGCTTTCGTATGTGCTAACCCTGAAGAGTCTATTCACTCACATACTCAGGATGTTCCATGAATAATCAGCTAATATCAAATGAGTTCACACAGATGTCTACGAAATTCAAATAATACAATGTCACAATTCCTCGCCCTAAATATACCTCTGCACTTCGTCAGGAAACCACAAAAATCCTTGAGAAATAACAGTTCAGTAGGGAGCTGATGATGCCAAATGAGATTTTGTGCCACAGTATCAATCGTTACTATCCAAATAGGAAAAAGTGCAGTATGGCGGACCCAGATTTTTTTACCATACTTAGCGTGCCTCGTGGCCAAGCATATGACGTCAAATGCTTAAATGCAATGTATGAGTTCACAAACAAAGGATGGCGGTTTTCATATTCAGGGTAAGAAAGCAGTCCATCTTGAGATTATATTTATTTTTCTTGGGGGTACATCATTTCATATTCTGTGGACGCCAAATATGGTCATAAATTTGGGTTTGCTATTATGCACTAAACCCTCCAAATGCACTCCCAAAACACCAATAATCGTAAAGGCTTCCACAGCCAGCCACTCAACATCAAAGCTTAGCAAAAGTCGCTCATCCAAAAACACTCCAAGACATTTCCTTTTGCTAATCTCTACGATTCCCTGAATTTTGGCATTCTTCTAAAAATCCTTGAGTTATATCAGAGCTCAAAATGCTAAAGCCAATTCGTCGGGATTTACCCGATTCCCAGAGCGTTAGGGAAACTACTACTATTATAATTAAAAAATCCACTGACCTTTTCTTGCTCTGAGATGCACTGATCTCAGTTTCAATGTCTTTGGTGGCAGATGACGTTGTTTTGATGCTTTCTTGAATGGAGCTGTGAGCGGCACTCTTTGACTTGCCATTTGCTGAAGTGGACGTCATAGAAACAGAAATGTCTTCAGAGATGGACCCTGCATCACTAGCCACCTGGGACGCCAGTGTTTCTTCAGCAATAGTATCTGCTCTTGGGGTGCGTGGAGTGTGCTGGGTGCCCGTTGGCTCTTCTTTTTCTGAGGTGACAAAACAATAGTAGCCATTAAAATATGTGATATTCCATGAGTATAAAATTACCTTGCACAAATTTCTGTACCTGCCAGTATTTTGCAAGGTCATTGTCAGATAGATTGTCTCTCAATTGTAACAGTAACAGTGTTGGCAACTCTCACAAAATTTGAGGCCAGATCGAATTCCCCAAGGACTTATATACTGCAAATACTCGAGGTTGTAGATTTCTGTGCCATTTATTTCAAAATTAATCGTTTAACCATAAAAATATTGCAATGAAATGCAATGATATTAGAACTTAGAAAATGAACTCCCAAGTATGTAATAAGAATGTCAAAAGAATCCAGGCACTCCATTGGTGAAGGCAGTCAGTCCCCCAGCCAATAGGAGTCCTGGATTCACATGACGTCCTCTGGAGTTTAATTTCAAGTCTACTAAATTTTTCTGTAAACCTACCAGATTCAGTTTCATCCTTCTTCTTAGAAGATGGTTCAGCAAAACTGACTTCCTTCTCCCCGGATGACACTTTGCTTTTACTGGTACTGACGGACGGAGGCGTAGTTTTCTGTTTCGACTTCTGCGTTCTTTGGAATGTTTGCAAGGCTTCTTTTTCCATGCGCCGAATCATGGCTTCCTCTTCGTCCAATTTCTCCTTCCAAGCTAACAACTCTTCAACCTGCTGTCTTCTCTGCTGCAGCTTCTGCTCTCGCACTGTCAAATACCTGCGAAAGATCAACATAATTAGTGCAATTTCGAGGTAATAGCTCTTTTTGCGACATACATTTCTAGGAATTAACCACTGTAGAAAACTACTATCTAAGGATATTATTTGCTATCATCTGAAGCTAATTAGTGCTACAAAAATGAACGATTTATTATTCTATTTAAAAGAGACTGAAACGCTAGACACTTTGATGAAATTCACATGGGGTGTATTCACGTTTGCTGAATAGACATTACTTTTCTATCCTCATTTCAACCCATTGTATTATTCAACAAGAAGACATTCAAAAACAACTCACTTTTGGTCCAACTTCATTTTCAGCTTCTGGACAATCTCAGCAGAAGGAGAGGACATGTGACTCTGATTCAAACTGACGTCTGTGTCTGTACCTGGTTTAATAAAGATGGGTTTAACACAACGCCGAGAAATATACAATGCTGAAGGACATAAAAATGTTTTGAAGTTAACAATATATGTAATAAATAATCTATTTTGATATATGTAACGTCAGATCCAGGCCCGTTCAAAACACTGTCTCGCACCTAAACAAAGATATACATAAATGATTTACCTTTTCTTGGTGGTGTTTTGGTTCCAGCATCTGCTGAGACATCCTCCTGTTTTGAGATAAAAAGACAAAATTTCAATCAATGAAAATCTTTTGCTATTTCCATACTAAACTCTATTGGCAATTTCAGACTATCAGTACAATTCAACCATTATGGATATCCTAACTTGATGATAACGAGTTTAGTTGGTAATTTAACTATCATCTCTACCGAACAGCATTTACAACTTCAATATATTTTGCATTAATGAATCAAACGATACAGAACTACTGACAGTACTCAACACAACAACCTAACAAATCCAGGGATTATATATACGTATAATGAACAATACTTAGAATGCAATGTTACTGCATGCAACTTATTCTTACAGGAACAGAGGCTTCATCGGCCGTGCCACTTTTGCCATCTTCGCCAGGAACGGATCGTTTTATCTTCTCTCGCACCTGGTCGAATCAAACAAATATGACTGAACACTTAAAAACTAGCATGCCAAGGAAACAGTTATATATCATTCTACGTCAGAATATATCATGCAGAAATTGTACAGTAGCCATGATGCAAACACATTGCGTAAAATATCATCAGGATGCGCGAGTAATTTTTCCACCAAAAAAAAACGCTGCAAAAAAAGCAACTTGCAAATGAGTTTCGGTTCTAAGAGTTTCTTGAAAAAAAAAAAAATGCAAGCAGTAAGCCAAAGAAATACGACCATACCATGCTTACAATTCTTGACAACTTTATATCGAAAAGAACATTGCTATAATAACATGAAATGCGTTCAATACCAACTGTCATTTCGCTGTCTCAAACTCTGTTGTTGAAAGAGAATCGTATGGTTCGTGTAAGGCCTGTTGCTCGGTAAGGTCATTTGGATGGATTACAGGACTTAATTCAAGAGCAGTAAAGTTTTTAATCACACATAAATGCTTGAGGAAAGGGACATGGATTCACTCAAATTTGTGATAAAATTGTTAATTCAGTATTTCCTTAGGAAAAAGTGCAGTATAACGTACCCAGATTTATGACCATATTTAACCTATTTCACGAGCCTCATTGCCAGGCCTATGACGTAAAAAGGCTTGAAATCTCATTATGACGTCACAAACTAATTTAGTTATGACGGCGGTTTTCATATTCACGGTAAAGACAGAGTTTATTTTTGCTTTTACTAGGGGGCTGCTGCCCCCAAACCCCCGCTACTTTACATAAAATGTTATTCAAATTGTGCAAGAACTTCAATCTTGTGAAATATTTGATAAAACTTGAGTTTTTATGGACGCTAAATATGGGCATAGATTTGGGTCCGCTATACTGCACTAAACCCTTTCCTTATACTTCATGATGACAACAAAAGCAAGCAAAGGTGTTTAATAATATTGTAATGACAGGTAGCATTCCTGAATGATAAGAAGACCAAGGTACAAAAGCGACCTACACTACCTCACAAATATTCACATACAAACTATCACATCATATCACATCATTTCGGCAGAGCATTCTACTTCATCCAGCAGTAAAACTTGAGGCAAATTGTACGAAAACTACTGGAAGTTCATAGCTGTGGATATATATATAAAATCCAAATAATAACAAAATAGACACATGTACACAACACAGCGGAAAAGGTAAGTATACAGAAAAGACTTAACACGAAGAACAGAGCATGCAAGGTGACACGACTTAGCGGCATTCAGGTGACGGGAACTTGACCATTCGTTTTACCTGATCGGACGACTCAGAAGAATCAAAGGGGATAGAACTAGCTGGGCTAGTGTCGCGAGACTCCTGATCTTGAGGGTAGTTTAGGTACAGATCAAGATCGTGACTAAGATCACGTTTGAGATCGATATCAAGACCAGGCCCACCGCCGCCGAGCAGCCATTTTGAAGCACGAGACTGATGTTCCTTCATTCTACGCAAGACCTGTTTATAACAACGCCCCAGCCATAGATTGTTAAAACACCTTTGTTCCACCTCAAATTACCAACATTTTCAGTTCTTTTTTTTTTTTTTAAGTATATATTAAATGAAAAGCGTCCAACAGATTTTTACAGAGGAGATCACTGAATCAAAGCCCTTTAAGTGTCAAATAACCAATCATCACCCATCTATTGAATAAATCATAGTTCAAAGTAAGTCTTATTAACAATGCTAACCATCTCCCGAAAATTAATAATATCTTTTTGCACCTCGATACTCAAGCCCACCCACCACCAAAATGGCAAAATGTGAATCAGCATTTACCCTTTTTTGCAGCAGAAAGTAAGGATAATACTAATTGGTGATTTAAACACACTTCAAGACCTTTCAATATATATTTATGTGAAATAATATGTTATAGTCATATGTGACCTTTTCATCTCAAAACCAATTATTTGCCATATGAGTGCAAGAATTATGAACGAGTGACCATTAAAAAGCAGCATAGCCACAACATTGAGTAGCGTCATAGTGAAGAGCTGATAGCAATCACAAAATAATTCACAACTGGTGACAAGATAAAGTGTCATACCTGCTGGGTGGACTGTTGAAGTTTTGCAATTTCCTGAGAATGCCGCAACAAAAGTTGCCGGTCTTTGGCCGCTGCTTTGCTTGCCTCTTTTAGACGTTTTATTTCAGTCTGTAAAATAATGTAAAAGAAAGTTTAAAAATGATCGCTTGGAATAAACATAAAAAATGTACCCATTTTTTTTTACACCACATTCGTTTGCACTTAAATTTCAGGTAACATAATTTGCCGTCATGTGAAAACATGTTTATGATCAGCCTATTAACAATGAACCGTTATTTACTGTATTTTCATGGTTAAAAAGCTTAGCCAGTTACCTTGCAAAATATAAATCTTACAATAATTTAACATCAACTAGAATGGCACATGTAAATTACAAAATCGGGTATTTAATGCTGGTATGCATGGAGGGTTTTATATTGCTTAAAATAACCACCAGAGTTATATTGCAGTGTAGGAGGCGCCCTCTTGTGCATTGATTGTAATATGGCCCAAAAGGCCTCTGGTTTCCTGAGTGAAGAAACACTCAGGTTGGGTCTGGCAAATTCTGGATCTGATTGGTTGATACTTGAGATGGAAACGAGTCAGCACAAGGCCAGGAAATGTGTGAAGTTAATCTTAATGTATGGTAAGTTCATTAAAGGCAGGTCTCATTCCGACTGTGAGGAATGGCTATTCTCAGAACACTAAACCTCTCAGCTTGTGAGCAAAACTACAGTATTCCAACATCTGAAACTTCAAATTCTCTTACCTGTTCCTGCTGCAACCTGAGTAGTAGACCTCTTCTTCTTTTCTTCAATTGAGGATAGACATCGTCCGCTCCCTTGTCTCTCATGTGTTGCTTCTGTTGCTCCAACCAAGCAAGTTCCGCTTTCGTCTTCTCCTTCAAAGCCTTCTCTCGTAACTTAAGAAGAGCATTCTGCGTAAAATGATAAGAAGAATGTTATATATTACATCTAATATTGTATTATTAATTATATATACTTTATTCAAAGTGTACATTTTACTCTTAAGACTTATACATCTATAACCAGCACCGTCATTGTCATTTACAGGTCAAGTCTCAGTCATACAATAAATATATGGTCCCCAGAAGATGAACAATGGATAACCATACATTTTCCCATTGGCAAAGATCGCCATGCATGGGAGCTGGCACAGCGAGTGACACTTAGACGTCGTGAAAATGGAACACCATAATGAATACCATGTTTGGGAATCACTCAAGCGGTGTTAATACTGGAACTGTTTTGTATTGCACTAACAGTTTTGAAATTTAAAGGGGTCTTAAAAATTGGGTCTCAATATAGGATGGTTTTAACTGTACAAGTTCCATGAAACATAATATTACATAAGAGGCTTCTAAAAGAGAGAGCCACCCTCTGTGGTTCCTAGTGAAGAAACACTTAGGTTGGGTTTGGCGCAAACTCTGTGATCTGATTGGCTGATATATAACAAGCACACATTGTGACGTCACTTTCCCATTCACAGACCCGACCGGTCTCCTTACTTGAGACGGGAACGAGTCAGGAGCCACCAGCAAGACGGTCCAGCCATTGCTTGACAACGTAATATCATACAATCAGGTCATTGAAGTCACATTTAGTTGATGTCATCAAAACAATGGCTGCACCATCTGCTTGTGTTAATACAACTAAAAAAGACCTGTTCAACTGACCTGATGCTGGGCTCTGATCTCTTCCTCACGCATATACTGTCGGACCATTTCCACCGTGAAGTGCGTGAAGGAATCGTTTTCGAAACTCATCTTCTTGCTGGCAGAAGACCCTGCGTATCAAAATAAATTGGCAGTAAGTGGCATGAAATCAAACATCCATCAATAAAGAACGTTGATAAATGTTGATGTTATGTTTTTAATTTAACTGTGATATTACACCAGTGTATATTCTTTTTAACACTGTATGAATAAAATATATATATATATATAATTTACAGGACAGCAATAGTATTCAGGGTTACTTCAGAAATGTAAATGGGCATCCTGTAATTAACACAGGGAACCAGTCCAACCATTGTTTGATGATGTCATCTAAAGGTGACGTCATCAACTGCACTCAATGCCCTGATTGTTTGATTACGTCATTAAACAATGATTGGAGTCTTGCTAGTGGCTCCCTCTGTTGGTATCAAGATGCTCATTCACTGTTTGTAGCATCATCTTGTTTAGAACATCGAATAGAGTGTACACCAAAGCAAAGAGGTAGTTATAAAGAAAACACAAGTACCAATGCTCATGCTAGTGTGGAGTTGAGAATCGTCTGCAGATGATATATCGGACAAGCTGTTGCGTCTTTTGAATGTCTTTCGATGGCCCTCTGTGGGAACAACTTCTCGTAAAGATTTTTCCAGCTCTTCCTCTGTGACCGACGTGTCAAATTCAATGGAGTAATCATCTGCAAATTGAAGGACACATGTACATGTATCATGACAGCAATTAAATTACTTTCAAATGAAGCATCAATACATTTAAAGGTATTTTGGTATTAGTAACATCATAACATTAAAAGACATTTTATACATTTACAGACATTTTGGTATTAGTTACATCAGACACATCAAAACATTTAAAGACATTTCGGCATTTTTGTAATACTTCAAAGGCTTGGTATTTGTAATAATATTAATATATTTAAAGACAATACATTAAAGACATTTGTAATAAATAGTACATTTAAAGGCAATCAGGCATTTAAAGACAATACATTTAAAGATATTATGGTAGTTGTATTTTTCAAAGACATCTTGGCAATATTCGTGACACTAGAAATATCAATAATCAACGGAAACTGATCACTCTTAGTATAGTTAATATCAAACCAACCTTTGTCACTAGGCAGTTCTTCGGCAATGCTTTCCGACTTGCTCGGAGACGACTGGCCAACAACAGCACCAGATTCCTCCTTAATGGAGGAAACAGTTCTGTTCATAGAAGCGTCACTAGCTGTCTTAACGCTCGCTGATTTAATGGACGATTGTTTTCCCACTGAGACTGACAAATCTGCAGCCGTCATGACGTCAGATCCAATGCTCTCGCTGAGATCCCTTGAAAAGATTAAACAGCTACATTAAATCGACTGTTCCTTATTAGTCCATGCATCAGAAATTTTGGTGACGAATCTTATAGATCATGAATACGATTATAAATAGATAGATATGGAAAGTGCAGCCCTCTAAGGCAAGTTCTTGCCGCTATCTAGGGTTGATTGTAGAGGTGACAGAGAGGAGGAGTCCACCCACGTTACACATTTACCCCATGGGTGGGGTCTTTTACTTGGCTCAGCATAGACACTGAGTACAAGGGACCACCAATTTAACGTCTCATCCAAACGACATGCTCATGAAAGGTTGCCCGGTCCTGAGATTGAACCCAGGTACTTCAGAGGAGCAGGCAAGCGTCTGTGTCAGACGAGCTTCACGGCCCATTATTTGCAACAGATAGGACTGATCAAGACATCAGGACAGGCAGGTGCAAATGGTTTATGAAGAAATCAGCTGACAATATAGTATGATCAATCATCGTGATGTCAATACTTACAGATTACAATTAAACAATATTTTACCTTTTAGATGAGACACCATTTTTCACAGCTGGAGAAGCAGAAGGCGTTTGAGAAGCGGAGTGCATGCTCTCAAAGCTAGAATTATACGATGTGCCAGCAGAACGAGTGTAGTCCGTCGAGCTTTGAGATTTCAAGGAATATTGGGCAGATCGATCCATCTTTGGCATACCAAGATACTGTGAATTATACAACGAATTGATTTATTCACTATATTTAATGCAATTCAAGAAATATTGAATAACTACACCAAAGGAGTAACATTAGTAAACATATATATTAGGAAATTGTTCTACTGTTAGTAGACAAAAAACTCAAGATAACTTCAATTTTCAAAACAGCTACTGTGTAAAAATTAAAGTGAAATAATTTAAAGTATGAACACAGCAATCCCTGTTCAGAATGACACAGGAAAAACAAAAATTGAGATTAATGAAGTGAAAGAGAGAGGTGTCCATCCATATTACATATTTAACCCATGATCAATGCCTTAACACAAAAGGGGCATCACTCGGAGCAGGAACTACAGTATAAACATATTTAATGCAATTAAAAGTACAAAATATCAAGATGAAATTAACATTGACTGGTTTCCGACAGTCCAATTATACCTTGGAGTAAGGATATGATGCTAAAGCAGCATTAACAGCAGCAGAGGCAGCTGCCGAAGCAGACTCCTTGGCAATTGTGCTCACATCGTACGCAGTTCTAGTCTGCTGGGTTGCAGTTTTAGACACCTGTGAATTAGTGGTAACAAAACACACACAAGTATTAGACACACAAATCTAAAAATATGACATTTACTAAATGTAAGTCTATCTACAGATTACATCGCAGAATATTACGAGAAATAAAAACTTCAAGATTACTAGTAACTTCACAATTGAAACACCGCACAAATTGACAGAGATGTTATATTAGTAATATTGAGCTGGTATAGTTAATATCATCACATCTCAGTCTAAAACTCCACAGTAACATCACTAACCACTGCAATATTAATGCAATCTGTACAGTGCAGAACAAATTAATGACAGTTACTTCTTAATTTGTTAGCACTCAATTAAGACAGACAGCTGGTATTTTACGTCGCATCTATTTTTAGTTCTGCGAGCCACTAGGAGATGGCACGAATGAACTCTACGAACCAAAAAAAGGCTAAGTAAAATTCCGATCAAACAACAGGTAAGTCTTGGTTTAATCGGTGAATTATATGGCACAATATCAACGTACTGGGTACATAATACAACATAAATTTAGTACATATTGTCGGACAGCACACAGAAAATACTGTACAAAGAAGCAAACCTCTGCAAATTGTCTCGCAGCATCAGCAGTAGCCCGAGCAGCCTCGGCCTGAGTCGCAAGTAATTTTTGTGTGGAGTCTTGTAGCGAGTTCGTAGCTTCGTTTCTTGCCGACCAAATAGCAGAAGCGGCTTCCTGCGTGGCGTCAGCAGCCCTACGTCTTGCATCCTCAACTTGTCGAGTCGATTGTAGGACGTCTTCGCGGTGTTTCAGTTTGGCAGCCTCTAGTTCTTGTTGGTGATTCAGCTGTCTCGCCTGTTGAATATAATCATAAAATGTTACTGAATCCGTAATTCCCAAAATTTACAACAGGGGGCTTCTCATTACCAACAGAGGGAGCTACCATCTTCCATAACTTTATTAGTTAACTTGTTTCGATGTTAATATGTAAATTATGTCTCCTTAATATTTTTCTTTACAATTTTAATGTAGTATAATTTGTTGGCAAAGGAATATACTCCCAATGGGAGTCAGTCAGCCTGCCATGAATGTTATTTTCTAAAGATATATACGTGATCGGAAATGTTATTTTAAAAATAGCCAATAAATGAATCTTGAACATTGTCCAATCGGATCATAGATTGCAGTTGATGACGTCACATTTAGATTGCTTCATCAAAAATTTTCGACAGTCTACCTGCGTTAATTAAAAGTTGTCCATAACTCCTGAGAGTGGTTAAGTGACCGCAAAAATTAGAGACAGTACAACTTTTACTAGTTTTTTGCGACTTTACCCAAACATATCACTAATAGATCTCTCACACCTTAGCCTATTAAAACTGAGAAAACAATTCACCTTGATTATCTGAGCCAGGGACACAGTTTCTTGCTGAGCAAGCCCAACAGCTCTTATCCGTTCCACCGATGTCAGCTGATTAATACTTTCATCAACTCCTTCTAACAAATTCAGCTCAGCTGCCATTCGACGCTCAAGAGTATTGGGAGAGAAACGGGCGTCAACTCGTGCGCTGACATGGATGTCGTGCACTCTGGGATACTGAGCCTCCTGGCAGAGAAAGACAGCAACATTTAGCAATACAAGAATAAGTGAAGAATTGATTACAGTAGATTTCACAGGTTTGGAAACCACATTTTCATGCGAATCCAGGACTCCCAATAGATGAGACGGTCCCTTGGCAAATGGGAATCCAGGATTAACATGACGTACTTAGAAGTTTATTTTTAAAGTCCATAAGTTCTGCTTCGAAAGTATGCATGAAGGACATCTTATGTACACAAGATTTAATCATTAAATAATGCAAACATCTTCTGTTATGACCTTCACAACAAAATAAATCTTAAGAGTTGCAATAAATGAAATACCTTAGATCTTCTGAAGTTAGACTCATCGACAATACTGGAGGCTGTGGTCTCCGACCCGTTCCCTGCAGGCCTTCGTTTCGAAAGACCTTTAGAGGACAGAACCAAGCTCTCTGATTTGAGTTTTGCATCGCCATTTGTCGCCCCCGATGCTTGAGATTTTTGAGCAGACTTCTCTTGCTCTTGGCTATTGTCGCTGTGAATGAACAAAAAAGATTTTTGTTAATACAAACGGAATCTATTTATTATAATAACAGTTTTATTATCATGTACTTTGGTCATCATACCTGACTGGTGTTAGAGTATCATTTAGGGAATTATCAGATCCAACTTCTTCAAGAGTTCTTTCCTCGTCGCTTGCCCCAGCTCTGATAACGAAATATTCAACAAAATTTAGCACCTTGAAAACTTATATTGAGGAACATGTACAATTTACTATAAAGTAGGTATCAAGTTTTGATAGGAGATATCATACACCTGTACACAAAACAATGCCGCAATGACCCGACAGCTAGAGGCATCATAACTTAAACATTTAGTGTGTCATCGGTTTACAGCGATCATCTGTAGTGTCAGCTTGTTGGTGTCATTCATTTGATTTGCCAGGCCAGTGTGAGAAATTGAGTTGTTTGTATTTAAAAAAAATGTTAAAAATGTCAGGGGGCAGCACCATACAGACATACTAATAGCAGAAAGATTAAAATTACGGTATTCTGTTGTTCACAGTCAACTAATGACGCAGGCTACCATACCTGTTTTGGTCCTCCTTGAACGAAGACTTTTGAGTTGATGGCTTCCTGTTTGACCTTGGAGGAGATCCGAAAGATTCAAGGTCAGATTTCGCAGAAAGTGAATTTCCTTTTGTTGCTGAATCACCACTTTTCTTGCTAACACCGGCAGACTGCAAAACAAGGCGCAGAAAATACAATTTAGTTATATTTTGAACTCCTACCAACCAAACTCACAGAAGCTTATGACAAATTTCTCATTCAAATCCCAAGATAAATGGAGTCCACACAATTTAAGAATTTGATTTGAGGATTGAAAGGGAACAACAGTGAGACACCTGGTGGAAGGAGGTACTCATCATAGTGGAGCCACCAGGTGGAAAATGCAACAACTAGAGGATTTTTCAAGTTACATTAGGGCAATGCTTGTGACAAGTAATTATTTCAACAGCACCTAAAACATAAACATTCATGAAAAATCCACATAAATTAACTTACTTTAGATTTTTCTTCACTGAAGTCATCCGAATAAGGATGTTCAGATAAAATACTGCTGTGCAAAGACTGCTCTTCAAGGGAATCATAATCCTCTCCTGAACTACCGTTAGATTTCCTGAAATTTTCTGAGATGGGCGTTCGTCGAGAAGGAGCTTTGCTTGGTGCTATAGTTGCTGGCAAACTCCCCTGAGGTTCTGATGACGAAAAAGACAAAATATATTTTGGTATTCAGAGGCAAACCAAGTAAAATCAATTATCAAATTTTAGTTATTATTAAACATCGACACAAATAATATACATTTAAAAAAATGTCAACTAACAAAAATTGATTTAATTATCTACCATCAACATAATGCAAATTTACTTGCTTAATTCAATAAACACCATATAGCCTTCAATTAATTGCTACTACCCTGCAAATATGTCAAAAGACACAATCTCCTTGGGGCTGGGTGTTTTGAATTCAACTCAATGTATTTTTTACCACATGTCAATAAGATTAATCTAATTTAATCTAATCTATAAGCTGGCTAAGCTTCGCGTCCATTGGTTTCAAGATGAGATAATACAAACAACTATTGTATGAAGTACTTACTCAGGCTTTGTTTCTGAGATTGAGATCTTCGTGAGTATATATTCAAGATGCTGTAAGGGTCAGCCTCTGGCTTGTCCAGATTATATCCATAGTTAACCCTTGTGGTCACACTGGAAGGAATGTTGGCTGGCTGAGATCTATTGTAAGGCTTGTATCTGCAATTGAGTAAAATAAAATCTGAGACAATTGCATTTTGTTAAATTTGCAAGCAACGGAAGTTCGTGCCTTCAAAGTCAAATACCTGATAGAATCAATGGCAGGAGGTGGCTGGTCAGTGTGGAAAGACACCGCGGGGATAGTTTTGCTGGAGATACGGTCTGCCCACTGAAATACAAATCAACATATTGATAATATACTTCTGCAGATTATCACAGGGACAGTGGTACAAGTAATCAACAAAGTTGTGATGGTACATGGCCAAATGTGCCACATGCGTTTTCCGAGCGAAGGATAAACGCATGAAAAACATTTTGCAATGTATTACTATCATAAAGTATGTAAATGCATTGCATTATATTGTTGGCATTTCGTCGAGAAGGTGCTTTGCTTGGTGCAATACTCGCTTGGTGCAATACTTTCAGAATAAAACTAGGTCAGCGCAATGCTGCTAGTTTCAATTTTACCAGTCTTTGCCAGACATGGACAATTATACATGAATTTTTATATTTTCATAAGTAGCTGGAACCTTACTTCTTACTTTTTTTTTTTCATGCTGATATTGTTACTGTCATTTGCATTTTTTTCTTATTACATTGTGATACATATGTCATGAATGATATCAAGTTGTCAATTAAAAGTATATGTATATATTTCTGCAGGTCACCGACGTAATTAATTTTAAACACCGTCTTAAAACAACATCGATATCAAGACCAACTATTAAGCTTAATAAGACTGCAAATTTCTTGACACAACTGTATTCTTTTAAATGTATTCAAGTCACTGGTCTTAGTCACTGGTAAGACCAGTTGGCCATTAAGACCAACAACATTTCTACCGAGAGCGGCCTTAATGCACCACTGGGTAGTATATTATTATAAAGGAATTAAAGGCACTGAAACTCACTGGTTCAGATCTTTTGACAACTCCTCTACCAGCCGCATCTTCTGAAGTCGAGTCACTCAAGTTCGAGTCGATATCGGAAAACTCTCCGAGACCTGCAGACTTCTGTAATCAGATGACATAAAATTTACCGAGATCACAGATGTCAGTCACAGGTTTTAATCACTGAAATATGCAGAATATCAATATTAAGCACAAACTAACAAGCGACATACCCCATATTGTTTTAAAGCAGTCTGGCCATTGCTTAATGACACCTTCTGCTTTTTCTCCCTCTCTCTAGTATGTTCATCTAATGATGTGACACCTGCAAACCAAAAATCACATCAATCAATAGTGGATTTACACGGAGGGTTCTCTGTACTTCCACCAGGTGGCTAAACAGAATACTGCAATTCTATTGGCTGAAAAAGTTCCCGCCCCTTGGCTGTGATTGGCTGAAGCAAAGTGCATACTAGCAGCAGTATTTTTAGTGAATTTTAATGTATATTTGACACTTTATCATTCAGTTGATGTTATTTTTAGAAAGTTATATTTATGGAATCAGTTAGTTATTACCTACTTTGTCTGAAAAGCAAAATGAGTAATAAGAGAAGAGGAAAGACTTATGTCCTGCTGAATTCAGGGTTGTTCGGTGAAAAGACTCTATTGGACATCGCAAATAGACATAATCAATCAACCCTTGTGAGTGGCAAGAACTTGCTTCAGAGGGCTGCACTTTCCATATCTATATATCTATCTATCTATCTTTGGCTCAGATCATTAGGATAATTCACTGTTGGCGATCTGGTCACTTACCAGGTAAATCATGGTCGAAAACAGCAGAATCTTCCTCAGCTCCGGTCACTCTGTCATAGCGAGTGGCAAACTTGTCATTATCGTCAGAAACATCCGACTGCCCTTCGGCCACTGTCAATCTTTCAGTTTCACCTAAACAACAAAAACATTAAAACTGATACATCCATGGCTTTATACACAATCAAAGCAGGCAAAAGGAACTGACATACTGGCAGAAATAAAATGAAAAATTTCAATGAGGTAAAAGATGATATTTACCTGGCACAGGAACTTTGTCAATCTCCCAAGCCAAACGCTTTGTTTCAACATTTAATCTTGACTGAAGAAAGTGAGCTGTCTGTTTGATGGACTCCAAACGATCAATTCTACTCCTCCCTCCTGCAAGATTATACAGTAAGTTCAATTAATATTCAGGTAAATCCAACAAAGTTAACATTTGGCTGTCAAGGTTTCTCCCAAAAGCTGAACCTTTAATTTGTTTATTAGAAATCTGCGTACAATTGATGTAATATAGGTTGGTCAGTTTTCAGATTACAATATGACAGATGTCAATCTCAGTATTATTTTCTCATGATACAGAATTTTTGCGAAAGCATAACTGCATAACCAACTACATTACTCTGCAAAAGTCTTGAACCACCCCTCATTTCTTTATAATTCTTTTAATTATTATGCAAGTCACTATTTTGTGTCATTGTGACTTGAAAACATTTTGATGTATTTCTTGAAGGTGTTGAGATCTCTTGTGTAAAAATTATTGCTATATAAGCGAGGGTTCATATTAAACTGGTCAAGTTTAGATGAGCATAAAGAAATGACGGGTGGCTCAAGACTTTTACACAGTACTGTACAGTACTGCAGATAGCATGCAAGATTAGGTTATGTCAGACATATAACATAAGCAACGCATAACCCTCAGATTTGCATACCTGCTGCAGAGGCCGAGTAAGGTCGGCTGGGCAGAGCAGATATGGCCTGGACATTAGGGTTGTGCTGCGGCAAGGAAGTGACCATCCGCTGACCGCTTGGACGACCTCGCTCTTGTGCACCACTCCCTTCTGTTAAGAAACAATGCATGACATAAGGCCACTCACTATTTCTGATATTACTGCATTAAATACTATTAAACTACCATGCAGAAATAGATATAATTCACTTGCTTCATCATTTATAAGCATATTTGAAAAACTTTCAGCATCACACATACATCAACATTTGAACAATCTGGGTTTGCTTGGTTTTCCGACATTTCGGTGGGATGCGAGAGATTTTTGGATGGGACAAGTTAATAAATGCGCTTTTGCAACATCCTTTCTGAAATTTTTTGGAAGGTTTTCTGAAGTTTTATAATTTTTTCCTATGAGGTGGGGGTAGCTCAGTTATTTGATGGGAGTCTCCCAACTAAACAGGCCTCCAAGATTATACTTACTGAAACAACCAAAATTGGTCAGAATTGCGCATGTATGTAGCCGATATAATAATTTATACTAATAATTACATCCAGCAGACACACCCCATCCAAAATCCTTACATCGACCAATATACAGTCTGCTGCCGGTATGGCATTGCTTAAAAGCTAACATGTTCATGTAAAACCGCCCATAACCCAAATATTATCACATGTATACTCAGGTCTATATTATACACACTTGCCGCAGAGCCATATCCTGGATGATAACAACTTCAAATTGCCCAGCAAATTTATGTCAACAACTAAAATCTAACGAGCTTTACAGAAACCATATCATACATAAATTACCTTTGCCGTTGAAGTTGATCTTAATAGCTTCTGCCTGCTCTGAATACTGGTTGATAATGTTATCAGTCGTTTGGCCATTTAAGTACTTCGCAATGATCTCATCGGCCGTCATGGCAAACCCAGAGTCTTGCGTTCCCGGCAGACTCCCGCCTTTTCCTTCCTCTGTTTTGTCTTTAAGCGAAACTGGCTGCAATGTTTTGCCGCTGTATTTTTGAACTAGCATGTCGACATCTTCTGTGCTATGGTCTGGTGTTTTCACTCGATCACTTCTGTGATAGTAGACAACATAACAATAAACCGAATGAAGTAAATGGTTAAATAGACAAATCAATGCTGAGTGGAAATATTTCCAAATTTAGAAATATTTTTATAATTGCTCGATTTTCTCTGTCAGTGGCTGTTAAACAAGACAACAATGCACAGACGCCCACCTTGATCTGTCATTAGCAACAGGAGTATTCTCTCCGGTCAAGGTGCTCGTATCAGAACTGCTCGTGTCCATGCCGTGCTGATTCTCTTTGTCTGAACTGTTGCTCTGAAAAAGATCAAAATATTGCTAAGACCACCTGGTGGAATAATAAATATCACAAGGCATACACTGTGATACACAGCAGCCAATAGTGGGTTAAAGACATGCGAAAAACAAATTTTGTTAGCAACAAAAGTCTAAGCAACGTACACAAACTGTAAACCTTATTCAAGTCTAATTCAAAATTTCAAATGGACCATCTGATTTCTTTCGAGTTAGCTGAAGTTTGACTAATGCAAAGTGTTTTTAACTACAACAATTATGCAATTCAAAAGTTCCGCTAAATTTGGCTAGAGCTGTACAAAAATTCAAGTCAAGAGAAACATGACTTAAGACAAGGTTTACTCGACATGAAGATCAACTCTTAAGTACCAGCAAAACAGCTCATGAGTTTCAAAACCAACCTTATGTTTATATTCTCGCAGATCTTCCCTGGATCTGCTCCTCCTTGCTGATGCTGACCTAGAACGAGCTGCCACTTTTTGCTTCTCATAAAGTTCTTGAAGTTGCAGCTGTTTTTTCTCTTCTGCCTTTTTCCGAATTTCGGCTTCAGTTTGCATCTGTTTCTTTCGTTGAATTTTCTGCTTTGCGATGTATTTCCTCACCTCGTCTGTATCATAATGCCTCACCTAAATTTGGAATAATTCAGAAATTATGAAATTAATCAACATTGCAGTGGTACTGATTGAACGTGTACTCACTTTGGTACGATACCGTACCACTCTATATACCATTGAATTGGACTCGGCAAAGAGAGAATCACTATTAACATGTCATTTCATTAGCTATGACTCACCTTGGCAGCCTTAATGTCTTGTTCCTGCTCGACCGTCTTTAACCGTTGTCTTTTCATACTTCTTTTCTTCATGGACGTCTCTCTCCCTTCTTCTTGACTTTCATCATTGTCATCTTGTTCGTCAGCATCTCCTAAAAAATTCATCAACCAGCATTTACATAATTTTTTACTTAACTGCACAAAAAAGCCGTGTTCTAGGCAATTCTGAATTTAATATTTCAGTATAACACCTGTGATGAACTTGAACAGCCCATAAAGCTTATTGTCCATGCAGTTGCAAAAGTTTAAATTAAAGTGAAATAGTGGAAAGAACCACAAATCCTGCGTTACATTTATGTGACACCTAAGATTAGTTTTGTAAGACAACATATTACTAATTCAACAATAAGAACTTTCAGAAGTTTGAAAAAGTGCAGTATAGCGGACCCAGATTTATGACCATATTTAACGAGCCTCATTGCCAGGCCTATGATGTAAAAATGCTTGAAATCTATATATGACGTCACAAACTAATGTAGTTATGACGGCGGTTTCATTTTCACGGTAAAGACAGCGTTTATTTTTGCTTTTTTAAACCCACGCTCATCTACACCAAATGTTATTTTAATTGTGCTAAAACTTCAAACTTGTGAAATATTTGATAAAATCTTATTTTTAATGGGCCCAAATATGGGCATAAATTTGGGTCCGCTATACTGCACTAAATCCCAGAAGTTTATAAAGTCCTTACCCATTTGCATGTCCGTAAGGATAGCCTTGGCCTCGTCAGACATTTTAGTCGCTTGATTCACCAGCTGTTGTTCGTCCATGCTTTCTTCTGCTTTACGTACCTCATGGTCCTCCTCACTCAACCCTGAAAGTGATTAATAGTTATCAAACTTGGGAAATAAAATGCGGTGTTTATATCTATTATATTAAAATGAACTTAATAATGTTGATATATATCGCTAGCTCCGCCATTAGTTGAGGTAATAAGTCACCAACTAAATCCAGCCTTACAGTGCCCCCTAGTGGCCTGAACATCGGCCAGATTCTGTTGCAGACAGTGATCGAGCAGAAACGTGTACTCGTTTCCACAAATCCTAAATCACATCTGCCATATTTAACATATGGAAGTTCAGGAAAAATACTGACTTGATCTTGTTTTGTCCTTCGTCGGAGGACTATCACCAGTTACTGGCAGTTTGTTAGGTCCCAAAGCCTTGTTGACGATCCTAGCACCTTGTCTCCATGACCTTGTCGTTATGACATCCTCTGCAAAGAAAATACCAAGTTTCTCAGTGCTAACATAAGACTCCAGTTGTACCTTCCACATCTAATCGGAGAAGGTACAGAGGCACCTACTTTGCTTTTCAGATCGTTGTGCATGTTTCATTTGAGCAACAACTCGGTGCTGTTTTTCATGCTTGGAATCATCACCAGCGGAAAAGTCTGAAATTATGAAAAACATAAGTCAAATTCCTCGCTAATGACCAGTAAATCGGCTAAAAAAAACAAAGAAACAAATAACTGAGTACACCTACTTGGTGGAGCATTAACAGGATGAGGAGGCAGGCTGGCTTTCTTTCTCGAATGTGATGCCCTGCTCATTTTTTCAGAATCAGCTTCTTCCCAGTTGGTGTGAGCCTCACTGAATCCTGAAAATATCAATTGAAACTTTAGAATGCCAACTTCTACACGAAATGAGTGACGTTAAAGACAAACAAGCTTGCTGAGCAACGAAAAAAAAGAACACCTATGAAATTTTTCTCATCATACTAAAAAATTTACAAGAAGTTTACTATTAAAAGGGACACTATAACAAATCCTCAAGATCTCAAACTTCCAAACAATTCTATTACCATCCTCAAACATAACACGTACCTTTATATCTAGGCACAGGGGGACCAGACGCCACTTTCCGTATCATAGGGAGAGGCGGTTGGGATGCCAAGTCATACTCGGGGTAATTGCGAGGGACAACAGGGTCTTCTTCTCGATGGGATGCGTGATTTTGCATTTCAGGAGGTGGCTCGGTGGCTGTATGATAAATCAAAGAGAAAGTTAATATCAGAGAGACAATACTTTTAGAACAGATTAAGAGAAATACATTAATTCTAGAAATCCAACTGTGGCAAACGAAAGTATTAATATCTTGACAAGGAAAAATACATTATACTTTTATTTTAGTTAGGGTGTGACCATGTCTCAATGTGAAGTATGAAAGGTGTATGAATGTATGATTGTGACATGGAATGTTTTGAATGCCTGATTGTTGTGAAGTCAAATATGTGAATGAATCAAACAATTGGAATTGAATTGAATTGCGCACGTTTAATTCCCATGCCATTCAAGGTATTCAGTCGTTGCTGGCGAATTTTCTCCCTCAGTTTCTCTAGTTTTTCTGCAATCAACAAATTCGGCTTTTAGATCATATTTGCAGTTGACATGACAGACAATCTAAAAACATACAATAGTTGATTAACTACACAGAATCAACAGCGCAGAACTAACCTGAATTCAAATTGAGTTTTGCTTTTTGACTGGATGAGGAAGACTTCCCACTGACAGTGAATGTTGAGTTGCTGGACATCACAGAATTGGGGGCTCCTGGGTACGTGATACTCTGCCACGTAGGGTCAGCTGCAGACTGACGAGGTCTCGTCTGGGGATGCCCAGGCACAGGTACATCAACATGAGTGAGCTTCTTACTGGGGTATGGGTACGACCTCTCGAACCTTTGAAAAGGAAAATCATCAGTCGCAAATACGAAATAACAGAAGCGAACAATAGATGAGTCATTGTCTAACTACTGAGCAAAATTGAACCCGTTTCTACAGTAATCATCAATTGTATAGAAACATGCAAAAAAACTCAACATTCTTCACCTCAATTGAAGGTCTTGGTCAGTCTTGTCATTCAAGATGCGTCTATCCATTTCTCTAGATGCTTTGGAGTCTGATAAACTGACCTCCACGTTTTTAGACGAACTAAATCGGTATCCTCCGTTAATAGAATCCTTAGAGCCGATGTTGGAGTGACCGTCCAATGGACCAACATTCACATTAGCCTCCCTTAAAGGGCTTGTATTTCGGTGGGTTAGTACATCGAAGTCATCAGTATATTTCTCATCTGAAACACATACATGATTGTTTTAGTAAAAGGCTTCTCATTGCTAATAACAGAGGGAGCCACCAGCAAGATGGTCCAACCAAAGAAGATTACCAAGATGCGTCACTCCCTATTCTTCACATTGTAAACGCCGCGCCAGTATGATCTTACTCAATTGTCGCAGATTGTTCTCTGTTCGTGATGTCACTCAGACTTTAAACAATCCCCCTATTCCACCCAGCATGCCTAGCGCATCCTAATTACGAGAGTGCGGGATCAGTTTAATCTGTGGTCCAACCATTGTTTCATGAAGTAATCATACTCACTACTAATCAACAATAAGGTCATTAAGTGCAGTTGATGACATCACATTCAGATGACATCATCAGACAATGGTTGAACATAACTCACCTGTAACAGGTGACAAAGAACAGGTAAAACCATATATGTATCTAACTGGTGATGGCACGATTCGCCGATTTTAATCGATTATCGTCAGCAAAACTACGTAACAGCCGATAACCAATACTAGTGTTGAGAAATCGATTTTTTCCGATAGGTGGCAGCACTACTGCTAGTCTGTGCTGCCACCTATGAGAAAGGGAAGCAATCGAACGTCATTAAAGTTTGAATGTTGAGGAGTTAATGTTCTTCTTTGCATTTGTTCTCAGTCCATGGAAAAATAAAATCGAATATCGCATTGAACAGTTTACCGATTAATCGATGTCAGCTAACGCACTAGAGTCATACATTAATAGGAACATGCACTTACCCATGCGACTGACTTTTCTTGACACTGAATCTTTTGCTCGCAGGTAGCTTGAGCGGCCAAATTTATCTAGTTTGATTTGCTGTTTAAAACAAAAGAACAAAATTATTACCAATTAGCAATTGTAATGGTTGACACATGTAACAGATAGATATAATATATATAGGCTTAGCTGTCAATAATGCTGTATACAGTCTAATAGATCAAACTTTAGTTCAAATTTAGCGGTTGTTTACAGCAGGGGATCATATTATCATGGAGTCATTATTCCTCAATAATCTCATGACTGTTAAGCAGGATTGACTAAATACATCTCTTTAATCCTAAAATGTGGAGACTCTCTCAAATGGCAATGAATGAATGAATTAATGGCAATGAATGAATTAGGCCTGTTAGAACAAGACTCACAGCAGGAGGATCTGAAATCTCAGAGGGAATGCTGTAGCTAGGTACACGATCCACAGGTATAGAGAAACCTCCAGGTCCAAACGGACTTATATCTTCTACACTTCTTTTCTCTGCATGGGCAATGTGCCGCTCAGCTCTGCGCAACTGCAAGAAATAAAGTTTCACAAATTTATAGATTGCGATCTAAAAGCTATAGCTGAATTTAAAAAAAAAATCTTATGTTATTTCTCAGATAGGTAATCTTCAATTGCATTGTAATTTGCATGTACATAGAATTTTAAATGTAATAGCAAACTGGAGTACAACTAGGTCACTTAGATAAACATCAATTGTTTGAAGATGTCATCTATTTAGCGACATAATTTTCTTCACAGTGGATGAGTTTTATAGGAGTTGGCAAGAAAACACCAGTACAAAAGAGCCACATTACATCATTGACTTGTTTAGAAATGTGTCTGTGCCTACAGCCGCAAGGGGGCAAATAAGTTCACGAATCGACTCTTTATTGGCTCTGCTATATCTTCGGTAAGGAAACTTACGGCAGTCTTGGCTCTATCCATCGTCTCATAGGCGGCATTCAGACCAGCTGAGCCGGTCATACCAGTGTAAGCAAACCCGCCATCTTTGTTACGCAAAACTGGTTTTGGGTCCGTGACCTTGTGTGAAGTCCAACCACTCATGGCTGCATGTCATCAATTCTGCAATGAATTAAATAAAAGCATAAAAATACAGTTTGAAGATTATAACTGCAAAAGTAACGGTATAATTGCCAGCAGCAAAGCAGGCGTAGTTAAGTGCATTAGCACCACAGGGATAAAACAACAAAAGTCAAGTGAGCACTATTACATGCAAAGGGGGTATTTCACAAAAACTCCTGCAGCCAACATGATGTAGTTCCTCAATGCCCACTACAGACAAACTAATAGAAACATTGGTTTCGAAAATATCCTGCTTAAATTATATTCTGTATGGCCCTGTTTGCAACACCTTTGATGAAATTACAGGCATAGGAGCAGGTGAGCAAGACTGCCCAGGATTCTAAATTCCTCAGACTAAAGGTTCAGAAGTCCAGAATTTAGTAGGAGACTTTATTATGAGACCCTCCCATCTTATTCCTTTGACTGCCGCGACCTTCTCAACGGACTGTAGCAGACTACACAGACTATTAAGAGCCTAGAACACTGTATTCTGAGCCTGTCATTTTCTAAATTCTATGTTGTTGTGTCTGTACTACAGTATCCGACACGAAAGTTGTCGCCGTCAATAGACTTGCGGGCACTAATAATGACGGTCAAAACATTCTGACACAGAAAACTTGTAGCCAATCAGAATGTTTTCGCTCCACCTTTGGTCGTTGTTATTAACGACGGCAAGTCTATTGAAAGATTTCTGTGACGGCACCAACTGGCACCAACTAAGGCCGAATTTGTGAAACTCACTGTCCCACACCAGGGATTATACCTGTTAAACACAAAACCCTATAAATAGTATAAGTTTCATTTGAAAGTTTTCATAACTTAAAAAAATATTTAGTGAATAGACTATCTATACACAGCTAGCAGACGTATAAATGAGAAAACAAGAATGATTATCATTGTGATAGAGCAATACCGGATGAATCACATGGAATTCCAATGCCAACTCAGCCCAGCTTCTCTGGAGATACTCAGGAATGAGGGCAAAGCGCGCATGTTTTGACATGCTAAGTTGACTGTCATTTGCCCGGTCACTTTCAAAGCTGTATTTTACCAGATACAGTCTCGGCAGAGCTACGCAAACGACATAATAACGTACCTGAATATCAGAAAGTAATCATTATTTAATTTGAATAACTTCTGCTCCTTATCAACTGCAATATCCTTCAGTTTCATTTGGCCGTTAAGCAATGTGCACTGACCGCCATTTCGATTTGTACACAGATTGTAGTGTCTATTACAAACGACAGAGGGCGCACGGACTGAAGCGCCACCTTCAGCAAATCAGCCGAAACATGCAAATTTTATTTCACTTTTGCCATATATTAATACTCTTATGGTATATTAATTTATAGATTAATAATACTTTTTAAGATGCTAGACAAATGTAGAAGGGGGCCTTCATAAATTCCAATTTCTTTCTTTTTTCTTTCAGCTGGGCATAAACAGCCCTTGATTAAACATGATAAAGCAAAGACCGTTTATCCAAGGTCAGCCATAAAGTATTGTAGTTTTTCACTTGTCACATGACAATAAAACCAACTAAGTCACCACAACTACAAAAAAAATTCAGTGTTTAAATATATTTATTCATCTTTCAAGTAAACAGATAGTGAGATATATATTCTTGCTTTTGCAATATATTATGCAATCACATCAACTAATCAACATCAACTAATTTTTTCTAACAAACTGCAACAAAAAACACGTTTGTATTTGAAACAAAAAGTTGCATAGGGTATAACGTACATCATTATTAAATATAATCCAGTTATACTGTAAATTAATAGTCATAGAAATCATGCTATATAGCAAATGACCATAGAAGTTTTATAATCATTACGCAACTGCATTATACACAACAATCATTGTCATAACAAATGTCAGTCACACTTGTAAGGATCTGCCATTGCCAAATCATAACAGTTCATAACAACATGCATTCAATGCATACTCAAACAAAACCTTTAGTACCAATTTACATTTATTGATTAGTCTCATGCCATCTTTACTTTCAAAAAATTTCCCTTTAAAATAATTTATTTCATTCTGCATAGAAATAATTGTATAGACCATCAATTGTGCCACAACAAAATCCTGAACACCTATTTAAACAATACACTTTTGTGGAATTTTGGCACTCATATGAAGCCTTAAACATATCACATGCATTGATTTTACGACATCATATTGTGAAAGACTCAGGTGCATTAATTATCACTTGTGCATAATAAAATCACATGAAGGCACAGATCTATATTGATGCTTAATTCCAGTCTAGAAACTTTTAACAGTGCTTGAAAAAAGCTCTTCAATTGACTGATTTGAAGTTTGGACCGGATGAAACTGTGCTGTGTAATAAGGAGGCCACATTAGGAAAAGGTTCAAGACACAGTCAAAAATGGCAAAATACATGCTGAATATATTCAATATGCTACACAGGGTTGGTATTTTTCTTTTAGAAATGGCTTTAAGCATGGTCCTTACCTAAACTGTTTAAACAGTATACTCCCTATGTTATTTTTAACATCATCGATCCAAAAACTGTTCAATTTCAGTTAACTGCTGGATTACAAATGACCGGTCTAGATCTTGTAAATCAGAATTATAAAAATTACTGTAGCGATCAAGAAGTAAAGAGTGCATACCGACATTCCTAGCACCCCAATAATCATCCCTGATATTATCTCCAACATGAGCAACCAGATTTGGGATTACCCCAGCCTTTTCTAAAGCATGATAGAAAATACGAGGATCAGGTTTTTCATAGTGACATGAATGCGAAGTCACTATGAAGTCAAAATAATGTTCAAGTCTCATAGCAGCCAAAATTCTATAGAGACGTTCATCGAAATTTGATATAATGGCAAGACGTAGGCCGCGTTCCTTAAGAGACTGGAGTACTTCCAGCGACTGAGGATAAAGTTCCCAGGTGCCAGCTTCTGCAAAGTTCTCGTACAACAAACTTGAAAGTTTCTCCATTTGCAACATGGTCATTTTAGACCCTGAATTGTAAAATGTGTCTCGGACTATATCCCCCCACCACTGTTTCGCCGTCATGCCATGTTTAATTCCATATATAGGAT
Organism: Alitta virens; assembly: GCA_932294295.1. Taxonomy (NCBI): domain Eukaryota; kingdom Metazoa; phylum Annelida; class Polychaeta; order Phyllodocida; family Nereididae; genus Alitta; species Alitta virens. Next base: position 15,470,726 of record OW028586.1, on the reverse strand, counting down.
AATTCCTTTTCATGTCTCGATAAACATATTTATACGCTTCATCAAGAACTTGTGGTTCGGCAATGATGTTCAGCTGCTGAGCAGCTTTTGCGTAGGTTTGTCCTGGCGTTCCACCTTTGATACGAATGATTGTGTTGAACGCATCAAACGTCACCATTCTCAACTTAAAACGACTCATGGTCTCTCTTCCTGCAAATAAAATCAAGAATAAATTTAAAACTAACATGGATATTAAAACGACTCATGGTCTCTCTTCCTGCAAATAAAATCAAGAATAAATTTAAAACTAACATGGATATTAAAAAGTTATCACAATCTATTTCATCAGAGAGCTCCAGTTTCTATTGTGATTTTCACAGAAAGAAAACGTACCATTCTAAAGTAACTTTATAATAATGATCCCCGCATCCGCAAGGGGGCAGATAAGTCTATGATATATACTATTATCGCCCATTTAATTTCGATGTCCCTTGTAAGGTAACAAACTTATCACTTTCCCAGTAAATGAAAACTTCCAATATATCTACATGTATTCTTAGTATGGCTATTGCCATAATTATGCCATGACAAACTACCTGGGTGAAATAGATGCATGAAAGTCCTTGTTCATTTATTGTGGTTTTGTTTTGAAAACTCCTCTGCTCTTCAGTCGATGAGGTAAAAGTTTACCGGAAGTTGATTGACTTCAAAGAAAACATGGCGAGCTACAAGACACGGTGGGGGAGGAGCCCGACTGGAATTTGCTGTTTTCAAGTATATTTGGTCGAGTTAAAGTAATCTAACCAGATCTAATTTATTTTTCAGGATTGCGGAATTCGAAGATGCGTTGAATTGTGATGTCATTGACCTGAACAAGATCAGAAACCTGGCTTTCACAGGTGACAGTTGTGCGGTCATTGTTGACAATAGGCTGAATAGCTGTCAATACACAACCTCCTGTCAAGTGCACGTGATTTTGACAGGAGTGTAGGTGTACAATAGTTTATTGTTTAAAGATCTGGTTGCTCATGTTGGAGCTTTAAACATAAGTTAACTGTGAATCAGTGTGATTGTTAATTAACTTAAACTTTAAAAAAATTTAATAAGGTGATTTGGACTTTATTGAAACTTATACACTCGGTGACATCAAGATTCGCCACCCCTCTCCCCCCTAAAACATTATTACACAAATTGCAAGTTGATGATTTGTTATAAAACTAATTGTTTATATCATTGACAGTGTCCTTACACTTCGGCATCCATCTTATAAGTGTTTATTGTTGTTTATTCAAAGTGGCGAATTTTGGTGTCGCTGAGTGTATAATATAGTAAAGTGTTTTTTTCCATTTTTTGAAATAATAACTGCTTCACTTCCTATAAATATGGAAAAGTCAATGTTCCGAAAAGGATAGATCTGGATAGTTATGCATGTCTATCTTTGCTTGTTGCATTATGTATATATTGATCAATATCTCCCAAGTTAATTAATGAACAGCTCATGCTGATTCACCTCTGTCATCTACTAAAAAAAACAAAGATTATTGAAAGAAATGCTCTCCATCTGATGCATTTTGTTTACCTACGAGTCTAATGTCTTTCACCAGGTTGTCCCCATGAGAGAAGCATCAGGGCTAAATGTTGGAAGGTAAGGAAATATTTTCATAATGAGATATTGTTCATTGGTGGTACATTACTGATCTGTAAAAGTGAAACATACTGACATTCTTTGCTTTTGTCTCCTCAGATATTACTGAATTATCTACCACTGAAGTTAGCACAATGGCCGTCACACATGGAAAAGCAGAGGTATAGCATTATTTATCTGATGAAAATAACCATTATATTAGTTAAGTCACAATAACTAATATAAATTCACAATAAACCCTGTGGTGGAAGTTGGGGGGGGGGGGGGGGCAGTTTGGAGTTTCCCCCGGTCTGAAAAACAGAGGGTGGGTCTGCAGTGCTACTGCTCCTCCAATGACATTGCTATATAATTCAGATTTTTAAAGGTAGCCTTAGAAATTTTGGTTGAAAGGGCAGGTGAAGTGTCGATAGATAAAGTGGCCTATAGACGCAGAGGGTATACTACAACAATTTGGCTACTGACACTGCATATGGCAACAGATGGTTTGGCTATTGAAACTTGTGAATGAGCCATCATTAGGTGAAGGGGGAGCCTTGTTGAGTGTTGACCACTGCCAATGATCAGGGCTGGTGCTTTCTGAAAAGGGGCCAGTATTCCTGGTTTGGATCCAAAAAATGGCCAGCTAGCCTTCCAGGGTTGTCCAGTTGAATGTATTTTACATTTATTGTAATTTAAATTTTCGCGCTAAGCCCATCCTGTGTGGCCAGGCCGCTGGGGCATGAGTTCCCCTGACCAACTTTTCTTAACAAGTTGAAAAAATCATATTTTAGGTGAAATACAAAAATAACAAAATAGCTGAGAGCTATTATTAAACCACTGTGTTACTTGTAAACTATGTTTTTATTACTTACTTTGTAATCATGCTTAATATAATGTATTGCTTGCCTAAGGGCTCCTTTGTGTCTCTATTTTAGGAGAGTGTACAAACAGTTCATTGATGAAATGATAGTTCAGCCTGGAACAAAGAAGTATGAGAGTAACAGGACTGATGTTACATTTGAAGATCATGTGAGTGCATTAAGCTTAGTATTGTGAATGCAACTTGCAGGTTTAGGAAATAGGGCATATTTAGTCAACGGGAAACGGAAATTTAAATACTATTATTCTGTGGATTAAATCAGTAATAATCACCAATTATGATTTGATTTGTAGACCATTTTCAGGGCTGTACGTAACTTGTTACCAGGCTGAGAAAGATTGAAAAAAAGAGTTTTGGATTTCCAGTGACCCGATCTCACATTTATAAACATAGTTTCACTTTACTATTTTGTTTCAAATGATTTATGATGATGTTTTGTAAATTTTAAATTATACCCCCAACATACGAACCTGTTCTTTTTTGATAATATATTGTGCTTGCTGTACAGTTTTTTCTCTTTTTCATTTTTTTTAATATATAAACATTTTGATACTTTCAGCCACTGAATCCCAATCCCGAAGGACAGTGGAGTCAGTATTTCCGAGACAATGACATGTTGGTGCAAATTGATAAAGACTGCAGGTGAGTGGATGGAATTAAGTATCACATCTTGTATTAACATTTTCATTAAATTGGCTTGTTTAAATTTTCTTTTTCAAACTCTTGCAGACGTCTCTGTCCCGATCTTGCTTTCTTCCAAAGTCCCACGCCATATCCTTGCAAGGTTTTAGTTAGTTCTACAGCTTCCCTGGAAAATCTTCGTAAGAGAGTTGAACATTCAGTCTTGAAGGCACAAGATGTGAGCAAGAACCGATTGGGCATCACATTCGCTGACGTAAGTTTGTAGTTGTTCATTTGTTTGCAATTTCTGTATTTCCCTATTCCTCCCTTTGCACCACCTGGACTATGTTTTATTGTTACAAGACAATTAGAAACTTAAGACTGTTCCATTTAAAAAAGAGGGGGTGGGATGGACCTGGACATTTTTAGACCCCCCCCCCCCCCACCCTGATAGCTGATTTTTAACAGACCCCCCCCCCCCCCCCCCCCCCCCACAATAAGATATTAAGAAAATAGTGGTCAACCACCCTCCCCCTCTTCCCCCGATATCAGTTCCCCCCCCCCCCCCCTCTTTTTTAAATGGAACAGCCATTACCTTAAATGAAATGCATGCACATTGCATAATAATCATTTATGGATTACCTGAACATGTGTTTTGCCATGAAACGTGACATGAATTGTGTTTGTTTTCCCCTGTTGCCCCTGGATATTGCAGAAGGTATAGTAACTATTTTTACTGATAAGGACTCAGGTTAATTTACTCTATGGTCATGTTATTTAGTTTGAATAATTTTTGCATGCCACTGTCTCGTATTCTTGTCTTGTTTTCATTCTATACATGTTTATGATAAAGGCACGAGTCGTCTGCCTACCATTGTACTGATGGTAAAATAAACTTAACTGCTCTAAGACTGTAACAGTTGTATTAAGGTTTTTGTGGTTTGTGTTTAGTTTTTCATGTTTTTGCACAATACTGTTTCTTTGTAACACAGCACTGGTTGGAATTTCTGTTTAGAAATGGGTGATGTTTTTGGGGAATATTGTGTTCTTTGGAAATCAAATAGTTTCAACTAAATTACGAAAGAGTGTGCCAGTGTTCTTCAAATTTAGAACATGGCAAGAGTGTACTTCGCATATTGATGAACTTATAATGAACATCAAGAAGTATTAGGATTTTTGGTCTGGAATTGTCAATTTTGGACAACTCTGTATACTCAACAATTACATAGACTTAGAAATATTAAAAGGAAGTCTTGTAGGGCTGCCAACGCTCATTTATTCACCGTGAGACTCGCGCACTCTTCAAGTTTCAAGTATATAAAATTGCCTCAGGCTTAGAGAACTGGAATAAATCATTGATATTTCAATGTAAACTGGGACTAATCTGGGAAAGAGTACAGTATAGCGGACCCAAATTTATGCCTTATGTAGCTAACCTTTTTGTCATGCCTATGACGTCATATCCCTGCATTCAATAAATGACATCACAGAAAATGACCGCTCTTTTCATTTTCAAGACAAGACATCGTTTATTTATTTTTTTTTATGGGGGGCTACTGCCCCCAAACCCCTGCTGTGCTACGCAAATATTATTCCTCTTCTGTGATAGAACAAATTTTGGCCAAAAAAATGTGATATTTTTTAACATTTAATGGACGCCAAATATGGGCATTCATTTGGGTTCGCTATACTGCACTATACCCCTAATCTGAGGCATTGGCTACTTTGGAAGTTGTAAACTATGAATATTGTATGTAAGAATGTTTTAAATGTCCGTCTTCAGATGAGAAGAGTGCGCACAAGAACAGACGACATGGTTTCTTTGCCGGACGGCCAGGAAGCTCACTGGGAAGTAGTCGAACGGATTCTCTTCCTCTACGGCAAACTGAACCCTGGCCAGGGCTATGTACAGGTACTTTAAACTCTCATAAATGGTGGAAAATTCTCATTAAGAAATCTCAGTACACAGTTGAACCCAAAAATTAAAATCACTCGATTTCAAAGTCATATCAATGCATAATGTGTATTTCTTTCTATAATTTTTATATCTTCTGGGCCAATGAAACTGACCAGTTGGTCCATTGTTATTATATAATATATAAAGTTTATATATAAAGAAATATATGTATACTGACTATATATAATATAAGATATAGCCTTTTTAAATTAAGATAATAATAACATGATAGTATAATTATTCATTGTATTATATAATATATATTATAGTTAGCTGGCTTTGTAAACTTGGCTAGTTATTGGGCAACATAGTATCTTTGAAAGTTTATTTTCGGTAATTTATGTGAAGGGTGTGTGATAGCAAAATACATAACCCAAATGATAACTTGCTTCATACTTTAATGTAATTTTCTCCAGGGCATGAATGAGATCATCGGCCCCATTTATTATACATACGCCAATGACTCTGACACACACTCGCAAGGTTTGTATGCACTTTAATTCTTGGCAATTATCAGAATTTTGTGACACCTTGATGTATGTTGATGAGCGCATTTTGTTCTTCATAACAGAATATGCAGAGGCCGATGCCTTTTGGTGTTTCACAAATTTGATGAGTGAGATTAGGGACAATTTTATAAAATCACTTGATGATTCTGAATGTGGAATTGGTAAGTAATATTTCTTAATTTTGTACATTATTTTGTCTATATAACAATATATATATATATATTTAATTTTATGCTTATCATTTAAAAAAAAAATTGCCAGAAACTGACTATTTTGCTTTTCGTCATGCTTATTGCATTAATTCATTAATTGGCGCTACTCGTCTTTCCATGTTGTGATACTGCACAGTATAAAATATCATTCATATCATAATGTTACCTTCTGTAATCATTAACGTTAGCTTTCTTGTCTGGTCGTTGTTTGTCAAAAAAATACTGTTAGTTTATTGAGTATTTTGGCCTATATTACCACTTTTTCTTGTCTGAAGTGCTTAATTTTTGTTTATTGTTCAGGAATGCTGATGAACAGACTAGTAGCAACTTTAAAAGAGAAGGACATGACGCTCTACTTGAAACTGAACCAACAAGAACTTCAACCGCAGTTTTACTCTTTCCGATGGATCACTTTGCTTTTGTCGCAAGAGTTTCCTCTGCCAGGTGTGTTTGCGTATTTGTTTTATACTCATCCTATTTTGATACACTCAACAGTGAATAATTTGAATTTGAAGATTCACATTGTTACATACATGTTGGTGCAGCTTAGTGGCACATTTTAGAATTTCGAACCACAGCTTTAAGCAATCTTTAACGTCCAGTTTCTGATAAACTATAATTGATGATCACACACATAGTTTACCCTGACTTATGATTGGTTGCAAAGATCCTTTCGATAACCATCACAATCTCAAATTGTCATTTCCAGATGTGCTGCGGGTGTGGGATTCATTATTCGCTGATCCCTGCAGATTCAACTTTCTCATTTACGTGTGCTGTGCAATGCTTGTGTAAGTATTGATATTAATGGTTATTTTGAAAACATCTTGTGTGTTCCTTTAATAGCATCACAGGTTACATTTGCCATCCTTTTCACGCTGTTTTCAGATTAGTTCGTGAGGATTTGCTCAAAGGAGACTTTCCACACAATATGAAATTAGTACAGGTAAGAATTTTTCTAATAACTTTCGTGAGCAGTTGAACCCTCGATTCTTTCAAGCAGAGACAATTGTCTCTGTTGCAAGTTGACTTAATATTGAGATGGTCTTTATCCTGTAACTATTATACATTGCAATGACAGTTTTGTTGCTGTGTTATTAGTAATAGTCTTAAATCTAGGTAGTCTAAATAGGCATATTTGTTAGTCTTAATTGTGGAACTTAGGATTTAATGGAAAATGTTTTTCCAATTTGTGTCATAAATTGGTGACTTTACTATCATGTACGACCACACTGTCAAATAGGATGGCCATGGCAGTTCAAGTGTGATGTTTGACACGTGTTGTACAATTGGATAAGTCTATATTACTGAAATATATTCCGTGTTCCTCGGAAAATTGTGATGTTACTGGTCTCTATCTCACACAGTGTAATAGCAACCAGACAGACCTAATGAGATAATAAGCTTGCAGTGCACACCATGATTAATTTACACCATTAATTGAGGCTACTTCTGCCTGGATATCATGCGTTTTCATCCCCAACTCAAGTTCTACTTCGTGATGATTCATTGTGTTGATTGTGATTTACACCAGGTGGCAGCAGCAGTCAGTTGTCCGCACAACTAGGAATATATTGGTTTTGTTCTTTGCCCTTACAGGGACAAAAATTACTCTTTTAATGCTACACAGAATATATAATATAATTATATAGTATTTATAAAAAATAATGAAATCATGTTCAAATTTAATAAGTGAAATTTTTGTCAGTAGTAGCATAAGATTTTAATCAACATCTGAAATATCATAATATACAGGGTACATGGAACAATACATGTTGCCATTTTAAATATTTTGCACATCAGGAAACATAGAAATCCAGCTCCACTTACAACTCAAGCCAATTCAATTTTGTAGATTGGAAAATACAGAAAGGTCAGTGATAGGCCTATTAAATGAAAGAATTTCTGCTTTCCTGACACTTGTTTTTATATCACAATGTTATGAGGGCAGTCATAATGTATTATAATAAGACCCAATGGTTATGTGGTATATTTTGATATTCCCCACGAGTGGACAGATTGGCCAGGATTCACGAGTGGCGTTAGCCATGAGTGAATTCTGAAGCCAATTTGTCCACGAGTGAGGGAATATAAAAATATAACACATATCCACTTGGGTCTTATTTATATCCAACCAAAAGTTGAAGTTTAACATGTTAAAAGTGTAAATAAAATAAGATCCATAAATTGATTTAGATTGAAATGGGAAATTTTTTGTGACTAGATAATTTAAAATCACAGCAGCACAGTCATTGAAAATTAAAAAGGCAAACATTTATGAAAGAGTTCTCGAGACGTTCAGTCCTAACAATGGGGAGCTGATATCTTGGAAGAAACATTTTTCCAAGCTGATATGGTCCCTGGTGTGTTGTCCGTGCATTTTGACTAGATTTTGGTAAGAGATGGTTGAGAGGATGACTAGATATTTCATTTGTTGGTTATTTTAATAATATGTCAATGGGACTAATATGCAGTTCAAAGGTTACTTATCTTATCTTATCTTATCTTATCTTATCTTTTCTCATCTTATCTAATCTCATCTCATCTCATCTCATCTCATCTCATCTCATCTCATCTCATCTTATCTTATCTTATCTTATCTTATCTTATCTTATCTTATCTTATCTTATCCACCAGCTGATTTGTTCATTCGTTCAATGTTGTTAGTAGAATTATGTCAACCATTAAAATTCATTATTACAAGACTATTAATTATGAAATGGCCTTGCTAATCATTACATGATGACAAGGGTGGTCTTGGGCCTTGGGGCTTTGCAGCTGCACTAACTACCCTTGTCAAAACCCCTTGTGTTAGCTAAGTAGGAGGGGTGTTAACTATTGTTACCCCTTCACTACCACCCTCTAGTTGTGGGGTCGCCTAAAGGTGGCGCTGGAGAGCGGTTCTAGGGTGGCATTACCCCCAATTACCCGGATGGGATCCCCGTAAGAGGGCGCTGTTGTTCTTATGTGAAGAAGTGATCATGGCCTGTGGAAGTCTGCAATAATAGATTAAGGGTAGTTAAGAAGTAGAGTGAGCTTGGATCACCAAGTGGGGCACTTCCAGAAACCCCCTTTTTGATCAAGGTCAAGAATGGGGTAATAAGCGTGCCCCAGTGTTTAATACGACAAAGCCTCCTGCAGCCAATGGTGTGTCAGAATGATGCACATTAAGAATATTGGCCTCTGTAACTTCGCCATTAAGCAAGTTTTTCTGGCCTTTTATAACTTTTATAAGACCACAACCTTGTTGCAAATTGTTCTGGCCTTAATGGCGAGATGGTGTTAATAGAGAAGTAAGATGCGATTATTGCAAGAATAAAGTTGTGTCCGAAAGTTTGGTAGCTTTAATTAAAGGGTGATGTATGTATTCAACGATAGATTAATTAGGCTAAATATAGAATTAAAGAGTGTACCGTGATCAGTTACAAAATTGGAATATGACTGAAAGCTCACATTTCTGTCCATTTTGTGTGCTTCATGTTTCCTATGAAATTTTTTAAAATCAACAAATGAAGTATGAATGACTCTATGTTATTGAAATTATGAATACACGACGTTTTAATTATTGCAGATCCAAAATGTTCCAAGTACACTTTTGTTCCAAGTTCTATAAAAATTATCATGCTGTGCTTCATATATAACTTCTTACATCTTGATCACAGATTGCATAATTGTTTACCAGAGGTCCCTCTGCATAATTATGAGCTTAGAAGATGAAAGAATTTCTGCTTTCCTGACACATACCTCATGTTGTAACTCAAACAAACAGATATAGAAATAGTTTCATACCTTATTGTGTAAAAATATTCCAGTAGTATTTTAACGTTTCATATTTTATCTTTTTGTTTTTATCAATTTTATCGATTTAAAGTCTATTTTTTAGTTTATATATAATTATGTTTATATATATTTATCATCTATTGTAATTCAACATGCTTTAATAGTTATACAGGTTGCAATAGTAAAATATCTATCCATCACATCCCTGTGGCACTCCTAAGGATTTTTTTTTTTTTTTTTAATAATCAATTTTATCTTCTGTCGTATTTCTTAGCATGGATTCATGGTCTTAGAATCTAGACTATCCTAAGAAAATGTCAAAATAAAGTTAGTCTGAATGACAAGCTTCTATACTGGCAATATATTATATACCGCATGGCAATGTTATAGTCATTCAGATTCTGAACCTAGAATCGTTGAATTCCAGCCCACCCCCCGTTAGAACCCCCCCCCCCCTTTACAGCAGCCAGGATTGCAGTGAATAAGGCCAATTGTGTCTGAATAGGGCAGGGCTGGGCTTATGATAGAGTTAGTCATGTGGGGATCGAGTTAGCCTGCCTCCTGGGGCCAACATCTCTCTTCCTTAACAATCAATGTCCACTAGAATGACCACTGGTCAAGACTGACCACCCCAAACAGAGATGGCTGACCAATAATCAAATATACTTCAGGGATGGATGGGATAAGTTAGAAACAATAGGGCAATGGCTCAGATTGTACAAATCTATAGTATGGTCCAAAAATACCCTATTATTTAGCTGTGAGCAACTTCAAGCAAGGTTTCGCGGAGGTTGAGAAGTTTCGGGGGGAGGGGGAGTGAGAGATTTTTGGGTGAGACAACTTCTCGACTGTGCTCCCACCAAGAGGGCCTAGCTCAGAGGTAGCCCCCTGGGCTTCCAACCACTGGGTCCGGGTTCAATTCCCGGTCGAGCCTATGTTGGATGGCTGTTTCATCCTTCGTCTCATTGCCATGGTCCCTACCTGTCCTAATTAGCCCAATAGGTGCAGAAATACGGGACGTAAAGCCCTAAACCACCACCACCACCATTTCTTCCACCAAGACTGGCCTCCATACCCCCTGCAACTTCATTCATGACTCATTTCTTTCCATTGATATGTCAGTAATATCTCGATGTCTCAATGCCACTGGGTCTGAAGCTTAGCCAGCTTGTATGACCCTGATGACCCGCTGTCAGATGCAGACGTAATGATGAGTGATATGGCTGCTTGGTGTCCACACCATGTTACACATTTACCACGTGGGTGGAGTCTTTTACTTGTCCCAGCATAGACACCGAATGCCTGGATCCAAGCTGAATACAAGGCAACCCCAATTCAACCACAGAGCCCTTCTAGCAAATTAATAGAGTCTTTTCACTGAACAGCCCTGAATTCAGCAAGACATATTTTGCTTTTCATACACAATAGATCAAACATAACTGATTCCATTAATATAATTTTCTCACGGAAATAACATAAATCTACTAAACGATAAGATGTGTCAATATACATTAAAATGCACTAAAAATACTGCTGCTAGGATGCACTTTGCTTTAGCCAATCACAGCCAAGGGCGGGAACTTTTTGCAGTATTCTGTCATAGCCACCTGGTGAAAATATAGAGAACTTTCCATCAAAATCCACCATTGCGTGTATTATAATTATGTAAAATATGTGCAATATACAAATACAAATAGCTTAAGATCCCATATGAATAGAAAGTCTCATGTATATGAATTAGCTTCCCATGATATTTTTCTCCAAAAGATGAAGACTGCAACTGAATTGCTCAAGTGAGTGAGTGAGTGAGTTAGTTAGTTAGGCAGTTAGTTAGTTAGTTAGTTGGCATGCAAAAATACTATATATAATTTCTTCATTATAGTGACATAGCACATCAGTACAGTTACAATCAGTATTATACATTTTTATTGTGCCCAACACTGTTTTTAAAGTAATTGGTCAATTGGTTGTTAGCAACTTGTTAAGGATGAGATATATAATTTAGTTTGTTGCTTTGTACCAGGCATGTTTAAGGAATTTGGAAAGTGATTTTGGAATAGAGTTACAAAAAAGATGAGGCGATTGTTCGGAAGTTTAAACACATATTTCCCACTTTTGATAATTTCAAGTGTTTTCCCATGTAGTGTAATTGTTGATAATATTTTCCTTAAAGTATAGGCGATTATAATCCCCCTCCCACACTCCCCTTCTCCCCCCCACCCCCCCCCCCCCCCCCCCAATTGGTGCTTGCCAGTGGTGCTTGCAAATGGTGCTTACATCCTCATAGAACACTTGAGCGCTCTCCTGTGCGGGAGTCGCAGCGCACGTGCTGTTTGTCGTCACAATGACGCTCGTTAGTGCACTCTCATTGGCTGCCATAACAATCGTTCTTTAACAATCGCCTCCATTGTTATGCTCTGTTGGGCTTTGCTCAACGCTCTCCAGCATTCTGTGGCAAGAAAATTTGTGTACAACAAGCTCGCTCCAAAAGCCAAACAATCACTCTTCCGAAAGCAGACGACATGACGTCATCATTCGTTCCATTTGCAAAATCGTCTGCCCACTTGTTCCACCAATATCCAAGTCAGAAACATTGGGGAACATTTTGATGGAGCTGCTCATATTTGCTCATGGTAAATTTAATCAACACGGACATTTTGTTCAATCCTTGATATTACACTCCATCTCATTCCGTATGGTACTTGGAAATTGACAGTTTGGCAGCTTTTTGGTAAGGCATTTTGCTTTAGGACAGTCCCGGGTTCAAAAAGACATCCAATTTGGATAGTATTTGCAATTACTAAGATCTTAGTAAAGTTATTTCGTGTGTATAAAATACAAGATCCACATTGACAGTTATTTCAGTATAGTTACTGTTTCTTAACAATTACTTAAATTTCCATATTCATCGACTTCCTAAACTGTATAGCAATTTCCTATTTTGTATTCCATGAAATACATTATGGAGATACTTTTGATGCTTCAGAATACAATATAGCGAAGTATTCTGAAGCATCAAAAATATCGCTATAATGTATTCCGTTGAATACAAAATAGCGCCATGATATTATGTATTCCTGGGAATACATATTACCCATGAGAAGAATTCCACAGTCCAATTTTATATTTAATTGAGAATTCTATATTTATTTGAGACTATTGAAATGTGTTTAAAGGACAATTTAGAGCCTTAACTGCTCTTAACCTACTTAAGGCGACCTAAATTAAGAGATATTCAAGCAATTAACCAACTGTGCATTTTTTTATTCTTCTTCTTTTACCATTCATCTGCACAAATTCCATCTTCCAACTTTTCCTCTTTCTTGAAAGTAAATCTTGAAAGTAACAGAAATAATTGTCGTTGGTCACAAAGTTACAGCAGCAAGAAGCAAACGAAGCTTGGTGGGGGAGGGGGGGGGGGAGGCGATGTGTGATGGAAGGGCCTGATGAACTGCCTGAGGGGAGCAGAGAGCCAAAATCAAGATGGGAGGGGGGGGGGGGCAGAAATCAGGGAAGTCTGCTCCCTCCCAGCTAATTCAATTGTTTTGACCTAGCATCGCATTCATTTGGAGTGTGTTCCTAGCCCCAGGCTGACTGGCCCTTCCACCAGAGTTGTTGTGCTTGGTCTCTGTTTTTTTGCGTTTCTGTGTTTTGATTCTTATGCTTTTTATTTACTTTTTACTTTTTTGGTGGAATGTGTATTTTTACTATAAAGCTACAAGCATTCTGTTCTCCATCTGTTAGAACTTTGACGTATTGTCCTGTCTGGCCCTGTCCTGTCCTGTCCTGTCCTGTCCTGTCCTGTCCTGTCCTGTCCTCTCCTGTCCTCTCCTCTCCTCTCCTCTCCTCTCCTCTCCTCTCCTCTCCTCTCCTCTCCTCTCCTCTCCTCTCCTCTCCTCTCCTCTCCTCTCCTCTCCTCTCCTCTCCTCTCCTCTCCTCTCCTCTTCTCTGGCCAGCTCTGCTGAAGGTCCCGGGTTCGATCCCTTTCCTGGGCACTCTTCATGAGCTTCATCCCAGCTGGATATCGATCGCATGAGATGTTAAATTGGTGGTGCCTTGTACTCGGTGTCTATGCTGAGGCAAGTAAAAGACCTCACCCAAGGGATAAATGTGTAAACTTAACTTAGATAAACTCGAAAGGGTAAACAAAAGAGCTTTAAGATTTATTGAAAATCAAAATGATATGCCATATGAAGAACTATGTAAAGAAGCAAAGAAATTTACAGTAAACCGAAAATGCATAAAATCAGCAGCAATACAAATGTACAAAATAAAGAACAAAATGGCCCCCTTGTACTTACAAGAAATCTTTTCTGTAAGGGAAGACATTTATAATTTGAGGGCAAATGACACTTTCAGTATCCCACAGTTTAACTCCATTAAATATGGCAAAAAAAGTTTGAGGTACTATGGAGCAAAATTATGGGCGCATATCCCGAGTAACATTAGAAGCAAAGTCTCACTCAGCAGCTTCAAATCCGCTGTAACTGACTGGTTACATAATCAAAATGACATTATGAATATTAATTTTTTATAAGCTACAATATCACACAAAATGTAGAAATGACTAGTCAAATGCATTGATTTATTAAAGAGCTGTTTGGGATAACTTGTAACAATGCTGACTCAAAAGGTGCTGAACCTAAAATGAAGTGCTATACAGAAATGTGCTATATTTATTATATATTTGTTAGTCCTATTAGATTTATGTATTATTATTAGTATGTTGTACAGAAGCTTCTGCTTGGTTCGTGTATTTTGTCTTGAACAATGTATGTGATTCCGTGAATAGAAATGACAATAAATACAATTTTACTACTACTACTACTTACATGATGTGGACTCCAATCCTTATCTCATCATTACGTCTGCCTCTGGCAGCTGGTCATATAAGCTGACTAAGCTTCAGACCTAGTAGCATTGAGTCATGAACACGAGCCAACACTCTGCAAATAATTTAGTTCTAGGAAAAGCCAGAACTACAAAGACTCTTCCGAAGAATCAGTCAAACACCCAGAATTACAAACACCCTACAGAGAATGTAATCCATGGAAAAGCCCAAACCTACCAAGCTCCCCTGGTATCATTATACAAACCAACCCTTTTGTCCATGCATTAAAAGCACCATGAAAAAAAGAAACATCGAACCACAGAGTAGCATTGAATAAGAGGAGATGGAGCACTTATCTGAGGTCTCCGTGGCTAATCTGGGCCCAGATCACGTCTATAGCAAAGTGCTCATCCCTGGCAGAGACAAAGGGTGTCCCACTGCAGAGTGGGGCTTGGCCAGGGGTGGGCCAGTGGGGTCCATTGGGGCAAGAGGTGTCCCTCTCCCTCCCACCATAGCCAGCCTTTTGGATGTCCTTTCCATCCCGTACAATTGTTTCATTTGAAGGTCACTCCAAGGTCATAGTGTGGCATCTTCCAATAATGTGATGAATCTCTGGAATGACTCTTCTGAGTATGAATAATTCATTAAGAATGATGTTAGTAGGCTTACTTTCTTCAAAGTGAGAAAACAAAAAAGGAAGAAACAGATCGAAAGCTAGATAAAGAATTAGAGGAATAATTCAGGCATTTTATGTATATGCTAGACTACAGGTGCAAGATTTGTGAAGTGATATAAAATGGCCATCTGGCCCTGTTGCAGTTTAAAAGAATATGAAAATAGCCTCAAATGGGGTAAAACTGAGGCTTCTTATGTCGACTTATTATATGTTGCTATGTTGGACTCCCCATGGAGTTGAGAAAGGCTCATGTTTGAACAGGCCTACCAACGGTGTAATTGTACAGCCTGCAGAGTATGTGTCTCAGGTAATTGAAGACTCTAAACCCACACTCCTTCAAAAATTGCTGTGTGTCAGCCTGTAACTGACTTTAAAGTGGACATATAGCCCAGTCTTTTCACTGAACAGTCCTGAATTTAGCAGGACATAAGTCTTTCCTCTCCTCTTATTACTCATTTTGCTTTTCAGACACAGTAGGTAATAACTAACTGAATCCATAAATATAACTTTCTCAGAAAAATAACAAACATCAACTAAATTATAAAGTGTCAAATATACATTAAAATGCACTAAAAATACTGCTGCTAGGATGCACTTTGCTTCAGCCAATCACAGCCAAGGGCGGGAACATTTTCAGCCAATAGAATTGCAGTATTCTGCTTTAGCCACCTGGTGGAAATACAGAGAACCTTCCATGAAAATCCACTATTGATTGATTGGTAGTTTATTTGACTTAATTATACACATACAGAGGAATAAAGGCAAACATTCATACACACAACATACTACAGTACAATTATTTAAAATATAAAGCAAAAAAATAAATGTTGGTCAGGAGACATCCCTAAGCTATGACATAGCGCTTATAAGGATGCCACCTTGATTAAAGGAAACAAAGGGATATGGAAAATAAATACATATATAAATTAGAAAATTAAATAAAGGAAAATCAATTACAAATAAGAATACAAATCAATGATATTAGACTACTAAATGGTGAATACATATGACTACATTGGGTCATTTGAGTCTAATGGGATAAACCCTGGGCAAAAAGGGGTGCAAGCCAGCCCCCTAATGCCCTTATGCCAACATAACATTTCAGCTGTGTCTTATCTAACTTTTGATTCAGCTCCAAATGTTTTTCTCTGAAGATCCGATGAACAAAGTTTCATCATATTTTAACCCGTTAAAGCCAAAGTGTGTTTATTCACACTTCTGTAACTGTCTTTTATTAATACAGAAATAAGTACAGAATTTGTATATGATGCAGTATTAATTAATATTGATAACCTTTAATTAAACCACACCACAGTGTCTTGAAAATTCCGTATAAAGACCAGCCCAATATTGATGAACAAGTGAATGAAACCATGTGCTGATTTTGATATAAGCACTGACCTAATGACTATATGTGAATCTTATATTTTTGTTTGTTTCAGAATTACCCTTCAACAGACATTCACTTAATACTTTCCAAAGCTGTGGAGTTATCAGCCAGGTAGCAGCCTTCGTTCATTACAAAATTGTGAGTATATTTACTTTTCTATAACCTTGACATAGTAAGTGCTTTAAATAATAGCATCTCAACTATGCTCAGGCGAGTAAAAGACCCCATCCTTTGGGGTAGATGCGTATCACGGTGTGGACTTCAAAACCTTATCATGTCATCATTACGTCTGTCTCTGGTACCTGGTCATGATAAGCTAGCTAAGTTCCAGACCAGTAGCATTGAGACATTTAATTTTTGTGCGCCCCGATATTAGGTGATTGGTGAGTTCTTGCGAGCGAGCTGTGCTATCGTTGCACTTTTGCTGGACACTAGAGGAGCGAATGTACATAATTATGAATGAATGACTGGATAAATGAATGAATGAAAGGATTACGCTATTATGAATGAAAGAAAGGATTTTAAAGACATGAGGATTAAAGAGGTTGCAAAAACCTATCTGTAATTTAAAGAAAACTTTCCAGAATGTTCCTTTTAATTCAAATAATGTGTGATTATAAAAAACGACTATCATATCGTAAATTCCACGACTTGTAGACTAATTTCGACATTCTATGCACCAAAACATCATATTGTCTGAAAATTTTAAGTGTGATCAACAAAAGCCCATATATATGTTACTCTTTCACACAGGCATATATGCATATTTTCATCTATGTAATATAAAGGACAGTGGGCCGCATGAGACAATTGACAGAAAATTTATATATAAAGATATTTGTCATGATTTGTTCTTTAATCTTTAAGCTTAGAAACTCACAATGAACATTTTTTAATAGATTTGACCAGTTTAGGTAAAAGCAGCCATTTTCCTCACATTGTCGGCTTGAGCGAGTCTCCCATTGTAGAACTAGTGAATGACCCGTTCATCGCCTATGCACAGCATGAACTATCCAAGGGTCTAATTTACCGCGCGACACCAAACGCTTTTGACCCACGTGACCCACAAATTGGCGCACTTCCGTTTCCGTTCTGGGTCATGTGATTAGCATCTATTGCTACGGACGCTGTTTCTGCCTAGTGACGTGTACTCCTCACTATCACTTGAAATGCTTGTGATGTTTGAGTAAGCCATAGTTAAATTTAACCCCTTTTTCCTTTACACTAGCTGACAACTAATATGCTCTTTTTATAATATTCGATATGAGGCAGTATTGTTGCGTGCAAATAAAGCATTCACTTTATATGGTATACTAGTTTTACTTAAATTAGAAATTCGCAATTAAATAAATTTTGATACAAAATGCTGGCTTCTCATGTGTATATATCATAGAGAAGTTGAAAATCAGTGAATGTAGCCAAATCTTTAACTAGAAAAATCGAACTAGACAAAATATATTTGATCTATAAAGTCACCCGAAAAAATGTTTAAGACAAATATTAGTTTCAGTCATTAATTTGAGTTCTTAAATATTGATAAATACTGATAATCGATATACTTATTGTCTCTTATTGATCTAAAATAGCTGAAACAATTTCCTGCTCTGGTAATACTAGCAATCAACTAGATTTATTCTTTAAACTGCAATTGGATGGGTTCTGAGCAGTGCTGGCGCGTGAGCAATGGCTTTGTAGATTTACGAATGGTCTTTATAGAGCGAATCGCGTGACAGTGGGTTGTTTAGTGGGCCTCACACCTTCCCAGATCACAAGGATCCAAAATTACAAAGTCTAAGTCTGACACAGACCTGCGTTTCCTTGTCAATTAGCCCCAAGAAAATGGAATGAGTTGAAAGCTATAAACATCCATTTTATCCATGAAGGTCGATGGTAGATGCTTCTGCTACTATCTCGTTTTACTGCCTAGTAGGTAGGAAAGTTGGTGAAGCAAAATCCAAGCATTGTCATTTGTCTGGCCAGGGGTGGCTCTCTGATATCAGTTACTTCTAATAGTATAGTGATTTTATCCAGAACTAGATAGTAGAATAAGTAGAAGTAAAATTGAGGCATCTCCATTTAACATGGTCATCTGTGGCTCTTTACTGTCAACGACTTTGGATGCTATGAACATTATAATTTCATCCCGAGCTCGATACTACTACCTAGTAGGCAGGAAAGTATTTAACTGTTGTAGGAAGGCCAGAGATTATAATAAGACCCAATGGTTATGTGGAATATTTTTATATTCCCAACGAGTGGACAGATTGGGCCAGGATTCACGAGTGGCGTTAGCCAAGAGTGAATTCTGAAGCCAATCTGTCCACGAGTGAGGGAATATAAAAATATACCCACATATCCACTTGGGTCTTATGTATATCCCACAATTTTTTCACTTTTAGTTGAGCTGCCTGTCTATGCATTCATGTAGTATAGAAAAAATTCATGAATACTAATTTTTGCCATTGACCAATCAGACCATTGCATAACTGTCAACAACGTCATCACCTCAAAACTTTCAGGGACATTTTCATATTAATAAAGGAATTTACGAATGATATTTACAAACCAGTTGTTAAATATTTCTTGTCACAATTTGTTTTTATACTAAATTTGGATAGAAAATGTTTTATTATTTGGTTTTGATCAATTGTTTTACCGAAGCGATGACGCTACTTTGACGTTGCCCTTAGCAATGCACATATACAATGGCTTGTGTCTGTGGACTGAACGTTTTTTGGCTCTAGAATCTTTAATTCTGGTCCGATTTCAAAAATTCAAACTAGTAAAAATTCAAACAAAATTCTTACTAGTTTAAACGGCGAAGCGCTTATCTGCAAAAAGAGATTTTTTTTTTGTCATTGGCTTGCCAAACATAGAAGTATGTGGTATACATTTCCCATCCTTGTAAGGTAAACCATGTAGTATAGACATGTATACCACATAGGCTATACCACATGGCTTTTCTATGTGGTATACAGGTTATTGTGGGATATACTACAATAACTACCTATGAGGTCTACCTACTACCTACTACCTAGGTAAGATAGGATGAGATCAGCTTGGTGGTCTAATGGTTATGGCATCCTCCATGGCCAGCTCTGCTGAAGGTCCCGGGACTCGGGTTCTATCCCAGGCCCAGGCACTCTTTATGAGCTACACCCCAGCAGCTGGATGTCGATCGCATTTGACCTTAAATTGGAGGTGCCTTGTACTCAGTGTCTATGCTGAGGCAAGTAAAAGACCCCACCCAGTGAGGAATTGTGTAACATGGTGTGGACTCCAAGCCTTATCATCTCATCATTGCATCTGCCTCTGGCAGCTGGTCAAATAAGCTTACTTAGCTTCAGACTCAGTAGCATTGAGACATTGGACATTAGATCAGATATGGTTTTATTTACAGTCAGGGATGACAAATAAAACAAATAACACAAGCTGTAAAACTTTTGGGTACACAGTTAGTGAATAACCACGATGGTGCAGTTACTAGGTACCTACTGAGTCTACCTAGGTGCTACTACCTAGTAAGTAGGACAGTTGGTGAATGGCCACGATAATACAGTTACTAGGTACCTACTAAGTCTACCTAGGTGGTACTACCTAGTAAGTAGGACAGTTGGTGAATGACCATGATAATACAGTTACTAGGTACCTCCTAAGTCTACCTAGGTGGTACTACCTACTGGGTATGACAGTTGGTGGATGGCCATGATAATGCAGTTACTAGGTACCTACTAAGTCTACCTAGGTGGTACTACCTACTGGGTATGACAGTTGGTGGATGGCCATGATAATACAGTTACTAGGTACCTCCTAAGTCTACCTAGGTGGTACTACCTACTGGGTATGACAGTTGGTGGATGGCCACGATAATACAGTTACTAGGTACCTCCTAAGTCTACCTAGGTGGTACTACCTACTGGGTATGACAGTTGGTGGATGGCCACGATAATACAGTTACTAGGTACCTCCTAAGTCTACCTAGGTGGTACTACCTACTGGGTATGACAGTTGGTGGATGGCCACGATAATACAGTTACTAGGTACCTCCTAAGTCTACCTAGGTGGTACTACCTACTGGGTATGACAGTTGGTGGATGGCCACGATAATACAGTTACTAGGTACCTCCTAAGTCTACCTAGGTGGTACTACCTACTGGGTATGACAGTTGGTGGATGGCCACGATAATACAGTTACTAGGTACCTCCTAAGTCTACCTAGGTGGTACTACCTACTGGGTATGACAGTTGGTGGATGGCCACGATAATACAGTTACTAGGTACCTCCTAAGTCTACCTAGGTGGTACTACCTACTGGGTATGACAGTTGGTGGATGGCCACGATAATACAGTTACTAGGTACCTCCTAAGTCTACCTAGGTGGTACTACCTACTGGGTATGACAGTTGGTGGATGGCCACGATAATACAGTTACTAGGTACCTCCTAAGTCTACCTAGGTGGTACTACCTACTGGGTATGACAGTTGGTGGATGGCCACGATAATACAGTTACTAGGTACCTCCTAAGTCTACCTAGGTGGTACTACCTACTGGGTATGACAGTTGGTGGATGGCCACGATAATACAGTTACTAGGTACCTCCTAAGTCTACCTAGGTGGTACTACCTACTGGGTATGACAGTTGGTGGATGGCCACGATAATACAGTTACTAGGTACCTCCTAAGTCTACCTAGGTGGTACTACCTACTGGGTATGACAGTTGGTGGATGGCCACGATAATACAGTTACTAGGTACCTCCTAAGTCTACCTAGGTGGTACTACCTACTGGGTATGACAGTTGGTGGATGGCCACGATAATACAGTTACTAGGTACCTCCTAAGTCTACCTAGGTGGTACTACCTACTGGGTATGACAGTTGGTGGATGGCCACGATAATACAGTTACTAGGTACCTCCTAAGTCTACCTAGGTGGTACTACCTACTGGGTATGACAGTTGGTGGATGGCCATGATAATACAGTTACTAGGTACCTCCTAAGTCTACATAGGTGGTACTACCTACTGGGTATGACAGTTGGTGGATGGCCACGATAGTGCAGTTACTAGGTACTACTGAGTCTACCTAGGTAGTTCTACCAAGTGGGAAGGACAGTTGGTGGATGGCCATGATAATACAGTTACTAGGTACCCTACTAAGTCCACCCAGGTACTTCTGCTGACCATACATGGTACAAAGCCTCAGACCAAAACATTGCGGTCATTTGCAACACTCCTTTTTAGATTTTGTCGTGAGGCAGTTTGTAGGACTAACAAACCTGGTGCTCTTCGTGTGCTACGTCTCAGCGGAATTGCCAGATGTTATATTGATGGTGCCTGCTGCTCTGTGACCATGCTGGAGCCAGTAGAAACCCCTACCAAAGAAAGATTAAAATAGAAACTGTTCTTGGAATATCACTCATTATAGATAGATAGATAGTTGCTTTATTTTGATGGAATGGTACAAAAATTATTATACAGTAGGACAATTACATGATGTTAACTATGAATTTTAATCTGTTATAAATATAGGTCCATCAGGAAACCACCTAAGCATATAAGCTGTAATGGTGGCACCATCAATAAAAGCAAAGAAAATTAAATTAAGATTAAACAAAAATAATTATGCTAAGGTTAGTTACAGTTGGTTAGTTACAGTTGGGGCCAATAGGTTACATACACTTGTACAAGATGTCATAAATTTAATTGTGATTAAAATCACCCAATAGAAGTAACGGAAAACGATGTTACTGGAATGTAAGGAATGGTCAATCATTAAAGTTACTATGTCCCCAGATTTAGCATATGCAAATAGTTATATAAACCAATACTCTTGTCTCATGATATTTTTACCATTACAGGCCCACTTGTGCACAACCATTTATTTTAAGTTACACTAAATATATGAATAGAGAGTTTTTTTATGCCATCACAATTCAATATGTAAACAAACCTAGTGATGACGTCACAATGCTGAACAATGGGTGATGATTCCATTTCCATTGTGTTTCAAATGTTTTGATCTGGATTTTCTCTCCATATATGATTTATTTTTTGTAATTAATGCCTGATAGACTGACAAACTTATATAAATATAGTGTGTCTTGGTAAATTATAGCAATTTTAAACTATTGGATAAAATTGCAATTTTGACGACAGTGCAGCTTTAAAGAGAAAATATGTGGAAATGGCTTATTCTGTTCAGGTGTTCGATGTTAAATTTATGCAATTTTAAACTATTGGATAAAATCTTACAAAATTGCAATTTTGACAGACTGCAGATTTAAAGAGAAAATATGTGGAAATGGCAGTGAACTGTATTCTGTTCAGGTGTTCGATGTTAAATTATAGAAATTTTTCTTTATTTTCTATTTTCAGGATCTAGATGGACCTTGTTTGATGGAAAAGTGAATTCTAAAGATACTGAGCAATTTCTTGTTCAATATCGAATGGAAAAAAGAAAAGCCCATAGTCAGTCTACTCTCATCTATAGTTCTAGTGCTTCAAGTGGACATTGTTTGACAAATGTTTCTAAAGAGCAACACAATTTTTCTCTCTCTGAAAGGCAAAATATTGCCAATAGTTACATTTTTGTTATGGACTAGGTACCAGCTAGGTTATCCGGTACCAGTTTATCTAGTACCAGTTTATCCAGTACCAGTTTATCCCTTACATCGGGTGCCCTGCACCTGTCAGCAATTACTGTTGTTTGTAAGTTTGAGTCCTTCATGCATATGAGAAGATATTTAGGGTAGCATAAAATTTAATTTACAAATATGCATTATTCCGTTTTGAATTTATGTAAAAATTTTTATGTTTTTGCGGTTTGTATATGTTTTGCTGGCATTTATTTTGTATTATACATAAATTTGTCACATCAAATTAAGTCATTACCACTCTGGGGATTCAAACGTTTCAGTACAACTGTATAATATCGGACAGAACTTGTGTTGCCAAAAGAATTATAACTAAAACCCTAAGATATGAGGCAGTTATACAATATTAATTTGCCTGGATATAAATTGTGTTATTACATAAATCATGGTTTTCAAAAATTTTGGTTGAGGATCCAACAAAAATGAGGACACGCGTCATTAGTACCAAAAAAATGTTCCGATTCAAAATCTCATTTCATTAGTCGCTTTGGCATTTCGATTTGTAGCATTGATTGGATTTAGACAATTTTCCCTTCTCCATAAAAACAGTTATGTTTAACTGAAAGCAGGGTTCCCACGGTCATGGAAAATCTTGGAAAAATTGGTTGTCATGGAAAGTCATGGAAAAGTCATGGAATTAATAGGAAATTTAAAAGGGCTATAGACAAGTCATGGAATTTTGGAAAGACAAAAAATAAGCATTGTCTGCAATAAAAAAGGGTGGTGAAGACATGTGTAAGGGTAGCCCAAACAGACTGCTTCGGGGTTACGCTTCGTAAGCCAGTTCCTTGGAGTTAGTGTAAGGGGTGTGTGGAGGCGGTTATAATAATTGGCAATCGTTGACTTTGTTATGCAGATTTTATCGAAAGAAAGTAAGGGAAATTCTGTGAACGGTCATGGAATAGTCATTGAATTTAATTTCATGATTTCTGTGGGAACCCTGTGAAAGAAACTGTTCTTATTGACGATGATATTGGTGTTTTTAGTAGAAGTGCACTCACATTTGTTGGATACTGTGCCAAAATAAAGTTGTCGCGAAGTTCGCGGTCTGACCTTTTCTTATGTCTTTTGCTTTGAATCTGTTAATGGTGAAGTTGTCCGCGCATTAATTAGTCATAATTTCACACCGGATATAATGATATAAACAAGGCATAATGGAGATTATTTTCTTTACGATACGTTATTATTTTGTATATATGCCATTAATTGAAACGCAGGGATGCCAATGTATGTATATGTTGCCAAAGATTATACTCTTTTGTATATAGTTGCTGATGTTTTGAGAACATGACAATGAACTATTGTTGTATATTGCAAGGTAGATAAGAATGTATAAATGAGCATTACTGTTTAAATTGATACTTATCTACCGGATTTGAATTTGTAAAATTTTATTCAATCCTTGTTAATTCATTTGATTAATGGAGCACTGTTGTACTCAATAAGGTTCAGGTAGCAGATATGGTGTATTTTAAATTAATATTTAATATTGAACCATGGAGTATTATATCAAATTGATTTGTAAAGAATCAAAAATATCATTTTTAAGCAAGTTATGTATAGGTACAAGGCCAAATGTACAAGGCCAAATGTGCCACATGCATTGAAAACGCACATGGCACATTTGGCCATGTAATGAATTTGTGCAATATCAAACAATATATTTTTGTGATTACGGTTAACAACTTCATGAGAAGACTTCGAGCTAATTCTAACTCTGTTAAAGAACAGTCTGATGTTACTGCGAAATGTTTTTCAAAGACTTTCCAAAAATGCAGTGGCGTATTTAGGAGGGGCATCGGGCCATATTGAGTAGATTGGAAAAAAATTCTGTAAAATTCCAGGTGGGGTTTCGCCACTTTTGGATAGATCAGGCTATGATGCCCCTACCCCAACAAATTTCAAGACTGGGGGGTGGGGGGGGGGCTAGATCAGTGGTAGTGTGCTTGGCTTCCAACCACTGGGTCCTGGGTTCAATACTTGGTTGAGCCTTAAGTTGGATGGCTGTTTCATCCTTCATCTCGTTGCCATGGTCCCTGCCTGTCCTAAATAGCCAATCAGGTGCAGAAATACAGGACGTAAAGTCAAATCTCTGGCATATTTCTAAATATGCCATTGCAATAACATTAGACCAGAATTCAAAATTTCAGAACACCAAGAAAGTTTCCAAGATAAATGTCTACATAGAATGTTCATCTGTGACATTCACAAACCCAGAAATATTCTCAGAACATTCGGAGTGCTACATCTAAATTGCTGACTGGTAAAATGTGCTTGATACTGTAACTAATGCAAAATGTTGGGAGAAGGGTTATGGTATAATCAGTACAGTCTGTGGGAGTTGGTCAGTTGGATTATAATAACTGCCTCAAACATATCAAACACTGCCCAATGTATCTCGCCTATGGCCAAATGTGCCACATGCGTTTTCCATGAGAAGGATAAATGCATGGAAAACGCATGGTTTTTAGCTTATTATAATGAGGCAAAAACAAATGCGTTTTCCATGCATTTATCCAAACGCATGGAAAACGCACGTGGCACAATTGGCCATGTATAATTGTTTTTTGGAGTATCCAACGAAAGTGGGAATATCGCTAATCGAGGTCACCAAAATGTCGAGTTATTTCAAAATGTAATTTCTATTTAGTCATGTCTGTTTTCATTTCAGCATAAATTAGCTGTTTTAGACAATGTTCGTGTTAGCTGGTCATGCACCAGTTCAATCTAATAAATGGTTATTAAAGACCATACTTTAGTTTTTAATAGTCCTGTTCGAGTATTATTACTTTCGATGGATTGTGTATGCAATTTTTTTTCATGAATGATTGGTTATGGTGGATGATTGGAAATCGAGATAAAAAGTATTTCTGTTTTGCTTGAGTTATAGGAAATACAAATTGTATATTAACTGACATTGACAATGTAATTATGTAAAATTGTCACCCCTCAATGCTGAATAAAATGTACTGGAGCAATCAACTCATGTTTTGGTCATTTATGAATTATAATAATTATTTGTATTGATATATAAATGGGGTTGAGATATACTTGAGATAGTATGATTGATAATATGGTATTATTCCCAAATTGCCGCTTTATCACTTGAAATACCGGGTGATACGGGCTGGGTGATCTGCATTTCATACCACATGGAATGACGTTTCATGTAATGCCCAAATAAGGAAACTAAAGACGTCGCTATTTCCAAATAAAGACAAAACAGGCACCGCTGAACACAGTTTGTCTGATAGATTCTGTTAGTTACGAATTTAGCTACACAATAAAGTTGAAAATTTGAAAATCGGACAAGAATTGGCCGTGTAATTACCGAAAATGTATCACGAATCGAGGACGTTAATGACGCTGGTGACGCTGCATTCAGTCTTGTTCCCAATAAAGTCTGTTTTCGCGTACGTTTTATTAAACAATTTTCAGCCGATTTAAAAATGGAAAGTTCTAAATGGCTAAAATTAATGGGGAATAAAAGGAAAACAACACAGGTCCCTGATCTGTCAGAACAGATCCCTACGAGTGTGGTTTTCCTATAGAACAAGAACACCAAATTAGAAATATTGATTTAATAGCCTGCCTGTTTGCAGGGTTTCGAAACCGTGACCAAATAGATTTTTAAAAATCTAATTAAATGAAATAAAAAGCAATGGAAATAATGCTTTTCTCAATATTACGAACACTTCAGTGATTACCAAGGGGTGGTCTTAAATGTGAGGTCACATTGGGTTACATTGTAAATATCATCATAATCATGGGATTACCTCAGAAAATGTTTCTCTGCCTGAGATTCTCAGGTTGAGATGGCAGGTAAAAGACCCCACTCATGGGGTAAATGTGTAACATGGTGTGGAATCCAAGCAGCCATATCATCTCATCATTACGTCTGCCTCTGGCAGCTGGTAATATAAGCTGACGAAGCTTCATAGCATTGAGACATATATAATCAAAGTGCTGATATCAAAGAAGAGGTTATTTAACACTGGGTCTAAGTCAAGGAAAAATACTTAAATTTGGTTTTATTTTTGTTGTTGTTTTTTTTCTTCTGACAAGCGCGCATCTATAAACTAAGTAGTCCATCTGATAGCCACGCAGATTCACTTCAAGGTAGCCCAGCTTGGCTAATCATTACAAATGCCTGGTTCGAACCTTGTATGGTGCAGGAGCACATTTCAACGGAATGTCACTGCAAAATAAACTTAGTCCAGTGAAAATTGTAGCTCCGGAATTGCAGGAATCGGGAAAACTTTTGTCTTACATTGATCATTTTTAGTAAAAATTTCATTATACTTTAGAATCCCACAGTAACTGACCATAGCCAGGTCTAAATTTTCTAATTAATAGTTTTCTCTTTAAAAAAAATATGGCCACGGAGTCCACCCGTGTCCCAGTTTGTACTGCTTTCTCGGTATAGCCCGTGGGTTACAATTGAAAGACATTCTCCTGAAAATGCTGTTTCTCACTTCTGATTCTTATTTTTCACGCTCAATTTAACCCAGCCCTCCAGTGATCCCCCACTTCAAAGCAAATTGCGCACGCCAATCAACACCCTCATTTGCATAACGTCGTTGTGACGGGGGGTAAAACGTCATCAGGCTGTTGTTCATGGATGCGAGAAACTTTGCTAGGAGGCAGGGTAGGAGGATTAGGGTGAGAAATCTATATCATATTTTGCCATAGCCCATGTTTCGCTTCATGAAATACTTAAAAGTATGAGAGCACTAGTTAATGAACTAAGTAACAATAATGGTATTGACTTTTCTTACTGATTAGTAGTAGTAAAATTTTATTTAAAGTCGTTTTAAATCACGGTGTCACATTCAATGTACAATACAAAATATATGACCCAAGCCGAAGCTTCTGTACGACATATTAGGAACAATAATATACAGTTTAGAGAGTATAAGTGTAGAATTAATCTATAAAACAAGTCTATTCTACAATATAGTATATATATAATAATAATAATAGCACACATATAAAGCACTCCATCGTACAATTCAGCACCTCAGAGGAAATAAAGATTGCACAAATAATTCTTAGATATTTCAATGCACAAAATTTGACAAGATTAGCCTGTCACATCTACATTTATAAAAAATTTATATTTGTATTATTTTGAGAATTCAACCAGCTAGGTGTTGCATGCTCAAAATCACTACAGTAATTGGAATACAGATTATGTGACATTCTAAAATCAAATCAACTGGTTTTTTCAAAAGAAGGTACACTGACCTGTAACATAATTTTACGAGTACCTCATTCACAAGCCACTGACATTATAAAAGGCCAGTTTCAGTTTTGTCACTTATTCATCTACAGTGTACATACTTCATGTCCAGAAATGATAAGTAGACATGAAGATATACATTCATGTATGTTCACCTGAAATTCAATTTGTCAATGTACAAGCATTTCATCTCACAAGAAACATTTCATCTTACAACAAGAAAGTGTTTCACCTCACAAGAAAGCATTTTACCCCACAAGAAAGCATTTTACCCCACAAGAAAGCATTTTACCTCACAAGAAACATCTCATCTTACAAGAAAGCGCTTCACCTCACAAAAAAGTGTTTCACCTCACAAGAAAGTGTTTTACCTCACAATAACGCGTTTTGCCTCACAAGAAAGCATTTTACCCGACAAGAAAGCATTTTACCTCACAAGAAACATCTCATCTTACAAGAAAGCGCTTCACCTCACAAAAAAGTGTTTCACCTCACAATAACGCGTTTTGCCTCACAAGAAAGCATTTTACCCCACAAGAAAGCATTTTACCCCACAAGAAAGCATTTTACCTCACAAGAAACATCTCATCTTACAAGAAAGCGCTTCACCTCACAAAAAAGTGTTTCACCTCACAAGAAAGTGATTTACCTCACAAGAAAGCGGTTTTGCCTCACAAGAAAGCATTTTACTACACAAGAAAGCATTTCACCTCACAAGAAACATTTAATCTTACAAGAAAGCGCTTCGCCTAACAAGAAAGCGTTTCACCTCACAAGAAAGTGATTTACCTCACAAGAACATGTTTTGCCTCACAAGAAAGTATTTTACCCCACAAGAAAGCATTTCATCTTACAAGAAAGCGCTTCGCCGAACAAGAAAGCGTTTCTCCTCACAAGAAAGTGATTCACCTCACAAGAAAGTGTTTCACCTCACTAGAAAGCATTTGCTTCACAAGAGAGCATTTCACCTTATAAGAAATCGATTTAATTACCCAGGGTGGTGGGAAATCTATCGTATTTTTTGACAAATATTTAGGTGAATTTTTGTATCTCATACATATGAATGTATTATATATTCAAAGAGTATGACAACAATTTCTAACACGTTCCCACATTTTCCATTATTATGAAAAAGTAAGATGCATATGTAAAATTAAATTTTTTAAGTTAAAGTACTACGATTTAGACATTTCGAAGCTAAATTTCAAGTATGTAGGCAAGATAGGAGTTGGGATGGAGAGGTTCCGGAAAACATAAATTTTCCACATTTTCTCTTCATTATATGTTTTATATTCAAATAAGAATAATAACAAGGTTATAGCATTTTAAAACGTACATATCCATCTATCCATCTATCCATCTATCTATCTTATAGCAAATTTTTACGCATGTAAGTGCAGCGGTGTCTGGGTTCTCCTGAAATTTTGTATATTTTATTTTTAATTATTTCCACATTCCGTAAAACATAACTGACATGTCAATGAAACTACAAAAGACGCAACTAAGTCATTAAGACTTAATAAATACCAAATTAAATCAAGACTAAATAAATGCCTAATTATATCAATGTATATGCAATAGTGTTGGAGATATGCTCTGGAAACCAAGTGTGCCACCCGCCCGCCTGACGGACAACTTCGGACCGAAGCAACTACAATACATTCGATAACAGTTTTTTTTTGCCGAGGGTAAAAAAAGAAAAAAAAAAGTAAATAAGACCATGACTGCTATGACATACGTAATTTTTTTTAACAAAACATCCAAAGGCTGTGAGGTTCCAAAGTATGAAGCTACCACACAGTGCTCCTGAACAAACTTCAGGGTTAAATGAATTCTGAGTGTGCAGTTTATGGAAATATATATGAAATCTTTGGTCAATTTAACCCTGATGTTTTTTAGGAGCACTGTGACCAAAAATATTCACGTGATTTTAAGAGTGAGCATATTACTTTTGCATGTATTGATATACTGCAGGAATAGAGATACCATAAATTATCACAAATGTCCCATGCCCAAAATAATTTGCATGTTTATGCCGTAATAATGCTGTAACGTAGATGTAAACCTCTGTCAATATTTGGCATATTTGGTGCAAGGAAAATGCAGCCAAACTCAAACATGATGTAGTTAATTAGAAAATGCTGGGCAGCCACAAATAACGGTAATAAGAATGCATAAGATGGGGCAACCAGTTACCCTAACTCTAATCTGTACCCCTTCATTTTGCCCCCATGGGCCCCACAAGGCAGGGGCGGATATCTCATAATATTGGAAAGGGGGGGGGGAGATAGATAGATATATAGATAGATAGATAGATAGATAGATAGACAGACAGACAGATATATAGACAGATAGATAGACAGATAGATATATAGATAGATAGATAGATAGACAGATAGACAGATGAATAGACAGACAGACAGACAAATAGATAGATAGATAGATTTTTTTTTTTTTTCAAATATATTTTAAAAGGGTAGCCAGATCAGCTGAAGCTGTTTTGCATCCGGGCCCTTTACATCAGTAAAAACAATAAAATCCATAGATATTGATAACAATTAAAACCCATTAACAATAAATACACTAACAATAAACAAAACAATCAAATACACAATCACCAAGCTATAGCACCAAAAATGTATCATGTTCACTCATGGGCTGCATTCATTAAATAAGTTTTCAGCAGTATTTTGAAGCTATCTAAAATATGGCATTCTTTTAAATTACTTGCTAGGTTATTCCAGGTTCTGGCTCCTCTATAGAAAAACTTTTTCTTATGAAATTCACTTTCAGGAATTGACAAATATTAATCCATATCATGTTTTCTTGCCCTTTTATCTTAAATTTCAATATCTAAAACTATATTATTTGTTAAATATTGAGGAGCCAGTCCGTGAATACATTTTAATATAAGTAAGGTTTGGAAATAGAAAAATCGTTGTCGTGCATTCATCAATCCTAAATTTCTAAGTTAATACTTCCATGCTGTACATAATCAAAATTCTTTTCCATTATCCTAGCACAGTCATTTGGCATTCTTTGTATTTTATTGATATTTGTTTGGCTAGTACAACCCCAAACTGAAATGACATAATCTATATTAGGTTGTTTTGCTTAATTATACATTTTTTATTAATATTTCTCTTGAAAGTGTCTTGCTTAATATAGCTAATTGGAGGTTTGAACATACAGAATCTTACATAACTGGTTTACATAATTGTTCCATGTTATAGAGTGTCATCTATTTCATTGATTACCAAAATATTAAGCAAACCATTCTCATTTCTTTTCAGACCAATCATAATAAAACAGCACTTTTCTCCATATACAATAATATTTCCTTTAAACCATTTTGAAACTTCATTCACACAATTTGGAAGTTTTACGTTTGCCTCTGAAATATTATTGCCAGTACTATAAATTAAAGTGTTATCAGCAAATAAAGTAGCAGTACCTATGTTAACATCTTGACTAATGTTATTTATAAATATTACAAATAACATTGGCCCGAGAACAGACCCTTGCGGAACACCAACTGATACATTTCTTTTCTGAAACAATTCCATGACATTTAACAATCTGACTTCTGTTTGACAATTAGGATTTATACCAGGTTTAACTCATTACATTCAATACCATGAAACTGAATTTTTCTTAACAATAGCTGATGATCAATGGTGGTATAAATAGATAGATAGATAGATTATAAACCACTTCGATCTGATGTCAAGATCCAATGCGTTGATGGATATGCGTTGTATTGCAATCAACGAGTGCCACATGAACACATGAAGATATATGCATAATTGCAATCTCCAAGTGTCATTCTTTGGCATATTCAATAGAGGCCATGCATGCCAGTCTTATACCGACTTAGTATTTGAGGTCGGCAATTAATGGCCACCATAATTTTGATTCTCAAATAAAAATGGTTTATAATGCCTGGAGATGGGTAACTTCTGGCAAAAAAAATCGGTAAGGTGAATCAAAAGATTATTCTTAAATTAAAAATATTATACGTGCTCTTTCAAGAGTCTTTTTCTTACGGAATACGCCCCTGCTCTGCTCACACCAATTAAGTGACTGAGCATTGCCAGTACCTGTAAGACCTGAGAACTGATTTCTAGGACTGGTTGACTGACTGGTTGACTGACTGGTTGACTGACTGACTGACTGGTTGATTGGTTGGTTGATTGGTTGACTGACTGGTTGGCTGACTGGTTGACTGACTGACTGGTTGACTGACTGAATGGTTGACGTGCTGGTTGACTGACTGGTTGACTGACTGACTGGTTGACCGACTGGTTGGCTGACTGGTTGACTGACTGAGAAAAATTTATACATAGACGTCTATAGCAAACTTTAGTGCCTTATACGAAATATAAGGTCTATATAATAAGATGATCAATAAATATTAAAAAAAAAAACGCACAATTACTCTGAACGACACCGGCCTTTATTTTAGACCCGGCTTGTAATCGAGTAAATACTGCAAGCAGACAAGCATAACACAGTAAACAGCTTGTCCATGTCAACTTGCGCAAGATATTGTTCAAAGATCCCCCACCAGGACCAGCCTCCGTTCATTTCTCAAGGCATGACGTTGTTTTGATAAGGGGGAAATATTCGATTGTGTGATGTTGCTAATTGTTATCATAATCACAGAGTAATTATCTACCACGCTTGAGCGGTCACAGGGCCTCTCCACTCCCATATTTTGATATGTTGATGAAATTCGCTTTGATATAGAAATTCCACCCCAATTTCAAAGTCTTATTGACAAAAACAGCGCCAGGATTATATGCGCATAATTACTCGCGCGCTAGGTCATACTTTCAAGTTCGAGTTAAAACAATAGAATCTTGTAAAAATGTTGATTTTCTTGTTGGCAAGTTGAAAGTCTAGGTGTTTGCAACATTGAGTCTCCAAGCAGCCTGTCTGCATTTCAAAATCCTGTGGCAGTTGCTGTGTTGAAAAAAGAAAAAAAAATGAAAAGAAAACCAGAAGGTTTTAATCATTTTCTTATCAGGGATCATGGATTAATTGATCAAGTCCATATTAGGCAAGCTTCCAAACAGCACAGCTCCTAATCATATCTTTATTTTCAATGTTTTGAATTATTAAAATATGATTTTATGTTGTTGTTGCTGTTGCTTATGTTCTAAATATTACAGTCAAAGATCATTATAAGGTTTTGTGGTAGGCCTTTAAAGAAAAGTTGATAATTTATCCTTGCATTTTTTTAAAAATCTACTTTGCATTTGAATTTACAAGAATATCACAACACATAGTTTGAAAAGTACAACTTTGGTAAAATCATGCAGTCACTATACTGTATAGTAACTCCATGGTAAAATGAAAAGAAAATTAGAGCCAATATTCACACAGAAAAATCAGAAGTGGTGGCCAAAAGTATAGATTTAGCGCTACATGAGATTATTGATAAAGATAAAGAAATTGAAAACATTTGTATTAAAGAAATAAACTAATTACTAAGTATTTTACAAGGTCTATATATTCGGAATTTAAAGATATTTTCAAGTAAAATGTCATTATATATTATCATCTTTGCAGATGACATAATTTTTTTAATTTCTGTTTGAATTCAATGTCATGTATGCGTATGCACATTGAAGTTATGCATTGAAATCAATGATATGCCTTGGGTTTCGTTGCTACAAACATGTTTACACTTCCAAACTCGTGTCATTCTTGAATCTAATTGCAATTAGTGCTCAGCGCACGTGGTTTGACCATTTCCATGGTGACAGACATCTCAATCTGCCCTCGAATCTGATTGGCTGACAGCGCCATGCATCAATTGCAAAACGGCCTCTGATTGGTCGAATGATTTAGATCCTGGCCCATCGCCCAAGAAAGCTCAGAGTCTCTTCACAGATTCTACAAATTCAGAGTTGACAGTGATCTTGGCACAATTAGTTGATGTTCTCATAATTCTGTATCATTTCACATCAATTCGGATACATTAACTCTGAAAAATTACCAGAATCTGCCAGTGGAGGATCATATTTTGAAGTCACATTTGGATTTATTATTTTCTTATTTTATATTTACCAATTGGTGCTTTATATACTTCGGAATGGAACATTTTTAATTTCAACGATTGGATTATTATTTCAAGGACTTGATTATTCTATTGAGTAATAGAATTATGCTGTTGATAAAATAGCTTTATAAGCCACTTTGAGGAGCACCATTTTGTTATCTTCTCCAATATTTTGTGGTTTAACCAAGACTTGAAGATGTCTTCGGGAGATGACAGTTTCACCAGCTGCAGCAGCCACGAGGATGAACCAGCTGCATTTGAGATGCTCAAAGCTTCATTGGTAAGATCATTTTCTTTAATATAATTTACGCTTTTTGACAAATAAATACATGGAGAGTATAAGTCACAGTCATGCTCATGTCTTCAAAATGACTGACTTATGGAATCATAATTTAATAAATCATACTTATACCAAATATCCTCTAACCCATTTTGCTAGCTGTTAATATCTAAGTATTTTTCCACTGTTAAATATAATTATAATGCAATATAGTGGTATACGATAAAATGAAATATGAATTAATAATTTTAAAATGTGCAGGGTTTTAGACAACCAAGAACAACCAATGTCGCAAAATTCAGAATTTCCTAATTAAGAAACACTTAGCTAGAATGACTTACATTTGGAAGGAGAAGTTTTAAATGTTTAACTTTCTCAAGAACCTAGCTCGCCTTGACCTTATCATATATAGAGATGCACGGAATACATACATTTCAGGATAGGTACAATCAAGTCTGTGATTTCTATGGTGGTCTGATATTGTTAATACCGAGGTGAATGGTCTTAATAGTGAGGTGACACTATTATTTGTATATTAAATGTCATCCATAAAACACACCCTTGGGTAATTCTCTGGTTTATCCAAGGTCCAACCATGCATACTGCTATACAAAACCTTTGATCTCATTTATTGATAATAATCCCATTGAAAATTAATTAATAAACAATATAGGCTTGTGGCCCGACACCTGCTTGGTCATTTGTGGTGCTATGTCCACTACTGGTCACCCGCGATTTCGGCCATTTATGGATATTAGCCACCCGGGGGTCAGTCTTTTTGCGTGAATATGTCCATAATTTGTGATCCTATGATGTAATGACACAATGACCAATTGCGTTGTATTGAAGGTAAATTATGATAGATTTCGGAGAAAGTGAATAAGATAATTTTGCCACCATTTTATTTATTTGGCAATACTTTGAGACTTAGAATTGCGAGAGATGTAATTTTTTTAATGTATATATGAGGAAAAAATGATAACTGTACTATATAAATAATCAAGAGCAGTCTAATAGGCAACGTTTCCATTGACCTTATCAAGTGCACTGGCAAAATAGTCCATACATATTGAAGACAACCTAGGACTTAGGTAAGAAAAAAAATTTACAGCACAATCTTGTTAATTTAATGGTTGTGCATAAACTTTTTTCCACACCAAATGCTGTATTTATATAAATTTAGAATTGTGGAATACATACTTCTAACGGCCATACGTATTCCTAGATATAGAAAAAATAATACAGCACTATATTGTATTAAGTCGGGTGCGGATCCAAAACGTGTTTACGTCAATTGACAAATTAAAATGTGCTGCAGGGACCGCTATTATTTGATATTTTAATTGAAATGTGTGTACTAGGCCTAGGGGGGTTTAACCCCCCCCCCCCTAAATCCGCTCCTGTTAAGTTCGATCCTTGACCAACAAAACAAGAATCATTACGTAACTGATTGATTGGCAGTCCAGACTGATGATGTCTATAATTGGCTGCAGTCCTATATATATATACATCATTATATGATGCAACTGACATGTGTATACTTGTCTTTGTTGCGTATCTCCCATTCTGTATGTCCATTGTCCGTATGTCCACTGTGTATGTGACATAGTCCATTGCAACTTCCCTGGAATTCTACGTACAGGACATTCCAGGAGGGGGGGGGGGGGCTCTTTTTCCGGGGGGATGGCCCCCACAATGACGGCCACATGTCAGCGCAGCCCCCATCCCCACCGCCGACCGTCCCCCGGGACCTGATTAGTCAAACAACATTGGGACATCTATCAATGGTCATTCCGGCACAGATTGTCGTTTCTATTGGCCGTTTTATTTTTGTTAGCCGATTTGTACCCTGCATGGACAGAGGAGGATTCCAATAAATTAGCTGTATGCTATGAGCTGTGAATTTTGGCAGACTTTCTAAATTGAGATTATTAATGATATTACAATATTTGTAATGACATTATATAAAAACACTGTGGTATAGTAAATAGTAAATAGCACAACGGAATCTCACAGCAAAGGCCACCAAATAATAAAACCACGTATACCTCGATTTTAAAATCACTCTACTGGGTCCAGTAACTCATTGCAATGTAAAATAATTCATTATGTATTGAGACCACCTCGATATTAAGACAATCCAATGTAGATGATATAATGTGGAACCTCGCCATTAAGACCACCCTTTGTGCAAATCTACTGGGCTTAATGGCGAGGTGGTCTTATGTAATAGTGATCTTCCTTTCGAAATAAATTACAGTCGAAATTTTGTCGATAACTGTGGATCATAGGCCTAATGATGAGGTGGTCTTAATAGTGGGGTGGTCTTAATTGCTGGGAAGCTACAATGCATTGTCGTTATGGTGAGGTGGTTTTTATAGCGAGGTTTGGAATGTTTTTGACCCACCTTTAGCCATCGTCCCATGAAGTGGTGGATATGTTCTGACTAAGTAGTTAGTCAATTTGACAATATGACTAACTAACCAACCAGATATAGCTGCCAAAATTGATAGTCAAAACGTCTATGGAGGATCGTGATTTGGTCAAAATGTTTGAAAATGTAGCCAAAATATCCAAAACTTTTGTCAAAATGTCGAACAAGTAAGTTAAAATAGTCTTAAAAGAGTAAAAATGTCAAAGAATAGGGTCAAAACAGTTGGAAATGTTTCGAAAAGCTACTCAAAATAATATACAAATGTCCAAGTAGTTAATAACTTTAAATATGGCTTACTTAAAATTAGTCAAAAATTATAATCTCATAAACAGTAATCAATAATATTTAAAAAAAAGTTAGTCAAAATATCTGTAGTGAGAGTGATTTCGAGTGCCATTGATAGCACTTGTGCTGCGGATTTTACACGGCTCATTAACCACGTGGAATCGCTTTGTTGAATATGGGTTTCATCAGAGAATAACAGATTAGATGTGACAAGATAGGGCTAGATACCACTAGATAAGCTTAGATATGGATCCTAGGGGGGTATAGCGGCGCTCTCTGAATTAGCAGGCCACCCCCAGCATGACGCAATTTTATAAGTTCATTAAGATCAGCCATTTTGACACTGACGCTTCTTCGCTTAAATTTATGCAGCGTGAATTAAGAACGTCTGCTGCTCTAGACTTTTGTTTATTTCTGCTTCATTAAATTTGCCTAAATTTGTCAATCAGTGACCTAGATATGATCTTGAATACTTGATTGAAAGTGTTTATACACTGCAGTCAAGAATAAATTTAGCTGAATTCTTAATGATCTGATATATTGATCTTGATATCTGAAAATATTAACATGTCACATGAAATTTTCATTAGCACCTATATGACATGAATTCTAAATTGGAAACTCGTGACAGAAATACTGAAAACAGAAAATGTAAGATAGACTTCTTTGAATTCTACCGAGTGTCACCAAATCTGACAGCTTTATCATCTCATCATTACGTCAGCCGCTAGTAGAAAATAACATTATAGGTTTAGTATTATGATATCCCATTGGGCTATGCAGTGTTTGGAGTGTAATTTCTTTCTTTCTTATCTTTCTTTCTTTCCATCTTTCTTTCTAATTGTCTTACTTTCTGACTTTCTTTATGCATTATTTCTTTCTCTTTCTTTCTTCGTTCATTGATTCTTTCCTTCATTTTTTTATTTTTCTTTCCTTCATTCCCTCTTTCTAACTGTCTTACTGTTGTTCTTCCTTTTTCCTTCCTTTCATTCTTTCATTCCATCTTTCTTTCTGTTATCACTACACTGTGACTCTTGAATCAGCCTCCAAAAATGACCATTGTCCGGTCTAACGGTCAGATGACCAATTGACCATTGGGCAGACAAGCCGGCCTATCAATGACCCTTCGTGTAATATATTATCTATTTACATAAATGACCAATTTTCTGCTCATTGGATCAACCGCATTCTTCACGGGGGCAAGACTCCGGTCCCTGAGGGCCAATTTACCGAACAAAAGTGCTTGGCCAGATCAGATCGCCGGCTCCTGGAGAGCCCTTCTCCCCTCTCCACCTAAAACTGATTAGCCTAACAAGGGTAGGTCAAATAGGTTACTACCCTTGACCAAATTGCCAGAATGTCTTTATTTTGTGCTAATTGTCACCCCCTCTAGACAGGCATGGCTTAACCCAAGGGTAAAAAAGGGTAGCACAAGGATCAAATGCGTTGAACACGTGCATGCATCGTTCTCTGATTGTGCATGCGTGTTGCGTTCTCAAATGTTGCTAGTCAGTCAGTCAGTCAGTCATTCAGCACGTCATTCAGTCAGTCAGTCAGTCAGTCAGTGATCTTAAAGAACCCATCATGAGCTATATAGCAAAGTTAGACAATCTTTTGTCAATTAAATGTTTACCAATTTCATTGCATTAAATCAGCGCTGCCACCCCCCCCCCCCCCGGGCGTTTATTTGAAACTTAAAGCTACGTTATATCCCCCCCCCCCCCCCCAACTTAATTTTTATTTTATTTTTGTGGTATCTGATCTATCCATTTCTATGCCTAAATTCAATTGTTTTTTCATGGATAATTCTTGATCCAGTCTCCTCGGACAGCTCGTTTCTCCATGGATGTCACTTTAAGCCGACAATCGCGTGCTCCGAGAAATTATGGCTGCAGCCCCGGCGCCGACCTCTGGGGGCCAATAAAACAATTGTCGGGCAGTATTTTGGCGCGTGGGGTTGAGATCTCATCTCGCGAGAGGCGAGAGTTCGATACCGACTCATTGAACCCTCGAGATAGCGGCTACCGAGGTCATAATTCAAGATGATCTAAAATCCGAGCACGGATTGATGGGCTTTATCTGTAAACATCCGCAGAATTCAATATAGGTAAATGGGCAGAGAAGTGGGCTGGCCAAATCTCTCTCTATCTCAGATGTCCGTCCGTCTGTCTGCAAATGATTAGTGGCTCCCCCAATTGCCCTGTTTTGGCAGGTCTGTCCTCGTGCCAGGCATTAATCACTGTTCAATTAATTGAGATCAAGTATCGGATCAAGACCGCAACAAATTTACTGAAAATCTTTTGGACAAGTAGAACTGGCTGAAATAGGGTTAAAAAAAGGACTGACAATGTCACGGAGAAGTGCATAATGGAGAGAAATATACAATACAATTCAATTCAATACAATATAATATAATAAATATAATATAATACAATTGAGGCGAGTAAAAGTCCCACAAGCTTGTACCCAACAACACGATGGAAACGCAAAGCCTTATCATCTCATCATTACATCTACCTTTGCCAGCTGGTCATACATGGGGACAATAGAACACAATGCAAAGCAATGATCATATTCACATGAAACACCGAACTGGCGGTGCATTGTACTTGCAATTGGGGTCTGTGCTAATTAAGCGACCGATCTATGAGTGCATGTAACATGGAAACACGAAGTATCATCTCATCATTACATCTGCCTCTGGTAGCTGGTCATATGAGCTGGCTAAGCTTCGGACCTGCACTTCAACAATCAATTATTCTACATAGACAATACACTGCAGCTGGTAAAATACAATACAGTACAATACAATACAGTACCATGCAGTACCGTTCAATACAGTACAATACAGTACCACACAGTACCATGCAGTACAGTACAATACGGTACAATACGGTACAATACAGTACAATACAGTACAATACCATATAATACCATATATTACCATACAATGCAATACAATGCAATGCAATACTGTTAATACACTCTTAATAAGAATTATGGCGTAAGTTACTAACATTCCGTACTTGCATCAGCGCCACTTCATCTGTATCAAACTCATGCATCCATTCTCAAAGACTCAGACATGGCAGACACTGTTCGTGCGGCCATAATGGAATTTCTCGGGCATTTGTCAGAAATAATAGAATGTTGGGAGAGCAGGCTGGCGAATTATAGAGCAAGAGTGCGGTGCTTGCTCTGGTAATGACAGTGGCCACAAATACAGGCCCCAATTTGAGGCACAGTTTTCTGGAGACAGGCGTCATATATGATTGATTTTTGTTATGATTACAGGCCCCCACCTCAAATATTTTGACAGCTAGAGCTCTCCCTAGCTCCCATGTAGCATGCGTGGCATGGCAGATCAGAAATCATGGATCTGTCAAAGATGCTTTCATAATCTTAGCATGATGTTTATTGTTGTCAGTTTTTGTGATGCTAATGCAATTTAAAAGTTGTTAGTAAAAGTAGCGGAATTTTAACAGATTCTGTCTATAAAGGACTGAAATTCGGTATATATTATTTCAATTTCTAATCCAACAGGTTTGTGGGTGGTGGTGGGTGGATTAGGGACTGATGTCCTGTATTTTTGCACCTGATGGGCTAATTAGGACTGGCAGTGACCATGGCAATGAGATGATGGATGGAACAGCCATTCAACTGGGAATTTAACCCAGGACCCAGTGGTTGGAAACAACACTAATGCATGTCTTCATAAAATGAAAACTTATAACT
The DNA here is from genome assembly GCA_932294295.1 of Alitta virens. Classification (NCBI taxonomy): domain Eukaryota; kingdom Metazoa; phylum Annelida; class Polychaeta; order Phyllodocida; family Nereididae; genus Alitta; species Alitta virens. Next base: position 15,429,571 of record OW028586.1, on the reverse strand, counting down.
TTGCGTGTCATTGGCTAAGTCTGACTAATTAAATTGTCAGAGAAACGGTCTAACTTCTTATATTATAGTCGAAATGTCATTCTAGATTCTAGACATGTGCGCTCAGTCAAAATTTCTATAATTTCTCTCTCTACAAGGTTTGCCGAAATTTAATCTAAAATCGGATCACATACAGTCGAGCCCAAACATGCAGTTAAGTAGAGTGTGTAGTTCATTTCCATTTCCACATCTTTACTCTTAGATAACCACCATTCCTCAAATTCCAATAACAATTATTACCATTTTCCTTTATTGCATTTCTGACATCTTACTCAAGTTTATGTAAACTTTTGGGTCCGACATGTGCATTATCTGCAGTAAATAGAACAATGTAAAGACCATTATTAATACGGTGCTCTTATGAATTTATGAGCATGCATGGTGCTGTGAATTCAGAGGCTCTTCGCCAGTTCTCAGTCAAAGCTCAAGGAGTGATGCAGGGCGCCGCGATGCCACCCTTGCTTGCATGGTAGCAGTATGACCGGGGGGAACGGAAGCCCTTCTGAGGGGGGCCGGGGGGCAGCCACAGCCAATGCACCCGGCTCAGGGCCCCGTCAAGTGGCCTTCGCGGCCTCCTGCCACAATTGGCGCAAATGAGCCTTTCAAATGGGCGGAAAATCGGCCTCTTCCTTCCGACAATCAAATTGCCCTGCGGAACATGGCTGCTGCCAGCCAGTGAGCCAGTCTGTAGGGCAGTCGCCAGCTAGGTCTACTCCTAATGTCTATGCTGGGGGTATCTATCTATCTATCTATCTATCTATCTATCCATCTATCTATCTATCCATCTATCTATCTATCTACCTATCTATCTACCTATCTATCTACCTATCTATCTATCTACCTATCTATCTATATATATATCTAGCTATCTATCTATCTATCTTTCTTTCTTTCTTTCTTTCTTTCTTTCATTCTCTAGCTATCTATTTATCTATCTATCGGTGATTAGTTTGCCAGCCATAGTCTTACCTCATACCTAGGAAGCTAGATAGATAAACCTAACTACTTAGGTAGAAAATAAGCAGTTTACAAGTTTGTAGTCCCAATTTTTATTTCATGACATCATAAAGTTCTGCTGGAATGGTCATTATGAAGTGTTAGACAGCCTATCATAACTGCAAGTAATATAGTATGTTAGTAACTCTGATGAAATTTAGTCCAAACTTTGCACAACAATTCATAACATTGCATGGTCACATTTGCCAAAGATCGAAGAATATTTATTGGAGCGCCTAATTGAATATTTTGGCAGATTGTAGGGGAAATTTGACTATTTAGTTAAGGAGGGTAGGATAGCCTCATGGGAGATGGGGGGAGATGGGGGGAGGGCCCACCAACAAAGACATCTGCATCAATTAGGATGCAGGATTAATTGAATTTGCCTCTGAATCAACCATGAATTGCAAAGGACTCCTAAAATTAAGCTGAAGAGGTGTCACTATTTAGCATTTCTGGACTTTTGGAATTTCGTGGTTTGAGTAGATTTTAGTGGTGGGAGATTACCATTGACTGTTAAAATACTAGGGGAGCTGAGAAAGTTCTGTTTTCATATCATAGTTCATATAATAATTTATATATTGACATATTTATTGACCAAAACTGATGTTAGTTCACACTTTTTTAATGATTTTTTTCCGATGCCATGTAGAAGTTCTCTATGGCTTGGTAATACTAGAATATAACTCCATTGTAAAATCATTTCGCTGTAACAAAAAAATGTCTCAAATTGAATAAAATAAAAGTACAGCTTCTGTTAGGCCTAATGTCAAGCATTCTGAATGCCCCGCTAATTGTATCTTATCATTTTAATCATATTTACTCGTATTTTTCATTGCAGTGTGACGGAGAGACATGTTTTGGTTGTGGTCAGACCATCACTGAGAGACATTTACTGAAAGTTTCTGGACGCACGTGGCATGTCACGTGTCTGCGTTGTTGCGTCTGCCAGCACGCGCTTGACCGTCATGGCACGTGCTTCATAAGAGAAGACAACATTTACTGCAAAATAGACTATGCCAGGTTGGTACAAAACTTCTAAACAATTATATATAATTGTATATCTAGGTAGCGTTAAATTTATGATATATTATAACTTTCACTACAGAGTTCTAAGGTCGGATAATGGTGATTGGTGTTACGCAATGATAATTAGGCTTTAGCCTTAAACAGTTACATAACAGCTATTTAAAGCTATTATGAGTTAACGTCTGAAATTAATGACACAAAGTTTTATTTTGCACAACACAATATAATTATATACATATTTATTGCATATACTTTGGTATGAATGTGTACAAGTGGGGAAAAAAGAAGACATTATGAATTAATTAGCATTATATATACATGATAATTAAGAAGTATTCAAATACTTATAGCAATGATTTAGTAGAATCTGCAAAAATCCAAAATTTAATTAGGATACCTGATTTTTAATTTAATTTATAAACTATTTATATACCTTCTTGAGAAGTGTATGTAATAAATATCTATATATACATTGACCCAGTTATTTAGACAATGTGCTTAGAATTTGTCTTTGGTTTTATAAAACACAAGCATGGTGAATGGACTGTTACCTTACAATGTAAACAAAACTATCCCATTGCATGCTGTACACAAAAAAGCACATGAACGGTGCCGCAGTTAATACATATAATGTAAAAGCGATTTATCGCATCTGTTAGAAGTGTCAGTCAGTCAGTCAGTCAGTCAGTCAGTAAGTCAGTCAGTCAGTCAGTCAGCTAGTTAGTCAGTCAATCAGTCAGTCAGTTACATATTCCATAATTTGCATTTGACAATGGTAAGGTAATTTTGCAAAAATAATAGTGTACAACTTAACACAAAATAAGTAAGATTAGTACTAAAGAATTACAGAAAAGCTCCATAATATTATTTAATTATGTTAAAATATATAAAGTCTTCATAATGATATAGTTGAACAAAATAAGTACAATACTATAAAAAGAATCATACAGGCCTGGCTTTATAATATTCTTTAATTATGTAAGAAAACATAAAATCCTAATTTTGAAGCGATATAAGATGACACAGATGAAATGACCAATAATTATGTGGCGTCTGCTTCAGCCATGTTGGTTAGGGGGGTATTTTTACGCCTGATTACTTCGAATTGATCACGCTTCATTGAGAATTCAGGACATCATCTAAGGGGGCTCTTCACACCCCTCGGCCCATGGCCCATGTTAATTTCAAGCTAATCCAATATTTTCTTCCATTCTTCGCACCCAACACTCCAAAAATTCGTCATGAAAATTCATGCTCCCTTCATAATAAATATCGCGTCACAAAAGACGCCATGATCGTGACGCGTCAAACATGACGTGTCACATGACGCCGCTGCAAACGTCTTTATGTCACAATCGAAAATTTGCATTTGGGGTGGGGTGAGGGGGGAGGGTGGTTTCTTGTTTGTGATGGAATTTGATTAAGGGTTTATTGGATTGAATTTCAGCGGAATAAAAATAAAAACAAAAACAAAACATGTAAGCTGAACTTTTGGATGGAACTTGGCTGATACATGATATCTTATTTTCAATACGTTATCTTCCCAAACAACAAGATTCTCTGTGAAATAAATTTGCAAACTGGAATTATTTGTTGTCTACTCCAACATGGTTGTTTTGGCATAGATCAACAAAAATAGGAAATTCTGTATGTGGTCGAATGTCAGCTGATCACGTGATTATGTCTAAACTTCAGATGACTAGTAATGTAATGAGAAAAATACGATAAGATACAATACAACAATACAATACAATATAATTCAATACAATACAATACAATATAATTCAATATACAACATAGTACAATATAGTACACTATAATACAATAAAATATAATACAATACAATACAATACAATATAATTCAATATACAACATAGTACAATATAGTACACTATAATACAATACAATTCAATACAATATAATATAATTCAATATAATACAATATAAAACAGTGTGATTTTCAGCTTGTTTGTACGCAAGTCTCAAATAGATACCACATCATACCATACCATTACATACCGTTGCTTTGCTGATTTGAGACTTTTTGGTACTAAATGTTCCAAGTGCTTCAGTGCAATACAATGCAATACAATGCAATACAATACAATAAAATGCAATACAATAAAGTCATATAAATCATACAATATAATACAATATAATATAATATATTATAATATATTATAATAATATAATATATTATATATAATACAATATAATACCGTATAATACCATATAATGTCATATAATACCATATAATACCATATAATACAATACAACTTATCCCTTTACTATTTGATTGCAGACTTTTTGGCACCAAGTGTTCGAAATGCTTACGGACCATCCAGCCCACAGATTGGGTGAGGAGAGCAAAAAACAATGTCTACCACCTGGCTTGTTTTGCTTGTGACAGTTGCAAAAGACAGTTGTCAACGGGCGAAGAATTCGCTCTCCACGAAGAGAAAGTTCTCTGCAAAACACACTACATCGAATGTATCGAAGGAGGACCTAACACAGGTCAGTGAGTGTTATTCTATCAAAAATATCATTCATAAAATCATGCATATAATATTATTTATTGATTTTTATTCGTGGTATTTTGTTTCTCTTATACAGTATTTTATTGAGTGTCTGAAAATATGCTTGCAAAGATCTTGAATAGGTCTTTTGATAAATGATAGTTTTGATTTTTTCAAACATTCCTCATCAACCCTCATCTCAAATAAATTTCAAGTTTATATCTGGCAGTTGTTACCAAATAGATGTTAAAACTCAAGGGTTAATGTTGTCGCGTGCTCTCAAAATAACCCCGGGTTCGAAATTCTGCTCTATTTCTAGATTCCGACTCATCGCAAAAGAACAAAACAAAGAGGGTTCGAACGACGTTCACAGAGGAACAACTTCAAGTGCTCCAGGCCAATTTCCACTTGGACAGCAACCCAGACGGCCAAGACTTAGAGAGAATTGCCCAAATCACTGGCCTGAGCAAGCGGGTGACCCAAGTATGGTTCCAGAACTCCAGAGCGAGGCAGAAGAAGCACCAACAAAGTCCCAAAGACCCCCGAATGGGAGCCCAGGTCGACCTAATGGGGCCCTCCAGCCCCCTCTCCAGTAAGTACTGATGGTGAACTGTCATCATCATCATAAAAGTAGAATTTAGTAAATTGTGAAATGATGTATTATATGGGTATATGTGTAACATGGTGTGGACTCCAAGCAGCCTCATCGTTACATTACACGTGTACCGTATTTTCTTGATTTTAAGCCGGGTCTGAATCGCTCCGTAATACAAGCAGTTCGAGTAAATATTAATATTACGTCATTTAGATTCTAATAAATGATGGTCTCATTAAATTTTAGATTGCTGGATACAAGAATCCCTTCTAAGATAAGATTCCCTGGCTTGTAAGCATGAAAATACGGTAAATATACAAATTTGATTAAAAAGGAAAAAAAAAAACAATGCAACTTTTTTTTAGGGTATACTTACTTAACTGCTACACGGATATCAAAAGGTTGTCATAAAAAAAAATATATATATTTTCTTTACTTCCTTATTAACATCACTGCAGGTATCTCTCATTAAAATTATTCTGTGGGATATTTTCTTACACTAATCATATTTCATACTTTAATCTAAACATATGACCCTTAGCAATAGTTGTGGTGGAATTTCTTGGATAGATTTCAAGACGTATCACTCTCAATGAAATCAGGAGCTCATAAAAAGTCATGGTTCTGTCAAATGTTATCAAAGAAGTTGCAGCAGACGACATCTTAGTGTTTCGTCTGCTTTGATTCGCGCCATTAATTATTACGCAGCCATGGCGCGTCCACGACGTCTTGTGATTACGGCGGGGTTCAAGAAACTCAGAAGGGCACGTCTTCAACACGATCTTTGCCCCCACAAACTTTGCCCCCAGCGAACTAGGATTAACCCTACCGAATGGGGCGCTTGCGTGATATGCCTATGAATCAATATTTGCAATTTGGACAATAAATGACAGCTCGCTGGCCCCACAAATCTAATTACTACTTCTGGCGCTAGAGGACTCTGCATGCTGAGCACACCATGATCTTTGCATCCTCCCGAAGCACCAGAAAAGATGATAGAGGAAGAGAGCTCAGCTCTAGATGGGTGGGCTAGTGGTTACGACTGGTTGGTTCGAAATTTCAAAATCCGGGTTCAAAGCTCTGCATTCTTTAATACAGCAAATTTTATAGACTTGGGAACTAAATTTGAGAGTACGTCATGTGAATTATTAGCCAATGAGAGTCCTGAATTCACATGACGTCCTTTGGAGTTAAGTTTCCAAGTCTACCCAATCGGCTGTAATGAGCTACATCTCAGCTGGATGGGGTAAATGTTAGCATAAGATGTTAAGGCAGTACCTTGTTCTCGGTGTCTATGCAGGAGTAAGGAAATAGACCCCACCTATAGGTAAATCTGTAATACGATGTGGACTCAAAGCCTTATCATCTCATCATTACAACCGCCTTTAAGAGCTACTCATATGCTGACAAATGTGTACATGGAAACTTGCCAGCAATGTGCATTCGCTGGTTCAGCATCATTCTTGGTAGGCTGGAGGAGCTTACTGTTTTCAAAGTGCCTTGAAAAAGTTGAGCATGGAAGTTTGTTTGCTCGTGAAATTTGTGACATTTAGCAGATAAACACAGCATGGTTGGAAAATGCTCACCGACCTTCAGTTTAGCGTCAACACTCGTTTGGGCTAATTTTCATCCTCTGACGACCAAACCCGTAATTATGTCAATGACAGAAATGGCTGAAGCACTTAACGTTCTTGCAAATTGAATGAAATGGACATGTAGGTTATAGCTAGCTGACTGAACTAACATTTAACGTCATTTGAGACAATGACATAATGATTTTGAGTTAGTTAAGCTCCTTAGGAGCTCTTTAAAGGAATTAACGTCTTCGGTGGAATTGATGTCAGTGATGATCGTCTGCTGTGGAAAATTTTTGAGGACAAGTCAGAGATGGAGATGTTAAACTGAAGTTGATTGCTCATAATAGGTCATTATTTCCATAATTATTTAGCAATTAATGTCAGAGACGTTGCGCTTTTCAAGAGAACGGAACATTAGCAGACGCAGACGTCGCTCTGGCAAGCGCTCGGACGTTGTGGGCAACGCGCTTGATTGCCGCGCCCCCTGTAGTTGTCAAATGTCAACACCGTGCTGCCCTCTATCATTAAATGCTAAATGACAGGGTATCGGAGGGGGGACCGCCTTCTCCATCCAGTTTAATTGGCCGGCTCGAGTAGTAGACGGTTATGTCACAGAATTTCGATCGATAGAGACTTGCAATCAAAGGAAACTCAACTTGTCTGTAGTATAGGGCCTGTAATTGACTGCCAACGTCTCTGCCAGGTCTTTCCTGTACTCTGCCCTCTTCGGCTCTCTCTGAAGTAGCCATCCTGCCCTCAGACCCTGAGCTGCCCACTTCCGCTGCCCTTTCACAATGCATTACGGTCATGTGATGGGCTCTTCTCACGCAGAAGGGCCTATCAAAGCTGCAGAGACAGATTCGAGATCAGTTTGGCAGAAAAAGCTCTAAGAACATTTCACTGCCATTCTATCAGGAACAGTTTGGCTGAAAAAGCTATAAGAACATTTCAAGGCCCGTCTATCTTGGTCTATTTCCTGTCCTAGTTTTTCTTAGTCTGATAAACTGCCTCACGACAAGAAGCGCGCTTGCAAAAGACAGCAATATTTCGGTCTAGGTTTTTCTGACTCGTTCATTGGTGATCCCCAGTTTTTGACTCTGGCTATCTGTCCTTCTCTTCTGAAACCACAATCAGAATAATTTTTATATATGCCACAAAGGCTATTATAAGCAAATTAACAATATTAGCATACTGGGCCTATAATTCAGCAGGCATAATATACAGTGAACCTCTACAGGCAGTGAACCCCTAAAATTAAGATCTTAATATCGAGATTTTGTTTTTTTAATTATTGAACATTTTTACATAGTCAGTTAGCAGTTTTGGCATCTTTAATACTTGTTGGCCTTTAGCTTTTTTTTTTGTTATTGCATTTTACAATGGAGTTTGACCTTTTATGTACAGACTACTGAATGTCAAAAAATGTGTTATTTAATTTGTAATATATTTAAAATGTTTTCCTTTATTTTTCAGATGTATGGTCCAGCAGTTTGAGTGATGACGGCTCCATGTTTGTCAGCTGATGGCCAAGAACTTCTGATAATTTTGAGAAAAACAGAATTACTTCAGAAGTATAGGGAGACAGAGCTGCTCCTTGCCATACTCCTTGGAGATCACGTGAATTTCACGTGACCTTTACATGACAATCATGTGACAATCGTCACACGTGATTCCTTCTGCATGAACAATGGAATATAATTATACATGGACACTTCGAAATATATTTGTGCAATTGTGGATTATATTCTTCATGCATGTACTTATTTATTATAGTCAAAACGACTAATTATGATCTTCTACAACTGCAATGGACTATACAAAGATATTCTGCAGCTATGGAACTTAAATCTAAATCTTGTTTTGGATCAAAGTATAATATATACAATATAGTGCGGTCTGAATTTGACTGTCCAAAAATTGTATTTTTTCCAAGAAAAAATTGCAGTATTAGTTACACAGCTTACCGCGAGAGGACGACACGAGTGAAGGGAACATTAATATTGTTCACAATGCTGTTACCAGAATATATGCAGTACCCCATAATGGGGTACTGATATATGATATATACAATACTAGCAATATGCTAAATCAGTAGGCTGGATACTCTCCCAATAACTGTTCGAACATTGATCTCAAAAATTAATTTCTGATCATATTACATAACGCTTACTCCAGTTATAGTTATTGTTGTTACCCAATATAACATGCTAAACTAATTACGTAACGATGGTACAATTAAATGCATGTTCATTTTATATTATGTGTTGATATTATAAATAGTTACATGGTTGTTAACAAGTGGATATGAATCATGTAAAAATGATGCAAATAAAATATTGTACACACCTATAATTCTTTTGTTTCTTCTACTTGTTTGCAGTACCTAAGCCTATATGTGACACAATCTGTCGAATATTCAGAAACTGAATGAGATTTGAATAGTTTTAATGATTTGCCAATTACTTTGATAGTGCCATAAAAACTGAATTTTTACTTAATTTAGACTTAAGCCACACTTATAACTGAAATGGACTATACTGGTGTTATCTCCAAACAGCCTTAATATTAAAATTGTTGCCTTATCATATCATCATTACATTTACCCGCAGGTAATCATATCTGGTCATATAAGCTGACTTAACTTTTAGCTTTAGATCACTGGCATCGGGGTATGGGCCTAGCTCAGTGGTAGCATGCTGGGCTTCCAACCACTGGTCCTGGCTTCAATACTCGGTTGAGCCTGAGTTGGATGGCTGTTTCATCATTCATCTCATTGCCATGGTCTCTGCCTGTTAGGACCTAATCAGCCCATCAGGTGCAGAAATACAGGACATAAAGCCCTTATCCACCCACTCACATTTAGATCAGTGGCATTGAGAATTATACAAGATACTAAAAAGTAACAAATCATATTGTTGGCTAGTATGAACTGATCCACTAAGAAGCATTGAAAAATCATAGTGGAATTCAGTTGGCACACTAAAAATCTCTGAGTAGATATCTTTCATGACATTTTTTGGAAATATCTTGCAGATATCTTGACCAATGTTTTTGGCATTTTGACCAAGTTTAGTTTGCTGGCTCCATGTTTAGACAGACATGACGCTCCTTGAGTGAAGAAAACTTGTTTCCTGAGTGTCTCATATTATTAATATTATGCATAAATATATATTTATTGCGCATTTATGTGTACATGTCATTATAATCACTTTTTAATAGTATTAGTAAGCATCATTTTATTTAGGAATAAACTGAACAGCCACAAACTGACTAAATAGTTATACAAAAATGTATAAGGTGATTTACTAGTTTAGTTAAATAAAGAACAACGTAAAAAATGAAATTAATAATATACTATAAGGTTAGTTCTGAAGCATTTCCAGATAGGAGACTCCTCTTTCTTAGATGGATGTGAAACTCACCAGGGTTGCCCCTGTCTTGTTCACTGCTGCCGCCTAGCGTTCATCAGATATTAAGGTCCTCTTGTACTTGCAATCTTAAGTATACTTAACCTAATCATAAGTGAACATGTACCATATGCCCAAAGTGTTTATAGGTCTATTTCTGCCCACTCCTTTTATTATATCAAAATGTTACATAATTTCCCAGTTACTATATTCTTGTATTTTCCAGCGTCGATTAGCTTTTGGCTATGTTTCCTTGTTGACCATAACTGCAAAGTATATATCAAATTGAAATTATGTCTACAGATAATTATAATATATGTTATGGACATTAAACACACACTGTCCTCCAATTAAAGGTATTGAGGCAGATTGAAAATGCATGTGGATTTTTCTCTCTCACACATATACAGGCAGGATTGCCCAATATTTTGTTTGAAACTGATATATTTCATTATTTAAATGACGTGATAGATATTGGCATCAAAATCTGTTTGTTACAAAAGATTGGACCAAATTTTGTTTATCACATCTAACATTACTGACAGAATGGCTTAATAGCAAACAAAAGGAATGGGAAACATTTCATCTATTTGTTTATATGACCAAAAAAGGTAAATACTTATGCTGATACTGCAGCACCACCAAATAAGAAAAAGAGCTGTTAGAATAACAATGCTTAAATCTGCGATTCATCTTCAGTATACATATCAACATGTGAACGTCTCGCTTTCAAGATATTTAAAGATGTAAACCCATCCTTTGTATATTTCCATATGTTACCACAATTGAACCAGACTAGCCATGCCGAACTGCAGTACCACCAGATACTTGAAGTCATTCACCCTATATTTGACTCTATCAAAACAAAAATTAAATGTCATCAAACCATAGTCCTATGTCAGACACTAAAATATAACGATTATACTCACTGTAATCACTTGCAAAAATAATTCCATTGTATTACTATGGCCAATAAATTCAGTCTTAGTCTAAGTCTTAGGCCTACAGCGCTACACACATATGCTTCATGTTTGACCCAAAACCTTGCTCATACGGCGGGTGCAGTAATTGTCATCCATCACAGTATAGACCATAATCTTATCAACCAAAAATTATTAAATTAACTCTGAATCTTGATCTTTGGGTCCTATATAATATTATATAGGTACGACTTCATGGTGCACTCTCTAGCTCTGTTCCAAGTTCGAAGCTCAGTCCTTTCCAAGCCTTGGTAAGTAAAAAGTCATATATATAGTATAATGCTGGGAGAATTGAGGCACCTTGAGTAATTCCGTTTTCTAAAGTACTAAGGCATTTTCCAGTAATCGCATTCTTTCGAATCTTGGTCTGGGCGGGAACCCAATCTCGTGAAATAACAGACACGTTAATAAACAGTTTGTACACATTTTAAGCCAATTCTTTCACAGGCAAACATTACATAGTTTTCCAAGTTCCTCCAGCGAGTTATTTGTTATTCAACCTGCTTGCAATAAACAGCCCGGACTCTCAGGTGTGAGGCAGTTAAGTCGTACCCGATAACGTGGGGGTAAAACCTTGCAACTTAAATGAAGCTTAAGGGGTGGAATAGGGTTAGAAAAGCCCTAGGGGTATGTATAACGCCCTCACCTGCTGTGTATTAGCTACTCTGATATGACCATTTTGACTAATCGAGCGTGAAGACAGCGTTCAGCGATTGACGCCAGAGGTCGCCCCAAGATACCGTGTTTATTCGATTACAAGCCGGGGCTATATACTTTTAGCCGTTATTTTAAGTGTGCAGCTTATATATGAATTAATCATGAACTTACAAACGTTGTTGGTTATACATGTATTTTTTTAGCTCTTTTGGCGTCATTAATTTACAATTTTGTATCGCAGGCCTAGTTTACTCACAGGACCAGGACCAGCCCTCGCAGAGGCCAACGTAAAGATGTGATGATAGGCTTGTTGTTGACTCTAGAGGCCTACACATGTATTGGAGCATACCCTTCCTCCTCACTCAGGATTATATTCAGTACTTTAATCAGTAATGCAGTTTGATTATTCAGATGATTTAAGGTTAGGAATTTCTGGTGTTATTCCATCCATGGAGACAAGAGTACTCTTGTCCCCATGTTCCATCCAACTCTTCCTCAATCTCTTCAATGGAAATCGATGTTCAAAATGGTACATGGAATGATTGGATATTTGTTGGAATAAACATGGGGCAAAGACGTTTTTATCTGTAAGCCTAACGTCCTTGCATGGAGTCACTGGACTCAAGTGATTCAATGGACTAAATACTTGTCGATAAATAATTAGTATTTTTGTAATTTGTTGTTATTAAAATTACCTAACTAGATCTTTAGACAATTTGACAGTGCTTCTAATGACTAAACCTTACATCTATATATATAATATTTATTGCACACCATGGCAAACATAGATGTAATACAAATTAAATAGACATACAGAAGTCATAATAAATTAGACACAGAATATTAGATAATAGAGATTAGAAATGAATATTAGAAAATTGAAATGCAGTCTATCAAGTCTTTGAAATTTTCTCTAAACCCGTGTAGCTCAAGACTATTTTCTAGGCAGAAAGTTTCGTATGATATTGCCTAAAGCTGACTTATAGTTATTAGATCAAATTGTGACTAGACTTTTGGGGGGTCAGTTAGGCCTATATAGATTGTTGTATGTTGTGATGATGATAGACAAACCTCTTGTTTTGGGTTAGAAGAACTTTAAAAAAACTCTAACTTACCTAAGGCTTGTATAGAATAACTATAGATGTGTTTTTGATGAATATACATTTTGCACATGATCAACCTTGACGCCATTTTGACCTGAGATTCAAAAAGCTTCTCATTTTTAACCCTTAACTTTGGAGAGAGGCAGGGACGTCATCATTACAATCTATCTTTCTTTTTTTTAAACTTTTGTACAAAAAGAGATATCTCCATCCTATGCCCGTATCATTTATTACTATCAAAATGGGTCCATGACGTGCGGTTTATCAGATAATAAACTTCTTTTTGGTTTTTTATCTCTAGATTTTTTCTTTTTAACGTTTTCTCTAGTTTTTTTTTAAATATATAGGACCTATATTTTTCCCCCTCGCACATGACATGGATTTAGCTATCATGAGACTTGACCTATGACCCGGCGCATTGATTTCATTTAGTGGGTCGACCGCATCACCCCTACCATGTGTTGTTGCGGCTTCAAACGCCATTCGAGTCCCATTCATCATATTTTGACTTCAAAGTGAATCCCAGGATCCTAACTTTGGCGAGAGGCTTTTTATTATCAATGGCTCTTTGGATTTAAGAAGGTGTAAAACTCCGCGATCTGTGACTTGCCAAATGTTTCACACCTTTTCTTGATTTTAGCCGAAATGTCCAGAGGGCGAAGTGACGTGTTGTCTCGGCAACATGATCATCCGTCATTCAGCCTCCCCCCTTCCCATCCAGTCTCAGATAAACTCTGAACTGCACAATATGCGTAGAAATGCCGTATCAATACAGAATATCAAGATTTATGGCGTATTTCCCAGGTCAGTCTTAAATATATGACCCCCCCCCCCCCCCCCCCCAATTCGATTTTGACTTCTCAAATAGAATTTAAGGACTATTAATTTTGAAGCTTTTAAATTGAAGTTATCAAATTGGAGTCCGGACTATTATAAATTGAAGTTATACAGGCCTATAATCATAGTACTTGTGTCTTGAAATGCATGCATTGGTTATTATTAATATCAATATTGTACCCAATAATTTCTTGTCAGTACCTACATATATATATATACTATAGTCCTAATTAGCCTATCAGGTGCAGAAATACAGGACGTAAAGCCCTAATCCACCACCTATATACTATATCTATGCGGACTTAATTTTTGTAATACTTTAATTGTATACTTAGAGTATGAATAACAAAATATGTTGAATAAAATTACACTGAGGTGAAGAAATCTTCAATTCAACTACGAATGAACCGACAGCAAATTTTCTGGTCTTAATGGTAAAGTGGTCTTTATTTGAATGTACAATGAAACCCCACCCTAAGAACATCTCACTAGTATGACAACCTCGTAATATAGATCACACATAAGATTTAAGGACCCAACTGTTGTCCTGTTCTCAACACCCTATTTTAGGCCTACCTCGCCAGTAAGACCACTTAAATATTGCACCGAAAGTAGTCTCAATTGTGGGGTAGTTGATGTGAAATCCAGGGGTTCTTTATAGTGAGGTGGTCTTATATAAGGTGTTTCTCTAGAAAGGTTCCACTGCAGTGCAAAATTCATTTTTATCTTATTAATCTATACATTACCAACCATGCAATTGTAACCAATTTTAGACATTGTATAATTTTATCAATGTACAGATTTAAATTTAACTGACACATCCTGAATTTTTTGGGCACGGAATTTATTTGAGATATTTAGGATATGGACATATTTAGACAATTTGTATAATTTGATTTTGGGATATCGTGTGCAACTGGTCTGAGCAATAGACATGATAAGATGCTTTAATGGTAAAATATTGCAAGTAAGTAAGTGAGTGAGTGAGTGAGTGAGTGAGTGAGTGAGTGAGTGAGTGAGTGAGTGAGTGAGTGAGTGAGTGAGTGAGTGAGTGAGTAAGTAAGTAAGTGAGTGAGTAAGTAAGTAAGAGAGTACGTGAGTAGTAAGTAAGTAGTAAGTAAGTAAGTAAGTTAGTAAATAAGTAAGTAAGTGAGTAAGTGAGTGAGTGAGTGAGTGAGTACGTGAGTAAGTAAGTAACTAGCCAGCTAACTAAGTTTGTAAGAAACGTATTTGACTATTTATCTATCTATCTATCTATCTATCTATCTATCTATTTATCTATCAAGCTTTCTATCTATCTATCTATCTATCTATCTATCTATCTATCTATCTATCTATCCATCTACCTATATATCTATCTATAACTGTCTATCTATCTTTCTATCTGTCTATCTATCTATCTATCTATCTAACTTTCTATCTATCTATCTATTTATTTATCTATCTATCTATTTATCTATCTATCTATTTATCTGTCTACCTATTTATCTATCTATCTATCTATCTTTCTAACTATGTCTTGTTTGTGTGATTTTTGACTGATGCCAATTGATGACATCACATCTGACATGATTTCCAATTTCTCTGCATCATCAACACGTGTTTCTGGTCTTCAAAGTTCAGCTGAAGAGATCTTTTGCCACCGAAAAAACAGCCAAAAGAGCATTCATTTAGATTAATATTATGTGCAGAAACACTTGTGCAGCATTTAATGTCAGCTGGACCATTCGTCATGTCATGTTGATGGTTAATATCTACATTTATTAATCAACATTCAGTTTATGGGTGGTCAAAAAACGTCGAATTCTAAGTCACATCCCATTAAAATACACACGAATTCTAATTTGGTAAATGTGTAAAAGGTTTTTAGCTAAAAATACAGTACATTTACTTCTTTTTAAATAATGCTCCTTTTTTTTGGCAAAAGAAATATTATTTAAACCCAAAAATGTGTGATGACCCCGCAGGATATATTTATGATATATTAAAGATAAATTAACAAACATACAAACAAAATACAGTGGAATATGCCATGCATCATTAACAACCATAACTGTTTATCATGCAAGTTTATCACTTAAATTCTTGAGCGGTCACTTCAAAGGCAGATTGGGAAATTTAAATTGCCCTAATAGAGGTATGCCTGACTTTCAAGATTTTTAATGAGCAACTGTGAAAACGTTCAAATCTAAATTGCCAAGAATGAGCATTTAGAAATATCAGTACCCCATATGGGGTACTAGAAATATATATATATATATAATATCAGACTTACACCATAAGTACATTTAATGAAACATGTAATTATAACTTTTGCTACTAACTATTGCATGCTCCCAATCAGGTCGAATTCTCCTTGATGCCATCAGGGCCTTGCTAGGTTCACTATATCTCCATAAAGTTAATAAACATACCCTATCATTTAAATTTTCATACCATCGAAAATTGCCGATTTGTTTACATAGCAAGTGCTTTTATGGCAAATGAGATTTAAACGAGGCATGAACGAACGTCATTAGCGTCGTCGGTTCGTAATGTATTTTATTATTCTGTGCCTTCATTTTTTGTCCGATTTTCAAAATTCAAAGTTTATTATGTAAACAAATTTGTAGGTGTTTCGCTTTATGCATGAATTGAAACAATTCTGACCTCGATTTTTCATAAAATGACCGTGAAATCGCGAATCGGCGACGCTCTCCATCACGTTGCAAGGAATAACTATAGCTAAAATGTAAACAAGTCGATGTAATAAATTCCGGCACTAATTTATAATTTAGTACAATTTAGACAGTTTGGGTTATCGAATTCATCAGTAAGAAGCATTTTCTTTCATTTGGATAGCTTTTAAATGTCCTACCTATTTGTATTTTTCTATTTAACATTACGTCAACGATTTGCATGCTACAGTTTAAGAGACCATTAACATATTAATTTTAACTAAATGCTTGACAAATTCATGCAACATGGTAACTTAGAAATGAACAACACCTGAAAGTGCACTGTTGAATTTGAAGTCATATGAAATTTCATGACAGTAATTTATCACCCGATGTTACTAGCATTAATTACATAATGTATATCAAAGAATTACGCAATGCATAATCAGAAAACATAAACATAGAACACGTGGTTTGTTGGGGAGCAAGTTATGTGATTCAGATGATTGGTTGATTGATTGATTGATTGATTGAGTATAGGCTTGTTGGAGTATGGTGTCATATTATAGATACAGTAAAACCCCAACTTTTAGGACCAACCTTGAACCTCGCTATTGAAACACTTCGCTATTAAAACCACTTCATTCGTATATATATAGTGACATCAAAGATTCTGTGTTAAGCATTTTGAAATCTATATATTCTTTTTGAAATGTTATTGTAAGTTGCTTTCATTGAATGAAATGTTATCGTAAGTTGCTTTCATTGAATGAAATGTTATCGTAAGTTGCTTTCATTGAATGAAATGTTATCGTAAGTTGCTTTCATTGAATGAAATGTTATTGTAAGTTGCTTTCATTGAATGAAATGTTATTGTAAGTTGCTTTCACTGAATAAATGTATCTGAATCTGAATCTATCAAGACTATTTCACTATTACGTTTTTTCGTGTGTATATATATAAGATCACCTCACTATTAAGACCACCTCGCTGCTAAGACCAAATTCTAGATTGTTTGTCTGGAGCGTTTAAGACCACCTGACCATTAGAAGACCACCCAATTCCTAGGACAACTTTTCTAGCTATATATTTATATGGTATACGTCACCAATAAGACCACCTCACTACAGGGACCTTGTATTTATATTGTTTAAGACCACACATTTTCAGACTCACCCCTTGCCGATTATTTTTACTTCTATAATGTGCCCTTAATGGTGATGTATGCTTGTATCAGTAATTATGATAATTTTATACTAATTGTCTAAATATGGCCAATAATAACAGTATAATCTATGTGTGTTATCATCACCATTGAAAGTGTGGCAAACAATTTTCATTGCCTTTGAATTGTGAAGATGTTTGGTCAAATATGTTATTATAAGAAAAATGGGAGGAACCAATAATATTTCATACAATTAAGCTCCTTTTCATCTGTGTATATTTTTGTTGCTGTTGACAAACTGTCATTCCTGGTATAGGATAGCATCCCATAGGGACATAGGATAGCATGAGGAATCCCCTTTATGACCTCTTAATAGCTCCATCCGTAGCGTGTGTGTTGACAGACAGGGGGCGTTGAAGCAGAGGGGTAAAGGTGTCCTCTGGGGTCCTCCATACTTTCATACCTACCTAAAAGGTCCTTCCCCCTTAGATTACAAAAGGAGCGTCGCTAGCGGGGTCATGGTGTACCTCAGGGTTGTTCTGTAGCCCTCAGGGTTCTCAGCGGGAGAACGGTGCTCACTCCGGGGGAACTCTTTGGCGGTGCTTTGTATCCCCGGGGCGTACAGTCCTTTGGCCCCGGAGAGCAATCTCAGCATCTGGACCTGATTGTCAGTAATTGCTTGGAAATCAACCTGCATGCCCATCTATCTGCACCCAGTCCCGCCGGTCCGCTCTTGGCATTCTGGCCCTGTCTCCGGCTCCGCTTTTTACTCATCTTCTCGTTTGAAACCTCGCGGACCGAGAGATAAGCTGGAGCCACAAAATGATGCCCCCTGATAACACTGCAATGCGCTGAAAAATCTTGTCAGCATTGCTATCGTTGAGGTATGTCCAAGAAGATGTATTATTTTGCCAATCACAAAACATCTTTAGTACTAGGAGTGAAGGAACTATAGTCCCATTACCGAATTTCCCTGAATACAAGCAGGGGTATATCATTTTAGATAGAAGCCCTGTCCTGGGGTCTGCATGTCACCTGCAATGTTTTAAGGACTTTCCTTAATTGAGTGTAGAGAAATTGATAAGTAATAGACTGTACCCATGGGGTATATCTATCTACATATCTATACCTACCTATCTATCTACCTATCTATCTACCTATCTATACCTACCTACCTACCTACCTACTTATCTACCTATCTACCTATCTACATACCTACCTATCTATACCTACCTATCTATCTACATATCTATACCTACCTATCTATCTACCTATCTATACCTACCTACCTACCTACCTACCTATCTACCTATCTATCTACCTACCTACCTACCTATCTATCTATCTATCTATCTATCTATCCATCTATCTATCTATCTATCTACCTATCTATCTATCTATCTATCTATCCATCTATCCATCTATCTATCTTTCTTTCTTTCATGCTTTCTTTTTATCTATGTCACTCTGTACCCGGGTGGTTTAAAATGGGGAAAAGGCTTTACTTGATTCATTCAATTCGACATAGCATCCAAAGTGAAGGCCCTTTCTTCAGCTGCTTCCAGTAGACATGTCTGTACACTTCACCCCCTACTTCTCACCCCTACCTATTGAAGCCATTTACCCTTCATTATGCTATAATAACTGACTCGTGTACTTCATTTGTCCCTAATAGGGGGAAAATAAGGGAATCACCCCCCTTCTAATAGGGTAACGAGCACTGAGAGGTTGATACTGGTGGCAAAAGGTCTAATTTGTCCGGACAAGTTTAACTAAACACTTAGGCTAAACAAATTCAGGGGTTAAGTAAACCTATTGACAGGAATTGGTGGCACTCGCCCCAGCCAGCTTCAATCAGACTCTGAGGCTACTCTCACAGTTTGTTTGTTATTGTTTGTAAATTGTTTGTTGTTTGTAAATTGTTTGCTTTGGTTGCGTTTGTTGATTGTTTGTTTATATGTTGCGAATGACCAGCGATGACAAATGTCCTGATAGTTTACAGGTCCGACCATGGCTCCATGGTCCGACCGTCGATTTGGTGTATATTTACGAGAAACTGAACTGTATTAAAAATTCTTTGGACCATGGAGCCAAGACTTTGGACCATGAGCCAAGACTTAGCTTTTTCGTCAAGAGTGATTGCCTCCCGTATCTTTATCTAACTATAAGTAGAATGTCAACCAAAATACTGCTGTATATTGTTACAGGTATTGGTGAAACTTGAGCGCCCTGTGTAATACCTGCGACTGACATTTTTTGAGGAATGAATACATATACAAATAAATATAAAGCCAAGCCAAGAGCCAAGACTTACCCATTTCGTCAAGAGTGTATAGCAGTTTCTGACTTACAATTTATGGCCAGCTTTATCTAACTATAGAAAGTAGAATGTCAACCAAAATATTGCTGTTACAGGTATTGGTAAAACTTGAGCGCCCTGTGTGATACCTGCGACTGACATTTTTCCTTACACGGAAGAAGGTATAACCATGGATCGATTCATAAGAGGCTCCATGTTAGAACGATATAAGATTGGAAGAAACTAGATTATTATTTGTTTCAGATAATTATATTTTCAAAAGAAGCATTGTAGTATTTTCAGCTTGTTTACTATTCTTCACTTCAGAATTTCATTTAAATATAGGATGTCAGCTCGTGATGGTTTTAGTCGGAATTATAGTTATTAAAACACAAATTGTCTACATTTAATATAGATCAAATAGCAGATATTGTAATAGCCATTTCCATACTTCTTTTTTTTCTTAAAAATTTTAAAGGAACATATGAAGTAATTTCCTGTTATTCATCCCTTTATATTTATTTGTATATTAATTCATTCCTCAAAAAGTGCTTTCCTATAAATACGAGTGTATGTAGATTGTTTGTTTTCCATATATGTATACATATATATCATTGTCAGGCATGATGAAGTGCTCTTAAAACAGTCATAAATTTTACAAAAACAAATTATGTGGAGCTGCAATTGGTTACAAAACAGGCCCAAAAGTCAAAATGGCTATGACTTAAAAGCAGAGACCTCTCACTCCCTGTCTGTTCAAACAGAAAATAATATTCATCAAAATAAGATGGCATGTTGCTCTAATCATAAACATCTTTGCCCCCCCCCTCCCCAAGCTCCCCCCTTGGATCTTGGATCGAGCAACTTCCTGAAAAAAATCAAACCCATGAATATGTGTTCATCATAATTCTCATTATTCATAATCACGCGTCCACATATAAATTTGATTCAAATGTTAACCTTTTTCCCCTCAAATTTAAAAATATATAATCTATATCACATTCGTATGTTAGGTTATTTCATAATCAGTATAAATATATATACTTGCTATTTGAATGTAAAATGATTTGATCTGACCTTGGATGAACTAGTTCATCTAAGATTTGACCTTGGATTTATAAGACTTTCGTGAACATTGTCATTGCCTATAAGAATACCATTGAATATCTACTTTACTAATTCAAAGTCTTGCCTACCTACATATGTATGGAGTTTAAACTGAAACATTTGGCAATTAGATTGCAATTGGAATGCAATTAGTTGGCTTTTGATTGCTTCAACATACTAGCTATTACATTTTTTTCGATTTTCAACAAGCATATATATATATCGACACATAAGTGTGATATACAATTAAAAAGAGTTATGAAAAGAATTTGTGGACAAGATGCTTAAAAAGTACCAATTTGTGGTGAATTTTTCTCTCTGTGTCAAAAAGATAGTGTTTGAATGCAGGTGTGATAAATTAGTATAGGTGTTTAAAACAAAGTTCAAAATGAGAAAGGTGAAGTTCATATTGTATTCCTTGGACTTATTTCAAAAGCAGGTTCATCAATTTGTGACGACAATTATTATATAGTTTCCAACTTATTAGCCCATAAGGTGCAGAAATATGGGCCGGGACATAAAGCCCGAATCCACCCACCCACCCACCCACCTGATACAGAGGTGGGAATAAGTTTTTGCACATCAGATAAATTTTTCAATTCTCCCAATTGTATTGAATTTGTTCATATGGCACAGAGAGCACATCATTCTAATTGACAAACTTTCCATTGACCTCATCAAGTGCGCTGGCAAAATATTCCATGCATCCCATAAATTCTGCATCACAAGTGGTTCCATATTGTACGAAGGCAGGGGTGTTGAGAAAGCCAAATGCAGTGCATTACCTGATTTGCTGTCTGTATCTATTGTCATCATATGCCAACGTGGGGCCAACGTGGGGCCAACGTGGGGCCAACATTGGGCCAACATTGGGTCGATGTATTGAACCCTGCAAGATGTAAATGTACATCAAATATATTGAAAGCCTTTCAATAATTCACATTCTCTGGAACAGCTATATGCAATATACTGTCATGGTGTAGTCTGTCTATATGCAATTGAACCCTACCGTTAAGAACACGGGAAGATATATATATATATATATATATATATATATATAGATAGATAGATGGATAGATGGATAGATAAATAGATAGATAGATATATAAATAGATGGATAGATAGATGGAGATAGATGGAGATAGATAGATAGATAGATGGATAGATAGATGGGTAGATGGGTAGATAGATAGATAGATAGATAGACAGATAGACAGATAGACAGATAGATAGATAGATAGATAGATGGATAGATAGATGGGTAGATGGGTAGATAGATAGATAGATAGACAGATAGACAGATAGACAGATAGATGGATAGATAGATAGGTAGATAGACAGACAGACCAATGTTGGCAAGTTCCTTATCTATTCACCTGTTTGCCGTTGATGAACACAACCAATTTTAAAGTGTCTGTGGTCAAGTACAGAATCTGCAGTAGGGGATTTGAAGAATGTTTGAAGCATAAGCTATTCAGCCATTCTTAGATAGCATTTCTTGTATTTTTGATTTCATTACTCTCCACTTTCCACTTTTTTTTTTACAACATTCAAATAATAAAAGAAGTTTTTGACTGCATTCAACTGGCGGTGCCGTGTTTTCATGATGTTATAAAGAGCAGAGCTAGGCTGCGGGGAGCGGGGTTGCGAGGGGACCCTTAACAAGTCGTATCGGGTGAAAAGGTCTAGGGGGGTTGAGGGGGGCTGCAAAGCACGGGTCGGTCTCTGTTGACAGGTCCCGTTTGATCATAAGCCCCAGCTTTAGCTACCCGGCCCATCAAACTAGGCTGGCTGTCAGGCTGTTCTACCCCCGGCGCCAGGGCGGCGACTTGGCCATGTGGCCGCAAGACGCGCACAGCCATTAATCGTGGAGCTGTCTGGACGCGCAACCCTCGCTATAGCATGGTATACCATCTTCCGCTGGCTGCTTACACCCTACACCCTACACCGCTGCTTCTGCTGCTGTTGCTGCTGCTACTGCTGAAGGCAGTCAGCACCACTGAAGCTATAGGTTGTTGATTCTGTTGGCCTGTGCAATGTTCTTGGCCTGTGGACCTTCCAAGATCTTTCAGATTTTTCATTTAGAGGCGAAGTAGGTCTAGGTGTATTCAAACGTGACTTCAGACCTTTGACTCCTGTTTTGGCCATGTCAGAGCATTCTTCTACGACCATATAGTCAGAGCAAGGACTTTGGTCAGAGCTTGGACAAACTAGACTCTCTAAACTCTAGTTCATCAAATGTCAGAGCTTGGAGAAATGGTCTAATTTCTCCAAGGTCAGAGCTTGTCTCAAGAGCTTGTGTGATTGTCAGAACTATGTCAACACTTGGGTTAGAGCTAGCGTGTGTCAGACCTTGAACTAAGTTGTCGCTCTTATAAAATGTAGATCAAAGTAAATATGGCAAGGACTTTTTGTCTTCTCAGTTTCTTCCTATTTCCAGTTTACCTGTAGACTCTCCTCCTCTTTCGCACTCTCTTTCTGTCTATCCTGTCCTGGTTTACATGATAGATAGATAGATAGATAGATAGATAGATAGATAGATAGATAGATAGATATAGATAGACAGACAGATAGATAGATAGATAGATGGATAGATGGATAGATAGATAGTTAGATAGTTAGATAGCTAGCTAGATAGATAGATGGATAGGTAGATAGATAGATAGATAGATAGATGGATAGATGGATAGATGGATAGATAGATAGATAGATAGATAGATAGTTAGATAGATAGATAGTTAGATAGTTAGATAGCTAGCTAGATAGATAGATGGATAGGTAGATAGATAGATAGGCAGATTGATAGATAGATACATAGATAGATAAATACCATGGTTTTGTCCACACATTGTCTCAATGATATACTGGGTGTGATCATGGAGGTCCCTGGTCTGATCAAGCTTAGACAGTTGTAAGACCAGCTGCCAGATGTAGAAGTAATGATGAGGCCCTCAGTCCACAGCATGTTATACATTTACCCCTTGGGTGGGATCTCTTACTTACCAGGTGAGATATAGTTCATGATGAGAGTACCCATGCTTCCTATGACAGATTTTCCTGTTAATCAGTGCCATTCATATTGCTCATAATTGCCCAATTTCTCCATGACACCAAGATATATAGCAAAAGAATAACTGGTATTTTGCAGAATTGGCATAGAAAATGATAAATAGCTCAACAAGATAACATTGCCAAGAGTCATACCTGTTTACCAATTACCTTCACATCTTGACATTCAAATTTGAATTCAAAACATTCCGACACAAGTGTGTGGATTGGCCTCTCATTGGTAGCCGGGCACTTAAGAACTGGGGGTACTCTTAATGACTGGGGTAATTACCCCTTTTGACCTTTAATAGAAAGCGATATGCAACATGGAGAGGAGGGCAGCATGTGAAACCCTTTTTCTGACATGCGACAGGGTCATATTTCTAACCCCATGTGATTAACCTTCAAAGGGAGGCAGGTGCAGTAATTAGGGCCACTGGGACCAATTAGTTAATAGCCTTAGCACGAGGTGTCGCTGCAGTCGAGATTGGAGTTGACACTAGAGGGAGTAGCTGTGCCATATATGACCATGACGTCCTATTCGGAGATCTTGAAAGAAGAAGTCATTAATGTCAAATTGCATTTAATATTTTGCAAGCTTCGAGTACAATCATTATGCCATCTTAATTTGATATTGGTTGATCAAACATCTTGCAATTTTGTGACAAGTTTATCCCATCCTGGTTACCGAGGGCTTGTCCTTGCTCACAAGGAATTAAATAATAAACAGAACAGAAGACTGAGAATAATAAGTCCATGTTCAAATTTGTGTTTCAGATTACCATTTTTATCTGATCATGGGTGGGCTTTACATCTTGTATTTCTGCACCAGTTGGGCTAATTAGGACAGGCAGAGACCATGGCAATGAGACGAAGTATGAAACAGCCATCCAACATAGGCTGGACCCAGCAGTTGGCTGGCTTATGGCATTGAATGTCTAACAGTGAAATTGCATATCAATTTGCATTGATTACACTCAATTCTTAAACAAAGATTACTCAGTTAGGTCACTTAATTGGCTTAAAGCTGACAGCAGACTGTGCTTGGGAGATATTGGCCAATCAGGAAGTGCCATCATGTGTGTAGATGGTGAAATATGCAAATCTGGCATTAGAGATGAGAATTGAACATTTCCCAGCGTACAGGCAAGGAATTCCCATAAATAATGGAAGTTATCACTTAGAATAAGAAGGAAAATTATTTTTGTGTATAATATAGCCATTTTTGATGTGTAATATGATATTATTGATTGAAACTAGCCCCCCATCATTGAAGGCAGTTACGCAGGGGGAGTAAAAGCTGTTCTTGACAAAGTCAGTAGCCTTGGTCTTACAGTATACTAACTTGCTAAGGGCTGTCATGATGGCAAACGCCTGTGATCTGATCAAGAGATTCACTTACGACAGTATGAAGCGGAGAAGAATGTGTGCCTTTTTAACAGGTCCACCAGAAACAATCACTTTTACATTGTAACATGTATTATGCAATTCAATATTTACCCACCTGTGGTAACATTAAAACCCTGGACCACAAAACCACCAAACCATAATACATGGTATCAGCTATTACCCTGGCAACACCATATATAGTAGGCCTATACAGACAGCGTATATTATCGATAAGAATAAATCAATTCCACAAACCAGAACCATACCATTAGTAATAACACTATTAAAATATATTAATTACACAGAAAAAATTCAAACCAGTACAATGACAACTGTAATAACAATATAAAAAAAATCATTTTTCAAAATGTAGTTACATTGTATCCAATGTGACAGCTTGGCTTGACACTCGGTGACATAGTGACAATAGTGACAATTTGGCTCGGAATAATCTGTGTGTACAAGCGCGGTAAGGCGGAACTAATAATCCATTGCCTTTTTTTGGCTAGCCAAATATTTTGAAATCATATATTTCAGGAAACCGGCGTAAAATGAACACCCAAATACTTTTATTATGTACAAGGATGTGCCACCAATACGTGGCGTAATTATATATCTGTTGCTGACAAAAATACAAGCCGGACGTCCATCAAACATTTAAAAAAAAATAATAATTAGAGAAAAATAACAAGGTATCTATGTCAATCCATTTACAGTGGTTTCAAAAGTTATTAAGACTCCCAACATTCGTTGAGACGTTAAATAGGAGGTGCCTGGCACTCGGTGTCTATGCTGAGGCAAGTAAAATACCCCACCCATGTGGTAAATATGTCACATGCTGTGGACTCTAGCTTTATCGTCTCATCATTACATCTGCCTCTGACACCTGGTCGTATATAGACATTAACTGAATTTAACTCCTATCAGGGCTGTCAATAAATACACTGCATGCTCACAAAAATGTCAGGAAGGAAAAACTATATATTCACTGATTATATTCAGTGTCTATGTGCTGAGGCAAGCAAAATACCCCATGCATAGGATAAATATGTGTGATGACCCCAGGTCACTGACCTTACTAGGTCAGTGACCGACTTTGACGCGCACTGGGTGACCCGGACCACGTGACCACGGGGTCTTGGCGGGAATACACCCAGACCGCGTCAGTAGCTGAAGAAGCAGAGGATAGGCAGGCTGTGCGGCGGGGCAGGGCAAATAAACTTCAAAAACTGGAATATTAACGCTTTGTCTTTCTTGGGGAACCTTACAAATTGGCGCCCGATGTGGGACTTGAAGAATCGGATGTAGGGTTCCCCAATTGGATAGAAGACATGGACGACGCATGGACAAGGACATAAAGAACTTTTTGAAAAAAATGACTTTGCGACGGCCACGCTGGATAAAGGTGCCAGCGACCGCGTGGTTTAGTCAGTTGCAGCGGAGCACAGGAACCGTCAGCATCTACATTGAGCGTCAGCAGCAGCGACGTTGCGACTTCAAACTTCAAGCTACACATATCTACAGTTAAGTAGAATTCACGCTACAATACTCTACCTTATTTAGTGTGTTTTAGCCCCACGTATCATGCCTGCAAAGTTAGGTAAGAGGCCTGGCTTGGCATTAGCCGAAACGAGTGAGCCCGCATCGACTCCGGTGCCGGGCCCCTCGCAAACGGCGGATGAGTCAGCTCTACGTGCTTCGACTAGGAGTAAAGTAGTGCGAACGCCAGGACGCCCTCGAAGACGAGAGGCCACGGCGGATAAGACTCCAAGTCCTGGACTCGCAGTCACAAGTCAGGGAAATACGCGGACAACCAGCGATCGAGGGCGCCGAAGGGAGCCCTCGCCAGCTGGGTATGAGTCGAATGATTCATCCGCGTCGACGCCTGTTTCCTCGCCTGAAGGGCGGCCCTCCGTTGTCGAGCGTGCGGAACCACGTGGCTCGGCCCGGGCCGTCATGGCGTCCAACAGTACTCCGCAACGGAGTCTGGGTTCTTCGGGGTACAGGCGGAGAAAAGAAGCAATTCCTCCGAAATATGACGGCCAGGGCACGGCCTTCATTGATCATTTGGACGAGTTCACTCGGGTCGCCACTTTCAATAAGTGGACGGACGAGGAGAAATGTTTTCACCTTTGGACCAGCGTCACTGGTCAAGCTAAGTTGAAAATGCGGCCCCTAACTTATCGGGACGATTGGAGAGAGATGGTGAGCCAGTTAACGGCCCTGTTCTGCTCCAATCGTGCCCTGGATGCGTACAGGAATAAATGGTTTAACGCGAAACGAGGCCCCGAAATGGACCTCGAAACATATGGGTTGTTTCTCTTGGATCTCTCTAGGAAAGCGAACCCCGCTTCCACCCCAGCCGAGCAGGAACGCTTTGCAAAAGAGCGTTTCATGGAGACGGCCGGGTCCACTAGTATGAGATTTTGGTTAGCGGCTTTAAAGCCACCCACACTGCAGGAAGCCATTGATCTGGCAGTGCAGTACGAGGCAGCGTACGAGGCCACGAAAACGAGTAAGCCTGACGTCAAGCCGGCTGGCGCTATCGCTTTGCCAATACTACAGCCCGAGGCTTCCGTGGCTGCTACTGCTTCAGCGTCTATACGTGGCGGCCCGTCCTCTGAAAAAGAGGGAGCCATCACGAGGCAGGATTTGAAGGATTTGGTCTATTCAATCTTAGGCGAGGTTATGTCCAAAGAGAAGGGGAAGGTTTACAGTAATACTCGCCGGCAGGAACAAGATTATTCACCTGAGACACGGAGGTGCTACCGGTGCAAGAAGACCGGGCATCTCCGCAGGGACTGTCCCAAGCGAAATGCCGATGATGATCGCTCCAAGAAACGAGCGCCCAGCAGGGACAGGGAACACCAATCGAGTAAGCACGGTGATAAACGGTCCCAGGGGCGGAGCGATCAGGGCAAAAAGGGGGGCAAGGATAAGAAGGAGAGGAAACACTCGGAAAACGAGTAAGGGTGGAGGAAGTATCCACGGATCCTTCACCTGCTGAAAAAGCAGCCCCTCAGCCTGCTGAAGAAGCGGCCCCTCAGCCTCCGGAATGTTGGGAAGGGGTGAAAGTGGGACAGCATTGGCCAAGACAAGTGGCCATGCAGAATTCGAGCGCATCATGGTATATTACGATTAGTGTAGGGACACGTCACGTGGATCTCCTGATCGATACCGGTGCGCAGGTGTCTCTGCTGAGTAAGCAGGAGTACGATGAGATACCTGGCGCGAAACGAGAGACTTTAAGACCTGTGGAAGGCAAGATCTCGGCTGCAAACGGCGGGCCAATCAATATTTACGGTAAGGTGGAGCTCACTCTCTGTTTAGAGAGGGTGCTTTATCCTTGTGAATTTTTGGTAGCGGATATCGGAGGTCTCCCTGGTCTACTGGGGATGGACTTCTTGAAGAGACACGGTGCATTGCTAATGTGTTCGGTAGGAATGCTGAGGCTGGGAGGCGTTGATATCGCGTGTAGAGAAGGTCGCCCTGGAAAAACAGGCCGAGCAATCTTACACGAAGACGTCTACATACCAGCTCGCCACGTGTCGCAGGTCTCAGTCAATTTGGTGTCCTGGGGCGTATCTAACGGGGGCGACCTCGTATTCGAGTCGTTGCCCACGGTTTGCCAGGATTTACACATAATGATACCTAGAGGATTATTGGCATCCCAATGCTCTGGGGCTCACGTGTGGATAGCCAATCTCACGACTGAGAGTGTTCATATTGCAAAAGGTCAAGTGGTAGGTCAATTGAGCGAAGTCGAAAAAGTGGATTCACCGAAAACGGTGAATGCTGCTGAGGTCAATTCTGAACTCCAGCGGAAGAACACTGAAACACGTCTGCCCATTCATTTGCAGCCTCTTTTGGACGAAACTGACGATTTGACAGCAGATCAAAGGTCAGAGCTCAAAAAGGTCTTGATGGAGTATGAACATTGTTTTGAGGGAGGTAAATACGGGCTGGGACGTACGAGTCAAGCCACGCACAAGATTGATACGGGTGACAATCGGCCTTTCAAGGTGCCGACCCGGAGATTAGGGTGGGCTCAAAATAGGGCGCTGTCAGAGGAAGTGGATAAGATGCTGAGACTCGGAGTGATCGAGCCCAGTAGCAGCCCCTGGTCTAGTCCCCCTGTGTTGGTTAGAAAGAAAGATGGAACTTTCAGGTTTTGTGTGGATTATAGGAAATTGAATTCGTGCACTAAAAAGGATGCTTATCCTTTGCCACGCATTGATGACTGTCTAGACACTTTGTCAGGGGCAAAATGGTTTTGTACCCTGGACCTGTCATCTGGCTATTGGCAAATAGCCATGGATGACGGAGACAAGGAGAAGACTGCATTCACTGCTCCCAGAGGACATTTCCACTTTACAGTGATGCCCTTTGGTGTTACAAATGGACCGGCTACACTGGAACGTTTGATGGAGCTAGTGTTAGGAGGATTGGACCTGTCCACTTGTCTATGTTACATGGATGATATAGTGGTACAGGGCCCCACATTCCAGAAGTGTCTAGGTAACCTGATAGTTGTACTGAAACGCATTAGCCAGGCTGGGTTAAGATTAAAGGCAAGCAAATGCGAGTTATTTAAGAGCGAGGTCTCCTTTCTAGGGCATGTGATTTGTAGAGAGGGTGTGAAACCAGATCCTAAGAAGATAAAGGCGGTGCGAGAGTGGCCAGAACCAACTACAGTGCAGGAGGTGCGCTGCTTTGTAGGCTTCGCATCGTACTATAGAAAGTATGTGCGTGACTTTGCTGGACTAGCAGCACCACTACATGCTCTAACAGCGCCCCAGGCCGTCTTTAAGTGGGATGAGACATGCAAAAACGCTTTTAAAAGGTTAATCAGGGTCCTCACGACTGCACCAATCTTGGTGCTACCACGTGAAGGGTGCCCTGTCATCTTAGACACGGATGCCTCTGATCTTGCGATAGGAGGTGTATTGTCGCAAATGATTGAGGGAGAGGAGCGCGTGGTTGCCTACGCCTTGCAGTGTTTGTCTTCGTCGCAAAAGCATTATTGCACTACGTACAAGGAATTGTTAGCTGTGGTCAGAATGGCGAAAATATTTCGGCCCTACTTGTATGGACAGGATTCAGTGCGTTTGCGCACTGATCATCGTGCTTTGGTGTGGTTGCAGAACTTTAAGGATGCGGAAGGAATGTTGGCGAGATGGATAGCTTCTCTGACCGAATACAATTTTGTAATCGAATACAGAGAAGGCAAGAAACATGCTAACGCAGATGGCTGCTCACGCATCCCCGTGAGGGCCTGTAAGCGCCAGGAATGCCCCGACCAAGGTCATGGCCAGAATGTTGACCTTGTGGCTTCCATCACGCAGTGGAACCAAGTACGAGGCTTCCGCACGATTACGTGTGGACAGCCTCGGGTAGCGACTGGAATCGGCTCAGGAGAAGCCGAAGGACCCCAGGTGCGAGTGTATATGGCGGAGGCAGGAGAAACAGCTGGAGAAACGGCAGGAGAAACAGCTGGAGACGGCAGTGAGAGATCTCTGGATCCAAATTGGATAGAGTCTTTCACCTTGGAGGAAATACGGTGTGCTCAGGGCCAGGACATGGCCCTAGCTACCGCCAAGAAGTGGTTAGATGCTGGCCAGCGACCGCCGTATCACGATATTGTCACGCACTCGGCCCAGGTGCGAAATATATGGGCCCAGTTTTATTGCTTGAAATTGCAGCGAGGCATCGTGTATCGAAGCCATAAGCTGCCTACTGGTGAATTGGTGAAACAAATGGTGGCCCCAGCAAGCATCAGACGCAGCATCTTCAGCCAGCTTCATACGTCCCGTCTTGGTGGCCATATGGGGATCAACAGCCTCATATCCAAGTTGAGACGGAGGTTCTATTGGCCTGGCTACAAGGAGGATGTGATACGTTGGATAGGTTGGTGCGATGTGTGTCAGAAGCGGAAACAGGGCGGCCTGAAAAAGGCTCCCCTGCATCAGGTGCCAGTAGGAATGCCGATGGAAAGGATGGCCATTGACATAATGGGACCATTGCCTGTCACAAAGTCCAATAACAAGTATATAGTGGTCGTTGCCGACTACTTTACTAAATGGACAGAAGCATTCGCTCTTCCTAATCAAGAGGCTTATACGGTGGCTGATTGCTTGGTGACCAATGTGATTTTGCGATTTGGAGCTCCCTATCACCTGCATAGTGACCAAGGGACTAATTTCGAATCGAAATTATTCCAAGAAATGTGCAAAATATTGGGGATTAATAAGACCAGGACCACGGCTTATCATCCCCAAAGCGATGGGTTGGTGGAACGCTTCAATAGGTCATTGGGAGATATGCTATCGAAGTTGGTGAACGAAAGGAGAGATGACTGGGATGACATGCTTCCTTACGTGATGTGTGCCTATCGGGCTACGCCCCATAGATCCACAGATATCACGCCAAATAGAATGATGTTGGGCAGAGAGGCGATGCTCCCAGTAGACCTGATGTATGGCCACGCACTCCAACATAAGCACCACTGTCCAGTGGAGTATGTAGAGTGGATACGTGAAGCCATGGAAGAATCCTTCGAAAAGTGCAGAACCCAGATGAGGAAAGCGGCCCAGAAGCAGGCGAAGCATTACAACAGGCTAGCAATGGAGCAGTCATTCCATATTGGAGACTGGGTCTTGTTGTTTTATCCGCCTCTGGCTAAAGAGAAACTTGCCCTGAAGTTTCTGGGACCTTACAAGGTGACGAGGAAGATGGGAGAGGTCAACTACGAGATAGAGGCCCCAGCCTCTGGGAAGAGACGCATAGTCCACATTAATCAGCTCAAGAAGTACTTAGCTGAGGTGACTCCAGATGACATGATTCGGATCCCTGACATCCCATCAGAAGATCCGTATTTGGACCCATCATTGTATGAGGACGGAGCGAGTGCGACCCCCCTAGACGAGGGGCGGGATCCGCCCTTGCCCGGAGAATTAAGTGGTGACGCAGCGCAGCCTTGGTCTGGGCGGCCAGAGCGGGGCGGAGCTGCGGGGACAGGAGAACACAGGGGGCGCGGCTTGCAAACACGCGATCCCCTGGATACGAGAAGAGTGGCAGATTCGCGTTCGAATCTGGATACAGCTCCTTTTCTGGACTTGGAGCTGTCCTCAGCTCCTTTTCCGGATTTGGAGCTGCCCTCAGCTCCTTCTCGGGAATTGGATCCGGAAGCGGCTCCATTTCTACCAGGTAGGCTGAGGAAGCCACGTGATAGGTTAGGCCACAATGTAGGCTACCAGTGAATTTAAGATTCTGGTTGCTGCATATCAGAGGGAAATAGCACTTATTGCTTGACTTCTGGCACTTTGTTTTTGAGAGTCTAGTGATCACATGTTTATACAATAACTACCAGTTGTAGCTTCATTTAGACAATATATAGTTTGATTTTACTTAGTCTTCCCCATGCAAATGATTTTTATTTATTTTTATTAAAGATTCTCTCAAACAAGTGGTAAATGTCGACATTATAAAGCGGTGCGTCGCTGCAGTCACTTTCTAGTGACTGGACATTTCGTGTACCTGATTCTCGTGGACGGAACACGTGGTCGTGTCCTGCAGAGTGGGTTTCTAGACGTGCCACCCAAATGTTCACTACAGGTGCAGCCCTTTTTGAATAAAAAAAGGGAGGAATACTGCAAAGGTAGAATTTGGGCACTGCTGGTTAAAAGCAGGGGCAAAACACGAAATTAGGTAATAAGAATGGTTAAAATGCCTCATAACACTGGGAATATCAGCAAATAACTTAATTAGCAAGAATTAAGGGCTGTAGTGGTTATGGAAATGTTTCAAGTACCATGATAAACTTTATATGGCAAGTTGGGTAATCTGGAGAGGTCAGCAAAGGGATATAGTTTGCTAGATTATGGTTACAAGGACAAATGGTTATTTTCTCGTGGTATTGTCATTGAATGATAAGAAATTGGCTATTTGTCATCATGGAGCGTGAAACGTTCCTGATGGTTTGTTTTATTTGGCTAATAGGAGTTGCTGGATTATATATTTAGCAACTCAGAAATTCTCACTTTCTGTGTCTTGTGTAACTGTGTCACTGATTCTAGTGACCTGCATTCACTGATTCCAGTGACCTGCATTCATGGAAAATTTCCACTGGGGAAAAAGGTCAACCAGGTTCGAAATTTGAACAGGCACCCCTTTGTACTAATTTTGAAATTTTTGGTGCAGTCCTCAATTAAGAAATTTTATGAGGGGGGGGAGGAAAGGTCAACTGGTCAACAAGGTGATTAGGGTCACGTGACCTGTGATTCTGGTCACCTGACCTGTCACATGACCTGTCACATGACTCAGAAAGTGCGGCAAAAAGCTGGAGAGCGTGGGGCGCCCTGTCTCACACCTTCTGAAACCAGCAGAGAAGACACAACAAGCCAAACAGAATTTTAGCATTTCGAGGACATAACCAGCACAACTTGGGAAATATAAGGATGTCTGCTGCGGATACAAACAGTGAGGAGGTTACTGCTATGCCAGCAGTGCCCCTGGACAACGTAGTGGAAGACGAGGGACCCCAGCTGACATCAGCCCAGACTGATATGGTGCTGGCTGCAATGGAGGCAGCGGGCCTCGAGATTGGAGCCGAGTTGGAGGTCTCAGCCAGTGACGCCGAGGTGGCAGCCGTGTGCGGCTTGTCACCAACAGCAGAGCTTCCCGTCTCCCTGGCCCCGGATTATTGGAGCCCGCAGAGATTGGGTCTCCTGCACCTGGACATGTGGGCTTACATGTCCAGGAAGGAGTACGAGCTGGAGGACCCAGCAGTGGAGCGTTACGGAGCAGCAGAACTGCCAGAAACAGCCAGGATGAGGAGGTATCTTCGTCTCCGTCCACGGAGAGAGGATATGCCCATTCTGAGTGGGTGGATTATTGGAGACCTGGGTGTAGCGACCACCCAGGAGGAGGTGATGGACAACCTCAAAAGGCGACCTTGGTACGCCAAGGAACGAGTGGCCAGGCCCAGCGTAGAGGGCGAGGTCTCTCCCACCAAGGCTGCCAAGTCGCCTACGAAAGAACACCAGGCAGCTCCGCTTACGGAGTCTGCCATGGAGGACGTAATGACCACTCCAGCCAGGGCCGAGGAACGGCCGCAGAAAGGGAGGCTGGAGGAAATGGAGAGCGAGGGGACTACGGACGATGGGGGGACAGAGAGTGACGTCTCAGCCCCAGAGAGCTCGACCCCAGAGGGCACGCCGAAAGTCGTCTTGCCGGCTGCGCCCCAGGGTGTAGAGGGCTTGAATTACATGTGTGCCACGTGCGGGAAGCGCGTGAGAGACCGGAAATCTCTCACTCGCCACGTGAGCGTGGCCCATGCAGCAGCATACGTGGGCTTTTAGTGCCCTGTGTGCCCCGCTGCGTTGCCCTCGGACCGAAGAACCAACTTCAGGCGTCATCTGGAGCGGTCCCATGGTTATACCCGTGCACGGGCTGAGGAGCTGACAGCGGCCACGAAGCTGACGACAATCCAAGGGCCGAACTCCGATGGATCCCTGCCAGCGACGCCAGAAACGAGGACCCTGGTCAGCAGGGCGCCTACATCGCAGGAAACAGCATCTCCAAGCGCCAGGGTGGTGCAGCTGCGCCGCATCGAAGCAGCTTCGAGCGTGACGCCCCGAAGCCGCCAGACAACGCCAAAGCGGCCTCACCCAGCAGCAGCCACCAAGACGCCAGCAGCAGCAGCCACCAAGACGCCAGCAGCAGCAGCAGTAGCCGAGGACATGGTGACCAGGGCCCAGTACCAGGACATCGTTCTGGAGGTCCATAGGGCCAGGTCCCAGACGGCTGCAGCAGCTCGCGAGAACGAGGAGCTGAGGGCCAAGCTTCGCGCAGAAACTGAGCAACGCGAAGCCAAGGCCCGGCAGTCTGATCTTCTATACCAGGAAGTGAAAAGGCTAACAGCGGACCGGAACTGGTGGATGGAGGAAGCGAGGGCTGCTGGATCCTCATCTGCAAGGCCTTGAACGCAAGGCCTTGTAGAAGGATGAACAACGACGACGACCTGGACCACGCCCCCCACTAAACGAAGCCTGGATACGGACTGGACTTGAACGCTGGACATCAACACGAAATGACACCTGGGCACAACTTGAACGCTGGACATCAACACATCGTGCAAGGGCGGATCCAATGCCCTGCGGGGAGCCGGGAGGTAATGATGGAGACGAGTGGGATAGTGACTTTTATAATGGCCGAATTTAGAAACTGTGATAATTGGAAAATTGTGTCACGGCTAATTATAAGAATGTCATCACTCGGAAATTACGAGCAGCTGGTAAAAAGACCTTGCAGAATCCAGAAATCGATACTGGCCTCTGTCCAAGGCAAAGATGGACTCGGATAAAGACGATGGACTCTATGTATATTGTTGTGTGTTGAATGTTGTGTTTGCAGCGGTGCCAAGGAGTCAACCACGTGGATGATGGCTGGGGAAAAAGCCAGGCCTTGGGGCGGGCGTGACAGCTTCCTAGTGTCACGCAGCAGGGCGATGGTTATGAAATGATTGATTGATTGATTGTATGTAAAAATTGTGATTTTGATGAATCTCGTTGATTTTATGTCGTCCTGATTGTCGTCGCACAGCCTATTAAGTGTATTAGTTTGAATATGGGGGCATATTCCCAGTAAGAAGGGAGT
Organism: Alitta virens; assembly: GCA_932294295.1. Classification (NCBI taxonomy): domain Eukaryota; kingdom Metazoa; phylum Annelida; class Polychaeta; order Phyllodocida; family Nereididae; genus Alitta; species Alitta virens. The sequence goes on along the minus strand of OW028586.1, from coordinate 15,393,514 downwards.
AATGTGATGACCCCAGGTCACTGACCTTACTAGGTCAGTGACCGACTTTGACGAGCACTGGGTGACCCGGACCACGTGACCACGGGGTCTTGGCGGGAATACACCCAGACCGCGTCAGTAGCTGAAGAAGCAGAGGATAGGCAGGCTGTGCGGCGGGGCAGGGCAAATAAACTTCAAAAACTGGAATATTAACGCTTTGTCTTTCTTGGGGAACCTTACATATGTAACATGGTATGGACACCAAGCCTTTTCTCATCATTACGTCTGCCTCTGCGAGCTTGTCATGCATATAAGCTGAATATAGAGATAAGTTTCAGATCAACCAAGTATAGCATCATAATAATATATAAGTACCCCCCCCCCCCCCTTTCAAAAATGAAACATTTCCAAAAAGTGGATTGCCATACAACAGCGGCAAGAACTTGCCCCAGAGGGCTGCATATCCCATATCATATCTGTTGACAGATCAGGGACCCAAATCTATGCCCATATTTGGCGTCCATATTTCTCAAGTTTGAAGCTCCCTTGAAAAAGCAAAAATAAATGCTGTCTTTACCGTGAATATGAAAACCGCCGTCATAACTACATTAGTTTGTGACGTCATAAATTGATTTCAAGCATTTGACGTCATAGGCCTGGCAAAGAGGCTCGTTAAATATGGTCATAAATCAGGGTCCGCTATACTGCACTTTTTCTGAGGTGGGTGGTAGCAGATCAGCGGCGAATTCTGGTTTTCCTTTAAACTTAAAATTTATAAAATCGGACGAAAAATGACGGAGTTATTAAATAAAACGTTGGTATGGGGAGACTGAACGCAGTGTCACCAGCGTCACTAGCGTCACCAGCGTCATGAACGTCGTCGATTCGTGGTACATTTATGGCCATAACTCAGTCAATTTTTGTCTGATTATCAAAATTTAAACTTTAATATGTAGCTAAAGTCAAAACTATTAAAATTTCACATATTAATTAATGTTCCATTTTAATTAATGTACCATATAAATTGTAATCGCACAGGCGGTTTCGGCAGTACGCGTTTAGTCCTTAAGTATTATAAAAAAGCAACATCTTGAGTTCCCATATTTGGGCATTCATAAATGTCATTCTGTGTGATATGAAAAAGCAGATCACCCAGCCCATATCACCCATGGTTTCACGTGATATGTCTGCAATTTGGGAATAAATAGATTGGTGACCTTGACTGAACTTCCTTTGGCACCCATAAGGGCCTTACATATTAGTCTGAGGTAGACAAACTTCAATTCCAGCACTGATGAGTTCTTTTTCAATTATTATGCATTATGCTACATGAAAGCCATGTTTTATACGTTGCACAATTGAAATAGATGCCTATTGGCGTGCTTGCAAATGACAGTACATTGTGCCACGTGCGTTTTCCACGAGAAGGATAAACGCATGGAAAACGCATGGTTTTTAGCTAATTATAATGAGGCAAAAACCATGCGTTTTCCATGCGTTTATAAATCCAAACGTATGGAAAAAGCGCATGGCACAATTGGGCATGTAATGTTTCGGTCTAGTCTGGGGGCTGAGGCTCAAAAGAGGCTTAGTTTTTGAGTTAGTTCAACCTTGGACAGTTTAGCCCAAAGTTCAACACACGAGGGCACCACAAATGGAATCATTTGAAAGAGGACATCTTCTAGTTTCACGAAATATTGTTTTTAAGTTGCATCAGGTGCACAGTTTGGCAATATGGGGGTAAAAGGTCAACTACATCTGTGATCAACGGTGATGTATAAAAAGAGAGGCATTTTTCAACATTGGTAACTGTATTTTCTAAAATATTATACATGCAAATGTCAAACTTATCACAAATAGAGAATATTCAATACTCGTTGGGATTATTCTCTTAGGATGCCCATTGACGTCGTTTTGGGGTCAAATGAGGTCAACAAAGGTCAGTGATTATGAATATTCATGAGGAAGATGTCCTTACAACTCACAAAAATGTTTGTCACTTTAAAATTACATAACATATCAAGGAATTTATATATTTACTACATAGTCACACAAGGTTGCCATACGTACATGTAAAAAATGTGGTTGCCATGGATACCTTATTCCCACATAGAGGGATCAAATATGTAACTACGATGCCACTCTGTCTGGCCGAGCTAGCTGGAAAACCATTGAGATAATGTTCTTCTTGATAAAACCCAATTCATGACAGATAATATGGCACATCTCATGAGTAAATTGAACAAATGAGATAATTTAACTTAACATCATTATTTTGTACGTAAAAATTAGGTTAAATTTAGCATTTTCAAACTTAAACTGCATCCCATGTCAAGACTCCCACTACACCATCACACTTTTTATTTTTACAAAAATAAATCAAGAATAAATGATTCACCAATAGTGAACAAGCATACCACCATCTTATAATAATCAATTTAATTTGAATTTCTTTGGTCAAAGTTCAAAGGTCAACGACCTGTCAGTGGTAGTGAAGTCTCGCTGGACTATGCTTCATGTCTCTGAGATTGTGCTACATTTTTGAGACAACTTGTGAAGCTGGGACAAGGTGAATTGTTCCTACAAGAAATGAAGATGATTTTAAAGATTTGCAGGAAGTGATAAAAGGTCGCCATGGTTGCTTATATTAAAAACAATCAAACATCAACAGGTTTTCCATTAACAAAAAAAAAAAACGTTATTGTGGAATTTAATCATTTTGGGTACTCTACAATAAAAATGTCGCGAATGAACAGAGATGCTTGGGAACACTTACTTAAAGGCATTTTTTTCAAAGGTGGGTTAATTATTCTCTTAGATGTAATTTAAACGTGTCTGAGGGAAAAGAAGTCGCTTTTGTATGGTTAACTTTCAAAATAAATTATAACTGCTCATATACTGTTTTTTTTTCTTATAATTTTCAATTTTCAGAATATTTCCCATATAAACCAATTATCCACCAATTTTGTGATCATAATATCCCTAAAGTTTTGTGAGTACATATATGTTTTGGTAATTACCAACGTCTTTTGAGTACATACATATGTTAGGAGTAGGATTAATAATAAATGTATGTTTTGGGTTGTTGTTTTTTTGTCAATATTTACATACAAAGCAATGAGCATCACCAATTTTTTTTTGCATTCTTGTCATCATTATATATTCATAAATAGTTATACGAATGAAGAATAGAGAAATAAAATTTTAGTCATAAGTATATTCTAGACTAATTATATGATTATTTACCAAAACTGGGCCAAAATGGCATTTCATCTGATGGGAGGAAAGCAAGACCCTTCACTGAATTGGTGTTGTGTGTATTCTGAGTAATAAACAAAGTATTATTTGGCTTTTGATTATTTCACGAAATGTCACCAATTTTCCAAACCTTGATTAAACTGCAACTCCATGCACAAAACATTTTATTGTAAGAAAGTTTAAATGCTGCGATTTTTCCGGAGGTCCTTCAAGTTTAATAATCAATATACGTACCGAAACTTTGACAGTGACATTTAGTATATTGTTTAGTATACCAAGAACTTTGTTAGACTTTGTTTTTCAATGTGTATAGAGTCTATATATATTTACGATCTTTCGGGCAATGGCTGTTCATTGAAATATTCATTTCTAAGTTGTGCTGTGTTGTATAAATGGTCAGAAGATGAGTCAGATTTTATGACCACCTAGGCAGAAGTAAGGATGAGATGGTAAGGCTACTTGGAGTCCATACCTTGTTGCATCTTTGCCCTGTGATGGGGGTATTGAACCCATATATATAGATAGTTAGATAGTTAGATAGATAGATAGATAGTTAGTTAGATAGCTAGATAGATAGTTAGAAAGTTAGATAGCTAGCTGGATAAATAGATAGATAGATGGATAGATACTATCATTAGATAGATAGATAGATCGATAGATAGATAGATAGATAGGTTGATGGATAGATAGATAGATCGATAGATAGATAGATAGATAGATAGATAGATAGATATGTTGATGGATAGATAGATAGATAGATAGATAGATAGATAGATTGACACCAGTAGACATGCATCTGAAGCATTTTTGCATTAGCCATTAACAAATTACTCGAATTAATATCAATTCGCTTTGTTTTTTACCAAAACAAACTTTAGACACCCATCCCAACCTACAGTATCAACCAAAAGTTAAAAATTGCAAAAGAAAAAAAAACAACATTGAAAAACAGAAGCCTAATCATTCACCAAATAAATAAACAGCAGTGTATATGGGGGTAGGGTCTGGCAGACGTTGTGCAGGCGTCGGGGGCAGCGTCATGGCGGCCGTCTTGAACGTCTTTGGTGACGAACAACGTTGCGGTGTACGTCTTTGGAGCCAGACTGCGCGTCTCCGAGGCACATGTGCTGTTCAAGACCCTTGTACCTCCAGATGATCATATTACGCTCTGTTAATCGCTCCTAGCTTTATGCTCTGATGATCTGGCATTTTGCAGTTGTACGATTTTGAAGTTCTCTTTGCTTATCCCATGAAAGCAGGGCCTTGTTAACTCCTATTATAAAGGTCCTCCGTTGGTTGAGAGCTTAGCTCGGTGGTTGCTCATGCGTTCGTGACTTTCATGCTTGACTTGTAAGGGGGTCTTCTAGGTAACCAAGCAAGAAATTAAAAGATTACTGGTGTAATGGTTAGTTTCAAGTTAGGAGTTTGGAATATGCTATCTGTTGTTAATATATATATATACATGTATCTCATTGAAACGTCCTGCTAGAATGTCATCAAAAATACATCAAATTTCATGATGGTTGCTTGTTGTAATTTTTAATAGCTATAAAAGAAACCGTTGGCGTGTATCTATGACCTTTTTTAGGTGTACAGACAGAACATATTTTCAGAATTTTAGCAGTTTTGTTGCTACATATATATTCCCTGCATTAGCTAATGAATGTCCTGAATTATCAAGTTTCATGTAGTTGCCATGTGTATTCTTTTTTTTAATCTAATTCCAAAAGTATATTCTGGTACCAAAATGGATTCGAAATTCGTTTAATTTTCGAATGAATTAAAATATTGGGTCCAATGAAAGAAACCTGAGACAGCAGACCATTTAATCAAAGATTGCCAATATATCCAGGAATAACAGCTTCTTTTTCAGCTTAATATTATAGATCTGTATTCATGGTCAGCCATACTTAACATTGTCTGAGCTAATCACTATCAATTTAAAAGGTGATTGTGAAAATGCTTTAGTGATCTTTAGTGATAATGTTCATAATAGTGATTGCATCATGGACCACCAGTTCTGGTGGCTCCATAATTGCATGTACTCACTATTTATTTATTTATCAAATAAATTTTAATAGTTTTAAATTTCTCAGTGCAAACTGTTTTTCAGCGATGTCCTTTACATGTACAAATTAAAAGATTTTACAAAAATGCATTGACAATAAAAAACGCACTAACAAATTTGTATTGTGTAAAAACACACATAAGGATAAAATATTACATGTGCACATTCCTTTTCAGTTGTTTCTTAAATCCATCTATGTTTGTAATTTCTTTGATGTTACCTGGTAAATCATTCCATTTCTTCCCTCCTGAATAATAAAGACTTTACTTTGCTGTTTCACTATTTGGAAAAGGAATGTGCACATTCATATCATGTGTTCTGGTGCTGACATTTTTCCTAATTTCTACATCCATACTTATGTTATTGTTGAATACCGCATGTAATATATATTATTAATTGATTAATGAAAATATAATTAATATCTCGTTGTATAACATGTAGTGTTATAACTAAAAACTTATACATACCGATAATTTGAAACAAATTACATTTGTATAAGGAAATTAGTGTTTAATAAGTAAATGGGCTGTTTGAGTGGTCCACTAGGGTACATCAAGATAAGTATGGAGTGTAAACAAATGTTTGTAACACCTCTTAATGGACCTTACTGACGCTACGTGCAACAAACGTCAAAACAAGGCTCTAGGCCCTGCAGACAATTTCAACATTAAGTGGGCGGAGCTATATATATATAACCACGCCCCCGCAGAAGTTATTCGAGCTCTGATAGGGCGACAAGGTTTGATCGACACGGTGTACCTCAAGGCCGTGCTGTGTAGCCCGAGTAGTTCAGTTGCTTTCTCAGAGAGTGTCGAGTACCGGAGTAAGCAGCAAGAATATACAGTTACTTTCGCTGCAGCAAAGAGCATGGTTGTTTTATCTTGGTTTTAAGATGAGTAGCTACGGACTCGGCTCAGCGTACTACACACCAGCGGCCTATTACGACCAGAAATACCAACAGTACAGCGCTCTTGCTAAACCCAACTTCTCCGTCAGCCATTTACTGGACTTAGAAGAACTTCCAACACGTGAAAACTGTGCAATGTATGCCAACACCGACATGTCGGGATCTTTGAACAAGGCCCATCCAACTCACGGACAGGGAGGCATGTTGCTACACACTTTGCCCGACAGGCGGCAGGACAGACTACCCGACAGGCCGTCCCCTGTCTCCCCTCCCCTCTCCCCCAACAAACTTAGCATTAATAACAACAACAACAACACGTCATCGAATATCTCCAGTCCTCCTTCGTCTTGTGTACACATAAAACCAACCAACACCAGCCATAGTCCGGACATGGATAAGAAATCAGGTGAGTCTCGAATATTTTCTTTAAATCTTTGATTGTTCATCCATGAAATGTGTGTTCTGGTGGACCCATGGTCTAGCCACAGAGAAGCCCAGACTGTATCTGCACTTCAGTGGACTGGACACTACAATTTAAGACCACGAATATACATATGTATGTCATTATATATCATTTCAGTATAAATACAGTATAGGAAACAATGAGCAAGATTTGGGTGTAAAAGTAATTTCATAATTCAAATTCTTGTCTCCCTATGTAGTCAATGGAAACTTTGTCAATTACACTGCTCTTCGTTATCTCAGCGTAACAATCAGTACATATATTGTAAATAGCCATTAAATAATTAGAACTGTGTATAATATAACACTGACATATTTTAGCTATGATAAGAGATAAACCATTTATTTTAATATATCGCTCAAGAAATAGAAAGAAATACTTTGTAGGGTTGTGTATGACAGAAAAACCAACACTTCATTCTGCATAAGTTTACAGAAAACTGCTGAATTTGAGTGGGTTTTTGTGAGATAAACACAGTTATGTTACCATGGTAATATGGGTTTGCATTGGGGGGTCTTGTCATTTGGGGGTAAAACACTGAAACCCAAGCATTGTTTTGGGGTTTTTGGTGTTCCTGGCATTCAGGGGGTGTTACATTATGTTGGAAGAACCCCTTTCTTGAACCTTTTTGGAATTCTATAATGGGTTAAAGAAAGAACCCCCCCCCCCCCCGGTATATAAGGTGCTACAGAGAGCTGACTGTGAACACAGATTCAATTTCACCCCAAACAAAGACTGGCGGCGAGATGACTTGTTACATTTTCACCGCTTTATCACACTCTGTAACAATGCACTGTGAGGAAAAAAAGTTCTGTCAAAAAATAAGTCCAAAATTTTCCTCTCATCTCTTCACTTTGAGCCCGTTTTTGAGGCAGTTTTTTGAGCCATTATTTTTAGTTTTTATTTACACTTTTTATACCTTTTTAAAGTGATAATCCGCGCCAGGAGCGAGCTCATACAAATATGACAGCACCCAGACGTTTTATCTCATTTGGTTACCATGCCAACATCACATTATATAGAAACCTGGCAACGGTTGTCAGCGTTTTTTTTTTGCCTGATGTTAGTAACTGATGTTCTTTGTGTTTGGTACATCCTGACTTAATGACCACTGCAGTATGAGCACAAAACATATGACCTTTCCATGTCTCCAATAATGAACATTAGCATACCAGTCCTAACTTCGTCCATGGAGACAAGAGTAGACTTGTTTCCATGCTTAGCCCAAGGAAATCTTCACTCTTCAAGATTCCTTGACCAATATTTGCCAGTATGTTACCGTCCCAGCAAACACGTACATTAGAAAGTCATGAGTCAGTTGTTAATGAACAAGCTGCATGTTATAATAGCATCTCTAAAATACCTTAATTGTGACTAACACAATTCTAGGTGGTTTCAAAGGCACACTAAAGGCACACTAAACATGAAGCTAGCTGGCAATGGTAAACCCACTCTTGGCTTCACTTTCTAAGTATATATTTGTCAATTATAATTGCTACACAATATGCTAAATGAATGTTTATACTTACTAACAGCATTGTACAGACATTCTATAGTTATGTATCAATCATTGAGATTGTGACCACTTGCCAGAGCCTACATCTGGGTGTAAAATCCTTAAACATGAAATAATATATATGAATAAAGTACCTTGGAAATTCTTTCCTTTTCAAAACCTTCTCTCTGGCCACGTAATTCTGTATTGAAGCCATTATCACATAAATATCTCTCTGATTAAATGCATCTTTCTGACATAAATAATTCTATTGTATTTCTTCACATCTACACTGCTCCGAAAAGGCAGCTGTCATCACCTAGACAACCAACAAAGCTCTGTTTAGTAATAGTCCTGAAATAATATGATAGTCACCATCCATTGAATGAGATTATTACCTGAAAATCATCTACATCTTTGTGCACTTGACACTGCCTATTGATGAGTTGTCTGCTTTCGGAATAGTTAGGTTCTGAACATCATTGTGCCAGTGGACAGTGACAAACAACTTTCCAGTCACATTCCACAATAAGCAGCAAAAGCTGAATGTTCATTTCACTTTATGAAGCTGAGAAGTAACCAGCAAAAAATGTGTGTAAGTGACTTCATTGCTTGTGAGAAAAGTTTTTAAAAAGACTATATCTCTTTTAATGGGATGACCAGTCAGACCAGAGACAGTTCCCTAAACAGTTGCACATCAGGAGAGACAAAAAAACTGGGAAATGAATTATTAAAAGATTCTGAAACTTACCAACTTTAAGGTGATACTTATTAGGGGTGTATACAAACTTTCGTTGGACGCTGTATCTCATTATTACAATCTACTCTATTGAGCAAAAGCAAACAAACAAACAAAGCCTCGTGGCTGCTGTATTTACATAAGAAGCATGTTACACATGGTGTCAACATTTTGGGGCATGCAGGAGAATTTTGAAGGGGGAATGAAATATCAGGGGAGTCTGTTATCATCTTCAAAGGTGTAGTGTAAATGGAACCCTCAGTTATAAAGAGGGTCTGGCGAGGTTTAAGTGGTTTGGGCCTATTTAATGGGGGAATAATGAGGGAGGAGGGATATAAGTAGGGATATAATGAGGTGAAATAACGAGGGGTGTTGAAATAAACACAAGCATCAAAGAACAGCCCTGTGGTACACCAGCGACTGGTCTGCATGTTCAAAAGAAGGGTGGACACACCCCTGTGTCAGGAATATATATTAGCAGATAGGTATACACCAGATGACTAGAAGTGTATAGGATGTGTCCTGAGAAAGGGGGTGGGTCCTTTGTTTACTGTTTTATACTGGCTGATATACATTTATATTTGCATGAAAATATAAATGTACATCTTTGAAATCCAGGTAATTCCAATAATTGTGAAGGCTAATACTTGGCTCTATCCTAGGAGCTACCAGAACTGGAGGATGCATGGTGACTCCATGTTCAAACAGAAGTCCAGAGAATCGTCTTATTCATACTTTTAAGGAGGCCTATATTGTGGAAAATAAACATGAAACTGCCAAAGAAACTAACATTAATACCAATATTTGTACATTGGATTATTTGCTGGTCTTAAGGGTGAGGTAGTCTGAGTAGAGAGGTAAATAAATGGAGATAACTTTTAGATAAGGGTACATATGGATTTGTAGTGATTAACGAGGTAATCTTATTAATGATTTCTAAGACACTAACTTGTATATTTACAGTGGCTCCAGTATATGTAAATTTGACTGAATTTCATTATAAATACAGCAATTTATGTATGCTGGTTTTAAGTAGCTAGAAAGCAATGCATATAGAAATGCAACGATGTTCCACACAATTTAAGGCTTTCTTGTAGGCTAGACAGGTAGGTCGGGGGATATTACCCCAGGGGGTTGGGGCAGGGGGGCCCCAGGAATGCAAATACGGCGCCGGGGCGGGCTGGAGGGTGCCGGGGGAGGGGCAGCCGCCCATTTCCCCGGGAGGGCGCCCTGCCTCGAATGCTCCTAATAGCTCAGTCAATTCGGCTCCTCTCAAGTTCGGCTCCAGCTATTTCTAAATCCCTTCACCTCAATAAATTATGACACTTATCATGAAACCCACACTGATAAATTTCAGCCTCTCTGATATTCAAGGTTTATGATTTCTGTGTATGCAAATGTTTCATGTTAAGGCCTACTAGATCTGCTTTATTTAGTTTGCATTGAATACCATTTGATTGTTATTTCGGCATTTTTTTTATAATTAATTGACACTACGTTATAGAGGTCTAAGGTATGAAAAAATTTGATTTACAGTCGTAGAAATAACTGATAAAATTGCAGGTAATTCATTTATAATTGGTAAGATAATTCGGCACTTTGAAAGTCATTGGCGTGTAGACTGTCTTGCAATGGGGTTCATTTTTAGCCAAATTCTGTGACTAAATAATGCAAAATGAAAATGCCTATATATGTTGTAATTTGATTTGAGCTGAACTATATCGCAATGAAATTGAAAGAGCGTGTATGGACCTACGTAAAAACTATCCTACTCTAGTGCCAGTTTGTCTGGTCGAAGTCTAGGCCTAGATATATGGTAGGGCTGTTGAGTTGATGGGGGATTCCCTGCCTAGAAGCTATTAGCTAGACAATCACACCCTTGGTCAAACATATTTAGCATTCGTGGATTCGTACAGCCGCATTCCCTGTTAGTACGGGGGCATGCTGAGCCGGGGAAAATTTGAGCAGTTCCCTCGGCCCATGTGGGCGCGGGCCCCCGGGGATTAGCAGCAGGATGGCCGGTCTCCTGGAGACTCTTTGACAGGAACCCAACAGTAGTTTAGCTGTTTTGTATCATTTAGAAAAGGTTTAGAAATAGGAGGTCGTTCTAATAGATGTTAAAACGGTCCAATGTGATGTTGCTCGCAGAAGTAAATCAAAGTCTGTGATAAACTGATAATATTACAATTTAATGTGGTTCTAGTTGTTTTTCCTGAACTATAAGTTTGTTAGTTTTGAACCTTATTTAATGCAGTTTATGGCCAAATGAGAAAGCTTTCACATGTAAAAAATAATAATTTAAAAAAGAAAAGAAAAAAGAAAAGTGCCAGACATACATATGGGAGGGGTGGGGGGGGGGGGGGGTTGGAGGGTTACCACATTTCAAAGAGGCTGAATTTTAATTTTGATATTTAGTCATATATTTATCTTTAGTTTTAGCACTAGATAGTAGATATTATACAATTTCCCTTCAAATTTTAAAAATTGCAGTTATACTGTTTGATTGAATTATGAATAGGATTTAGGTTATGAATATGGCCATCATAAACCTGATATGAAACTTCAGAGTAATTACTGAATTTCAAATTTACCAGATATTTTTGTCAGCATATGTCACACCAATACACCTGTTGTATAAATAGGAATTATCATGTTTCATATTTTAGACCTTATTTTTGGAAGACCAGGCCACTGGGAAGACTTATATCATTCATATTTAATAAATTATGGTTATTATAAAATAAATACATCACTTACATAATGTCAGTTATCAGTCATATAAATTTGATCAGATTAGTAATATGCACTTAATGTCTGGATATTATAATTATATTAATTTTTAAGTTAATGTTTGCATTATATTACTTTGATTACAGATATTGATTATCAGTTTAATTTGCTCTATCTCCGAATTCAATTATATTTAATTTCTGGCAATTTAGATGGTAAATGTAGACCTATGACAATTGCAACTCATCTAATAGTCCGTTTACATATTTATCATAATTCATGGTAATTGCAATTAATCATGCATAAAAGAACGTAGGGTATCGTTACACCTCTTGTTATCAATGTGACGTCACGGCATCCCTGTTTATAATTGTGCACTGTTGAAGATAATTTATTATAAAGCAAAAAAATGGGTTAAAGCAACTGTTATCTTACATTCGAAATTTGATCTTTCTGTCTTCAGTTATTTAGCAATAATCTTTGTCATTCTAGATGTTTTGTAATTTTATCTTATGTTTTGTTGTATTAAGTTTCATGACTCACCAGCGTCTATTTTGATATCACCATGAATATGATATATATTTAGGCCTCGACATTTTGTTTATCTTTATAATTGTTTTCCACATGACTCAAGACGAATTTAGTTGCCTTCATACAATAATATAATAATAAGTTGAAACAATAAATGTACTCTATTTACAGTGTATGAGAGGCCAGGAGGAACACTCTAAGACAATAGAGTTTCCTCCTGGTTTTCCGAGAGATCCAAGCAAATCGTTATTAGTGAATGACAATGGCATATTTTTTTACATTACGTAAATGAAGGTATTTGGAAGGATGTTCCTTGTTTATCATATATGTTTATAGAAATCATGTTTGGAAGAAGGAGATCACTGAGCCCATGCTATCTTTTTGATGACATTCACATGCTATATCCAACTGAGCATTTTAAGGCTACCATATCATTTGGATGACATTCACATGCTGCACTATGACTGAGCAGGTGGCCATTTATGGGTAGTCAGTAGTCTCTTTCCCACAAACAAGCTTGATGAATCAAAATTATATGTATCGTCCAATATTTGAATTTGAAGCAAGGGACTGGTCAAGTGAATGAAATTCACATGCATGCATTGCTGGTAAATTGCTGGTAAATGCAATTCCCATGCATTGCTGGTAAATTGCTGGTAAATGAAATTCACATGCATGCATTGCTGGTAATATTTAAGTCGGACCTTGCATTGTATTGTGTTGTATTGTATTGTATTGTATAAATGCTACTGGTCTGAAGCTTAGTTTTCTCTTGTGACCAGCTGCAGGCAGACGTAATGATGAGATGATAAGGCTTGGAAGTCTACACCATGATGTTACATATTAACCTCATGGGTGGAGCCTTTTTGCCTAAGCATAGAAACCATGTTTTGATCCAGGAACACAGGTTGATTAAGTATCAATTTACCAAATGCCTGTTAATATTTGTGCAATAATATACATCTATACCTACATTATTTTTAGCTCATGTCTGGCCTTTTAGCCTATATCCTTACATTTCAATCTATAGTCGTGCTCCAAATTATGGAAAATTATATATATGTTATGTCATGAAGCAGTCATGCTTGAAGTTATGGCCCACTAATTTGCATAACGCTCTGCCACGTTTTGCCACGCCTCCTTTCATTGTTTATAAACAACTTTTCGCTTGAGTGCACCTAACCTAACCTATCTCTAGCTCATCACCTGCTTCAAGGGATACTGTTATTAATGTTCTCGTTTACAAGCCGGGTCTAAAAATAGACTGGGTCTTGTTTAATAAAGAACGGGGTTAAGATGACATAATAAATACCGATACCATGGCGTGGATGTATTAGCAGATACGGAAAAATGTATAATAATACTATAAATTCTTATTTTCATAAACACTAGACTGGTTTAAACTGGGAATTAGGCTTTCTAAAATGATGGGGACTCCCGGCCTGTATTCAAGAAAGTGCGGTAGTATAAATACTGAGAAAAATATACATTATATCAATTTATCATTCTGAAAGAAAGTATTACTGACAAGAGATACATGTATTATATCATAACTATTATATCATAACTATATACCTAGAATAACGCATACAAACTTGCATACTATAAGATAGCATATCAGCAGCCTATTACTTTAGAATTATCAAATATAATATCGTGTGATAAACAGAATTATCAGTGTGATAAACAAAATGGTGTGTGATAAGTCAAATTGAGTGAGATAAACTTCGATAGAGGATATTTTTAGACCTGCCCATTGACTTGACAATTCTGTGTTGTAACTATAGTCAGTCAGTCAGTCAGTCAGTCAGTCAGTCAGTCAGTCAGTCAGTCAGTCAGTCAGTCAGTCAGTCAGTCAGTCAGTCAGTCAGACAGCACGTCAGTCAGACAGCACGTCAGACAGTCTATGAATGAATGAATGAATGAATGAATCAGTGAGTCAGCCATTCAGTCACTCATTTTCAGTTAGGCCGTATTCAGTTATTCAGCCAATGAATGAATGAATGAATAAATGAATGAATGAACAGTTTGTAGTATAGTACAAGACCCGGCTTGTAATCGAAAAAATAAGACGGTGCTTTGGCTCCTCTTAGCCTCTGCTTGACTTGAGACTTGAACAGCCTGCATCCGATGCCTAATTGGCAATTAAAGATGAGTGCACTTGAGTGCAGTTGTAGAGGATGACGAGGGATGCTGAGGGTTGCTGAGTGCGGAAGATGCTGCTGCTGGTACAGTGGTAGTGATGGATCTAGAAGATGCCGAAGTTTGTTCAAGTCATTAGGTCTTGTGTAAACACATCACACTAGCGGAGCTTAGGAGCAGATCAACAAAATATAAGGGGGCTCATTATGAGAGGAAAGGGTCAAATGAGGGCCCACACCCCTTCACCTGCCCACCCCTGTCTCCCTTACCCCCACAGCAAAACTCCCCCTGACAAGCCCTGTCACTTCTGTTTATCCAGGAATTGTCTGTTTTGGCCTGCTGGCTCTGTTTCTTGGCAATTGGGCATTATTTCATCTTAGCATGAAGTATACAATAGCTATACATCAGTTGCCATGTGTTAGCTGAGAAGTTGCTCGCATGTTGGTGTGCATTCTTGCACAGCTCATCTCATCATTACGTCTGCCTCTGTCAGCTGGTCATATAAGTCACATAAGTTAATAATTTTCAGCATTGACACGATAAAATACTAATAAAATACAATAAAATGCGATCAATATTGTATGATATAACTTTCTATCCAATACACTGCATTAAAATGCCATACAATACAATAAAATACAATACAATACAATACAATAGGGTTATGATCAAATAATCTCATCGATAATCATGTACATGGTACTTTAATACAACTTATATTAGCACAAGTGTTCACAAAGTGCCTATCAAGAGTAGAAAGTAGCCCTGTTCTGCTACCATACTATACCAGGTCAAGTTGGCAATTTCGGAGAAGTGGCTCTTCAGCAACACTTCATCCAAGCTGGAGCAAAAATCAACTAAATATTTCAGCTAATAGTTGGGTTCTTCGTGTTCTTTAGCCTCACTCTTCAAGGGACAGTCAAAACACATCAACTTGTTTCTGAAGAGCTCAACTCCATAAACACAAGTCCATTTCTGTGAGTATTGTAAACAAACAGTTCCAGTCCTGATGTATCTTGCTTTAACCTCAAGTTGGTAATACCCCCCTTAGTAACTTTGAAGTGTATAGGACAAGGGCTTGGGTTTCTGGGGGCCTTTTAAATAAAACACCCCTTGGTGAGTGAGGGCTGTTCGAGGTCAAGTCCCCCAGGACAAGGGTGGAACTCGCGCCCCTCTCGTCTCAGACTGAACGTCTGCGCCCTGGTGTTTATTTTTGGTCCTTTTTTGGACAGGCCATTACGTAAACTAACAGGGGTAGTCCCTACGGGGAAAGAAGAGATCTTGTTTGACAACAAACTCAGTGCAAAGTGGCAAGGAGGGGAATGGAGGGGGGGGGGGGTAAAAACGTGGAGTAAAAGTGCTATCTCTAGGTAAGCAATTAACCCACCTGAACTTCAGTTATGATTGTGGTAATCATCAGCTGTCACCCCAAACGCCTGTCATTTTTTCATATGTAAGATTGTTATTAAAATAAGATAAAATTTACAATTAAACATTAAAACACTACAAAATGCAGTGGGGTAGAAATGTTTAGGATCTCTTTGTTTTTAAGACCACTTTGTGACTCATAAATGTAGAATAGTCTGATTGGCTGAGGCCAAGTGCATCCTGGTATTTGTATATTTGACATCTTATCATTCAATTGATTTTTGTTGTTTCCCTGAGAAAATTATATTAATGGAATCAGTTAGCTATGACCTCCTATGTCTGGAAAGCAAAATGAGTAATAAGAGGGGAGGAAAGACTTGTGTCTTTATGAATTCAGGGTTGCTCAGTGAAAAGACCACCTCGATATTAAGACCACATTGCTTAGGTCCCATAACAGCAGTTTCAGCATTAAACCACCTCAATGTTAAGACCACTTCAGTCATTTGCAAGGGTGGTCTTAATTGGGGGGTTCTTTTTATAGTGTATTGCATGCTAAATACAATATTACATCACTGTTAGTTGGTGATACTAACTAACTACATGTAACATCTCTACTATGACTCAGAACAATTTACGAGAGTGTGATAAACTTTTTAGCCAAAGGTGTGATAAACCATGTGCACAATATTATGCTTATTTACATATTTATAGATCTATCAATTAGCCTGTGAGTTATCTTCATAAAAAAAAGGCTTCAAAAAAGCCACCCAAAATATCTCCACAAAAACCATGGAAAGCATATGTTGGCTGAGACAAACGTTAACCAGCGTTTGAGTAGAATAACAATGCTCGCTGGGCTCAGTGTTTGTGTAAACCAAGATGAAAATGTTTCGCTTTAGGAGGTTGGTGTATGTTCAAGAGATGGGAGTGGATTCTTCGCTGTAGGTTGTTTGGGTTAGGACGAGTCAGGGATGCTGCTTGCACCTGTTGCTTGTCTTCCAAGCAGAGGCAGGGAAAATGGCCCAGCCAGTAACTGAGAAGTATTGAAGAGTGCTCAGATGCAGCAAAGACAGAACTCCATTATTATAGTACAATTTTACAGTCGAATGCATTGAAGTGTAGTCTAGTCACTTCAAACATGGTGGCTCCATCTTCAGATGGCAAATGTGCTTGCAACGTCATCATTCTTTTGAATTTCTGGTCACCCATGTGGAACTGTTCATCCAAGGATAAACCATGGAAGAATGTTTCTTCCAAATATAAACCATGGATGCATTGTAAACTATACCATGGATAAACTTTATAAGTAGTGCTACCATATGAAGAAGTAGGGAATATATGGCATTTAAATTGCTAGTAAAAATGTCAATAATTATGCTATTATATGCTATTAAGAATATTACGCTCTCAACATGTAGATTATACATATAGGCAATATATAATTCTGGCAGTTGCAAATTTACAAATTAACCACCAAAATTAATTGAAAAGAGTTGATTGAATTGAACTGCATCTTAAAATCTTATTGATAAATTGAAACACGATTTAAATAGCAGGCACATGAAAAATTAATAAATGTAAAATCTTGTAAAATCATTGCATTAAGTATGATTTCAAGGCTAAACGAATAAATAAGTGTCATAATGATATAATTTAGAAAAATCGATCTACCTTCAAACGTTCATTGTCTGGAATGAACCCTGTAGTGTATTTATTAAATCTTAATATCAAATTCAAAGCGCGATATTATAGTGGATTATAACAACATTTACGTCAATAGAGACTTCAGACAACTCTTTAACAACCCTTTGTGCTAGTATGTGAGCTTGTGTAGTTAGTTACACATTGTCATGACAACACAAATTTGACCAGAATGGAGTTGTCAAGGGCCTATTCGTGTGGTATGTAGTGCAGTTGAAATGAACGGAGCATCTCAAAGGTGATTTGCGGAGCACAGCTGCTGCGGGGCGAGCGGTTAGTTCTCAGCCTTCAATCTGGTCTGTCAAACAACATCAGGGAGTTTCACTTTCCCCCATATATATTCTCATGGGTATCACGTTTACAATAGAGCGGCTTAGGCATATGATAGTATGGGTCCTATATTTAAAGACAATATTAATCCCTCATATCCCCAACAAATTAGCGTTATATTTACCAAATTATTGCAATTATTATAAGCCACAAAAAAAGGTCAACAGTTATGACTTAATGGTTGAGTTATCCCAACCAGACAGTTGGTTAACAACCAATTAAAAAAGAAAGCTCACTTAATTGGTGTTTTGTAAACAGTGTACAGAATGATTCAGACTTGACACATGTTAGCGGGAAACATATATATCATTCTCGAGTTGCTCAAAGCATGCTCAAAGCATGCTCAAAGCTCAGCTTCACATCAGGAGCAGGGATCATTTCGCTTACTATCCGCCATATTGTCTTCATGATATCATAGCGTATAAATCATTTTCGCCAAATACGTCACAGTAAAACGCGGATTTATCAAATCTCCTGACAGTTTGACAGCTATGTGACAGTCGTGTCATTGTCCTACAGATATACTCAGTATGCTGATTATCGATACTTTTTTTTTTTTTAAATATTGATTTGTTGATTGATCACCGGCGTATTGACATTGTTACGTAATATTCATCAATCATTTTTACCCCTTTTGGACTTAAATCATTTCCATAAGCGCGTTTCACCGGCTGTAAATGAAATTACGTAAATTTTAAGAATCATTAGACTGTATTTCATGAAATGAAAGTAAATAGAAAATAAATAAATTTTGGTTAGTTACTTTTTTTTTCTGGTGTATTAATTGTGGCGATTGTTTCATTGATCTATAATTCAGTACTCAACCTACTTTTCACCAAAATGATTAAGACAATGTCAAAATAATTAACTTTCACAGTAAAAAAAAAAAATCACCTTTTTACCTAGACCGAAACCTTGCTGTCATTTACAAGCGCACCGATAGGTCGTGAGGCAGTTCATCGGACTACTTTTTACCATATACATGATATTACCTGGGGTTAACTAACAACATAGCCAAGATCTTTAATATAAAAAAAAAAGAATAATAATAATTTAAAAATTCAATACAGTACTTTCATGAAATAGTGGATTTTCACGGAAAGTTCTTTATATTTCCGCCAGGTGGCTATGACAGAATACTGCAATTCTATTGGCTGAAAAGTTCCCGCCCTTGGCTGTGATTGGCTGAAGCAAAGTGCATCCTAGCAGCAGTATTTTTTAGTGGATATTAATGTATATTTGACATCTTATTGTTCAGTTGATTTCTGTTATTTCCCTGAGAAAATAATATTAATGGAATCAGTTATTTATGATCTATTTGTGTATGAAAAGAAAAATGAGTAATAAGAGGGGAAAAAACACAAATGTCTTGCTGAATTCAGGGCTGTTCAGTGAAAAGACTAATACAAATTCATATCTTAAACTGTAAATTGTTACAACATAAAAAGAAGGAGTTTTCTTTAAAACTATGGGTCTATTTAGTACACAGTGATTTACGGGTTACTTCCAGTAATTTATCAAGGTGTTCTCATTGGGGTGCCCAATTAGGCAGACGTCCTGAAACCACAGGAAACCTCCGAAGAGGAGGGTCAGGGTACCAGTCCATCAGATACCCTGCCCCTATCAGTTGAATTTGATATTCTCAACCATTTTACAACCACGAATCTTTGATGGTTCGTGAAGATTCTGTGTCAGTGTGTCAAACGTCATTACGCTCATTCTGACGTTGCCAGCCAAGAGGAACGTTGCTGATAACGTCGATGACGCTGCGTCGTGACGTTTTGACGCACATTTTGACGCCGTGACGTTTCTGAAGCACTTCCCATGACGCTGCGATAACGCAAATTGTCTAATATAGCACACTGCATCACTGAACATTGAAAAGTTAGAGCTAAATTGATGGTGTATTATGTTACTTCAACAAAAGAGCACCTCATTGTTAAAACCATTTCGCCATTAATAAAACTACATTCTTTTTAATCAAGATTATTCAATTTTTGAGTGAAATTGCCACAATTCCATCACAATAAGTTTAGGTATTGTGGTGAGAAATACACTGAACTACTAATTGAGTCTAGTTTAGGCATTGTTGCAGTTAATTTGATTAAATATATAGGTGGATATTCATCATCCGATACTGCATAAATTGATGCTTCTGGGCAACGATATAACCAAACCCAGTGTTATGTTTTTTTATTCAATCAGAATTACAACGCCAGCTTGACTTACCATTATCAGTTGCAAAATGTAATTTGTTCAGTCAATGTGACTAACCACAAGTGTGTAAGTCAAATTGACGACTAATGTAGTCGACTATAATGCCAGTGCCAATCTGGAAATTTTGAGTTTGGCAAAAGCTGTTAGATGCTTCTTCTGAGAATTTTCAGTGTATTTAGATTTAGACCACTGAGGTTTCGAAAATAACTTACGTTCTAAATGACCAACCCCCCCCCCCCCCTTTACCCCACTTGACCCCATGTTGTTACTTCCTGTGACAGGCAATGACGCTTCCTCTCCATGCCTCATTTCTAGGCCTAACAAATGAGCCCAATTTGCACTGAGATTATTGAAATGAAGCCAGAGTTCAAGATAAGCTCTGCAAATCGTCCATGTCTGATTGCGACTCGTGGTGCCATCATGTCAGCCATCTTGAAATCTGTCAGTCATCTGCAATTCTAACGGTTTTGTAAGTAAGTCAAATGCAGAGTAAAGATTACATTCAAAAAAGTTCATTTTCTACGCTCATGAACCATGGTAATATTTTATATAAACCAAAGATATTCAGTTTTTGGCTTAAAAGAAAAATCAGTAGCAGTAGTAGTTTCAAAGATATAGAGCTTATACATAATTTAGTCTAAATTATTTATTTATTTAATATTAGAAGCAAACCTTTCCTTGGCGTGGTTATAACTTATATGAAACTGATACTAAGCTTTTGGTGAAAATATATGAAAAAGAAGTACTTTAAAAGATCACTAATACAAATTTTAGTCTCATAAAATTTTTTTGATTAATTTTAAAACCATATCTTTTCCCCACCGCGCCACATCTAAAACAGACTATTTTATTTGATATTTTAATCATTTAAAAGTATCAATGCAAGATTAAAATTTTGCCCCGGCCTCTATACGAGACCAGCTTCTATTCTAGACCAGGACCTAAATCACGAGAAATTAAATAAAAACATTTTATATCTCCTGCCATCTGAGCTTTTCCAGTGTGTAGAATCATGTGATTAGCCATGGTGCTGTAATTTGGTGCCCCTCCCACGGGGCAGGTCAGTTTGTTTAGTTAAATGTGACAAAATTACCGTGACTTACTTTAGACCAGATAAGTCGTGTAGCTTGTCTAATGAGGTTTGCATTGGACCCTAGGGAGGAAATGGTCCGCCTTGAGGTACACCCTTGAGGTAAAATTGTCTCTAGATAAAGAAATGAGGAAGATAGAGCAAGTTTTGCAAAGATAACACCACAAATATCATCAGAAAGTGCACAAACCGTTTCTGATAGTTCATTAAAGAGGGGGACCCTTTAATTCAACTTCTTATCAATCTTATAAAAACAGAGACGCCAGTTTCAACTTGAATTTGAAGTCAAGATTTTGTGACATATCACACAAAATAATACTTTTTAAAAACATTTAAACTTCTTTTTTTTAACCAAGCAGTTACTGAGGTTGTAGGAATTACATGTTTATGACAAAAAAATTACTGTAAATTACTTGAAATTATCTAATTAGTTATATAAAATATTTTATTTATTAATATTTTTATTTCCATTTAAACCGAACGCCCTGCTCACTGGAATGACACGTTTTATCAAAAAGAAGTAAACAGAGTTTGTCAAAAAAAGAGCATTTATATAGTTTATTTTACTTTATGTAATATTTACCTTGCTGTTAAAAACCACCAAACCCAGAAGATTTGGCATGTATTAAAACACCAACTTGTTTATATTTTTTGTATATATCTGAACATTGTTTACAAGGCAGATACACAGCAGGCAGACTCATCTCGCACAATCTGATATCCACTTTTTCAACCCAAAAATCCCAAAACATCTATAAATCACTTTTTAGGAGACTCTGGCAACGTAACGTAACCTTGTTAATGCCAAAACCACATTTATTTTAATGGAGGATCAACGCTCCGTGAGACGCTAAACAGAACGTCAATAGAACGTCACGAGGCGCGTCACGACGTCCATGACGGCCGTCATCCGGCGTCCAGATGCGCGTAACACACTTCAAAGGAAATCATTAAAGGGCCAAAGGAAGAGGGGGTGCCCCCATTCACCCCCAGACATCTGGTCAAAATGCTAGCATCTCCCGATACCAAAGAAAATTCCTGCACTGTCCTCATGTTTATCCGAAGTTAAATTCACTCAGTTTAAGAATTAAAAATACGAAAAGCTAAGTTATATAAGTTATAATATAATATAAGACATTTTGATCTTGACTTTGTCCAAACCTTGAAGTTAATCAATTAAATTTAAGCATATAGTCTATAGTATAGACTGGAAATCTGTTTGACTAGAATTTACATCTAAAGTATTTTTCCAAGGTGACACAGCCATGAGGCATACGTTTCACTAATATTTTATATCAAAAAAAAGAACTGATGCAAATGGATATAGAGGGGGGGGGGGTCATTCTAAACAGTAACAAATTAATTGTTTTCCAAAATTACTTTTACTAAACAAATTATAAAATTTTTTTAGGGGGGGGGGGAGCCATCTATTTCAAACAAACTGGCTTTTTCAGGTGAATCCCTTTGTTTGTGAAGCTAACGGGGCGATCTTAAATTCAGCATGATAGGTGAAGATACCACTACAGAGGACTCTAATATTAAGACCAGATTTATGAGATGGGTCGGAAAATATGGACAGAAATGAGGCTTGAAACGCGGCTAAATGGCCCGCATTTTGATCTGGTATTTGATCTTGGTATTTGATCCTGGAATCTGCACTTCAAGATCTTTTTTTGGTGCTCACTAACCGTGATCTACAGAATGCCAAGCTCAGTCACCTAAGAATTTCTTTGTACTTTAAAGATTTATAGCCAAGACAGATGACTAAATAAAGAAATTTTAAGTTAACGCACGTGTGCATGTAGTTAAAGGGGGTTGAAAGGCTAACAATATAGTTTGTGATACCTATACAGTTACACAATTTTCTCGAATAAAAGGGTCTAAAATAGAGGCCGGGGCTAGACGTTTCGTTTTGAATCCTAGACTGACTGACTTATCATATGTATAGCTGACTAATTCGTTAGTCAAAAACGACTACAAGAAACTGACTAAGCCATTTTTAGGCATCATCACTGCCATAAAACTATCTTAGGATCATGTTATTATAAAAGAATAATAGCATAATTATGAATATTCTAATATTTTTAATTTGCATCAGACAGACAGAATGAAACGGTCGTTGACCTAGCTTAGTTTTTGGTTTCATAAATTGAATAGATTTCCAGGAGTGTTATTTTTCCCAATTAAGGTTTTGATTAATAACTGACAGCACTTCCTTAAATATGATATATAAGCAGGGAATCGTGTTAACAATTTGTGGCAGTATATTTTGCATGTACAAGTATGAAATGTTTTCGAATGTTTTATTGTCAAATTGTGTTGTTAATTACTGGAATTTGAGGAGCTACTAATGCACAAACAATTTCATTCATTCATGTGGGTGTTTTTGCTTTTGTCTAATATGTTAATTATTTTGTATTTATTCATAATATGGCGTCCATGGACTCTGTGAACTTTCAAATGTCCTATTTTCCCGATTTATACCGTAATATAGTGATTACGATTCAGGGCCTGTTATTTTCATAAATATATATTTTCCCTGGCATCCAAACATGGCCTCTTTACATAATATTTCAAATTATTAGACATTAAAATTTCAAGGTCACGGCCTCTTTACATAATATTTCAAATTATTAAACATTAATATTTCAAGGTCACTCTAAGCCTGGGCTCTAGAAGAGACCGGCTTCTATTTCAGACCCGGCTTGTGATCGAGAACATACACATCAAGCAACATACAAAAATCTCTTTTGAAATCACAATTACATACTAGACCGTTTACACATAAAGTGTGACCAAAGACCCTACACTGTCTTTGGTGTGTCTCTTTTGAATAAGCACCCCTTTGGTGGCGTATTGTGTTATTCTATTTTTCCAGCAAGCGTGAGTTTGTTTATTTTCTCTGCAGCACCCTTGCTATACTCCATCATGGGGGTGTGCATTCTTGAGGGGGGGGGGGGGGGGTTGCACACCACACCACTTACCATATAGGACATTCTGAGCGATTTTATGCATTTTTGGAAGCGATAAAGAAAAAGAGTATATAAATGGTGAATAAGTCAAAATCAGTCAGGCGTAAAGCGGCCCTTTTGAAGTGAGTAATGCTCGAATGGCCAAGAATGGAATGGAGGAACAGATGTGAAAAACAAGAGACAGAGTTTGTCACACCCACTGTCACTGACTCTAGACTGATCATCTTGTTTCTGTCTCCGTAATTTTTCTTCTTCTATATTCTTTCTTTTTGAGACTCGAAAATTTTAGTGGTAATCATTACAATAAACGAAATTATGTACACATGTATATTTCTTTTCAAATAGACAATCTGCATTCATAAACATTGCGTATATATGGGGCTCCCAGCCTCTTTTGGAGCTCCCCAGTACAATTATTAAATATATATAATATTATATTATGTACTTGTAATTGTGCAAATACAATTATTTTGATTCATGTAGATCGCCCATCTTTGCAATGAGGGCTCAGCATAGCGTATGTGACCATGGTATATCTGAACTCCCCAAAGTGCAGTTTTGGATAATCTGTTGGAACTAACTGAGTAAACTCTGGCCTCTTTGTAGAGAGTGAAGTTTGACATTCTTGCTCACGCTCTCATGGCCATGGCCCAGGGGCGTGGGCTTTGTGGAGGGCTATTCGAGCCAACCCCTAGGGTGCATTTGTTTGAAGGGCTTATAATTAAAAGCCCGGGGTTCAAGCCCTGATCCTGAGCAGTAGGGGTGCTGCCCCCCTTGGCCCCGAAACGCCGTTATAATATATAACCTCCCCTTTGAAGACGCCGCCCAGACGTGACGGAGCAGTCATGACGCCCCATAGACCGTCACGAGGCCAAAAAGGGGTGTAGCAAGGAGACCCTCTCTCCCCCATATATATTGCGTATTTTATTTTGGCCATGGATGTACTCGACACGTGTTATGGCTTTTTTTCAGGCATTTAAACAATGCAACAGAATCATAACTGCATTTTATTCGCAGACCGTCACGAGGCCAAAAGGAGTGAAGCAAGGAGGCCCTTTATCCTTATATATATTGCGTATTTCATTTTGACCATGGACTGTCTTGCTAGATAGCTTTTTCATGCATTTATACAACAATATTAAAGAATAAATATTGGAATCGAGAATATGTACTGGTACCTCTTAGTATATGCACTACACAAACATTCATTTCACAAAAAGCACTATTGCAGTGAACACCGTATTTGTTCATGTCAAAAGTAATTCACTTAATTGCGAGGTGGTCTTTATAGCTGAGCGAATTTTCATTGCTGATGACAAATATGTAGTTCTAAATATATGGTCTTGATAGTGAGGTATTCTCAAGACGTATCTCATAATTATTTTTTATATATCTGTAACTCATTATTAACGAGTATATACAATGTAGTTGATTTGTGCCAATGGACGTGTTTACTAACAGCTGAGTCTGACCACAGGAGGGGAGTGACCAAACAGTCGGAAAATGACTTTGCAGGGGTCTGCAGTTTATTACTGATGTGTACATGCGACAGATTGTAGAATTGACATGTGTAGGAATTCACACATTAGCCTAAGCGAGGGTTTAATAGGATAATGACAGAAGGGGCTTTGCCATAAACACACAAATGGTTTACAAATGACACACAGCACCCCTAGGTGTCGCTCCAAGTCGTAGGGGCGGGGTTAGGACAATTTGATTGACAGTTTTGATGCCCCTACACAGCTGTATGGTTTGAGATATACCTCTAGGGACAGCGCATGCAGACACGGCCAAGCCTGGTGACGACTTTTCAACGTCCTAGCGTCGTAAAGATACACCAGGGGTCACTGGTGTCAACGTGTGGTTGCCAGAAGGGGTCGCCAGTGTCTGTTGCATTCTGATACATTAGTTCGAAAGCAGACGAGAGTCTGGGCGCACATGCTGCAATGATTAAAGAAACTAGATCCATCTTAGATCAAGCTAAGATATACTACAGGTTGGCTGAGAGCATTTCGAAAGATTTGAGCTTGGATAAATCAAAGATTTTGAGTCACATCGTTTCTCATGTTAGAATAAAAAAAAAAAAACATTAAAAGAGGGGTGGAGATTTACGAAATCAACTTTTGATTGTTGATCAGCAGGCTTCTAAACTTTTTTTTTTTTTTTACTTTACATACATGGAACTTATTATGAATTAGACTTAATGATAAACATAGTTGATTACAAGCAAGGCCTCTAGATATTTACAGGACCCATCTAGAGAGGCAGTGTGTGTGTTTTTTAAAGAGAGATTCATATATTTTAAGTTATGTTGTTGATACCCATTGTCTAAAAATAAGAGCATGGGCAAATTTAGATCTGATGTGAAATTAACGAAATATATTTAAATCCTGTCACGCTTATTTTGTTTTATCCGTTGTGTTAATTTTGTTAAAAATATCCACATTGCTTTTTTTTACCTGTCATGTCATCATTTTTTGGACAGCATTTGTGTGTCTGAATTTGTTTCCTGAAAAAATTCCGAAAAAAGTTTAATACAATCAAAATAGAAACAGGATAGGGCTACTAAAGCCTTAACACCTGGAAGTAGACATATCCTGCTGTCATAAACATTTCCAGGAAACATGCTTCATTGCAATTTAGTATTGCTACAAAAAATTACACCATGCACTGTTTACAACAATATTTGACCTGATTGAACCTAAATTTTGAAAGAAATGAACAACATAATGTTATAATCAAGCCTTCCTTCCTTCCTTCCTTCCTTCCTTCCTTCCTTCCTTCCTTCCTTCCTTCCTTCCTTCCTTCCTTCCTTCCTTCCTTCCTTCCTTCCTTCCTTCCTTCCTTCCTTCTGAGGTGGGAAATCTGACAAATTGAGAAGTAATTATCAAGAATGAGTAAGCACAACATTAGCTTTGCTTGTCATGTAAGTGAGAAATGCCATGATTACTTTCAAGTCAAACTTCAAACAATCTACATCGTCTGCTTTTCATCATTCTTGATTGGAACGAAAAGATCGTCTGCGTAACAGAGCGCTCTCAAAATGTCACTTGCGCGTGCTGCCACCTAGTGCTATTATGTGGCAAGCCCCCTCTGGCGTGAGTTGTTGAAAGATTGTAGTACTCCTCTTGACAGAATCTTATGAGATCAAATAGAACCAAGAATTTGAACTTTATTGCTGTCAAAACAGACTGCCAGGGACTTGAAAATGCAATTTTGGGGTTGAGGAAGAGAAGAGTTTTATATAATTTCTCGATGACATGCCAGGGGCACCCATGGGATCAATACAGATACTGTCTTTGTACTAGATGGAATATTTCAGATTTAGAATAAGAAGTAAGAACAGACAGGTCTCATTAAGATCTCAATTCTGAAACTTAACAAGTGCAATAAAGCCCTGGCCTGGTATATACAGTAAATACGACATAATATGTCAGTCTGTCTGTCTGTCTTTGACTGTATTTCTGCCTTCAGTTGCATTTATAAACATGTCTGCTGATCTAGAAGTCATGCATGTTGAAAACTAAGGAAAAAAAGATTTAAAAAAACCTCTAGATCCACCGCTCACTTTCTTGGACCGTTGACAGGGCGCCTGCATTAACTTTTTTCATCTATTATAAGCTCTGTAAATTTGGCTCCAAAGATGTCAGCACTGTCTTGGGTGTTCTAGACAGCGTCACTGGCAACGGAAAATGTCCGTCATCACGTGGGGTATTGTCTATGTCAGAATCTCTTTGAAAATCAGAAAAGAGTAATCAGCGAATTAATCACTTCTGATGGTTCTATTTGTTTACAATTGCAGTCAAAGTAATGTTTGACAATTGTATAAATATCTGTCGTGGTTTTTCTGTAAAAAAAAAAAGGTGTATTTTAGCATGTTATAAAATTTATTGCAAATACGTTATTTTTATGGCTAATATATGAGGAATATGCTAAACTTTTAAATATGAGATTTATATATTGTTTATGCAATTTTTACGTAATTTGAAAGCTTTTGCAGTCTGGATTCCACGGTAGATATATAGATTTATAGATAGATAGATTGATAGAAAGATAGATAGAAGGATAGAAAGAAGGATAGATAGATAGATTGATAGATAGATAGGTAGGTAGGTAGATAGATAGGTTGAATGATAGATAGATAGATAGATAGAATGATAGATAGAATGATAGATGGATAGATGGATAGACAGAGAGATAGATAGATAGATAGATAGATAGATAGGCAGGCAGATAAATAAATAGATAAATAGATAGATAGATAGATAGATAGATAGATAGATAGATAATGCTATAGGTGCCTTGTACTCGGTGAGTCGGTGTCTATGCTTGGGGGGGGGGGGGGAGGGCAAGTAAAAAGGTTTACAATGGTGTGGACTCCGACCCACCATCTCATCATTACGTCTGCCAGCTGGTCATATTTAAGCAGACGACATTTTAGACTATTATCGAGACAATATATAATTTATTAGCTCAATAACTGATTTGTTTTGTCAAGCACAAGTCCATGAGCCCAGTCCATGGCATACAGATCTATGAGCCTGTAGTGCAGAAATATGCATTTTTACGGATTAGCCTAAATGGCCACCCTGCCATAGTAATTGCTGCAGCTACGATTTGTGAATGGATGTACACATGTCTAGCAATATGGACAGGTTGAACGTGGCATAAACATTAGAATAACGTCAAAAAGGCAGACACTAGGCGCCCTCTTGCAGCCAGGTGAGCCGGCTTCTTCCTCAGCTTATAAATTCTTCCAAATTGAGAAATCTTCCAGGAATCTTGATAACTGAGCAAGTACTGACAGCCATGGGCCATCACTAAACGCTCAAAATAGCTAGCTAGCTACCTAGCTTGGGGGGGGGGGGGGAAGGGTGGGGTTAGTAGGATAGGGGGGGGGGGGTTATTTTATGCTAATTGGGGAGCCACCCCTTGTACATAGAAAAATAAGCTATCATATATATTAAAATGGGACTTATAACTTTAATTAAGATCACCTCTCTATATACAGGACATCTCACTATTAAGATTAACTATTATTTGGAAAATGTTTTCTTTCTAAATTCTATATTGAATTCTACCTCGTTATTAAAACCACCTCACCATTAAGAATACCGACTACCCATTTTGAACCTTAAGTATTTTCGTGCCATTGTATTTTATCTCCGTATTAAACCACCTTGCATTAAGGAATCAAAGGAATGATAAAATGGGTTTTCAGTGAAAAATATTACTTTCATTACCAATATACATTGTCTTTATAACATCTATGCAAAAATGTATTGCAAATACCAACATTACATCTTTAATATTCATTTATTATCAATTTTAACTCATTCAACTTAATAAATAGGCAGAAATGAGCCCTAACTCTCCATAATTCACTTCACACTATTTGGCGTATCAGTTGATGACAGGTGGAGATATTTTCCTCTCATCTTAGCTCCAGTAAGGAGCCAATTGGACTGCTCCAGCTCTCCGCAAACAAATTAATTTACGAGGTGGATCCCACTCTTTGATGGCTTGTTGATAGCCCTTATCTCCGGGGGCAGGCAGGTGTCCCGGGGAGCAGGGGCGCCGCCATCCGACCTCCCCGGAAGCCCAGCCGGTGTCGCCATTCTGGTGCCTAGGCTGAGATAACTCGCTGATCTGCGATTAGTAAAGCATTTGCGTAATTATATGAGGCATTCTTGAGCTGTCATCCCTCTCTTTGATATAATTATATCCTATAAGCTGTGTTAAATAAATATATATTTGCTAACAAGTGATCATCATTCATTTTATATTATTTAGTAATATTTACATAGGGTATATTAATTAGCTACATTGTAAATTACTGGCTGTCTATGGCTATGGTTTTAAAATACAATACAGTGTATTTATCAATGTAGTTTACAAATTATGGGAAGCTTTCTATAGAAAATTGTATATATACAGTCAAAAGTGTCTGAATAATTTTGGGTCCACCTGCATGCATCTCTGAATAGCATTTTTTGCATCATATTTTAACAATTGATAGCAATTTTGTATCTATGAAAAAAAATGAAAAAAAGACATACTTGTTATATAAGATAAGCCTCTGACATTCCTGTTAATAGCTGTACCATATACCCCCTTAAAATAAGAAAAACATCTAAACATATGCCTCATTAGTATTGCACCTGAGTTCATATTTCACAAACACTATATACACGTGTATATGTAATGTATGAACAATTTACCACGATTTAAAAACTTTTACTTTGCTCAATAGATCAAACGCAGGGCTCCACAAGTATGTAGACATTGCAGAGCTCTCAGTTGTGGATTTGAACCTAGGACCTGTAGATACTACTAGATAGGCAGCGATAGAAACAGAATGCAGGGTCGAAACATCAATTTCACTGATGGCGCCACGAGAGCTGCAGGGTCTAGACATTTTCATAACTGCAGTTCCGAGACAGCAATGATTGTGGGTGGCTCCCTGAAGCATATACTGCAGGTGATCCCATGCAGGCAGCGGGCTTAAAACGCCCTTGAAAAAACCCATTATGGCTACGTCCATTTGTCATAGGTTCAAACTAGATTCACTAATAAATACTGCCCTGCGTTTTGCAGTTTATCGTGGCATATTTTCATAGCAAATTGTTTTGTATTCTTTCAGGAAGTATATCTTTCATGATGGACAGATTGATCTGATAATTTAATTAGAAAGCAATTAAAAGCAATAATTAATGAGTCTAGTGGTTGAGGCATTTTCTAGCTTCTTAAAAAAAGGTCACAGGTTCGAATCCCAGCCTAGGCAGCACTCGACTTCTCAGCTTGGTGTAATTAGCATGTTCAAGGTGCACTCTTTGCTGTATGGAGTGCCAATTAGGGGGGTGCTTTTTAATCGGTGTCTATGCTTACCTATTGCTGGGGTAAGTATAAAAGACAAACCCATGTATATGTGCAAGACTTGGTGTGGTCTTCAAGCTATAGGCCTGCAATGCAAATGATTGAAGGCTATCTGTGCAAATAACTTTATATCTGTGTATAGACTGTAAACAAACAATTTATATAGGTAATTACAGAATAACATTATTCTGGCAAAGGACACGTGATATATTTGTCACAGGATATATATTTCAGAGACAGTTCTGTATTGAGAAATTCTTAGCCAAAACAAAAACAATGGAAATGGGAAAAAAAGAAATGATTAATCCTGATTGTAAACAAGTACAGTGTTTAAATGATGTCATTCGGACTCATTCCCCGGCTTCTAAACGAGAACGAAGTTCATTTTCTGCATGTATACATTCGCAAGGTACTCACTGAACAAAACAGGCGTCTATTATTATTATATTTGAGCCTCGGCTTGTAATCGAGAACACAGAGGCCAACTCGAAATGCTATAAGCTGAACCAAGTGTTGCAGAGCGCGTTAACAGCCTCCCTTGATTGATGCTCAAATTATCCGCATCATTAGACAGGGTAATCCAAGATGGCTGAAACGTTCACTCTGCGCGCCTTCTGAGAAGATCGATGGAAGGCTCAGATCACGTCATCACTATTGTGACGTCACTGACAGACGTGTCAACAACGTACATTTAGGATATATGGAGTGTAGTCCACTGAAATATATAAGAGTATATATATAAGAGCTATTGTAAATACTCTGGGTAGAAATGTTGGATAAATAATTCTGATTAGAACGTTTTAGTAGCTAAATTAGCCGATTTGATATAATCTAGATGGCTGACCCAAAGTTTTACTAGAAAATACTCAGTCATATATGTCATAATGAATGATTGGTGTTGATTAAGGAAGACTAATTTGTAATATGAAACTGACTAACTTGTCAGTCAAAAACTGTTGAGGCAGATCTACACAGTCCTCCAAAAATAGGCCTATGAGGTTACTTCAGTATGCATACACCAGTAGGCCTACACTAAATGGTCGAAGGGGTCTTACCTATATTTTGTAAGCTTGCAATCTTGCATGGTACAATGTACTACAATTTCAAAAACTTTCATCAGAGTTATGGCTTGTTTAAGTTCTGCCATCATGCATACTAAGAAGCATGTAAGTCAATTTTTTCCTCTCTCTCTCTCTCTGTGAACCAGAATTACCAAGAATTGCTGACCTAACGCCTGCAGTTTAAACCTGAACTAGAGTTCCTGGTTTGTGGATTATGGAATAGAAAAAGAGCATCATGGATTGTATGAGTCTTTTGTGAACGTCTCCCCCCCCCCCCCCCAATATTTGTTGTCTCAATGTTACTTCACAGGCTTAAGCCTTATGCCAGCAGCAGACGTAACGAGGAGATGATAAGGCTTGTCACAGGATTAATATATATATGTAGTTCCGAGTTTCATTCAAGCAGCCATTCAGCCTCTTTCCGAAAGTGATGGCGGTCATATTTTTAGCAAGCATGTGCTCACTTTGGGGGAAGGTAGCCTGGGTAAAATAGAGGAATAGAGTGTGAATAGAAAGTTGTAATGGTGACAGTAATTTAGAACGAGAAGATAGAAAGAATGAAGTCGGCCATGGCACGATCGAGGCCCAAACGGCAGCTTGAACAGACGCTCAAATTCGGGCTTACTCACTTATATATATAGATATGTATGGATGAGACTCCAAGAAGCCTTGTTAACCCAATGGGTGGGATCTTTCACTTGCCTCAGCATAGACACTCTGTAGAAGACACCACCAATTCATAATCTCAAGCGAATGATTTTTAAAATACAAGTAACAAGACAACAAACACTGATTTTAATTTTTCCTTTTGCAAAGTTATTGCACTTTTCTGCTACTATAGTGACATCTGATCTATTGGGCAATTTTGTTAATCACCACGAAATGAGAAAATTACAGGAATTTGTTAATTACAAGCCCAGTGGATCTAGAAAAACAGGAAGGGAAATAAAGTAGAAGAAAATAAAATGGGAAGGGAGGAAATAAAATAGGGGGATGTTTAGAAACCTTGAAGTAGTGTTTTGTAAATTTCTTTGGAATACAAGAAGGCTTGGGTATGTACCATCATGTTTCGATTACATGCCGATGCTAAATATAGACCAGTCTCGTTTAGAGGCCTGGGTCTGTAGAGACCAGAACTATACGTAATATTATCAGAAATAAATGTATTTTAAGGCACAGGGGATGGCTGCAGCTACCTTTAAAATTAAGGAGATCAAACATAGGCCTATATTTCTTGTTATAAAAAAACTACGGTAAGGCATTGAGAAAAGGTTTTGCTGAAGAACATTTAAAAAGTGCAAAAGTGTTGCCCTGTGATCTTTAGTATTTACTAGAATGAGCAGACAGGTTCGCTTGTGAAGCGAAATTTTTCAAAAGGCGATCATTCAAGAGTTGGCAGGCATGTTGTCAGCGAGCTATAGCTAAGGGCAAAAGATTCGCCTGCACAACTCAGGAGCTGGTGTACCTGTTGCAACGGCTGGCTGCTCCTAGCCCGCCAAGGCCTATTTATTCTATTACAAAGAACGACTTTCAGGTGTTTCCTAGGCAGGATGAATAATGTCCGACTTTGAGCTCGGGCTAATAATTATAACCAAGTGTCAGCGCCCCTCAGTAGCCAGCTGCCAGAAACTGTTGAAATCACCCAAAATTATAGGTCATGCAAAGTTGCCATAGCAACTAAATGGCACATTACGAAATTATGTATTGGCAAATAACTTAGTACTGGTCTCAGATGTACAGAAATGTGCAATTTTTATTGCCCTACAGGCCCGAAAATGAAATGAGCCACGTCTACAGGAAACAGTTTATCACACACGGAAGTTGTTCATCACAATGATTTTACTTTAAAAATAAACAAAACACAAAAAATACTCGAAATCGTTTATCACACTGATATTTGCATGGAGTTGACATACAGTAATCTTTTTGAAGTTTTCATATGCAACTGTATGCAAACATTGATATTATTATCGTGGCCATTACACTTCTGAACATTTTCTACCATTGAACATCAAGGGATTTTAATGCTCTTTTATTTCTTGTTATGCCTTCGGATTAAAAGCATAGTATTACAATTAAAACAAAATTCCTCAATTTGCTGCAGGATTTGGTTTATTGCAATAATTCACTGCACTATATATGCATTCATCTGGGAAATACCCTTGACCACTGGTCATTGTATTGTATTGTACTGTATTTTCGCCGTGCTAGATGCTGTTCTGAAATTTATCAGCTTATGAGGCAGATGTAATGATGGAATGATTATGTTATATTTCTTGGGCAAGAAATCGAACCCAGGACCCTTAAGGCTTCAACCTTAATTCCTTTAAAATGTAAACACAGTGCTCTTGAATAAATTTCAAGATTAAAAAAATTCTGCCAATGTAGCATTTTAGTATACGGTATAACCTTTATTTTAATGCAAAATGTAAAAAAAAAATGTAGGGAAAATTTTAAGATAGGCCTATTTCAATTTTAAGTTTTTGGTTTATCACACCTATATGCAATTTTCCCAACATGTTTTTCGGAAACTGAATCTAAAGGTATACTTAATGAAATGAAAGTATATGCTCAGACAATCATTATTTATAAAACAGCTATAATGATATAATTTATCTCAATTTCAGATGACGGAAAAGATTCCGAGGATGGCAAAGATGCTAAAGGGAAAAGAAAAGCTCGGAGAAACAGAACGACCTTCACCAGCACCCAACTAGCAGCCCTGGAAAGGGTGTTTGAGAGGACCCACTACCCCGATGCTTTCGTCAGGGAAGAACTTGCCAGGAGGGTCAATCTCAGCGAGGCCAGGGTCCAGGTATGAGTCTATTTCATTCAGAAATTCATCTTTTTATTTCTTTATTTAACCCCATGTAATTAGGAAACAGTAAACGTATAACCTATAAGTAAAAATATTAATAAAAAAACAACAACATGGGATATAAGAGACTTTAGAGAACTGAAAAAAAACTTTAGTTTAGAAAGTCCTCCTAAGAAATTAATCAGACTATATGGTTTTATTGGTTTTATATGGTTCAGAAATTCATGAAGGTTTATTCAGAAATTCATGGAAATTTATCCAATTAATAGAAATTTATTCAGAAGTTCAGAATTCCATCCAGATATTCAGAAGTCCATTCAGAGTTCATTACAAGAGCTACATGCTTTTATCGATAAGCAATAGATAGGAAAAAATTCAACACAAAAAGCAATTGCCATAAAGTGCATAAATAAAATTTAATAAAGATTAAAATATACCACTTTTTTTTTGGAAAATAACCTGACTTGACAATTCAAGGCATATATATATACTGAGTGTAGCAGAACATTATGAGTTTAAATAAAATGAAAATTTAAATTCTAATTTGCACAGTGCATGTATACAGTAATCATACTGACTTAAAAACTCGTGTAGACTAAATCAGTTATTGTTCACTGCGAATAAAGTAAATGAATACAGAAGTAAATAAGCAAAGGAAACAACAACAACAAAAAACTTTTTTTTTTTAAACTTTGATAAAAAGAACAAACTGAAAACAGATGGTTGGAACTTTCAACCATGATGCATCGCTCTCTACAAGTCATGGTCAAATTCCAAAGTGCACGTGTGTTCTGAGAAAAGACAAAAGAAAAAAAAAACACGAATATTTCGTATATGAACTTCACGAAATAAATAGAGCCATCTTGGTATTTATGGATCATAAATTATGCGTAAATTATATTCATATGAAGTCAATTTTTGTAGAGAATGTAATTTTTGTATGACAAGTTTGGTTACCCAATATATTCACCATATTCTAAAACGCACTTTGACAAAACTTTTAAACACCAGAGTGAAAACATAGGGGGACCCCAATCTAAGAAGACTACATCACTATTAAGACCACCCCTCACTGGCGGATCCAGAGGGGGGGGGCAGTGGGCCATGCCCCCCCCCCCCTTCCCCGTAGCAACCTTAAAAACTATGTTTTCTATGAAATGAATGTCAGGAACCACTTTCAGTCATGCTTTTGCCCCCCCCCCCTGTAGAGGCAGGGCTGGATCCGCCAGTGCTGAACCTCTCAATTATGACAAGCCATTGTTGGACCTTAAATTATTCTTGCCAAGTTTAATGGAAGGGTTTCATTAATTCTAATAAAAAAGTTAGTGACTCATAACTTTACCTTTTACGTTATATTATATTATATTATATTATATTATAGGCCTATTATATTATATTATATTATATTATAGGCCTATTATATTATATTATATTATATTATATTATATTATAGGCCTATTATATTATAGGCCTATTATATTATATTATATTATATTATATTATATTAGATTATAGGCCTATTATATTATATTATATTATATTATATTATATTATAGGCCTATTATATTATATTATATTATATTATTTATTTCTTATGTACTGTTTTTTAGGGGGAGGGAATGGTAACTCAATTCTTGAAAACATAATTCACAGGCGATATTTCTAGCATCGTTGTCAGGTATTAAAACACTTTATTCCGATAAATTGGTATCTAGAAGTCACTTTTCTTACTGGCGTAGTAATCTAGATTTCTCGAAAAAAACGCAAATAAAAACTGAGTATAAAGGCTTGGAAATGGATGGCATGAGTACATTCGGAAATTCGACACGATGATAATCTCGCAAGGTCACGCCGACAGAGGGAGCTGGACGAGATCTCGCCCAAGGGTCACGTGACGCGAGATAAGACGTGAAGACAAGTCCCAGCAACACCAGGACGAGATTAGAGACCTTTGTTTGATCACAGTAAATTGTTGGTGTCTTACTTCAGAACTACCGTATGTTCCCGATTACAAGCCGTCTATTATAAAGGCCTGTCTTGCTTTATAAATAGAAGCTGATGGAAATAACTTTGCACACCAGAATTGACCAGATATTCTGATACATTTAGAAATGAGATCAGCCTAATTGGCAAAGTTTCCATACCTATTCAAATGCAATGGCAAATTAGTCCATACAGTATAGGCAAGAAGTTAGAGAATTATTTCTACTTCAAAATGTCATTTATAATGTTTGTGCAGAAACTTTCCATGACTGTCCTCTATGTAGGTCCAATATTAATATAATTACACCGCTGTCGTTCAGACACCTAGGAAACCCTCTCCCCCCCCCCTAGGAAACCCCCCTTCTTAATTACAATTCCTTGGGTTGTAATCAAGCAAATACGGCATAAATGATGAAAAGCAACTTCTGAACTCACAATATGACCTTTCTATGAATCAATGATATTGGTCTGTGACAACTAAAAGCCTTTTCCACGAGATAATTAATTATATAGACGTTACAATTAATCACATTGATAATAAAAACACATTTAATCAATTGGTTAAAGTAACCTAATTTCTTGCAGAAAAATCCTCAATAAATTTCCTAAACAGACCTGTTGATTTCTGTTATCGATCTATAATAAAAAAAGTTTTGTTTATAATTTATCACACCATTCCTGGTTTATCACACCTACATGTATTTGTTGATCACATCGTAATTGATTTGATAATTCGAAGGTAATATGCAGATGATATGCTATCTCATAGTAAGCAAGTGTGTATGCTTTTATTATATATCGTTATGATAATATCAACTTTTCAATATATCAATATCTAATATGAATAATATTAATTTTGATGTCATAATACTGCCTTAAGGATAACAGTAATCTGAAAGTAGTAAACATTTTATTTATTTTAACTAGCATTTTGTGTATAATTTTTGTTGCAATCAGGATGGTCAATAAATTAAATTTATCAACCAAGCAGTAAATTAATAAAGTGTAGATAATTTTCTACATTATAAACCTTTGGTGGATAATACACATTTATATATTTTAATAATAAAACGAAATTATATCAATATATTTAAACTAATTAAAATTTGACTCTATTGGTAGTTTTCCATTATTCGACTATATTCACAGTTAATCATAAATATTCTAGATATTGGCAATTTTCAACTTGTCTATTCCAGTCCAAAAGATAGTCAGTGAGGCAGCATTTTTTACTGAAAAGATTTATATTTGTTATTTCTTATATTTAGATCATATTACAAAGCTCAATCATTTTTCTTGCCTACTAATCATCCTAACATGTGGTAGGCGTATACCTTTTGAATTTTTTTGTTTTCTTTTGCTCTTTTTCTGTCTTAGTTTCTTTCTGGCTTTTTTCCATTACTTTCTATCTTATGGAGTTCTCATCCATTACAAAGTGACATCTTCCGATTGTCCTGCTTGTTTGACACAGGAAAAGCAACAAATAGCAAATGAATAGAAGGATATGATTGGTGGATAGAAAGGATAGCAACATAATCAACAAGAGATTAAAGAAATAGATTAAGGATAGTGATAAATACATCTTAGCTAGAA
The DNA here is from genome assembly GCA_932294295.1 of Alitta virens. Classification (NCBI taxonomy): domain Eukaryota; kingdom Metazoa; phylum Annelida; class Polychaeta; order Phyllodocida; family Nereididae; genus Alitta; species Alitta virens. Next base: position 15,355,193 of record OW028586.1, on the reverse strand, counting down.
TTATAAAAACGGGTAGATAAATGATGGTACAAACAGTGAGAATAATATATTCCTGCTGTGTGAGCATTTGGACTTCACAATGTTCAGTCAGCAGGCTCTGTTCTGTCTTGAACTTTCTCAACTCCATGGGAATCATACAGCTGCACCAACATAGCCTGGGTGGAGTTAAGCATCCTCCTCTATATATTTTTTATTTTTTTTTAAATAATTTATTGAGGTGGTCTTAATATTGAGGCATATGTTTGTTTGGTGGTCTTAATTTATAGGCTCCCAGAATATTAAAAAACACAAAAAAAAAAAACACCAACCACAACTAATTTTCTATTTTTGCTGTCTTTTGCAGGTTTGGTTCCAGAACAGACGAGCAAAATTCCGACGAAACGAGCGAAACATGTTAGCCCAGAGGTCATCATTGTACGGTAGTCCAAGAATGGAGCCTTCGGGCCCTCTGGAACAACCCATAGGCCCTAGACCAACATCTTTAAGCCCTGAGTACTTAGGATGGCCAGCAGGTGGCACTTACAGCCCAGTGGCGACATCTCCTGGATATAACATGCCTCCAACGCCAATGGGGCCTTCCACTACGTCATCACCAAGTTGTGCTTACGCTGCACAAGGAGTGTACTCCGCAGCACCCCCTTCGGTAGGGTCAAGCATTGCAACTTTAAGACTGAAAGCAAGGGAATATAACATGCAGCAGCAATCTCATCATTATATGCCCCACCACCACCAGATGGCCCAGTGACGTCATTTTAACCATATCACGTGATTAAAGCGTTTTAAATGTGCCTTAAGGAACAATGGTGCTTTCCGGGCGTCATCTATTCGAATGTCGAAGAATATGTCGCAAACAGTTTTGGACAATACTGTTTAGTGACTTCATAAATGAAACTTTCTCGACTTCAGTACTAGAGAGTCGTCTGCTCAGTATGTTGATGACGTCATATTCTCAGTGGTACGCCAAAAACATTCGATAAGAATGACGTTTCATCGATTAGAATGGCGTTTTATTGGGAATTACCTTATTTGAAGGAACACTTCGTCTGCTTGCAAAATGGACGATATTTTTTTTGTGATTGATTAAGTTGGATGAATTGTTTAACTGTGGAATGAAAGTTGTCTTAAAGACATGCCATACTCAGAGTGATTAATTAGTCTATTATTATTATATGCAAAAACAGCTGCCATGAAATCTTGCCAAACATGATCTATATATGTTCGTATCACACCTTAATATTGCTCATTAATAATCAGTTATAATTTTTGTTGAATTATTTGACTACTCTTCAGTCAGAGTTTTCAATGTTTACACTGATTTGGAATGGATTTTTGTTGAATTCTTATAAAGTAGTGATTTTGAATGTTGAAATATTATGACTTTCAAAGGTGCTTTTTATCGTAATGGAACTAGAAATGTTTTTGTTAAATACTGGCAAGATTCCAGGTGATGTAAAATGCTCAGCAAACTATTTGTAAATAGCTGTATTTTGAGAATAAAATTTAGTATATATAATTTTACATACAAATGTTTGTCGTTTTTCTGATTTTGTGACATAAATGTTATAGTACATGGAATGCCACCAATAATGTAAGCCAGTGGTCTAACTTAAGGCTAGATGATTTGAATTTAATGAAGTAAATTTGGAAAATTTTGTCTTGGTTGGCAAAACCAGTTAAAATGTGTTGCAACCAAATCCAAATTGGGCCAACTTCAGGTCAATATTGCTGTTATGGCCTAAATTGTCTGGTGGGGTGGGGGCCTAGCTCAGTGGTAGCACACAGGGCTGGTGGCTCCATGCTTTGAACCACTGGGTCCTGGGTTCGATTCCTAGTCAAGCCTTAGTTGGATGGCTGTTTCATCCTACACCTCACTGCCATGGTCCCTGCCTGTCTTAATTAGCCCATAAATACAGGACACATAATCCACCTTAATGGTCTAGCGACATTGATGACATAAGGCCAATTTTGGATCGACTTGGGTTGCCATCTGGAGAGCATCTGCTCTACTAGAAATAGGCCTACTAAGCTAAAATGGCTTATTAATACAACTAAAGAAGTTAAAGATGCTGCAAGTAAAAAAATAAAATAAACATTACAAACTTCCTCTATCAGACTTGACCATTTGTTTTATTGGTGTCCTAAAGTTATCCTGATTTACAGCACTTTATTACCTGGATAGCTTGCTGGGTTGGCTCAAAATTGATGTGAGATGTTATAACTTATATATATCTGACCAGGGCCCGGTTTCACGAAAGTGATGGGGCAAGCCCTGTGACTGGGACATGTCCCCATTGCTGTCCCCAATCAAAAATTGCGTTTCACGAACGTGGGGCATGCCCCAATGTGTCCCCGATCTTGCCCCAAATGAGAGCTCCTCCCTAGCTGTCCCCGTTGCTGTCTCCAAAATCGAACACTCCTTAAAAACAGCAAATTAAGAGTTTTTGTAAAATAATTGTCGGAGCACACCATTAATGACTATTTACTTTCTTATGGTGCCATTTTTGTGTTATTTTAGCCAATAAATTACGTTTTTATTTGGATTCAACATGAACCCTATGTGGCGCCACTTATGTTACAAACATGGGGTCGCTAGGCAACCAGAATGGAAGTGAGGCATAATACAACATAAACAACGTCATGTACGTCACGATTCGTCACATAACTTCGTTATTTTTCGTCCGATTTTCAAAATTTTAAGTTTATATGATAGGTAAAACATTACACTATCATCCTAGTACAGTTATGGTCACTGAACAGACAAATTATTGGCGTAGCGCTACTTTTTCGGCAGGAAGCGTTTTTTGGGGACTTTCATTCCCTGATCAGCTGGGGCTTGCCCCGTGGAGAAAGATGCCCCAAACTTTGATGAAACTCAATGGGGCATTCCCCGATGGGGTAATCCCCACTAGGCAAGCCCCATCACGGGGCATGCCCCGTTGGGAACAGCAATCGTGAAACCGGGCCCAGGTCATGCCCATATTGAAGAATATATCATCATGCCATCTTCTTTCACTTTGATATAACTATATACGGCCAACTAAAGTGAACTTGGCCTTAAAACAAATCAGTCCGCAACACTCAAGCACTACATGGCCAATTGTGCCAAATGCGTTTTCCATGTGTTTGGATAAATGCATGGTTTTTGCCTCATTATAATTGGCTAAAAACCATGCGTTTATCCTTCTCATGGAAAACACACGTGGCACATTTGGCCATGTACTGATGCCAAATCAGGCTTATGTTTGTCCGATGTCGGGCCAGACGACAGCAATGTCATCCCAACATCCCAACGAGGACAAGATTTGGTACACTAGCAAAGTTTAGGTTTAGGTTGTATGTACTATTGTGGGATACTAGAGATAATGTATTATCTAGGATGAATACTTTTGCTTGGTACTGTATTATCTGTCTTGAGAGATTGAACAACAGTGGCAGGTAGAGAAGGAGTTTAGAAACTTTACCCTATTCTTTCTGTGGCCCAGTCTCTTCACCATGGCCAACTCATTAGTCATCAAGTTCTATCAGGAGGCAAGATGGATAGCAGTCGAGAAAGGTGCACTTCTCAGGCTGCTCAATGCCAAGGAAAAAGAAAAATTGAACAGAAATAGGTGAAGTTTGAAGAGGAGAATGTTCAAGCAATGCTTTGTTGTTTGAAGGCATCCCATTGTGTGAGATTGTTGCAATAATAGCATATATTTCCCTATTTTTTGCAGTGGATACATGTACTGAAATGTTGTTTTGTCATTGGTTGGGATTAAGAATTTGGGAAGACTAGACCCCCCCCCCCCCCCTAAGTTTAATGGGGGTGGGGGGTGGGAGGAGTATTGCAAATGGACAGAGCAGGTGTAATACAAGGGGCCTCTATTTCTCAATCTAGCCATATGGGTGTATTATTGTACCAGAGGCCTGTCTGCGCCACTGAGTTTGTCTATCCCAAGATTTATCTCTAGATATCTCAATATCTAAATCTCTAGATAGATCTCTAGATAGTTAGATAGTTAGATAGATAGATGGATAGATAGATGGATAGATAGATAGATAGATAGATATATAGATAGATAGACCACACACACATACACACACACAAACCAAAAATTTCAAATATAATGTTATTTATGACCATCAACAAAATTTAAGTTATAGGCCTATCATATCATATTCACCTGTCTATCAATAATTATCCTAGGAGCAAGGCAAGCTGACAAGCAAGTCAGAATTTCTTTGGATGTCAATTTGTCCCCATGCAGATAGATTAAAAAGTTTTGCCATGCAGTGCTGCTGCCTGGTGGAAAATCTCAGTGACTACACTTCCCACATGTCTGCATTGATCAGGTTTAAGTGGGCTGTACTGATTGGCAGTTCTGCAAAATTTGAGCTACGATCAATATTCATATATCACATGTGCTATACAGTGAAGTGTAAAGACTAAAGAGCGTAGCCAAGAAATTGTCTCCCTTATAGACACCATGCACACATACTTGTTTATTCATTATAAAAGGCCTACATTATTTATATTGGGTACATTATATAATAATTTTTTTCCGTGGGGGCCTTTTTGAGAAGTAACATATATTAAGTATACAGCTGGTATACAAAAAAAAAAAGGGTTTAGTGCAGTAAAATGTATAGCGGACCCAAATTTATGCTCATATTTAGCGCCCTTTAAAAATCAAATTTTATCAAATTTCTAGCACAATTAAAATAACATTTGGTGCAGATGAAGGGGGGTTTGCAAAAATAAACGCTGTCTTTACCGTGAAGATGAAACCGCCGTCATAACTACATTTGTTTGTGACGTCATACATTGATTTCAAGCATTTTTACGTCATAGGCCTGGCAATGAGACTCGTTAAATATGGTCATAAATCTGGGTCCGCTATACTGTACTTTTTCCAAAAAAAATTATATAGATTTAAGGGCTCCTCATGAAAAATTAAAAAATTAAGAAATGTTGCCGCAGGTATCCGCGGATGCTTTGAAAAAATCTTGATGAATTATCTTACCTATACTGGCGTGAAGCTTTGCTAATCATGTACATGCAAACAATTTTTGGATCTTATAACTTTCAAAGTATTGAATTCCATGTGATATTGATTTTCACTTTCTCATAAATCAAAGCAGGCTGTCAGGAAGAAGGCTAGCAGGCTGGCTTCAATTTCTTGAACAAGACCAGCAAGCGTTGCAACGGAGCCCACCCAAAAGTCAGCGTGTACTCTAATTAAGGCACCTCAAGTACTCAGTGTGAAGGAGAGTACACGTTGAGTATACATGGAGTACAAAGGAGAACGAGTCTTGTAACTTGGGCCACCCAAGGTTTCATGAATTCAAGCATTGTAGGAAAGAGTTGACTTGTGTTAAATATGCAGATAGGCCTATATATATTCATGCTGGTGTCAGTGGTAAGTAAGTAAGTAAGTCAGAAAGTAAGTGAGTAAGTAAGTAAGTAAGTAAGTTAGTTAGTTAGTTAGAAGTTTGTAAGTTAGCACATTAGTTAGTACATTAGCTAGTATATTAGTACATTAGTACATTAGTACATTAGTTAGTTAAGCTAAGTTAGGCTAAGTTAAGCTAAGTTAACTTAAGTTAATTAGGCTTCACCTACTTCCGTAGGTGAAGACTATTGTTTTTGGTATTATTATTAGGCTTCACCTAATACCTTAGGTGAAGACTATTGTTTTTGGTATTATTATTATTATTATTATTATTATTATTAGGCTTCACCTACTTCCGTAGGTGAAGACTATTGTTTTTGGTATTATTAGGCTTCACCTAATACCTTAGGTGAAGACTATTGTTTTTGGTATTATTAGGCTTCACCTATTACCATAGGTGAAGCATATTGTTTTTGTCAAAGTTATTATTATTATTATTATACTTCTTCCCGGAAAAATCTTTGAGAAAAATCTGCAAAAAATTCATGAATGGAGCCTATGGTGACCCCATGACCATGACTGACTTTGAGTGACCTTGACCTTTTTTTCAAGGGTATACAGCCATTTAAACCTAAAATTTCAAAAACTAGAAATTGGCATATCTCAGCAACCAATGAAGCTACAGCCATATGCTTTTGGATCTTATGTCATATACAACTTCTGAAGCCATATGACCTACATTTGTAAAAGTAGGTCAAGGTCAAGGTCAACTGATTCAGTACTATGGTGGTATTATGTCTGCGCGCGGTTCCAGAATATCCAAAAGCCACCAAATAACAGTGATGGTACCAAAAGTTGCCTAATAGATATATCCAGTGCGGAAAGGAGTATGGTGCAGATTTTTGTACCGGTTTTTGAAATATTGATTTTTTAGTATTGAATATTCCTAAAAATTTGATAACATATGTCATTTCAACATGAAATACTGGTTTTAGCTTATAACATGCCATAATAAACTACCCCAAACATGTACCCAAAACCCCCAAATCAACTTTCAAATTTGACCTTGGAGGTCATTTTCAAGGTCATTTGGACCGTTGAAGTAGAAAAACAGCATATATTTAAAAAATCACAAAAATACCCTAGAACTGACCTTTTGGCCTGAATATTTTCTGTCTACAGGGTATTGACCTGCCCTTAATGGATATTTAATCGATTTTACCACAGCATGATTTGTCAATTTTTGAGAAAATGGTAAATAAAGAAAACCGATTCACAGATACAAAAACAACTAAAATGTCAAATTTCAAGGGGAAATATTCTTTCTAGCCAAATGCCAAACATTGGTGACCCCCCACAATTCACATATGAGCTTTCAGAATCTGTTGTCAATTTTGACCTATGAAGTATTTGTCAAGGTCAAAATTAAGGTCAAACATTTTCTGAAAATTGATATTTTGAATTACGAATTTTTTTAAGATAGTAGGAATGTTTGGATTTGGCTGATCTTTGGATATGATGTTGCCCTAATACCCTACCAACAATCTGAAATGAAATATACGTGTATAACATGTTTCTTATACTGATTCATACTGTTTAAATGACAAGAAATTGAATAATTTTGTCGGCGATTTCAACAATTTATTACTCGGCGATGCCGCAACGTAGAAAGGCGGTTCTGGTGGTCGAACAACGGGCTGCTTCTCCTCTTTAAAACGGTACAAAGATTGTGTTCGTACGACTTGCGGCTGCCGAGTAACGGCCGATTTACTTCGGGAGGTTTGCTCGTCCGTTCAGGGTTAATGAGCACATGGCCTTGTTGGTAAACAGATTGGAGTCTTATGATGTTAAGGCAAGGAGAAAATAGTGAGGAAGGGTTTCGGGGGGCTGGCAGCAGGGTGGGCGGTTGTGAAAAAATGGTAGATAATTTGTGGCGGGGTTGCCCGGTGGCGAGAGGCTGGCTGTCAATCCGTGATTTGTTTTGGTGGGATGCTGCGGGACTGCTGTGGCCTTGCAAATGGTAGCTGTGATGGGCTTGGAATTGGCTGGTGCCCTCAGACTAACCCTAAAATATCACGTTTTCACTGTCCTCACAGTAGGTGAAGGCTATTTAGAAACTGTTCAGCAGTTTCAGTTTTCTAGTTATTATTAGGCTTCACCTATTACCATAGGTGAAGCATATTGTTTTTGTCAAAGTTATTATTATTATTATTATACTTCTTCCCGGAAAAATCTTTGAGAAAAATCTGCAAAAAATTCATGAATGGAGCCTATGGTGACCCCATGACCATGACTGACTTTGAGTGACCTTGACCTTTTTTTCAAGGGTATACAGCCATTTAAACCTAAAATTTCAAAAACTAGAAATTGGCATATCTCAGCAACCAATGAAGCTACAGCCATATGCTTTTGGATCTTATGTCATATACAACTTCTGAAGCCATATGACCTACATTTGTAAAAGTAGGTCAAGGTCAAGGTCAACTGATTCAGTACTATGGTGGTATTATGTCTGCGCGCGGTTCCAGAATATCCAAAAGCCACCAAATAACAGTGATGGTACCAAAAGTTGCCTAATAGATATATCCAGTGCGGAAAGGAGTATGGTGCAGATTTTTGTACCGGTTTTTGAAATATTGATTTTTTAGTATTGAATATTCCTAAAAATTTGATAACATATGTCATTTCAACATGAAATACTGGTTTTAGCTTATAACATGCCATAATAAACTACCCCAAACATGTACCCAAAACCCCCAAATCAACTTTCAAATTTGACCTTGGAGGTCATTTTCAAGGTCATTTGGACCGTTGAAGTAGAAAAACAGCATATATTTAAAAAATCACAAAAATACCCTAGAACTGACCTTTTGGCCTGAATATTTTCTGTCTACAGGGTATTGACCTGCCCTTAATGGATATTTAATCGATTTTACCACAGCATGATTTGTCAATTTTTGAGAAAATGGTAAATAAAGAAAACCGATTCACAGATACAAAAACAACTAAAATGTCAAATTTCAAGGGGAAATATTCTTTCTAGCCAAATGCCAAACATTGGTGACCCCCCACAATTCACATATGAGCTTTCAGAATCTGTTGTCAATTTTGACCTATGAAGTATTTGTCAAGGTCAAAATTAAGGTCAAACATTTTCTGAAAATTGATATTTTGAATTACGAATTTTTTTAAGATAGTAGGAATGTTTGGATTTGGCTGATCTTTGGATATGATGTTGCCCTAATACCCTACCAACAATCTGAAATGAAATATACGTGTATAACATGTTTCTTATACTGATTCATACTGTTTAAATGACAAGAAATTGAATAATTTTGTCGGCGATTTCAACAATTTATTACTCGGCGATGCCGCAACGTAGAAAGGCGGTTCTGGTGGTCGAACAACGGGCTGCTTCTCCTCTTTAAAACGGTACAAAGATTGTGTTCGTACGACTTGCGGCTGCCGAGTAACGGCCGATTTACTTCGGGAGGTTTGCTCGTCCGTTCAGGGTTAATGAGCACATGGCCTTGTTGGTAAACAGATTGGAGTCTTATGATGTTAAGGCAAGGAGAAAATAGTGAGGAAGGGTTTCGGGGGGCTGGCAGCAGGGTGGGCGGTTGTGAAAAAATGGTAGATAATTTGTGGCGGGGTTGCCCGGTGGCGAGAGGCTGGCTGTCAATCCGTGATTTGTTTTGGTGGGATGCTGCGGGACTGCTGTGGCCTTGCAAATGGTAGCTGTGATGGGCTTGGAATTGGCTGGTGCCCTCAGACTAACCCTAAAATATCACGTTTTCACTGTCCTCACAGTAGGTGAAGGCTATTTAGAAACTGTTCAGCAGTTTCAGTTTTCTAGTTATTATTAGGCTTCACCTATTACCATAGGTGAAGCATATTGTTTTTGTCAAAGTTATTATTATTATTATTATACTTCTTCCCGGAAAAATCTTTGAGAAAAATCTGCAAAAAATTCATGAATGGAGCCTATGGTGACCCCATGACCATGACTGACTTTGAGTGACCTTGACCTTTTTTTCAAGGGTATACAGCCATTTAAACCTAAAATTTCAAAAACTAGAAATTGGCATATCTCAGCAACCAATGAAGCTACAGCCATATGCTTTTGGATCTTATGTCATATACAACTTCTGAAGCCATATGACCTACATTTGTAAAAGTAGGTCAAGGTCAAGGTCAACTGATTCAGTACTATGGTGGTATTATGTCTGCGCGCGGTTCCAGAATATCCAAAAGCCACCAAATAACAGTGATGGTACCAAAAGTTGCCTAATAGATATATCCAGTGCGGAAAGGAGTATGGTGCAGATTTTTGTACCGGTTTTTGAAATATTGATTTTTTAGTATTGAATATTCCTAAAAATTTGATAACATATGTCATTTCAACATGAAATACTGGTTTTAGCTTATAACATGCCATAATAAACTACCCCAAACATGTACCCAAAACCCCCAAATCAACTTTCAAATTTGACCTTGGAGGTCATTTTCAAGGTCATTTGGACCGTTGAAGTAGAAAAACAGCATATATTTAAAAAATCACAAAAATACCCTAGAACTGACCTTTTGGCCTGAATATTTTCTGTCTACAGGGTATTGACCTGCCCTTAATGGATATTTAATCGATTTTACCACAGCATGATTTGTCAATTTTTGAGAAAATGGTAAATAAAGAAAACCGATTCACAGATACAAAAACAACTAAAATGTCAAATTTCAAGGGGAAATATTCTTTCTAGCCAAATGCCAAACATTGGTGACCCCCCACAATTCACATATGAGCTTTCAGAATCTGTTGTCAATTTTGACCTATGAAGTATTTGTCAAGGTCAAAATTAAGGTCAAACATTTTCTGAAAATTGATATTTTGAATTACGAATTTTTTTAAGATAGTAGGAATGTTTGGATTTGGCTGATCTTTGGATATGATGTTGCCCTAATACCCTACCAACAATCTGAAATGAAATATACGTGTATAACATGTTTCTTATACTGATTCATACTGTTTAAATGACAAGAAATTGAATAATTTTGTCGGCGATTTCAACAATTTATTACTCGGCGATGCCGCAACGTAGAAAGGCGGTTCTGGTGGTCGAACAACGGGCTGCTTCTCCTCTTTAAAACGGTACAAAGATTGTGTTCGTACGACTTGCGGCTGCCGAGTAACGGCCGATTTACTTCGGGAGGTTTGCTCGTCCGTTCAGGGTTAATGAGCACATGGCCTTGTTGGTAAACAGATTGGAGTCTTATGATGTTAAGGCAAGGAGAAAATAGTGAGGAAGGGTTTCGGGGGGCTGGCAGCAGGGTGGGCGGTTGTGAAAAAATGGTAGATAATTTGTGGCGGGGTTGCCCGGTGGCGAGAGGCTGGCTGTCAATCCGTGATTTGTTTTGGTGGGATGCTGCGGGACTGCTGTGGCCTTGCAAATGGTAGCTGTGATGGGCTTGGAATTGGCTGGTGCCCTCAGACTAACCCTAAAATATCACGTTTTCACTGTCCTCACAGTAGGTGAAGGCTATTTAGAAACTGTTCAGCAGTTTCAGTTTTCTAGTTATTATTAGGCTTCACCTATTACCATAGGTGAAGCATATTGTTTTTGTCAAAGTTATTATTATTATTATTATACTTCTTCCCGGAAAAATCTTTGAGAAAAATCTGCAAAAAATTCATGAATGGAGCCTATGGTGACCCCATGACCATGACTGACTTTGAGTGACCTTGACCTTTTTTTCAAGGGTATACAGCCATTTAAACCTAAAATTTCAAAAACTAGAAATTGGCATATCTCAGCAACCAATGAAGCTACAGCCATATGCTTTTGGATCTTATGTCATATACAACTTCTGAAGCCATATGACCTACATTTGTAAAAGTAGGTCAAGGTCAAGGTCAACTGATTCAGTACTATGGTGGTATTATGTCTGCGCGCGGTTCCAGAATATCCAAAAGCCACCAAATAACAGTGATGGTACCAAAAGTTGCCTAATAGATATATCCAGTGCGGAAAGGAGTATGGTGCAGATTTTTGTACCGGTTTTTGAAATATTGATTTTTTAGTATTGAATATTCCTAAAAATTTGATAACATATGTCATTTCAACATGAAATACTGGTTTTAGCTTATAACATGCCATAATAAACTACCCCAAACATGTACCCAAAACCCCCAAATCAACTTTCAAATTTGACCTTGGAGGTCATTTTCAAGGTCATTTGGACCGTTGAAGTAGAAAAACAGCATATATTTAAAAAATCACAAAAATACCCTAGAACTGACCTTTTGGCCTGAATATTTTCTGTCTACAGGGTATTGACCTGCCCTTAATGGATATTTAATCGATTTTACCACAGCATGATTTGTCAATTTTTGAGAAAATGGTAAATAAAGAAAACCGATTCACAGATACAAAAACAACTAAAATGTCAAATTTCAAGGGGAAATATTCTTTCTAGCCAAATGCCAAACATTGGTGACCCCCCACAATTCACATATGAGCTTTCAGAATCTGTTGTCAATTTTGACCTATGAAGTATTTGTCAAGGTCAAAATTAAGGTCAAACATTTTCTGAAAATTGATATTTTGAATTACGAATTTTTTTAAGATAGTAGGAATGTTTGGATTTGGCTGATCTTTGGATATGATGTTGCCCTAATACCCTACCAACAATCTGAAATGAAATATACGTGTATAACATGTTTCTTATACTGATTCATACTGTTTAAATGACAAGAAATTGAATAATTTTGTCGGCGATTTCAACAATTTATTACTCGGCGATGCCGCAACGTAGAAAGGCGGTTCTGGTGGTCGAACAACGGGCTGCTTCTCCTCTTTAAAACGGTACAAAGATTGTGTTCGTACGACTTGCGGCTGCCGAGTAACGGCCGATTTACTTCGGGAGGTTTGCTCGTCCGTTCAGGGTTAATGAGCACATGGCCTTGTTGGTAAACAGATTGGAGTCTTATGATGTTAAGGCAAGGAGAAAATAGTGAGGAAGGGTTTCGGGGGGCTGGCAGCAGGGTGGGCGGTTGTGAAAAAATGGTAGATAATTTGTGGCGGGGTTGCCCGGTGGCGAGAGGCTGGCTGTCAATCCGTGATTTGTTTTGGTGGGATGCTGCGGGACTGCTGTGGCCTTGCAAATGGTAGCTGTGATGGGCTTGGAATTGGCTGGTGCCCTCAGACTAACCCTAAAATATCACGTTTTCACTGTCCTCACAGTAGGTGAAGGCTATTTAGAAACTGTTCAGCAGTTTCAGTTTTCTAGTTATTATTATTATTATTATTATTATTATTATTATTATTATTATTATTATTATTCTTATTAGGCTTCACCTATTACCATAGGTGAAGCATATTGTTTTTGTCAAAGTTATTATTATTATTATTATACTTCTTCCCGGAAAAATTTTTGAGGACAATTTGCAAATAATTCATGAATGGAGCCTAGGGTGTCTTTATGACATTTCTTGACTTTGAGTGACCCTGACCCTTTTCTCAAGGTCACAGAGCTGTTTGAATTTAAAATTTACAAACTGTCAAATGCAAATATCTCAAGTAAAAATGTTTCTATTGTCAAATGCTTTCATATCTGAGGTCATACAATATTTCTTCAGACATCTGACCCAGATTTTTGCAAATAGGTCAAGTTCAAGGTCATCCGATTCACAGATATAGTGATAAATTCGTCGGAAGGGTTTTGAGAAAACCAAGAACCATAGAGCTACAGTTATGATGCCAAAAGTTGCGCAATAGTTATGTCGCGTGCTGAAAGGAGTATTTTGGCAATTGTCTCACCGGTTTGTGAAATATGGAATTTTAAGTTTTATAAATTCACCAAAAATGGGTGACATGTGGTTTTTCACCATGAAATATTGGTTTTAGCTTATGACATGCTATAGTAAACTACCCCAAACATATACCAAAAACCCCCAAATCAACTTTCAAATTTGACCTTAGAGGTCATTTTCAAGGTCATTTGGACCGTTGAAGTAGAAAAAACAGCACATTTTCAAAAAATCACAAAAATACCCTAGAACTGACCTTTTGGCCTGAATATTTTCTCTCTACAGGGCATTACCCTGCCCTTAATGGATATTTAATCGATTTTACCACAGCATGATTTGTCAATTTTTTAGAAAATGGTAAATAGAGAAAACCGATTCACAGATACAAAAACAACTAAAATGTCAAATTTCAAGGGGAAATATTCACTCTAGCCAAATGCCAAGCATTGGTGACCCCCCATAATTCACATATGAGCTTTCAGAATCTGTTGTCAATTTTGACCTTTGACCTAAATGTCAAGGTCAAATTTAAGGTCAAACATTCTACAATAATTGATATTTTGAATTCTTGATTTTTTTTAAGATAGTAGAAATGTTTGGATTTTGCTGATCTTTGGATATGATGTTGCCCTAATACCCTACCAACAATCTGAAATGAAATATACGTGTATAACATGTTTCTTATACTGATTCATACTGTTTAAATGACAAGAAATTGAATAATTTTGTCGGCGATTTCAACAATTTATTACTCGGCGATGCCGCAACGTAGAAAGGCGGTTCTGGTGGTCGAACAACGGGCTGCTTCTCCTCTTTAAAACGGTACAAAGATTGTGTTCGTACGACTTGCGGCTGCCGAGTAACGGCCGATTTACTTCGGGATGTTTGCTCGTCCGTTCAGGGTTAATGAGCACATGGCCTTGTTGGTAAACAAATTGGAGTCTTATGATGTTAAGGCAAGGAGAAAATAGTGAGGAAGGGTTTCGGGGGGCTGGCAGCAGGGTGGGCGGTTGTGAAAAAATGGTAGATAATTTGTGGCGGGGTTGCCCGGTGGCGAGAGGCTGGCTGTCAATCTGTGATTTGTTTTGGTGGGATGCTGCGGGACTGCTGTGGCCTTGCAAATGGTAGCTGTGATGGGCTAGCTTGGAATTGGCTGGTGCCCTCAGACTAACCCTAAAATATCACGTTTTCACTTTCCTCACAGTAGGTGAAGGCTATTTAGAAACTGTTCAGCAGTTTCAGTTTTCTAGTTATTATTATTATTATTATTTACAGGCAAAATTTTAGAGTTGGAGGACCAAACTTTACCACAAGGTACCCTAGGATGACCTTATTACTTTGACCTAGTTTGAGTGACCTTGACCTATTTTTCAAGGTCACAGGTCACCTTTAGTACAAAATTTTAAGAACTTAAAATTGGCATATCCTCTAAACCAGTGCAGTTAAATACTAATGGTCTTGGATCTTGTGATTAAATGTGTTTTAAAGTGTTTTGACATTACATAATTGTGAATCACTCATGCGGAACATACCGCAATGCAACATGGAGCAGTTTTCAGTGTAGATTCGACTTGGCCAAAACCGGAAGTTGTAAGAAGCCAATGATAGTGCCTAAAGTTGCCCCTCACTTGGGGCCAGTGCTGATAGAACCGTTTAAGTTGATATCTTTAACGGTTTTTGAAATATTGAGTTTTTCACATTTTTGAATTATGAAAAATAGGTACCCATGCTCATTTCACCATGAAATATTGATTTTAGCTTATAACATGCTATAGTAAACTACCCCAAACATGTACCCAAAACCCCCAAATCAAGTGTCAAATTTGACCTTGAAGGTCATTTTCAAGGTTATTTTGACCTTCGAAATGTGAAAAACAAGCAATTTTCACACCGCCACAAAAATACCTTAGAATTAAGTGTTTGAGCTGAAAGTTTTTGTGTTGGAAGATATTGACCAGTACTATACGGATATGTATTCGCTTTTGACAGAAATTAATATGTTGATTTTTAAAAAATTCATAAACTCGGACAACTGTTTTTTGAGTAAAAAAAATAGTGAAAATGGTCATTTTCACTGAGAAATATTCACTTTAGCCAAATGCCAAGCATGGGTGACCCCCTACAATTCACATATGGGCTTTCAGAATCTGCTGTCAATTTTGACATTTGACCTAAATGTCAAGGTCAAATTTAAGGTCAAACAATCTATGAAAGTTGATATTTTGAATTCTTGATTTTTTTTAAGGTAGTAGAAATGTTTGGATTTGGCTGATCTTTGGATATGATGTTGCCCTAATACCCTGCAAACAATCTGGGCAACATGAGTTCTCCAGGTCAAACGGTCAAGGTCACAGATCAGAATTAGTGTCACTACTTTGGCATGGTCATCTGGCTGGGCGGAACCAGTGTCCGCACTTCCATCGGCTCTAGCTCCGGTTCTAATTGAGCTACAGAACTGGCATAGAGATATTTGGAAAGCTCATTACCTCCTCTTTAAAATGAGATGTAGTATTTGACTGTAGCCCGATCGGTTAAAAAGATCGCCCGACCCTGAATATTTCAAGATCGAAAAAATCCTAAAAAATTTAGCTGAAAGTTTAAGTTTGGATTTTTTTTCCCTAGACAGAATGCTTGGATTGGACCGAAACTCATAGGAGTGTCAACCCATCAGTGTAACAAAATTCATGCAAATATTTGGGTCAAAAGGTCAAACGCTGAAGGTCACAGACCTTGAAATGTACTTTTAACAAAAAAATTCATAACTCCAATCCTAATTAACCTTTTTTAACTTGGAAAACATTTTTTGATAGTCCATTCCAAGCCCTTTTACTAGGTCATGGCATGATATTGTGGACCTTATGGTTGAGGCATAAATTGACCGAGAATTATATGTGTATGACATGATATAAGTTTTCTTATGCTGATTCATAGTTGGCATCTCGACCTGCCTAATTAAGTTGTGGAATTGAGATGAAGATAACCTTAAAGCTTAAACTTGATGTTTCGGAATATGCTGTCAATTTTCTATGACCTACAATATAACTCTGGCAATAGGTGAAGCCTCGTTGCTGGTCCACCAGTAACAGAAATCTAGTTAGGCTTCACCTACTTCCGTAGGTGAAGACTATTGTTTTTGGTATTATTATTATTATTATTTACGGGCAAAATTTTAGAGTTGGAGGACCAAACTTTACCACAAGGTACCCTAGGATGACCTTATTACTTTGACCTAGTTTGAGTGACCTTGACCTATTTTTCAAGGTCACAGGTCACCTTTAGTACAAAATTTTAAGAACTTAAAATTGGCATATCCTCTAAACCAGTGCAGTTAAATACTAATGGTCTTGGATCTTGTGATTAAATATGTTTTAAAGTGTTTTGACATTACATAATTGTGAATCACTCATGCGGAACATACCGCAATGCAACATGGAGCAGTTTTCAGTCTAGATTCGACTTGGCCAAAACCGGAAGTTGTAAGAAGCCAATGATGGTGCTAAAAGTTGCCCCTTACTCGGGGCCAGTGCAGTGTGAAAGATGAAGATGATGTCATTAATGGTTTTTGAAATATTGAGTTTTTCACATTTTTGAATTATGAAAAATAGGTACCCATGTCCATTTCACCATGAAATATTGGTTTTAGGTTATAACATGCTATAGTAAACTACCCCAAACATGTACCCAAAACCCCCAAATCAAGTGTCAAATTTGACCTTGAAGGTCATTTTCAAGGTCATTTTGACCTTCGAAATGTGAAAAACAAGCAATTTTGACACTGCCACAAAAATACCTTAGAAGTAAGTGTTTGAGCTGAAAGTTTTTTCTTTGGAAGACATTGACCAGTATTATAAGAATATGTACTCGGTTTTGACAGAAATTAATATGTTGATTTTTAAAAAATTCATAAACTCGGACAACTGTTTTTTGAGTAAAAAAAATAGTGAAAATGGTCATTTTCACTGAGAAATATTCACTTTAGCCAAATGCCAAGCATGGGTGACCCCCTACAATTCACATATGGGCTTTCAGAATCTGCTGTCAATTTTGACATTTGACCTAAATGTCAAGGTCAAATTTAAGGTCAAACAATCTATGAAAGTTGATATTTTGAATTCTTGATTTTTTTTAAGGTAGTAGAAATGTTTGGATTTGGCTGATCTTTGGATATGATATTGCCCTAATACCCTGCAAACAATCTGAGCAACATGAGTTCTCCAGGTCAAACGGTCAAGGTCACAGATCAGAATTAGTGTCACTACTTTGGCATGGTCATCTGGCTGGGCGGAACCAGTGTCCGCACTTCCATCGGCTCTAGCTCCGGTTCTAATTGAGCTACAGAACTGGCATAGAGATATTTGGAAAGCTCATTTCCTCCTCTTTAAAATGTGATGTAGTATGTGATTGTAGCCCGTTCGGTTAAAAAGATCGCCCGACCCTGAAAATTTCAAGATCGAAAAAATCCTAAAAAATTTAGCTGAAAGTTTAAGTTTGGATTTATTTTCCCTAGACAGAATGCTTGGATTGGACCGAAACTCATAGGAGTGTCAACCCATCAGTGTAACAAAATTCATGCAAATATTTGGGTCAAAAGGTCAAACGCTCAAGGTCACAGACCTTGAAATGTACTTTTAACAAAAAAATTCATAACTCCAGTCCTAATTAACCTTTTTTAACTTGGAAAACATTTTTTGATAGTCCATTCCAAGCCCTTTTAATAGGTCATGGCATGATATTGTGAACCTTATGGTTGAGGCATAAATTGACCGAGAATTATATGTGTATGACATGATATAAGTTTTCTTATGCTGATTCATAGTTGGCATCTCGACCTGCCTAATTAAGTTGTGGAATTGAGATGAAGATAACCTTAAGGCTTAAACTTGATGTTTCGGAATATGCTGTCAATTTTCTATGACCTACAATATAACTCTGGCAATAGGTGAAGCCTCGTTGCTGGTCCACCAGTAACAGAAATCTAGTTAGGCTTCACCTAATACCTTAGGTGAAGACTATTGTTTTTGGTATTATTATTATTATTATTATTATTATTATTATTATTATTATTATTATTATTATTATTCTTATTATTATTATTATTATTATTTACAGGCAAAATTTTAGAGTTGGAGGACCAAACTTTACCACAAGGTACCCTAGGATGACCTTATTACTTTGACCTAGTTTGAGTGACCTTGACCTATTTTTCAAGGTCACAGGTCACCTTTAGTACAAAATTTTAAGAACTTAAAATTGGCATATCCTCTAAACCAGTGCAGTTAAATACTAATGGTCTTGGATCTTGTGATTAAATGTGTTTTAAAGTGTTTTGACATTACATAATTGTGAATCACTCATGCGGAACATACCGCAATGCAACATGGAGCAGTTTTCAGTGTAGATTCGACTTGGCCAAAACCGGAAGTTGTAAGAAGCCAATGATAGTGCCTAAAGTTGCCCCTCACTTGGGGCCAGTGCTGATAGAACCGTTTAAGTTGATATCTTTAACGGTTTTTGAAATATTGAGTTTTTCACATTTTTGAATTATGAAAAATAGGTACCCATGCTCATTTCACCATGAAATATTGATTTTAGCTTATAACATGCTATAGTAAACTACCCCAAACATGTACCCAAAACCCCCAAATCAAGTGTCAAATTTGACCTTGAAGGTCATTTTCAAGGTTATTTTGACCTTCGAAATGTGAAAAACAAGCAATTTTCACACCGCCACAAAAATACCTTAGAATTAAGTGTTTGAGCTGAAAGTTTTTGTGTTGGAAGATATTGACCAGTACTATACGGATATGTATTCGCTTTTGACAGAAATTAATATGTTGATTTTTAAAAAATTCATAAACTCGGACAACTGTTTTTTGAGTAAAAAAAATAGTGAAAATGGTCATTTTCACTGAGAAATATTCACTTTAGCCAAATGCCAAGCATGGGTGACCCCCTACAATTCACATATGGGCTTTCAGAATCTGCTGTCAATTTTGACATTTGACCTAAATGTCAAGGTCAAATTTAAGGTCAAACAATCTATGAAAGTTGATATTTTGAATTCTTGATTTTTTTTAAGGTAGTAGAAATGTTTGGATTTGGCTGATCTTTGGATATGATGTTGCCCTAATACCCTGCAAACAATCTGGGCAACATGAGTTCTCCAGGTCAAACGGTCAAGGTCACAGATCAGAATTAGTGTCACTACTTTGGCATGGTCATCTGGCTGGGCGGAACCAGTGTCCGCACTTCCATCGGCTCTAGCTCCGGTTCTAATTGAGCTACAGAACTGGCATAGAGATATTTGGAAAGCTCATTACCTCCTCTTTAAAATGAGATGTAGTATTTGACTGTAGCCCGATCGGTTAAAAAGATCGCCCGACCCTGAATATTTCAAGATCGAAAAAATCCTAAAAAATTTAGCTGAAAGTTTAAGTTTGGATTTTTTTTCCCTAGACAGAATGCTTGGATTGGACCGAAACTCATAGGAGTGTCAACCCATCAGTGTAACAAAATTCATGCAAATATTTGGGTCAAAAGGTCAAACGCTGAAGGTCACAGACCTTGAAATGTACTTTTAACAAAAAAATTCATAACTCCAATCCTAATTAACCTTTTTTAACTTGGAAAACATTTTTTGATAGTCCATTCCAAGCCCTTTTACTAGGTCATGGCATGATATTGTGGACCTTATGGTTGAGGCATAAATTGACCGAGAATTATATGTGTATGACATGATATAAGTTTTCTTATGCTGATTCATAGTTGGCATCTCGACCTGCCTAATTAAGTTGTGGAATTGAGATGAAGATAACCTTAAAGCTTAAACTTGATGTTTCGGAATATGCTGTCAATTTTCTATGACCTACAATATAACTCTGGCAATAGGTGAAGCCTCGTTGCTGGTCCACCAGTAACAGAAATCTAGTTAGGCTTCACCTACTTCCGTAGGTGAAGACTATTGTTTTTGGTATTATTATTATTATTATTTACGGGCAAAATTTTAGAGTTGGAGGACCAAACTTTACCACAAGGTACCCTAGGATGACCTTATTACTTTGACCTAGTTTGAGTGACCTTGACCTATTTTTCAAGGTCACAGGTCACCTTTAGTACAAAATTTTAAGAACTTAAAATTGGCATATCCTCTAAACCAGTGCAGTTAAATACTAATGGTCTTGGATCTTGTGATTAAATATGTTTTAAAGTGTTTTGACATTACATAATTGTGAATCACTCATGCGGAACATACCGCAATGCAACATGGAGCAGTTTTCAGTCTAGATTCGACTTGGCCAAAACCGGAAGTTGTAAGAAGCCAATGATGGTGCTAAAAGTTGCCCCTTACTCGGGGCCAGTGCAGTGTGAAAGATGAAGATGATGTCATTAATGGTTTTTGAAATATTGAGTTTTTCACATTTTTGAATTATGAAAAATAGGTACCCATGTCCATTTCACCATGAAATATTGGTTTTAGGTTATAACATGCTATAGTAAACTACCCCAAACATGTACCCAAAACCCCCAAATCAAGTGTCAAATTTGACCTTGAAGGTCATTTTCAAGGTCATTTTGACCTTCGAAATGTGAAAAACAAGCAATTTTGACACTGCCACAAAAATACCTTAGAAGTAAGTGTTTGAGCTGAAAGTTTTTTCTTTGGAAGACATTGACCAGTATTATAAGAATATGTACTCGGTTTTGACAGAAATTAATATGTTGATTTTTAAAAAATTCATAAACTCGGACAACTGTTTTTTGAGTAAAAAAAATAGTGAAAATGGTCATTTTCACTGAGAAATATTCACTTTAGCCAAATGCCAAGCATGGGTGACCCCCTACAATTCACATATGGGCTTTCAGAATCTGCTGTCAATTTTGACATTTGACCTAAATGTCAAGGTCAAATTTAAGGTCAAACAATCTATGAAAGTTGATATTTTGAATTCTTGATTTTTTTTAAGGTAGTAGAAATGTTTGGATTTGGCTGATCTTTGGATATGATATTGCCCTAATACCCTGCAAACAATCTGAGCAACATGAGTTCTCCAGGTCAAACGGTCAAGGTCACAGATCAGAATTAGTGTCACTACTTTGGCATGGTCATCTGGCTGGGCGGAACCAGTGTCCGCACTTCCATCGGCTCTAGCTCCGGTTCTAATTGAGCTACAGAACTGGCATAGAGATATTTGGAAAGCTCATTTCCTCCTCTTTAAAATGTGATGTAGTATGTGATTGTAGCCCGTTCGGTTAAAAAGATCGCCCGACCCTGAAAATTTCAAGATCGAAAAAATCCTAAAAAATTTAGCTGAAAGTTTAAGTTTGGATTTATTTTCCCTAGACAGAATGCTTGGATTGGACCGAAACTCATAGGAGTGTCAACCCATCAGTGTAACAAAATTCATGCAAATATTTGGGTCAAAAGGTCAAACGCTCAAGGTCACAGACCTTGAAATGTACTTTTAACAAAAAAATTCATAACTCCAGTCCTAATTAACCTTTTTTAACTTGGAAAACATTTTTTGATAGTCCATTCCAAGCCCTTTTAATAGGTCATGGCATGATATTGTGAACCTTATGGTTGAGGCATAAATTGACCGAGAATTATATGTGTATGACATGATATAAGTTTTCTTATGCTGATTCATAGTTGGCATCTCGACCTGCCTAATTAAGTTGTGGAATTGAGATGAAGATAACCTTAAGGCTTAAACTTGATGTTTCGGAATATGCTGTCAATTTTCTATGACCTACAATATAACTCTGGCAATAGGTGAAGCCTCGTTGCTGGTCCACCAGTAACAGAAATCTAGTTAGGCTTCACCTAATACCTTAGGTGAAGACTATTGTTTTTGGTATTATTATTATTATTATTATTATTATTATTATTATTATTATTATTATTATTATTATTCTTATTATTATTATTATTATTATTTACAGGCAAAATTTTAGAGTTGGAGGACCAAACTTTACCACAAGGTACCCTAGGATGACCTTATTACTTTGACCTAGTTTGAGTGACCTTGACCTATTTTTCAAGGTCACAGGTCACCTTTAGTACAAAATTTTAAGAACTTAAAATTGGCATATCCTCTAAACCAGTGCAGTTAAATACTAATGGTCTTGGATCTTGTGATTAAATGTGTTTTAAAGTGTTTTGACATTACATAATTGTGAATCACTCATGCGGAACATACCGCAATGCAACATGGAGCAGTTTTCAGTGTAGATTCGACTTGGCCAAAACCGGAAGTTGTAAGAAGCCAATGATAGTGCCTAAAGTTGCCCCTCACTTGGGGCCAGTGCTGATAGAACCGTTTAAGTTGATATCTTTAACGGTTTTTGAAATATTGAGTTTTTCACATTTTTGAATTATGAAAAATAGGTACCCATGCTCATTTCACCATGAAATATTGATTTTAGCTTATAACATGCTATAGTAAACTACCCCAAACATGTACCCAAAACCCCCAAATCAAGTGTCAAATTTGACCTTGAAGGTCATTTTCAAGGTTATTTTGACCTTCGAAATGTGAAAAACAAGCAATTTTCACACCGCCACAAAAATACCTTAGAATTAAGTGTTTGAGCTGAAAGTTTTTGTGTTGGAAGATATTGACCAGTACTATACGGATATGTATTCGCTTTTGACAGAAATTAATATGTTGATTTTTAAAAAATTCATAAACTCGGACAACTGTTTTTTGAGTAAAAAAAATAGTGAAAATGGTCATTTTCACTGAGAAATATTCACTTTAGCCAAATGCCAAGCATGGGTGACCCCCTACAATTCACATATGGGCTTTCAGAATCTGCTGTCAATTTTGACATTTGACCTAAATGTCAAGGTCAAATTTAAGGTCAAACAATCTATGAAAGTTGATATTTTGAATTCTTGATTTTTTTTAAGGTAGTAGAAATGTTTGGATTTGGCTGATCTTTGGATATGATGTTGCCCTAATACCCTGCAAACAATCTGGGCAACATGAGTTCTCCAGGTCAAACGGTCAAGGTCACAGATCAGAATTAGTGTCACTACTTTGGCATGGTCATCTGGCTGGGCGGAACCAGTGTCCGCACTTCCATCGGCTCTAGCTCCGGTTCTAATTGAGCTACAGAACTGGCATAGAGATATTTGGAAAGCTCATTACCTCCTCTTTAAAATGAGATGTAGTATTTGACTGTAGCCCGATCGGTTAAAAAGATCGCCCGACCCTGAATATTTCAAGATCGAAAAAATCCTAAAAAATTTAGCTGAAAGTTTAAGTTTGGATTTTTTTTCCCTAGACAGAATGCTTGGATTGGACCGAAACTCATAGGAGTGTCAACCCATCAGTGTAACAAAATTCATGCAAATATTTGGGTCAAAAGGTCAAACGCTGAAGGTCACAGACCTTGAAATGTACTTTTAACAAAAAAATTCATAACTCCAATCCTAATTAACCTTTTTTAACTTGGAAAACATTTTTTGATAGTCCATTCCAAGCCCTTTTACTAGGTCATGGCATGATATTGTGGACCTTATGGTTGAGGCATAAATTGACCGAGAATTATATGTGTATGACATGATATAAGTTTTCTTATGCTGATTCATAGTTGGCATCTCGACCTGCCTAATTAAGTTGTGGAATTGAGATGAAGATAACCTTAAAGCTTAAACTTGATGTTTCGGAATATGCTGTCAATTTTCTATGACCTACAATATAACTCTGGCAATAGGTGAAGCCTCGTTGCTGGTCCACCAGTAACAGAAATCTAGTTAGGCTTCACCTACTTCCGTAGGTGAAGACTATTGTTTTTGGTATTATTATTATTATTATTTACGGGCAAAATTTTAGAGTTGGAGGACCAAACTTTACCACAAGGTACCCTAGGATGACCTTATTACTTTGACCTAGTTTGAGTGACCTTGACCTATTTTTCAAGGTCACAGGTCACCTTTAGTACAAAATTTTAAGAACTTAAAATTGGCATATCCTCTAAACCAGTGCAGTTAAATACTAATGGTCTTGGATCTTGTGATTAAATATGTTTTAAAGTGTTTTGACATTACATAATTGTGAATCACTCATGCGGAACATACCGCAATGCAACATGGAGCAGTTTTCAGTCTAGATTCGACTTGGCCAAAACCGGAAGTTGTAAGAAGCCAATGATGGTGCTAAAAGTTGCCCCTTACTCGGGGCCAGTGCAGTGTGAAAGATGAAGATGATGTCATTAATGGTTTTTGAAATATTGAGTTTTTCACATTTTTGAATTATGAAAAATAGGTACCCATGTCCATTTCACCATGAAATATTGGTTTTAGGTTATAACATGCTATAGTAAACTACCCCAAACATGTACCCAAAACCCCCAAATCAAGTGTCAAATTTGACCTTGAAGGTCATTTTCAAGGTCATTTTGACCTTCGAAATGTGAAAAACAAGCAATTTTGACACTGCCACAAAAATACCTTAGAAGTAAGTGTTTGAGCTGAAAGTTTTTTCTTTGGAAGACATTGACCAGTATTATAAGAATATGTACTCGGTTTTGACAGAAATTAATATGTTGATTTTTAAAAAATTCATAAACTCGGACAACTGTTTTTTGAGTAAAAAAAATAGTGAAAATGGTCATTTTCACTGAGAAATATTCACTTTAGCCAAATGCCAAGCATGGGTGACCCCCTACAATTCACATATGGGCTTTCAGAATCTGCTGTCAATTTTGACATTTGACCTAAATGTCAAGGTCAAATTTAAGGTCAAACAATCTATGAAAGTTGATATTTTGAATTCTTGATTTTTTTTAAGGTAGTAGAAATGTTTGGATTTGGCTGATCTTTGGATATGATATTGCCCTAATACCCTGCAAACAATCTGAGCAACATGAGTTCTCCAGGTCAAACGGTCAAGGTCACAGATCAGAATTAGTGTCACTACTTTGGCATGGTCATCTGGCTGGGCGGAACCAGTGTCCGCACTTCCATCGGCTCTAGCTCCGGTTCTAATTGAGCTACAGAACTGGCATAGAGATATTTGGAAAGCTCATTTCCTCCTCTTTAAAATGTGATGTAGTATGTGATTGTAGCCCGTTCGGTTAAAAAGATCGCCCGACCCTGAAAATTTCAAGATCGAAAAAATCCTAAAAAATTTAGCTGAAAGTTTAAGTTTGGATTTATTTTCCCTAGACAGAATGCTTGGATTGGACCGAAACTCATAGGAGTGTCAACCCATCAGTGTAACAAAATTCATGCAAATATTTGGGTCAAAAGGTCAAACGCTCAAGGTCACAGACCTTGAAATGTACTTTTAACAAAAAAATTCATAACTCCAGTCCTAATTAACCTTTTTTAACTTGGAAAACATTTTTTGATAGTCCATTCCAAGCCCTTTTAATAGGTCATGGCATGATATTGTGAACCTTATGGTTGAGGCATAAATTGACCGAGAATTATATGTGTATGACATGATATAAGTTTTCTTATGCTGATTCATAGTTGGCATCTCGACCTGCCTAATTAAGTTGTGGAATTGAGATGAAGATAACCTTAAGGCTTAAACTTGATGTTTCGGAATATGCTGTCAATTTTCTATGACCTACAATATAACTCTGGCAATAGGTGAAGCCTCGTTGCTGGTCCACCAGTAACAGAAATCTAGTTAGGCTTCACCTAATACCTTAGGTGAAGACTATTGTTTTTGGTATTATTATTATTATTATTATTATTATTATTATTATTATTATTATTATTATTATTATTCTTATTATTATTATTATTATTATTTACAGGCAAAATTTTAGAGTTGGAGGACCAAACTTTACCACAAGGTACCCTAGGATGACCTTATTACTTTGACCTAGTTTGAGTGACCTTGACCTATTTTTCAAGGTCACAGGTCACCTTTAGTACAAAATTTTAAGAACTTAAAATTGGCATATCCTCTAAACCAGTGCAGTTAAATACTAATGGTCTTGGATCTTGTGATTAAATGTGTTTTAAAGTGTTTTGACATTACATAATTGTGAATCACTCATGCGGAACATACCGCAATGCAACATGGAGCAGTTTTCAGTGTAGATTCGACTTGGCCAAAACCGGAAGTTGTAAGAAGCCAATGATAGTGCCTAAAGTTGCCCCTCACTTGGGGCCAGTGCTGATAGAACCGTTTAAGTTGATATCTTTAACGGTTTTTGAAATATTGAGTTTTTCACATTTTTGAATTATGAAAAATAGGTACCCATGCTCATTTCACCATGAAATATTGATTTTAGCTTATAACATGCTATAGTAAACTACCCCAAACATGTACCCAAAACCCCCAAATCAAGTGTCAAATTTGACCTTGAAGGTCATTTTCAAGGTTATTTTGACCTTCGAAATGTGAAAAACAAGCAATTTTCACACCGCCACAAAAATACCTTAGAATTAAGTGTTTGAGCTGAAAGTTTTTGTGTTGGAAGATATTGACCAGTACTATACGGATATGTATTCGCTTTTGACAGAAATTAATATGTTGATTTTTAAAAAATTCATAAACTCGGACAACTGTTTTTTGAGTAAAAAAAATAGTGAAAATGGTCATTTTCACTGAGAAATATTCACTTTAGCCAAATGCCAAGCATGGGTGACCCCCTACAATTCACATATGGGCTTTCAGAATCTGCTGTCAATTTTGACATTTGACCTAAATGTCAAGGTCAAATTTAAGGTCAAACAATCTATGAAAGTTGATATTTTGAATTCTTGATTTTTTTTAAGGTAGTAGAAATGTTTGGATTTGGCTGATCTTTGGATATGATGTTGCCCTAATACCCTGCAAACAATCTGGGCAACATGAGTTCTCCAGGTCAAACGGTCAAGGTCACAGATCAGAATTAGTGTCACTACTTTGGCATGGTCATCTGGCTGGGCGGAACCAGTGTCCGCACTTCCATCGGCTCTAGCTCCGGTTCTAATTGAGCTACAGAACTGGCATAGAGATATTTGGAAAGCTCATTACCTCCTCTTTAAAATGAGATGTAGTATTTGACTGTAGCCCGATCGGTTAAAAAGATCGCCCGACCCTGAATATTTCAAGATCGAAAAAATCCTAAAAAATTTAGCTGAAAGTTTAAGTTTGGATTTTTTTTCCCTAGACAGAATGCTTGGATTGGACCGAAACTCATAGGAGTGTCAACCCATCAGTGTAACAAAATTCATGCAAATATTTGGGTCAAAAGGTCAAACGCTGAAGGTCACAGACCTTGAAATGTACTTTTAACAAAAAAATTCATAACTCCAATCCTAATTAACCTTTTTTAACTTGGAAAACATTTTTTGATAGTCCATTCCAAGCCCTTTTACTAGGTCATGGCATGATATTGTGGACCTTATGGTTGAGGCATAAATTGACCGAGAATTATATGTGTATGACATGATATAAGTTTTCTTATGCTGATTCATAGTTGGCATCTCGACCTGCCTAATTAAGTTGTGGAATTGAGATGAAGATAACCTTAAAGCTTAAACTTGATGTTTCGGAATATGCTGTCAATTTTCTATGACCTACAATATAACTCTGGCAATAGGTGAAGCCTCGTTGCTGGTCCACCAGTAACAGAAATCTAGTTAGGCTTCACCTACTTCCGTAGGTGAAGACTATTGTTTTTGGTATTATTATTATTATTATTTACGGGCAAAATTTTAGAGTTGGAGGACCAAACTTTACCACAAGGTACCCTAGGATGACCTTATTACTTTGACCTAGTTTGAGTGACCTTGACCTATTTTTCAAGGTCACAGGTCACCTTTAGTACAAAATTTTAAGAACTTAAAATTGGCATATCCTCTAAACCAGTGCAGTTAAATACTAATGGTCTTGGATCTTGTGATTAAATATGTTTTAAAGTGTTTTGACATTACATAATTGTGAATCACTCATGCGGAACATACCGCAATGCAACATGGAGCAGTTTTCAGTCTAGATTCGACTTGGCCAAAACCGGAAGTTGTAAGAAGCCAATGATGGTGCTAAAAGTTGCCCCTTACTCGGGGCCAGTGCAGTGTGAAAGATGAAGATGATGTCATTAATGGTTTTTGAAATATTGAGTTTTTCACATTTTTGAATTATGAAAAATAGGTACCCATGTCCATTTCACCATGAAATATTGGTTTTAGGTTATAACATGCTATAGTAAACTACCCCAAACATGTACCCAAAACCCCCAAATCAAGTGTCAAATTTGACCTTGAAGGTCATTTTCAAGGTCATTTTGACCTTCGAAATGTGAAAAACAAGCAATTTTGACACTGCCACAAAAATACCTTAGAAGTAAGTGTTTGAGCTGAAAGTTTTTTCTTTGGAAGACATTGACCAGTATTATAAGAATATGTACTCGGTTTTGACAGAAATTAATATGTTGATTTTTAAAAAATTCATAAACTCGGACAACTGTTTTTTGAGTAAAAAAAATAGTGAAAATGGTCATTTTCACTGAGAAATATTCACTTTAGCCAAATGCCAAGCATGGGTGACCCCCTACAATTCACATATGGGCTTTCAGAATCTGCTGTCAATTTTGACATTTGACCTAAATGTCAAGGTCAAATTTAAGGTCAAACAATCTATGAAAGTTGATATTTTGAATTCTTGATTTTTTTTAAGGTAGTAGAAATGTTTGGATTTGGCTGATCTTTGGATATGATATTGCCCTAATACCCTGCAAACAATCTGAGCAACATGAGTTCTCCAGGTCAAACGGTCAAGGTCACAGATCAGAATTAGTGTCACTACTTTGGCATGGTCATCTGGCTGGGCGGAACCAGTGTCCGCACTTCCATCGGCTCTAGCTCCGGTTCTAATTGAGCTACAGAACTGGCATAGAGATATTTGGAAAGCTCATTTCCTCCTCTTTAAAATGTGATGTAGTATGTGATTGCAGCCCGTTCGGTTAAAAAGATCGCCCGACCCTGAAAATTTCAAGATCGAAAAAATCCTAAAAAATTTAGCTGAAAGTTTAAGTTTGGATTTATTTTCCCTAGACAGAATGCTTGGATTGGACCGAAACTCATAGGAGTGTCAACCCATCAGTGTAACAAAATTCATGCAAATATTTGGGTCAAAAGGTCAAACGCTCAAGGTCACAGACCTTGAAATGTACTTTTAACAAAAAAATTCATAACTCCAGTCCTAATTAACCTTTTTTAACTTGGAAAACATTTTTTGATAGTCCATTCCAAGCCCTTTTAATAGGTCATGGCATGATATTGTGAACCTTATGGTTGAGGCATAAATTGACCGAGAATTATATGTGTATGACATGATATAAGTTTTCTTATGCTGATTCATAGTTGGCATCTCGACCTGCCTAATTAAGTTGTGGAATTGAGATGAAGATAACCTTAAGGCTTAAACTTGATGTTTCGGAATATGCTGTCAATTTTCTATGACCTACAATATAACTCTGGCAATAGGTGAAGCCTCGTTGCTGGTCCACCAGTAACAGAAATCTAGTTAGGCTTCACCTAATACCTTAGGTGAAGACTATTGTTTTTGGTATTATTATTATTATTATTATTATTATTATTATTATTATTATTATTCTTATTATTATTATTATTATTATTTACAGGCAAAATTTTAGAGTTGGAGGACCAAACTTTACCACAAGGTACCCTAGGATGACCTTATTACTTTGACCTAGTTTGAGTGACCTTGACCTATTTTTCAAGGTCACAGGTCACCTTTAGTACAAAATTTTAAGAACTTAAAATTGGCATATCCTCTAAACCAGTGCAGTTAAATACTAATGGTCTTGGATCTTGTGATTAAATGTGTTTTAAAGTGTTTTGACATTACATAATTGTGAATCACTCATGCGGAACATACCGCAATGCAACATGGAGCAGTTTTCAGTGTAGATTCGACTTGGCCAAAACCGGAAGTTGTAAGAAGCCAATGATAGTGCCTAAAGTTGCCCCTCACTTGGGGCCAGTGCTGATAGAACCGTTTAAGTTGATATCTTTAACGGTTTTTGAAATATTGAGTTTTTCACATTTTTGAATTATGAAAAATAGGTACCCATGCTCATTTCACCATGAAATATTGATTTTAGCTTATAACATGCTATAGTAAACTACCCCAAACATGTACCCAAAACCCCCAAATCAAGTGTCAAATTTGACCTTGAAGGTCATTTTCAAGGTTATTTTGACCTTCGAAATGTGAAAAACAAGCAATTTTCACACCGCCACAAAAATACCTTAGAATTAAGTGTTTGAGCTGAAAGTTTTTGTGTTGGAAGATATTGACCAGTACTATACGGATATGTATTCGCTTTTGACAGAAATTAATATGTTGATTTTTAAAAAATTCATAAACTCGGACAACTGTTTTTTGAGTAAAAAAAATAGTGAAAATGGTCATTTTCACTGAGAAATATTCACTTTAGCCAAATGCCAAGCATGGGTGACCCCCTACAATTCACATATGGGCTTTCAGAATCTGCTGTCAATTTTGACATTTGACCTAAATGTCAAGGTCAAATTTAAGGTCAAACAATCTATGAAAGTTGATATTTTGAATTCTTGATTTTTTTTAAGGTAGTAGAAATGTTTGGATTTGGCTGATCTTTGGATATGATGTTGCCCTAATACCCTGCAAACAATCTGGGCAACATGAGTTCTCCAGGTCAAACGGTCAAGGTCACAGATCAGAATTAGTGTCACTACTTTGGCATGGTCATCTGGCTGGGCGGAACCAGTGTCCGCACTTCCATCGGCTCTAGCTCCGGTTCTAATTGAGCTACAGAACTGGCATAGAGATATTTGGAAAGCTCATTACCTCCTCTTTAAAATGAGATGTAGTATATTTCAAGATCGAAAAAATCCTAAAAAATTTAGCTGAAAGTTTAAGTTTGGATTTTTTTTCCCTAGACAGAATGCTTGGATTGGACCGAAACTCATAGGAGTGTCAACCCATCAGTGTAACAAAATTCATGCAAATATTTGGGTCAAAAGGTCAAACGCTCAAGGTCACAGACCTTGAAATGTACTTTTAACAAAAAAATTCATAACTCCAATCCTAATTAACCTTTTTTAACTTGGAAAACATTTTTTGATAGTCCATTCCAAGCCCTTTTACTAGGTCATGGCATGATATTGTGGACCTTATGGTTGAGGCATAAATTGACCGAGAATTATATGTGTATGACATGATATAAGTTTTCTTATGCTGATTCATAGTTGGCATCTCGACCTGCCTAATTAAGTTGTGGAATTGAGATGAAGATAACCTTAAAGCTTAAACTTGATGTTTCGGAATATGCTGTCAATTTTCTATGACCTACAATATAACTCTGGCAATAGGTGAAGCCTCGTTGCTGGTCCACCAGTAACAGAAATCTAGTTAGGCTTCACCTACTTCCGTAGGTGAAGACTATTGTTTTTGGTATTATTATTATTATTATTTACGGGCAAAATTTTAGAGTTGGAGGACCAAACTTTACCACAAGGTACCCTAGGATGACCTTATTACTTTGACCTAGTTTGAGTGACCTTGACCTATTTTTCAAGGTCACAGGTCACCTTTAGTACAAAATTTTAAGAACTTAAAATTGGCATATCCTCTAAACCAGTGCAGTTAAATACTAATGGTCTTGGATCTTGTGATTAAATATGTTTTAAAGTGTTTTGACATTACATAATTGTGAATCACTCATGCGGAACATACCGCAATGCAACATGGAGCAGTTTTCAGTCTAGATTCGACTTGGCCAAAACCGGAAGTTGTAAGAAGCCAATGATGGTGCTAAAAGTTGCCCCTTACTCGGGGCCAGTGCAGTGTGAAAGATGAAGATGATGTCATTAATGGTTTTTGAAATATTGAGTTTTTCACATTTTTGAATTATGAAAAATAGGTACCCATGTCCATTTCACCATGAAATATTGGTTTTAGGTTATAACATGCTATAGTAAACTACCCCAAACATGTACCCAAAACCCCCAAATCAAGTGTCAAATTTGACCTTGAAGGTCATTTTCAAGGTCATTTTGACCTTCGAAATGTGAAAAACAAGCAATTTTGACACTGCCACAAAAATACCTTAGAAGTAAGTGTTTGAGCTGAAAGTTTTTTCTTTGGAAGACATTGACCAGTATTATAAGAATATGTACTCGGTTTTGACAGAAATTAATATGTTGATTTTTAAAAAATTCATAAACTCGGACAACTGTTTTTTGAGTAAAAAAAATAGTGAAAATGGTCATTTTCACTGAGAAATATTCACTTTAGCCAAATGCCAAGCATGGGTGACCCCCTACAATTCACATATGGGCTTTCAGAATCTGCTGTCAATTTTGACATTTGACCTAAATGTCAAGGTCAAATTTAAGGTCAAACAATCTATGAAAGTTGATATTTTGAATTCTTGATTTTTTTTAAGGTAGTAGAAATGTTTGGATTTGGCTGATCTTTGGATATGATATTGCCCTAATACCCTGCAAACAATCTGAGCAACATGAGTTCTCCAGGTCAAACGGTCAAGGTCACAGATCAGAATTAGTGTCACTACTTTGGCATGGTCATCTGGCTGGGCGGAACCAGTGTCCGCACTTCCATCGGCTCTAGCTCCGGTTCTAATTGAGCTACAGAACTGGCATAGAGATATTTGGAAAGCTCATTTCCTCCTCTTTAAAATGTGATGTAGTATGTGATTGTAGCCCGTTCGGTTAAAAAGATCGCCCGACCCTGAAAATTTCAAGATCGAAAAAATCCTAAAAAATTTAGCTGAAAGTTTAAGTTTGGATTTATTTTCCCTAGACAGAATGCTTGGATTGGACCGAAACTCATAGGAGTGTCAACCCATCAGTGTAACAAAATTCATGCAAATATTTGGGTCAAAAGGTCAAACGCTCAAGGTCACAGACCTTGAAATGTACTTTTAACAAAAAAATTCATAACTCCAGTCCTAATTAACCTTTTTTAACTTGGAAAACATTTTTTGATAGTCCATTCCAAGCCCTTTTAATAGGTCATGGCATGATATTGTGAACCTTATGGTTGAGGCATAAATTGACCGAGAATTATATGTGTATGACATGATATAAGTTTTCTTATGCTGATTCATAGTTGGCATCTCGACCTGCCTAATTAAGTTGTGGAATTGAGATGAAGATAACCTTAAGGCTTAAACTTGATGTTTCGGAATATGCTGTCAATTTTCTATGACCTACAATATAACTCTGGCAATAGGTGAAGCCTCGTTGCTGGTCCACCAGTAACAGAAATCTAGTTAGGCTTCACCTAATACCTTAGGTGAAGACTATTGTTTTTGGTATTATTATTATTATTATTATTATTATTATTATTATTATTATTATTATTATTATTATTCTTATTATTATTATTATTATTATTTACAGGCAAAATTTTAGAGTTGGAGGACCAAACTTTACCACAAGGTACCCTAGGATGACCTTATTACTTTGACCTAGTTTGAGTGACCTTGACCTATTTTTCAAGGTCACAGGTCACCTTTAGTACAAAATTTTAAGAACTTAAAATTGGCATATCCTCTAAACCAGTGCAGTTAAATACTAATGGTCTTGGATCTTGTGATTAAATGTGTTTTAAAGTGTTTTGACATTACATAATTGTGAATCACTCATGCGGAACATACCGCAATGCAACATGGAGCAGTTTTCAGTGTAGATTCGACTTGGCCAAAACCGGAAGTTGTAAGAAGCCAATGATAGTGCCTAAAGTTGCCCCTCACTTGGGGCCAGTGCTGATAGAACCGTTTAAGTTGATATCTTTAACGGTTTTTGAAATATTGAGTTTTTCACATTTTTGAATTATGAAAAATAGGTACCCATGCTCATTTCACCATGAAATATTGATTTTAGCTTATAACATGCTATAGTAAACTACCCCAAACATGTACCCAAAACCCCCAAATCAAGTGTCAAATTTGACCTTGAAGGTCATTTTCAAGGTTATTTTGACCTTCGAAATGTGAAAAACAAGCAATTTTCACACCGCCACAAAAATACCTTAGAATTAAGTGTTTGAGCTGAAAGTTTTTGTGTTGGAAGATATTGACCAGTACTATACGGATATGTATTCGCTTTTGACAGAAATTAATATGTTGATTTTTAAAAAATTCATAAACTCGGACAACTGTTTTTTGAGTAAAAAAAATAGTGAAAATGGTCATTTTCACTGAGAAATATTCACTTTAGCCAAATGCCAAGCATGGGTGACCCCCTACAATTCACATATGGGCTTTCAGAATCTGCTGTCAATTTTGACATTTGACCTAAATGTCAAGGTCAAATTTAAGGTCAAACAATCTATGAAAGTTGATATTTTGAATTCTTGATTTTTTTTAAGGTAGTAGAAATGTTTGGATTTGGCTGATCTTTGGATATGATGTTGCCCTAATACCCTGCAAACAATCTGGGCAACATGAGTTCTCCAGGTCAAACGGTCAAGGTCACAGATCAGAATTAGTGTCACTACTTTGGCATGGTCATCTGGCTGGGCGGAACCAGTGTCCGCACTTCCATAGGCTCTAGCTCCGGTTCTAATTGAGCTACAGAACTGGCATAGAGATATTTGGAAAGCTCATTACCTCCTCTTTAAAATGAGATGTAGTATTTGACTGTAGCCCGATCGGTTAAAAAGATCGCCCGACCCTGAATATTTCAAGATCGAAAAAATCCTAAAAAATTTAGCTGAAAGTTTAAGTTTGGATTTTTTTTCCCTAGACAGAATGCTTGGATTGGACCGAAACTCATAGGAGTGTCAACCCATCAGTGTAACAAAATTCATGCAAATATTTGGGTCAAAAGGTCAAACGCTCAAGGTCACAGACCTTGAAATGTACTTTTAACAAAAAAATTCATAACTCCAATCCTAATTAACCTTTTTTAACTTGGAAAACATTTTTTGATAGTCCATTCCAAGCCCTTTTACTAGGTCATGGCATGATATTGTGGACCTTATGGTTGAGGCATAAATTGACCGAGAATTATATGTGTATGACATGATATAAGTTTTCTTATGCTGATTCATAGTTGGCATCTCGACCTGCCTAATTAAGTTGTGGAATTGAGATGAAGATAACCTTAAAGCTTAAACTTGATGTTTCGGAATATGCTGTCAATTTTCTATGACCTACAATATAACTCTGGCAATAGGTGAAGCCTCGTTGCTGGTCCACCAGTAACAGAAATCTAGTTAGGCTTCACCTACTTCCGTAGGTGAAGACTATTGTTTTTGGTATTATTATTATTATTATTTACGGGCAAAATTTTAGAGTTGGAGGACCAAACTTTACCACAAGGTACCCTAGGATGACCTTATTACTTTGACCTAGTTTGAGTGACCTTGACCTATTTTTCAAGGTCACAGGTCACCTTTAGTACAAAATTTTAAGAACTTAAAATTGGCATATCCTCTAAACCAGTGCAGTTAAATACTAATGGTCTTGGATCTTGTGATTAAATATGTTTTAAAGTGTTTTGACATTACATAATTGTGAATCACTCATGCGGAACATACCGCAATGCAACATGGAGCAGTTTTCAGTCTAGATTCGACTTGGCCAAAACCGGAAGTTGTAAGAAGCCAATGATGGTGCTAAAAGTTGCCCCTTACTCGGGGCCAGTGCAGTGTGAAAGATGAAGATGATGTCATTAATGGTTTTTGAAATATTGAGTTTTTCACATTTTTGAATTATGAAAAATAGGTACCCATGTCCATTTCACCATGAAATATTGGTTTTAGGTTATAACATGCTATAGTAAACTACCCCAAACATGTACCCAAAACCCCCAAATCAAGTGTCAAATTTGACCTTGAAGGTCATTTTCAAGGTCATTTTGACCTTCGAAATGTGAAAAACAAGCAATTTTGACACTGCCACAAAAATACCTTAGAAGTAAGTGTTTGAGCTGAAAGTTTTTTCTTTGGAAGACATTGACCAGTATTATAAGAATATGTACTCGGTTTTGACAGAAATTAATATGTTGATTTTTAAAAAATTCATAAACTCGGACAACTGTTTTTTGAGTAAAAAAAATAGTGAAAATGGTCATTTTCACTGAGAAATATTCACTTTAGCCAAATGCCAAGCATGGGTGACCCCCTACAATTCACATATGGGCTTTCAGAATCTGCTGTCAATTTTGACATTTGACCTAAATGTCAAGGTCAAATTTAAGGTCAAACAATCTATGAAAGTTGATATTTTGAATTCTTGATTTTTTTTAAGGTAGTAGAAATGTTTGGATTTGGCTGATCTTTGGATATGATATTGCCCTAATACCCTGCAAACAATCTGAGCAACATGAGTTCTCCAGGTCAAACGGTCAAGGTCACAGATCAGAATTAGTGTCACTACTTTGGCATGGTCATCTGGCTGGGCGGAACCAGTGTCCGCACTTCCATCGGCTCTAGCTCCGGTTCTAATTGAGCTACAGAACTGGCATAGAGATATTTGGAAAGCTCATTTCCTCCTCTTTAAAATGTGATGTAGTATGTGATTGTAGCCCGTTCGGTTAAAAAGATCGCCCGACCCTGAAAATTTCAAGATCGAAAAAATCCTAAAAAATTTAGCTGAAAGTTTAAGTTTGGATTTATTTTCCCTAGACAGAATGCTTGGATTGGACCGAAACTCATAGGAGTGTCAACCCATCAGTGTAACAAAATTCATGCAAATATTTGGGTCAAAAGGTCAAACGCTCAAGGTCACAGACCTTGAAATGTACTTTTAACAAAAAAATTCATAACTCCAGTCCTAATTAACCTTTTTTAACTTGGAAAACATTTTTTGATAGTCCATTCCAAGCCCTTTTAATAGGTCATGGCATGATATTGTGAACCTTATGGTTGAGGCATAAATTGACCGAGAATTATATGTGTATGACATGATATAAGTTTTCTTATGCTGATTCATAGTTGGCATCTCGACCTGCCTAATTAAGTTGTGGAATTGAGATGAAGATAACCTTAAGGCTTAAACTTGATGTTTCGGAATATGCTGTCAATTTTCTATGACCTACAATATAACTCTGGCAATAGGTGAAGCCTCGTTGCTGGTCCACCAGTAACAGAAATCTAGTTAGGCTTCACCTAATACCTTAGGTGAAGACTATTGTTTTTGGTATTATTATTATTATAAACTTTCCGAAGGAAAGTTTATCTTATTATTGTAAGTCTTATTTTTTTTTTTTTTTTTTTTTTTTTTTTTTTTATTATAAACTTTCCGAAGGAAAGTTTATCTTATTATTGTACGTCTTATTTTTCTTTATTTTTTTTTTTTTTTTTTTTTTTTTTTTTTTTATTATTCTTTATTATTATTATTATTCTTCTGAAGAAGTAAAGGCTTATTACTCAGAAACTAATAAAGGCAGGACTTTAACCCTTCAAAGTCACATAGACGGCTAGAGCGCACTTTGAACAGCACAAATTTCATGACCAAATTTCGTGAAACTTCTGCGTAATTTACAAAAGAAAAAACAAATTTAAGAGCACGGTTTTAGGAAACTGGGCAGAGATAATTCCATGGGAATTTTTCTCAAGATACCTTAGACAAATACGCAGTGCAGAAAGGAGTTTGAGCCAAATGGTGAGCCTGCTGACTGAACTATGAATTCTTGAAAAAAAGTATTTCGAAATTTTCATGAAATTTTTTTTGAAAACCATAGAAGGAATAATGATATTGACTTGCAATTTCACACTTTTATAGTCCTACCCTAGGACAACTACCATGCCAAAAATGAGCCCATTTGGTAAAGTGGTCTAGGTGGTACAGGGGTCCAAAGTTGCGATTTTTGACTGCTTATATCTCGGCTCCAAAGTGAGATACAGGAATCTCAAAAACATATTTAGAATCCTTGAAATGTTCTCTTTTTAGATATGTATAGCAATATGCTCTAGGTCTTTCCGTTTGGAAAAGCGTCAGACATTGAAAATTTTTTGTCACTTTTTGAAATTCAAAAAATGAAAAAATACCAAAATCACTAGAAGAACTGCTTGGATTCTCACCATTTTTTTTATAGATATGTCCTCTAAGGAGTACTATGATAATGTAAAAGGGCAAGGGCTTTGATCAAAAGGCTTAGGCCCTAGAATTTTTTTTCAGTACAAATTTCAATAATTTTTAACTTGAGTTCTTTTCAACCAAATTTCATGCAACTGGTGTCATTATGTAGAGAAAAATCAGGACTTTACAAAGAATACCATGTCTATTCACCAACCTTTACCAGTTTCGAACTTGGAGCCAAAATTCTCTTTCCCATGTTATCCAATGGGAAGACCTACCAACCCTGAACCGCTGAGTCAGCAATTTTTACAATGAATGTTAGGAAGTTTACGTGCATCGCCCCAAAAAAGCAGGAAGAAAGTCTTCAATTGCATTCATATTTTGCACATATATGTACTCTGGGTAGTGCTACATTACTGTAAAAGGGCAATTACCTTCATCAAACAGCTTAGGTCCTAGAATTTTTTTATCACTCATAAAGCCTGAATTGCTGACCTACCTACCTCCCAGTACCCTATTATTCTTCTGAAGAAGTAAAGGCTTATTACTCAGAAACTAATAAAGGCAGGACTTTAACCCTTCAAGGTCACATAGACGGCTAGAGCGCACTTTGAACAGCACAAATTTCATGACCAAATTTCGTGAAACTTCTGCGTAATTTACAAAAGAAAAAACAAATTTAAGAGCACGGTTTTAGGAAACTGGGCAGAGATAATTCCATGGGAATTTTTCTCAAGATACCTTAGACAAATACGCAGTGCAGAAAGGAGTTTGAGCCAAATGGTGAGCCTGCTGACTGAACTATGAATTCTTGAAAAAAAGTATTTCGAAATTTTCATGAAATTTTTTTTTAAAACCATAGAAGGAATAATTATATTGACTTGCCATTTCATATTTGTATAGTCCTACCCTAGTACAACTATCATGCAAAAAATGAGCCCATTTGGTAAAGTGGTCTAGGTGGTACAGGGGTCCAAAGTTGCGATTTTTGACTGCTTATATCTCGGCTCCATATTGAGATACAGGAATCTCATAGACATATTTAGAATCCTTGAAATGTTCTCTTTTCAGGCATATATAGCAATATGTTCTAATATGTTCCGTTTGGAAAAGCGTCAGACATTGAAAATTTTTTGTCACTTTTTGATTTTCTCAAAATGAAAAAGTCTAAAAAACAGTAGAAGAACTGCTTGGATTCTAACCATATTTTTTACAGATATGTCCTCTAGGGAGTACTATGTAAATGTAAAAGGGCAAGGGCTTTGATCAAAAGGCTTAGGCAATAGAATTTATTTTCAGTCCAGATTTCAATAATTTTTAACTCCAGTTCTTTTCATTCAAATTACATGCAACTGGCGTCATTAGGTAGAGAAAAATTAGGCCTTTACATAGGATACAATGTTTATTCACCAACCTTAACCAGTTTCGAACCTGGAGCCAAAATTATCTTTCTTATGTTATCCAATGGGAGACCTACCTACCTACCTCCCTGAAACCGCTGAGTCAGCAATTTTTACAATGAATGTTAGCAAATTTATGTTTCTCGCCCCAAAAAAGCAGGAAGAAAGTGTTCAATTTCATTCATATTTTGCACATATATGTCCTCTGGGTAGTACTACATGACTGTAACAGGGCAATTACCTTCATCAAAAAGCTTATGCCCTAGAATTTTTTTATCACTCATAAAGCCTAAATTGCTTACTCAGACCAAAATGTTGTTGATAGATTGAACCAAAAAAATTCACAGGAGTATATATACATGTGCTTCACAAATGTGAGTTATTTCAGAATTCTAGGTCATGGGGTCAAGGTCACAGAGTGTCCTATATATGCAATTTTCAGGCGTTTTGAACCTGGGTCCTATACAAGGTACAGTAATCAGTTGTTAAACCTTTTTTCATTATCTTACAGTTCCTGTATAACTTGAGAGGTTAGGGCAATTATTTATGAGGTTTTCAGGTACTTTATTTTTTTCTCTATTGGAAATTGAATAAAAAATCTTTAAAAAGCCAAAACTCAAAATTTTTCATTAGATCAGTCCCAAAAAATGTACAAGTGTGTATATACATATGACTGAAAAAAAAGAAAATTTCAGAAATTTAGATCAAAGGGTCAAGGTTACAGTGTTTCCTACATATGTAGTTTTCATGCATTTTGAACTCAGGCCCAATGCAGAGTACAGAAAAACCCAATAGATATTTTTTGAAAGTCAGTGCTGGTGTGTGTTCATCTTATGAATAGTTTAAGACAATAAGGCAAAGATTTCTGAATTTATGAAAACAATTTGTAGTGAAGACACCTATTTCCCACCCCCATGATACTCAGGAAGTTGGCACCCCTAGTAAGGCCCAATCGCACTCTGAACGTTTCATGACACTTCTGCGCATTTCAGGGTATACAAAAAAAAATTTTCATCACGGTCCCAAGAAACTGGCCAGAGATAATGGTATGAAATTTTTTTTCAAGAGACCTTGGAGACTTTTCCAGTACAGAAATTAATGGTACTAAACAAGAAAGATAAAAGGAAAGGAAAGTTTATCGTAATTGTCAGGGACAATTGCAAGTCTAGTTATAAACTTTCCGAAGGAAAGTTTATCTTATTATTGTACGTCTTATTTTTCTTTTTTTTTTTTTTTTTTTTTTTTTTTTTTTTTTTTATTATTCTTTATTATTATTATTATTCTTCTGAAGAAGTAAAGGCTTATTACTCAGAAACTAATAAAGGCAGGGCTTTGGCACTTCAAGGTCACATAGTGAGCCAGAGCGCGCTTTGAAAGGCATAAATTTCATGACCAAATTTCGTGACGCTTCTGCGTAATTCACAAAATAAAAAATAAATTTAAGGGCACGGTTTCAAGAAACTAGGCAGAGATAATGGCATGAGATTTTTTTTCAAGATACCTTAGACAAATACGCAGTGCAGAAAGGAGTTTGAGCCAAATTGTGAGCCTGCTGACTGAGCCATGAATTTTTGAAAAAAAGTTTTTCTAAATTTTCATGAAATTTTTTTTGAAAACCATAGAAGGAATAATGATATTGACTTGCAATTTCACACTTTTATAGTCCTACCCTAGCACAACTTTCATGCAAAAAATTAGCTCATGTGGTAAAGTGGTCTAGGTGGTACAGGGGTCCAAAGTTGCATTTTTTGACTGCTTATATCTCGGCTCCAAATTGAGATACAGGAATCTCAAAGACATATTTAGAATCCTTGAAATGTTCTCTTTTTAGGAATGTATAGTAATATGCTCTAGGTAGTTCCGTTTGGAAAAGCGTCAGACATTGAAAATTTTTTGTCACTTTTTGATTTTCTCAAAATGAAAAAGTCTTAAAAACACTAGAAGAACTGCTTGGATTATCACCATTTTTTTTACAGATATGTCCTCTAAGGAGTACTATGTAAATGTCAAAGGGCAAGGGCTTTGCTTAAAAACCCTAGGCCCTGGAATTTTTTTCATTCCAAATTTCAATAATTTTTTACTCCATTTCTATTTAACCAAATTTCATGCAACTGGTGTCATTATGTAGAGAAAAATTAGGCCTTTACATAGGATAAAATGTCTATTCACCAACCTTTACCAGTTTCGAACTTGGAGCCAAAATTCTCTTTCCCATGTTATCCAATGGGAAGACCTACCAACCCTGAAGCGCTGAGTCAGCAATTTTTACAATGAATGTTAGGAAGTTTATGTGCATCGCCCCAAAAAAGCAGGAAGAAAGTCTTCAATTTCCTTTATATTTTGCACATATATGTACTCTGTGTAGTACTACATTACTGTAAAAGGGCAATTACTTTCATCAAACAGCTTAGGTCCTAGAATTTTTTTATCACTGAATTGCTGACCTACCTACCTCCCAGAACCCTGGACCGCTGAGTCAGCAATTTTTACAATGAATGTTAGCAGGTTTAAATGTTTTGCCCCAAAAACAGTAGGAAAGACTTTTTCAATTTTCTTCATA
This sequence comes from Alitta virens, assembly GCA_932294295.1. NCBI lineage: Eukaryota > Metazoa > Annelida > Polychaeta > Phyllodocida > Nereididae > Alitta > Alitta virens. The sequence goes on along the minus strand of OW028586.1, from coordinate 15,313,040 downwards.
CTTTTCACACATATGTCCTCTAGGGAGTACTATGTAAATGTAGAAGGGCAAGGGCCTTGATTAAACACCTTAGGCCCTGGAATTTTTTTTCAGCCAAATTTCAATAATTTTTAACTCCAGTTCTATTCAACCAAATTTCATCCAACTGGTGTCATTATGCAGAGAAAATTTAGGAGATTACATAGGACACCTTGTCTATTCACCAACCTTAATTAGTTTTGAAACTTGAGGCAAAATTCTCTTTCCCATGTTATCCAATGGGGAGACCTACCTACCTACCTCCCTGGACGGCTGAGTCAGCAATTTTTACAATGAATGTTAGTAAATTTATGTTTCTCGCCCCAAAAAAGCAGGAAGAAAGTCTTCAATTTCATTCATATTTTGCACATATATGTCCTCTGGGTAGTACTACATTACCGTAATAGGGCAATTACCTTCATCAAACAGCTTAGGTCCTAAAATTTTTTTATCACTCTTAAAGCCTGAATTGCTTACTAAGACCAAAACTGTTGTTGATAGATTGAACCAAAAAAATTCACAGGAGTGTATATACATGTGCTTTACAAATGTGAGTTATTTCAGAATTTTGGGTTACAGGGTCAAGGTCACAGCGTGTCCTATATATGCAATTTTCAGGCGTTTTGAACCTGGGTCCTATGAAGAGTACAGCTTTCTGAAAAACATTTTTTGAAAAGTCATCACCATTACAGTTGTCTGTTCATTTATGAATAGTCTCAGAGGATAAGACAGTGATTTCTTAGGATTTAGTGCCTTAATAAATTGTTGTCATTGTGAAAAATCATAACGCTTCAGGAATGATCAGAGCACAAATACTACCGGCTTCTTTGTTAGGTTATTTGTAGTATTTATATGAGAAAGAAAAAGGTTATGAAAGTTAAAGGAAAGGAAAGTTTATCGTAATTGTCAGGGACAATTGCAAGTCTAGTTATAAACTTTCCGAAGGAAAGTTTATCTTATTATTGTAAGTCTTATTTTTCTTTTTTTTTTTTTTTTTTTTTTTTTTATTATAAACTTTCCGAAGGAAAGTTTATCTTATTATTGTACGTCTTATTTTTCTTTTTTTTTTTTATTATAAACTTTCCGAAGGAAAGTTTATCTTATTATTGTAAGTCTTATTTTTCTTTTTTTTTTTTTTTTTTATTATTCTTTATTATTATTATTATTCTTCTGAAGAAGTAAAGGCTTATTACTCAGAAACTAATAAAGAGAGGGCTTTGGCACTTCAAGAGTGCACAGACAGCCAGAGCGCGCTTTGAACAGCACAAATTTCATGACCAAATTTCGTGACACTTCTGCGTAATTCACAAAAGAAAAAACAAATTTAAGAGCACGGTTTCAGGAAACTGGGCAGAGATAATTCCATGGGAATTTTTCTCAAGATACCTTAGACAAATACGCAGTGCAGAAAGGAGTTTGAGCCAAATTGTGAGCCTGCTGACTGAACTATGAATTCTTTAAAAAAAGTAGTTCGAAATTTTCATGAAATTTTTTTTGAAAACCATAGAAGGAATAATGATATTGACTTGCAATTTCACACTTTTATAGTCCTACCCTAGCACAACTTTCATGCAAAAAATGAGCTCATTTGGTAAAGTGGTCTAGGTGGTACAGGGGTCCAAAGTTGCATTTTTTGACTGCTTATATCTCGGCTCCAAATTGAGATACATGAATCTCAAAGACATATTTAGAATCCTTAAAATGTTCTCTTTTTAGGAATGTATAGTAATATGCTCTAGGTACTTCCGTTTGGAAAAGCGTCAGACATTGAAAATTTTTTGTCACTTTTTGATTTTCTCAAAATGAAAAAGTCTTAAAAACACTAGAAGAACTGCTTGGATTCTCACCATTTTTTTTACAGATATGTCCTCTAAGGAGTACTATGTAAATGTCAAAGGGCAAGGGCTTTGCTTAAAAACCCTAGGCCCTGGAATTTTTTTCATTCCAAATTTCAATAATTTTTAACTCCATTTCTATTCAACCAAATTTCATGCAACTGGTGTCATTATGTAGAGAAAAATTAGGCCTTTACCTAGGATAAAATGTCTATTCACCAACCTTTACCAGTTTCGAACTTGGAGCCAAAATTCTCTTTCCCATGTTATCCAATGGGAAGACCTACCAACCCTGAAGCGCTGAGTCAGCAATTTTTACAATGAATGTTAGGAAGTTTATGTGCATCACCCCAAAAAAGCAGGAAGAAAGTCTTCAATTTCATTTATATTTTGCACATATATGTACTCTGTGTAGTACTACATTACTGTAAAAGGGCAATTACTTTCATCAAACAGCTTAGGTCCTAGAATTTTTTTATCACTGAATTGCTGACCTACCTACCTCCCAGAACCCTGGACCGCTGAGTCAGCAATTTTTACAATGAATGTTAGCAGGTTTACGTGTTTTGCCCCAAAAACAGTAGGAAAGACTTTTTCAATTTTCTTCATACTTTTCACACATATGTCCTCTAGGGAGTACTATGTGAATGCAGAAGGGCAAGGGCCTTGATTAAACACCTTAGGCCCTGGAATTTTTTTTCAGTCCAAATTTCAATAATTTTTAACTCCAGTTCTATTCAACCAAATTTCATCCAACTGGTGTCATTATGCAGAGAAAAATTAGGAGATTACATAGGACACCTTGTCTATTCACCAACCTTAATTAGTTTTGAAACTTGAGGCAAAATTCTCTTTCCCATGTTATCCAATGGGGAGACCTACCTACCTACCTCCCTGGACGGCTGAGTCAGCAATTTTTACAATGAATGTTAGTAAATTTATGTTTCTCGCCCCAAAAAAGCAGGAAGAAAGTCTTCAATTTCATTCATATTTTGCACATATATGTCCTCTGGGTAGTACTACATTACCGTAATAGGGCAATTACCTTCATCAAACAGCTTAGGTCCTAAAATTTTTTTATCACTCTTAAAGCCTGAATTGCTTACTAAGACCAAAATGTTGTTGATAGATTGAACCAAAAAAATTCACAGGAGTGTATATACATGTGCTTTACAAATGTGAGTTATTTCAGAATTTTGGGTTACAGGGTCAAGGTCACAGCGTGTCCTATATATGCAATTTTCAGGCGTTTTGAACCTGGGTCCTATGAAGAGTACAGCTTTCTGAAAAACATTTTTTGAAAGGTCATCACCATTACAGTTGTCTGTTCATTTATGAATAGTCTCAGAGGATAAGACAGTGATTTCTTAGGATTTAGTGCCTTAATAAATTGTTGTCATTGTGAAAAATCATAACGCTTCAGGAATGATCAGAGCACAAATACTACCGGCTTCTTTGTTAGGTTATTTGTAGTATTTATATGAGAAAGAAAAAGGTTATGAAAGTTAAAGGAAAGGAAAGTTTATCGTAATTGTCAGGGACAATTGCAAGTCTAGTTATAAACTTTCCGAAGGAAAGTTTATCTTATTATTGTATGTCTTATTTTTCTTTTTTTTTTTTTTTTTTTTTTTTTTTATTATTATTATTATTCTTCTGAAGAAGTAAAGGCTTATTACTCAGAAACTAATAAAGACAGGGCTTTGGCACTTCAAGAGTGCACAGATAGCCAGAGCGCGCTTTGAACAGCACAAATTTCATGACCAAATTTCATGACACTTCTGCGTAATTCACAAAAGAAAAAACAAATTTAAGAGCACGGTTTCAGGAAACTGGGCAGAGATAATTCCATGGGAATTTTTCTCAAGATACCTTAGACAAATACGCAGTGCAGAAAGGAGTTTGAGCCAAATGCTGAGCCTGCTGACTGAACTATGAATTCTTTAAAAAAAGTAGTTCGAAATTTTCATGAAAATTTTTTTGAAAACCATAGAAGGAAAAATCATATTGACTTGCAATTTCACACTTGTATAGTCCTACCCTAGTACAACTATCATACAAAAAATGAGCCCATTTGGTAAAGTGGTCTAGGGGGTACAGGGGTCCAAAGTTGCGTTTTTTGACTGCATATATCTCGGCTCCAAATTGACATACAGGAATCTCAAAGGCATATTTAGAATCCTTGAAATGTTCTCTTTTTAGATATGTATAGCAATATGTTCTAGGTCTTTCCGTTTGGAAAAGCGTCAGACATTGAAAATTTTTTGTCACTTTTTGAAATTCAAAAAATGAAAAAATACCAAAAACACTAGAAGAACTGCTTGGATTCTCACCATTTATTTTACAGATATGTCCTCTAAGGAGTACTATGTAAATGTAAAAGGGCAAGGGCTTTGATCAAAAGGCTTAGGCCCTAGAATTTTTTTTCAGTACAAATTTCAATAATTTTTAACTTGAGTTCTTTTTAACCAAATTTCATGCAACTGGTGTCATTATGTAGAGAAAAATCAGGACTTTACAAAGAATACCATGTCTATTCACCAACCTTTACCAGTTTCGAACTTGGAGCCAAAATTCTCTTTCCCATGTTATCCAATGGGAAGAACTTTTAACCCTGAACCGCTGAGTCAGCAATTTTTACAATGAATGTTAGGAAGTTTACGTGCATCGCCCCAAAAAAGCAGGAAGAAAGTCTTCAATTGCATTCATATTTTGCACATATATGTACTCTGGGTAGTGCTACATTACTGTAAAAGGGCAATTACCTTCATCAAACAGCTTAGGTCCTAGAATTTTTTTATCACTCATAAAGCCTGAATTGCTGACCTACCTACCTCCCAGTACCCTGGACCGCTGAGTCAGCAATTTTTACAATGAATGTTAGTAAATTTATGTTTCTCGCCCCAAAAAAGCAGGAAGAAATTCTTCAATTTCATTCATATTTTGCACATATATGTCCTCTGGGTAGTACTACATTACTGTAATAGGGCAATTGCCTTCATCAAACAGCTTAGGTCCTAAATTTTTTTTATCACTCTTAAAGCCTGAATTGCTTACTCAGACCAAAATGTTGTTGATAGATTGAACCAAAAAAAATTCACAGGAGTGTATATACATGTGCTTCACAAATGTGAGTTGTTTCAGAATTTTGGGTTACAGGGTCAAGGTCACAGCGTGTCCTATATATGCAATTTTCAGGCGTTTTGAACCTGGGTCCTATACAAGGTACAGCAACCAAAAAAATATTTTCTTAAACCTTTTTTCATTATCTTTCTATTCCTGTATAGTTTGAGAGGTTAGGGCAACTATTTTTGAGGTTTTCAGGTACTTTATTAATTGCTCTATTGGAAATTGAATAAAATATCTTTAAAAAGCCAAAACCCACAATTCTTCATTGGATCAGTCCATATGACTGAAAAAAAAACAAAAAATTTCAGAAATTTAGATCAAAGGGTCAAGGTTTCAGTGTTTCCTACATATGTAGTTTTCATGCATTTTGAACTCAGGCCCAATGCAGAGTACAGAAAAACCCAATAGATATTTTTTGAAAGTCAGTGCTGGTGTGTGTTCATCTTATGAATAGTTTAAGACAATAAGGCAATGATTTCTGAATTTATGAGAACAATTTGTAGTGAGGACACCTATTTCCCACCCCCATGATACTCAGGAAGTTGGCACCCCTAGTAAGGCCCAATCGCACTCTGAACAACACAAATTTTATGACCTTATTTCATGACACTTCCGCGCATTTCAGGGTATACAAAAAAAACTTTTCTTCACGGTTCCAAGAAACTGGCCAGAGATAATGGCATGACATTTTTTTTCAAGAGACCTTGGAGACTTCTCAAGTGCAGAAATTAATGGTACTGGACAAGAAAGATAAAAGGAAAGGAAAGTTTATCGTAATTGTCAGGGACAATTGCAAGTCTAGTTATTATTATTATTCTTCTGAAGAAGTAAAGGCTTATTACTCAGAAACTAATAAAGGCAGGACTTTAACCCTTCAAAGTCACATAGACGGCTAGAGCGCACTTTGAACAGCACAAATTTCATGACCAAATTTCGTGAAACTTCTGCGTAATTTACAAAAGAAAAAACAAATTTAAGAGCACGGTTTTAGGAAACTGGGCAGAGATAATTCCATGGGAATTTTTCTCAAGATACCTTGGACAAATACGCAGTGCAGAAAGGAGTTTGAGCCAAATGGTGAGCCTGCTGACTGAACTATGAATTCTTGAAAAAAAGTATTTCGAAATTTTCATGAAATTTTTTTTGAAAACCATAGAAGGAATAATGATATTGACTTGCAATTTCATACTTTTATAGTCCTACCCTAGGACAACTACCATGCCAAAAATGAGCCCATTTGGTAAAGTGGTCTAGGTGGTACAGGGGTCCAAAGTTGCATTTTTTGACTGCTTATATCTCGGCTCCAAAGTGAGATACAGGAATCTCAAAAACATATTTAGAATCCTTGAAATGTTCTCTTTTCAGATATGTCTAGCAATATGTTCTAGGTCTTTCCGTTTGGAAAAGCGTCAGACATTGAAAATTTTTTGTCACTTTTTGAAATTCAAAAAATGAAAAAATACCAAAAACACTAGAAGAACTGCTTGGATTCTCACCATTTTTTTTACAGATATGTCCTCTAAGGAGTACTATGATAATGTAAAAGGGCAAGGGCTTTGATCAAAAGGCTTAGGCCCTAGAATTTTTTTTCAGTACAAATTTCAATAATTTTTAACTTGAGTTCTTTTCAACCAAATTTCATGCAACTGGTGTCATTATGTAGAGAAAAATCAGGACTTTACAAAGAATACCATGTCTATTCACCAACCTTTACCAGTTTCGAACTTGGAGCCAAAATTCTCTTTCCCATGTTATCCAATGGGAAGACCTACCAACCCTGAACCGCTGAGTCAGCAATTTTTACAATGAATGTTAGGAAGTTTACGTGCATCGCCCCAAAAAAGCAGGAAGAAAGTCTTCAATTGCATTCATATTTTGCACATATATGTACTCTGGGTAGTGCTACATTACTGTAAAAGGGCAATTACCTTCATCAAACAGCTTAGGTCCTAGAATTTTTTTATCACTCATAAAGCCTGAATTGCTGACCTACCTACCTCCCAGTACCCTGGACCGCTGAGTCAGCAATTTTTACAATGAATGTTAGTAAATTTATGTTTCTCGCCCCAAAAAAGCAGGAAGAAAGTCTCCAATTTCATTCATATTTTGCACATATATGTCCTCTGGGTAGTACTTCATTACTGTAATAGGGCAATTACCTTCATCAAACAGCTTAGGTCCTAAATTTTTTTTATCACTCTTAAAGCCTGAATTGCTTTCTCAGACCAAAATGTTGTTGATAGATTGAACCAAAAAAAATTCACAGGAGTGTATATACATGTGCTTCACAAATGTGAGTTATTTCAGAATTTTGGGTTACAGGGTCAAGGTCACAGAGTGTCCTATATATGCAATTTTCAGGCGTTTTGAACCTGGGTCCTATACAAGGTACAGCAACCAAAAAAATATTTTCTTAAACCTTTTTTCATTATCTTTCTATTCCTGTATAGCTTAAGAGGTTAGGGCAACTATTTTCGAGGTTTTCAGGTACTTTATTAATTGCAGAAATTCATGGTACTGGACAAAAAAGATAAAAGGAAAGGAAAGTTTATCGTAATTGTCAGGGACAATTGCAAGTCTAGTTATTATTATTATTCTTTTGAAGAAGTAAAGGCTTATTACTCAGAAACTAATAAAGACAGGGCTTTGGCACTTCAAGAGTGCACAGATAGCCAGAGCGCGCTTTGAACAGCACAAATTTCATGACCAAATTTCATGACACTTCTGCGTAATTCACAAAAGAAAAAACAAATTTAAGAGCACGGTTTCAGGAAACTGGGCAGAGATAATTCCATGGGAATTTTTCTCAAGATACCTTAGACAAATACGCAGTGCAGAAAGGAGTTTGAGCCAAATGGTGAGCCTGCTGACTGAACTATGAATTCTTTAAAAAAAGTAGTTCGAAATTTTCATGAAAATTTTTTTGAAAACCATAGAAGGAATAATGATATTGACTTGCAATTTCACACTTTTATAGTCCTACCCTAGGACAACTACCATGCCAAAAATGAGCCCATTTGGTAAAGTGGTCTAGGTGGTACAGGGGTCCAAAGTTGCATTTTTTGACTGCTTATATCTCGGCTCCAAAGTGAGATACAGGAATCTCAAAAACATATTTAGAATCCTTGAAATGTTCTCTTTTTAGATATGTCTAGCAATATGTTCTAGGTCTTTCCGTTTGGAAAAGCGTCAGACATTGAAAATTTTTTGTCACTTTTTGAAATTCAAAAAATGAAAAAATACCAAAAACACTAGAAGAACTGCTTGGATTCTCACCATTTTTTTTACAGATATGTCCTCTAAGGAGTACTATGATAATGTAAAAGGGCAAGGGCTTTGATCAAAAGGCTTAGGCCCTAGAATTTTTTTTCAGTCCAAATTTCAATAATTTTTAACTCCATTTCTATTCAACCAAATTTCATGCAACTGGTGTCATTATGTAGAGAAAAATTAGGCCTTTACATAGGATACAATGTCTATTCACCAACCTTTACCAGTTTCGAACTTGGAGCCAAAATTCTCTTTCCCATGTTATCCAATGGGGAGACCTAACAACCCTGAAGCGCTGAGTCAGCAATTTTTACAATGAATGTTAGGAAGTTTATGTGCATCGCCCCAAAAAAGCAGGAAGAAAGTCTTCAATTTCATTTATATTTTGCACATATATGTCCTCTGGGTAGTACTACATTATTGTAAAAGGGCAATTACTTTCATCAAACAGCTTAGGCCCTAGAATTTTTTTATCACTGAATTGCTGACCTACCTACCTCCCAGAACCCTGGACCGCTGAGTCAGCAATTTTTACAATGAATGTAAGCAGGTTTACGTGTTTTGCCCCAAAAACAATAGGAAAGACTTTTTCAATTTTCTTCATACTTTTCACGCATATGTCCTCTAGGGAGTACTATGTAAATGTAGAAGGGCAAGGGCCTTGATTAAACACCTTAGGCCCTGGAATTTGTTTTCAATCCAAATTTCAATAATTTTTAACTCCAGTTCTATTCAACCAAATTTCATCCAACTGGTGTCATTATGCAGAGAAAAATTAGGAGATTACATAGGATACCTTGTCTATTCACCAACCTTAATTAGTTTTGAACCTTGAGGCAAAATTCTCTTTCCCATGTTATCCAATGGGGAGACCTACCTACCTACCTCCCTGGATGGCTGAGTCAGCAATTTTTACAATGAATGTTAGTAAATTTATGTTTCTCGCCCCAAAAAAGCAGGAAGAAAGTCTTCAATTTCATTCACATTTTGCACATATATGTCCTCTGGGTAGTACTACATTACTGTAATAGGGCAATTACCTTCATCAAACAGCTTAGGTCCTAAAATTTTTTTATCACTCTTAAAGCCTGAATTGCTTACTTAGACCGAAACTGTTGTTGATAGATTGAACAAAAAAAATTCACAGGAGTGTATATACATGTGCTTCACAAATGTGAATTATTTCAGAATTCTATGTCACAGGGTCAAGGTCACAGAGTGTCCTATATATGCAATTTTCAGGCGTTTTGAACCTGGGTCCTATACAAGGTACAGCAACCAAAAAAATATTTTCTTAAACCTTTTTTCATTATCTTTCTATTCCTGTATAGCTTGAGAGGTTAGGGCAACTATTTTTGAGGTTTTTAGGTACTTTATTAATTGCAGAAATTCATGGTACTGGACAAAAAAGATAAAAGGAAAGGAAAGTTTATCGTAATTGTCAGGGACAATTGCAAGTCTAGTTATTATTATTATTATTATTATTATTATTATTATTATTATTATTATTATTCTTATTATTATTATTATTATTATTTACAGGCAAAATTTTAGAGTTGGAGGACCAAACTTTACCACAAGGTACCCTAGGATGACCTTATTACTTTGACCTAGTTTGAGTGACCTTGACCTATTTTTCAAGGTCACAGGTCACCTTTAGTACAAAATTTTAAGAACTTAAAATTGGCATATCCTCTAAACCAGTGCAGTTAAATACTAATGGTCTTGGATCTTGTGATTAAATATGTTTTAAAGTGTTTTGACATTACATAATTGTGAATCACTCATGCGGAACATACCGCAATGCAACATGGAGCAGTTTTCAGTGTAGATTCGACTTGGCCAAAACCGGAAGTTGTAAGAAGCCAATGATAGTGCCTAAAGTTGCCCCTCACTTGGGGCCAGTGCTGATAGAACCGTTTAAGTTGATATCTTTAACGGTTTTTGAAATATTGAGTTTTTCACATTTTTGAATTATGAAAAATAGGTACCCATGTCCATTTCACCATGAAATATTGGTTTTAGGTTATAACATGCTATAGTAAACTACCCCAAACATGTACCCAAAACCCCCAAATCAAGTGTCAAATTTGACCTTGAAGGTCATTTTCAAGGTCATTTTGACCTTCGAAATGTGAAAAACAAGCAATTTTGACACTGCCACAAAAATACCTTAGAAGTAAGTGTTTGAGCTGAAAGTTTTTTCTTTGGAAGATATTGACCAGTACTATACGGATATGTATTCGCTTTTGACAGAAATTAATATGTTGATTTTTAAAAAATTCATAAACTCGGACAACTGTTTTTTGAGTAAAAAAAATAGTGAAAATGGTCATTTTCACTGAGAAATATTCACTTTAGCCAAATGCCAAGCATGGGTGACCCCCTACAATTCACATATGGGCTTTCAGAATCTGCTGTCAATTTTGACATTTGACCTAAATGTCAAGGTCAAATTTAAGGTCAAACAATCTATGAAAGTTGATATTTTGAATTCTTGATTTTTTTTAAGGTAGTAGAAATGTTTGGATTTGGCTGATCTTTGGATATGATATTGCCCTAATACCCTGCAAACAATCTGAGCAACATGAGTTCTCCAGGTCAAACGGTCAAGGTCACAGATCAGAATTAGTGTCACTACTTTGGCATGGTCATCTGGCTGGGCGGAACCAGTGTCCGCACTTCCATCGGCTCTAGCTCCGGTTCTAATTGAGCTACAGAACTGGCATAGAGATATTTGGAAAGCTCATTTCCTCCTCTTTAAAATGTGATGTAGTATGTGATTGTAGCCCGTTCGGTTAAAAAGATCGCCCGACCCTGAAAATTTCAAGATCGAAAAAATCCTAAAAAATTTAGCTGAAAGTTTAAGTTTGGATTTATTTTCCCTAGACAGAATGCTTGGATTGGACCGAAACTCATAGGAGTGTCAACCCATCAGTGTAACAAAATTCATGCAAATATTTGGGTCAAAAGGTCAAACGCTCAAGGTCACAGACCTTGAAATGTACTTTTAACAAAAAAATTCATAACTCCAGTCCTAATTAACCTTTTTTAACTTGGAAAACATTTTTTGATAGTCCATTCCAAGCCCTTTTACTAGGTCATGGCATGATATTGTGGACCTTATGGTTGAGGCATAAATTGACCGAGAATTATATGTGTATGACATGATATAAGTTTTCTTATGCTGATTCATAGTTGGCATCTCGACCTGCCTAATTATGTTGTGGAATTGAGATGAAGATAACCTTAAAGCTTAAACTTGATGTTTCGGAATATGCTGTCAATTTTCTATGACCTACAATATAACTCTGGCAATAGGTGAAGCCTCGTTGCTGGTCCACCAGTAACAGAAATCTAGTTCTTATTATTATTTACGGGCAAAATTTTAGAGTTGGAGGACCAAACTTTATCACAAGGTACCCTAGGATGACCTTATTACTTTGACCTAGTTTGAGTGACCTTGACCTATTTTTCAAGGTCACAGGTCACCTTTAGTACAAAATTTTAAGAACTTAAAATTGGCATATCCTCTAAACCAGTGCAGTTAAATACTAATGGTCTTGGATCTTGTGATTAAATATGTTTTAAAGTGTTTTGACATTACATAATTGTGAATCACTCATGCGGAACATACCGCAATGCAACATGGAGCAGTTTTCAGTGTAGATTCGACTTGGCCAAAACCGGAAGTTGTAAGAAGCCAATGATAGTGCCTGAAGTTGCCCCTCACTTGGGGCCAGTGCTGATAGAATCGTTTAAGTTGATATCTTTAACGGTTTTTGAAATATTGAGTTTTTCACATTTTTGAATTATGAAAAATAGGTACCCATGCTCATTTCACCATGAAATATTGATTTTAGCTTATAACATGCTATAGTAAACTATCCCAAACATGTACCCAAAACCCCCAAATCAAGTGCCAAATTTGACCTTGAAGGTCATTTTCAAGGTTATTTTGACCTTCGAAATGTGAAAAACAAGCAATTTTCACACCGCCACAAAAATACCTTAGAATTAAGTGTTTGAGCTGAAAGTTTTTGCGTTGGAAGACATTGACAAGTACTATACGGATATGTATTCGCTTTTGACAGAAATTAATATGTTGATTTTTAAAAAATTCATAAACTCGGACAACTGTTTTTTGAGTAAAAAAAATAGTGAAAATGGTCATTTTCACTGAGAAATATTCACTTTAGCCAAATGCCAAGCATGGGTGACCCCCTACAATTCACATATGGGCCTTCAGAATCTGCTGTCAATTTTGACATTTGACCTAAATGTCAAGGTCAAATTTAAGGTCAAACAATCTATGAAAGTTGATATTTTGAATTCTTGATTTTTTTTAAGGTAGTAGAAATGTTTGGATTTGGCTGATCTTTGGATATGATGTTGCCCTAATACCCTGCAAACAATCTAAGCAACATGAGTTCTCCAGGTCAAACGGTCAAGGTCACAGATCAGAATTAGTGTCACTACTTTGGCATGATCATCTGGCTGGGCGGAACCAGTGTCCGCACTTCCATCGGCTCTAGCTCCGGTTCTAATTGAGCTACAGAACTGGCATAGAGATATTTGGAAAGCTCATTTCCTCCTCTTTAAAATGAGATGTAGTATGTGACTGTAGCCCGGTCGGTTAAAAAGATCGCCCGACCCTGAAAATTTCAAGATCGAAAAAATCCTAAAAAATTTAGCTGAAAGTTTAAGTTTGGATTTTTTTTCCCTAGACAGAATGCTTGGATTGGACCGAAACTCATAGGAGTGTCAACCCATCAGTGTAACAAAATTCATGCAAATATTTGGGTCAAAAGGTCAAACGCTCAAGGTCACAGACCTTGAAATGTACTTTTAACAAAAAAATTCATAACTCCAGTCCTAATTAACCTTTTTTAACTTGGAAAACATTTTTTGATAGTCCATTCCAAGCCCTTTTACTAGGTCATGGCATGATATTGTGAACCTTATGGTTGAGGCATAAATTGACCGAGAATTATATGTGTATGACATGATATAAGTTTTCTTATGCTGATTCATAGTTGGCATCTCGACCTGCCTAATTAAGTTGTGGAATTGAGATGAAGATAACCTTAAAGCTTAAACTTGATGTTTCGGAATATGCTGTCAATTTTCTATGACCTACAATATAACTCTGGCAATAGGTGAAGCCTCGTTGCTGGTCCACCAGTAACAGAAATCTAGTTATTCTTATTATTATTTACAGGCAAAATTTTAGAGTTGGAGGACCAAACTTTACCACAAGGTACCCTAGGATGACCTTATTACTTTGACCTAGTTTGAGTGACCTTGACCTATTTTTCAAGGTCACAGGTCACCTTTAGTACAAAATTTTAAGAACTTAAAATTGGCATATCCTCTAAACCAGTGCAGTTAAATACTAATGGTCTTGGATCTTGTGATTAAATATGTTTTAAAGTGTTTTGACATTACATAATTGTGAATCACTCATGCGGAACATACCGCAATGCAACATGGAGCAGTTTTCAGTCTAGATTCGACTTGGCCAAAACCGGAAGTTGTAAGAAGCCAATGATGGTGCTAAAAGTTGCCCCTTACTCGGGGCCAGTGCAGTGTGAAAGATGAAGATGATGTCATTAATGGTTTTTGAAATATTGAGTTTTTCACATTTTTGAATTATGAAAAATAGGTACCCATGTCCATTTCACCATGAAATATTGGTTTTAGGTTATAACATGCTATAGTAAACTACCCCAAACATGTACCCAAAACCCCCAAATCAAGTGTCAAATTTGACCTTGAAGGTCATTTTCAAGGTCATTTTGACCTTCGAAATGTGAAAAACAAGCAATTTTGACACTGCCACAAAAATACCTTAGAAGTAAGTGTTTGAGCTGAAAGTTTTTTCTTTGGAAGATATTGACCAGTACTATACGGATATGTATTCGCTTTTGACAGAAATTAATATGTTGATTTTTAAAAAATTCATAAACTCGGACAACTGTTTTTTGAGTAAAAAAAATAGTGAAAATGGTCATTTTCACTGAGAAATATTCACTTTAGCCAAATGCCAAGCATGGGTGACCCCCTACAATTCACATATGGGCTTTCAGAATCTGCTGTCAATTTTGACATTTGACCTAAATGTCAAGGTCAAATTTAAGGTCAAACAATCTATGAAAGTTGATATTTTGAATTCTTGATTTTTTTTAAGGTAGTAGAAATGTTTGGATTTGGCTGATCTTTGGATATGATATTGCCCTAATACCCTGCAAACAATCTGAGCAACATGAGTTCTCCAGGTCAAACGGTCAAGGTCACAGATCAGAATTAGTGTCACTACTTTGGCATGGTCATCTGGCTGGGCGGAACCAGTGTCCGCACTTCCATCGGCTCTAGCTCCGGTTCTAATTGAGCTACAGAACTGGCATAGAGATATTTGGAAAGCTCATTTCCTCCTCTTTAAAATGTGATGTAGTATGTGATTGTAGCCCATTCGGTTAAAAAGATCGCCCGACCCTGAAAATTTCAAGATCGAAAAAATCCTAAAAAATTTAGCTGAAAGTTTAAGTTTGGATTTATTTTCCCTAGACAGAATGCTTGGATTGGACCGAAACTCATAGGAGTGTCAACCCATCAGTGTAACAAAATTCATGCAAATATTTGGGTCAAAAGGTCAAACGCTCAAGGTCACAGACCTTGAAATGTACTTTTAACAAAAAAATTCATAACTCCAGTCCTAATTAACCTTTTTTAACTTGGAAAACATTTTTTGATAGTCCATTCCAAGCCCTTTTACTAGGTCATGGCATGATATTGTGGACCTTATGGTTGAGGCATAAATTGACCGAGAATTATATGTGTATGACATGATATAAGTTTTCTTATGCTGATTCATAGTTGGCATCTCGACCTGCCTAATTAAGTTGTGGAATTGAGATGAAGATAACCTTAAAGCTTAAACTTGATGTTTCGGAATATGCTGTCAATTTTCTATGACCTACAATATAACTCTGGCAATAGGTGAAGCCTCGTTGCTGGTCCACCAGTAACAGAAATCTAGTTCTTATTATTATTTACGGGCAAAATTTTAGAGTTGGAGGACCAAACTTTATCACAAGGTACCCTAGGATGACCTTATTACTTTGACCTAGTTTGAGTGACCTTGACCTATTTTTCAAGGTCACAGGTCACCTTTAGTACAAAATTTTAAGAACTTAAAATTGGCATATCCTCTAAACCAGTGCAGTTAAATACTAATGGTCTTGGATCTTGTGATTAAATATGTTTTAAAGTGTTTTGACATTACATAATTGTGAATCACTCATGCGGAACATACCGCAATGCAACATGGAGCAGTTTTCAGTGTAGATTCGACTTGGCCAAAACCGGAAGTTGTAAGAAGCCAATGATAGTGCCTGAAGTTGCCCCTCACTTGGGGCCAGTGCTGATAGAATCGTTTAAGTTGATATCTTTAACGGTTTTTGAAATATTGAGTTTTTCACATTTTTGAATTATGAAAAATAGGTACCCATGCTCATTTCACCATGAAATATTGATTTTAGCTTATAACATGCTATAGTAAACTATCCCAAACATGTACCCAAAACCCCCAAATCAAGTGCCAAATTTGACCTTGAAGGTCATTTTCAAGGTTATTTTGACCTTCGAAATGTGAAAAACAAGCAATTTTCACACCGCCACAAAAATACCTTAGAATTAAGTGTTTGAGCTGAAAGTTTTTGCGTTGGAAGACATTGACAAGTACTATACGGATATGTATTCGCTTTTGACAGAAATTAATATGTTGATTTTTAAAAAATTCATAAACTCGGACAACTGTTTTTTGAGTAAAAAAAATAGTGAAAATGGTCATTTTCACTGAGAAATATTCACTTTAGCCAAATGCCAAGCATGGGTGACCCCCTACAATTCACATATGGGCCTTCAGAATCTGCTGTCAATTTTGACATTTGACCTAAATGTCAAGGTCAAATTTAAGGTCAAACAATCTATGAAAGTTGATATTTTGAATTCTTGATTTTTTTTAAGGTAGTAGAAATGTTTGGATTTGGCTGATCTTTGGATATGATGTTGCCCTAATACCCTGCAAACAATCTAAGCAACATGAGTTCTCCAGGTCAAACGGTCAAGGTCACAGATCAGAATTAGTGTCACTACTTTGGCATGATCATCTGGCTGGGCGGAACCAGTGTCCGCACTTCCATCGGCTCTAGCTCCGGTTCTAATTGAGCTACAGAACTGGCATAGAGATATTTGGAAAGCTCATTTCCTCCTCTTTAAAATGAGATGTAGTATGTGACTGTAGCCCGGTCGGTTAAAAAGATCGCCCGACCCTGAAAATTTCAAGATCGAAAAAATCCTAAAAAATTTAGCTGAAAGTTTAAGTTTGGATTTTTTTTCCCTAGACAGAATGCTTGGATTGGACCGAAACTCATAGGAGTGTCAACCCATCAGTGTAACAAAATTCATGCAAATATTTGGGTCAAAAGGTCAAACGCTCAAGGTCACAGACCTTGAAATGTACTTTTAACAAAAAAATTCATAACTCCAGTCCTAATTAACCTTTTTTAACTTGGAAAACATTTTTTGATAGTCCATTCCAAGCCCTTTTACTAGGTCATGGCATGATATTGTGAACCTTATGGTTGAGGCATAAATTGACCGAGAATTATATGTGTATGACATGATATAAGTTTTCTTATGCTGATTCATAGTTGGCATCTCGACCTGCCTAATTAAGTTGTGGAATTGAGATGAAGATAACCTTAAAGCTTAAACTTGATGTTTCGGAATATGCTGTCAATTTTCTATGACCTACAATATAACTCTGGCAATAGGTGAAGCCTCGTTGCTGGTCCACCAGTAACAGAAATCTAGTTATTCTTATTATTATTTACAGGCAAAATTTTAGAGTTGGAGGACCAAACTTTACCACAAGGTACCCTAGGATGACCTTATTACTTTGACCTAGTTTGAGTGACCTTGACCTATTTTTCAAGGTCACAGGTCACCTTTAGTACAAAATTTTAAGAACTTAAAATTGGCATATCCTCTAAACCAGTGCAGTTAAATACTAATGGTCTTGGATCTTGTGATTAAATATGTTTTAAAGTGTTTTGACATTACATAATTGTGAATCACTCATGCGGAACATACCGCAATGCAACATGGAGCAGTTTTCAGTCTAGATTCGACTTGGCCAAAACCGGAAGTTGTAAGAAGCCAATGATGGTGCTAAAAGTTGCCCCTTACTCGGGGCCAGTGCAGTGTGAAAGATGAAGATGATGTCATTAATGGTTTTTGAAATATTGAGTTTTTCACATTTTTGAATTATGAAAAATAGGTACCCATGTCCATTTCACCATGAAATATTGGTTTTAGGTTATAACATGCTATAGTAAACTACCCCAAACATGTACCCAAAACCCCCAAATCAAGTGTCAAATTTGACCTTGAAGGTCATTTTCAAGGTCATTTTGACCTTCGAAATGTGAAAAACAAGCAATTTTGACACTGCCACAAAAATACCTTAGAAGTAAGTGTTTGAGCTGAAAGTTTTTTCTTTGGAAGATATTGACCAGTACTATACGGATATGTATTCGCTTTTGACAGAAATTAATATGTTGATTTTTAAAAAATTCATAAACTCGGACAACTGTTTTTTGAGTAAAAAAAATAGTGAAAATGGTCATTTTCACTGAGAAATATTCACTTTAGCCAAATGCCAAGCATGGGTGACCCCCTACAATTCACATATGGGCTTTCAGAATCTGCTGTCAATTTTGACATTTGACCTAAATGTCAAGGTCAAATTTAAGGTCAAACAATCTATGAAAGTTGATATTTTGAATTCTTGATTTTTTTTAAGGTAGTAGAAATGTTTGGATTTGGCTGATCTTTGGATATGATGTTGCCCTAATACCCTGCAAACAATCTAAGCAACATGAGTTCTCCAGGTCAAACGGTCAAGGTCACAGATCAGAATTAGTGTCACTACTTTGGCATGATCATCTGGCTGGGCGGAACCAGTGTCCGCACTTCCATCGGCTCTAGCTCCGGTTCTAATTGAGCTACAGAACTGGCATAGAGATATTTGGAAAGCTCATTTCCTCCTCTTTAAAATGAGATGTAGTATGTGACTGTAGCCCGGTCGGTTAAAAAGATCGCCCGACCCTGAAAATTTCAAGATCGAAAAAATCCTAAAAAATTTAGCTGAAAGTTTAAGTTTGGATTTTTTTTCCCTAGACAGAATGCTTGGATTGGACCGAAACTCATAGGAGTGTCAACCCATCAGTGTAACAAAATTCATGCAAATATTTGGGTCAAAAGGTCAAACGCTCAAGGTCACAGACCTTGAAATGTACTTTTAACAAAAAAATTCATAACTCCAGTCCTAATTAACCTTTTTTAACTTGGAAAACATTTTTTGATAGTCCATTCCAAGCCCTTTTACTAGGTCATGGCATGATATTGTGAACCTTATGGTTGAGGCATAAATTGACCGAGAATTATATGTGTATGACATGATATAAGTTTTCTTATGCTGATTCATAGTTGGCATCTCGACCTGCCTAATTAAGTTGTGGAATTGAGATGAAGATAACCTTAAAGCTTAAACTTGATGTTTCGGAATATGCTGTCAATTTTCTATGACCTACAATATAACTCTGGCAATAGGTGAAGCCTCGTTGCTGGTCCACCAGTAACAGAAATCTAGTTATTCTTATTATTATTTACAGGCAAAATTTTAGAGTTGGAGGACCAAACTTTACCACAAGGTACCCTAGGATGACCTTATTACTTTGACCTAGTTTGAGTGACCTTGACCTATTTTTCAAGGTCACAGGTCACCTTTAGTACAAAATTTTAAGAACTTAAAATTGGCATATCCTCTAAACCAGTGCAGTTAAATACTAATGGTCTTGGATCTTGTGATTAAATATGTTTTAAAGTGTTTTGACATTACATAATTGTGAATCACTCATGCGGAACATACCGCAATGCAACATGGAGCAGTTTTCAGTCTAGATTCGACTTGGCCAAAACCGGAAGTTGTAAGAAGCCAATGATGGTGCTAAAAGTTGCCCCTTACTCGGGGCCAGTGCAGTGTGAAAGATGAAGATGATGTCATTAATGGTTTTTGAAATATTGAGTTTTTCACATTTTTGAATTATGAAAAATAGGTACCCATGTCCATTTCACCATGAAATATTGGTTTTAGGTTATAACATGCTATAGTAAACTACCCCAAACATGTACCCAAAACCCCCAAATCAAGTGTCAAATTTGACCTTGAAGGTCATTTTCAAGGTCATTTTGACCTTCGAAATGTGAAAAACAAGCAATTTTGACACTGCCACAAAAATACCTTAGAAGTAAGTGTTTGAGCTGAAAGTTTTTTCTTTGGAAGATATTGACCAGTACTATACGGATATGTATTCGCTTTTGACAGAAATTAATATGTTGATTTTTAAAAAATTCATAAACTCGGACAACTGTTTTTTGAGTAAAAAAAATAGTGAAAATGGTCATTTTCACTGAGAAATATTCACTTTAGCCAAATGCCAAGCATGGGTGACCCCCTACAATTCACATATGGGCTTTCAGAATCTGCTGTCAATTTTGACATTTGACCTAAATGTCAAGGTCAAATTTAAGGTCAAACAATCTATGAAAGTTGATATTTTGAATTCTTGATTTTTTTTAAGGTAGTAGAAATGTTTGGATTTGGCTGATCTTTGGATATGATATTGCCCTAATACCCTGCAAACAATCTGAGCAACATGAGTTCTCCAGGTCAAACGGTCAAGGTCACAGATCAGAATTAGTGTCACTACTTTGGCATGGTCATCTGGCTGGGCGGAACCAGTGTCCGCACTTCCATCGGCTCTAGCTCCGGTTCTAATTGAGCTACAGAACTGGCATAGAGATATTTGGAAAGCTCATTTCCTCCTCTTTAAAATGTGATGTAGTATGTGATTGTAGCCCGTTCGGTTAAAAAGATCGCCCGACCCTGAAAATTTCAAGATCGAAAAAATCCTAAAAAATTTAGCTGAAAGTTTAAGTTTGGATTTATTTTCCCTAGACAGAATGCTTGGATTGGACCGAAACTCATAGGAGTGTCAACCCATCAGTGTAACAAAATTCATGCAAATATTTGGGTCAAAAGGTCAAACGCTCAAGGTCACAGACCTTGAAATGTACTTTTAACAAAAAAATTCATAACTCCAGTCCTAATTAACCTTTTTTAACTTGGAAAACATTTTTTGATAGTCCATTCCAAGCCCTTTTACTAGGTCATGGCATGATATTGTGGACCTTATGGTTGAGGCATAAATTGACCGAGAATTATATGTGTATGACATGATATAAGTTTTCTTATGCTGATTCATAGTTGGCATCTCGACCTGCCTAATTAAGTTGTGGAATTGAGATGAAGATAACCTTAAAGCTTAAACTTGATGTTTCGGAATATGCTGTCAATTTTCTATGACCTACAATATAACTCTGGCAATAGGTGAAGCCTCGTTGCTGGTCCACCAGTAACAGAAATCTAGTTCTTATTATTATTTACGGGCAAAATTTTAGAGTTGGAGGACCAAACTTTATCACAAGGTACCCTAGGATGACCTTATTACTTTGACCTAGTTTGAGTGACCTTGACCTATTTTTCAAGGTCACAGGTCACCTTTAGTACAAAATTTTAAGAACTTAAAATTGGCATATCCTCTAAACCAGTGCAGTTAAATACTAATGGTCTTGGATCTTGTGATTAAATATGTTTTAAAGTGTTTTGACATTACATAATTGTGAATCACTCATGCGGAACATACCGCAATGCAACATGGAGCAGTTTTCAGTGTAGATTCGACTTGGCCAAAACCGGAAGTTGTAAGAAGCCAATGATAGTGCCTGAAGTTGCCCCTCACTTGGAGCCAGTGCTGATAGAATCGTTTAAGTTGATATCTTTAACGGTTTTTGAAATATTGAGTTTTTCACATTTTTGAATTATGAAAAATAGGTACCCATGCTCATTTCACCATGAAATATTGATTTTAGCTTATAACATGCTATAGTAAACTATCCCAAACATGTACCCAAAACCCCCAAATCAAGTGCCAAATTTGACCTTGAAGGTCATTTTCAAGGTTATTTTGACCTTCGAAATGTGAAAAACAAGCAATTTTCACACCGCCACAAAAATACCTTAGAATTAAGTGTTTGAGCTGAAAGTTTTTGCTTTGGAAGACATTGACAAGTACTATACGGATATGTATTCGCTTTTGACAGAAATTAATATGTTGATTTTTAAAAAATTCATAAACTCGGACAACTGTTTTTTGAGTAAAAAAAATAGTGAAAATGGTCATTTTCACTGAGAAATATTCACTTTAGCCAAATGCCAAGCATGGGTGACCCCCTACAATTCACATATGGGCCTTCAGAATCTGCTGTCAATTTTGACATTTGACCTAAATGTCAAGGTCAAATTTAAGGTCAAACAATCTATGAAAGTTGATATTTTGAATTCTTGATTTTTTTTAAGGTAGTAGAAATGTTTGGATTTGGCTGATCTTTGGATATGATGTTGCCCTAATACCCTGCAAACAATCTAAGCAACATGAGTTCTCCAGGTCAAACGGTCAAGGTCACAGATCAGAATTAGTGTCACTACTTTGGCATGATCATCTGGCTGGGCGGAACCAGTGTCCGCACTTCCATCGGCTCTAGCTCCGGTTCTAATTGAGCTACAGAACTGGCATAGAGATATTTGGAAAGCTCATTTCCTCCTCTTTAAAATGAGATGTAGTATGTGACTGTAGCCCGGTCGGTTAAAAAGATCGCCCGACCCTGAAAATTTCAAGATCGAAAAAATCCTAAAAAATTTAGCTGAAAGTTTAAGTTTGGATTTTTTTTCCCTAGACAGAATGCTTGGATTGGACCGAAACTCATAGGAGTGTCAACCCATCAGTGTAACAAAATTCATGCAAATATTTGGGTCAAAAGGTCAAACGCTCAAGGTCACAGACCTTGAAATGTACTTTTAACAAAAAAATTCATAACTCCAGTCCTAATTAACCTTTTTTAACTTGGAAAACATTTTTTGATAGTCCATTCCAAGCCCTTTTACTAGGTCATGGCATGATATTGTGAACCTTATGGTTGAGGCATAAATTGACCGAGAATTATATGTGTATGACATGATATAAGTTTTCTTATGCTGATTCATAGTTGGCATCTCGACCTGCCTAATTAAGTTGTGGAATTGAGATGAAGATAACCTTAAAGCTTAAACTTGATGTTTCGGAATATGCTGTCAATTTTCTATGACCTACAATATAACTCTGGCAATAGGTGAAGCCTCGTTGCTGGTCCACCAGTAACAGAAATCTAGTTATTCTTATTATTATTTACAGGCAAAATTTTAGAGTTGGAGGACCAAACTTTACCACAAGGTACCCTAGGATGACCTTATTACTTTGACCTAGTTTGAGTGACCTTGACCTATTTTTCAAGGTCACAGGTCACCTTTAGTACAAAATTTTAAGAACTTAAAATTGGCATATCCTCTAAACCAGTGCAGTTAAATACTAATGGTCTTGGATCTTGTGATTAAATATGTTTTAAAGTGTTTTGACATTACATAATTGTGAATCACTCATGCGGAACATACCGCAATGCAACATGGAGCAGTTTTCAGTCTAGATTCGACTTGGCCAAAACCGGAAGTTGTAAGAAGCCAATGATGGTGCTAAAAGTTGCCCCTTACTCGGGGCCAGTGCAGTGTGAAAGATGAAGATGATGTCATTAATGGTTTTTGAAATATTGAGTTTTTCACATTTTTGAATTATGAAAAATAGGTACCCATGTCCATTTCACCATGAAATATTGGTTTTAGGTTATAACATGCTATAGTAAACTACCCCAAACATGTACCCAAAACCCCCAAATCAAGTGTCAAATTTGACCTTGAAGGTCATTTTCAAGGTCATTTTGACCTTCGAAATGTGAAAAACAAGCAATTTTGACACTGCCACAAAAATACCTTAGAAGTAAGTGTTTGAGCTGAAAGTTTTTTCTTTGGAAGATATTGACCAGTACTATACGGATATGTATTCGCTTTTGACAGAAATTAATATGTTGATTTTTAAAAAATTCATAAACTCGGACAACTGTTTTTTGAGTAAAAAAAATAGTGAAAATGGTCATTTTCACTGAGAAATATTCACTTTAGCCAAATGCCAAGCATGGGTGACCCCCTACAATTCACATATGGGCTTTCAGAATCTGCTGTCAATTTTGACATTTGACCTAAATGTCAAGGTCAAATTTAAGGTCAAACAATCTATGAAAGTTGATATTTTGAATTCTTGATTTTTTTTAAGGTAGTAGAAATGTTTGGATTTGGCTGATCTTTGGATATGATATTGCCCTAATACCCTGCAAACAATCTGAGCAACATGAGTTCTCCAGGTCAAACGGTCAAGGTCACAGATCAGAATTAGTGTCACTACTTTGGCATGGTCATCTGGCTGGGCGGAACCAGTGTCCGCACTTCCATCGGCTCTAGCTCCGGTTCTAATTGAGCTACAGAACTGGCATAGAGATATTTGGAAAGCTCATTTCCTCCTCTTTAAAATGTGATGTAGTATGTGATTGTAGCCCGTTCGGTTAAAAAGATCGCCCGACCCTGAAAATTTCAAGATCGAAAAAATCCTAAAAAATTTAGCTGAAAGTTTAAGTTTGGATTTATTTTCCCTAGACAGAATGCTTGGATTGGACCGAAACTCATAGGAGTGTCAACCCATCAGTGTAACAAAATTCATGCAAATATTTGGGTCAAAAGGTCAAACGCTCAAGGTCACAGACCTTGAAATGTACTTTTAACAAAAAAATTCATAACTCCAGTCCTAATTAACCTTTTTTAACTTGGAAAACATTTTTTGATAGTCCATTCCAAGCCCTTTTACTAGGTCATGGCATGATATTGTGGACCTTATGGTTGAGGCATAAATTGACCGAGAATTATATGTGTATGACATGATATAAGTTTTCTTATGCTGATTCATAGTTGGCATCTCGACCTGCCTAATTAAGTTGTGGAATTGAGATGAAGATAACCTTAAAGCTTAAACTTGATGTTTCGGAATATGCTGTCAATTTTCTATGACCTACAATATAACTCTGGCAATAGGTGAAGCCTCGTTGCTGGTCCACCAGTAACAGAAATCTAGTTCTTATTATTATTTACGGGCAAAATTTTAGAGTTGGAGGACCAAACTTTATCACAAGGTACCCTAGGATGACCTTATTACTTTGACCTAGTTTGAGTGACCTTGACCTATTTTTCAAGGTCACAGGTCACCTTTAGTACAAAATTTTAAGAACTTAAAATTGGCATATCCTCTAAACCAGTGCAGTTAAATACTAATGGTCTTGGATCTTGTGATTAAATATGTTTTAAAGTGTTTTGACATTACATAATTGTGAATCACTCATGCGGAACATACCGCAATGCAACATGGAGCAGTTTTCAGTGTAGATTCGACTTGGCCAAAACCGGAAGTTGTAAGAAGCCAATGATAGTGCCTGAAGTTGCCCCTCACTTGGAGCCAGTGCTGATAGAATCGTTTAAGTTGATATCTTTAACGGTTTTTGAAATATTGAGTTTTTCACATTTTTGAATTATGAAAAATAGGTACCCATGCTCATTTCACCATGAAATATTGATTTTAGCTTATAACATGCTATAGTAAACTATCCCAAACATGTACCCAAAACCCCCAAATCAAGTGCCAAATTTGACCTTGAAGGTCATTTTCAAGGTTATTTTGACCTTCGAAATGTGAAAAACAAGCAATTTTCACACCGCCACAAAAATACCTTAGAATTAAGTGTTTGAGCTGAAAGTTTTTGCTTTGGAAGACATTGACAAGTACTATACGGATATGTATTCGCTTTTGACAGAAATTAATATGTTGATTTTTAAAAAATTCATAAACTCGGACAACTGTTTTTTTAGTAAAAAAAATAGTGAAAATGGTCATTTTCACTGAGAAATATTCACTTTAGCCAAATGCCAAGCATGGGTGACCCCCTACAATTCACATATGGGCCTTCAGAATCTGCTGTCAATTTTGACATTTGACCTAAATGTCAAGGTCAAATTTAAGGTCAAACAATCTATGAAAGTTGATATTTTGAATTCTTGATTTTTTTTAAGGTAGTAGAAATGTTTGGATTTGGCTGATCTTTGGATATGATGTTGCCCTAATACCCTGCAAACAATCTAAGCAACATGAGTTCTCCAGGTCAAACGGTCAAGGTCACAGATCAGAATTAGTGTCACTACTTTGGCATGATCATCTGGCTGGGCGGAACCAGTGTCCGCACTTCCATCGGCTCTAGCTCCGGTTCTAATTGAGCTACAGAACTGGCATAGAGATATTTGGAAAGCTCATTTCCTCCTCTTTAAAATGAGATGTAGTATGTGACTGTAGCCCGGTCGGTTAAAAAGATCGCCCGACCCTGAAAATTTCAAGATCGAAAAAATCCTAAAAAATTTAGCTGAAAGTTTAAGTTTGGATTTTTTTTCCCTAGACAGAATGCTTGGATTGGACCGAAACTCATAGGAGTGTCAACCCATCAGTGTAACAAAATTCATGCAAATATTTGGGTCAAAAGGTCAAACGCTCAAGGTCACAGACCTTGAAATGTACTTTTAACAAAAAAATTCATAACTCCAGTCCTAATTAACCTTTTTTAACTTGGAAAACATTTTTTGATAGTCCATTCCAAGCCCTTTTACTAGGTCATGGCATGATATTGTGAACCTTATGGTTGAGGCATAAATTGACCGAGAATTATATGTGTATGACATGATATAAGTTTTCTTATGCTGATTCATAGTTGGCATCTCGACCTGCCTAATTAAGTTGTGGAATTGAGATGAAGATAACCTTAAAGCTTAAACTTGATGTTTCGGAATATGCTGTCAATTTTCTATGACCTACAATATAACTCTGGCAATAGGTGAAGCCTCGTTGCTGGTCCACCAGTAACAGAAATCTAGTTATTCTTATTATTATTTACAGGCAAAATTTTAGAGTTGGAGGACCAAACTTTACCACAAGGTACCCTAGGATGACCTTATTACTTTGACCTAGTTTGAGTGACCTTGACCTATTTTTCAAGGTCACAGGTCACCTTTAGTACAAAATTTTAAGAACTTAAAATTGGCATATCCTCTAAACCAGTGCAGTTAAATACTAATGGTCTTGGATCTTGTGATTAAATATGTTTTAAAGTGTTTTGACATTACATAATTGTGAATCACTCATGCGGAACATACCGCAATGCAACATGGAGCAGTTTTCAGTCTAGATTCGACTTGGCCAAAACCGGAAGTTGTAAGAAGCCAATGATGGTGCTAAAAGTTGCCCCTTACTCGGGGCCAGTGCAGTGTGAAAGATGAAGATGATGTCATTAATGGTTTTTGAAATATTGAGTTTTTCACATTTTTGAATTATGAAAAATAGGTACCCATGTCCATTTCACCATGAAATATTGGTTTTAGGTTATAACATGCTATAGTAAACTACCCCAAACATGTACCCAAAACCCCCAAATCAAGTGTCAAATTTGACCTTGAAGGTCATTTTCAAGGTCATTTTGACCTTCGAAATGTGAAAAACAAGCAATTTTGACACTGCCACAAAAATACCTTAGAAGTAAGTGTTTGAGCTGAAAGTTTTTTCTTTGGAAGATATTGACCAGTACTATACGGATATGTATTCGCTTTTGACAGAAATTAATATGTTGATTTTTAAAAAATTCATAAACTCGGACAACTGTTTTTTGAGTAAAAAAAATAGTGAAAATGGTCATTTTCACTGAGAAATATTCACTTTAGCCAAATGCCAAGCATGGGTGACCCCCTACAATTCACATATGGGCTTTCAGAATCTGCTGTCAATTTTGACATTTGACCTAAATGTCAAGGTCAAATTTAAGGTCAAACAATCTATGAAAGTTGATATTTTGAATTCTTGATTTTTTTTAAGGTAGTAGAAATGTTTGGATTTGGCTGATCTTTGGATATGATATTGCCCTAATACCCTGCAAACAATCTGAGCAACATGAGTTCTCCAGGTCAAACGGTCAAGGTCACAGATCAGAATTAGTGTCACTACTTTGGCATGGTCATCTGGCTGGGCGGAACCAGTGTCCGCACTTCCATCGGCTCTAGCTCCGGTTCTAATTGAGCTACAGAACTGGCATAGAGATATTTGGAAAGCTCATTTCCTCCTCTTTAAAATGTGATGTAGTATGTGATTGTAGCCCGTTCGGTTAAAAAGATCGCCCGACCCTGAAAATTTCAAGATCGAAAAAATCCTAAAAAATTTAGCTGAAAGTTTAAGTTTGGATTTATTTTCCCTAGACAGAATGCTTGGATTGGACCGAAACTCATAGGAGTGTCAACCCATCAGTGTAACAAAATTCATGCAAATATTTGGGTCAAAAGGTCAAACGCTCAAGGTCACAGACCTTGAAATGTACTTTTAACAAAAAAATTCATAACTCCAGTCCTAATTAACCTTTTTTAACTTGGAAAACATTTTTTGATAGTCCATTCCAAGCCCTTTTACTAGGTCATGGCATGATATTGTGGACCTTATGGTTGAGGCATAAATTGACCGAGAATTATATGTGTATGACATGATATAAGTTTTCTTATGCTGATTCATAGTTGGCATCTCGACCTGCCTAATTAAGTTGTGGAATTGAGATGAAGATAACCTTAAAGCTTAAACTTGATGTTTCGGAATATGCTGTCAATTTTCTATGACCTACAATATAACTCTGGCAATAGGTGAAGCCTCGTTGCTGGTCCACCAGTAACAGAAATCTAGTTATTCTTATTATTATTTACAGGCAAAATTTTAGAGTTGGAGGACCAAACTTTACCACAAGGTACCCTAGGATGACCTTATTACTTTGACCTAGTTTGAGTGACCTTGACCTATTTTTCAAGGTCACAGGTCACCTTTAGTACAAAATTTTAAGAACTTAAAATTGGCATATCCTCTAAACCAGTGCAGTTAAATACTAATGGTCTTGGATCTTGTGATTAAATATGTTTTAAAGTGTTTTGACATTACATAATTGTGAATCACTCATGCGGAACATACCGCAATGCAACATGGAGCAGTTTTCAGTCTAGATTCGACTTGGCCAAAACCGGAAGTTGTAAGAAGCCAATGATGGTGCTAAAAGTTGCCCCTTACTCGGGGCCAGTGCAGTGTGAAAGATGAAGATGATGTCATTAATGGTTTTTGAAATATTGAGTTTTTCACATTTTTGAATTATGAAAAATAGGTACCCATGTCCATTTCACCATGAAATATTGGTTTTAGGTTATAACATGCTATAGTAAACTACCCCAAACATGTACCCAAAACCCCCAAATCAAGTGTCAAATTTGACCTTGAAGGTCATTTTCAAGGTCATTTTGACCTTCGAAATGTGAAAAACAAGCAATTTTGACACTGCCACAAAAATACCTTAGAAGTAAGTGTTTGAGCTGAAAGTTTTTTCTTTGGAAGATATTGACCAGTACTATACGGATATGTATTCGCTTTTGACAGAAATTAATATGTTGATTTTTAAAAAATTCATAAACTCGGACAACTGTTTTTTGAGTAAAAAAAATAGTGAAAATGGTCATTTTCACTGAGAAATATTCACTTTAGCCAAATGCCAAGCATGGGTGACCCCCTACAATTCACATATGGGCTTTCAGAATCTGCTGTCAATTTTGACATTTGACCTAAATGTCAAGGTCAAATTTAAGGTCAAACAATCTATGAAAGTTGATATTTTGAATTCTTGATTTTTTTTAAGGTAGTAGAAATGTTTGGATTTGGCTGATCTTTGGATATGATATTGCCCTAATACCCTGCAAACAATCTGAGCAACATGAGTTCTCCAGGTCAAACGGTCAAGGTCACAGATCAGAATTAGTGTCACTACTTTGGCATGGTCATCTGGCTGGGCGGAACCAGTGTCCGCACTTCCATCGGCTCTAGCTCCGGTTCTAATTGAGCTACAGAACTGGCATAGAGATATTTGGAAAGCTCATTTCCTCCTCTTTAAAATGTGATGTAGTATGTGATTGTAGCCCGTTCGGTTAAAAAGATCGCCCGACCCTGAAAATTTCAAGATCGAAAAAATCCTAAAAAATTTAGCTGAAAGTTTAAGTTTGGATTTATTTTCCCTAGACAGAATGCTTGGATTGGACCGAAACTCATAGGAGTGTCAACCCATCAGTGTAACAAAATTCATGCAAATATTTGGGTCAAAAGGTCAAACGCTCAAGGTCACAGACCTTGAAATGTACTTTTAACAAAAAAATTCATAACTCCAGTCCTAATTAACCTTTTTTAACTTGGAAAACATTTTTTGATAGTCCATTCCAAGCCCTTTTACTAGGTCATGGCATGATATTGTGGACCTTATGGTTGAGGCATAAATTGACCGAGAATTATATGTGTATGACATGATATAAGTTTTCTTATGCTGATTCATAGTTGGCATCTCGACCTGCCTAATTAAGTTGTGGAATTGAGATGAAGATAACCTTAAAGCTTAAACTTGATGTTTCGGAATATGCTGTCAATTTTCTATGACCTACAATATAACTCTGGCAATAGGTGAAGCCTCGTTGCTGGTCCACCAGTAACAGAAATCTAGTTCTTATTATTATTTACGGGCAAAATTTTAGAGTTGGAGGACCAAACTTTATCACAAGGTACCCTAGGATGACCTTATTACTTTGACCTAGTTTGAGTGACCTTGACCTATTTTTCAAGGTCACAGGTCACCTTTAGTACAAAATTTTAAGAACTTAAAATTGGCATATCCTCTAAACCAGTGCAGTTAAATACTAATGGTCTTGGATCTTGTGATTAAATATGTTTTAAAGTGTTTTGACATTACATAATTGTGAATCACTCATGCGGAACATACCGCAATGCAACATGGAGCAGTTTTCAGTGTAGATTCGACTTGGCCAAAACCGGAAGTTGTAAGAAGCCAATGATAGTGCCTGAAGTTGCCCCTCACTTGGGGCCAGTGCTGATAGAATCGTTTAAGTTGATATCTTTAACGGTTTTTGAAATATTGAGTTTTTCACATTTTTGAATTATGAAAAATAGGTACCCATGCTCATTTCACCATGAAATATTGATTTTAGCTTATAACATGCTATAGTAAACTATCCCAAACATGTACCCAAAACCCCCAAATCAAGTGCCAAATTTGACCTTGAAGGTCATTTTCAAGGTTATTTTGACCTTCGAAATGTGAAAAACAAGCAATTTTCACACCGCCACAAAAATACCTTAGAATTAAGTGTTTGAGCTGAAAGTTTTTGCGTTGGAAGACATTGACAAGTACTATACGGATATGTATTCGCTTTTGACAGAAATTAATATGTTGATTTTTAAAAAATTCATAAACTCGGACAACTGTTTTTTGAGTAAAAAAAATAGTGAAAATGGTCATTTTCACTGAGAAATATTCACTTTAGCCAAATGCCAAGCATGGGTGACCCCCTACAATTCACATATGGGCCTTCAGAATCTGCTGTCAATTTTGACATTTGACCTAAATGTCAAGGTCAAATTTAAGGTCAAACAATCTATGAAAGTTGATATTTTGAATTCTTGATTTTTTTTAAGGTAATAGAAATGTTTGGATTTGGCTGATCTTTGGATATGATGTTGCCCTAATACCCTGCAAACAATCTAAGCAACATGAGTTCTCCAGGTCAAACGGTCAAGGTCACAGATCAGAATTAGTGTCACTACTTTGGCATGATCATCTGGCTGGGCGGAACCAGTGTCCGCACTTCCATCGGCTCTAGCTCCGGTTCTAATTGAGCTACAGAACTGGCATAGAGATATTTGGAAAGCTCATTTCCTCCTCTTTAAAATGAGATGTAGTATGTGACTGTAGCCCGGTCGGTTAAAAAGATCGCCCGACCCTGAAAATTTCAAGATCGAAAAAATCCTAAAAAATTTAGCTGAAAGTTTAAGTTTGGATTTTTTTTCCCTAGACAGAATGCTTGGATTGGACCGAAACTCATAGGAGTGTCAACCCATCAGTGTAACAAAATTCATGCAAATATTTGGGTCAAAAGGTCAAACGCTCAAGGTCACAGACCTTGAAATGTACTTTTAACAAAAAAATTCATAACTCCAGTCCTAATTAACCTTTTTTAACTTGGAAAACATTTTTTGATAGTCCATTCCAAGCCCTTTTACTAGGTCATGGCATGATATTGTGAACCTTATGGTTGAGGCATAAATTGACCGAGAATTATATGTGTATGACATGATATAAGTTTTCTTATGCTGATTCATAGTTGGCATCTCGACCTGCCTAATTAAGTTGTGGAATTGAGATGAAGATAACCTTAAAGCTTAAACTTGATGTTTCGGAATATGCTGTCAATTTTCTATGACCTACAATATAACTCTGGCAATAGGTGAAGCCTCGTTGCTGGTCCACCAGTAACAGAAATCTAGTTATTCTTATTATTATTTACAGGCAAAATTTTAGAGTTGGAGGACCAAACTTTACCACAAGGTACCCTAGGATGACCTTATTACTTTGACCTAGTTTGAGTGACCTTGACCTATTTTTCAAGGTCACAGGTCACCTTTAGTACAAAATTTTAAGAACTTAAAATTGGCATATCCTCTAAACCAGTGCAGTTAAATACTAATGGTCTTGGATCTTGTGATTAAATATGTTTTAAAGTGTTTTGACATTACATAATTGTGAATCACTCATGCGGAACATACCGCAATGCAACATGGAGCAGTTTTCAGTCTAGATTCGACTTGGCCAAAACCGGAAGTTGTAAGAAGCCAATGATGGTGCTAAAAGTTGCCCCTTACTCGGGGCCAGTGCAGTGTGAAAGATGAAGATGATGTCATTAATGGTTTTTGAAATATTGAGTTTTTCACATTTTTGAATTATGAAAAATAGGTACCCATGTCCATTTCACCATGAAATATTGGTTTTAGGTTATAACATGCTATAGTAAACTACCCCAAACATGTACCCAAAACCCCCAAATCAAGTGTCAAATTTGACCTTGAAGGTCATTTTCAAGGTCATTTTGACCTTCGAAATGTGAAAAACAAGCAATTTTGACACTGCCACAAAAATACCTTAGAAGTAAGTGTTTGAGCTGAAAGTTTTTTCTTTGGAAGATATTGACCAGTACTATACGGATATGTATTCGCTTTTGACAGAAATTAATATGTTGATTTTTAAAAAATTCATAAACTCGGACAACTGTTTTTTGAGTAAAAAAAATAGTGAAAATGGTCATTTTCACTGAGAAATATTCACTTTAGCCAAATGCCAAGCTTGGGTGACCCCCTACAATTCACATATGGGCTTTCAGAATCTGCTGTCAATTTTGACATTTGACCTAAATGTCAAGGTCAAATTTAAGGTCAAACAATCTATGAAAGTTGATATTTTGAATTCTTGATTTTTTTTAAGGTAGTAGAAATGTTTGGATTTGGCTGATCTTTGGATATGATATTGCCCTAATACCCTGCAAACAATCTGAGCAACATGAGTTCTCCAGGTCAAACGGTCAAGGTCACAGATCAGAATTAGTGTCACTACTTTGGCATGGTCATCTGGCTGGGCGGAACCAGTGTCCGCACTTCCATCGGCTCTAGCTCCGGTTCTAATTGAGCTACAGAACTGGCATAGAGATATTTGGAAAGCTCATTTCCTCCTCTTTAAAATGTGATGTAGTATGTGATTGTAGCCCGTTCGGTTAAAAAGATCGCCCGACCCTGAAAATTTCAAGATCGAAAAAATCCTAAAAAATTTAGCTGAAAGTTTAAGTTTGGATTTATTTTCCCTAGACAGAATGCTTGGATTGGACCGAAACTCATAGGAGTGTCAACCCATCAGTGTAACAAAATTCATGCAAATATTTGGGTCAAAAGGTCAAACGCTCAAGGTCACAGACCTTGAAATGTACTTTTAACAAAAAAATTCATAACTCCAGTCCTAATTAACCTTTTTTAACTTGGAAAACATTTTTTGATAGTCCATTCCAAGCCCTTTTACTAGGTCATGGCATGATATTGTGGACCTTATGGTTGAGGCATAAATTGACCGAGAATTATATGTGTATGACATGATATAAGTTTTCTTATGCTGATTCATAGTTGGCATCTCGACCTGCCTAATTAAGTTGTGGAATTGAGATGAAGATAACCTTAAAGCTTAAACTTGATGTTTCGGAATATGCTGTCAATTTTCTATGACCTACAATATAACTCTGGCAATAGGTGAAGCCTCGTTGCTGGTCCACCAGTAACAGAAATCTAGTTCTTATTATTATTTACGGGCAAAATTTTAGAGTTGGAGGACCAAACTTTATCACAAGGTACCCTAGGATGACCTTATTACTTTGACCTAGTTTGAGTGACCTTGACCTATTTTTCAAGGTCACAGGTCACCTTTAGTACAAAATTTTAAGAACTTAAAATTGGCATATCCTCTAAACCAGTGCAGTTAAATACTAATGGTCTTGGATCTTGTGATTAAATATGTTTTAAAGTGTTTTGACATTACATAATTGTGAATCACTCATGCGGAACATACCGCAATGCAACATGGAGCAGTTTTCAGTGTAGATTCGACTTGGCCAAAACCGGAAGTTGTAAGAAGCCAATGATAGTGCCTGAAGTTGCCCCTCACTTGGGGCCAGTGCTGATAGAATCGTTTAAGTTGATATCTTTAACGGTTTTTGAAATATTGAGTTTTTCACATTTTTGAATTATGAAAAATAGGTACCCATGCTCATTTCACCATGAAATATTGATTTTAGCTTATAACATGCTATAGTAAACTATCCCAAACATGTACCCAAAACCCCCAAATCAAGTGCCAAATTTGACCTTGAAGGTCATTTTCAAGGTTATTTTGACCTTCGAAATGTGAAAAACAAGCAATTTTCACACCGCCACAAAAATACCTTAGAATTAAGTGTTTGAGCTGAAAGTTTTTGCGTTGGAAGACATTGACAAGTACTATACGGATATGTATTCGCTTTTGACAGAAATTAATATGTTGATTTTTAAAAAATTCATAAACTCGGACAACTGTTTTTTGAGTAAAAAAAATAGTGAAAATGGTCATTTTCACTGAGAAATATTCACTTTAGCCAAATGCCAAGCATGGGTGACCCCCTACAATTCACATATGGGCCTTCAGAATCTGCTGTCAATTTTGACATTTGACCTAAATGTCAAGGTCAAATTTAAGGTCAAACAATCTATGAAAGTTGATATTTTGAATTCTTGATTTTTTTTAAGGTAGTAGAAATGTTTGGATTTGGCTGATCTTTGGATATGATGTTGCCCTAATACCCTGCAAACAATCTAAGCAACATGAGTTCTCCAGGTCAAACGGTCAAGGTCACAGATCAGAATTAGTGTCACTACTTTGGCATGATCATCTGGCTGGGCGGAACCAGTGTCCGCACTTCCATCGGCTCTAGCTCCGGTTCTAATTGAGCTACAGAACTGGCATAGAGATATTTGGAAAGCTCATTTCCTCCTCTTTAAAATGTGATGTAGTATGTGACTGTAGCCCGGTCGGTTAAAAAGATCGCCCGACCCTGAAAATTTCAAGATCGAAAAAATCCTAAAAAATTTAGCTGAAAGTTTAAGTTTGGATTTTTTTTCCCTAGACAGAATGCTTGGATTGGACCGAAACTCATAGGAGTGTCAACCCATCAGTGTAACAAAATTCATGCAAATATTTGGGTCAAAAGGTCAAACGCTCAAGGTCACAGACCTTGAAATGTACTTTTAACAAAAAAATTCATAACTCCAGTCCTAATTAACCTTTTTTAACTTGGAAAACATTTTTTGATAGTCCATTCCAAGCCCTTTTACTAGGTCATGGCATGATATTGTGAACCTTATGGTTGAGGCATAAATTGACCGAGAATTATATGTGTATGACATGATATAAGTTTTCTTATGCTGATTCATAGTTGGCATCTCGACCTGCCTAATTAAGTTGTGGAATTGAGATGAAGATAACCTTAAAGCTTAAACTTGATGTTTCGGAATATGCTGTCAATTTTCTATGACCTACAATATAACTCTGGCAATAGGTGAAGCCTCGTTGCTGGTCCACCAGTAACAGAAATCTAGTTATTCTTATTATTATTTACAGGCAAAATTTTAGAGTTGGAGGACCAAACTTTACCACAAGGTACCCTAGGATGACCTTATTACTTTGACCTAGTTTGAGTGACCTTGACCTATTTTTCAAGGTCACAGGTCACCTTTAGTACAAAATTTTAAGAACTTAAAATTGGCATATCCTCTAAACCAGTGCAGTTAAATACTAATGGTCTTGGATCTTGTGATTAAATATGTTTTAAAGTGTTTTGACATTACATAATTGTGAATCACTCATGCGGAACATACCGCAATGCAACATGGAGCAGTTTTCAGTCTAGATTCGACTTGGCCAAAACCGGAAGTTGTAAGAAGCCAATGATGGTGCTAAAAGTTGCCCCTTACTCGGGGCCAGTGCAGTGTGAAAGATGAAGATGATGTCATTAATGGTTTTTGAAATATTGAGTTTTTCACATTTTTGAATTATGAAAAATAGGTACCCATGTCCATTTCACCATGAAATATTGGTTTTAGGTTATAACATGCTATAGTAAACTACCCCAAACATGTACCCAAAACCCCCAAATCAAGTGTCAAATTTGACCTTGAAGGTCATTTTCAAGGTCATTTTGACCTTCGAAATGTGAAAAACAAGCAATTTTGACACTGCCACAAAAATACCTTAGAAGTAAGTGTTTGAGCTGAAAGTTTTTTCTTTGGAAGATATTGACCAGTACTATACGGATATGTATTCGCTTTTGACAGAAATTAATATGTTGATTTTTAAAAAATTCATAAACTCGGACAACTGTTTTTTGAGTAAAAAAAATAGTGAAAATGGTCATTTTCACTGAGAAATATTCACTTTAGCCAAATGCCAAGCATGGGTGACCCCCTACAATTCACATATGGGCTTTCAGAATCTGCTGTCAATTTTGACATTTGACCTAAATGTCAAGGTCAAATTTAAGGTCAAACAATCTATGAAAGTTGATATTTTGAATTCTTGATTTTTTTTTAAGGTAGTAGAAATGTTTGGATTTGGCTGATCTTTGGATATGATATTGCCCTAATACCCTGCAAACAATCTGAGCAACATGAGTTCTCCAGGTCAAACGGTCAAGGTCACAGATCAGAATTAGTGTCACTACTTTGGCATGGTCATCTGGCTGGGCGGAACCAGTGTCCGCACTTCCATCGGCTCTAGCTCCGGTTCTAATTGAGCTACAGAACTGGCATAGAGATATTTGGAAAGCTCATTTCCTCCTCTTTAAAATGTGATGTAGTATGTGATTGTAGCCCGTTCGGTTAAAAAGATCGCCCGACCCTGAAAATTTCAAGATCGAAAAAATCCTAAAAAATTTAGCTGAAAGTTTAAGTTTGGATTTATTTTCCCTAGACAGAATGCTTGGATTGGACCGAAACTCATAGGAGTGTCAACCCATCAGTGTAACAAAATTCATGCAAATATTTGGGTCAAAAGGTCAAACGCTCAAGGTCACAGACCTTGAAATGTACTTTTAACAAAAAAATTCATAACTCCAGTCCTAATTAACCTTTTTTAACTTGGAAAACATTTTTTGATAGTCCATTCCAAGCCCTTTTACTAGGTCATGGCATGATATTGTGGACCTTATGGTTGAGGCATAAATTGACCGAGAATTATATGTGTATGACATGATATAAGTTTTCTTATGCTGATTCATAGTTGGCATCTCGACCTGCCTAATTAAGTTGTGGAATTGAGATGAAGATAACCTTAAAGCTTAAACTTGATGTTTCGGAATATGCTGTCAATTTTCTATGACCTACAATATAACTCTGGCAATAGGTGAAGCCTCGTTGCTGGTCCACCAGTAACAGAAATCTAGTTCTTATTATTATTTACGGGCAAAATTTTAGAGTTGGAGGACCAAACTTTATCACAAGGTACCCTAGGATGACCTTATTACTTTGACCTAGTTTGAGTGACCTTGACCTATTTTTCAAGGTCACAGGTCACCTTTAGTACAAAATTTTAAGAACTTAAAATTGGCATATCCTCTAAACCAGTGCAGTTAAATACTAATGGTCTTGGATCTTGTTATTAAATATGTTTTAAAGTGTTTTGACATTACATAATTGTGAATCACTCATGCGGAACATACCGCAATGCAACATGGAGCAGTTTTCAGTCTAGATTCGACTTGGCCAAAACCGGAAGGTGTAAGAAGCCAATGATGGTGCTAAAAGTTGCCCCTTACTTGGGGCCAGTGCAGTGTGAAAGATGAAGATGATGTCATTAATGGTTTTTGAAATATTGAGTTTTTCACATTTTTGAATTATGAAAAATAGGTACATATGTCCATTTCACCATGAAATATTGGTTTTAGGTTATAACATGCTATAGTAAACTACCCCAAACATGTACCCAAAACCCCCAAATCAAGTGTCAAATTTGACCTTGAAGGTCATTTTCAAGGTTATTTTGACCTTCGAAATGTGAAAAACAAGCAATTTTCACACCGCCACAAAAATACCTTAGAATTAAGTGTTTGAGCTGAAAGTTTTTGTGTTGGAAGATATTGACCAGTACTATACGGATATGTATTCGCTTTTGACAGAAATTAATATGTTGATTTTTAAAAAATTCATAAACTCGGACAACTGTTTTTTGAGTAAAAAAAATAGTGAAAATGGTCATTTTCACTGAGAAATATTCACTTTAGCCAAATGCCAAGCATGGGTGACCCCCTACAATTCACATATGGGCTTTCAGAATCTGCTGTCAATTTTGACATTTGACCTAAATGTCAAGGTCAAATTTAAGGTCAAACAATCTATGAAAGTTGATATTTTGAATTCTTGATTTTTTTTAAGGTAGTAGAAATGTTTGGATATGGCTGATCTTTGGATATGATGTTGCCCTAATACCCTGCAAACAATCTGGGCAACATGAGTTCTCCAGGTCAAACGGTCAAGGTCACAGATCAGAATTAGTGTCACTACTTTGGCATGGTCATCTGGCTGGGCGGAACCAGTGTCCGCACTTCCATCGGCTCTAGCTCCGGTTCTAATTGAGCTACAGAACTGGCATAGAGATATTTGGAAAGCTCATTTCCTTCTCTTTAAAATGAGATGTAGTATTTGACTGTAGCCCGATCGGTTAAAAAGATCGCCCGACCCTGAATATTTCAAGATCGAAAAAATCCTAAAAAATTTAGCTGAAAGTTTAAGTTTGGATTTTTTTTCCCTAGACAGAATGCTTGGATTGGACCGAAACTCATAGGAGTGTCAACCCATCAGTGTAACAAAATTCATGCAAATATTTGGGTCAAAAGGTCAAACGCTCAAGGTCACAGACCTTGAAATGTACTTTTAACAAAAAAATTCATAACTCCAGTCCTAATTAACCTTTTTTAACTTGGAAAACATTTTTTGATAGTCCATTCCAAGCCCTTTTACTAGGTCATGGCATGATATTGTGGACCTTATGGTTGAGGCATAAATTGACCGAGAATTATATGTGTATGACATGATATAAGTTTTCTTATGCTGATTCATAGTTGGCATCTCGACCTGCCTAATTAAGTTGTGGAATTGAGATGAAGATA
Organism: Alitta virens; assembly: GCA_932294295.1. NCBI lineage: Eukaryota > Metazoa > Annelida > Polychaeta > Phyllodocida > Nereididae > Alitta > Alitta virens. The sequence goes on along the minus strand of OW028586.1, from coordinate 15,273,959 downwards.
ACCTTAAAGCTTAAACTTGATGTTTCGGAATATGCTGTCAATTTTCTATGACCTACAATATAACTCTGGCAATAGGTGAAGCCTCGTTGCTGGTCCACCAGTAACAGAAATCTAGTTTAATTTAATTTTAGTTTATTTAAGTTAGGTTAAATTAAGTTAAGTTAAGTTAAGTTAATTAAGTTCAAATTGAACAGTAAGCGCATTAACTATAGTATGATAATATATGTCCAACTTTTTTTCTGGTCATATTTTGCCACAAATGGCATGGAGCAGCGCAAAATGGACAGAAATGTTTGCTGTTAAAATCTGTTCTGGGAACAAAATAACCAGAATTTTGCTATTTTCTCCATTGCAATTTCTGCTGCTTCTTTGTGATTACGTATAATGATCAAAAATGAAAAATTATCAGTTAACAATTTGTACGATTTAAAGAGTTGGGGGGTGACTTTTTTGGTGACATTTATATCTATTTTGTGCTTCTTCATGACACATATTTAATAAAACCAAAAAACAAGTTGACATTATTTTGAATTAAACTACAACCAAGTTCAAATTCTTAAACATCCATTCTGGCATGTAAATAAGCATGGTCTCTGCACTAATTGCCTAATTCTGATAAATGCTTAATTCTGATAAAGACCACCAAACACTTGTCTCTTTTAATATTGTCCAATTTCTAATGGGACTACCTGATTTATATGGGAAGAACGTCTCAGGCGTCACTGTGCCAGCCTCATTCTGCCCTGCCCCGGGCAGAACATGCGTGGACATCTCGTTTTGTCACGGACAGGTCACGGGGTCACGGTCATTGGATGATGGGAAAGCACGTGCTCATGGCGACAGAGTTCTTGTCTAAGTCAACCTGGCCCAACCTATTAATTTTTATGCCAGCATTACAAAATGTTGGTCCTACATAAAAATATTAGTTAGATGGCCATTTTTAGCAAACATGCATACAGTCAGAATGGTCATTATAAGTTAACAAATGTTGAGTAATAAACTGGCATGCTTTTGACCAAGAACAGTTAGGATAGGCATGTAGGCCTATGTAGAGGCCCTATAGAGGCCTATAATTAAAGTAGGCTTACTTTAATGACATACTGACTCAGTATAAGCTAGGTGACAAATTGACAATGTCGATTTTGAACCAATATATTTTAGTGCAATGTAGTAGTACTTTAAAATGTTTGAACCAATATATTTTAGTGCAATGTAGTAGTACTTTAAAATGTTGTAAATTTTTCTAGTGAGGATCCAACCAAGGAGCTACAAATTTACAAATGACAACACAAACATCACGGGATGATTAATTATATATTTCCAAAGTTCTACTGTATGACACTGGATGTTGACATGTTTTTTTGTGCATGTTAGACTTTTGATAAAACTGACAAACCTAATTATTTGATCCAAAGAAATATACTATGAGGACAAGCTCCAGGGGCGGTCAATACCTATTTGACTAACATGCATTCTCATAAAAAAAGCATTCTCAATGCCAAAATGTGTGCATGAATCAGCACATATAGTTTTTGTACAATAAATAAATATTTCTACATAGAGACAATTCGTATTTCTACCAAATATAATTTTCCATGAAAGGTGTTGTTCATCTTCACCTAATGTTTTCAAATATTTGTACATTTCCAATAAACTGACTAATTGAAAAACTAAATAGCCATATTATACAAAGTTTTATTCACATGTAGCTTATATATATATATACTATCTATACATAGTAAAGAAATTTGTCTTGAAACAAGCCTACTGGTGCCACCAAAGTGCTACTTGGACGCCTGAGAACTTGATCGTAATTAAAACCATATTAAGCATGGCTTATCCCATTACACAGTGTCCAATAGAAATATTGATTTCTTATCTACATTTGGCAAATTAATTCTGGAACATTGGCTGGTTGCCAGGAGACAACTGTGTGATTAAATCGAGCCAGACTGTACTTGCCATTTTGGAAAATAGTACTTCTGGGCATAACTTAATTACTATACTATACCAAGGGTAAGCAGATTTTAGATAACAATTAACAGTCTCTACATGAAATGAATAATCGCTTTTGTGCATTTTTATAACTTTTGGCAATTGACTGGACTCGTTGAAATATTTTAATGTAGATTTATTTGTTGAATTTATTTGATATTTGAAATGTGTGAAGTTATCTTGTCTATTTACATGTATTGCCCTTTCTTTTCTTGGTGTTAGCTTTCCAGACTGTACGTCTGTAGTAATAAGTCTAATTACAAATCCAATTTCTATTTAATACAAAATATCTTTTCTATGGAGAATCTTGCCATTATGTTGGTAAAAGTAGCTAACATTTCAGATATTTTAGACATGTAATGACTGACTTCTAAGCCAAAGACATTAAATTGATCTCAAACACATTTTTAGATGAAAGCATAGACTCTACCAGAGGTGGGAAATGATTTTATTCATCCTCAAAATACTTTGATCATAAACTTTGTTGTTTGATAATAAAAATAATATTTTTCTATCATCTTCCTTTTTTTTTAACAATTTATTATTACTTTATTTTTTTCAGTCATGGCCAAGCACATTGCAGTCGTTGGGGTAGACAGTCTTTTGGGGGGAGCTGTGGCAAGGTCACTGACCTCAAAGTTCAAGGTCACAGGGATCACTACTTCCGGCGGAACAGGAAGTGGCAAGCTGAGCTCTCTGTCATCTTCTGGAGTCACCATTATAGATGGAACAAACGACTTAAAAAATATCTTATCTTCAGTAGATGGGTGCTTTGTGACACTGCAGACTGATTTTACTCAAATTAATTTCTTGGAAAATGAAAAACATCTTGGAAAGAACATTGCTGATGCATGTGCAGCATCAAATGTTCCTCATGTTGTGTTTAACACATTTTTAAGTCCATTGAAAATAATTGGAATGCAAGCAAGACACATGGATGCCAAATATGACATTGAAGAATACATGAGGACTCTTGGTCTACCATTGACTCGTATTGTGTGTCCTTTATTTTATCAAAATTTACTCGTTCCACCAATTCGGCCAAAGAGGATAGATGATTTGTCTTTTGCATTGGGTAAGTCAGAAATATATTGTACTAGGAATTCACATTTTTCTCAGTGATAAGACTTTTCCTGCACACCAATAAATTAGCATTCTACCTATATATGGACTACTTGCCAGTGCACTTGGCCAATTTTGTCAATTAGACTGCTCTTGATTGTCTGAGCATGTATAGAAATAATATGACAATACAATTAGGAGCATACTATGTATTTTGGTTTGCAAAAACTTATTATGGATGATCTTACAGAACTCAGAATCATTTTATTCATATTACATACATATGCAGATCTACATACATCATTACGACACACATGGTGAACATGACATTTGTATGTAATAAGACATTGAAGATGATCTTACAACGATAATGAACACTGAATGTATAGGTTGCTCTGACAGAATCTCCCCCACCCCTCCCAAAGCCATCTAAGCCTGGCTTCCAAAAAGTAAAATGGCATATACAAATGGCTTAAACTGACTAACTAATATACTAATGGCTTAAACTGTGTAACACAAACTAATGGCTTACCCTGACTAACAAGCTAGATGAAAGTACTTTTTGGAAGCGAGGCTTAAATGGCATCGAATGAGGATGACCTTGCCACTGTTGCCATAAGTATCTAATTCATCCAATGGATGACCAGCCTACTCTTGACTGATTAGATTAATACTAATGGAAAAGGGGGGCAGTTAGTTCACCATCAAAATGTCAAAAAAAAAAGAAAAGTTTAATTTTACACTGAAAGTGATAAAATATAAAATGAGAGTCATGCAATGGCCTAACTCGCATTGTATTTATAAGGGAGACAATTTCTTTGCTACACTCTTTACACTTCACTGTATAATACATGTGATATACACATATTGATTGTAGCTCAAATTTTGCAGAACTGCCAATCGGTACAGCCCACTTGGACCTGATCAATGCAGACGATGTGGGAAGTGCAGTCACTGAGATTTTCCACCAGGGAGCAGCACTGCATGGCAAAACTTTCAATTTATCTGGGGACAAATTGACATCCAAAGAAATTGCTGCTTGCTTGTCAGCTTGCCTTGCTCCTAGGATATTTATTGATAGACAGGTGAATATATGACTTATATGATAGGCCTAAAACTTATTTTGCTGATGGTCATAAATAATATTATATTTGAAATTTTGAAAATACACCCCTTTTCACACTGCAGCTATGTTGGCAGTTTGCCTCATTGACCTCTCTTTGCACTCAGATACAGTATTGTGATGTCATCAGTAGACAATGGCCATTGTAAGGTCATAGAGTGCAAGAACAATGGAGAAGTTAAGATGTCATATATGACGTAATCAAAATGAGGTCAATGAGGCAAAAATGCAAAGATGGCTGCTGCGCGAAAAGGGTGTATAGTGGACCCACAGTTATGCCCATATTGGTGTCCATGAAATTTTTTAAATCTATCTATCTATCTATCTATCTATCTCCGTAGGAAATTATATAGTAGGCCTACCCACCCTTTACTTATGAATACTTATTTACAGATAATTTTTCTTATAATTAATTTATTTCTAGTTAACCATACAGCAATATCGCAACCTCTCCAACCCTGGAGCTGAGGACCTGGCTTGCATGTTTGATTTTTACGTCAGAGTTGACCAAACAGCAAATATTGATTCCACAAGGAGACTTTGTCCTGCAACTCAGACTTTGGACCAGTGGCTTCTAAACAACACAGATGCAACAGCAAGACAGATTGACTATTCATCAACACCCCCCAGTGACACTTGGGCGACGTAATGAAGAGTGTATATTTCAAAAAGTGTATTTTGTATTCAATTACATGCTCGTTAACTTAAGTTCTGTGATCAACTCACTTTTAATTGATGAATGACCAATTCATAAATAAATTATATTAGTTAACTCCAAACTCCTTTTTTTGTCTTCCCTGAACGATTGTTTTTGAGTCCAGCAAGGTTTGATATGCAATTAAAGATAAAGAATTAATGGACACTGTAATTCTTAATCACTATGCAATATAATAAATATATTGATATATGCAATATAAATTAATATGTACATAGAGCTTACAACGACGTACGGAAGTCCATGATGAACTTCAGAATATACAGTGTACAGCAAAAGTAAAAAAAAAAAAAAGGGAAGTTCCTTGCATGCAACTTAACAATAGTTAATTATGGCATGAACATACAATCTAAAGAAATGATTTCCTTGAAACAATTAACGTAAACACGTAAAGTTTATTATGGATTAGGAATGTCACATTGAAATCTTTTCAGTGCAAAAGACAGGTAGTTTGTCAGTGTCTCGGGTGTAGCTTTGCTAAGAAATGCTGAGGGTTGCTGTTGAGCACCTTATGTTTATTAATCTTTAAACCGGCAGGTGGGGCTAAAGTTGTTACGCCCTCTGTCGGTAAAAAAGACAACTACAAATCAGACACCTTCTTCCGGCGAGAAGTTGTGATGATAACTGGAACGTGACCAAGTGCACAGGAATGAAATCTTGGATTATTTTCTTTATTTACCATTCCAGAACGTTCAAAACATTCTGCCAGACACAACGTGATTTTTTTGATCTCATTCTCTTTGTCTGTCGCTTGATTTTGGCGCTAGAATTCAATGCCAGATGGAGGGTTTTGTAATCGTGTCAACATGTCCATTCAAAGAGGTCATGTGCTGACAGTGGCATCGAAGTGCGACCAAAAATAAGTCTGTGTAAATATCTCTGAATTGCAATCACTGTAAAACTGGCAAGCATCTGTGAATACTTTTCACTTCTGGGATCTCAAATGCACATGTGTTCTAATTGCCCTTAGCCAGGCCAAGCTTCAAAGTCAAACTGTCAACAGGCTGGTGTCAAAAAGTCACGTGAACACTTACAATATCAAGGATTCAAGCCTTGCTATTTGTTGACAACACAATACCCACGTCATCTTGCGAATTTGGCAGTAGTTACACAGGCATTGTGATTGGACATTGATTATTGAGCTACACAGTTGCAGCAAAAAGCCACTTCAATCAACTCATTCCATCCTTTGAAGCTGACAAGTGCAACAGGCATTTCTACCAGGTGCACATCTACACTACACTCTACAGCTTACAGCCTTGTACAGGTGGGTAATTTATCAAGAGAAAAATTTGTAATTCATTATGTGTATATAGCTAATCCACTGAGGCATCATATTTGATTTGCTGTGTTGATTTACAATAGTAGACTACAGACAAGGTATGTATATATATAAACTGAAACAAAGGAAATCTGTTACTACTAATTTCTTTGATCATCAGATAATTAAACGAAGGTCATTATATTCAACACCTTCTGCTTTCAAAACTTACGACAAATGATGTTGATTCAAGATCCTCACATTCGATAACCTAAAGGCTTAAATTAACTGTTGTAGATGATCAAGGTTCTGTGTGCAGGTACTTGAGAGATTGAACATATTATATCTATTTAGTGGGTAATTGGTGCCATTGAAACACAACTTTATTGTACAGTGCACTTGCTAAGGTTTATAATTAAGGATTACTATATGATTATGTAAAGAACCCACTGAGTGATGGAGCTTCGTTGTAATAATTTATGAGCTTTATGATTTAGTCTTTTTAGCGTAGAATTGCCTGGGGCTTTCTTTTTTTTATGATTTTACCAGACACACAAGGCTTGTATGGTCTCTGTAACACATTCCCCTAAGCTATGGCAACAACATTCTGCAATGAAAAAAAGATTTTATGAATTGTACCTTGGATATGAATGTCATTATCATACAAGATAAGCGATTGTCCAGTATTTTCCCCATGAAAGCTAGGTCAGTTTTTGGGTCTATATATTAAGGAAATTACATTAACGCAAACTATGAGATATGTCGTCATTTTATGTTTGCTTAGTTATGCTTGCCCAGAATATATTTTTCAGGACTTTTTATTTGCTTTCTAAGTGAGCCCAGGAGTGCATGCAATTACCACATGACATCAAACTTGCTCTAGTCATCCTAATGTTTGGCTCCTTTGAAATTTAATCACCAGATGCACCATAGATTGTGTAGTGAGCATGGATTTGCATGCTCTAGTGGTCACAAACAATGTCATGAGTAGTAGGTTTATGGGTTCGCAAAGTGTATTGAAAAACATTAACAGAACAGGACAAGATACGGTAAAATGAAAAATTCAAATCATTTCATCAAAGACATCCAAGATCACAGAAAGTCAAAAATTTTGACAGTTTGACATAACCTTTAACTTAACCCCTGACCTTCGGGCATCTCCCTGTCAATCAAATAGAGGGTTGAAAGGGAAAAGGGTAGACTTTTTTACCCCTCAAGAAGCAGCCCCTTGGGTGACACTTTTACCCCATTCTTTTAAACAATTAATGTTTATTTAAATGATATTTATTACGACTGATTGGAAATTGAACTTAAGAGAGCTTGAAGGGTGTATTCCTGCTATTAATTGTGATATTAAGATCATTAGATTTACAATATTTCAAAACTGTGAATAAAATTAAAAATATCCTAGAATAACTATGTTATTATCATAAGATATGTGCATCTTGTCCAAGTGTGCTATCATTTGTTAGTTAATATAGTAGTGTGCATATATATCAATTATGAGGTTTACTAAAAGGTTTGACCAAATTTCTCTCATTTACTGTTATTTTCATATCAAAGGAGCAAAACCCCTTCTTGAGAAATTGATACCATGTGACATAGCCCCCCTAGAAAGGAAGGGTGAAGATTTCTAGATAGCTGAGGGATTTACAGTGAAACCTTTCATGTAAGAATATCCAATATTAAAATCCCCTCAATATTAAGACCCCTTTGCAAAACTATAACCATGATGTAAAAATATCCCGGAATTACAACCTCCATGATAATAAGTCCACTTCAAACCATTTCAGTGATTACCTAGAGTGAAAACATAACTGGGGTTCCACTGTAGTTAAAATATGTGTAAGCTGCAGTGACCTGCATTCTTATTAGACTGTGTGTGTGTTTCCATCAGTGTAGGTGGTTGTGTACATCAAACATAAAGGATATCATATTAGGAATTTTGAGATTTAATGCAAGTTTAAGAGTTCATGTACTGGAAGGTAAGTTTATTTGTCATTTATGATATTTGCATGTCAAAGACAAAGCTAAATGGTTTGCAATTCATATACATACTGATACATGAAAGAAGGAAGTTTTCTGTTACAGTATAGCTCAGTATATCCAAGATTTAAGAAATAAAAACCGACTGTTTGGTTCTGTGCATATAATGACAAGAATCAAGAACTACAGAGCTCTCTAGTTCCTGATTGATATTTTTGAGAGGTGTGCAGTATTTACACCATTCTCTTGAAAAATTTATATTAAAATAATTCAGGTAGCATATATATGATAATTGATCAGAAGTTTAGCCTAGGGCTGATTTAAGACCAAAGGGAATATTGTGGAACCTAATGATTAAGTTCATATTTTAATTTGTGTTCCCTGTGCACTATGCAAGATTCTAAAACTGAGCCTAAATCATGATATTAAGATCACTACTTCAGTGGTTCCAAGGGGTGGAGTCTTCTCTGTATATAATATGATATGATATGATATGATATGATATGATATGATTACTAAGGGTGAGCATAACAGGGATTCCACTGTAGCTAAATATTGGTCCCATTCTCTGAGCTCCAGCACTGACCTGCATTCATTCATTCATTCAGCATTTGTTCAGACTGCTTTGAAGAAACATACATGTATGTTTCTTTCAAGCAGTGTCCATCAGTGCAGACATTTGTATCAAACATATATACATATATATAGGATTTACTGGAATGTACAATACCCCCACAATGAACTTTTTACTGAATATTGCCAAAAATATTATCTTTAAAATGATTTAGGTTCCAGGTTGGTGCATGTTGTCATACATTGACAATTTGACATTGAATTTAATGAAAATTGTGTTTTTTTCAGAATTTTGTATCCCATTTTCTTTGAAACTGCATTTGTAAACCATATTTCATTCATGGTACTAATAAAACCCATATAGAAGAACTCATTTTTAAAATTTCAGCCTTCTACATGAAATATTGTTCTTGGTATAGCCATTCAAAAATGGTGTTTCTCAAAAACGACCAAAATGAAAAAGCTATTTCAAGGAGACAGAATATTATGGAAATTCAACCTGTACCTCTCAAAGTTTGTCTGGCAAAAGTAATGGGGCCAAATCTAAAGCATATCCATTTTAGAGGTCTTAACTTGAATAGTTTTTAAGATATAATAATTTAAAAACTGCATTTCATATGACATTGCCAAAATATTTTCTTTGAAACTGCATTTGTAAACCATATTTCATTCATGGTACTAATAAAACCCATATAGAAGAACTCATTTTTAAAATTTCAGCCTTCTACATGAAATATTGTTCTTGGTATAGCCATTCAAAAATGGTGTTTCTCAAAAACGACCAAAATGAAAAAGCTATTTCAAGGAGACAGAATATTATGGAAATTCAACCTGTACCTCTCAAAGTTTGTCTGGCAAAAGTAATGGGGCCAAATCTAAAGCATATCCATTTTAGAGGTCTTAACTTGAATAGTTTTTAAGATATAATAATTTAAAAACTGCATTTCATATGACATTGCCAAAATATTTTCTTTGAAACTGCATTTGTAAACCATATTTCATTCATGTTACTAATAAAACCCATATAGAAGAACTCATTTTTAAAATTTCAGCCTTCTACATGAAATATTGTTCTTGGTATAGCCATTCAAAAATGGTGTTTCTCAAAAACGACCAAAATGAAAAAGCTATTTCAAGGAGACAGAATATTATGGAAATTCAACCTGTACCTCTCAAAGTTTGTCTGGCAAAAGTAATGGGGCCAAATCTAAAGCATATCCATTTTAGAGGTCTTAACTTGAATAGTTTTTAAGATATAATAATTTAAAAACTGCATTTCATATGACATTACCAAAATGAGTGCAAAAAACGGCTAAATCTTAAACTCTTCTATGATTTTTCTAGTCAAAACGAGAAAATGTATTGATCTTAAATTTTGCACACCTCCTATAAACTAATGTAGCTTTGCCTCAGAATTTTTTAAGGCAAATCTGAGATGGTGAGGTGGAAAAATTTTCAGAAATATTTTTGAATTGACACGGAATGACTCAAATTTAATTAAGTTCATATTTTAATTTGTGTTCCCTGTGCACTATGCAAGATTCTAAAACTGAGTCTAAAACATGATATTAGGATTACTACTTCAGTAGTTCCAAGGGGTGGATCCCCTATGTATATCATATCATATCATATCATTATAAATAATATAGTGTCTTTCCTATGGTAAAGATAGTAGGTGAATTATTTATAATTATTACACAGTTTAATACCCTCATTCTAACATTATTATGAATTAAGCTATACAATTAAAATATCCAAAACATCCAAGATTATCTTAAACCCAGACTAACCATTAAATAATGAACTTTGACAGATCCATTACAAATGTCATGACCTTTGACATGTCTATAATTGATTCCAGGTTAGATCTTGAAAGGGGTAAAACCAAATACCTTGTTTCTAAAACACGTGTGAAATAATGTGGATAAAATTTGCATTAATCATATTTAAGTGCTTAAGGTCCTTGGTCATATTGAAACTCAAAATCCAATAAGATATCAGGAATTCAAAGATTTGTAAACCAACTACAACTGTATACAAACAAATATTTTTCACTGCATTCAACTATGAGAAAGTATGAAAGGCAGAGTGGTAATTATCAGGGTCTATTAATACCAAACCTTTGAGTTACCACATGTATGTCTCAAGGACATGATCCCTGTTATCACACAATACACTTTCATATCATATAAAGACAATTTCATATGTTTTTGTTTAACACGAACAAGAATACATCATGATAAAATACTTAACAATTTTAGAACTTTGCAACAAACTTAAAACAATTTTAGAACTTTACAACACACTTAAAACATTTACAAACTACAAAAATTGTCATAGTTTACAACACTGAACATATGTCAAACTTCACAAATACATTAAAACTTGAACCAAAAATTATAACTGCACACTTCTTGAGACACCCCATCAATCAACTCTCAATAGGGGCAAGAACTTGCCTTAGAGGGCTACACTTTCCATATCTATCTATCTATCTTTGTTTCTCATTTAAATCACAAAACTAAACACAAATCATATTTACAAATTATTTACAATTTTTTACCAAAATTACAATCTATTATGTTACTTACACTAGAAAAATAAGAAATTTGTTGACTTATTCAAGATATTTGACCAATAAAACCAAAAAAACTAAGACTAAGATCTGAAATCTCCCTTTAACTAACCATAGATAACCAATTATTTGACTGATCTTAAACTGCACTGTCCTTGTAATCTCAGTCTTATTAATTGGTTCTTCCAAATATATCTTAAATGATTACCCCATTATCAGCAACTAAAATATACAAACATCCATAAACATAAATATAAGTGCTTATTACCCAAAGTGAAACTTCAACACAAAACTAGAAAATAGCCATAGTTAAAATCTTCTTATAACTCCTTTTTAAATTGTCATAGGTAACCTAATTTTACTGATAATTATTTCACACTAACCCTAATTATGTAACTTCCATCTATCTACGGTTATCTTGTAATGTTAACCATCATGTTTTTCTAGGTTAATCCCTAATTATTTGTCTGAAAATGTTCAAATCTGTTCATACAGTGACAAGTATCCCTATTGCATGCAGATGTTTTTCAGGAACAACATGATCAAAGTAATGAATTACCAGACATTTTTTGTTAATGCATCAAATTTGTTTAATGTATTTCAATATAAGAGACTTCAGTTTCATGGAAGATAGTCACAATTTAAGTTTGTTACAAACAACCTGATCTGATCTTGTCACATTATTTGTTTTAGCAGAAAGCATATGATCATGTGACTTGAACAAAACAAGAATAAAGTATAGTTTAGCTTTTTACTTTCCTATGTTGACTTATACCATGTCTCCATTCTTATACTAAATTGGTAAAATATTGATAGCACCACTGTAAAATCACTCCAAGACATTGACAAAACACAAACTACTAGATAAATTCATATTACAGCTAGAAAATACATGTTTAATTATATAATTAGGACGTGCTTAATGGATATTCACAAGCTTATAGTAATAAAACTGCTGCAAGAAATCACACTTATGCAATGGCTCCGACATATGAATATCGTAAATTATACACTATTTGGATAATTGATTACAAGAATAAGGGATTATCCTTAATAGGAGTCAGTTTGTTTTTAATACTTTGCTAATTTTGAACTTCTTGATGTAGCAAAATCTCAAGGACTGTATAGATAAAGTCCATAAAATCATATATAATGCAATAAGAGTTTTAGTCAGTGACTTCAAAAGAATACAATGGCACTTACAAATTACAAAAGTCATGTGTGAAATAACAATCTATTTGTTTAATTTCCTTCAGAGTTTATGGTAAAATATTGATTTTTACTTTCAGATTCATGATATTATGCTTTATGTGCACTACTGACTGACTATTTGATAAGCACAAGCTACAAAATATTCATGTTATTAATTATATGAGAAAAATAACTGCTTATGCAAAGAGTATGTTAAGCAAGTTGCACACATAGAACATCCCTGAATGCAATATCACACACACTCAATTTCCATGGCATGATGTTATATTTGATATTAGAAACAAGCAAACATTTTGTTTGAAGCTTATTAGTCCCTATTCTATTCAACATTGATGCTTAGAATCATTACCATTGATTACTTAGCTAGCAAATTGGTTCCACTAAATGATTTTAACTTTATTTATTGGACCAAGTAGTGACTTAGATGTTGGAATGTGTAGCAAAGTGTTACAACTTAAATATAAGTTTGCATGTTATCTGTGATCTAAACCATAAAAATTATGATTTTGAATAAAGTATCATTTAAATTCAGCTTTTATTTCAGCAATGTATGATTATCATGGTTCATACTAACTAATGAATCTTTCTATTAATTATTTATTGTTTATCAGACCAGAGCTCAGTTTTCTAAGTTAATTGATACCATAATTTCCTACAAAGGTGTGTGGAGACAGCATTTATTGACACTGTTATTACCAATCCATAACTTCATTTAGTATCCTTAGGAGTGGTACAAGAGTCTTTTCTTATCTTATGCATATCCAATACCTCAACTTGACTTGTATGAAAAGACAGAATCTATAATAGGAATGTATTGTGCCAACTTAATCTCAAGCACTCTGACAGATAATAATAATAATTGTAGAAATCCTCCATAAACAATCAAAAAACTTTTAATCAAATTGAATATGATCCAAAACTTTTACCACACAGTCGAAATGTTTAAATTTAACCAGTTCATAATATGTTTTGCATGTATGTTATTATATTTAACACCACAAAAAACAAGCAAAAGGTTGTTTGAAACACAGACATTTGCCAAAATATATGACATTGCTCAGTGATGACACACTTATACTTTAACTAATACCAAGGCTACTGGCTGCCTTAATTGGCTTCTCATCTCAAGAGGAAGCTATGTCATTTGCAATAGCCAATCAGAATGTAGCTGAATACATTAGGAAGTGCCTTGAGCTTGATGGCAATTATTTTGCTAGTTTACCAGTTAGACTTAAATACAAACAAATTAGCTTAATATCATATAGGCTGGCTTATGGCATTGAATGTCTAACAGTGAAATTGCATATCAATTTGTTTTGTTTGCATTGAATACACTCAATTCTTAAACAAAGATTACTCATTTAGGTCACTTAATTGGCTTAAAGCTGACAGCACACTGTGCTTGGGAGATATTGACCAATCAGGAAGCACCATCATGTGTGTAGATGGTGAAATATGAAAATAAGGTGCCATAAGAGATAAGAATTGAACATTTCCCAGCGTACAGGCAAGGAATTCCTTGTATATAAGTGGTAAATACCCATTAATAATGGAAGTTATCGCTTAGAATAAGAAGGAAAATTATTTTTGTGTATAATATAGCCTTTTTTGATGTGTAATATGATGTTATTGACTGAAACGGGCTACATCCTTGAAGACAGTTGCACAGGGGGAGTAAAAGTTGTTCTTGAAAAAGTCAGTAGCTTTGGACTTATAGTATACTAGCTTGCTAAGGGCTGTCATAATGGCAAACGCCTGTGTTTGAAACCTATGTAAACTTGAATCGAAGTTGTGCACTTTTACACATATTTCCTTATGTGAGACACTGCTTAGTACAATTAAATAAAGTCCAAATAATTTTTGCATGACATATTTGTTATCTAGATAATACTTTCTAGGGATTGGTGTTGAATCAAATAATTAGGAGTCTGAAAGGTTTCAAACACAGGCGTTTGCCATTATGACAGCCCTTAGCAAGCTAGTATACTATAAGTCCAAAGCTACTGACTTTTTCAAGAACAACTTTTACTCCCCCTGTGCAACTGTCTTCAAGGATGTAGCCCGTTTCAGTCAATAACATCATATTACACATCAAAAAAGGCTATATTATACACAAAAATAATTTTCCTTCTTATTCTAAGCATAACTTCCATTATTAATGGGTATTTACCACTTATATACAAGGAATTCCTTGCCTGTACGCTGGGAAATGTTCAATTCTTATCTCTTATGGCACCTTATTTTCATATTTCACCATCTACACACATGATGGTGCTTCCTGATTGGTCAATATCTCCCAAGCACAGTGTGCTGTCAGCTTTAAGCCAATTAAGTGACCTAACTGAGTAATCTTTGTTTAAGAATTGAGTGTATTCAATGCAAACAAAACAAATTGATATGCAATTTCACTGTTAGACATTCAATGCCATAAGCCAGCCTATATGATATTAAGCTAATTTGTTTGTATTTAAGTCTAACTGGTAAACTAGCAAAATAATTGCCATCAAGCTCAGGGCACTTCCTAATGTATTCAGCTACATTCTGATTGGCTATTGCAAATGACATAGCTTCCTCTTGAGATGAGAAGCCAATTAAGGCAGCCAGTAGCCTTGGTATTAGTTAAAGTATAAGTGTGTCATCACTGAGCAATGTCATATATTTTGGCAAATGTCTGTGTTTCAAACAACCTTTTGCTTGTTTTTTGTGGTGTTAAATATAATAACATACATGCAAAACATATTATGAACTGGTTAAATTTAAACATTTCGACTGTGTGGTAAAAGTTTTGGATCATATTCAATTTGATTAAAAGTTTTTTGATTGTTTATGGAGGATTTCTACAATTATTATTATTATCTGTCAGAGTGCTTGAGATTAAGTTGGCACAATACATTCCTATTATAGATTCTGTCTTTTCATACAAGTCAAGTTGAGGTATTGGATATGCATAAGATAAGAAAAGACTCTTGTACCACTCCTAAGGATACTAAATGAAGTTATGGATTGGTAATAACAGTGTCAATAAATGCTGTCTCCACACACTTTTGTAGGAAATTATGGTATCAATTAACTTAGAAAACTGAGCTCTGGTCTGATAAACAATAAATAATTAATAGAAAGATTCATTAGTTAGTATGAACCATGATAATCATACATTGCTGAAATAAAAGCTGAATTTAAATGATACTTTATTCAAAATCATAATTTTTATGGTTTAGATCACAGATAACATGCAAACTTATATTTAAGTTGTAACACTTTGCTACACATTCCAACATCTAAGTCACTACTTGGTCCAATAAATAAAGTTAAAATCATTTAGTGGAACCAATTTGCTAGCTAAGTAATCAATGGTAATGATTCTAAGCATCAATGTTGAATAGAATAGGGACTAATAAGCTTCAAACAAAATGTTTGCTTGTTTCTAATATCAAATATAACATCATGCCATGGAAATTGAGTGTGTGTGATATTGCATTCAGGGATGTTCTATGTGTGCAACTTGCTTAACATACTCTTTGTATAAGCAGTTATTTTTCTCATATAATTAATAACATGAATATTTTGTAGCTTGTGCTTATCAAATAGTCAGTCAGTAGTGCACATAAAGCATAATATCATGAATATGAAAGTAAAAATCAATATTTTACCATAAACTCTGAAGGAAATTAAACAAATAGATTGTTATTTCACACATGACTTTTGTAATTTGTAAGTGCCATTGTATTCTTTTGAAGTCACTGACTAAAACTCTTATTGCATTATATATGATTTTATGGACTTTACCTATACAGTCCTTGAGATTTTGCTACATCAAGAAGTTCAAAATTAGCAAAGTATTAAAAACAAACTGACTCCTATTAAGGATAATCCCTTATTCTTGTAATCAATTATCCAAATAGTGTATAATTTACGATATTCATATGTCGGAGCCATTGCATAAGTGTGATTTCTTGCAGCAGTTTTATTACTATAAGCTTGTGAATATCCATTAAGCACGTCCTAATTATATAATTAAACATTTATTTTCTAGCTGTAATATGAATTTATCTAGTAGTTTGTGTTTTGTCAATGTCTTGGAGTGATTTTACAGTGGTGCTATCAATATTTTACCAATTTAGTATAAGAATGGAGACATGGTATAAGTCAACATAGGAAAGTAAAAAGCTAAACTATACTTTATTCTTGTTTTGTTCAAGTCACATGATCATATGCTTTCTGCTAAAACAAATAATGTGACAAGATCAGATCAGGTTGTTTGTAACAAACTTAAATTGTGACTATCTTCCATGAAACTGAAGTCTCTTATATTGAAATACATTAAACAAATTTGATGCATTAACAAAAAATGTCTGGTAATTCATTACTTTGATCATGTTGTTCCTGAAAAACATCTGCATGCAATAGGGATACTTGTCACTGTATGAACAGATTTGAACATTTTCAGACAAATAATTCGGGATTAACCTAGAAAAACATGATGGTTAACATTACAAGATAACCGTAGATAGATGGAAGTTACATAATTAGGGTTAGTGTGAAATAATTATCAGTAAAATTAGGTTACCTATGACAATTTAAAAAGGAGTTATAAGAAGATTTTAACTATGGCTATTTTCTAGTTTTGTGTTGAAGTTTCACTTTGGGTAATAAGCACTTATATTTATGTTTATGGATGTTTGTATATTTTAGTTGCTGATAATGGGGTAATCATTTAAGATATATTTGGAAGAACCAATTAATAAGACTGAGATTACAAGGACAGTGCAGTTTAAGATCAGTCAAATAATTGGTTATCTATGGTTAGTTAAAGGGAGATTTCAGATCTTAGTCTTAGTTTTTTTGGTTTTATTGGTCAAATATCTTGAATAAGTCAACAAATCTCTTATTTTTCTAGTGTAAGTAACATAATAGATTGTAATTTTGGTAAAAAATTGTAAATAATTTGTAAATATGATTTGTGTTTAGTTTTGTGATTTAAATGAGAAACAAAGATAGATAGATAGATATGGAAAGTGTAGCCCTCTAAGGCAAGTTCTTGCCCCTATTGAGAGTTGATTGATGGGGTGTCTCAAGAAGTGTGCAGTTATAATTTTTGGTTCAAGTTTTAATGTATTTGTGAAGTTTGACATATGTTCAGTGTTGTAAACTATGACAATTTTTGTAGTTTGTAAATGTTTTAAGTGTGTTGTAAAGTTCTAAAATTGTTTTAAGTTTGTTGCAAAGTTCTAAAATTGTTAAGTATTTTATCATGATGTATTCTTGTTCGTGTTAAACAAAAACATATGAAATTGTCTTTATATGATATGAAAGTGTATTGTGTGATAACAGGGATCATGTCCTTGAGACATACATGTGGTAACTCAAAGGTTTGGTATTAATAGACCCTGATAATTACCACTCTGCCTTTCATACTTTCTCATAGTTGAATGCAGTGAAAAATATTTGTTTGTATACAGTTGTAGTTGGTTTACAAATCTTTGAATTCCTGATATCTTATTGGATTTTGAGTTTCAATATGACCAAGGACCTTAAGCACTTAAATATGATTAATGCAAATTTTATCCACATTATTTCACACCTGTTTTAGAAACAAGGTATTTGGTTTTACCCCTTTCAAGATCTAACCTGGAATCAATTATAGACATGTCAAAGGTCATGACATTTGTAATGGATCTGTCAAAGTTCATTATTTAATGGTTAGTCTGGGTTTAAGATAATCTTGGATGTTTTGGATATTTTAATTGTATAGCTTAATTCATAATAATGTTAGAATGAGGGTATTAAACTGTGTAATAATTATAAATAATTCACCTACTATCTTTACCATAGGAAAGACACTATATTATTTATAATGATATGATATGATATGATATACATAGGGGATCCACCCCTTGGAACTACTGAAGTAGTAATCCTAATATCATGTTTTAGACTCAGTTTTAGAATCTTGCATAGTGCACAGGGAACACAAATTAAAATATGAACTTAATTAAATTTGAGTCATTCCGTGTCAATTCAAAAATATTTCTGAAAATTTTTCCACCTCACCATCTCAGATTTACCTTAAAAAATTCTGAGGCAAAGTTACATTAGTTTATAGGAGGTGTGCAAAATTTAAGATCAATACATTTTCTCGTTTTGACTAGAAAAATCATAGAAGAGTTTAAGATTTAGCCGTTTTTTGCACTCATTTTGGTAATGTCATATGAAATGCAGTTTTTAAATTATTATATCTTAAAAACTATTCAAGTTAAGACCTCTAAAATGGATATGCTTTAGATTTGGCCCCATTACTTTTGCCAGACAAACTTTGAGAGGTACAGGTTGAATTTCCATAATATTCTGTCTCCTTGAAATAGCTTTTTCATTTTGGTCGTTTTTGAGAAACACCATTTTTGAATGGCTATACCAAGAACAATATTTCATGTAGAAGGCTGAAATTTCAAAAATGAGTTCTTCTATATGGGTTTTATTAGTACCATGAATGAAATATGGTTTACAAATGCAGTTTCAAAGAAAATATTTTAGCAATGTCATATGAAATGCAGTTTTTAAATTATTATATCTTAAAAACTATTCAAGTTAAGACCTCTAAAATGGATATGCTTTAGATTTGGCCCCATTACTTTTGCCAGACAAACTTTGAGAGGTACAGGTTGAATTTCCATAATATTCTGTCTCCTTGAAATAGCTTTTTCATTTTGGTCGTTTTTGAGAAACACCATTTTTGAATGGCTATACCAAGAACAATATTTCATGTAGAAGGCTGAAATTTTAAAAATGAGTTCTTCTATATGGGTTTTATTAGTACCATGAATGAAATATGGTTTACAAATGCAGTTTCAAAGAAAATATTTTGGCAATGTCATATGAAATGCAGTTTTTAAATTATTATATCTTAAAAACTATTCAAGTTAAGACCTCTAAAATGGATATGCTTTAGATTTGGCCCCATTACTTTTGCCAGACAAACTTTGAGAGGTACAGGTTGAATTTCCATAATATTCTGTCTCCTTGAAATAGCTTTTTCATTTTGGTCGTTTTTGAGAAACACCATTTTTGAATGGCTATACCAAGAACAATATTTCATGTAGAAGGCTGAAATTTTAAAAATGAGTTCTTCTATATGGGTTTTATTAGTACCGTGAATGAAATATGGTTTACAAATGCAGTTTCAAAGAAAATGGGATACAAAATTCTGAAAAAAACACAATTTTCATTAAATTCAATGTCAAATTGTCAATGTATGACAACATGCACCAACCTGGAACCTAAATCATTTTAAAGATAATATTTTTGGCAATATTCAGTAAAAAGTTCATTGTGGGGGTATTGTACATTCCAGTAAATCCTATATGTTTGATACAAATGTCTGCACTGATGGACACTGCTTGAAAGAAACATACATGTATGTTTCTTCAAAGCAGTCTGAACAAATGCTGAATGAATGAATGAATGCAGGTCAGTGCTGGAGCTCAGAGAATGGGACCAATATTTAGCTACAGTGGAATCCCTGTTATGCTCACCCTTAGTAATCATATCATATCATATCATATCATATCATATCATATCATATCATATCATATCATATCATATCATATACAGAGAAGACTCCACCCCTTGGAACCACTGAAGTAGTGATCTTAATATCATGATTTAGGCTCAGTTTTAGAATCTTGCATAGTGCACAGGGAACACAAATTAAAATATGAACTTAATCATTAGGTTCCACAATATTCCCTTTGGTCTTAAATCAGCCCTAGGCTAAACTTCTGATCAATTATCATATATATGCTACCTGAATTATTTTAATATAAATTTTTCAAGAGAATGGTGTAAATACTGCACACCTCTCAAAAATATCAATCAGGAACTAGAGAGCTCTGTAGTTCTTGATTCTTGTCATTATATGCACAGAACCAAACAGTCGGTTTTTATTTCTTAAATCTTGGATATACTGAGCTATACTGTAACAGAAAACTTCCTTCTTTCATGTATCAGTATGTATATGAATTGCAAACCATTTAGCTTTGTCTTTGACATGCAAATATCATAAATGACAAATAAACTTACCTTCCAGTACATGAACTCTTAAACTTGCATTAAATCTCAAAATTCCTAATATGATATCCTTTATGTTTGATGTACACAACCACCTACACTGATGGAAACACACACACAGTCTAATAAGAATGCAGGTCACTGCAGCTTACACATATTTTAACTACAGTGGAACCCCAGTTATGTTTTCACTCTAGGTAATCACTGAAATGGTTTGAAGTGGACTTATTATCATGGAGGTTGTAATTCCGGAATATTTTTACATCATGGTTATAGTTTTGCAAAGGGGTCTTAATATTGAGGGGATTTTAATATTGGATATTCTTACATGAAAGGTTTCACTGTAAATCCCTCAGCTATCTAGAAATCTTCACCCTTCCTTTCTAGGGGGGCTATGTCACATGGTATCAATTTCTCAAGAAGGGGTTTTGCTCCTTTGATATGAAAATGACAGTAAATGAGAGAAATTTGGTCAAACCTTTTAGTAAACCTCATAATTGATATATATGCACACTACTATATTAACTAACAAATGATAGCACACTTGGACAAGATGCACATATCTTATGATAATAATATAGTTATTCTAGGATATTTTTACTTTTATTCACAGTTTTGAAATATTGTAAATCTAATGATCTTAATATCACAATTAATAGCAGGAATACACCCTTCAAGCTCTCTTAAGTTCAATTTCCAATCAGTTGTAATAAATATCATTTAAGTGAACATTAATTGTTTAAAAGAATGGGGTAAAAGTGTCACCCAAGGGGCTGCTTCTTGAGGGCTAAAAAAGTCTACCCTTTTCCCTTTCAACCCTCTATTTGAGTGACAGGGAGATGCCCGAAGGTCAGGGGTTAAGTTAAAGGTTATGTCAAACTGTCAAAATTTTTGACTTTCTGTGATCTTGGATGTCTTTGGTGAAATGATTTGAATTTTTCATTTTACCTTATCTTGTCCTGTTCTGTTAATGTTTTTCAATACACTTTGCGAACCCATAAACCTACTACTGTCATGCAATGCAGCAGTGGGCATTACATGTATTTTATCACATGACTGTCAGCAAAGACCATTTACCATCAGCTTTTCCAGCCCTTTGAAATTCAATTAATTATTTTAATTTTTTCGCCGATGCATTTTCAGGCAACTTTGGCTGCTTATAAGGGTAGCTGTGCTTTCAATACAAGAAAAAAATGTGCTTAACACAGCCATCATTCAGTCTTTTCAGAGCATATCAAGGTGTCCTGAAAGTTATGTTACTGGACATGGTTAGGTGACTTTAGTTCATGAGGAACAAATTACAGTGACAATTACATTTTTGTCCATCGACACAGCTTGGGGGTGACAGATGATTTGGAGAAGGTAGAACATGAATTTGCTAAAGATTTACATAAATATGTTACCTCTCAACTTAGTGTTTACGTGTTTATGAAAATGCATGGTACAGTACAATAGACCAAGTGAGACTTGATTCCGTTTTGTTGACAGAGAAACCCTCAGGGTTCTCTGTCATTGCATTCACTTCTCTCAGCTCTCGGTCATGAGAGGTGAGATGGTCGATTGTCTTGATACTGTTGTAATCCAGCCACTGTTTGGGGAGGCCGTTTGGAGGCTCCAGAATTGTCTTGAACTGAGCCACGAAGCATGCAGATGTCCGGTTATTGGGCGGATTTTGGAAATAAAAGTCCTTTCTTGAATAAATTAGCAAAAATGGGGCTATTTTTGGGTATTTTGCCGATTTTACGGCTCCTGGCTTTGAATGCAGCCCCAAATGTTACTGTAGTGGACCAGGTGGCGAATATAAGAACTACACTCAGCTGTCCTGCTGTGTAGGGTTAGTTGCTGAAGACCATGAGAGACGGGTAAAAGCTCCTGGTGAGTGGATAAATCAGGCCTTTGTGCATAGAAATCAATCTCTAATATTCGTTCTTTTTGACAGAGATACCCTCAGGTTCCTATCCAGGTACTTTTGGATGGTCAAGAACTGGGCTAGCCCTGAGAGCGGCAAAAATGGCAGGAAATGTCGTGAATTGGATCCCACTTGATCCTAATGCATACAATTGAGAGGTTTTTTCACTGACATTGTTAGAATTAGAATTTTTAATTGCGCTCGAAGTTTTTGAGAGTTGGTAAATTTATGTATAGTGACTCCATGGATGCAATGAGCTAGATCTTAAGCAATTGCTAGGCTGAGACCTCTATATAAATGAGTGAATATGAGGCCTAAATGTCATAATGTCTGAACTGATCTGTTTCTGTCATGAGAGCCGTCAGTTTCTGATTTGTGGTTCTTGTGCGAATTGCTTTCAAAATGAGATCCTAGGAGTGGTTTAACGGTGAAAATATGACTCATTAAATTTTTAGAAATTATGGTTATACATGTAACTACTATAACTTTACTAGGAACTAACATTATACATTAATTCATGTTACGAATGATTTCAATCATTACACTGCATCCTGAATGTTTAAACATCTGTAATATTTAATGATACAATCAATATAACATGAATTGTACTCCTATTATTTCAGATTTGTGATACAAGATGGAAGATCACGATCATATGAACCACGACCAAATGAACCACGACCAAATGAACCACGACACGATGGACCACTCCATGCACACAACGATGAGCAACATGCAAGCTGGTCACCATGGACACGGAGAATCATTGGGCCATGAAGGAATGATGGTAAATATGATGAATGTGATTGACCTACTGTTTACTTAATTAACAAGTTTTTGATCTGAAAAGTTACAGTCGCAAATTCATATTTGAAAAAAATATAAAATTTATCAAGAAGAGCATTTTCCCATCATCAAAGATCGCCGTGCATGGAATTGGCACAGCGACCTTTGCTCTGAATGGCTGTAATTTGTGTGGTTATTCATCTCCTTTTCAACAGAAACTTATTGCCCAATAAGAGAAGGCCTTAGAAAGCCCTACTATATTTGGCATATCGTGTAAGCTGGTGTCTGATTGGTCAGTAAGTTAGACAGCACCTGCAAGACCTTCCATTAGCCCAGCCATGACTAAATTGCCAGCTGTTATTATAGATCTTAGATCATGACAGTTGCAATCCTCCACAATTCCAGGCCAGGGGGTTAAAGTGTCGCTTGAGCAAGCAACACGTTGTAGTCATGAAAATGCAAGAAGAGCTAATTTTAACTTTCTAAGATCTCATTAAAATCTCACCTTTTTGCACCATTTATTATAAAAATCCCACAATTTTCTTCCACCAAGGTTGGCAATAAATTTGTTTGGTATTGTTCAGTTGAGGTGGGAAGATCCCTATATTTGACAATTCTGATTAGCTCAAGACTATCCTCATGGCATGGGCCCTTAGAGATAGATAGATAGATACGGGAAGTTCTTGCCGCTATTGAGGGTTAATTGATGAGGTGAGAGAGAGGAGGAGTAGGCCATTCACGTTACACATTTACCTCATGGATGGGATTTTTTACTTGCCTCAGCATAGACACTGAGTACAAGGGACCGCCAATTAAACGTCTCATCCCAACAACATACAGCTGGGATGATGCTCATGAAGGGTGCTCAGGCCTGGGATTGAACCCGGGTCCTTCAGAAGAGCAGGCTAGCGTCTTACCACTAGACCACCAAGAGGCTGCGCATATCTCATCCCCATCCTGAAACCCATTCATATTCTTGTGAGCCATATTCACGATATTGGCACTGCCGTTTAGCCTTGTATAGCTGCTCTGATGAATGTGTCACCGTGCCAAATTAACCATGAGGGATAACGTGATAAATCTGATGCCTTATTGTCAACCAGATGAAAAGCTCTATGGCAGCAGGATTAATACATGAAACGTGACTGATGGTCACTAACCACACCCCTGTGAACTAATTGTATGCTTTCAAAAGTTTGTTAAAGTTAACTTAATGCGCCTAAATTTGTTCAGTTATAATAACTACATTATCATAACTAATGTTTATTTAGAATCTTATATTATAAATGAATGCTTTCATGGTATTCAAAATGGAGTCATTAACGGCAGATCACTTTTTTTTCTGCAAAGTCTGTGTTTTTGAATGAGTACTTTTAGTGTTATACTAGTATTCATTCAACAATTTCCCTTTTAATAATGTAATACAGCAAGAACTAAAAAAAATTATAAATTTATTTTAGTCAGGTTATCAATTTTTTAGTATTTCCTTCATACTTTAATAGTCATCATTGTTGCTTGGAGCATATTCAGTAATTAAAAATCACTGCATTTGTTTCCAGATGTGGTTCCACTTCAGTGAAAAGGCTGTAATTCTCTTCAAGGGCTGGCAAACTACGACATGGGCTGGTGAGCTTATCATTGCTTATTGATGTCTTGAAATAAGTGATATGTACCGTTAGTTGTTGCAAGTATTTGTTAATGCTAATTGCTCAATTAAAAAATTTGATAATTTTTGTTGCAGAAATGCTCGGTTCTTGCATTGCTGTAATGGTCATGGCAGCGCTCTATGAAGGACTTAAAGTTGGTCGGGAACAACTTCTTAGGAGAACGCGAGTGATGGTCAGGGCAGATAATGGGGCTCCCTCCTCAGAGGCAGCTGGTGCACTTATGAATGGATCTAAAACAACGACTGTTAGGTAAGGAAGCTACTTTGTTGTACTGTTAATATTCAGCAGTATTACCAAGAAACCATTCTTCTGACAAAGTTGTCAACCAGGAAGTTTTAAACATAGCGCTGTTAGGTAAGGAAGCTACTTTGTTGTACTGTTAATATTCAGCAGTATTACCAAGAAACCATTCTTCTGACAAAGTTGTCAACCAGGAAGTTTTAAACATAGCGCTGCCTATGCGGCAAAACCTCAGCAAATGAACGGAACCAGCAATTAAATTACAGAGGTTAATTCTTTGCCATAGCTGTTTATGCTATGAGTTATATCCAGGGTTATTTGCTTGTAGAACAAAGCTGTCCATAAAGTAGCAATGGATTCATATTTGATCAGGATCTCTAAAAAAAGTGCAGTATAACGGACCCAGATTTATGACCATATTTAGCGAGCCTCATTGCCATATGACGTCAAATGCTTGAGTTTCAATGTATGACGTCACAAACCAACAACCATGGTTTTCATGTTCATGGCAAGAATGCAGTTTATTGTTTTCTTTCTTGGGGGCTGCCGACCACTGGCAACTCTACACATTATGTTTTAATTGTGGTAGAACTTGAAACTTGGGTCATAAAATGATTTATTTCATATTTCATGGACGCCAAATATGGTCATAAATTTGGGTCCGCTATACTGCACTTAACCCGGATCTCTTATGTTCCCTTCTGTCTTAACAAATAATTCAAAAATTACAAATGATGGATCATCACTGTAACTTTCAGGATAACTTTTACTAAAATGTACACGTGCACTTCGTTTTTCCAGCTCATTGAGGATAACACATCCGATCCACATACTACAGTCTTTCCTACACGTCTTACAAGTCGTCATAAGTTACTTCCTGATGTTGATCTTCATGACGTATAACGGATGGCTGTGCATCTCTATTGGGGTCGGAGCAGGTCTCGGTTACTTTATGTTCAGCTGGAAACGAGCAGTCATCGTCGATATTAACGAACACTGTCATTAACGGTTAACGTCTGCTCTCCACCGTCGCGAATACAAGACAAGGCACCTGATCCTGACAAAAGTAGTTCACATATCGTACAAGATTTATTCTCGCAAAGGTCTTCTTGTGGTAATTTTACTTGTGACGCTAGTGATTGTGTTTCAATATCCAATGAGCCGACATGTAGATCCATTGTAGTTGCAGTATTTAAATTGTAAGTCACAATGTGCAAAATATTCATGCATTCAATTGTGGTCACACAGCATTGAATTGTAAATCATGTCACGAAGTTACTTGAAACTGTTAATGGTGTTCTTTAAACTTCAATGATAATTATGATTTTGCTGTTACTCATGTAATCTGTAACACTTCCTTTAGGATCCCTTTATCAATAATCAGGACATCAAAAAACTTAAATGCGCTGTACGTAAAGAAATTTCTGGGGGCTTTTATTCATAAATTACTAAAACGTGTTCAAAAATTTCAATACAAAATGCCTTCAAATTAGTAAATAAACTTTCTATTATTGTATTTGCATTATGACGGTGAGGCAGACGGAACATAATTATAAGGTCTGGGCAATTATAAGATTTTAAGATTGTGTTAGGTATATAATTAGTTAATAGTCAAGATGTATTGGATTATAAATTATTTTGTCACGGTTAAAAAGTAATAGGGCAGTCATATCATTTGTTTTATAATAGGGGGTTTATATAGGCCTATTTACTTTGGTAAATTTTTTTTTAATAATATACTACATGTATTCAAGTGCCAATTAGGGAATACGGTTCAATGAGGTGTTTTCACGATCATGGAGTGGAAAAGATTTGGCTAACGACAATCATGTTCAGTTTCACTAAATATTCACTCTTCAGTGTTGTAGAAATTTAACTGCCATTAATGATTGAACAATTTATATTCGTGATCAGATGCTGATCTATGCTAAATTTCACTATGAGGACGTTTAAATCTGATACTTTATAGTTGACTCTGTTAAACTCAGTATTGGTTTTGGGTTTTATCCAATTTTTGCAGCACTACAGTTAGTTTCATTAAAAATGGCCTGTCAAATTGAATCTAGCCATAGCTGTCATAGCTGGCTACTCAAAATTGGATCTAAAAGTATATGTAAAAGATAATAAACCAAATTAGCTATAGAAAAAGACAGAAGCAGTTGGAATTAGCATGTTTAGATCACAGTCAGGTATAGGTCGCTACAGAGAGCTGGAGTCGACTGTTTTTTATGAAACTAACTGTACTATATAAATAGCATAAGTGGCCTTTTATGCCTCGAAAATGACCTTGAGCAGAGGATGCTGATCCATAGTTGACCTAATTTTGAGGAAGTGGGGAGGGAAATGTAGCACCAGAGGTCACTGATGACGTCAAATATCATGTGACATAATACATGTAACAATTATGAGGTGAGGTCATCTTATTGTCTTTTCATCTGCTACGATGGTAGCGCCCTCTGTAGGCTCTGTTACTTTTTCTCCCCATTATGATTCAGTCCTTAGTTGTCTCTGTTAATCTGTTTTGGGTTTTGAGTAAGCAACTTGTTAATTAGATTAACAATAACTGACAGATCTGCAATGTAAAAATATTCTTGTTCAGGCTTTGCTGGACCTCAGGTAAATTTTCCTGTGAGGAAATTTGGATCTGATACTTAGGTTTAGAAATTTAGATCTGATACTTAGATGTCTCTCTTAAACTCTCCCTTGGGTAAAGGTTTTGTTTGACTGTTAGCAGCATGTTAATTATTATATCTGATGGATTTAAAACGTCTCAAAAACTATCCTTGAAATGATAAAATATCGGCTGTGAATTGTCCATGTGTCAATGATGCAATGTGATACAGAAATAGTTATTAATTACCCTTGTGTGTATGAATGTGATTGTAAAAGAAGCTTTTTGAAACAGGTGGCCCACACGTCTGTTTATTTTTGTATAAAAAACTAACATTTATTTACCCGAGTTCCATACACAATGTTACAAGATTCTTGAAATACTATCTTTTCATAAGATCTGTAAGCCGTGTGTGCTTCAAAGTTATACTCTTGTTTAAAAACAAACTTTTTACTCATTTTTTAAAGCTATATTTGTTGTTGATCAACTCTTTATCTTCTGTAAACCATGCCGTCTTTTTATTGATGGGTTTAAAAGAATGCGTTTATGTGTACCTTTTCCTGTACTTCAATGCTATATTTTCTTTACGTTATACTTTTAAGCATTTATTTATCCCTTTTAGATGCTTCATTACCTGAAAAATAATCAGAACCCCACCTCCTTGTGTATTTATTTCATGTAACGATTTGTATTTGAGTTTGTTATTTGTGTTTGTAGGGACCATTTATGAATTGTACCTAGTGTGGTGTGGCACGGTGCCCGTCAGCACAGTTGTGTCGTCACCGAAATTGTGGGCTTTAATAATGACGGGCAGCTAGGGGTGGATTTAAAACATGAAAAGGATGATAGATATATATCTTGACATTATTTATAGATCTACCACCTCTTTTTGTTTTGTCAGAATGTTTTGAATCTGCCCCTGGACTGATGACCGGAAATTTGCTAATGGCAGTACTACATGAAATACAGTTAACATTACATCATGGCTGTAAACTAGAAGTAAAATATGTTTGAGGTTTGAGCCAAAGAAAGAAATTTTATGAGCACGTGTATTTTTGAATAAATGTTATATTTTGCATTGCAAAACAATGTGTTCCGAGTTCCTTTTTACTTTCATAAGATGTAGTAATCTTTTGTACTCATTTTCATGAAATGTTATGTAACGAACACCGTCATTAAAGGTTGTCTGCTCTCCACCGTCGCGAATACAAGACATGGCACCTGATCCTGACAAAAGTAGTTCACATATCGTACAAGATGTATTCTCGCAAAGGACTTCTTTTAGTAATGTTAATTAGCAGAGGAGTGCTGAGTGCCATAGACCTATAGTCTTGAAGCGTCTGGTCAATTAAGCACGCTCCTTTGCTGGCATGCGAGCTTGCTATAGCAAGGTGTTATTTAGCGTCATTTACTTAATTTGTTCTTTTTACCTTGCCTTTTCGGTCAGTTTTGCACATGTAAGTCCCTGGGAGCTGGGCATTCTATCATGCGGGCGAAATGTGAGCTTTTCGCACCGCTTTCCTGTGGGGGAAATTGACACTGGCGATGATCGCAAAGTGCTTTGTTAGACCGTTCACTTCAGAGATCAGCACTATTAATTCACACATTTCAATATAAAATTTAATAATCATTCATAACCTGGTAACTAATATATCAAAAACTTATATTATATTTATCATAATAAATTAATATGTGATAGATAACAAATGACTGTTGGCTTGAACAGATTTTCTGATAAATTACGTTTTTTTTTGCCAACAGCTGTATTAATATAGGAATTTTTTTAAAGGATAATATGAAATTTGTATAACAAAATATTGAAGCTGAAAAGTATACACAGTACAAATAGTGATTTATAAGTTATCAATGGGAGACTTCATTGGTCGCAGAACGAAATTCTCACTTCCACTGGCATCCACTGTAAATAATTAAAATGAAAAGAAAAAATAACAAATAAATACAGTATACAAATCTGAAATGAAATACCATATAGCAATCTTATAATTAGAATGTATTTAGAAAAATGTATTGAGAAAGCAAATGGTGGAAAAAATAAGTGACAAGCAGACCAAATATAATTACTGGCATGTAAAAACTGAGAGGTCATAAGTGATATTAAACGGCAATTTAAAGCATGCAAATGTTCTATCTCCTCTCAGTTCAATGGGCTTATGTAAGTTGGCACTACTTGGCAGACGTGCAAATTTAGAATTTCAAACAGACCAAACATTATTAGGAGACTTTCAGATTTTGATGCAATTTCGAACTTTTATAAGGCAGTAAAAGCCAATTTTTTTGGTATCATTCAAATGCTCATCTCATAGCTTAGTTCTCATAGTATCTTTGCCGGCCGGTTTACATTTATATTTGACACAGCAGTTTCTATATGTTACGACAAGATTTTACATTGAGATAGTGTCCTAATAATTTTTGGTTCAACTGTTTTTTACTGAACTCTTAAGCTTAATGTGCTTGCCATTGCTTGGCTGCCTCATCATCGCTCGATAATTTCTGACTGGCGGGCGACTTGGCTCACCAGCATTTCCAGGGAAATTGTCTGATGGGGTAAAAAAAAAGATTAACTTTTTAATATAGAAGCCAGTTTCCTTTTTAATTTATGTCTACATTTATATAAATGTCGTGTTATCAGAAATATAATGGAAAGTTACGTGAAACAAGGCTAATAACTTTTGAGTTTTCTTCTAGAATATATTCAAAATTCTGTCGATTAAGTATTAAGGAAATATAAATCTGAATAAAATGCATACTGTAATCAACCCTACCATCCCGGTGGCCCATGGGCATCTGGAAAGTGTGATGGGGAAGAGGCGGGCTTTGGAGTCCTCTTGCTCGCAGAGATGGCGTGCTTGAGAGACTCTGGTCGGAATCTATCAAGGGGGTGATGCATTTCCTTCTTTGCATGTCGTAATTACTCTGAATTTCAGAAAACCAATTATCACAAATTATCTCTATATATGGTCAAGAGGAAAATGGCGTCACCCGTAATTCCTTGACATTGTTCTCGTCTCTTGCGCTAAAGCTGAGAGACGAGCAGATGAGCCCATTTAAATTTGTGGGAAATCAATTTCTCACTACTGTGTGGATGCCCTCATAAAATACTGATTTATATTCTCTGGTGTGATATGAAAAAACTGTAGAGTTAGATGTGATAATATATGTACTTATAGGTTATCACATGGCAAGAGGCAGTGTATCCCTGGTATCATCACCCGAGACTCTGTATCATCCCAAGCCCTTTGATATCATCCCTCATCAGAATCAGAATTTCTTTTATTTTCCATACATACACTTACTGTTGCTGCTGCTATATTATATCATTAATGAAAAGGATGATAAAGTATGAAGTATGGAGGGAGACCCCCACAAGGCAATTTGCCGCTTCTTGGAGGCCACCCATCATCAATCAATATCACCCAGGGGCAAACACCAGTATCAGGGAAGAAACATGCTCAGTCATGGGATAAAACCAATAACCTTCAGCTAGTTAACCAAACAGCTCTTATCTTGATGCCACCATTTTTATTGAGTTGATGACATCACAATTGGCCTATGATGACGTCACTATTTGCTCTAATGATGTCACAATAGTGATATCACAATGTTGACCTTTCAATCAATCAATATTTTGTGAACCAATTTTTTCTTTGGAAAACCTGTATTTACTTTTTTTGTCTACAATGATAGTTACCTTTCAGTATGTGACATGCCATATTTTCACAAAAATTTAATAAATTATGATATTGACCAACAATACATTGTGTCAACAAAACAAACATGGTGGCAGGAAAATGAGAGCAACAATCACTTGTCAATCATGAAAATGTCATGCATGTAAAATTTTAAACCCATTTAAACAAATTCTGATTCTATTAAACATTAGACCTAAAATAGGGGCATAACAGATTTCCCACAAATGTAGACTGGGGCATCTGTCCAATCTCAATTATTTGGATATTTATTATTTGATATTCATTAATTGATAAAAAGTACATAAAAAATACAACTGTGATAAAGACATAGGGGTGTAAAGGTCAGGTGACATACACACTCCCCCTACCAACAAAGCTTTGACTATTAATAGCACCTTTAATTTTTTAAACTGAAATTGACAATAAATCAGGGTCAAGACTGTTCCATGCATACATTGACAATTCTATTAGCAAAGAAATATTTTCTTACATCAGTCCGGCTATAAAAGTGAAATAAATTTTTACCAAGACCTCTGTGGTTATCACTATATCTAAAAAAGAGTTTTGAATATTCATATCAGTGGGATGAGTAGACATTTTATGGTATCGAATCAGGTCAGCTTGGATTCTTCGACATTCAAATCCGAGGTTGGATACTCCAACAAGGTTTTCCCAACCTAACCGACAATATGATACATCCCCACAACATAATTTTTACACGCACACAAAAAAACGTTTAGGAAGTTTTCATATTTTAACGTTCCTAAGAAGTTATCAATAACAGTCTTGATGCAAGACCCTTGATCAGGCCTTTCCACGGAAGAGGGTCTTGGGGAATTTGGAGGAGCAAGAATCCCAGTGGGGCAGCGAGCAATTTGACATCGTATATAGATAAGTGTATATCAATCAGGAGAATATAATTCAACAAGTTATTGTGCATATTAAAATAATGCAACGTCGTTTCAGACAAATTTTAAGGAACAATTTTGTTCGCCGCTAAGTTAAATTTAATGTGCACGGTGACCTACTTTTGTTGCATATCTGGCCTTACTTTAATATTCGCCAGACTCTTGTCTACGACGCGGCCTGAAGGTCTGGATTCAGACTGTATCGATAATGTTAGCAAAGAACCCTTCCAGCAACTCGTTAAACATCAACAGTATAATCAAAAGTAAAATGTCAATGACTCCTAAAATTACACTGAGAAACTTTTGTCGTTACGAACTAATATTCACGAAACGTTTAAAGAGTGCTCTATGCTACCAAGGATAATACACTATTCACCCCTTACATTCAATTGTGAGTCTATTGGAGCAATTTTGAGCCTTAAGGAGAAAAAACGATTCTACCGGAGCAAAAAGTGATGCTACCGGAGCAAAATACAAGCATATGGATGAAAACAAGCTGCTCCGAACAGGGGTACTGGAGAAAAATTACTATTTAGCTGATGATAGCTGAAAGGGAGGGTATGTTGTTATTACCACATGTTACAGTATAGGATTGTGATATCGAGGGTATAGTTGTAAGGTTCTGTATACTTCCACCAGGTGGCTATGACAGAATACTGCAATTCTATTGGCTGAAAAAGTTCCCGCCCTTGGTTGTGATTGGCTGAAGCAAAGTGCATCCAAGCAGAAGTATTTTTTAGTGCATTTTAATGTATATTTGACACCTTATCGTTCAGTTGATTTCTGTTATTTCCCAAAGAAAATTATATTAATGGAATCAGTTAGTTATGACTGTCTGAAAAGCAAAATGAGTAATAAGAGGGGAAGAAAGACTTATGTCTTGCTGAACTCAGGGCTGCTCAGTGAAAAGACTCTATTACTTGGATCTGAAGTCAAGAGGACATTTGTGACAGATTATTGTGAGATATGTTAGACTACTGAATGGATGTAAAGTAATTTTACTTCCTTCTCAACTATTACTTAATAATGCTATCAAGAACTCCCACAAAAATATTGCTAATGTGAGAAAATGATACAAAAGGTATACACAGAAACAAACGAGCCTATCCCTTCGCACTGACAATGCATGTGGTGGTAAAACTGGGCCTACCGGAGCACAAGGAAAATGCGGCCTATTGCAGCAAACAATTCAAACAGTATTTATAATCAGTTTCCAGCATATTGATTAGCTGACATGAAATTCTTGTTTGCAACATTTATTAATTAAGGATATTACGGCATACTATAAATTATTCCTCCGGGTTTAACTGATTAAACCAACATCATTCCAATACAAGTCAAAGATAAATTTATATATTTTTATATAGCAGATATGTCATGGTTAAATTTATTATTATATTTATTTTATCGTTTTAGTAATAATGGCCATGTGAATTTCATAATCACTTTATTCATACATTATTAAATAATAAATTTTAAAAGGTATCCTGCAGGTATCTATGATATATCTGTAACATCATACATGGAGAGTATGGTTTGATATACCATTATCATAACATTACATTAAGTTTGGTTCAATTGTCTAACCTGATTATTTACGATTTATAAGATGCTGTAAAGGTATACATGATTAATATGATGATTAATTACATGATATAATACAGTTTAAATTTGACTTGTCTTGAGTTCACTGTGTCAGTGTGACAAACAAGCACAATTCACTAACCAGCTTATTTATCACATAAAATGATATGCCTATATATATGGGCCTATAGATGATTGAGCTGCCTTAGGTTTGCTCCAATAGACTCAGTTTTACTGTTCCAATAGACTCGTTTTAGTGCATTTACGTCTAACATAAAATGTAAATGGGTCATATGTAAAATTATAATCATTAGTTTTATCCACTGATATCCATTTAGGACTTAACAATAGCATTAAATCAATCCAAAATACTGGCATTTGAGGCCATGATCGAGGTACATTTGGGGGGAGCATACTTAGGCGTTAAAACAACTTATTTTATTATGGGTTTTGGCATGTTTTCATTCCCAGGAATGTTATGTAACAAGTGGTATGTTAACCTGCAGAATAAAATTACGTCAGGATCATTAAAAACAAGAAATTGTTATCTTCTTTTCTTTCCTTCACCATTTTCTCCAATAGATCGTATTTCACTCCGGTAGCATCGTTTTTTCTCCAATAGGCTCAAAATTGCTCCAATAGACTCACAATTGAATGTAAGGGGTTCTATTGTAAACAGTAAAAACAACATTTTTCATTTGTCGGTATCTGTTTACCAGTAGCTTTTGATACTGCCTCTTCTTTTCCATCAATTTGTCCGAAACCTCATTGTAGTTCTTCTTAGTCTCCTCCAGTTCTTTTTGCAAACCTAAAAATAAAAGTCTACATTTCATTATTATGAACAGCCTGCCCAGTCTTCCCGAAGTTCAACTGTCCTTCACCGGACCGAATGTCAAAATGAGCCCATGTCTTGAAATATCATCATAAAATATGTTGTCTTTGGCCAGACCGAATGAAATTTGGTCGGTCAGGTCCATCGGTCTGGCAGACTTCGGGAAGACTGCCTGCCAGTAAATAGTTTTGTTTGCTGCACATGAACCATTTTCTGAATTGGTGAAAAAAAAGTTTACCTGATACTTGCGTCTTCAAGCCTATGGTGATTAAGGAAATGCATTATTCATTTTCAATTTTAATAAATATATTATTTGATAGAATGAAAATTTTTTCCATCAATTTACACATTGAGTCGATTTAATTTATATGACCAGCTTCCAGAGGCGCATGACGTAATGATGAGATGATAAGGTTTTGAGTCCACAGCATATTATTCATTTACCCCATGGTTTGGGTGTTTTACTAATCCCAGTGTAGTTACCTGGGGTAAACACCACTAATTTAAGATCTGACTTTTTGAGCTCATGTACAGTGCCAGCTTGTGCCTTGCTTGGGATTTGAAGAACCTAGGTCTTTCAAAAAGTAAAATACTGTCTTAACCACTAGATCAGTTATCTTAGTTTATTGGGCAAAGCTTAACAAATTTAGGATACTGCTGATCTCAGTTTGGGTGCGATCTACAACCTGTCCATAATACTGTTCCAGCTGTTGGGTCCTCTCTTTAGATTTCGTGTAAGCATAGTCCAGATATGCTATTTCTTGTTGTGTCTGAAAATATCAGAAATAATGTAAGTAATTCATCATTAATAAACCATAAAAGTATAGTTTGAGACGATGTAAAACAATTAAAGCTCTTTTCGATCTGTATTTTGCAATTACCCTGAACAGTAAACACTAGCTTTGTAATGGTCATCAAATTGTTTTTGTGGACAAGAAACAGAAGTAAGAAATGTTATATTTCAATGATAATTTGATTATTTTATTTGTGGAATTATAATGTTTAATTCTGTCACAACTCATTATTTCAGCAAATATGCTTCAAGACCAAGCTCCTCAGTCGGAACAGCGCGTTATACTTTGCATGATGGGCTTCATCTGAAAGCCCAACTTGGGAAGATGAAGGGCCCCTCAGTGAACCCCTCTGGTATCCTTGGGACCCTTGCCTGCTGGTGGAGACTATCACCATCTCCTTGGGCAACTATCCCGGAAACTGGCAGGAAGAAGGCTGGATGAAGCAGGCAAAGTGACTTGCGCTCTGGTCAGGTGTATTTCATGAAATCCATCAATCGGGACACTACATACCTGGTAAGTCCAAAAGCTTAACGCCCTGGTACAGATCTCCATAATAGTGTCTGGTTTTTGACCGGCAAGGACCATCTTAAATATATATATATATATGATAATCGAGGCTATACAGTACAACGTTTAAAAGTGATTTGTCAGTTAGGAACTACACTAAGGTAATGATTAAAAAGTTTGCTCACAGACTTATATTGTTCAGAAGGCTGAAGATCGATGCGTAATATATCAAACTTCCCCGGAAGACTTGCTTTACCTGAAATGAAACTAACAGAATTAATAGGCCTAAAAGCACAATAATAAGAACTTTGACTGATTAATTACATTACCAAAATACTCACAGGCAGGACAGACAAGATCATGTTGGAATTCCCGGCTGCCATCTTCATTGCAAAATATATCTAGCAGATGTTAAGGTTTGCTTGCACACATCAGCTGCCCTTTTTCAAACATTAGAAAGTTTGTCACACCAAAATGGTGCAGAATCCGGTCCTCCGTGCCCATGGCCTGGGGTAGGTCGTTCGAGACCCACTCATTGGGTGAGTTTGTTGACTTGGGATGGTCAAAACCTCAGGTGGTCATTGGGGATATCCTAAGCCGACCCAGTATGTAACTATAGTTTATACCTCACATACTATGCAGTATTACAGTACTGTCTGTAGCACTTGTCTGACTTGGCTAGAGAGTATCGTTCGGTTTTTAGTAATAGTAGAGGCTACTAGAGCCACTGTTTGAAATTCATTAAATGTGTGCCTGGTTATTGGGGTTGGGGGATGCCATATTACCCGTTTACCTTTTGTCCCCTCCATCCTTTTGTAATTTTATGAAAATTTCTCATAACCACTCCCCCAAAAAACACATATTAATTATTATAATGGAGATGAAGTGCCATGTCTGAGTCATGACATGTCGCAAAGGATACGGGAACAAGAAGTGACCTGAAAGGAAAAATTACATGGCAAAATGTGAAAGTATGATTCATTGAGAGTCTGTTGAAAGTTCAACTTCAACTTAAGACTTATTAAATTAGTTAAGTCTTCAGTTCTTCAACTTTCAAATTCAATTCAAGACTCAAAATTTGACAAAGTTGATTTTTTTTTACTCTATCTGTCCTTAAAAATAATGTCATACAAAAGTATAAAATTCCTAAATTACCCAGGCAGTGCTGGTTAAACTTTTCCTGCATTTCTTGAAGTTACAAACAAGATCTTTGTCCATTTTATCGAAATTCCTTCTGCTATCCCGTAGCAGACGACGACATTTGACCCAGTTTTGAACTCTCGCCTGAGGTCTCGTCGCCACGTAGCGTTAAATGTCAACATGGAGGGCTGGTCTGGCTTCACTGATGAAGAGTTGAAAAAATTGAAGAAAACTCCAAGCCGATTAGACTACAACTGTGGTACTTGATCGTAATTAATTACTTTTGAGGTTGAGATCGTTTTTTGGTCTACCTGAAGGCAGAGTCGTGCTTGGCAGTGTAAATACATTCAGTTAAAGTGGTGAACAGTTCAACTTTATTGACTGTCGAGTCAATAAACATGAATTCCTTAGCGTGGCAAAACCACTAACACTAACTGGACGCTGTGAATGTTTTCAATTGCATTGATGATTTTGTCCCACTTCTGATTTACGAATATAGTTAGAGTAGAAAAAATGAGGGGCCTAGGGGTTTCAAACAATTAAAATTCTTACATGTTAATTACATACAACTTATTACAAGTTCCAACCATGCATGCATGCCACACCTCTCTGGCTCTATTAGCCTCCAGATAGCCCTCTCAATGAATGAAAGATTTTTTTTTATTACACAGACTAGATGCATTTTAAAGTGGTGTTTTACTCAAGTGCAATTCACATTTTATTTTGTCTCTCTTGCAGGACAAGAAAATGTGAAAGTCAGACCAACTGCTCCAAGGGTGATGGCAGGCAGTGGGCGACCTATGGGTAGAGCTGGTATCCGCCCAAGTGGGCCCATTCAAGGCCGACCACCCAGGAAAGAGGGACAGAGTGCGCTGTCACCTGAGATGATGTTATCACAGCCAAAAATGCCACCTGAAACAGCCAGAGAACAACCCCAGAAGAACAAACCAAGTCCTCTGTCTCCTGAACCAGTCAGTAAAACAACGCAGGAGTCTTCATCACCATCAGGGAAAGAAAGTCCAGAAAAGTCAGAAAATGTCAAAGAAGTCGAAGTTAAAGAAGTCTCAGAGAAAGCTTTTATTCAGTAAGACCTCAAATCTATGTGTACATATGTGTATCATATCATTTTAGTGGTTTTCCCCTTTTAATTTTGTTTTAACATAGAATAGTGGCATTCCGAAGACTGTTATCAAGCAAAGACTGTCCTGTGGATGTGAGTTGTATCTTTTGTTTACTTTCCAGAAAACAGTTGTCAAAAGTAGAAGGTTATCAACTGCAGCAAAAGGTGATGGAGGAACAAAATAAATTCAAGAAAAAATTTCTAGCTGAGGCTATAGCTCAAAAGTAAGTTAAAAAGTTATGACATTTTTTATTCTAAAATTTACCACTAATTCTGAACAATTCGCATACTCAATAATGATTCCTTTTTTTTTTTAATTTTCAGACAGAAACAAGCGAAAGCTGAGTTCAGTAAGCTTCAACTTATACAGAAAGAACTTGCCACCCTGGACCAAATGCTGTCAACAGATGTTTCTATTATTCGTGATCACATTGAAGAAGCCAGTCGAGAGTTCTTGGAAGCCCAGTAAGGATTGTTATTTTACAAATTTTGTTTAATCTTGACCTGTACAATGTTCATTTTTGTCTGAAAGTCATATTGATAGACTGTAGATATAGCTTGTCTAGTAGTTGTAGTGTTAGATCTGATTATTTTATTTCTATTTTCGATTTGACAGACCTATCAACTCGTGATATTAATACTGTCAATAAAACTATATATATATTATATACTTTATTATTGGTTTTTCTATCCCCCAGGAGACGCTATGAAATTGCAGAGAAAGAGTTTGTGGAATCCAAGATTGCTTTGCACCATGCCAATGAACAGAAAGAACAACTCACAGAACATTTGTACACAATCATCCATCAGAATGAAGTTCGGAAAGCTAAGAAGTTAACTGAGCTAATGGAAAAGTTGGAGTTTGCAGACGATATGGAAGTCCCAGGTGTGCAAATTGAACTTACTAATCTCATGCCTAACCACGTGCCTGAAATGTCAACCATATCTTCATATGAATTGCTCAATCGAAAGAAGTCTCACCATAATGACCCTGTCTCTCCATCTAGTGACAAAAACGAACCACAGGTGAATGCCTTGAACGGCGGCACTGCAGTTGTCAGTGATGCAGGACCTGTTCAAGCTGATCAAACGGAATCTGCTGGTTCAAGTGTGGCCGAAAAAAGTGCTCAGGAACAAGCAGCGCCACCTGAAGTTGCATCAGGAACTGATGCATCAGGTCAAGTGACAATGAATGAGCCGCTACCCCCTGACTCTATAGTCAAATCCAGTTCAGCTGAAGCTAACTCTGGTATTCCATCTCAAAAGGATCAAAATGACAATGTCAAAAGTTCTGAAAATCTAACATGATGTACATGTGATATGCTATATACATGACATTCAAAACTATGCATTTCTTCAGCTGCTATTAGCCATGGTATGTACATGTATCAGGGGGTGTTAATTCTCAGTCACATATCACAATGAATGTGGACACAAGCTACTTACACTTGAAGTGTATCACAGATTTATTTCAATATTTTATAAGTGCTTAATGCATTATATTTGTTACTTGTTACATACTGTAAAATATTTATATTTATTGTATATACATATTGTGTAAATGTTTTGTCTAAGGGGAGTCATTAATAAATATATTATTTTGGTACAAGATACTGTTTGCCCTTGATTTTAATTTGTTTATTGCAAAACGTATTTGTCGGATATATTTAGATGTAATCGGAGCCTCTGCTCCCTTCGTGAATTTTGATTTAATTCAATAGCACCATTATAAAGTATATATACCACTGGGATAAATTAAATTGCTCTCAAGCAATTAACAGCTTGGTAGCTTTAAAATACCAAAAACAGCTAACATTTTGAAAGCGCGACTGAGCGTTTCCAGCAATTGAAAGCTGTTCGAGCTCGTAGTGTGGCAGCTATAATGCTAAGCCACACAGATTTAAAGCTTCACCAAAAATTCAGAGGCCATTGACGATTAAGTATATCGATTTAATGCTGTTCCAGTATGAGCAATGTGTGTTCGAAATTGAACGTTCCCCCATGTGCATTAATAATGCAATGTATTTGTAACAATTACATATGCCGAACACCTCTTGGTTAGTTGATGGGGTGGGGAGACTAGCTCAGTGGTAGAGCGCTGGGTCCCGGGTTCAATTGCCGGTTGAGCCTAAGTATGATGGCTGTTTCATCCATCATCTCATTGCCATAGTCCCTGCCTGTCTTAATTAGCTCATTGGGTGCAGAAACACTAGACATAAAGCCCAATCCACCCACCCAGCTTGATTAGTTAATTCTCTGAAGCAGAAACAAAGCACACGGACATGTTGAACAGAGACTAAAATTGTCTCAATTTATTGCAAGTTGTTCCACAAATACCAGTATTAGTCACTTGGTATAGGAATTATGTACACTAAATGTATCACAACCCTACCTATGTATTCTTTTTTCTTTTTTGTATTGTTTTTACACCCCATTTCTCTTCCACAAGCCCGTCTGACCACTTTTATACGAATCAAACAAGTACTCACTTGGTATTGAAATTACGTACACTAAATGTATCACAACCCTACCTAAGTATTCTATTTTTGTATTGTTTTTATACACCAGTTCTCTTGCAAAAACCTATCTGACCACTTTTATACGAATCAAACAAGTACTCACTTGGTATGGAAATTACGTACACTAAATGTATCACAACCCTACCTAAGTATTCTATTTTTGTATTGTTTTTATACACCAATTCTCTTCCACAAACCTGTCTGACCACTTTTATACAAATCAAACAAGTCATTGTTAGAATTTTGCTCAAAACGCAAAGTTCACCAGCATAAATACACAAGATAATTCATCAGCAACAAAAGACATTGCCCTTTACAAGTTCTCATTCTCAATTCTAAAGACATGATTGTATATTTTGTATGGCAATTTAAAGTTAATGATAAACAAGTCATTGAGGCCACAATTTCTCATTCAATGTTTAATTGACCCAAAGTAATGTTTTACAGTTTCTTGGTGGCAACCGGAAAATACAATGCACGAACTCGAGTGATCGTGATAACGCAATTTTTGAAATATTAAGTTGCAAATTTATAAGACTTGATTATCAAACAGTTAAGGGAGCAAATAGCTTCTTGATTATTGAAATAAAGTCAAATATAACGACTTTATTTTAATTCAAAGCTGTATCCTGAGTGTCAATAAGCTGATATATTATATCATGTATGGTAACAATTCCACTCTTTCGCATTCTGATATTTGAACAAAGAACAAACACATCAACATGAACACTCAGGAAATATTTAGTTTGCATCATAAGATAGTACATTTTTACTGTCAGAGGAAAAGCTGCACGGGGAACTGCAGTTACCTGATACCACCAGTACAGTACCCGATCCCTGCCTACACTCATCTCAGCTGAATTTCAACTTATTTCTCAACGTTAAATGCCTTTTTTTTCAGTGGGATTCCTCGGCAGATATTGTGCCACAGCGTAGTCAGGTTCAGAAAAGTTGCAATCAACCAATTTTTTGACACACATATATGCAGAGAACAATTATGCAATACTCATAATCAGACAAACATTACAATGCGAAAATAACATCTTTATATTTTCTTATCACATTCAAAGTACACATCAGATTTCAACATACTTCAACTCTCCAGTCTCACTCAATATTTACAGAGAAAATATTTCTCGAGTTTAACACTTATTGCAGTTATAAGAATAAATGACTTAAAATGGTATATAGAGGAAATAACATGTAAATACAGCCATCTTTTGCTACAGATCTATATTTACAATATAATTACAGCACAATCCAACATATTAGCAGTCTCTCTTTTATGTACGCAGGTGTGGTTTATACTTGGCGTTGTATCTGAAATAAAACGAAACATGATTTTAAATTTTTTTGGAAAGACTGGATTTCTTTTCATATTTTGACTATTCATAACTAGTGATATTATGTATATTGCTGCAACTGTTGCCCGAAATCTTGTATCAAATTTATGGTACTTTTGAACAAAGCATGTACTTGATGATGGGTGGGTGGGATGGGCTTTATTTTATGTCCTATGTTTTTACGCCAGATAGGGCTGATCAGGACAAATTTCGATGAATCAGAAGTACAAATGTATAAACTAAAATGTCATACTTTCTGCTCAAATACATGGTAATAAACTTTTTAACTTGACAGACTTGAATAGAATAAAAGGGATCTCCTTAGCCAAGACTGTACATATATCTTTCATGAGCGCAAATCCTAGGGGATTGAAGGGGATGCAAATCACCCCACTAATTTATATTTTCTTCATGTTTCAATGTAATTTTTACGATTTTGTGGCTGAGCGGTTTCATCCCCCCATAGAAAAATTGCAAATCTTTACCACTGATATATATACCGATATATTTTTAGCTCAATGTTTGCATATCACTGACAAGTTTTCCACATACCTGTCCAGCATTTCCCAGAACTGCTGTAAACTTGCTCGATCCAAATGGCGTTTCACTCTGTCTAGATTGAGCACATGGACGTTCCATTTGCCCACATTGTTGTCCAGCGGAACTTCAGTCCATTTGATGTGGAAGGCTTTCACTGAAAGAAAATAGCAAAGAAACATAAATATCATGGAGACTTATTTTTCGGTCCCAACATGCATGTGAACAGAAGACAAATTTTGTTTCGTGTTCTGCAATATCAAAATTGTTAGAGATGCCACAGCCCTTTTGATATCATAACTTTAAATAACCTAAAGAAATTACATTTTTAATGTTCTGAAATTTTAAAGCATTTTAGCAGAAAACTTTGGTTTTGTGCTGATAAAATTCTCAGTTTGAAATCTTGGGACTGTAGGAAATACGGAACAGAACCTGACATAGAGAGAGTGTTCACAACACCACAAACATTAATTACAACCAACTTTTTTGGTACATCGAGCTCAGTTAAAATCAACAAAGTAACTGCATTTCATCCCTTAAAAAAAGTCTATACATCTTCATCAGTCCTGGGTTGCAGTTCCATGATATAAATCAGGGGTTGAATTTAGTATAAATACATGTTTCCATCAATTTTTCTTTTTTTCATCTTCATGAATTATTAGATGAAGACATAAAATAGTTTTCTCAAACCTTTCGAAAAGATC
Organism: Alitta virens; assembly: GCA_932294295.1. Lineage (NCBI taxonomy): Eukaryota > Metazoa > Annelida > Polychaeta > Phyllodocida > Nereididae > Alitta > Alitta virens. Next base: position 15,230,482 of record OW028586.1, on the reverse strand, counting down.
TCAACAGGGTTTCCATTCCAAGGCCATCCCTTGAACTGCCAAGCGGGTCCCTGGACAAACACAGCTACCACCCTCTCCCTGCAAAGAGAGAAATATAAAAGAGAAATGTTAATAAATGCTCATAAAAATATGCAAATATGAATGCAAAAGGAAAAAAATAAAGGAAGGAAGAAAGAAAGAAAGAAAGAAAGAAAGATAGAAAGAAAGAAAGAAAGAAAGGAAGGAAGGAAGGAAGGAAGGAAGAAAGAAAGAAAGAAAGAAAGAAAGAAAGGAAGGAAGGAAGGAAGGAAGGAAGGAAGGAAGGAAGGAAGGAAGGAAGGAAGGAAGGAAGGAAGGAAGGAAGGAAGGAAGGAAGGAAGGAATAGATAGATAAAAATAGATATCCAACTTCAAAGTCATCCATACATTTAGAAATCATATATTATAGTATCATGTGGGAAGCAATCAAAAAATATGAAAAAGAAACATATATCGATTACATACTCTATATTTCGTGGCCTCATGGCAATCATATTTCTGTCGTAGCTTCTAAAATTAATTCGTAGCTTCTAATCTCATAATAATAATAATTCGTGGCTTCCATCAAAGCATACAGGCGTAGTACCACTCCATCACCCTAATTGAAATTACAGAATTCACACAAAAAATCGTAGCTTCACTGCTACCAGCTACCCAGGCATATCAATTTCAGAAAAGTCACCAAAATAAATAATCTATACCTGACTCGAAATAACTTCGAAACATTTTTTTTTTTGTAATGTTCCATTTATTCAATAGCCAATCAGGCAATGCCGATGTATAATAGTGAAGTTATGTAGTTTTGACATTGGAGTCGGCAAAAATTAACACGTAGTCCTTACTGAAGTTTTGGTCAGAATTAAACTTAGGGACAATAGATAGATTCTACTTGCCCCGGTGTCAAAACGAGGTCGGAGTTTACTGGAGATTATTAGGCCTACGCAAGAATAGGATTTTAAAATCACTCTTGCCCCGGCCTCTAAATATACGATACCTGCTTTTAATTGATACTGTAAATGACACAAAAATGTCACAAATACTTCCTATATATATATACCTGATGCAAAAAAAAATAACTAAATGAAAATGGATGTCTTTATGTATTAAAATTAACATGCAATTTGGCTAATTTCACGAGATGAGCACATAAACTTTACTAATAAATGTATATAAATAATTTTTTTTCTCACAGCATTGATTGATCATACGTGTATGAATTAATAAATTCATGTTGCTAAAAGCTTTTTTTTTTAAAGTATGCCTTCAATAAAGCTTTATGCCTAAAGTTTTTATTTTAAAAGTTATTTTACAATTTTACGAAGCTACGAATTTTCGAAATTGAAAAGTCAGATTGCAATTAAATAACTGGGATTACATAACCCATCGTAGCTTCTATAATACAAATAACCCTATTACACAAGTGACCTAATTTAGGTCGTAGCTTCTTTGCACTCCTAAACCTCTCGACCAATCAGGAACCAAATTACGAGGAATTGACCAATCACAATAGACGTGAGTGGCTTCATAGCGTCATGGACCAATCAAAATGCAGATGACATATTCTATCCAGTATAAATTAGGCCTGGGTAAGATACATCTTCACTAAACTCAAGATTGTGACTAAGTGCATATACATTCTCAAGCTATTTTACAGGTTTGTTGCTTTTTACATTTAGTTATTATTATCACATAATGTCTTATGACTTGTAATCTCATAATTACTTGTCATATTGTAAGTATCTATAATTAGAATAATCAAATATGTTATTCACCATTTATCTAATTTAATTAGGTTATCACTGTGATTATACAATTTAATTGTGCTTACGAAAACAATGTTGAGTTTAAAATTTCGGATTATTTTTAATTAAAATAGATAATTAGATAATTATACAACTATCAATATTTCAAAGTCTTAATTGTAATGTTACATTTAACAAAACACAAACTGAATCAGAAATGCAATTTTTCAATTGCAATTTCACCACGAAATTGCCTATGTTTATGTTTGCAATTTTAGTAATATGAAAATTATTTCCTTTTCAGTTATAAACCACTTCTCTACTATAAGATGTCTCGATACAACCACGCCGAGGGTTTGATCCTGATCAAAAGCATCAAGAGAGTTTTACAGGCGTCACGTGCTCTCCACGTTCTAGGTACGTTTTATATACATGTATAAACTTAACTTAACTTCAATGACATCAATATGACCTTACTTAATTTGACACCAGTGTATGGATATAATACAGCACATTAATCCCAACGAGTATTAATTTATATATTGCACAGTGAGCTAAAAGATTATTAAAAACCCTAAAAATAGGGTGCGTAGTTCGAAAAAATAAATAAAAAAGATTATAAAATGTATAGAACTGTACAAGCAACTCCCAAATGTCCAGCATTGCATATCAGTATCCTTATGTGCATTCGGGCCAAATTGTTTACATTTATACACCTGAGCAGATAGTTTTAAACCATTTTTTTAAAATAATAAATAACAACCATTATTTACATTTCTATAGAAGGCTTAACAACAGTTCCATTTATAAACTGTTGGGGCCCACCGTATGTCTGCCATATTTTTCAAAACATATATTTTATTCTTTTGTTGTAATTTTCAGAGACTAAAGTGATCTTCCCCCTGCTGGGCCAGATCCTGCTCCAAGCTGAGATGAACAACTTGGTCTACTTGAACCAGTATGTCAGGAGACTACAGGGTGTTTTTCCCTACTGGGAAATCCTCACCAGGTAAATACCCGTACCCTATATTATTCCATTCTCAAAACAATGATAGAGTAATATCTATTGCAATAGCTAGCAAAACAATTACTGAAGTCCAAAAAATTTAGCAGTATGCTGGCTAAAACGAGACATTGATCTCTCCCTATATTTTTTTCAATTCATTGTGAATATGATACTAAAACAGTCATTAGTAAGTTTTAAGCACCATAAATATGAACATTATGCAAACATGACGATATAGGCGTCCCACTATAGGGATTGCAGGGGCAGATCCAGAAAATTTCAGATGGGGGGCATCATAGAAACACCTGTGCCTCCCTGTGACTGATGGCTATTTTGGCAATGTAAAATCGGCGCCGAACTTAATATTTTAAGTCATAACAAGTTCATTAAATATCTGCAGTCTCAATGCTACTGGTCAGCAGCTTAGTCAGCATGTATGACCAGCTTCTAGAGGCAGACGTAATGATGAGATCATAAGGCTATGCATTCCGCCATGTTCCATACATGAGTGGTTTATTTGCCCCAGCATAGACACACGAGTACAAGGCACCACCTATATATCTAACATCTCATGACTCATTAATTAATGCAACAATTGAATAAATATTATATATGTTGCCCAATGGATGCAGACTGATATATGACCGTGATTTGCAGAGTGCCTACTTTTGCTAGACACTGTATAATTGTACTCGGTGTCTATGCTGAGGCATGTAAAAGACCCCAGCCATGGGGTACAAATATATCTCATCATTGCGTTGAGACATTAAAACATTGATACCTTCCATTATTTTGCTAAAACCAATCATCCAACAATACGTAATCGCAAACATAAGATTTTCCTTAACTAATTTTTTGTTTGTTTGGTTTTTTGCAGATTGGTAAGGAAGTACGAAGCGACCATGGACGACCTGCACATGAACATCATATCGAGAAATCCTTCGGAGAACGAAAACTCCATCGAAGGAGAAATTGAAGACATGGAGGTTGATGAAGATGATGATGATGAACTATACATGGCTAGTGATGATGATGACATTTCCATGAATGATGAGGTAAGCTGACTTTTAAATTATATATTTAAATATATATAATATTTTCAAATATTCAAAAGAAGTTCAACACAAAACGTTTTGCACTAAGATGATGAGGTCTTCAAATGCTAAGGGTCCTTTTTAAAATTCCTAAACATTCCTTCAAAAATGAAAACTCTCTACTTTCATTGAAATAATAGTAATACTATAATTTATATATATACGCAACTTTGTCACAATGAAATGGTTATTATGTAATGTAAAAGAAACTTTACGTTAAATCCCACTTTGCAATAATATCAACGTTTTTGATGACAAATAAAAAATAAATAAATAAAAGCTATAATATATGCAGTTCAGTTTGTCTCCAGACAAAATGGGCGAGATAAGATGAGAGAAGTTTTAGATAAGATAGCTATAGATTGTCAAGATAATATTGATATCTAAGATTGACACAATGTTTTGCACTTCGATTGAAACATACAATACAGGAAAATATGCTTAATTTAAAGTCGGTTCAAACATCAAGTTCTTTTTTAGCAGCACTGCTACATATATCCTTTACTTAATATATTTTTGAATTATTTTACAGGAGGAGAACTTTCTTGTCCCAGAACCCCACCGAGTGATCGCTTCAGCCATCGAGACCATCGCCCAGACTTACTACGAAGACAGCGTTGTCGGTTTGCACCGAGGACTACGGGACACCCTCATCACCGGAAGCGTTCTCACCGTCATCCAGACCGGATACGAGGCTTGCGGGTCGACTCATCGTGACGAGTGATTTCAATTTTGATTGAAAGATTATTTATGCAAATTGTATATATATATATATCAGTTATCTCTTGGGTTGGAATAAATTATTTATTTATGAAATTGATTTGTTGATTATGATTTGTGTCTGAATTAATTTAATATTTGTTAGAATGTTGAATTTTGAGGAAACTACCACTAAAGAGAGAATGTAATGTGTATTAAACAGTTGAGCACGTATCAACGGTAGTAAACTGAGTGACATCAGATTTATTACACGCATTGTTCTGAATAGTACACAACTGATTTTAACTGGCGCTCAGAAATCCACACATCCGAAAGCTGCAATTCTGCAGGACCGCATTCAGATATCAATGTTAGCAAAACTTGCATCTGATACCTAATTTTTGATGTGTCTATATCATCTTTAATGATACTCTTGGAATCCTAATACAATACACGGTCTATACTATAATAATCAAAATGCAAAGATTAATTGAGACAAATGTCCTCAATAATTGATTTAAATAAAGTCTTACTCAGCCAGCTCATCCCTCACCATTGACATTTCACGAACAGTGTGCGCTGCATGCAAATTATCAAGTGTTTTGCAGTCACATGTATATAATGTCCAATTGTTCTTTGTAACATGCATTTTAGAGTAAGAATCTCAGTAACAGAGAGAGACAGTTTTGTGCAGCACCATTGCACATCGGGAGCAAAGACAAAGTCTTTATGCTTTATGCTTACATAATGGGGCAGTGAAAAAGTGTTTGTTATAAGCAGTTGTTTTCTCATATATGCATGTCTGGTTTACAAGCAAACAAATCGTTATAACCAGTAAGCAAAGAGTAGAAATAAGAAGAGGGGAAACTGCCTCATTTTTATGAGCCATGTCAGGGTTAGTATTGGGCGATAATAGGCGTCATTTGTCCTATAACGTCATAATCATAACAATCGGAAGTGACGTCATCGAGACCGTTTGTTATTGTGTCGTCATATTTCTGCAAGCTTAAAATAATGCAAAACACTAATCCTAAACCACAAACAAGTATTTATAAAAAAAAGTTTTCTATGTTAAAATTTCAAAGGTTATCTGAGTATCTTCAGTGAATTTAAATGAAACGCTGAAAAATATTTCTATCATGAAAGCTTGTCACATTGTAGAAAACTAACCCTGCACACACAGATCTATATGGATATACACAGATTGGACAGTTTTCATTTGCATAAGCCATCCAGGTGACGCTGTTCCAAATATGGTACCTGCATCTACAATCTGTGAAACTGATCATAACATGATAACTGCATCTACAATCTGCAGTGTAGCTCATCAAAACATGGTTACTGCATCTACAATCTGCAGTGAGGGTTATTTTTGGGCGACAATAGGCATACTTTGCTATGTGACATCATAACAAGCGCAAGTGACATCATTGTAATTGATTGTTATATCACTTTTTTTTAGCTTGAAATAATACACTTACTCTGAGTACTAACAAAAATGATGTGATTTCCTTATAAATTTTATTTTCATTAGTGTATTTAAATGAACAAATCCTTTCTTTCTTAATATGAAACCGTCACTGCGGGCTTGTCATACTGTGAAACACCAACCCTGAATAGGCTTACATTGGTTCAATGCCCTGTCTTCTCTGGGTATTATGACTCTGTGCTGTAAGTGTGCTTGTTATAAATGGATCTAACGGTAATAAAAGGAAAAAATATTAATAAATGACCTACCAGTCATCATGAGTGAGCTTCAGTGGGTTGTCGATCACCCGGTAGGGGACTGTCAGTGACCCGGCTTTCTCTCGTTGGAGTAATACTTCATTGTCGCGTTTTGTGCCTTGACTCTTCTTGGTTTCCGTAGTGACGAACCTGAAAGTTTCGAGACCGAGATATTGTAAAATAATTTCATTTATTTGTTTTTTCGGTCATTTCAAGGGATCAATGACTATTTATTTGAGAAAAGTACATAAATAATAATTATGATAATCATGATAACAGTTAACAAATGGCAAACTGGTCAACTCAACTTGCTAACCCATAAAATCCTTTTCTTAATTAACTCAGGGCTGTTCCATTTAAAAAGAGGGGGGGGGGGGACGGATCAGAAAATTTTCAGATCCCCCACCCCTGATATCTATTTTTGACAGACCCCCTGCTTTTTTCTTCAATAACATATTAAGAAAACACTGGTCAACCACCCCTCTTTTTCTCTTAAAATGAGAGAACCCTCTTCCCCACTTTTTTTAAAAATGGAACAGCCCTCAGGTTAGACAATTGGGGTATCAGGTAGTTTGTGGAGTGAAATCAGATTAACTGTCCTATCTTAGTCTATAAGTTTCCTATCTTCCCAATAATAGTTTTTTGTCTTTTCTGTTACGGTCACAAAGAAGCAGCAGTCAGTACAATGGAGAACATAGCAAACTTGAAGTTAATTGTTTCCGAGAAGAGTTTTTATCACTAGCTAGAAAGTTCGGGTTTGTTGGTAGTATTTCTTTCATATTTTGCGCTGCTTCGAGCCATTTATGAAAAACAAAATTTGACCAAAAAGCAGTAAGACATCATTTTGAATCCTACTACAGTATTCATTGAACAGACGAAAACTTACTTGAGGTCTTGCAAAATATCCTTTGCATTGTACATCGTAATAATTGATGTGGTGGCTGCAGGAATAATAATAATGGGCGTTCTGGATCCTACAACAAACATTAAACAATATTGTCATTACATATTGGTGGAAGCTTTAGCCTAACAAACTAAGCACGCACCAAACGGCCAATTGCTGTTAAATTTGTAATACCATGGAGCCAATAAGGGTATTCCATTAAGCTAAAGCTAAAAAAACTGTCATTACATTTCAAAAATATTGAATTTAGAATCTAAAGAAATTCAACCGTTGGTTTGCAATAATTGTACCACCGCTGTTTAGAAATTGATCGTACCTTTCTTCTGGTTGGGAGGTGGTCGCGCCTGACTGACCGGGCGGTTGACTTGCTGCGGTTGTGGTTGACGGAATTCTTTCCTGGAAGTGACTTCCTCTGTCACGGACTTGAGGGTCATACCGTGGTATGTTCTCATTGTGTCGATTTTGAAGCCCTCAGTTTCTGAAATTTAAAATGTTACATGGTTATTAAAAATATATACCACCACATAATACATTTGTGGTGCATCTTACATTATTGGTATTGCCATTCTGGAGAAGAAAAAGTAGTGAAATTTTGCAATAAATGACACAGAGCTTTAATCCAAGAGGTCTAATCGGAATTTTCCATCCATAAGAATTGCAATGACCTTGAATGACCTATTCGTCCTGTGCAATAATTCTGAAGATTTCAGCTTATCGATTCTTCATTCAGATTGAAATTTGCAAGACTCTTGATAATTTCATGCGAGTTGACAAAACTGCAATACTATTTAATGATCATGTCTTACTCATACTTATAAACTGTTGAGGTCTATTTACCTTCCTTTCCCCTGAATCTCTCCTGGTCGTATCTGCTGTACTGTTGGAATGAGGGTTGCGGTCTGGCTGCCATCTGAAACAATAGAAGTGACAATTAACTTTAAAGCTCGTACACCGCACATCTAAATGTACACACAAATGGATAAAGCTGCACTACAGTAACCCGGGCTTGATTCAAATTAATATGACCATGTTTAGAATAAGATTGACTTATGCAAAGATTTATGAAAAAAATTAATCAACAATTTGAATCTAAATATTTTGGTTATAGTTGTGCAAACTTTTGCCTTCAGAATATTTGACGTACACAATATGTTATGAATGATTTAAATCTATAATTTAAATTGAAATATTCTGCAAAAAATTTAATTGTGGACATAAAATATTAATATGAACAATTGAAATCTAACATAATCAAGCTGTCAAAAAATTGGCAGAATTGACTTCTAAAGGCAAGATATTTTTTCGCTGTGTTTCACCAACATTATAGTAAGAAAAGAAATGCAAAAACTCACGGAAGGAGTATGTGTGTCAGCAGGCTGCTTACTGGCATTTCTCTGGTTTCCCTCTTCTCTTGCTTTGAGAGATTGCAGTAGGGCAAACACATTCCTCGCAAATTCCTACAATCAACAACAACGAATGGCATAAATAAATTGGCAAAACAAGTTTGAAACAACATAAAAGTAGCGATTCATCATTTCACCATGGCAGCATTGCAGTCACATCAAGTATGAGTCTTTCACTGCTCTTTCAGGAAAAACGATCCACTAGATATAATTACCTACAGTGGATTTAGTACTCTACAATCATAACACAGTCCCTAATCAGTTCCTTATTTACAACTCCCGTACATTTTATACCATTATTAACATTATGCCCCGCTGAGGTAAGTTTGACTGTGTTCCAGCTAGGATTTGAATTGGGCATGGCGCACAAGAATATCAGGCCCTCACATAGGGCGCCCGACTAGTTTGAACACTTAGTTTCAGGCATGGCGATAGGAACATTAGGCATGACGTGGCGGCATGCACAAATGGCCTAGCTGGAACACTGGGTAAGTTTGACCTTTTTGTTAACCACATGAACCATTTTCCAAAAACTGACACGATCAAAAGAATGTTTATACACTACAAACCTTGCCGCTACTTTGCAATATGGTCGTCCTAGTTCTCCACTGTCTTTCTCGACTGACAATGTCTCTCGTGACGTCCATTTCGGCATCAATGAAACTGCGCTGTTCGATGATTCCCGTTCCTAAGTCTTCATCTCCTTTGATGGTGGCTCTTTTACGTGCTAGACGTCGAGCTTTCATTGCAGCAATTTTGTCGAGAGGAATCACCTCTGAGAGAGAGGACATTCTGCAAGTAAAAGTATCTCAAGTGACAGGTATAATATAAAATATATGGATGACTACTGTAAAGTGCATTTCTTTGTAATTAATTTCCTTTCTGAGATTTTTTCACAAATTTCTGAAAATTTTAAGGGGGAGATGGGAACCCCCTTGAGGAAACCCGGCATTTTTAAAGTTATTGAAATATGACGGAAATTCTTCTGTCATTTATCATGCAAGAGAGTATCATATCAGTTATCAAAAATATTACTTTCTAAACATAAAAAAAAAAAGTCCTAATGCGAATCAACAAAACTTTGAACAACCATCCAGACCACAAACCAAATTATCTGACAGACTTACTTTATGTTTTCAGGAATCACAAAGGCTTCTTTAGGAGCATCTAACTTGGCTGCCAATCTCTCCTTGTCCCTTTGAACTTGGGCTTCCTACAAGGAAATTACACAAACCTCAAATACGCATGTGCACAGAAACACACAGATCATAATTATTGTAGAACTTAGCAGGCTCAGAAAGTGAAACAAAATTATCTTTTAAAGAAAATACTGACCTCCAGCCTTGGTTTTTTCTTTTCAACTTCACTTGTGGCATCTTCAACACCTCTTTTGACTAAAATCAACAAAATGGGACTAGTATCAGTCATTACAATGTTTAAAATTACAGAAAAATATGATTACGAACACACCAAGTCTGCCTCTTATTGACAAAAACTCACGCTGTGTAGGTCTCTGCAGAGCGATCTCCAACGGAGCACTCTTATCGATGTTACTCGATGTGTTAGTCTCTCCATTCAAGTACGCCAAAAGGTCTTTTCTGTCAGGACGACGCACCACTGGCACATTGGCAGCCTGCGTGAAGAAATCAAGAAGTCTTCATTTGGAAAGTCATTTAGGAGATGAACAATTAGTAATTAATGTTGTGACACAATGGCGAACATTCGTTTAGTTATTGTGGGATCACTACAAAACATATCAAAACTGACACTCAGTTTCTCAAACATTTATAGCATCAGGATTTAACTGAAGTTTGAAAGTGCGAGAGGTCACAGCTGAAATTTGTAAATCATTATATTAATGGCAAAAACACTTACAGCAGCTTGTCGCACATACAAAGGATGGGCCTGGTCTACATTCTTGAGCAAGAAAAGGATGCAGTCCAAAGTGTAGTAGTCCTTTCCCTCACCATCTTTCCCAGTACTGCAAAGAAGATGAAATTTTGAGAGACAATAAATAATATGGCTATATATCCAAGGGGCTAATAACGGGGCTTTTTACATTATCCAATAGGCAATATAACATGGACACTTTTAATACCAGTCGCATTTGACTTGTCAAAAAAATTTACCTGGATCTTTAAAAATGTCCATTTGTCCAGAAATGACAATGACCATAAGAATGAAATTTGGCTGTTTATATGTACATTAATGATTAACTCTATATGATTATTTGCACCATGCATATGCAATACACAAACTCATGATGTGCAGTAACAGTGTGCAGATTTCCAATGCTGGCAGTGTTACAAATTAGCCAGAACTAAAAACACTGTGCCAATTTTTAAGAATAAATAAGATTCTCACGAGAGTATTTGTGACAGTGATATGCATAATGGACGAACAGTATGCCTGTTATTAACATACGCAGATCCAACTTGCGCGTTTGACAAGCAACCAAAAGCTGAAAGCACATGACATTGCTGATGTAAACAAAGGTCATTACTCTGACTGTAGCCACAAAACTTACCCCCAGATGAGATAGTTGGTCTTGGCAGTCTTTGGCCACGCATAATCGCCAAATATTACTTGGTCATCCCTCTCAATAATGTCCTTCTTCTCGATATTATACTGCCGCAGAAGTCCCAACACGTCCGCCATTTTGATCAATCAAGCAGAGCAATGTTTAGGACGTCCGACAGAGGGAGCGCTAAGAGAGAATACCGCGCCACCTCTACGTTAATTTATAAACCAAATAACTCTATCATGGTTAAATCATAGACGAACCATGGCTCGTCTATGGTTAAATGCAGCGAGCCCTCGGCGAACCGAAACAGTGAACTCTAGCGTAACAACTACAAATATGAATCATTTCGGCCCCTGTTGTTCCAGTGCTCCACCAGACGGTTCTTTCAGCTGAGACAAATATTGTTTGTTTGAGAGAAATCTCAAATTGCTTCACAGTAAATAATCTAAATTGTTTGGCATGACTTTGAACTTTGACTTTTACCAAGGTCAAATCATAAATGGAGATATGATTAGTATAAATTTGGATTTACCCTGGTCTTTGACTGTATGTGAAATATATATGATTCAATTTAGATGTCCCTTAAAACATAGGCTGCACGGCAGCAAACCCTCAGTGAATGGCCACAAAGTACACGACCACCATTAACATTGTTGAACAACAGTAGGCCTGCATGCTATTGTTATTCCATCCAATCAATCGCAATTGATGTTAAACTATTCCAAAATCAATAGGGAGCACACAGGGAAAATTCAGATGGTGTTTCTCACACTGGTGTGAGATGCTTTTTGAGCAACTTCGCATTATCTTAGATTTCTATTTACTAATAATCCATTGTGTCTTTGAAATTGTTATCCCATTTGAATATATTTAAACCCTTCTAATGCTCTGGCAAGGAAACGAGAAGGCGGTCTCTTGTGAGTGGCTTGAATAGGCCTTTATTGGCAACATACATGAATTAACACACATACAAGAGACATTGCTCTTGTGGAAGCCCATTAGTGCGAAGCAATTCCCAAGAGCTATAGTATAAGGAAATTAAGAGGAAAAAATGGGGTTAAATCTAAAAGGAATGAAAGCGAATGACCACTTAGCCCTTGTCCCATAGTTTTATAGGGCTTGAAAAGGGATTAAAATGATATGCCTATGATTAGCCGATATGGGGAGTGCGGCGCCAGGAAAGGTGGGGAGCATTAATGCTTAACTAATTTTATATTAATAATATATTTTAACTGTCTTTTATGAGGCAAATAGAATCAATATCAATACCAATTCTACTATATAGGAGGTGATAATGAATATGATATTGCATAATTCTCATGAATGTCATGTTTAGCATATGTAGGCCTATAAGGCTGCTCTAAAATTGGAAGTTTAAAAAAAATGTTTTCAAAAGATTGCTCTCTGGAGCTTTTTCCATTCCTATGATACAGATCAACTACCATGCAAAATTTCATCTCCAGATTTTGAGTTTAAGCCTTGCCACCGCCCACTTTTCCATGCAAATCACAATAGAGCCAATAGAGCGATCAGGTCTTGAAAATGATAACAACACATTGCTCCTTGGAAAACCAATACCTGAACTTGTTCAACACAAGAATCCTCACCAAAAAATATGTTTTCAAACATTTCGGTTATTTTGAAACATAGCACTGCCTATGCAGAAAAACCCTCATGCCTGTATTCGGTATTGTATTGCTCAGCAAACATACGGAAACAGTGAAAATGTCCATTAGCTTTCTTGGCCAAACTCCATGCACTCAGCCAGAATGCTATCTTAGTCATTTGGAATAGTAGGATAAATCTATATCACTAGTCAATTAGTAGTGCAATTAAACTTCAAACTTGGCTATTATAAAACACAGTAAAACTATGTTCACATAAACTTATGTAGGGACACTTAAGGAATGGTGAAACAAAATTTAAGAATTTCTCATGTAGTATGAAATCCCAAATAACTGTAAATATACAATAAAAATAGAAAATTACTAATTCAAATTTGCCTTATAGTAGTATTACACATTAAATTTCATTAACGTCAAATTACAAATATTCATGTTGTAAACCAATGATATTATATGAAAAACCAAGCTCAGCTCACACTATTTGAAATGTATGCAATGAGAATATTATGCCTGTAGGACCATTATTTCTACAACTCATTCAGATAAATTCTAAAGTCAAGAAATCTGGGTTTTTTTTAGGGTAAGTTAATTTAATGTATTAATTTATATAATTAATATATTCTGTATTATAATGGTCACCAATCTCAGACTATGAAATATATACAATGAGGATATTATGCATGTAAGAGCAATATGTCACAAGGTAATTTCGCATTGTTGCATTCCATGATAAGAATAAGCTGTCAGTTCATACTGCACAAATTGCTGACACACTATCACAGATTTTTGCAAACGCAAACTTATTTTTTAGTTAGAATTGATAAGTCAAATGTGTGTTGAGACTGAACTCTGTTCTAATTATGTATTGTTATACTTAGAGCTCTGTACTGTTGTATAATAAAGTAAAAATAAACTTTTAACTCATCTGAGTGTGTTCAGTGCACAAAGTGCACATAAATTGGCAGTTTTTGACGGAATTTTGGCTGTCACTCCATCGCTGCAGCCTTCTAGTGCTACGATACATTGTTTGGCAAGTGCATGTAATTGAGTTGAGATATATTTTTAGCATGATATGAAGATTTTTTTTATCAGTATGAAATAAGGTAAACGTCAAAATTAAGTTTGGAAAGAGAAAGTAAAATTGAAATCTGTTATTTGCAAAATTTCATTCATGAGGGTTCAACAGTGTCTGTGATATGGAGTTGTGAAAAAATGCTTTTATGTTCTCCCCTAATTATGAATATTCTGTTTAATCTATGGTTATGAGACCCCCCAAAGGCAAAAACTACACGGTTTTAGACATATTATCTTCATGTTTCATACCTTCAGTGCATAGCATAAGGGTTCAAATTATGCTCCAGAACAAAAAAAACAACTTTTTGTCATTTTTTCTTATTTTGTAAAACATATCGGAGATATCAATGTCACTATCAAAAGGCACAACTAGGTGATATAGAGAAATAAAGTATGGAATTTCATTAGGATAAGTGCATCAGTGGCCGAGTTCTTCTCCGGAAATACATTTCAACACAATTTTTAGAACTTCCTGATTCTCCATTAGAATGAAAATAGAATGATGTGGATGTCAAAATGAAGTTTATAAAGTGAAAGAAATAAAATTTAGATATTTTATTTGAAAAATTTCACTCATATAAAATAATAGTATCTTTGATAAGGAGGTTTGAAAAAACGAGAATTTTTCATATTCACCTTATTTTCTAAGCATATTATTAATGGGGATGAGGCAACTACACTATTTTAGACATATTCTGCAAATTTAGGAGCAGTACTAGTGGAGCGTAAGATTTTCAACGGAAACGAAATAAACAACTTTTTTCTTTTCTTAAGAATTTTTTAAAACAGAGCTGAGTTATGACAATGTGACTGTAAAAGGCACAACTTATTATAGGCCATATAAAGTATTTCTGTATGTTAGGGTAAGTGCATAAGTGTTTGAGTTTTGCTTCAGAAATAAAAGTCACGCCCACCCAGCCCACCCATGGACGGACATGAATGAAATTGTCACGCCCACCTGCCCACCCGCCCATGGACAGACAATGTTTCCAGTTATAACAATAAACCTCAGAGAACGAAGTCCCCTGAGGGTGGGTTGACAATAATTAAAGGTCTTCGATCACCCATAGCGTAGTAGTTTCAGTTAGAATTGAAATAACCCAATCAATAACTTTTCTAGGAAACAGCTTTTCCAAAACATTAAAGCTAAATTGGGTCAGTCTGTGTGAAATTCCACAATTGTGCAAAGATCTCAACTATCTGGGCCACTGCAGAACAGGAAGCACTTACAGGCTGGCCTGGATTAGAGCTGGGCCTTTCCACTTCAGACAATAGCACACAGCTTCACCATGAACAGCAGCGTTTCAGAAACCATTGCTGGTCTCTGTGATAAAGTGTCTGATTGGCAGTTCCAGAAACTGCCTGAATTTGCTACTTATGCAGGATTCAAGACGGATGACACAGCTCTAGATCCATATACTGTGGAATTTTACTCAGAGAGACGGGTAAGACTGAAAACTCAGTTTATGAACCAAACATACCAGTTTAGCAAACAAACCCACGTGGGTGACCTACATATGGGTGAACTACTGGGGTATTTTTAGCTACATATGCTTACCTGTGGCGTAGGCCTTAAAATAAGGTGTAAAATTGAAAAAAGGAATACTTAACATGTATGTAATGCTCATTCTTCTATTCTTCTATAAATATAGTAGCTTGGACATAAATATATTAGGAATATAGGCTGCACAGCAAACCCTCAGAGTAAATATCTCTGATCCAATTGAGTTAGGCTGTAACTGGCAATGATAAAAACTAATTTTATCCATTGGTTTTAATGGTGGTCTTAATATCAGGCGGGTGGTCGTCAGAAGAGGTTCCTCTTTTCTTTAATGTTAAATGTGTATTTGAGGCAAGTTATATGAACTGTAAATGCTGTAGTACAATATTAGGTTTATGGGATTTAATGTATTTATACATGTATATCAGTTGTTTTATATCTAATAAAGAAAATACAAAAACAGTTGCTGTGTTTTGTTGTTTTTAACACTAGTTGCTGTGTCACTTCCTACTATCTGCAGTTTTGTTGTTAACAAGTTTCTGTAAACAACAGGAATGGCACACTGGAACTTGCAAATTCATTCTCATGTGATTCACTAACCAGAGATTGTACTGGTCTTTTCTCGTTATACCTTTGGGCATTGATAAAGTGGCAATGACCTTCAACCTTTGTGATTACTTTGCTGTATCGGTTGATGCAGTTTGATTGCTGTTATGTATGACTAAAGAACCACAACTTGGGGTTTATTTATGACTTTGCTATAACAGCAAAAAGATTTGAACCCTAAATTTAATAAATAGTCGGTAAATAATATATTTTTGAAAACGCAAACTAAGATTCTGAAGTTCAATGCCTATCCGCCATATCTACTGCCCTATAAAACTAATTCTTTATGTTCATATCTGTGAATATATTGATGATAAAAATTTATGCTGCATGTTATACTGTGATCAATCATGCCACACCCTTCTATCATAAATTGTAAGCACTATCATGTAAGATAATTACTTTAACCTTGTGTTTTAATATTTCAGAAACTTTGCCAAGAAGTCCTGGATGCCCTTGAACCGTTGAAAGAAGATGGATTGTCTCACGACGATGTCATTACATTGCGCATGCTTCGTTACTATGTCAAGATTTACCTTGAGTCTGTGAAATGGGAGCCCTACTTGCATGGCTTGAATTATTGGGAGGGACCTGATTGGGCGTTCACGAGCAACATTTCGCGATTACCCTTCAAAACAGAGACAGATTATAGGAACTACATAACGAGGCTTGAGAAATTGCCTCAGGCGGTAGGCATTGCATGCATGCTTCCTAATAATATCTAAAATAATGCCCAGATACCAAAATCTGGTTTACAAAGGTCTAACCATGTCTGAACTTTTAATTTTTAAATTTTGCCCAAAGCTCCTTAAGTATAATGGCACCTTTTTTGCTGCAAAACGAAGACCTCCACAATATTTGAGTACACGTACCAAAGAAGTTTTTTTAAGCTTCTGAACCCCATTAAATGAGCAAGATGTTGGCGTAAAGTATAAGTGTATATTTCAAGTGATCTGAATATTTGCTTTGTCTGCAGATGGATCAAATTACTAACCTGATGAAAGTAGGAATTGAAAAGTCTATAACTCATTACAAGACTGCAGTGGTTCGTATGGAATTTTCATTATTATATTGATCGCTAATTTAAAGGAACGAAAGAAAAATAGATTGGTTATTATATACAAATGTTTGATTATTATATGTGAGCAACCAAAATTGCAATTATATATGTAAATCAACGTAGATTTACATATATAATTGTTTACAAAGGTCTAACCATTTCAAATTTTTTTATTTTTAAATTTTGCCTAGAGCTCCGTAAATGTAATGGCACCTTTTTGCTGCAAAACAAAGACCTCCACAATATTTGAGTACATGTACCAAAGAAATTTTTAAAGTAAAGCAAGGGATATTTTTTTAAAAGCTTTTGAACCCCATTAAATGAGCAAGATGTTGACCATACACTAACTTTGGTTTAATTAACAATTCTTGTAAAGGTGCAGTTCACCAATCTGATATGATGGGATGATCATTATCTTGGTTGCTTTGGCAATCTTGGTCATTTCTATTGCAGAAAGATGCTGTTCCCAGGCTACAAAAATTCACCAAAGTTGATGTCCAAGACTCAGTGTTCTTTTCCCCATTCTTGAAAATACCCGAAACAATTCCACAAGAAACAAGGCAAGTCAATGTAGTGTTTGTCTTGACATGGTTGATTTTTTAAATATCAATATATTTTGGATTGATGCCATATCAACTACCCTTATTGCTATCAACTACCTATATGCTATCAAATGTGCCATTACAGAAACAGTTATATCTATATGCTACTAAATGTGCCATTACAGAAACAGTTATATCTATATGCTACTAAATGTGCCATTACAGAAACAGTTATATCTATATGCTATCAAATGTGCCATTAAAGAAACAGTTATATCTATATACTATCAAATGTGCCATTACAGAAACAGTTATATCTATATGCTACTAAATGTGCCATTACAGAAACAGTTATATCTATATGCTATCAAATGTGCCATTACAGAAAGTTATATCTATATGCTATCAAATGTGCCATTACAGAAACAGTTATATCTATATGCTATCAAATATATGCTATTAAATGTGCCATTACAGAAACAGTTATATCTATATGCTATTAAATGTGCCATTACAGAAAGTTATATCTATATGCTATCAAATGTGCCATTACAGAAACAGTTATATCTATATGCTATTAAAGGGGAACTAAAGGAAGTTTGCATGTTAAGCTTAAATGATCAATTAGATGTAAAAGAATATATTGCAGTGAAAAAGTATGTCTAGAAATCAAGTTTAGTGTGGTTTTAGGCCAGTTAAAAGTGCAATTTACACCAACCGCCAACATGTAGGTGGCCGCCATTATTGCACACGGCACCAAGGCTAGTGACGTCACTTATGTCCTACTGAATGTATGAATACAGCTAGGCTACCTACATATTAACTAATAGATTGCAATCGGTTTCTTAATTTCATTGCAATTAAAGAAAAAACAGAATAGATTGCACACCAGGTGTTAATTATACTTCTTTAATGCCAATTAATTACTGGGATTAATTACTGATTGCAGTGAAGTCCTGGGCAAATATTATGCTTCCATTGTCTGAATGCCTAAAGAATAATATAAACACAATATTTTTTTCCCAATAACGGATGCTTAAAAATAAAAAGCTGTGTAGGGTATTAAAGTAATGCAGTACAATACCATGAGGTATTATAAACTATTCACACAATATTTTGATTTTAAACAAATGTAGTTAAATTGTATTGTCTACTTTAAAAAAAAAATTTTCCTGGATGGTTAGATAGATAAATAGTCATACATTACTCCATTACTGAAAAATAGCAGGTATGATTCACTTCAATTTTTAATGGCCTAAAATCTATAATATTTAACATGATAATTATGTAAAGCTATGGACTGATGAGTATTTTATACGAAATTACTTACACACAGTTATTTGCTTTTATGATTTTATATAAACTGTTTTATGATTTTTTCCTTTTTTTCCATTTGAGTTTATATATAAATATAGGCCCCCTATCTATATACTTTATATATTCATAGTACTCAGTTATCCAAGCATTCAATAGTTGTATTACAAAGTCAATTGACTTCAATCAATATTTCTCAGCATGAGATCAAGGTGAAAGGGCCGTAATTTTTTTAAATTAATTGTCCATGCATAAATGAGTTACTTATGTACATTGTCTCAAATTGTTCAATGGCAATTTACTTGACACTTGGTGATAACCAGTGACATGTTCTCAACAAATTAAGAGCTCAAGTGCAATTAACACCTGTTTCTGAAACTCTCAGTTCTCACCAGTACAACAGTGACGTATTTCCGGCTGGTGCAAAACACCCGGGATAGTCCAAAATGGCGGCCTCCGTGGTTCACAACACAGAGCTAATAAATGCAGGATATTTCATTAGCAGTGCATATATACAAGTTATGAATAGCGTGGATGTGTTTTAATGGACCCAAGCTAATATCTGAGAGATAAAGTGCTGAAGGTGTTAGTACCCCTTTAAATATATGCTATTAAATGTGCCATTACAGAAACAGTTATATCTATATGCTATTAAATGTGCCATTACAGAAACAGTTATATCTATATGCTATTAAATGTGCCATTACAGAAACAGTTATATCTATATGCTATCAAATGTGCCATTACAGAAACAGTTATATCTATATGCTATCAAATGTGCCATTACAGAAACAGTTATATCTATATGCTATTAAATGTGCCATTACAGAAACAGTTATATCTATATGCTATCAAATGTGCCATTACAGAAACAGTTATATCTATATGCTATCAAATATATGCTATTAAATGTGCCATTAAAGAAACAGTTATATCTATATGCTATCAAATGTGCCATTACAGAAACAGTTATATCTATATGCTATCAAATATATGCTATTAAATGTGCCATTACAGAAAGTTATATCTATATGCTATCAAATGTGCCATTACAGAAACAATTATATCTATATGCTAATAAATGTGCCATTACAGAAACAGTTATATCTATATGCTACTAAATGTGCCATTACAGAAACAGTTATATCTATATGCTATTAAATGTGCCATTACAGAAACAGTAATATCTATATGCTATCAAATGTGCCATTACAGAAACAGTTTGTACATACAAGGACAGGAAGCAGTGAAAAACAAGGTTTATCCGTGCTTTTTGAAGACAGCTGATTTCATATCACAGGTATGACCCTGTCTCTGCTAGGGACCCTTGAATCTTCAGGGTGCCTGTGACCTACATTAATGGTATCGCTACGCACATGCATTGTTTTGCTGGCCGAACAAATAAGTGCAATGTTCGCCGCCCTGGATTGCCTTGCAATTTCGGTGGATTTGTATTCCTTGTATAATATTGAGCAAGTTCAAATTAAGGGACCATAAGTCAAAAGTGGCTGGGTTAGTTGCGCGAAAATGTTGGTGAGTTGCTCTCAATGAGATTCTGTAGACGCTCGCTACACGCTCGCCCAGTAATTAAAATCACTATGGATGGCGCGAGCGGTCGACTTGTAGACAGGGACCCATTAGGTACAGGCTTTTTTTTATTTACTTAGTACTTCTCTATTGAGCGTATTAATCTTTTACCCCTACTGCCACCATCTAATTTATTCCTGCTTTATTTTAGCAGGGCTATTTTTCAACTGATCAATTGAAATCATTACTTGATTAATCTTTGAAATATTGGCCCAGAATAATCTTTTACTTGCTGCACTTAATTAAAATGTATTGAAAGACAAAATACCTCTTTTGAAATGTAATCATTATAATATTAATTTATTAGCTCTGTTTATGATCACTATCCATTATGATATTATTATTTTCTTGGCAAGGTCTATCTGAAGCATTGCAGACCCAGTCCGAGCCTCTCCTCCCTCCCCGGTGGACGGGACAGATATGCAGCTTACCTCAAGTTTTTGTCAGACTGGACTGGAACTGTCGAGGAACTGCATGACTTGGGTGTACAGGAGGTCAACAAGATCAATAAGAAATTTGAAAAGGTAATTTTATTAGATTTAGAATACTGTAAATATACAAATACATTGAATGCAATCTACCACTTTTACTTCACATTCAATGCTAATAATGTTATAGCCTAATTTTTATGTCATATTTTATGATGATAGGCTAAACTATGTCCATTAAAATTAGGATTTGCTTCGAATTCTGAATCATTTCTGGTATGATCATGGATTTACTAGTAAATCCATGGTATGATTCTAAAAGTGTTCCAGAATCCAAATTTATCGGTTCTGAGACTTATCATGAGTATGCAATATTTGTTTGCTATTTTTAAAAAAAATTATCTTATGGTATTTTTTAGACCTGTTTCTTTCAACTGATATGAACATGGCTCCCAAATCTTGATAAAAATATCAAGACAATATTTTTAATAAACGTTTTTAGGCCTAATATTTTCAATTGTTTACAGGTAGGAATTATTGAATTAAAAAATTCCCAATGAGTTTTAGAAAAAAAAGAGATAGATAAAACACAGAGAGTGGACTATTTTCCTATGTGAGATGCAATTTACTTTTAGCTTTACATTGTAAATGATTTCTATTACAGGTTAAGGAACGTATAGGTTTTCATGGTAACCACGAAGAATTGATGAAATATCTTGACAGCAAGGAGGAATTTTACTTTAAATCAAGAGTACGGCATACTTTTCATTGTACATGTATTGCAAAGATTATAATTTTTGTCTTCACAGAGCAGTATTATCAAAATGATTAGAGAAATGATATGTAGAGTTTTTTTTCTCTTTTATTACTGCACAGGGGGATTTGCTATCGTTTTGTGATGATCTGATCTACAACAGAATTCATCCCAAGTTAAAACCTTTCTTCTCTGAACCACCCTTTCTTCCACTAAGGTCAGTTAAACTTGCCATATAATCTTTGGTGGAGTGCTACAGCACCTTTTAATTGTCATCAAGCTAAGCTGTGTTCTTACTACATATTACGATTTGACCTGTAAGGCACCAATTGTTCTGCAGTTTTGATGCTACAGTAACTGTTATGCCCTGGTAATTTTGCACTCGATATCTTTTAACAAAATCATTGGGGTACATGCACATACACATTTCTGAACCAATAATACATGTATGTAAGCTAACTTAAATTGTTTTGAATTATAATCTCATTTAGCATTCATAATTGATATTAAAACATTCAAATTCCACAGCGTTTTGAATCATATTGAAGTCTTACTTGATGAGCATCCTCAGTTTAAAATTTTTCCAAAGTTGGCAATAAATCACTTTTAAAATGTAATCATTTGAGTTCAAAATTGTTTTGTAATTTGAGGTTTGAGTTCAGAGAGGCAAACCAGCCTGCCGCCGCAATTTACAATGCTCCGAAGCGGACCTCTGGAGATGATGAAAAGCAGGAGGGACTACTCTGTTTCATGGATAACCTCCGCAGTCTTCCCTCCTATATGCTGCCCTCATTGATGTTGCATGAGACTGACCCGGGTCACCACTTTCAGGTGACCGGCCATATTTTTTCCTTTTTTCACTGCTGTCATACTCTTTGTGAGCTTCACCTCAACTAGCGGGATTTTTGTATTGGTGCCTTATACCCCTTGGCTATGCTTGGGGCAAGTAAAAGACCCCACCCATAGGGCAAATGTGTAACATGGTGCAGACTCCAAGCCTTATCATCTCATCATTGCATCTGCCTTTAGCAGCTGGTCATATAAACAGGCTAAGCCTAAAACCAGAATAGCATTGAGACAATAAAATTAAAATTTAAATTTGTTGTTTGACTAAGGTGATTGAAGTTTTAAGTAGAATTACTCAGCAGTTAAAAAAAAAAGCACAAAACCTAAAAGACAAAAAATTTTTTCTGGTTTTTAGGTTGATAAGGATACGTAAATATAGCCATTCTCAGATGGTGCCCTTGCATAAAAGGATTTGTATCTTATCAAATTGTCATCTCAACAAGTTACCGTAGGACTCGTAAACTTGGAATTAAACAGAATAAACTCCAGAGGATGTCATGTAAATCTAGCTGCAGGATTCCCATTGGCTTAGGACTGCCCCAGCCAATGGAAGTGCTGGACTCAAATATGGCATATTTTGGAGTTCAGTTCCAAGTCGATGAGTTCTACTGTAAGGGGGTTGGGAGCAACAGTCAATTGAGCCAATAGATGTCAAGCCAACTGTGACTGCAGGCTGCCCCAGATAGCATTCCAAATCGTATTGACATCGGGTCAAAATGATGTAGAAACGATGCTAGCCGATTTGGAATGCTATCTGGAGCCTCCCTTTGCTGGTACAGTTACACTTAGCTGACCAGAAATGATTTAGCTTAGACAATTATTTCATAGACCAAATTGCTATATATTTCCTTCTAACAGATTTTGTAGACTTGGAAACAAACTCCTGCCAGCAGAGGACGTCATGTAATTCCAGGACTCTACTGGCTGAGGAACTGCCTTAATAAGCCAATGGGAGTTCTGGTGTTAGTTTCCAAGTCCATGAAATCTGTTGTAAATTTTAATTTTACATCAATAACAGAAGGTTAATTGATGGTGTTGTAAACAATGTATTTGAAGGCATTTATTACAGCCAAATTCATAAGAGTTGGAAGCCAATCTCTTGGACCTTGATGCTTAACTCCAGAGGACGTCATGTGAATCCAGGACTTTTATTGGTTAAAGCAATCCCTCAGCAGATGAGAGTCCTACATAGACGTCATCTGGAGTTTACCTTTCAAGTCTGTGAGACTGATTTCCAACTGTAATATGGTGTTGTACAAAATATATTTTTAGGCTTGCTATGTGGTGAATGATGATAAACTTCCCAACTTCAGACGATACAAGGATGACAGACGGTACTTCGAGAGCCCAGCCAGGTTCCCCATGAATAATGCTTATACGGAGGTATATAAAGTCTGACCTCCCACTTACTGTTTTATTTTAATTTTACTGTGATTCAGGTATTTACTTTGCATTTATTTAATTTAGGGCTGGGGACTTTACTGTGAGTACCTTGGGGAAGAGATGGGTGTTTACAAGGATGACTATGACATGTAAGTTTCGTAAACATTTTCATCGAACAACACAGAATTTAATTTGATTCGATTGACGCTAAAAAATGAATATGCCTTAAAATCATAGCTCTGTGTGAAAAATTGTTCTGCAGATTGGGATATCTGATCCAAGATATTAAACGAGCCATCAGAGTTGTAGTGGACACTGGTATACACGGTCTAGGGTGAGTTCATTAATTTGGTAAATTGGAGGAAAAGTATATGCACTAATACGGCAACCCTCAACATCTTTGATTAATTGGTCCTGGCTAACAATCTAATCAGCATGTTCTACAAAAACCCTGTTGTAATTACATGCAAATTCAAAAGCCTAATTAGATAGTAATAAGTAAAAAATGTTTTAAATTAACACCAGGTGGAGTGAGGAACAAGCATTCAAATACATGAAGGAGAACGCCCCCTACAGTGATTCTGGTGCAAGGGGTGAGATCCAGAGATACATCACATGGCCCGGTCAGGTAAAGTGATTTTGTTTATTAACTGAGAGCCAGAATTGGGCCAATAAGCACTGCCGCTGTACCACGCTGGGCTAATATCTGGATATTGTACTTCAATTATTTTTCAGTCAAATTCATACAAAGTTGGCTTCCTGAGGATCATCAGTTTACGCAAAAAGGCTGAAACTATTTTAGGTTAGTGTTGCATATTTAAATGATCTTATAAATTTGTCTTGTAATATTCACTTTACTGTACATGGCATGTTAACAGATAATATTATATGGTCTCTCTCATCTTTAGTACTGTAGTAGTTTCGTTTATTGTGCATGGTACTAAATTGTGGTGCATTATGTTTAAAAAATTTGTCAAAAACATATCTATCATGTTTATATTAAAGCTGTAAATAAAATATTTTTGGGCATGTTATGAAAGTTAATTTTCTTTTTTTAAATTATCTGAACAGGTGAAAAATTTGATATCAAGAAATTCCATGATGCTTGTCTGACCTGTGGTCAAGTACCTCTGGAGATTTTAGATGGAATAATTGACCAGTACATTGAAGACCAGCAGCAACAGTGAAAACAATTGAGACTTAGAAAAGAATAGCATATGTCTGTATAGGTGCCACTGTGCAACTTGACGGAAAAAGCAGCGGCAGGAACAGATTTGAATAACTCTATAGTGTATTTTTATGCGTGTATTTTCTGTGAAAATAAAGATGAAAAGTAAGATGAGTTATTTTGGTTAATATTTCTCATGGACATCTTATTTAAAAACAATCAAGGTCACATGATGACTAGATGAACCAGCAATGAACAGATAGTGTGACTGACAGACAGACATCATGACAGACTGCCTTACATAATGATTGACAGACAGCACAACAGACAGACAGATGGTGTGACAGATAGACATACATTATATGAGCATACACTGATCTTTTGCCATTAAAGCGCGGAGAAATTGGAAGGCAACTGATATAATTGTAACGGCCAATGTATAATTTTTATGATAAGGGAATGCATTATTAGAAAAGTTTACGTGAAACGAATTCAAATCTGCATTGAATATCTAAAATATGTCCTAGAAATTCTCCTAGTTGAGGACCTAGAAAATGTCCTGGCTTCAAAAGTAGGCATATCAAACACACATGCCAATGACACCATTTATTGGCCATTGATATATAATGGCTGTGTGACATAACTGTCCTAGATAGAATCCATATATATATACAATCTCCTCGATAGAATCCATCAATACTCAGATCAAAGCTGAACACATAGTAGGTACACCATCATTTGAATATGTCCAGCACATCTGAGATCATAGCTGCACTGGCTGAGAAAGTCTCCAACTGGCAGATGGAGAATTTACCTGAATTTGCAACCTACGTGGGATTCAAGTCAGATGATACAGCACTAGACCCATATACCGTGGAGTTCTATGCAGACAGACAGGTACCTTGAAAGTTTGAACTTGTTTTGTGCAATGTTTTACCCATGCACCAAAGACTACATGACTTGTAAAGATATACATACAGCTAGTTTCATAAAAATGGTCGACTCTAGACAGCTGTAGCAACCTATTCCTGGCCGTAGTTATAACTGTCTAAACCATCAAATTAAATAAATCGGAATCTGTCTAAAGCAAGCCGCTTCTGCCTACTCCTGGCTTAAAGTCGGCTACACCAACCACCACGGAAAAATTATAAACCTCTAAATGTATCTAATAAAATATCATAAATATGCATTTGCAAGTACTTTTAAGCCCGGTTTTGAGTAGCTAGCTATAGCCAGACGGTTCCGTTTAGTGGCAGGAAGCATCGTATTGCAGAAGTTGTCTAGGTTCAATTTGACAGGTCGTTTTTAATGTAACTAACTGTACCAACATTTGCGGAGCTACATTTGTTGCTAAACCATAAATCGGCCTTATCTACGAAATTGGCCAGCTACTGCTTTTTTTTTTTTTTTTTTTTTTTTTTTGGGGGGGGGGGTTACCTGGCCATGATCAACTCAGTACTGTGCTTCACTAGGTGATCATGGCCAGATACCCCCCCCCCCCCAAAAAAAAAAAAAAAAAAAAAACAGGCCTGGATTTATGCAGGATTCCCATTGGCTTAGGACTGCATGAACTTTTTTTTTAAACACAATTTCACATTTTGTTGCATTGTTTCAGAAACTGTGCCAAGAAGTCCTGAATGTCACTGAACCACTGAAGGAGGATGGATTATCCCATGAAGATGTTATTACATTGAACATGCTTCGTTACTATGCCGAGATGTACATCGAGTCTGTGAAGTGGGAACCTTACTTGCTCGGCTTAAATTTCTGGGAGGGACCTGATAGGGTATTTACGATCAACATCCCTCGCTTGCCCTTCAAAACGGAGACAGATTACAGGAACTACATCACAAGGCTACAGAAATTGCCTCAAGCGGTATGTATTGTATACCATTGAAAGATTAAAATCTTATATACAACTAGAAATAGTCTAGTGACAAATATTCAATAAATTCAGTCCGATATGACATGGTCAGTGCCAACCTCACATTGGCCCAATGTGACATATTTCTGGGGATGGCAACCAAGTGTTTTTGTTTTATATATAGCTGCAATTTTTAATTCATGGATCTTCCATGCATAACATTATTATCAAGCTCGTTAGCTAGCTGCTTTATAGTGGTATACAAATTGTTTTCAAAAAGACCCATAGATTATTTTTCTTTCCTGTACACCAAGAAAACCTTACCTGAAATCGCATCCATGCATCGACCATTTCCACGCTATGTTAAAATTTTTCTTTGTTTGTATATATATATATATATATATATATGTTTTATTGACATTTCAAATATCAAAGTTTGATACATATGTCACAAATTCACAATGTTATACAGAGTAATTATACAGCTTTGAGGAGTACATATTTAGACAAAATACAATTTGTAGTCTACAATCTAAAAATTTCCCAGCACCATAGGTGTTACTAACTGTAGCACCAATCAGTCTTTTCCTTGTTTCTATAGCACATTTTGTACATTAAAGGAAGAAATATAAAATGAGTAAAAAGTAAAAAGTAGAAAAGAAGGGAGCACATTCCATAGGTACATTTATATAGCATATAAGCATTGGTATAGGCACATTCGCAAATATACAGTATTTACTATGAGGTAAGTTTAAGCATATATTTACAGGAGTATTTCTCACTAACGTACATAAATGAAGTAGATGCACCAAGATGTGATTCGTTTGTGATTCATTTGTGATATGTAATTCAATATGTGATATGTATATATATATGTTATTACGATACCGTGTAGTTCTTGGACTCTAGAGCACCAGTTTTTCTTCCCAGCATTGTGTAAGTCTAGCAGGACATGGTATGCTGGTTTTACAGGATGGCCGTCCTTTAAAGTGAGGATACGTTTCCAATATTTCAATACACAACATTTTATTTTAAGGGCTAGTGGAAACCTTCCCAGTTCAGCATATATTGCAACATTCGAAGATGACAGTTTTACATTCAGGATTCTTTTCATATATATGCTAAATGAATTTTCTCCAGGTCTACGAGATCTTTGTCACTGACCAAACATTTTTAGAGCCAGACTTGGTTGTAAGTGTCCTACAGCTGATTTTGCATATGAGTTAAGAGAAAATATATATGGCATTTCTGGCTTTGTCTGCAAGATTAAGGAGGTTTTTCTTGAAAATACCTCTTTCAGTTGTAAAGATTGTTCCTAAATATTTGTATTCTTTTGCTGTTTCACTAGTATCATCCCCAAACTGAAAGTTATTTACATTTTGCCCCTTCCCAATGATCTGTAAACAACTATGAAAGTGGTCGAGGCACTGAATAAAATAACAAAGTATTTAAAGGCTGCTCAGCCAATCAGATGTGGCGATTCATCAAAAGACTCGCCTTCTGAACAGCCCGAAGACATTGCAACCACTTTTCTTCGACCATTGAGTTTTCTTAGTGCTGGATGTGGGTGGGTGCGTTAGGGCTTTACGTCCTGTATTTCTGCACCTGATGGGCTAATAAGGACAGGCAGAGACCATGGCAATGAGACGAAGGAGGAAACAGCCATCCAACTTAGGCACGACCGGGAATTGAACCCAGGACCCAGTGGTTGGAAGCCCAGAGCGCTACCTCTGAGCTAGGCCCCCGCCCTTCTTAGTGCTGGAATAATTTAATGTTTTTTCATATTTGGTTTATAATTCTAATAACTGATTGTGCAATACAGATGGAAGAAATTACCAACCTCATGAAAATTGGGATTGAGAAGTCCATAACTCATTATAAAGGTTCAGTGGTATGTATGATAATGCTGATTACTACTAGTATACACAATCTTGATTAAGAACCACAATATTTAATTATAAATGCTGTATTGTATAACATGCTATTGTATTATTCGGTAATATTGCATTGTATCAATGCTACTGTCTTCAGCTTATTGCATGACTAGCTGTGCTAGGCAGACATAATGAAGAAATGATAAAACTGCTGCAATAGCTTGGTTTTTTCTTCTTCTTTTAATGCATACAAATATGGGAAATATTTTACAAATAAAAAAATTATGTTGTTATTCTTTTCTTTTTTTCTTTTATTGCAGGAAGGGGCTGTTCCAAGACTAAACAATTTCACAAAAGTTGATGTCAAAGACTCCGTGTTTTTTTCTCCATTCTTGAATATACCAGACACAATTTCACAAAATATTAGGTGGGCTTCAATTGCATTCAATGTTTCAGCAATATTCTTTAATCGGTAGATTTCATGTGCGAATAAATCATGCAGATGAAGGAAAATAATGTTACGTATGTTCCTGATAACACCTCAAATCCAGTTATAAATCTGATCTTACACTAATACCTTGAACTTGTCCTACCGCAGAAATGAACTGTACACTCAAGGACAAGATGCAATAAAGACAAAGGTTTACCCGAGCTTTCTGAAGTCAGCAGATTTCATATCACAGGTATATGTAGATTATTTGAATTACCAATAACAATTTCAAAATTTATTCCTATTTTCCATTGAAGTCTATGACACCTCTTATCTTTTCCACTTTCGTTAGGTCTACCTGAAGAATTGTAGACCCAGTCCTAGCCTCTCGTCCCTCCCCGGTGGCCGGAACAGGTATGCAGCTTATCTGAAGTTCTTTTCTGACTGGACTGGAACTGTCGAGGAACTGCATGAATTGGGTGTACAAGAGGTCAACAAGATCAACAAGAGGATTGAAAAGGTAAATGTTACTTGGTGTATTATTGAACTTCATTTATCACTAGTGATGCTACTTTGCATCATGTATAAATGGCCATTAATATTTTCATAACCAGAAACCAATAACTCATGTAAAATATTAGGTTATGTTCCTTTCTTTAGTATACATAATATATATACAATTTCAGATTAAAGAAAACCTTGGTTTCCATGGCAACCATGCTGAGTTTATGACATATCTTGAAAATAAAGAGGAACTCTACTTGAAGTCAATGGTATGAATATCAACGCTAAGGTTTATAATTGTAACCCAAATTAATCATTGATTTTTTATAGCAGTGTCAGTCACTGAAAATAGCTTTTTTTCTGAAAAGGAGGATGTTAAGCGTTTTTGTGATGATCTGATCAACAACAACATTCGTCCAAAATTAAAGCCATTTTTCTCTGAACCACCATTTCTTCCTCTGAGGTTAGTTCAATATGTGATAAATGTATGCATTAGTGTATGTGTTCTTAACCAGTTTTCAACCTTAGTGGGTTGAATGGTTTACTATAATTTTGTTTCTTCTGTTTATTCACAATGGTTTTTTTTAATATACCTTTGTAGACGAAGTGTATACAATTTTTTTTTATTTATCTATTTATTTATTTGTTTATTTATTTATACACTTATACATGTCATACACTTACCCTTATATTTACAACAGCAGAAAAAAACTTATTTTTGCACTGTAAGATTGCACACTTAATTTCTTGGTGTAAAATTAATTATCTAATTTAAGGTGGTGTCTACTATATATGTCTTGATTGATAGATAGAAAGATTTTTATTGACAGAGAGATGTCAATTCTGACCTATTTGCCATTGTCTTAGCATACTGATGTGCGAAATATCTTTATAATGTCATAGTTAATGAAAGATGTCATGGTGTTCGAGCTAATGCAAACATAAATTTTTCCAACAATGACACTAAAATGAACTCTCACAGGATGGAGATCTGGCATAAAAGCCTGCCTGCCCCTGCAGCTTACAGCGCCCCCATGAAACCAGGTGGGGCTGAGAAACAGGAGGGTCTCCTCTGTTTCAAAGACGACCTCCGCAATCTCCCGACTTACATGCTGCCCTCGTTGATGCTGCATGAAACTGACCCAGGTCATCACTTACAGGTTTGTAGTGTCTTTCATTCTTCAGTTTTATCTATCAGAACCAGTCTTGCTATCAGGACTACCCTTAAACTTTTAAGTTAAAGCTGACTAAAAAGCATTACCAGTTGACTTTCAGCTGAGCTACAAAAAAATGCAATGCAGACCCTCAGGTCACGTCGTAGACAAGGGTCTAATGGATATTGAAGCACGGCGAGATATGCCACGAAAGTAGGTCAATCCCTACCCGTTAATTTTAACTTGGCGACAAACAAAATAGTTCTTTAGAATTTGTCCAATACAATGTTGCATCGGTATTTAGTACAGGGACGCGGGGTATTGTATTCTTATGATTAATATAAATCTTTCTACACTGTCAAATTCCTTGCTCTCCACAAATTCCCCAAGACCCTCTCCTGTGTAGAGATGTGTAAACCCAGGATGTTTAATAGTAGAGCTGGCTAGTGCCTTAACCACTAGATTAGAACATACTGCCATGACATTACCCTTTCAACTCTGGTGTGTTATCCTCTGATGAGTTATCAAGCCATACATGTACAAATCCTTGCAGGCATGCTATGCCAGACATGCCAAGTCTCACATTTGGTTGCTGTCTTTTAGTAAACTGGTTGGAAAGAGCCAAATCTCTTGGACCTTGATGCTTAACTCCAGAGGACGTCATGTGAATCCAGGACTTTCATAGGTTAAAGGAATCCTTCAGCAGATGAGAGACCTACATTGACATGACACCATCTGGAGTTTAGCTTTCAAGTCTGTGAGACTAATTTCCAACTGTTCTATGGTGTTATACAAAATATATTTTTAGGCTTGCTATGTGGTGAATGATGAAAAACTTCCCAACTTCAGACGATACAAGGATGACAGACGGTACTTCGAGAGCCCAGCCAGGTTCCCCATGAATAATGCTTATACTGAGGTAAGTGAACTTTGTGCTCCCTTTTACTCTTCTTTTGACATTCCTGTCCTCTCCTGACACAGCGATTCAGGTATTTACTTTGCCTTTATTTCATTTAGGGCTGGGGACTTTACTGCGAGTGCCTCGGAGAAGAAATGGGTGTTTACCAGAACGACTATGACCTGTAGGTTAAACAGTTCCTAAAGTAATACATATTACCATACCATAAGTCAAAACTGAAAGCTGTTGAAGCAAAACTTAAAAAGTTCATTTGTTATTCAGCTTAGGATACCTAATGCAGGACATCAAACGGGCCATAAGAGTTGTGGTTGACACGGGCATCCATGCTCTTGGGTGAGTTTTTGTATAAATCTACGTAAAAAGTGCAGTATAGTGGACCCAGATTTATGATCATATTTAACGAGCTTCATTGCCAGGCCTATGACATAAAAATGCTTGAAATCAATGAATGTCACAAACTAATGTAGTTATGACGGTGGTTTTCATCTTCACGGTAATTAAAGACAGTTTATTTTTCCCAAACCCCCGCTATTGTACATCAAATTTAATTTTAATTGTGCTAGAATTATGAAATATTTGATAAAATTTAATTTTTAACTAACGCCAAATATGGGCAAAAATTTAGGTCCGCTCTACTGCACTAAACCCAAATCTACAGCACATTGTAAAAAGACCGTTATGACAATCAATCACAAAATTACTGTTATATTTATTCAACACCAGGTGGAGTGAGGAACAGGCTTTCAAATATATGAAAGAGAACGCCCCCATCAGTGATTCTGATGCAAAGGTTGAGATAAAGAGGTACATCGCTTTGCCTGGTCAGGTAAGGTGCTTTTAATATATCTGGGTATTATACTGGCTTCACCTGCCATATAAATGGTATAAACATTTATTATTGCACTGTTTGCAGGCTTGTGCATACAAGGTTGGCTACCTGAAGATTTCCAGTTTGCGCAAAAAGGCTGAGACTATATTAGGTTGGTAATAGTTCCTGCATACCAAGTTCTGTAAATATATAAATATATATATGTTTACTGGTGCAGGCCAAATATTTTTCTGCCTTATTATTTCATGTTTTAAAATGGCAAACTGGCATTAACCCCGAAACCATGGCAGTGCAGGATTTGGTTTGTACAAGGAGGCCCTAGCTGTGCTCCAACACATCCAGCACATTCTGAATCTATGGTTTAATACAAAATAAATGTCCAATTGATTTTTGGTCTTATTTTTCCAAACATGTCATGGCGAAGCCCACAAACATCTATAAATGTTACTAAAAAGTCAATCCCAACTTTCTAACCCATAAAAACCCCTCTCTGTACAAATTAACTTCAAGTTTTCTATCTTTGCAAAGATAATTTTTTGCCACCTTATCATTTTTGCGATTTGTTATCGACACGAAGAAGCAGCAGAAGTTACAATAGAGAATATAGCAAACTTTAAGTTATTTCTTTCCCAGAAATGTTTTTATCAGCTAGAAATCTGGGATTTGAATTATTGCAAACATTCTGTCCATTTTGTGCTGTTCCATGCCATTTGTAGCAAAATATGACAGAAAAACGGGTGGACTTTTATTTTGAATCCTATAGTACTAGGTAGGATATTTATACATCGCTAACAAAGGGGCAACCATATCTTCATGTTGCTGCCAATATCCCATATCTGCCGAGATTGCATATTGGGCTGGATATTGTGTCCTTTGGGCTGATAAGCAGGTGTTTGGGCGACAAGCTAGCCTTTGGGCTGGCTCGCCGAATCCCCTATGATTTATTCAAAGAATATATGGTTTTTGGGCTTACCAGCGAATACTGCTAATATCGCTTCCTGGATTTTCCCAGAAAGCTTTGCCGAGTACGTTCAGTAAATTGCGGACCATGCAGACCGTTCCGACCGATGCTAATATATATAAAAGGGCCCCAAACTGGAAAATTCTGTCCACTGATTTCAAAATGTCATATCTTCGTAAATAATTATTAGATTTTCAGTCTTTTTTCACTCACATGTAGTATAAATTATGTGTTTTATGATAAAAAAAAAACATTGACATCTCCTTAAGAAGAGAATTTCTAATTTCAGGTTATATGCCTTTAAGTCAATAAAATTTGAATGTCTGAATTTCTCTCCTCTGACAAAAAGTAAATGAAAAAGATTTCATACTTTTTCACATATTAACTATACGGAGTAATATTTATATCCGTTACCTATTGTCACACCCTACATTTTAAGGATCTATCGAGATTTCTAAACTCAAACTGCCTTGTTCCTCTTCAAGTAGTTCGACAAACTGCCTCGCGACAAGAGTCTATCGGCCTATCGGCGAGCTTGTAAATGACAGCAATGTTTGGTCTCCTCTTCAAGTGCTAATATGGAGGTTCCATTTTTGCTCAGCACATCACTAAAGTGGATTTACCAGCACTGTTCGATGCCCAGTATCATAGAGTGCCCTTATTTCAAGAAATGCTAAACTAGAACGATTCATTTTTTCTATTACCATGTTATTATATTTTCCATAGGAGATAAGTTTGACATCAGAAAATTCCATGAAGTCTGCCTGACCTGTGGTCAAGTTCCTCTGGACACTTTGGAAGGCATTGTTGACCTGTTTATTCAAGAACAGAAACTACAATGACATCAATGATACTTTTTCTACACTCTGTTGTACTGCATGATTCTTGTTTTGCACTGTTATAATGACATTATGTTATAATGTAATAATGTGATAGTGTATAATATACTTTTTTGTCAAGAGTTATTTATAATCTTTAATCACACACATAAAAGGTGTACTTGATATGATACAATGGAGAAAAAAAAAAATCAATTATTATTTACATATTTTAGCACACCAAAGCTTTCTGCATGCTATTTATATATAATAATAATGTAATATTATATAAATATTGGTCATATGTGCTCTACAGTAAATGTCTACTGTCTTTAAAGTATAGAATAAAAACGGTTGAAACCAATTAAAAAAGTTGGAAGCATTAGATTTATTGAGAAAATAAACACATTTAAATAACACAAATTTATATGCACAATTAAGTAAACAGACATTTGATGAGAATTTAGCAGAATTACACAATTTAAGTCCATAGGATTATGAGTATATAGAAATAAAGCCATTAAAAACATGAATACTGCAGTCTGTGTAACAATTGAGTGTTGATATGTATTTCAATATTAAACTTATATAGCTAGCCTTGTAGGCCTAAAGCTCATGAGAATGTTCAGCATAGCTGAATATATAGAACCAATTAGGCCTACCTATATAGAGACACTTAAAGTAGGATTTAAAATATATGTCCGCTTGTTTTTTTTTTGGGAATCTTTTGGAAAGAAACAACTTGAAGTTTAAAGAAAAGAAACTTGACGTTTATTTATACAGAGAGGAGTTTTTATGGGTTAGAAAGTTGGGGTTTGACGTTTTGTTAACATTTGTATCTATTTTGTGCTTCTCCATGACATAAACGTAAAAATAAGATTGACGAGAAATTAGCAGAATTACGCAATTTACTCCATGTCAGGTGGCGTAGATCATATTGCACCCAGAATGTCAATGAATGGAATAGATGTGTGTCAGTTTGAACATGATTGTAAAAGCAGATATAAAAAAAAAAAGTAAAAATTTATTTTGGATTATACTGTATAGCTCCAGCAACACTGTGAACTTAATTTACTACAATCTTCAATCAGAAGGGCTTCTACACATGGGTAACCAGGAACTAAAAATACACTGTGAACTAAGCGAACTGTACTTCACTTCGTTGTACTAGGCTGTAATGAACCTTCCAAAAACCACAGGAGCTCACTGGCACCGTAGCGGTTAAGTATTGTTTGATGACGTCATCTATTCTGTGACAACATGCATGTAACAATTATGTTTGATGACGTCATCTATTCTGTGACGACATGCATGTAACAATTATGTAGTGACGTCATCTTATTGCCTTTTCATGAAATGTGGCCGTAGTGCCTCCTAAGGCTCTGTTAATTTTTCTGCAGAGCTATTATAAAAGAAAAGTTCACATAATGGATGGCTGAACCGTTCAGACCACAGCCAGCTGCAACCCTAAGGCCATAGCAAATCCTCTCCAACGGCCTGGTAACAGCCTCACTAATTGTAGTAGAACTTTACTTCTTAGGTACTGTGTGTTGGCAATTTGCATATTTTTCCACTTCGTTAGCATCAAACGTATATATTGCAGAATGAGAAAAGTCAATGATTGCATAGACCTCTTTATAATATTATAAGGTTGAGGTGGCTCAGATCAATATTGCACGCAGAATGTCAATGAATGGAATAGGTGTGTGTCAGTTTGAATATGATTGTAAAAACAGAAATCGAATAGATGTCAATTTTCATTGGTTTACATTAAATTATTCCATCCATCAAAACAACAACAAAGCCAAGCAAAGCACGGAATGATATATAAGGTGTCATTGTAGATAATGAAAAAAGATTTCCAGCATCAGCAGCAGCATTATCTCATATTCATCTTTAATGATGAACGTAATAAGAAATCCCATGTGGTATTCGACTCAGGTTCAGCGGCTTAATGAGGGCCATAAAGTAGATTAAGTACACTAAACTCTAAAGCGGAAGAAAGCTGTATTCAACGGCTGGCCGCGGAAAGAAGGCAATGAGTGAAAATATGATTGCGAGAAGATACAGAAAGAAGAATAAGCGATCCAGAGCCTTTCCGACGGTGTTCCAATCGCGCAAAATCTTTTTGCTGTTGTCGTCTGAAGCGACATTGCTGGCAATGTATGAGGTCACGGCAGTCAGGGCGCTCCTTAGTTCATCCACTTCCGTTCTCATGCTCTCACTGGATGGACTATTCAAGTCGTTCGAAGACTTGTTGCTTGGTATGTTGCACGTTCGAGACCTCAGTGAGACTCCGTCGAATCGCGATGGGTTGATGTTGGCTTCGCGGTCCTTCAGTAGTTGGGTGGTACTTGTTGACTTATGAATGCAGGTCATGTTCAGGTCATGCACACCCAGGCAGAAGATGCGGCCAACAATTTCAAACATCACCTGCAATCACATGATTAATATTTATAAACCATCAAACCTGTCACTTGTTTAGAACGACCACCTGCTGTAAACGACCACTACATTGCAACTCCCCTGGACAGATTTTTACTGTTTTGCTCCATTAGGCGATCACCAGTATTTAAGGGCAAATATTTTAATTTCCATGGGTGGTCGCCTTATGCAGGTTCACCTGTATGTAATATATAACCACTATGCACTGTCCATCATTATTTTGTGTGGAAATTTTGGGCTCAGAAGCACCGCCAAACCCCCCTGGCTACTCCCCGAATAACAGTATGGTCAGAAATTGCCAAAGTGTACAGACTCCTATTAGGCAAGAGGAACTTTCAGGTAATGAATGTTAGCAAAAACGGAAAAGGGTTTGGGTCTGGACCCTAAATATTCATAGAGCTGATCAAAACTGATTTGTTGGTTGTCATAGAGGCAGTACTAAGGGCATTCAAGGTATATTAGGAGGACAACAATTCGGTCCTTGTGGAAAAAACCTGTCAAGGAAATAATTGGCTCAGAGCAATTGCCTCTGGGGAATGTTCATGGCAAACTAATCAGGTGGTGATTGAAAGGCTGGTGTATGTAGGTAGATGCAGATGTCAGAAAGTTCTAGATGATGAAGCTGACGATGTACGACCACTAACGTAAAATGGGGTCACTTTAGCAGGCAGGGTGGCTTTAGCTGAATTTCATGAATGCGTTTCTTTATTATTTTTAAGCATAAGGCCATTTCAAGAAGTCAAAGTGTTGCTCGAGCTCACTTTGTTTTTCTGTTACCATGAAAAACATCTCAAAACTGGCTAAAGTGACCCCACTTGATGGTACACGAGTATTCATAATTGATAAAGTATTGCAATAATTCACATTTAATATAACAAAACAATGCTTTTGTGGCAATCACATTAGTGATGTCGTCACGGAGCTGATGTCACCAACTGTAATGATGAGAAGATAACAGTTACACACAAAGTAACCATCTCACGCAAAGGACACCCAGCTGAGATAAACTTTAGTAATTAGGGTGCTTTGTTGCATTACCATGTGCATTTCTTAATCATTTGCATATCCATTGAAATATGCCGGCTTTATGGCTTTTAAATGATAAACAAGTTTTATGCAAAGTATAACAGGTGGCAGCACCTGTCAGTCACAGTACGCCATCTAGCGGTAAAACTCACGGTATTACGGAGCACTCTACTACTTACAAATCGGAGCCACTTCGGAACAGGTTTGTTGTTCCTTCCATATCGGTCGATGTTGACCACAAAAGTTGAAAAGAAAAGTGACGTCATAATGAGGACCATGTTGAAACAATAATAGACACCTGAAAAATAATAATACATTTGAAGTAAGTGAGAGCAATTACATGCAGTCATTCAGTACAAGTATCACTTTTCACTAGTGTAATTGTGGATTGATAAAATACTATATTTTATATCAAAGTTTTGCACAGGTAGATATATATCTGCCAGTTTCATTTAAACCTTTAAATACAGATACAAACACATTACAAAAAGAGGCATTTAAGTTAATTAAAGGTAGCTAGATACACTGGGCAGCAATGCAATCATTTACAGGGCAGAATATATTTTAAACTCACCTAAAGTTGGCACGGAAGATGCTGTTGGAGGAGCTGCCTCCACTAAAATCAAAAGGAGCACCAGGAAACTGGCAAAGATGCTCATGGCTGCAAATAGAAGAAATACTATATGGTAATTTTACACGAAATTAATTGTAAATAGAAGTGCAGTACAACATTTTGAAAGTGGCCCATTTAGAAATGCCGCAGTCTTGTGTCAAGGTGCACATTAACAGAAATGTTGGGGGTTCAAACCCACCATGGCATGGAGATCAGACAACCATGTTGAATGTATTTGATCAAACTATATGGCATATCCAGCATTGATGCAAGTCGTATTGGAGGCCATTTTGTTATTCTACTTCAAACTTCGAAGGCTCTCTGGTGTAATTTGACTTTCCAATGATGCAAATGAATCACCTTTGCAAGGAGAGAAAAAGGTAGAAACAGGTAGACTTAGCCCATTGCACACGGGAATCACATATGATGGCATCACATGTGATGGCATCACAACCCCTTCTTGTGATGCCAGCATAATGTGCTGCACACGGAGATGGACCCCATGACAGAGTCACAACCCCTTACTAGCCATTATGGAGTTGTTGCAAACTAGGGTTTGCTACATTCTAGGTCAAGTCAAAACCCCTCACATCTGATTGGCTATTAGCAGGCCAGGCCCCTGTGATCATGGCATAAACTGCTGCACACGGGGTTTGCATCATGGAAAGTCTCTGATTCCATCATGGAATATCTAGCAGTGCTAGATACCCATGATCTCGTCACAAGTCATATGTGATGCGATCATAGTCCGCTGCACACAGGAAAATTTGGTCATGAGAAGGGGTTGTGACCAAATCATATGTGATCATGGCATGGAAAAACTCTCGTGTGCAATGGGCTTTAGTGAATCGAGCTGATATCATCTTATCTTAGAATTCACTGAATTCTAAGATAAGATGATATCAGCTAGATTTCGGCTCAGTGTCGTCATAGTAACCACATTATATTAACACGACGTTGACAAGACAGATTTGACGAGGCCGATTGAAAATTGGACATATACGGTGCCTTGCAAAAGTATCATTCCTGGATTTTGCAAGCAAATATGTCAATTACAGTATGCACAGGAAATGGCACAAGCAATCAGCACAAATATTTTAGATGTGATAATTAACGGTGAGCAGTAAAGTTTAAAGCTGATTTGCAGCTGTTAGGTAATGTTATATAACTTATGCAAGTACAAAATCGACTTCATTGTATTTTGCAGTGACGGTATGATATAGTGAATAGTTTTATGGTTTTCATGGACTTTCATCAGACAACTTCTGAATTTGCTGAAATTAACCCTAATTAACATTCCATCAAAAAATTAAGCGGCCAGCTAAAAGTGAGCGAGACTTTTAGTGGCAAAAAGAAATTGGTGAAAAAACATTAATGTTTAAATCTTATCTTTCAGAAATCACTTTGTATCGCAGGTCACTCAAAATTATATTGGTAAATGATCAGTCATTGAGTAATCAGAAATTAAAGTTTTCAAATGGACAGCCAAAAATCACTATCCACGTATGAGAAGTGTAAAATAAAGCATTTTAAAAGAAACAATAAGGACCTTACGTAAAGTTGCGTCGATGAAAAGTGCCAATAATATGGATCTAATTTCTCCAATATAACTACTTTATGACTAGAAAACTATATCTAAACAAAAAAGGCTTGCTTCAAAAATAGCTATGAGGCTATACAACAAATTATAGCCATATACTCAGATTGCCTGCCTAAGGGATTTAACAAGCACATGATTACATAATGTTATTTAATGATTTGATTGCCTGTATCTTGCGTCAATGCCCTAAACTGTTCCTCTGGAAAGTATTTTGATGGCTACATGTGCAAAGTCGATACTTGTGCAAGGTACTGTACAGGTCACATTGGATTAATGTCAGTGTAACCCACATCTGACAGACGTCCAGCTAACATTGGGCCAACCTAGAATGCTATCCACAAATCATAGAAGGGATTTTGATGTTGTGTTGAAGGAAAGAAGGAAGGAAAGAAGGAAAGAAGGAAGAAAAGAAGGAAAGGTTAAACGGTAAAAAAGAAGCAATAAGGCCACGGTTTTTTGATCTGATGTTACTCGGAACTTTCTCGGACCTCTTTTCTAAAAAATAAAATCCCCAGAAAGTGTTTTTTTTTCCATAACTTAACACAGGTGATGTGATACTTTGAGATGCAATACACATATTTGCCCAGACAATTGTTGATTTATTAATTGAGCGGCACTGCAAAAGTTTTGCCGGCGGTGTCGAGAAAAGAAAGATAAAAAAACCTTCGCCTAATGTTCAAAGGCACTTCTAGGAAGTGATGTTAATTGTTCAATGCTTAGTCAGCTGCCTAAAATGTTGTAATGTATGCTGTAAGGCCTTTCGGGACAACACCCTAATTTTCAATTATTAACTTAAACACTTATAGGCTGACAGGCAACTCGCAACCCATGTACTTTCATCACCAATTTACTTCCACCTCTTGAATTAGTAAATCAAATGAGCATGCAGGTGCCGCTTACATCAGTTTCTCATATAATGTAGAAACCTACATTAAGTTAATTGATTTTTAGCCTCAACCACCTGTGCAATGGTACAGATGTTGCCTTAACCAAATTTTAGTTGTGTACACTGCAGTGCAAAGCTTGGTGGTAGGCACGTTTCTAAATTATGATTTTTTCTGGGCCCAGTTACTATTTTCTATAACAGTTTTTTTTTTTTACTTTTTACTTTTTTTTTTTTTTTTTTTTAAATAAGGGTAATTTTGTATAGGAAATCCATGCCACAATGTGGTGCTTGACAAGATAACTACCCAGTCTGATGCTACATACAATATCGGACAATGTTACGTTTGTCGATTTTTTAGTTGTTCGTGTTCTGTCACTCGGTTTTCACATGAACAGCAGCATTTAGCGAGATGTGTGGATCAATGAATGATGAATAACATCCGCAGGAATGGGAAAAAAGAAACAGTCATTCAATGCACCATCACCAATAGTACTTTCCCTTTCAGTATCAACAGTTTTTCAATATCGACATCATGGGAATGTTTGATGTTGTAGCTCACTGAGACAAATTTGTGATTTTGTGATATTTGCATTAGGTGAATGAATTTAGTGAAGTAAAAAATTTTGTAACACATTTGCCCTATGGATGGGATCTTTCACTTCCCCAGCCTAGACACCCAGTACAAAGCATTGCCAATTTAACTTCCTATGCCAACGGAATACATTCCGCTGGGATGTAGCTCATGAAGAGTGAAGAGCGCTGAGACTAATTTGTGGGACCTTCAGCATGGAAGGCTCAGCCTTTTAGAACTACTAAACCACCGAGCTGGCCAGCTGAAGAGATAAAAAGAAAGAAAGCAAGACAGAATACTAAATAAAAGACAGAATGCTGATACATACCAAGGCCTGTTCTGTCTGGTCGTTCTGGAGGTAGCCAAAATACGACGAGTGTCAGAGACGCTAGGAAAACACAGGGCAGGGTTAGGATGTATGTGGAAAAGACCATTTTTCGCTTCAGGCCCAATGTGAAAGTTAAAACAACATAAGTCGGAGCTTCTTCGGGCAGCTCCTTCCTTTCAGCAGTGTTGTTGACTATTTCCCAGGTACACGACTCCTGAAATGATAAAAAAAAAAAGTCCTTGAAATTGAGTTACAACTCAATACTGTGTCTTATCGGTACAACATCGTGGCATTGCAATGTTGGGCCAAAGCAAGAATATTCAGCCAACATTGCAAAATTGTTGCCAACGTTCAGCCATTATGGCATATTATGTGACATTTGTAACATCGAAATACTCTGGGTCAGTTACAAAACATTACGTCTGAAATTTTTATCCCAGATGACGTGTCACGTTGGATTGGCATTGGACCGATGTTGGGCCAATGTCGGGTCAACCGAGCATGTTCCCAGATAGCATTCCAAATCGTATCAACATCGGCACGACGTCGGCGATGTTTATACAATGTTGTAACGATGATGGCCAACGTAGAAACGATGCTGGGCCGATTAGGAATGCTATCTGGGTAATCTGTTATGAATAATTTTGTTCAATTTACGAGTGATTCTAATGGTTTCAGTTACCTACTTTTACAGATTTATAATCAGTCAAGAGTTTTATACTTTGTAACAACTAGCAACTTTATTATTAGTTTGTGATATCATTGGCTATTTTCATGCTTTACTCTTGTATAACATTACAATAATTTTCAGAAACTTCACTCTTATTAAACTTGTACAGTTCATGGGTTTCTCAAGCAATAATACGAATTATCTGGTAAATCATCTACCTTGTTATCAGTCATGAATGTTGAGAGGTCAATGCCAGAATCAAATGCCAGCCGTAGGTCCAAGTCCTTCAAGCCGTAGGTCCAGGAACCAAACCACATACTACATTTCTGAGTTCAACAATATAGAAGGATTCAATCATCATAAATTCAAATATGAAATTATTAGCCATAATGTGGCTGTGCACGTATTAGACTAGCTTACGTATGCACTGGAGAAGAATGTCACAAATGAAATTGTTGATAAAATCAAAATGAAGAGTGGCTAAAACCCTATATGAGAGAAAATATTTAGAAATGAAATTAACTGTATTCTGCTCAAGTACATGTAAACTTTTGGGCCTGAGTCACTGGCGGATCCAGGGGGGGGGCATTGAGGCCAGCCCCCCCCCCCCCCATACCAGTCTTAATGTCTAATTGTGACCTGACATGACTGAAAGGGACATCTTTCAGTCATGATTTTGGCCCCCATTGAACCTTTGCCCCCCCCCTTCCGGTACAGTCAGGGGGCTGGATCCGCCAGTGGGCCAGACTGTGTGCAGTTGGAGGTACAACCCCCCCCCCCCCTAAAGAAACTCGATACTGTTTGCTTTAAGATCTCATAAGTATTCTACTTTTAGGTCTTTTGTGTACTGTTCACATCTTTATGTTGCAATTTAACACTCACAGGGGATATTCATCTGATAATTAAGCAGCATTAGGGATACTAACCTGGTAATCAAAAGGGAAATTGGACACATCGACAGAACACGAAGATCTAAATATTTGATGAGGAACCCAGAGGACAGTTCCATCATGGCTGACCACTGCTAAAACTGACCGCTCTGATTTCTCGGTGTCAGCTCTGTAACAAAGAAAGTTAAATTCAGTTCAATTTGTTCGTTCATTCGAGATAACAAACATTACATTCTATATTCGACTTACCATCAGACATTCAACACATTCCATATCATAATCATATCTATATATACTCATCATTACTTGTGCCTCTGGCAGCTGGTCATATAAGCTTCATTCACATAAATAGAAAACTAATAGTATTTTGACCTTAAGTTTTGTAGCAACTGTGAACAATTAAATTCAAGCAGCTGTGGATTAAGGCTAACTCTAGTATACATATTTCATTGATATGTGTATATAGGCTATAACTTGTATACATGAGAATAATGTTCAAAGACTTGGAATCATGATATTAATACTGTTAGGTATATTTTCTACATCATTTGAATATATTCTTGACTCA
The DNA here is from genome assembly GCA_932294295.1 of Alitta virens. Classification (NCBI taxonomy): domain Eukaryota; kingdom Metazoa; phylum Annelida; class Polychaeta; order Phyllodocida; family Nereididae; genus Alitta; species Alitta virens. The sequence goes on along the minus strand of OW028586.1, from coordinate 15,186,529 downwards.
CAATAAAATTCAGACAGATTTATTATGTACAGCAGAATTAATAGACTTTACATGGCCTCCTACAATGATGCGTCGTATTCATTTTTCTTGTACACAAAATAAAAAACCGCATAATTCATCTGATTCAGGAATTGTTGGTGTACTAAATGACAAAATTATACTAACACAGGCTTTCCCATGTTTTTCCTGGGAATGGATGTATTTATTATGTTCCTGCATTATTCAGCAAAATATAATATTTTTTTACTGCTTACATAAAATATACGCATTAGATATTCTCGGATCTTAAGATATTAGGCCTACTTGTTAAAACATTGATAATAGTCAAAGCATAGATTTTTCTAAGTGCAGGAAAATCCGTGGAATGAGATATCATAATAATAATACATTATATAGTAATAATTAATTCAATGGATGACGTCACAAACAAATGACGGCCATTTTCATATTGAAAGCAAGAATGCTTTATTTTTAAACCCCCGCTAACCTCTGATGTTATCCTTATTGTATGCTAAAACTAAAAAACGTCAAAAACAATGTACATATTATATTTCATGGCTGCCAAATATGGGCATAAATTTGGGTCCGCTATAAATATGTAGACAGATCTGCACTCATGCCAGAATATTTGTCAGAGTTCATGAAAAAATAGAAATAAAATAAAATATGAATCTGAATTTTAAACCCGGATGTGTATTGTTATTGTAGTCTATGCAGTAGTTTACCATTAAAAAAGAAACAATTTATATTGTATTTTATGAGGAATTATTGTTAGAAAATACACAATTTCAAACACCGTTGAACTGCCATGGGTGATGGGGTCTTTAATCATTAATTTATGAAATTTACAAAACATTCCAGGTTCTGACGAGTTTCGAACTCGCGACCTTCTGCGTGTTAAGCAGACGTGATAACCACTACACCACAGAACCCATGAGGAAATGGAACACCAGGATATCTTGACTATTTAACCACCCATGATATAGGCCTATATGCTAAATTTACAATGATGAAACTGAATCGATGAACTGTTTAGGAGGTCAATTTATCCCTTCATGATTTTTCAGTGGACGATGTGAAATGTCCAATTTAATTACTAAACCTAATATCCATATTTTAATTTTATTATGTATTTAATACACCTATATCTATTATGTTTGTAGGCCTACAACACAACCGCAATCTTTAGCGAATAAATAATTAATACATAATTTCTTCAAAATTATCATTAGGTATAGGCTAACTTGAGAGACATTTTGGACATGTTATACACTTTGACTAATTATATACATTTTGATTAAAACGAAACTATATAGGCCTCTAGCCTAGAACTTTGATAGTCACACTAGTTAACTTCTCTGTCACTCCAAATGACATTGACTGAGACTAAATTATTTGTTAGATAAAGCCGACTAACCAGTAAAATATGGATATTTAATCAAAATTGCTATGGGGTTAGTCATTCAGACTCAATCTAGACTCTTGTTGAATGGCATGATAAGTCAACAAATGGTCCCCTAAAAAGCAACACTCTGGAGCCGCCACTGCACCAGCCAATTCAAAGTAATCTAAAACCACACATAGATAGAGATGTTTCGAACTTGACATCACGTACGTGTTATATAACATGACATCCGGCCGCCATATTTGATCGGGCATGAACTTGAGTTGGGCCAAGCCACCGTGTTCTTCCGGTTTCCATCTTAAGTATTCATCTCGCCATTTCTGAAAAAAAATTTAAAAAAATTAAAGAAAAAAAATATTATACCTGACGTTGCATTGTTGGCTTGTGATAATTATTCAATTGCTGCATACAAATATGGTTATTTTAATGATGTCCGCACGTTTGCTTGAAAAAAACAAAACAAATAGACAAGAGATATAAGATGGATGAAATTTACGGAGTCCACACCATGTTACACATACAGCAACCTCAACATTAAGACAATTCTTTGTTGTGAAAATAACTGGTTTGTTGATTCAGGTGTTTGCTTGATCATGAGGTAGCAGTTCGAACCCCCACCGCGGTATGGAGAAGTTTGGCAGATGTTCCTGGAACTATACTGCCCAGCTGTCTCACCCCACCCAGATGTAATAAGGGGTACTTGGCAACCACAGTGGTGGCACTGGTGTTAACTCTGAAGCCCATGTGGTTAACCGTGTTTATTGCTGTATACAAGGTATACATTTATATTAAAAAAGCAACTTTGTAATTAGTATTAGTGTGGAATTATGCAATATATGTCAATTCATTTTTATTTTTATTTATTATTATTATTTTTTAATTATGTTTCACTATATGAATTTAATTTCAATTTAATAATGACTGTGTGTACAATTTTACAGCTTTTTAGAAAGCTAGTGCACATCCCCCACAGTATGCTAACGTCATTTATTGTTTATGTAATGTACTAACCATATTGAAATCCTACATACTGTGAACAAATAAAACATCTAAACATCATTATTAAATAATTAGGTCATATGTAACTTTATTTACTGTTTATATTATATCATTATATTATTTTGTATTTGGGAGCAACTTAATATAGTTTTTTTAAACTGTGTTGTTTCCCTTCTTGACACTGAATGTATTAAAATTATTATGTATATGCATAACTGTATTGAATGTGTCAAGGAAAAAAACTAAAACTAAACTAAAACTAAAAAAACATCTAAAGGAGCAGATGTAATAGTGGATTTTCACGGAAGGTTCGCTATATTTCCACCAGGTGGCTACAACAGAATACTGCAATTCGATTGGCTGAAAAAGTTCCCGCCCTTGATTGTGATTGGCTGAAGCAAAGTGCACCCTAGCAGCAGTTATTTTAGTGCATTTTAATGTATATTTAACATCTTATCAATTAATTGATTTCCACTTTTTCCCTGAGAAAATTGTATTTATGGAATCAGTTAGTTATAATCTACTGTGTCTGAAAAGCAAAACGAGTAATAAGGAGAGATGAAAGACTTATGTCTATCTGAATTCTGGGCTGCTCAGTGAAAAGACTCTATTGTAAAGTCAGCCGAATCAGACTATCACCCAAAAACATTTACAAACATTTACAGCAAGTCACCATGTAATGGTGAAATATACTCAGATCCAAAATAAGTGGTCATTGTTTTGGTTCTAAAGTGGAGTGCCTATATAATACTTGCCTAAGCAAAAGTCTGCATTGATGATTAATACATTGCACACACATTTTAACATCTTGTAAAATAAGCACTGCTAGATTTGAATACACTAAGCTTAATCTTACAGAATTACAGAACAAATTTTCAGAGATTTAAGCTGCATAAGTGAGTTTAGTCACACGGATCTGCATAAACCCATGCAATATAAAGGAAATGCATCATAATAGAGTCCTTTCACTGAACAGCCCTAAATTCAGCAATACATAAGTCTTTCCTCTCCTCTTATTGCTCATTTTGCTTTTCGGACAGAGTAGATAATAACTAACTGATTCCATAAATATAACTTTCTCAGAAAAATAACAAACATCAACTAAATGCTAAGATGTCAAATATACATTAAAATGCACTACAAATACTGCTGCTTGGATGCACTTTGCTTCAGCCAATCACATCCAAGGGTGGGAACTTTTTCAGCCAATAGAATTGCAGTATTCTGTTTTAGCCACCTGGTGGAAATACAGAGAACCTTCCGTGAAAATCCACTATTCCTTTACAACTGAACCAGCCAGCTGCTAGTATAACATGACGGTAAAAAAACGCATAAAACCCAAACACAAAAGAAACCAGCAAATCTTAGGACAAGACATGTAAGAACAATGGAAGTTTTCGTGTGATTGGGCCAATGTGCACACTGCAGGCTAACAATAAAATGGCCCAACGACATGCACAATAAAGATGGCGGCACAATAAAGATGGCGATAGTTCTAAAGGGAACAATGAAAAGATAGGAGATTGATCCTTTAGTTGCTATTGCTTCTACCAGAATTCAATTGTAGTACTGTAAATCGGGATTTCTTTGGCCGCTTATACAAACATTATCGGCTCTATCAAAACAGATGGAAAAAATGGACCTTAATATGGGAAGATATACATACATCATACAGCTTCTTGAAACTCATAATCATAACAGATTTATTTAGCAAAATAATGGGCAGCCAAAGTTATCCTGCATCTGGGTAACTTTGGCCGCTCAAGGCTTTCGCAATGATGCAGCCAACATTTTTGACCATGATATAGAAAATTCTATGGAACAGCCATTGTTGGGACAGCTGCAATTCTGAAACAGGTTCATCGAGAATACACCTATTTACCCATAAATATTGATGGTTTATCGCATTACCAAAGTAGAGCATTGCAAGAATGCAGATTATGTGATTTCACAGCACTGCTCTAACTGCATCAAAACTAGGTCAATTACTGCACCCCTTGATTCATATGAACAATAGATGAAGTGGTGAAACCAAATAGTTAATTAAATATCACCTAATCTGAAGCTGCATTGTGTTATTAAGTAATGTAAGGTGTGGTTTTGCTTTTGTATGGTTAAAATAATCTGTTCTATACTATTAAAATCCTTGCTCCCCCGCCAGGATCGTTGCTCCATCCGAAATCTGGCAGACCCTCAGGGCTATCGCCCTTTGCTATGCACTTACTAGTGGCATAACGTTGCAATGAAAGGAGAGGGTCTGTGTGGAGACTAGCAAGAATGCATAACGACCAGATTATTTGATGATTTTGCAATGATATGACTCGTTTACTTTAATAAACAAGTCTCTGCACATTATTCACGTGGACTGCATCAATAAACTACAAAACTGGGGACCCTTGGGGAAATTTGGCCATGACCAAAGATGCCCACGCTTGGTTTCAGAGGGCTGAAATACTCTTTGTCTTTGGCTTTACCAAGAAATACTTAAAAAGTTACAAATATCTATGAATACATGCATTCCAAGTTACTGACATGTTCACAAGCTTGTTTCCTACATTGAAAACGACATGTCCGGACATAACTGTCCCTATATTGTGCACGAAGCATGAGAGAAGCAATCTAACATTGTCTATGATTCACAGTTTCCTGTATCTTCAACACTTTTTGTCTGCTTCTTTGAATACATGAAAGCTGATTCTTGTGGGATTTCTTTATGAACAAACACGAACAGTCCAACTTATCCCCAAGGAGAATTCCTTAGGAAGTACTTTAAAAGGGCAACAAAGCTCGAAAGAAGGCGTTTCATAAGAACATGTGTCAGAACTGCTATCGTGTCTTTGCAGTAAAACAAGATACCATTCCCTAAAATTTTTACAGCAAGATACTGTTAATCTATCCTACAGAGTAATACTATGCAATTTACAGCTGAGGTACAGAAAATGGCAGTCTACCGTAATTTATTCAGTAGACTGCAATAAAACACACCAAAAATTACCATACGACAGTTACAGTGTACTGACATAATGGATATCCCTACTCACATATCTGGACCACACACTGGTGGACAAGATCTTGTTCTTTTCATCCAAGTCCATCTGGATCAGTCCTAGTCCGAACTCCACTGACACTGCATGAGAGATGTTCAGAATTGGCCTCCCATTGATTCCTATGCGAGTGTAGTTGTCCATGAGCACCCTGCTTAAAGTCTTCTCTTGAGAAGGAACCAGGTCACTGAATATAAGATATAAATGAATATATTAATTACAGTGACTTATAGGCCTGATAGGCCGGGCATAAAGATATATTTTTATAATGTGGTACTTTTTTTTTTACGTTATACCCAGATAGCATTCCGAATCGTTTCAGCGTTGGCGCGACGTTGGCGATGTTAAAACGATGTTGGCCCGATTTGGAATGGCGCTATCTAAGTTTGCAAGTAATTTTAATGAAAAGTTTTTGGAACTTTAATCTTATATCAGAAATGTGTTGAATGAGAGTAATATTATCATTATTGATCAGATTTATGACATTGAAATTTTATGAGCAGAAAGTTAGTAAATGCAGTTATTTTTAGGCAATTAGATAATATGATAGTGTCTACAATGACTGCCTACCTCAACCCATTATCAGTTTTATCTATTCATTCATATACCAAATAATATAATATAGGTAGTCGTCCATATAATAATTAGTCAATACTTCTTATTCAAAACATATAATAACTGACTAACCTGTAAAATTGGCACTATGGCATCATTGATATTTCCCCAAAATGCCTCCAATCTTACCCTTATATTCCTCTTATTTTACCCTGATATTTCCCAACTTTACACACTTTTTAATGTCTATGTTTTTCATGACATATCAAAAATATTTTCAGTTAAAATCTCAAAGTTAAAAAAAAAAACTTACCTGTGCTGGAATGCTTCGCAGATTTGAATGTAAAGTAAGTTGGAGAGGGTAAGTATTTTGAAAATAAGGCAGAAAATCATCTCTCGTGTTGCCATGGTTACTGACTGATGCTGCAGAATGCTGTACTTTATGTCCGCATAAACAGTGCGTTCTATAGTCCAATATTTATGGTCAAGGATTTTCCAGTTTTTTTCTGTAATGTGTTTTCATAAATATTTTTGCACCAAGGTATTGTTTGTGCACAGTTCCAGATACTTCTGCCTGTGGCAAGTATATGTTTATGAATGTATAAATAAATGTTTTTAAATACTCTTTTTTTATGGTAATATTTTCCCTGGCCAAAATCAGATGCAGCAGTTCAGGTTGATGAGGCCACCTTCCCGTCACCACTTGCGAAGCAAGTTACCATGGCGACGAAAGTAAACAAGTGTCACCTGGACATGCTTAGGCCCTCAGTCGGGACACTGCAAAGATAAGATAAGATAAGATAAAAGATAAGATAAGTTAACACAAGACAAGATAAGATAACACCACAAAAGACAAGAAAAGTTAAGACAAGAAAAGACAAGATAACACAAGACAAGACAAGACAAGATAAGATAAGATACAAGATAAGATAAGTTAACACAAGACAAGATAAGATAACACCACAAAAGACAAGAAAAGTTAAGACAAGAAAAGACAAGATAACACAAGACAAGACAAGACAAGACAAGATAAGATAAGATAAGATAAGATAAGATAAAAGATAAGATAAGTTAACACAAGACAAGATAAGATAACACCACAACAGACAAGAAAAGTTAAGACAAGACAAGTCAACACAAGACAAGACAAGATAAGATAAGATAAGAAAGAATACATAACACAACATGACAGTGAGGTATCAATAAGACGAGACAATACGTTTATAAGGTAACATATACATAATAACATTTACAAACATCAGGAAATATGACTATACATTGCATAAAATAAGAGATAATACGTCTATAGCTTTCTTATCATTACTTAAGCCATTCATCTATTCATTCAAGCTATCTTGGACAATTCTTGGTGTGTTTAATTAAAATGATATTATTTTCATAATCAATATCCTCGTGGGTTTCTTACATTCAAAAGGATTAACTTGAAGAGTGCGAATTATTAAATTCTATATTTTCAGCTTTATTTGACCTGACAATTCCGGAGCAAAATTTATGAGTCAAAGGTGCTGGGATAGACCAGTTTACCATCCCAGCTGATAGCCACAGGGTCTATGTTGCTAAACCTAGACATTAGACGCTTTAAGACAATACACAATGTTTGCATATAATTTGCATATATTTCAATGTGCCATCCACCATGTTTAAAAATGATCTTGCTATAATCTCCATGTAGACTGCATTATCAAAATGTTCTTGCTTTCAATTATTTCTATAGAGCCTTTGGTATAATATTCAGATCAAATCATCACCAAAAAATTAGTGAGCCTAAGTGCAAGGTGGTCTTAAGTATAGAGAGGTTATCTTAAAATGAGTTGGTCATTCTGGTGAGGTAGTGTTGATAAGGGTGTCCATTGTGTGTTTGTAAATTTTGGTAAATTTTTCAGTGTATCTATCTACTGGATTTCTGTATTAGCCATGCATGCGATTGAATGATTGGATCTGGAAACCAAATAGTGTCTAAATTGTAGTGACACGTCTGTTTAGTCTATAGTAAATGTGTTTATGGCCTGCTGAATTAACATATTGTCTAAAGCTAATAAATGTCAAAATACAAAGTGACTAATTAAATTGGGAAATTGCCCAACATTTTGGCGATACTGATTTAGGTTTTACCTGGTTTTTAGCCGCACGCCACACACATTTTATTAACGGTCAGCCTTTAACTTAAAGTTGCACTGTCTGTCAAATTTGCAATTTTCTAAGACGCTATCAAACAGTTGAAAATTACCTTTATTAATCAAGGCACACTAGATTTGTGTGAATTAATGATTTTATTAGATATTAATAACTAAAAAATAAATTATACATTGAGAGAAAATCCAGACCAAAACATTGGAAACACAATGGGAATGACATCATCACCATTGTTCAGTATTGTGATGTCATCACTTGGCTTACATATGGAGTTTTTGATGGCATGATAAACTAATATTTTTATTATTTATTGTAAATTAAAACTGAATTGTTGTGCAAAAGTGGGTATGTTATGGTGAAAAATATCATGAGACAAGAAGGCAGTATTGATTTATATCATTATTTTAATGCGCAAATTTGACAGACAGTGCACCTTTAAAGGGGATTTGAAACAAGCACGCAAACACACCGAGGTCTAAGCTCACCAGAAGAAGAAGAAAAGAAGGGTGTACTCATTATTGTTGGACACTGTAATGAGTATACTGTCACTCTCAAGTCACTTTACTCTATTTACGACTATTAGACAGCAAATTCAGTAAATTTGAGCAGAGCGTTAATCTAAATCCCACTGGATCTACAATGTTAGAAGTTTCGCTAAGCCTGGGGGTCCATTCCGCCTCACATCTTCTAGTCTAGGATTCCGGACTCTTTTTTAGTTATCAGCATAATAGCCCTAATAAAATGCAGGGTAGCATGCTGTAAGGAAACTCTTGCAATGTATAATTGACCAGATCGTGTAGTCACGCTATTGGTAGACCAGCCAACAATAAATTGAATCTAAATATTGAATTAAATTAAATTAAACAATAATTTCAATGGATTTCATAAAGGCTAATAAATTAATATAAATTAAATAAAGCATAAGTGGTGTCGTAACCCAACAGCCAAGGTTATATCCGCATCGCCGGCAGGTTGGCCCCGTGCTGGCAATGGCGGCACAATATTTTATATTTTGTCATATGCAATAACGCTCCTAGTCTGGAGCTTAGCTTAGCAAGCCACTATCACCAGTGGTTAGAGGCAAATGTAATGTTGAGATGATGTTACATATACCCGATGCGTGGAATCTTGTAATAGAGTCTTTTCACTGCCTTGAGTTCAGCAAGACATAAGTCCTTCCTCTCCTCTTATTACTCATTTTGCTTTTCAGACATAAAAGATAATCACTGACTTATTCAATAAATATAACTTTCTCAGAAAAATAACAAAAATCAACTGAATCATAAGGTGTCAAATATACATTAAAATGCTGCTAGGATGCACTTTGCTTCAGCCAATCACAGCCAAGAGCGGGAACTTTTTAAGCCAATAGAATTGCAGTATTCTGTCATAGCCACCTGGTGGAAATATAGATAACCTTCCGTGAAAATCCACTATTACCCCAGCATAGATGCCGAGTACAAAGTACTAGAAGCAATGTCGACCCAATGTTGGCCAAGTGACCAATGCAGCTTGCTATTTATATTTAGGGAGAAGTCTAGATTATGTTGGTAGAATTGACGTTTCTGTCTTCTTCTGCTAAAGACTGTATCGATGAATGAGGCAGAGTCACACTCCTATATGTTTTACTATAGCTGGTCTATCCCTTGATGACTCACAAAGCAGTTATGACTCATCTTGAGGCAATTTAAAGGTCAGTCACCGTTACCTGATTTTTCTATCACAAGAGGGCAGTTGGTGTCACTGTAGCTAGTCCTTGTCATATGCAACAAGGCTTAGCAAAACAAAGCCATGAATGCTATAGTATGACTCATCAAGGGAGCTTAAACTTCTACACAAAATATAGGTCCATGTATCACCAACGACCCATCAAGCACAATTTTCGCTCCACAAACGAACGAAGTTTACATATTACAGTTGGTAGAATTGATATGTAATCTTTCATTCACTTTTAAAGTTAAAATTGCACTTGATGAGTCATCGGTGAAACATGGACCTCCCAGATAGCATTCCAGCGTCGTTTCTATGTTGGCCGCCGTCGGTACAACATCGTTTTGACATCGCCGTCATCGGGCTGATGTTAAAACTATTTAGAATGCTATCTGCTATATTTTGTTGAAGTTGAAGCTCCCTTGATGACTCATACTGGCAATCACGGCAATAGTGGATTTTCACAAAAGGTTCTATATATTTCCACAAGGTGGCTACGCCAGAATACTGCAATTCTATTGGCTGAAAAAATTCCCGCCCTTGACTCTGATTGGCTGAAGCAAAGTGAATCCTAGCAGCAGTATTTTTAGTGCATTTTAATGTATAATATTTGACATCTTATCATTTAGTTTATTTCTGTATTTCCCGGAAAAAAATATATTTATGGAATCAGTTAGGTATGACCTACTATGTCTGAAAAGCAAAATGAGTAATAACAGGAGAGGAAAAACTTATGTCTTGCTGAATTCAGGGTTGCTCAGTGAAAAAATCTATATATAATCCTGTATTCACTAAACCTTGTCACTAAAGACGAGGTTTAGCTGCAACGACACCACCTGACCTCTAGTGATAGAAAACTCAGGTAGCAGTGATGGACCTTTTAATGAGTCATAACTACCTTATGAGTCATCATTGCATATAAAAACTACAATAGTACATATAGAAGTGTGACTCATCAATGCAGTTTTTAGTAGAAGAAAGCGAGAAAAGTTTACATATCAATTCTACTAACTGTAAACCAGTGATAATACTCATGGGACAAATAACTTAAATCATTGTCACTTTATGGGCAAAATAAATGAATCTGATCTGAATCTGTATGTGCGACCAGGTGTATCTATACCATATCACTCAAATATTGAGCAATTTTACATTCTAGTATGTTTACCATTTTGTAGCATTAATCAGATTTATTAGCTAATGTTCACATCAGATAACTTTGACAACTTCTAGAACCCAGAGTTATTAAACTTAAGGAAGTTGTCAGTAAATGGTTTATGAAATATGGTTTATGAAGTATGGAACTACTGAAGTTATGAATAATGTATTCACTTTATTGCACTATGATATTTTTTTGTTACAGATGAAAATGCATGAATAAATGTTTATAGATGCATAAATGTATGTATATGTATTTTCATGTATGTATGTAAAAATATGTGCATGTAATACTGATATGATGTATGTACATTAAAGAGTAATGATATATGCATATAAATGTATATATGGGATGTACATACATATGTACATACATTCATTCTTACATACATTAGTATTGTCATGTGATGAGCAATAACATGTTCCAACTGGTAACAACAGCTTAATTAGGTGCACTATGTCACCCTTGAAAATTTAATGGTCATTCAACACTAGTAGTTAGTATCTGTTTAATATGACTAATATGACTAATTTGGGCAATATGATTGTCATCTGTTTAATATGACTAATTTGGACAATATCGTCATATCTCAAATAATCACAAAATTTTGAATTGTGTATCTCTACTGTATTATGTTGAGCAGAAAAATAAAATGGTGTATCATAAACAATCTTTATATCTTCTTAAATTTTAGTTTTGAATTATTATTTTTATTTTTTTGGAGCATATAAATCCATTCGTCTATTCATTCCTAACAGGGGTAAATATTTTTATTGCCAGTATTATTATTGTGACTTTATTCTAGACCCACCTGAGCTATGAAATAAGTCTTCAAAATGCATCCCATGTCATTGTGAGGTAGCCTCAATATAGTTAATGCGAGGTTCAACAGACACGTGCACAGAAATATATTATGAAGGAAGAAATAGGCCTATTTATCTACCTAAATAGATGAAAACAGACTAGGGCCATCCAACAATTAAGACCACCCCACCAATACGTCTTAATAATAGTGAGGTGATCAAATCATATGATAGTTTGAATCAAAAACTGTGACATGGTTTCTTGGTGAGGTTGCACTGATTAAAAGTATTGAAAACTGCATTATTTAACCCCAATAGTGGATTTCCATGGAAGGTTCGCTATATTATCACCAGGTGGCTATGACAGAATACTGCAATTCTATTGGCTGAAAAAGTTCCTGCCCTTGATTGTGATTGGCTGAAGCAAAAGTTCACCCTAGCAGCAGCATTTTTTAGTGCATTTCAATGTAGATATGACATCTTATCATTCAATTGATTTCCACTTTTTTCCCTGAGAAAATTATATGTATGAAATCAGTTAGTTGTGATCCGCTATGTCTGAAAAGCAAAACTAATAAGAAGAGATGAAAGACTTTATGTCCTGCTGAATTCAGGGCTGCTCAGTGAAAATACTCTATTAAAGAATGAATGAATTGACTCCATGAATGAATAAATGTGTGGTCTAAAATTAGATCTACACTATAAGCTTATGTTCTTTAATGGTTGTATTGTCATCACCGACCGTGAATATAGATCACCTCACTATTACTGCTAGTCAATTTTCAAATCAGCCTTAAATAGCAATGTTTCACTATTCTAGATATCGATCCAAGCTATATAATTACCATTAGGCCTATATTTTGTATTAAGACCACCTCATTAGTAAGGGTCAATGGATTTACGAATTGGTCTAAATCGTGAGGTTTTACTGTATTTTTCTTCTCAAGAGTGCATTATCATAACATGAACACTTGAACAATGACAGGAAGCATATACCTGCATGCACACCTTGAAAACAGAACACTCCCGAATATTAACTATGCATATTTTTCATTGTCATGTGTGAATTTTATGAGCCTCAATGTTGCTGGACAAGAAGCTCATTTACACATTACAACAGAATACAATATATTCAACTTGTCTAGGCAGTATAATGATGTTTCCAGTATATTGTGTGTGCTTCAGTATGAATAAAATTATTTAAAAAAAAAACACACACAGTTGTGGGAAAAAAATTAATAAAATAACTATTGTGAGCAATTCACAGGTACATTTATTTTTTATATTCTTTCACTTTTGTACTTTTACTTATTTTTTCCCAAATATTGGGGTTGTAGAATAAAGAAATAATTATTTTCTTTCAATATAGAAATCGAATTAAGAAACTAATATCAATCCAATTGCGCTTAGATTTGCATCAAATAATTGGGCGTCACAAAAAGGTAAGACTTAAACTCGTATTAAAAGATCTACAGTACATGGACACAGATAGATAGACTATACCACCGACCAGATATGACAGATAATAGGACAGATATACAGACAATAACTGTTGTGCAACACAAAACAAATATAAACATTACTAACAAGTACTGCTTTCATGTCATAACTGAAAATAACATCAAATTATTAATATTTATATATAGTAAAGATAAATTGTATCAATTAGTATGACGTGAAAGCGGCACGTTATTTCACCTACATGGCTATTTTTTTTAACGCAAACAGGAAATCATTTAAATAGTACTAACCTGAGAAATGAAGCACTCACTCTCCTGGCATGAACTGGCAGACACCGCAGTCAACGAGACAATGTGAGAGTATTCGAGACGAGACGCCACCTGCCGGAGCCTCAGGGAATCAGCTGCAGCCTTGGGGTCTTTGGCCATATGGCGCTCATTGTTTACTATGTACTGTCTCTCAGCATAGTTACTTATTTACTTATTTTTAATATTAATATGAATATGCTGTAAGCACAACGGCGTATAGTTCACATATAGGCCTATGCACATTTTTATAGCATTTGTCAGAGATGGATCCAGGGGGGGGGGTGGGATGGGGTATGCACCCCCCCCCCCCACCAGCAAAAAAAAAAAGGTAAAAAAAGTAAATAAAAAGCACTGTACATATAGGCCTAGCTACCGGATTGATCCTGAGGAATCAGACCCCCCCCCCCCCCCAAACAATTTCTGGATCCCCCCCCCCCTGGCATTCGTGATATTTAAGCCTATTACAGCATATTATGTAGTTTTATATCATATCAACGAAATGTTTCTGATCACATGATAAGCTACAGGTCCCCTATTAATTTTAATAATATACCAGCTGATATCAAGGGCAAAAATAATACTCCTTCTACAAAGATTTAGATAAGAAAAAAGTTATCGATAATTTTTTAAGCCTATGTGTTTTGTGTGTCCAGTTCAATGTTCAATGGTCCAAAATAAACCCAGACTGGTCACGTGACGCCAAATTACAATGCACATAACTAATAGTGGATTTTCACGGACGGTTCTGCATATTTCCACCAGGTGGCTATGACAGAATACTGCAATTCTATTGGCTGAAAAAGTTCCCGCCTTGGCTGTGATTGGCTGAAGCAAAGTGCATCCAAGCAGAAGTATTTTTAGTGCATTTTAATGTATATTTGACACCTTATCGTTCAGTTGATTTCTGTTATTTCCCAGAGAAAATTGTATTAATGGAATCAGTTAGTTATGACCTACTATGTCTGAAAAGCAAAAAGAATAATAAGAGGGGAAGAAAGACTTATGTCTTGCTGAACTCAGGGCTACTAAGTGAAATGACTCTATTCGAAAAATGTAGGGTCGCAGCGGACGTTATGAATTAGGAAGGGGGGGGGGGGATCTCCAAGAGCACCCCAACTGTATGTACCAATAACGCATTAATTACAGCTTCAAATTAAATAACATTTATTCACCTCGACAATTTGAAGAGCCTTGAGCTCTGTAAATGCCCAATGGGGTTCACACTTACACCACATGCATATTGGATAAATAAAAAAAATGTCATCATCATCATCCAGTACGCTTCATCGTCTCATTGAGACATAGCGCGTCCCATAGTGTTTTTCCAAGCGGCTCTATCATTGGCCAATTCCGTCACTTCCTGCAGCGTGTTTTTATTTATCACAATGTCCACTGCAGCTAATTCCTTTGTAATTAGGGATATCCAGGTGGTTTTGGGATGGCCTCTTGGTCTTTTTACTGGTCTGAAGGCTTCTTCGAGAGCTTGTCTGGCGGGGGTTTTTTCTGGCAATTTTAATAAATGTCCCAGCCATTTCAGTCTTCTGATCTTAATTTCTCTGGTCCAGGGTGAGGTGTTTGTTCTTCTGTATATTTCTTCATTTGGTATTTTGTCGTGCCAGTATATATTGAGGATTCTTCTGATCAGGGTTCTTTGAAAGACATCGATGTTTGTTTCTAGGCCCTTCGTAATTGTCCATATTTTACTATTGTAGAGGAAAATACTTTTTATGTATGTGTTGAGTGTCCTGATCTTCAGCTTGATATTGACTTTTCTTGATTCTACTTGATGTACTTTAATTTGTTGTATGCACCCAGAGCCAGTCCTTTTCTTCTGTTTATGTCTTCGGTGGTATCAATTAGGCTTCCTACGAGTTTGCATTTCTTCCATTCCTCACTTCCTTTTCTTGTGATGACGTACTCTTCTGTCTTGTCGGTGTTGACATTAAGATTTCTTCTTTTGATGATTTTCGGAATCTCTGTTTCCTTGTCTATGTGTTAATGTTCTGCAGTGGTGATGTAGCTGATGTCATCTGCATACTGTTGATCTATATCCAGGTATTTATCATTTGGTCTGCTGTATGTGTGATCGTTTAGATGGTAAGGTATGATTTCGTCACTGGTATTTGTTTTGTTGTAATTATGTTCCAGGAAATGCTGTTCCATGTTTTGGGGCTTGAGAGCTTGGGCTAGGTAGAGTGTGAACAAAATGGGGCTGAGACTATCTCCTTGCGGTACTCCGATGTTTGTGATGAAGTTTCTTCAGAGTTCCTTTCCGCATCTGACCTGTAGTTGAACGTCTTTGAGCATGATTTGAATGATATGGAGTTCGTCTGCTTGTAGTATGTCTTGTAGATCTTGTATTAACTCTTGTCTTTCCACTGTGTCGAAGGCTTTACTCATGTCTAGCATTAGTAAGTATATCTTGTAGTTGGCAGATGTGACAGCCTTTTCTGCTAGCATTTTGAAGGTGAAAATCAGCTCTGTTGTGTTTCTGCCTGGACGGTATGCTGCTTGAGTGATAGGTATTTTCTGATAGAACTTCTCTGATATTCTTCTGATCATGCATACCGCTAGAATTTTCCTGAGGATTGAGAGCAGGATAATCGGTCTTAGATTTCCTGGTGGCCCCTGTTTCTTTCCTGGCTTTTGTAATGGTATTAAGATGCCTTGCTTGATTTCCTGTGGATATTTTCCAGTTCTTGCCATTTCATTGAAGATTTCTGCTATTCCTGTGTGTATTATCTTGGGTCCATACTTGATCATTTCTGCTTTAATCTGGTCACAGCCTGCGCTTTTCTCGTTTTTCAGGGATTTTGCAGCTTTATCAATTTCTTCTGCAGTGAACGGGTTTTTCATCTCTTTCGGGGCGACCCCCCGCAGTTCCCCTAATGACTCAGATCTTAACATTCCTTCAAAGAATTTGGTGATGATTTCTGTCTGCTTTTTTTCATCTGTTGTTAGTCCATCTTCACCGTTTACTGCTAATTTTCTTCTGGTTCCCATAGATTGAAGTTTTCTGACTGCTTTAAACATTCTAGTGGAATCATCTTTACACTATCTTCAATTTCTTGTTGTTAATTTTCTTTTCTTCTTAAAAAAAAAATGTAAGTATATCAATTGAAAGCTTTTTTTACTTTTACTTTTCAGGTGGGTTTTATCTATCTATCTATCCATCTATCCATCTATCTATATGACCTACCTTGATCTACTCCTCAAGGTCACAAGTCACTTCAAAGCAGGGTTGGCAGGTTATAACCCAAGGGTAATATACAGTGTATAACCCTAAGATAAAAACCAGGTTTTTACCCATGAATTTCTACCAATGGTAAAAACCCAATTAGACTGTCCATTGATTGTTAGCATAACAGATTGACGTATTATCCTGATTATGCTCCTTGAATTAAGAGGCTGATTAAGGCATAAAAACATAGGCTGCTGCAGCAGCGTATCCTCAGCAAAATTGAGAAAATTATGCACTGTTTATTTGCCTGGATGTTAAATTTTGACTTAAGCTGTTTAGACATATGCGCTTATTTAATCATGGGTCTAAAATGAGAAGCACATTGCAATATAATTTTACCCTGCACCATTGCATATATAGGCAAAAGGGCAAATTATCATATTTTTGCCAATATTTTGATATTTTTCAGAATTATTCATATACAAAGAGTATGATAACTTAGTTACCTAATTTTAAAGAAACATTCCTGACAATGTATTCTCCGAAGTTTCTAAGATGGCTTTGTAAACATAAAGAGTACCAGGGTTTAGGGAATGTAGCAAGCAACACAATTTTCAGCTAGTTTTTCATGTTTTTCATTATTAAAATATAAGTGTGAAGTAATCAATGTCAAAACGAAGTCTTAAAAGTGAAAGTACTATGGTTTGGAAATTTCTACAGCTGAATATATAAGGTATTGAGATGTGGAGGTTTGGGAAGATAGGAATTTCTCAGTTTTCCTCATTACTTTAATTCTATATCACATATTGTCATAAAACTCTCAAAAGGCACAACTGCACTATTGTAAACGTGTTGTGACAAAGTTTCAAGCATTTAGGTGCAGTGGCGTCAGAGTGCTGCTCGTACGTTTGTGAAATAAGTGAAGTAAAGACAGTATATTCACTGATTATTCAGGCTGGACCCTGCATGAAGACTGCTACAAATTTAAATGTAAATTAGATGGAGCTGTTTCTGTGTCACCAGTTTGGCTATTCACACAAACTGGATATCATACTTAAGCAACTAAGTAAGCTGGCCGAGACTGATGGACCCATTCCAAAAAAAATATTTGGACCGAAACTTGCTATTGCTTTACACTTAATTTTGTTCTAAATCAATCTTTTGTTGATCTACTATTTTTTATTCTCCATTACAGAATATTTAAGTAGGTTCAACTCCTGTCTCGAGTTTTTACCTGGTTTTTCTTACCCGGTAGAAAATGGTAGGGTAGAAAGGAGTTTCTACCCGGTAAAAATCCAACCCTGCTTCAAAGGTAATTGTACCACAAACTTTAAATTGCAATATTTCAATAAACATTGATGCCAAAGGTTTCGGGTACACATATTTTGTAGATGTAAGAATTGGTATTTCATACTGGCTGATAATACCGCAAGCACTTTTATTCTCAAATGACTGATCCTAATGATCCCATGCGACACCCTTTCCAAAATAGGATTAAAATTGGGTTAATGAGATAATGGTAAAAAGAATATCTTGTTCTATTACATATAATACGAGAGTCTGCGGAAGGGTCGAGGCTCATGGAAAACTTGGGACTCGTCTTCATGGGAATAATACAGTAAGAGAACATAGCATGTTGTAAAGGGTAACCAAGCTATTTGTCAAGGTCATCATATCATATGCCTACTAAACCAGCAAATGCTGTCATAGCAATCATAGTATGTTAAATTTCACAATTACTGATCGATCACAATGGAAGAATAAAATGGTAAACAGGTATCATTGAAAAAAGTTTATTTTATTTTTTTTATGACTGCCATAGAACTGATTTGTTCTGTGTATCACCAGGCCATGTTTTTGGTGGCACTGTCCAGGATGACCACTCTGGAGAAAAGCTTGGTGTTTACTAGCCTGGCAGCAGTGCTGTCACGTTTCGTGGTATTTTGCAACAGGTTGAATAAATATTGTCTGGACAGTATAAACGCATCTGTGTCGACTATCACCATTTCACATCATTGAAAATGAGTAATTAGGTTTTATCAGCAATGACTAAGTCATTCAGTGATAAAATTTTAAAAGTTCTAAGAAGTAGAAGTTGAAATTGCCGATTCACTGCATGGAAATGCTTTCTTTTTGTTGAAAAATAACAGCATGTCGAGATTAGTAATAGCGTGTCCACTCATTAAATTTTACCATATAAAATAGATTCAGGTAGGTAGGAAGGCTGTTAAACTGTGTTCGCATACAATCCCATGAAAAAATAAAAATACAGCTGCATGGCCCTCATTCTGCAAACTCGGACGTGAATGAGGGCTACGCTTGCTTGGCTAGGTGTTAACCGAGAACCTGGGATCTACTCAGCAGTGGGCTGGCACTATCGGCAAAATTATATTTACCTCAAACCACTGACATGCATATGCATGATTGGTTTGTCATGGTTATTGTTTTGTAACTAGAATAATGGGAGAGTCGATGGTGGAGTGGTTCTTGTAGGAGAATCGACAAATTTGACAGTTTTTGTTAGCCTCATTGAGAGCATAGTGCACTAGCTGTCTCTGCTCCGGACCCTTGAATCTTCCTGGTCCCTGGAAACCTAAGTGGCCCATATCGCTATGCACACACAACGTATTGCTGACAGAATAAATTAGTTCAATTATCACTGCGCTAGATTGCTTCGTAAACAGCATATAATAGCCTATTTTTCTGCAGTTTTGTATTCCTTAAGCATAGATCTCACATAGCAGTAAAGGTTGACGGAAACCAAAGGAACGGCGACGTAAAGCCTTCCTTGGGCTTCCGTAAGATTACGTCAAGATTACGTGGGTTTACTTCGCTTTCCTTCGTTTATGTGGCTGATACGTCGAGTTCCGGCTTTATTGAATTAACATGCAGGTATGAAAATTCCACGAGATCGAGCCGGAAAGATGCTTACGCAGTTCTTATGTGGATTGTACGCCAATGTCAGCGGCTCATTCCTGGCATATGCCAAAGCTTACGCGAGTCTTCTTACATGGCCTTCCGTCGGTCTTCCGTTGCTTACGTTGTCTGCATTTTTCCGGCAGATCAGCCACGTAAGCCACGAAAGCACCCATGTATTCACCGTAAATGTCTAAGTAAGCCACGTAAGTTTCCACATAAGTGAAGTATAGCGATGTAAGGGAAAATCAATATCGACGTATGGTACGTATTAGGTCTATGTAAGCAGCGATAGTTCCGGCGTAAGAACCACAGAATAACTACGTGGGCAAGTTGATGAAGTTGGGTCCTTCAAGAACTGCAGCTAAGCATCCTACAGAGAAGGAGAAGTGGGTCTGCGCTAATTTCGGTTTCCTGGATGAGCACATCAAGAGGGTACCTTCTTGCCAGGCCATCGACCTGAAAAGAATATTGAGAAAACCAGAAGAGGCATGCCTGACATAGCTTTTTCCAGTGCCAGTCAAGTTGATTTTGGACTGGAGGGATTTGAAGTAGTAGGCCGTGATGTCGGTACCATCTGGGGGGGGGGGGGAGGGGGGCAAAACCCCAGTTTGATTTTTTCAAAGGCCAATGTCCTAGGTGTCCAAAAATGTATGATAGCATTGCCTAGATCATTGCCTTCACTGTGATATCAATGAATACATTTGTCCACTTTGACGCTCTTGGATGCCACCAAGAAATTGACTCATCTGCTGTTTCTTGTGTTATAGTTGACACATTTAAAGGAAAAGGTGGCTTATAATACATCAAATTGAAACTAAGAATGTAAGCTTTCAATTGGTATCTGACATACTATCATTTCTTTTGAATCAGGTATACACTTACAATGAACATTAACCAGACACGTTGATACTTTTCAAGGAACTTATCTTGATGTGCATGATGCATTTAAGAAAGGCTAGTGTTCTGTTCAGATGTGTCGCTAATCCATTTGGATGTCTTCCAATAATAGATCAAGCAATTGAGATTAAAACAGAGACATCCAAATGGATAAGTGGCACACATCTGAACAGAACACTAGCCTTTCTTACATGCATCATGCATATTAAGATGAGTTCCTTGAAGAGCAGACATCTAGGCATAATATACTGGCATAATTTGCACTGTCATATGCAATGACATAGGAATCAGTGCTCTGATGGCATGGAAATGCAGATCCCAATCTCCTTCATGGGAAGATTCTGTAAAATTTCCTTTACTACAGTGATGTGTCACGTCCAAAATGTTGACATGTCCCCATTGGAGTTTCTTTAAAAACATTAAGTACTGCCCACATAAGCCTCAGTTTGTGGACATCTGTAGCATTTGGTTTTTAGGTTGCGTATTACTATTGTTTCCAAATTAAACTCATTAATGTGCTCTTACAGCTCTAATGTACATCATAGCCACACTGGACCCAATGACACTGTCATGATTCTTGACTCCATACATAAATATGGAGTCCAGTAACTTTACCAACATACCCTTAACAGGACTTTCAGGTTAGCATTTAGCATACAGTGCTCTTAAATCCCTGTTTACTATTGATAAGTCAACGGTCTTCTTTGTGAAATTTTTGCCAACACTCCTATTGTCACAATAAAATCAGTTGGTGCCTAAAATCATAATGTCATGCATATATTATACTGTTCAAATGTCAGGAAAATGATGATAAGCTTTAAATGTCAATTATGATATTTCGTATTATGATAATGTCAAATATATATTTGCTCGTCAATCAGCTTGAACAGTAGCAGTGTATTGCTGATTCAAAAGAAAAACGAATAGTATCAAGTGTGATCTCTGTACATTGCATTGCAACTGACTGTATTGTAAGGTGCAAAAATAATTGTTATTGCATAGGTTTCAAAACTTAGGACAATTGCGACCTTCATTAAAATTGTGTAACAGTCTGCGTAGACCTTTTTTCGATCTTTCCAATTGGATGCACCATGGATGCACTCACTATTTTAACAAAAAAAAACTCTCTTCTGAAAAACACTGATATTTGCCTTGAGTAAATATTATTAGGTCCCAATATGAGCTTTGCCTCTCATTCAGCATTAATTGCATTGAATTATGCCATCAACTTCTGATATAGAATTATTGCAAATTATTACCTACACCAGAATACTTTAACATGTTATCATTCTCATTTATATTGAAAGTTCTGTGAATGCAATAATTGGATGCATCCAGTCATGCACAAATTATAAATATGGAATTAGATATACGATCATTTTCGTTTGTTGCCTTTAGTTTGTCATGTATCAAAATTATTATGACATTACATTTACTTTTTTTTTTCAATCATGTACAGTTAACCAGATTAGATATTCTAGAATATTTCCGCAATTTGTTATGTCTGTAATGTTTATTCAGTTAATTATATTTTTCCAATTTCCTTTAATTATTACATTATCAAAGCCAACCAGGCATTGATTAAATTGAAAGAATTATATGCTCCCTTTGTTGAAAATAGTAAATAATCACAGGGTTTTATTATATTATATTAGATCTAGTTTCCATAATTACGTATACGTGAGGACCTAATTCCTTGAGAGCTGCTTAAATTAAATTTTTCGTCATTGCCAATCTACACATCATCATATTATATTATTTAAAGATGGGAAGGTCAGTTTCTATCGAAATAATAGTTCCGTTTTTAACACTGGTGGCTCTGCAATGCAATGGTTGGTTCAACCGCCACAGATCAAGTAAACACAGATGGCGCCTCTGGGTATAATCTTCTCTGTGTAGTTTTCTATAAGGAAAATAAAGTTCGTGTTTTTGACACTGGTGGCACTGGTAAATTCAGCCACAGATAGACAGATAGACAGATAGATAGATTGATATGGGAAGTGCAGCCCTCTAAGGCATGTTCTTGTCGCTATCAAGGGTAGATTGATGAGATGGGAAAGTATACCAATCTTACACATTTACCCCATGGGTGGGATCTTTAACTTGCCTCAGCATAGACACTGAGTACAAGGTACCGCCAAAAAAACATCTCATCTGAATGAGATCCAGCTAGGATGATGCTCACGAAAGGTTGCCCAGGCCTGAGATTGAACTCGGGTCCTGAATTCAGAGTAGCAGGGGAGCATCTTAACACTGGACCACACAGATGAAGTAAACACAGATGGGTCACTGCATAGTGCTAATGTGTCAATATCCCCACTTCCTGTAACCGTCAACTTATATGTTTGCTCTCACAATTATGGATATATCAATGCCTTAGGTGCAAAAAACAAACAAACAGTACATCAAACTCACTGAGAGGCCTCTGCTGGAAAGGGAAATCTGCAAATGGCGATTATTCCTTAAAACGATGTTGTAAAACACTGCCATTTCTTGTGTAAAGACATAGCATAACACTTAGGTATCACTATATAGGCCATAACTCTCATTCTTGAATATGTTTAGAGTGAGATCCCAATACAAAAAGAGAAATAAAATCACTTCTGAAAACAGTTATCTGCGCAAAAAGATTATTTATTTAACCCAATTAATCATATGACAATTTAGGCACATTGGTTGAGCTTAGTACTCCAGCCCGTGCCTACAGGGCATAACTTTGAAGTGCATGTGGTACCATCGCATTTAATATACGAAAATGAGAAAGAGGTGGGATAAACGTCTAATCCATTCACTGCCCGTGGATCACATGGGTTCTGCGTGTTACAGTCAAACACTAGCCCGGGTGCAACTGTGGGACGAACAGTTGTTGTTGGTGTAGTGGTGGTGGTTGGAGTTGTAGTTGTTGTTGGTGTAGTAGTTGTAGTTGGTGTAGTAGTTGTTGTTGGTGTTGTTGTTGTAGTTGGTGTAGTAGTTGTGGTTGGCGTTGTTGTTGTAGTTGGTGTTGTTGTTGTAGTTGGCGTTGTTGTTGTGGTTGGGGTTGTTGTTGTAGTCGGTGTAGTAGTTGTGGTTGGTGTTGTTGTTGTAGTTGGTGTTGTTGGTGTAGTTGGCGTTGTTGTTGTGGTTGGGGTTGTTGTTGTAGTCGGTGTAGTAGTTGTGGTTGGGGTTGTTGTTGTAGTTGGGGTTGTTGTTGTAGTTGGTGTAGTGGTGGTGGTTGGAGTTGTAGTTGTTGTTGGTGTAGTAGTTGTAGTTGGTGTAGTAGTTGTGGTTGGTGTAGTAGTTGTAGTTGGTGTAGTAGTTGTGGTTGGTGTTGTTGTTGTAGTTGGTGTAGTAGTTGTGGTTGGTGTAGTAGTTGTAGTTGGCGTTGTTGTTGTGGTTGGTATTGTTGTTGTAGTTGGTGTAGTAGTTGTGGTTGGGGTTGTTGTTGTAGTCGGTGTAGTAGTTGTGGTTGGGGTTGTTGTTGTAGTTGGCGTTGTTGTTGTAGTTGGTGTAGTGGTTGTGGTTGGTATTGTTGTTGTTGGCATGGAAGTTGTTGTAGTAGAAGCTATACAAGTAGGTGGAGAAGCAACAAAAACCGAGTTGGTAGGACAATCTCCTACCTGACAAAGTGAACCTAAGCAATATATCAATTTTGTTGGGTCAGCCATTGGGTAGAAATATAGGCCAGCCACGAGCAAGGGGTTACATGGATTGTTAGTAGCACAGTCATAGGGACCTGGGCGTACTGTGGTCGTAGTAGATGCAGTAGTTGTGGTCACAGTGGTAGTTGTGGTTGGTGTAGTTGTTGTAGTGGGTGTTGTAGTTGTTGTTGTTGGTGGATCCGTGCAGGTTTGTCTTGCTTCAACAAATACTAGACCAGTAGGGCATGGGTGAGTGAGGCAGTGAGTGGGTGGGCCCGGTAGGCAGATAATAAAGCTTGCAGAATCTGATGTTGGATAGAACAACTGTCCAGTTTTAAGCAAGGGATTACAAGGATTATTGGTGTTACAGTTGTAAGGTCCTGGACTAACAATTGTTGTTGTGGTTGGTGTTGTTGTTGTAGTTGGTGTAGTGGTAGTGGTTGGTGTAGTAGTCGTGGTTGGTGTTGTTGTGGTTGGTGTAGTAGTTGTGGTTGGTGTTGTGGTAGTGGTTTGTGTAGTAGTCGTGGTTGGTGTTGTGGTAGTGGTTGGTGTAGTAGTCGTGGTTGGTGTAGTAGTTGTGGTTGGTGTGGTAGTTGTGGTTGGTGTAGTGGTAGTGGTTGGTGTAGTAGTTGTGGTTGGTGTAGTAGTTGTGGTTGGGGTTGTTGTTGTGGTTTGTGTAGTAGTTGTGGTTGGGGTTGTTGTTGTAGTTGGCATTGTTGTTGTGGTTGGAGTTGTTGTTGTAGTTGGTGTAGTAGTTGTAGTTGGTGTTGTTGTTGTAGTTGGTGTAGTAGTTGTGGTTGGAGTTGTTGTTGTAGTTGGTGTAGTTGTTGTGGTTGGGGTTGTTGTTGTAGTTGGCATTGTTGTTGTGGTTGGAGTTGTTGTTGTAGTTGGTGTAGTAGTTGTGGTTGGTGTTGTTGTTGTAGTTGGTGTAGTAGTTGTGGTTGGTGTTGTTGTTGTGGATGGTGTAGTAGTTGTGGTTGGTGTAGTTGTAGTTGGTGTAGTAGTTGTTGAAACTATACAGGTTTGTGCAGCCTCAGAAAATACTTGACCAGTGGAGCATGTGGCAGAGATGCAAAGAGCAGGGGGGCCTGCTAGGCAAACAATAAGCTTTGTAGGATCTGACATAGGGTAGTATAGTTGATTAGTTTTAAGTAAGGGATCACATGGATTATTGGTATCACAATCATATGTTGGAGCTGGTGTTGTAGTTGGCGTTGTTGTTGTAGTTGGCGTTGTTGTTGTGGTTGGAGTTGTTGTTGTAGTTGGTGTAGTAGTTGTGGTTGGTGTTGTTGTTGTAGTTGGTGTAGTAGTTGTGGTTGGAGTTGTTGTTGTAGTTGGTGTAGTTGTTGTGGTTGGGGTTGTTGTTGTAGTTGGCGTTGTTGTTGTGGTTGGAGTTGTTGTTGTAGTTGGTGTAGTAGTTGTGGTTGGGGTTGTTGTTGTAGTTGGTGTTGTTGTTGTGGTTGGAGTTGTTGTTGTAGTTGGTGTAGTAGTTGTGGTTGGTGTTGTTGTAGTTGGTGTAGTAGTTGTGGTTGGTGTTGTTGTTGTAGTTGGTGTAGTAGTTGTGGTTGGAGTTGTTGTTGTAGTTGGTGTAGTTGTTGTGGTTGGGGTTGTTGTTGTAGTTGGCGTTGTTGTTGTGGTTGGAGTTGTTGTTGTAGTTGGTGTAGTAGTTGTGGTTGGGGTTGTTGTTGTAGTTGGCGTTGTTGTTGTGGTTGGAGTTGTTGTTGTAGTTGGTGTAGTAGTTGTGGTTGGTGTTGTTGTTGTAGTTGGTGTAGTAGTTGTGGTTGGTGTTGTTGTTGTGGTTGGTGTAGTAGTTGTGGTTGGTGTAGTAGTTGTGGTTGGTGTAGTTGTAGTTGGTGTAGTAGTTGTTGAAACTATACAGGTTTGTGCAGCCTCAGAAAATACTTGACCAGTGGAGCATGTGGCAGAGATGCAAAGAGCAGGGGGGCCTGCTAGGCAAACAATAAGCTTTGTAGGATCTGACATAGGGTAGTATAGTTGATTAGTTTTAAGTAAGGGATCACATGGATTATTGGTATCACAATCATATGTTGGAGCTGGTGTTGTAGTTGGCATTGTTGTTGTAGTTGGCGTTGTTGTTGTGGTTGGAGTTGTTGTTGTAGTTGGTGTAGTAGTTGTGGTTGGTGTTGTTGTTGTAGTTGGTGTAGTAGTTGTGGTTGGAGTTGTTGTTGTAGTTGGTGTAGTAGTTGTGGTTGGTGTTGTTGTTGTAGTTGGTGTAGTAGTTGTGGTTGGAGTTGTTGTTGTAGTTGGTGTAGTAGTTGTGGTTGGTGTTGTTGTTGTAGTTGGTGTAGTAGTTGTGGTTGGAGTTGTTGTTGTAGTTGGTGTAGTTGTTGTGGTTGGGGTTGTTGTTGTAGTTGGCGTTGTTGTTGTGGTTGGAGTTGTTGTTGTAGTTGGTGTAGTAGTTGTGGTTGGGGTTGTTGTTGTAGTTGGCGTTGTTGTTGTGGTTGGAGTTGTTGTTGTAGTTGGTGTAGTAGTTGTGGTTGGTGTTGTTGTTGTAGTTGGTGTTGTTGTTGTAGTTGGCGTTGTTGTTGTGGTTGGGGTTGTTGTTGTAGTCGGTGTAGTAGTTGTGGTTGGCGTTGTTGTTGTAGTTGGTGTTGTTGTAGTTGGTGTTGTTGTTGTGGTTGGAGTTGTTGTTGTGGTTGGAGTTGTTGTTGTAGTTGGTGTAGTAGTTGTGGTTGGTGTTGTTGTTGTAGTTGGTGTAGTAGTTGTGGTTGGAGTTGTTGTTGTAGTTGGTGTAGTTGTTGTGGTTGGGGTTGTTGTTGTAGTTGGCGTTGTTGTTGTGGTTGGAGTTGTTGTTGTAGTTGGTGTAGTAGTTGTGGTTGGGGTTGTTGTTGTAGTTGGCGTTGTTGTTGTGGTTGGAGTTGTTGTTGTAGTTGGTGTAGTAGTTGTGGTTGGTGTTGTTGTTGTTGTTGGTGTAGTAGTTGTGGTTGGTGTTGTTGTTGTGGTTGGTGTAGTAGTTGTGGTTGGTGTAGTTGTAGTTGGTGTAGTAGTTGTTGAAACTATACAGGTTTGTGCAGCCTCAGAAAATACTTGACCAGTGGAACATGTGGCAGAGATGCAAAGAGCAGGGGGGCCTGCTAGGCAAACAATAAGCTTTGTAGGATCTGACATAGGGTAGTATAGTTGATTAGTTTTAAGTAAGGGATCACATGGATTATTGGTATCACAATCATATGTTGGAGCTGGTGTTGTAGTTGGTGTAGTTGTTGTGGTTGGGGTTGTTGTTGTAGTTGGCGTTGTTGTTGTAGTTGGTGTAGTAGTCGTGGTTGGTGTTGTTGTTGTGGTTGGTGTAGTAGTTGTTGAAACTATACAGGTTTGTGCAGCCTCAGAAAATACTTGACCAGTGGAGCATGTGGCAGAGATGCAAAGAGCAGGGGGGCCTACTAGGCAAACAATAAGCTTTGTAGGATCTGACATAGGGTAGTATAGTTGATTAGTTTTAAGTAAGGGATCACATGGATTATTGGTATCACAATCATATGTTGGAGCTGGTGTTGTAGTTGGGGTTGTTGTTGTGGTTGGTGCTGTAGTTGTAGTTGATGGACACTGTGCATTGTCTAAAGCTGAATCTGTCAAAACATGACAATTAAACCATTAAATTGATAGTTTATCACAGGTTGGCCTTGTCAATATAAAATAAACAATCTGCTGCAGAGTTTACCTGTTACACA
Source organism: Alitta virens (assembly GCA_932294295.1). NCBI lineage: Eukaryota > Metazoa > Annelida > Polychaeta > Phyllodocida > Nereididae > Alitta > Alitta virens. The sequence continues at coordinate 15,158,628 of OW028586.1, read as the reverse complement.
CTGATAACCAGTGGGGGAGCTTGGTTCTGCTAAACAGTTGTTGGAGGCGGCGGGACAAGTAGCAGTTGCACAAGGTGTTGAAGTGGCTAGAATGAAAATGTATGATTAATACAAAGTTATTGTATTCATTTTGTCATTATTGCGCAATTAACCACCCAATTAAACTGTAAACAATACGGCTTGTGATCAGTCTACCCAAACTATCACATATGCTGCAAATGTCAGCTGTAGTCTTTAAAGCTTAAAAGACTAAAATGGGAATCACAACAATTTTTATGTTCGCGCCTAAGCCAGTGATAGATCCTATGCTGACAAAGTATCTTAGCAGTTAGCAAACATACTAGCGGTGGGTTAAAGAAAGTGGGGATATTAATGAGATGTTGGCATTAAACAGTGACCCATCTGTGTTTACTTAATCTGTGGCAGTCGAACCAACCATTGATTTGCAGCACCACCAGTGTCAAAAACAGGAACTATTTTTCACGATAAAAAACTCTATTTACTATTTACTTTAAAGGGGCCTACTTCTTTTCATTTAATCAATGCCTATTTGGCTTTGATAATGTAATAATTAAAGGAAAAGGGAAAAATGTAATTAACTGAATGAGCATTACAGATACAAAAATTACAAATATTCCTAAAATTCTAATCTGGTTAATTGTATGTGATTTAAAAAAAAAGTATATGTGATGTAATACTAATCTTGAGACATGACACACTATATGCAACCAATATCTAATATTGTATTTATCAATTGTGCATGACTTGTTGTATCCAAACTTTCAATACAAATTTGAGGATGATTACATGTATTCCAGTGTAGGTAATAATTTGGAATAATTCTTTTGCAGTTGATGACACAGCTCAATGCAATTAATGCTAGATGAGCAAAGTTCATACGAGACTTCCTAATAATATTTACTCAAGTCAGAAGAGGGTTTTTCTTGTTTCTTGAATTGAATGTAATACAGATAAATGAATTCTATACTGACAACATCGTAAAGGTTAACTAGCAAATGCCCAGGTAGTCAGTACCACTTCTGCAAAAAGTTCACAGCTAATGTTTAAAATAAAATAGTGGGTCGACATTACATCAACACAGAATTTATAGCTCTAAGGTGGTCCTTCATCTCATTTCCATGGTCCCTGCCTGTCCTAATTAGCCCAATAGGTGCAGAAACATAAGTCGTTAAGCCCTAATCCACCCACCACCCAAAAAAGCTCTAACTTGGATTATCAGTTTGTGTCAAGAAAATGTGTAAAATATGGTTCATTATCACTGAACATAAACTCCTCAGGCAGATGATTGCCAAATTTTTTGGCAAATGATAAAGTGCTGCATTTTTAGTGGCTGACGTAGTGCTTATGTTATATAGCTGTAGCCAACAACGTATTATCTTGCATTGCCACAGTGTAAAAAGAGCAAACTACATACAATTTTGTGTTGTCACAGTGAAAGAAGAGCAAACTACGTACAATCTTGTGCTGTCACAGTGAAAGAAGAGCAAACTACGTACAATCTTGTTCTGTCACCGTAAAAGAAGAGCAAACTACGTACAATCTTGTGTTGTCACAGTAAAAGAAGAGCAAACTACGTACAATCTTGTGCTGTCACAGTAAAAGAAGAGCAAACTACATACAATCTTGTTTTGTCACAGTGAAAGAAGAGCAAACTACGTACAATCTTGTGTTGTCACAGTGTAGGAAGTTGACTGTCCAGGGCATGTCTCCATTCGGCAGTACATCTGTGATGTCAGTGATTCTCTTGTGACAAAAATCTCCAGTGGGTTTTCTGATGTGACCACATAGCGTTGGGTATAAATAGCCGAATTAGGATAGCTGCCTGTGTGAACGTAATAGATCATAGACCCTGATGTCACTTCAATCTGAAATTAACACAATAAAACATCCACTCAGTAGCATAGCATATTAGATTACAACAAATATGCATTTGAAAATAGAGTCATTTTGTCAGTATTCCCATTTTTGTAGATGCAGCATTCTAGTGGCTATTAAGTTATTCCTGGTGATCATGAAGCAGTAGTTCAAACAAGGCAGGTCATGGAGGAGTTAATGCTGTGTTCAATGTATAATAGTAACTGAAGCATGTGCACAATGAGCTAGCTGACTGTAATTGCATATCATTTACATCTTTAAATATTTTCAAATATTATACCTCAAAATATAGAATTTGTTTGTAATCCCCAATACATATAAACACAAAGGTTGTTATATAAAAGTTTACTGCAGTTTCAGTTTCAGTTATAGGATAATAAATGCACAGAGCCCTGTGTTGACCACTTGGGGTTGAGGGTTATTCACCAACAGTGTTACCACCCTTGCCACAAGGAGGCCCATGACTTCGGGGCTTTTAAGTTTCAGAAATGTTAGCATATAATATTGTAATAGTCAACTACCCACCTTCAGAACCATTCCATTCTGCGGGACATCAAAAAGACAATTGCTACCTTGGCCACCATTCAGTACTGAGGATAGGACCAAGTTGGAACTGGTCTGCGAGCCACCTAAAGGATCCAGTCGGAAGGGGGCTTCAGGTGGTGGAGGAAGAAAATTAAAAGTTCAAATGAGCAAATATGAATGCATCACACTTAGGTTCCAAGTCTTTCTGAAAATTAGCGACAATCTGGTAATTAAGTTTCAGGATTTTCATGAAAATTGAAAAACACCAACACTCGTAAAACCATGAAAAAAGACTAGAAATACACCAAGATGCTCAAGTGGACTGATGAGCCCTAGAGGCCTTTTAATAATTCAATATTTGTAAATTCAGGAACAACATGAAGTGAACAATGGTCAGTGAACACACCTTTGCAGATCTTTTGGCTGACCATGTGCACCACATCAGAGAGTTTGGAGCTATCTGGAATTGTCACAGAGTTGACACAAAGCCCCTCATGTCCAATTTCTAGCAACTCTTCATTGTTGATTCCATTACCAATGCCTGAAACAATTTGAATGTTTTAATCTTACCTTATTTACAATGTATATAGTTTCTTAGAAATTTGATGAAACAATTGTCTGTATGGACTGATGTAGGATAAGAGAGACAGGATATGATATACATGAAAATACATGAGCAAGGTTCTATTTTAGTGAAATGGACAGTTGGTGGTGAGGCCAATGAAAGAATCTCAACTTCACTATCAAGGTAGGTCATTGCAAATTAATGAATACAAGACAGGTTTTTAAAATGGAAATACTGCTTCCTTTTTTGCGGAAACAAAGACTTTTTCTGGAAAAAAAAACACCAACTTCAGACAGACAGAAAGACAGACAGACAAAGACATTTATTTACACAAAGAGACACACAATTCATATTCAAACACTAATTGAAACATACATAGACAAATACACAAGTAAAAATATATTTAATAGATATTCTCTATGTGTGGGAGGCCTTTCTAAGGTCTTAAGATCGCTATTGAGAGTCCGCCCAGGCGTTTAAAGGTGGGCTGAAATCTCCTGAGTCACCGATAACAATTTATTAAATTAACTGAATATATTCAAGAATAATGATAATAATAATAATAATAATAAATAAGCACTGTTATAGTATATAAAAGTTTATAAAGAAGACACTATTTTAAGGATTTGTTCTCATGAGTGACAATCACTAGATTATGACAAGAGAGAAACATTGATGAACAAAATGCTGAATGAAATTCACATGCCGCATTAGTATTGTTTCAAGCATTTTCTATTTAGAACCTGATTGCAATGAAATTCACATGCCACTAATAAAATACTTTCTGAATAGGATCCTCAACAGTTCACTACACTTATCATCACATAATCCTTTGTTATAACAGAGCTGCTTAGGTGAAAATCACATGCTATTGTTACAAAACTTGAACCAAGAAAGCACGATAATGTTGCCCATCGTCAACTAAAGTCATGATGACCAGTGCCAAGCCAAATTGGCATGTGATAGTAACTATAAAGAGACATGGAATGAGGGCATTTGGTTTCTAAAAAAAATAGGGTATTTGGTTTGAAAAAAAAAAAAAAAGCAGTGAAATAATATCTTACCAAGAGCGAAAACATAGATGTCCTTAGCCGCGACATTGCTGGATGCGGTGAGAGTGTTGATGTAGTTGGAAGAACTTGTTGTTGTGAACAAAGCAGTTTTAGGTACGCGTTCTCTGGCAGCTGTAATAATCAGTTTTTAAATGTAAAAGATAAAAATACATACAAAGGTGATGGATGATAAGTACCTATCAGAACATAGATATCTGTATTAACAATTTGACAAATTAAACGTTTTAGTATCTAATAATATTTCTCCAGCTGGCAGTACGATCACCACATATTCTACAACTGATGTTATTTGCAGCATGTGCTTCATGTATAAATTTGAACATGAACAATTTATATAAAGCATAATCAGAACTATAATTCATGGTTATTGACAACATTCTCTATGCTTCTGTATGGTGGGTAAAAAAAATCATAAACCTACTTGTGTAAGCATTGTTGGCCAATGTGTTGAGAGCACTTGCAAAGTTGGCCGTTCCATTTACTTTGGTTAGACCAGAAATGGTGCTCTGAACCCCGGCGGTGTTTCCTACATTGTCGAGGAGACCAGAAACAAGAGATGCAGTGTCTCCAAAATTGACCATACCAATTCTGGTGCCCTGACTGTCAGAGGTTGGAAAGTCATCCGCAACAGCCTGGAATGCAGCCAGTGAAGGAATTACTAAGCACAGAAATCACAGGAGCTCCTGTCATACCTTAGGATTAGTTGTTATGTGCATACATTTGTATATATATATGAGACAGAAATAGGTTGAAAGGTATTTAATAAACTAACACAGATTATCTGTATTTCTTCAGCATCTTAAAAATTCTAAAAATTGACAAAAATATGTCTGTGTAGTGGCAACACATTGTGGTAACAGATGCAAGCGATATGAATGTGTCACAATGGCTTATAAAGCGTCACATATGAGGATCAGGGGATAAATTGAACATAGCAGTTGGATTACCTTATAGAAATTCTTAATGTCAGAAAAGACAGAAGTTGTCACAGTGTCGGAACTATCAGTCACAAAAATAAGTTCAATGGCAGGTTGGCTCAAACATCCTGAAATCAGTTGAATGTCAGATGAGTTAGTTAGCTAGTTAGTTAGTTAGTTAGTTAGTTAGTTAGTCAGTTAGTTAGTTAGTTAGTTTGTGGGTTAGTTGGTGAGTTGGTTAGTTGGTTGGAAGGTTGGTCAGTTGGTTGGTTGGTTGGTTGGTTAGTTGGTTAGTTAGTTAGTTATTAAAGTGACAGTCATACCTTTGTTAACCGACCAACCAAGAGTTTTAAGAAGGTGGCTGTTTATACAATACAAAGTCTATCACAGGGATTGCAATTGCCTTCACAGTAGGTGACTTTATATAGGTGGCCAGTTTGTCTGCAGTTAGTTAGTTAATAGCTTATTAGTTAGTTAGTCACACTTAGTTGGCCTTATAATTGCATTTACTTCAACTGATTTATACTAACGTTCTGTATCATTAGGGATTCTTTTTCCTTCTTTTAGAAAATCCAAAGTTCAACATTGGTCTGGAATCTAATACATGTATCTATAATATAACTGTTTTGATTCTTTTCTATTCGAGTATTTACCTGTATCAAGTGCATTGGCAGCATCAATGAAGGTTTGGACATCTCCATCAGGTTTGAAAAGTTCCTTCCACAGAGCTGCCTGACTGGGGACATCTAGGGGAATTGTCTGCAATTGTTTTCACAGCATTATAATTTATTTACTGCATTGTAATGTATAAATAACAGAATAAATTAGTCTGAAGGATGACTCATCTAATTACCAACTCGCTACCAACAGATTCTGTGTCGAATTGTTGGCAATTTGGCCTTAAGGATTGGCTAACTCATCAACACTTAGGTTGAGTCATCATCCTTTGGTTAACTCACCACCCTTTTAATATGAGAGTGGGGAAGTGAGTTTGGAAGTCAGTGAGTAATCTATCTAGACAATGTGTTAATGGGCATGTGTCTCACCTTTCCTTTCAGTTTCTCCACAAACACCATTGTTCCTATGACAGACATGAAGGGTGTATCAAACTCCGACCATGTAGTCTCACTGTTCCAGTTCACACCCGTGTAAATTTGCAGAGATGTCTACAAATAAAGACAGAATTTGGAAATTAAATTGCAGCGTAGACGTATAAACTGAACTCTAGAGAACATCATGTGAATCAAGGACTCCTGCTGGTTAAAAAGCAGCTCTAAGCCAGTGGGAGTCCTGGATTTACAAGACATCCATAGCCAGTTGGAGTCTGGATTCGTGTGACGTCATCCTGAGTTAAGTTTCCAAGTCTATAGATGAGTTTTGCTGTGAGGCTTTTTGCTGACAATACATTGTACTTTGCGGTATACAGTGTAACGACACCAAGCTCCAAATGAGCACATCATAGTCCCACAACTTACTAAACTTGATTTCTTTCACAGTAATTCTTCATTTTGTTTAGATGTCATTGGTATCATTCAGCTTTTACACCAGTCTGGATCACCCATTGCCATTACCTAAATTCTTTGCCCGAACATTTTTTACGCAAGTTTTCAGCATTTTATAACTCACCGACAGAGAACTTCCAGCGGCAGTAAATAGAGGATGTGTCATATCAAAGTATGCTTCATCATACTGGAAAATGAAAGAAACACAAGTAAATGTAATTTCCAGAGGACAATCATAATGAATTATAATGACAATATAGTTCAGTTACATATTCTGTATTAATATTTTTCGCAAACTAAATTATGTAAACTGTGGTTTAGTACCATACCTGCCAAATACCACCGTAGTAGCCGGATCGGTAGGTCTTGGGGTCGGTTCCATCTGCAGATTGTACATAGGCCAGACGTCGATAAAAATCAAACTTATCGTAAAGAAAACATGTCTGCGAGATCTTGTCCAAAGTCGCTTCAACGATTGCTGGTCCGGAGGCACCCACTGTTTCAGTCTGATCCACTGCTGCTTTCACAAACTGGGCTAATACAAGTAGGAGGCAAAAATGGCCAAATCCTTGGAGGAGAGCCATGCCAAGACTTTAATCTGAGAAGACTGACTTGCTGGTGAGATGTGTAAGATGATTTTATACCTAGCCTAGCTGACCAACGGTCACTTCCTGAGCATGGCAACTGACTAAAGACTGGTCTGTCTTGATTGCATTTGATTTGCAACATATTCTCAGTTCAATGTCATGAATGCAAACATCTCACTTCAGTCCCAACTACGCCATTGTCACACATCCTTCACCTGCACATAACTGCTAAACTTGTCACACACGTCATCAATAAAACGTAAGATCTTCTTTTTTCTGTCAATTATGTTAATGTACTTACAGTGCAACTTTTAAAGAGTTGATGACTTTAGCCATATGTAGCTTGTAGATTAGTGTGTGGCTGGTGCCCAACAAATTTGAAAATATTATCAGATCCAACCTATCTTTTTTTGGTATTGCCTTTTCATTGAAACTGAAGCATTTCTACCTAGAGCACAAGTCATGTGTGAAGTTTTACTCTAGTTTATATGGGCTTTTTCATTGAATTTCTGCAGTTTTTAGGTTTTACACTGGGTAAATGGAATATTTTGCGGATTTTTCCTCTGGTCATGAGTTTAGTCATCAGATGTAAGAAGCAGGTGCTTATGTAGTGCCCTCAACACTTTTTGAACAGGTTTCAGCAGCAAATATCATCAGTGGAATAAGCAGCAAATATCAGTGGAATAAGTACGAAAAATTGTATTTATATCTATAATATGGGATCAAGTACGATAGGAGAGTTTCAAAAGCAAAATTATAGATTTATTAGAACTGTGACATTTTTCTTCATGTTTACCACTGGGTATGGAATACAGCTGCACCTTATATATATATATATAAGGTGCAGCTGTATTCCATATATATCTATATATCTATATATTTCAAATTACAGATTGATCTGTAATGAAAATACATAAAAAAATCTCAAAATCCTAATAATTTCAAGCTGCCAGTGGAGCGCATGACCATGCAAGGAATCAGCAAAAAATTCAATTTACCTAGTGCAAAATCTGACAAAAGCAGAAAATCAATAAAAAAAGTTAGTTTGGATTGGGTAACTTTGGGGCACCAGCCACACCCTATTGTAGATTCAACCTAAATCCATACTTTGGACTCACCCTACAAGTCAATAGCTTTTGGATAACGTATTCATTTGAATATATTTGCACTAATTCAATAATTCTTGGAAACTGAAGTGTATGCCAGATACACAATAACACCAATTGTTTTTGTTGAGGTCTTTTACGTATTTTTATAATTTGAATATTTTTGATGACAACTAAAAACATTTCTTCACTTTTGGACAACATAATTTAATAATCAAACCAACAAGTGACCACGTATGTCAAAAATTGACTATACTTGCTCACTCGTGGCTGTTAATTATGTATAAATTCTATCCACAAGCATACATGGGGCAGTCGTGGATTGCTCAGCAGACGTCCGTCAAACGCTCGGCGGACACTTGGCGAATGTTTGACCAAGTACGTCAGGCATATGTGAGGCATACGTAAGGCATACATGAGGCACTCGTAGATCGCTGTAGTAGATCGCTCTCACAGATCGCTCTCGTACATTGCTCGTACGTAGAACGTAGATAAAACGTACGAAGAATCTACGTAAAACACTCGCTGACTGACTCCCGAGCTTACTTAGAAAATACGTAGAATGCTCGCCATCACTCGTAGAACGTCCGCCAAAGTTTAAGACATGTTTAAATTTTTTGCCCTCTCCACGCATGCTCTACTAGAGTGGTCAAGCGCTACCAGGAGTGTTCTATGGATTAGCAAGAGTATCCTTGAAACGCTCGGTGAGTGAATCCCGTATGGACAAGGGTGAGCAAGAGTAAAAAAATATTTTCATACGTGGTCACTCGTAGGTCGTATCCGTGACAGTGTGAACGTCCCTTAAGAGAGACGAGTGTCCAAGGACGTCAAAAAGGGACTATACATGCTCACTCGTGCTCCCTGGTGCCACAATTTATCAAGTATAAACAATTTCGACGAGCGTTCGCTTGGCGGACGTCTATCGGCCGCTTGGCGGGAGAATGACGGGCAGGCCACGAGCGGTCCCCAAGGGTCCCCACGAGTATATGGCGAGTATACACGAGTGGACAGCCTCCCCGTGTACCCACGAGTGAGTACGAGTGGCAGCGAGTGGCTGCGAATGGCCCTGGATGGACGTAGAATGCTCGCCTATTGACTCCCGATTGATTATCGATTGATTACCGTAAAAGGTGAACAATTGGACTCCTGGAACGTCTGCCAAATTTTTAAACATGCTTGAAAATGTTTGCCCTCTTAACGGATGGACTCGGATGATTTGGAGGGACTAGGACCATGTTAGGGATTAGCTCTAGTATCCGTACATCGCTCAGCGAGTGAATTACGTATAAACAATGATAAGCAAGGGTAAAAATCTTTCATCAAGGATCACTTGGCATCCCCACTACATATATAGACATATATCACATGTATACAGTAACTCTAAATACATATATTACTGCAGTTAATACTGTTCATTATCACAATGTTAATTTAAGTACAACATTTGAATTAGGAGAATATATAACAAGGCATCGTGCACAGTTATGTACATGAGTGTAAAGGCACATAGATCACAATATATAAAAATGCTTGTAGTGCATAAACTGCTAGTTTGGGGGGTGATGGTTAATGCTCCATGATGGATGATGACCCAACCATTCATTAGGCAGGTAACAGTAACCGAAGAAAAATCTTGAAAGACTTAATAGTGTAACAGTTGTAGCAACAAAGTTTTACTTTAACAGTTTACTCTATTGATTATAAACACTTTAGTTAAACGCAAAACACTCAATAAATGCCCTGATATTCATCAGCATAGTTACAATTTCATGCGAATCACCTCTGAGCAAGTGATGATATTGATCCATCAAGATTGTGTTTGATCCATCAAGATTGTGTTAAATCTAACAGACCACCATTAATTAATTCTATGCATACTTTGTACATGTATCGTGTCAATCTAACCTCCACAAAAAGTCTGGCAATGCAAATGTTTCAAAACATATTTTTAAAATGTTGTTTTTAATTCGTTTATGTCAGATTGTTTAGTTCAGCATACTGCGGAGTTTCTGTTTAATGCTCTCCAGAGATGTAGATCATTTATTTGCAAAGATCGATTTTTGCTATCATATAACCATAAGTTATTCAGTTCTTGTTATTTCTTGTTATGTTACCCTTTGGTGCCTTTACTTAAGTGTTTTACACGTAACTTGTGACTTGTAAGCACCTTGTCGACAGGGTGCCTAATACAGGCACATGTCAATAAAGAATAATCTATCTATCTACCTACCTACATACTCTACCTACTCTACCTACCTGCCCATCTATCTGTCTGTCTGTCTTTCTGTCTGTCTATATTTCTATCTGTCTGTCTTTCTATCTTTCTATCTATCTATCTGTCTGTCAGTCGGTCTTCCATCTATCTATCTATCTATCTGTCTACCTGTCAGTCTGTCCAGCTGTCTGTCTACCTATCTGTCTATCTACCTACCTATCTATCTATCTACCTATCTATCTATCTACCTACCTATCTACCTATCTACCTATCTATCTGTTTATCTATCTATCTATCTATCTATCTATCTATCTATCTGTCTATCTATCTGTCAATCTGTCTATATATCTATCTTTCTATTTATCTATCTATCTAATCATCTATCTGTCTATCTGTCTATATGTCTATCTATCTATCTATCTATGTAATCCTGTCTTGTTGTCTTCAGCTAATTTGAGATGAAGACATGAAGACAACAAGACAGGATTACATAGGTGTAAAATTTACAGCAACTTGTTGGATTGCTTAATTACAGCAACCTGTAATTTACCGTAACATTTACAGCAACTCGTTACAATGCCAAATTACAGCAACATTTTTTCTTGCTGTAAAATTTACTGGCAACTCTGATGCCGACAAGTTGCTGTAAAATTACAAGTAATATTTTTACAGTGCAACGTCGGTCAATGCTGGGCCGACTAAGAGCCAATGTGGCATGTCATGGAACTGGACCACCTCAATGGCATGGCTTGCAATATGACACTATATAATACTAAATAATACTGTAAACAAAATGAATGACACTTTAGTTCTATGCACGCAGTGGACGACATTTCTATAAAGGGGCAGTCAAGCGTCCATCCTTGCTTTGAATAAGTAATCGGGAAGCGCAGTGGTAATATATTATACCATATATACTATCCTACATGTCATTCAATTGAATGTATTTGAAAGACAAATCACAAGATTTTGAGAGTAGCAGATGTTGTACATGGTACTTCTTAAACAGAGGGTCACAGCTGTCGTGACGCAAGACCCTTGATCACACCTTTCCGTAGGAGAGGGTCTTGGAGAATTCGGGGGAGTAAGAATCCTAGTGGGGGAGCAAGAAATTTGGCAGCGTAGATCAGTTCATTTTAACCATAAGAATACAAAGCTGCGAGTCCCTGTACTTAATAAGATGATGCAACGTCGTAACGGACGAATTATGAAGAACTATTTTGTTCAACCCTTAGTTAAATTTAACGTGCGTAGTGATTGACCTACTTCCTAGCCTATCTTGCAATGCTTTAATATCTACTAGACCCTTTTCTACGATGCGGCCTGTGACGAATTGAATGCTTCACTTTTTTGTTCAAGTTTATTTGGCAATATTCCAAATACAGCTAAACCATCATATAAGATATTTATTCCATGGGTATTTAATGCTAATTACTTAAGTTCCAATTGAATGTCAAAGCAATCTAATACTAAACAAAACATTGTCACGGTTCAACAGGCAAGCTGTCAATCAAACACCGTTTGGAGCATTAATTCAGACCTAGTATTGAGCCAGTCTGCCGTAGTATTACCCGGATATACCAATTTGGTATAATGTAAACAGGCCAATGTCAGACACAGATGTCCAACCAAGTTGACTGATTAGCTAGAGTTACAGCTGCACTGCTGTCTCTGCTTGGGACCCTTGAATCTTCAGGGTCCCTGGAAACTTAAGTGGCCATCTTTCTTAATATCGCTACGCACGTGCAACGTATTGTTGACAAATTAGTTCAATGTTCCCTGCGCCAGATTGCTTTGCAAAGAACGTATAATGCCCAGTTTTTGTATCTCTGATGAACCACAGCCCGACATCTCTACAAAAGGAAGCCACCATTAAGACAGTCCAACCATTAATTACGTATATTTAATTCGTGTTTCAAAGGGATTCTCCTTTCTGCAGGTCAGTTCTCGTGTGACCTTTTACCCAGAAATACCAGTAAAATGCATGACGTCACCACAGTTAATTTATTGATGACATCATCTAGTATGGTGTATTGGTGACATCATCCATTGTCCCGTTATTTCCAGGTCCTACCCAGGTAGCATTCCAAATCGTTTCAATGTCGGCACGATGTCGGAGATGTCAAAACAATGTTGTACCGACGGTGGCTGATATATAAACGACGCTGGCCTGATTGGCACTGCAGCTGGGTGGTCTATTGGTAAGACACTCGCCTGCTCCTCTGAAGCACCCGGGTTTAATCCCAGGCCTGGGCACTTTTCATGAGCATTATCCCAGCTGGATGTGGTTTGGATGAGACATTAAATTGGCAGTCCCTTGTACTCAGTGTCCATGCTGTGGCAAGTAAAAGATCCCAACCATGGGGTAAATGTGTAACATGGGTGGACTTCTCTCTCTCATCATCAATCAACCCTCGATAGCAGCAAGAACTTGCCTTATAAGAGGGCTGCACTTTCCATTTTTATCTATCTACTATCTATCTACTATCTATCTTGGTAGGACACACGAGAACTTACCAGCCCTATAGAGGGAGCCACCAGCAATACAGTCCAACAGTTGATAGTGTCTGAGCAAGGAATTGAACCAAAAACCCATGGTGGAACTGGTGTGCAAAATCATCGGACAACTAAAATGCTGATCGCCAACATTAACCATAGATATGCATATATAATGCACTAGTGTAAACAATGGTATTATATTCATGTTTAGTCAGCACTAGGCATCACTTTTATGTGGGTGCACTCAAGCATCCATCCCTGTAATGAATTAGTAAAAAATGAACTTAGTTATGACACATGTAGATCATGCTATCTTGGTTTTTTTCCCCCTCGGCTGTTATTTTGTGGAATGTATTAAAAATCACAAGATTTTGGGAAAGGGTAGTAAATTAGCATTTCATACAAGAAAGGTCTAAAGTTAGAGGCAAAACTCTCAGAAAATCTGTTTTTTAATAGAAAATGAAAGATATGCGACCTTGTATCCTCCCCAATGGCTTCCCTGCTGATGAGGAACACAGTAACTTCTACTTGTTCACAGAATCTGTAACTTGGCCATTGTTAACCTTCGTCGTCCCAACTGCATGATCATTCCAGATACCTGCAGACTGAAGTGCTCTTTTCAGCACAGTCAACATGAAAATTTATAAATATTTTATTTTTTGGAAATAAAGTATCTAAAATGGTATCACAGTGCAAAAAAAGTATAAATAAGTATTTAAAAAAAAGTGCTGTGGAAAAGTATTATACTTTTTTTAAAGTATAATGTGGCAGCAATACAATGCAATACAATACAATACAATGAAATACAAAGTTCAAATGGACCACCTGATTTCATTCAAGTTCAGCGTGTATACAAAATAAGCTAAGAGTCCTGAAAATTTGGTTCGAGTTGTTCAAATTAAGGTTCAACTTTGACAAATTTGACTTAATATGCGAGGTTTACTGTATACTGAATTTGATATGAAACCACTAGGCTTTTTTAGATCATAAAAAACCATCGGCAGTATTCAGGAAGTTCTGTTTAAACGTCTGAGTGCACTGAAATCAAGATGGCCAGATTGCTGCTACTCACTTTCTCATGTTTCGTCTTTTCAATGACATGTGGTTTTGCTAAGAAAAAAGGTAAGGCCGGTAATCATTAACTTCATACACATGTTTAATACAAGTAATAAAGGGCTCATAAGACAGCTAAGTACCAATCCTGATAAGCAATTTTGGGTATTCCCCATTAGACAAGCCCTTAGATACTATATGGAACACACAGCGTTAGTTTTACAAACAGACATGATGAACGATGTTTTGACACCAACTTTAGCAAGGAACAGTTCTGCAATAAAAATCACCCTAACTGAGATGCAATATGTTTGCAATAAATAGATAGATAGATAGATAGGTACATAGACAGATAGAAAGGTAGACAGATAGGTAGATAGAAAGGTAGAAAGGTAGATAGATAGGTAGATAGAAAGGCAGATAGAAAGGAAGAAAGGTAGAAAGGTAGATAGATAGATAGATAGATAGATAAGGAAAGTGCAGCCCTCTAAAGCAAGTTCTTGTTGCCATCGAGGTTGATTGATGAGGTACATGAGAGAGAGGAGTCCACTCATGTTACACATTTACCCCATGGGTGGGATCTTTTACTCGCCTCACCACAGACACTGAGTACAAGAGATCGCAAATTTAACAATAATTCCTGACATTATAAACAATTTTCCTGTTTCTATAAAAGAAAAAATACATACTCGTAGCATAAGCGGCTATGCAAAATATATCAAGACAATCTATTTAGAAAAATATCCGAAACAATGTTTATTAGGATTGTTATATATGCAACAGTAATAATAGACTTTAATTGTGTGAAATTTCAATTGTAGGGCATGCCCAACTTTCTTTCTCTTTGGTCCTCCTTTCCCTTTTCGCCTTTTGTGTCTATGCATGGTTCCTGCGGGATTCTTCCACTCCAGCAGTATATTTCCTGGGTGGTTTCTTCCTTCACCCCTTCTTAATTTTGTTCCTTTTGTATCTATCGGTTCCTTCGGGATTCGTTTACTTTTGTCCTAATATCATGCCATTTGATTATCATATATTAAAAACAGCATTTCAAATCTAGATCTGTGCGTTCAACAAAATATGTCTATAAATTATTCATGTTTTATAGATTTTCTTGACAATAACCTCAACTGAATGGATTGGAAGGGCAACCTCTGAAATCATGGGTGGCACCTCAGTAGCGATATATATTTATCTTGGAGGTGTCACCCTTATTACATATATATGTCATGTTCATGCACCATGTGTGTCGTAATGATATCTGTATAACTAAATGCATATATATGTAATATGAATAAAACGATTCTGAGTTCTGACATCCAGCCGGGGTTTTGCTCATGAAGGGTACCCGGGCCCCATATTGAACCTGGGACCTGCAAAACAGGGCATTACTGTACAGCATCTAACAGCTGAACTCATAGACTTGGAAACTCTTGTTTCCAAGTCTATTGAAATTGCTGTAAATAAACGAATAGTGAAATATCTAAGCATCATGTATTGTAAAAACACTTCCGTCCCGTATATATACCTTTTTTAACCCTCAGCGAACAGTGAATTGTTATCATCAATGGCCGCCGACGGGCGGGCAGGCGGGCGTAAGACTTTGTTTCCCTACTAGTTAGTTAGTTAGTGTTATTGTTTAATGCCTCATCAGCACCTGAGTGGGCTATGTAGAGGCTCTCTAGGGTAAGATTGATTATCTATAGTTGGTAGTAGAAACCAGAAGCATGCAAAAAATCAATAATTGTCTGCGTTGGATAGCTGGAGCAGCTTGTGCAAGGCGCACTGTCCTGTTTTAGCCACTGGAGATAGAGGACTTCACCCCAAGTGTTTCCACCCTCGCCGTGTGGAGGCCCAGGACCTTTGAGGGCGTTTGTTTCCCTACAGTAATACTTTATATGGCCTAGTGTATAACAGTCCTAGACAGATTGTGACGTACACTTGGTGATTCTATCAAAATTTGGAAAAAATAGAAAAAAATTAATTTTTTCATTTCCGGAGCAGAACTCTGACAGTGCTGCACCTGCCAAACCTCCATACCAAAAACACTATTTATTCTACATGAATGAAATTTCGTCAATAACATAAATTATATTTTTTCACTTTTCAAACATCATTTTGATATTCATTTCATGCTGTTTATATGATTATGGAAAATGCTTAAAAAATGCTAAATTGTTAAATTGTGTTTCTGAGCAGAACTCTAGAATTAATGCACTTTCCCCAACAACAGTGTATATGGTATTATTTTATATAGCTTAAAGGTGCATTTTAATAGTCACATTGACATACCTCAGCAGTTTATAATATTAAGAGAAAAATGAAAAAAAATAATTTTTCTGTTTCCAGAGCGGAACTCACACACTACTGCACCTACATGCATACAAAACTGACTAAAATAGTGTATGATTCTTACATCAGTAAAGTTTTGCCAATGATGTTTCTAGTTTATAGTACTTTAATTTTTTAGGCTACATTATGACATTTGTTTTATCTTTTTTTTTTTTTTCATAATAATGAAAAATCTGGAAAAAATGCTAAAAATTGTGTTGCTTCCTTCATATTCATTAGCATTCATACTTTGCACTGACAGCCATAAATGTTGTAAAATTCATGTGCACGCAATTATTAGATATTCGATCATAGTATTGCCCTCTGCTCCGGAAACGAAAGTGTAATGCTCACCTGCCTACCTGCCCGCCCGCCCGTCAGACGGACATTGCTGATAACAATAACCCTCTTCTAACTTTGTTTGACGAGAGTTAAAAAACGCACAAAGGCTATTATCATTTTTAATATCTAGAAATTATCATTTCATTTGTCAGGATGCTCTCCTGGCTTCATAGCTGATCCAGTTGGAGAAAGTTGTTACTGTGCTGTCTTTAAAACCATGAGTTGGCATGATGCTCAAAGTTCCTGTCAATCAAAGAAGTCCAATCTGGCATCAGTGACGTCACAAAAGGAGATGGAGTTTATATGGGACAATGTGTAAGTGAAATTTTACCCTTAATATTGTTCTTACGGTGTATGTAATTCACAGGTTATATATGTAATTTTAAAAAATTACTGGTAATGTTGGCATTCAATTATATATTATTCCTAGTAAGTGTTAGAAAATTGCAGCTCTTAAAACTCATTTGAAGCATGAATATGATTACAAAACATTCTGTGATAAAATACTGTAATTCGATAATAATTGTATTCAATCGAATTGGCCGTACTGGTATGGATGATATTGTTGATTGTCAACATTCTATAATATTAGTCCATTTTTCCTCTGTTGATATACACCCCATATCTATGCCGTCAACTGTTGTTCTGAAGTTAGGTCTCTTGTATGGGGATATGGTGAATGGTGGGACTAGAAATGTAAGTGTAATGTGATAATCCTTGTACATTGTACTCAAATTATTTAGAAAAGTTCACATATCTTTCCTATATTTTTAAAGAATTAGCGAAGTATTTTACCACCATTGGATTGGCCTTTACAAGAACGATTCAGAAAATGAAACCACAACAGCAAAAGATGGTTGGAAATGGATAGATGGAACGGCATACGACACCAGCTGGACAATATGGCAAGCAGGGCAGCCGAGATCCCACGACAACTACGCTCTGATGTACATGAACTTTGCAGGCGATTGGCCACACTGGTCAGGAGAGACAAGTGGAGCTACTAGACACGTATTCATTTGTGAGCATGGTGGGTTGTTCTAAACTTGTTCGATTTCATGATTTTTAGATAATTAAGACAGCGACCACCAGTCACTGACTGTGCTGACTGTGCTGTATTTAACTGGATAAAACAAAGCTTTACCAGATAAGAACCAATGTCGGAAAAATTAAAAGTGGTTTAAAATTTAGAAGCAGGAGTGAATTGCTATTAATACTTATGGAAACATTAGCATTGCAGAAGTTAGACCTGGTACAAAAACAGAATGTATGCCACACTGCCTGAGTTTTTAAGTGAACAGATTATCCAAACTGGGCACAAGTACTTTAGACTCTTCATTTTATCTTTACAAATGGATAGTAATGTATACTGTCTATGATGGCAGGCTTAATCTGATCTTACTGAGTGGTTTAACCATACAAACTGCCAATCATGGATGTAAACATTGTTGAAACTCTTCCAAGCTAGCTACCTGAAAATGTTCCAACACCAAACTGAAAAATGTTGGATATGATTTGATTTCAGAAATTGACAATCCAAACAAATCTCCTGTACCTACCATGTCTACCTCAGAATCAAAAACAACTAAAACGCTTGAGGAATCTTCAACTGTTGAATCAACCGGTAAAACATCAAAGGAATCTTCAACTGTTGAATCAACTGGTAAAACATCAAAGGAATCTTCAACTGTTGAATCAACCGGTAAAACATCAAAGGAATCTTCAACTGTTGAATCAACCGGTAAAACATCAAAGGAATCTTCAACTGTTGAATCAACCGGTAAAACATCAAAGGAATCTTCAACTGTTGAATCAACAGTTAAAACATCATGGACCTCCACAGAAATTGTACCAACAGCATCAACAACACTTGCAACATCTGACCCCTTGACCCTTGATGCAACATCTGACCCATTGGCCCTTGATACTACAACTCTTGCTTCAGACCCCTCCACTGTTGCCGCAGATGTAAGTGATGAATCACCAGATGTAACTGACGAATCACCAGATCCAGTTGTTGATGATACAACATCCGGGACACCTGATGATGCAACTGTTGCTGTGACAACAACATCTGAGTAGTTTGCTCAATTTTAGGAGCAAGATTCAACAGTATATCAAGCTTTTCTCTTTAATTTCTGATTCTGATACCAGATAATTGTTAACAATTTAGGAAAAGTGTGCTAAGTTTAGATCTTTATTTCACATCAGTGTCTTATCCACTAAGAAAACCTTACCTGAAATCGTATCCGTGCTTCGACCATTTCCCCACTTTGTTCAAACCATTTCTTTTTTTGTATAAGGACTTGTAAACAACTATGACAGTGGTCGAGGCACGGAATCAAACAATTAATCTAACGGCCGCTCAGCCAATCAGATGTGGTGATTCATCAAAAGACTCGCCTGCGGAACAGCACGAAGGCGTTGCAACCACTTTTCTGCGACCATTACGTTTTCTTAGCGTTATCCTCACCCGGGTCATCTACTATGTGTGATTCGCCATTATTTTGATCATCATACTTCAATTGCAATGACTAATTTAAAGTAAATACAAACAAAACCCTTGATGTATCAATGAGGAATACATTACTTTGAAAGTGCTAAGTGTAACTGAAAACGAGAATTTTTTTAGTCTTGATACAATTTGATTTCAGTCTGTGACAATGTGTGATGATGTGAAGCAGTCTAGTGTACCTACAACAGCAGCCAACAACTAAAACGACCAGGAATAAAAACAATGTTCAACTAATGTTATAATTGCTACAACGACCGCAGTAATACAACCACGATTGAATCTGATTATACCTCCATGTCATATTGTTGAAATCATGAAGATATGAAATAATCAAGTATCCTGTTTTTTTTCTTTTTCTTTTTTTTGTACCAGATCTTAATCTATAGAACACCTCATACTAACATATATCTGACTACTTGAAAGGTACTACTAACATCCAAATAAAAAAATTTGAGAACATAAGAGTGAAGTTTTGTCATCACTTTTTGTGCACCATATTAGGAATGACCATATTTATTTATTTAAAAACATATTTTGACTGGATACACGATCTGTAGAACAGTTTTTCAAGTGGTCCAGTTAAGGTAAAATTCACAATAAAAACAATGGTTAAAATAACAATTAACAGAAAACATTTTTGACCTGAGTTTTAAAAACATCACATGAAGCACTCTCATGAATATTGGCTGGTAAGTCTTCCACACAGCCAAGCCCCTATATATATATATATAAATGACTTCTTCATAACATTTCTTCTCATTCCGGTATTGGAACCTTAAAAGTATTACTTGCTCGTGTATTAATGTGATTACATTCACAGGCCATGGTGATTGAGTGGTTACATAGATAATCTGTTGTATTGCCATGAAATTACCCTTATACATTGAAGTTGCTAAATAATAGTCAATTCGGCGTGACACAGTTTGCCATTTGAGCTGTTTCACAAGGACCTCTAACCACATAAGGCTGTCCTTGCTCTGGGGAATTGAGCTCTGAGACCATAGATTCAGCTAATTTTGGCAAAAAGTCCTTGGTTACCATATTCAAAATGCAAAAATTGATGTTTTAGACGTAATTGAATTGGTAACTATGGAATTTTACTTTTAAATTTAGAACAACATTGTTTTTTCCATGCAATTCAGCACATGACCTACATACACTCCTTCTGAAAGTTATGCTATTCTTACAAAAATTGCAGCAGTGGCTGAGTGGTCCAAAGCACTGATCTGCTGTGTGGGGCTGGGGGGACTTGGTACGAATCGCTCCCAGGGGAAGGTTTTATTTTTGTTATATTTATATATTACAGGTCATTTATATCATCATTTTTAAGAGTAGAATATTTCCTCATCCTACAAATCTTTGTTCTGCAGTACCTGCTAACAACTATTATAATATTCTATCACGCAAGTCTGATACAGGTCTCTTTTTTAAAGAGTGCTTTGCTTGAAATTGTAAAACTCATGAACAGCGGTGTCGAGTAAATTCCAGGTTGTGAAACTATATATATTAATAGTATTAGTAATACGCATGAAAATTTATCATGTAAATATATTCAACATATGAGACATTCCCAGCATGTACAAAGAGACATTCCCGGAATGTACAAATTTAAGAGACATTCCCTATATGTACAAATAGGTAGTGTATCCACAACAGATTATTATGATAGAGTTCATACAACAAGGAACATCTCATGATTTCATACGACACTGAAAAACATCCATTTTTTATTTATGTATTTATTATTTTATTCCTCCTTCAGCCCGCAATGTTAGTAATGAATTAGTGGGATAATTTCCAGTGTGCTGTTAGCGAAGTTTTTTGCAATGATATTTCACTGCATGGAAAATTTATGGATATGACATAGTCAAGTGTCACAAAAATAAGACTTGTCAACACCAGGTGTCGCTTCATTGTCAGACCATTGTGCTGCCCCTTATGGTAATGAGTTTCATGTCCATCCCAGTATTTTAACGTTCTTTAAAAGCAGTGGGGGGAGCTACCCGAGTAAGGAAGTTGGCCCCTGAGAAACTGGCACAGAAAGATAGCTCCAGGTTGAGCAAGGCTGGTACCTGTACCATGAAAGGTTAGTCCTGATCAATAAGGTCCCCCCCCCCTTCATCAAATGATGGCCCCTTCACCAAAGGTTGCCTTTTCATCCGCAGTGCCAATAGCCAAAATTATCTGTAACCATATGCAGTGCCAGTGCCAAACTGTTATAGCCATTGTCAATGGATGCTTCCTATAAAAATAAAAATATACTATTCAAATATAATAATATAACAATAATATAGCAATATCACTGGGGGAGCTGTAGCAGTGCAGAGCTTCCCATGTTTGGTCAGGGGACTCAGTTCGCCCAAGCTCCCCCCCCCCCCCCGCCACTTCCATCACTGCTTTTAAAGAACGTTAAAATACTGGGATGGACATGAATCTCAAATGATGGCCCTTCACCTGAATTTTTTGTCAATAACTATAACCATCTGGGAGTCTCAAAATGCCTTAACCAACTGGGTGCAATGTTCATTAAATACCATTTAGTCAATAATACAGAGAAAATTCTATATCATACATATACTATAAAATTAATTTAAAAAAATTTGATATTAATGTTTAGAATATACTAACATATAATTACATATATTGTAATTTAAATTTTTGCGCTGAGCCGATCGCACTCGGCTGGCTGCTGGAGTATGAGTTCCCTCGACCGACATTTCCCACTTCCATCAATGTTTAAAAGCAAAGTACTCTTTTACCACTGAACTGGTCTATGAGAACATAAACGAGAGAAGTCTCTTCTGAAAAAAAGGGGATGTTTGCCTTGAGTAAATATTATTAGGAGACTTATCAACACCAGGTGCCACTTCATTGTCTGAATATGAGATTTGCATCTCATTCAGTATTAATAGTGGATTTTCACGGAAGGTTCTCTATATTTCCACCAGGTGGCTATGACAGAATACAGCAATTCTATTGGCTGAAAAAGTTCCCGCCCTTGGCTGTGATTGGCTGAAGCAAAGTGCATCCTAACAGCAGTATTTTCAGTGCATTTTAATGTATATTTGACACCTTATCATTCAGTTGATTTTTGTTATTTTTCTGAGAAAGTTATATTCATTGAAAAAAAGTCAGTGATTATCTTCTATGTCTGAAAGGCAAAATGAGTAATAAGAAGAGAGGAAGGACTTATGTCTTGCTGAACTCAGGGCTGCTCAGTAAAAAGACTATATTGCATTGAGCTATGTCATCAACTGCTGCAAAAGAATTGTTCCAAATTATTACCTACACCAGAACACTTCAAATTGCTATCATGCTCAAATGTGCATTGAACATTCTGTGAATATAATAATTGGATACATCAAATCATGCACAAATGATAAATATAATATCAAATTTTAATTTTCATTGGTTGCGTATAGCTCGTCATGTATCAAGATTATTACATTACATTAATCTACCTTTTTTTATGTTATATTTACTTTCATGTATAATAAACCCGATAAATCAGAATTTCTAGAATATTTCAGAATTTTATTGCTCATTCAGTTAATTGTATTTTTCCCATTTCTTTTAATTAATACATGATCAAAACCAACCATTAAATTAATAGAACAATACTCCCTTTAAGGTAAATAGTTAGTAATCACAGGAATTTATTATATTAGAGTCAGTTTTCTATCAGGAAAAATAGTTTTTGACACTGGTGGTGTTGCAATGCAATGTTTGGTTCGACCACCAAAGATTAAGCAGATGGGTCACTGCATAGTGCCAACGTCTCATTAATATCCCCACTTCCTGTAACCCTCCGCTAGTATGTTTGCCAACTGCTTAGATACTTTGACAGCAGAGGATCTATCACATAAAACCATTGCGTCATATTATTTATGTTAAGGACATGTTGACCAGAGTGTTTGTTCACGTCTGTTCTCAGTATCACCCACAGTGTTACCACTATAGCCACGAGGAGCCCAGGACCTTTCTTTCTTACCGTCGCTGGGTAAATACGACCTGATCGAGCGCTGAAGGTGCGAAGCGGACCTTGGTGGTGCTGGGCAAGATTTTCAAAATATAACATATTTAGAACTATTCTGAAATTTTATAGTAATTCATGAGACATTTTTACATGTTACTTCATATTGTTATTCAATTCCTAACTAAGCCTGTGTATAAAATCAGTTATGTTTGAGTGATCAGTTTTACAAAGGAAGACTGGGTTAACATTACTGAATCGATCAGTTTACTGGCATGTTTTTAACCATTACAATTTCCCTCTCATTTTGAAGAATTTTAACCTGATAATTTGTCTGTGTAAGCAATAAGCCTGTACTGCATTTTTTTTCTGATGTCACTGTATTATATTGTGTTATATTGTTTTGTAAGCCTCGAGAATTAGTCTGTTAATATTATGTTTTTACTATGTACTAAATTATGAATCCATTGTATTATAGCTGATACACAGAAACACAAGGGGGCGTTATGATAGCATTGTTACCACAACTTAGTCACTGCTTCCTTGACCATATAGTATATGATAATTTATGTAGTTGTACCATCAGACAGATGTATTTATGTAAATGTATGGTCTAAATTAAAATATTGTTGAGTTTTGAGTCTTTTAAACCCAAACTATTACAGAATAAATTTAGGTGATGCAACAATTATGATTGTGAGAGATTATTGACAGACCTGTATTGTACAGCAATTGTCTGAACTTCAACTAAGCGGGTTAAAAGTGTACATTATATATCCTTTGAAAAGACTTTCAGTAGAAATATAAGTATACGCGGAATGTTTTCAAATGCACGTTGCAATGTCTGCTGTAAGACAGCTAAAATCAAATGAATTCTACAATCAACCTCACTGGATATACATATGCTGGATATACATGGTGCCCCATAAAGATTTACCCGTCAGTTTTCCACTTTATTCAATAAACAGACTATATGTTTATATTACAAAGTAAATAATATAGTTCTATGTTCATTCTAAGTCCATTAGTTATTATTTAATATGACCAGTTTTTTCTTTGATTATGGCCTTTAGACAAGAGGCAACTAACTCGCATGAGTGCCGCACTGTTTCTTCATCCAAATTGGACCAGGACTTGACAGGGCCTTGGTTCAGAGCTGGTTCACCATCTCGGGTGAAGACATTTTTCTCTCTAAAGGCATCGGTAATATTAACCCTCTACTACTACTACTCTCTAAAGGCTTCAGTGACACAATGTAACACCTTTTCTTCAAGCATTCGAAGATAAACTTGGCTGTTCACCTTTATGTCCTCTTCAATGAAAACCCAAGGAGACTTGGTCCCATCCAATGCAACTGCAGCTCTTACCATCAAACCAGCAGGCTTCTGGAGATGAAAAGTAACTCTGCTGCATTCAGGATCTCCAGCATTAGCTGCATAAACCCTATCATTTTGGCAATTCATCACAGCCTGCACAGTGAAGATCTTCTCATCAGAACAAAGTGAAGACTTTGTCAGTTGCACTCTGAAGCTCTGCCAACATTTTCTTCCCTCTGTCAAGGCGTTTGTGTTTGGAGACTGCTGAACTTAAGTATCGACGTTGCATTTTGTATGCCTTTGGCCCTGAATCATACTTCGCAATCCTTCTCAACGATATATATTGCTGATATCTTTAGCTCTTTCAGTTTTCCTCATGCTCCTGTGAGGATTTCTTCTTACTCGCATCTTCACCATTTCAATGATCCTCCTGGTGCGGAACGAGCGATTTCTGCCTAGGATGGCTTGACTACGGTTGTGCCAGTCTCCTTAAAACGTTTGATGACATAGCAAATGGTCTTTCGGCAAACATTCTGCTTTTTCGTCACATGGTTATGTTGTTCAGTCCAGCATTTTTCAAGGCATCAATTTGATCGCGTACACACTCAGCAGCCATGCTTGATTTGTGAGCAGAATAGAGTAATGATCATCTCAAATGAACCATAACATAAACAAGCAGAGAAAACAAGAGATTTGAGACACAATCAAATGATGGGTAAATCTTTATGGTGCACCCTTTATTCTAGCTGTCTGTGGTTTTGTGCACACTTGACCATAAACAGCTAGGTACAATGTGATAAGCCTACAAAATATACAACCAAAATTAGAATAGATTTTGGGGTCAGGTAAATGGAAATAAGTGTGGATGTCACAATTATTCTTCTTTCCATGATTGCAAGATGGGGCCTATGTATCATTTTAGCAATAGGGCCCTTACCCAAGAGTCTACACGAGACTGACATTTAAATACTTGATATTTCAAATGACAAAATACTTATACTTACATGGTTACAATAAGCTAGGCTACTGCACGAAAACGCCTCGGCTTTTAATGGAGAAAATACTGTATGCCCAAATGCAAATGAGAAAATACTGTATGCCCAAATGCAAATGAGAAAATACTGTATGCCCAAATGCAAATGAGAAAATACTGTATGCCCAAATGCAAATATGGTGTGATGATATATACAGGAAAGGTTTTCCTTTCATGCATAAATTATAAAATAATAATAGAGCTGATAATTTAATTGTTAAAACATAAAAACACAGTCTAAATTATGATAAGCATTACACATACCAATTTTTTTTCTGAAAGCTTTGAAGTCTTCTAAGTGAAGTCTATATCAAAGTAATAGAATGACATTTTGGAGTAATATTTCCTTAAGTAACTATTCAATGTATAATACCGAGTGCACTTAAGTTTGATATCCTGATGATAAAAAAAAATACAAATTCTACGATTTCAAATGTTTGCTTTACTACTCTTGAATCTTGTATTCTTTTAATAATCTCGAATCTTGTTATCGAATATAACAGTGCATTCAATACCACCCTAGGTGGAATATTAATTTTGAGTTGGCCTCAATAGCGAGGTAAATTGAATGGAAGGAATATGTTTGGGTCCAGTGTTGAGAATATTTGCAAAATTGATAAGTGGTCTTAAAGCGAGGTTACACTGTATGTCATAGGTTAATGGCTAATTTTCTCTTTGTTATGCATTGCCCAAAAGAGCAATATGCCTGTAACCTTAAAAAAAAAAGTTCTTAACAACGACATAAAGAATGGAGACAGAGGCCACATTATTACAATAATTGCTGGACCCCTGGCTACACGCATGCATTTAACAAACAAGAATGTGTTTGTTATATAAATACATAGGTTCAGTCAAGCGTTCATCCATGTTCTATATGTATGTTATCATTTAGCTCAGTGAGAGTATATAATGCTGTCTTGTTTTGTTGATTGTGTTATTTCAGTAAACGTTTTTCAAAAATCACAACTTTTGCACAGGAAATGGCATTTTTTTAACCCAATTGCTTCATACAATAGGCCTTTATAAGTCTGCACTAAAGAAAACATTATAACTGAGTGAATATCTACACTCTATTGAGTCTTTTCAGTGATTTACATATGTTGAATTCAATGTATAACTTTTTATAACAAAATAAAAAATAAAAATAAACAAAAAACTGGAGCAATATTCGGGAAGTTCTACTGAGGCGTCTGACTGCACTGATCTGACATCAAAATGGAAGGAATTTTGCTATTCACTTTCACAAGTCTCATCATCTCCCGTGGTTTTGCAGAGAAAATCTCACAGCAAGGTAAGTCATTTAAGCATTTAAGGTTTGTGTATGTGTAAATACCGCTTATGGAGGCCTCCTCAGACAACGAAAGCCCTGACCTCTTGCAGTCTCTCAAAATTACCAGTCAAAATTACCCAACTAGACAAAATCTTATGTATAGACCACCCCAGATTAGACATGAATTTGCTAAGTGCAGTATAACGTACCGATACCCTCAACTTTTTAATAGCATGAGTTTAAATATAAGAGATAAAATTTTCACACATAGTTTTGATGGCTTTAGGAAATATATTAAGAAAATAACCATCAAGTCATATTCAGATCATTGCTCGCTACCAACCTGTTATGTCTGTGAAAGAAACTGTTAAAAGTGTCTAACTAACTCCGACCAGTATATCCTAATCCTTAACTATTTATAATATATGTTACAAATAGCTAGTACTGATTTCATGTGAGTGATCCTTTCCAGTGAAGCGGCAGTCTACTTTGCTGATCTGCTGAAAAATTTGTATTGCAAATAAAACATTTACTTTAACTATAGGTGGTCCCTCGATAGCGGCACCTAAATGCCTTAGAGGGTTCTCCTCCACTGAATAATTTTTATTTTTATGTTGATTATGTATAATTTTGTTAAAAATATAGTGGTGAATAAAATGATTGAACTTGACCCTGACCTGTGGATTGGGGTATATCTCATATCACACAATCATGTACCAGAAATAATTCATATCAGTCTTACAAGCAGACATGTATTTTGAATCCTAGAAGTTAGGAAATGTAGTTCACATTTTGAGACATACAGAAATGAACAAACTACCTTGTGAGTCAAATATTTCATAAATTCAATATTGTCATTATGATTCGATGATTATGGGGAGCTCTATTGGTTTCAGTTCAATTAACATCAAAATTCTTGCTGTTTAATTTTCAGAATGCTCTCGTGCATTCAAACTTGGTCCAGATGGAGTAAGCTGTTATCGAGCAATATTTGACACAATGGCTTGGCATGATGCTCAGAAGATTTGTGAAAAACTGAAGTCCAACCTGGCATCAGTGACGTCACAGACAGAGATGGAGTTTATTTGGGATAATGTGTGAGTGAATACACATTCCAGTTGCTAAATAAATCTTGTGTCAAGTTAATTGCTCACATTTATCTTCAACACTGAATAATGTATCAATGTACAAAAAGGTGATTTCTTTGAATGACAGAATTAATGAATTTTAACACATGAGGTTTTCTTTCCCTGCAGCAGGTTAAACTAAAGCAAATAGAAATGTACAAATTTGCACGCAGTATTTGTTTGATACTGCTTTGACCGGTCTGACCACATGAGCCACATGAATAAATTAAGATAATACCTCAACTTTGTGAGATTTGCCTGGGGTACATTTCGTGGGTGTACGAAACGTAAAGCGACGAAAAAGCCCAGTCGAATACTATCACTAATCGCCAATGAGCAAGGCAACGTACGTGGGCCAATTCGCAATCGTTCCGCTTCATTGCACACGCTAATTTCCACACAACGACGACTGAACTGCATACCTTCGTGAAGAGTTGATCAATCTTCACAAGTTATACATTAAATGAAAGGCAGAACGTCATTGAATTCATTTCTGAAGAGAAACGGTATCCACTCTCTGTGAAAACGGCAAAATTCGCCGTGTAATGCGGCAATTTGCACGGCCATTTCGTTCTGTTGTAGCAGTGACCTACATAGCAGTCTAGACACGTCACTGCGCATGCGCTAATATATTCAGTAAGGAAGCGGCCCCCGGCGGGTTTTTCAAAATTGAACGACTAATAAAAGGTATAAGACACTGCAAGAATTCCCCGCCTGGGGCCTCTCACCCGAACATGCACGAAGCTGTACAACACACTTCGGTCATTTCCGTTGAAGTTCGCCATCTTGTGACCGGAAACAGCCGAGGGACTCGCGGAGGCAACAAACAACGATTTAAAGAAATGTATGGAACACATAAAAGAAAAAATGAGTGGAAAACACTCCAAAGGCAGGACACTAAAGACGGGCAACGTGGCAGGGCGCTACCACGTGTAGAAGTATACTGTATACACGGTTGAAAGTATACCCGAACTGGCCTCATTGGATTAACATGTAAGTTCAAATTTGCCGCTCGCAAAATGGCAAACCGGACGCATTACGCGGAAACGCCTCCTACAAGCAACGTAAGTATTGGCACTGCGTGCCAATAATGATGACACCTCAAAGTTATTGAAACACAAAGTATTTGTATGCCAAGAATGACCTTTAGTTTCTATCGAAGTTTTTACTGAGGCTTTGTCAAATCGCTTTTCTACCACTACTGGATTGGTATATACAAGAACTCTTCTGTAATAATGTGATAATCCTTGTACATTGTACGCAAATTATTAGGAAAGTTCACATATCTTTCCTATATTTTTAAAGAATTAGCGAAGTATTTTACCACCATTGGATTGGCCTATACAAGAACAATTCAGAAAATGAAACCACAACAGGTTGGAAATGGATTGATGGAACGGCATATGACACCAGCTGGACAATATGGCAAGCAGGGCAGCCAAAATCCTATGACAACTATGCTTTGATGTACATGAACTTCGCAGGCGATTGGCCACACTGGTCAGGAGAGACAAGTGGAGCTACTAGACATGTATTCATTTGTGAGCATGGTGGGTCTTAAGATTTCCTTTTGCCATTTTAAAATGTTTTCCTAAACCCCATTGTGATAGGTTTGTTAATGGCATTATATTAGGAGCCATAGTGGTACTCTCTCAGTCACTTAGCACATATTTGCAAATCGAATGTTGAAAAGTAAAGCATTTTGATCAGTTATTCCTCATATTAGATGTAATTTCACTGATTTTCAGAAATTGCCAATAAGAGCAAATCTGCTGTACCTACTGTGCCTAACTTCGGATCAAAAATGACTGAAATATTTGATCCATCTACGAATGATGCCATGACAACTGAAACATCCTTTATTTCTACTACAGTCACAAATTCCTTTGATACTTCAGCTGTTGTTGTAACATCTGACACATCAGACTCCTCTGTTGAGGCTGTAACATCTGACCCATCTGCTGCAATAACAAAACAAACGTCAACAGCTTTTGAAACATCTGACCCATCTGTTGCAGTAACAAAACAAATGTCAACAGCATCTGAAACATCTGACCCATCTGTGGCTGTAATAAGACACACCTCAACAGCTTCTGAAACATCTGACCCATCTGCTGCAGTAACAGATCAAACCACAAATTCTGTCGAATCCGAATCCTCTGTTGTAGCCACAGCAGATAGTGCAACTGAGTCATCCTCTGTTGCTACAGAAACAACTTTTCTCCCATCTAACTCTACTGCTGGAGCTGCAGCACCTGAAGCATTTGACTACCCTGCTGTCATGTCAACAGTGACAACAACAAATATATCTGACCCTTTGGATGCTGATGAGAGGACTGTTAAAGGTTTGTCACATTATCTGGTTATCTTTATATTATTTCAAAATTAGACAGATAGAGCTCATTATTTTTGCCATAAAATTACACAATATTTGTTTGATGCATCAATTCAGTTTAAACAAAAATGATGACACAAATGCCCCCCTAAGATAATTAACAAACAAGTACATAAAATGTTAAACTGAATTACGTATTATATAATGGAACAGATTGTCAGTTTTCTTTCTTTTAACAATAATTTTCCAGGTTGCCTTCATGGCTTTATAACTGAAGGAAATGGTAAATATTGTTACAAACTATTCAATGAAGGCAAAACTTGGACCGCAGCACAAAAGACATGTGAGGCTTTCAAGTCCAACTTAGTATCGATAACATCACAGAAAGAGAAGAACTTTATTTGGGATAATTTGTGAGTATCAATAATTTACCAGCTGCTGTGAGATGATGTGTGAATAAACCACAGCTAATCTTAAATTTTTAATCATGATATTTACAACTTGTATTTTACTCCACTATGATGCCTACTATTGCTTAGAAGGATATAACCAACGAAAATATTAGTTATCCCTCCAATGTACAAACTATACCCTTCTGGCATAATAAAAGCAGTAAAACAAATCAAACAATCAAACTAATTAGTAAATATACCTAATGAAGTACATTATATAAGTTAGTTATGTCCCTCATAGTCGGGAGTTAACTAATATTTTTGTTGCTTTCCTGACAGCTGTCCTGGCATCACCAGAAGTAATAGTTATATCCCAAATTGGAGGGAGTTAACTAACATTTTTGTTGGTTATAACCCAACACCGAAGGCGGAGGAATATAACCAACAAAATGTTAGTTAACTCCCAACCATGAGGGATATAATTAACTTATACTCCATTAGGCATATTTACTAATTTGTTTGATTGTTTGTTTTGTTTTACTGCCATTATTATGCAAGACAAGTTCAGTTTGCACTCAGGAGGGAGTTAACAAACCTTTTCGTTGGTTATATCCCGCTCAGAACAAAAGAAAAACTGTCTAAGTGGAGCATAACCAAAGTTAATGGTTATACTTTACCCGTTTGCTGGGCTGACTTTCAGAGTTAACGGGGTTGTCTACTACTACTGGATTGGTATGTACAAGAACACTTCTAACAATGAGACAAAGCCAAAAGAAGGTTGGAAATGGATAGATGGGACTAAATATGACACCAGTTGGGCAATGTGGCAAGATGAGCAACCAAAACCTGATGATAACTATGCCGTATTTTTTGCCACCTACACGGGCAGTAGGCCACACTGGTCAGGAGTAAAAAACAGAGACACCAGACATAAATTCATATGCAAATATGGTAAGGTTAAATATGGTTATGTCTATACCAAGTTAACATGATATTAAGCATTCTCTTGTTGAAAGATTGGTAATTTTTTATTTATTTTTTGTAAAGTTGGGTTTGGAAGAGAATAAGCACATGATTTTTGCAGTTAAATTTTTCTGGTATTTATTTCCATGATCATTGTTTAAAAAATATATTGGACATACTGAATCATATTATACAGCTTATTAAGAAGCATCAATGCTTACTGAATAGTCATAAAAGGTCCTTTTCTAAAAATGCAAATAAAACCCCAGTATTCTGAATAATGATAACATATATTGTATTTCAGCAAATACGAATGTGAAGCATATGGACACAACTATCGTCAATTGATAAATCTGACACAAACTCATTATTAAGGACTAGAACATAGAGAATGTATACCCAGAGGCGCCACTGTAATTGAACCAATGTAAGCCTGTCCAGGGTTGGTGATTAACAATATGACAAGCCCACAGATTGACTAAGTTTCATGATAGAAACATGTAGGATTTCTCTGTGTTCCATGAAATACACTAAAGAAATTCAAATAATCTTTAACATGTTTACATTGGAAAGACGTACTTTATAAATACTTATTAATGGTTTACATTATTTCAAGCTCGCAGAAATATGACGTCACAATACCAACAATCATAATGACGTCACTTGCCATTGTTATTATTATGACGTCAATATAGCAAAGGACCATATTTCCGCCCAAAACTAACCCTGACATGGCTTATATAAATGTCTTAAGTGTCTCCTCTTATTATTTCTCCTCTTTGGACTAGAATACATATGCTGTTGCTATGACACCAAACACAGGTTCAACAAGACAACATTTGACTTCCACAATTGAACTAACAATTAACTGAAATGTTACTTAATTAAGGTCTGTTGGTACAGAGAGTAACCAAAATGTAACATTCATTCATTTAGGTAGACTTGAGCTGTAATAAAAATGTATAAAATGAATTTCCACATTTTTCTTTTTTTTTGCTTGTTTGTTATCTGTTGTACTAGTTCCAGGCTTGTTTGTAGGTAATCTTAATAGACCCATAAGCAGCAGCATTTAGCCGCACAAGTTAAAGATATTTTGTTCAAGTGAAGCCACCATTTCTAATATGATAAGCAGCATATATAAGTCAAGTCAGATTTTTAAAATTCAACTTAGCCACAGAAAATGTTGCAATAAATATATTTTATGGATCAGCCACTACACTGCATGTGATGAAAAGGACTAGATTGCAAATAGACAATGACAGATTACCCTACCCTGGTCAATATCTTACATTTCCATATATTTATGAACAGAAGTTTGTAGGAAATCAGATCAGGTACATTTTCACATTTTTAAAACTTGTTCTGAATCATGTGTCTTTCATGGAACTGCATATAGTCAGCTTCTGGTTCAGAAGCAGCATAATTTGCAACAAGCAGCATATAGACATGAATTTATGACTTAGTGAAGTAAGCTGCAAAATCTTGGCAGAGTCAGCCAGAATTTGAAATTCCACTGACTTACAGGTCTAAATCATATGAAACTATCTTTTCAGTCGAAAAGATTAATTTTGCGAGTAGAATTATGAAATTAATCAATTACATATTTTTGCTACTAAGCAAGCTAATGAAAATAAAGTGCAATAACATCATAATTTTTTTTATATAGGCCTAATAATATAACTTATGCTTTTTGTCGCGTAATAAAGTAATTGCATTCTCTGATCAGCTGCCAACCAATCAGGAAGCAGGGTTACCAGTCGACAGCGGGGCTATGTAGAACTCTTTGTCCCACAAAACTGTATGTTGAACTCCTCCCCTTTCATTATTGATAGAGTTAAGTCTTAGTAAGACTTGAACGTAACTTTCTTTTTTTTTTTATCGCAAACTCGTTCACACCAGGTGTCAATTCCAGTCCATATTGTAGCCCCCCTAGTGTTAATAGGGTTATGTTTGCACTGTTCTTTACCTACAAAATTAGATATTATGACCTGTATAAGTGATTTGCAAACTGAAGGCATGTTACTAAACTATAATCACTCAAGTTTCAAATGACAATTTGACAATGACTAACCAACACACCATGCCAAATAGGGCTTTCAGCTAGCCAATATATATATATAGTGGGCTCTTGAGCCACATGATATATATATAGCATGCTTGGCTGGTTGGAATAATCATTGAAGCTAGCCACTTCCAGTACATATTATATTCTCTACTGTGTAGCTGAGTTCACCAATTATAGCCAAATGACGTCACCAGATTTATAATTGTTACCAATGTTTATATGCTCGTTTTAAATTTTTTTTATATGTAATAGTTTGTCTGTTAAGACAGTTTGCATACAATGTAGTTTAGTTTATTGTCCTTCAGTTGACTTTAAATCACTCAAGCCAGCCAGGTTAACTGTGATGTCACTGGACTATATGTTTGAACTGGATTTGGCAGCACTTCCTTGCATTGAGCAGTAATGAATTGGGAAGGCCTATTACCAAACTTTGGCAATGGAGGGACTGGTATGTTTGCCACCTGTGCAATGTGTGCATGCCACATGCGTCTAAAGATTTTGACAATTTGTCATCAAAACTAGCATTAAAAAAACCCCCCAAAAAACAACTGACAAGTGTGTCTTTGCAGATGCCGATTATGGCAAATATGTTCCACGTGCATGTCATGGATCAATTAAGACCGGTTCATGGCCAAAATAATACAAATAAGTAAATAACAAATCCTACATGCACTAGTTCATCCTTAAAGTACTTCGAAAAGATGTTTGACAAATTTGATGGCATAAAAACATGAAAATATTTTGCATGCATATTTCTATCAGAGTGGTTCTGAACATAAAAATATTGTCTAAAATACTAAAAATTTTAGCAGGTTTTTTTCTGAGTCAGAAATCAAGCTATTATCCCGTTACCGTGGTTCAATGTAGAATTAAACAATGTGTGAATTATATTATTGATGTACCTCATACAATGATGTTAAAATGTTTCTGCTTAATTGTCTATCTATGTATGGACTATTCGTCCAATGCACTTGACAAGGTCAATGGTATTTTGCCAATAAGACTGCTCTTGATTATCATCGTTATCATAGTTATTAGATTTGTAGCAAATTTAATACAATGAGGTGGGTACAAAGTGTATCTAGTGTGTATAAACCTATTTCCACGACTGTACGTGAGATCTTTCTGCATTGTAGAGCTAAGTAAAGTCAACTGCATAGAAATGTTTTGATTGCACATTTTATTTATATATTTATTTGGTGTCTAAAATGACAACCTAACAAATTGTATTAATTTGAGTGTTTCCACATTAAAATACAAACCAAGCAGACTATAGGACTGGTGGCTCGGCCAGCTCTGTTTTGTCATTTCCCACCAAAAAAAGCGATCCCATCATGCCTCACACGTCTCTTTCCGGTTCCTGCACGCGAACCAACGCTGCATCACTTTAAATCTGAGAGTTTCATTGACTTCAAATGCAGGGAGGGAGGGAACGCAGTGTCTGCTTGGTTTGTATTTAATGTGGAAACACTCAAGTTAATAAAATTTGTTTGGTTTCCCAATTGTAAAAATCCAAACCAAGCAGACTATAGGACAGAATAGAATTTAGGATCGTGGGTAATCCCTCTGTACAGAGTAACCGGAAAAACATTCAGAGAACCCTGAGGAGGCCATGCATGGATCGCACTTACCGTCACAAAGACGTAGCAATGTTTTAAGCGATATAGACTATTCAGTTTGAGCGCCCTGTGCCTCATTGAATTGTTTATCTGGACACTAGTAAGTATACAAAGACCTCAGGAGAGCCCGCGTCGGCCTGGGTGTTGCAGAGTGTCTACTTGCCAAGGGTTTTGGACAGTAGAGGTGACAGTACTATTAGAGCCATTGTCTGAGATAGTGGTCACCTGGTGTCTATCTGTATCCTGGCCATGCTGCAGATCCTGTTGCAGATGGGTCGTCTCAAGTGTTGTTTGGTTCACCCCCCGCCCCCCTATTCCATCGCTAGGAATGTTCAGGTGCAGATGGCATTGGGTGGATTAGGGCTTTACGTCCTGTGGACAGTCAGGGACCATGGCAATGAGATGAAGGATGAAACAGCCATCCAACTTAGGCTCAACCGGGAATTGAACTCAGGACCCAGTGGTTGGAAGCCCAGTGTGCTACCACTGAGCTAGGCTCCCACCCCAGATGGCATTGGGAGAGCTTAATGGCCCCCTGTATGCTGTAGCATTCAACAGGACTCACAAGAGGCTTGGATAGCACACAAAATTCAGACACAAAATTCAGTTGGGGTAATGATAAGCAACTTGAACCACAAGTAGTAGTATTTATAATTACTTACATTTGAACTGAGATGAAGTCTTGAATAAATTACCAATTCAAAGTGTGTAGCTTGGGTTGGGCAATCATACAATTCTAACGAGAATATCCCATAACCGGCTAAAACTGTTTCCCATGTAGGATGTCCAACGCGGTCCCTTAGGTAAATCCTTCAAGACTTGAACAATAACAGGCGCTACCCATATCTCCAGTGAAAGTATAAAAGGTTGAACAAGAGGTTGGAGAACTACTGGGAGCTACCACTTGGGGAAGTGGGACGCTGTTGGAGGTCTTCGTTTTCTCTGTGGTTATGGTAGTATCTACCGCGTCCTCCTTTCCCGGAACCACCCTTCCATTGTCTTTGTGGGCGTCTCCCTGTGTTCCTAGAGTAAGAATCCTTGTATGTGCTCTGGGAAGAGCGGCTGGTGTGTGGGAAGCGAAAAGGGCCCTTGTTATCCTTCTTTCCCCCTTTTTCGTTATTTGTGGTAGTAGAGGAAGTAGGTTGAAAACCAAATTTAGAAGCGGCTGTTCTGACAACTTTGTCCGTGGCTTCCTTACTGTCCCTGTCTATAATGGTTCGGGCATTTCCTTTGAATAGATAGGGACCTTTCAGTGGTTGGAATTTAAGCAGCCGTTTTGCCATCTCAGACAGTTGTAGTAATGTTGCATTTAGCAGGGCCTCTCTATGTACACTGACAACTTCCAAGAGTTGCCAGGCCAGACAGGTGGTAAGGTCTTGTAACCCTTAGCACGTAAAGGGTAGTTTGCCTTTTGATGTTGTAGGTTCTCTTCTTTATCTTCTCTTTCTAGCAATCTTGCATGATCCTGCATGAGGTCTGCAGAGAAGAAGTCTGCGGTATTAAGAATCTTGAGCATTAGGCAAGTGTCCTGTTTTCAACTTCGCAGTCTAGCAGTGGATATATTTCCCAAAAAATTATCTGGGATACCCGCGGCAGATTCCTGTTGATATCCAGTGGGTGATCTGTCATCAGCCAAATCATAGTTTTCAGCTTCAGTTTTGGGTCGGAGCATTTACTGGAAGAGACCATCGGTTGGATTCCAGTTCTCATGACAGCTTTTAAGCCCCATCATTTTCCACCAGATATAATACAGCTTGTTCTCTTGCAGGGCCTTGGTTGGGGTGGGACAAAGCCTGACGGGCCACTCTTGTATCAACAGTTGGTGTTGTGTGGCCCGCATTTGTGATGGCAAGTTCTGCCCATTCTGTGTAAGATTTGACACTAGCTTGAGTAATGCTACGATTGAGTCCGGTCCAGATAACGCTTGTCCCTTGGCCATATTTGCAATGGCTGTGACGAGTAGTGTTTTTGTCGAGCTGCCCAAATCTGTCAGATCAAGCTCTTCTGATCTGTTTTCTGACATTGGTTCATCCTCAGTGGAGTCCCTACTTCGCCTTTTGTGCTTGCGTCGTTCCCTATGTTTGTGTTTGCTGGAAGACCCTGTACTGCTGGAGGAGGATGAACTTGGGAAAGAGGATATCTTACGTTTGTGTTTCTTCTTCTTGTTCGCAGTGACAACCCCTTTGACCTGTTCTGGAGGAGTTTCTTCATCCTGTTATGACATATCTGTAACTAATTTGAAGTTATATATGTCAGACACGTCAATTCCAAATCATCAATAGGGAAGGACAGGCGCATTTATTTTCTTTAACATTTTATTAAAAAAGTTTGCTAATTCATATTATTTCAAAAGCATCATGAGGGAATGTAGCTTATTAGTGTATGTTTGATAAGTACATTTACTCTCTTTAACATTACATTCCCGGTGTCCACCCGTCAGGGGCCGTGGTTAGACCTTTCATAATTTAGTTAGCATTTTTACATTAAAAAAGGCACAGGAGTGATGATTAAGAAACCAAACTAAGGTCGATAATTATGAACCATCGTATTTCTATGTACGAATTTGAGTAAGCACATGGCTCGTTTATGAGCGATAATCGGGCACTTAAAGAAAAACTGTTTTAATTCTTGTTCATAGTGAATTAACATCCTCCGTGGACCGGTAAAAGAAAACGATTATACTTAGTGAAGGTTTGGAGCTGTAGTTCTGTAGTTTTAGCCCTGAAAACCCTTGTAGCCACACTCGCGATGTATCTTCGACACTCGCGATGTATCTTCGGCGCATCAAAAATTTTAGTGACGCAGCGTGGGTTTGTGTGAAGGAACCGGAAAGAGACGCGACAGGCATGATGGGATTGCCTTTTTGGCGGGAAATGACGAAACGGAGCGGGTTAAGCCATCAGTCCTATAGTCTGCTTGGTTTGAATTTTTACAATGGGGAAACATCTTTTTCATAGCCATTTCGATGTCACAAGTTAGTCAGCCTTGGTCAATATTGGCTAAATTGGCATGTATGTGACTAAGAAGTTAGTCATTTTCATGGAAGTTTCTCTATATTTCCACCAGGTGGCGACGACATAATACTACAATTCTATTGGCTGAAAATTTCCCGTCGTTGACTATGATTGGTCGAAGCAAAGTGCAGCCTAGCAGCAGTATTTTTAGCGCATTTTTATGTATATTTGACATCTTTTCATTCAGTTGATTTTTGTTATTTCCCTGTTAAAAGTTATTTATTGAATAGGTTATGATCTTCTATATCTGAAAAGCAAAATGAGTAATAAAAGGAGAAGAAAGACTTACGTCTTGCTGAAGTCAGAGCTGTTCTGTAAAAAGACACTGAGCAAGGCTGAATTACTTTTTAGATTATAAAAGTGTATTTAAAATTCACTTTTTAAATATATTTGGATACTTATCTTATATCTGGTCTCAAAAAAAATTCAGTGTTAAATATAATAACTCATTCAAATGGCAAAAATTATATTGCTCATTCATATTGACAGACTTATATAGTATTCAAACACATGGATACAACAAACAGGCAGCAGCTTTGGCCACTGGATGACTCAACTCGAATTATCTAATAACTCATTTGATATATTCCTGGCTGTAGCTATAACTGGCTAAAGCCAGCTGCTTCTGTCTACTCCTAGCTTATAGTTGGCTTACTGAAAAAAATATAAATCTTGGTTACCGTAAATGTAAGAAACTTATCTAATATATCATAAATATGTATTTGCATGTACTTATAGATCCAGCTTCGAGGAGCCACCTACAGTCAGACAATTCCACTTAGTGACAGGTAGAATCGAATAGCAGAAGTTGTCTGGCTTTGTCTAGGTTTAATTTGACAGGCCGTTTTTTAATGAAACTAACTGTACATCTTTGATACGGTACACCACACCAGAACTAAAGGTAACACTAACTGTTATCACAATATTTTTATGATTTTAACCCCATGCACCAAAATGGTCTAGGTTGAAGCAAAATTGAAGGCAAGTTAATATGTTTATATGTTAAATAATGACGTGATACATTATAATATTCCATACCCCATGAAGCGTCAGCTTTTTTCTCTCTTCCCAGATGCACCCAAGTGTGTCCAAGATGGCGGATGCTGTGTCAGTCACTCTCTTTGCCCTTGTATTCTCCGCTTTATTTACACAATGTAGTTCACAGCCAGGTATGTATACAACCGTTTTTTCCCTGCTATCTGTTTAGGCTCATTGTCATGGAGATAAAGTCATGCATTGTCACTCGCTTACTTAGAAATGGCGTCCATGATCCACTGAGGTATGTGTCAGATATTCAAACTACTTGAAGACATCATATAGGGACTTACCTGACATAGGTAATTATTACCAGTACCAGAGTACATGCAATATTCTTTATAATATAATGACATGTAGGTGTTTTATGTCTTGACTAGAATATATAGTTTCTCCTAAATCATTGACTATGGAGGTTACTGCATGATATTTATGCAAACTGGCTTTTTCACTTTAAAAAATTGTTTTTAGGATTTTCCATTCATATTTTATGCAAACATGGACATGTAAAGTAAAAGAAAAAATATACATGAAGCTGTACATTCCCACTCAACCATATCATTTCTCCATTGAATTTTTAACATGGGTGTATTCAAGGTAGTATTGAAGTCAGTGATACATGTCTATTTTTAAAAGTTTGTTTCATAATCTTTCTATCCATCAATCCGTTGTAAAGTTCATGTATTTCATGGCTTAAATTTCGGTCATTGGGAATGAACTAATAACCAGTCGTATTAAGGGGTATAGAATAGGGCTGTTCACCTTTATCTTTAAAACGATACGATACATATCACGATACAGTTAAACCGATACGATACATAACATGATACGTATCGTTAAGCTATATCAATGAAAAAAGCCTACAATACTGACAATCCACTATGAAATGTAATGAATAAATATTTATGGAATAATTCAGACTGTTGTTTAATGTCATTACAATTAAAGTGGCTGATATTTTTCTTTGAAATAAACTTCCTCATGTGATAATCGTGTCATCCTAAAATAATGGTGAAAGTCTCACTTTATTGTGCCAGTGTGAAGCTTGTTTAAAATGTACACTTTAATGCTTTAAATGTTGTTGTTTATTTATTCAAATATATTTTACATGGGTTAAATCATCAGCACAGCTGTTTTGCAGGTCCCATAAAAACAAGTATATCAAATAGTACAATATAGTGTAAAAACATTTAAAACAAAGGGCATACATAAAAACAGAAATATATATATTCATAAAATAATCAAACTGAAATATGACGTTTCAAGGCATTTCTAAAATAATTCAAGTTATTTACATCCTTCAAACTTGATGGCAACAATTCTATAATATAGCACCAACAAATCCAAAAGACCTAGTTTTTTTTTTAACCATTTTATTCATATTTTTTATATATTATCATATTTTCATGCTTTTTGTGCAAAGTAATTCATCTGGCGGTCAAAAGTTTTAAATTGTATTTATCATTGGGTCATAAACCCAATATTTTTTTTATCTTTGTTCAACAAATATGCAGTGCATCGCAATTGACAACACAGCAACAAATACATGATGCACAATTAGCAGGCGACTACCCTTGCGCTGAATTTACCAATATCAAATAATTGCACAATAATTTCAGCATTTCTGGATGGGGGTATCCCTGTTTGATATTGTATGCAACAGTGTCATGTAATTTTCAGTTGACTTCCTAAAAAATGCTATTTCTAGTCCCAAAACTCTATATTTCTACTCCTGTTAATGTCACGTTTAATTTACTTGGACTTTCAGGCAGTTTTTTCTGGTTTGCATGTGAATCTTCATGTAGTCACTCCCTGCCCTTCAATATCAGACCACTTCGACCATTGTGTATATCTTGTATATCATCATTAATTCCACTCCTTTCAACTGAGAGATGTTAATAAAGTTGTAATTGATTTTCAGGTTGTCCTTTTGGCTTTAAGGTGGGGCCTGGTGGCCAAAGTTGCTACCATGCATTCCTGGAGACCAAGAACTGGGAAGATGCTAAAAGCCACTGCCAAAACTGGCAGTCAGACCTGGCATCAATTACTTCTGAACCAGAGTTACATTTCATATGGGACCATGTGTAAGTGGATTGTAAAACATCATTGTTTTGTTCGATCTCTCATTGCTACTGGGTCTGAAGTTTAGTCAGCTTATGTGACCAGCTGCAGGCAGGTGCAATGATGAGATGATAAGCCTTGGGGTCCATAATATAATACACAATTACCCCATGGGTGTGGTCGTTTACTCGCATCAGCATAGACACTGAGTACAAGGCACTTCTTATTCAACGTCTCATGAGATTGACATCCAGCTAGGATGTAGCGCATGGCAAGTGCCTGGGCCAGGAATCAAACCTGGAACCTTTAGCAGAGATGGCCAGTGGGAAATTGGCAGATCCCTTAACCATTAGGCCACCCAGCTGCTGTTTCAACCACAATTCTGGTAGCAAGTCCAATCGGGCCAACATTTATTATCTGATTAGTGCCAACTTACTGTCTCCCCTGCCCAGCATTGAGACTTACTGTTACTAGATCATAACTGACAAGCATGTGAGTAATCTTCACACCATGTGGAACTGGTGTGTGAGAAAGCTTCTTGGAGTCCCATATCGAACGCATGTGAGACTTCTTCCTACTCTGATGGACTGTCCCCATTCATGGGATCTGATTTCAAAGAATGCTCATTATTAATGTCAATGATGAACTCAAACAATGCCATAATTATATATGTGGCTCAAAATGGCATAAACTGTGCCAACACAATCATTTCCAGTAACTTACGCCACATACAGAGAAATACTGCAATTTCAAAGAGTGACATGTTAAATTGCTCATCTAAAGTGTCA
Organism: Alitta virens; assembly: GCA_932294295.1. NCBI lineage: Eukaryota > Metazoa > Annelida > Polychaeta > Phyllodocida > Nereididae > Alitta > Alitta virens. The sequence continues at coordinate 15,116,514 of OW028586.1, read as the reverse complement.
TATTACAAATGCAGCAAAAGTGACCTTGTGACAATTCAACAATTTGTTCAAGCAATGATTGAAGACTTAAGAGACAATTCTATTTCATTTATTTCTCATAATGACATACTTTTCTATTTAAATCAACTATATACTATGTAAATAATAATTGATTTTTTTTTTCTACACTATCATATCAAGTACACCACATATGTGTGTGATCAAGGATTATATATGTATATATATATATATATATAAACTTGCATATTTTTCTGTTTTGACAAATCTGCAGCATAAATGAAACCTATTACCATTACTGGATTGGGCTGTACAAGAATCCATCTGACACAGCAACGATGGCAGCTAGAGATGGTTGGAAGTGGACAGATGGCACCACCTATGACAATAGCTGGCAAATTTGGAGAGGTAGTCAGCCCAGATCTGATGATACGCATGCCCTTATGTTCATCAGTTACACAGGCACCGAGCCATACTGGACAGGGGAGAGGTCAGGAAGAGGAAAACATGTATTCATCTGTGAATATAGTGAGTATTGTTTAAACCTTTACAGTTAGTTTCATAAAATACGGTTGACTCTAGCTGTCTGTACTCACAGAGTGACCTGGACGTGACTGTGGTCTAAAACATGCCAAAGCCAGCTGCTTCTGTCCACTTCTATAGCTAATAATCGGCTTACATCTATCACCAGATAAATATAAACATTGGTAAATGTAAAAATTAATCTAATGTATCATAAATATGTACTTTTAGATCCGGTTTTGAGTAGCAAGCTATGACAGCTTTGTCTAGTTTCAATTTGACGGGCTGTTTTTAATGAAACTAACTGTAACCTACCAACAAAATAAGAAAGTTGACGCTTCAGTAATGAAAAGTTGGCAAAAACATTATGACTCTTTTCCTATTAATACAGATTACTAAAATGTTTAAACATGTTAAAAGTTGGCTCTGAGTCACTATTCAATATTTATATTTGATCATATATTATGCCTGTTTTATTTCAGGTACTGGAATTTCGACTTTGCAACCATCGACTTCAACGACGATGACCACAACAACTCCAACAACAACAACACAATCATCAACAACCTCTACAACTGCATCAACTACACCTACAACTACAACAATGACAACAACAAGAAGTCAGCCAACATCAACAACACAATCCTCGACAACAACCACAACAATGTCACAAGCTTCCTCAACAACAACTGCAACAACAACAATGACAAATACAGAGTCACAAGAACCATCATCGACATCAAGAAATCTTGCAATATTAAAGACAATCACAATATCACCATCGAACAAGTCCACACCATCGAACAAGTCCACACCAGAGGGAAACGGTGTCGCAAAAGGCACCACACAACAAGAAAGACTACCTACAGGTAACAAATGTGAAATATATTGTTGTTGTGATTTTATATCATTGTTGTTGTCATACTGTCACTTCCCAGATAGCATTCCAAATCATTTCAACATCGGCGAGATGTCGGCGATGTCAAAACGATGTTGTACTGATGGTGTCCGACATAGAAACGACGCTGGCCCGATTTAGAATGTTATCTGGATTAATCTGATTTTATTGAACTAGCGCAATAAAAAAGAAATACAAATATCCTTTCAGCCGTGAAGTTAGCCATCGGTCTTAGTGTGGGTTTGGGTGTCGTCGTTATGGTTCTGCTATGCTCACTCGTTTGTTGTTTGAGGTATGTAATATTTCTCCACTTAAAATCATATTTTATACAATAATTCAATTTGATTGCTCATCTTCATTAATATAATTTTCTGCTCATTTCAGAAATAAAAAACCACAGCCGGAGAAATTTTACGACAATGTAGATCCATACGTTCATTCCAGCACCATGAAATTATCCGAAGCAACGGACTATCGTAACAACGATCTATATGATGACACTTATGAATCTATAAACATGTGAGGTCATAGTTATTGTTTATTACACAAAAGACGAAACCCCTGGGTTGAGATACATAGAAAATAGTTGGCCAACAGAAAATATTTTGACTGTGATCCTAGATGATGCAATGGTGTCCAGAACTACCATGATCAAGAATTGTTTATTTTGTTGTGACAGTTAGTTCCAGACTACTTCAGCTGTCAAGAAATACACTTTTTAGCTTAAGTGGTTAGCAATAAATATATCAATAATATAATTAGCTATATTCAGTATGTGGTATTTCATCATTGATCGATACCCTATGACAAGAATACAAATTTCGCGTTAGAAGGTGCTGACACCTGTGGGATTAAAATTATTGGAAGATCCTGCAGCAGTACTGTACCACGGAGAGTGCCTGTGGACATTTTCGTGGCAGCAGGTCATAGGCCATATTACTACTATGTTACATGAACAAGAAAAAAAGTCACATTCATTATACCCTTGATTTAATGTGCAATATAAATCTATTTCTCAGATAACATTCCAAATCGGCACAGCATCATTTCAATACTGGCCGTCGTCGGAACAACATTTTATCAACATCGCCAACATCGCGCCGATGTCGATCCAACCTAGCTTGTTATCTGGGTTTTGGAGACAACAATTTGCTTTTGCATTTCTAATATATAGGAGGACAGCAATTTGGGTGATCATATATATTGTTATATTAATGCATATGACTGAAATATATGGGTGCACATTAAGCTACATTGTAATGCGAATGTCTGTCAATAAATAAATTTCATGTATATATTCTATAGTGATGCAGACCGGACCGCCTTTTGTGGGGTGGTCCGATATTCCTTAAAGTGGTCCGGTACTGGTCCGGTCCAGGGTCAGGTGGTCCGGTATTATTAATGGACCGGTCCAGAAGCGATCCATCGGCATTTTTTAAAATTATGATAAAAACAAAGGTTTAGCAAAAGTTTTTTATTTAAAAAAAAAAAAACTTATGTTTTTTTTTTTTAAATAAAAAACTTTTCCAGCGGTCCGGACCACGGTCCAGGCACCCAGTACCGATATTTTGTTGCTGGTCCGGTACCGATGCGGTCCAGGGTCGGACTGCGTACCGGACCGGACCCATGCGGTCCGGTCTGCATCACTAATATTCTATATCTATAATTGAATATAAACCTTATGCACGAGTGTTAACTCCTACGGACAAAAAGGAGAAATAGATATGCAGCGATATGATATTTGGTACTTTTAATATTGTTGTTTTTGTGTTATGGTGAATAAAATTTTTCATACCACAGAAGACCACATAATATTCTATGGTTATGTACTGAAAACATGGTGTCAAATGTCTTAAAAGACAAACTATCATTATGATAGCATGACGATGTGTCGTTTGCAGCCTGTCATTATGGATAATTTACATACATACACCTACAGGATAATTTACATACAGCTAGTAACCATGTCAGTGGCCTTTTCAAAGTATGTATTCATATCTCCACGCACCAGTAACTTACCTAACTGCGATTCAAGTTTAGTGAACTATATCCGCGCATGGATATGCATAACATATTCACAATGTCATCTCCCATAAGAAACCTTTTGTTATTTTAAGGATAGTGAAACGTTCAACAGGGTTCTGAGTTTTTTTCTGTTATATAAATACGTTTTTTTATCTTGAAATGCTTAATTTTTGCTTTTATTTAAAAGATATGGCACCTGAACAGAGAACATTCAGTCACAGATTTGTCTTGTTTGACTATGCATAAATCTGCAGTGCAGTGAACTATTTGTCATACAAAAAAAAAACACCTCAGCAATTTACATGTTGACATGTCACTCCATTGGCTTATTTGAGTATTACATTACAATCTCTGCACTCAAGTGAACACACATTTCTGTTAGGATGTCTTCACTAACTTTAAGTGATATTTTTTTAGGCATTTCGAAAGTGTCTTAATTTAGTCTAACATGCACACAATATCAGCATATCAAGTCATAATCCAAAATGTTCCTTAATAACTCAATCTACATTCTGAACATTTCAGGCAAAGCTTAAAATAATTGTCCTATTTCACAATGTGGAGTTATAATATCAGTCAAAATGTAATAATCCTTCATTAAAGAGCAAAATATTACATTTAAATAATAAGGTTTGGATTCATGTAGTTTATATGGTAAAATGTGCATTTCATGATTGGAATGTAAAAATTAGGTGTTCTCAAAGATGTTTTTTTTTTCTTCGGAAAATAATGTTTAGACATGAAACAAATAATACTCAACATTCCATTCAAAATGAAATCCATGGTTGTCCACAAAAATTAATTTTTGTGTGATTCTTGCTAGACTTCCAAATATGCCACAGCCAAAGTAAGGACAATACAAGTTTGACAGGTTTACAATTGGAACATTCTTATTAAAGTGAGAATTTCGTCGTCTGCTATGGAACTGATTCAAAACTGTATTGTAGGAAATTTGTTTACAGGTATCCCTCAACATTTTTGGTGTCAATTAGATGTAAACTATCCGTTCTATTTATCATTATTGACAAATATATTGGAGGACATGTTTTTACTAATAAAAACCTATCTTCATATGAAAAAAAGTGTTAAGTTCAATCTGACTCGTCTAACTTTTTGCAGTAATTCATTGTGCAGATTTCAACAGATTGTTGCATTGTTTTCATAAGTCTATGATTTTCAGTACTGTTTATGTGGATTTCAAAAAACCCCTATTTTATGCAGATATTATCTTGAGTTCAGGGGTCTAAATAAAGAAGACATTTTCCATGTATTGTAGAATAGAAATTCAAAAGAGATTTTTTTTCTTTCAACCGAAATTGTGTGTTTGGATAGTGGTTACCAGTAACTATTCACAACATAGACTTTCTGACATTTTTTTACCAGTATTTTCATAAACCTAAACTCTCCGATTTTCAGTACCTTTGATGTAGAATTCAAAAGAGATAATTTTAAGATGGGGTAGTCTAACTATTAAAGACATGACCTGTGGCAGCATTTAATAACACAGCCTAAAACTAACAAATCTTTTGTTACTCAATTTGTTATCAAAATGTTCATCTGTCCCTCTCCATATGATTATTAACCATGGGCACTGAATAAGTGATAACTGACACTAGGTAATGTAATGCAGTTCACTGCCAGCTTTTCCATTGATAATCAGTCATCCTGTGCAAAAGCTCACTTCTAAACGTCGGAGCTGCTGCACTACTTTTAGAGGCTTTGAACAATTCACTTCACTAGCTATCTAGGCCTCCTTTATGCTTGGAGTTTTTCAGCATTTTGGATCTACTGCATGGTGTTGCATAATATTACAGCTGTGCAACCATCCATAATGCTGCTACCAAGGCTAACCATATTTAATACTACGGGATAACTTCCTCAGTGGAGAACCATCAAGGAAGCAATATGCATGTTCACTCTAAAAGCAACATGGAAAACTGCATAACGTTTATTGTACTGTCGGCCATTGCCCTGCAGTTCCAAACCTGCTCTGCACAATTCAAAGGTAAGCCTGAATATCGAACTTTCCAACAGTCGACAATTTGAACGATGATGTACCATTTCAAATTTCTGTAGATTAATTTGCATAATTTTTTTAATATATATTTTTTAAAGTTGCACTGTCTGTCTGTCAAATTTTCGATTTTGTAAGACTCAATAAAATAGTTCATAAATAACCTTTATTAATCAAAGCACACTAAATTTGTGTGATCTAATTATTTGATCAGACATTAATTACTTAAAAATAAATCATACATTGAGAGAAAATCCAGACCCAAACATTGGAAACACAATGGAAATGACATCATCACCATTGTTCAGTATTGTGACATCATCACTGGGTTTCTTTACATATTGAGTTTTTGATGGCATGAAAAACTAATATTTCTATTATTTAATTTTAAATTAAAACTAAATCATTGAACAAAAATGGGCATGTAATAGTAAAATATATCATGGAACAAGAGGGCAGTATTGATTTATATCATTACGTTCATGTGCAAATTTGACAGACAGTGCACCTTTAAGTTAGCTCTCAGGTAGTTATGTCCCTAAACATCCTATACCTGTAGATTCGATGGTATTTTCACTATGTTACCTTCTTCACTGCATACCATTAAATTTACATAGAACAGCACCGAAAATAGCTTTCATGAGTTTGGATATATGTAGAGTAAAAGACAACATTATAACCGCTATCTCTGTTGTCAGATAACTAGGGTATAAAATAAAAAAAAGTGATCACTGCACTCACGAAATATCTGCGCAAAAATATCAATATGCCAGTTCACATAGGACCTATATGTTAAGTATGAGGGAAATATAACTAGAGACGATTTGATCACTGCACATTTTGGGATCGTTACACGCTTATTTTATACCCTGCAGATAACAAGCTAAAACTTAATTGATTTTCCATACTTTCAGTATATGATACAATGCATTTTATATTACTGAAAAAAAAAACACCACATATTTTATAATATTGTATTACATTGGTCTCATTTTATTGTCTTATCTAATGTAATTGAATAGTCTTATCTTTGTCTTATCTTTGTCTTATCTTAATCATTCTTATCTTATCTTATCTTATCTTATCTTATCTTAACTTATCTATTCTTACTTCCTGATTGCCCTGTTTTGAGCCAATCACAACAAACTTGCCATAACTTCGCAATATTAAAATATGATTGATATTGCTTCCCTGTCTTTTGTGAACCTTCCTTAAAACCAAAACATAATGAGTATAAAAATAAAACACTTTCCCAGCTTGGCTTCCTGTTTTTAAACCTCCACTGGGACTAGTGTACATAGCAATGATAGCATTGCCTTTGTTGGTGTGCAGGGCTGGTCACACTTGGGGAGCGCACTCAATAGAAAATTAAGGGGGGGGGCACTTTAGTTAAAAGTTAGAGTTGACCTCTGTCAAAAATATGGGTCGGTCAATGTCAGGTGGTTGCATGTGTGGTGCCTGTGTGACAAAAGAAAAAATGGGGTATATATGTAAGTAGAAAATATATGGGGGTCGAACACATCTTTACTGTACCACTTTACATAAAACCTGAATTGACCTGATTTAAATAGTGAATTTAATAAAAGTAGCTTTTTTCCCAATATAATTTGATCAGCTTCAGTTAAAATCTCATGCGTGTTCTAAGTCATTAATGCAGATTTAAAGCATTTGTTGTTATATAGCAAACTATAGGCAGTAATATATATCTGTATATGTTAATCTGTATATCCGTATATCTGTATACCTTAGGGTGTTCCAAAAAATAATTAAAAAGGGGCTCACCCTTAAGTAGCTTCTATGAACCCTTTCTGTCTCACGTGCAAAATTTGGCCTCTATGAAGGGATTTAAGAACTCCCCCAAATGCCAAATAGATGAAATGCAGTTTTGTGCTTTTTGTTCTGCCGAAGACTGCTTTATTGCCTAATAACTCATCAAGTAGCATCAACATTAGACCATATAAGTATTGACAGTTAATATAAATATTTATATTCTAAACATTGTGGTACCTATACCATGTCTGCATCCTGCACAGCTTCCAAGATTTGTCACATTTTATATTCACAGCAGAAAAAAAAAGCAATTAACAAATGAATCTTTTGAAAGATCTGAGTTCATCTTAGTTTTTTAAACTGCAGTTAGTATTGGTTACTCTTTCCTAATTACCTGAAGTGGACATAAGCTGGAGTAAGCTTAGTTATCAGTGATACAGCTAGCTGATGCTGGGGAGATTTAGTTTGAAAAGGATTAACTGGCAAATCCGCCAAAGCACTAAACAGTGATAATGCTAAGCAATTTTTTTTACATTAGCCATTAAGATGCTATGACATTAATAAAGAAAATTCTTGAAAATACAACAAGAAACTAAACAGTGCTCCTTCTAAGGCATTGGCAAAATATTGGCTCAAAGAAAGCCATTGGAGGCATGAGCGCGAAGAATGGGAAAGAAGAAGATGAAAAGTGATTCGAAAGAAGTGGATGAAGCCCACTTGGATGATACAGATGAGACTAGCAGTTCTGAAGAAAATTCAGATGAGCAATCTGACTACATTGTTATGAGGAAGCGCAAGTGTATCATGTCTCCAAGGGTTTTTAGCAGTATTACACCCAGCAAATACAAGCTTTTGAAAGTCTACTATGATATTAGTATCAGTACTTAATGAAGTTGGGCCTTCCACTTCAGCAAGTGTGCTTCCTAAGAGCAGTGTACATCACTGGTGACAAATCCAAAGACGTAAAGCCACTAATGAAATCAAGAACTTCCAAGCAAGTAAATGTGTGGTGCATTGGGATGGCAAGCTCCTTCCAGAAACTCCTTCCGGTGTCGAAGTTGATAGTGGGTGGGTGGATTAGGGCTTTATGTCCTGTATTTCTGCACCAGTTGGGCTAATTAGGACAGGCAGGGACCATGACAATGAGACGAAGGATGAAACAGCCATCCAACTTAGGCTCGACTGGGAATCAAACTCGGGACCCAGCGGTTGGAAGCCCAGAGCGCTACCTCTGAGCTAGGCCCCCACCCGTCGAAGTTGATAGGTTAATGTCCTCCTGCATTGGTGGCATTTCCAAACTACTTGGTGTTCCGAAGTTAGAAAGAAATACAGAAACAGAAATGAGTAATGCTGTTATGACACATCTGGTTGCATGGGAATCTGATAAAACAGTCATTGGAAAGTGTTATGACACCACAGCGACCACTGGTCGAAAATCGGGTTCCGCAACTCTTCTGGAAAATTCCCTTGGTCGTAATCTTTTGCGGCTCAGTTGCAGAAACCACATGATGGAAATACTATTAGCTGATGCATTCAATGTTTGTTTTGGATCCTCACTTGGTCCAGAGATAAAACTAAGTACTGTACAGTTCAAATATGTCAAAATAATAACGTCAAGGGAACTGAAAGCCATCCAAAGATTCAATCGTTTGTAGTCAATGTCTATATCCAAGTGTGGTATACGTGCAGATCAGCAGTTGATGCCCTTGTGCTATTATCTCATGTCATAGAATCCCCTTTCCTAAGCGTGTTATGATCAAGCAGTTTACTTGAGCAGGTGAATCGTGTAGTCATATTGGGCGATATCTTTGCGTATGAGTGTTTCAGCCTTATATTCTTATGATCATTTTGCATCTTGTATTTGATTGCTGTTGACAATTATATTGTCATAAGGGGATAACCTTAACTGCAAAATGCCATATATGTTCATCAATAAACCTGTATTTTTAACAAATATGCTCACTTGACCATATAAAAACTTATATCAAGCATTCAAAGAATGAAAAGAGGGCAATTCTTCATTGGAAAATTATGGTCAACTCAGACCCTTCAAAAGATTCATTTGTTAATCGCTCGTTTTCTACCGAAAGTAAAACATTTGTCATATTTTGACAACTGTGTATGATACAGACATGGTATAAGTACCATTAAGTTCGGAATATACACTTTTAAATTAACTATCAATGCATTTATGGTTTAAAGTTGATACTACTTTGAGTTATTAGGAAAAAAAGCAATTTTCGGCACAAAACTGCATTTCATCTATTTGGCATTTGGGGGGGGGGGGGGGGGGGAGTTCTAAAATCCTTTCTTAGAGCCCAAATTTTGCATGTATTGAATTTCAGATTTTCTTATTTTTTTTTGGGACACCCTAGTATACCTGTATATCTGTAGACACCCTCCAATTTATGCGCATATAGCAGCTAAATTAATTCTAAAGCCAATTATCTTTTCAAGTCACTTTCATAGCTGCAAGCACTGGCCTCTTTTCACTGCCCATATTCAAATAATTTAGATCATGTAAACTAGATTACTAATACCATTTAGCTGCTATATGCTGCAAACGTTCTTGCAAATTCAAGAAAATTAGATTGCAATTAAATTCAATTCAATTCACCTCAAAATTGACATTGGACCCAGGGTACATAGACCTATGCCATAAATAAATATTTAGGAACAAGGTTTTTTTTTAACTAATATCATAATATTAAGAATGTGTAAACGGACATACATTTCCTCAATGTCTGTCAACCACTGAAAACATACATTAGAGTCATGAAATTGTTGTCTAGAAGCTTGAAAAGCAGACAGAGGGATGAAAAAGTACTTTCTAAAAACATCAGCAATTCATCATAAGCTCTGCAAACAATCCTGCAATTTTCAAAAACATGCCACTTATTAAAAAAATGTCCATGTTATATTCTAAGGCTATTTGGCAAAAACTGTACTTTATTTACTTTTTTATTCCACAAAAGTTCCTTGACAAATAGTGGTCTCCCCTCACTGCCCAAATTTAAATAATATCGTATATAATATTTTTGTGTTGTGGGGGCAAATTTATAGCTTTCCTCAGAAATTAGCTGTAAAATGTACGTTAAAATAAGTTTACACAAAATAAAAATTAAAAGTAAAACACAGTGTCCCATACATATTGTTGAAAAATTTTGAAAGTATGAAAATATAACAAAATAAGAACACAAATCTGTTAAATTAACCGTTTTATACTTCCTGAATGAAAACCACACAATGACTCGTGTATTGCCAGCCAAAAAGTATCTTTTCACAAGAATTGGTTTATTACCTAGACTTTGCCAAGCCAGTGACCAAGTATTAAGACTTCCTTTTTTGTTATTAAAATAACATTTTCTTGAGTCATAGCATGCACGTGTGCTTTAAACTCCAATGCCCTTCATATTTAAACAAATAAGATAATAACACGAACATTCTTCCTTTTATTATTTTTTTCATAACTAAAAATCCTTTTGACAAGAACATCTTTGTTACAATTTGATCATAATGTTTCCTTTTACAGAATCTTAGACCTTTCAACCATGAACATTCTTTCTTTTCTTTTTTGATACTAAGAATCCTATTGACTAGAACGTCTTTTGAAATGTCCAACATTTTAGACCGTTTGATTACCTAAGTTGAATGTATGTTGAATGTCTCAATACTGCGGTGTCCTAAGCTCAGTGAGCCAATATGACCAGATGCCAGAGACAGACACAATAATGAGATGATAAGGTTTGGTGTCCACACCATGTTACACATTTACCTCATAGATGGGGTCTTTTAACTTCAACAGAGATGCCGTGCCCCAGTGGTTAAGGTGCTAGCCTTCAAGCCACAAGGTTGCAGGTTCGAGTCCTCACCATGGCATGGAGGAACTAAGCAGATCCCCGTAACTCTTTGCTCCACTCCACCCAACATATGTAAATGGGTACTTGGCTACAGGCAGAGAGGGCAATTGCAGAGTACTTGACCTAAGAAGCCCCTAACAGGCTGCATGCTGGGTGTATGCTACCCAGGGAGCTGAGAAAGGCTCAAGTTTGATCAGGCCTGCCAAGGGTGTAATTGTGAAGTTAGCAGAGTACATCCATGTAATTGAATGCTCTAAACTCCAGACATATTTGACACATTTACTTGCCTCAGCACACCAAGTACAAGGCACCTCAAATTTAACATCTCATGCGATGGACATCGACCTCGGATGTAACTCGTTGAGAGTGCCTGGGCCAGGGATCGAATACAAGATCTTCAGCAGAGCTGGTCAATGTTTATAAGGGCACCCAGTTAGTTGTTCAGTCAATGTCATATGTAGGTCCTTAGCCAACCATTATGACTGACTTTTCAGAATAGATTATAAACCTTCAAGCAGCTGGGTTGTCTAGTGGTAAGACGCTTACCTGCTCCTCTGAAGGACCCGGATTCAATCCTAGGCTCGGGCACCCTTCATGAGCAACATCCCAGCTGGATGTCGTTCAGATGAGATTTTAAATTGGCGGTCCCTTGTACTCAGTATCTAGTCATTGACAAATTTGCTAAAGCCACAGTAAAAAAGGAACGATTTAGAACTATCTATCTACCTCTTTGTTATAATAGAGTCTTTTCACTGAACAGCCCTGAATTCAGCAAGACATAAGTCTTTTCTCTCCTCTTATTACTCATTTTGCTTTTCAGACACAGTAGGTAATAACTAACTGATTCCATAAATATAACTTTCTCAGAAAAATAACAAAAATCAACTAAATGATAAAGTGTCAAATATACATTAAAATGCACTAAAAATATTGCTGCTTGGATGCACTTTGCTTCAGCCAATCACAGTCAAGGGCGGGAACTTTTTCAGCCAATAGAATTGCAGTATTCTGTTTTAGCCACCTGGTGGAAATACAGAGAACCTTCTGTGAAAATCCACTAATTGATCATATCATTTCATTTACAGAATGCCAGCCTTCCTTCAAAAGATTCAGGGGGAACTGCTATAGCGTGATAACTGTTGAGAAAAGCTGGTCGATGGCGCAACAGGGCTGCGAGGCGCTGGGTTCAAATCTTGTTTCAATTACATCGCAAGAGGAGGAAGACTTCATAACAAATTCTGTGTAAGTTTTATGACATCATGTGTTTGTAGTTGTAGTAATGCATTACAATAACACTTGCAATGCCCACACTGAGCAACAGAAGATTTCGACAGCATTCAAGTTTTAGGTTAACGTCAAGCGCCAATTAAGTTAGCATGTTATCTGGGGATGCTTATAATATATTATACAATATCCAGATAATATGCCAAATTGACTTGATGTTGGGAAGCATTTGTCACTACCAGCTCATTGTTTATCCAACATAAAACTCCACTTCTAAAGATAGTTTTCCTATTGTTCTGAGTGGGATATAACCAACGAAAGTGTCAGTTAGTTAACTCCCTCCTATTCGGGATATAACTATTACTTATTAGCTCAGCACTGGATTTATAGTATACCATCTCGGCCCTATGTTGGCCCACCTTGCAAAAGTATCCGGTTTTTCTTTTCTTTTTATTTAGTGACAAATTTTCACAGTAACGTAAAGACTAAATCCACACTGAGCTGATGTGCAACAAACTCCCAAATAGGTTTGAGTTTGGAAGCAAGTGTCACTGCTGGCTCAATATTGACCCTGTATGACCAAAGGCCTAATTTCAGAGATAATATAAGAGGGGAGACACATCCCCCATTTTGCAGCAAAGTCATTCCATGTTGTCCCATATTTTCCAAGGTTACTTACCAACACTATTACCAAGCCAGTAATTTGGTAATGATATAATTAAAAACTTGTAATTTCAGTTGTTGACAACACCAGCTGTATGCAATAGAGTAAATCTTATTTTTTTAATGAAAATTTTCCCTTTTTAGTGATACTATCATTCACAGTCATGTGCGTATAATGCAGAGAATTATTTTGGCGCCATATTTTATAATGACTGGCAGATTTTAGTGAACATGTGCTTTCCTGAATGTTCCAAACCTTCTAAAAAGAAAGTGTTTCGAGGTCACCAAATTTTTAAAACCACAGATATGGATCGCTGGACACTCTTTTCATATTTTTCAAACAGCAATATAACATATTTGTGCAGTGCCGTAACCTGTGACACAAATTATGCCACAAATTATGCCACAAAAAAGGAACAAATATGGATCTTTAAAAAAAACTGAATAATATACAAATCTCTAATTTTAAAAGCGGTACTGATTACTGAAGCACAAAACTTTGAAAAGACACCAAAATTAATAATAACTCAGGTTATCTAAAATGTTATTAAAATGCATCGGCTAGGTCGTCTGAAAATCCTGGGTTCGAATCCCTACCTGCGCACTCTTTATGAGCTACATCTCAGGTGGATGTCTTTCGCGTGACGCGTTGAATTGGCAGTGAATTTCACTTGCTGTCTATGGTGAGGCAAGTAAAAGACCCCACCCAGAGGGTATAAATGTAGCATTAAATCATCATTCTCATCAACCTAACCTTGCAAGTGGTATATCTGAAAGACCAAAGCACATTTGACTGATTATTTTGGTGCATTTTCAATTTGGATGAGACAACTATAAGTTGGAGGGGAAGCAATTATTCCCAACTTTTACTATGTTAAATTTTGAAGCATTGAGTTCAGCTTTGACTGATTCTAATTTCTAGCTCTACTATACCTAGTGCTCCCTATACCTACAGTTAGTTTCATAAAATATGGTCGACTCAAGACAGCTTTAGCGACCTATTCCTGGCTGTAGCAATACGTGGCTAAATCTAGCTGCTTCTGTTTACTCTAAGCTTATAGTCAGCTCACGCCTACGCACCATTGAAAAATATATAAACCTTGGAAATGTAAAAAATTTGTCTAATATATCATAAATATGTATTTGCAAACAGACATGCATCTTTTCAACAACAAAAATTACAAATATGCTTAACTCTTGGATAGTGCTGCATGTACTTTTAGTGGCAGGTGGTAGCATTGCATGGCAGAAGTTGTCTAGCTTTGTCTAGGTTTAATTTGACCAGCTCTTTTTAATGAAACTAACTGTACAAAAAGCTTTAATTCAGAAGGCTAACACTGACACAACATCATTCCTAAGTTATGCAATCCTACTCTGGCAGATCTAGTTTCCTGTGAGTTACATGCCACCCAAAAATATTCGTACACATAGCATGAAATGTTTCATGTCACCGAGGGCTGTGTGCATTTGGCATTTCTTACAGGGCAACAAAAAAAAACATCAGCACCCAAAATATGTAAATATGTATATTTACTTAATAGGTAATATCATGTGAACCCCCTGTACACGTGTAGGCTTATTCGAGGTGAAAATAAACAGTTTAACGATGATAATATTTATTTTTGTGTTTTTTTTTTCACTTCGTGGCTGACATATAATAACAGTCTGTGAATAAAAAAAGCACGTAATTCTTTGATCCTACATTTCAATGACATATAATAACAGCTTACTTCCCAAAATTTCAGCTGAAACTTCTTTACTCTTCAAAGGAGTGAATGAGGCAGAGATTTGTGCAATGCCCTGTGTTGGCCATTTGTGTTGAAGGTCTTCACAAGTCCTGCCATTACCAAGCGATGCTTGTCCTGGGCCTCCTCATGGCAAGGATGGTGGTGGGTGGGTGGATTGGGGCTTTACATCCTATATTTCTGCACCTGCTGGGCTAATTAGGACAAGTAGGGACCATGGCAATGAGATGAAGGATAAAGCAGCCATCCAACTTGGGCTCAACCGGGAGTCGAACCTGGGACCGGGTGGTTGGAAGCCCAGTGCGTTACCACTGAGCTAGGCCCCCACCCCATGGCAAGGATGGTAACACTGTGGTGAAGATCTCAAACCTCAGTGGCCAACACAGGGCTTCGTGCATCCCATACCTATAGAACAGACATGAATGACCTTTAACCGGTTCACACATGGTTTAATTTGATATCACTCACCATCACAATGCTAATGGTCTAAACCCTTATCATAATTCACAATTATGACAAGCTGCCAGAGCCAGTTGTAATGACAAGATAATAAGGCTTGGCGACAGGGCAGTCGATACAGGGGGGGGGGGATTTGGAAGAGATATAGCCCCCACCTTTTGGGAAGGGGGGATGAGCAATGCTTTGTTTTGGAACATTAGTGCTTTGTTTCACACTTCATATCACATATCAGTACAAGTTTCTCTGTAAAAATAGTTTGGCATCAATGATCCACCTTTACTTTATCTCTTGACAAGTTACCTGCCGCCACTTGTACATGCGAGGGAAAGTCATGGTGCAACAAAGTAGGCCTGCATTCCCTCCATCTGTCCAGAGAAATCAACGCCCCTGCTTGGAGATCTGATCGACATCGGCATGACGTCGACGATATTGATACGATATTGATACGATGTCGTCCCAATGACGGTCAATAATGAAACAATTTTGTACTGATGTGGAATGCTATCTAGGTAGGTCTTCTTGTCTCAGCATAGACACAAGTACAAGGCACTGCCAATTCAACGCTTCATGCGAATGACATCCAGCTGAGATGTGGCTAATGAAGAGTGCCAAGGGCAAAAATTCAAACCCGGAGTTCCCAGTGGAACAAATAAATCTCTCAATCACTATTTAACCCAGCAACTGCACATGATAACTAATAACCTTATTTCTTGCAGTGCTCATCCTTCATACTTCTACTACTGGATTGGCCTCTTCAAGAACACCACCAGCTTAGGGTCAACATCAGAGGAGTGGAGAGTGGGGTGGCGATGGGTAGATGGCAGCACCTATACCACTTCCTGGTCAAAATGGGCAAGAGGTCAACCAAGAAGAAATGACAAATACGCCCTCTTGTACATGACCTTCTCTGGAAATGAAGACCCACACTGGAGAGGGAAAAGTGCAGAACTCGCTAGTCATGCCTACATATGTCAGCATGGTGCGTATATTGCATAATATTATTTAATGATCATACCAAAATTTCATATCTTACCAAAATTAACAGAATATGTCAATTACAATTGCTTATCTATTTCATTTATAAATCTTAGAAACTATCCGTTACTTGATTTGAATCAAGTGGTCCATTTAAAACTGACTGAGCCTAGGTTCACTTTACCCATCCCTTCTATCTGATTATTTATTAGAGTCGTGCTTAAGTTCAATATGCTGTAAAGGATGAAATTATCCCCATATATCAGATGTCATTCAATCTAATATATACCATCAGAAATTTTTGTCATACGGTCAGCACAGGCATTTGTCATCTTGACAGCACTTGGCAAGTTAGCATATACAGCATTTTTCGAGGGAGCTTCGCTGACTGGACCATCAGAAAACCATTTAGAGACAGTTAGAAAGTTCGATTCGAAGAGGGTGAAACCACAAGTCCAACCAACATATGTGATGTCGTTAACCGACATATAGTGCAGTTACTGTGGTCATCTGGTCTTGGAGAATATGAAAATAGCATTGGGCCATTTAGGGCTGTGGGATAAACACGTTCCAAATCGGGGTAAAACTGAGGGTCCTAAGGTCAATTTAATGACATAAACATTGACCAAGTCTACAGACTTTTTCAAGAACAGCTTTTACTCCCCCTGCACAACTGCCTACAAGGATTGAGCCAGTTTCAGTAAAAAAAAAAAAACATCATATAACTCCTCAAAAAATGGTAATATTATACACAAAAATTATTTTCCTTCTTATTCTAAGTGATCACTTCCATTATTTACGGATATTTACCACTTAATTTCGGGGAATTCCTTGCCTTTTCGCTCGCAATGTTCATTTTTCATCTCTAGTGGCATCTGATTTGCATATTTCACCATCTGCGCACATCTCCCCAACCACTGTGAGCTGTCATCTTCAAGCCATTTAAGTGACCTAACTGAGCAATCTTTGCTTAAGAATTGAGTGTACTTAATGCAAACACAACTAATTGATATGCAATTTTATTGTTAGACATTCAAAGCCATCAGCCAGCCTATAGGCAATTAGGCAAATTTGTTTGTATTTAAGTCTAACTGGTAAACTTGCAAAAGAATTGCCATTATGTTAACTTTCACAAACTTGATATGTTGTTGTCAATAATGTTCAGATTTTATGTCACAAATACTGGCTTTTGCAATTGTTTTTAAACAGACTTGTTTTGATCTTCTAACTTTTTTGAGAAATCTGTCATGCACACTCTAAATCATATTCGCCAAAAAAAATAAAAAATAATACTTAGGTATTGTATTCTCTACACAAATATTTTTGTACTTGTGCACAAGCCATTCGGTGAAAATATCACAAAAACTGACAACCTGGCAAGATTAATTACACTGAAGATTAATTGACTGGCATGTTAAAGCAGCTTTTTAGACAGTTTACTAATTTTTCAGCTAAGTTTAGAATGCATTAGGAATTACTGACTCTCCACAGTTACTAATCCAATCTCATCAGTCGTAATGACTAACATCGTAGTCAAAAGCACTTAGGTCAATGCTGACACGGACTGACCTTGGAGAAATAGTCTTTCACTGTGCATAACTAACCTTTTTTAAATAAATATAATTTTCTCAGGGAACTAACAGAAATCAATTGAATGATAAGATGTCGAATATATACAAAAATGCATTAAAAATAGTGGTGCTAGGATGCGCTTTGCTTCAACCAATTACAGTCTAGGACGGGAAGATTTTCAACCAATAGAATTGCAGTATTTTTTCATAGCCACCTGGTGGAAATATCAAGAAACTTCCGTAAAAATCCACAAACTACAGTTGGTTCATAAAATATGGTTGACTCTAGTCAGCTGTAGCAACCTATTCCTGGCTGTAACTGGCTAAAGCCAGCTGCTTCTGTCTACTTCTACCTTATAGTTGCTTAAACTACCCACCACTGAAAAAATATAAACCTTGGTAAATGTAAGAAATGTATCTAATATATCATAAATATGTATGCGCAATCGACATGCATCTCTTCAACAAAAGATTACAAATATGCATAACTCTCAACTTATGCACCAAATGGTGCTACATGTACTTTTAGATCTGGCTTTGAGTAGCCAGCTATAGCCAGACAGTTCCGTTTAGCAACATGTAGCATTGTATAGCAAAAGTTTTCTAGGTTCAATTTGACAGGCCGTTTCTAATGAAACTAACTGTAACTTGTGGATAATTGTGGTGAAGATGACTAGCTTTTTAGTCCAGATGACCCTGGGGGCATAGTCATTCTTGTTCTTGTATAGTCAAACGGTCTGAGATCCTTTTCAAAAGATGTTCATTGTTCAACAATTCTAAATTGGCATTTTCTGGTCTGTGCTATTTTTTTGCCAAAAACAGACCACATAATTAAAGAACTTCTCTGTTCCCAGGTTATTAAAGACTGACCACAAAAAGCTTGCAATCATTTTGACAGAAAGGAAAATTACCATTTTATTCCTTTAACTGTAGTTATGCCAGCACCGTATTATGACCACCATATAATATATCAACCGTGAGAATGTGTTTTGTGGGGGATTTTCTGTAACCTTGTTCAGAACATTTGCATGTTCATTCAACTGCACACAATGCAGAAAAATAAAACCAGTTCTACACTATATAGCAATTGTATGGTAAAAAGTAGTATGGCCACTTAGGTTATCTTCCCTTTATGCGAACACTAGCTAGTTCCCAGGATTGTGTAGCTTTTCAATATCATAATACACTGTTATTAGCTGAAAATCGATCATATTGCTCAGATCATGGAGCCACCAGTTCAGCATGCTGGGCTTCCAACCACTGGGTCCCGGGTTCAATTCCCGGTCGAGCCTAAGTTGGATGGCTGTTTCATCCTTCATCTCATTGCCATGGTCCCTGTCTTTCCTAATTAGCCCAGCAGGTGCAGAAATACAGGACGTAAACCCCTAATCCGCCCACCCAACTACTTGGTCTGCAGTCTGCCGTGCTTGACTGTCAAAATGTCAGGCTTTGTTTCTGAACAGTTGCATTCTTAGATGTCTGTCTGTCTCTTTGTCTCTGTGTCTATCTGTCAGTCTTTAGTCACCCATCATTATGAATGGAAGGTTTAATCAGCACACAGCCAATTAATTATTGCCATCATTGGGCTATGTCCGGGCCAACACTGGGTCAATACTGAGCCAGCGTTGGGCCAATGTTTCGCCAACACATAGAGAATGTAGCATATGGGTAGACTGTCTTTTGGGGAGTTGAGTGTCTGTATATCTGTCAAAATGTCAATTACCATTCACTAGGTGCACACCTTTTTCGTCACTTTCACCTTTTCCTTGCAATATTTATGTTTCTAACTTTCTATAGAAGTTTACACCAATTAGTATAGTGCAATATCGTGGACATGCTCACACACTAATGCAATGCCTTGCTCTTAATTTATTGTAGAGTTACTGACTACAACGACAACAACAACCATAGCACCTACAACAACGACTACAACAATACTAACATCCACTACAACTAAAACAACAACAACAAAGCAAACAACAACACCAACTACAACTACCACTCCAACTACTACAACTACACCAACCACAACTACTACACCATCCACAACCACTACACCAACTACAACAACAACCCTAACCACAACCACTACACCAACCACAACCACTACACCAACAACAACAACAACAAAAAAGAAACCAACAACAATATCAACGACAACAGCACCAACAACTACAACATCAACACCAACAACAATAACAACAAAACCATTAATTCCATTCATAACATTTCCAGAAATACAAACAACAACAACAACCACAACAAGAGCCCCTCCTACAACAACAACTACTGCTACAACTACTACAACAACTGCAACAACGACTGCAACCACGACTGCAACCACGACTGCAACCACGACTGCAACCACGACAACACAAATATCATGGTGGTGGACGGATGCAACAAAGAAACCAACGACACCATCTACAACTACCACTTCAGCTATTTATTATCCATACCAACTATCACCGGCATCACCATCACAACCCAGTTTGCTTTCATCTACAACAACATCTTGGGACGACAAAGACAACATTCAATCAGATTCCCCGGACAATCTTAGCGGTCAGGCAACGACAACCGATTCTGGCCAAAATAATCAAAATTCATCAAAAACCACTACTGAAACACCAAGCAATACCACTGAGGAAGGAAATGCTACAAATGCAGGCTTGTCTACAGGTAATTAGCCATAATAATTCCACCATGAAATTGAAAATTGCAGTTTATAAACTGATCCAGTAATTTCCTTTTTGATTCGAGTCTCTTTTGACAGGTAATTTGCCAAATCAACTCCACCATAAAAATTGAAAATTATGCCTGTACAATAATATGCAGATTTTTTAAATTCTTTTAAATATTTTCATCTTTACAGGAGTCATCATTGGCATAGGAGCAGGAGCGGGTGGATTCGTTTTGATAATACTTTTAATTGTGATCATATGTGCATTGGCCAGGAGAATCAGGTAAGATAAATCATAAAAATGTTTAAGCAAGTTTTTCTCAAAAACAAACCTATGTGCAGTATAATCTACAGTATGTGAGAAAAATTTAGTCTTTTCAGTTCTAAAATCCCATATTGATTTATCTTTTTTTACTTTTTGTTCCTTTTCTTCTTTTTAATTTTCTTCTTATTTTTTCCAGCTATTTATTATCCATTAATTTATAATCTGTATGTAATCTATAGATATTTGCCATATCTATCTATCTTTCTGTTCCTATTCAGTTCTTTGGTGACTTCAACACATCAAACACAATGAAATATATACTGCCAGGTGTTGCCACCTAGAGGACTATTGCGCATTGAAATTCCACTGTAATTTAAGAATTAAATTCAAATGCATTACATCATTATTTAGGCATTCATAAGTTAATTCATATATTATACGAGGCTAATTGAATGATTCAGGAGACCGCTTTAAGAAACTTTAGCTTTTCACTACCGCCAAGCCATAGAAAGAGATTTTACATTGATCATCCTTTTTATTTTCCAGACGCCTCCAACATGGCAAGGCTGAAACACCAGACAGTGAATATCTCTTCATCACTCCTAAAGAACAAGGAAATAACAACAATAGCCAACCAGACGACAGACCACTTGAGGAAATCAACAGAGAGATCAGTGTAATCCCTATGGAGGACTATGAAAACATATCAGTCCACAGCAGTAGTACCAATAGGAGTAGGGGTACGGATGCTCTGAGTTATACAACAAATGATACCATTACTGCAGATACTACCCATCCAAGTGACAGTAAAAATTCCAAAAATTCCAAAAATGCAAGAATATCAAGAAAAGATTCTCAGAACGTAAAGTCCAAAATGGGCTCCAAAACTTCACTGAAAAGTAATTCGACCCAAACTACTTTAACATCCAGCGCAGCGAGCATGATAAACAGAAAACTACCTGCTGTCCCAACGTGATAACCATGAAAGGATAACATTTAAAGATAGCTTTGGTGACTTTTATGGATGTGATAAATATTTACTGCAACAAAATATACATTGCGGAAGTGATAACAATTTAAGGATAGTTTTTGTGAACAGTTATCACGGATGTGATAAACGTTGACTGCAACATTCATCATTTCGGAGGTGATAACCATTTAAGGATGGTTTTTGTGAACAGTTATCACGGATGTGATAAACGTTGACTGCAACATTCATCATTGCGGAGGTGATACCAATTTAAGGATAGTTTTTGTGAACAGTTATCACGGATGTGATAAACGTTGACTGCAATAAACATTCATATTCATTATACAATATGCATATTCAATACTGTGGAGGTGATAAACTTTTAACACAACAAACATTTTAAGGATAGTTTTTGGTAACATTTCATTGTGTGGAAATGACAAATTTCAAAACGTTTATGAACAGCTATTTCACATACTGGATAACCGGATAAATCATTACTGCGATAAACATTTAAGGATATATCCATTATGCACATTGCTTTCTGAAAGTACTTTGTGATTTGTTTTGATTCTTTTTACTTTACACAGTGCTTTTCGTCAAAAATAATCTTTAATGATTATTATTCATTGATACATAATGTGTATGGACATGGTTGATAATATTTTTGCACATTGTTACTGGATTTTTTGACTGTGAAGTGAACTTTGGCTGTGCCTAGGCCTATCACATTTGTTGATTTTTTTTCCATGACGATATCACAAAATATATGCTCCATAATCATAATTGTCATACACGTGCCACATTTGCTCGATGTCAGCTCAGTGCTTATTCCTTGTTGAACCCGGTGTTGGTGGGGGTCTAGCTCAGTGGTAGCGCGCTTGGCTTCCAACCACTGGGTCCCAGGTTCAATTCCCGGTCGGGCCTAAGTTGGATGGCTGTTTCATCCATCATCTCATTGCCATGGTCCCTGCCTGCCCTAATTTGCTCAACTGGTGCATGCAGAAATACAGGACGTAAAACTCATCACACACCCAACTCCCTGCCTGTCCTAATTAGCCCATCAGGTGCAAAAAAATACAGGACGTAAAGCCCTAATCCACCACCACCAACCCTGTGTTGGCCTCCTTGGTACAATGTCATCGGCTATGGCCCGACTGGCATTTCATCACGTTGATGCATCTGATGCATTGTCAAATGTTAATAGAGAACCTGATTTTACAATATGCTGACTTAACAAACCTTGGTACATATCACTCTCCATAGGATATGCGATTTTGTTTTTGTAGATTACACTACCTGTCATGTATCAGTTTATTTTGTATGAGGCTGCCTAATTAATCTCATTCAAATAGTATTCGTTCATATCGGACAGCATTAATGCTCTGTGTAACTTGCAATATTGGTTCTAAGCTGGCTCCATGTCAGCACTGTAGGCTCATCGTTAGCTCAATGTTGGCACTGATTGGCTAACGTTGGTACTGCTGGCTAATTGTTGGCTCAATGTTGGCATTGGTGGCTCATAATGGCCCAATGTTGCCACTGATTGGCTAATGTTTTGGCCCAATGTTGGCACTGCTGGCTCATTATTGGCCCAATGTTGGCATTGGTGGCTCATAATGGCCCAATGTTACCACTGATTGGCTAAAGTTGGCCCAATGTTGGCACTGCTGGTTCATTATTGGTCCAATGTTGGCATTGGTGGCTCATAATGGCCTAATGTTGCCACTGGTTGGCCCAATGTTGGCACTGCTGGTTCATTATTGGTCCAATGTTGGCATTGGTGGCTCATAATGGCCTAATGTTGCCACTGATTGGCTAATGTTGGCCTAATGTTCCCACTGCTGGCTCACTGTTGGTCCAATGTTGGCATTGGTGGCTCATAATGGCCCAATGTTGCCACTGGTTGGGTTGATGTTGTACCTAATGTTGGCATGCTGTCAAGGTCATAGTTTTCAGTATGCATAATAACATTGCTCATACCTCAATGCACTGTATTGTGATGCACAAATCGTAATAGACAGATACTTAAGTATTAATAGCTACTAACTAGTATGCAATGTTTATGTGCAATATGTAAAAGGGTATACTTCAATAATGTTATGCAATGAGACATGCTTCACGTGTTCATAGACAGTTCTTGTAAATTGTTATTTCTATTCAAAGCCCTTGTTGTAAATATCATTTGAATAACCACAATAGCAGCCAAATTATGTGAACCACAAGTCTAAACATGGAGACTAAGAACCTATGATGTCAAGAAAACAATGGACAATTGCGCAAATCATCAGGTTACATGCAGGCTCGTATACATGTTCATCTATATGCACCATGTTTTGTGTGGAGTTGACTTGTACTGATCGCTTTATACTTTGTAAGTGAAAATTGCAAGCATCAATTGTAAGCATTAGTATTCACTCTACGAGTGATGTGACGTATATTTATAAATACAAATGTATATAATGTATTGGTTTTTGTTTTATTTTCATAAATTAAAACATATCCTATTTCAAACTGCCCCCATCTGATCCTATGCAATCCTCTCCTGTCCTATCCTATACCCTCCTGTCCTATCCTATCCATCCAATCCTATCCTATCCTGTCCTATCCTGTCCTTTCCACTCCTGTCCTATCCTATCGTATCCTATCCTTGCCTACCCCATCCTATCGTATCCTGTCCTATCTTGCCATATCCTATCTTACCCTATCATATCCTGCCCTATCCTATTGTATCCTATCCTATCCTATCATAACATACCCTATCCTGTCCTATCCTGTCCTATCCTATCCTATCTTGCCATATCCTATCCTATCATATCCTATCCCACATTTTTTAAGACACTTGCCTAGGTATTTTATCTTTCATGAACTACTACCATGCATGCCTACCCTATTGTATCCTGTCCTATCCTGTCCTGTCCTATCCTGTCCTGTCCTATCCTGTCCTATTCTATCCTATCTTGCCATATCCTATCCTATCATATCCTATCCCACATTTTTTAAGACACTTACCTAGACATTTTATCTTTCATGAATTACTACAATGCATGCCTACCCTATTGTATTTGATCCTATCACATCCTAACCATGCTGTCCTATCCAATCCCTGTCTCAATGCTGCTGTTCTGAGGCTTAGCTTATCTGACCAGCTACCAGGGGCACACATAATGATGAGATGATAAGGCTACTTGGAGTCCATTACATATCACATACAGCAGTTTTAGAGCGAGCTTGGAAAGTTGCATCCTCAGAACGACTTTTCAGTCTGATTGAAACATTTGATAAGAATGATAGAATCATCCCAACATCTGGGCAATAAACTTGTTTTCACCTCTTTTGACCAAAGTTTACCCCTTTTCTGTACAGTTGTAATGCTATTTCTGTATTCTTCTAGACTTATGGCCTGTGTAGAAATGAGAAGTATTTTATGATAAGGACATTAGGAATGGGCCAGAAAGTTGGTCAATTATTTTACAATCTTTCTGATCTGTCTCTTTCACCCCTGAACTGTCCATGCTCGCTCTAAAACTGCTGTATCTATAACCATAGGTGGGGTTTCTTACTTGCCTCGGCATTGACACCGAGTACAAGGCTTTTCTCTCTCACAATAACACCTCCAATGTTCTCCACCCTTCACACTAAACTCTCATGAGAAATCAAACCATTAGAGACAGCTATATGAACACAATTTTGCATTAAATGTGTTAAATGTCTGTTGTTCCACGCTGGGAGCTGTCAATGGACAGTTGGATTCCCATGAGAACAATGGGATTTCCACTACAGCGTCCACTACAGTGCCCCCTAGTGTCATACTGGTCAGTCTTGGGTCACTGGACATGGTCCACCCTGTTTGTGTTCCATGTGTAATTGCCTCTGACTGCCTGTTGTTCCAAGATGGTGTCTAACTGTGGTCATTTCAGGCTTGCTGGGCAGCCCTGCTAAATTACTTGACCGCCCCAAAGTGTCCGATGGGTTCAAGACGTATCTGACATGGTCAAAAGCTTTTTTAAGGTCCTTTTTTAAAGAGGTCAATACAGGTTCTGTGTTAAAGTGACACGGTCGGTTAAACGGACACTTCGCAACTGACCCCAGCTATCAGGGGCTCCTTAAAGGTCATCAAAAGCATTTCGCCCCCAGGGTCAAACAAATGCCCTCAGCCATTAAAATGATACATCTCTCAAGAGTTAAAATCATCTCCATGTCTGTTCAGGTATGTTCAGCCTACATCGGAGCTTCCACGATTTTACCTTTAACAGACAGGTATTTGAACTAGATAAACTATACTTCAATGTCTGAAAGTTTGCTCGTTTCAGACGGGTAAGCTCAAACTAGACGAATAAAAAACATTACCAAAAAATAATTGGACGCCCACAAGTTTTGACAAGTAAAGATATGAGCTTTACACATTAAGGAACTAATGTTAATATTATTGGCCATTATCTGCACATAACTTAAATTCAAAGATATCGTAAAGATGTTGGTGACACCTTGAGTAAATCAAAACATCATCTGAAAAATAAACTGCCTAAATTATTTGATGAACGATTATCAGTATACCTATGACCATTTCAATTAGGCCTAATTTCTGCATGCAAAGGTTTTGACTGTGAATGTTGCCCCTGAAAGCTGTTATATCAAAGCATTCAAATGCACTTGATGCTGTCTCAGCAATGTAAATGCATGTTACAGCCAATCTCATAGAATCGGACACTAAACTTCAAAGAGCTAGGACGTCATGTGAATCCAGGACTTTTATGGACTGAGTGACTGCCTCGACCAATGGGAGTCCTGGAATCACATGACGTCATCTGCTGTTTCTAGTGGCTCTGGTTAAGGTTCCAAGTCTTATGAAATTTTCTGAAAAATTGTCCTTTTTTTTTTCTTTTTCTTTTTTAGGGGGGGGGGGGATTACTGGAGCCATGTTTCCCAATTCTGTCCTCCTCAACCCAGCTCAAGTCACAGATCCAGAGAAAGACGGTTCTTAATAGAAGAAGAAGAAGAAAAATAAAAGACTGAATTTTACCATTTTACTAAGGTAGATTCCTATGGAATTTGTTTTACTAAGATCTTAGCTGTTTAACGGAGTAAAACCTAGAAATATTCCCAGGTAAAACAATGGCATCTTCCCTAACCCTGACCCAAACCAGCATTATCTGGCAAGTTGGTCAGCCTTAATCAATGCCATTATAATTTGTTAGGAACAGAAGAAAATTTAGAAGAAGTAGATGGTTCAAATAACAAACAACAGCTCTGGTCTTCTGTCTATGTCCTGTTAATCTGTCTTAATCTGTCCCTCTGTCCCTCTAATTAACACCACGTGCATTGTTTTATCTGATCAAGAGCAATCATTTATCGTTTGAACCATTGAACAACAGCACAGTGAGCAACTGGACTTCCATTGTCAAACAAAATTTCCTGTAAAATCCGTTCAATTGTATGGTATATGTACTGTATTCCTAGGTTGTAAAAATGGGTGTTGTTCTTTTTCTGTAAACAAAGAATAGCTCTGCATGGTCATTTCTTGAACCTAACAAACCTTGGACTACTCATGGGGAGCTGGTTGCTTAGTTCTGGGGTAATTCTATAAGGGGTGACCGAATACTGAGAAGGCTAATAAGAGACTAATACAAATGTTGGACTCCGTTGGTCTCATTTGAAGCCAACATAGTAGGCAGGGTGGTCCAACAGAAGTCCCATTAATTACACGTTGGCTTTTTAGCTGTCTAATTACTTTTGCAGGCACATACGTGAGCTAGGGTAACTTGTATGTACCCCCCTCGACACCCCACAGATTCTAGTATTTGTCCTCAAACCCTCGAGTCATTAGTAGGGTGAGAGCTGTACCCTGGTCTGTCATCATTTCTTGCATAACCAAGGAATAGTCATAACTTATAGAAAGCCCTCTCTGCTAAGAACATAAATGTACTCACAAGAGATTTTAACGCTCTTCCTATTAAGCCTATAACAACATACTTGGTGCTAAATATACATCTATCTTTTGACAACTGTTATTTCAATTTAGTAAATTTTAGTGTGCAATCAGCTCTCTGTAATTACACTTTTCCAAGAAATTTTAAAAGAGACGAAAATACTACAAAAAGCTGTATTGAAACCGATTAAGGAAATACGCGCAGGTGAAAAGAAAAAGTCAAAAATAAATCCTAAATAAACACCTGCTGCATGCTCCTAATTTTTATTGAAGAAAACGTTTGAAAACACAAAGGTATTACTAATCTATCATAGCTCATAGCACAAGTTATATAACATTTTCAGCTTTTTAATTCTTAACTAAAACGACAGAAATTAAAACGTTACCAGCTTTGTAATTTTTAATTAAACGACCAAAATTAAAAGAGTTACCTAAAATTACAGGTCTGTGCGGTGGTTCAAAGTTCTAGTGCTATTTTGAAGGTCACTTAAAACTCAAATATTAACTGTAGACAACTTCTAATTGTACTGAGCTAACCTTGAGTGCCCAATCGCGTAGTTGTCAACACAATTTTTTTAGGTGTGAAGTGTTCTAAGTCCATCACAGAAGTGCTGAAGCGGTAAGTAGAATCTTTTTATTGTGTCTTTGAAGTCTTTTTTATGCAACTTTAAGCTGTCAATAAGTGACAAACCCAGTATAGTATGATAGGCCAGACCAGACCTTAAGAATTGGCCGACCACGCCAAATAACACCTATATAAAATCTGTCCTTAAAACTAACCTAATGGATTTGTAGTTACTCATTTTAGCAAACTAAATAGAAAATAAGTGATGGTCTTATAATCTATCCGTCTATCCATCTATCCATCTATCTATCCATCTATCTATCTATCTACCTATCTATCTACCTATCTATCTTCCTATCAACCTATCTATCTACCTATCTATCTGTCTGTCTATCTATCGACCTATCTATCTATCCACCTATCTATCTATCCATCTATCTATCTATCTATCTATCAACCTATCTATCTATCTACTGTATCTATGAGTATTATGAACCAATGTCTTTGATTATCTATTAAACATCAACGTAAGGTTATCTTTTTAATGATCTATAACCTTTATCTATATTCAACATTAGTCTAAATTTATCTTAAATCAAACCACGTTTACAAATTATTGTCGAAAATATGAAAACCTTCATTTAGTTATAGAGGAAGTATTATCTCTTGGGCCTTAATTTGAAGCCCAAAATTACACAAATCTGTTGTGAATTTCATGTAATCAGGCCAGCCCTTCTATGAACAATCAACCACCTCGGAGCTCGATTTAATTTAGGGATTTTTCACGGGCGATTTTTGCTGTCTTCAAAGAAAATCTCAATTAGCCAAACTCAATCGACAAACTGTGAAAATGTTCCTGAAAACTAGGTAAGCCGAAATTCGTCGTGTTTGGAGTTTGCAACAAACACAGCTGGTATGGTACAACACGTCCGAGGTAATTAAGCACATTAGTACATATTTACCTTCCTTGTTTACTGGTAATTCTGCTCCGCTTTACCCGGCTGTACCGACGTCTTGGTTACGTAACCGGGCCATCAAGATCAAAGGAAATTGCCCAGTGTACTTGATGAACTGCTGTAGTACATTTAAGAGTAGCAAATACCTCATCATGAGCTATATATAAATCCCCCAGTTGTCTCATTTAAGTACTTGTTGACAACATATAACAATGAGTTCCTTCAGTCTATCATTATTAAGACTCCTTAATTATGAGTTCATCTGGCATATTTTTCACTGTCAAAATGAAAAATGTTATGAGTTTTAAATTGTCTCAACTCTCAAGAATTAACATCATAAATTCCAATAAATATCCAAATATTATCAATGTTATTTATGTAGAATTTTTGTAGATATTTTATTGGTCTTTTATAACAACTTGTTTGCATGCCTTGCAGTAAATCTGTCAAGTTTGTGTTTTGTTTATATCTAATTAAGCCCCAGTCACACCATGGAGCCTCCATGTTCTGGTGGCTCCATGGTCACACTAGTTTATGTTTTGTTTATATATAATTAAGCCCCAGTCACACTAGCCCTACAATCACTCGTGATAAAAAAAGACAACCTACAACTGAAAATCGTCACCAGTCTTTTACAAGTCTTGCAACAATCAATGATGGTCTCAGATGGTCTCAGATAATCTTTTATGGTCCTGCAACTAGTGGTTTTAAGCACGTTCAAAAACCTGGCAACATCTAAACTGGTCACCAACAATCTTAAGTAATTATTATCTAAAGTTGTCTTAAATTGATCATAGGTAGTTGAACAGTGGTTCTAGACAAGTCTTGAACTATCTTGAATGAAATCGGTCTATGATAGTCTTGGGTGATCTTTAAAGAGTGGTACGACTGGCATTAAGATTAACTTTGACTAGTTGCACCATAACTGAAGATCGCACAAAAGATCATGTACAATCACTACTGAAGACCAAAACACAATAACCTACCACCTGTTGCATGATTGATGAAAGAACTACTGAGGACTAGTTCAGATCATTGGCGACTGGTAGTAAGACATGTGACCATACAGTATATATATAGAGAGCAGTTGAATCTAGTGATGCAGACCGGACCGCATGGGTCCGGTCCGGTACGCGGTCCGACCCTGGACCGCATCGGTACCGGACCAGCAACAAAATACCGGTACTGGGTGCCTGGACCGCGGTCCGGACCGCTGAAAAAGTTTTTTATTTAAAAAACGTTTTTTTTTTTTTTTGAATAAAAACTTTTGTTAAACCTTTGTTTTTATCATAATTTTAAAAAATGCCGATGGATCGCTTCTGGACTGGTCCAGTAATAATACCGGACCACCTGACCCTGGACCGGACCAGTACCGGACCACTTTAAGGAATATCGGACCACCCCACAAAAGGCGGTCCGGTCTGCATCACCAGTTGAATCTTTGCAGATCAGTTGGCAATCAGTCATCTAGTAGTTCACAAGTTGGTGTTATGATGGTCGTACGATAGTCACACATAAACTTTGGTGATCTTTATCAATCTTTATACAGTCTATTCTTATCTTGAGATGGTCTCACGATGGTTGTATATTAGTCTTGTGGCAGTTGTACTATCATAAGAGATGTCTTAAAACCATTTAAAGACCTGTTGTTCTGGTGGCTCCATGGTGTGACTGCCAAAGATTAGGGCTGAAATCGTGAAGACTGTCAAGGATCAAAAGCCCCTAGTGTGACTGGGGCTTAAGTTGTTTCAAATTACTGAAATTTACAGCGGTGTCAGCACTCAGCAGCTAAGTTTCTTTTACAACTCTACTACATTTATAACTTTTATTTGACATTATAAAATGTTGCGAATTGTTGCATAGATCCTTTTCAATTGATGATTAAATCTTAGCTGATATAATTGAGGTAATAATAGATTTCCCAAAAGGCACCCTAAATGAAATTTAGACCATTATGATTTAGGCATAACCCTATAGTCGAGTTTCTATTAATATTCAACATAATATAGACATTATAAAATGTTGCATGGATCCTTTACATTTACGATTAAATCTCACTGCAATAACTGAGTTAATAATAGATTTCCAAAGTGCACCTAAATAAAATCTAGATTCTATCATTTACGGCTTAAATGCTGTGAAATAATCACATAGAATTTTGTCCCTAACAAAATTTTGCAATGCCATGCAACCTCCTAACGATATATATTTATTGACTCTCAGTGGGCATTCTACAATGATGGTTCAATAACTTCTTAATAAACACTCAAATAGTATGAAACTGTTTGTTTTGGCACATAGCCACTCTTCAATTTGAGTCTATCTGTGAAATTCTTACCCGTCACCCCTTTCAGCGACTTACCCACCCCCAGGGCTGTTATCTAACGGTTACGTAATGTTGCCAATTAGGGGGTTAACAGAGATCACAAGGGAGCTGTTAGTCTCGGTCGAAGGCCCCTAACAAGTCAAGAAGTCGACCTATTGGGTGCATAATTGTCAGAACTGGGAGGAGTTTAGTTTGGTTTGAAGTGGAAAACTTAAATAATAAATCATTAATTAGGCATTCATATTTTCTGGTGAAATACAGAATACAATTGCTTGATATATTTGTGCGAATAATTTGAAATAATAACTTTCTCTCTTTAAAGGTTATTTCTAACTTAGAATGAAAATTCGTACATATCTCTACAAATTAATCCTGTAAAAAGTATGATAATATAATCGAATAAAAAATATTGAATAGAACAGCTGATTACAGTTTTAGAAATTATCTAAAATAACATATTAACTTTGTATAAATATACCAATTCATATAGACATCATTCATACTTTTCTGAGCATAAAATACTAATTTATTTCAAACTATTAAAAATAAAAAATGTTTCATTTATTAAAAACTTCTACTTATGTCATTATTTGTACTTCTTTGAAGTCCATTTAAAAGAATTATCTGACAAATATATAATTTTGAAATTATTACTTTATTAGAAATACAAATTAAAGTGCAATTCTCGTTAATTTCAGATTCTTGCTGACAATTTTCGCAGCCATTTCAGGAGCAGATCTAGGATTTTTGGAAAGGGGGGGGGGTCAGGCATAGGACTTGTACGAGTGAACAGCAAAGGTGCGATAACCTTCTAGGGGGGTCCGGGGGCATTTTCCGAGAGAAAGGGGGGGGCATGACCCCCTTGACCCCCCTCTAAATCTGCCCCTGCATTTGTTCTCTATCAATGCAATTATCTTCAAACCCCTCAGATTTTGAATATGTCAGACATGCCTGTCTACCCACGAATATAGTATAACAGAAAGTCATAAACTATGTCCATATGTTTAATATATGTGATGTAAGCCTCTTACAGCACGTGGTATAGAGTGTTGAGATCCCCTGTGATAGCATATCTGTGTGCCACATGCCATCAAGCCTCTTAGATCGATGTTACTGTAGCTGCAGTTTGGACTATTTTCCTCACAGCTTGCTGTCAATATGCCTGTTTGATGTGTGTTTATGAGATGAGGATTTTATAGTTTGTCTCCAAGTGTGGTCAGTTATATTATTTAGTCAGTCAGTCAGTCCGTCAGTCAGTCAGTCAAGCTGCTTGCACCCCCCCCCCCCTGTGAACAAGACAGTCAGTCAGCACGTCAGTCAGACAGTCAGCCAGTCAGTCAGTCAGTCAGTTAGTCAGTTAGTCACTCAGTCAGACGGTCAGACGGTCAGTCAGTCAGTCAGACAGCACAACAGTCAGACAGTCAGATAGTCAGTCAATCAGTCAGTCAGTCAAACTCTTAGTCATAAGCCTCATCCTTCATCTCATTGCCATGGTCCCTGCCTATCCTAATTAGCCCATCGGGTGCAGAAATACAGGAAGTAAAGCCCTAATCCACCCACCTTAGTTACTAAGTTAACCTATCAGTCAGTGAGTCAGTAAACCAGCAAGTTAGTCAGTCAGTCAGTCAATCAGTCAATCAGTCAGTCAGTAAGCCAGTCAGTCAGTAAGCCAGTCAGTAAGTCAGTCTGCTTATATAGATAAAAAAAAACATATTTATAACTAAACAGAACGTAAAATTACAATTTTATGGTAATAAATATAAGATAAATAAATGAATAAAATATCGCAGTTTAAATATCACAGAAAAAAATATTACAAATACAAATCAATCAAATATTACAGTCATAGTTTCAAAACAACAGCATATCACAGGGTCATGAGTCCATAAAGTCACAGAATATTTAGTGCTCTCTGTACTATCTATCTCTTTGTGTGCTCTCTGACTGTCCATCTGTCTCTCTATGTCTCTCTATAATCTGTCTGTCTATGTCTCTCTATAATCTGTCTGTCTCTCAGTGCGGTTTTTGCATGAACATGACAATACGTGTTATTTAACATTACGCACGTGAATATGCATAAATTAAACTTTCTCATATTTTACATAAACATTACATAAAACTTTTAAGAAAATGTGCAAATAACACCCGCCCCATTTTAAATATGGCGCTTTGATGATGAGTGCGAAATTTATGCATTACGTAACAGTTAAGCAGGTATGAAGAATCCATTGTCCCTTAAACAGACTTCTGTAAATACAGGTGCAAAAACTCTCTCTGCCTTATCCGTATATCTTGTTATTATGAGCATTGTTACCTTTTGAATATGGGAAATTATAGATATCATCAAAAATGATGGGTTATCAAAAAAACTCATCCAAATTTTGATTGTATCACAAAAGACCAGTAAAAGTAGGCTATTATCCAATTATGTAATAGTTATAGTTTTCTAACACCTTTTTACTAACTTTCCATAATTTTATGATTACCATAACAAAGGAATTGACAAGTTTACACAATACAATAATATACACCTTGAAATTGTTCAGTAATGTTTCTTCAAAGAATTTTAAGATATGATTTCATTGAAGCATTGTGAATATCATAATGCTACTCCGTGAACTTCAAAGTTACAATATGATACCATATACACATCTTCTGCAATGTAAAGTTTACACATAAGTTAGTGAATTAAATTTTCTAGTTTTAGGCAAACTTTAAATACAACACAGGTCAAATAACCAATAACCTTAAAGGTACCTTAAATTTTATCTAGGCCTTTACACCAATGCAATCAATTGCTATTCAAGCAATCAAATTGTAGTCAAAATTTTTGAAAGGCAAATTAACCACATACTGGGTTTTCAATTCATAATAATTTCAGCTCATCATAACAATTGTCATTTATGCATGCCAGTCACACTTATAAAAACAATGTATGCAATTAATATGACACGGGCTTGCTAGATATTAGTACTTATGATCCAAACAAGGATGATATGTAGGCTTATTATATTTACCCATTAACTAGTTAATGTAATTGCAATTACACATTAAGAGGTAGGGGTCACTATTTAATGTACTAATGTGTCCAAAATGTTGCCAATTTCATATGTGTACACTTTGTCAATTTCATAAATTTTTCCTATTAGTATATGACAATTTGCCATTTTATTTCATTTCGAAAATAGTTTCAAACCAAAATCTGTGAACTCTATACTCATGAAATTTAAGATTTAAATCCTGAGAAATATTGCCTAACTTTAGGAAGAGATAAATAATAAAAAAAAAATAGATTATTAAATGAAGACACACATTAGGTATTTACATTTCATTAATTTAAAAAAGTCTGTTTCGAATATTTAAATTTTTACAATAATCTTCTATATACTTCTTATAATTACATTAAGTATAAACTGCCCCTCACAATACGTCTTATTTCAAACTTATCAAACCCAAATCCTTAAATTCAGATGAATTTAATTACTCAAACTAATAAACTCCAAATAAAATTCGAAAATTGGTCCATTGGGATCTGAAATGTGTCTGATATGACACCGTTTGTGGGTGTTTATTCCGGGTGGCCCCAGGGGTCTGAACCAAAATAAACTATCCAAATTTCACCCCCCTCAACATAACCTAACCAAACTCAAACAATTGCTCTTGGCTGGTGATCAGTGATACGCTCCACTGAGCAGGGGTGGGGCATGGTCCCACAGAGAAGTTCCTAGCCAATCAGGACAGGGCAATTTTGGGATGGGGGTGCTTCGGGTATAAAGCCTCGGACAGTGGTCATCTCTGAGCAAATGAAAAGAATACAGAGCACAGAACACTAGTGCACATACAATCATAATTTGCAATAGGACTTTAATACGTTATACGGTGATTCCAATTTGAGTCCAAGCTGGTATGATACTGACACAAGAGTTTTGAAAGGAGTTTACTATTAAGGTATGTTTTTCAAACTGTATTTACTTATATTCTTTATTTTCTTAACACAGTCTATCTGTAGTTTTTCTGTCTGTTTTCATGAATCTAAGGGTACTGTCAGTCTGTCTGTCCACGAAAAAAGGTGGTCAGCCTTATATTTTCAGTGGCTGTCTTGCTCATTTTGTGTTTATCTTATCAACTATTTCTTAACGGTTAGTAGTATGACTATAGGTTAGAATATCTATACCATCTGCTTGGCTTAGTATGTCTGTCTGTGACCTCTTTCTGTAGTGGCAGATGTAATGATGAGATGACAAAGCTAAGGGTCCACAGTCTCAACATCATATCACACATTTTACTTCATGCCGCAATGCAAATTGTCTGAAGCAGAGTCAATATGCGACCAGCTGCAGGGGCAGACATAATGATGAGATGATAACGCTTGGCACATTTACTTCATGGGTGTGGTCTTTCACTTGCCCCAGCATAGACACCCGGTAAAAGGCACTGAGGTCTCAACTGTCAGTGCTTGTCAGCCAATTTCAGACAATACATTTTAATTATAATTATGATTGGCATTATTCTTGAGTCATTTTGGTAATTTGGGGATAATATTATTACGCAAATTACCCAATTCTGAAATAACTTTCTTTTCAAGCCAGTAAGTGTATACATAATCTGTAAAACTGCAAATCTATCTTTAAATTACCCCTGTGCATTACCCTTGCACTTTACCTTCGTGTAGGACTAATTCCTTATTTGACTGAGCTAATTACGCTGTCCCAACCTCTCTAATCATGGCTAATTACTTTCTTAGAATGAGTCTTCGGTTACCACACCAACCAAAAATGGCTGAGGAGTAGGGTGCCGGGTCCCCTGAGAGGTGACAGTTTGGTTAGGTTGTTTGGTTAGGGGGGTGTCACCAAATGTTAAAATTAGGTGTGGATTAGGTTGGCGTGATGTTTTTGCCTCCCTGTAATTAAACAAAAGGCTAAAATGAGTCAAGTAAAATTGTCTCTCAACATGCAAATTTTCAAAGGAACTATTTGCGACACCCATACTCGAATGGTAAACTGAGTACATGCCTCATTGAACCCAGTCAGTTGAAATTGTTTACAATAAATATGTGTGAAAACTTTGCATGACTGGACCATGGTCATCCTCGGTGCGAGGGTGGACCTAGCTCATCATGGACAATTCAAACAAGTTCCATATTTAGAAACTTGCCTACTTTAATTTATTCAACATTTTTACAATTCTATAAGATAAGTTACTACGACTTTCATATGTCTTGTTCATACTTTGGTTTAATTTTGACTTATTAATTAATAGAGCCATTATATTTCTAGATTTAGTTATATCTCATCATACCAATGGTCTTGCCGTTTTCAATTGCTTGCTGACTTCCAAGCTTACTTACTTACTTACTTTCTTATTTATTTACTTTCTTAATTATTTACTTACTTACTATTTACTTACTTACTATGTACTTACTTATTTACT
Organism: Alitta virens; assembly: GCA_932294295.1. NCBI lineage: Eukaryota > Metazoa > Annelida > Polychaeta > Phyllodocida > Nereididae > Alitta > Alitta virens. The sequence continues at coordinate 15,079,667 of OW028586.1, read as the reverse complement.
TACTATTTACTTTCTGACTTACTTACTCACTTCCTTACTTACTATTTACTTTCTGACTTATTTACTTACATACTCACTTACTTACTCACTTACTCATTTACTCATTTACTTACTTACTCGTTTACTCATTTACTTGCTTCACTATTACCTAAATAAATACATTACTTTTTTCTTTTCTTTTTTTTCTTGGACATATTTTCTGCTTAAAATTAATAAATACATTATTGAGCATCATAAATATATACATCTAACCCATCAGACAGGTGTTGAAGTGTTCTCAAGAACTATATTAGCTACTGATGTGCACTTATGAGCGTCTAGAAGCACTTGGAATTCATCTTAAGCAAACATCAGAGACACATTTAAATTACCAGTGAAAGGCATACCTTGTATTCCTTAATAAATTGGCACCTATTAACAATTGCTGATTTCTTATCAATCTAATTGTTAGGGATTGACCATTGAGGAGTTAGGAGTTGAAACTTTATGCTACTTGATTTCAGAAGCAATTTCCCTTATCAGATCAGTAGATTTATAAGGGGTTAAATGGGTATTTCACCCCCAATATAATCAACAATTGCTTGTATTAAGATAGCAGAATGACTTGTTATGTTTCTCTATTAGTGTATACGGGCAGTGTCGAATTCATGTTGTTTTCACTTCAGTAATTGTAGAAAAACTTCACTACGTAATTTTAGATTGGAGCATAGCTGTCAGCACCATTGCTGATAGAGACATCAGTTTACAGTTTTAACCCCAGGCTAAATACTATACAATGTGGGGAGTTACTATTTGGTAATATTATATTATAGATGAAAGAAAGACAGTAGATATACAGCTAGACTGACTGAAAGACAGAAAAACACAAAGAAAGACAAACGCCTTTGAATTCAAAATTAACTAAAACTGTTAAATCATACTCCAAATTGTAATCCCTTCTAAATATTACTAATACCAGCTTTACCAAAAACTGTAGAATAATATTTGTCTTTTATCTTTATTAATCTCACACTTAGACAATTTATTTATTCATGTATTTCACATAGAATATCTTGCCCTTTGTTTCCGAAACCGAACTTGAAATAACTCTGGCCAATTGAAGGTGACCATAAGTAGTCTCTTTCTTCGGGTCACTAATACAACCGTAGCTTGTTTTGGGATTAAAATTTTCCTGTCATCACTTCTAGGGAAAATGTTTCCTTTCCTTTTGATAGCACCCTTTTAGAAAATCATCCTGTTACATTTATGGCTGATTTGAATTGTTCATTGAGGCAATTTCAAAGAAATCGTCTTTCAACTATTGTGGACCAATTCCAAAAGCTGTTAATTGTAAGAAGGTGGGGTCTTGGGCTGTACCCCTTTTTTTGTGGGATACCTCAAGAGGGCTAATTCTCAATGAGGGTAATTTCAAACGTATGGGTCAATGCTTTTACCCTACCCCCTTCATATGTTGCCATGCATGCAACTGAACAGCCTCCGAAGCCCTCTTTTTTTTGGTCAATAACACATATGCTTTCATTGCCCACACAAAGACGGCCAATTTGTAAGAAATACTCCAATACAGTGGCAATAGAATGAGACACTCCAAGTCCATTTAGAGGTCAAGAGAATCTGGACCAAGGTCATAAGGTCATTGACCTTAATTCCTCAGAGGGAAATATCGGGAATTAGATTAAAAACCTGTTCTGGAGCATTGATTTGAAAAAGCTGTAATCGAAAAATTTTGATTAACTTGTTAACAAGTACTATAAGGTCAAAAAGACGGATTCCCGTAGTGTAGTTTCATAGTCAGTGTGTCTTATCTATCTATCTATCTATCTATCTAACTGTAAAACACATAAATGTTTTAAATGCTCTTACTGCAGTTGGCATTGAAAAATACATTTCCTGGGGCTATTTCTCATTGTATCCGACATCATTGTACCGCTTGTCAACTTTTGCAAAATCTGTTGACAGAGTGATTAACTTGCCAATGATGGCTGTCACACGGGCTGGATAAAATCAGACCACCCTCATAGATGGCGCTAGTGTGCACAGGGCGTCCTCTGGTGATTAATCTGGGTCATTAATCATGGCGCTAAAATTGAATCTCCGCCTCCCAAACAATTAACGACCAAATTTGTGGTAGCTTATAGCATAGGAGACACAACTCGGAATAGGTACTCCACCTATCGGATGGCATCCACCCCCATGCCCACTTCCACCTTTTATTTTCACATTTCCTCTCAAATTTATGAGCAAGGATTTCTAATTCCAGAACATATTCATTCATCTGTTGTGCACTAATTTATAGCAGAAGCACTCATTCATTCATTGAGTGCTGAAGTAGAATTGCATTAATTCATTAATGGAATTCTACTATACTATACATTGCTTACCATTATCATACTTGATTTGATTTGAAATTCTTTTATTTTAGTCACTATACTTTGCTTACCACTATTAGTAATTTATCCATGGCTCTGCAGAGCATTTCTGAACTTGTAGTTAGTGTGCTATTTTTATCACGCATGTATGTACCCCAAACATGGTATAGCAATCAATCGGCTTGATGCCTTTGTTTACAGTGCATGCATGCCAGCCAAGCAATAAAGCAATCAACCAATCAAGCTAACAGATAAACAACCAATTAAGTATTCAATTAAGGCTTGACGTATTTGATCGATCAACAATTTAAAACGTTTTTCTCTCGTTTTCAGATTTCACAATGAATGCTGAATTCAGATTTCCCATTTCTTCGGAGAAAGGAATAGCCAAGAGATCTTGTCAGAAAATCAAAGAAATCATCAAGAAAAACCCTTGCTTGGGATGTACGGAGAAGAAAATGTGCTTACCAGAACAGCCTGCATTTACGCCAGGTGGCGCTTCCTACATCAAATACCACAGCCCGGGAAATACGAACAGTCTAAGAAGCAAGAGGTCAACCAACGCTAATGCTTACATGTCCCAAAGATTGCTGGGATACAGCACAAAAGATTTTGTAAGAAATTCCAAAGTTTTTACTGGTCAATCCGACCCTATACTCCAGAATGAATCTTTCAATCACACTGACATTTATGACGAACTTGATGACGTCTGCCAGAAAGAAAATAAACGGCCATGCAAGAAAATGAAATCATCAATGACGTCATACACAACAGAAATCGACAGCAACTACAGCATAGACAGTGATGAAATGTTATCGGAGAGCATTTTTGATCAAAGTTTACTCAAAAGACCAGCACCTCTGGGACAAAGTCGCACATCGATTGAATCTCATGATTCTGGAAGATCGTCTGCTTCCGATGCGCCCTCTGACGATTTGTGCCAGAACATCGTGGATTCCTCTGACGTCTTTCATCTGCAAAGTAGTATGGACAATACTCGCCAGAGGTCTACAGTTGGTCCTGGACACATGAAAGGTTGGTTTCAAAATAAAGATTTCAAGTAAAGGAAAACGACATAAAGATAACATATAAATCTTAAATTACTTTCATTCGATGTATATAAAATTCAGCCAAATATAAGAAACCTACTTTATATAGTTTTAAATGTGAGCTTTGATGTACTAGTTTCAAAATCATATATATTTTGCCAAACCACATGACTCACACTTATCCCTCCTTAAAACCTAAGGCTATCATTCTGAAATTGTGGACCTTACAAGTGTAAAACTGTTATTATTGAAATTTCCACATGTGCTCTGTGAAATTTGTAAGACATAAATGAAGACATCAAATTCTTGCCAATGGCATTTTATTGCCTATACTGACTTTGCAACATTTGATCATAAGGGTAAAATGCCTTGGGGTAAATTGAAATGTTACTCCTAACTTACCCTCAGAAAGTTGCCAAAAAGGGGACTTCAGTCTCTCACCCTTATAAAATTCGTTCCCCCCGGGGTTTGTCAGGGTATGGAAGACTTAATTAGTGGCTGGACCCCTTTGATGTTACCTATGGCAGGTGGCCTGCAGGGGAGAGGCAGTATTTCTGGGTCAATTCAAGACCACGTGATGTAAGGGCAATAGAACAATTGACAATGCTAAACAATCCAAGACAATCAGACACAATATAAATGGAATTGATTGACACAATAGAATCACAATGCAAATCAACAATAAGAAAGATAAAATTTCTTTCATGTCTTAGACTGATCACCTCTGACCCTCACCATAGAAAATTTCTCTCACAACAGACATACATCGGACTAATTTCTTGACAATAGTTCATCAGCGCAGACAAGTGCCTCCTGCTATAGCCCTAATTAGGCATATGGACATAGTGGTCTGCAACAAATGTATATAAGCCAATTAAACCCTTAGCCCTGTCATTAAACATTGACTGCTCATCTGGTGGACATCATTGTATTTACCTTGCATCTGTCAGAATTTCAACAAGTGTACAGCCTTGACCATTGCATAACATTACAACACATTAAGCTCACACACTTTGAATATACCATGGCTAAAACTAATGGTAGGTTTAAATACTTAAATTAGATATCACACATAAACATGTTTATGTAAACATCATGATTTATTTTAAAATGTTGTTCCTTTTCATTTTAGGTGAAATGAAAGTCGCTGTTTACCTGAACTGTGGATTGCTCACTGCCCACGGTAAGTCATCTTATCTTATCTTATATCTTATTTTATCTTATCTTATTTCATCTTATCTTATCTTATCTCATCTTATTTCATCTTATCTCATCTCATCTTATCTCATCTTATTTCATCTTATCTTATCTTATTTCATCTTATCTCATCTTATCTTATTTCATCTTATCTTACCTCATCTTGTCTTGTCAGGTGTCATGCATAACATCAATATCGCCTCTCCTCTCCTCTCCTATCCTATCCTATCCTATCCTAACTGGCTTGATTATAAATTAGCTTGACTATAATCTTATATTATCAACTACAAAGTTTATAAAATTTGTCTTTTTTCATTACAGTCATCCAGGCTAAGAATCTGAAACCTTTATCAACATCCTCAGCATCATTTGACACATACGTGAAGGTAATTACATTTCCATGGCAATATTCTTATTTAAGAGACGCACCTGAAATAGAAATTTCATATGGATCCATTCTAAATTTCGTGTACATTCATATATTTTATTTCATTTTTTCATGTTACAGCTGTCTTTGGCCCCAGATTTCTCCATGAGAACATTCTGCAAAACCAACGTAGCCCATGGAACAACTAGCCCCACATTTGATGAGAAATTCTCATTGTAAGTTATTAAAGAAAATAAATTTACTACAACATTCATTAGAGATTTATATCTAATACTTCAATATAATCACTCGGGGTAATTACTTATAATAATAAATATTAATTGTTTTCTTAATTAATTATTGCAGTGAACTGACACCAGCTGATGTAAACAAACGCGTCCTCATATCACTATGGCAACTGGACAAGACAACAAAACGAAGCCTTTTGATTGGTTGCATGTCATTTGGACTCAAGAAACTCTCAGACACTGGAAAGGTAATGCAAAATTCTCTACTTTACGATTTAAGTTACTCTTCACATTACATTTTTGTGCACATATTCAACAATAATATGTCGTTGTGATTTAAAAATAATGATTTGATTGTTTTCAATGTTATAGGTCACCAAAGGATGGTATTACTTATTGGCAGAACATGTTGGAAGATCCAAACATTTGACTGTCCATGACAGCTCAAGAAGAGGTAATTATTGCATAAATAAGATTACAAAACTAGTGTTTTTTTCCTCATACTGTAAGTCCATTTACTTATAAATTATTGCAAGAGTATTTTCATCACTAAAACAATGTCTTTGCTCATTTTCAGATGGAACTCTTAAGAAACAGGAATCCAATTTATGTTGGGCTGAAAAGAAACAGGTAATTAAAACATCTGTGTATACACCATCCAGCAAAAATATAAGACCACTTGATCAAAGCGGTCTAATGTTTTTGGATGGGGTGTAGATATATTTTATTGCACATCAGGATGATTTGGTATATATATATATATAGATTTAAATAGGCTATAAATAGGTACTACCTAAAAATTTTATTTTATGTCACATAATTCAAATCACGAACTGAGTAAAATATTAAAGTCCATAAATCATTTGGGTTATATTTAAAACAGAGTTTAAGACATAAATTAGTAATCTATATCTCGCATTATTTAAATACAAACTAAGTGAAATGTTATCTTTTTTTGCAGATATCAATCAGTAGAGGTCCTGGTGGATTTGGTTTCGCCATCCTAGGTTCGAATCCGGTCATAATCTCCAAAGTGAATTCACCCTCCCAAGCGGAAGTGGCTGACCTACGTGTGGATGACGTCATCACCCGCGTCAATGGCGAAAATGTATCACATTCCACGTGTGATAATGTTGCCAGTATCATCAAGTATGTATAGCATAATAACCTCAAATTATATGCATGTTACTTATTTTCATGTATAACTTAAACATTGAAGAATTTACTATCTATTCAATCGTGTAATCCCAGTGTTTATAGGTAGTCTGTCTATGCACTCCTTGTCTGTCTTTTTCTAGTAGTTTTGTCTGTCTGTCTGTCTGTCTGTCTGTCTATAGATGTATTATTTTGTCTCTAAATTTGCCTAAACATTAATAGAACTAAGTGTGTCTGTGAGTCTGTCCACATAATGTACACTTTGTCTGTCTAGCTACATGTCTATAACCTTCTTCAAAGTATGTCTTAGTCTCCTTACTAAGTTTGTCTGTCCAGTGTCCATCCTATACATGTATATTAATTTTCAATTTTCATAATTTTTCAGACACTGTAGTAACACTGTGATCCTGGATCTCCTGAGGCCATTTGCAGCTACAGTTTCCGCAAATTCCACATCACAAACGTCTCCATGGCAACAAAGGAAACGTCATCATTCTGACGAAAAAACAAACACTGAGTCCCAGAAATTCCTACAGTGCTCAAGACCCAGTCAACCTAAAATTGCTTGCTTGCGTCAAAATCTCAGAGAGAGTGAAAACTTGAATTTGGTAAGAACCCTAACCAATTCAATTCAGTTCAATTCAATTCAAAAATGGCTTTAACAAATTTTAATGAAATAATGGAATATGATATTCAAAGTAAGGAAATATAGTTATTTACTGAATCAACATAGGCCTATGTAATAGTATCAAGAAATACGGGCTAAATGTTCCTTTGAAACCTTTAAATTTGACTAGAAATTTACTTTATTATTTATTCTTACAGATTCTCTCAACGGACAGTTCTCAAATGCTGCCTGTTTTTGATGACAGCCAAGACCTGTTTCTGCAAGATCACTCTTTTGCGACGTCACAATCACTCAGTACTGACGTTCTAAATGGTGCATTCGTGACCCCAAAATCCCCATGCCCTCCTATGAACCAAGGAATCACCCTGCCGGGAAGTCTCAGAAGGTCTTACAACAACATTACGCAATGCAGCAGGTAATTACATGACACAAATATTTATTGGCTGGCTGAGGAGTGAATATAGAATAATACTGAATATAATGGTTAAATTAGATTATAAGTTTATGTGAAATTGTTTAGCAAGTAACCCAACTTAATTCCTAATTATGTCAAAGCACTAAGGTTGGCACATGTTTAAATTGGGCGCCACCTAATCCCCCTGTTGGGTATAATAAGAACTAATTCAATGGCACTAGTGTAGCGCCACCTGTTGGAATGTAAATACGTTCTGCAATGCAAACAAAAATTGAAACAAATATTTAAAATGTTTTGTCAACTTTTTAATTTATATATTTTTATCCCATCAGGTTGTCTTACACATCTAACGAGGCCACACCCCGCTCTCTCCGATTGGAAGACTTGAGAGAAGAATCGCGCTACAGCGACGCCATGTACATGGAAGAATTGGATTATGTGGTAAGACAGTGCAATTTATTTCGAAATATATTTACAATAAAATTTACCACGATCGAACTAACAAATGTATAAAACTGTTCAATATAACCTGATTCACTGCATGTATATCACTGCATACAGTGCATATTATAGGTTACATAAATAAATAAATAATTAACTGTTATTTTGTTCTATTTGCTAAAAACTAAATTTCTGTTCCTTTCATTGCAGCTTTACTGAGTCACACTGTATACTAGACAAAAAAATGAAAATTTTGCAAGAAAATAAAAGCAATCTGTGATATTAAATTGTGCTTTTAAATATGTTATCTATTATGATGTACATATTTTGTAATTTTATTATGTATATATATTTTTAGTTGATATTAATGTATTTTAAATTATGAATACCTCTGGTGCTACATAAATGAACATGACTGCGGCGACGTATACTTAAAATGTAAATAACTGATACTTAATACCATTGCTATTATTGTATGAATGTAAAATATGATAATAAAATATTTATCGACATAAATTATATTTTTGTGGTCACTGACGGTTTTTATTCTTATAATTAATTTATCACTGGCCGCCAGGTGTGTCCCTGCAATACACAGTAGGCTGGACATGCACCTCCCAAGACAAAGCACCTATCCTAGTTCTTTAAGATAATGACACAAACACAGATACTCAAATCTACCACTAGATAGCCTGTGCATTGGTGGCAGTATGCAATCTGAATTTGTTGGCACAAAACAAACTTCAATGCCACTGATTAGACAGTCTGCACAATAGGAGCCATGAACACAAACTGTCCTATTTGCCATTAGATAGTCTGTGCCATTGGTGGCACTATCAAATCTGCCATATTTGCCATGTTAAATCCCCCCATTAGATAGTCTGTGCCATTGGTGGCACAAACACAGACTGTCAAATCTCTCATTGGATAGTCTGTGTCATTGATGGCACTATCATATGTGCCATATATGCCATATCTGCCATATCTGCCATTAGATAGTATGTGCCATTGGTGGCACTTTCAAATCTGTCATATCTGCCATATCTGCCATTAGATAGTATGTGCCATTGGTGGCACTATCAAATCTAGCATATCTGTCATTAGATAGTCTGTGCCAGTGATGGCACCATCATATCTGCCATATCTGCCATGTCAAATCCCCCCTTGGATAGTCTGTGCCATTGGTGGCACTATCATATCTGCCATACCTGCCATATCTGCCAATAGATAGTCTGTGCCATTGGTGGCACTATCAAATCTGTCATATCTGCCATGTCAAATCCCCCATTGGATAGTCTGTGCCATTGGTTGCACAAACACAGACTGTCAAATTTCTCATTGGATAGTCTGTGTCATTGATGGCACTATCATTTGTGCCACATATGCCATATCTGCCATATCTGCCATTAGATAGTATGTGCCATTGGTGGCACTTTCAAATCTGTCATATCTGCCATATCTGCCATTAGATAGTATGTGCCATTGGTGGCACTATCAAATCTGTCATATCTGCCATGTCAAATCCCCCATTGGATAGTCTGTGCCATTGGTGGCACTATCATATCTGCCATATCTGCCATATCTGCCATATCTGCCATATCTGCCATTAGATAGTATGTGCCATTGGTGGCACTATCAAATCTGTCATATCTGCCATGTCAAATCGCCCATTGGATAGTCTGTGCCATTGGTGGCACTATCATATCTGCCATATCTGCCATATCTGCCATATCTGCCATATCTGCCATTAGATAGTATGTGCCATTGGTGGCACTATCAAATCTGTCATATCTGCCATGTCAAATCCCCCATTGGATAGTCTGTGCCATTGGTTGCACAAACACAGACTGTCAAATTTCTCATTGGATAGTCTGTGTCATTGATGGCACTATCATATGTGCCATATATGCCATATCTGCCATATCTGCCATTAGATAGTATGTGCCATTGGTGGCACTTTCAAATCTGTCATATCTGCCATATCTGCCATTAGATAGTATGTGCCATTGGTGGCACTATCAAATCTAGCATATCTGTTATTAGATAGTATGTGCCAGTGATGGCACCATCATATCTGCCATATCTGCCATGTCAAATCGCCCATTGGATAGTCTGTGCCATTGGTGGCACTATCATATCTGCCATATCTGCCATTAGATAGTATGTGCCATTGGTGGCACTATCAAATCTGTCATATCTGCCATGTCAAAACCCCATTGGATAGTCTGTGCCATTGGTGGCACTATCATATCTGCCATATCTGCCATATCTGCCATATCTGCCATATCTGCCATATCTGCCATATCTGCCATATCTGCCATATCTGCCATATCTGCCATTAGATAGTATGTGCCATTGGTGGCACTATCAAATCTGTCATATCTGCCATGTCAAATCCCCCATTGGATAGTCTGTGCCATTGGTTGCACAAACACAGACTGTCAAATCTCTCATTGGATAGTCTGTGTCATTGATGGCACTATCATATGTGCCATATATGCCATATCTGCCATTAGATAGTATGTGCCATTGGTGGCACTTTCAAATCTGTCATATCTGCCATATCTGCCATTAGATAGTATGTGCCATTGGTGGCACTATCAAATCTAGCATATCTGTTATTAGATAGTATGTGCCAGTGATGGCACCATCATATCTGCCATATCTGCCATGTCAAATCGCCCATTGGATAGTCTGTGCCATTGGTGGCACTATCATATCTGCCATATCTGCCATTAGATAGTATGTGCCATTGGTGGCACTATCAAATCTGTCATATCTGCCATGTCAAAACCCCATTGGATAGTCTGTGCCATTGGTGGCACTATCATATCTGCCATATCTGCCATATCTGCCATATCTGCCATATCTGCCATATCTGCCATTAGATAGTATGTGCCATTGGTGGCACTATCAAATCTGTCATACCTGCCATGTCAAATCCCCCATTGGATAGTCTGTGCCATTGGTTGCACAAACACAGACTGTCAAATCTCTCATTGGATAGTCTGTGTCATTGATGGCACTATCATATGTGCCATATATGCCATATCTGCCATATCTGCCATATCTGCCATTAGATAGTATGTGCCATTGGTGGCACTATCAAATCTGTCATATCTGCCATGTCAAATCCCCCATTGGATAGTCTGTGCCATTGGTGGCACTATCATATCTGCCATATCTGCCATATCTGCCATATCTGCCATATCTGCCATATCTGCCATATCTGCCATTAGATAGTATGTGCCATTGGTGGCACTATCAAATCTGTCATATCTGCCATGTCAAATCGCCCATTGGATAGTCTGTGCCATTGGTGGCACTATCATATCTGCCATATCTGCCATATCTGCCATATCTGCCATTAGATAGTATGTGCCATTGGTGGCACTATCAAATCTGTCATATCTGCCATGTCAAATCCCCCATTGGATAGTCTGTGCCATTGGTGGCACTATCATATCTGCCATATCTGCCATGTCAAATCCCCCATTGGACAGTCTGCGCCATTGGTGGCACTATCAAATCTGTCATATCTGCCATTAGATAGTATGTGTCATTGGTGGCACTTTCAAATCTGTCATATCTGCCATATCTGCCATTAGATAGTATGTGCCATTGGTGGCACTATCAGATCTGTCATATTTACCATACCTGCCATATCTACCATTAGATAGTAAGCGCCATTGGTGGCAATATCAAATCTGCCATATCTGCCATTAGATAGTAAGCACCATTGGTGGCACTATCATATCTGCCATATCTGCCATATCTGCCATATCTGCCATATCTGCCATTAGATAGTATGTGCCATTGGTGGCACTATCAAATCTGTCATATTTACCATACCTGCCATATCTACCATTAGATAGTAAGCACCATTGGTGGCACTATCATATCTGCCATATCTGCCATTAGATAGTATGTGCCATTGGTGGCACTATCATATCTGCCATATCTCCCATATCTGCCATATCTGGCATAAGATAGTATGTGCCATTGGTGGCACTATCACTGTCATATCTGCCATACCTGCCATATCTACCATTAGATAGTAAGCGCCATTGGTGGCACTATGAAATCTGCCATATCTGCCATTAGATAGTCTGTGCGATTGATGGCACTATCATATCTGCCATATCTGCCATGTCAAATCCCTCATTAGATAGTCTGTGCTATTGGTGGCACAAACACACTGTCAAATCTCTCATTGGATAGTCTGTGCCATTGGTGGCACTATCATATCTGCCATATCTGCCATACCTGCCATATCTACCATTAGATAGTCTGTGTCATTGGTAGCACTATCAAATCTGCCATATTTGCCATTACACAGCACATGCCATTGGTGGCAAAAACACAGACTGTCAAATCTCTCATTGGATTGTCTGTGCCATGGGTGGCGCTGTCAAATCTGCCATATCTGGTCTGTGTCATTGATGGCACTATCATATCTGCCATATCTGCCATATCTGCCATGTAAAATCCCTCATTAGATAGTCTGTGCCATTGGTGGCACAAACACAGACTGTCAAATCTTTCATTGGATAGTCTGTGCCATTGGTGGCACTATCAAATCTGTCATATCTGCCAATAGATAAGCTGTGTCATTGATGGCACTATCAAATTTGTCATATCTGCCATAACTGCCATATCTACCATTAGCTAGTACACACCATTGGTGGCACTATCAAATCAGCCATATCTGCCATTAGATAGTATGTGCCATCGGTGGCACTATCAAATCCATCATATCTGCCATACCTGCCATATCTGCCAATAGATAGTCTGCGCCATTGGTGGCACTATCAAATCTGTCATATCTGCCATACCTGCCATATCTACCATCAGCTAGTACGCGCCATTGGTGGCACTATCAAATCAGCCATATCTGCCATTAGATAGTATGTGCCATCGGTGGCACTATCAAATCCACCATATCTGCCATACCTGCCATATCTGCCAATAGATAGTCTGCGCCATTGGTGGCACTATCAAATCTGTCATATCTGCCATACCTGCCATATCTACCATCAGCTAGTACGCGCCATTGGTGGCACTATCAAAATAGCCATATCTGCCATTAGATAGTATGTGCCATTGGTGGCACTATCAAATCCACCATATCTGCCATACCTGCCATATCTGCCAATAGATAGTCAGCGCCATTGGTGGCACTATCAAATCTGTCATATCTGCCATACCTGCCATATCTACCATCAGCTAGTACGCGCCATTGGTGGCACTATCAAATCTGCCATATCTGCCAATTGATAGCCTGTGCCATTGGTGGCACTATCAAATTTGTCATATCTGACATAACTGCCATATCTACCATCAGCTAGTACACGCCATTGGTGGCACTATCAAATCAGCCATATCTGCCATTAGATAGTATGTGCCATCGGTGGCACTATCAAATCCACCATATCTGCCATACCTGCCATATCTGCCAATAGATAGTCTGTGCCATTGGTGGCACTATCAAATCTGTCATATCTGCCATACCTGCCATATCTACCATCAGCTAGTGCGCGCCATTGGTGGCACTATCAAATCAGCCATATCTGCCATTAGATAGTATGTGCCATCGCTGGCACTATCAAATATGTCATATCTGCCATACCTGCCATATCTATCATCAGTTAGTATGTGCCATTGGTGGCACTATCAAATCTGTCATATCTGCCATGTCAAATCCCCCATTGGATAGTCCGTGCCATTGGTGGCACTATCATATCTGCCATATCTGCCATATCTGCCATTAGATAGTATGTGCCATTGGTGGCACCATCAAATCTGTCATATCTGCCATGTCAAATCGCCCATTGGATAGTCTGTGCCATTGGTGGCACTATCATATCTGCCATATCTGCCATATCTGCCATTAGATAGTATGTGCCATTGGTGGCACTATCAAATCTGTCATATCTGCCATGTCAAATCCCCCATTGGATAGCCTGTGCCATTGGTTGCACAAACACAGACTGTCAAATCTCTCATTGGATAGTCTGTGTCATTGATGGCACTATCATATGTGCCATATATGCCATATCTGCCATATCTGCCATTAGATAGTATGTGCCATTGGTGGCACTATCAAATCTGTCATATCTGCCATGTCAAATCCCCCATTGGATAGTCTGTGCCATTGGTGGCACTATCATATCTGCCATATCTGCCATGTCAAATCCCCCATTGGACAGTCTGTGCCATTGGTGGCACTATCAAATCTGTCATATCTGCCATTAGATAGTATGTGCCATTGGTGGCACTTTCAAATCTGTCATATCTGCCATATCTGCCATTAGATAGTATGTGCCATTGGTGGCACTATCAGATCTGTCATATTTACCATACCTGCCATATCTACCATTAGATAGTAAGCGCCATTGGTGGCAATATCAAATCTGCCATATCTGCCATTAGATAGTAAGCGCCATTGGTGGCACTATCATATCTGCCATATCTGCCATATCTGCCATTAGATAGTATGCGCCATTGGTGGCACTATCAAATCTATCATATTTACCATACCTGCCATATCTACCATTAGATAGTAAGCGCCATTGGTGGCACTATCATATCTGCCATATCTGCCATATCTGCCATTAGATTGTATGTGCCATTGGTGGCACTATCATATCTGCCATATCTCCCATATCTGCCATATCTGGCATTAGATAGTATGTGCCATTGGTGGCACTATCAAATCTGTCATATCTGCCATACCTGCCATATCTACCATTAGATAGTAAGCGCCATTGGTGGCACTATGAAATCTGCCATATCTGCCATTAGATAGTCTGTGCGATTGATGGCACTAACATATCTGCCATATCTGCCATGTCAAATCCCTCATTAGATAGTCTGTGCTATTGGTGGCACAAACACAGACTGTCAAATCTCATATTGGATAGTCTGTGCCATTGGTGGCACAAACACACTGTCAAATCTCTCATTGGATAGTCTGTGCCATTGGTGGCACTATCATATCTGCCATATCTGCCATACCTGCCATATCTACCATTAGATAGTCTGTGTCATTGGTAGCACTATCAAATCTGCCATATCTGCCATTACACAGCACATGCCATTGGTGGCAAAAACACCGACTGTCAAATCTCTCATTGGATTGTCTGTGCCATGGGTGGCGCTGTCAAATCTGCCATATCTGGTCTGTGTTATTGATGGCACTATCATATCTGCCATATCTGCCATGTAAAATCCCTCATTAGATAGTCTGTGCCATTGGTGGCACAAACACAGACTGTCAAATCTTTCATTGGATAGTCTGTGCCATTGGTGGCACTATCAAATCGGTCATATCTGACAATAGATAAGCTGTGTCATTGATGGCACTATCAAATTTGTCATATCTGCCATAACTGCCATATCTACCATCAGCTAGTACACACCATTGGTGGCACTATCAAATCAGCCATATCTGCCATTAGATAGTATGTGCCATCGGTGGCACTATCAAATCCATCATATCTGCCATACCTGCCATATCTGCCAATAGATAGTCTGCGCCATTGGTGGCACTATCAAATCTGTCATATCTGCCATACCTGCCATATCTACCATCAGCTAGTACGCGCCATTGGTGGCACTATCAAATCAGCCATATCTGCCATTAGATAGTATGTGCCATTGGTGGCACTATCAAATCCACCATATCTGCCATACCTGCCATATCTACCATCAGCTAGTACACGCCATTGGTGGCACTATCAAATCTGCCATATCTGCCAATAGATAGTCTGTGCCATTGGTGGCACTATCAAATTTGTCATATCTGACATAACTGCCATATCTACCATCAGCTAGTACAAGTCATTGGTGGCACTATCAAATCAGCCATATCTGCCATTAGATAGTATGTGCCATCGGTGGCACTATCAAATCCACCATATCTGCCATATCTGCCAATAGATAGTCTGTGCCATTGGTGGCACTATCAAATCTGTCATATCTGCCATACCTGCCATATCTACCATCAGCTAGTGAGCGCCATTGGTGGCACTATCAAATCAGCCATATCTGCCATTAGATAGTATGTGCCATCGGTGGCACTATCAAATATGTCATATCTGCCATACCTGCCATATCTATCATCAGTTAGTACGCGCCATTGGTTGCACTATCAAATCAGCCATATCTGCCATTAGATAGTATGTGCCATTGGTGGCACTATCAAATCTGCCATATCTGCCAATAGATAGTCTCTGTCATTGACGGCATTATTTAAATCTGCCATATCTGCCATTATATAGTATGTGCCATTGGTGAAACAAACAAAGACTGTCATATCTGCCAATAGATAGTATGTGCCATTGATGACACTATCAAATCTGCCATATCTGCCAGTATAGTATGTGCCATTGGTTTTTGACTATGAGAGATATAAGTAATATTACTTACACTGCCACTGACCAAATTGTATTCCCCTGCTAGAACTGAGAAGGGTTCCTTTGGTGCTTACTATCACTGTAAGCCCCCCCCCCTTCAGAAATCCCTGGATCTGCCCTTGGCCTATTATAATATATAAGTGATACATAGTCTTGAACACTAAGGACCTCTTAAAAGTAAATTGGTAATACACTGTATACCATTTAAACTATATTGTCCAACAGTTCCATGATATAAGTAGAAAATATACAAAATATAGGCCTAGGGAAAATTCCAAACCCAATTATTGCAATAAATTGGGTTTATATTGGAAAATAACCACCAAAGTGCCTTGAAAATAACAATAATGTCTAATTTTCTGCCAAACCTACACGAAATCATCTGCAGCAAAGAGAAAAACACTTGATTCCACTGGGTTTCGAACCCAGGACCTCTCGCGTGTTAGGCGAGCGTGATAACCACTACACTATGGAATCGGCTGGGACCCGACGAGCTGTGTACTGAACAAGTCAGTTGTATACCTGTCACTCAAGTAATGAGTACATCCTTGTCTAAGTCTGACTCCTGAAGTATAATAACAATATACAACATTTATTAGTAATATTTGGTTTCTTAACGAGCTAAAGAAATCAATTTTTAAACATGGTACTGGTGGAGCCAATACTAAAGGCCTACTGGTCAGTTCATGTCAGACAAAAATTGAAATAATAAGTTAACTTCCAATGGCCATACACCAGTAGGAATACAGTACTGTACATATTGGTGACCCGTGTCAACTGTACATATATATTTCTACTCTAATTAAGATATATATGCAAACGATAAAATAATTAGGTAGGCCAACATCATTCAAATTTATCAGAACCAATATAGCTAACCCCTAACTCCATGATTGCATAGTTAAATTGACTTTCTCCATGATTGCATAGTTAAATTGACTTTGCATTGCATTTATAAATTTCAAACTATGCACTTGACCTACTTGGGAATTGAGATTAGGTCCTTTGAAGCACAAATGACAAAAATACTGTCGCGTGTGAGTGCAATGGGGTCACTTTCATTAGACCAACAGATTAATTAAGAAGAAATCGTCAATTGCACTTAATTTGACAATTACAGAACCAATGTAAGAAATCTAGCAATCGAGTTCTATCCGATTTGTTTATGACAGTTTTATAACTTTAAAATATAACCTATAACTTCCCTTTATCAGTAAAATAATTAGATATTTCACGATCTATACACTTCAAAATTTAGGTAATATATCTTGGAATAAATATCCTATATATATATGGTCTTAACCAAAATTACCATCATAGAATACTTAATAATCATAAGAAATATGCATTCAAATGCACATTTTCCCTATTAACTTTAGCTGTATATAACAAATAATAACAATTCTTAATTCATTCAAGGATTGTGCACGATACTTCTAATGTAATCCTTGGAAATCACTGTTCAAAGTGGTCTTAATATCAAGGTGCTCTTTATTCTGGAACTTTCCTAAAAGTGATCTTACTAATGGGTGGTCTTACTTGCGAGGGTCAATTGTACACTGCATCAATTGTACACTGTATCAATTGTACACTGTATCAACTGTACACTGTATCAATTGTACACTATATCAATTGTACACTGTATAAATTATTTATTTGTAAATCTGTTAATTGTTGAGATAGCCACCAGCATTGTGTGAGCACTCTCAAAGATTGTTTTAATTGTTTGCACAGACTTCAAAGAATAAACATGTCTTATTTACAATATGAAGCGTTAAACTGAAGTAAGCATTACGTTTTAAGTAGTAATTATACACCAACAAGTGTGAATTGTTGTTATTTAGAATCAACCTTTGAATTTATCCACGTGCATATGATCTTAAGAAATGGTGACAATTAAGTATCATTAAATGTACAAATATTGACACAGCCAAGTATGTATGAAACAACACGTGATTGAGATGGTTAAAAGAAGCAGAAAAGGATAGAGAGAAAAAGAATGTATGAATTTATGTTTGATGTTATAACAATAAATTCTCACAAAAGTTAAGCTACAAGTTTGTGGTTTAATCACGCAATTTTAGTCCGGAATTACAACATCATCTTGTTTGGTTATTTAAAAAAACAGCACATATAATCTGTAAGACGAAAAGATCATTTTGTGCGTGAATACATCTCGAATAAAACTTCTTTTACAAGTTTTATAACATAGAAATTCAATCTAATTATTTATGTATTCTATACATATATTTTATTAATATTTAAGCAAAGATACCACGATACGGTTAGATAAATTTTATGCCCATCTGTACACAAACAAAAGGATCAGTTGTTGCAATTAGCAATATCTTTGAAGTCACATGAAAGGATTCCAATTGCAATCGAATAGTTGTGCTTCACTATCTCTGGCAGCTAAGATCTGCTCTTGCGTCACGTGACCTAATTAAATATGGACTGCGCGCTGATTGGCTGCTTGCCACAGAGGTCGATTCTGATTGGCCAGTACGTTAATTGGAAAATGCATCTTATTGGTGGATTCTGAATCTCAGAAATGCAATTGCAAATTAAGGTGACTATATATTGGAAGGTTTGGATATGACTGGTATCATTTGGAATTCTTGCACTTATCATTAAGCCTCTCGTACTTATCAGTTAGCTTTCTTGGACTTGATATTTGGCTTTCTGGGACTTACCTGACTCTTCCTTGGATTTATCAGACTATTGATATTAGAAAATGGACTCACCAGTCGTGAGGATGGACTTGGAAGCCAGTTCTGAAGAATTGTTGCAACTGTATAACCAGCCTCATAATGGTAAGTTTCATGCTCAGGATATTTTCACGATTGTGTTAAAAATATCTAAAATGGTTTTTAAATCATTTGATATAGTTTGTGTGAAACACATACCATATTTTTTTTTATATAGTAATTATGAATATGACATTTTAAGTGCGAAAATAAATAGGGGTGATTCAATTTATTTATTCTTTAAATTTTCAGGTCAGATGAAACTGCACGTCTATATTAACCAGGGTCACGTGACTGTCCATGGTAAGTACTCAATAATATTCTTTTATAATTCTCAAATAACTGAATTGTTTGACTATACTATATTCTTTGCATATATTCGATACACTTATAACAAAATCATGTATGTATGTAATATCTGTATCATATCCAAGTTTAACAATACACACAATCATTATTTAGCTTGATGAAATTATTAAAGGCCTATATTACAATAAAATAATGTCACATTTTTCTAAACTATTTTATTTTATCTTATTCTTTATCTTATCTTAATTCAGTTGTGCAAGGGCGTTTCTTTAAGCAACAGGCAGCGAGCAGCTCATTCGACACTTTTGTCAAGGTAATTGATTTGAAATTGGTAGAACTTTGTATTGTCAATTAATATATAATGGATCTATAATACACCCAATGACTGAACCTAACACCAACTTTATATCATTACTATTTTCACTTTGAAGGAAATTTTCAGTGTCTCAGTTTCTTAATAGTTTTTCTGTCTAAAGTGACAAAGTATTAGTGAAATCCCAAAATCACAAAATGTGACTGTCACTAAATATTATGAAAATCTAATGATAATTGTGACGAAATATCATTGTTGTTTTAATAAGTGTGACAAAATATCATTCCTACGTTTTTGTGTTTTCAGTTATCCCTGAGTCCAGACGCTTCCCAGAAGACCTTCTGCGAAACTGACGTCATGTATGACACTGCTTATCCCCTCTTTGACCAGAAGTTTACCTTGTAAGTACAAATATTTTAATAAATAACTTATAAATATATAATATCTTGTTGCTCTACATGTCAGGAAGCAAGAATATCGTAGATGCAAATACATGTATTTCTGATTATATATTTAATAAGCATTAATCTCATCTTAAATATCCTTTTATTGTTTAATATAAACATATGCTATCAACAATCACTTAGATATTACACTAAGAGTTTCTCTAAAATGATACTGAATTAATATCTTTGCTGACTGAATATATTTCATTATTTCAGTCCCATTGGATCAGATGACTTTGACAAACGAGTCCTTCTTTCCACTTGGCAACTGGACATGGCTACCAGGCGGAGCCACTTGCTGGGGTGCATGTCCTTTGGGGTGCGTCATTTGGCTACCCTCGACAAGGTAATTAAATTCACATTTTCAATATTCTATTTGGATCATGACACATTATTAGGCAATTTTATAATTTGCTTTTAGGTTAAATAAGCATAGTATAATTTCTGGTTATTTTGAATGTACTTTGTCTTGCATAGAAATATATCTGTTATATCAGGTATCAAAATGTCTGTAAATGACTTAATACATCTTATACTGAAGGAAAAATTGGCCCTGATTCACATGCCCTAGTAATAGGTTGCAAATTACGATATTCATAATTTCACCTTGAGGCCATCAAGACGGTTATCATATATACATTATCTACATCGATTAATATATATTTTTTTATGGATTTCAGGATGTTTGTGGTTGGTACTTTCTCCTAACGGAAGAAGCTGGACGGTTGCGCCATCTACAGGTACCGGAAGCTCTTGAGGAAAATACTACTTCCGCTGGACGTGAAGTTGATGCTGTTATGAGACTAGACAGACAGAGGGTAAGCTCATCAAAAATTATTTCCTAAAATAACGATTTTCTATGTGTAAGGTAGCAATTTAACATCAATTTACCACGAAGGGCCAAGTAAAACCCAGTACAATCCATTGCAGTGGTACATTTGTAGCCTCATCATTACGTCTGCCACAGATACAATGCAAACATAGCTAGACATATCATCATGAAAAGTATGTTCCTTTTAAATCGTCTGTTTACATATTTCTACATCTTCTTTTTAATTGGCTGATAAAATTTTAAGGAACCTTGTCGATGTTTCATAATTACCTTTCATGGAGATTTGCATAGTAGTGATGTGACATTGTCTAGCTGTGTTTGCATTGCATATTGTCTGTGAAGTGGACATGGCCCACACAATATTAAGTTATGTTGACCGTTTCTTAATTTCTGTTTTATGATTGTAGGTTGTCCTCAAACGTGGGTCTGAGGGTTACGGTTTCGCCCTGCAGGGTTCCAGCCCCACCTTCGTCTCCCGAGTGACTCCGAGTGCCGAAGCGGGAGGGCTGCAAAAAGATGACTTCATCTGTCGCGTCAACGGAGAAGACGTTTCCGGTTCCTCTTGTGACGCTGTCGCTAGGGTCATCAAGTAAGTTTGAATGCCAGTGATGTTGTCTATTGATCAGATGTTCATATTTTGAGTAATAGAAAGTATACTTTACCCACATTGTAGTCACTACCACAATTTGGACCGTTTACTGTACGTTATTATATATATATATATAGCCTTAAATTTGACCTACATGAAATAATATCGTTCTCAACTTTCAATAATTCTGACAATTTAGCGAAATTAGATGATATAATGAATTTATGCTGGTGTGCCTACACCGCATTTAGTTATGCTAAACTGAACTGAAAAACGTTTATAGAAAAAAATAACCTTGTCAAAATTCTATACTTGGTACTGTCACATGTCATTTAATGAACTTCCACTTGTCGAATTCAAATTGATTAATTCATTGTTTTCATTTACAGACACTCCCACACTTTGATCCATCTTGAGGTCCTGCGATTGTCTCACTTGATCAGGAATACCCCAGAAAGTGTTGACGTCATGCCAGAGGTCGCCACTGTTGCTGATGTCCCGACAGAGGTCACTACCGTCCAGGTGGAGGTCCACAGGGAGTTTAATGCAGCCACAGACTCCGAGGAAGAGATGGAACACCAGCCACTCATTCACAGACAGGTAAAGAACAACTGCAATTGTTTTGATTTGGTGACGCTATTTGTTTTAATATATATAGGATTGACAGGCAAATACAATATTATGGTCACATTAATCGCTTACATCATGTAAGATGTTTTGCAAGATGTCCTTAGTCCAAATGTTGAATTCAAATATTATCATTAAAGCTGTTCAAGACATTCCGGTAGACGTCTATATTAAATTGAATATCAAGATGGTTCCCAACCACTTTCGCTTTCACTTTGTCTTATGCTAATTATTCAAATCAACCAATTAGTTAATCATGCAAGTACTGATATGCATACTGAATGAAAATAATTTTTAAAATTCACGATGTTTTGTTTTTTGCAGACTTCCCCCAGTCAGTCGGCAGAGTCTTTCCCAGACTTCTTTTTCCATACAGACCACACCCACCCCCACACCCGCCGTTTGTCCGTCTGCTCAGACACTTCATCCACGAGCTCATCCGCTTCCTCCATGTGCTCAATCACTTCCTCCACGTGCTCTGCTTCGCCTGCTATCAACCGGAGGGCGCCACTTCCCAAGTTCATCCAGAAATTACAGGCTGAGGGATCTTCGCTCAAAAAGTATGTATCACAATGTTGCTAATATTTACTACCCTACTCTGTCATTTCTTGTATATATATGTATCAGAGTTGTGCCTACCTATTGTGAATGAACTTTAATTGTTTTACCATTGTTTTACTGTGGTGTAAATCTTTCCCAGTTCTTCATTGGTATTTTCCTAAATAGCATAGTGGTATTTATCAAATAGTAATCAATCAGTGACTAAATTGTCACAAATCTACAAATACATTCTTTTCTCATGTTATGTTATTGTATCTAGTTGTAGCCAACATAATAATACATGATCTAACCAACTTTTTTTTTTCTTCCATAGGTCTGCCCGTTCCCTGATTGCAGCCAGCCTTCCTTCTCTCAGAATGAAAGGTCTTTTCGAAGAGTACCGTTCCCCCGATGCCTTTGATTGTTCCTAAACTATTGCAATTGTTATCTTAACATAGGTGCTTGTGATATAAAATTATGTTGTTATATAACAGTATTATATAGGTGCTAACACTGGTAATTGCATTATATTGAATTACCTTGAATTTTATGAAATTGTATGTATGCCATGTACATTATTGTTTCTATGTTGTTATACTTTAGAAATAAAGGTTCATACTTGAATACTTGTCTTGTACAGTAATTATCAGCAACGTTAGGGTAAATAATAATAATTTCATAATATATGTCACGATGACTCTTCACAAGATATATGTCCAGCTGACATGTCTCTTCATTACATCTGCCTCTTGCAGAGGGTCATATTATGCTGATTCAGCTTCCCAACGAGACGTAATTTAGCATTTTAATCAAATTTTGTAGTGGGCCCTGGGGAGAAGTTAAAAATATCTTTGCCAGAGCATCTCAGCATAACGTCTGCCAGAGGGAATGTTAATAAAACATCAGATGGTTGCATATGCCTAATCACCATCATTTGTCATAATGCAAAACAATCATTTGTGGGTGTCCATCAGCAACGCAGCAAAAGTAAACATTAAAACAACTAAATCATAAAACTGAAGAAAGCTAATTTTACAGTTGGGTAAAAAAGTTTACATATCACTGCCAAAATCTACAAACAATAGCCATATTTTACAATGATTCTAATAATGTTTATTTCCAAAAAAGGTTTATAACCACTTTCATTTGGATGATTTATTCTACAATTTCATTACTTAAGTTACCTTTTGGGCCCCACTGATGTACTTTCGACCAATATGCACCTGTAGCCCTGTCCAGACTATACATGTATGCAATGAATTACAGTGCACTGGCATCATGTAATGACATGCAGTTCCATGCCATCAATTCCAGTCACGCATCCTTTCTGCCTCTGAAGCCAATGCTCCCTGGAGCGTGACGCCATGGCAACCAAAGCGTTACCAAGGAAACCAGCTGTGTTTACGTGCACCACGTGCTCAAATTGGCTCTCCTCAATTGGAGGCTGAAATTGTATCGATTTTTTGGGGGCTACTCCATCCATGTGGATTAGTCAGTAAGGTGTGTCGGCTCGTTCATGAAATTTTGTTTTTCAGTTCATATTTGCTAACAATTTGACTGGTCCGACTATAATACTTGACTGTCACGTGGAATATACTCACATCTTATGATATGCACTAACGGGGACTTCGGATACTGAAGTAACATGGAATATGACAGCCAGCATTGTGCATCACCAAAACTTTTATAATAATCAATAGCTCGAGCTAACTGGGATTAATTCTTGCAGGAAATGTCATACAATTTCACATAACTATAGGATTGCACAGAATTATGATAAGTTGATAACCATACATGCACCAAGGATAATAAAAGCATCGTGTACATTATAATATAGATCTCCTACTACTAATGTTCTGTGATGTAAAATATCATGTAATTACTAACATTATTCTTTTACTACGTAACATGCATCATATTGGATGATATTAATCAACTTTCATACTGTATAATATCATCATTCACTACAGTTATTCTTAAAAAGAATTGAGCAAATTTAATCTTGAACCCCCATGGCTAGCAGCTCACCCATCAACACCTGGGATCCAATTCTCTGTTTACACTCAGATCTTTGATCATGCAGCGTCCAGCTGACCTAATTATCCAATCAGACCATCATTTCGGGATTAAGTGGGCATTTCTGGCCTAATCAATGGATTCCTGCGGTGGCTATTCTTAACCACACGTGCAGTGCTTTTGACAACATTTTTATAACCATTTGCCAACATCGTTAATGCCACATTTGAAGTGTTAGCCGACCTTGTTCACACAGCTTTCAATGATTTGGATGGGAGAGCAAGATTTCTGCTGCTGAAGTTGAATATTTACTGATGGGAGAACGTATAGCCTATGGAGCATATGTTTGAAATGGATTAATCATTTTCACATGGATTTATCGATACATGATATCGTAATGGTAAGTTATAAGCTTTAATAACTTTGTAATATATTCATGCTACAAACTTCATTCACAATGCATAGGTGCACAGTATTTGCTGACATATAAGTGTATTCGGTTAACATTGAACCTCACCCAGTAGCATTGAGACATCTATAGATATAGATATAGATATGGACATAGACAATAAAGACCATCCAACATTTAGCATTAAGACATCCTCATTTTTAAGATCATTCATATTCGTCTCAAAATTGTGCTCAATAAAACTTTATCATATCAATTTAATTGATATTTTGCCTGTTATGCAGAAATTCTAGTTATCAAATTCCCAAATATCTAAACCGAGTCCATTTTATGCAGTTCGCAAAATATTGCTGATACTTTTAATTTAATACTGTCACTAATTTTATGTCATGACAGATTTAATCATGCTGCAATATCCGAACATCAAAACCAATGCTATTTAAATAAAATCCACATGCAATATATATACCTATATGTATCCAGTTTTATGGATTCTAACAGATGTGATCTACTCACGACAATAAAATGTAGACCTACATGTGTAACACTTCAGTGTATTGAATAGTTATAACAGTTTTGTACCACATACTAATCTGTATCATAACAAAATTATAGTACTGTTTGGCAGTCTTTGTGAGCTACATCTCAGCTGGATTTTGATTGCATGAGTGCTTCATACTTGGTGTCCATGCAGGGGCAAGTAAAATACCCCACCCATGGGAAACATGTGTAACATGGCATGGACACCAAGCCTTATCATCTCGTCATTACGCCTACCTTTGACAGCTGGTCATATAAGCTAGCTAAGCTAAATATAGCCAATGCCTCAAAAACGCATTCTAGGGAGTGTCTATTTTTAGTACAAATATCAAATATTTCTCACTCCCATCATCTATAAACTGGCTGTCAATATACTTCAAACTCATTAATTAGTGTAGTTTTTTACTGATAGTCCTAAACTTGTATATACTCAAAATGGCTCAAATGAGCAATTTACTAATACATGTAAGAATGTGTAGGAGTATAGGAAAATACGTGGCTGACCAGCTAAAAAAAGTAACATATTAATTAAGCAATGAAGTTAATTTTTTGCTCCCTTTTGTATGTGCAAATATATGAGCATGCAATGGTGTTTAGTTCATGCATGAAAACCTAGTGGAGTGCAACAGATGCTGTGTGCATGCATCAACATTGAGTCATTCATGAGATGAGCTAAGCTGAACACTTGCTGAAATCGATTCATACTTTTAGCTCACTTGGGCAAATATACCTGATAGTGCTGCCAGTTTAATAGTAGTACAGTCCTAGGCCTATAATGGTGGTCCCTCGATAGCGGCACCTAAATGCCTTAGAGGGTTCTCCTCCACTAAATAATTTTTTTTTTATGTTGATTATGTATGATTGTTAAATATAGTGGTGAATAAAATGATTGAACTTAATGGTTGAAATATCTCAGATCTTTTGGGTAGCAGAAATATTGAGGGTTGATGATGCAAACTGCAATCATACAATGTTTAGGAAGTTATTTTAATTTAGGTCAATAGTACTTCCCATCATAGACATTTCAGGTGCATTGCATCAAATAAATGTTTTGGTGTATATATTCAGGATTACAATAAGTACCATGTCCCAACATTTTGGTAGTGTGTGAGTACTATAAAACTGAAATATCATTATTATTAAACATTGTTTACTAACGCATATAGAACACTCATTCACGAATTTTGAGAATTCCTTCACTGAGTCATGTCTATTTTATATAACACATACTTGTACTGAGTTCTCTCTGAGACATACTTCATTTCTCATGAAAATAATTTTATATTATCTTATCTTATTCTCAATTTATCTCATCTCATCTCATCTCATCTCATCTTAGCTTATCTTATCTTATCTTATCAAAGCTAATATTAGTCTATGCTATCTTATCTCAGCTCGGCCTCCATATATGTTATCTTTTCTTTATCTTATCTTTCTTATCTTTCTTATCTTATCTTTCTTATCTTCCTTATCTTATCTTATCTTATCTTAATCAAATGTAAATGATGACATTGGACCTTATATCATTTTGCAGACAGATCTCATGCTTAAATGTACAATATGCCAACATCACATCAGTATATTTTGTTGTGAATCATTTTCACAAAATTTCCCGAGCAAAATGCACACCTATTAGTGCATAAATCTATGGGGCCCACCTGGGTCCTCAAACTACCCCATGTGACAAGATTATGTTCCATATGTCACCCCAGGAGGGCGATAATGGAGGATGAATGCAAAGTACTCACGTGAGTGGGCGATATTACATCGATTTTGCCTGAATTTGGATACAAATTTAAAAAATATTTAGCAATTTTATTTTGTGATTCATCAGTACCATGCTGAGATGCTGAGTGGAAAATGTGGTTAAAGTACTTATCATCATAATTATTTTCTGAAGTTTTGAATTAACGCTGGAATTCATCAATATGGTGAATATTGGAAATAAATTATCATTAGGCCTATCAATAATATTATTCATCATAACACCATCAGTTAGCTGTGCTATATATTACGTCAGAAATTGCTCAGTACACTTAAAATATTTTGACGACAATTTTTGGTGATATTAGCAAATATTGGACAGTATGACTGAGTGTGGGAGTATTTGAATCTTTCTTCCTTTTTCATGATAACGAACATGATGAAACATGTCACCCTATATGCATACTCGGTGCATAGTACTAAATTATACTGATCATACAGATGTTACCTGTCTTGACCTTTGCCCCCACAAATAGGGCAAATAGATTCATGTTCAATAAGACGGTAGAGCATTGATACTTTTGTACTTTCAGGTAAATTTTCTGGCTTTTCTGTCTAATTAACTGGCCCATCCTCCTGAACATCATGTGATTATTTCCAGATTACATAGAGATTCAAATAGTCCCTCTAGAATACCATTTTATTTCTTTGTTTCAATTTTATGAGCTTGCTGGATCAAAACTGGAACCAACCTTCTTATCATCGAATACCATAATTTATATATGCACAAATAAAAAATACTGAAGGAGGATTCTGTGCAAATATTGTATTTTCTGTGGCTTCGGAGGTGTAGTTACTAGGAAATATCTTATTTGTAAACTTTTGTGCAACTAGAGAACCATGCAAGCAGACACAAATCTGACTTCTGTGGTATGTGTCACTCAGAACAACTAAATGCAGTAAGTCAAAAAAGCTAACTAGTATCATTTTAGTCATTTAAAATTTTTTTTTAAATATTTATATACATTTTGACTTACTGTGTAGATAAGCCTATTTATATGTGTCTAGAATCGTTGATCCCAATAGCCATTTCGACTGACAAGTTAGTCAGCTACATAATCTAACAAATTAGTCAACCTGAGTCATATTAGGCAACTATAATCAACGTCTTTATCAAACATACTACACATCACGTTATAACAGCCATTCTAAACACTATAACATTACAAAGATTTAGAGTGTATCCGATCTATAATGGGAATTTTTGTGAATCAGAAACTTCACCAGTCATTTGGATTAGCAGTACAATTGTGACAAATTAGTCATACTGTGCACTACATTTTATGCATAATTTAGTGAGATGCATAATATTATTCACCTAACCATATCAGTGAAAATCGAAGATTCGTGCTTTATATATATACCATATATGTCTAGGTGCTCCATATTCAAATGGTCTGAATCAACAGTATCGTCCACCTTTGAACACCCTGAGCAGTCATCCCCTGCCGAATGTTTCATTGGTCTGAAGCTTAGCAAACTTACTTCACTACCTGCCAGAGGCAGAGGTAATGATGAGATGACAAGGCTTCGAGTTGACACCATGATATAGAACCTACAATTACCCCATGGATGGGTTTTTTTCTTTCTTGCCTCAGCATAAGCACTGAGAAACTGACAAAATAATTCCCGATTGAATTGTATCTTCAACCTTGTGTTTCATATTATTGAAAACAGAATCATCTAGGCCTACTATAAGAGACAGTGCCCTTAACTAAATTGTACAAATATAAGTCAATTAACACCATGAAATAGTATATAAGAGACAAGGAGACAAGAGTTTATTTGGCCAGGTGATAACACTAGGAATTTTTTTTTTCAACCCATACAATGTAAATAAAGCAATGTTTAAGAATAACAATCATTAAGTATTAGGCTGTTTCACTGTGTATTATAAGTGCACAATGCTGTCGGGACAAAACCATATAGCATCCTGTTTGTTGAAGCTCTGATCGATCAGTCTCTTTCCAGAAGGCATTAGATCAAAGTAGTCATTGATTGGGTGGTACTTATCATTATGAATTTTCTATATATGCAGCAATTTGTGTATTTTTGCAGGTTCAACCACTCCGAATGTGACCAAAGACAATGGATGACCCCGAAGTCGTCAACGATGAGAAAGGATGGCTTCTTGTTCCCTGACTATGATTTCCCTGCTGTCCTTGACACTTCTGCTTCTTATACAAGGTAATAACCCAGAAAATAACCCATGAAATGAGCAAGATATTGATGTAAAGATAACTTTCGAAGTTCTTTTCTAAATATGTATGGCAATTTGGCCAGTGCATTTAATAAGGTCAATGGAGACTTCACCAATTATATTGTCCCAGTGTAACTATTACAATCAGGTAGGAATATATATAGGGCCTATTAAGATAGGGCCCATGTAAGTCATGCTTGAAATATTTTCAACCTGTAATCCAATGCACAAGCAAAATTTGAAAAGTGCAAAGGGCTTAAACTATAGATAGATTCATATATATAAATAATATAAATCAACTATTTAAAAAGAGAGACTGTTTATTTTACTAAGTACACTGTATTTTCTTACATTATGAGATAACATCAAAGTTTAAACATGCAAAATTGAGTAATAACAAGCTGCGAGTCTTCTTGCTAAATTGATAAGACTTCTGTCATTTGCACAAAATGCAGCCTAATTGATGATTTTGTCTTGTGGTACAGAAGCACAGAGTCAGCCTGGGATCTGTGGAATTCTGCCCTGCAGCAATGGAGCCACATGTGTAGAGTCCTTCACCTCTTACACCTGCATCTGTCCTCTCGGGTGAGTTCTACAAAGGCTGAACAAATGTAATCTCTAGGATATTATAACGACAATTTATTTGCTCTGTTGTAAACTTAATCTCCAAGTTTTAATGTCAAGTGGCCCATTTTAACAATTTAAACATTAGTCGAAATGACTAGGGTTACTCATATATGACACTCTAATTTAGTCACAAGTAGGAATGCAAGTTTATTAAATGCTAAACTGCATAAAATGGAATTATTATATATATATAATTTTTATTGACAGTAAAATATCATCCATGATATATATGTCATAAATAAAGTAAAGAACAGAAAATAAAGGAATACAGAAAATACAGAAATGTTCAAATAAAATTTGTAAACTAGATAAGCATATGTTATACTAGTAACGCGGTTCCAGCCCCCAGACTTAAATTTTTTTTTTTAATAATGCTTATAGTAACATCTGTGTATGTATACTGTACAGTGTCAGAAGATGGAGAACATATAACTCACATATCAATATCAATTAAGAATTTTCCCAGGCACCTCAGTAACAGATTCCTTTGAGCACATGATAGATCTAAATTTACAGTCTTGGGCCAAAAGCAGAGATGGCGATTGTAGAGTGCTTCTAAAAGTCTGCGTGCGCCGGCGACGGCTGCCCGGCTTTCCGGGGGGTTGAGAAAGGCTCATGCTTGAAGTGAAATGACAACATTTCAACCCCACATTTTCCTTTTATCTATTTAATTTCTTCCTACAGCTTTACAGGTACTTCCTGTGAGACGGCCATCAACCGGTGCAATCCGAATCCATGTCGGAATGGTGGCCAGTGTCTCGATGGACCGGACAGGTACAAGTGCCAGTGTCCTTCAGCCTGGACCGGTCAGAACTGTGAGACTGAATTGGACGAATGTGCTTCCAATCCCTGCATCAACGGAGCCACTTGTGCGGACAACTTTGGTTTCTTCACATGCCTCTGTGTTATGGGCTTCACCGGTGAGAGCACACATACTTACTTCTATTATATTTTTGAAAATATAGTTACCAATGTTGAAAAAGGTTTCTTAATAAACATCACCGTTGATTACAGAGGTCGTTGACCTTTTACCCCCATATTGCAAAACTGTGCACCTGATGGAACCTAAAAACCATGTTTCGTGAAACTAGAAGATGTCCTCTTTTAAATGATACCAAATTCATGTGGTGCCCTCATGTGTTGAACCTGGGCCTATATTCACCTGGTCAGCCCCCGGACTATATATACTACCTCAAAATTTGAAAACGTTACAACGACAGCTTCGATTTTATATGTCACTTGCTGTCACCTGAAAACCCGCAAATAGGTGCTGAAACCACTGCACCAACTATAGAGTCTTCGAATTTTACAATTGGCAAAGCTGATGCATTGCACATGCAGATTGTTTCTAATCAGAGATTTAGCTAAAAATGTTATTCTCCACCAAGATAGTTTTCCTATTGTTCTGAGTGGATTATAACCACCGAAAATGTTAGTAAACTCCCTCCTGAGTGCAAACTGAACTTTTCTTGCTTAATAAGGGCAGTCAAACGAAACAATCAAACAAATGAGTAAATATGTTTGATGGAGAACAAGCAAGTTATATCCCTCATAGTTGGGAGTTAACTAACATTGTTGTTGGTTATATCCCGACCCAAAAGGGATATCCGGGATATAACTATTACTTATCTCAGTATACCCCATTGAAACGAGGTACATACCCAATAGAGTCTTTTCACTGAGCAGCCCTGAATTCAGCATGGCATAAGTCTTTCTTCTCCTCTTATTACTCATTTTGCTTTTCAGACATTGTAGATCATAACTAACTGATTCCGTAAAAATAATTTTCTCAGGGAAATAACAGAAATCAACTAAACGATAAGATGTCAAATATACATTAAAATGCACTAAGAATACTGCTGCTAGGATGCACTTCGCTTCAGCCAATCACAGCCAAGGGCGGGAATTTTTTCAGCCAATAGAATTGTAGTATTTTGTTTTAGCCACCTGGTGGAAATATAGAGAACCTTCCGTGAAAATCCACTATACCCATTAATTCTGATAGCTGAAACGTTATCAAATATTTCTTTACAGGTGCGAGATGCGAAACTAACATAAACAACTGCCTAAATCAGGCATGTCAAAATGGCGGCACTTGTTTGGATGGGCAAAATAACTTTCGATGTGTCTGTCCTGCTGGATTTACCGGAGTTTTATGTCAGGACAATATAAATGAGTGCATTTCACTGCCATGCAGAAATGGCGGAAGGTGCATTGACCTGGCTAACTCTTACAGGTAGATAATGATTGCTTTTCTCATTCATTCATTCATTTCATTTAATATCATTCTCTTCCATTATTTTATTGCATGTAGATAGATATATTATATTTACAGTATGTGGGGGTCATACCTAACCTATTTGCCATTACATTTTGTCATATATATATACATATAAAGAACATACAATACATACTACATAATACAAGACTTCTCTAGACTAGTAATACTGCAAACAGTTGCACACACTGACTGTAATTTTATGAGGGTTTATATAGCACTTCCTTATCACAACCAATATAGCACCTGTTAATCGGTCTTAAATCATGTAATTATGTCATGTATTGAATTGGATTTTTTCTCTTTACTAATCTTTAACAAATTACAAACTAGATATGTCTGGAGTTTTTCTATATTTTTTTAAATAATAATAAATAACTTTTTCAGTTGAATTTCTACCACTTTTAAGTCCTATATTTCCACAGACTAACTTTAAGGAGATACAATATTCCTCCATTATATAACAGATAATTTTACTCAATAAAATGTATTTTTAGTGTTCTTTCATGTATTCGGGTCTATTTATTTTCAGATGCCTTTGTGGCCTTGGTTACACAGGAAACAACTGTGAGACAGATATTAACGAATGTGGCTCAGCTCCCTGTAAAAATAATGGCAGATGCTTTGATCTGTTAAATGGCTTCAGCTGCCAGTGTCAAAATGGCTTTACAGGTAAGAGTACATGTACAGTTCGTTTCATAAAATATTGTCGACTCTATAAAGCTGTAGCAACCTATTCCTGGCTGTAGCTATAACTGGCTAAAGGTAGCCGCTTCTGTCTACTCCTAGCTTATAGTCGGCTTACAGAAAAAATATAACCCTTGGCAAAAATGTAAGCAATTTATCTAATAGATCATAAATGTGTCCTTTTAGATCCAGTTTTGGGTAGCCAGCTATAGTCGGGTTTAGTAGCAGATAGCATCATATAGCAGAAGCTGTCATGCATCACAGTCGTCCTCTGGTGTGCCCCCCCCCCCCCCGGACCGCTGACTGACTGTTAATACTTACTACTTTAAACAGCAGTTGCATCAGCTTGTGTGTGCAGATTTAATCCACGTTAGCTGGAAACTTGGTTAATTTTCAAAGGTCAGTGTGCTGATTACACTGTTTCCCAAGACAGGCCTGCCCACCTTGGTATAAATATATAACAGTCAGCGGTCAGGGGGGAATTGGGGGTCCTGCACCAGAGGGCGATTGTGATGCTCGTGTGCTTGGTCTAGGTTCAATTTGACAGGCCGTTTTTAATTTAACTACTGTACTAGAATATTGTGGGGTTCATAATAAATGCCC
The DNA here is from genome assembly GCA_932294295.1 of Alitta virens. NCBI lineage: Eukaryota > Metazoa > Annelida > Polychaeta > Phyllodocida > Nereididae > Alitta > Alitta virens. The sequence goes on along the minus strand of OW028586.1, from coordinate 15,045,857 downwards.
ATTGGTCTTCTTTTTTCTTTTCTTTTTTGGCCATAAAAAGCTTGCAGCAAATTGACATGAGCAAGCATTATATCGGTTCTATAATAGATATCTAATATAAAATAATGACAATATTTTGCCTTCTTGTAATAATACAGAGAAGAGAGGAATTTACTTACAATGGAGAATATAGCAAACTTTCAAATTGTAGAAGTTTTTATTTTAGTGGGGCTTCGAAGAAACATGTAAGCCTATAGATGCATTTGTCTTCCAATGTTGGGGTTGACTTGTTGCTGACATTTCTGTCCATTCTGTACAATAAGCCACATTTTTTCACTCCAGCAAAGGTACATTTCCGGGGTGCATTTTTTATAAATGGCCAACACACAGGCGGTCATTATTTTGAACCCTACTTTATTATCAACTCGTTATTCCAAATCGCAAATATTGTGAAAAAAAATGGAGGTTCTGGCGAGGTTCGAACTCGCGACCTTCTGCGTGTAAAGCAGACGTGATAACCACTACACCACAGAACCAGGTGCCCTCTGTCGGTGTAATGAATGATACACATGAGAGGGAGCTGCACACAGACTGTGCAAGTTCTCATCTATTTATAGTCAATGAACATTGATAAAATAATAATTTGTACTCATTTGCCATAAATCTTATTTCTTACCTCATTTTCATAATCAATATTTACTCAATATTGCTAATAGGATTATAAATATTGCCAAAAGTTATGTATTCTTCTTTTTTTTTTCTTTATCTTTTTTTAACTCTGCTGTTCAATAGGCCTACTAGTTAATTAGTATCGTTTTAATAACGTCATATCAATACTTCAAAGTAATTATTATTTCTATGTAGGTAATCTAATTCTTGTACTTAGTATGACTGTTCTTGTATATATATAGGCCTAGACAAAGTAGCCCAAACCTCACAAGTAGCTGATAAGCAACATAAATTAATTTCTTAATTAGGCTATTAATTTCAAATAGGCCAAAACTATGAATTCACATATATCAAGCAAATCAATGTCTGACTTGCAATAGGCCTAAAGTTCTATTTTAGCACTTTCTCCAATAACCTATTAGAACCAGGCAGACCTAGGACTAATGTATTTCATAATATAAACAGACTAAAACAGTATTACTTTATCACATTTACATGCATTCTAACGTATGCTTTGGATATAATATATGCAATTTGGCTTCAAATAAGGCCTTTAGTATTTCCTGTATTATGATAGAAATACCAGTGCTGGATGGGATGGTATTCTTTTCAAGACAGTCAAACGTTCTATTTATGTGTATTTAAAACCCAAATTTAATGTATACCGATTTAGTTTTAGATAAACAGCACACAAGCCTATACAGCAACACCTTTACCGGTTCAGCTAATGGGGTTGCTGCAACTTGCTACTGCTACCCTGACCATTTATTAGCTATCTGTACTCTAACACACTGGCGGATCCAGGGGGGGGGGGGTGGTCGCAATGCCCCCCCCCCCCCTGGATTCGCCGTAGCAGACTTAATGTCTACACAAGGACTATGAAACGACTGAAAGGGACAACCTTCAGTCATGATTTGCCCCCCCCCCCGTAGAGATATGCCCCCCCCCCCCCCAGTGTGATGAGAATGACCCCCCCCCCCCCTGTAGAGTCAGGGCGGCTGGATCCGCCAGTGTACTGTAACGTTACTACTGGCTGGTTCTATCATGGCTCAATGTTGGCAAAATGTTAAATCAGTGAATTGACCGAACCACGATATCACGATTCTTTGTTGAAAATAACTGGTCTTTTAGAAATGTACAAACAGTGAAGGTTTCGAATCGTGCATAGCTAATCACTGCAGACATATCTAATTATAGAAAGATTGGGCCTGAAGGGAAAATTTTATTTAACCCCCCTCCCCCCCCCCCCCATATCACTCGAAATTAATAGAGGCCCGGCTTGTAATCGAATCGACAAAATAACGTAATATTCTTATTACTTTCCAGGTATGAACTGCGAGTCAAGTGTGAATGACTGTCTTCAGAGTCAGTGCTTAAATGGTGCCTCGTGTGTGGATGGCTTCAACAATTACACCTGTGTCTGTGCCCCAGGCTGGACTGGAAACCGATGCCAAACTGTGAGCAAACATTCATATTTCAAATTATGAACAAATAAATACGGGTCCTACGTGTATTATATAGGAAAGTAACACAAACTGAAGGTAGACAGATATATATAATATATATATAAAGTTAATAAAAGGGTTTTTAATTTTTATTATTTATTTATTTTTATCTAGAACTAGCGATATTTGTTATATTAATTAACTTCCTTGAGCATTATAGTATAACTATTACAGTCTCATTAAGGGTTATTTTAATGCCAAATGGTGGGAAGAGGGGTTGCCTATCGCGTCTTGTATTTTATCATTTGTAATTATACTAAACGTTTGAGCCAAATAGATGGGAATACAGTAACCTCAAATTCCCCTCTTCCATCACAAAATCTTCCTCATATATTTTATAATTCTTTGACACAGTTGGACATATGACAAGAAATTCACACAACAGGACATTAATATAATAAATTACATAATAAATTACAGCAATATACAAAAAATTATGAAATTGCATCATATTACAATTATCACATTTTTTTCAAGTCATTTGCTAAGGAACTTCAAATGCTTCCACTTTTGCAAGAGGTATTCTTTTCATAAACATTTTTCCATATTAGGGCTATCGTGGTAACATTATGAGATCTGGTCAAATGAGATAAACACCTATTATTTTTCACTTTCTCATAATAATAATGACAATATTTAACCAAACAATATTCGGACACGGGCAGTAATTTCATATCATAAAATATCTGGGCTCTGTGGTTGTATATCTTACTATGGCTATCAATCACTTTTTTTATACAATTACCGTACAGTTAGTTTCATAAAATATTGTTGACTCTAGGCAACCCATTCCTGGCTGTGACTGTAACTGGCTAAAGCCAGCCGCTTCTGTCTACTTCTACCTTATAGTCGGCTTAAACTACCCACCACTGAAAAAAATATAAACCTTGGTAAATGTAAGAAATATATCTTATATATAATAAATATGTATGTGCAATAGACATGCATCTTTTCAACAACAACAAAGACAAATAAGCATAAATCTCAACTTGGTGCTGCATGTAATTTGAGTTTTATTAAATCTGAGCAAATTGCAGAAGTGTTTGGATTCACGGGGCACCATAAACCCAATCTATTCATATATAGTTGATATAATTATAATGTAAAGGGGGGCCCCTAAGCATCTGTGACGAAATTATCTTGAAGAAGTCCCCCAGCTCTACACTGTTTTATGTTAAAATTGTAATGTACAAAAGAAAAATAGAACAAATAAATGTGATCTGAATCTGTACTTTTAGACTCGAATTTGAGTAGCCAGCTATAGCCAGACAGTTCCCTTATAGTGGCAGGTAGCATTGTATAGCAAAAGTTGTCTAGCTTTGTCTAGGTTCAATTTGACAGGCCATTTTAATGAAACCAACTGTAGCCATAATCACATGAATTTTCTCAAGCTACTGGATGTATGAGAACATAATATTGTATTTATATTGTATTGTCTCCACCTTACTGATCTGAGGCTATGTCAGCTAATATGACCAGCTGAGGCAGACGCAATGATGAGATAATACAGATTGGAATCTATACACCACTTTAGACATTTACCACATGGATAGGCCGGTTTAGGGTATTTTACTTGCCTCAGCATAGACAGTTGGACACCGAGTACAAGGCACCACCAATGTAACGTCTCATGTGAACAACATTCAGCTGAGATGTAGCTCATAAAGAGCGCCTCGGTCTCGATTCAAACCTAGGATCTTCAGCAGAGCTGGCCTGATCCTTAACCATTAGACCATTCAATTGCATTCCACAAAGTATACGCACCAAATTTAAACTTCTAATTTTGTTTTTTTTGTTTTGAATAAAGCATTACATTTTTTCTTTCGTTATTACATATCTTTTCATTGTTTGATTTTATTTTCCAGTATATTCATTTTTCATTCAACTATTACTCCGATCACTTCTAATTTTCATAGATCTCTATTTCCTTCAAGTTTTTAAAATTTATCATGGAGGTTAATATACAGTTCCAATTGGATGGTTCTTACGATTGAATTTTAAGGTTTTCTCTGACAGGATCATGTTGAAATTAATTCAAAATACCTTTAATGAAACATGTTACCAGTACACATATGATGTATATATGTAAACACAGGTTTACTTGCAATAATTGGGCTCCAGTTTAGGGTTTAATGCCATCAGTGTAAAATTTGATCAAAGATACAAAAAGTAAGTTTTAACCCGCAGCCATTTTATTTTTATTTTTATTGGATTGTGCAAAAACAAATTTCATACAAACATAATGTCATTAATCTTTGCATTTTGCCATGTTATCAAACAATTAAATTCATAGTCACTGGTGATTTCAATGCGAAAATGCCTACAAAATTTCCTTATTTATTGTTGACACAAGCACACTGCAGCATGGTGCGATCCAAAATGATGTTAAATATTGATTAGGTCTACATGATGACATCATCACAGTTATCACCCCCTTTTTGGGATGTCAAAAGTTACATCATGCAAATTAATTTTCCCTTCGCCACACGTTCGGAAAAAATAAAATAAAATTGAACAAAATTCGTGATTTTTATTTTATTTTGTAAGAAATTAATTGCTCACACGGTTATGATCTTTATTTATAACAAAACTATTTGCTATAAAAAAAAAGGCAATATTTTGATTTTTAGAACACAAATTAAAACACTAGGAACTAACATTTCAAATTTAAAAAAATAATATAATAAATATCTGGATAACTAAACAGGGTGTGGAAATATTGAATTAAGCCAAAAATACATTAAACACTTTCTGATAATAAAGATTTTTTTCTCTCAAACAGAATATCAACGAATGCGCTTCGAACCCGTGTCGTAATGGCGGCAACTGCGTAGATGGCGTTGGTAGTTTCCGGTGTAACTGCCCTCCTAACTTCAAGGGGGCGCTGTGTACGGATGACGTCGACGAGTGTGTCACTATGGGGCCTTGTCAGAACTTCATGGCATGTACAAACATTTATGGCAGCTATCGATGTCAATGTTTGCCAGGTATGTTGTCTTTAAATATCTTTCTTTCTGTCACTTCTCTTTCTGTATTTTTCTCTCTTTTCTGTCTTTCTATTTCTTTCCTCACAAGAACTAAGGAATCACAGCTATTTTGGTAAGTCTGTTATCAACTAAATCTGAACAAGCTAAATATAGAGTTAGACCTGTTTACAACTTGCATGCAGGTCCTTTTTTAGGCACCGATTTAGTATCTTTTACACCAGACTGCATGCTATGAGACCTGGTTATAGAAAAAACGTATTGACATTCTAAATTAGTTTCAAATTGTTCGTTTTATCGTGTTCCATTAACATTATAAAAACAAAAGTAAACTCTTTTTTAAATGATTTTTATTTTTCATGTGCATGTTATTCCTAGGTCAGATAATCTGTAACAAAACAATCCTTCTTTGCTGACTTCAACAGGCTTTGCTTGATCATTTAGTTTATCTCTGTTAAACTTTTAAAAATATTACTTCAAAACAGTACAATTTATACATACCCACCTAGAGGGTACACCATGCTATGTTTAGCAAGAAAAACATCTACCTGTATGTTCACATCGTTCAGTACCAACAAACTTTTTTAAATCAATGGAACTATGTTTATAACCAGCAGGACTGGAAGTTGTCCACAGCACAATAAAGAACAGTAGCTATCATAACAAACTTTGAAATAAATCCCAGATAGCATTCGAAAATCGTGCCAGCGTCGTTTGTATATGAGCCACTATCAGTACAGCATTGTTTTGACGTCGCCAACATCACGCCAACGCTGAAACGATTTGGAATGCTATCTGGGGTCGACATTTTGGTGATACTGATCAGTGGTGCACCCATTTTCACTGCTATCCTGTAAAACTACATGAGGTCCAATTTCTATTTTCTCCAAGGTTTCACAGGTCAACGTTGCACAGCGCAATTAAATGAATGCACCACCAATCCTTGTTACTTCGGAGGGACCTGCATTGACCAAACCAACGGCTACAGATGTCAATGTAGAGATGGCTTCATAGGAGCAAGGTGTGAGGCAATCATCAGACAATGCAGATTCACCAATCCATGTGGCCCTCAATCTGTGTGTGCAGAGAAACCTTTGGGTAAGATATTTGACAACCCACAGGCTCAAAATTTCCATATGGCTTCTGGGCTTCCCACCAATAACCTGTCGAGCCTAAGTTGGATGGCTGTTTCATCCATCATCTCACTGCCGTGGTCATTGCCTGTCCTAATTAGCTCATCAGGTGCAGAAATACAGGATGTAAAGCCCTCATCCACCACGCACCCATCCATATGGGTTTATCTAATTAATATTGGAGAAATGGTTGTCATTGTATAATTGACTAGTTAAGTTATTCTTTGGTGGGTAAGCCTACAGATAATTCACTGTTGTGAATTGCATGGAAGAACACTTGATCATATAAGCTGACAAAGCTTCACTTAAGTAGCACAAAGATAGTGTATAAATACGCTATATTTTCGTATAATTTAATGCTAGGCAATTACAAACGACAGCATTGTGACCACAATTACGACATTGAAGACAAATCGTTCGTAACCACCTATTCTGACAACCGCACCAGTGTTTCACATCCTTGCACTATCAGGCGGATTTCCCATTACACTTAAATTGATTAATTAGATGAAATATATAATCCTGTATATACCACACTAAACAATACTGTTTCAAACATTGAAATGATGTGTTTCAGGAGGTTACGAGTGTTTCTGTCAACCCGGCTTCGAAGGAGAGGGCTGTCGACATGAGGTCAACGAATGCTTGTCTAACCCTTGCTCCAACGGTGGAACATGCACTGACCTAATTAATGGGTACATTTGCACTTGCAAACCAGGTAAGGATTATCAGCTCATCATTACGTCTGCCTCTGGTAGCTGGTCATATAAGGTGACTTAACTACAGAAATAGTAGTATTGAGGCATTGACAATCGGAAAGCATTCCAAATTTCTTTCCATTCATTATCATGAAAACCTACAAGAGTGTGTAATGACTATGGAATCTTGAAAAAGCTATCCCTGAAACCGTTTGTATTATGTAGCAATGACCTGGCTACCAGAAATCTTAACTCTTCATGTTTAGTCTTTCTAACCGAAATCTCAAGTTTTCCATTGCAATGACATGATCATAGCAGCTGCCTATTCAAATCATGCCCCTGCATTTCCATTTTTCTCATACAATTACAGGCTACACAGGACAAGACTGCAACGTCGATATCTACGAATGTGAAAGTCTGCCATGTTTCAATGGCGGCTCATGTTTCGAACCCGCGCTTAACCAATACAAGTGTGTATGCCCTCCTGGGTACACCGGCGACCTCTGCCAGATAAATGTCAACGAATGCACTTCAAATCCATGTTCCATCTACCAGATATGTATAGACCAAGTAAATGGATACAGGTGAGTTCATCATAACTTGTCTACACGTCTTCTCAATTGCATAACCTTTCCTCAACTTCAAGGTCAATGAAGTGGCATGAAGACAAGGTCACAGGTGGTCTAGACAGAAATATACGTAGTTTAATTCCCAGATGGTCTGAAGGCGATGCTCCACTGCTATTTTACTGAACAAGCGAGAAATTAAGAGAAACTGCCTGAAAACTATTTTTCATCCATTATTTTTCCATTTCTCTCCATTTCCCTTATTTATTTTGGCCTGTCACTAGAAAGATTTGAGGAGTTAATGTGACTAAAAAACAAGCCAACTGAACCACAATCACTTTCCTGAAACTGGTGTAATTTCTCTCAATCTTCCTTTATGTACTTTGGGGTCACACATACTGTCTGTCTTGTCCACTTGACTGTCTCTCTAGACAATTCCAATTGACATAACCCTCTCACAGGCGTCATTGATGCTGATAATACTTAACCAATATGGATAGGGCTGTACACCTTTATCTTTATAACCATACGATACGTATCACGATACCTATCGTTAAGCTATATCAACGAAAAAAGCCTACAATACTGACAATCCACTATGAAATGTAATGAATAAATATTTATGGAATAATCCAGACTGTTGTTTAATGTCATTACAATTAAAGTGGCTGATATTTTTCTTTAAAAGCACCAAAACATCTGGGTAGCAGGTGTCCTATTTGCTCAAAATCGCTGATTACCATTTAATTGCATCGTTATTATTACATAACGGTTATCAATACCCGTATCGTTATCCTTGTACTGGTACAAACGGTATATCGAGAACCGGTGTACAGCCCTAAATATGGACATTACTTGCATTGTTCTCCATTTATTTTCAGGTGTTCTTGTGCTCAAGGATACACTGGACCTACTTGTCGCGACCTGATTGACAAGTGTCGTTCCAATCCGTGCAAAAATGGCGCTACGTGTAAATCCACTGACACCGGATACACTTGTCAATGTGTCAGGGATTTCCAAGGTCCTAATTGTGAATTCAGGACTGATGCATGTCTTCCAAATCCTTGTCTGCATTCTGGAACTTGTTTCTATGACAACAGCAAACCGGGAGGCTATTCTTGCTCATGTGCACCTGGATTTTTAGGTAAGATTTCAGATTTAGCCATAGTTTCCTTAACATTGTTATAACAAGGAGCATAGTTATCAAGGGACTAACTCGTGTAGTAACTGTGTAATACACTCCAACTATGAGATGTAAAAATACTTTTCAGTAGCCTAATCAAGCATATATGCACAAAGTATGACCACAATTGTCAAATAACAGTAGCTTAATGAACAATGACAGAGAGATGTTATACATTGGCATTTACAACTAACATGGGTTTGTCAATGAACACTTAGTTCAAATGCTTCTTGGAAGCATGTGTTGTATTGTAAAATACATATTTTCCAGTTTCATCAATTCATACCATGCTATGTAATTTTCAATGCATTAAAACCATCTGCCTCATTTCATCCCATTCCATCTCATTTCACTAAGTTCTCATTTTAATCTCATTCTATCCCTTGCCATTGTGACTCACCCATTTTCTCCACATTTTCTCGCCTCTTTAATAGACTTATAATAGACGTGTTGTATTGAATGCTCATCTCATTCCTCAGCTAAGCTCATCTCATTTATCTCATGCCACCTCCAGGATCTCTGGGCTTCACCGTTTCTGTCTATCTTCTTCAGGTACTCGCTGTGAAGGAGACGTTTATGACTGTCTGTCCAACCCGTGTAAGAATGGAGCCACGTGCCAAGAACTGACCAATGGGCAGATAGGATTCAATTGTCTGTGTTCACCTGACTACACTGGCTCCCTCTGTGAGCTAAATATGAAGAGTTGTGACATCACTCCTTGCAAAAATCAAGGGACCTGTGTAAATAATCCTGCCTTATCTAGAGGTAAGTTGAATACACCATAACAACGAGTGGCCAATAAATTCATACTGCTGTCCGTCATAAGGTGAACTTGAGTGCTTAATTGCGTGCACTAGAATTAAAATTGCTCGCATGTACACATAATTGCTTCATTACTTCAGTTTGTGCACTTACACAACTTATCCAAACATCTGAGCTTTACTTAGGGCACAGCACACTTAAAAGTTTTAAAATACAACTGTTTTTTCCACAAGCAACATCTTATCTATTCGTTTGCTGATTGTGTATAAACAATAACAATGTCTTTGGCTATTACAGCTAAATTCATAGAGTTGGAAACAAATCTCAGAGACTTGGAAGCTAAACTTCAGAGGGCGTCATGTGAATCCAAGACTCTCATTGGTTACGACATCCCTCAGCCAATGACGGTCCTGGGTTCAAATGACGTCATGTGGAATTAAGCTTCCAAGTCCATGAGACCTGTTTCCAACTCTATGAATTTGGCTGTAAATGGTGCTGCAGCAAGGGACAATCAAGCAACTCTATTGAGTCCACGAGTTATAATGAATACATAGTGGTAAATATGGTCTCAGTCCACCAACCACACAAATGCAGTACGTTCATCATGTGTGACATAATCCTCTAAATATAAAGTCCATTTGAATATTGCACAAAACTAGAATTGCCCAAGTTCATAGGCCACGATAATATCAATGTACTCTTGTTATGCAGTACATTGCAACGGTGAGGAATGCACGCTTTTTGAGTCCTCATTGCATTGAGTCTATTTAGTGTATTGGTGATATTCTTATACTATACTTACTTTGTTGCAGGATTCTTCTGCAGCTGCTTATCTGGCTGGACAGGAAATAATTGCGAGGTCAATGTCAACGAATGTCGCCAGAACAATCCATGCAGGAATGGAGCAGTCTGTGTGGACACACAAGGTAACTCAACCTTTACAAGGTTACTCAGGGTGGGGGAGGGGTATTTTCTGACTCCCAACCAACCCCCCCCCCCCCCCTACTTTCGCCACGACATTGAAATTCGCCACTTTAAATAAAAGGCATTAACACTTATCTGACGGCTGTAACAGTAAAAGTATACTGTCAATGATATACACAATTAGTTTTGTAACAAATCATGAACTTGCAAGTTGCATTATTATGCTAAAGAGGAGTGGCGAATCTCGATGTCGTGGTGAATTTCAATGTCACTGAGTGTACGCCCCTAATCCAAAATACTTCATACACAGCTACAGTCAAAGTTTACATACACAGCTACAGTCAAAGTTTACATATGTACACTAAAGTAGAATAACGTTCACTTCAGTATCCACATCTTTCCTCTTTAAAAAAAAAATTACTATTCTTTACATTCCCAAAATAAAATTCTGACCATTTTCCTTTATTATTTCCATCAAATGTTTTAGCAACCTTTATCCACTTGGATGGTTTGATTCAAAATTTCACTTATGACACCTTTACTTTTTGCAGGGGCCTACGTGTGCATTTGCAAACCTGGCTGGACAGGCAGAAACTGTGAGACAGACATACTGGAGTGTGCCAGCAACCCATGTGTTAACAATGGGAGATGCCTTGAAATACCAGGAGGACCCTACAAATGCGTATGCCAACCTGGTGAGACTCATATATGTATATTTGTAGATTAGTAAAACTATTCTAACTAGTACGTGATACTGAGCTCCATATTAATGGGGTGTCAATTACAAGGTAAGATAAATAAGAGGTACATTGTACTTGTTGTCTATGCTGAGGCCAGTAAAAGACCCCACCCATGAGGTAAACGTGCATGTCTGCCTGCTTTAGTCCACCAGCACTGAGACATTGAGGCAATAACACTTTGAAGATTTTAAATATTGCTAAGGAATAAGGCCTATAGGTAAGGAATTAGGCCTATTGGTTTACATGAAGTTAGATCAATCCACAATCAAAACCATTACTACCCTTCATCATAATATCTTATCTAAGAATAGTACAGTGCACATACGATAGTATTAGTATAGGCCTACATAGTGTTGCAGTAAAATTAATCGAACAATAAAACCCCACAGTTGGGCTTATAATTTTCAGGCTGTTAAGATAAATTTTCAGCCTCAGAAATTTTCTCATTCAGAAACTATGATTGCAGGATATTGAATTAAACCAGGGCACCTAAAGTTGTAAAGTACTAGACTAATTTAGTACTACATACTTAACTTATCTATCCATCCATCTTTTTTGCATTCCAGGCTTCACAGGCACCAACTGTGAGACCTCAGTCCAGGAGTGTGGTAGTCAGCCCTGTCTGAATGGGGCGACGTGCAAAGATCTGCAGGGCAGGTATGCTTGTGTCTGTGCCCCTGGATACACAGGTCAGTTTAATTTACTTATATATCTATGATTTCATCTTTTGTCAAAATATTTACAACAGATTTCGCAGACTTGCAAGGACGTCAAGTGATTCCAGGATTCCCATTGGCTGATCATGAGGGACTGCCTAAGCCAATGGGATTGTTGGATTCACGTGACGTCCTCTAAAGATCTGTTTCTATGTCTACGAATTCTGTTGTACACACTGTTTAAACAATAAAGTGAAATTTAATTAATTTTCACCGACATTCTTTCCATTGAAGATTTTTTTTAATGTTTATTATTAACTCAATAGCTTAAACGAATTTTTGAGGGACAAAACGTGTAAGTCCACTACAGGGACATAATTTATGTAAAGTCATATAAATGCAAAAAAAATATATACTATATTTCTTCTTAAACTCTCCGCACTGCATTACCAGGAATCAACTGTGAAACAGAAGTGGACGAATGCTCAGTATTAGAGCCATGTTTTGGAAATTCCACTTGCATTGATCTAATCAATGACTACTTATGCGAGTGTGAATCCGGATTTACAGGTCAATGAGTGTTGTTTACAGTAGAGTTTGATTTGAATGTTTGCACAACCATTTTGAATATACCAACCATGCACATTTTACAACATACTAATATTTCGCCTTTTAAATGACCATTGACCAGTGCACCTAGACTTTTATTGAACCCGTTTGTTGCCTAGTTAGTGTGTTTTTGAGTGTGAGTTTGCGAGTGCACATTAACTGAAACTGACGACCAAGAGTTTAAAATAAGAGAACTGCGATAAAGCAAAATACAAATATATATGTTCAAGAAAGTAATGTACACATTTTCGCTGTTTATTTCTATGTAATTATAAATCATTGGAGCAATACTTTCAGACAAGACCACTGCGGAGAGAAACTATTTCTGTTCTTGCTAACAAGACCATCAGAGTCTAAATTGGCATTTCACTATGCAAAACGTTTGAATGACATTTCCCAGTGTAGAGGCAATTTGAAATAACAATCACATAGTGCATATTTTAAGCTCTTGGCGTCCAAAACAGTTTCCATGCTTTTTACCAATTGCACGAGATTGAAGTTGATTGCCCTTGATTGCAGTTTGTTTGATGTGTCCTATAACTTTGTCCCGGCCTCCTAGCCTCCTAACATAATATGCCTCCATGCATACACTGATGTTAAATAAAAAAAATTCATTCTGATACTAAATTTAACATGGTATAACATTGGCTATGCTCTGCATCACATTAAAGCGCAAATGCTACAATTAAACCAAACATTACATTATTCGAAGATCTAGGACTACATATTTACAAATATGAAATAACTGCCTTAGAAAACCACTGACAGATTTGATAGCAATTTACGCTAAATCAATTAATTGTATTTTAGTTTGAATTTGCATCAAACTGTGAAGGTTTCAAAGTAATATTTTGGTGTGCATGACTATACAGTATCATACTGCAAACGTCGGCTGTTTCCAAATAAATTGTGTACCATCCTACACTGCACAAATAAATTTCCAACTTATTGCACTGATTCTCATACATGAACTCTGTCTACAATGTTTGCATGAAGTTTTAATTGTATCCACAGGCCAGTTCTGTGAGACGAATATCAACGATTGCCAAGGCAACCCCTGTCGGAATGGCGCCACATGCTTGGACAGAAATGCTGGTTTCCTCTGCATATGCATACCAGGCACAACAGGTTGGGTGTTAATTTGAATACTTCTATTGTATTTGATGAAAGTTCTAGCGAAATTTACTTACCTGTAATTAGTGAAACATAAGAAATGCCGTTTGCATGTTACAAGTTTACTCAACATGACAAGACAGTTTGCAGTTCTAACAATCCGACTTGGCAGAAATGTTGAAATGGATTTTTCTCAAGACTGCACCTACGAACTAGACCACTATATATTGACCAGTAAACCAGTACACACTATGACTGTACACTACTGTTATATTTCTGATATTTACTGTAGAACCTCTCAAGTAAGACAGCCCAATATAACGACCACTATGCTTTACAAATGGCCACTTCACAAAGAAAGAAGGGTGGGGACTAGCTCAGATATAGTGCGCTGGGCTTCCAACCACTGGGTCCCAGGTTCAATTCCTGGTCATGCCTATGTTGGATGACTGTTTCATCCTTCATCTCATTGCCATACATGGTCCCTATCTGTCTAATTATCCCATCAGGTGCAGAAATACAGGACGTAAAGCTCTAATCCACCCACCCACCCTAACAAAGAAGGCAATACAATAACTAATCTAAAATCCAAAACACCTAAAGACAGCCCAGTTTTACCAAATTTTTGAATATTAATTGTGACGTTCCAATGTTGCCTTGACCACTCATACTTTCAACTAATGAATAACCAATTAAACTGTCTGCATTCGTTTGTTTATACAGGACAATACTGTGAAACGGACGTAGATGAATGTGAAGCATTCCAACCATGCAGAAACGGAGGGACCTGCAGGGACACAATCAACAATTTCATTTGTGAATGTCCTCCTGGGTTCACCGGTTTGTATTTTGCTAATTCATGCAGTACAACTTTGTAAAAATGGCTGACTTAAGCTGTATGTAGCTAGCTAGTAGATGCTACCTTGGGCCACAACTACATGGATCTATCCACAAATATCAGATACCATTTGGGTGACTTAGCCTTACTTTCATATATACCAAGATGTTCTCCGTTAGTAAAATATGTACTAATTAGTTTAGCACCTGACAGCAAAGATAGATGGATAGATGGATAGATAGATAGATGGATGGATAGATGGATGGATGGATAGATAGATAGATAATGGAAAGTGCAGCCCTCTCCAGCAAGTTCTTGCTGCTATCGAGGGTTGATTGATGAGACAAAGTGTATAATAAGTAGTTTAGCTAAGCGTTGCCCTAAAATGTTGCACCGAACTGATAACCTTTTCCAAATAGTTGTAATGTTACTTGTAAGTGACTTCAATGACAATATCACAACTTCACAAATCTCTTTACAAAATAGAATACTTACCATGGATGGGAGTGGGGTATGGGCCTGTGCAAAATATTACAATTCCACTTGAACTAATTAATCTATGCCAATAATGCGTGTCACTAGATTAGGCCTATATCAAAAGTCATCTTATACCTACAGCTCATGGACATAAAGGAGTTCCCTATTACAGAATGCAAATTTAAGCCAAACTTTTGACACACTGTACTGATAAAATAGTTTTCAAATGCTACTATACAAACCACAGCATTTTCCAGTCAACCAGTATAATTCTGTTCTCTTTTTTGTGATTTAAAACAGGACCTACCTGTGCCATTGACATAAATGACTGTGCCTCATCTCCCTGCACCAACAACGCCACCTGTGTTGATGGACAAAACAACTACACCTGTGTCTGCAGCCCTGGCTTCACTGGTATGCTTATCTTTTATTATAGAAAGATCCAACCATTCGCAGTTAAATGCTTTCAATACTAGAGATGCCTATGCAATGTTTCTTTTAAGGTAGTTTAACAGGCCACTCATAAGTTTCGTCATTAAGTTCAAAGATATTGGCTAATTAATATAGCTGAATAATTACTACATGTGGTTTCCTGATAGCATGCAAAGTCTTGATCCGCCCAACATTATTTTGGCCCGCTGTTGAACTGACATGGCCGCCATTGGCCCACGTTGAAACGATGTGACATGTAATCTGACTTTCCAATAAACCATGTGATTGAGACTTTTCCAGGCTAATCAGGTCTTTTAAAACAAACCCACGTACAAGTTGGACAACTACCTAATGGAATTTTATGTTTTTGCAGGCAGTAATTGTTCAATTGACATAAAAGAATGCGCTTCCAACCCGTGTCGCTACGGAACCTGCGTGGAACCATCTGCGGGCCGGTATGCCTGCAACTGTCCACCAGGGATCATCGGAGTCAACTGTCAACTGGTGTTCAGCGCCACCTTCGATGGAAGCAACATCATACAACTTCCTTTCACTTACGATGACCCGTCTTTAGCAGCACCTTTACGGGAAAGAAGAGATGTGACCGACTTCTCCTATGAAGATGTTCTCATGCCCGCATCAGCAATAAGTAGAAGAAAAAGACAAATCGTCGTAGAACCATTTTCGGTGGAATTATCATTCAGAACTACAGTAACATCGGGGATCATACTTTATGCAGAAGGGGTATGTTTCGTTTCCACTTGTTTCAAATCACAGTGGGCGATTCCGAAAGATACATACCCGAGTCATACGCTGCGTTTCTAAAGAAACGCTTAGTCTTGTCTTTCCTTCTTGACTCGATATCTTCTATCACATCTTCAATGCCTTCCATAATGTAAACGCCCACTGTGGGACCCGTTTATAGCAACCTATTTGTAACTTCTTTTTGTTATGATTGACCAGATTTTGTTATGTGCTAATTATAAAAAGGTCAATTTGTATTTAACTATCATGCAAACAAAAGATCTGGTGATGGCAATCAAATGAAATGTCCAAGTTGTTCATATTTCAACATACTGAGGCAAGTTAAAGTCCCCACCCAAGGAGTATCTGTGTAACATAGTGTGGACTCCTAGTCTTATCATCATATCAATACGTCTTTCTCTGGCACAGCAGCTAGTCATATATAAGCGATAGGATTGAGACATTGACCATTGAACATTGGAAGGTGTCCACATCAACTAGTAAAATGCCTTCAATCGCACAAGTGGAAACGCATGCTCCTATTGGATTTGCAGAAAACATCTACATCTCAACGCTTCATGCAATTTAACCAGATACCAGTTAATGAGCTTCCAGATTACATATTCTTTTCTGTTACAGAGTGGCTCGGAGGGCCAGGCCCAGCATTTCACCATCCAATTGATCAAAGGAGAGTTGTTTGTGTCTTCTGTCATTGGGGTGGAGACAATCTCTCTCACAATCCCATTTCCTGTTCAAGGTGTCATCTACCGGGCTACTATGTCAGTCACAGTCTCAAGGTAAGAGAACAACGTTTTGCAGCATTTGGGTGGTCTAGTGGTTAATACATTGGCCAGCTCCTGAAGCACCTGGGTTTGAAAATCTTATCCAGGCACTCTTCGTGCTCTCAATCACAGTGGAAGTTGTTACCGGATAGCATGCGACATTGGTCCGATATTGGTCCGATATTGGTCCGACATCGGTCCAATCAGAGCGACAATGCTGGGCAAATATATCACTCCACTTCCAAACCTTTTTTTTTTCTCAAATGGTGAACTTGATTGTTAAACTGTGTTTTCCACTTCAGCCAACGTCTGGAGGTTATCCTCCTCAACACAGTATGCAAAGGGGTTGGAGTGACCTCTCCTGGTCCTATCTGCCAAGTCCAGGTTTACCCCACTACCCCTGGAACTTCCTTCCGCCCAAATGGCCCCATCTATGTTGGAGGCTTGCAGCAAGTGAGTGTTAATATTTTTAATACGAAATTTTTTCCAACCAAAATCTTAGATATTTGATGTAGTCAGTCAACTGTAGTCAGTAGACTAATACATGTATGTCAGTGTAATAAACAGAAGACAGAACAACTCTGATAAATCATACAAATTGCATTTCAGATAAGGCCTTACGTTCGAAGCCACCTTAAAACAATTAAAGGATTTGCAGGCTGTCTTGGGGTAAGTTTGTCTGAAGTTTTAATTGGAACTACACTGTACTTACAAGAAAATGATTAGTTAATCAAATTATTACATGTTAAGATAAGCAGTTGAGTCATCCAGTGGGTAGTGCCCTGGTTAACAACACTGTTCAAAGCACACTCTAGAGTAAAGTTCTGTTCTAACTCAGCTGGATGTCGGTCCCCAAAAATGTTAACTTGGTCATGCCTTCTACCCGGTGCACATGTCTGCGCTGGGGCAAGTAAAAATCCCATTCTTAGGGTAATGCACAGATTATTTTTTGTGTGGACTCCTAGCCTTAGCACCTCATCATTATGTCTGCTTCTGGCAGCTGTTAATATAAGCTGGCTGGCTGAGCTTCAGATCAATGATATTGAGACGATAGATAGGACGATAGATAGATAGATAGATAGACAGATCGATAGATAGACAGATCGATAGATAGATAGATAGATAGATATAGAAAGTGCAGCCCTCTTAAGCCAGTTCTTGGTGCTATCGAGGGTTGATTGATGAGGTGAGGGAGAGGAGTCCACCATGTTACACTTTTACACCATGAGTGGGATCTTTTACTTGACTCAGCATAGACACTGAGTACAAGGGACCGCCAATTTTACGTCTCATCCGAACGACATTTAAAGCAATAGAGACAATTAATGTATACTAATGAAATATCCACATCTGGTATTATTTTCAGGACATCAAAATCAAGGGCGAAGCCATGAACCTCATCACATCCGGTACATCATCGAAAGCGCCTCCAGTACCCGGATGTCCAGCTCACGTTCCCTGCCAACCAAGCGAGTGCCAAAACGGCGGAACCTGTGTCGACACATGGACAAAGAAAACGTGTCACTGCAGACCTGGGTTTGTCGGCGACAAGTGTCAGACCATCACCACATCGTTCTTCGATCAGTCACGAGGACTTTATTTCGCCGGAAGTAGTCAGATCATCAGTTTGTCATTCATATTTTCCGTTCAACCGAATCAGGAAGGACTACTTTTGTACACGGTAAGTGGGGTTTTGTCATAAAAAGGCAGACAAATGAGTATGCAGGGCACAGTTTTGAATTCAAAATGCAATGCATGTCCTCAACTTCCCTCTTAATGTATCAAATAAGGATTGCATATGTGCATGTGTAAATGCGTCATTTTTCAATTACATGAAACTGTGTTCAATTCATAGTGAATTTATGAAGTGGAGCCTGGAGGGACACACATGATGCACATAGCTCCAAATTTTTAGAAACTGGTTTGCTGAGTGAAGCCAGAGGTCCTCAGTCGGCCGCCCACCAGAAACCTCTGGAAGCTTTGGCATAGATAGAAATGGGTGCCCTGGTGGTGTATTCTGAGCATTTGAGAGCAACTAATATTTAAGATTTATTGAACTTAAGTTGTAGGCCTATTGTTAATTTTAATACCCACAATTGACAATTTTACTACTTTTAATTTTTTAACACCAACTATAATCATGTAAAATTGGGCATGGTGCCAAAAAAGGGTTTTTGGCTAATGTATGCTGGTCAGAGGGTTTTTACATTAAATGCTGGACAGACCCGCCAAATGACGGTCACTGTACCAGACAGATTCTTTTTAGCAGCTTAGAACTAGTTGAACTCCTATAATAAATCATGGGGTAGGAAAAAATTAAAGTTATTAATTACAGCCTATATTTAATCCAATAATACAGGAATATCAGATCGCTTGATTTTTTACTTGAAAATACATACATGTGCAGCGGTAAAATTGCTCAAGATTAGGCCTACTACTTTTCCTGTCACATTTTTTAGGTTGGTATTCATTTTGGCCTTTAAAACTCATTTTAATAGAATAAAAGTCATTAAATAGACTCATTTGAGCCATAGCTGCCAAAAAAGGAAGCTAAGCACTCTTCAAAATAGCGAAAAGAGTCGCCCGATGTGGGGCTCGAACCCACGACCCTGAGATGCCTCAGTATACAGTTAGCTGTAAGAGTCTCATGCTCTACCGACTGAGCTAACCGGGCTGTTGTGCCTCACTTTGAAACAGCTTGAACTGGCAAACTGTGTCGTGATTTCCTACATTCAACATGAAATTGACAAATTTCATTTCCTTGAGAAGTCTTAATTGCGTAGTTCTATGACAAATTAGTACTGTCTACTGATATATAAATCTGTTATTTCGTTGTGGGCTATGTTTATTTGTAGCATCTAATGGTTATATTGACATTGTCATTGAACGTCTCAGTTGCCAGAATACTAAGTCTTGATTTAACTATAATTGAAGCCTGCTAGCTAGCTCTGAAATAATTTCAAGTCAGACTCAGCAATAACTCAGCAAATCAATAAATTCATACATAATTTATCCAATAAATGCAACCTAAATATATCTCTAACCACATAACATCTGGCGGAAGTTAGTAGCGCCATCTGCATCCTATCCACCTTATTGCGCCTAAAAATAGCCTAAAATCCACAAACCATCCATGCATGTGCGCCAAAAATAGCTAAAAATAGCCACTTTCCTGCCATCACCATATTCTACCATTCCTGGCCTTCCTACTCATAGCTGGGAATGGTGGCGCATTCCTATAATCCTGCGACTGGGAGGCTGGGATCAGAGGACGGCTTGAGGCCGGGGGACCTGCTTGTCGCCGCTCTATGTCGATCGGGTGTCCATGCTAAGCCCCGCGTCGATATGGTGGCCCCGACGGAGGTTAGGGCCCCCAGGTTGCTTAAGGCGGGATGCAACGGCCCAGGGCGGAAACGCAGCAGGCAAAATTCCCCGCGTAGGGCAGTAGTGGGATAGCGCCTGTGAATAGGCGACGGCTGGCAGCCCGACCAACATAGTTGGACCTGGTTCTTTTTCAAATTTTATGACTAAATTTGCCTAGTATTATATATTATAGTATTGAGTCTACAATTATTTGTCAAAATTGGCCTAAATCCAATTTATTTATTTTTTAGTTTTCATTTGTAAACAAATTCTAAGTAAAAATGTGTTACATAGTAGCAAGATTGTATCAGAAATATTTGTATATAGTTAAAGATGCAGAATGACCACAAATATGCAATCACGCTGTGGGGTAAGATTGTAGTACTTATATACAGCTCATAAATCAAAAGTTACCCAGGCTTGGAGTCAACCCTGGGAGTTTAATATTTGATAACTGAAGAACGTCTAATAATACTTCAGGCACTGTGTGGACAATCGAATCTAGGTCACTGGTGTCGCCAATTACGTCCGCCCTGCTCTAAATCAGGTCCGCGATCGTTTGCAGCCCATCAGAGGCCTACTAGGCCTTAGGGTTTTCCCTAATAAACCCTGTGGTCTTATAACAGTTTAAATTGTGTAAATAACCACTATATTGTCGATTCAGAAAAGTAGGAAATGTTGTTTACTTAATGTTACAAAACAATCAGATGTTTATGTTAGAGGTCAAGTCAACTCGCCCAGTGCACGCATAGAGTTTCTAGGTGCACGAGAGTGGTATCATGGTCACTTGCCCAGACTTATAAAAACATATTATCATTTCACTAACTGGAAAGATACCTTGATAATATGCTTATAAATCATAATTTCCTCATGTTCAATTTTTTCAAACCAAAATTCTAAAACACGTTCTTTATTCAGGAAGATATATTTTTTAGATAACTCGAATGTATCGGCAATATATATCGTCTCAATTAGGGCAAGTAAGATTCTGAGGGGGACAAGTTAAACTCCAAAGTTACTTGTCCGAGAGGGACAAGTAGATGAAAAGGTTCATGTTTAGCCCTGCTAGTACAGGTGTAATATAACCTGAGCTAGGACCCTACCACCAACAGTCCAACACTGAAGTAATAAGTAGTGTAGAATCTGTAGATTACTTTTCTTTAAATTAATTATTTAATAGTGAACTAGTTGTTGCAAAATAAATATAGCGATTGACTTACTTATGGTTACTAAAGCTATAACTAATACAACACTGTCCAGTCCCATGATGGACCATGTCGACGGTCCCATTATCATGGTCTGGAGTTGATCAAGGAGACCCTGATGATTTTTTTTTTTAATTTAGGCTTAGTCCGAAAAAACTGACTCATGACGCATTACAATGACCAACCAGTTACCTACACACGAATTGTTGATACAATACACATCCCAATACACCAACAAATTCTAATCCACAAACACATGCAAGTACACAAACCATGTTAAATACACAAAATTATACTAATACACAAACATTCAAATACACACATTCAAATACACAAACATTCAAATAAGCTAATAAAATTTTAATCACTTTTTGTGTCTTTGAGATTTAGCCACAACTTAATTCTTGCACAGATAGCTGGTGTAACATGTCACTTGCGAATAACGGAATAACTATGCTATAGGCCTATAGCTACCTAATTAATTTACTACTAATTAACGATTAATAAACCTAGTTTCATGGTAACTTTGTTTCTTACATTGTAACTTACTTGCTTTCTTATTTTTTGCTTATTTCTTAGTTGTTTTGCTCGGTAGACCTTTGTGAAGAGCCTAACAGGCCAGGGCAGGCTCTGTCAGTGTGGATTGGCTCTCTGAGTCGTGCCGGTGATATACGATAGATGGCGCTCGCGGACGCGTGTCGAACGTTGTGTGAACGTTCATGGCGTCGTTCCCATGTGAACCATGTGCAGCCTGCACAGAAGATGGCAGCTTGTGCAATGGCAGCACGGCTTGCAATACACATCACATTATTTCAATAAATAACTAAATACCAGTCCCTATTTCTTCAAATTTCTTCGACTAATCGGTCGATAAAATCTATTAAATTATATAAATCCACAGAAAATGCTCATAAACAAGATCTAGCAATAAATATCTGCATTTTATAATGGGTCCTCGAATTCGAAGCGAACCAAAACCAAAGCTTTTAGGAATGAAGTGGTATATAAAGAAATGTATCCCCGATCATTAATGTACTTGCTTCGGCAGTACATATACTAAAATTGGAACGATACAGAGAAGATTAGCATGGCCCCTGCGCAAGGATGACACGCAAATTCGTGAAGCGTTCCATATTTTTAATTTTTAAAAATTATAAAAAAAAATTTTTTCACAAGTTTTTCCATTTTTTTTTTTTTTTTCGCCAAAAATCAAGTATTTGTAAGTAAACTAGCTCCAAAAATATTAAATACAATCATTTACTAATTTATCCAAGCATTAAAATTAAAATATTAGCTATTTTAATTTTTGAAAATGTTTCCAGTTATGACTAAAAATAAATTCTAAAAAAAACTGAAGTCCTTCCACGTAAACTAGCTTCATAATGATGAAATACAATCAAATATCGATTTATTCAAGCATCTTAATTAATATTAGCTATTTTTTTTATAAAAACTACAATTTATTCCAAAAAAATATAATTTTTCGCAAACAAATCAAGTCCTTTTGTATGAAGTAGCTTCATAATGATGAAATACAATGAAATACTACATTATTCTAGCATTTAAATAAAAAAATATCAGCTATTATTATTTGCCTATTGCAGACGGGGCTTTGTGTATTGTAGCCCCGGTGTGTGTATTGAAGCAATGGCGCGCGGCGCGTCAGGCTTGCGTTGCAGCCACTGACCTGTATATATAGGTCAGTGCCAGTGGTTGCAGCACACCAGCCATTGCCCCTGCTGGGGTCAGTGGGGAGGCCTCTATCTTCTGATTTTAGCCTGCAAAACTGTTTATTAAAATGATTTTCTATCTATATATTCAACGCTAACGCGCTATACATACAGTAGCTTGGATGTTCATCCAAGCCAGTGCGGCGGTAGTTTCAATTAAGTTACATTGTGGCAAGATTATATATTTTTCAAAATTATTCAATGGATGACCACAACCATGACCTATCTGTAGTCATTCTGAAAATGTGTTAAATTGGAAGTTTTTTTTTTTTTTTTTTTAATTTTATTGCACAAATCCCCTTTCGGGTGGGTCTTTTGTGCCCCAGGCTCCCAGCATAGGCCTAGACTACATAAACAATGAATAATGTGCTTTATATACTTTATAAGCACGATTTTGCGTTTTTGTTTATGCTTCCATACTTTGTATATTTCGTAGGAGCATGGAGTCATTGTGCTACTTTTCAGACTGATTGAAACATTTGATAACGATATAATCCTCCCAACATCTGGGCAATACAACTGGTTTTTATCTCTTTTGACCCCATTTTCCCCTTTTCTGTACAGTTGTAACTAATGGTCTGTATAGCACAGACAAGTATTTGAAGACAAGCACATTAGGAATGGGCTAGAAAAGTTGGTCAATTACTTTACAATCTTTCTGATCGGTCTCTTTCACCCCTGAACTGTCCATACTCGCTCTAAAACGGTTATTTGTAATAGGCCTAGATAAAAGTGTGGTGCTGCCAGAATGAGATGGCGACACTCACTGCGACAGTCTAGTTGTTATGTAGGAGCCCTACATATCAACTTGGAAGAAATATGTTTCTTCCAAGATATCAATGCCTTTGGATGGATCTAAAAAAACCATGCGGTGAACATTATCTGAGGCGAAAGATGAAAGGAAAGAGGGCTCAATCTGAGCCCTTCAGCCCTTCCCCTACACTTTTGTCCAGGCAGGCCTGGTAAGTAGGATGCCGCATTTAGGGGTACACATCAAAGATAGTATATAGGCCCCCACTTGGTACACATGTATGAAAACCATGGTCAAGCAGCCACAGTTTACACTGAAACTTCTCTCAAAAATACACTTATATAATCCATAAATTGATAATTAGGCCTATTTTAACCGGTGTTTATGGCGATAATAATTATTGAGTTTACAGACATTAAAAGCCTCATAGGATTCCGGAAATTTTTAGTATCTTACTTATGATCTTAGGAGCAGAATTGCAAATTTATTTCATTTTATAGCCCTAGGTCTAATTATTTATTATTTTAAGGCCTTTTACGGCTTTAATATGCCCATGTGCAGCGTATTTGAACTAATACAAGTCATAATCAGGCCTATTATGATCTTAGGAGCAGAATTGCAAATTTATTTCATTTTATAGCCCTAGGTCTAATTATTCTAACAAAGATTCCCAAACCCCACAAAGCAGACATTCTTGTGCCATTGGTGGCACAGAGCTATTGGCACTATTGAAGATTCCAGCCCATCAGCAGCCCGGTTAGCTCAGTCGGTAGAGCATGAGACTCTTACAGCTAACTGTATACTGAGGCATCTCAGGGTCGTGGGTTCGAGCCCCACATCGGGCGACTTCTTTTCCTATTTTTACGTTGATTACTTGTAAGATAAATTTGCTATCATGTAGTATTCACTGCACAACAACGTAATACTTCGATATTGATTGTATTAAATTCAAATGTGATAGACATATTTACTAGTAATACTAATAGTCGGCTATAGCCTAGCCCTAGGCTATAGCCTATACTGTAGTGTATACGTTTAACCACTGCACCAGTATATACAAAAAGCTACAAAAGTAATACTTTTACTCAAAACGTAACACACCGTTCTATTCTTCTATTTTAGCTATCCTATTCTATGCTATCCATTCTATTCTTTTAGTTTTATTTATTTATTTTTTATTTAAATTGTCATTACGCAATGTTTTGACTGGAGTGGCACGCGACATAAGCCAAGATAATTGATTGCCTAAATAAAGTTATGCCAATTAAAGAAGGTTACGTAAGAAATGTATGGCTTCGTCTGCGTTATGAACTTATGACAAGTTATGTAAAGTTGTCCGCTTCTGCCAATGAACTTGAAGGGGCGGGACTGGAAGATGATTGACAGTACGCAGGCTATTCTAAAATTTCTAAATCAATACTGACTCTGTAGACATACATATTCTAATGTGTTGTACTGCCAATAAACCGATTCACTCTGATTTAAATAATTACAGGATCTATTCTGAAACTGATAAATAAACACGCAAGTCCTACCTACAATTACTGAATAAGTCAATTATCAAAGCATTTCCCATAAACATACTTTTTTCTGAATTTAAGGAAAAATGAGGTCTCACCGAGATTTGAACTCGGATCGCTGGATTCAAAGTCCAGAGTGCTAACCATTACACCATGAGACCGACCTGATCGGCGTCAAGCTAAATTCGGACTACTATGATGATTCTCCCCACTTCCTTTCTAACATTCGTGTAGTAGCTTATAGTACGGTTGTTTCGTAATGACAGGTGCTTCATACATACTAAATTAGTAGTAGGGTAACAAGAGTCATTTCGATTTTTGTCATTTAGTCTATTTTAGATGGTGGAAATCAATACGGGTAAGTTCCAGACCAAAAACACAAGATGTCGCTACCTTCTATCAGCCACCGTCTCATGGCGACACCTACCGGTCGCTTTTGCAAAGCCTAAAAATTCAGAATCTCAGAACTTGGCATTTTCATACATGTATAGCTATAATTGTGAATATCGAATAAAAAAAGTATAAACTGTTACTATAATCCAGTCGTACTATTTAATACCAACATAGCTTTTATATATATATTGGTCACATAATGACTTTACAAACACTTGTAAGCCCAGATGTCACTTCAGTTCTGAAAAGTTCCAATCGTCGGTGGCTAATAGGTCTTAATCGATAAACGCTGTACATACTTTTATTTGTACGAGTGCAGGGGCGGATCTAGGATTTTGGAAAGGGGATGTCAGGCATAGGACTTGCACGAGCAGCGAAGGTGCGATATCCTGCTAGGGGGGTCCGGGGGCATTTTTGTCAGAGAAAAGGGGGGCTCAGGACCCCTTGATCCCCCTCTAGATCCGACCCTGAAGTGCTATACCTGGACCGAGAATGGATCCATTCATCTATTAAAGTTTATCTCATCTTTTCTGAACAAATCACCCTCAGAAATAGGCCTATTAGAATTTGGATAAATAGAGATTAGGCCGATATGTCTCATTGTGGCACTGGGGTCATTTATACACCCTTTTGACCTAAACATTCTGATCACTTCAAAGTAACACAAAGACAATTTTAAGTATTCTTGTCTACAGATTTAAATATTCAATCCAAACTAAACAAGAACTGTGATGTTTTCTTTTAACCCTATTCGCTAACATATTTAACAATATATGGATAATAAAATATATAGTTATTTTTTTTGTACTGAGAGGTGTCAATATGTTGCCCTGGTCAGTACTAACCATTTAGAAATTAGTTTTTTTTTTTTGTCAGAGTTTCACACTCTTTGTTTTGAGTTTATTAATCAATTTGACATAGCACTTCTACATGAATTCTACATGCATTGATAGCCTGATAGAGGGTGTCAGATTTCTTTAGATTTTAAAAACAACAAACCTCTGTCATGCACCGGCATTTATCACTTAAATATATCGTTTTGGTTGTTGATGTTTTATCTTGTACAAATACCCAAATGACAAATTCGTCTGAGTTAACCCCACATAATTTATGGGATTGTCTCAGAATTGTCATATTCGCATGGGAATAAAGCTAAAATAACAGGATTTGAAATGTAAAATTTACGATTGATAATGTGCTAGAATCTAGTGTTAATATATATATATCTTAGAAATGCATCACTGCAATGAAAATATATCTCAGTGATGCATTGCTAAGATAAATATTAACACTAGATTCTAGCACATTATTAATCGTAAATTTAACATTTTACATATATTCATTTTGTCATATATATCCATATAGATATATCTATATGGATATATATGACAAAATGAATATATGAATAGTACTTAATTAACCCTAGGCAATTAACTGACTGGATTAATATTTTGGCCTAGATCTATATTGCATAGGCTTTCGATGTAGTTAATTTTTCTTTTATACATAATATAAGTTATTTAGATAGCATCTGACATCGTTTTGACGTCGGCCCTATGTGGGCAATAAGTGCGGCTTATACACCAGTTGTATTTATAACACATTTTACCTCTGCGATCTTTCATGAGTATCAAGATTTATAACTTAGATAAAACCTGTAACATGCAGAACTGAATTCGAGTAATGTCGTAGGCATGCATAACAACTCATGTAAGATTGGAATAACTTACAATTCGAAGCTTCGATCCGATCGATCGTATTAACTGCGTCATCTTCACCACGCGCTAAGGAAGTTTCCCGCCAAAAAGTGAGAGCTGAACCCAAACTTTGATCGATTTATGTACTTAATCCACGCAATGAATCCCCATTAAACAACACCCACAATGAAGTATTATACATCCTCCATCAAATGACACTAATTAACACACAGTTGCAATCGGTAATTCCACTTAAAATGAGGTTTTAGAGAGAGAGCGCGGCTTTCCCAGCACGTGCTAAAAGATTATCTTGCACACTAGGGGGCGCAGTGTTGATGAACTAGTGGAGCCCCCTAACGGCCCGTGCGTTTGGGTTAATCTGACGAAATATTCCTGTGTTGTCCCGAAAATATATACTGTTGATAAAACAAAGTAGATCACCCAGTGAACAAGTTTACAGTTACAAGTTTATTAACTCACAAATGGTGAGATGAAGTACAAATGGTCAATTATAAGTTAACAAGGTGCATTAGAATAATCAATTTAAGAGCTATATACAAAAATGCAAGATCTGGTACCCTCAACAGACACCTATAGGGTGTGTATTTTGACAAAAAGTATTGACTCTAGCAGGGGCGGATCCAGAAAAAATTTACACGGGGGGTGGGGGGGAATAAATTAAAATATATTGGGGACCACTGATATTTTTAATATACTAGAACCCCCAACTCCCTATAAATCCGCATTATTACTGCATAGAGTACAAGAAGAGCCAGAAACAGAAGTTCACCCAAGTGTGACAACTTCCTGTGTTTCTAAGATCTTGTGCTTGTTATATTATACATTTTTCTTACTGAAACCGATTTCCCTGCATCATCCCATTCCATTTTTTTTTTTTTTTTATTTTTTTATTCTTAAAAAAAAAAAAGTGTGATTTATATTGATTGTGTATCATTAATTTTTTAATATAAAAAAAATGCATAGATATCTATATATGTCATTTGTATACATATACACATTTTCAGACAATTTTCTAATTAATTTAGGGGGGGGGGAGCACTTATGCTGATATAACTAAGTGTCTCTTGACCATTACCTGTCTACTATTTATAGTCTTCTTTTTTAAAGTATGATTACTTAGCTTTTGTCATTATTTATCACACTGGAATATGTTTAACAGACCATGATAGATAGACAGATAGACAGATAGATAGATGGATAGATAGATAGATAGGTGTAGCCCTCTAAGGCAAGTTCTTTCTGCTATCGAGGGTTGATTGATGAGGTGAGAGAGAGGAGGAGTCCACCCATGTTACAAATTTACCCCCTGCATTGGTGGGATCCTTTACTTGCCTCAGCACAGAAATTACATGAACGTCATTCCGTGGGATATGAAATGTAGATCACCCACCCCGTATCACCCAGTATTTCAAGTGATAAAGCTGCAATTGGGGAATAAACAATTCTCTGACAGAGGCATTGTTCATTTTACGGTTCGGTGAAAGTTGCCATTTAAAATATGCATCAGGTGTGTTTTATGAAGATGTTTGGTTCCCATGTACATTGCCAATTTTGATCAAGTGCCATTGCCACTCGCGAGGCATTAGTGACTTTGTCGGAAATTCTAATAAAAGCAGTATAGTTGCACCAAATATTGTTACAGAACTCTGATGATACCCTGAAAACAAAAAATTAGAATTGTTTACAGTTTGAGGGCTACATCAGTTGAAACATTTACTGTGTGTGATAAACTAGTGCAGGTTAACACAAAAGATAATGGTCAGATGTTTGCATTTAAAGCTGCAGTCACCACTTTGTGCCGTTTTTAAATCTCATTTTGTAAAGACTTTTAGACGACTAGGCCTATATACTTGATTTCCAGTGTAAGATGTGGGAAATGTCTGTTGAACATACTCCAATGTGATAAACAAGAATATAGACAGGATAGGGTCACAATAGAGTCTTTTCCCTGAACAGCCCTGAATTCAGCAATACATAAGTCTCTCCTCTTCTCTTATTACTAATTTTGCTTTTCAGACACAGTAGGTAATAACTAACTGATTCCATAAATATAACTTTCTCAGAAAAATAACAAACACCAACTAAATGATAAAGTGTCAAATATACATTAAAATACACTAAAAATACTGCTGCTAGGATGCATTTTGCTTCAGCCAATCACAGCCAAGGGCGGGAACTTGTTCAGCCAATAGAATTGCAGTATTCTGTTTTAGCCACCTGATGGAAATGCAGAGAACCTTCCGTGAAAATCTACTATTGAGTGACATAAGCTTTTAACTTCTGACTTTATTTTTATTTTATTTTTTGGGAGCCATTGACTATTTGCTGTACATGCATGTGTTTCTTTTGCTGCGTAATTATGGCTCAATTATCAACAACAAATAATCAGCTATTTCTTTTTATTTCAGTTGACATCGAACCAAATTGCTCTGGTATTGGAACAAGGGAGACTCAGACTCCACCTGGTGGTCAGTGGAGGAGACTTGATTTTTTCTGTAGGTCAGAATTTGACCAATGGTGATTGGTACCAGGCTAAATTGGAAGCAACTGTCAACAGCGTCACTCTGCAAGGTACAGTATATTTCTAAAAAAATAAAAGAAGAAGAAGAAGTTTCCAGATAGCATTCCAAATCGTTTCAACGTCGGAGCGATGTCAACATGGAAACCATGCTGGGCCGATTTGGAATGTTCTCTGGGTTAGTCAGGTTTATGTAATGTAATTTTGCATAAGGTGACATGTTTTCTTGAAATGTTATTATGACTAGTGATATAATATATTATGATATTGGTCAAGACTGGCTATATAATAAGTTGTGCTGACTAACTTGTAAGTCAAATAAGGTTAGTAATTTCAGACACAGTTAAAAAGCAATTGAATAAAGTTTGTCCAGATGACTAATCTTAATTCTAAAGAGAGTCTGATTTTAACCATGATTTTTTTTTAAATCAATATGGGATCACCCATAGAATGTTGGCAGTTCAGCAACTTAGATATGGACTTCACTTCACCATCTGATTGGTGAACTATGAAAAGTAATTCCACCAAATGTACATGTTCTAGAGTTTTACTCAAGGATTAGAGCATGGAACTACATGGCCAATTGTGCCACGTGCATTTTCCATGCATTTAATAATGGATAAACGCATGGAAAACGCATGGTTTTTACCTCATTATAATAAGCTAAAAACCATGCGTTTTCCATGCGTTTATCCTTCTCATGGAAAACGCACGTGGCACATTTGGCCATGTAGTTAATTGATATTTATTATTTTACAGTGTACACCATCAATAAGTTAGTGGAATCCAAAAGACAGACCACTCTGGGGCTGATTCGCTTAGAGCAACCGGTGTTTCTTGGTACCTTACATCCAGATGTCGCCTCTGACGTTTGGAGAACTCGACTTCGCCCTCTGCCTTCTCTCACCAAGTGAGTACAAAGTTGGTCCTTAATATGAAGGTTAAATAAAATTCTTTTTTGCTTATTGGATGAATATGAGCAATAATGTAAAGATGATATCTAAAATTGACCAATAAAAAAGGTTTTCTAATTTTTTTTTTTATTGTTTCACTTTTTTTCTGAAAAAGTCTATTTTCCAGCTTTTTAGACCTAATTTCACTGGTTCATTGTTTGGATAAACATTATTTTTCTTTGCAGTGCGAAGGGTTGCATCGGAGACCTGGTCGTCAACAATGTTCAAATTGGAATGCAGGCTGCCACGCCCTCTAGTTTGGGCAACGACCCCCCAAGAGCTGTACCCGGGTGCCCTAGGGAGGAAAACTGCGCCCCCAACCCCTGCAAAAATGGCGGCTCATGCGAGGCTCTCTGGACAGGCTTTGAGTGCAATTGTTCTCCCGACTTCACTAGCGCCACATGTGAACAAGGTGGGTCAACTAAATTCACGAAAAATCCTGTAATATGATCCAGACAACTGCATGGCCAACGTTTCCATGCGTTTGGATAAACGCATGGAAAACGCACGGTTTTTGTCTCATTATAATTAACTAAAAAACCATGCGTTTGCCACGCGTTTATCCTTCTCATGGAAAACGCACGTGGCACAATTGGCCATGTAGGCTAGGGGGTGTTGCTTTTTAGCTCAACTGGTAGAGACTTTTGACAATTGCCACACAAGATGGTGCAGAATCCGGTCGCCTGTGGCCGTGTGAGACACTGAGTAGGGCAGGATGAGGTGGGTTCAAGTCCCGCTCAGTGGGTGAGGCACCTCAAAAACGCAGGCACACTGTTGAAGCCTTATTAAAATACATTGGTACTGTTAAACCAAACCTTCATATCTCATTACTGCTCATTTTAGGCAAGGGCCAAAAACATTTAGGCAGTCACAGACCATTGGTATGAATGTTACAACATAAGTGTGAACAAATTGACTAGGGTGGTCAAAATCTCAAGTGGTCATTGGGTATGGTAATATGATCCCACCACACCAGTAACTTGCCTACTAGCACTTTCAAATTACAGTTGCTATACAATGCATTGCTATACAATGGAAGATATTTCAATAAAAAGTATGTTGTTTCAGTGTCTGCCTCAACTTACAATGGACTGAACACTCATGTCAAAGTGAACATCAACACAGCCCTGTTTCCATTTGGGGAGTCAGGGATGTTTGAGTTTCGTACGAAGGCGGACATTGGTCGATTGCTTTTCATCCAAACATTCACCAGCTCCCGGATTCCTGCACAGAACTTGGAGTTTCTGGTGTTCAGGCAACAGCTACAAATTTCTTTCAATGGTCAAGGTAAGAGAACCAAACTGCAACTAAGGTAGATTGCTACAGTTGGGGAAAGTATAGCTCTAGAAGTGCGAAAACACATACCAGACTGATTAAAGAGATTCCCCATGACATTTCCCAGTTTCTCCTTCTGTTACAAATTTCTGTCCATCTCCTGTATAAGTTAAAAGCTGGACGGTCACTCAATATGGCCAAAATCTATTGCATTCACTTCATTGTCTTCTTAATACCTACCATCCAGAGATTTGCTGGCTTCACTATCTCTCTGTAAAATAAATAAACTTCACTTAGCTTTATTTTTCATGCCATCAAAAATCCAATATGTAAACAAACCAAGTGATGACGTCACAATACTCAAAAATGGATGATGATGCCATTTCCATTGTATTTCCAATGTTTTGGTCTTGATTTCTTTTGGTGTATCATTTATTTTTTGTAATTAATGCCTGATAGATTTATTAGCTTACACACATATTTAGTGTGAGCCTTGATCACATAAGGTGATTTTCAATCATTTGATGAAGTTATATAAAAATGTAGTTTTGACAGACAGTGGAGCTTTAAACATATTTTGATCAGTTTACAAATTTCTCTGGTCAGATGATAAATATATTTCTATTTCAAATTACAGTTTCCAGTGTGACTGCAGTTGGCAGTGTCAGTGATGGCAATTGGCATTCCGTTACGTGGCGTCAGTTGCCGAGCACCATCACCATCAACTTCCGGGGGCGTGATTATCAACTCAACGGAAACCTGGGTGTGTACTCTCCAACGACCAGTAGCATCATCAGCATGTATCTTGGGGCCAGGCTTTTTGATCCTGCTAGTAAGTATATGGCTTCTTTCAGATATCACAATCAGATAAACATAGTGAAGATACATTACAATGCCATTGCCTGCTTCATGCTCCATATTGTACTGTACTGGGCGAAAAATACTGATAGTTTAAGGAACCTCAAGAAAGCAGGCACTGTTGCAGCCTTATTAAAATACATTGATACTACTGCTTATTTTAAACAAATGCCAAAAACATTTAAGCAGTCACAGACTACAATTTATAACTCCTATCAATGTAGTAAAATACTCTCTCTGGTGTTTAATAATCTGGTGTGTGCAGAATATTTATTACATGCAGCTTACTCTCTTTGTTCACCATGTGCTTAGCCACTACTGCAGCACACTGGGCAAAACTATGTGGCTACTGCTCCAGAGGTTACAACTAAAGTCTTCCATAAATGTTAGACTATAAGAGAAATTGATTAATTTACTTTAGATGAGTAACGAGTAAAACATTTATATAATTTGGTTGCTGGGCTGTGAGGTGACGACACACAGTGTAAACTAGGACAATGAGCTATGTTATTATTCCTGCAATATAATTCATACTCTCATTGCATCACTATCCATGAATATCTATTTATAATTATCACGATCATAATATTATGCTAATTATGTTAAATTACAGTATATTCATGTAGTGTACGCTTAATCAAAATTTTTCATTGTGTCTCCTCTTGTGCATGATACTGTTGCAAAGAGATAACTCAAATTTTATCAATATCCATCTTGATCTTGAAGTCACTCAAATGTTTGTCAAAATCATTTCAGATCCATCTGGATCCCTTGTTGGGTATTTCAAGGGCTGCATTCGTAACATCAAACTCAACGATGTTCAGTTGAAATACCTGAACGGAGGTCAGCAAACGGAAGGAGGAATCACTACGGAAAATGCCGGAGTACTTCGAGGGTGCACAGGCGACGACATTTGCAGGGTGAACCCATGTAAAGGAAACACGGATTGCCAAGATCTTTGGAATGAGTATGAGTGTACCTGTAAACCAGGTTGGGAAGGTTCTCTTTGTAATGTCAGCTCGGATGACTGCACCAACAACGGTTGTCAAAATGTGGCAACGTGTCGCGATGGATTCCTGAACTATACTTGTGAATGTCCCTACGGATTCACAGGTAGATTTTGTGAAACAGTAATTGAAGCTTGTGACAGTAGTCCCTGCGTTCCATCAAATGTTATTTCTTGCACATCAATTTTCCCAGCTGACTTCTTCTGCCAGTGTAAACCTGGCTGGCAAGGAAAAGACTGTTCGATAGATGTGGACGAATGCACTACAAATCCGTGCTTAAACAATGCTACATGTATTAACTTAATAGACACCTACAACTGTTCCTGTGGGGTGAATTTCTATGGAAACTTTTGCCAGTATGCCAGACCTTGTGCATCTGGTTCGTGTTTTAATGGCGGGCAGTGTGAAAACACGAATGACAATTCCTACAAATGTACGTGCCCGGTGCCCTTTAGTGGGAACAATTGTGAGAATTTTGACGCTTGTTACGGCAACACATGCAGGAATGGTGCAAATTGCACCATAGTTAATACTTTCAATTACACTTGCAATTGCCCGGTAGGTTTCTATGGAGATGATTGTCAGCTCAGAGATGCTTGTGCCAGCAACCCTTGCAGAAATTCCGCGAACTGCACTCGAATTTCTGAGACGTTCATATGTTCTTGTTCTTCGCATTATACTGGTGCTTTTTGCCAGACGCCTATTAACAAATGTGCCATAAACCAATGCCGCAATGGTGCTTCTTGTTGGTTCAATTCTTCCAACCCTGAGACTCCGTTTACTTGCCAATGCCCTCCAGGATTTACTGGTCAATTTTGTGAAACGGACATTCCAGAGTGTGCGTCGAATCCTTGCCTAAACAACGGGACTTGCTTGGACAGCAATCAACTTCCACCATTCCAGTTCTTCCCTGGTTATATTTGCACTTGTGCGAATGGTTTCACTGGACCTAATTGTGATGTAAACTTTGGTGAGTGTACAAGTAATCCATGTATGAATGGAGCAACGTGTATCGACGGTGTTAATACGTTTATCTGTGTGTGTCCGCTTGGATTAAATGGAACTTTGTGTGAGTTTGATTTCCGAGGTTGTGCTTCTTTTCCCTGCCAAAACGATGCAACTTGCCTAACATTTCAAGATAGGTCTTATTTCTGTGCATGCCAATCTGGATTTACCGGAACTGTATGTGAGACAAATACAGACGACTGTATCGGAGTAACTTGCCTGAATGGAGCAACTTGTGTTGACCGTGTTGGATCATATGGTTGCAATTGCTTACCCGGATACACTGGAAATCGTTGCGAAAACATTGCAGATTCATGTTATAGCCAACCATGCTTGAATGGGGGTTCATGTACTTTCATTGGAGCTTGTACCTGTCATGATGTCGTCACCAGCTGTGGTTGGCATGATGAAAACTGTCAACGAACACAGTGTCTCAAGCGACCGCAGTGTCAGGTTCGAAACCTGAGTTATCAGTGCGATTGTACTAGCACTGGCTACAATGGGACTGTGTGTAGCATTGATGTAAACGAGTGCACAACTGCTGGTCAGGGGTGTTTCAATGGTGGGGTGTGTACAAACACCGTTGGAAACTTTACTTGCGACTGCTCCAACACCGGCTTCGAAGGGCGGCGCTGCGAGCTGGATGTGGATGAATGTGTCAGACTCCGTCCTTGTATAAGAGGTATGTTTATTATCAACACCATTTCTCAGCTTGGATTCCATATGTTTAAAAAAAAAATGCATTTGTGATCTTGTAGACAGATGTTTGTAAGTCACCAATTCCAACTTAAATACTTACTGTAAAAAGGTTTTGGAACCTTAACAAATTTAGGATAGTTTCCCATTAAAGTTCTGACATTCATGATTATCACCCCCCTCTACTGTAATCCAATATTTGTTCTCTCAAAAATGTCAACACAGGATTTAATTTAAGAATATGCATACACAAAACTACTTAAAATATCATCAAAATACTTGCAGCTAATGAACTTATCTGACACACAAGATAATATATAAAGCAGTATAATTAAGAGGCTATACGTTATGATTTAATCATTCTAATGGTACTAATTAAGTTGCATGGCCTGCAGCAAATCCAGTCCAAATCGACCCTTTTTGTGCCATTCATTACAAGGTACCACAAATCCTCCCTTCTCCAATTTTCAATGCTGCACTATATATTGACTTCTTTTGATTCATGGATGGACATTCTTATTTACAGGTGCATGTATAAACTTCCCTGGAGGCTACAGATGTGAATGTCCGCCATTTTGGACAGGTGCTGAATGTGGCCAAAGCATAACTTCCTGTCTGAGCAGCCCTTGTGGGAACAATGGCATCTGCAGAGATGAGGGGGGTTCTTTTGCTTGCAATTGTACTGGCACAGGCTTCACAGGTGATTGCAATTGTGTTTACAGAATATGTGTAAGGGGTTGGACATACATCCAGAATATGTGTGAGGGGTTGGACTTATTTAAAAAAAACTAAATGAGGGGAGGGGTTTTGTTCATTTGTTGGTCTCAACATTGTTATATTTGCATTCCTTAAATCCACGTAACTTTAAGGAGAGAAATGCAGGGCACAAACAGGTGCCCATTATATCCTTTATTGTGTATTGTTGGGGTGGCACCCCAGTTTAGACAATACAGCCTTTACATTGATATCGCCACCAACAAACATCACCTTGTAACATTCTTACTATTGACACCATCATACCAGGTGTTTTTATCTAAATTTTGGTCTGAGGTAGAAATAAAGGAAATTTGTTTTTATTTATTTAAGGCCAGTGAGAAAATATTAGGTAACATTAAAACAGTCCCACAAACATCCATGTAAAGGTAAACCAAGGATAAGATAAGATCAGATAAGATAAGGCTTTATTAAAAATAAAATAAGACTTTATTAAGACAATATAAGATAAAGATAAAATAAGATAAGATAAGATAAGATAAGACTTTATTTAGATAAGATAAGATAACCAAGGATAAGATAAGATCAGATAAGATGAGACTTTATTAAAATAAAATAAGACTTTATTAAGACAAAATAAGATAAGACTTTTTTTTAAGATAAGATAAGATATAGGATAAGATAAGACAAGACTTTATTAAGATAAGATAAGATAAGATAAGATAGAATAGGATGAGATGAGACAAGATAAGATAAGACTTTATTAAGATAAGACAAGACAAGTACACTTAACTAGTCAGCCCCAGTTAATGTGGGAAGTGACATGTTTTTGACTAATAAGCTGTAAAAGGGCTGTCTTGTTACTTCTAAATCTCTAAAAGTTGAGACAGATGTCAACTGGACTATCAACGGTAATAAATAACTTGATTATTATTAACGAAACTACTGATCTGTCTAACACTATTTACACAATTACACACATTCCTTTCACTAATAATGTGTTTAATTCTGAATGCAAAATTTAGATGATTTTCGAATTTCATGGTTTTTGGCAAACTTCGAAGTCTCCAATTGTACTTTTGACATTTATAATGTTGGTAAATCAAAACTTTTCACTTCCTTCCTAATAATGCTATGAAATCAGTGTTACTCAACAGAAAGTAATTTTTTTTTTATATAATTTGCATTTTTTCATTTTCTAACAACTTCACACCTATTACAGATCTTAAAATAGTAGTAGGCGAAAGGGGTTGACTCAGTCGTGTTATTATATTATTTTTACTTTCTTATTTCGGTAAATAAATTTATTGAGATCTGATAAGTGCATGTGAGGGCAAGGGGTGGTGCAGTCTGTGGGATTTGGAGGAAGTAGGGTGAGATGTATGACGTCACAAGTATCCATGACCTCACTGGCCTGTAACTAGAGCATGGGAACAGGAAGATCATTCACTAAAAAGTGCATAAGGGGCTTTACCTTCTGCCTTACATTGTTACAAATATAACAAATGGTCATATATTACAGTCTACAGTGCACCTGCCCAAGAAATCAGTGTATTACATAAATGTGGGGTTGTTTAGAACTTTAAGTTTGTTCATTTACACTTTCATGATAACTTTAGAATTTAATAATTTGTGAACTTGCTCCTGGTTCACAAATGTAAGTCTATTAAGCAGTTGCTTTTGCGATCAATTAAATGTTTGTATTTATTTAAACTCTATTATGATTATCATAATATAATAAGTAATGTATTATAATTAGCTGTTAATTAGTGAATTTATTCTAAAACTACTACTAGGCTTCATACTACTACTACTAATACTACTCTACTACTGCTACTACTACTGCTACTGCTACTACTGCTACTGCTGCTACTACTACTACTAATACTACTACTTCTACTACTGCTGCTACTACTACTACTAATACTAATACTAATACTACTACTACTACTACTACTGCTACTACTAGTGCTACTACTACTACTACTACTACTACTACTGCTACTACTACCACTACTAGTATTACTACAACTACTATGACTACTACTACTACTACTACTACTACTACTACTACTACTACTACTACTGCTGCTGCTACTACTACTACTACTACTACTACTAATACTACTATTACATAACATTGCATTATCTGAAATAAAATGTAAACATTGTTTTTTTCTGCAATAAACCTGTACTTCCATATTGATAACTGTGATATTCTTCCTATGTATAGTCAATAAAATCATTATTTTATATTTTATCTTCGCAGGGACTCGCTGTGAGACCAAGGAAGCGGGGTCCAATGGTGGACGCAGTAGCACGTATGTCATCATCGCTGTCATCCTGATTTTGATTTTAGCGGCCATCTTGATTTTCTTGGCGGGTTGGTGGTTGTACCACAGACGCTACAAAGGAAAATACAAACCGGCCGACGAAGAATACAAAATGAAAACACCGGTTCCAATCCACACTATTTTGGCCCCGAATACTCAGGAAAGACTTGTGTAGTGCTTTTAGTTTTTGTGCCATTTATTACAAAATCACCTGAATTTTCCAGAATTTATTTTGTCATACCCAGGCAAAT
Source organism: Alitta virens (assembly GCA_932294295.1). Taxonomy (NCBI): domain Eukaryota; kingdom Metazoa; phylum Annelida; class Polychaeta; order Phyllodocida; family Nereididae; genus Alitta; species Alitta virens. The sequence continues at coordinate 15,006,773 of OW028586.1, read as the reverse complement.
CCTGGAAATTGAAGTGTTGTGAGAGTTGGAACACTGCCTGGCTCCATGAAATGATTAAACTTGAATTTCAGAATGTGCTAAATTTAAAAAATACTTTGATGATATGGAGTAATGTTTTCGAAAATATGGCCAGAATATTATTTTGTAATAATATTCTACCATTATATAGCCCAATACCTGATTAAATTTGGCCAATATAGAAGAGATAAAAACAATATAATAATGGAGATGCAAAATTATTGTACTTCCAATGATCGTGATCCATCTGAACGTCTCCATGTGGAGTTTTTGTTTTGGCCTTCCACTAATCAAATATGTTTGTTGCAATACATGATATATGATGTATTTTAAAAATTTTATAATTTCATGGACATCCTGAATAAGATTTGAATGTACAATGTAGTTTGAATTTTAAAAGCATTTTGTACGTTTTGTAATGAGATGCAATGAATCACTTGAATGATGTTAGGTGTTGGTTAATGTTATCACAATTTTAGATACATGAATATATGTATTTGGATTTTTTTTTTTATTAATGTAAATAAAACGAATTTTCAATTTTTGCTGATATGACATGTGCAATATATCTTTGAAAAAATACTTAAGGTTTAAAAAGAAAAACTTTTTTTTTTTTAGATATATTTTTTCCATTACACTTAAGGTATAAAAACTTTTCACTTTAAGTAAAATAAAAAAAACTTAGTTTCTAGTAAAACATAAAATAGTTTGTCATGATGAGTAATAGCAAGTCATCATAATGAAATTTATTTCCGTTAATGTTTTTTTTTTTCTTTCTTTTTTTTGGAAGTATAATGAAAGTATTATTTAGTTACTCAAAAAAGAAAGAAAGAAAGAAAAGAAGGAATTCAAGGAATGACTCTTTGCAATTTATGAACACGAGAAGGCAGCATTCTTCTAACTAGGAAGTAAATTTGGTTACACTTTGAGAGATATTTGTCACTAGTGAGACGTTATCTACGTCATTGAAGTATGATGATTATTGTCAAAATTGTTGGAATTCTCACAAATCACAGAAAAGTGTTGAGAATGTTGAGATTGGCGTCATAGGTGCCTATCCATTTGATTTTTACTTTCACTTAGTCCTGCATAACTAGTTCCTTAATATAGGAAGATTAAGATAGGTTGAGTTAGGCAGATACTTTATTGGTTTATTATTTATTCTATTTGTGGGAATCCCAACTATGTGGGCTATTGAATGACCACTCTCAGCCAGTTCTAAAAGCCCTTGTAATCCACTGAGGTGTGAGTATTCCTCTCTATATTTAGCCTCGTCTGTTTGTTGCTACACATCCTTTTGTATATAAGCTAAGGCAACCGTTTCTGTACGTCACACTTCTAGCAGATACTAAATAAAGTTTAAGCATTTATTGCAATTCATCTTTTGCCCCCCCCCCCCCCCCTTGATCCATGTTTTTTTTTTCTCTCTCTCTCTACACACAGATAATGATAAGTATGGATGATGCAATCCACTCATACAGCTGTTGAGATGACACTGAGAAGGGTCAATGCCATGTTACACATTTATTAATTTGTGAAAGAAGGAAACAAAGTTGACCAGAAGAAAATTAAAAGTATGAAACTGAAACAATTTAATGTAACAAAAAATTCAATCAAGGTGGTCACACATAGTGGCAGTCAAAAATACCCAATCACCAATAGAAAAATACAACTTTTTTCCTGTTTTTTTCTTAGTCAGGCCCTTAATTTCTTATCATATGTTTAATGATTTGCCACTATAGAAAACACCGTGCACATCTGTTTGAACTTTAAAAAGACACTATGAAAATGTCAACTGTATTGTAAATGAACAAAAATGCACTGATGTTAAAATGTTAACATATATGACTATTGGGACACAATCTTTGACTAAATATCCTCGATTCGTAAATTTCATTATTTGTTTATTAATGCTTGTAAGATTACGTGCATACTTTGTTGAGTGTCTGTCATTAAAATGTATGAAATTTTCAGATATCTGCCTATTTTCTTTAAAATAATATATTTTCATATCTTTATATTCAGATTTGCAAGTGCAAACAAATGTTTCAGACTGAGAAATATGATTTCATGAGAAAACTCACTTGAATAAAGTCTCTAGTAATGAAAGACTAGCAAAAATCGGAATTTTCACATGTGATTGGGTATATTTGGCCTCCACTGTAGTAACATGCAATACTGCAGTTTTCAAAAGTATCACAGGAAATATGTCTATAAATAATCAATTATCACCAGGCACCTGAAAGTGCTAGGTTTGGAAAAGTAGATAATTGATCAGAAAAGGAGGAAGAGGAAGACGTTTGAGTTTTGATGGTATCGGACTCGAAAAATATGACCTCAACCGCAGCCGAACGAGATGTCGTAATGGCCGAGGACACACAGCTGCCTCTAGCAACACTTCTTTCTGTTCGGCTGACATGCTTCTGTCTCTTTGGATTTCTGTTTCATTAAAAGACCTTGCAGCACTGATAAGAAGATTGAAAATGTCTTCTCTGTTTTTGAGTTTAGAAACTTGGACTAGAAATCCACAATTGTCCTTGATTCTGACCAAGCGAGTGGGTAGAGCGAAGTTTACGTCAGCTCCATAAGCGAGTAAACTCCGAATGACTTCGATATCGTAATCTACTTGGTAAACGAAATACTCAATCAAGGGGGTGAGACATGGGACAGAATAAGAGAAATTATGTCTAGAGTAGTTGGGCATAGCACCGTGTTCCAGAAGAAGTTCAAGTAACGCTTTGGTTTGGCGTAAATCTGGTATAGAACAAGCGATTTGCATGGGAGACACATCCTCATCGTTCAGTTCATTTGGGTCAGCTCCACTTTCCAGAAGAATTTTACAGATCTCCATCTTTTCAGTGGAGATTGCAAATTCTAGCGGAGTGTAGCCAAAACATTCTGGTTTATGAAGGTCTGCTCCGGCTTCAATCAGAGCCTTGGTAATTTCAACATCTCCCACTATAGCCGCAAAGTGTATCGCCCTTTTCTGTTCAATTTTTGGATGACATGTCAGGTTCACATCGGCACCATACTGCAAAAGAGCCTGAAAAGGAAAAATAAAGTTAACCTCACTAGGCCATGTCCATGTCCCTTTGTAGATTCTATAAGAATAAAAATAAAAATAAAAACTGGCAATGTTCTATATCCTATTGACAAATGACAACCGCATGCTTTTGCTGTCTCTTAACAAAGTTTCTCTGACTTGCAATTCTGACACCAGGAAGTATGTCGGTGTATAATCTTGCTTCGCCTACCACATTTTTTGTTATGTGCCGTTTCATGCCTTTATACAGAACACTTTTAAATACATTCAAAAGAAACAAAATTATTTTTTACCTGTCATGTTATAAAATCTCTTTGATCGATAAAACAAATTCTCTATTCCAAACTACATCAATCAAACAATTAAAAAAATTTTACCTTAACAGTGGCCAACTGCTGTTCCCTGCATGCCCTCATGAGCGCAGTCATACCAGACCTCGTGTAAGAGTTCGCATCAGCGCCATGTGCCAGAAGCACTTCCATGCATCTTGTGTATTTCATTGGGACAAGAGTCAACTCTGAGCCCAAGAAATATGTTTGGTTTGGGTTGGCTCCTGCCAAAAGTAAGGCATCTGCGCATTCAGGATGGTTTTCTTCTAAAGCTAAGCTCAACGGATTAACCGTCAGTTCGGCTAGAACCTGGGACCCTGGCGGTCCTCCACTGTCATCTTCTAAGAAGTTGACCACTGCGCCGTTTCGAAGCAAAGTCTTGAGAGCTCTCAGGTTGCCATATTTTGAAGCAATGTGCAAAGCGGTGTAGCCAACCTGAAGTTAATAATATTAATGAAGTTGAATTTTTGCTTATTACTTTCACAAATAAAATAGCTAAAATTTAAACAAACGTCTTTTGATCACCCGAAAGTGTAAGAATTACAGTAATAAATTGCCCCTCATATAACTTGCATTCCAAGTACTTAGACCTTGCAACAATACAATTCAATACAATACAATACAATGGAACACAATACAATGCAATATATCTTACATCATCCCCAGCATTCACTTCTGCTCCACGATCGATGAGAATCTGCATCGCTTCAACATTGTTCTCATAAGCAGCATAATGTAGAGGCCTAAGGCCTTTGTGGACACTGGCATTGATGTTCACACCAGAACTCAGCACTGTCTCCACATCCTTTAAAGGCATGTGATGGGTGATGACATCAGCAAGCATGCGCAGAACCTCGTTCTGAGTGAAGTTTCTATTTTCCGCCATTTTGTTGAATACTCGCCAACTTGAAGTGTATGTAATTTTCACATCATTAGATGAATGTTTTGCCTTTTTGCTGTTTTCTATGGCTGTTCCTAAAAGTATAAAGATAATACATATACCGTTAATAGTTATTAAATAAACTAATTATGCTGTACCACAGTTTAACCCCACATAAATAAGACCGCCTTAATTTTAACACTGCTTCGCTGGATACCAAAACTATGACCACCTCCATACTAGGAACACTTCAGTAGGTTATACTAATTCCAACAGCTGACAGTTGGCTCAACATATCATAATTGAGTATGTACACTGCACGCACAGCAATGCCCTCATGAGTGCAGTCATACCAGACCTCGTGTAAGAGTCCGCATCAGTGCCATGCACCAGGAGCCTCCACACTATGAACTTTGGTTGGTTCTGTCTGTGACGTTGCAAATCTTGTGCGACGTTTTGCGTATCCTTATTTTAAAGATTCTAGATGTCTGATTAGCTGAGTGACCGTAAAATTAATAATTTTTTGTTTGCAATGACGGCTGACGGTCAATCCTGTCTAAATTGAGATCAAATAAAAAAAGATAATTTTCGGAAATAGTGTAAACCGTGACCCATCGTGACCTAAAATTCAGGTAAACTTATCAAGTCTAGGGAAAACAGGTGTTACATGACCCTTTGCTAGGGAAGAACCCCTTTCAGCCAAGCATACAGTTGGTTTTAATATGGAGGACAGCATTGGAATTACCTACCAAGTCTATACATAATTATGCCACAAATTTTCCGTTGTATATTAACTTGACTCCTTCCAGCCTTTTTATGATGTTCACTGTACTCAAAATTAGACGTTCAGTTGCTAACTGTTACTTATGTTTCATATAATCGCCATTTTGCAAAAGAAAAGTACAGCTGGTTTCCCATCATTCATACAATACCTAGATTGATTAAGAATGGAAATGCTGGAAATTTAAAACAAGACAAGATGCCAGTGTCAGCGAACACAGTTCTTTGGACATATCATCACCTTGGCTGCATAACAAACGATCTTCAATAGCTTGATCATTATTGTCATCAGGCTTACAGCATTCTGGCACTGCTCTCTGTGGAGTAACAAAACTATAATTGGAAATATCAGGGTATAGTGATGTAAGTTTGGTGGCACAATTTCCAAATACATGGTGAAGCTGTGATATCTAAAAACCCAGTGTGCAGGTTTGAACATGGTGGAGGGAGCCTTATGCCGTGGACTAGTTTACAGCAAGTGGGCCCGGAAACATCATCAAAAGTGATGGAATCTTGAAAAATGAATGAGTACCAGGAAACAATGACTGAAACAGTGGGTGCAACTTGATCATGAAAAATGATAATGACAAAAAAAAACAAGTCATACCTGGTATCAGTATATTTAAATTTAAATATAGTAAATGTCCTAGAATGGCTAAAAAAAAAGCTTAATTATCCAATGCAAATTTAGTGGCCGGAGTTACAAAATAGTGACCATCACCATCATCTTCAATCTTGGGGAAGTGACACCAATTAGACCAGAAAAAAATTGAGAAAAAGGTCGTCATAGGTTGGTCAAATACTAGTGAAAGAATACAAAAGCTCTTTCATTCTAGTAAGACATTCTATAGGACAAACCATTAGCCATTGAGTTTAGTGTATGTAGGGGAGAGTTGCCAGAATTGGACCACTTAATAGAGTCTTTTCACTGAAGAGCCCTGAGTTCAGCAAGACATAAGTCTTTCCTCTCCTCTTATTACTCATTTTGCTTTTCAGACATAGAAGATAATCACTGATTTATTCAATAAATATAACTTTCTCAGAAAAATAACAAAAATCAACTAAATTATAAGGTGTCAAATATAAATTAAAATGCACTAAAAATACTGCTGCTAGGATGCACTTTGCTTCAGCCAATCACAGCCAAGGGCGGGAACTTTGTCAGCCAATAGAATTGCAGTATTCTTGCTTAGCCACCTGGTGGAAATATAGAGAACCTTCCGTGAAAATCCACTATTTAGATGGGAAGTGGTTCATGATAAACTCTGTATTTCTAGGATAACCTGTAGGGATTTGTTATGTATTTTAACTGTCCAAAATGCATTTTATGAACTTGAACCTAAAGTGAGAAATTTAAGCTTTAAGATTTTTGTCAAAGTGGTCCAATCAAGGAAGCAGTGTCCTCGATTGGACCACCGTGTTTCCTCAACTGCCACAATACCATTCTAATTAACACGTAGAAATTAAAAAAATAATAACCTAGAGAGCCAAACTGGAATCCAATGCTGAATCAGAAATTTTGGAAAATTTCCTGAATATTACAATTAACAGTTTCCACAATTGGACCACTTCCATAGAATCAGTGGCGTAGCTATGGAGGGGGGGGGGCAGGTTTCCCCCCCCCCCCCAGATTGGCTAGAAAAAAAAACCTGAAGTAGGTCCAATTGCAGCCAATTTACTGGTCTTTTAACCATACAGAAAGTGTCCACCTTTTCGGTTATTTTGTGTTAGATTAGATCATATATAGAATAATTTTCAAAATACTTGGAAAAACTTGCACCATTTACAAGGTTCAAATGACCACGTACACAAGCACAACTGTCAATAGATGAAAAGCAACTACATATAACTGAGCCTGAAATTTAGAATTGTATAATTGATAAAAACAGAACTTTTGGGTCTCAACTATAAATAAAACAAAGCACCAAACCTCGGTATAATAGATTGGCTGAATAGACACTCAGTGAATCGCCTTATAGTTCTCAACTACCAGATGTTACTGAAGACAGCCATTTATACTTTGCTAACTCCTCACTTATTATACCAACTTTCACTCGTGAATATGACAAACCTAGCAGTCCAACTGACTCCACATACATTTCTAGCATGATAGTATGGTAATTAGATGAGTTATATAGCAAAGAAACCTACATTTCTAACCTTGATTGAAAGTCATGCAAAGCTTGTTTACTTCTTCTGACTGCAGTTCCTCTGCTGCATGCAGCTGGCTGGGATCCAAATAGACCACGTGACCAGACCCTGCACCCCTTCCAGCGAGGATCGAATTGGTAGTGTCTACAGGTGGGACAGACTGAGAGACAGCATAGCAGATAGATACAAATTCATACAATGTTGTTGTTTTTTAAGTATGAGGTCAAGCTTTTTCGTAATTGAATGATTTTTTGTTAAAATTATTAAAAAACAAGAGAATTTCTAGATGACGGACAGACAGACAGACAGACAACTAGTGTAAAGCACAGAGTCAGTACCTTATACCTCAGTGAAAAAACTTATAAAAATATATTTAAAAAAGAAGTATGAAAAACATGACAGAGAAAGAATGAATTGCTGGCTAACAGAGAGACATACCAACAGACAGAGCTAGACTGACTGACTATACATACATTTGTGGGATAGTGTAATTAGATGAAACTGACTGGCTGCCTGAAGAATGTTCCTTCTTTTTTATCATTGTGACTGCATGGACAGCAGGACTAGACATAGGATTGAGGTCAAATGATTGACCCATGATGGATGAGGACACAGGACAGAGTGACACCTATGGAACAATAGAAAATAATGAATTAATAGTATTAATATATTCAAGATAGTAACCGGACATGAGCTACTGTTCATTGAGCAACTGCCTTGTGACATTTGTATTCCTTTGTCACCCCACTTAAACAATTTCCAAACTTCCTACTGCCTGTCCTATAAATGTACACCTATTTGATTAAAAGATACAAACGCAACAATGTCAGATTTGAGCAAAAGGAAACGGAAGACTCGTTTTCATGCAAACATGAAAGTAATTTGACAGTATTTTCCTTTTTTACCCCCTCAGGTTTTCCGGCAAATTTCACAAAAGTTTCCCATGGGTAAAATACCTGTGACAGGTGTGAACTACTGGTCTCTTTTTAGGGTGTATACATCACACAGGAAGTAAAAAAGGTAAAACAGTAAAGAAAAACAAAACAAGGTTAGAGTTAGTACCCGATATAGTGTATCATTTTTATCTGTTATCTATGTATGTCTTTTTCTGTAATTATAAGTAAGTCTGTGAAAAAAAAGACTTGATAATCGGTCAATACTGGCTGTTCAGAATTAAGATATGTATCAAAATTGAGACATTACTCCCAAAAATAATAATTCCTCCAAAAAGTTTGGTTAACTTCGATAACCTAACAAATCATGCAGTGCAGTGATTTAGGGTAAGTACAACATATTTTTTTTCTTTTTTTGGGCTTAATTTGTAAAAACATTATGAAGGAAAAAAGTGCATAGTGTAAAGTGCAGCCCATGGCAAACACTTATTATATGACAGGTGCATTGATTGTGCGCACTCTGCATTACACTTGCCTTAAGCAAGGATGTACAGGCAGGTCAGATTGTGTTGCACTCTGCATTACACTTGCCTTAAGCAAGGATGTACAGGCAGGTCAGATTGTGTTGTGCTCTTCATTACACTTGCCTTGAGCAAATACCTATCAGATTGAATGGATGTGTTAGGTGCAAGTTATTATGTGTGCACATCATTACACTTGCCCTCTGCTCATGTGTGACTCAATGCAGTGGTAGTGTGTGCTCATCACTACATTTATAGCTAGTCACTGCTCTACTCACATGTGTCAGCAGTTGCTTGTTAATTATGCTTAGTCTTAGCTAGTTTAGCCTGCTGCAAGGAATGTTGATTATTAGTACTGATTATATTGTTAGCAATGATTATATTGTTAACATTGAATTAATTATCAACATTGATTATATTGTTAACATTGATTGTATTATTAATTGATTGACTGTATTGTCAATCAATTGTCAATTGATGACACCTTGATTATGTTATTAATTGATTGACTGTGTTAGCAATCAATTGTCAATTGATGACAAGTATCATTCCTTTTGCTTCATATTGATTTATTGTCAGTGCTATGTGAGTGCATTGCCCTGTTAAGATGCCTCACAGTTAAGTCCTGAATTGTGGGAGGAGCTTACTAATTTTCCCTCCAAAACTTTCCCTCCAAAACTGCTAACCAAGCCAAAGTTGACACTCAGTACAATAGCCCATTGTGACTTGAGCTATAAATAGCCTCAGCACAATGCAGAGCACTGCAGGGGGTCCACTTTTGCTCCATTGTCTCAGTTTCACTAATCCCTGCCAGAATTGGCAGAAAGATGCTGGTAGCAGCCCTGTTTGGGGGAGGTATCACCCCATGGAATGTAGAGTTTACTGTGTTGTGATTGGTTGATAATTCCCTCTCAGCCCTGCTGGGGGAAAAACTTCATGAATTGTACTTTAATACATATACCCTGTACTCATTAAAAAGATCAGTTTTCATTTTGCCAGCTGAGGAAGCAAATCCACTCTTGTGTTATTTACTTGTACACTTTGGACTCTGAACATATTGTGCTTACTGCACTTTGGACTCTGCCCACTTTGGAACTGGGAGAACTTGGATTGCTTCAAGCTGAGATGAGACTCAGTTGAAAGTCTACATTGGACAGTCACTTTGACTTTTGGACTGCAATGCCATTAAACTGGAGTCTTTAATGACATGGACTTTTACATTGGTGACCGCGACGTGATCATGGACCAGGACAGACAACACACTTATGCCACAGGAAGGAGAGAGAGACAAGCCCTTCACTGCTAAGTGATGTCAACACTTGCAACTGCAAGTACAGCCAAGCACATATTGACAATGTGCTTGAGGCTCTGATGAGCTAGTGAGGCATTTATGCTCTAAATCACCCTAAAAGGTGTGCAGCCTCCAGGATGGACCTCCAGTCTCCTGGTGACCCTCCTGACCCCAGGACCTCTGCAGTGACAAGAGCTGCACCTCCCAGGAACAAGGACTTCAAGCGTCTGCACAGGACAGCCACTCACCGCACACACGACCAGGATCAGCCGGCCTCTGGCAAGAAAATCAAGGAATTGACTGTCTCCTGGAATTGACTGTCTCCTGGAATTGACTGTCGACTGGAATTGACTGTCTCCTGGAAATGACTGTCTCCTGGAAATGACTGTCGACTGGAATTGACTGTCGACTGGAATTGACTGTCGACTGGAATTGACTGTCGACAGGAATTGACTGTCGACTGGAATTGACTGTCTCCTGGAATTGACTGTCTCCGGGAATTGACTGTCGACTGGAATTGACTGTCTCCTGGAATTCACTGTCCACTGGAATTCACTGTCTCCTGGAATTCACTGTCCACTGGAATTCACTGTCTACTAGAATTCACTGGCTGATGGAATTTACTACACGGAATTCACTGTCCACTGGAATTCACTGTCTACTAGAATTCACTGGCTGATGGAATTCACTATGCGGAATTCACTGTCCACTGGAATTCACTGTCTACTAGAATTCACTGGCTGATGGAATTCACTATACGGAATTCACTGTCCACTGGAATTCACTGGCTGATGGAATTCACTATGCGGAATTCACTGTCCACTGGAATTCACTGTCTACTAGAATTCACTGGCTGATGGAATTCACTATACGGAATTCACTGACCACTGGAATTCACTGTCTACTAGAATTCACTGGCTGATGGAATTCACTACACGGAATTCACTGTCCACTGGAATTCACTGTCTACTAGAATTTACTGGCTGATGGAATTCACTATATGGAATTCACTGACCACTGGAATTCACTATACGGAATTCACTGTCCACTGGAATTCACTGTCTACTAGAATTCACTGGCTGATGGAATTCACTACACGGAATTCACTGTCCACTGGAATTCACTGACTGATGGAATTCACTATGCGGAATTCACTGTCTAAGGGAATTCACTGTCTCCTGGAATTTACTGTCTCCTGGAATTTACTGTGTCCTGGAATTCACTGTCTAAGGGAATTCGCTGCCTCCTGGAACTGACTAGCCTTGGGCATTGCCACTTGGGCAGCCTAGCAAGGATTTGGGAACTAGTCTCAAGGCACGAGGGTGACAGCATGCTGGGCTGAGCCCAGACTACAACCAAGTTAATTGACACTGGCATGTCATGCACGCATGCATGTACTGTACTGGATTCCTTGGATCTTACCTCAAGGGGGAGACATGGTCAGGACAACATGTAGTCATGAGATCCCCACAATGTAGAACTGTACTTAGCTTAGATAAAATGAGAAATACCCTTTGTTTCCTCAGGCTTATCACCATTGTTTTATCCTTGCAGCATTATTGTAGCCATTTTTTCCTTTTTACTCACTGTGCTTCATATATTGATGTCACTGAGATTTGTTTAGCATGTCAGAATTATCCAGCATGTCAGAATTGTTTAAGCATGTCAGAATTGTTTATATTGCCAGGCTGATAACTTCTTGATCATCCCCAAGCACGCTCCTTGCTGATTGCCATCAATGAGCTAGAATAAGGGGGGGAGTGATGTAAAGTGCAGCCCATGGCAAACACTTATTATATGACAGGTGCATTGATTGTGCGCACTCTGCATTACACTTGCCTTAAGCAAGGATGTACAGGCAGGTCAGATTGTGTTGCACTCTGCATTACACTTGCCTTAAGCAAGGATGTACAGGCAGGTCAGATTGTGTTGTGCTCTTCATTACACTTGCCTTGAGCAAATACCTATCAGATTGAATGGATGTGTTAGGTGCAAGTTATTATGTGTGCACATCATTACACTTGCCCTCTGCTCATGTGTGACTCAATGCAGTGGTAGTGTGTGCTCATCACTACATTTATAGCTAGTCACTGCTCTACTCACATGTGTCAGCAGTTGCTTGTTAATTATGCTTAGTCTTAGCTAGTTTAGCCTGCTGCAAGGAATGTTGATTATTAGTACTGATTATATTGTTAGCAATGATTATATTGTTAACATTGAATTAATTATCAACATTGATTATATTGTTAACATTGATTGTATTATTAATTGATTGACTGTATTGTCAATCAATTGTCAATTGATGACACCTTGATTATGTTATTAATTGATTGACTGTGTTAGCAATCAATTGTCAATTGATGACAAGTATCATTCCTTTTGCTTCATATTGATTTATTGTCAGTGCTATGTGAGTGCATTGCCCTGTTAAGATGCCTCACAGTTAAGTCCTGAATTGTGGGAGGAGCTTACTAATTTTCCCTCCAAAACTTTCCCTCCAAAACTGCTAACCAAGCCAAAGTTGACACTCAGTACAATAGCCCATTGTGACTTGAGCTATAAATAGCCTCAGCACAATGCAGAGCACTGCAGGGGGTCCACTTTTGCTCCATTGTCTCAGTTTCACTAATCCCTGCCAGAATTGGCAGAAAGATGCTGGTAGCAGCCCTGTTTGGGGGAGGTATCACCCCATGGAATGTAGAGTTTACTGTGTTGTGATTGGTTGATAATTCCCTCTCAGCCCTGCTGGGGGGAAAACTTCATGAATTGTACTTTAATACATATACCCTGTACTCATTAAAAAGATCAGTTTTCATTTTGCCAGCTGAGGAAGCAAATCCACTCTTGTGTTATTTACTTGTACACTTTGGACTCTGAACATATTGTGCTTACTGCACTTTGGACTCTGCCCACTTTGGAACTGGGAGAACTTGGATTGCTTCAAGCTGAGATGAGACTCAGTTGAAAGTCTGCATATTCAAGTCACTCTGACTTTATGCTGTTTACTTGGAGATGAGCAGCTTGGACTTGGAAATGTCATTATATTGGAGTCATTAATGACATGGACTTTTACAATAGGAAGCATTATTTCCATTGTCAAAAATAATGGAAGGAAGTGATTTTTACGATTTCTTTTTAAAATATATTTTTACCAAGCAACTTAATACTTACATCATTCTGTATATCTCAAGAAAATGTAATTAAATTAGTAAAGTAAAATATCCAGTAGGCCTGTGCATAAAATTTTGCAAGGTAAGTAGTATTATACTGCGATATCAATTACCTTTAAAAAAAAAAATTATCGAGACATTTATTTTTTTATCTTTACTTCCCTTTTGTTGTGCAATGGAGTTTCACTTTTGTTTAAATAAAAGTTAAGATTTTTGGACATGACTAAAACACGTTATTTATAGAGACTTTTTCTACCTATACTATTTAGTAATACTTCCATTCAATTGGTTATTCATAAAATGTCAATATCTAGTGAAATTTCCAAAATCAGACTATATAAGCAGAGTGTGATTCTTTCAAATCATTTCAGTCAAAAAGACACTGTAAACTACTATAGCTCATTAAGCTTGTACTAAGTTATATCTGTACAGTTGTTGATATACTTTATATCTTTTCTTCAAAATGGATCATTCTTCTTCAATCGCCATTTTTGTTCTCTCCGCAATTGTCGTCTGCTTTTGCGACGCTCGAAGTTGGAATCTTTCAAAAAGCATGAACAGACCCACAGACAGGCTGCATCGTCACTCAGCAAAGGAAACACACTTCAAAACAGGTGACATCATCAATATTACTGACGCATCTGGAGCAACACGTTCCTTGTATGTCTCCGGACACACTCCAGTCTTCACAGACATTACTTCGAGAGCTGGAACCACCCTGGAAGCTGTGGAAGATGGAGAAATGTGCAGCAAGTTGAGTTCACTTGAGGGCCATTTGGGACAAAGGTAGGAAGACGCATAACAATTTATTTTTATTTATCTCTTGGTAATATCTTAATCCCAGACAACGTGCTAGATCTGCTCAATATCGGCCGACATCGTCGCGACGTTGGCCCATGGTGGCAAATGTTGAAACAATATCATGAAATTGGAATGCTATGTTCTGGCATTTAGGAGAAAAGCCTATGTTATTATATAAAATAACAAAATGATATAAAATTGTTTATGTCCATGTTATCAATAGTGGATTTTTAACGGAAGGTTCTCCGTATTTCCACCAGGTGGCTAAAACAGAATACTGCAATTCTATTGGCTGAAAAAGTTCCTGCCCTTGGCGGTGACTGGCTGAAGCAAAGTGCATCCTAGCAGCAGTATTTTTAGTGCATTTTAATGTATATTTGACACTATATCATTTAGTTGATGTTTGTTATTTTTCTGAGAAAGTTATATTTATGGAATCAGTTAGTTATTACCTACTGTGTCTGAAAAGCAAAATGAGTAATAAGAGGAATGGAAAGATTTATGTCCTGCTGAATTCAGGGCTGTTCAGTGAAAAGACTCTATTTGCAGCCTACTTAGTGTGTGTTGGTCTTGCATTTTAGTGCCCATGCCATGCTGGGGGTTGGAACCTGCTAGCAGGCAAACGTCTTAACCACTATCTCTCTCTCTATCTATCTATCTTCTATCTATCTATCCATCTATCTTCTATCTATCTCTCTGTCTCTCTATCTATCTCTCTATCCCTCTATCTATCTATCTATCTATCTTCTATCTATCTATCGTCTATCTATCTCTATCTCTCTGTCTATCTCTCTCTCTCTATCTATCTATCTATCTTTTTGGCTTTAATTCCTGAATTGTGACCACTTCAAAAATGATGCAGCTATTACCAAATCACACAATAACTGATTTTTAATTCTTTTTCCAGATCGATATGCCCATATGAGACCTACCTTGACAGAAATGCTACCAGAGTTCCATCTGATATCGTGGCTGTCAGGTAAATATATGGATTTAATTTTGTATTTGATAGCACAACAAAACACAACAAAACATTTCCTTTTTGGATTTCTGCACCAGTGTCATTCCTGAAAATAAATGCTTTCCAAATTTGATTTAGGATTTATATAGCGTAAACAGATTTAGTTGGCCAATAAACTTGGGACTGCACGTTATGAAGTAGTAAATATAGTCAGTGTCCAACTCATATTTTGATCAATTTATTACTCTTAAATTTGTAAGCTTAGTACTAGTCATATTTGGAAAATTTGAATCAATTATCCTTGTCCAATGTTATATATCTGTGACTAGGTCACTGGGCGTAACTCTGGTCACCCAGTGCAACAATTTATCTACCCATTGAAGGATTCTTGATGCCCATTGATGCCCCCTACTGAACTAGGATCCACAATAGATGTCTACCACTGGTTTTTTAGGGCATATTTTGCCATAAATTGCATGGATCAGTGCAAATTTCAGTGAAATGTTAGCAACAAGTCAGATGTGATCAAAACCTTTGTGGGAACCAGAGTTTTGATATATTCTCTGCTGCTTCTCCGTTACCATAATAAAAAGCCATAATGATGACAAAATGGCAAAATATATTAATTGGTACTGAGAGAAGTTTCATGACTTGTTAGTAATATATCTCCATTTTGTGCTGCCCCAGAATTTTGTGAAATATGACTGAAAAATTATCATGGATCCTATTTTAGCACTTTGTTAGGGAGCATTGCTTTTTGGCTCAACTGCTTGAGTCATATTATAGTACTCGGCTAAACTGACTCATTACATTCTGTTGATTCTTTGAACTAAACTAAAACATTAATTGCAGATGCAAGTGCCATGGAAAATGCCAGAGTCCAACTGGTCCAGCCACCTGTCAGAGGGTTTTCTACAACGTCATGGTTCAGAAATTGGAAGTTGATGAACGTGGACAAACGAAAGGTGGTGAATATTACCCAGAAAGTGTTCCAGTTGCCTGTATCTGCGCTAACTAAAAGGAAATGGTATGTATATTCTATATTCTTACGTACAACAATTTTTATGAATTTACCAATTTCTCTCGACAACTTCAATCATGATCGCATAGTTGGTGTACTAAATATTTGAAATTATTCTATTATTTTTCTTTTGTAATTTGTCATACCCTTCTTTTTTTTCCACAGATCTCAGTGATAAGAAAATGCAACAGTGATCTCATTACCATATTTGAAATTTTATTTCATCTTTCAAGTGTATTATCAATCGCCAAGTAGATTTCTCATTTAATATTTATAGTTTGCAGTATTGACCCTACTTTAGTCTACTTTTGTAGAATTTGTGT
Organism: Alitta virens; assembly: GCA_932294295.1. Classification (NCBI taxonomy): domain Eukaryota; kingdom Metazoa; phylum Annelida; class Polychaeta; order Phyllodocida; family Nereididae; genus Alitta; species Alitta virens. The sequence goes on along the minus strand of OW028586.1, from coordinate 14,990,591 downwards.
AATGTTATCCAATATTACTAGTTTACAATGCTACTTGGTGTATAGATCTCAGTAATGTGCACAATTTAGTATTCAATTTTCCAGTATTAGCTATAGCAGGAAATTGTCTTGTGAACTTATATATATTGTTATGCATATATTTAATTTTTATTACCTTATTTATACAGATTGTTCCGTAGTAAATCTCACATCATGTAGTGATTGTAGTCACATTTTAATTTCAATATATATGTAATTTATTAAGTTGCGTAATTTATAATTATATTATTAGTAGTCTATGATTATTGGTATATTTTATTTAATATTGCTTTTAAATATATTTCATTTAAATTGTGTTGCCTTTAGCCAACAGATCTTGCCTAGTATTAAATAACTGTGATATATATATATATATCTTACTGCCAAATAGTTGTAAGTTTTTTTTTAAACTTTCTAATAAAGCTTTTTATTACATGCATGTTTCCTTCTTTGATTGGAGCCCTAAGCGTAAAAAATAAAAGTCGGCACACTGCTGCACACAAAGGGACATATGCATTTTGTGTACTCTCACGTGACGACCTTCACCATAGCCTGGCAGCAGTCCTGCCCTTTTTCGTGGTATTTTGAATAAATATTGCCTGGATAGCATCCATATATATATATATACACGGATCAGTGCAAACTATCATATCATTGAAAATGAGTAATAAGGTTTTGATCCGAGATGAATAAGTCATTCAGTGATATTAAATATCATCTAACATTAACCATAAATATCATCTAACATTAACCATATTTAGGAAGTAAAAGTGAAATGGCCGATTCATTGCATGAAATTGCTGATTGTGGAAAAATACTATAGATTTAATTATGTAGGCTTTAACAATGCGTGCACACATAATCGACTTTGGTAGTTCAAGAAATCCCCACAGGAGGGCGTGCCAACAGCCTCGTTGTGGCTCGTGGGGGATTCCCATTCAACATGCCCGAGAAGATGGCTGCTGCAACTTCATGTTTTCGTTATAACTTTGCTTTAGTCAGTCGTATTGCTAATTCCTTCGCCGAGAAGTCGTCGTTTGAGCTGAAAAGCGGACAGGAATTGGATATTGACAAGGCGAGAAGAGAACATGAAGATCTGGTGGATACTTTACGACGAATCGGAGTGGATGTTATCGAGCTGCCGTGCGATGAGAAGCACCCTGATGGACTTTTCGTGGATGATATTGCCGTAGTTATCAATGGCACTGCTTTGATTTGCAATCCTCCAGAAATCGAGGGAAGGCCTTCCAGACAAGGAGAGGTGAGTTAAATCTTTGTAAATCGTGTACCAACTGTTTTTGCAGTGTTTTATCAAAAGCGCGGGAAGGGAAGTTCTTGTTGTTACCGTTCCGCGTCACTGGAGAAAAACCAGCTAGGCGCTGAACTTGAAAGATATATCTTGTCAACATGCCATTCATACCTCTTTGAAATTCTTATTTACTCTTGCATAAGCCTAATCTCATTTACACAATGTGATGCAACGATTGTTTGCCAAAAAGATCATGACCAAAGAAGTGTACAGCTGTCAAAGGCATGTGCAGACTTTGACAGCTGCTGTCAGAATTTCTGTCAACTTGGCTGGCATTGGTGTCTGTATTTTAGACATGCACTCTGTGACCTGGGGGCATGCAGCATGAAACCAGCTGTTTAGAGGGTAGCTGCTGGACATGATATTCTAAACAAAACTGCCATAGTACCCCCTCCTCGTCCTACCCCTTGGGGGGGGGGGGGGGGGTGATGTCCTCTGCAATTAACATCATAGATGAATGCCATTTGTTGATTAGGGTTTCTGTTCATAGTTTCATGTTTTGAATTAAATTTTTTGCATTTTTCCCTATGTTATTTGTGTCATTGATAATCTGAGATTTACCCTAATTACTTTATCTAATTTTATTGTATAGAATAGATGATAAACACATGGAAATTATAAATCGTATCTCTCTGGATGTAGTCACAAACCTCTTGCTTTTAATTTATGATAAAGTAAGAATTTAGAAAAAACATGAATACTGAAGAATATTAAATTATGACTAAAGTCCTTGATCTATAGAGTATTGACATTAGGTTATTGAAAACTTGAAAATGATTTCAAAGGTGGTAAACAAGTAACAATGTTTCACTGCAGTAATTGTATGATGATCATTATAGCATACAATATATGAATAAGTACACATCATGTATTTTGACTACAGACACTAATTTAGTGCTGTAAACAAGATATCTTTGTCCAAATGCTTCATTTCTGCAGTGCAATTTATTTAACAAATTTTTAAAATTTCTGTTCTGTACTATCATCTTGTATATGTGAGCTTTGAACCTTGACTCATCGAGTCAAGATTGAACACTGCACTGCATTCTTGTGTTTTGTACAGAAGAGCTTTGAGTGTCCCTTGACATTATAATGTTCCTTTTAGCATGCCTTTACTTGCATATTATGATGAAACCATCTTGTTAGAGTAGTTTTTTCTTGGGTGTTTGTGTATGTGGAAAATAGAGCTCAGCAAATTGCTTGTGTCAAGAGAGACTTGAGAGAGAAAAGTACAGTGTTCACCGAGTCTCCCAGTAAAACTGCTATATGGGAAAACGTTGGTTCTATATTATGGCATTATTGTTGAGATATGGTAACTTATTATAGAGTCATATTCTATCTTGTTCATGTTTCTGTTTTTTTTTTTATCTAAGGCATGATTTTCCATTGTTCTTTCGTTCTGCTAGAAATTAAGCTAAGTTATTCGATAATCATTTCTGCACTTTTTATTGTTGCAAAAATTTGGAAAAGTTATTCGATTACTCGCCTAGTGTTGCTTATTATTATGTGCCCTATTATATCAGGGAATCCTTTCCCAAGCGTTAAAGCAAGACTGGCATTCATTTGCGATTTAATAATTACTTTCGATAACGAGACCAGCGTCAATCTTAAACTTTGTATGCGATCAAGAACAAATGTCGGATGATATATTTTGTATTAAATAATAATTAAATTCTCACTGGAGCTTGTATTTTGGACAGATTAGCCAAAAATGTAGGTCTTACTTAGTGCTCATTCCGGTTGGTGAATAAAACAAGTTAAAGAGTTGCATTTTATTGTAGAGGGAGTTTACTTCTTATGATGCTAAGCAGGTTCCTTGGTGCTGTGACTCACTGTTCAATTATCCAGAAAATTTCCTGTCAACCACTTTAGAGTTATGAACAGGAACTTTAATGTGGCATGCAATACCATGCATGCATGTGAATCATGTCACACATGTCATGTAATAATGATCAGAACATGTAGCATGATTATGGACAATATCGAGGGGGGGGGGTTAACATGCTTGTATAATCATTTATCCTAATTATGGAGTGACATGACAGTGCTAGAGTTGTGGTTAGTGTATTCCATATACCTAATGAATGTTATGTAGGTTGTGTTAATTGATTGAATTAAATAACAGTGTAGAGAGTGTTAACTCCTTTTCTAAATTTTAATGAGATTAAATGGATGACTCACTGTTATGATTGTAAATGTAGCATTGGCAGGAAATGAGATGTTTCCTTGAAAATTCCTACTTTTAATTCATTTAATAATACAGTGCCTAATTATTTTCCACTTTAATTCCATAAAACAGTGCACAATTTTAAATGCCCAGGAAGTCGGTTACAATTAAATGTATTTTTATACACCAGACTTTTTTTTTTTTTTCATTCAGAAGAAACAACCAGTTTTCATTAATGTCAGAAAATTCCATATTTTCAGCTCTACACATATATTAAGTTGGATGCGACATTGCGAAATTATATTTTCAATGCTTCGGAACTTGTTTACAAATAATAAATTTTTTGTATGTTCGATGATGACCATGACTTCTTTCAGTCTCCTCATTGATATAACTGGGTTTATGGCCAGCTGAAGTGAACATTGCCTAAAGCTAATCAATGGTGATCATCAATGCTACAAAATGTAAACAAATTCTACGAAAACTGTATGATCACAACAGTTATTGTTGAATTTTTTGGGTAAAATGACACCATATTGCCTCTACTTATCTCTGTATTAGCCCTTATTAACAGATCCAACATCATATATCTCTGATAAGGATGCAGTGATCCAAATGGGCCATAGATAATACTTGATTACTTGTAATCATGGGGATCACAGATGGATCAAGGATGTAAATATTTGATATGTGGAAATTGGGTCATTTGGGGTCAAATGGATAATTGGCTGCAGGAGATTTATGGTTCCAGATACAGCACTGGACTAATGCCAAAGCCTGGTTAATTGGTTATTAAATATTGGTAATATATTTCAGGGACAACAACAGAGTTTGACAGACTCAATAATATACATGGCACCTTGATTGAATTAACCAAATATTGTTCTGCTAATATTCAAAATTGCCAGTCTAAGTGTGTAAGTGACTATCTATCCATCTATCTATTAATATCTATAGATATCTATCTAGATTAGAATCGTGTTTAGTTGTAAGAAGGACACTTGTGACGTCACTGCAAACACAGTCACGTGACCCATTGTTTACATAGTTCTCCAGGACATCCACAATAGTGAGGAGGAGTTGTATTGAACATCAACTATGTGTAGTTGACAGAGGCTGGGCCCACACAGGATGTTGCCGAAAAATGGCTCCAACTGATTCAGATTTAGATTTGCAGTATTTCAGCAAAGCCAGTAATTGGAATAAGTTATTCATTCAAAGTGGCCCTTGCAATTTCAACTTGGCAGTAATATTGCAAAAACTGTGCATTAAAAGTTGCAGAGAACTTCAGCTCAAAACTTAAAGACATAAAAATTGTATGTCAACTATATTACATGTCTGAATGCTACTTAGCTCTGAGGTTTAGTCAGCTTATGCATTATTATATGACCAGCTACAGAGGTAGATGTAATGATGGGATGACAAGCCCTCACCATGTTACACATTTACCCCACAGTTGTGCTATATATGTTCCTCAGCATAGACATCGAATGCGATGGATGTCCTGGCAGGTGGAGTGTCAGCTCATGAAGAGTGTCAGCTCATGAAGAGTGTCAGATCACGAAGAGTGTCAGCTCACGAAGAGTGTCAGCTCATGAAGAGTGCACAAAAATCTTGAAATGTCTAGATTTGACTTAATTTTCTTGGTTCTACGTGAAGTCAGGAATAGAGAAATCTATATTTTTGTGCCATATAGATGTGACAAAATTTCCTAGATAACATATCATGGACCACCCTAATAGCGAGGGGGTCTTAATATTGAGGTGATATATTGGTTTTGAAAATGGGACCCACTGCATTTTAAATGCCTGTACTAGGCTGTAGGCTTTAGTATGAAGACCACCTCACAATCATGACCACCTCGCCGTATAAAACTATAAATCACCCAGTATATTTATAACCCTCATCATTGTGATTATGACTCTATTGAGACCACCTCACCATTAAGACATTTCACAGTACTTTAATTGGTTTTAAAAGATAAATCACTCAGTATAGCATTAAGACAAGAGTACTACTCTTGTCTCCTATATATAGTAAGACTACTCTTGTCTCCATGACTATAGTAATACCTCCATGGTACACCCTGACAAGTCCAACAACTGCATGGGAGTATGCTATGGTATAGCTCCTTAGTATTGCACAAAAGAAGTGATTTACACACCAGAGCACACTAGGTCATGTGCTCCTAGATTCCTAGATGCCTGACCTAGATTTGAGCAGACCTGTCTTTCTTCAACTGCTGGCATGTTAGCTTAGCAGTGGTGCTTACTTGATGAGACCTTTTTTAAAATGGATGATTTTGCAAGAAAAAGATCTTTAGATCTAGAATCGAGATATAAATGCATATATGAATGACATTGCTGAGGTTGCAAATACACTGTATTATTTAATATGAATAGGTTAACCATGGATTTACTAAATCCATGGGTTAACCATGTTCAAGGTTTAACCATGTTCACCTGGTTATGCAAGTACTACTGTAGGGTCCCAAGTCTGTTTAAACATGTGGTACAAAGTTACCAACTCATTTATCTCAGTTACTATCTTGTCAGAAACTGATGCGTTTCTTCCAAGGTATTACCATGGCATGCATTGTACATGTATTATACAGTGTTCCAGCTCGGATTTGAATTGGGCATGGCACACATGGATATTAGGGCACTCGAATAGGGTGCTCAGCTTGTTGAAAAGCCAAAAAAAAAGAAAGCTTTTCACTTACTTTCGGGCATGGCGCTCATAAAAGAGGGCATGGCGCAAGGGGCGTCGAGCATGGCGCAAGTGGCGTTGAGCATGGCACAAGGGGCGTCGAGCATGGCGCAAGTGGCGTCGAGCATGGCGCAAGTGGCGTCGAGCATGGCGCAAGGGGCGTCGAGCATGGCGCAATGGGCGTCGAGCATGGCGCAGTGCCATGCTCAAATGGCCTAGCTGTTATAACTATATTATCACCATGCATAAGTTACTGGTTTGGTTGTGACATGCTGTACACAGGGATGGATCGATAAACCGGTATTATACGATGAAACCATAAATATCAGCCTCCTCATATTGCTCATATAGTCAAATTATTTCAAAATATTTTTCACTTGCACATTGTTCTATTTCTTTTTTTTTTTTAATTTATAAAATCATTCCTATGTCATTCTACACATTTACTACAAGGATAGGATCTCATACTTGCCTCAGCAGAGTTTATAATTTTCTAGAGGCTAAAAAGAGATGCAAGGGCCACATGGCAATGATTAGGGATTCCTGAAGCACTCACCCTGATGTAATGTTGTTGAAAAGCCTATCTTTTTCTATGCTTCATTGATAAGGGTATTTACCCCCACCCTTTCTATAAAAACACCAGATATCAGGAGTGGAGAACACGAACCGATGATTTGGGGTGCTGGAAAAAACAGGTGTCCCTTTCTAGGGTTTCAATGAAAGGGAAATGTGTTCAAATGTCACAAGAATTTGTGCAACTTCCAGATGTAGAAGCTGAAATACAGGATTGCTGAGGTTTATACTCATTTATAATTATAAATATGTAATTTTTTCTTGCTCTGCTCAGGACTCTTGAATCTTCAGGGTCCCTGGAAACTGAAGTGACACACAATGTTCGCCGCTCTAGATTGCTTTGCAAAGAGCGTATGATATCCTAATTTCGGTGGTTTTTTATTCCTTGAACAATATTGAGCAACATTGAATCGATGACCATAGGTCAAAAGTGGCTGGGTTAGTTGTGCGAGACATTTGGTGAGTTGCTCTAAATGAGAATCTGTAGACGCTCGCGGTACTTTGCCGAATTAAAGTGAATATAGATGGCGCTGGCAGTCGACTTTTAGACGGTAATTTTGGCTTAATTGTTCATTATATATTCAGAATAGTCAATTGTGACTGCAATTCTACTATAGTAACCTTAAAAACCTTCCTACAGCCTTAGCATATCATTATTACATTTGCCTATTGTAAGCTAATACTTATATTGTTGTTCAGTATTGGATTGATACCTGTGGGAATTATTAATCCGAGTAATGTACGAGTCAATTATGAATATTTGGAATGTATGAAATTGAATTGAATCTACTGACTTTTTCAGTCAAAACATACAGTGTACATACAGTATTAAAGAACATTTCTAACCAAATGTTACCTTTAATAAGTTTAACAGCTGTATATATACATTTTGTTATGTATACAGTTTAACTCCTCATTGTAATGAATTTATTTATATGACAAAAATGCTATAATTGACAATTTTTCAATTGATCTTATATACATCTTTATTTTGAAATTGAAAGCCATATATTAAAATTTAAATACACACGATTTTAATAAGATATAGTTTAATTTACAGAAATTTCATATATGAGTTCTTTCAAGTATGCTGGCAAAGTACACACAGGCAGACAATTAACTATTATTTTTACTGAAAAATATTGCCACTTTGATGGGTGTGCAGAAACCTTTTTCCACCACTGTACATTGAAGTTAGGCTTTGAAGAAATATACATTTCTGCCAAGAGTTAGGCTACTTTCAAATTGAAGATTTATGTGGCTTAATACCTTGTACATCTTCATATGACTTTTTGTCTCCAGGACCCAGCAGTACCAGGCACCTCTCTAGTCTAAATTAGCAAGACAAGTGGAAGATGGTTCACTTTTCTTTCAATATATCTAGGAATGCCATTGTTTATGCGTGTGTTCATTAGCTCCAGCCGAAGTGTGTTAGAAGTGACAGTTCCTAATTAACACTTGTTTAGCACCTTCTATGTATTCTAACTTCTGTAGGATTTGTGTACTATCTGGTTGAGTCTAGAGGTGTATGTTGTAACAAAGATGTAAAGGAATGCTGTATAACTTGTCGTATAGTATCCGACAAAGGTTAGTCACTCTAATAAAGACTGTTAATTAGTATCTTTAATAATAGCCAGTTTGATATAACTGTTTACACCACATTGGCCAGCTCTGCTGAAGGTTCCGGGACACGGGTTCGATCCCAGGCCCGGGCACTCTTCATGAGCAACATCCCAGCTGGATGTCGATCTCAAGAGACATTAATATTGGAGGTGCCTTTTACTGAGTGTCTATGCTGAGGCAAGGAAAAGGCCCCACCCATGGGGTGAATGTGTGACATGGTGTGGACTTCAAGCCTTATCATCTCATCATTACGTCTGCTTCTGGCCGCTGGTTATTTAAGCTGACTTAGCGTCAGACCCAGTAGCAATTGAGACATTAAACATTAGACCATTTTATAAACTAATAAATACTACAAAATGGAACTAAAGTGACCAATGAAAGGAGATAGTGACCATGTTCAACATTTTGGTTACAGTGGTCAAAGTGTGCATTCACTTTATTACTTAGAATCTAAGATAATATATCTCTCGGGAAGCGAAAACAGTTAACTCCTAATTTGAAGGTAACCTGCCATAATATTTATAACGATTTTAAATTTAAGCCGTTATGTTATAATCGTATTGAACCTGTCAATTTAAGCTAGAATACTCAAAATGATATTAAAAGTTTTGTAGGTCCACAAGATATATTAGTATTATATTGCAATTCATAATTTCTAATTCAACATATGACATTTCTATTTTAGAAATTTATGAGTCCTCATAGCAAAATATGAGTCTATAACTGGGATTAAATTGGATTGACCTCACAATGGCAGACCGCATAGTAATGTGCAATGATATTATGCATTTGTTACGCATCAATATTTGTAGAGCATAGGCTGTGATCAGACTAATATTGAACTGATAACTTGTATAGTATGTGTAATCTTATTATTCATCATACGTCTGTACAATGTGTGAATGAAATGTATGGAGTATCGACTGATTTTCCGCTGTGCACCTGTTGTATGACTCCTTTTGACACTTAAAATCTACTCTTTCTATTTAATACACACGGTCTGGCCATCTTGACTCCGTTTGAGCTTTTTTGGTGGGTTTTTTTGTCGTTCTGAAACTCCTTCGCTATGTAAAATAGCAATCGTGAAGAAAACGCTTTTGTCATAAAATTAGAAGTACATAACGCATTCATAACAGACCCTGATATGCAGCACCTGTCAAAATGTGTTAAGAATGAAGTTTGGTGGGAAAATACCACCCTACCTGAGAATACAACACTTGAGAAAACTGAGAGAAAAAATTAAATGTTAGCAGGTACATTGGTTTGAAGAGGGTGCTGCTGGGCTTTGCTGTTTGGCCTCTTGTTTTTTTGTGTAGCTCTGCAGGTTTGGATACTTGTTATTTAGTTAGTACACTGAATTACTGGCAGGAATTTTAGAATTAGTTTTGTGGCTTTTTATTTATTAGTACTGTACACACTTTTTAGTTGGATTGATTGCGAGTAAGTTTAATCAGATGATTAGATTTGAAATGATATAATCAATAAATTATAAATAAATATTATGTTTTCGGTTAATTGAATTAATAATTCTGCAAAAGCTTTATCAATATGACAATACATTGGTATTGTGATAACTTATAATTTAGCAATTTTTGATTGGCTGCCTGAACTAGAACTATTTATCACATAATTGGAATTCTAGTGACAAAATGCATGGAAAATGAAATGATTCATGATCGAAAATGGATAAGATGATGAGAAGGTTTCGAATACAATCAGGAAGTTATAAATTTGGGGTATATGAAAAAAGAAGTATGCGGAAGTGGTTTTTGAAACAGTTGGCATGCATGTAAAACACAAAATAAAACGAAAGTATGAAAAAAGGGAAAGTTTGAAGCCAAAACAGCGAAAAGGAAGCGACAAACATCAAAAAGCGTTTGAAGTCATCTAGAGTGCTTGCGTTTGTCAACCCCTTCAAACAAAAAAAAGCAACGAAACCTTCAAAACCATGTAGAAGACACCCAAAACCCTTTCTTCACGTCTTCACTCATTTATAGTCCGACCTTGTTCTATCAGACTATCGCTATGGAGATAGATCATTTTGACTGTGGCGATGATCATGGGTATTTTGACTGGGATGATGATCGACCTCAGAAGATGTCGGCAGGCGATGACAATAAATGTTGCCATGGCAATCAGTCTTCATCTATCTCCCAGAAGCTGCAGCAGCAGTAGCTAACATTCCTGCAGGATGCTGCAAGATGCTTGGGATGAAGCCACAGATCAAGATAGCTGATTTTTTTTTCCTTTTTTTTTCCAATCTACAGTTTTTTTTCTGAAGGTTGGTTTTTCTTGGTTGTGGACATAGACAAGAATATTATTGCACATTGCAAATGTATTGTACTGCTGAATAATTGTTCTCAGTTTTGGATAAAGTGGAATCCCAAACTTTTTACTGCAATTCCCTGTAAAGTCACTAAAGTTTCTTTTCTTCCAAGGCTAGACAACTGCGTCATTAACCCTGGTTAGGATGGTTTTTTTTAGGTTTTACAAACTTATCGTCTTAAAGTTTGGGAAATGTTGTTACCAGGGTTTTTATTTTTTACTATCTAGAGGTCTTTTCCCTTTCAAGTTTGGGTGCATTTTACTTTCAGCATCCAGGAAGCAGAAACCACAATCTTAGCATTTTTAGGGTTTTGACTTCCTGGAATGAAGAAACCACTGCTTCAGTCACCAAGGTAACATATTTAAGGATATACGAAGTAGCTGCAAAATGCAAATTTACATCATGAATCACATATTAAGGTATAGACTTCTGGGCAGTCTAGTGGTTAAAGAAATTGGCCTGCTTATATGAAGGTCCTGGGTTTGATTTCCACCTCAAACACTCTTCATGAGCTTGATCTCCAAAAACAATCTAAAAACTGGGAAAGGCGCTTTCCAGAAGACTTCCCATCAAAATACAACTTCTCCTGAAATGCGGAAACCTCATTACCTGGAAACCCTGCGCATTAAACATGTGAAATTTCAATAAAAAGAATGTTTCCACACCTAATAACATTGTATCTGACTAGTATTCAATATTGTAGTGGTTAGCATCAGTTAATGTGATTATGTTGTCAGTCAGTTGTCAACAATAGTCATGGAATGTGATGACATTGACCCTTTGGTCATTTTGGGCCCCATTAGTGGACTCCTGTGACCTTAGGTTTAGGGTTATAGGGCTATGTATAATAATGTAAGTTACATTGCCCTAGTTGGAAATGTCTATTTATGATACATTGCTTTTATATGATTCGATCTAAATTAAGATTTTTTTTGTTAAATTGGGGTAAATTTTACACAATTAATGTAGTCGTATTGAATGAGAGGCTACTCTGCTGCTTTAATAGAACTTCAATAAAACAGTCAAACCTGCCATAACAGCCACCTGTATAGAACGGCTATATGCTGCTAGCAGCGTATTCAAACTCTCCCCAGACTGAATTTTCATGGTGTTACCCCTTTATTAAGGGATGGGGGCCTAGCTTAGTGGTAGCGCACTGGGCTTCCAACATATGGGTCCCGGATTCAAATCTCAGTTGAGCCTAATTTGGATGGCTGTTTCATCCATTAACTCATTGCCATGGTCCCTGCCTGTCCTAATTAGCCAATCAGGTGCAGAAATACATAATGTAAAGCCCTCATCCACCACATCACCACCACCCCTTCATTAAAATGGCCAAATCTATCCATTCCGTTGGGGTGACCGCTTGACACAGATTCGACTGTACTTCTTTTCGAATCATCTCAGTGACGTCATGATTATTCAATGGCGTCACCAATGACGTCACCATTGCATTCTTGTGTGTGGGTGTGTGGGTAGAATTCCAACCCTGTCCAAACCTTCCATGTTTAGTTTGTCATTGGGTAGAACAATACACATTCTGGGGCAAATGGGGGTAACATTGTACCTGGGGGTTGTAAACACTGTAAGGCACCCCTCTGAGATTATTGGGGTGAATTTCAAATGGAGGGTGGGTCGTGTCAAAAAGTTTGGGTTACGGGGAAATAAGTACTGCCAGTGAGTGCACTGGTTGTTCTGATCATGGAGGTATAGTTAGTTTCATAAAATACGGTCGAATCTAGCTGTCTGTAGCGACCCGTACCTGGCTGTGGTTAAAGCCAGCTGCTTCTGTCCACTTCTGTAGCTAATAATTGGCTTACATCTATCACCAGATAACTATAAACCTTGGTAAATGTAAGAAATTAATCGAATATATCATAAATATGTACTGTAAGATCCGGTTTTGAGTAGCCAGCTATGACAGCTTTGTCTTGTTTCAATTTGACGGGCTGTTTTTAATGAAACTAACTGTACCTCCATGCTCTGATGTTGGTCAGTTTGTCCTTTGATATCTCTATATATCCAAGATTGGTCCTTTAACATCATGTCTGTTGTCCAGTATTTGCATGTTAATATAACAGGGTACTTTGCTTTTGTGGTTTTGATTATCCACTCCTACTTATATGAGGTTGGATAAAATATACAAGTTTGCTGTGTGCATTGCTTATATTTTTCTTAAAAATAGTAACCCAAGATTTGTGTGGGATATGCAGTATGTTGTTATGGAGTTCCTTGTAAGTCATAATTGAAATATTGCAAGACTTATGTTCATACATTTTTCAATTGCTCCAGCAAAGTTGTATTGGTATTAAAAGGCCATATTAACATTTTGGCATCAGGCCGCCAGTATGTTATATAATATAAATGGAGGTAATTTTGTGTACAGTATTATTAATATATTTTTCAAATTATATGTTTATCTAACATGGTCAATAAAATCTTGAATCTTCAAGTTCATTTCATATTCAATACATTGAATTTATGGTCTTTTAAGCTTTTTCAAGATAGACTTCATTTACTATCATGTGCAGGACCTCACTAAACATGCTAAACTCTTGTCTGTGTCCCATCTTCCTAGAGCATGGGTTTCATGCAATGTACGTTGTAAGCCTAGAGGGCCTCCTACATTGTTTACATATTTACATGAATAAGCAATGTTTATTTGTGCGCTGTGCTTTGAGCCAGAATTTGTTTACATTGTGAGGCAGGGTCAAGGAGTTGGTGTGCAATAATAGCAGTTGGTCACTTACTTACATTGTGTGGGAAAGAGGAATGAACAAGGTCCTTGCTTTAAACCTTGGATGTCTCTGTTCATCCATGAATGATGAATAAAGAATTTTTTTCGTGTTACAGCCAATTTCATAGACTTGGAAACTAGTCTCATGCACCCTGACAAGTCAGTATGGTCTCATGGGGTTGGAAGCTGAATTCCAGAGGACGTCATGTGAGTCCAGGACTGTTATTGGTCAAGACAGCCCTTCAACCAATGAGAGTCAATAAGGGTCCTGCCAACTGGACTCACATGACGTCCTCTGGAGTTAAGTGTCCAAGTCTATGAATTTGGCTGCAATATTTATGTTGTAGGAATGGCACCACTGCTGATGAAAATTTATGGTCACTTGGACGATTTCCAATGTTCTTGAATTCGTAAAGCAGCTCGTTGGTCTTGTATAGTGGCTAAGGTAATTGCAGGTCCTCAGAAGGTCCCAGGTTGGAATCCCTGTTCGAGCACTCTTCATGAGCTATGCATCGTAGCTGGATGTCATTCATATGAGATGTTATATTAATTAGTGTTGCTTTGTACAATGTACTTGGTGTCTATGCTTATATTAGGTAAAAGGATGATCCCTCTGACCCTCTCTCTCATTTCATCAATCAATCTCAATACACCAAGAAAAATTTACCTGAAATCGCATCCGTGCTTCGACCATTGCCACACTATGTTAAAAAAGTTATTATTATTTTTTGTATAATGACTTGTCCGCAACTACGAAAATGGTCTCAGCACGGAATAAAAATAAAACAATTAATAAAACAGCCGTTCAGCCAATCGGCCAATCAGACATGGTGATTCATCAAAAGACGCGCCTGCTGAACAGCACGAAGGTGTTGCAACCACCTTTTTCCGGACCGCAAATCTTCTTAGTGCAATATGACTTACATTTGTTAAAAATGTATTCTTTTATGCGCACTGGATTGTAGTATGATCTACTTGGTCTTGATATTAGCAGTCTACATTTTGTTTGTTTTATGGTACACAGATGTGTTTTGAGATTGGCAGATGTGTTATTATTTAAACCAACAGTGCAGATAGAAATAATTACTGATGCAATCTTATGTAATGAGTTTAATAACCATGGTAACACTAAATAGCTCAGTGCTCCCATGTTCACATCACAAACATTTCAGACTAATCAAACTTTAACATGCAATACCTGGGGTGCGGGCTCAGCTCAGTTGTAGCTCACTGGGCTTCCAACCTTGGGTCCTGGGTTCAATACTCGGTTAAGTCTGAGTTTGATGGCTGTTTCATCCATTATCTCATTGCCATGGTCTCTGCCTGTCCTAATTAGCCCATCAGGTGCAGAAATACAGGATGTAAAGCCCTAATCACCCACCCACCTCACATGCAATACCTGTGACTGAACCGAACTGTCTAGCTATATGTGAAGGTGTCTAGTTTCTGCCATAACTATGATAACTGAACTACATACATCATAACGATCAGAATTTAAAAATTTAACATCGATGTAGCTAATTTCTTCACGATAACAATTATAAACTTTAAGTTAAACAGAATTGGTAAAACCTTAGCACTTCACCAAAATTGGTAGAGTTTTAGTGATTCTGAAACTACAGGCTGTTTAATTAGTAATTACCGGACATATGTTATATGGTGGTACTGACATCATCAATTAAATGTATGCATGGCAGGCAGCACCAGACCCAACAGGAAATTATGTCAATATCATATTTGAATATTATAATGATATTTCACGATTTCACAGTAATATTATTAATAGTTTCAGACCTGGAGCCAGGTCATGTTATGCAATGATTATCATAATATCATCAATATGTACTTTTATGATTTAGCAAGTGTTGTGCTATACCGTAAAGTATTAGCGACAGGGCGGGTATTTGCAACACTTAAATTAGTTTGTTAAGAAAAATTAATAAATATTGTTAACATTTTAATGTGAGTGTTGAAAATACCCGCCCTGTCGATAATACCCGCCCTGTCGATAATACCCTCCGTTACGGTATATGTCTTTTAAAAAATATCAAATTTTATTAATTTTGGGGAAAAAATTCACAAGATTTACATGTCATGGATGTGAGAAACAAAAAGAAAATTGAAATATAACCAAGATTGATTGCTTCCATGTTCCCTGTCATCATTATAATCACCGAGTTATATGTTGGAATTATGAGAATTCATATTAGTAGCTATTTGGGATTCTGGAATTTCCAGAAAACATTACATTGTGGTTTAATTTGATTGGTTTCTGCAATATGATGACTACCACATTCCTTTAATAATGCCATTGTAACATTTCATGAGATATAATTTGCATAGTTGAAATTTTATCATCTGAAGGTTGAGGTGGTTCTTAATAGTTAAAGGGTTGTTACTTGTACATTCAGTTGAAATGATGTTGCTAGAAGCTGAACCTTGGATGAACTAAAGAAAAGATGAATTTATGTAGGGTTACATGAACTTACAACATGTTTTGAACATTTCGGTTGAGAAAGCAAGGTGTTTTGAGGGGGAAGAATTTCTCGAATGAGCATTTCACACTTTCTTTTGGAATATTTTTCCAGTATTCCCGAAAAGGGAGGAGGGGGTGGTCTATGAAACCCTGGTAGATCAGTATAGTTTCTCATATGTTCTTGTTGGTTTCCATGGAAATTGCACAAAAAGCAATGATAACCCTCCTCTTGCAGAAGAATGCCAATGCTTCCAATGGATGCTTGCTCGCTTTTGTTGCCATGGCAACAGAATTCATATCTTGATTTTTGTGGAATCTTGTGCATTCTGTAGATTTTTCTGCCCGAGTTGATGGGGAATGTAGAATGTCAGAAAAATACGGCCTTGTTTTCCTTGAATTAGTGGGCTACCTCAGGGCTATGCTCTCTGTCCATGTTTTTTGGCTATTCGCTGTGTGTTTTTGCGGCATCCGAAACTGACTACATGGCTTCTATACCAAAGCACCGTTTTTTTATTGAACTACTACATGGATGGTACACTGTAGTTTTGATTAAAGTCTTTCTCTTACAATGATAATATAAAACTTGCTTTGATTAGAGTTTCAAAGAGGTGGGAAATGACCCATTATCAGTTTTATTAAAGCGCACTTCTTGTGGGTACCAGTGCAATCTATCGATCAGCCTGTCAGTCAGTCAGTGCAATCTATCGATCAGCCTGTCAGTCAGTCAGTCAGTGCAATCTATCGATCAGCTTGTCAGTCAGTCAGTCAGTCAGTGCAATCTATCGATCAGCCTGTCAGTCAGTCAGTCAGTCAGTCAGTCAGTGCAATCTATTGATCAGCCTGTCAGTCAGTCAGTCAGTAAAATCTATAGATCAGCCTGTCAGTCAGTCAGTCAGTGCAATCTATCGATCAGCCTGTCAGTCAATAACCATTCCATCTGTTGGTCTGTCCACCAGTATTTGATAATTCGAATCATTCAATCTGTGTTAAATGTTCAGTGCCAACATACAACATTGGTGAGCTATTGGTGAGCCATCAGTTCAAATCACCATATTTGACATATATCATTTTATCCCTCTTTGACAATAATACATCCATATTCCACAATCATTTCATTTTGCTATAGATGTTGAGAGTGAACAGATCATGAAAATAGATTGCTTGTTAACCCTGAGGGCATTTTGGATATGAATCATGTTTTTGTTGACTGTTGAAAGGCTATGCATTCAATATTAATATTGTGGGCATTTGTAGCATAATGTCATTGATCATAAATATTTAGGGATTATATGGGCAAATCTTGT
This sequence comes from Alitta virens, assembly GCA_932294295.1. Taxonomy (NCBI): domain Eukaryota; kingdom Metazoa; phylum Annelida; class Polychaeta; order Phyllodocida; family Nereididae; genus Alitta; species Alitta virens. Next base: position 14,973,349 of record OW028586.1, on the reverse strand, counting down.
TTTTCATTGTGTTGAACCCTTTGTTGAAGCCAATCAGTTTTGATGAATTTATCAGAAGAAAGCTTGGAAAATATTCTAATTTTACTTGGAAATAACATTGTTTTATGTTCTCAAAGGTATTTTTGGAACATTACAAATTGTTCATTTATTTGATTTGCAAAAATATTTAAAAAAAAAAAACCTTTGAAAAACCCATTTTACTTTAATTATAAATTAATATAACTTTATTCAATACCAAATATTCAATTCAATTCAAATTTATTTCACCATTCCGGTCACAGGATTTCAGCATTGGTGTTTGTCAATTTCTAATTTTCTTGTGATGCTTGACAATATTGAACATTAAGCCTTTGGAATTTGGTTTTGATATTAGGCCAGTTATGAGAACTAAAGCATTTGATTGGCTGATAATTGAATGAGCTATAAATAGCCCACCAACATGTCAGCATGTCTTGCGGTTTGAGATATGGTTTCGCAATTGATCTTTTAAGTTAATGAGTTTGGCTTTGATTTCCTTTTTACCTAAGTGATGTGACTGTTGATTTGTATGATGAACTAAATTGCCTGGATTGTCAATTTGTCTGTCAAACTGTCTGTCGATGACTGCCCTTATGACAAATTTGAAGGACGGAGAGCGATTTGATATCCCATATGGAAATAACTACAGTAAAGCGACAACGGTAATGTCTGTCACTGAGATATGACAGGAGGACGTATATAAATTTGTGTTTACTGGGGTGGGGGCCTAGCTCAGTGGTAGCTCGCTGGGCTTCCAACCACTGGGTCCCGGGTTCAAATCCCGGTCGAAACTATGTTGGATGGCTGTTTCATCCTTCGTCTCATTGCCATGGTCCCTACCTGTCCTAATTAGTCCATCAGGTGCAGAAATACAGGACGTAAAGCCCTAATCCACCACCACCACAATTGTGTGTTTACTTCTCATTCCCAAGCAACAGATCTGAGCAGTCCGATTCAAATAATGAGACATACAGGATGATATTGATGTCTTGTTGGAATGAAGTAGACAGACATCCAGGCAGTAACTGCATGGTCGAGCATACCTAACAAGTAGGATAAATAGACAAAATCAATTTAGAGCTTTTCGCTGAATAGTTCAGAGAGGATCTCTGTTTTTCTTGTTTCAGCCTCCATTTTTCATGTAGATTTATTCAGCTTCATAAATTTTCTATGCACAGAGAGAACCTTGTAGATCTTTCTCATTGAATTGTTCTGTTCTTAGTGCTTCTTCAGTATCAAACAGAAGTGAATATACTGCAAATGTGTTCAGTATGATGAAAGACCCTACACTGTCTTTGGTATGATCTTGGATGTGGAAGAAAAAGGTTACGTATGAGCGATCTATCCAGTTTATGTCCAGTTGAATTGAACATTGCGTAAAGCTTGGTAATGGTGCAAAATGAAAACAAATGTTACTATTTAAGCAATATTTTAAAATCGCTCAACATTTTGTTGATTCTGATTCGGAGTGTTCTCACTTGCATTGGATACAGTAAATGAATTCAGCCCGTCCAGTTTTTTTCAGAGCTCTTGCCAGCCGCTAAGAATTCATACTGGTTAGAAAAAGTTGAGATAAAGCAGGTTCATTATTGTGTTCCTTTTTGCTGTATCAATATGAAGGTGTTCTGGGCAATATTCCTTGTAAAAATAGAGAACATCTAAGCTAAATAAGAAAGTAAGAAACATCTTGCCTCTTGATCTTAGTTACTTCTTGATTGACAGCTCAAAGGCTAACCTACTGGGAGTGGGTGGACCCTGGCGGAATGTTGTAAGTAGAATAAAGAACTCCACTGTGGTTTTGCCTGTTGTATTATGCATTAAATGCTGTTTGTTTCTGGTGAAACATTGCTTAAGGTGTAGACATTGTTCATCCAATCGTTTGATTGTGGGTTCAATTTCTTGAATGGAAACGTGTCCTTATCATCGGTATCAGTACTGTCGGTATCGAATTACTGCAATTGATTGATGTGTCGATACTCGAGTCCTGATTTATTAGTGGCCAGTCTTGTTCTGATACATGTAGTAGTGCACTGTCGATGGTAGCGCGCTGGGCTTCCAACCACTGGGTCCCAGGTTCAATTCCCGGTCGAGCCTATGTTGGATGGCTGTTTCATCCTTCGTCTCATTGCCATGGTCCCTACCTGTCCTAATTAGCCCATCAGGTGCAGAAATACAGGACGTAAAGCCCTAATTCACCAACACCACCACCAGTGCACTCTCGATAAAAGTATACACTTAATGTAGTTTAAGCATAAACAGACACCGGTCATGATATTTGAAAATTGCTTCCTCCACATTTCAATTAATGGCCCAGTCCTGCAATTGAATGTCTGCCGCAGTATTGTGAACAAAATTACAAATTCTGCAGTATTTAGTCAACCAGCAATGCAAATACACTTCTTAAAGCATCGTTAACTACAACTATACAACAGAAGTCAAATTAGTTGGCGCTACTGGATTGCCTTGCAGTACACCATCCCAATACTATAATTGTGTATTGTATAGTGGCCCCCGAGATGATGGCAGACCAATCTATTTATGGCTTGAGGCACCTATGGCCATTGCGGTCGACTACTGCATTTGCTTTACTTCTGTTTTTTCATTTTTTTTGGCCCCTGGTGTACGATGAATTTCTAGATACCCCGAAGGCAAAAAAGATATCGTATTCAACAGAAGCGTACTCCAAATCGATATCACCAAAATTTCGAATGGTTTGGTAATCTCTAATGTCTCGTTTAGTGGCATTAATTAGCTTTAAACAATGTTCGCCTCACCTGGTCAATGTCTGTCATTAACATGCCAAAAACAAAACGATGAACACAGTTACAACAACTGGAAGAAGTTGTTATGACTGAACATATTGGCGGTGTTGATCAATGGCTGTAGGCTCATTGTGTGCTGTAGTTTGCATCTTATTTAACCTTGTGTGTACAATGAATCACTATCTACCCCAGACTAGCAAAAAACATTGTAATCTGAATATTCATCTAGTGTGTCATGCTTGTTGCTTTGGTTAACTCTTTGGCTATGTGTTTTCAATGCATGAGACTTTGATGTTTGCCCATGCACCAGCTACTGTTATCATGCATATCCACATCTCATCAGCATATCCACCCTTGCATTTACATATCCCCACTGCATTAACATATCCCCACTGTATATCATGCATAGCATAAATTTCCAAGCAATGTTTTTTTTTTGTGGTAGCAAATGCAAACTTATTTTTACTGCCAAATGCAATGAAGTGCAGCCAAGTCTGGTTAATGCATTGTCTTGTGACATCAAAGTTTACCTTGCTTGAGTGATTTTTAAAGTCAGTTTAAAGGCAAGGAAGCTAGCTACATTGTTAGCTAACAGTCTTAACAGGCAAACAATTGCATATAATTGGCTTTAAACAAAACACCATCTACACATGGATGACTGAGAATTCAAAACAATGGTGACGTTGCAAGCACATTTGCAAAGTGAACTGGACTGCACTTCATTGCATTCGACTATAATGCATAAAAAACTGTATTATATTGATTGCCAACCAATGTCTATTATCATAATTATGTTCCAGGGAGTCTTTTCCTGTGGCGTTTAAAGGAGACCGAGTTAGAAAATAATGTTAGATTTATATTACTCAAATCAATCTGGGTCCAGCTTTTAAATGAAACCGGCCTCTGTTTTGGACCTGACTTGTATAATCAAGAAAATACGGCAGTTCTCATTGGCAAGGGGGTGAAAAAGTAACAGAGCCTACTGTAACAGGTGGCAGGCACTACGTAGCACATAAAAAGACAATATGATGACGTCACTAATAATTGTTACATGGATGATGTCAGAATAGGTGACGTCATCAAACAGTACTTATCCGCTACAGTGTCAAAAAGTGACCTTTTTGTGGTACTTTTTCTCCCCATACACTGACAGCCACAGACACAATATTGTCACTGCGAGAAAATAAATATAGACAAACACATGCTGTGCTGTGCTGATAAGTGTGATAGTATTGTGAAATGGGCAGACATGTTACAAGGCATATTGATGTGATGTCAGATAGAAACATTTGGGCACATCTTGCATTCTTTATATTACATCCCAGAGCTGTAAACTGATTAATTTGAATGAAATAACCATTTAAAGGAGACGGGTAATGAGATTGTCCAAGGCTTGTCTCTAAAGAAATGAGCAATTAGAAGATTGAGAAATTGTCGTAACAAGCTCTGACAGCTAAAAGAACATTAACCGGGAACCAAATTCAAATATTTTCCTTGATTGGTATTGCCATTTCATATTAATGAAAATTTTGAAACTCTTACAGCATGAACGTTGGTCTCAAGACTTACACTCTGCCGTGTCCTATAGATGGGAGTACAGAATCGTACGACTGACCTTTCATTTCCCGGATTCGCCATGTATTTCCTGTAGTGGTAGCTCACGAATGCGAAAATTAAAAATTTTTTATCGAAGTACGTGAAAGATTATCATTTGATTAGCTGAATACTTTAGTGATTTAAAAATATTTAAAAGCTCAAAATTTGCTGCACCTTATTCATAGTTCTTGGATATATTTCAAATTTACAATTTTGTTGTCTGAACATCCATCAGTCGCAGCATGTAGATATCCTGTGCCACATGGCAGCATGGTATAACACCATGTTATTGCAGCATGTCACTGCAACATGTTATTGCAGCAGGTTATTGATGAGCACAGCTGCAGATTCAAGGCTTGCTCCCCTTGATTGATGAAGTGCAACTGCTGGTAAGCCTTCAGTTGTGACACTTTGATAAGGCCCCAGATTATGCTCACCTGTTAATCACTGCTTCAAGTGGCTTGGAACTGAACAACTTGAAGGAGGAATTTTTTGCTAACGTGGATATTTTTTGGGGTAAAAAGGGGGAAATAGGCAGAAAGTTTGGTGTAGATTGAGAAAATGTGGTGAGAGAAAAGAATTAGGGCAAACGTTATGTCCCTCATATAGATGTTATGAGGAACTGTATATAAATATTACATTATATGATTAAATTGGGTCATTTACTTGTACTGTATAGAAAACATCATAACATATATTGTTCACTGCGATTTACATTGTATTTACCAGATAGCAAGCTGACAATTTTGATTGTTGAGCATTTCCTTCAGCATTTAGTGCGGAAGCAAAGAGCGGTGTTGCGCTGAGACAAGAGAGAAATCTTTCTTTAAGGTTGTTGGGAGTCTTAGTATCTAAAAGGGATTGTACTTTTAAGTGGTGACCCAGTTTGTATTGGGGAGAAAAAGTACCACAAGAGGTCACTGACACCGTAGCAGATAAGTATCGTTTGATGACGTCACCTATACTGTGACATCATTCATGCAACAATGGTGTGGTGACGTCATCTTATTGTCTTTTTGTCATAGTGCCCCCTGTAGTACAAGCAATTTGTTGGTTTGACTCATCCGCTGTTGTAGACCAAGAGTTGAACTGACGACTTCAGAAACGCTGGTATGACCTAAAATAATATGCAAGTTGTAGAAATTGTAACAGTAACAGTTTCCATTGTGATAATCGCTCTTATTTTATGACTGTTTATCACACCTGACTCCTTCTATTCACCACTTCTAACTCCCCATTTAGTGACTAATCACAAACTAAATGCTTTAGAACTACACGTCAACTTTTGCCACCAGACCACTTTCCCTGTTATCCAAGAAAACCGTAAAAACCTACCCTATGCCAAACATATGATCTTATCAGATAAGGAAGATTTCCTCTGGATTTATCTTATCTCTACCAGATTTCTGGGAACGATTTCTAAGAGTCGTAATTTTCTTTAAATGCCTGACATCTTTAGTGTTCACTAGAACATTAGGGCTACGTCCAATGTTTGTCAAATTTTTTTTTTTTGGTGTCTAGAATTCCGCAAGGACTTGTACCTTTTGCACTGAATTTGTACCTGGTTGTAGTGTAGTTTTTTGTAGCCTACCTATACAGTTTGTCCGTTAACTCTTCGTCGCTGTGTTTTCGTAATTATTGCCATAGGAATAATTATGATAGATCAGTACTTGCCGCTCAGTAGCCACACTGAACCATGTACATGATGTATGGGGTCTTTCGCCTGCCTCACCATAGACACTCAGTATACAAGGCACCACCAAATTGGCACCAATACTTTGAATTAGGTTTCTGGTACTAAGCAGCAGTGAGCAACATTTGTAGCGTCCTATCTTGTCCAAGCTTGGAACCCAGGACTGCCTACTAGGGCTGTACACCTTTATATAATGATGGCACAAATTATAAATTATTATCTTTAAAATGATACAATACGTATCACGATACAGTAAAACCGATACGTATCAAACGATAACGATACGTATCATGATACGTATCATTAAATTTTATCAATTAGTAATTTAGTACATATATATAAAAGTATATTATAAACCTAAAATAATCAAAAGATACTATCAAATTTAATGAACAAATCTTCATTGAATAACTGCAAACTATTAATTGTATTAAGAAGGGCTGATATTTTTCTTCACAAACACTGGAACATCTGGGTAGCAGGTGTCCTATTTGCTCAAAAACGCAGTTCTGCATACCGTTCAAGTGTATCCTTAGTAATAATAACGGTTATCAATACCCATATTGTTAACCTTGTACCGGTACAAACGGTATATCGAGAACCGGTGTACAGCCCTACTGCCTACATTTGCAATACAGCAGCTGGGTAGTCTTGTGGTACAATGTAGAAGACGCTCGCCTGCTCCTCTGAAGGACCCGAGTTCAATCCCAGGCCCAGGCACCCTTCATGAGCAACATCCCAGCTGGATGTTGTTCAGATGAGATGGTCCTTTGTACTCTATATGCTGTCAGCTGAGGCAAGTAAAAAACCCCACCCAATGGTAAATGTGTAACATGGATAGACTCCTCCTCTCTCTCACCTCATCAATCAACCCACACCTTAAGGGGCTGCACTTTCTATATCTATATCTATCTATCTATCTATCTATCTCTATATCTATCTATATCTATCTATCTAGCAATAAGCTACCCAAAAACTGTAAGCTTGTACTAATGCTATGAGTCTGAGAGATCAAGTTCTCTGTGGTGTTCATACAGCCAGCCCCTCCCTCTGAGTTTTGAAATGTTACTCTCAGATGTAATTGACAGACCCTGATAAGCATTTGTATTGGAACATGTTCATGCTGTGTGCCAACTTTCGGGTTATCTTTGACATTTCCAAGGAGCCACTGCGAAGTATCCATGTTGTTACTTAGATTAAGATTGATTTCCCTTGGTCAATACATTTGTGCCATCATAATATGATTATATTACTAAACATGCCAGGAAGCCCAGATAATGAGATGTTAGATTGGCCATGGAGTCTAGTGACTCCATGGATTGGCCCAGTGTTGGTGCTTCTAAAGACAATGTTGGCCCAATGTAAGTTCAGTATGACCTTAGGTGAACAGAGGTTTGACCCTGGGAGTGTTACTGGATGTTACACATTATTATAGTACATTATCAGTTTGTCAGTCAGTTGTCCTTGGACAATTGCCTCAGGCAAGCAGTCTGTCAATTATTTATATACATCAGATTTAACAAAACAAAGTTGACTTAAACAGAGAAATTGAAACGTAAAAGATAGGCCTAAGATGAACTACTAAATAGAGAAAAATTTAAATATAAATCTCCAGCTGTCTTAAAAATGTTACTTTTCTGTCATTCTCTGTGGAATTTCAGGAATGTCTTGAAGAATGTCAAAGGAATGTTTGACTTCAGAGAATGAAACCTCTCTTTCATCTCATGATACCACAGGGAATTGCATTCTCAGCTAGGTGCAAGGTTTGATTATGTGGCCTGAAAGAAGCCAGAACATTTACACGTGACATGGAGACAAGAGTATCTCCATGCATGTAACATGGATAAAGCTTGGATAAAGCATACATCCATGCTTTGACTTGTCAGGGTGGGATTATGCTCTAATAAAACGTGTGTGCTATACTGAGGTGTAAAATCTTTGTCAATTTTACACCTAAAGTCAGCAAGGAGGGGGGGGGGGGGGGGGGTTTGTCTCCCTTTTTATGGTTTTATGAAGCAAAGTGGTACCCCACAATTAAGACCACCCTTGGAAATCACTGAAGTGGTAAATTTTAAAATATTGAAGTGGTCGTGATTCTACGATATATTTATAATAACGGACAAAATTCATTCACACCGCTTGGCAGGTTATCTAAGGTATATTAAAAATTACATCATAAATAATTAATCTGAAACATGCAGCATTTCAAATTGGTATGTCTGCCAAAATTAAGAAGCAATACAGACTTGCGATATTGCACTAATAGAGCCTAATTTATGATACTTTATTCATGGGGTGGCCTTGTGGCAGCGGCATTAATTGCCAAAACAGGGTCTCCTGACTATATTTTTAATGACAATTGATGTTTTAAATTAATTTCAAATGAAGTTAATTGTCTGTCTGTCTGTCTGTCTGTCTATATAGATAACATTTTACACTTTGTAAAACAGAAATTCTTAGTAACTAAAGAGGTGTATTTTACCACCTTTTATTTTTTATTGAATATTGAAGGTAATACACCTGAAGTATTATATTACAGTGCTTTTCTATTTTAGTGTTACACCTAACTAAAAACCTCAACTTTTATGGTTTTATCATGGGCTCTAAGGTTTTATTATCATACATATATTAAAAGAAATTCTTTCATCTTGTCAAACAACATTTTGCAAAGCTCACCTTGGGAATTGTTGTGAAATTTTGTTACAACTCATTGTGAAATTATATACAATAGAACCTCGCCATTAAGACCACTCACGGTGCAAAATAGATTGGTCTTAATGACGAGGTGCCTTAATGATGAAATTAAGTGGAGCCCAAAATGTTATTTATTCTCTTGAGCTTAGTAGCTTATATGTATATTTCTATTGGGTCTGACACTTGGCTAATATGATCAGCTACAGATACAGACGTAATGATGAGATGATAAGACTTTGGTGTCCACACCATGCTGTTCTCTTTCCCATATTTATAACAATTAAATCTTCTAATGTGTAAAATTCAAAATTTACATCCATCCTACATTGGCCTACATAGTCGATGACTGATTTAACAATAGTAGACAAAGGTAAACAATAGTAAACATTGGTCAGTGTGTTAGACATTGTGTTGGCTCGTGGCACAGTGGAAAACAATTAAGAGAAACAATCAAGACAGAGGTCATTGTTTAGCACTGCCGGAAGCAGTACACGTGCTGCCCTCTGTATGACCAACTCACGACATGCCATCGGAGCTGGACAAACATGTAGGCACACATGTAGAAAGGTTATTGTGAGAGTGTATATATTTACAAATTGATGTAAACAAAGGGGTTTCTGCAATTTCTGGTGTAAATGGAAGATGTAACCCTCTTGTTGTGAAATTGTAAACAATAGATTCTACGCAAGACCTTGCTAAATCTGATTTAAATTTTGAAAAACAAAGCCAAAATGCTTACTCTTTATACAAAAAGCCTCTGTTAAACAATAATATTTTCAACTGCAAGTCAGTCGGTCAGTCAGTCAGACGGTCAGTCAGACGGTCAGTCATTATTAATAGTGAATTTCAGAATAATCGCTCGTGGTTTGTTTTTAATAATGTATAAATCAAATTTGTCATTTGTTTTCTTGCTAAGCTAGCTGTGCGCTTGAGAAATTTCAAGATGATTGATTGACAATTATTATAAAAAAAATAAAAAAATAAGGTCTGAATTTCTAAGTTATTGGTTAAAAAGGTTTCTTAAATAAGAATTCCTGCGTATTCATTTATATTTCGGTATCAGCAGAAATAGAAAATAGTCCTTTCTGAATGCACAGCCAATCACAAGAAGCCTTACAAAAACAGCCGAACAGCCAATATGCCTAGTATTGCCTACATTTAGGGCTTCCGTCATTGTGTAAGAGGAAGTAATGGAACAGAAAACAATTCCAAAAAATTAAGAAAAGCACTAAACGAAAAAAAGAAAGAAAAAGTTTTCTTTGTATAGAAGTGAAAGGAATTTTGTAGCCTTTGTTGTTATATTATGACACGCAGGTGAACAGAGTTTCTTCCAGGATCTTTTTCAGGGGGGGGGGGGGGGGACCACCATGGCGTTTGCTACAGACAGAATTGTGATATATATGTCCAGAAATTAGTATTTTAAAGTTTCTTTGAACCTTACTACATGATGTAAGTTGCTAGATGACATCTTCACATCCACAACATTTTCTGTGGTCTGAACAGACTTACCTACATCAAATAATATGCAAATATTATGTTGCCTACAATCTAATTATCTTCTATGAATATTGTGCTGTTTATTTTACACTGTAGTAAAAAGTGTTAAAAAAAATCAGCTGGCATCACATAAATTAGATAAATTAATGACAAACGTCAAAAACATGACAGCCTTGTCATCTTAGATATTCCTTGTCATTTTTTATGCATCATATTTGTCAGCTGTCATATTAGTATCGAGTAAGTCATTTGTTAAGTACTGATATAAATTTGTACTGTGGGGGACCTTTATCAATCATAGGGCAAAAAAGATCAGAGGTTTTCACCAAGAGAAAGAGCCTCACAGACCACCCATGGGGAGTAGCCATCATTTTATTTGGGTTGGATACAGTGTTTGGATCAAAGGGAAGATACATGGGCCTTCATCTTTGAGTTGTGTGAAAATGTTAAGATACTGCCTACCACATTTATTCGATTGACAGCAAACTTGAGAAGATACTGGTTACCGCATTTATTCGATTGCGAACTTGAGAAGATACTGGTTACCGCATTTATTCGATTGACTGTGAACTTGAGAAGATACTGGCTACCACATTTATTCGATTCACTGCGAACTTGAGAAGATACCGGTTACCGCATTTATTCTATCGACTGCCATGCTACAAATTCAAATGTTGACCACCGCGTTGCCGGGTTGCTGAGTGAGACCAGTCTAGCGGTTAAGGCATTTGCAAGCTCCTCTGATGGTCCCGGGTTTAAACCCTGGCCTGGGATAATCCCGGACGTTACCCAGATGGGGCTAGGCCTGGGCACTCAGCTGGATGTTTTTGGCATTGATGTTAAATTGGAAGTGTTGTCTACAAATGTACTTTATATACTCAGTGTCTATCCTGGGGCAAGTGAAAATACCCCACAAATGGGGTATAAGTGTAGCATGACTCGGAACTACCCCTCTCTCTTCTAGTCAATTGACCGTCACAAGCGTCAAGAGCTTCCTGTAGAGGGCTGCACTGTCTTAGGCCACGGTTTTTTGATCTTATGTTTCTCGGAACTTTCTCGGACTGTTTTTCATGAGACGGTAGGTCGGAAATAAAAAAAATAGAAAATTTACTCCCCAGGAAGTGTTTTTTTTTTTCATAAATAAATGTGCAATTGTTGTTTAATTAAGCAGCATTGCAAAAGTTTGGCCGGCGGTGTCGAGAAACGAAAGATCAAAAAACCGTGGCCTTAGCGTTAATCGATAATTTCGGGTTGGTGATTGATATATATAAAACAGTTGATGACTACTGTGCTATATAGGTTCTAACTTAATATTATTGTCATGATCATGATAATAAATCTGATATAATGTCTCTAATTATGCAAACAATGTTCAAATCTGTTCCTGTAAATTGATACATTATACGCTAATGTTTTGTCGATGTCAATGATGTGATTGTATAATGTTGATAGCATTCCAGGAAATCTCTTGAATTTTATTGTTATGCCAATTTCTGCCGGACATGTAATTATCTGAAGAGTCGTTACTTATTTCTTAAATTCTCTACATAAGCATTCAGAGTACAGAGTGTGGTAGATCTCTTTAAGGTCTTGTGTCATTGAGAGTGGGTGGGGTTAATTTGGGCTTAACGTCCTGTATTTCTGCACCTGATGGGCTAATTAGGACAGGCAGGGACCATGGCAATGAGATGAAGGATGAAGCTGTGTTTATGTCCAAGTGAATTGAACATTGTCTCAATTTAATTAGTGTCAAGATGAACAAAATGAAACGCAAATGTGACTGATGAATCATGAAAGATTGTGAAATTACTCGACGTCTTGATGACACTAATTGTGTGTGCTCTCGGGTCTGTTGAGTACTGTGCCCAGAATATGATAATAGGTTTTTTCTTACAAGTTAACCTTACTATCAGAGTTTTTGATGCAGTCTTTGGTTGTGTTAATACTTGTATATGGTACAAGCTTTCCTAATTTTTTCATACAGTTAACCCTGTACTAAGCATCTAAGACCCTGTGCCCCCAAGGAGTTAGTAAAGGCTGGGTCTGATCAAGTATGTCTACAGCTCTGTGTAATCCCCAAAGCGTCAAGTTTTAAGCTTATGTGTGCTCTTTGGGCTTAAACTCACTTCACCTGTGCTAAGTTGTTATGTAGATAGAAGAAGTATATAAGCTGGGTGGTCTAATGGTAAGACGCTCGCCTGCTCCTCTGAAGGGCCAAGGTTCAATCCCAGTCCCGGGCACCTTTCATGAGCATCATCCCAGCTGGATGTCATTCGGATGAGACGTTAAATTGGTGGTCCCTTGTACTCAGTGTCTATGCTGAAGCAACTAAAAGATCCCACCTATGGGGTAATTGTGTAACATGAGTGGACTCCTCCTCTCTCTAACCTCATCAATCAACCCTCGATAGCGGCAAGAACTTGCCTTAGAGGGCTGCACTTTCAATATTTATATCCATCTATCTATTAGTAGTTGTAATGTATTGTTTCAATGCCACCTCTGTGAAGTTTGGTCAGGTGATATTAGCAGCCTCCAGAGGTAGACGTAATGATGAGGTGATAAGGCTGGGAGTGAATCCACACCGTCTTACAAGTTTATGTCTGGGGTGGGGTCTTTTGCTTGCCCCAAGGTAGACACTGAGTGCAAAACACAACCATTTTTATCCAGAACGTGTGATGCTTCCAACATCTAGCCGAGATGTAGCTCATGAAGAGAACCCGGACAGGGATTCGAACATTGAACCCTCGACAGAGCTTTGCAGGGCCTTAATGTGTATGACGCACGATGTACTTTTAATTTGACATTGTTATTGATTTTATATGTTGTATATTTCACCATAGCTAATTTCAGTACGAAATACGGAAATGAGTTAAATAGTGAATTAAATTATCAAAATTATATGATCAAAAAATGTGTTAGTGTTAAAGAAACTAGAACCTCTATTTTCACCAAGGTGATCATATCATTTGGAATTTTCGAGAAGGGCCAGATCAACAATTTACAATATCACAGTGTGTTTGATGATGACACATTCATGATAATCGTTCGGTTTGGTACATATGATCAATGTGTTTATCATGATATACAATTTTAAAACAATTACAGAGATTGTGAAATTATCAAACATTTGAGTGATACTGATTTGTGTTGACTTACTTTTAGTTGGATTATATATTGGATATAGTTATCGGAAATGTTTACGACAGTCTATCATCTTCAAACGATGATTACAGCTTTGTATTTGGTGACTTCCTCAGGCAATCCGCTTTTCTGTTGGTCTCTTATCAGTCCTAAACCGGTGCTCAAGTGACCTTGAGATATCTCCCCAAGGTCAGGCAAATGCCTTGTTATAGCCTTATTCCTCCCAGGGGTCCTGAAGAGGCTGATTCTCCTCCCAGAAGGTGATTTATATCCTGATTGCCTCCTTAAAACACAACAGGTTCACTTAGGGTAGGCCTTGCCCGATGTATATTGTGCTAATGAAACTAACGGTTATGGACACAGTTCGGTCTTCCCTGAATGATAAGTAACCGTACAGTTCACTGGTGTGAATTCATCCTAGATGCTAAAGCGTTATACGGAGACACTGATTGTTTTAGGAGCACCTGCACTGTGGGTTTTCTCCAAGTTGACCTATCATAGGATTATAATAAGGTCAGATTACATAAACTGTTACAGTAGGAATCAAAATAAATGTCCACCTGTTGTGAATTCATCCTAGATGCTGAAGCGTTATTGTTTTAGGAGCACCTGTACTGCGGGTTTTCTCCAAGTTGACCTATCATAAGGTTGATAAATGTCCACCTGTTTTTGGGTCATATATTACCATAAATAGCTTGGAGTGGCACAAAATAAATTACAATTGAGAATGTCACAAACTTTAAGTTATTCCTTCCCCAGAAGTGTTTTTATAAACTGGAAGTTAGGGTTGACTAGTTGTTAACATTTCTGTCCATTTTGTTCTGCTCCAAGCATTTTATGATAAGATATGACCGAAAATAATTAGACATTTATTATGGATTCTTCCATAGGTGCATCAGTAATGATCAACTTATGAAAAAGTTGCCTTTAATTCAGGCGCAAAATGGTAGTCATCCCTGGGAGGGTTCCACTGTGCTGTATATTTTGCAAGGGCATCCCAAAACTCTGCGTTATTCTGTGGAATTCCACTGCAGGTTTTCTCCGTTGCGAATGCAAACATGCAGAACTGTGAGAAATGAGCAAAGCCGTAAACAATAAGCCCTCGGGGTGTTGGGTTTAAAGTGGAAAAATACAGATGTTGTAGACAAGGTGTGCTCTTCATTTTAGCTAGGTGGTGTTGAAATCATACACAGACCTGTTTGACTTTAGTGCGAGGTGTGAAAGTATGTGGAGTTCAAATTTGTTACTTACAGTTGAAGCTTTTACATCATTAAGAATAGGTGCACATACTTTTAGGCCTAGCGCTTGTGGAAAATATGAGAAATTATCATTGATAGCATATGCGATTAACACAGTCTCGTAAGATACAACTGTCTTTATGATTATGTTGAATATTTAGAATTGGAATATTTAGGATTAAGGAATATTTAGGATTGGAATTGTTTATCCTTTTTCTTTAAAAAAAAAAGAAAAGAAGAAAACTTAATCTTCTCTTCAAACAAGTATTTTGTGCGTGATATTATTGTAAGCAGTCGTCGACGACATGTTATATATTATAGATGTTATGAACGTATAAGTGTGGACTCGTTTAATGATACATTGTTATTTCTATTTGCGAGTGTTCAGGATTTGACCTTCAGAAGGACATTTCGGCTTCTTCTGTGAAAGATGGTGGTTTCTGTGTCATTGATTTATACGAATCCTGTAATGACAGTGGAATTTGTAACAAGTTTCAATTTAAAAATTAGGTGATGCATACATTGCATTCCTTGCAACATATCATATATATCATTATTTAGTTGTCTCCCTGTAAGTGACTCCTTATCCGCAAACTCATAGCAGGGCTCGAAATTAAGGCTTTTCTAATTGTCCCGAGCACAGGAAAGTGTGATATTTGGGCAAAATGTCATATAAAGTTCACTGTGGTATGTTTGAAAAATAACCAAGTGAGGCTTTTGCAAAAATGAAGAAATAATAGGTCAATGTGTAGCCCTGCCTAACATATTGAAAGTATCATTGTATGTTACTTAGGGACAGCGTATCTATATATAATCTTAACATTCAAGGAGCATGTGGAAGCATAGGAAGTTAGGAACACTCGATGAATATCTGCTACCCCTTGAAAACATACTTAAACTTGTCGAAATGGCATCTTAGTGTCTTTGACTGTCACTGCATGAGGAGAAACGGCTGAGTCAGCACTTTTCGCTTTCCCTTATGCGCTGTTGAGTGGGTGGAGGAGGGATGTGTCTTTTTTTTTTGTCTTTTCTTTTTTGGGCACGATAAGAAGGTGTATCATAGGAGACAGACAGCTTAAGTTTCATACTTGGAATGTGGGAGATGTGTGTCTGTATATATTTTGTTGAAAAAATGTCTTGATTTCTCTGTATCTTACACTGAGTCATGTCAAAGAATATTTGAATATATATGGATGTGGTCTTTTGAAAGTGTTTTATTGTCAGTGTTACAACAGCATTTATCACATTTGACAGAATTTCATTGTGGAGAATGCAAATGAAAACAAAAAGTTTTCATTTAGAAAATTTTCTTTTTTCAGTTTTGCTTTTTTGTGGATTAATATTTGTCTAAACAGTGATAACATCATTTGCTCATTTTCTCCCAATACATTGATATATAAATTGTGGCCATCATACCAAAACTTTGAATCTGCCGTTGAGAATTGCTGACGAGGGGAGGGGTTTTGATATTTGATAAGATGTTTCGTCTTAGCAAATTCTAGCATTGGTTCAAATATTCTTCAATTTCTGATTCCAATTATCTCTTTGCAGATGGCCGTTGTTCGACAGGTACTTCGGAAAGAGTTGGGGTTGAAAATATGTGAAGTAGAAACTGACCGAGCATCATTAGAAGGAGGAGATGTACTCTGGACAGGTAGGATGTGGATTTAATAATATTTTCAAATTTTGAGACCAATCATGCTGATTGCAACATCAAAATGAGTCTAACAAAAATGTAACACAGAAATGTTAATTTATGATCCACATGAAGAGAATGTTATAAAAATCTGTTTATTGCAATCTTTCTGAAATTGATAGATATCTGTATTGTAGAGATATAAGTCATATATATGATAATGGTTACAATATTGCATTGATATGCTGTGCCTATTTGAATATTAATTACTCAGTGTTCCAGCTAGGCCATTTGAGCTTGGCGCGGCGCCATTACCAACGCCTGTTGCGCCATGCCCGACGCCCATTGCGCCGTGCCCGTTTTTGTGATCGCCATGCCCAAAATAATGTGAACAGCTTTTTTTTTTTGCTTTTTAACTAGCTGGTCGCCCTATATGCCTCTGTTTAGGTGCCCTAATATCCTTGTGCGCCATGCCCATTTCAAATCCTAGCTGAAACACTGTTTATACAGATTGATTATTTGCCATTGTGGCGGACTGATCTAGTTCTGTAATCTTGCACTTTGATTCTATTTGAAATATGTACTGTAATGATTTAGATATTCGAGGTGTAAAATTTGTTGATGAAGTGTATACATTATGGTGTCCAGGAATTGTAGCAGGAACCTGTGGTTGTTAATGAAATGTGTGTCGTTGATAGATTCACAGGAATTCATGTTTATGATGTCTGATCCGCCTGGATCCGGCGTTGTCGCACTTGAGCATGGATATCCGTTCGATATCAAGTTTTAATAATATTAAGTATAAAAATAAAGTATTGGTGATGATCAATTTCAATTATTTTAATACTGCATACCCAGATATATCAAGCATGTATTGTGAAGATATAATGTTTAGTCAACTAGCTATTTGAATATTAAACATAAAGCTCTTACAGACTGATTGGTTTTCATTAGCTAATTGCTTGTTTTTGGGAAAGAGGGGTTGATATGGTGCTGGGTGGTCCAATGGTAAAACGCTCGCATGCTCCTCTGAAGGACCCGGGTTTAATTCCAGGCCTGGGCACCTTCATGGGCTGGATGTCGTTTGGATGAGACATTAAATTGGCGGTCCCTTGTACTCAGTGTCTATGCTGAGGCAAGTAAAAGATTCCACCTTTGGATAAATGTGTAACATGGGTGGACTCCTCTCACATCTCATCAATCGACCATCGATAGCGACCAGAACTTGCCTTAGAGGGCTGCACTTTTAAAATCTATCTATCTATCATCTATAGGGCTGTACACCTTTATCTTTAAAATGATACAATATGTATCACGATACAGTAAAACAGATACAATACGTATCATGATACGTATCGTTCAATTTTGTCAATTAGTAATTTTGTACATATTTATAAAAGTTTATTGTAAACCTAAAATAATCAAAAGATACTATCAAATTTAATGAACAAATCTTCACTGAATAACTGCAAACTATTGTGTATTAAGAGTCGCTGATATTTTTCATCACAAACACTGGAACCACTGGGTGGCAGGTGACTTACTTGTTTGAAAATTCTGCTCTGCATACCGTTCAAGTGTATCGTTATTATTAGGTTATCAATACCCGTATCGTTAACCTTGTACCGGTACAAATGGTATATCGAGAACCGGTGTACAGCCTAATCATCTATCTGTAATCCTGCACCGTGTACACTCTGCAGTATCATTTTATGCAGCATAAATAGCTTAAGTCAGTGGTTACTTCGAACAGCTACCATTGACACTGAAATGGGTATACTTAGTTTAGGTGTATACACTGAGTTGTCCCATGGAAGAAATATTTCTTCCAAGGTTGTCCTAAATGTTTTTTGGCTGGAGTAACTGTTGCCTACTCTGCCGTAATGAAAAAAATTCAGAAATATTATGTTTCTTAAAATATTCAGCAATGCACAGGTGTTAGGTGCATAGGGGTAGCTGTCAGAAGTGATGGCTTCGAAGTCTCTCAAGACAACCTGTTAAAAATATCAGAAAGCTGTCGGGCAATACTTCACTCTTTTGCATTCCCACTATTCATATTGGTGCTAATTGCGCATATTTAATTGAGACTCACGCTAGCTACCATCGTAGACATTTTGTAGCATATTGCTTTAGATATGGACTCATTTTGCTTTGAACAATATGAGGCTCAAGTTCTGCCAACTCGCATTCATCATGGCTGAACATCAAGACCTATGGGCTAAACAATAAACATGTTCTTTTTGATATAATCTTTGAAGGTGTGTGATGAGAATTGGAAGTTGATACAGTTTTTAAATGCTTACAAGAAATGTCTAAGTTTAAGTAAAGGTTTTTGGTATAATAAGAATAAGAGTCTCTCTTAACCTTGAACAATATAGGACACAAGTTCTTGCAGTTCACGTTCATCATAAGCGTTACAGCTGAACACCAAAACCCAGCAGCTGAACATGAAGACTTAGCCGTTGAACATGTTCTTATTATGAAGTGTTTATGCATCCACCCAGCATGACAGAACACCAAGGGAGTCCCTCAGGGAGATAGTTTTCACCCATGCATTTGTGCCTAGGCAAGAATTACCTTGCACTACAAGATATATGTCTCTCTGCTTCTTTTTACAATAGACAAAACAATGCGGGCCACCGCAGTTGGAGTCCGCAGTAATGCAGCTAAATGTCGACTTCTAAGTCGGATTTCTAAGTCGCTTCTACTGTGCACAATGTTGTGAACAAATCATCTAGTAGTTCGTAGATCACCGTCGCAGCTCGGTTGGACTCCAGTTGTAGAGACATCTTATTTTTCACACGTACTTTGTTTGCTTACAACTACAAAAAACTTACCTCGGGTGGTAATTCCAGAGCTCACTTTCACTCAGGTGTGAGGATGGAGTCATCAAAATTGCTCCCAGGTGCCCAACCGCTAAATAATTAGGGTAGAGCACACAACACTGAGCATTGCGGAGTGGAAGTAATGTTGGTCTGTGCTTAACGGTTTCTGCATGTTGCAATAATTGTTTGGTGGAAATTAGGGGACTTTACAATTGAAGAGAAAAGTAAAGAACTGTATAGTAGTATACTAATTGGAAGTACAGCTGGCTTGCCTTCCGACAAATTATCGAAAATGAATTGAACCGTTCCTACCCCTTCAACGTGTTGTGTGATAACTTCATACAACCTCAGCAATGAGCATGGTGAGCTTAGAAGTAAAGCAAATTGACCCGAGATTAACATTGACTAACGGAAAATTTGACTTTGAATTGAATTCCAACCAATCGACTGCCATATCTTCACTCGAATCACTTCAGTTACCAATAAACTTCTATGTCGTATAACTTCACATCAGTTACTCATCAACTGCTTCATTTCAGTTATATTTTCCCTTCAGACCTTTCTCAAGGCCAAATCAAGAGCATCTGATTTCTGAGTTGCTTTTGGCTGCCTGTTAGACAAATAATTAGTGTTTTGAGGATAAATGTTTTCTAGGTCTGTGTTAATAGGTAGGCTAGTAGTTGCCAGGTGTAAGCTGAGTGCTTCCAGGTACTACCTGAGTGCATCCAGTACTAGGTGAGTGCCTCTAGGTACTATAGAACGCTGCAGAAGTACTTAGGTCTGTAGATTATGTGCAGAACTCATTTATTCCAGACAGTTTTCCCATTTACTAGCAAACAGTTGCAGAAAAACTGGCAAATATAGTTACAGGAAAAATGAGCGTGAAAAATAAGTGTCTCTAGCTGTTAGTGCATAATGTGAATACCTTGTATGCAATGGTGCAAGCAAAGAAACTACACGTAACTGGCAAAGACCAGTGCATTCTGAAAACTTTTCGAACTAAGATTTTAAGCTGTTTAGACAGTGTCCGAAGTCATCATGGCAGAATAACTGACCCTGGCAGGTTTTGACTAACAAGTTACCTAACATTAGACACTGTCATTTGAGCTAAACTTCTTCGACTAAAAAGTGAGTCGTGTTGACTAAGGAGGACTAACGTCTTCCAGAATACTGCTATGGTGGTCCGTCAAAGACACCCATCAAAATGACAATGATCTCAGCCAGAAAAGTTTCCAGTGTTGTGGTCTATTGATGCGGATATTCGTGTAACTGGAGCATTCCTCTACCGCCGTTCGACTGGGCGGGGGCCTAGCTCAGAGGTAGCGCTCTGGGCTTCCAATCGCTGGGTCCCGGGTTCGATTCCCGGTCGAGCCTAAGTTGGATGGCTGTTTCATCCTTCGTCTCATTGCCATGGTCTCTGCATGTCCTAATTAGCCCAACTGGTGCAGAAATACAGGACGTAAAGCCCTAATCACCCACCCACCCACCGCTGTTCGACTTCAAGGTTGTTCTTCCAAGGCATTTGAACCCAGAACTTGCTTAGTTGGAGCAATGTAGAACTGTGTATAGAGAAGGTAGTTTGTCAAGTTATCTCAAGCATCACAAAATGATCTGCTAGTTTTTATTACTCTGAGCCTGTGAGAGAAAACATATTACCCACAGAAATGTCGAGGTTAGAGATGGACAAATTCTTTTACTTTTTCTGATGCTAATATATTGAGCAAAGGTTCAGAATTGTATACATATTTTTAGCTGTAATATTGTAATATTATTTGTGGAGTCAATAATTGGATTGCATATTAACCACTAAGCCATCTAGGTTTATGGTTAAAATTGTATTTTTCTCTTGGCAACTGAGAGAAAAAGTGTAACCCAAGGCTCTACTCTGCCACATACTATTTTCTTCTATGTGAGAGACTCATGAGCAGTAGGGACTCTTGAAACACATGGAACAAAAAGAAGTGTACTTTACAGTAAACAATGAATTATATTAATGTGTTATCGAATGTAATGATACGTTATTAGGAAACACACCATTGTTATCGAATGTAATGATACGTTATTAGGAAACACACCATTGTTATCGAATGTAATGATACGTTATTAGGAAACACACCATTGTTATCGAATGTAATGATACGTTATTAGGAAACACACCATTGTTGTCGAATGTAATGATACGTTATTAGGAAACACACCGTTGGATGTCTTCATTTTGTACTCATCGTCACGGTTCTGTCTGGACATACTTAAGAGTGTCATGGAAAAGTCAGTGGTCAACTGCTGGACATCCTGTTAATGCAATGAAAGTAATACAGCAAAATAATTCATCCTTGAGATGTTTGTTGGAAAAGTGTAATCTAAATTATGGCAAAAACTTGTTGATCAGTAAATATGTATTCTAGGATGACAGGCTGTCAATCTACCCAAGTGGTTTCAGCTTACACACTAATGAGTGTCTAGCAACTGGATGAAATATGATGTATAGTCTGACTCCTTCCAACTCCACAACTTACTTGCCACTAGTATTTCATGGCACTTTTCAGTCCAATCTGGCTGTCACCTACCTTGGCTACATTCTACCTATCTTGCTACAATTTCCAATTCCCTTGAGGTGCCTGGCATTTCTTGGCAGCAAGCTAATGTCACTTATTTTTGCTTCTCAACATCTTCATTAGTGCATTAACTGAGCACTCTAGGTTTAGGGGATTTACCTACTTATTCGTTTTATTCAATTATGAACATGTTGCTGTAAAAGACATGTAGGTTTGGAGATGGAAGATTAAGAGGAAATTTGAGTTGGGTGCTTACTGAATGAGATTCTAGATGAACCCACAATATGACATTTTAGTCATTTTAGATTTATGTAAGTAGGAAGGATTTCCTATGTGGTTTAACTGTGGATAACTGCACTGGATTGATTGAGTTGCAGGTCTTGAATATAATGTGCCAGTTCAGTTGGTACTTACTGATCAGAAATCAATTTTGAGACTATTTTGTTGGGTTCCAAAACTGATCGCAACGAAAAAAGCAATAGAATAGTGGATTTTCACGGAAGGTTCTCTGTATTTCCACCAGGTGGCTATGACAGAATACTGCAATTCTATTGGCTGAAAAAGTTCCCACCTTTGACTGTGATTGGCTGAAACAAAGTGCATCCTAGCAGCAGTATTTTTATTGCATTTTACTGTATATTTGACACTCTATCATTAAGTTGGTTTTTGTTATTTTTCGGAGAAAGTTATATTTATGGAATTAGTTAGTTATTACCTACTGTGTCTGTAAAGCAAAACGAGTAATAAGAGGAGAGGAAAGACTTAATATGTCCTGCTGAATTCAGGACTGCTCAGTGAAAAGACTATTCAAGACCACCTCCATATTTAGAACACAGTGGTGATGCCGAAGGATGGTCTTAACTGGAGGTACTCTTGCCATGTTTTCTTTATTAGAAGCTGGGTCTAAGATAGAGGGTGATCTTGTTTTGAGGCCAATTCAAAGGTGACTTTCAAACAAATTGAAAATACGATGATTAGAAATGGAGTGAAATTTTGAAACTAAACAAAAAAATGGCTGTCTCGTTTAGACACCGAAAAAGGGCCCTCGTTGAAATGGATTTTATTCAAGAAGATATGGTATACATGACAATTGCCCCAGAAGATAGCCCGAAGCAGGTCATTTACCCCAGGTAAACTAGGTGCCATAAGCAAGAGGGTGGGGAGAAATGCTAAAGGGTTGGTTGCCATTTTACCCCCTTCGGGGTGGCTATGATCCCCTGCTTGACCTTTTGGTCCAATGTCACCCCCAGCCATGAGCCCTGATCCAATTACAAATGGACTTCTTAATAACCTGAAGCAGCCCTCATACACCTGGCCTACATACTCAGCAATTTGGATATGCAGTGTTGTTGGTGTTCCTGATTGTGGATGGAAGATATGGAAATGGGAATGTATTTTGTATGCAGGGTTCTCACAGCCATGAATTGATTGTCATAGAAAAGTCATGCAATTATAGAAGTTTTATAAAGGTCATGGTAAAAATCATGGAATTTTAGAAAGACAAAAAAAAAAGCGTTGTCTGCAATAAATAAAAGGGTGGCGACAACGGCTGTAAAAGGTGTGTGGAAGCCGTTATAATTTGCAATCGTTGACTTAAATTGTGCAGAGTTTATCGAAAGAAAGTCAGGGAAATTCTGTGAATGCTCATGGAAAAGTCATGGAATTTAATTTCATGATTTCGGTGGGAACCCTGTACAGTATGATCAACAATAACAATAACCAGGAGATTGGGTGGTCTGGTCAATTCTTCAGACAGTCGTGGGTTCAAACCTCGCACTCAGGCATGTCAAAGATCCCAGCGGCAGAGTTATGTCACATATATCATAGTGTGGATTTTCCCCTCGCATTCAAATTTATTTAATTGATTAATTGGTGGAATTTTCATCAGGAAAACTTCAGCAATGGATCAATCAATCGATCTATCATTAATAATCATGTGATCAGTTATCGTACATGCAACAAATCAATCAGTTGGTCCCGACAATCCCAGATAGCATTCCAAATCATTTTAACGTCAGCCGATGTCGGTGTTGTTAATACGATGTTTAAACGACAGTGGCCTATATGGAAACGATGCTGGGCCGATTGTGAATGCTATCTGGGATACACCACCACATCTGATATCCAACCCTCAACCTCTGTCCTCTGAGCATCATAAGTTTTGAGTTTGAACCACAACAGTGTACACTAGATAATAAATTAGAGCTGCAAACTCTGGCAAAGCACACTTTGATTAATAGTTTGCTTGTTGAGAAACCAGTGAAGCCAATAGGATAAATGGAAAGGCTAGTTACTCACCTATTTCAGGGTGTCCTGAGCGAGTAACTATAAAATCCATCACTTACTCGCCAAGGATAATGTATATGCTTCGAAATGATTGATCACTTACATCTTACAGCTAATGAGAAACTCGTGGTTTTTCATGGATCATGACATTGTTATTGATAGCTGCATGTAAGTGTAGTTATACAGTGTTACGCTGCATTAAGAACACAAAATTGTTTCGAATGTAAGATGGTTGGAAGTCCTGGCCTCCTCGTGGCAAGGTAGGTAACACTGAGTGAAGACCTCAAACCCCAGTGGCCAACACAGGGCTCTGTTAAATACATTCTCCAGTTATGCCTGTCAACAGTGTCAAGGTATCCTTAATAACCGAGCACAAACGTCTGACGTAAATGACCTTACAGGTTAACTTCTCGTTAACTTCTCGTTTACTACAACTCACTAACTTTGCTAATAACTCCCAAACTTTGCTAATTTGTTAACTTCGCTTTAACTATAACTCACTAACTTTGCTAATAACTCACTAACATTACTTATTTGTTAACTTCGCATCAACTGTAACTCACTAACTTTGCTAATAACTCACTAAATTTGCTAATTTGTTAACTTCTCGTTGACAATAATTCACTAAATTTGCTAATAACTCACTAGCTTTACAATTTTGTTAACTTCTCAATAACTATAACTCCCAACCTTTGCTAATTTGTTAACTTCTCGTTAACTATAACTCACTCCTATCATTTTTTGGACCCAATAGTGTATTTGCCAGTATGTTTATTTTATTTTTTTGGTACCTCGCCATTAACTGGCATTAAGACCACCTCGCCATTATGGCAAAAATCTTGCAAGGTGATCTTAATCATGAATAGAGAGGTTTTACTGTAGTACCATTTGGCCCAAATTTATCACCACAACATGGTTATTGATAGTTGAGACGTAGAGTAATTAACATGTGGCAATATTCATATGCTGTGGTGATTTGTTTACACTAACAAGGTGTCAATAGGTGATATAATTGGCTTGGTTGGTAGGTTTGAAAGGTCAGACAACATTTGTGTGTTGTCCAGTATGTCCACATTGTGTTGAGTTGACCACTGTACTGCAGTTGGTTGGTAAACAAGCAAAATTGATAAGACGTTTGGACTTTGGTTGCTTGAAATGTTACTTATGGAGATGAAATAATTCGATTTGTGAGGTTTTTGATTTTACATAAACACGTAGGTATTATCGTGCTTCATGTGATATACATGTATGTGCAGTATTAAATTTTGGGACTCAAATAAACGCCTGGTCTATTAAGTGGATGATTGACTAAAATGTTGGTGGATGCATGAGTTTCAAATGAATTGGAATAATGGTATTTAGAAATTAAGAAAAAAAGTAACCCAACATGATTGAAAAATTCATATCAAAGCAGCAGAGTTGCACATTGGCCAGCTCTGCTGAAGGTCCTGGGTTCGATCCCTGGCCCAGGCTCTCTTCACGAACTACATCGCAGCTGCATGTTGAACGCATAAGGCGTCAAGTTGGAGGTGCCTTGTACTCGGTGTCTATGCTGAGGCAAGTAAAAAACCCCACCCATGAAAGAAAGAAAAAACTCTCTTTGCAGATGATAAGTAGAAGCGATATCATTTACACGTGATTATGAGATATTTATCTTTCTTGAGTGACAATTGCAATTAGTAACAGTAGCATATTCCTTGTGAAAACTCCTGGCATGGCTCTATGCTTCTGGGAAGTTGTAGCCAAAACTGTTATATTAGAACCAGACAATTTACTGCCCAACCAACACATTAAATTATCAACTGACAGACGAATAATGAAATCTTTCATCACAACATTTCTAGCTGAGATAATCCTAATAGTTATTGTCAGTACTTAGTCAAAAAAATTTTGAAGCCTTTGGTATTTTTATTATGCTAAGGTTCTACTACCATGATTGCTGTTACCATGACTACATTAAATTGGTTTTGGTTAGAGTGAAAGTAAGTAAATACATGGCTAATTCATTGAAAATTATTAGTGACCTAATTGCTCAAGTATAGAAACCTAAAAAACGTCAAGAGAGTAACTACAGTTAGTTTCATAAAATAAGGTCGACTCTGGACAGCTGTAGCAACCTATTCATGGCCGTAGCTATAACTAACTAAACCCAGCCACTTCTGTCTACTCCTAGCTTATAGTCGGTTCACACCTACCATCACTGAAAAAATATAAACCTCGGTAATTGTAGGGAATTTAGTTAATATATCATAAGTATGTATGTATGTATGTACAATAGACATGCATCTTTTCAACAAGAAATGACAAATATGCGTAACTCAACATATGCACCAAATGGTGCTGCATGTGCTTTTAGATCCGACTTTGAGTAGCCAGCTATAACCAGACTGGTCTGTTTAGTGGCAGGTAGCATTGTATAGCAGAAGTTGTCTAGCTTTGTCTAGGTTCAATTTGACAGGTCGTTTTTAACGAAACTAACTGTACCTCGAACATGTCAAACAAAACCACCAGTTGAACACATACAATGCACCATTTTAGCCTTCTGGAGCAGAAGCAAAAAAGTTTAAACCATCTGTGTAAAGAAACTTACTTCTGTTTAGTGGCAGGTAGCATTGTATAGCAGAAGATGTCTAGCTTTTTCTAGGTTCAATTTGACAGGTCGTTTTTAACGAAACTAACTGTACCTCGAACATGTCAAACAAAACCACCAGTTGAACACATACAATGCACCATTTTAGCCTTCTGGAGCAGAAGCAAAAAAGTTTAAACCATCTGTGTAAAGAAACTTACTTCTGTTTAGTGGCAGGTAGCATTGTATAGCAGAAGATGTCTAGCTTTTTCTAGGTTCAATTTGACAGGTCGTTTTTAACGAAACTAACTGTACCTCGAACATGTCAAACAAAACCACCAGTTGAACACATACAATGCACCATTTTAGCCTTCTGGAGCAGAAGCAAAAAGGTTTAAACCATCTGTGTAAAGAAACAATATGGCGACCTTTTTCTAATCTTCCTGTTCTGTGTTAAAAAAAGACCAGACAACACTCAAAACATGACCACAAAACCTCAAAACTTTGCTTAAAATAGAAAAAAAAAAGTTGGGAGTTTAGGAAACAATTGTCAAGTGCACCGAAAACTTATGTAACTAAGAACTTACCTATATTTTGATGTTCAGCTTACTCATTGTTATTTAAGATTAAATACTTATGACTAAAGGTTAAGGCAACCATTATAGATAGATAGATAGGTGGATAGATAGATAGATAGATAGATGGATAGATAGACATGATAGATAGATAGATAGACTCCAAAGTATGTCCATTATTTGGTCAGTTGTAGTGAGTTGTAAATTATGGAATGATGTGATCATTCATTAAGGCAGATGTAATGATAAAGTGATGTCTCCATGCTTATAGCGTGAGTGGGATGCATGTATTCTTTAACGAACTTATGCGAAGGTCATTTCAAAGTCAGGATTTCATAAACTAAGAAACTTAAGTATCTTAACAGCAGAATAATAAGAGAAATGTGGGTGGGTGAAAGATCTTTTTTCTGCCTGTCCAATGGTACAGGAACTAATACTGATGCCTTTTCCTGTTTAGCCTGTTGCCATAGTAACGGAACAAATAGCAGTTTTTGGTGGATTGAATGGCCAGTTTGTCTGCTTGGCTGGACATCAGTTGACTTCTTTTTTTGCTTGATTGCTTTGGGTAGTGGGGTGAATTCTAACTTTGGGTACTTTACCCTCCCAGTTTTAGAACTACCCTCTGACCACAGTTTTTCCAAGACATCGGATTAGTGATGGATGATTGATGGTCAAGTTCACTGAAAGATCGCTGCGTTGGGGCATTATGGCATCCGCCAATAGAATCTTTTCACTGAGCAGCCCTGAATTCAGCAGGACAATAAGTCTTGCATCTCTTCTTATTACTTGTTTTGCTTTTCAGACAGAGTAGATCATAACTACCTGATTCCATAAATTTAATTTTCTCAGGGAAAAAGTGGAAATCAGTTGAATAATAAGAATGTCAAATATACATTAAAATGCACTAAAAATACTGCTGCTAGGATGCACTTTGCTTCAGCCAATTACAATCAAGGGCTGGAACTTTTTCAGCCAATAGAAATTGCAGTATTCTGTCGTAGCCACCTGTTGAAAATATGGAGAACCTTCCGTGAAAATCCACTATTCCACACTGGTCAGCTCTGCTGATGGTCCCAGGTTCGCTTCTGAGCCCTAGTGCTCTTTGTGAGCTACATCCCAGCTGGATTTTTTATTTCATGAGACGTTAAATTTGGTGCCTTGTACTCTGTGTCTATGCTGAGGCAAGTAAAAGTAGTACATAGGGTTAATATGGTTAATGTGTAACATGGACGCAAAAGCTTATCATCTCTTCAGTACATCTGCCTCTGGAAGCTGGTCATATAAGCTACAGACATATAGCATTGAGAATTTGTAGTTTAGTGCGGCCCAGATAGCAATCCAAATCGGCCCAGCATCGTTTCCATATAGGCCACTGTCATTACAACATTGTATTAACATCGCTGACATCGCGCTGACGTTTAAACAATTTGGAATGCTATCTGGGGGGTGGGGGCGGGCGGGCTCTACCCACCCCTAGTCATATTATTTTCATCCTTGCAGACCCTGATACTTCTAGAGTTCCTCTAGCATATGGACAACTAGCCTAGTTTTGACCCTGCAGTAAATGCCTCCTACTGCCCTCTGATGGAATATGCAGCAACTACAGACTCCCCCTGGTGGTCGTGATCTTTACTATCATAAAAGCAATGTGTGAGATCTGCCTGATGCCTTAACCATTTTTCTGCAAGTATTCGGTTCTTAGAAACAAGTCAGGCAATGCACATCCACTGTTCTTGTATTTTTCTTGCTGTACAAGATTCTGAAAGGTCAGGAGTGACAAAGCGTTGCTTTCGAAATGTTAGGACTGGGTGGTCTAGTGGCAGGGTTTCTGCTCTGCTGCATGGAAGTCTTAGGTCTGATTCCTGGTCATGGCAATTTGTATCTGGCAATTTATAATGTGTGGTTTGTTACTTGAGCCTTTTTCATAGTGCTTCATACTTGCGAAGTACGCTGGCACGAACGAAAAAAAATCTTGAACGTAGATGAATTACAATGCAACTGTAAGACGCCCAGGAAAGGTTTGGTGGAATGCTGAAGAGAGCTTATGTAAATAATTGGGCAGTTTTGAGGTGGATGATAAAAAACAAATACCACAAAATCTCAGAGATAATTATTTGGTACCAGTACTATAGTATACCACAGAATGTTGCTGAGGCAGAATCTCCAGTTGGTAGTGCCTGTTCTGAGGCAGGAAAAATTCCTACTCATAGGCTTATAGAAGTGCAAGATATCATCTCTGATATGCCTCATGCACCAGAGTAGTTGGTCCAGCAATGTTTCTGTTGTGTATTTCTTCTTGAACCTGACCCCATGGGGTGTCAACTATTCATATTCCTCCCAAATATCCTGTATTTACTTTGTCTTGGGTCATACTTGTGTGCGGAGTCATTGACATGCTCTCAGCATATTGCAGAATGTCATCGTTCATGAAAAAGGACACCACTCCCTGGTCACCTGGGGTGCTTCGATTTACAATATTTGGACATTTTGGAGTCTGTCCTATTTCTGTCAGTTGCAAGTACGTGTTCTGAGTTTTCATTAATATCTAGTGGTAAAATTATAAATAGTGAATAGGCATATTACTAATTTTCAAGAGGGGTAAAATTTTTCTTAGGGATTTCTCTGATATTGGGACTATTATACTTGTACATATTTTGTGGTGGTCAAGTAAGTGCAGTATATTAGTAAAAATTGTGAATCATTCAACATTTTGGTGATATAATACTGGTAATTTTGTTGATGGCGGAATTGACTTTACTTGGATATTGTTGTATCAAGATTGGTTTAATAACAATATTTGGCTTCCATATATACATTTATCCATCTATCAATGTTTTAATGTCTCAATGCTACTGGGTCTGAAGCTCAGTCAGCTTATATGACCAGCTGCCAGAGGCAGACATATTGATGAGATGATAGGGCTTGGAATCCACACCATGTTGCACATTTACCTCATGGGTGGGGTCTTTTACCTACCTCAGCATCAACACGGAGTACAAATCACCTCCAATTTAACGTCTCATGCAAGTGACATAAAGGGATCAAACCCGGGACCTACAGCAGAGCTGGCCTGCAAGGAATTGGCGGATTGGCACTTAACCATTAGGCCACCCAGCTGCTTATAATAGAGTGCATACTCTTTTGCAGCATTAGTCATTCCTGATCCATTATAACCAGTATTAACCACTCTAGGTAGCAGACAGAAGGCTATGAGTCAATCTAATCTATGGAGCTGCAATTTTTTGCAACCAGTCTTGTTTGAATGAGACCATTTGCCCAGCCATCTAGAGCATTGCAATGGTGCTTTTACACTGTGTTATCAGACTCATGCACAGGGCAGCAGTTCTCATTGTGGTTGTCTGGGCCTTTGTAAACATGGCAGAAGAAGCCATTGCAGCATTGCTTGCATGAAGGTACAATAATGCACAATGCGATGGTTAGTGGACAGAATTTGAAATGAGCTTGATAACATTGGTTCGGATGAATTGTGAGGACATCGGCTGTCAGTAGACGCTGTGGTCTAATGGTTAAAGCCTCCCGCTGTTGCCTCGTCAAACCTGGCTTCGATTCATTATCAAGTTATTGTAATCAGCTAATTCAACACTGATTAGTGGCACTAGCTTGGCATTGAGGATTGCACTTTCGCTCTTGAAGGGCTTTTGAAATAGAATTTTGTGGTGAAATAAAGCTTTGCCTTTGCTGTCGTTCAAATCCCATGCCATTTTCACGAGGCTCATTTTCACCTTGAACTAAACAGTTGTAGTAACTATTGGGAATCTCACTCAACCGGATGTCTTTACGATCCGGGTCGGAGTAATTACCCGGTTATTAATTACCTTGCATAGTTGTATTGTATTTTCATAGTTTGGCTAGTTGTCCATATGCTAGAGCAACCCAAGAAGTATCAGGGTCTGCAAGGATGAAAATATTATGACTGGGGATGGTAAAGACATCTGATAAAGACCTGGTGGTGCCTTGTACTCAGTTTCTGTGCTGAGGTAAGTGAAAGAAGCCACCCAAGATGTAACTGTCAAACACTGTGTGGATGCCAAACCTTATCAGCTCATCATTATGTCTGCCTCTGATATCTGGTCTTGCCTCTGATATCTGGTCTTGCCTGTGATATCTGGTCTTACAAGTTGACTGTACTTCAGACTACTGACAACGGCACAATACACAATACAATGCAATATATGAAGTAAAATACACAATACAATACAATATTAAAGCAATACACAATACAATACAATACTGAAAATGTGAGTTTCCTGAATTGTGTTCATCCCTTTTTGTAGCTTTTCACTTTGTTCATCAAAGCATCTGTGTAAATCCAGGGAATTACTGGCAGGGAATTGATGCGAGGGAATTAATGACCGGGTAATTACTCTGACCCGGATTACGCAACATTGCACAATTCCACTAATTAATGACTCGCTCTAATTAGATGAGAGCCCTGGGGAGCAATGAGTTGTTGTTGCTTTGGGATTGTGGCAACTGTTGAAGTAGATGAACCTAAATCTGGGAGGAAATGGAATTTTCTGGTGAAAAAAAGGCTTTGCCTGTGCTGTTGTTTCATTATTTATTATAGGATATAATGTTGCAGCTGTTGTATTTTTCTTTAATCAATTAAATTATTCAATCAATCAATCAAAAGTTAATCCTGGAATCAATCCATCTATCTATCTATCTATCTACAGTTAGTTACATAAAATACAGTTGACTCTAGCTGTCTGTGACTACCTGTACCTGGCTGTGGTCTAATAACGCTAAAGCCAGCTGCTTCTGTCCACTTCTATAGCTAATAATCGGCTTACATCTATCACCAGATAAATATAAACCTTGGTAAATGTAAGAAATTAATCTAATATATCATAAATTTGTACTTAAATCCGGTTTTGAGTAGCCAGCTATGACAGCTTTGTCTAGTTTCAATTTGATGGGCCGTTTTAAATGAAACTAACTGCATCTGTATCCTTAAAGGTACATGCAATTGGCTTGGGTATTTGGTAATGATTACACTTTATGGTGTATAACATGTATCATGAACTATTTAATAATTCAGGGTCTCCAAATACCTATCTTGAATCAGCAGTGTACATGATACAGAATGACATGCAACCTAACACTATTATTCCTTTATTCTTGGAATTCAGGATCATTACAGTGGAGCCCCTGACTTACGACCACCTATTACTAGGACCACCTCAATATTCAGACCACTTCATTACATCCCAATACTGATTATAAATAGTTCCAGAATTATGAAAACCTCGATATTAAGACCACTCCAGTGGTTCCAAACATTTTGTACTAATAATGTGGTTATTTTGTGGAATAATATTAATAATTGTTGGGATACTACCGAAAAATGCCACACATCAGCAGCAACATTGACAAGGCCAGCCAAATCCTGAACATGCCCTAATTTCAAGTCCCAACAGTGGTCAACTTGGCACGTGAAATAAAATGGAATGAAATGCACTATATGTCATGGGTTAAATATTTCAACGCGCTGTCAAGTATGAATTTTGATTGTCCAAATGGCTTTTGAATTGAGATTTATGGGGAAACTATGAAAAGTGATGATCCACTTAATCTGAATATGAATATGAAATTCCCAGAGGACTGGGGCATTGTGATTGCTGCAAATGTAATCCAGCTGTAGTGGAAGGCAATGTATTTGTTTTGGCATTAGTTTCTGTTGCTGCAAAAATATCTTAGCAGATTAATAATGTATGGCAGCATATATTCTGACAACTCCATTTGGAGGAACAACGTATGCAACGTTATAATTATCATTTAATTATTCTGCGATTCCCAGTGTATCATTTCTATCATCTTCTATGTAAAATTGTCGCTCCAAATGTCTGGAACAGCCAAACTAATTTTGGTTGAAGTAATACTTTCCTAAGTTGTGGTTATTGCCTATGGGAAATTTTAAATGGGATGCAAAATTTGTATTTGAACATGGTGAAATAGATCTTGGATGAACTAGAGTTCATCCAAGAATAGATGCATTAAAATGAAGAATGATAATATAATATTCCGAACGTGTGGCTTTTCTTTACTGGATGAGGTCGACATAAGATTTCCATCTGTGAGGCATTATATTTGCTATCATCTCAAAATCAATACATAAGAAATATCAAAAGACTTTGTTTTCGTCCCAGTCATTATTCTGTTATTTTTTCAATCTGATCTAAGTTCGTCTGCTTTCTCAGCAAGTGTCGTCTGCTTTCACCGGAAGTGCGTGACAGCTTCCGCCCGACATTGTCTGGCCACGTGACCTTATGTCTTGCGCTCCAACTAACACTGTCCAGACTGAAAATTACATCATGCAAGCTTGTAAGTCATAGCTGGTAAGACCTTGAAAGATCGAGTTGGAAATCAGACAGGTTCAATTAGACAGAAACATTGCTGTCATACCAGTTTGTCGGACTAAGGTTCAATATCTGGTTTTTGCCATTTTTTAATGACAATCTTTATCGATTTTTGTGTACTATGTGTGGTATAGATAAATGATGTGAATTTCGAATATGTAGCCACTTTCACTGTGTTTTAATTTAATACGTTTTCTGTCTCATTTCCTTTTGCGATTAACATGTCTCGGAGTCACCAACATTCTATTCTATTATGGTCTATTCTTGCTCATGCTCACACCAATTAAAATAGCAATATTCCTCTTTCCTGTGATTAATCCCTTAATTGAATTCACCCACCATGTTAACATGATAACAACAAAGCAATTACTGAGCTTGTCAAGGTTACGTAACCAATAAAAATTCTTTGTGATAATGACACGAGATCAAAATTCAACCTTCAGTTACCGAGAGCTTCAGAAGGTTGGAAAAAAATGTGTTAGATAAAATATTAAGCATATCAAATTTCTAAGAGATTTTTACTCGGGAATGTCAACTTGTGAATTTCAATTTTGTGAAAGGGTTTTGGTATGAACATAATATTATAAAATGATTTAAATTGATTATGCGAGACCAGCATTTATTTTTAGACCAAGGGTGTAATTGAGAAAATGCAGTATCTTTGTCATTCATCGACATATTTTCACTGAGCAGCAAGACAATAAGTCCTTCCTCTCCTCTTATTACTCATTTTGCTTTTCAGACATAGAAGAAGATAACTACCTTATTCCATAAATATAATTTTCTCAGAAAAATAACAAAAATTAACTGAATGATAAAGTTTCAAATATACATTAAAATGCACTAAAAATACTGCTGCTAGGATGCACTTTGCTTCAGCCAATCACAGCCAAGCAAGGGCGGGAACTTTTTCAGCCAATAGATTTGCAATATTCTGTCATAGCCACCTGGTGGAAATACAGAGAACCTTCCGTGAAAAACCACTAGTAGAAAATTTAATGAATATAATCAACATTTTACCATATTCTCTGTCTTGTTTAGAGGCTGGGGCTACAATAAACTTGAAAACCTAGTAGTTATAACTTGTAAGGCATCCAGTAATTCCTCATTGACCAGCTCTGCGGAAGGTCCCGGATTTGATCCCCGGCCTGGACACTCTTCATGAGCTGCATGAGCTACATCCCAGTTGGATGTTGATCACACGAGTGGTTAAATTGGAGGTGATTTGTAATCAGTGTCTATGCTAAGGCAAGTAAAGGTCCCCGCTCATGTGGGTGAATGTGAAACATGGTGTAGAATCCAAGCCTTATCATGTTTTCATTATGTCTGCCTCTGGAAGCTGGTCAATTAAGCTGGCTAAGCTTCAGGCTATTAGCATATTGACATTGACAATAGAAATTGACATACACATGATTTTATGTTTAGTTTGGACACGGGCGAGCCAGTTTCTAAATGGATAAAAGACAAAATATGGTGTTCCTGTTAGGTCCACTAACACACAATCTTAACTTCTGTAGAATGAAGCATTTTCAGGCAAACATGCAGAACTTCACTCATTCCATTTTATTCTCACATCCCATGCTTCTAAAAATAGCAGTGCTCCATAATTTCAACAATGGCTGCGGTGGGAATTCTACAAATTTGTTCCACGCACTGCAATGCATGAGAAGCTACTGTTGTGTATTATAGTTGAGGAATAACTCTTAACACAGAGTATAGCTTGGCATAGAAAGGGTGGCTTTTAATCCAACATATAAACAAGGTATATGCAATGTATAGATACAAGTATCAGGTTCAGCTACAGCTGGTCAACTAACTAAACTTAAGGTTGCACAAGTATTTCAAAGCCCCTTTTTCCAGGGGTCAGTTTGCTATTGGTTCTCTCTACTCCAGTGCACATATACATGGCCTGTTCTTATTGGCTTGTGCCTTGGGGTGGACAGTGGTCACTACCCTTTTTCTGGTTCACCTATCTTTGTTTAAGTTTTAGACTTTAAATGCCTTAAAGCAGGCTTGCTTAAAGTTCTTATTACTGAACTCTTAAGTCATAGTTCAGTAATACATAATAGATTGACATTTTGTTACATTAATACATTTTGACTATATGACATGCTGTCAGTTGATAAGGTAAAAATTTGAGAGAATTTTAGCTATAAAAGATGAAATAAACAAAATTTTTACATTTGATAACATTTGAGAATCTTTGACATTATTGTTACATTGTGATATTTTGTTACATTGATACTTGTAGACACATTCATTAATACATTCATTAATACATTTTGACTATGTGACTTTGTGAAATTGTTCGTATTGTCTTTTGATTTGTGTTCTTCGTCCGGTACTTCCTTCTTACGTGTTGGACCACTTGATGGTGTGCGCGTCTTATGCATGCGCATACTTCAGATCGATCTCGGTAGTGTGGGGTGGGATACGTCTTATCTTGAAGTTTCTGCATAAGATGGTCTTGACACGGCTTACGAAAGAAGATCAGCATTTGGCTGGATCACCAGGGACACGACTTATGATCTTCTTTCAGCGATTTTGATGGAGCGGAGATCGTGAGATGGTGACACGAGGACTGACACGGCTTACGACTGAAGATCAGCATTTGGCTGGATCACCAGGGACACGACTTATGATCTTCAGTCAGCGAAGGTGGTGTTGCGGTGCTTCTGATGTGGTTACACGGCGTGGCAATACTTCCGATGTGGCGTCACGGCTTACAACTGAAGATCAGCATTTGTCTGGATCACCAGGGACACGGCTTACGATCTTCAGTCAGCGATGGTGGTGTTGTGGTACTTCCAGTGTGGTGTACTGACGGCCTCGGCTGATGCTGGTTGGCTGGACTGGCTTGTACTGGTACTGCTTTCTTATTGCTGGAATACTGGTATATTACAAGTTTAACAGTGTTTTATGTGCAACATTGGATCCTGAGGACCTTCATGCGCTGTGTCATGTGTACATGTCATAGCGATACAATGGCAGATATGCTATATGGATTCAGCTCCAGTACTACTACGTCATACAGAGGTTCTAGAGAATTTGGAATAATTTTAACAGAATAAAAAAATGTTAGTGCTTGTTGTTTGTGGATGATAACTATAGATGGCTCAGAGACCCAAGTGCATGGGATATTAAAATGAGGATACCGCGTATTAATTCAATATGACGCGAAGTAATTTTGCACAAAAAAACTTATTATTGGGCTGCCGAAGCTTTTGTAAATGGTACAAGAAAATTAGCTGCTTGTATTTCACCTCTGGTTATAGTATGGTCGTGAGAAATACTTCTAAATCTATACTATCTATTCCTAGCCTTGCTACTGTGCGTTGTCTGTGGTCGGCCGTGGTCTGTCGTCTGTTTGGGGTCTGTTTGTCTGTTTGTCGGTGTTCTGTTGTTATCTGTATTCTATGCTGTAGGGGTCTGACTGAGGTGTTGTTATGGAGGGGTTTGTTGAGGGAGGTGCCGATGGAGGTGGTGTTGTAGACGAGTCCTTGGAGGAAGTACTTGTCTGTCGGTGAGTGGTCCTGTCGTTAGCTGGTGTCTGTGATCCTCCATTGTTGGGTTGAGGCGTGGACGCTTGGCAAGGTGAAATATTTATGCCCGGCTGGGCAAGTAGTGGGACTCGTGCTGGGTCTTCTGTCGGTGTCGATGTTGGTCTGTAAGTTGCGGTTGGGGAGTCTCCAAATCTGAGTACTATTGGCTGTGCAGTCTGATGTTGAGGGCTGGTTTTGTCTGTGCGGGACCAGTCACTGATGGTGAGAGAGTCCATATTTTGCATTAATATGAATTTTACTGTGTGTCTGTGCCTGGCTATTCTGCGGAAAGCTCCGTACTGGCATAGAGGGACACTTACTCTCTGAGGGAGTAATATTCTCTTGGTTCCTGCGTAAATCTCGAGTTGTGCCCAGTTGAAAGATGCAAATGTACAAAACAGGTTAGTGGAGAACGTGACATCATGGGGGTCTTGTATCTTCAGGACTGATAGAGCCGATAGGTCATGCGGTATCGTGATGACTTTGATGTGGAGCTGATGTTGATTGCTATACATAGCACAGTAGAGGTCAGTCTCCAGATGATTTAAGCGTGTGTTTGTCTCACACTTTTCCATCAATGGTGTCAATTTCTCAATGAGGATGATCAGCATATTGATGACGGACAGGATAAATGAGGCGACTATTATTACGGTTCGCCATGTAGGAAAATTGGAGGTTATTTCCGGGGCGATTGATGGAAGTGCCGTCGTTGGTAATAGGAAGTCGGCGGCGTCTGCTCCGTGTGTAGTGGCTAATGCCAGAAGTACAGTGTTGATCCTGTTTAGTTGTCGCTGATGGTGCAGGAGTACCATTATGGCAAGTAGTTGTACTGATATAAGTACAATTGATCCTGCTGCCATGATGGTGTCGGATTCGGGCATGTTGCTCCAATTAGAAAAAGACCAGGATGAATCGTCGGTGGAGTCGC
This sequence comes from Alitta virens, assembly GCA_932294295.1. Classification (NCBI taxonomy): domain Eukaryota; kingdom Metazoa; phylum Annelida; class Polychaeta; order Phyllodocida; family Nereididae; genus Alitta; species Alitta virens. The sequence goes on along the minus strand of OW028586.1, from coordinate 14,935,414 downwards.
TGTAATGAAAGTTATCTAAGTCTGTTTGGTCCGCGTCTGATAGTCCGTCGTTCAGTTCTAAGGTTGTAAAGTTCAATTTTGTGTGGACTAGTTTTGGCAATTGGAAGTTGAAGGGTTCTGCTGTAAACTCGTTGATAGTGAGGTTGAGGGGCAGAGACTCCATGTAAAGTTTATAGTAAACTAGGAAGTTGGCGCTGTACGTCGTGATGGATTTTGAGGTAGCGCAAGTGGTAGAATCTGCCAAGAGCTCTGTAAGATGGGATGTGAGTTTACAGCCACACTCTATGTTAATTCTAAAAAGACCTTTATGGGACATGTTGGTAGTGTTGGTTTTATTGTGGTGTTGGCATTGCAAGGTCCAAACTCGTGCCGGGGTGTATACCAAATAGCCTTGAGCTTGAACTGTGTAGACGAATTCAGCGCTCATGACGGGTTTATTAACTAATCTGTGTCGACAGAGTGATATAATAGTGGCGGTGTCACCCATGAATAGGGCATAGGGGCATGACGTATTATGTGCTTTTGAAGGCAGATAGTTACGGGTGTTGAGGACGTCCTTTATGAGGTATATGTCCTTATCATCTAATCATCTTCTTCATGTCACTCACACATCTGATCATGAGTCATCAGACTCAGCTTCAGAATCAGATGAAAGCACCTCATCAGTACAGAGTAATCAGTGTCTCTTGCAGCTCAGCAAGTACAACATGGTCAAAGGTTTCTTGCCTAGCAAAGAAGCAATGATAGTTTTGATTGATTCAGGAGCTTCCTCGTCAATAATATGTGCCAGAACAGTAGAAGCATCCACATTTTTGTCCCAATTGACAAAAAGAGATGTCCCACCGCTCAAGTTTACTGTAGGCAATGGACAGGAAATATACACCAGCTACGCCATGGATGTCCCAATAACAATTGGCGGTGAATCATTCAACATTGAAGTCAGAGCAGTAGATAACCTAGGAGGTGTAGGCCTTATACTAGGAACTGAGTCATTAGCAGTACTAGACGCTAAATTGGACTTTAGAACACACCAATTGCATTTTAAATCTACCTCTGTCAACCTACATGTCTGCCACGACATCACTATCAAACCAGGTGCCACAAGCGTTGCGCAAATCAAAGGACATATTCCTAGTTTCTTGAAAAACAGCGTGGCACTCATTAAAACAACTAAATTTGCATCACAGTATTCATGTTCCCAGATGATTGTCAAATTCAATAAGTGCATAGCAAATGTAATTATACATAATCCCACAAACAGGACCACAACATTGTATAAACACAAGCCATTTGCCACTTTATCATTTAGCGACCTAACCAATGTGTACACGCCCGTAGACAAACAAGGGCTATTGAAATTATGCACACCGACAACACAGCAATTAACAGACAAAGACAGTGACAATCAACCAGCCAACAGGGACAGCACAGCAATGCAAAATCAATTAACCAGACAGCAGCTACGACAATTAAAGAAGGAACAGTATCCTCATTTGGAGGATTGTGATGTACGCTTAACTATGTATGACAAAGAAATTATTGACAGAGACATTGCCTATGACGATTGCGTCCTCCATCCTTCGGAACAAGGCGCTTTGAAAGAGCTCTTGCAGAAGTACAAGGGCGCCTTCAGTCTCCATGGTGAAGTCGGAGACACTGGTACGGAAGTCGACTTTGAATTAAATGACAAAACGCCCTTCTACATACGCCCTTTTACAGTGGCTCAGGCAGAGAAGCCACTGATTGACAAGGAGCTACAGAAACTAGTCAAAATGGGAGTATTGACACCAGGACACTCGCAGTACTCCAGTCCAGTCATGCTAATCCGCAAGAAGGACACAGACGCTAAGCGTCTAGTCACAGATTTTCGATTCCTTAACCAGAAAATTATAAAACGAAATCTGCCCTTCCCATTGTTGCGAGATGCCCTCCAAACCATCGGCCATGCACAGCCAACCGTGATTTCAGTTTTGGACCTCAAAGAAGCGTACCACAGCCTGTCGCTCACGCCGAAGGCTTCCCAATATTGTGGTATAACCTCGTACCACGGTGGTGCAAGTTTCAAATATCGCAAATTACCGATGGGCTTGGCCTTATCGCCAAGTGTTTTTCAAACTCACATAAATGAAATCCTCTCCGAAGCCCAGGCGCAGGAATTTTGTATAGCTATCATGGATGATCTGATCGTTTTTTCCCGCACAAAAGCAGAGCACTTCCGGCATGTAGAGGTAATCCTAGCAGCCATTAGCAAACATGGCCTTAAAATCTCGCCGGCCAAAGCTAAGTTGTTCAGGGATAAGGTCACATACATGGGACACAAGTTACTCATCCAGAATGGCGGGCCATGCATTGCTCCACTACGCCAGCGGACAGAGGCAATCATCAAAATGCCTATCCCGGACACTAAAAGAAAGCTCAAAGCCTTCATTGGCAAGGTGTCATACCTGTCAATGTATCTACCTAAGCTACAAAAACTTCTCAGGCCTCTACATAAAATTGCAGCTAAAAGCGCCCAGTTCATATGGGACCATGAGACTCAACAAGCCTATAATTACATCATAGAGCTCCTGGTGAAACCACCAGTCCTAGCAATGCCAAACAGCACTGGACTATTTCGACTATACTGCGACACCAGTAAAATAGGAGTAGGTGCAGCCATATATCAGATCCAAAGAGGCCAAGAAAGATTGATAGGATATTTTTCTAAGGCATTACCAAGAGCAGCGGAAAATTATTCAATAACAGAGCTTGAGTTTACTGGGTTATACATTTCAGTTCATGCCTTCAGACATTTATTAAAGAGCACAACATTTGAAGTGTACACCGACCACTCGGCGATCCCGCAGATCATGAAGGCTAAAACAGAGCCTGCCACTCAGAGAATAAAACGACTTTTAGAGCGGCTCAGTACATATTCAATGAAAGTCGGCTATCGTAAGGGTTCAACAATGATTGTAGCTGATTTTTTGTCACGTAATCCCCAGCTGTCAAATGACGACCTGGATATTGCGTTTGTTATGACAAGAGCGCAGGCAAGGCAGCAGCAACCCCAAAGCGATCCACCAGTAAATCCTGCAGAGCAAATGGTGACACAGCCGCCGCCTGATCCAATTGAACTCAGACCATCGGCGCCTGCCTCAGCAGGGCACACAGTACCGCAAGCAGCGGCCACAAATGCCGAGCCGGCAAGACCCAGAGGTCGCCCTGCCAAGAAGTCGAAACAAGATGACAGACACACAGCCACAACATCAAAATCTGTCACCCCAGACAGAGTTAGCAGAAATCCAGTGACAATAGAAATAAGGTCGAAAAGTCATGGCCCTGTCACTAGGAACAGAGACTCGTCAAACAGTCTCCCAAAACTGACAAATAATCCCAGCACTACCACATTTGTCAGACATGCTGCAGCAGCTGCTGCACAAGCAGTAAATACACCACCAGCCACCTTAGTGGAGTGCGCAGTCAATCAACCACAACAGCAGCCCAGCTCGATCATATACACCGACCAAATTGACAGTCCAAAGATAGCAGAAACCCACTCTCTGCCACCAAAGTATCTTTACAGAGACCCAAGCACTCTTCAGTTGGACAAAACTGTGGTCGAAATAAGACACCTGCCCAAGCAAAAGATGCTCACTGAACAACTGAGTAAATTGCAAAATCTAGTCAATGATTGCCCAGCTCTTCCATTTACAAAGACTGAGTTATCAAAGCAGCAATCCCAATGCATACATTTTGCTCACTTGTACAGATACATTGCAGAAGGTACATTACCATTTAATCGTCAAGAAGCACGAAATGTAATGATACAGTCCGAGTCATATATCATCATAGACTCTGTCTTATTTAAATTTTCCATAAATGATTCTGACTGCAAATTGCTCATTGCGTTGCCACAGGCATTGGTAACCCAAATACTGCATATTTATCATGACTCTCTGCTAGCATGCCATCAAGGAGTTGTCCGCGTTGCGGCAACAATTAAGCAGCACTTCTACTTCCCAAGACTGCACCAACAAGTCAATGACTATGTCAAAACATGTGTCACATGTCAGAACAGAAAGTCGCCTCCGCATGAAGACAGGACATATGCATTAAACATTCCAACATCATATGCCCCATTTTCCAAAGTATATGCGGACTTAAAGACCATGCCACCATCATCTGAAGACCACCGATACATCCTGACATTAGTGTGTAACATCACACGCTATGTCATATTAGTCCCACTCAAGAACAAAGATGCAGCTTCAGTTGCAGAAGCAATATTACAAAAGTGTGTATTCATATATGGTCCCTTTTCTACGTTGATCACAGATCACGGCCGCGAGTTTGAAAACCAGGTTACAAATTATATCTTTCAGGCACTTAAAATCAATCACCACTTCGTGTCGGTAGGCAACCATCAGGCAAACAAAGCCGAAAGATTTATTGGAACAATCGCCAATATGCTAACGTCATGTCTCAATGAGAATGGCCGAAATTGGCACTTATTTTGTAATGCGGTAGCATATGGCTACAACAGTTTTGCATTGCCCAGCCTAGGCAATTACAGCCCGTATTACTTAGTACACCTTAGACACCCCCCCACTTTGTTTAACGTCCCCACCACAGACTCCATAGCACCCACATACCGCGACTATGTAGAGTTACTCAAAAGCAGACTACAGAAAGTGGGTAAAACTGTCTTGGACCTTCAATACAAATTGCAGCACGACCAGGCTGTCAAACAAGCACGAAGAGCATCAACAAGCACCATTTATTCAGCAGGAATGCTTGTATATTTGTTGGCCCCCACAGCCAGCGCTCTACAGACAGCATCCAAGAAAATCCGCATGGATTTTGTAGGGCCAGTAGTAATTCGGTCAATGGTGGATTCTTCCCACGCAATTCTAGGGACACTAGAAGGTCAACAACTCACTGGGAAATTCCACGTGAATAGATTAAAACCCGCTTGGGTTCGTACCACAAGTGGTCCAGTCAATTCACTAGCAAAATTAAAAGGAATTTTCAAATCAAAACTGGGGAACCAACATGACATAACGACAAATGACATTGCACAAATTGTGGACGAAGCAGGGAACTGCACCCAAGACTCACGTCACACGTGTAACGTGACACAAGATGACAACTCGCGCCCCATCAGTCAATTCACCAAATACGCCCCAGGGAATAGCAATCTAGCAGCAGATCATCAAATACCAGTCAAACAGGTTCAAACATTGCTCAGCCTGACTCCCACCAAGTCGGGAGATTATGAAATAACCAAGGCCAGAATTAAGAATGGGATGTTACAAGTATTCATTACTCAAAACTTAACACAAGGGATGTGGCTCTCACAAGATGAGCATCCGTCCCTCTCAAACTTAACTGAAAAACTTTATGAAGATAATTTCCGCATAAGCGGAAATGTACGTACTTTCGTACAACAACTACTTAAACACTAAGCAAGACGACAAAACCAATACCAAAGTTTCAAAACTGAGCTCGCACACAAACTTATTTCTGTACCATCACATCATTACTTCATCCCCATTATCATTATCTCATTCCCATTTTTTTTCGTTTTTTTTAAGAGTACAAATTTTTTGTGGATCAACCAATAATCTGGTGTTTACACAATGCATTTATTGAAATTCAGATGACATTGAGCTGATATGAAACTGACTAACCAAGTCTTTCATACGGCAAAGCCGTGTCAATAGACATGGCAGGTGGAAATTACTGAGTGTAATTGCAAATTTCCCACAAAACAAAAAGGGAAGCGAATTTCAATTAGAATTGTTTCTTACAAGTTAAAGTGTTACCACTTCACACTAAGCAAAAGAAGTCTAGCTCAATTGTCCCATGGACGCAATTAGTACATTCTGCGTTTAAGTCCATGACAATGGAATTGAAAGTCTGATTGGTAGCATTGTCCAGTTTTTTTATCACATTTAAGCCAGGAACGTCCATTTCCGCCGCAATTACACTACATTGACGGGGGGAGACAAAATGTTGCACAAACCTAGCTAATTAAAGGCTGCAACAGGCATTGTGATATTAAGGCGTCCACGACAACACACCGACCGGACAAAGGCAGCCCAGAAATGGAAAACATAAAGGGCCAATTTAGGCTCGCTGCCACAATGGTTAAAGTGCAAAGCCACACCATTCGCCATAAAACTTACTGTACTTAATTAATTCCCAAGCCATTCTTGCATACCTCAAATGTGAGAAATGGTGTAACTTGGGTAATTGCCTCGAAATGAGGCTTCGCCACAAAGGCAGTCCAATTTACAGGTGGTACATTACCAAAGAGTCCACTTAAAGTGGTAAAACTCTAAGGTATCACCCTGAATCAAAGTCAGGGTCGACTTCACAGTTGTTATCACAACTACTCATTCTCATTGTTTCATTTCTCTTTAAGTCACAGGTATGTGTGAAGTCCCAAATACGGACTTCAAAGCTTTTATCTCTTGCAAATACGCAATTTTAGTTCTTTCAATTACGCAATTGGTAGTACATAGTTGACTTTAGATTGTAGCGACAGCACCACGTAGTAATACCCCAACACCACAGACACGACAGATCCCTTAACAGTTACAGGTACTTTGATGACTTTAATCCACCCCCCCACAAGAGGGCTTAAAGCTCCCTTAAACCCACTTCAAAGGACACAGGTACCAGTTAAATACCCGGATTCTCCACCATGTTGTGTATTATAGTTGAGGAATAACTCTTAACACAGAGTATAGCTTGGCATAGAAAGGGTGGCTTTTAATCCAACATATAAACAAGGTATATGCAATGTATAGATACAAGTATCAGGTTCAGCTACAGCTGGTCAACTAACTAAACTTAAGGTTGCACAAGTATTTCAAAGCCCCTTTTTCCAGGGGTCAGTTTGCTATTGGTTCTCTCTACTCCAGTGCACATATACATGGCCTGTTCTTATTGGCTTGTGCCTTGGGGTGGACAGTGGTCACTACCCTTTTTCTGGTTCACCTATCTTTGTTTAAGTTTTAGACTTTAAATGCCTTAAAGCAGGCTTGCTTAAAGTTCTTATTACTGAACTCTTAAGTCATAGTTCAGTAATACATAATAGATTGACATTTTGTTACATTAATACATTTTGACTATATGACACTACATTTGGAACATATTGCAGCATTTGCAAATGAGAAAGAGATATAGGGAATCTTATGGGATGTCCGAATAATTTGCCTGTGGCATAGATAGCTCAGCAGCAAAATTTAGATGAATATTGAGATGGAAGTTTGCTGTTTATGCAGTATAATGATTGGACAAGTAGATTCTACGATGTTGTATTTAATTTGTCTGACTGGACAAAACCAACAAATTGGCAGATATTCAGGATGCTTGTATTTCTAAGATATTTAAAGTTTTTGTTGTAGACACATTTTATTTAAACCTTTGTGGATTGATTAATATTTTTCACTGTTGAAACCTTGAAATAAACAATAATAAAGTAACGTAGAATTTTTTTATTTTTCGTTACTTTATAAAACCATTAATGTCAGTGTCAATGTCTAGATGCTACTGGGCTTAATTCAGCTTATATGACCAGCGGTCAAAGGCAGACGTAATGATGAGATGATAAGGCTTTGAGTCCACACCATGTTACACATTTACTCAAACGTACATTTGCCTCATCATTGCTCATTTAGACGCAAGAGCAAAAGGTGTCTCTTAAAAATAAAAATAAAATAGAGACCCTGGCTTGTATTCTAGAAAATACGGCATATAAAACCCTAATAGATTCTCTAATGCAAGTTATCCAACCCTTGAAAAGGGTATTCAATGGGAGGAATCTATACCCTTTTAAACTCAGGCTCATTGGTGGACTGGGGTGCTATTTAGAATGAAAATATATCAATCACCAGACAATTGACATTAAGTGGAGGATAAATAGATGTGAGGTTGATAAATTGGTTGATGAATTAACCAATTAAGGCAGCTATTCAATTGCTTAATGCACTCCAAGACCTTAATGGGTGACATTGTTGTGTGAGCAATTGATACAGTGGCTCTCAGACATGTTTGCTGGACGTTGTGTGGGCATGTTTGAAATTCCTATTCTGAAATTTCTATTCTTTATTTTACTTAAGTTATTTGGGTCTGATGATTCTGTCGATATTGTGTAATTCAGCAGAATTTGGAAAATACAGATAACTTTGCCTGAAAGTGGAGCAAATGTTTGTATATCTATATCTTGAAGAATAATTGTATTTGTATGATGTTTGACTTCTATATTACTAACATTTATTTTATTGTCAGTCAGACAGTCAGTCAGTCAGTCAGCCAGCTAGCCAATATGACAGTCAGTCAAGTCAGTCAGACAGTCTAGTCAGTCTGCTAGCCAATCAGTCAGTCAGCTTGGGAGTCAGTCAGTCAGTCAGTCAGTCAAGTCAGTCAGTCAGTCAGTCAGATTACACAGCAGCTAATCCATGCCGTGGTGTATAAAACAGGGTAAACGAGGAGGGACAAATATCGTGATGCGATGAAGGGCTCATCAGGGAAATCAGGAGTTCATGTTCATTCTGTCCCGCTGCATACACAGTTCATTGCAATGGGGAAAGCGTTCTATGATTTGCTGAACAATCAGAATTCTTTTTGTGTAACACCACAGTAAAATACTGCACATGATGATGCAGCACATCCAACATAAACTGGCTTTTTATTTGCCTTGAGCATTACCACATTTCAATAAGTGTACTGTATTATGTTATCTCAGTGCTATTTGTCTGAGGCTAAGTCGGCTGATATATAGAGGCAGATGTAATGATGAGATGATAAGGCTGCTATGAGTCGACACCATGTTACCCTGGTTAACCATACTTAAATAATCATGCTCATGAACCGTTATCTTTTCTGCATTTTCAGGTCGAGAAATCTTCGTGGGCATTTCACAACGAACGAACATGGCAGGAGCGCAAGCGGTGGCCAAAGCCTTTCCAGAATATCCGGCTACAATCGTGAAAGTTCCAAGTCCTGCCGTTCACTTGAAGGACTGCGTGTCCATGTGCGGGCCAGAGGTTATGGCGATCGGCAAGAGCAAGCATGCGCAGGCCCTCTTTAATGTTAGTATGATTATGAGGATGGTGTACAATGCCTGTAAAGTTGTCATTATTTTGTTGCTACTTGCTATACTAAACACTATACGGTATCTCCTTGGTTATGGCGATTTTGAGCTGTTGTCGAAAAAACATGTTTGTAATACCATTTGTTACCACTAACTTTTATTTAAAATGATAAAAACTAAATTGCTTTACAAATCAAAAATGAAATCATTGAAGTGCGAGTCTGTTTCAGAAATGTAAAACATAAGCTGACAGATTTGCCTAGAACTTGATTTAAAACAAACATACTTCTGAATTGATATTGTTTGTCACATTCTACAACTTCCATGCTATTACTATTAATTTTTTGATATTGATGCTCGAAGTCTGTGAAAACTCATTAAGTCTGTGAAATTCTATATTCTTAAATTTTCATAGATGCTCGACTCCTTATCTAGTGACATAGTAATATGGACATGTCATTGGATGTTTTTCTTTTTTATAGTTCATTAATCTGAAATTCTCAATATATCCAAAGTTTGTCAAGAGTTTCTTCATGGAGTACATAACAACTATAAGTCAAAAGTATTTTTAGGGGGTATAAATTATGTTATTTTTCAACATTTTAAATGGTTTTGTGTACAAATTATTAAACCGTAGTAATGTCGGAGGTCCACCAGGCAAAATAATTAACAGTTTTGATTTGTGTTCAGTTTTATTATGAATATTGTGGTGAAGGAATTGTGCAAATTGCGATATCAACATCAAATTGTGAATGTCTACTGAAATCTAAATCTCATCCTTTGTCTTCAGGAAATGCGGAATTTAGGAGGATCAGGCTACAAATACATTGCCGTTGAAGAAGATGAGGCTGCCAATGTATTGTACTGCAACGGAACACTGGTACATCTCAGCAGCAATTTGATACCTAAGGGATTTTCGGTAAGACTTTGCTGAGGGGCAGGTTGTATTTAGATTCTTTCAATATGCAAGAATCGGAAAGATGCTTCCGAAATGGGGAACTAATTTCATTATACTACATGCGATCAGTGATTTATATATCCTGATTTATATTGATGAATCTCCACAGTGATATACTGATTTTTTTTATTGGTTTATGTTTTTTAGAATTTAAATACAATGTTGTAATGATATTCAAGAGTACACAAATATCTGGCAAAGAGTTCAAAACAGTATTTATATATTACTGATGAATGGTTATGGTCTAAGTCCAGAACTCTGGACATTTAAAATGAATCAATACTTTGTATAAGGCCATATATATGTCCATATTTTCCCTGCTGGCTCTGTCAAAGTTTTGTATCTTTTCACCACTTATTGTTACTGGTTTACCACTGTATAAACACTTCCATATATTGTAATTTTCTTGAATATTATGTGTAACAATTTTGAACTTTTCTCACGGTTTCTTGATTATTTACAGGCCTTCGAGAACAAAATAGACTACCCACGAGTGGCAATTTCCTTGGAGGAGCCATTGAAGCGAGGAGGACGACTTGGAAGTTGTGTGCTGTTAGTCAGTCGAGTGAGACACCCAAAGAAGTTCCCCATCAGCAGTTAGTTCTCAACAACCACTAGATGTCGACACAGTACAGTGCTCTGTAGAATGTATGTCGTGTGGCAAGTCACAGCTGCAGGAACATCACATGCATCCATCTGAGAAATATTTTACAAATTATAATCTGATGATTTCTGTTATCTCTATCTACCCCTTGAGAAATATTAGGGTACTCCTGAAGGGTTTTCCTCATGCAAAAGGTATAAATTTAAGGTATAAATTTAAGCTTGGAACATGTAGAAAAGCAGTATTGGATGTTAGCCATTTTAGATCTGATTTTTGGGCATTGCCCGTTTCATAATGTACAATACTCGCACCATCATGTATGATCTAATCTATACTATTTCAGCTTTTGCTACAAGAGTTTTTCTCGGTACTCCGAATTCAAGTATTCATATTTATGTTGTACCTTCCTTTTTGAAGTGTCTAGTCCTACAGAAAGTATTTCAGCAGTCTTTTTAGTCTACTCACAAAACTTTAAATTTGAGGTTGCCGTTTTTTGTGCATTGTTGAAATTAATACCAATTGTTACTAATTTAATATTAATATTATGATATTATTAAAATAAATCGTCAGCCATTGTTTTAGTGAATTTATCAGAAGATTTGGTGCTGTTCTCGACGTATTCAGTATATCAAGTCACAATTTTTAATTCATTCATCAGTTATTGTTAATTAATGTGAGTGAAATTATGTGTGTCGTTCGAGTCCTAATTTAATCACGTGTGCACTGAGGTAATCAATCAACCTTTCTGTTACTAGCTTAAAAACTGGTGCCTATATTTTTCTAACATATACAAAAGTGCTACAAGTTTTGCTACTGCAAGGGTAGAGCTTAATGAGAATCAGGATAAAGTATAAAGTGTTTTTGTTTTCTTTTTTTGTTGCAATGATGATTACTTCTACAGTGAGAAAGTCTTGATTGTAGCCATTGCGTCACTTTCATGCTGCAAGATGTATCGCCTGTTTTACATGCATAATTATTATTTTATGTAAATGCTATATCTTCCATTTTCACTTTTCGTACAAACTTTTGCATAATTTAGTTCTCATCTATAGCAGTATTTAGCAGTATTTTATTCTGTATCTTTCAACCGATATTCCCTTAAGTTTATATACTTAATTTGCTATGTGAGATCGACGGTATTAGTTTGTGTGAGATCTAGATCTTCATCATGTTTATACTAATCAATTTCGGTTTTCTTTAAAACCTTGATGATTTATCGTGTGCTATGCTTTGTAGCTGCTCCATTTTACCAGGAACCTATCATTGGTATTTTAATCTTACAGAATGCTTATAAAGTACATTTATAGACTTTAGGTTTGCTTACAGAATATTATTGCTCTAGTCATAAAATGTCACTGGTATTAATGTTAGCAAACCTGTCGATTGGATATGTTTTATGATCGCGTGCAGCACAAGTCTTCGAATTTGTGTGTATGGCCGACAAACAAGCCATTTTAGATAAGCATGGAACTGAAAGAGTAAAATGGATATAAATGTAAGCGTAAAATTATAATTGTGGCATGTTGGGAATGTGCTTATTTAAACTGCGTCTTTGTTTCGAAAGTATTCAATTTAAGGTCGTAAATCTGTTTCAAGATGTCTAAATGCCACAGAATATTATTTATGTCATGCATGCATCATTCAGTTTTGCTGAAATGAGAAATTTTGTACAATACACTAGAGTAAATAAAACTAAAGATACTTAACTCTACCTCGTTTGTTTTGCAATGATATATATCCTAGAAAATTATTTACTGAATTTGCCAGTTGCGGCACGGACCCTAGCCTCACTATAGTGGGCTATTTAGACTATATATATAAATATACACTATCGCCCACGCAGTGAGGCACAGGTCCGTGAGTTGCGGCAGTTGTGTGGCATAGCAAAGAATTCTGTGTAATATCTTTGACTTACTTGGATGGCACTTTGGTGAATAATGCTTTGTCATCTTATCATTTCATCTGCCACTGACAGCTAGATGTACAAGCTCACTAAGCAGCTCTATCGAGTTATACAATTTGTTTCCTCCAGGTTTTTTCAACACTTTCAATTTTGGATATTGTCTTGAACCTGACTTTATTAAACCCAATGCACATGGAGTTCCCCATGAGGCTGGGTCTGTGTGAGTTTACTTTATTCTTAGAAATTATCATGAACATAATAAAGGGGGTTAACATTGAATATATATAATAAGAAAACTCATCAGCTTGAGACTAGCTCTGCAAAAGGGATCAAGAGACTGGATAGCACTAGATTACGTCACACAACTTCTCCTAGGTGCATTGGGCTCGAAGCAGATGAAGCTGTGTGCATTTTATCAAGAAATTATCAACAGTGTAGTATATTGCATTGCACAATGCATTTATTCAACAAAAGACATTAACACAGGTATAACTTGTAATTTCTTTATACACATTCTGCATGTTATCTAGAAGGGCTGTTTCATTTAAAAGTGTGGGGTGGGCTACCTATTGGACAGGAAAGCTTTTGAAAAAGCGGGGAAGGGGAGAGGGGGTTCTCCAAAAGAGAAAAAGAGGGGTTGGGGGTTGTGGGACAAGTATTTTCTTAATATCTTAATGTAGAAAAGGGGGGGGGGGGCGATCTGTCAAAAAACACCCCCCACACCACACTTTTAATTTAATGGAACGCCCTAAGCACTTCTGCCAGACTTTTTACAACATCAACAGTTCAAATATTTTCACATATCACTTGGAATGTTTCTGACAGTGATTACTGTTCATGGTATAAACAATAATTAGGCCATCTATAACTGGGATTTTTATAACATAATTATTTAAAATGCAGCTTTGAATTTCTTCACTTCTACCATGACGTGATGAATATTGATTAGTTCATTGCGAATTGCTAGTGACTTCAATACACCTTGGCCCAAGACTTTCTGGAATCTGTGGTAGTACTGGATAAGCTGAGTTAACGAACCCTGAAAAACAGGAAATAAATATGCAAAAATTACAAAAGCATCTGATTAAGAAGAAGAATATGAATTTTTCATTGAGGTATCTTATAAGTTTGATCTTATCTGGAACTGGTTCACATTTGAATTGTTGGCCTGGTGTTGGTGTTACCCAAAGAGACATATGGGAACAGTGGCCAGTTCTTCATTTGCATGAGCCATTAGCTGCCATTTTAGGGTGTGTTTTGGGCAGAAAAAAAACTGTACTTTGCTATATTACATCATAATCATAACAATGGCAAGTGGCATCATTGTGATTGTTGCTATTGTGATGTCATATTTCTGCGTGCTTAAAATTAATGTAAAACACTGACTTTGAGCTATGAAAAAAAAGCAGGATGGACGAGTGTCTGAAAATTTTCCTGTCCACCCCTCTTTTTTAAATGGAAAAGCCTGATTGCAAATTCACTTGACCAACATACCTGCAAAATCTGTGTTCCATTTTTGAAGTTGGTAAAGGAGGTCATACATTCTTGATTGATTAATTCTATTGACTTCTTCCAATCTGCATTGAAGCCTCGGACGATCTGAGTTATTCTCTCTGAAAGAAAAAGCAAGATAATACACAATTTTAATTTATTCTATTCCATAATATCAACACTATAAACATGTTGTTTAAACAGCGATGGATTTAGTCATACAATAGTACTCATCATTTTTCGTTCCTTACAGAATAAGTAACATAATAAACAAAAAATGTAATATATTTATTATTATTATGACACTTATGTTTACATTTAATACAGATTCTACATTCATCTGTGCTCTACATACCAAAACGAAGAGATAAGATTGTAAAAAGAAATAATAATAAAACAAGTTTGCATGTTGAAAATATACTGACTTTCTTGGTTTTTTAGTTTTTCAGACTGCCCTCGTTCTATAAGCCCCTCCGCCTCCTTGACGAATGCCATCATTCCACCAAAGTACGGAGCGAGAACCTCGTCAACGTATTCTTGTGTTCTCGCTGTCAGTTGTTCTTTGAAACTCTCAGATTCCTTGGAGTCGTCTGCCGTCCTTTCCTGTAAAGAACGCACAATGATTACTGTGAAATGTTGTGAATTTACAGCAAGCAAAATGCTAGTACAGTTGTAGTTAGCAAAATGGCAAGTAGATAGTACTGCATGATGGTCACATTCTGGGTTTTTTCCAGTTGCGCCCATGCAAGACCAATCCAGCGTCTTTCTCAAATGCATGGGGAGTTCTTGAACTTGATCATGTGAGTTAATTGCAGGGGCAGAAGATCTCACATCAGTGCCATCAGTGTGGTTGCCAATTAAACGGTAGCAAGAGGATCTAATCCTGTTACGGTGTGTCATGGTGGGATTTTGAAACTTTTAACCCATCTCTCCGTCACTTTATAATGGAACAATATACAGTATGTCCGGATGCAATGTGCTTTCCCCTGCCAGATGTCAATTTGACATAATTCGGCCAATCTGAACTGCGCTGTGTTAATTGGTAACATGACTTAAAATAAGGCTTCACAAGACAGCAACATCTGGCTATTTTTCTTGCTTTTCTTGTCTAATGAATATCACTTACCATAAGAACTCCGAGCATCATGTCGTAATTATTAATAAGGAAGACTAGCTGTTCTTTACGCTGAGGGAATTCCGCAGCCATACGAAGGATGAAGTTCTGAACCTGTAAAGCAAACGAATGAATATTGCTGTATATGAGGGTAAAGACTCAAACTGTTGCGGAAAAAGGGGAAATAGGAAAGTGAAGAACCTGACAGAAAGAAAACACTAAGAATTTTTATAAAAAATTACGAGTAAAAATTAATTTATTCAGATATCATTAAACAACAGTACAAAGGTAAATCAGAATATATATATGCTCAAAATTTAAACAAACCTCACAATGAAGCTGAGCAAGACATCGCTCCACCTTCTCATTCGGGCGAGATTGATTGAAGGCAACAAGTGCCGCGCAATATTCAGCATAACGACGCGTTACCTAGAAATTAAAAAAAATTGATGTCATTAGGAACCAATTCATAAATGCATCACTTGCAATTTCAATGCATCGGTTGTAAATATTATTCACTGAAGTCAAATTCAATATATCATGAGAAAGATATAAACCATACGTTCTTACATAATGCGGTCTGACGTCAATTTGACCTAAGCGTTGTGGATCGCATTCTCTTACACTTTGGATATTCAGTTGCAAGATGTACTCAAATCTAGGCCAACACATTTCTTGTAAAGTTTCCCAATACCTGGAAGAGAATATTACCAAAACCTTCAATTTTTATGATCAATTTCAATGAACTTTATTTGCCCATGGGGAAAGCAGTTAGTTACAAAAGAGGCAAGGAGACCCCTCTAAGACTATTTGCAGGTCTCATCTGAGGGGCCACCTTATAAATGAACTATTATGGAAATAACTCAAATTTGAATTGGTGGAATGACATGCATTATGCATAGTTAATTTTTGAAAAATAGATATCAATGATTAATTGGTGACACTTGGTGATTTTCAGTGATCAAATTAAGTCTGCCAAACTCATTCAAATTTTGAAAGTTATCAAAATTTCTCATACCTATCTAAAGCAGGGACTTCTCGTTTCTGCATCAGGTCTTGGAATCTGAAAGTGATGTGGATGCATAGGAAGATGGCTATGGAGTCAAAACCCTCGGCAATGTAGAGATCCATGTGTTTCTGAAACAATGCAATTTACGTTCGAGACTCATTGCTTTGGTATAACAGCTAAAAAGGATTATAAGGGTTGAGACTTAAGCAGTTTTCAACAAAAGTAAGGACACTTTTCAAGACTACCAGTCTGTTGAGGAATAAACCTCTTTTATTTAAATTTAATAAGAACTAGAACTTCTGTATGTGGGTTGGTTCCAGGCTGAATGACCATATTGGTGAAGTTCTTCATACATAGTGAGTGAAGTGTGTGGAATAGAAATTTATGTGGTCTTAATTAAGAGATTCTATTCAATTTAAGGATTGTGGCTGGTCAGTTGAGGTGCGCATTGTCTCTGACTAATTATTACACAGTGAAATGCTCAAAACTTTGGTGTCGCTAATCATGCTATACTCATTTTTGCTGAGACAGAGTGGAATTACTGAAAATATTGACTCACCAGGAACATGGTGAGGGTTTTACCCATCACAGAATTAAACAAGTCTTGTGCCGAGGCCCCAGACACCATGAAAAATTCCACGAGGAACATGTACTCTCGACAGCAATTATCTAACAAGGCATACTGCAGACTTCTGAACAGGCACTCGAAGGAGTACTGAAATACAGACATGTTAAAATAAAGAATATGAGACATTAAAGCCATTGTTATTAGTAGTTTAGCTTCTCGAATCTTCTCAAGGCAATAGGTTAGTCAGTTGAAGATTAAACAACTAATTCATATTAAATAATATTGTGACCTATCACTTCATTTTCTGTTGGCACATTTCTCATCATATCGGCAGATCTGAGAAACTGAAAATTAAATAAGTGTCGCCCCAATCTTAACGTTTCTAAGACTTTATCAAATAGTTTTAAATTGCATTAATAAATCAAGACACAGCAAATTTGTATCAGCTAATGAATCTATCAGGCATTAATTACCAAAAATAAATCATAAATTGAAAGAAAATCCAGACCAATGCATTAGAAACAATGGAAATGGCATCATCACCCATTGTTCAGTATTGTGACATCATCACTAGGTTTGTTTACATATTGTATTTTTGATGGCATGAAAAACTCTATTTATATTATTTAAGTTACCTTAAAGTTTAATTGCAGTGCACAAATGAGCATTTAATGGTAGCTACAAGTCCCCTGTCCACAGGACATCGCATCTAATGCACTGTAGGTCAGTTCTGGCTAATTTAATGGTAAAAAATATCATGAGACAAGAATGTATAGTATTGGTTTATATAATTATTTGTCTATGCTAAATCTAGAGACATAGGAACTTTAAGCTAATCTGTAGCTTTATTGAAGACAACTGCAACAACACTCACCCGCTGTTCTGCTTTCTGAGCAGCATGAGGGACAATAACAGGTGACTCCAAGTCTTGGGTCACGATACTTCCTCTGTTCCCCAACGTGAAGATTGTGGATCGATTTTTTAGGGACGGCTTCGACGAGAAGAACCCTCTCTTTGCTGTATCCTCCACAGCCATGAGGTCATCCTTGTCCGCTAGTTCCTCATACTGAAAATGAAAAGACGTATTAGCTAGAAAGCTAGTTAAGAGTTATAATAATTTATTTTCCAAAAAATTGAAAAAATGCCAAGTGGGCACAAGTGGGCAGATTTTCAATCAGTAATCCACACTATGAATGCTGTTGAATGTAAAAATATGAATGGGAAAATTTTTGCCCTTTACAGCATATTTTAGACAAATTTTTATTGGACAGACCTAGTCACCAAGATACGTCAGCGACACTAATTTCACAACAGTGATTTCATAGCACAGGATCCCACACAACCATCAAGACACAAGGCCAAACTATCAAGAACTTGACAAAATGTTATAAGTCATACTGGGTGTTCAATTAGCATGGTCCAGAAAAAGAGAGTATAGAGAATACTTTACCTGCAATTTCATGAGTCGGCTAGTGTAGGTTTTGAAGTAGGAGTAATAAATTTTACTCATGGTGTCTACATATTCATCTCTCACTTCTTTCGCACATTGTCTCTCATTTGCCATCAAAAACTCATTGAAAAATCTGTAGTAAACAAAACGACACAATCCAAACAATAACCTTTGATACTGAGTCAAATTAAATGCATCTTGGAATAATCATTGGGCATCAGACATACCTGAACTTCAATAGGGCATTCTGTGGAATTTGGTAATTAGTCATGGGCTTTCGGAACTGATAGATTTTCTGAAGTAAGAATTCCCGGATTTTTGCAATTGCCTGAAATATGAGCACAGCAATTAATTTAAACCAGCAATTATCACAAAAATAAAATCCAACAAATCATGGAGCTGAGATCAGCATAATCCTGTTGAATTGTTCAGTAAAATGCAAGAAATATTCACCTTGACTTTCAGTTTATCCACAATATCCTTGACATCGGAACAGGACCGGGCTTCCTTGAATGACTGCTCTTTGACAAAATTGATTTTGTGATTTAACTCCTGAAGTTGCTCCAGAAATATTCTTTCAGACACCGGAGACTCAAGGATAGTACTGTCAATAGAAAGAATCGGGGTTAAATGTTAAAGTTTCCCTAAGCAAGAAATTATTATAATTTTGAGGAGAATATCCTGAGAATTATTTACGCCTTAAGATTCTTACTTAATCATAGTTTCTGACACAACCATCTCATCAACAAACTGACTGAGCTCTCCCCGCACAGCTTGTCTATTTTTCAGGCGAATGTTCATGGCGATGGACTGTTCCTGCAGCATCTGAATCTCACTGCTGATGCTCCCCAAATCTGTCTGGAAACAGTGAAGCATTTCCTCCATTCGCTGGAAAATGAAGGTAGAATTCAGAAATTATAAATAAAGCACAAATGACATATAACAGCTATTGAATTACTTCGAACTTTTAAAGCTCTCACGTAAGGTACTGTTAAAGTAACTTACCTCTAAAATGGTGTCACATGATGCGATTTGTTTATGGAGACTGGCAATATTTTGACTTTCTTTGATATCTAAAGTTGTGTCAAGGAGTATTATGCGAGTATGTATGATGTGTGATTTGAGAACTGCTAAAATTTGACATTCTCATGATTCAAGAACTAAGCTTCAGGCAGCATCGATACATAGACATCAAACTCAGTTTTCAAGAATAAATCAATAAAGGATACAGTCTTTTATGGAAAGGTTTTCAACTTCACGAAGTTCTGACTCAACCTGTTTGCTGTATTTTCGCAGATCAACACCCTGGAATTGTTAAGCGTGGTTGATTAACTTAAAAACGGTGACACAATAATATAATTATTATATGTACTGGATCAAACTTGAAGAAACAGCTAGCACATATTCAGGTGAACTCACTGTTTTGAGGGCTTCCTTGATAATGTCATCTTCAAGGTTTGCTTGAATATACACTGAAAAGATAAACATCAGCTATATCTTTATGCAATGCATATAATATTTTTGCTCGAGTGAATAGGTGAGTTCATCAAAAAACAATTTAAATTCATTTTAATCATCATTGACTTCTTTTTCTTTTCTTCTTTTGTAAAGTGACACTTACAATCAACTTCATCCAAAACCCAGTCATCAGAAATGAGGTCCAGTTGTCCAAGATCAAGATCAGGCTGAAAAGGAACGACACATGAGATCAAGTCATTGCAGACTATGAAGCCACACCCCCCAAAAATGACAACAAACAGCTGTCAAAATCAAGACATGGCTTCATGATCAGTTTGTCCAGGAGGTATTTCATTGTAAAAATACCACGCTGGGCCACAGTTTTTGCCATATTAATCATCTATTGCATTTGTGTATATTAGTTGTGCATTTACTGCCATTTAGGCATGGATAATCTAGGTATAATGAGAAATTTATCATTTTCTACCTCGGGAACCACGACTTCTCGATCACTGGACGCCATTTTGCGATTTGTCTGCCATCTAGCGGGGTTTACTTTTCATCAAATTAATGACGTCATGACATCAGTTGGGAAAACCCTCTGTGGTTCGGATCTGCGAAAAGCTGTCAAAATGATCCACGACGAAGATGTCAAGACTACATAGAACCTGAGAGGTGCAGAAAATGATCTATTTTTGTTGTAAATATATTTAGACTAATTCTAAACACCTGTAATACCCGTGACGTCAATATGTTGCCGATGAAGGCATGTCGAAATTTCTTGCCAGATTTTCGCAATGTTTTGGTTCATCTATATTTAGTAATGTCAGCAATCTCTGGTGATATTCCTGGCAATTTTTGGCTATTTGTTGAACCAGGTTATTTTTGGAATGTGTGATCATGGCCAGCGCCAGATAAATGCACTACTGCTATACAAATGCACTGAGCTCTACACTGCGTCATTGTCCCACTGACCAACACTACAAGTATGTAGATCATGTTGTTGTATATATATAACAAATCAGCAGACAGATATTTGAAAATTAATCTACTTGAATATCTTGAAATTCTGAGCCTTCATAATATGCTAATTTAGTTGAAGTATGATATTTTCAAGTGAATTTATATAAGCAAAGCTTCTCTGTCTAGCTCAATGCAGCATACTCATGATGTTCCAATTCTGTCTTGAATTGTCTTCTCATGTTATTATCTCAAACAACTGCTAGCATTTAGTTCCTGCTGCTCATGAGTCTCTGTAGATATTTTTATATAATGTCTGCTTCTTTATTATTTACTGTCTGCTTCTTTATTATTTACAAGTGTCAACGAGTTGGCAGAACCAATTCGTCGACGTGTCAATGAGTTGGTATAGCCACGGGTGTTTGTTGACCAAATGGTCAAACCTAGTGCTTTCTCTGTCAACGAGTTGGCTGCCTTAATTTTCGACGAGTTGGTTGTCAACGAATTGGCTGTCAAAGATTTTGCTGTTGACGATTTTGCTTGTCGACGAATTGACTCTATATTTTTTGAAACCTTTTGCATGGTTATGTAAATTTATTTCAGGTCTAAAGCTGATCAAATAATGATAATAATATTTCAAGCTGTTTCACCTTACAGCAGAGTTTCAGCATTCAGAGAATGGCAGCTTATCCAAACAATTAATTCACAAGCATAAAGTTGAGTCACATTATGTCATTATTTGCAGTTCCAGTGCTTATTGAAAGACTAACTTCAAAAGAATCAACAGCTCACCAAATACATTTTACTCGGTCATGCCTTTGTTTCACAAGCCGAGTTCCATTGCAAAGAAGCGCCTTCAACATCAACAATACTTGGTAAGAAAATGTTTGTAGGATTATGGATATATGACTTATATCTAATGTTTCACACATAAGTTGAGATTTGGCTCCAAATTGGCCAACCAGCAAAGACCCAAAGTCCCAAACGTTGTTTTTAAATGAGTTGACCCCGCCGTGACATGGCCTGACCACTATGTCTGGCCAATGAGGTCAGCTCCTTCAACTCAAAAGGGTAAAATTCCATTGCAATGAATACAATCACCATGAACCGGGAAGGCTTGTTTACTCTGAAAATGATGTGTATGTATATACATCAATAAAGCATAATGTGATTATGAAGTATGTACATTGTTTTCACGCTCCATATGAGTAAACATCATACACTATGCATGGGGGACAAGTCCATCTAATTGTTTCTGTTAGTTTGATACCTCTGACCCCGTGGGCCACGTGAATACATTATGATAATATCCCTCCGTCGTTGGATTTGCCTGGTGTATCAGTATTAACATGATAAACCTAATGTGATCAATTGATTTTCTTGATAATGCTATGAGAATATGGACATTCATCATTATTTCATTTTGAATAATCAATTTATTTTCAGGCACGCGAGAGTCCTGAACAAGTATATGACTTATCACAATGTGAATTAACAGAGGTAGGAGAAAGTTTTATGCAGAATTTAAGAGTCCATTTTTTAATTTTGTAACCCTGAAAAGCTATGATTGGTGGTAAATTAATTTTCTGTATTTTATTTTTCCACAGATTCCTCAAGGAACGTTTTCTTTGTGCAGGGTTTTTAATAAAACTGTGAGTATTAGAATTTCTCACCCATTTATTTTATTAAGTTTAGTCATTATTAATTCATAACTGATATATATTATTTTGTTTTGCAGTCCCTGATTCTTCACCACAACAAACTGTCAAGTTTAAAGGGAGGCGGAAAACTGAAAGATATTTCAGGATTACAGGTATTTATTGTATTGATGCGAATCCATAAATTTACCACAAAAAAAAACTCCGTTTTATGTGACAGTGCGATAGATTTGTAGTATTTTTAGCGATGATGAAAGATATTCTTATCTCGAGCAAATAGTAACTCAATTATATATATATATTTTTTTTTTAGGTTTTAGATTTACATGACAATGATTTAAGTAGCCTTCAAGATGACATTCAGACACTTAAATACTTACAGGTAAGAAATAAATTGTTATTCTCGTTTCTTGTTTATGCTATATGCAGTATATCAGTCTTCCTGAAGTTCAACTGTCCTTCGCCGGACCGAATGTCAAACTGAGCCCATATCTTTATGAAATATCATTATAAAATAGGTTGTCTTTGGCCGGACCGAATGAAATTTGGCTGGTCAGGTACGTCGGTCCGGCAGACTTCGGGAAGACTGGTATATTCATGATTTATTTATGCATATTGCTGTATTAATTTAATATGCTATGGAAGTTGGAAAGACACAATAAAAAAACAAGTTAGTGAAAAAGTTAATATGAATTTGTATGATTGTTACAGAATAAAATTGTCTTTATTTCAGTTTCTTAATCTAGAAAACAACAAGGTAAAACATTTACCAGACAGTATTGGCCAGTTTAGGTTTTTACAGTGCTTATTGCTAAAAGGTAGGATTATGCTTATTTCTGTAATTTTATCATATTTTGTTATCACTGGGTGCGTACTATACTTCTTTCTTTTTTCTTTGAAGGAAACAAACTGCAAGAATTACCGAGTTCAATATGCGAACTGAGAAATTTACGGACTTTGGATATTCGTGATAATCACATAACGAGTTTGCCCCAACAGTTGTGCCAGATACAATCCCTGGAGTCTATTTTATTAGATGCAGAGCGGATGCAATACCCCACTGCTGGTGAGTGAATACAGCTGTATTTAACGAGATTGCTGATGAATCTCTACAAAGAAAAGTTTGGAACACCAGCCTCACTTTGAAAGTTATTGATACTACAGTTAAATGGTCACAAATTAAAGCAGTCTGGATGAATAAATTTGTATGACATAAACCCTTTTCACGCAGCAGCCATATTGGCATTTTTGCCTCGTTAACCTCCTTTTGATTATGTCATATATTAATATTATGAAATCATTACTTCACCATTGTTCTTGCACTATGTGACCTCACCATGGCCACTGTCTAATGATGACATCACAGTACTATATCTGAGTACAAAGAGATTCCAATGAGGCAAAAATGCCAACATGGCTGCTGTGTGAAAAGGGCGTATAGGGACTTATGTGACCTCTACACGTCAATAAAATTAATTTATTCATTCATATTGTTGCAATTAGTGTTCTGCCATGCACATTTTTTATTTCAGGTTCATTAGGTTTTATGTCAAAGTTGTTCTTGCAGTGTATCATGTGTATGATATATAATGACCGCAATGTTTTTTGGACAATTACTGCAATACATCGATACAAAAGACATGAAAGAGCTTGATATAAATCCTTGTTTAGTAAAGGAAATAACCAGAACAGAGCCTGAATTCTCTATAAAAGCATTAGAATGGCGTTCTGTCCTGTCGAGAGATGGAGCTACGACCACACCGGTCTTGCTATTGTTTAATGACGTCATCAACAAAAGGTCAATCAGTGCATTTGATGACGTTATAGTTGGATGACGTCATTAAACAATAGCAAGACCGGTGTGGTCGTAGCTCCATCTCTCGACAGGACAGAACGCCATTGTTTTAAGTAAAATTTTTGTGGTTTTAGATATTTGCTCACAAGGAACAGAAGCCATCGCCAAATTTCTATGCTCAGGTAAATGTTGCGATATTAATTTTGAACTGTGTAATTAACACATTTGAATTAAATTTGCTGCATATTATTTCATGATTAGATAATTCGGTATGTAGCCTGTAGGTATAGGAATGAAATTACGAGATTACTTGTTGAATAGCGACTGTTAAGTGGAATACGATCAAATATGTGAGAAGGTAGAAAATTGAAAATTAAAAAAAATAAAATAAAAGAGGAACCATTATGAGAACTATAGTTTGTGAAGAGTGATGATACTGATGAAAAAGTTAAGCAAGAAATCCATCATAAATTCCTGTTGTTTTTGCAGAATGTGGCATGATATACGAACCACCGTCAAAATTTCACGAAGATGTTTTGGATGGAGGAAATTCTACGGGGTCGTCTGAACCCACCTCCCCCGGGTATAATGTGTCTCCTGTAAGTGGAAATATTTTTGTATTACATTGTATATTTGTAGCAGTAATATTAAATTATTCATTTGCAGCATTATATATTAATCACACTTCATCATGTTTTATGAAGACTGTTTGCTGTATTTTTCTTTGAATTCACGGTTCACCATGCATTTTCTTTGCGCAATACATGATTGAATTAAGCGAAAATCTTTTCTAAGAACTTATAGATGTATTTCGGAGAGTGAACGGGTGTAAGTTTGTGCATATTTTAGGAAAACTAATATTAAGAAAGGATGAATTTAGATGAATGCTAGGTGTAGTGCTCTAGTGGCTTGCTGACTGACTGACTGTAGTAATGACAGCACCCGTAAGGGGCGCTAGTGTCGCAAATCGCCGCCACCTGGCAGAACTTAGTATCATTACTATGGTATAGCAGCCGGTATAACTTAGTCAACATTGCCTCACATTACGGCCGTTTTAACTTTAAAAAAAAGCAAAGAATCATAGGGGAAACACATGAAATTAAGGGACAAGGTTTTGAGGAAGTGGTATAGCGCACGTTGGCAGCGAAAAAATTATGGCGCTGTCCATTTTCGCCTTATGGCCTTTAACATGCTATATATTGAATTATGATGAATTCTATGCTGAATTTAACTGCAGGGATATTATGTTAAAAACATATCCAATCGTTTGACACCTTATTTTTTGTCCATTTTATGGCTGAAAACCTGCCTAAAAAAAAAAAAGTTACAAAATCCAAAAAAGGAGAAAAGTTATGCAATAAATTTGAGTTTTTACATTTGTTTTATCTATAAGGTCTCACTAAGAGTGGATTTGAAGCAAAAAAAAAAAAAATCTGGGGTCTTTTTTCAAAAAGTGCTGTCAATGCTACTGGCTGGCTGGCTGACTGGCTGACTGGTTGACTGCCTTATTAGATGACCGACTAACTGATTGATCACTTCACTGACTCACTGATAGTTGATTATGTGACTGACTGACTGACTGGTTGGCTGACTGACTGAATTCATGGATGGCTTGCTGACTGACTGACCAGCGGTCACACTGACTGACTAGCTAATGACTGACTGACTGACTGCCTTATTAACTGACTGACTGACTGATTGATCACTTCACTGACTAAGTGACCGACTGACCAAGTGATTGGGGCTGATTGAATTCATGAATGGCTGGCTGGTTGGCTGACTGACCAGTGGACTGACTGACTGACTGACTGATGACTGACTGACTGACTGACTGATGACTGACTGATGACTGACAGACTGATGACTGACTGAGAAGGCGTTGATATTTGACTGAGGAAAAGTTGATACATGTCACCAATCAAGACTTCATTCTCATTATTTGGCTTCCGTCCCTATGTGTTTGGCATCATTTTATGTGATAACGTATCTTAATGTTTCATTAAAATAAACAATTACATGTATTATTTGCTGTCGTAGTATAAATGATGGATATTTTAACAGTGGCTGCTATACCATAGATGTAGCCACATAATTATGTCTATCAGTTGTTAATTGTTCAGGATAAAACCAGCCTTGGAATCAACAGGATTTCCTACATATGTTGTACAACAAAATGCTGTTGGATTCGTCATTAGTGTAACGAATGTTTGGAACTGCCATCGGTGTTTTGCATTGCATTTATTCCTTCAATTCCATGGAACATGTTCAAAATTCTTGTCGAACCCTTGAGTCTTCTTTTAGTTAACTTTGAATAAAATGCAAAAACAAATAAAGTGCCATTTTTCCACACTGATCTTGAAAACTATTTTACACTTACAACCACGAGCACTTGCATCATTTTGGCCAAACCCGTATATCTTCATATTTATCTGTAACAGCAGTGTTCCAGCTAGGATTTAAATTGGACATGGCACACAAGGATATTAGAGCACCTAAATAGACTCATATAGGGTGTCCAGCTAAAAAAAAAGGGTCTTCACTTAATTTCAGGCATGGCGCTTACAAAATCGGGCATGGCGCCAGAGGCGTCAGGCATGGCGCAGCACCATGCTCAAATGGAGTACTACCTTCACTACTAAATGGCCTAGCTGGAATACTGAATAGTATATGTATAAAAGTACTGACGCGTCCATAAATTCAAGCACTCATGCTTACAACAAAAGATTTTCTTTTGCTTACAGTACAAAACTTTTCAAATTTTATTATACGTTTACAGGGGATGACTTTTCAAATATTTTACATGTACAGTCCATAATATTTTTGTTCATGCCTGAAATCAATAACCATTGCATTGTGTGTTATAAATTAATTTGATATAGACGCGTTTGATTTCTTTGGACGAGAACGAGACTGTGTGACGGCACATTCTGTTAAACTTTCTGAAATACATATAGTTTTTGTAACATTTAGTATTGTACAATATTTATTTCACCAATCTTTTATTTGTATCTTCCTCTATATATTGTGATGTATACTTTATATATATATTCTCACTGTTTGCATGTTCCAGTCAGCTATATTTTTACTCTCTTGTGTATTAGCAAAAATTTGTCTTAAAAGAATTAAAAAAGGACTCACGCCCCCTCCCCCCCCCAAAAAAAAAAAAAAAAACAAATCCACAGTGATTGGCGAGTGTTGAAAGAAAATAGTACTTGGAAGTTTGTATATAGCTGATTGGAAGTCTGTGTAGTTTTTTCGTGCTTGTGCCTGACTTTCGTTGCATTTTTCTGTCTTTGTAGGATTCTAGTATGCACTTCGAAAGAATGCAGGTATGAGACAATTTTTTTCTGCGCAAAAATAAGTTATTAACTATGTGTTCCAATTTTGTAAAATGATGATACAGTGGAACCCCCCACCCCCTCCTTTAAGACCACCCTTGGTGCACATTTTACTGGTCTTAAGTACTCTTAACATACTTAATGGCAAGGCAGTCTAAATAGAGAGGTAAACTGCAATAGTAAGAATGCAGTTGGGCCAAAATTTTGTGGTTTTGATATTGGGGTGGTCTTAATAGTGAGGTGATCTTAAAGTGGGATTCCACTGTTTTCATTTGACAATTTTCAAATACAATTTATGTTTAGTTCAAGAAAAATGCTTAAGTTCTAATTTTGAAGCTTCACCACAAGGATTGCAATTATTTCACTGGTTTACACAAACATATTAATATTTTGTTCAATAATCACCTATCAAGTGTTTTGGTGTACTCGAGTAGCAAAAATGGCGTTCAATCATTATATACTTATTAAGGCATTTCGTACTTTTCTTGAGTTGATTGATCATCAACTCACTTGTAATTTCAATGACCCATTTTTGTTGCCAAGAAGCTATCAAAATTATTTAATTCACACACATTACCCAGATAGCATGCCTGGGTGCATGGTCCGACAGTGGCTCAATGGTCTCTGGGTCGTACTTTTTATGATGCTTAGAGTGATCACATAACAATACCTAATCACATTAGCACTGATTATTTTTGTATATATCCTGTATGAATGAGTAAACGCTGTGTCTCGGTGTGTGACCCATAGTTTAATTAATTTAATATTACTCTTTACCTAGCATGAAAAGTTTGTGATCAATATGATGGTTTTCTTCTCTTTTTTTTTTTAAACTTACTGCGGTGCATAACTTAATTTCTTTTCACAACTGTGTACCCACTCAACTGTTTAATAACTTATCTTGCTGTTATCACACTTTTATGCTAGACTGTTGACACACAAGAAAGCTAGATATGTGTCTATGCAGTGTATCTTTAAAAAGTACTCACTAAGACAGATGTTAGCATATCGTGATGGTCTTGTATGATCCTCTTGCCTGGATAGATTTTACCAGGAATTCTTGGTTCATTTTGCATGCACTACCTGAATCATCCAATTTGAATCTTTATTTCAATCTCTTAGGCTTGAAACAGAACATTGCAAATGATTAAACCAATATAAAATGGTTGTCTTGACACATTTCGACATACAGTCAAACCTTACTAAGTGGTCACTGAAGAATGGAAAAATTTGGTATTTAAGACAGGTGGCCATTTCGTATTGGTGTAAAACAATGAAAACTCAGTCTGGCGGAGCTTATATTGGCCGTTTACTGCAGCATGTAGCCGCTCTATACCGTTTGTCATTATGAGCGGTCTGACTGTATCATCCTATGTTGGGGTGGGGAAAAATGACACAAGTGTTTGGTTTTCATTTTCATTTTCTCTTTAAATAGGAAAGAAAACAACAACAACAGCTCCTCCTGGAAAAGCAGCTGGAAAATGAACAGAAAGCCCAAGATGCGTTGGCCGCTAATGCTGCGAAAAACAAGAAACACCTAGTCCAGTTTTTGGCAGAGGATCAGCAAAGATTCGATGGGGAGCTCTTGTCGCTTCAGCATCAGAAAGAAGCAGAGAGAAGACAGTTGGTGGAAGTGTTGCGGCGAGGTAAGGATTGATGATTAAAGTTACAGCGAAACTAAGTTTAAGTTTAAGCCCACCTCACTATTACGCCCACCTTATTTCTAAAATCTCCTAAATAAATATGTACCCATTCAATTACATTCACATCCATACCAATGTAATGTAATTTAGTTTCTTGCCGTTTTGTTGCGATAATCAGTATTGACACTTAATTGTTGTATAATCTATCTGAATTTTAAAAAAAGTCGGGGAATATTGCTGTCTTGCTCATGCCATGGTGTGGAATATACTGTATTCGATAATATTTCACTGGGAACCCCCTAATTTATGACTGCCCTTGGAAGTTACTGACATAGACTTAATGCAAGGTCATCTTAATTCGTGAACTTAGGCGCACAGTTCTGAGAAAAAACAAAATGGTCTTAAAATTGAGGTTGTCTTAATATTGAGTGATTGTGAGGGTTCACTTTAATCTACAAATGTTATTTAATCTACTTTAATCCATGTATTAATGTTATAATGGAAGGACCAAATAAAGATATTCCTGATTCGGATTCTTTGTCTTACAGCAGAACAGAACACAGAAGAACTTATGGCCGCCTTAGTTGCCATGAATGAAAAAGCCAGACAAACGGAAGCTCTTCTGGAAATAATGGAACAAGAGAGAATGGAGGCGGAACAATGGTTCATTGTTCACCAAGAAGAGGTTGATAATTTACGCAAACAGGACATTATGCGTAAGTTATTGTCTTTTGATGTTTTTTCTGGATGGCTTAGTAATACTATGAAAACTTTGACCTCCTCGATTCCCTTATAGTCCTGGGTTTGATATTTGGCCTGGGCACTCTTTATGAGCAACAGTTTTTGATTTCTGCTGCAGGCAATATGGCAACAATGCTAGAAGAAAGTAGTGAGATGGATTCTCTTGTGCAAAAGTACTTGGCTGGAAGAGACAGCACTGCAAGAGAAATACAAGCTAGGTAAGTCAATATTAACTGCAATGTTACCATTCTAAATAATTTATCACTGTAATTACAATTTTTTTAGATTTTTACTATTTTGTTGCTTGAAATGCTAATCCATCTGATGTTAATCGAAAGCTATGGTTTATTTTATTTGTGATTTTTTTTTTCCATTTCATCCGGTATTTTCAATGATATTCCGCTGATGCGAGTTATTTTTGGAGTATTAATAATCAAACTTTACAAAACTATTTCAGTGCCATCCAAATTGACGACAGATTGAACTGTGTCCTGAATGCCAAGGACCACGCTCAGGCTAATCTTGTGAATGAACTGTTTGTCAATGTAAGTAAAGGTGGATTAAATTTGCCATACATTACAGCACATTTCATAGACTTGGAAATTTAACTCGTTGGCTTAAGAACCAGACCTGGAGTCACATGATGTCCTCTGGAGCTAAGGGCTGTTCCATTTTGAAAGGGGGGGGGGGGTGGACCTGAGATTTTTCAGATATCGGGAGGGGAAAACTGATATCAGGGGGGGGGGGGGGAATTATTTGGTTGACCAGTATTTTCCTAATATCTTAATGTAGAAAAAGAAACAGATATCGGGGGATTCCTTAAATGTGGTAAGTTTACAGAATTTTAGAGTTTGTGTTTGTTTTCCTTTTACAGGAAGAGATGCAGAGAGAATTGTTTGAAGCTCTGCAGCTATCGAAGGACAGTCGTCATCAGAGGTTGTCAGGACAGATCGAGATGATCCAACAAGAACTTACACAACTCACGGCTTTAGAAATCGAACAACGAGATATAAAAACTCAAAATAATCAAGTAGGTGTAGTCTTTTGTTTGTAGACTTATTACTGTGATAAATGCTCTTACAGTACTGTTTAATATAATATTTCACTGGAAATGATCTCCGAGTGCTGTAACACTAAGTACTGTATAATCTTCAGAAATTTTGTGCTTTTATTGTCTGTCGGATGTAATTAGTTTTACTTGGCTATAGGCAGTGATGGCAATTGTAAGTGCTTAGTCCCTGCGGTTGATTTTGTGTAACGGGCTGTATACTCCCCAGGGAGTTGAGAAAGGCTCAAGCTTGAACAGGCCAGCCAAGGGTGAATTGTAAAGTCGGTTGAGACTGCTTGGACGGCGATAACTCAGACTATAAACTTAATTTAGATTTACATTTTACTTTGCCATTTTAAAGGATGTACTCATGGACAAGAGACAGATGTTGAGCGACATGCTGCAACAGTTGATGAAAGAAAGAGACCACCGGGCTGAGGAGCTGCACCAGCGATTGGTAAGTGAAAACACCAAGACTATTTTCATAATTGTTTAAAGCCTTACTACCCCAGATGTTATTTTTTATTATTTGCTTATCATACCAATGCTAATGTGTATACGCTGTTTGGGGCGAAATAAAGTGGCCTCTGATGAACCCGCACCTCTGCCTTAAAATATCCAAATATGTTGCTATTAGATTGATCAGAGAAGTTAATACGTTGTATAATACATTTATTACATGACATATAGTTATATCTCTGTTGCATTAGCAATGGTTGTATCTTGCATTCACCTATTAATTGTTGAATAGTGATATCAGAGCGATGCAAATGTTATTTTCAATTGCTTGCAGATGGAAATGGAACAACAGAAGCTTGACGACCAAACTGATTATTGGTTGGTGCAATACCAAAGACTAATGGACCGGAAGCCTCAGGCTCTGATGGACATGGTAAAATAATTTAATTCTTTTCTTTGTTTCTATTTGTTTCTATTTGTCTGCAGTATAAGCTAGTATAATTGGCATCTTATGCAGTTTTTAATTGTGTGTTAATATATTTTTTTTACTATTTACAGGATAACAAACTTGAAATTGCTGTGGTTGAAATTCTCCAGAAGTCAGGGGCCGCGGAATACATTCCTGCCTTTGCAAGACATCGCATTTCTATAGAAACGATGCTCACTTTGGATGATAACGATCTGAAACAGGTATGAATAAAAAAGATAAAAACTTGATCTTAGCAACTGAGTGAGGGAGACATTTTCCGGCTTGTCTGAAGGTCCTAGGTTCCAATCTTGACCTGCCCATGCTTAATGAATGCCGTAAAATGTGTTAATGTTATAAGATATATATTGTACAAGTTTGCAAGTTTCATGTCAATATTCAGTATGATATTAATAGTGATTATGCTAGTGTAATTTGTGTAGTGCTACAAAGCATTTGTTAAAACATTCAATATTCATCGGGTAAAAAATATGTAAAATTAAAAATCAAAAGTATGTGAAAAGAGTTTTAAAAGAAATATAAAAAGGTAAAAATCAATTAAGAAATCACTTGTTTGAATAAATGAGTTTTTAAAATTAACATAAATGAGAGTGAAATTTGTGACAGCTTTAGATTTCATGTGATCACAAGTTTCAGTCCAACAATGAATGATCAATCTGCAAAAAATAACGAGAAATGAACCATTGTTAATTACAACAGCTTTCTTCTAAGTAGTTCATAGATAGTTCTAGTTCTAGTACTGATTTGTGTCTGAAAAAAAGTCTGAATTTAATTTAATATTTATTCATCATTTTATAGATGGGTGTACATGAACTTGGCCTTCGCAAATCAATCCTCGCCAATATCCAGAGTTACAAAGTATGCCAAGAAGAGGAAAGAGCGGCAGCCAAATTAAAACAAATCGAAAGTCCGCAGGTATGATTAATTGAGGCGTTTTGTTACCTTTTGAAGTTGGTGTTGGATATCTTTGTTTAACTGAGAGCACTTGTCTAACAGTAGTTAATCTGTGACAAATATTATATTGTAACTTTGATGTGGTATATCAAATTTGCACAAATCGAATATCCAGCCTTGATAAAGACTGTTGTGTCAAATATTTCCTTCAACTTTAGTTATTTTATTTTTCAATATTTGCATATGTTTTTTTTTTATAATGACTAATTTAATTTCAATCTGTTTTTGCATTGCTCATCATGTTATCAGTAATTGATCTTTGACAGTCTTTTGTATCAATTCGTACAAACTGATCTCCCAGCTCGGAGTTGTAAACTATCGTTTGAACATTTCTCATAGTGTATTTTTGGTAGTTTTGCAATTGTATAATTAAAGATCTTATTTCTGTTTTGCTTTACTCATTTCAAAAGTAGTTTGAACATTAATTTTCTTATGGTTTGTTTGTGTGCATTTGTACGATGACTGATGTTGTTCTTTTTGTTTTACACGGCTTGTTATAATGTACCTCATCATACTTAATCTTTTTTCAAGGACTGGAAAGTAAACCTCCTTTCTGCTCCTCCTTCACCTTGTGACGCAGAGACCGCTGGACCTTCTGCTCCTCAGATGGATTCAACCAGCGAGACAAAGGAGATCACGGCCCGAGGTCTTCATTCTGAGTGTGTCATATGCATGAATGACTTGGTAAGCCATTATTATCTACTATTTCACAGGAACCTGGTCAAACTTTATTACTTAGGCTAATGATATTTTTTTGGTTATGTTTTTTGAGAATCGAAATGAAGTTATACTAATTTTTTGTATTGATATTCTAGATCTTCATAATTTTGGTGCCGTAATTTTCTGAATAACTATTCGCATTTCGGACTGTAGTTCGAAGCATGGCGTCTCTGTCCTACCAAATCAAAACAAGACTGGACAGAAGTGACCAGTCACGTGATGAAGCTAAATTTAGATGCTTGGTTGTGCACTAAGTGCTACTCAATTTAAAAATCAATAGTCATGTTGGTGGACAAGTTTTCTTTATTTTTAGCAAAATGAAGTTATCTAGATTCTAGAGTCATGTTTGTTATGAGCTACAGCATTCTTGTGCGCTTTGCGCCCGGCATTACGTGAAAGTCACAAATCTGTTTTACTTTCATCCTTCTAATCATTATTCTAACATTCTTGTTTCAGTCTGTGGTACTTTTCCTTGGATGCGGCCACGTCTGTTGTTGTGGCGTCTGTTCAAACAAAGTCTTTGAGTGTCCCTTATGCCGAGGAGCCATAGAACAGAGGATTTTTCTTTCCATTCAAGTGTGATTTGTGATGACATCAATTTCACCTCTCCATACGATGCATTTTGTTTCCTAATATGGATCATCACTTGTAGTTATGCTTCGTTATTTTTAGATAAGTATCGACTGGTCATTCTTACAGCTACACTAAAATTTATTCTGACCCTTTCAGAATTTGATGCAAATTCAAATTGTTACATTGATTTTACAAGCCTGTGCAACTAAGGTTATTTTGTACAATTCAAATATAATCTGTATCTGTCTGTGGCTAGGATTTCAATGTTCACATAATTGAATGCATGAATGTCATATAGAGGTCAAAAAGGACATTTTAATGTCATATAGGTCAAAAAGGACATTTTAATGTCATATAGAGGTCAAAAAGGACAATACACAAGTAGCAACAGTTAATATGTAACGTAACACCAATCAAAATCATGCATTTTGATAGGAATTTTTTAATTTTATGTTACTAGTTATGATGAAGGAATTATATAAGTGTATATATGAAAAGTTGAAATGGTCCGAATAATATTTAATGTGACTGTATTAGACTGCAGCATTTACTGGTGACAGTGCTGCATCAAGTAAGATAAATAATGACTATAATTTTTAGATAATCAGAATTCTGCCACTTTATCAGAATCCTACTGAAAACTTATTGTTTATCTCTACAAGAGTGCTATGTATTTTTTGTTATATTTTTTATTACAAATACATATTTTTTAGATGTGATCATCTTAGAAATTATACCCTATATCTTTTTTATCCAAGGTATTATTTAACTGGTCACTTTGTACATAGAGAATAATCGTTATAATTTTACCAGAAAATTATAGTTGCATTTATTAACGCCTTCAAACAATGGTTTCTAAAGAACTTATTTCATCACCCCTTTCACTTTGATCTTTTAATATCCTGAGTGCCAGCTAAATAGTGTTTCAATTAACTGTGCAAATCAAACCGAGATGACTTGGTGTACCATTATATATTATTTATAGGCACATAAATTTGTACACTTGTGAATGAAATTTTTTTAAGTTTAAATGAAGAAAACGGAGAGTTATTTAATAACTATGTGCAATGTGACAAATTTTGTTCTCAATATGGCATGAAGTTTGAGGGGTATCATACAAGAAACAAAAACTTTTTTCTTCTTTTTTATGGCTCTAAATGGGGGGGGGGGGGGGGGAGAAGGGGGTGCGGCAGGGGTTCACAATATATTTATTGTATTATGCACACATAAGTCTGGTAGCATTCTTACTGCATTCGAGAGTTTTTGCCTTTTTTTTTAACTGAGGAAAAATAGATTTTACAAGATAGGAACTATATGAATGCTTGGATGTGCTACCTCATGATGAAACACAGCGCAAATTCTTTCACGGTTCAATCATTTTGTTCTTAGTCCCTGAACTGCAGATTTTTGAAAAAAAAGTTAAAAATGACAAATGATTTATTAGTTGCTGTGGTTGAAATTAGATAAATATCTTATAGTTCTAGTCATAATAGATGATATAATTTTGAAAGTAATTAATACTAACCTGTTCTATAGGTTACATATGGTTAGCTTTTGACATTCTATAAATTCAAAACATGAATTAACTTGTGATGCGTGTCATAAGTCAATGACCCAAAAAAAAACATGGATAACCACTGCTGAATCAATTTGTTATAGGTTGACCTCTTTTTCTAAAAACTCAAATATCACAAAAATTGTAGTGATAGATTTTCGCATTGATTGCAATGTCTGTTACCGTGCAACAATTGCATCAATTAAGCCATCGTTTATAATATAGTTTAATTCCAATCTTGAATAGTAGGTAATGCACCCAGAACCGTATTGACTAATGACGTCAGTGGATTTGTAATTGTACCAATTTTACAATGCAAAACTTTCACCCAAATTCAGCAAGAACATTTTGGTGTGGGGGGGGGGGGGGGGGGGAGGAATGTCATAATATATGTTAACGAAAGACAATCTATTTGCGCCAGTTTTTCAAGCGTTGAAAAGGGGGTTCACACAATGCAATGTGTGTGCATGCATAAATATGATGCGTAGTTATGTTTTTTTAAACTGCAGTTAAGAGATTATGAAGTATTGTTATGCTTTCCGCTTATTCTTGCTTTAAATTAGTTCTATTTCTTGCACTGAATGAAACTGTATCATTGCTGTTTTGTACCTCAGAGTTGTGCTGGATTCATTACCTACATATGTTCTGTTGATTGACATATTTTGGATTTTGCGGAGTCTAATATTACTTTTATACATTAAACAATTATTTAATGCATTTTCACTCTCAGTAGAGAATGCTAGAGATACAAAAACATTGTACATTGCTACAGGCAATCTACTCCGTGCACTAGGGCACCTATTGGCAGTGGCGTGGGCGGATGGGGGGAGGGATGGGTTGGCTCGGTCTTTGCTAACCTTGTGCTTAAACTACATGGGCTATCTTATGTGTTGTAAGACTAAAAGAATGTAACTTAATCACTAACAGTAATATAGTCTTCAGCTAAGTGTGTAACAATACATTGTTTCAGATTATTAAAACTGCCCAGTAATCTCATGAGGAGAAAATATGAGTTCCTGGATGATTATAGCGAGTGTCGTTGTTGAATGAGTATGAGGTCACCAACTTGAATGCAGATTTTAATGTGAACACGTATTAGAATTGGAGTACTTGTTTGTGAGCAACATCGGTGTATGATACGACATACATGTAAAATAATTTTACATTATTAAAAGACAATATTGAAATGAGGACAAAATATTTGGAAATGATAGATATATATTACATTGTGATGTATGGATTTTTTTGTGTGTAAAGGTCACTCTGAAGCGTAGTCTGCTTTTATGTCCAGCTGCCAAGGTCACTCTGAAGCTTAGTCAGCTTATATGTCCAGCTGCCAGAGGCAGATGTAATGAGGTGAAAAGACTTGGATGTCACACCAATTTTGCTATCATGACTTATGCTTGGTAACACTAAGACTACGTACTCCAACAATCACATAATATTCTTCCTACTTCTACACAATATCATGTACATTGCACGTCTATATAAATGAGTGTAATCACAGGCATTAGCCGGAGATTTTAATAACCGAAATATGCGGTATGCTTATGAGAACAGGTAGCGTACTAGATTTTATGCATGGGAGCACTCAGCTGGCACTCAGTAAGGCCTCTGATTGGCTAAAAACAGTCGAAAATTTGCGAGGAGACACCTGCCGACATTAGAGAAGCCCTATGCTTCATGTCCATGAGGTCAAAGGTCATTCTGGGCTACCAAATTGAGGTCAAAGGTCATTCTGGGCTACTAAGCATTCCGAGGTCTTGTAGAGTGCGCAACCTTGTTCATTATTTGTATTAATTTTATTATTAAAATCACTGGCTACTGTGGTGTAATAAACATACATAAATTGATGTCATAGTATGTATACATTATGCAGTTTTACTCTGGTATTTTCAACTATCCATAACCAATACAAATTTACCGTAGTATATATTATTTAACCAACTGAGCCTTACCTTGCAGCGATTGTATTCTATAAATGTATTACAAATGTGTACCTTTCTACTGTGTGAAATTTTTTATCGTGAGTACAATACTGAAGGCATTTTTTGTACAGAATATTCTCCCGAAAAAAAGTGACTGTCTTATTCTGACTGTGTATTTTCCATGATGACTGAATTTGTGATATATCGATTCCTGTTAAAATGTGAAATTTTACTTTTGTTTAATGATGTAATAATACAGTGGAACCTCATCATAAAGACCACCCTTAATGGCGAGGGGGCCTTAATAGTGGTAAACTATTATTCAGAAATGCCAAGTC
Organism: Alitta virens; assembly: GCA_932294295.1. NCBI lineage: Eukaryota > Metazoa > Annelida > Polychaeta > Phyllodocida > Nereididae > Alitta > Alitta virens. The sequence continues at coordinate 14,897,577 of OW028586.1, read as the reverse complement.
TCACGGATTCGGCGCGAGTCTCACGCATTTGGTTGCTGTCTCACGCCTCTGGACCTCAGTATTTTCTTCATATTTTAATTTAACTTGCACAATGAGGACCAAAATAAATCTTTAACATTTTAATGTAAACTGGTTGGAAAGAGCCAAAACCCACGCATTCACCACTCAAGAACTTGGCATCTCTGTATTATTGCAGTTTCTTTTGAAAGACAGTGGTCTTAATGGTGGGCTGTTGTCATAGTGCGGTGGTCCTAATGGACAGTTCCACTGTATAAACGTCTTATGAAATTATGAAATCAATTATCATACACGCCAGCTGTCTTGTCACACACACTCTTAGTATATACTTTAGTCTAGATGGATCATTCAAACCTCAGGCATTTGCCAGTTCTCCAACTGTTGCAACAACTCCTATCAGATATTTGCCAGTTCGCCAACTGTTGCAGTGACTCTTATCAGATATTTGCCAGTTCGCCAACTCCTATCAGATATTTGCCAGTTCGCCAACTGTTGCAGCGACTTTTTTCAGATATTTGCCAGGTCGCCAACTCCTATCGGATATTTGCCAGTTCGCCAACTGTTGCAGCGACTCCTATCAGATATTTGCCAGTTCGCCAACTGTTGCAGCGACTCTAATCAGATATTTGCCAGTTCGCCAACTCCTATCAGATATTTGCCAGTTTGCCAACTGTTGCATTGACTCTTATCAGATATTTGCCAGTTCGCCAACTGTTGCAACGACTCCTATCAGGTATTTGCTAGTTCTCCAACTGTTGCAACAACTCCTATCAGATATTTGCCAGTTCGCCAACTGTTGCAGCAACTCGTATCAGATATTTGATCAGTGGTGGAAAAAGGTTGGCGCAGACCAATTGCCTGAAGTGTGTGAAATTATGTTTATATTGTTTATATGACGGAAAATGTAATAACTATGCTGAGACAATCAAGAGCTGTCTGATTGGCAGAGTTTCTGTTGACCTTAGGTGCACTGGTAAAATAGTATGTACCCAGGTAGACATGTAAGAACTTCAATTAGAACATTTTTACCAAAATTGTGCTCATTTGATGGGTACAGAAACGTTTTTCCACTACCACAAGAATATTTATTTGTAGCAGCAAAATGCTGACAAATGCCTGGATTCAAACCTGTACTGGGATTCATAATAAATATCCACTTATTTTTTTGGGTTTTTTTTTGCCATAAATGCCATGGAGCAGCGCAAAATGAACAGAAATGTTAGCAACAAGTCGAAACCCAACTTTCATATTGATAAAAACAGCTCTGGGAACCAAATAACCAGAATTAGCTCTGCTCCCGGAGCGGAGAGAGCTTTTATCACTACGTTCTCCTGGGTGATGTCGCCTCCTGGGTGATGTCGCCTTTCTAGTTTTGCATTGTAACTTCAGCTACTTCTTTGCGGCCGTTAAAAATGCCTATAATGATGAAAAAGTGGCAAAAACAAAAAAAAGTATCATTGCAAAGATAGGGAACTTGAAGTTAATTTGCACAGAAAGGCATTTGTATGGGTAAGAAAGTGGGGCTTTCACCTTTTGGTAACATTTATTTTGTGCTTCTCCATGAAATATACGTAAAAATAAGACCAAAAAACATTTATTTTGGATTATACTACAGTATAGTATTTATGGCATTATATGCAGTATCTAACAAATTAGTATATTTCAACAACTACAACTGTTCAGTTTCAAGCACCTCTGTAATGAACTTTATCTGCGCTTAAGTGCACCACCTCAAGACATAAACATAAAATATCGACTCATAGAAGAGATTGTGAAATTTCTTTATCTTTTTAGTGAGACTACGGTTGTTTTCACTTTTGTTTGATATGTGGTAAATTGTTTAATTAGCTAATTAGCTTCTGGATAATAGGTAGACCAGTTTTATGTGACAATCTAACAAAATTTGTATGATACACAAGATCTATTGTTTAATTTGTATTCTTATGTGATTTGTCATTTGTCAAAATGACAGTTTTATAACCTAACAGGAATGACTGTATATGAAGTTATTCTTGTCGTCTATCAACTGGTATCTAGTTGAACTAGAATCTTGTAGTTCGATTTGTATGTCACTGAATAAACTTCACTTCTTCAATAATATGACGGTCTTGTACTATTTGATAATGAATGAAAATGAAGCTATACTGGACGCAGTAATGAGCGAATCTCATAAAGTGTGTTGTTAAGATAATACACTAGTTGTATGGTTTGCTTTGAAAGAAGATAACATAATCCTTTATCATGATGTTTATAGTCATAAAAAAAGAGTAAAAAAAGCAATTACTTTTTGCAGTGGTTGTGGCCGACATAGGAAGATGACGGCATATGATCATTGATCATATCCACTTTACTTTTTCAACCCTCAATACAGGCAATAGTTTACCTTAGAGGACTGCACTTTACTACTTTGAAACGGTGCTAGAAATAGGAAATCTAGTTGTCCAGTGGACAACCACAAGGCAAAATTTGGCTGTCTGTAAAATAAATAAACGAAGCAGATAAGGCCTTCTTCGCATTTGTCAGAGTTTGGAAAGGTGCGAAGGTTTCGATTAATTGCTTGCTAAGAGTAACTTGCCTACAATTGCAATTAGTGCAATCAGATTAAAAGTTGTTAGGTAGGTTGCCCAATAAACAACCAGAGAAAGTTAAGTTGTCCGTAATCAATATTAAGTTGCCATGACAACCGGATTACCACTTTATTCCCCCTCAGTACTGCTTTGAAATATATTAAATAATTTACTCAGAACAAAGTCGGTAGTTTGCATATTTAGTGATTTATTGAATCTTAGGTTAATCTACATTCATATTCATAACAAAGAATAAACTGCTGTATTCTGCAAAAAACACTGACGCGACATGAAAGCATATAATATATTCCCGTCTGAGGCGGGTCTAAGTAATGTAATTAGTGGAATGTGGATCCGTTGTAGTAAATATGACCTCACAAATATGACAGTAACAAGATAAACAGTGTTCCCATGTACGCCTTGTAAACTATATAACAATTCATGAACCTATTTCATGATTCCTGGAAGGTATCAATTTTACACTAAGACGTGCGAAGAGCAAAATCGTGTGCTAAAATAACTGCCACTTCACAATTATCAGACATTAACGAGAAAATATTCCCCAATTTCCCCTACATAGGACATATATATCGAACATTATCAACAAGCAGATTTAATATCAGCTACTCTGGACTTGTCATACGGAGTACTATCTATAGCAAAATTCTACAATTATCGAAGGTAACAAGCGCATAAACATGGTAAATTCAAATCAAAGTCCACAATCATTTCACAAAAATAATGAATGACACAAAAGAAGGCATTCGTTTGATGTGCACACATGTTTTGTACGCACAATTCATGACTAGAATATGAATGTCATTTATAGACTACTGAGATTAAAGCACGCAGGAGTCGTAGCTTATATATATGGAACAAATTAATTTCACGTTAAATTCCTTGTCAGACATCAAAAGGAAAGTTAGGGCTGTTCAGTTTAAAAGTGTGGGGTGGAGGTGGACAGCAAGGATTTTGAAAAAGCGTGGGGGGGGGGGGGGGGGGGGGTCTTTAAAAGAAAGAAAAAAAAAGAGCGGGGGTGGGTGTCTGTTAATTTTTCTGTCCACCACCCACCATACTTTTAAATTGAAGAGCCCTTAAACGAATCGGCAATATTTAAATCATTCCCAAGAGTTCACCAATATGTTTTACTTAATTTTATGCAAAATCATAATTCAGCGATTGCGTAGAATCCTACATGAAAGTAACAAAACACTTTAGCAACTCTGAATGCACTGTCTTACAACAATTGCTTTTGACCTACAGGAATTCAAATTTGTGATAAACTACTTTTGCTAACATATATAATATATACATCAATTGGGATAAGAGTTTTAACAAAGGGTGGGACAGTGATCTCCCCACTTAATTAACATCACAGCTAAAAATTTGAATCAAATATTCAATAAGGGGGGAACCTATTGCACATTTTTTTCCAACGGCAAAAGATTGAAGTTCACGATAAAGAAAAACTGTTTCTCATACACCAAACCAAACATGGGCGTGTTGCGATGATTATGGGGTGACCATTTTGTCTATTTTACATATACTATCGCATATCAAAATCAAGCCGATGGCAAAATATTAGGCAGATGTTGAAAAATATATACAATAAATATACACCTAGGTTTCGTGAGTGTCGATAACAGCATTATTTTGATTAAAACTAAAATGTCAATCAAGCAAACTGTGTCTCGTTAAACAAGCGTAGTTCTGTTAAATCATTTCAACAATAATATGTACAACTTAGGAATGAAAAGAGCGATAACACACATAATTTCATCTATTGCTTATTATATTGACAATTGTGGTAATGACAAATGTCAACATTAAATTGAAAAAAGCAATACAACACATTCACATATTAAGTGATGTAAAGGACGCCGCACAATTGGATTACCATTTTTGAAGCAATTCAACCGTGTGAGAATTTTATCAAAGCATATACGGCACAGTTCTTCCACATTAACTTAACATCAAATTCAATTTCATCTTTTCATACATTATATAATGCAGATTTAAGATTCTTTAAGTGCTGACAAAAATTTTAATGACTCGTTGTGTGATATTGTTTAATACTATCTGGGGAATTGTGATTGACAATTTTATATGCAAGACAAAGCTCCCCAAGTTTAAGAAAACTAGAAGGGCTGCTGAAAGAAATATGCAACAGATGCTTTTTAATTATTGTACATGCACCTACAACCTCAAATTGTTACGCACAGGACCGTTCAAACACTGACGATTAAAGTGAATTTACGTGAAAGAATGACCAGGAAGTGAGGTCCACACACAAGGACTCGGGTACATTCGTGAGAAATTATAGTAATATATTAGTACATAGTCTATATGACACGTTCCTTTCATCTGTCAGTCAGACACAACCCATTCTATCACTACATTGTTTGGTTGGTTTTGGTGTTGGCAATATTGCTACAGTGGCCGTTATTATTGTGAATCGTTTTAATAGGTACTTGCATTAGTTGGCAAGATCCTAGAATTCAATTAACTGGCATGTACTGATGCTCAGTACATAAATCTATAATAATTGAAGTCCTTTATCATATGTTTGAGTGAGTAACCGAATGCCACGATAAATGAAGAGCGGAATGAAGTCTCTATGACAAATAGTGTCCGAGATATATTCCGCGAAGTTCTTGACTACTTCTTTCCTCACTTTGATGTATTATTTCGTATCAGAATCTTTGCATTTAGCTGTTGCTGAGCTCTCGGAGGTCTGCCAAGAACAGTTCCGGTTGCAAAATGTGAGTTCCGCCTGAAAGAGAGAAATTTTATGAATATGTGCAGATTAATAATCAAAGAGCAGCAACTTACGGTGAATGAACAGTAGTTCCTCATCTCTTCATTACATCTAATTCACTCCAGACTGATGAGTTTTGCACACATATTATATATATTAATATGCAGCATTTTATAGCGCCAAATACATTCAAATCGAAGGTAATGAAAGATAATGTAAAATGTATATAAACTCAAAGTAAAAAAAAAGCTTATCAAGTTGGTTTTTTGGATATTTTCTACTTGGGAGGGTGCCAGTTCAAATGCATGTATTTTCTGTGTCATTAAACACTAAAACAACACAACAGTTGTGCTTGACCACCTTTGTCACACTTCAATGATTTCAGTCAAACAGTTTGCTCTAATGACCTTTTTGATTAAGTCCTTAAGTTCTAATGACCCAAATTCAATCAAATCCTGTTTGGTGATTCTCTAAAGACTCCTGGTTGAGAAAACGCACAGAAAACTCAGATGCCGCGGTTGATGCCCGAGCAGCGGGCCAGGGCAATAGGGATGCTTCAAGCTGGCATGCGTCAGCGTGCTGTTGCCAGGCATCTTGGATGCTCACAGCCTGCAATCTCCAATTTAGCCAGACGTTATGCTGACACAGCAACTGTTAATGACCGTCCAAGGTCAGGAAGACCTAGGGTAACCACCCCAAACCAGGACAGATGGATAGTGCTGTAGCACCTGCGGGACCGGTTTCACCGTGCCACTGAGACTGCAGCCAGGACACATGGTCGTCATAACCGGAGAATTAGTGCATCAACTGTGCGAAGAAGACTCAGAGGCCGGGGAATGCATGCAAGGCGCCCCTGCAGAGGTCCAGTGCTGACCAGGATCCACAGACGCAACCGACTGAGATGGTGCCTGGAACATCAGTGGTGGACACGGCAGCAGTGGTTTTTAGTAACGAGTCTCGCTTTTGCCTCACCACTGCTGATGGCCGAGAACGAGTATGGCGCAGAAGAGGTGAGCGATTTGCCCGATGCTGCATTCGTGAGTTCAACCGTTGGGGAGGACCAGGTGTGATGGTCTGGGCGGGGATCACCGCTCGCAATAGGACACTCTTGGTTGTGGTTGAGGGTAACCTGAATGCACAACGGTAGGTCAATGAGGTCCTGGAACCCCACCTGGTACCGTTTATGGAGGCCCATCCAGAAATTGACATCTTCCAGCAGGATAATGCCAGGCCCCATGCAGCAAGGTTGACCACCAACTTCCTCCAGACACAAGGCATTCAGGTGATGCAGTGGATGCCCTACTCCCCAGACCTCAACCCCATTGAGCAGCTGTGGGATGAGCTTGGCAGATGTGTTTCTGCAAGGAGGAGGCAGCCAGCGACCAGATGCTGATCCAAGCACTGCAGGAGGAATGGGATAGGCTTCCACAACAGACCATCCGAAACCTGGTGCAGAGCATGCGCAGAAGGTGTGTTGCATGTGTAAGGGCCCGCGGAGGACACACACGGTATTGAGGACCATGCCTGTAGTGACTGTGGCTTTTTTGGCCATCCTTGTTGACTTTTTTTTGTTTTCTTGTTGACATGTGTTGATGTGTGAACTTCGTTTAACTACCTCTTGTTTAACTTTCTGTTGTTGTGACATGGCTAGCACAGTTTTTTGTTGTTTGTTGCCTCAGAATCATTGATTAAACACTCCTGAAAGAGGCCATGCCATTGTTTTGTGTTTTCTACTTAGGGGTGTCTTACACTACCCCTCAAAAGATCTGATAAGTTTCTTTTGAATTTGAGTTTATATATATATTGTATAAATTAAAATACATATTTTGCATTACATATAAACACAAAATCAATTTAGTAGGCAAAATTTGGTGCCTTGAAAATCTTACCAATGATGACGTCCCAGTTCTTAGCAGCATTGTTGACCTCGTATGCACATCTCATCTCCGAGTAAGTGATACCTCCGATCACGAAGATGATGAGGCGAGGACCGGTCTTGTAGCTGGGCTGACCACGATCTTTGTGCCACTGACCGTACCTTGCACTGCGAAAGAAACAGGAATCATGACAACATGTTGACTGAGAATTTGGGTGCGATAGATTAATTATATTGATCTATGCATCTAAATCATTGCTTGCACCTTAAAAATAATTATTTACTGGCATTTAAGCCATATCAAAACTTCCGTAACTCTTCAAACATCTAGATGTTACCATACCTCATGGGTGCGGCTCCCATTCCAACATTTCTTGCTCCACCGGCCAAAAATGGGAATCTCTTAGGATCCAATTTGTCATCTATGGCATCCTGTGTAAAGATTAAGACATTCACAATTTCAAGATTTTTTTCAAGAATTTATTACCAGACAATGATTAAACTATTTTATAAATACATAATATTACATTAACTGAAAAAATATTGGTAGACTAACACCATTTGGTGTATTTGCCTTAAAAAAAACATGAACCATCCAAAGAAAAGTAATCTTATAAGTAACTACAGTTGGTTAAAGACCAGCAAAAAATGGACAGAAATGTTATCAGTAAGTCAAACTTCAACTTTCAGACTGATAAAAATACCTTCTCTGTAACTGAAACAAATAACATAAATAACTTGGGAGTTTCCCCACCTTTCCTATGTAAATTTTTTGCCTTTTTCTCATTACGGACCTTTGTCTGGCCACAGTAAAAACAGCAGTAAAACAGCAGAAATAACAGCGGAAAATCGAGCAAACAGGAACTTCATCATTACAGAGAAGTTTCATGAGTAGCTTTCAAGGGTAAACGATCTTAATCATTTATACCTGCATCAATAAGATTGTTTACCATGAAAGCAGGTGCCGATGTACTCATGGTTTTTTTCAAAAGAGTTTCTATGGTATTTAACATGGATTAATAAAGTATATCGTTATCGTTAATATTTGTTTCCATTTTGCGCTCAGCTGCTCTGGGCTTAATTGCTATGGACATCCACTTTGAATCCTACTATAATGAGCAATATTGTAGATACTTATCTAAGACCTTAGAGAGGCCTCCCACACATAGAGAATATATTCTAATATTAAATAATATCTCTTTACTTGTGTATTGTCTGTTTGTCTATGTATTTGTGTGTGTATTTGTCCATGTATGTTTTGTATATGAATTGCGAGTCTCTTTGTGTAAATAAATTTCTTTGTCTGTCTAGCTGTCTTACCTCCATGATGTCTTTGACATAAGGAGTCCATCGAGACATCTGGTACGTCGTTTCGTTATAGCGTTCACGTCTGTTCAACGGTTGGTACGGCTGGGCAGGTTTTCTTCGACCACCCTGAATGGGAAATTTAAATGGTTATAAGTTTTGTCACATAAGTAATTGATGATAAAATTGAGAATACAAGTCATATATGACAACCGACAAAAGAAAGTAATTCATAATGTTTGGAAAAGTGTGGTATATTTTTGGTTAAAAGCTAATGCTTCCTTCAGCTACCGTGAATGACCACATTAGTATCGATATTCCCCGAGTGTTGGCGTCGCGTTATTCAATATTTCAGCTGCCCAATTGCTAAATAACTAAAGTCAAACTGTCTTTCCAAAATTCAAATCGCACTTATGGACCCCCATTACACCGAAATAAAAAAAAAATTTAAAAACGGATCATGGTCGATGGACACTAATGCGGTCATGTCATTCAGAAAATCAGTTTCGAAAATCCAGATTCAGAACTCAGTACAAAAAGTATCATAAGTGTGCAGGATTAAAACTGATTAAATCTAACTTGAAAATCAAGAATAAATCTAGACCTATTCCTATCATTATCTGAGCTACTGAGCTAGTACAGAATAAAGCGCTAGCTGGCATATTTCATAATTCTGATTGTTGACTTTATTTATGAATTAATTATAATGAAACATGAAAGGAACTACTTAGAAATATTTAAGAGTTTGAAAGATGATTTAAATAAACTTATTGTAATGAAATTCATAACATGCATACTTTAATGAAAATGAGAAATCATAGTTATAATTGTATAATATAAAGACTAGATGGTGACAACTAAGGAATGCAAAAAAGATGGTAAAAAAGTAGTTTTTGCAAATTTTTGTTCGGAGGAAACGAATAACTACAGAAGACAAAATGCATTCTCTTCAGAGAATTGATGTTTTGGATGAAAAGACGAAAAATGTCTCAATATAAAGATTTTAGATTTTGTGTGCCAGCAGCGTCATCCATGCTTATACGTACCCATGAACCCTCCTGATTTTGTATGAAACAGTCACATGACAAGACAATAAACATGCGAGTCACATGATCACACATGGAACATTAGGTCACATGACATCGGTACACCATTAAGATAGAATACACACAACACTGTGATAGCGACAGTGTGCAAAGGACTTATAAAGATAGCGAAAGAACACATTTTGGATGGGACTTTCTTTCAAAGTGTGATTCTTAAAAGCTACTTGAAATATTTAATACAACACTATATACAATTTTCACACTAGTGTTGGGGCTACATTGACAGCGGACAAATAATGTTACGATAGTTACAACAAAAGGAGCAGGACTTTCCCATGTAACTCATTTGAGATACTGCCACATTCAAGGTCACCGTTCAAATCTAAGAAAAGTGGACTTCATAGCAAGCTACAAATGTAACATTGTTGGGGAAAGTATTACAATTTCAAATACACCGACTGAGCGACATTTCAGGGGCCTCTTCACTGCAGTGGTCTAAGGGGAGGTCACACAATATAAGACTCATTTCTTTCATAAACATGACATATGATTCACTTACCCAGCTTCCATCCTGGACAATAGGGACATTAAGACATTGCATATTGAGAAGAATGGGTTTGTCCTCCATGGGGATTTGAGCATGTTGGACCAACTTGGCTAAGTTCTCTTCGGATACTCCTACAAAGACATTAAAATGCAGGACCATTATTAGATTGCCAAGAAATCTTTACAATTAGCATACTAATAGCTGAAGTCAGTGTTGCCAACCCTGGAACTTGTGAAATTTGATAATAACTGCCACAAAAAGTAGTCTGGATTTTCCAGCTTCGGAACTGTAATGACCTTGAACGTTCTACACCTGTTTTCATCTTTCATTATACTCCACTTAAACTGTTTTCCTATTGTTCTAAGTGGGCAAAAACCGACGTAAATGTTAGTTAACTCCCTCCGGAGTGCAAACTGAACTTGTCTTGCATAATAAAGGCAGTAAAACAAACAAATTTGTAAATATGCCTTATGGAGTATAAGTTAGTTATATCCCACATAGTCGGGAGTTAACTAACATTTTGTTGGTTATATCTCTCCGCCTTCGTTCTTAAGTTCAGCATTGAAATTCCGCAGGTCAGAAAAATTCCGTAGAGTTGACAATAATGATAAATATTCCAACGTTAATGACAAGACTGACCTCCTTTATGGATGATGTACAGCAGAATGATTCTCATTTTGTCGAATGACGTGACGTTCGGATCCAGAAGGATAGGGACAAACTGACGCATCTGATCCTTGAGTTTTTCACCGTCAGCATCCGTACCCATTGCCAGATCCTAGAAAGAAAAGGTTATCACAAAGTCATCTAGTGAGTAAAATTTCATATGACAAGATTTTAGACAGTTATAATCAATCAATAACTGACCACATCGTTCATATGAGAGGTTGCATTGTCACTGTCAAGACGCTTGATGGGTATCTCAAAGAGTCACCGGAAAGATGGCCGAACTATTGTTTAATGATGCAATATAACAATCAACCTGAACCTTTTCTGGTCCCCCCCCCCCTCCTTCCTCTTTTTTAAATGGAATTACCGTAAATAATAGCCCATTCAGTTAAAATTCTTAGCATTATTCATTCAAATTCCTTCCTCTACCTGCTCTACACGACACAGCTTGTCCAGACGCCCCTGGTATTGCTTCATGCAGTCCTCGGCAAGGTGCAGATGGGTTGAGTACTTGCTCAGCTCTTTTTGATACTGTGGCATCTTCTTGATCATCTGTGACAAATCCCGCATTCCTGCCTTCTCCGACCCACGGTTCATTCTCTTCTGGTCGGCAAATTCTTTGAATTTCTTAGTCACTTGCCTGGAATTTACAACATAGTGCGTATAACTTCAGTTGCCATCATACCTAACTTGTATCTCATTTTAATTCCTTTGGAACAGGGCACACTGGAACTGTTTCAAATACGATTTCCCCACACTGATCTTTTAAAGTCTTTATTACACATTTACAGTGCATAAGACATTTACAGTGCATTACAATGTTGTTAAAATTTTTTAGTTCAATTGTATTGTTGCATGAACACTTTCAAAAATGTGGGCCCCTTGGCAATAACTTCAAAGAAATCTTAAAGGAGTCATCTTACTCAAAGCATTATTAGATCATTAAATGAAGCATTGTATTATATATTATGATTTTTATTGTACCTTTGCTTAAAGTGAATAAAAACTCTGAAACTGTCCGTTACAATTCAACCTGAACTTGAGCGAAATTTCCTGCCTTGCTATAGGATATTTTGACAAGTTGGTGACATGTGTCGATTGCTCAAGCTGTCATTGATCACAACAAAAGTCAGCCACTTACTGAGAGACGACAGCAATGTGCTGATGTCGCAATTCGACCCACAGATCATCATTTTCATCCAGAACAACTTCTTTCTCCTGAACATCAGTGCCACTTGCATTTTCATACCTGAAGTCGAGCCCAAAAGTTTATATGTACACTTGAGCCAGGTATCATAAATGAAATTGCGAATAAAATCATGCGAGTGAAAAAAAGGTTCCTGTAACCTTTAAAGGGTAAAAGAAAATGTCAGAATTGTTATTGGAATTTAAAGAACGGGGATTTTTATTTATAGCAGAACCGAAACTTTACTCTAGAGATGTCATGTTAATCCAGAACTCCCACACTCACAGCCAATGGGATTCTAGGATTCACGTTACATCCTCTTGAGTTAAGTTTCAAAGTCTATGAGTTCTGCCGTAAGAGAAAATATGTAGAAATGGATGTGAACTATTCTCTGTATGTAAATATTTGGGCCCAATTGTATTATCGACACAACCTTCATGGGGGTCACACAACCACTTCTCTTACCTGTACGCATCATTTTCGATGTTGAGAAGATCGAATGTCATGGCTTGAAATGTCAGTTCGTGCAGCAAAGGAGAGACGGGGTCAAAACCTCGGTCAAGAACAACCAACTGAGATCTGGCCTTTTGGGGACCCTGTGAAATAAAATAAGAATATATATACATAAATGCATAAATCACCAATTAAGAGAAGAGAAATATATTTTGGCTCATTCATTTTTTGGGTAAGTGCTAACAGTTTTGTGTGCAATAACTTTCAGGTACACATAATCACGCTTGATGAATATGAATAGTTTCAACTGTATTTTGTTAAATATGTTTTTGAACAGTTTTGGTACAATTAAAACGTTGTATTCTTGTGCATACCTGTCCCATTGTATGGTCATCAGCTTTGTATGCATCAAGTTTCTGCTGCAGCAGTTGGGCAAATTCACCATTGTGATCCAATTCACTGCAAACAATAAAACAAATCTATTAAAGTGCTAACAACCCATTTCACACACAAGGTATACTATTATGATTTTCATGAAATATCTAAGGCTTTAAATCTACAGATTGTCACCGACACCACTGCACATATGAGTAATTATGCAATCATATTGATAAGGACTGAAACGTACAATTGCACTTCAATCATAGTTTACTTAACTTATGATGAATGTATGTATATTATGCCAATGTTGTTAGAAATTTTAACCAATAACTTTGGGACATGTTATTCTATTTTTCTGTAGGCACATTTCACACCATATCAGCGGATCTGAGAAACTAAAAATTAAATAAGTGTTGCAAAATACATATATTGCAGCTGGTTTGATACTGAACACAAATCTATCTATATCTCTACTTACGCCCTGTATCGGACAGCGGGGTACTCGCCAAGAGTGGCGCAGAGGGTGGCCACCTGCTCTGCAACCCTCTCCATCTGCTGCATCCGCATCATCATCTTGTTTGGGTTGTACATGTATTGGAACATCTCTGGGTTGTCGATCGAGAACACCTGCAATTTTACATCAACTCAAATCTCTGTCCAATGAACACAGCACATTTAAAATAATATTGATGTGGGGACACTTATTTTCAATTTTAATTTCATGATTGCGTTAAATTTGACATGCCTTGCACTCGGTGTCTATGCATAGGGCATGTAAAAGACTCCACCCATGGGGTAAATCCATAACTTGCTGTGGACTCCAAGCTGTATCATCTCATCATCACATCTGCCTCTGACAGCTGGTCATATAAGCTGACTAAGCTTCAGACCAGTAGCACTGAGACTTAACAACAAATGTATAGTACCCACCTGGCTTTCATAGGGCAGGAAAGCAATGTTAATTTCTTTCAGGGTCTTGATAAACCGAGCTGCAGTAGATTTGCACAAGGTGTTGAACAGCTCATCAGGGCACGCTGTGCGAAAAAACATCAAAATCTCAGTTTAGTCCATGTGAAAGAGATATATAAAAACACAAGCTTACTTGGACTTACAGATCAAAACTTTGCATTAAGATATGTTATTATAATAATATTATCTTATTACATCATTTACAATGATTTTCCAGTTTACACAACGAATGACTACTGTCTGACCAATTCGATGCACAGCTCTCATTAATTCTCACAGGCCAAGCATGAGCGATTTACTGATCACCAAAATTTTGTTTCTTAAATTCGCATTGCTATAACCGAGCAAGACTTTTTGTGGTTTTAAATAAAAAACACTATCATAAGATGACATAACAGCACATGTTGCCAATTTACCTTCAGTAAGGAAGACATGGACACCCTTGTAAACGCAATGAGGCTCAGTGAAGTCTGAAATGAGGGTCCTGATTGACTTTTCCGTTGGTTGAATGATGTAGATAGCCTCCATGGAGAGAAGGGGCTCTCTGCGTTTGTTTAGGTCCTCCACCACTGGAAATTGAGATGAATAATAACGTTAACGTTAACGTTAACGTTCTTAAAATCATCCAACTTGCAACACGTTAATTTGTAATCAGCACACAACCATGTTCACTAGTCTTCTTTTTAAGTAGCCATTTGGAGTATTTTTTAAATATTGCACATTTCAGTTATACAGCCACACAATTACTGTGTGTTATGCTATTTACTGGCAATAACCAAATTATCTAATTTTAGACTTCAATAAACTCATACTCACAGGTAATTCCCTCGGACATAATTTCTGTCATTTTGCAACATGCTGATATCATTCGAGTACTCAAGGAATCCAGTACAAGAACTTTCCATTCTTTTTCTTTTACTAAACGAATGACATCGTTCATAATCTCTGCAAAAAATAACCATTGTGAATTCAATGATCGAGACAGGGTTTCCTTGACAACACAGCTCTTCATGTACAAAACACTTCCACTAACATTTTCAAGTCATTAAAATTATTTGGTGAAACACAAGAATGGCGTAGTCAGAATCAGGGATCACAATATTCCTTTCCAACAGAAATCACTTTAAACAAATGGTGACTTTGCCACCACACTCATGTATAATTATGTAATCAAATTGGCAAAGACACTGCAGTCAATAGTTAAGACTCAGTTGAGTCCAGTCTTAGAAAACTGAAACAGGGAATACCGTCTTCAAATCTTTGTTACAATGCTGCTTATACGTGCATAAGTCTCATATGAAGACTGAGAACCTAAAAGCACACAAAGTGGCAAACAACTTCATTTCCTAACTAAGGATATTACGCACTCTCCATAGTTGTATCTATACATTCCTCAAGTTTGGAGCAATTTCAATGTAGACTGAATTAGTTATAAACTGAATACGTTATATTTGTACTGTTTGTTAATGGCAGTATTACTTCTCATTGGGTGTCAGGCTGCCGTTTTTGTAACAATATACATGTATTTATCTTTGTGTGTATTTTTTTTTAATGGCGATAATTTGCCAATAAAGGCAACTTCGCAATCTAGTCTTAGCTGGCCCATAGTCTCATACCCTAATGGCAGTAATGTAATTAGCACGCAGGTGTGAAAATTGTTCTGTAGCAAGGCAGAAACATCTTTACTTTTAATGTCACTTCCCCGTAGAGACAAAAACTAATGAAATTGGAAACATCACACCACTAAACTGGTCTCAAGTACAAATGTAAACAAGACAGGTTTACAGCAAGCCACGCCCACACATATTTCTGCCATTCTGTGATTCTTTTTATGCTTGTCAAATTGTTATAGATCCACTAAATTGACACACACACAAAATTCAGTACATACGGATATTATAACATTAATCAATGGCTTAGCGGAAGGGTTTAATGCCATTGTAGGTAACAAGAAAATCCATCATTGATTAGATCACTTCACTTGCGGATGATATAAATCCACTAAAATACACCTCATGTTTTTGTGAAAACTAGGAATATTGGACCGTAAATTTTGGTATAAATCAATGCTTTACAATATAATGTTGGTGTCGACATACGAATTAAATTGAAATGAAGCAACTTTTCCGCTAAAATCATATAAATCTTACTCTGGGAAACTGCCTGTTTCAGCGCCATGATGAATATTATGACAGCTGAATGTTGCCTCTTGAACAGATAAAATCACGACTGCGTTGTAAAACTTTTGACAACAATGAAAATGCCAACTTGAAAATTTGACTGTTATAATCTTGTAATGAGGTATGAAATTATCCAATCTCATTTTTATTGATCATAAGTCATTTCTAAAAAAATTGTTTGCTGCAGAGGCAATAATAAAATACTACAGCGCCACCTGCAAGTAATTCATTAAAATTGATTTTTCACATATTTATGACGTATACATAATTTGAATGCCAATATTATGCTTTTGTTGTGTTGTATTCATATTGCTGTCCACGATAGTACGACTAGCTTTTGCTGGCTTCTTTCTACTAAACATGATCCTGAATTGGTCTGACATTTCCTGCCCCCTAGTGGAATATAACAGAACCACAAAATTTTACAATGGCGTTCTGTCCTGTCGAGAGATGGAGCTACGACCACACCGGTCTTGCTATTGTTTAATGACGTCATCCAATTGTAACGTCATCAAATGCACTGATTGACCTTTTGTTGATGACGTCATTGAACAATTGCGAGACCGGTGTGGTCGTAGCTCCATCTCTCGACAGGACAGAACGCCATTGAGAAATGAGTAAGCACTGCTGCCTAAAGTGATCACTGGGGTGTGAGCAACCCCATATAATATTCTAGGCAATTATTGTTTGTCCCACATTTTCTTTCTCAAAAAAGGCACTTGGTAGTCTATTGGTTCACTTTCAAAACATAAATTCTGTAATCTGAGGCAGAGCTGCCGAGTTCTGTAGTGAATTTTGGCCCTCTCCAACCAGTTTAATGTTTAAAATTTATTCTGGTTCTCTTACAGTGAGACAAATCAAGATATGAAAGAAAATACTGAAGTTTAGAGGAATGAGACAGCAACCACATGAGTGAGACTCACTCAGAATGGGTGAGACTAGGCAGGTCTGTCTGAGGCTCATGGGCAGCATAGTTACATGCACTTAGAGAGGCTCTTATCTTAAGACAGTATCCAAATGTTTGTTGAAACAAGAGCCATTTTTCTTTTATATATATTTTTTATTCAGCAAACTTACATTATGTACAAATAACATATATGCAAGACAAAGTGTTGAATAATTTGAGTTCCTGTGAGCACAATATTTTAACAGGCGATACAATGCACTGTGTTTTTCTCATTTCATATTTAGCAGCGTAATTTTCACACATTATAAAAATGGCAGCTTATATCACAGATATATATTTGTCTCAGTAACAAACATTTGTGATCCAAAATATCATCATTTTAAACAGAAATATTTACCAAATTTGGTTAAAGGAAAAAACAATTTCATTAAACCAAATTTCTTTTTTACTAAATTTCATATGGACTTCATTTAAGCAAACAATATGTGCATACGACTTATTAATTCCTGAGTAATTAAACATACTTCAGCACTCATTTCTTAATACAAAACATTGCAATGAAATATTGCGAACTTGTTCACAAAGGCATCAAAATCAAATAAAACATTCATTACTGACACACAACATTGTGCAGAGATAGTTTGAAAACTTCCAAATTCCAAACAACATTTGTAACAGTTGCACCTAATTAACAATAACACTGTACATTATCTCATAAGTTATGTACATTTCATATTTACATTAATTATAAACAATTCAGGAGGGAATACGCAATGCCAGGTGATATGTTAAACATCAAAACATACCAATTATTATATTAACAATAGCTCAGATGATACATCACTCGTCAAAATGTAACAACAGCAGTCATACGAGTTAAGATTGCTATATCAATAGAGAGTTAATAGACTATAGAACAGCAGTTTAAGATTACGCTATTTCTACTGTAGCAGTTGCATAATGCATGTACGTATATGTTCAAGCTTCATATCAAAATATTAAAAGTTAATTTATGCAAGGTTAATGAGCAATGGACAGCCTGAGGAATAAATTGGTGTATTAATAATTAAAGAATCAAAAGTTAAGTGTAACTGAGTGACACTTTACCGCCTAAGTGACTGCTTTATGAAAGGGCAAACGAATCCTGTTGGATCTAGATGATAAATATTATGTAGAAGTTCGATTCAACAAAAATATCAGAGTAAATTCAACAAAACATCTGATCACTGGCAGCATAACCTAGAATCTAATAATTGGAATCGAATCTGAAAAAATACTGTATTGATAGAACACAACATCAAAACAACTGATACAGATAAAGTACTTATCATATAATACACTGAAATTATATTACTACAAAGAGATCATTCATTGACAAAAATACTTCAAGCGACAACAACTCAAAGTGATTAAAAACGAATTGACTAGTAAGATATGCATATGAAAGTCTGAACTTTGAAGACTCTTCAGAATCAAATCATATTTTCTTTTGTTTCCTCCAGATTTTCTCTTGCGCCATACACCATTTTGTGAATGTCTGACACTGAAAATAGATTGACCCACCATGTATCATTTATAACACAAATCAGAAAAATCACACCATAAAATAGGTTCAAAATTAAGCAAAAAACTTTTTACACCAACTTTCCATGCTATGGAAAAAATAATAAATCAATTTTGTTTAAAAAAACCAATCAACAATGATCAATATGGCCTTTAACCTGGAAGACTAATACTTTTATACTGGATAAAATTTTTGGATTGTGAAGGGGGTTATGTTTGATTCAATACTTTATTTGTCTTAATGCTGCAGATTTGAAGCATAGTTAGCAAAATATATAATGAGCTCAATGCAGATGTAAAGATGAGATGATATGGCTTGGGAGTCCATACCATATTAAATGTTTAATCCATGGATGGTGTCTTTTCCTTTACATAGACACCTTTGGCAGCATGAAACAATTACAGTGAAACCTGCCCTGCATAGAATGGTCACATGCAATAACCAGCTACTTCCAACCCCGTCAAACTTAAATTTCATCGTGTACAGCGGCGTACAAGTACGATTTACCCCTCTATTAAACGGCCACCAGTCTAAGGTTTCACAGTACTCTGACCAACAAAACTTGAGGACTCTACTGGAAATGCTAAATAACTATACTGAGTTAACTTCAACAAATTTCGAGAAGACTTACAGTTATCAACAACCTCTTTTTCAAATTGTTGCTTGATCATTCTTTGACCTTGCAATCTTTGGAAGACTGCCTTCATCTCCAGTTTGAGGACCTTGTACTTCTTTCGCAGATGTTCATACTCCTCTTGTAGAATTCTGTGTTGCGTGTGGATTTTATCATACTGAAAAACATTGATCATATTAAATTGAATTTATTTCCTATCTAGGGACAGATTTTCATTCGATTTTATTGTTTATAGACCCCTGTCACAATTTAATTTTCACAGATTGAAATTAAAAAAAGGTTTTTTTTTGCAAAATATTTTTTTAAAGTATTTATTTGCTACCAAAAAGGTCATCTCAAGTGGGGGAAAAAGGAAAGGGAATTTATATGTAATAACGAGTTGGCTATCTGGGCTATCTGACACAGATTATAGGAAAACCCAGTCAATGAAGGCCAAATTTTAAGAAGTGTACTTTATTCAATCAACAGCAAGATTATGCGGTGTGTCCGAAAATACTCTGAAGTTCATACCTCAACTTGCATTGCAGGGTCGATGACCTTTTCTGTCCCATCGGCCTGGGGCATTTGAGAAGTCCAAAAGAGTTTAATCAATCTCTCTTGTTCTTTGATGCAGTATCGGAGGTTCTCTGTTACTCCATGCACAGACCTTAATGTGTCATAGTCAGAATTCTGTAAAGTACACAAAACAAAGATAACTTTAATAAAATACAAATTGTACAAGAAGAACCGATAATGTGATATATCACATCAATCAAAATTTAATTATTTGTTTTATGTACAAATCTTCGGGGAATCTTAAGAGACCTAGAAATTAATTAATTGCAGCACTGCAGTAATCGCCATCTGCTTCCAATGTACACTTAGTGTGGACTCGTAAGATATTATCATGTCATCAATATGTCTGCCTCCCACAGGTTGTCATAAACGGTGATCAAACTTAAGACAGCTTGACAGACAGACAACCAAAGAGATCTAGCAATGTTTTTATGATCCTATCCATTTTATTATATTTGATTCTAGTTTTAATCCCATATTTGTTTTATATGTCTTCTTTTGAAGGCTTAATAAAGATTATTATTATCTCAAGACCAGTTACATGTACAACTTCGGCAACACTTATAAATATATTTTTTCAGTTTCTTGGATCTGCCGATATCATGAAAAATGTGCCGACAGAGAGTAACATAACAGGTCACATTTATATCTAATAAAAATTCAAAATGAAAACAAAAATTTAATAACTTATCGTTCGTCAAAACTTTACCCGAGAAGATCTGAGCAACTAAAGATCAAGTTTGGCCCCCCAAAAAAAAAAATGTTTTCTAAATATTGAGACAAGTAGCTCAATGAAAAAATATATATATATAGTCCACGAGTTTGTCACCGAAATTTTTAATTGTAC
Source organism: Alitta virens (assembly GCA_932294295.1). NCBI lineage: Eukaryota > Metazoa > Annelida > Polychaeta > Phyllodocida > Nereididae > Alitta > Alitta virens. Next base: position 14,877,115 of record OW028586.1, on the reverse strand, counting down.
AGCTCTTCCTCAAAAAAAATATCTCACCTGTGACGGTAATCGCTTGCTGATAAATACTCGTTCCTTAAGCTGATTCTCAACACTCATAACCAAGGCAACGCTCTCTTGTATTTCCTTCTTAAGCAACTCATAGTCATCAATTTTTCCCACAGCATAAAGACACCGTAAATCTGTGCCAATCTTCTTCACGGCTTGCCCTGTAAAAATTAATTGTCATAAAATGAACAAATTACACGAAGGAAACGCACAGCAAAAAGTTGTTAGCTATCAATCAACACCAGTGAAGGACATTACTACAGTGAACAAACTATTACACGTCATGAAACTATTCAATTAATGATAATAATACATTGCAGGTGATCATTTTGTTGCTCTGATACCGAAATCTCATATCTCCTTTCTGGTAATTTTAAATGAGGGGACAAAAGTAGCTTTTATTACCATGTGTCACCACACGCCTTCAAAAACTATAAATTACACTTATTAGGTAAGACATAGTTGTTCATACCTGCCATTAATCAACTTGTCAATAGAGGAATTTTGAGCCAACAGGGGGCGCTGTATATTGGTCCTTACAACCTTTGTTTGATGACGAAATCAATGACGTCAAAATAGTTGTAAGGACCAGTATTCAGCTTCCCCCGTTAACCCAAGAGTCTACCGTTACACCAGAATTGAGATACAATATGTTGGTATAGCATTTTATTGTATGTTAGCAAAGTTTATTGTAAGTTTAAAGAAGTGAAATGGACGTCTCATGTTGTTGGTATTGACGCAATTCGCATGTCACCAAATGCACCTACGAAATGGTAGTTGAAAGGAATTTAAGTGGGGAAAAAATTGTTATATCACCAGCATACTTCTAACTCGCATCCTTGATAACCATTATACACCTAATTACTTCATCAAATTAGTGTGACCGCCATTCATTAAGTGCATCCTTATCCTGACATGTGAATTGCGTCTTTGTGAGTGATGTGACAAAATGTAATTATGAGTTATCTACTCTTGCACAAAATTGACAGCATTTACTAATCAATATAAAACTACATATAGCAGTACTACAATTTTCTAAAGCTATGCAAGTTCCTATACTTTATCATAGTAATGATTTACAACATATTTATAGATTCATCAATAAATTGCACCAATTGTTTCAGCTCACACCGCCACCAAATTATATACATTTTTGCAAACGTCATGTTACCATTTCAAATTGAAACTACACGAAAGTGAAACTAGGGGAAAGTAAAAGTACAAAAGCGTGTGCAGAGACGTTGTTAGCGACACCCTTTCTTTACCTTTAGCACCGTTTCCTGTAACTCTTTTCCGAGAATGCTGAACATCTGAATTTCATAAATTATTTGGGAAAAATTTAGCAAGGATTCTACAGGACTACACAAGATGGGTACAAAAATATAGCAAAATAAACATAAGATTATTTTTCCGTTATGAATCAAAGCAAACAAATTCAAGGAGGCTTTTTGGGTCTTCAGAATATTAGAGAATGCAGGAAAACAATCACTGGATGACAACAAAAATCAGCAGTAAACCTTTTAATATCCTCCTCCACTTCAAAAATTAAAACTTAAATATGATATCCATGCCAGTTATCAAAGTTAAAGAATCAATTCAACAAAGAGAAAATAATAAACAGGCAACAAATTAACCAAACATCGAAAAATAATACGCAACATTACCAACGGCACACAAAAGGTTTTAACATTGCATTTAAGCATTCATCCAGATATGACATACTCAATCCAACTTACGAGGTGGCTTCTCAGTGTCGTAAACAGAATACCGCATACAGTCTTGCAGCCGCTCGGACCCGTTAGACATAAAAGATCCATTCAGGAGAGACCCATCGTCCTTGTGAGAATCTGTGATCATAATAATATATCTCTCAATCTTTGCAGCAGAGCAATGGCATTCAATATTTATATGTGAACAGTGTAATTACAAGCATATATTACCACCCATCCCATAGCTTAAAAACATGTACAAATTCAATGTTTTTGGTTGCATATATAACATGACCCCAACCCCCACAAATTTCATTAAGGGTTGAAGTGTTCACATGTGACCTGGGGTGGGGGCCTAGCTCAGTGGTAGCGCACTGGGCTTCCAGCCACTGGGTCCCGGGTTCCATTTGTGGCAGATTATGGAGTTCAATTCCCGGTCGAGCCTAAACTGGATGGCTGTTTCTATCATATCATTGTCATGGTTCCTGCCTGTCCTAATTTACCCATCAGGTGCAGAATTACAGGACTTAAAGCCCTAATCCACCCACCGACAGACCAAGTTCACATGTGCCAACATAAATTAGTTTTATTTTCACACTACACCTAAATTAGAACAGATACACTATTGAGGTACAATGAAACACAAGTTAACTCAATGACGAACACATCGTTTTACACCACACTTACATTTATCTCGTTCCATCTCTCTGTCAATAAGGGTTTCTCCGAGGAGGTATTCCCCAGTGCGTTGGTCAAAATGAATCGTTTCTGAAACTAACACAAAAGACAGCCATAAATATCACACTATATCGATTTAATCACATGCTTATCTAAATCAATGGCGGCCATTTCCTTGGAATCAAATATTAAGAACTTTGTAAAACTGTGTTCAAGACCAAGTTACAGGCATACTTAATCGTGACAGAAATAAATAAAAGTTTAAGCACATCATCGCTTTAGTAAAAGACGAAACAAGTTGAATGAGTAGGGCAATGTCTGAACTTGTAAAATCTGAGAATTAAACTACTCTTGTCTGATTATAAAGCCCCAAAATTATCTTTTTTTGCTTTTTGCACTCCCTCATTTTTATTGCATGAATGAAGACTTACCTCCTGTAACAAATTCTAATTATTAAAGACTTTTTAAAGCCTCAAATATAAGTATTCCAGGATTCCCACCCTGATAAATGAGATTCATTACTTAACAGTATTCTACACCACATACGAAACAACATACCACTGCGTATTTGATCAGATGTCTCTTCGGCCGATAATCTTTCTTCTAATTTCTGCCGCAAAGCGTTGTTTGTAGATATCGTCTTTAACAACTGAGATCGCAGTTTACGGATTTCTTCAAGCAGAAGAGACAAGTCCATGCCTCCAACTGACGGGACATCGGGAGCCGTACTTGCTCCTGAAACATTAAAAGCAAATGCAAAATTATCATACAATGGAATGTTTCTTCACCATAGCCGCTACCATATATGCATGTACTAAATATGATACTATAATCAATTGAAATTCATGAAGTAACAAAGTCCTCGATATCATACCTTCTGATTTCGACATCATTTTGTCGTAGACACTTAGTTCCATCTGAAGTGTCTCGTTCAGGTCATTATTTTCATCTAACTGATCTTGTAAATGCTGGATATCTTCCATTAGCCTATAAGAATTAAACAAGAAAAAAAAAACCTCATAATTTGTGAGTATTTAAACATTTAGGTGCAATTCAACAAATTTAGAAATAGTAATTCATTCAAAGCAGTGATAGTTTCAAATATATACAAAAAGCCAGACATTTCAACTTTATAATTATAAACTTTATAAGTATAATTTATTCAAATTTGACACTGATCTCAAAAGGTATTGGATGCAGTATTGAGCAACTGTTAAATGACAGTATTGTTCAGACCAAAAGGTGCTTATATAAAAGATATGCTGATGTAGAGCCAGTAGTTGGACAGATTAATGAATTGTTAAATATTGTTCGCACAGATGCAGCCACAGCAGACGGGTTCACTAGAGATGACCTAAAAGTCATATTGCACTTTATATGTACAGCATAAAGCGCAGCATTTTTATTTGTTCACTTATGTTTTTATTCACCTTTGTTTTTATCTGTTATGTTTTTAAAGTTTTATAACATTTACAATATATTTTGATTACCAATATTTCTTTTTTTGTACTATACACCATGAATTGTATATGCATGTGTGTGAATAAACATATTTAAAAAAAATAAACCGCAGGAAGTTCTCAATCATATCAATGGCTTATCGTCAATATCATTCACCTTCTTTTCTCATTATTGCTTTGGTGTAGGTCATTTAGAATCTTGTCACGTTCTTCTATGACGTTGTTCAGTGCTGCCCTCTGCTGTTTCATCTGAGAAATCTCCCAATCTTGGTCGTCAATCTTCATCAACTTTTCACTCAACTCTTGACGCAAGATCTCGACTTCCCTGCAAGTTAAAAACATCGTGAAGCATTCACATAAAATTTCAGACATCAGAGAAGCATAAATATAGACTAGAAAGTTGAAATTGCACATACTTTGCCAGGATTTCTGCGTCATATTCCCTCCTGTCGTTGTCCTTGACCTTTTCTCTCAAGACCTTGACCTCATTTTGTAAGTAGGTGAATTTGTCCGTCACATGAACTGAGGTTTTACCTTTATGGAATTCACATTTTGAGTTGATATCATCATACACACAATAAAATAGCCACTTTATTCTTACTATACTTTCGCATCATAACATTTCAAAGCATTTCATTTATACTACCAAACAAGATAGATAGATGGATAATCTTTATTTACTGAAGTAATAGATTTATACTACCAAACGAGACAGATAGATAGATAATCTTTATTTACTGAAGTAATAGATTTATCCTACCTTTACCGCCAGAACTCTTCAGCTGCTTCTCAAGCTGTTCTCGTAACCGACTGTTCAGTTCCTCTGACTGTTCAAGCTTGATCCGCAACATCTTAATATCATGAAGGTGGGCCGCTAAATCAAGGTCAACTCCTGACTTGATCGGAGAAGTTTGGGTGGGGATTGTGACTCCATCAGTTACTGTCGACGACACCCCTGCTGCGTTTTCCTGGTGGGATGGTCGCAAAGCTTGGAATGATGTTCGCGAGTTAATTGAAATCCTTGTGGGCGGTGTACCGAAGTCTATATGGGACCATTGGGAGTTTGAGGACTTTTCATTTGCTGCCTTTAATTGAGATCGAAGTTCTTCAATCTGAGTCAGAAGATCATTTTCATTGTTTCTGTTTGAACTTGTACTCTCTTGAGTGTTACTATTCAGATGCAGTGGATGAGGGCTGAATGGCTTAGACACTGTATCATCCATTGGGGGTAAAGATGCATGGAATGGATTGCTGTATCTCACGGGACCCCAGTCAACAGAATCTCTATCGACGTCGGGGTCGACGGTAAAAGTGTCCCAATGTTGACCAGCAAGACCTTGCGACCTGCAAAATATGCAAATTCCATTTATAGGTTGGCAAAAACTCTTGGAAATTCCTAATAACATCAAAAACATGCATGGTTTAAAAAAACTAAAAGAACAGAGATTGCTGAAGTTCCTTCGGCTCAGAAGGTCAAACTCACAAAGTTCACAAAAAATGAGCACTTGCAATAGAATAGATACAAAACTAGGGGTGGAAGAAAAAAGAAGTGCCACATAACACTCTTAATGTTGGTCCCCATATACACTATAGAAAGTAGCAAAATGTCACAACTGCCAAAATGTGTGCTTTCCTTGACATCAACTTTTATAACCAAAAAGTCACAAGACACTACAACAGATTACACAGACTCGGAAACGAAACTTCAGAGGACGCCATGTGAATCCAGCATTCCCACTTACTGAGGCATTCCCTCAGCCAATAGTGGATTTTCACAATACTTCCACCACGTGGCTACGACAGAACACAGCAATGCTGCTGTCTGAAAAAGTTCCCGCCCTTGACTGTGATTGGCTGAAGCAAAGTGCATCTTAGCAGCAGTACTTTTTGTGCATTTTAATGTATATTTGACATCTTATCTTTCAGTTGATTTTTGTTATTTCTCTGAGAAAGTTATATCTATTGAACAAGTCAGTGATTATCTTTTATGTCTGAAAAGCAAAATGAGTAATAAGAGGAGGAGAAAGACTAAATGTCTTGCTCAGTGAAAAGACTCTACAGGAGTCAGGATTCACATGATGTCATCTGAAGTTCAATTTCGAAGTCCCTGACGTCTGCTGTAAGTCATAGATTAGTAAGACACTATACATCACTTTCAGTTACTGATGTCAGTAGGTCGAGTTTCTTCAATGCACAAGAAAAACTACAGAGTTAAGATGCTCTGAATTATAAAAGTTTTACAACACTCACCTTTGAAGGTCATTCAGTGGACCCCCTGAAGGTCGGAGCGGTGGGGATGGGTGAATTGGCATTTCTGGACTGCTCATGATATGAGCGGATCCTGCTGTTCCGGCAGATTCCACTGAGGGATTCCGCCTGCGTTCTATGGAATGCATGGAGTCGTCTCTCGCTGGTCGTGGCGGCAACCCTTCCACTGAGGAGGAGGAGGAGGTTCGAGCGTTCATTTGGTTGGTGTTATTGCCGTTGTGCTGGTGATGTTTTAGTTTTCGTTGTAATTTGGCGATCGCTGTCCGACTCCTGTCAATCTCTTCATTCAGTCTGTAAGAAATAAAGTAAGGTTAAATTAATAAAAATGTTGATGCATACAAAAATCCCACAGAGGTAAGATTGGTATAATACATGTGTTAACTATTAAAAATGTTCATCTGTAAACAAATGAATATTAGACAACCTTAAAACACCATATATAACATAGAAAACGTCTACACACTATAATTAAGTTAAAGTTTCAAAACAGCTCATACTTTGCAATATTAGATCATATCACTTCAGGGTACACATGAAACGATTAGAAAAAATGCTACGAAAATATAAAAGAGCATGAATTTGTGCATAGGGAATTCACTAAAGTTATAACTGAGCTTTGACCAGCACACCTACAGTTACTTTTTATATGTCTGAAGTGATGAGCAGCTGTGTTCACTTTTGGCCTGTTGTCAGTATTAAATACTTATACACTTCGAGTGACAAAATAGCTGCTACATCATGTACATAGTACTACAACACCATGTAACAAGTATACGTTGACCTCCACTTCAACTTCATTTCATTTTAGATTTTATAAACCCTGCATTATGTTTCACTATCAGCGATGAAAACAAAACACCTATAACTCTCAAATGCACCCCCGTACAATCAAACAAACAAACAAACCTTTCGTACGATTTCCACTTTTCATATTTACTGTGCAAAGTTATATGTCCATCTGACCTAATTTTGGGTTGCGCACCTGGCGAATATTGATATTTCACCATGTCAAGCATCGTAACAGATGGATATTTTCTTACTACTAAAACCGGCGATAATTTACACACTACTCATAAACATTCCAACCACTCAGTCGGTCTGAAAATGTGCATAACTTCGCACTCAATTGATTGGCGTGTATATCTTAGCATTATATCTCAAGGTTGAATGACTCTCTTTAATTTGGATCAAGTCTAGAGCCTATAATCTCCACTCCTAAAGTAAAATAATCCATGAATTGATTAATTCAATAAACTTTACCTATTAAGCTTAAGCGAAACAATTACATGTTGCTATGAGACACTCTGTCATAGAAGACTGTTTGTTATATCTAATTGTCACATTTTATTGGAATTTGTTTGAGGTTATGAATGAATACACTGAAGTGATTCAGATTGTTTTGCTAGTGAAAGGTAGATAGATAGATTGATTAGATAGATCGATAGATAGATAGACATATAGATAGATAGACATATAGATAGATAGATAGATCGATAGATAGACATACAGACAGATAGATATGGAAAGTTCAGCCCTCTAAGTTCTTGCCACTATCAAGGGTTGATTGATTAATCAAAATGAAAACAAGGCTGTATTTCATAATATTATCATTTCCTAGAATACTATTCTTTCAGCTAAACATACACAAAGCCAAATTTTACCAATTTACTCTTAATAAATACAGTCAAACCTGCCATAACGGCAACCCATATTGATCGAGCAACCCCGGCTGTAATCGGTCACTATATTCAAACTCCTCCAGACTGAATTTTCCGACATAGTTTTGCCTCTTGTAAACAGCCACCTATTTGACACATTCATTCCCTTGGGTGCCCGCTTATCACAGGTTTGACTGCAGTTATTAAATGGAGTAAACCTTGCCATTAAGATCACCCTTGATGTTCAATTCACTGGGTCTGAATGGCAAAGCCATTATAACTGTGAAGTGAATTACAATGGCGAGGATGCAACTGGGTTCTAAATAATGTTGAAGTGGTCTCAATATTGAGATAGACCCTTAATGCAGAGTTCCACTGTATTATAGTCTCCGACAATTCATGACTCCACATTTATTGATTTGCATTACATGTACTCAAGCATAACCCTACAGCATATCATCAACACTAATCTTAGATTATCCTTGCCTAAAATAAATCATGTCCACTTCTAACACTCCCATTCATCGTTTCATACACCAGTAATATTTACTCTTTGTATATTTTATACATTAATATATCCAGGGTACCCAACATCAGCCAAGCATGTTATAAATTTAAATACAAATAGTATATAAATGCACTTGTTGCATGTGTGTATGTAAACTAGTCAAATGCACATATATATAATTTATTTATTAAAGGTTGAGCTGCAGACAAATAACTGAATTTAGAATCAATGGACAAATCAAGCTGTTCGATTTTAAAAAGAGGGGGCGGGGGGGGGGGGGGGTGCACCTGAACATTTTTAGACCACCCCACCTACGATAACTGGTTTTTGACAGACCCCCACACCCCTCCCTTTTTCTACACTAAGATATTAAGAAAATACTGAACAACCACCCTCCCCCGATATCAGTTTTCCCCAGATATCTAAAAAATCTTCAGGTCCACCACTCCCCCCCCCCCTCTTTTTTAAATTGAACAGCCCTTAGGAGGACCCAGGTGTTTATGTGATTACGTAGGTGAATAGAATAAATATTATTCTGACAGACTCTGACTGACTGACTATTTCTGACTCTTATAAAATAAAACAGCTCTAGAGCTCATTTCTCTTCTTTAAAATTAAACAATGTGTTAAAGTGTTATATTTATATTACTTTACACATCTTTCTCCTATAGATGTCTAAAACGAAGTTTATTCTACGAAGCACATGAAGATGATGGGCTATGTACTGTAATGGTTAAAAACTTCTAATTTGTAAACCACTTCCTAAAATATGTGTAAATTACCTAAATGAAAGGTATGGTAAGGAAATAATATTACTCTGAACATAATGACGATAATCAGTTTTAAAAAATGCATCCTCACCTTAGAACCTCAGTCCTTAATGCCTCGGCAGTCGTCTGTTCATCTTTCAACTTTTTCATTAAGCTGTTGTGTGAATCATTCTGTTCTTTTAAAGTCTTTTCAATCTTTCTCTTCTCCTTCTCAACAGTCTTCAACTTTTCTTGCTCCACTATTTTGTCCTTTTCCACCTTGAGACATTTATTTTCAGTATCTTGCAGCTGTGATGACATTCCCTCCAGCTGTTCTGCAAGCTGTCGCAGCTGTCCCTGGCACTCTTCCAGCTGTGATGACAGCTGATTATTCTGTTGGTGATGATTGTCTCTTTCCACTCTAGTTTTGATGATCTCCTTGGCAAGAATTGCGTTCTCCATTTGCATCTGTGAAATTTGACCTTCAAGTTGACCTTGGTTGGAGTCACTCTGAAAATCACCAATCAAAACATTCATGAATGGTCAATTATCTTCCATATTATAAACATCATGATATACAATTTATAAATTGTATATTCTTAGACAGTGATACCACATTTCAGCATTGCCGAAATGAGCTTCATATCCATTAACTTTTACATAATGATTACAAACTAATTATTACCTTCAGTTTAGAAAATGCATCTAGATCACTCTCTGACCTTTGACCTTTATCAGAAAGGTCAAGGAAGCTTCCACTGTCCTGCGATTGGTTGTTAGGCGACCTTTGAACATCATGCGACCGGTTGTCATGTGACCTCTGCAATGCTTGTAATTCACGTTCTAACGACGTGTAACGCTGGGACAACAAGTTATTGGTGGCTTCGGCTTGGAGCAGCTTTTCTTGGTGAGCAGAGAGCTGTCGTATGAGATTGGTCTTCTCGTGCTGGAGGGCCAAAACCTTTTTCTTGTGTGCCGAGGCCTCCTCCTCATCAGGACTACTGGACTGAGGACTGAAAATATTTAAATGTTGTATTCGTCTATCAATATCAACACGTGTCAACATTAGAAAAAATACCATACTAATAGGCCTACATGAATATGCAGAAATCCATTCACAAGATATGGTGTATGGAGAGATATTGGTTAAAACTATAAGTTGTCACTCTAATCAGTTAATATAAGTGGTTTTGGCTTTGTATTAGATTCAGATTCATTTATTTAGTAAACATGTACAAAAAAAAACATGTAATATGCATATGTAAGATGATATTTGAACAGATGAACAAATGAATACTTTTAGACGAAAAGAATCATGTAGATTTAATACTAAAATTTAGGAAATTTTCACCAAAATTGTAAAATAAGAAACATTTCATGCTATAATTTATTATAAAAGGGTAATTCAGTGGGATAGAGACACATTGGATGATGTCAAAATGACAACAAACGCTGATGAGGTCGTGTTCATATTTGAACTATTTCTACTGTCGGCCACTTGTTACTGAGCTCTAACAACATTCATCCAATTATGAAAATAAAACGATAATACTAACCTGTCACCAGCTTCAAGATGCGCTTCACTGAAATTGCTTGGTCCTACAGATTGGCCTAAGAAAAAAACACAAGATTTATTTCAAAAGGTTTCCAGACAAGAATTACATAATTTAGTAGGTACTACTAAGTAAACAAAACTAATTTGTAAAACACTTTGCAAATAAACAACTCAACTCTAAATCAATGCAAAGCTAAATATCCTTAAGTGAAATTTCAAAGCTTAACTTCAACTCAAACGATAATGTTAACAAAAAAGATTCATAAAATTCATGACTCTCTATTAACCGGAGATCATACATTTTTCAAACTGCCAATTGTCTAACATCACAACTCAACTCCTTCCATACATACCCTGCCATAACGCTATATTTTCTTTAGTCTGTACAGACTTGAGAAATATCCTCCCTAGAGAATTAATAAACAAACACTCCATTTTGAATACTGCACTTAAAATATGTTTTCGTTTTTCAAATACGACTAATCCATTCGCTTAACAGGATTAGGTGATACTACATGCCGTCAAAAACACTAAATATTGATTCCGCAGGTTGACACAGCTGTTGCCGTGGATATGAAATGTTCCAAGTTGTGATGATCAACATATTGCTAGATGCTTATCAGTTGCCATGGCAATGGATTATCAGCCTCCAAAGCAAAATCCAGAGTTGCTCGGAGATAATCAGATCAAACGTAAAATAATCTTGCAGCACTCAATAAAGTCATGAATTTTTATTTGTGATTAAACAGAGAACTTTCTACGAGTAATTTATACAAGATTGGTCAGTTTACTGAAATTTCTCAATTGAACGATATTGAATGATTGGATGGGTTTAATACAACAGTTTTTTGATCTTTCGTTTCTCGACACCGCCGGCCAAACTTTTGCAGTGCCGCTCAATTAATAAATCAACAATTGTTTGGGCAAATATGTGTATTGCATCTCAAAGTATCACATCACCTTTGTTAATTTATGCTATAGCAGAAAACTGCAATTCTATCGGCTGAAAAAGTTTCCGCCCTGGACTGTGATTGGCTGAAGCAAAGTGCATCCTAGCAGCATTATTTCTAGTGCATTTTAATGTATATTTGACATCTTATCATTCACTTAATATACGTTATTTCCCTGAGAAAGTTATATTTATTGAATAAGTTAGTTATGATCTTCTATGTCTGAGTAATAAGAGGAGAAGAAAGATATATGTCTTGCTGAATTCAGGGCTGCTCAGTGAAAAGACTCTTTTGAAAACAGCTCAAAAAACCACTTGTTCCTTCGACATTGGACAATAAAATCAATCTGTACATATGTATGTCAAACCTGCCCTAACAGCCACTTGTATAGAACAGTCATTTGCTGTTAACGACCATTCGATATCATGGTGAATCTCAGCGTCATCAAATATAACTAGAATGCACGTGGGATGCGCAGAGCTCTGCCTATAACAGCAGAAACACTTGATCCCTAGTGGGATCCATAGTGCGGCATTTGTTGCCTCTTTTGCCAGTGGGCTGCATATAGGGAAAAGAACTGCATTTTCCAAGTCAACAGACGAGGGTGGCGGAAAAAGCGTTTGCATTTGATAAGGATGCGGAGAATCAAAGCCAAAAGCAAAAAGAAGCTGTATTAGAGTAATAACGAACTACATTGTAAGCCACAAAGCGATACGTGGCTGCTAGCTGCTGTTTTAATCTGGAAAACAACTGCAATTTAGCGGGAAAGGCGACGTACTCAGGAGGTGACATCACCAGAAAAAACGAAGTGATAATAAAAGCTTTGCCCCCTCCAGGGGCAGACTTTGGATGCGTGTTTTTATTATAGAGGTGCTACATTGCGGGACAAGTGCAGAAAATGAGACAATGGGAAAACAGGGCTAGAAGTATACTGCATAGAGGACTGAGAATATACAGCACACAATACCTTGTAAATTGGAAAAAAGTTGATTAGACAACTTGAGTGTTGCGTTAAGCTTGTCTCTGAGGCCAACGACCTTCTCGGGAGTGACCTCAATCTCCTCGACCTTCCCATCGTCATTCATGTGTAACATTTCCTCCACAGTTTGCAAGACTTCCTCCAGATGGCGCTCCAGCATGACGACATTACCTTCACTCTCCGAGAGTTTTGCACGCAGGTTTTCAATTTCCTATAAATAAAAATAATATAATATACTTGTCAAAATTACAATTACAGTACCACACGATTCAAATACATGCATTAAAATCTGTACGACGTATTATTGAGACACAAGACTAGTGGCCCCTTACAAAATCAACCAGGATGCGCGAATGCCATTGTGACATCATAATTTTGTACACAATCATAAGTGATACAATTCTAATTGTTTTTATTCTTTGCATCTACAACTGACATGACAGAGCAACAAATTTCATTGATGATCCCATGAAGATTTGTGAATGCTTGCACAATACCCATATAGAAATTGCACCACATCCTGATAACCACCATAAATTTACATCAATAAATTATGTGAATAAAGAGCTAATATGAAAACAAAATTTTTCTGTTCACCACTAACCTGCAAGTTCTCCCAACTGCCACTGTTGTCATGGTCATTTTCATTCTGTAACCTCCGCTGCAAATCCTCGGACTCCCTCCTGACGGCTTCCAACTGTTGCCGTAGCGACGAAACTTCCAAATTGGCCGAATCAAGGCTCAGTCTGCCCCCAGGGGGTCTCGGCGGATGTTGGGTGCTGGTGCTGCCACCTATATTTGTTTTTTGTTTGCTCCGAAGACCTTTAATGACCCGATTGCTTTTCTGCAGCTGTAATTTTAATTTGTTGATCTGAAGCAAACAGAAAGTAAAAATCTATTACAAACTGAACAAACTTATAGAAATATCTTAACTTTGAGGTCCATTTTCTTTGTATAAAAATTCTCTACTTACAAAAGCAGCCATTTTCAAGAAAATTTGATACCTTAATTTCTGCGTAAAATTTATATTAATCCTTGTGTCCTTTATGTGGGAATTTGCTCACACAAATAATTCTTTCCATACAAGATCACCCAAATTCCACAGGTTCTAAAGTGTCCTTCGCAGAGCACATTGAAAAGATGCACATAAATAGCATTGCATCTTTTCATCTGTGAATAAAGGAACACTCATCTAATTTCTAGTTTCTCAAATCTGCCAATATGATGAGAAATGTGCTGACAGAAAATAAAATATGTCGCAACTTTTTTTAAAATTAAATTTTATGTTATTCTTGGATCTCAACCAGCCCACCCAGAGAAGATCCAAGAAGATCAAATAAATGCAGCTTAACTTGTATGAAATCTGATTGGGTAACTTCAGAGGCTGGCTTATTAATCAATTGTCCATCAAGAGACAATCTGACAGTTCAGCTGAGCTATATTTAGATCTAGTGAAAGCGAGGCTGCACTATAAAATGCGGACCGTGACAGACCCAGTCCGCTCCTCTAAGGTCGGATAATAAATAAAGAATAAAATGATCACCTGATCTCTCAATTGCACAGGATCATCTGTCTCAGAAAACTCAGGATCAGTGGATATAACTGGTGGGGGGAAGTCGAGCGAGATAGTTTCCACGGGCGGCGACAAATCTCTCTGACTCAATAAATCATCGGCAGATGCTGAAGCTGTGAGGTGCATATCGTCGTGAAGATAACCACTTGGCGTCAAACCAACAGATGTCAAATTCGACTCGCTGGAACTTTTATGACGAGCTCGATCAATGACCCCAGAATCTTCAAGTAATTTTCGATAGTGTCTCGCCTTCTCTCTCTGGCTGCGCACGGTTTGTTCCGTTGAGGCAAGTTTACCCTGAAGAAGTTTGCGGTGTAGCTGAAAGAGAAACAAAGATCATAAATAAAATAGAAAATTTCTTTTCATTGAGCAGCCCGGAATTCAGAAAGATATAACTTTTACTTCTCCTTTTATTTTTTCAGACATAGCAGATTATAACTAACCTGTTCAATAAACATGATAAATATAACTTTCTTAGGGAATTAACAAAAATCAACTAAATTATAAAATTTCAATATACATTATAATGCACTAAAAATACTGCTGCTATGATGCACTTTGCTGCAGCCAATCACAATTAAGGGCGGCAACTTTTTCAGCAGTATGATTCCCAAATTTCAATCACAAGAGTCATTACATAGAGCATTCACAGAAATGAGTACATCCCACCTAATTTTAATGGCTTCAGTTACATTTTCCAAGGTAATCAGATATATGTGAATGAGGGTTAGAAGATTATTGATTGGAAACTAATACAATTGGTTACATGAGGTAACTTAATTATTAGACCGCTACATATGCCATTTCCTGAAAGCTGCGAGCAAAAGAAGCGTGTACAATGCATCTCTCAAATGTAGTTTGGAATTACTGATAATTTCTTACCCTTTCTTCGTGAAGCTCATTCTGAATTGCATTAATATTTTTCTGAAGTAAGTCCTGAGCTGAGTTGGCACCATCATTTCCAGTTATGCTATTTTTCCTACTCAGTGGTAGTGGGATGAAGCTCTTTTGTTTAGAATCACTAGAGGGAGCATCTGGGTTGGCAGCTGCTGACCCCTGGTGTTTATTGATGTCATCACTAGACGCTCCCGCAGCTTCTGAGTTCAACTGCTCTGGGGAGCACTCGGCATTCAATTCGAGTTGGCGTTTTAAAATACTGTTGATGTTTTCTGAGTGGGTTAACTGAGCTCGGAGATCTTGTAACTGATTACAGAGATCCTCAATTTTGTACTGAGAGTCGACCATAGACTGATTAGCCATCGTTGACTCCAGTTTAAGCCGTTTTAAGGCATCTTTAGTGTTCTTTAAAGCCTCTTTGGCTTCTGCTAACTGTTCCCGTAATACGGGAATAATACCACTGTCACTGCCAGTGTCAGGTGATTCTATTAAAGAATCTAATTGTCTTCTCAATTTCGCCTTGTCCTGCTCCGATCTTGTCAGTTCACGTTGTAACTGCTCCATTTGTCGTAAGGTGGCACCACCATCCACCATCTGAGCACTAGCGGCCCCTGGTGAGCTATTGTTGTCTTCCCGGGTGGGACTTAAGTCGCGAGATGCTATGTGATCCTGGAGCCTATCACTCTGAAGTAGACAATAACAGAACATTAGTCAACAAGAATGAATACATTACACAGTTTCAGCACATTAATGTACATTGTTAATTCTACAAGGAAAAAAGGTTTCTCTCCTGCGTTTTTTGCAAACACGGCCAAAAAGGAATAAAAACAATTAACCTTTTTTTTTTAAATAGTGTAGTGCACAAAATTCACAAATTTTGTATAAACATAAAAAAGATCTTCAATAATTTTGAGGGATGATATATAATTAGGCAGATAACATATTTATAACACAATTATCTAAAGCTCTTGGAATCTGATGTTCAATAAGTACTGATCAAATTTTTAAAGACCAAAGACAACAATACCTGATGATGAGAGATCTCGAGGGCAGAACCCAGTTTATGCACGACAGTTCGTAACTGTTCTGGCGTCATCTGCTGCAATTCTTCCTCGTTAGGTACTATATCTTTCACGTTAGGCAGATCACGGAACGACGGCAAAAAGCTATCCCAGTATGATGCACTTCGTTGGTCCGAAGTGTTAGTAACGCAATCGAAGTCTGATTTCTTGGTGTCATTTTCTTCTGAGGTTACTGGAGTAGCAAGGTTTTCATGCTGAAGGCCACTTGTGGTTGAAGTGAGGTTTGCAAGACCTTGGCTTTCTTCAAGTTGATGTCGTAAAAGTTCAATTTCCTCTCGTAATTGCTTTTCGATGTCTGATGTTTCTTTGCCATCACTAAAGGACCCTATCAATAATCAGAAACAAAAAAACTCAATCACAAGCAATTAAGAAAATTTTACCTAAATCAGGAATACCAATAACCTTCTTTGAATGACTATCAAGCCAGTGTTAAGTGGTCAATTTGGCCGTTACAGAGATGTGAATGTTCTATAAAGGCGGCTGATATGGCAGCTAAACTGTACATTATACTCCACCATATGACCTTTTCTATTGTTCTTTTGCAGGATATAACAAAAGAAAACGTTAGCTAACTCCCTCCTGAGTGCAAACTGAACTGTTATACTGTTATGCCTAATAAGGGCATTAAAACAAAACAAACAATCAAACAAATTGGTAAATATGCATAATGGAGTATGAGTTAGTTATATCCCTCATAGTCGGGAGTTAACTAACATTTTGGTTGCTTATACCAACAAAATTGTTAGTTGACTGCCTCCTATTCGGGATATAACTAGTACATATTTCATTGAGATCCTTAATTTAGTAGTTACATAGAAGTACAAACTCATTGATGAACTTCTATACTAAACAAAAAAAGCAAGTGAGGTATTGCAAGTTGTGAACACATTTTTACCTGAATCTTGTTTATGAGCAGTTTTCTTCAGCTGTTTTTCCAGCTGTTTTCCCAGCTGTGAGTTGCGTTTAATACTGTCTTTCAGCTGTAGACGCAGAGTCTGCATGGAGGCAAGTTCCGAGGCAAATGCTTGTCTTTCTTGTGATGCAGACCTATAGTTTCACAAAAACAAATTAAAATACATCAGTACAGCATGGTGGACATCGGTGGATGCACATTATACGACTTTTAGCAGACTTTAAGCAGTCCTCAGGGAAATATTTTCATTAGGCTGTACACCTTTTATCTTTAAAACGATACAATACTTATCACAATACAGTAAAAAAAAACGATAAGATACGTATCATGATACGTTTCGTTAAGCTGTTTCGAAAGCAGAATTATAAAAAATCTACAGTAATGACAATTAATTAGCAATGAAATTCCACGAACAAATCTCTATGGAATAATTCCAGTCTGTTGTTTAATGTCATTGCAATTAAAGTGGGCTAATATTTTTCTGGGTAACATATTCATCCAATATATCATACCCGGAGCCATCTCCGTCAACTTGTCTCAGGTTCAAGTAAATGTTCCTTTCAGCCTCCAACGATTTGTTCAATGTTTTTGCATCCTTAATCTGACCATGTAGAGCTTTCTGCAGCTATAGAAAAAAAGAAGAATATATAAGTTTAAATAATCTTAAAAATTGGTACGACATGAATGTTCCAACCTTGGCATGACCAGATGTTTTATATTGCATCATAAAGATATTTTTGCAAAATAAGTATCATTTGGAACAAATAAATATGTATTTCCGTCCATAAAAGGCAACTGATATTTTTCAATTTTGCACGATCATGGCTGCAGACCCAAAAACCAGAAGAGAAAAATGTCAAGTCTACAGTTAATATACCGAAAACTAACAAAAACATATACACATCGCAACAAAAAAACTGTATCAAGTTTCAATTTCTATATACTTTGATGATTAAAAACACCCACCTTTCGACTGCCAGGATCACTGTCTGAACCAGACTTTTCTTGACGCAATGTTTGTATTTCTTCTTGAATTCTCTGCAATTCACGGACATCTTTGATGCCAAATTCCCGCAGCTTTCTGTTTACTTCATTCTGACAGGAAATAGAAAAAGAACAAATGTTAGACAACTTTTCATGAACTACTAAGCTTATACTAAAACTCAGCGCTGTGGGGGTTAAGTTCACACATGCAACAAGAACATCACATTAACCATGTCATCAAAACACAAATAGGTGCTCCTAATTTTCGTTCATAAAAAAACACACTGGATCAAACAGTTCTGATGTCAAAAATAAATCTACAAACAGAAACCACAATGTCGTATTTTAGATTATGAAAACTTCTTCACACTATGAACACTTTGTCACACAAAGAAATACTATATTTATGCATGTAACATGTGAAAAAGTTTCACCCTCAATTCAGCATGAAATCTTTCCTTTTTTTTGGGGGGGGAGGGGGGGGGGGGTGATTTTTCCAGTTACACATTAAACAAAAACATTAAATTTGTGTCTTTCCTTTTTCAGAAATGGCAGATCACATCATGCTGGAGATGGACTTGTGCATGCATAAAAACAGTAAGTACAGAAATAAGTTCATGCATGCATGGTTACATTAGTCTAATCGTTATCATGCCGTACACACACAATCATACATTTCTGACACACAAATTCTGACACAAAGATGTTAACATACTAAACATAACACAAACAATACAGTTTTACAATACTCGAAATAGTGAACCAAGTTTTATTAAACTTCATAATAAGTTGCAGCAAATCATCACAAACTCTCACCCGTATCCCAGCCGATAAAGGTATCTTAGACTTCTTCAATGTCGCCATAGAATATGCATCTAACATCCAGTTCTTGCCATTTGTCTTATTTTTGGCAATTTTAAACGTTTTTGACTTGGTCTTAAACATCGTAAAATCCCTCAGTGCTTCCTGGCCCATGTTCAGACTTGTAATGTTCTTGCGCTTTTTTAAAATTCAGCCAGACAAAGGCTATGAAATTACACACTACCAACATCTGTTTAATGGTATTCAAATTATCCCTTTTTTCAATTAAAAATGAACTTGATCCTCTGTACTAGCTTACGCATTTCCATTGCACCTTGTAGCAGCACTGTACAGCATACACTACTGATATTGATGTATATTACTAATGTAATCCTCAACTAGAATATTGTCCAAGTCAAGTCCAACTGACTTTCAACATACATGCCCACTATATTCGACTATATTAATAGTCACACCATTAATCATTAGTGACAGGTCTGGTCACTCAATACGAGATATATGGTTATTCTATAGAGTGGTCAGTCGAGAAATTTATTTGTACAGACCAAGTCAAGCTCCAACAATAGTTTTCCACATAGTGCTTATTCAAGCTTGACCGTACAAGTTCGGACAGCATCTATCAATTAGACAAACTAAAATATTGTAAATAAAAGACACGAGGAAATGAATATCATCCCTTGATAGCTGATCAGCTGACTGCCAGTCTGAGTCACGCTTCACTTAACATCATGCTGTACTGAAGAGCAACTAACTTGCCCAAACATATTTAACAACTGCGAAACAAAGATATCACTCATGAATAGCACTTTTCTTCAAAATAACTGTAGTATTTCAGGAATGCTATCTGATAAGATAAACATTATGTCCAATAAGAATAGCAATCAACATCAATGAAAGGTGTTGGTGGATGTCTACTTTGACTTTTGAAGATGATATACAAGGTAATAGAGTCTTTTTACTGAGCAGCTCTGAATTCAGCAGGACATAAGCCTTTCCTCCCCTCTTATTACTCATTTTGCTTTTCAGACACAGTAGGTAATAACTAACTGATTAACTAAATATAACTTTCTCAGAAAAATAACAAAAATCAACTAAATGATAAAGTGTCAAATATACATTAAAATGCACTAAAAATACAACTGCTTGGATGCACTTTGCTTCAGCCAATCACAGTCAAGGGCGGGAACTTTGTCAGCCAATAGAATTGCAGTATTCTGTCTTAGCCACCTAGTGGAAATACAGAGAACCTTCAGTGAAAATCCACTATTAAAAGACCCCACCAAGGGGTAAAATGTGTAACATGGTATGGACGCCAAGCCTTATATAGGCTGCAAAAGCTTCCCACCAGTATCATTGAGACATTCAGTCATCTACAACGACTCTTGCAAAATACATTATACACAACAACATACACTCGAACAACAGCTAAATCAAAAGTGCAAGGTTACAACATCCGGAAAAAGTGCAGTATAACGGACCCAAATTTATGACCATATTTACGAGCGACATTGCCAGGCCTATGACGTCAAATGCTTGAATTTAATATGTGACGTCACAAACATACGGCGGGGCGGCTGTGACCATTTTCAAGGCAAGAACGCAGTTTATTATTGTTTATTTTTGCTGTTTCTTGGGGGCTGCTTCCCCCAAACCCCCGCTAATCTACACATATGTTATTCTTATTGTTTGCCACAACAACATTTGGTCAAAAAATACTGACTATTTTCAGGTTTAATGGAAGCCAAATATG
This sequence comes from Alitta virens, assembly GCA_932294295.1. Taxonomy (NCBI): domain Eukaryota; kingdom Metazoa; phylum Annelida; class Polychaeta; order Phyllodocida; family Nereididae; genus Alitta; species Alitta virens. The sequence continues at coordinate 14,856,544 of OW028586.1, read as the reverse complement.
GGCATAAATTTGGGTCCGCTATACTGCACTAAACCCCAACATCCATAGTGCTGCTAAAAAAATACACATCTCGTAGGTGTTACACAATTAAGTGCATAATACAAACAACACAATCACTCTCACGACACTTTTACGACATACGACTTACAAACTTGGCTTTAGTGATTCTCTCGGCAAGCAGGGACCTAGTCAAGGACTGCATCACAAGGGGTGAAAGATATCAACAATGTGATTACGGCTACATCATGCAATGACCACATGTGAACTAGAAATACGCTGTATGTATGTTATGTAAGTTGTACATGCGGTTGAAAATCATACGGTAAAAAAGGTATGAGAATATACTTGGCACAATTCATTATACTATTTAATCATGCAAGAATAATGAATTCATGCTATGCAAGTCGTTCATGGTGTTTTTTGTTTTGTTTAAATTATAGTTACTTAGCATACCATGTATGATACAATTCATTGGGCATCTCGAAATTAAGACAGGCAGACGTTTTCCAATCAGTTTGATGATGTCATTAATTTCGCTCTATCACCTGATTGTATGATTACGTAATTAAACAATAGTTTGAACCATCTTACAAAGTGGCTCTCTCTGCTAAAGGTTCTAAAGGAGTAATCTTCTTGACAAAACATTTCGAAAAATAAAAAATATTAATTCATAACTACATTTCAGTAGATACCCAAGCTGGGTGGCCTCTCGATAGCGACCTTAGAGAGACCTCCCACACATATTATACCTATATTAAATATCTCTTTACTTGTGTATTGTCTGTTTGTATATGTGATTGTGTGTATTTATCCATCAATTAGTGTTTGTATATGAATTGTGTGTGTCTTCGTGTAAATAAATGTCTTTGTCCGTCTTGTCTGTGATCATGTCAACCAGTCACAAGGAATATCTACGCAATTAAATCAATACTAATTGGATAACAAAAACAAAGCTACTGACCTCAGTTCTTCCCGCGAATTCCCTCTCAAGTTCATCAATGTGAGACCCCAGTCTTGACGGACCAGCTAATGGCTCGGTACTCATTTCCAGGGCTCCTTTCAACCGTCCGATGAGTTCTACAACCAAAGAATTCATCAAAACTTAACTCTATCAAAGCAACAGACAAAGATTATCGGGGATGATTCTTGCATTGCAATAAAAAAAATTACAAAACTTACCATCTTTCTTATTTAGTTCATTATTCAAAAAGGATATATCATCCTTTAGTGTTTGTATTTCCAGCTTGGCGGCAGCACTGTCATTGCCAGGTGGCGACCCCTGTTGTAATTCTCGTAACAACTTGTCTCTTTCTCTGGCGCTCTCCACTAGTGCCTGAATTTAAAAGAAACAAAATAGAAATATATATCTTTATAATAAACTGGCACAATGCAAAATAGTCAGTTCAAATAACTGAGGCAACTTTACAATCAAATAATTGTAATAAATAAATATAAAGTAATAACGCTGATTAATGCATACCATAATAGTTTTGTCGCGCTCATTCATGGCAGCTTGCATCTTCTCCATTATCTCTTTATGTTGTTCCTGATTTCTTTCTGAATTATTCTCCAGAGCCTGCAATTAACAGAATCATGTAATTGGCCAATTGCTATCATAATTTCACATTACAACGAAGCCACTGAGGAAGATGCTATGTCAACGAAAATTATGGCTATTATTTGTGAGAATTCCCCTGAAGGTAAATTCATCGATCGTCAGGAATCCGGAGATAAGGAATCTACATTCAGAATAACAATAATCATATCAGAAGACTTTAATTACCTGCAAGTCATACTCCTTCTTGTTCAAGTTAGACTGTAAGGCATGTAGCTTTCTGTTCAACTCTGCAATTTCCGCATTCGCCTTGTCTTGGATTTCCTGCAGTAACAGCAAAGTGTTAACACCATGACTCCACGAGTGGTCAGATATACAATGCTGTATATTGCATACTATTGTATAAAAAGCTGTATATTGTATACTACAGGTCAGAAGCTGAGTCAGTTGATTTCAACCAGCTACCGGAGGCAGTGATGAGACGGTAAGGCAGGCGTCCAAACCATGTTGCAACTCTACAACTTGGTTTGGGTCTTCTATGTGCCCCAGCATAGACACCAAGTACAAGACAATGCTAATTTAAGTGTCATAGGCAATATGCATAGTTACCTTTTAATGTCAAACTGCAAATAACAGCATATGATGTCTCAAAACTGTCTCAAAAGTGACCGTTGTTTAGATGGTCATTGTGGTCATTAGATGGTCATTGTAACATGTCATTATCACCATCTTTCGGAGCATTATGTCAAACGGAACTCAAAATAGGCAAATAGCTGAGGTCTGAATAGAGTCCATGTGAATTACATCCAGTTGAGATTGTAGATTATCTCCACTAGGCAATCAAAAGATTTGACAAAAAAGGTTGCCTATACTCGGTGTATATGAATAAATTGATTCTGAGTTAACTGATTAGCCATGTCACAGAGACTTAGAGTTGCTTATGCTTCAAGCGCCTAGGCTTAAAGTTATGCTGACACAGGCCTTTTACTGAGGCAAGTAAATGACACAATCCATGGAGTAAATGTGTAACATTCTGCAGACTCCTAGCCTTATATCATCATTACGTCTGCCTTAGGCAGCTGGTCATATAAGCTGGCTAAGCTTCAGACCAGCGACATTGAGACATTTGGTTTAACCAAACTTACCCTCAATTCTGCATCCCTCTCTCTCAACCGATTCAGCAGATCTTTATTTGTTCTGTCGGCAGCTTCTTTAGCTTTCGCATGATCCGTCATGACCTCTTCTAACAGATTTTCTTTGTCTCTTAGACGCTGTTGCAGTTGACCAAGAAGATCGTCAGATTCAGAGTTCTGAAAAATAATTCCATCATCATCTAATTTGGCATTGTGCATCAAGTGGGCCTAACTAATGAGATTAGCCATGTCACAGAAACTTAGCTTTGCTTCTGCTTCAAGCTCCTAAACTTAGTTATGCTACCTCAGGTCTTTTACTGGGGCAAGTAAAAGACCCCATCCATGGAGTAAATGTCTCCTGATATCATCTTATATAAGGTTTTATTTCTTTGCTCAACTACTCGCTAACTTTACAATGCCCCAAGTATGGAATACAACTGCTACCAACCCATGAACTCTATCATTGAGTCCTTAGGTGTGAAGGCTAACGGAATAAGCCGCTTTTATTGGCTGTTGTGCTGCTTATTCCGTGGCGCAGTTGTATTCCATACTTGGGCCAACAACCTTAAGACCCAACGTAGCAGATTAAACAGCATAGCAAACAAACATCGGTGTTGGTCAAGCGACCAACAATCGCTTCAAGTCAGTTAACATGTTGCTAAATTTACCATCTTACTGTTTAGTTTAATTTCTACAACAAGGGTGCTCGTCCATCAAATCATTAGAAAATGGATGATCACTTATGTATACTTTATGGTCACGACATAAATAACCAAACCCCTGTATTTTTAACACTTTTTATCACTCTCCACCAGACTTACTTCCAAAGCATTATCCCTTGCCATCGCAGCTCTAAGTCTCTGGATCATAGCATCCTTCTCATCGAGAGCATTTTCATGTTTTTCCGCTTCATCCTGGATAGTTTTCTGTTGCGATTTAATGGTCGACGCAAGTTTCCTTCTATCTGCATCCTTTTCTTTTGTTTCTGCTTCAAGCGCCTAGAATTAAAGTCAAGAAATGAAATCAGCAAAGACTTTTAATTTCAGTCTCTGGCCTTAATACCAATCTCTGGCCTTAATTCCAATCTCCGGCCTTAATTTCAGTCTCTGGCCTTAATTCACAATGGTGGGGTCTTTTACATGCCTCAACATAGACACAATTATTACACACACTGCCACACTCACATCAATAGTCTCTTCAGCGGTAAGCAGCATCTGATTTGCACGATCAATATCTCTTTCTCGCTCTCGTAAATTCACTTTAAGCTGTCGAATCTCATTATCTTTCACCTCTTGCAGCTTAAATTTCTCCTCAACAGCATTCTGCACAATGCACACAGATAAAATAGAAATTAAACAGACATCACAGAAAATAAAATAAAACATAATATACACCCTTCTCAAAGATTTCTTCCCTTGACTTACCTCTATTGCTTTGTCCTTCTCTTTCAACTGATCTTTTAGAGCAGCGACAATTTTTTCTTTGTTGTCAGAAGATGGCTGAAACAATAACAAAGAATTGGATTCAATGACATAGTTTTATGGCGTGTAATATACTTTTTCTCAAGAGTCATGCTTTGGTAAGCTGACATGACTCCTGGGAAATCTCTAAAGTATATTATTATTATTATTATTTATAATCATATATTATAAGCTATGGATTACCAAGAGTCAGAATCAAAGTCACATTAGCTCAACATTATTTCAGAAGAATAAAACTGTAGGGTTGAAAAGTGAAGTATTTTGTCAATGATATGAATTAATCTTTTTTATAAAAGTGCTGGAATTTCAGGAAAAACATGTCGTTCTATGAAAAGTTTTCCGCCTCTTCTTTAAATGGAACAGCCCTTATTGTATTGTCTTTTTATGCGCTATTACTTTTTTCTCCCCATTTAAACAGTTTCAGGAATTGTCACTAATACAGAGATTCCCCCTGTCAAAAGCCAAAGCTGTATTGACCACACTGTATTGACCACAGCTGTATTGACCACAGCAATGCACTACACAACAGAAACATTCACACATTTACCTGTGACATGACCAGATGTAGTTCTTTGTCCTTGTCTCGTAAACTTTGACTCATCCTCTGCAACATGTTTTCTTGGCTAGCGATCTGTCGCTGAGTGTCGTCTAGTAATGCCTAGATGTCAAACAAATGCCAGTCAACCAATTACTGTCATTGCTTCAATTTCTTAGAAAACATTTCTTAGAACTGGCTACGAAAATGCCTGAACAACTGTCGTGTAATAAATAGATTTAAATATGGCAAACGTTTAACGTATGATGTGCAACTTGGAATTATAAAACAAACGGCTTGAATTATCAGAGTTGCATGCAATTCATATCAGCTGAAATAAAAGTAGATTTTCAAATACGAGTTGAAGAAAAAAACATTAAATTAGCACAAACAAATACATGCAACAAAACATGCAATGGTGCCTAGAAATAAACGTTATTTATGATAATAATACATACAACGATGACAGAAACGACCAAATAAAAATTCAACTAATCAAACTATGTGTATTACAAGTCCTATGTAACACAAAATTGCTTTCTACTGAAATATATATACTAATAACTTAACAAAAATAAAAACTTAAACACAGAAAAACAAAGGTTTTCAGTATAGTTATATCTGACTAGCATGCAAAAAACACAACAAGAAGACTAACTAGAACAAATTCACAAATTTAACATAGAGCAAGACGAGATCTATGCATGCTCCGTTTACCTGATAATGTTTAGTAATGGTGTCACTTTTCTCGGAATTTCTGTGCTTTTCATCCCTAAGCATGTCTCTTAGATCCTAGTAAACAGCGTACAGTACGAGTCATGATATTTCAGCAAAAATATTGCCAGCAAATGTAATAGTTTCATCCTAGATACCAATGTTAACCGCGAGGGTTGTTACTTAGGGAAAATTCTCAGACCGCCTCACCCCCTATATCTGTTTTTTGACAGACCCCACCCGTTTTTTCCTACATCAAGATATTAAAAAAATAATGGTAAGCCACCCACCTCCCCCTCTTTTTCTCTTTGGAGAACCCCCTCCCCGCTTGCTTTTACAAACATTTCTGGTCCACCCCCCCTTTTTTAAATGGAACACCCCTCATCAGAAACCAATTATTATCAGTAATTACACTGACAAATTTTTCAAGCATTTAATAAACACATATCACAAATAAATTTACCTTTACCCTAAGATCACTTAATATTCGTCCCTTAAAACCACCAGTCCACCACCCAATCGTGTATTTCACTCAAGACATAAACAATAACTGAATATAGGTAATCTCTTAAGTGACTTAGATAGAACTGTACCTGTAAATTCTCTTCTCGTTGCCGCAAAACGGAATCTGCTTTCTTCAACTCTTCTTGTTTCCTGGCAACTTCTGCTTCCTGTCTACCAATAGTTTTGTGCAACCTCTGAAAAAATAAAAGGATAGTTATTTTACAATAATTAAAAAGACATTTTATTATTGGCAACAGTAAAGTTAAATAAACAACGAATGAAATGTTGATCCACTAAAATGAAAAATATTTCGATATGATGTATGTTGTCGATACAATGAGTAGATGTTCGATACATATCGGTGAACATTATAAGTCCGTTGGGTCCGCATTTTAGTGAACAATCCGCAGGGTCAGCATTTTAGTGTACGTGAGAATCATGTGAGTGCGGTACATCTACAAAATGATGGACTGCAAGCAGCTTTGGATGCGTTGCCAACCAATAATTTTCACCAAAACAACCACTTTATACAATATATTTGCTAAAAAGTCTATAAATGCCAACAGTATTGATGTACATGTCCAAAACTTCAGTCACCCCATATCGGTTATTGAATCCACAAAATTTATCCATGCAGCGGATATACCATGAACCGGTTCACTTTGCTTATCTGGAAAAAATGCAGTGTAGCGGACCCAAATTTATGACCATATTTAGCGAGCCGCTTATACATATATGACAATGTCAAATACTATTAATTCTGTAACTTACTTCGTTTTCCACCTGCATTTTTCTGAGCTGGTCCTCCATGTCTGAAACTCTGTCTTGGTGCTCGGAAACCAGTGAAAGACGATCTTCAGAACCCTGAAACCAAAGAAGAGACTACTGCATCAAAGGTGAAAAATGACAAAACATACCCATCAAAGATACATTTATAAACAGACCTGGAACAAAAAAGGTATTGCATTATATTGTATTGTAATGTAAATAAAGTACAAATGGTGCAAATCACACCATACTTACCTGATATTTTTTCATTTTGAGCTTGTGAATTTGGTCCCTGAGTTCATTAATCTCATCGTCTCGTTCCTTGAGCTGGTCTTGCAAGTCTTCATCCTGAATTTAACACAACCCATTTCAACTTCATTAAATGCATTTCAAACAAGCCTCAAAACACTAGTTATATCCATCAGGATATCTTTTCTTCTCAGTGGGATACTACCAACTAAACTACAAAATACTAATAAGGCTGACTGAAAAAAACTGTTTGTTTCCGATTTCCAACCGACCGACTTCACAAAGCCCGACCTAAATTTATTTTTAAGGCATCTGTTAAAAAATCGACACTGACACCCAATCTTTTGCTTTTGAACTTTGATTCTTAGGGGGAAAACTAAACTTATTTAAACAATTTAATTGGAAACTAACAGTCAGCCTTTTCACCTATTGCAAAAACATGTCTTGCATAATAAGAGTACTCGAACGCTCCAACAAATTAGTATTAGCCTATGGAGAATACGTTTTTGGCATCAGGATTTAACCAACAAAAATGTTAGTTAACTTCCTCCTACTTCGGATGTAAATAATATAAATATTACAAATTATTGCATTACATTTGAAATTAAATCAAACTGAATGTAAGTTTTACCTGCTGCTGCATTTTAACAGCCCTGTCAGCTAATTCTTTGATGATTTTATCTCTTTGTCGGACAGTTTGTGATGATTCATCCAACTGCCCCTTAACGTCATCAATTTCATCAATAAGTTCCTGCAAATAATTCGCAACATTAAATATCAGCAATTTTGCAATACACAATGTATAACTAAATATTTTTTTACTTTCTTTTATTATTGACTTCGTAATTATCACTTTTAAGAAGATTATCTTCTTAAGACCTTACAATCAGTTGATAAGACCCCACATGTTTTTGAAATAATCAGTTCTCTTTTGCTTTCTCACAAGTATTGCAAAATTAAGGTACAGTGGAACCTCTTCATTTCGCACACCTAGAGGGACATGCATTGTCAACTGCTCTATATCAGAGGTCCTCTCGTTAGGGGACATGTGGGCACCGCCAATAACAGAGGTTTGTGTTAATTAGAGGCACGATATAGCAAGGTTCTACTGTAATAGCTTTTAATGCAAATATATATTAATATATAGTTACCTTTTTGCCTGTGTCTACTTTAGAAACTGTTTCTTCTAATTTCTGAAACAAAAGAATGAGTTTTAGCAATTGCATTCATGAAACTATATCTTTAAGGGTTTAGTTCATAAATAACCTAAAAAACAAATTAAAAAAGAAAAAGCAACAAGGAAAAAACAACATGAGATTTATCAACAAGCTAACTTAACCGGCATACTCTGAATAGCTCCCTGACTAAGCTATTTCAATGATATAAACAGCATTTGTTCCGTTAGAATTGCATACACCGCAGGCTATTTCGAGAGTATGCCATTGAACCAACAAATTGATTGAGACATAAATATATAGAGTGAGTTTTCATGACAGCCTCATTATCAAAAGTTTGTACAAGTGTCAAGTAACTTTATTTAAGTTAAGAGTGACCAAAAAAACTTACGGCAATAGCTTCATCCTTGTCAATGATTCCTTCTTGGGCTTTGCTTAATTTCTTTTCAAGACTTTCAACCTTTTTCTTGTATTCCGACAAATGACTCTGAACAAAAGAAAGACTTTTTATCATCAGATCTATGTGACAAGTAGCGCTGGAGCAGCTCATACTCTCTGAGCAACGAGACATTTTTGAGTGTGTATCTAGAGACAGTGTTTGAAGAAATATTAATTAATATTCCAGGTAAACATTATTATAAACCACCATATTTCCTTCAAGTAACGTCATAACATTGTGATCATAATCGATTAAAGAACACTCAAGTTAATTCGTGTTTATCCCAGTTTATATTTATTCTAGTTACTGTAACAGTTTGCACGATGCTGTGAAGTCATCAAGAATTAATTCTTACACCTACATAATACATTCGCAATGACAAACAGAGAATGATAGTAAAGCTACTCGGGCCCAAATAGCGTATCCAACATGAAACTGTGAAAGCCTACGGAATAAGCAGATTCATTGGTTAATCCCTGTTCTCTCAACCAATCCAAACATTCATCCGTTGATCATGTTGAATACGCCACTTGTGCCACTATACGGATGTGCTCTTCAGTTGCAACACCTTACAGCTTGTACTAATCTATAGTGTGCAAAATTGGCCAGATTTAGGAATAGAAGTTGTTTGGACTAAACCTGAGAAGCTGACAGACTAACAAAATAAATCTGCGTAAAATCAAAATTTCACCCTCACCTGCAGATCACCACTTTCCAGAGCACCATCTAAACTGTCTTCTGGTAAGTGTAATGTCTGAAATTAAATTAAGTAGTTGGCTACAGGCGGAGAAGAAAAAAATACACAAAATTACACTCTGTAAATTTAAATCTTAAGACTTGAATCAATAATCCATGTATCTAGGCCTTCTCTAATGCCACAATTGGATGGATTAGGGCTTTACGTCCTGTATTTCTGCACTAATGCCACAATTAATACCAGCAATTTTTTTTATTTCATAAATTCAATACAATTTCTATAAATTGGCTGAAGTCCAATATAAACCTGTGATGTTATATGCTTGGATGCAATAGATAACGTCACTAACAAATACTACTTTATTTTTTATTTTTAACAAATGTTACACTAATTATGCCAGAACTAAAAAATATGGTCAAAATTACAATATATTTTATAATAATAAACCGAATCACTACAGTGTTACTACACCATTGGCACTATTTAAGTCAATATTAGACTTGGGGCAATAATCTGTATACCCATATCTATATATGAAATTTCTTTTATATTTATTTTCTTTGTAAATTCATAATTGCTTACCTGAATGCCCTGATCCTTAGTTTGCCTCAGAAGCGAATGCCGTCTATTGCTCAATGCCTCATTTGCCTCCTTTGACAAATCTTTCTTTTCTTCCTCCAGTTGTTCGATGATGAGATCTTTCGTCTTCAGCGACTGTCGTAACTGGCCTACGAGCCTGAGAAGGGGTAAAAAAAGTCACTTAATCTTCATATAATCACTCATGGATCATGCTTTAGTCATACGTTGCAGGGAGCAGTAATTTAATACAGATTAATCGCTCAAATACCCAGTGTACTAAATAAAAGGTAGCTCACTCCACGTGGAAACTATTGGAAAAGTTCAGATGCCCAGGAGACAGCCTCTGATTGGCTTATAACTGTCGCAAATGTAGAAGGGGACACCCGCTGAGGGCCAGACGTGTTATAATGAGACAGTTAGTTTAACATGCGAATCGGCGCCATGTGATCCTGGGGGGCCGAACATTCCCTGGATCTCGGTGGAGTACGCTAGCTCCTCCATATTGTTGTATTCAATGGCATTCAATGATTAAAATGGCCGTCTGAAGCCTGTGCTTGTGGTGACAATTTTGAAATATCTAAATAAGTAAAATAAATTCCAACTTACTCTTCATTTTCAAGTATTTGTTTCTGAGCCAATTCCTGAAAATTTAAAAGCTTTGTCATCAATTTACTTACTCTACTAGGGAGCAGTCATACATTGGAGGGAGCAGTAATTTAATACAGATTAATCTTTAATTAATCTTCTTATAATTATCAACACACATGTTATATAAAGGCAATGTTACCAATTCATGTTCTTTATTAGAGTGGTCATCATCAGTGTCGCTATCTCCTGCTCTTGATTTTTCTTTGTCTGCGTTAAAACTTCCCGCTACGGGAAACATGAAGTCTTGAATTCTCTGCTCAAAAGTCTTCAGTTCTTCCTCTTTATTTCTCAGCTCCTACAAATAAAGAAATATTAGTTAGAATACAGTAAACAAGAAATGCAAGAACGCAATTATTTGGTGAACAAATTCTTGTCTTTTCTTCTAAACTTTTAAAGCGCTACCACACTGATACACCAGGATTTCAGAATTAACACGACAACAGCACCTTGCTGGTCATAACAGTCCAACTACAGTCGTAATATTCCACAAATCATCTAACGCAATATGAAGTTCATCCTAGAATGTACAATCTCTGTATAATGTTTAGCGTAGCGTCAATACAAATAGAGTTGTTTTACCCAAAAGGGATTGATGGATAGACACACAGACAACGCGGACCTTTTGTAACATTCCTTCGGCCATGTATGATCGAGAATATAAATGATTGTCCCCTTTTCATTGTCATGCCTGCTTTCAATTCATTCTGTATTATTTAACCATACTATTCACAAAGATATATATCTCAATGCACGCCACCTTTGCTTTCGACAGTACTCAATAAGCTTATAAGATACTGCGTTCGACCACTTTATAAGTATTTTCCATTTTTCTTACACACCTTATGTTGGTTTTCTAGTTTCCCTTCTAAATCTCTGATCCTGTCTTCCGCGTGTTTTAGAGAAACCGTTGTCATCTCTTGTGAATTCTCCCGTGCTTTGACTAACTCCAGTTTATGTTGACTTGAAATACTTTCTAAGGCTTGTCTGCAAACACAAAGAATGCATTTAAGTCGAATAAAACTATAAATTCAGCACAGCAAAGTATTCTCGCCACAAAATGTATGTGTACAAGAATCAAGCATTCAATACAAGCTCCTATCAAATAACAAACCTAAACATCAACAGCACATTCATAAAATCGGCCTGTAAAAAAATAATCTGCGGGCAAAAAATCCCCACAAATTCTCAGCACTGCATCTTAATTTAAGGGTATTAAAATAATCATAATATTAAATTTTATCATAATACCATAATCATTAAGTTATAGCTCTATCACTTCATTCAATGATCACTGACCAGTGAATGGCCTAAGCCTAGTTGACCTTACAAGAACATGTTCGGACATCGCCTACTGTTGAACTATTTGCTAATGCATAATATCGGTTATCACAATATTTTGCCTTTCACCTAATGCAACAAAAAGAGATCAATAACTTTGTTTCAGGTACACATCACAAAAAAGAGCTAATTTCCATTGATTAACGAAATGCATTAAAAGAACATGTACAGACGCAGCAGGAATCCAACCACATGCTGATAATCAATATTCTTCACCTTTTTTATGTTTCTGTTTGTTCCAATATTTCTGACACACCTAAACGTCTTGTTTCTATTTTTTTGTGAATGTGTATGAAATTTTTAATAACGCAAAAAGTGTGCCTCGTCATCATATGATGCCGTGGGTGCCCTGGCCAAGTGGATAAGGTGTTGGACTTGTATGCGCATGGTCGTGGGTTCAAACCCAGCCATGGCATGGAGGAACAGAGCAGATCCTCCTTGAATCACTGCTTTACTCCACTCAGGTGCAAATGGGTACTTGGCTATAGGCAGTGGTGGTAATTGTACAGTGCTTAGCCTGATTTGCCGACTACAGCTGCTTGGCTGTATACTCCCCAGGGAGTTGAGAAAGGCTCATGCTTGAACAGGCCAGCCAAGGGGTGTAATTGTAAAGTTGGTTGAGACTGCTTGGAGCAGTGAAAACAGACTGCAAACCTATACATTTACATTTAAATTTGTATGCCATATAAAGTATCTTATAACTATGTAAAGCAAGTACAGGGTAATGTAATGATGAGATGATATAAATTATCAACAATCTACTTGAGTACAATTGGAGCAATATTAAAAGCAGAAAATGAGAACTGGACGATCATTTCAACATTCTGAAAATGAGAGGAATTTTTTTAACAGGATGATCAATAATGCTATTAAATGATAACCCCATTTATGGCTGATTTATTGACAGGCTGATTATTTTATCGAAATATTGCTCAAAATTATAATTTTGAACACTTTGATAGTTGTTCCTACTATCCTGACAACAAAAGCACTCACGAGGCTTTTTTGAGCAATTCTTGTTTGTCCATCAGTTCTTTCTTCAATCCTTCCACTTCAACCTTCAGCTCGATATTCTGAAACAAGAAAAATCTTTTCAAAAATAAAGTTTTTTTCAAGTTTTATTATCACCTAAATTAACTCATAAACTGATTAGTTGGCAGCTGGCAAGTCTAAACATTGTATGCATCGTAGGTTAATGTCATTATGAACTTTTGATCCATTAAGATCTGTGCACGCTGGCATTACACCAAGGAAAAGTTTGTTGACCTGACATAACTTATTATGTTTGGTATACACTGTAATTGTATGGCGTCCCAATAAGGTTATTTCCATAGAACACCTCAAACTATAACACTGCATAATTTTGTCTTATTCTGTTATTACACAATTTGCTTTTCAGTGCAAGATTAGTTTTGCCGAATGATTTAATAAACACAATTTACTTAATAAAAGAAGCTAAATTCATTAAAACAAGGCAGTAAATATACATTAATATCCACTACAAATATTGCTGCCTGGGGTCCTCTTGCTTCAACCAATCAGAATCTAAAGCGGGAAGCTGTGCAACCAATAGGATTGCAGCATTGTGCCGGAGCCACCTAGCGTAAATATCAAGAAGCTTTGTGGAAAATCCACTATTTTGTGCAATTTCTATTCCTATAAATATTGTATTCTTAAATTTAAAAGAAGCAAGAAATAGGCAGAATTAATCATGCTAATGTGACAGGCCAAATAGCAAGCAGATTGGGTCTAGGTCGGACCAAGGTCATCCTAATCGGGCCGACCTCAAGTCATTGTCCAGCCAACATGGTCAGTCTTCAAACAAACGGTGTCCACTTCCCTGTTTTCATCACCAAGGTCATCTTAAAGTCTCTTATAAGTTTCCGTACTTTCAAGACCAACAATTCCAAAACTAACCAGCTGTCACCCTCGATACTCTTTAAATTACGGACACAAGGACCAATGCACTACCCAAAAGAAAAGAAAACCGACTTCATGACTAAAAATTAAACCCTTCCAAAAAAACTTTAAACCATATTTCCATATTGATAAATTAAGTTTACATCAGTTCCATAGCCAATCCAAAAAAAATGTAAACCATGCGCCCAGCTATTTCAGCAGTTTTTTTCCAAAGCTCCCCCTCTTGCAGTGTTTCGTACATAGAAATAAAATGAAGTGCAGTAAATAAAGCAAAACAAAAAAGCAGCCGTATTCCTAAGCAGCCCAAATCCCAATGCCACTTATATTACACGTGCCATTGGAATTTTAAAGTGTAAAAATTATCTTGTTTCCAATATGACAAATAATTTGTCCCATGTATCATTGACCAGTTGACCCATAAGACTACAGAGCGCTAGTTTCTGACAAAATCTGCTCGCCAGCAATCCATTTGGGGGCGGTTTGACCTTGAGCAAAAGAAAGTAATCACCATCACCAGCGATGGATTCTGATTGTTATTCTTTTGCATAATGAAAGCAACTGGCAGACAAACAAATTTTCAATTACACATGGCTGCTTCTTTGTTGCCAAAAGTTTAATCCCTCCACCAGAAATTGCCTTAACCCATAACAAAGCTTGACATTATACCTGGAAAGCTGTCTAAAGATAATATGAAACACAAAATCACATCAAACTGTCATAAAAATATGTAAAATGCTTTAACAGCCACCAGCATAGTCATTTCTTACATATTGAACGGTACAAAAAAAAGTATTCACTAATAATTACATATATTTTGTGTATACCAACGAAAAGTGGTATGTATATACAATGCAACCATGACAAGATGAACAACATCATTTTCTGTTAGAGCTGATGATGTCGACATATCATTTGCTTCATGGTGTGAACTTGTCGTCAAGAGAGTTAACGGCAGCTCTACGTTAAAAAGCTTCTTAATTACTAAATTACCAAACTATTAAATTGTTAAGGTCACCAGTACCAGTTTAAAAATAACTGTTAATATTGTATTAGAAGCAGTTAATTTCATGGTGGTTCCATCTTATCATTAATCACTTATCAAAAGCTGTAACCTAAACGCAAAGTTGTCACAATCTTTGCCTGATACCAGAACCAAAATCGACATGAACTTCATAATTCAACGTACCGTTTTAAATAAGTCTTCATCGTCCTGACCAATCCTCTGCTCCATGCGTTCTTCCAGGAAATATATCCGCAATTTCAGGTTGAAGTTTTCTTTTTTCAGATCAGCAAGTTGCTGCAATTGAAAAAATAAAGTGAAAGTGAATGTAAAATATTTTAAAATCCTGAAAATGGTAGTACAATAAGAAGTACATTAAAAATAAGCATTCATGAGTTTTAAACAAAAAGTTCTGCTATTATTTAAAAATCGATAAATGTTACCTGGTCGTATTCTTTCATTGTTCTGGCTCTCACTGGGGACAATCGTCCGGTGGCCGCTTTCTGCACCACTGTAAATAATAAATAAATAAACACTTTGAAAAGACTTCCTTCACCGTATTCCCAGTGTTCCAGCTAGGTCATTTGAGCATGGTGTGGTGCCATGCCCGATGCCTAACGCCCCATGCCTGTTTTTGTCAACTCCTTGCCCGAAATTAAGTGACTCTTTTTTTATTTTTTCACTTTTTAACTAGCTGGTCACCCTATATGCCACTATTCAGGTGCCCTAATATCCTTGTGCGCCATGCCCATTACAAATCCTAGCTGGAACACTGATTCCCTTGATTAAAAGCATGTATACTCGCTATTTAATTTAGCCACAGCGTCCTAACATTAATGATTCAGAGACTGGGGTTCACTTGCGTTTAGAATAACTTGTAAGATTAATAATGTAAGGGTTTTATTTTCAAGTCATCTATCTGGCTTCTAAACAAGATTAAATTCAATTTTAGATATGGCTTAAATTCAAGAAAATATGTTTTGGTTAACATGGTTAATACAAACATTTCTCAACGCTACATTATGAATTTCGAAATGTCCACACTTACACGGAATGGATCCATCTGGGAACTCCAGCAATGTCCCTCGAGATACTTCAGGCAATTGGTCTGGATTGGCACTGCAATAAAACAAATAAAAGTTTTAAACAGGCTTTATTTCCTGCAGGTTTACCTTCATAAGAAGTAAGACTTTTATCATGTAAACATTATAATACCATGCGCACACAAAAAATAAGACCATTAATATAGTAACTTACACCAATATTTTTCATTTCATCATCCCAAAAAAATCAGGATATCGGCTATTAAACAATAAAATAAACACAGTTCTTGTGTATTTAAAGGAAGTTCATGATGCAGCTGAAAGTCCACAAGAGGGCAGATGGTACTTCCTATGGCCAACACAGTCACAGACCTGAATTGCCTGTGTTTGTTTTCCAAGTAGATTTGCATCAAAATAAGACAATGCAAGACTTTGTGGTCAAAATTAAGACTTTATAGGGCCTTACTTTTTACAAAAATAAAGTAAGACTTTAAAATAACCTATGGGAACCCTGGTTAGTAGTCACATTTCTTACGGTTCACGTTGCAGTTCAACCTTATGTTCAGGGACAAGTAATTATTCAAGAATCAATATGTATACAGGGATTCCCTGAGGCTTCTTATTGGGAAAACTTCCCCTAAACAAAACTGCATGAGCCCTTCACCACCATCCCGCCATCAAAATAAAAAAAAACCCAAATTAATTCAGAAAGGATTATCCACTACTGTTTATCACATAATCATGCAGCTATTTTTCTGATGAATTTCAACCACCATACGACAGCAGTTTAAAATAAATTAACATTTATATAAAATTCTTAAATTAAAAATGTTGCACAAATATACCTACAAATGACATTTCACGTCCGACATGACAGTTGCTTCTTAATACGCAATTTAGTTTCTTGGTATTGCAGTCATTTGAATATCAATTCCATTGCTATAAATCTTTGTTCATTAAAACTCCATATTAAAGCAGTACGATAGCATCCATGGATTAACAATGTTCATGATTATAGCTAAGGATAAATAAAGATATCCATAATCATTGATATAATTTGATAATCTTAACTCCTAATCTTATCAGACATTTCTGCATCATATGCATCGTCTGGGAAACTAATGAACGGAAGAGTTAGTAATTTCACTGCTCCAGACAAGTTCATCACTAGTTCACTACTGATCCAGTTTCAAATCGACCAATCACCATGATCAATATACTCGATTTACATGTCAAATACGGTGTATATGAGGAAATCAATAACATTTTTTAACATTTCCTGGTCATTATCCATGATTACATGTACGCCAAAATGTGACTATATCGCGTAGATACGACTTTTTTCAATCCACTGGTACCAAATTCTCATATTGGAATAACACAAAATCCTTATTTCAGATTAATGATTATTATAATCTTTATAATGATTATTTCATTCTATGACCTAATATATAAAACCAGCATGGGAAATATAAACACGATAAAGTGTGTTGAAAATTCTCGATTCCTTATAATCCAAGTTAACCAGAATAACCCTAGAACAACCAAAAATGGATAGCATAATTAGCATTAATCTTAAAAGACAATATCATAGCCTGAGTATCAGTGATATATGATAATTATGTCTGGCAGATAACAAATCCTAAATCTTTCATTTTCACCACTGAAATATAATCCAAATTGTAGTTCAGTAGCGCAATGCAAAAATAAATCATATTGTTGACATGCAGTTCGTGTACTATGTTACATGTAGGTCATTTAAAGTCAAATAGTGAAAACAAACGGTCACATGAGGATATTTAGAACTTTTCAAATAAAAAGTTCTAAATCCACCATTAGACGGGCACATTGACATGAGCAATGCACATCACCCTACTTCCACTGCTAACTGACACAGTAAGTCAGTCCATGATATTTACAAAGTCAGGCTCTTCAGTTATTTGACGGTTCCATTGCCATGGCAACCATGTATACAAGCAGGTGATCAGCTGGTAATCATGACAATGAAGTACACTTGTTATCAGTTGGTTACCATGGAAACTAAAGATGAGCAATAATACAAAAAGATCAAGTTGCATGTAACACAAAAGGCAGAGCGGATAATCAAGGAATTACTAATTATTCAGTCAGGAAATAATATCATGGGAGTGTTTAAATATGATCAACGGAAATTAGGGAAATATTATCAGACTCAATAATACCAAAAGGATGGATGTCAGCTGATTTGATATTACAATTTAACATGTTATAACACATTTATCGGATATAATTTTATTTAGATTTGCTATGATACCACTACTGTATTTATAAGCAGATTTTAGTTTTAACTTGTTTAAAAGTTGTTGATTTTTAATAAACATCATCTATCTACAGCTCCTTGTGTACACACATCTACATGCTCATGATAACCATATTGTACAAGTTTATACTTTAAAACTGCAGCGGATGCTTGAGAGTCGCTAGTTATCATATGGTCATTACTCATTACTGAAAACTTACTGATTACTTCATGAACAGACAGATTATAACACCATTCATAAACGACTGAATCAAAGTATTAAACTCAATAAGTTATATAACTGATATCATAACTGACCTTTTTCTGCTCATTATGTCAATCCACATTTAAAGTTCTCATAATTTTCTAAAATCCCTGAATAATGAAATAACTAGCTAAGCTCAATATGAGCTACAAAACATCGCAGTCTGATTCATATTAACACTAGACTAATGTTCTATATATGACAACTACAAACAGGATTTGAAAACAAAGCCACGTGGAATTGGGAAAAGGGTGAATCATAAACAGAGAACAACAGAAACATGAGGGATTGGTTGCTGATACAGAAAGTATAGGATGGGATCAGCTGCTGAAACTGGGTCTTGCAGGATCCCATGAGTAGCATCATGTAAACAAACTGCATGGTACACACAGCATGAGATTAGATGAAGGCACGTACATGATGCTCTGAGATTCTTCTCATTTCACATCTATATATGTTAGAACTCAAAGAGACGTTTTTGTGATTTGTTAATATTATAAATTTAGACATACACATACATGTTGTGTGACTGACATACTTTTTGTGAAATTGTACCATAAATTGAATTTAATAAAGAAAAAAAGAAGTATATATATGTCAAATTTGCACATTAAAATAATGATAAAAATCAATACTGCCTTCTTGTCTCATGATATTTTTCACCATTACATACCCATTTTTGCACAACAATTTAGTTTTAATTTACAATAAATAATATAAATATTAGTTTTTCATGCCATCAAAAACTCAATATGTAAACAAACCCAGTGATGACGTCACAATACTGAACAATGGTGATAATGTCATTTCCATTGTGTTTCCAATGTTTTGGTCTGGATTTTCTCTCAATGTATAATAACATCATTAATTCACACAAATTTAGTGAGCCTTGATTAATAAAGGTAATTTTCACCTGTTTGATAGCATCTTAGAAAATTGCAAATTTGACAGACAGTGCAACTTTAAGATTTTTATAAAATTACATTGGTAACATGCAACCAGCATCATCTACAGATAAGAACTTCAGTTCAACACTGAGAATAGAAACTCTCGAATTGGACAAAAAGTTGCTAATAATATGATTTGAGGCTTTACCGCTTCATGTTATCGAAAGCAACAATCAAGTGCCCCTAATGTAATTGGAACTTCATATAGCACGTATGTTCTGTGTAAGATTTACGTATCAATAATATTGACAAATAGTCTCAAATGATCTAATTCACTTGCCTGTCATTTTGATAATTCATACTTCTACATTGCTTAAGTACTTCACTGTGTGTATACACATCATGAAACATGACATATACACATGAATGATGTGTTTAGAACGAGCTATTAATAGTAAAAGTTGGGGTGAAATAGATGCACCCTGTTTGAGGTCAGGTTAATATAAATGGGGTCATTGCACAGGATATCAGGGTATTAATATTGCACTGGGATCATGAACACAAATATAGGTCAGACTGATCTAGTTTTGAGCTTGTGAAGGGATTTAATCCTTTGTTTATCACATCAGTGAAGGATTTGGTTGCAAACAAGGAGCTGAAGAGATTTTGGATAAATTCAAGGATAATGAGCTGATAAAGACATTGAAGAGAGCCACATATTAAATTTAATATCTGTTATACAATTTTATTCTTCTCCAAAAAGTCCAATTATGTGTCAGTGAAATGTGACTAATAATGTTTATCACATTTCATAAATTAATGAATTAGCTTTTAAATCTAAACAAACCTTGTTTTTGTGAGCAAATGCTAAATTGGAAAAACCACTGCTTATTCTATAATAAAGTCTCTATATTTTTGAACAACTGACACCACCGCATGATGTTATAAATACTATTCATTTTAATTAACGCATAGTATCAGTTTCCAAATGAATGTCAAAATGTATCCAAAAAGTCCGTAAAATACCATATCTAATTTTTGAATACAAGTCTACAATAATCATATGATAATTATATATATTCTAAATTAAAAAGAAAAAGCTTTTTAACAAATCTAGCTTGGATCGCAATGTCAATGCACATATCAGGGCTTCAACAATTTGACAAATTTACACATCTAATTTGCAACAGCCTAGGAACAGATTATCAGAAAGGACTAATGTTGAGTGCATATTGATAATATTAACCATTTGGAGCCAAAGGTTACAAACACTCCATCATTATAAAAAAAACATGAAAAGCAGTGAACACAGTTGAGTTTACAGGTGCACGATAAGTACACAATGCAAAATACTGGATGCGATCAACAACCAATAATCAATAACCACAGATCAATCAACACGTCACGCATGAATGGCTACACGATCATGTCTCATGAGCAACTACATGCAATTGATCAGCATGTGAGCTTTATGGAAATTGATGGGACATGCATAATCATCGATAATAAATAAAATCAAGAATGTGGTTATGTGATCAATTGGATCATCCATTTCATCGATGTAGAATCAAACAGAGCATAAGGGCTTTCTCAAATATTTGGATAATTTTTTGTCGGCCAATACGGTGTACTCGAGAATATGCTTCAGTCTGGAAAGAAGGTTTTTAAAAGAGCGAGGACAGCAAGTGAGCTAGATTAGAACAATTGATTAATGTTACACCACTTATGGCTGACTATCATCACCATTGGACTTTTGATAAATAAAATAAAGTATAATTCTATCTTATTATGTTTTTACTAGCACTAAAATGCTACATTACCGCTCATATCCATCATCTTTCAACAAAAAAGGCAAACTTTTAATTCTGTTTTATAAAAGAAACTTTGCGCTACTGCTTGGCATAATATCTATGTACATATCATTTTACCTGTCTCGTCACTCATGTCTTTTTTCCAAAACAAATGTTCTTCTACCTGTACCAGGCTATTATTTTATTATACAGGTGCTTCAGCAGACAAACCAACTAAATTAATGAACATATATAATCATTCATTAAATATTATATGATACCGGTCTTTTAATATTAGGCTACAGGAATACATTTTTCCTACTTTATATTTTCATAAAAAATAATAAATACTCATTAATAAGTTACAGACAAATTAATTCATTTTAAGCGTTTACATACAAAATTCTCATTATATACATCATTAATTTCTGCATTGCCATTTTTCATGACACATACTTATCATGCTATCATTACTTTAGAGTATGAAATTCACAACTACAGGAGCTAACAAAATACATATATGAACAACTTGAACCATCGTAAACCTACTAAATACAAATGCTGTATATATGTCTACCAAAATACTACGATAAAGAGTGGACTAAATCCCCCTTAATGCTTATCAGTGTTTCACTGTGTTTGTAAACAATAGTATACTATGTCTGGCACAGCTAGTTCCAATTACGTGTATACACCTAAACTTGTAATCTCATTTTGCTGTCACAATAGCCAATACAAATTGTATGTATTCATTCAGTATGGAAATAACAACTACATATCCTAATCTCCTGTATTAGCATATGATTAGTACTACAATGATATCCTGCAATAACACTACATGTATAGAAAGGATAGGATTAACTTTGGATTACACTGAAAATAAGATGTTCAGTGATAGTATTGTGTATACCTTATCGACATGTTTAGACTGATCTTTTTGGCACAATTAGGACTGATTAGATCACTATCCTTGCAACTGTGCAACATAATACTCAGCGCTAATTATCTGACACTGACGGAATAATTGGAAAATTAGCCAACTTAGATCAATCATGTCCACTGTGCTCATGTTCCAAGGGAAATTAACATATATGATGAACCATAATACCCTAGCACTGCCAACTACCAAATTTTCCTTAAACAAACATGAAAATGTCCCATTAATCTCAAACGTTGGCATTGCTTAGATTCTGTCACTCTGATGACACCCTCTCCCAATATAGGACTTGTAATCAGACAAATAGGGTATTTAATTCAACCTAGTGCATGGTGTGACAATCTGATTTCATGCTAAATGGTATGCTGTAGCTAATTGGGAAATGGCACTATTTTTGTCATGCTTCACCACAATGTGGAGCTTGATCGTATTGACAGACACTCGGTGCTTGCATCCATAATCAAGACACTGCAAAAATGTTGCCCAAAAAAGTGTAACATTATATATTTATCAAGAAGTATATTGAATTTAGATTGTCTGAAAATATAAATGTATCTACAGTACTTCTAAAATTCTAACATCATGAAGGATTAATTAAGTCTACGTCTCAACGACTGCTAAAATTTAAAAGAGAGATACTTTCATATTTTCTAAACTTAGCAAAATGCCAAATTCCAAGGTGTGCTTGTATTACTCTAGAACATGAAATTTTACAAATCCTTGATGCTCAATTTCATCTCTAAAGCTTTAGTACTTTCAGTTTCTCATCTTGATCCCGAAGTATAAGTACGCATTTCAGTAATTTTAAATTACTGAAATGCGTACTTATACTTCGGGATTTAGTGTATCATCTACAATTTAGTTTTAACTGTTTGCAGATGATTTATAACATTTATATATATCTATGAATAAATTGTTCATTTAAAAAAGTTTAAATCCAGAAATTGATAGACTTGAGTGGATGTGGAGAAAGTTTATCAAATTCATTGTCATTGCCAGCATTGGGTGGGACAGTTATCACTGTACCTAGAATCTAGATGGAGTATCATCTTAGTCTAAGAACTTAAATGTACAAAGATGATACCACCCCTCCCCCTTGCTCTCTCTGGGTGTTAGGACCTCTTTCTGACCTTAAAGGCTTAAACCTTATTCTTATCCCCAACATGCAGACTAACATAATATATATAGCTAGAGTAACGGCCCAATTTGCAAACGACAAATGATTATAAACTGTTTTCATTTTGAAAAGATTTGTCTTGACATTCTCACATTGCAATAAAGTTTGTGTTTTCATCCAGCTATTATGATCAACTGAATGTGTTCAAATATATCACAGCAATGTCGATAATTTGTGTGCATATGTTCTAGTTGCCATGACAACGTTTAATTCTACCTGACTATGTCAGGAGAGAAGATAAACACATCGCTATGTTTTCAAACACAGGTGTGGTGAAAACTTGCAGAGCATACAAACAGAAAGTGAAGGTTTCCAAGGTTCCAGCTGAAAAACCAGGCATAGAAGAAGCTCTAAACTTACCTCTCATCAAAGTTGATGGGGAGGGTAAAATCCTCATCATTCAACGAATTCATAATGGCACAAACACAACATGGAATCACGATAAAAACATCGCAGTCACCGTTCTGGTATCGTTTTCAGTTTTTCCGCCATGATAATATGAACGGTTGCGCATGCGCAAAAATGTGCGCTGAGGGATCATGGGAAATAGGAAAAGTGGCGCAAAAAGTGGATCCCTGGCCAAAGACTGTACTGGCTTTGCTGGCAGTCAAGATACTGTCATACATAGCTATATATTGTAGTTAATAGCTACATTATATGTGAACCTCCTCCTCCTCCGTTATTGTGTAAAAATTAAAATACAACAGCCAGGTTAGCTACCTTTGCTGGAATGGTTAGCTCAGGTTTCTAATGTTTTTTTTTTTTTTCAGTCTAAACTGTATTTATATTATACATTATATTTATTTTTAATAATAATACATTTAGCAAGGGTAAAAAAGCCGAATAGCATGGCTGTTTTACATCTGGGCAGGGCCGTAGCCGGACTTCATTAAAAGAGGAGGCGAAATCCTACTTTCATGGCCTTCACAAGTTCAATAGGCTTATAACTTCCAAACTAATCGCAAGAGATGTACACTCAATAATCTTTAGTTTAAAAAGGCAAGTCAAAAATTTTATATTAGGCCTAATTTCATACAAATGTATTGGCCAATTTTGCCAAAAATATGTTAATTTGTCCTAAAATCAGAGGAGACCGCCTCCTCTGCCTCAGCCTGGCTACGGGCCTGCTGGGCATATCAATGCGTCACCATGATATAGAATAGGTGTTCATATATGGGGCCTATAGGCCTATTTTTCTATTATAAGAAACTAACACTGGTACACTGGCATAAAACAGGGAAAACTGACATTGTATATATATTGATTGACGTCGAGTTATAATATCAAGATAGATATAATATAACCATGTGTTGTTGTTTCAGACATGAATTACTTTTATTGGTATACCTCATCCATATTAATAAGGATTTTTCATTTGACTTAGTACGTGTTCCAAAAAACAAGCTAGAAACTAGGATTATTTGCTATAAAAGTATTATTAGAATTTTTTTTCAACGTTTCATTTTTTATTTCAACCTATATAAATAGGCCTAATTTTTTCTCGCTCTCTTTTCTTGATTATAAATATCTTTGAAATCTTATATAAATATCACAGAAGATGCAGTTCTGTGATAAATATTAAACCTTGCTCACATAGAGAATCTAGCTATACAATCATGATAACATCATTATATTGTCATTATTGGCATCTCTGTAAACAAAAGTCGTTTAAAACTAATTAAATAATGTGATTTGATAGAGAGTCAAGTAAAGCGATTGCTATATAATTCCTAATGTTATTAATTAAAAGTAATTGTGTGCAATGAACGCTCCCTTCAGTGCGTTCACAAGTGCACACAGTTTGATGACGTATCAGCGAGGACTTCCCAACACGGCGTAAACATCGGGATGGAGTAATCAAGAATTGTCTGTTTTTCTGACAAATTGTCTTGGTTTTAGGTCAAGCATGGAGCTACAAATATTATATTTGCAATTAGCAATATTCATATATGGATTTTTATCTGGATTTTCTAGCGGTAAGCCTTCAGATAGCGTGCAAACTTCATAGATAGTGAAGACTGCATAGGATGTGCATTGAAAGCTGAAGCCCAACTGAAGGGGATTTCCCAGAATGTGTATTCGTTTCTATGTAATAATGTATACACATACTGATCATGTTGATATGCTTCACTGTTTGTTCAGTTAATTTAGTTCAAAATAATAAAATTGCATTACAATTCAATATTGGATTTAAAAGTTGGAATCCATGTCATATGATATGTCATAATGACTCATATTCATGAGCCAATTAATTGTAATGTACTGCTGTACTCAATCCATAAAGATAATGTACAATAAGACAATATATTATGTGTAGTTAGTTACTCTATAATTGAGACAAATCAAGCTGTTAATAATAAGTTAACCTGACATTTCCATTCCAGCAGATTAACTGTAGGCCTGTCATAAAATTTTGTCACTTCATGTGTTATTACTAATCAAGTAATTTTTAATTGTTACTTTTATAAATTAAAATTATGCAATAAATAATGTTGTAAATGTATCTCAGTTATATGGTGTGTATTAATACATGGATGTATGATCAAATTGTTGAGTGCACCATGTATTGTCAATTCGTTTACACTCGGGGTCATCGAAATTGGCCAGGGTCATATTGACCACTCAAAATTAATTATCACCAACACTTTTAAGATGCCTATCGAAGTTTCAGAAAATTGAATATGATCAGAAGAATTAGTTTTGTGACAATTTATGAAGTTGCAAGGTGTGTTATTATGTTTGTGAGGGTGGCCAATTTCGATTACCTGGCCAATTTCGATAACCTGAGTGTACCTCTGAATAATCAACAATTATCATTGTAATATTTTGTATCTTTACCTCCAGGGTCGCAACAAGATCAGGCATCAAACACACAACATACAGATGATGATCATTACGATAAAGCGCATCCGCTAGCCCTCAATTCCACACATTTAAATTTCGATACAATAACTTTACTATGGTCAATGCCAGGAAACATGGACAATTACACCAGCCAATTGTATAATTTCATCGTTTATTACCACAAGAGAATAGATAAAGGAAGTAAGTGGCCACTTGTTTGTTTTTTTATCATACGTTTCAATACAAAGCATCTGAAAATCTATAGACAGTTTCTCTGTGACCTTGACATATGGCCATGATCATAATTATGATGATGGTAAACATGATAAATGGGATGGAAAATATTTATAATTGGAAAGACGGGCAACTTTAAGTTAATTGTCTCAGAGAGGTGACCGGGTCTGTATCCTGAAAGCTGGGTTTGGGTTATAGTTAATGTCATTATTGATATCTCTTTCCATTTTATAATGCTCAATGCTATGTCCAAAAAATTAATTAATTAAAAAAAGAACGAATGGACATTTATTTTGGATCTTATCGCAGGTGCAATATTTTCTTGATGGTTCAGGTTGTATAACAGAGCCCAGGGCTAGAGTGAAGTAGAGTTAAGTCCTTGAACATATATAATGAAATGTAATGGTCCTAGCAAATAAACATTGACCTTGTATTTATATACACACTGTGTTTATGTAAATGCAGGGAAAAGGGTGATCCTTTTGATATATATATATATAGATAGATTATATAATAGGGACCCTGACTTTTACTTAACGAAATATGGCACTTTTGATAATACGTTATATATTATTTTCTTGTTAAGTATCCTTTTTATTTATTTATTTATTGTGTTAATGTGTCAGTTTATTGAATTTTTTCCTGGTACATAACGTGCTCATCTGCATGGTGTGTTCAGGACCTGATCTGTCATATGGATATTGATTGGTTGGATTTAATGGATGTAAACTTGTGTTATTTATGGTGTAAAGTACTCTAGGCCCCATGGTGTCGATATAAATAGATTAAAACAATGAGCGATATTATCAGAGCACAAATTTACAAATATCCTCACCAAACAACAGGTCAAAATAGATTAACAAATATTTATAGCAATCTAAAACTGACTAAATCGGTTTTCTAAAACCTACTTCCTTCTGCATGTTTTAGATTACCTGTGATTTATGAACGTCAGTTAAAACTTGAATCTGTGTAATATGTGTTTGATTTTTGTTGCAGCAATGTTTATTATAAATGCTTAATATTTCTTTTGCAGATATAAATGATTACAAAAATGTATCATTGCCTGCCAATCAAACATCTTATGTGATTGATGGTTTAGAACCGGGCACAAAATACAGCTTCTACGTAGAAGCAAACTATACCACTGGTCAGAGTCCTGCTTCTCACACTTTTACATTTTGTACAAATGGCTATGGACCAGACAGACGTAAGTTGAAATCTTGATGGGTATTGTTTGATGACGTCATCTATTTTGTGATGTCATCCACATAACAATTGTGTGGTGATGTCATCTTTTGTATTTTATCTGCTGTGATGTTTCTCTCCCAATTAGATATGATAATGATTTGATATCACCCTTTAGTGAGACATTGACTATGTAAAGAGCCTTTACTTCGTCACTGTTTATGGTAATGCAATGCAATTTAACTGGTGCATAGATGTTTAAGGTAGAACATCTCTAAATGAAAAAGAAGAGTCAATTACTGCATCAATAGGGGACTTAAGTGCCAAAACAGGGGGAGCTACATACAGGTTCTAAAGACCTTCATTTGATGACGTCACATATGTATTGTTGTAAGGACCGACAGGCAGCTGCTCCCTCTGTAAGCTCAAAAGTATTCCAGTGACAGTCGTTACACATTGATTTCAGTCAGCGCATCGAAACACATGTAAATGGGCGATATAATAAATAGAATAATAATTTTT
The DNA here is from genome assembly GCA_932294295.1 of Alitta virens. Lineage (NCBI taxonomy): Eukaryota > Metazoa > Annelida > Polychaeta > Phyllodocida > Nereididae > Alitta > Alitta virens. Next base: position 14,828,644 of record OW028586.1, on the reverse strand, counting down.
TTAAACTATTGAGTGATTGATGTTGAGGGCTTTCTAGGAGAGCTCCTGCGATGTGTTGGAATATGATATTAGTGCAGCAAGAAGACTTTCTGTGCTATGAAATAGTCTGACATGATGGCATCGATCATCGTGATTATTTGGCTTTAGATCTTGAAAAGAAATCGCATCAATTGAACTATTGAATAAATTGAATCTCACTTGTAATCGGATTTACACACCAATCCGTGATCATTATATTTTTATGTTTCAGCTTGTCCTTGCCATATATTGGGTAGTATTGACACCAAATGCAATCGGACAACTGGTTGGTGCAAATGCAAAGGAGATGGCTATGCTGACAAAAAATGTGAAGCGTGTAAACCAAAATATTATTGGAACACCAGGCTGGGTTGTCAGAATTGCCCTAAATGCAACTTGGATCATTCAAATGGCACATGCTATGTAGACAAAGGTTTGCACATTTTCATTTTGATTAACTTCTTCTTTCTGTATTGTCACAACACATAATTATGATCACATGATAACACACATAATACTGTCAAACCTGCGTTGAATGGTCACCGAAGGGAATTGAAAGAGTTACCCATTGATAGAATCAGAATATCATTTATATCCCAAAATGGCAGATTATTATTACATATAACAGAAACAATAAATATCGTAATTGGGCGAAGACGTTCCAAAGGTGGAGGGGTAAAAAAAAAATTTAATTTAATCCACAGGAGTAGAGATGTAGTGGCTGTTGCAGCAGGTCACCAGGTGGTTGTTCTAGAAATACATGTGGTCGTTAGGGCAGGTTTTACTGTAGTTAATACGAAAGCCTGTTTAGTGTGATTTGAATGTCAGTGATTAATAGACATTACTTTTTTTTTCATTTGCAGAAAGTCACCAGTTGCTATGTCGATGTAACAGTCCATGGGGAGGAGACAAGTGTAACCATTGTGGAACAGGATTCTTTATGGCCGCAAGCACAGGCTTGTGTAAGCCGTGCATGTGCAACGACAATTCTGTTAACAGGGCAAACTTGTGCAATTACAAAACAGGTAAATATGTCTCAATGCTACTGGTCTGAAGCTTAGCCAGCTTATATGCCAGAGGCAGATGTAATGATGAGATGATAAGGCTAGAAGTCCACACAATGTTACACATTTGCATGATTTGGGGTCTTTTATTTGCCTCAGCATAGACATTGAGTAAAAGGCACCTCCAATTTAACATCTCATGTGATTGACATCCGTCTGGGATGTAGTTGTTTATGAAGAGTACCTGGGCTGGGAATTGAACCCGGACCATCAATGGAGAAGAAATTGCTGTGGGCATCAAAATTATTTAACTCAGAACAACTAAATGTATTAATTTAACCACTTGTTTGAAGTGTATGAATACGGAGTACAAAACATCTTAAGTTACTGGAAATCTGATGATTTATTCAAGGAAAATATTTATATTTAAAAATTGTATTTTCCTGAGGGATTTCTGTGATACCATGAAAAATTTTGGCATTGGTTTTGCTGCTAATGTACTAAATAATCAATTCGTTTTGTTTTGCAGGTATTTGTGAACGTTGCAAGTACAACACAACAGGGGACCATTGCGAACAGTGTTTGCCAGGTTATGGGGGAGATGCAGTCGCTGGGAAAAACTGCACTTTAATCAGTAAGTCTTTATTTGTAATATTTTCCCCATTGACAATAACTACGAAGGTATTTCTTTCTGATTTGAGATTAATAAACAAACATCAAGGAAGTTCAAAAGGATTATTACGATGGGATAATTAAGAAGTAAAAAGTACATAATTTGAAATATGAGAAGTACATTAATGGCCTGGTGCATTATAAAATAACAATAAACTTCAGTTTAAAGCGGGGGGGGGGGGGGGGGGGGGGGTATTCCTTATGAAGCAATTTTGTAATACACAGTGGCAAGTATGTGGTTCAAAAAATTAAAAAAACATAGGCTGACTGCAGCAAAACCCTCAGCAAATGTCAACATAAATTTTTTTAAAGAAAATCTCTAACTATAAAGTTGAGCATCTAGACCTTATACTATATTTAGTATGTACATTTTTAGTTCTACCCCGTTTTATAATAAATATTGTACCTGGAAATTATTAAAATCTCTTCGCACTCGCAATTTTAGTTCGCTGCTAATTATATTATGATCTTATTCCCACAGGACCTACCGAAATGCCCACTCGGAAGGGAGGGGTCATTGTTGGCATGTGCATCGCGCTATTTATTATCGTCATTGTCGTCGTTAGTATAGCAATCTGTCGACGGATGAGAGGCCGAAAACCAAAATTCAACTTCTGGACAGTCGAACTGAAAGATGACCACGAGCAGGTTGGTTTGTTGAATACATCACTTGATTAAAAAAAATTTAACTTATCATTATAATATGTAAGTTGTCATTCTTTTGAGATGTTAGTATCAAAGCCTTGCATGCGAATCTTGTCTTTAATTTAGAAATTAGTTATCAGTATGTCGAAAATGTTTGTTAGTAACTATGCTGAGCAGTTAAATAATGTAATAGATAAAAAAATAATTGTGGCAGCTAAAAAAATTTATTTTTGTTTCTGTTTAATTTTGGTTTTTTGAGTTTCTTATTTTTTTGATTTTTTGGTCACAGTGAATTTGTATTTGTAATTTAATACACATATTTTTATTAAGCTATTATATATCAATTTAACAGTGTGTAAAGCAAGCAAATTATCAATCAATTGTAATACATATCTGAAATTTAATTCTTATCATATTTGTTAAGAAAGACATTTTTAGGCACTATCGTTTGAGTTTCATGTTTTCAATATTTTTACTTTTAGATTTAACTTGTTCACAATATTTTAAATTATTTACCAATATTTAAAGCCAATAACAAAGTAGAATTCACAAAGTAGAGATGACTGTTTGACCATGTGCCCATACCTGTTATAAAAGAGCATGCTTGTAGTAGCCTGTACTTTTTGATTGGCTTTAGAAAAGACATGGTCGAAGTTATATCTATGTCCCGAATGGAGATAGAACAGAACTAATAGAAGGTATGATTGTTTAGTGCAGTATACTAGCTTCACTAGATTACTACCAATTACTACTTAAGTTATCAGAGCTTTACTAGTCTACTACCTAAGTTTAGCTTATCTAGTTTACTACCTCAGTCTGCTTATATTTTCTATTTGGTTAGTATTAATGCTATTATAGATTTACCCACATACTTATAGTCGTAACAGCGATCTGTTAGATGAACTCGACAGTTGAAATTCTGAACTGAGTCCGCCCCAGCTCTACTTAAAGAAATAATGTTACTATGATTATATAATGAAAATTGATAATTATTAAAATACCAGAAGTTTTGAAATCAAAATAACATGAGATATTTGACATGGTTAATATGCTTCATGCTTGACATAAATGAACATAAAAATCACTTTCTTGTCATTTCCTTGACTTGAGCGAGAGTAAGACTTATTTTTGTCCTACAATAGCAACATAGATTGTTTGTATCAGATTTCCCCCCAAAGTCTACTGACCCAACTTTTTCCAACAAAGTAATAGGAAATTATTGTTATTCAATCTGCCAGAGTGGACTCGCTGCAGAACTTCAACTGTATAAGTGCTAACACACATAAATGACCTTTAACTTGAAATCTGCTATCCCTTACTCTTCTTGATAATAATCTGCCTTTTGATTGACTTTAAGCTGAGCTAATACATGAACAATTAAAGTCATCATTAACCTGAATTTGTTTCTTAAATTGTATGTCCTTGGTTATATTTATTTCATGTCAACATTATAATTAATTTGTGTATAATTTTATGAATTATGTAATCTTCCATATGATTGTTCACTGATAGATAAGATAAGCAAATATGTTGAATTTCCCTTGATGATAATTGGCTGCTTGTTGATCTTATCTATTCCATTGATGCTTGCTTTATATTGACGATTTATACTTATCCTTCTTCCAAAATAAAAATGAAGAAAAATTCCACAATGATCATTTAGCCGTTCTCAGGAATAATTTACCTGAATCTGTTATAAATGCAAAAAATCTAATCAGCACTTGGTGATCAAATTTATACCCTAGGTGTCGCTAGTGTCTATGAGGCGCTGCAATGCTGCCATCTTATGGCTTCTATTGTAAATTTTTAGAATGTGTACAAAGATTTGGAAAAAGTGCAGAATAGGGGGCCCAGATTTATGACCATATTTAGCAAGCCTCGTTGCTATGTATATGACCTCAAAAGCTGGAATTCAATGTATGAAGTCACAAACTAATGATGGCTGTTTTCATGTTCACAGTAAAAGTGGTTTATTTTTTCTTTCTACTCTACACCAAATGTTATTCTTGTGCTAAGACTCAAAATTGGGTAAATCATTTATAAAATTTCATGGACGCCAAATATGGGCATAAATTTGGGTCCGCTATACTGCACTAAACCAAAAGATTCTTTAGATCAGTAGGAACTCACATAGGTTTGAAGGTTTTTAAAATTATATATATATATATATATATATATATATTAATATGAAGCTGGGGTTGAGGAAGGAGGCAGCTTGGGTTAAATGTTATTTTATGTAAGTAACACAAGCTAATGATTTGAGGATAAGTGAATTAGATTTAAACATATTGTATCATAATTAAAGCTGCTTATGACTGTCATATGCTTTAATCTTTCTGTTTAATATGGCGATTTATTCTTTTTTATGTTCAAAATTTTAAGGTTTTTGTGAAACAAAAGAAGAAATCAATTAAATATATCATTTGTAGCGATTGTTACATTTATTATCTTTATTTAGGTGAACTTTTCTCAGATGATGGAACAGAATGATTACAATAACGGCGACCTTTATATGGACGACGTCCTGCAATACCATGACCGAGCTGCAGTACCGGCTACTACCCCCACCCACGAAAGACCACCCCTTTATCGTCCTAATCGTCCAAAAATGCAAGGACCGTATCAAACGCTAGAAGATCGGCACAGAGAGATTTGTTAAATAGGTTGTCAGATGTATAGATACTATATATATTATTGTTGACGAGTTAGGAGAGTATTTATTTTAGACACAAAGGTTTGTAATACGAGTTGTAAAGGAGAGCTTCATATGGGCATAGCAATCGGTTGTACATAACAAAGTTTGTATGGTATGTGTACACTGTACAGTTAGATAATCTTCAAATGACAGCTTACAAAAGAGGTCACATTTAGGAAATAATTTAAGATTATAGATTTTAATTTGCCTCATGTTGTTAATTATTTTCATATCCATCAGGAATTCACAATCTATCGATGCATTAAAAATCATCATTGTTGATACAAGCGTATTATTTACAAAATGCAAATTATACAATTTAATCAAGTTCACATGAAAGTGCCATGGAATCATTTTTAAGGTTAGACTTAATATTTTTACGAGTCCTGTACTGGCATACAAACATGCAAACCTTAAAATTTTGAATAGTATCATATATATTTTCAAAATGGGACCACAAAATATGATACACAATCTTGTGACCTCAAATCTGGACCATATACCGCACAGTTTATGCTTACATTATGATTCTAGCTTATATTGCATTTAAAATTGACTAATTAACACAAACTAATGATTTTAAGGATAAATGAGCTATGAATTATTGGTCACTATACATAATTATATCTCCATGTTGTGTAAATCTTCAAAAACAAATTCACAATTTATTCGCATATGTCACCACCAGATCTGCCCCTGCGTAATTATTTATGAGTTGGAATCAAATAGCGTTTTAGATGATACTTCAATATTTAACCATCATATTTTGATTTCATTATTATTTTAAGTATCACTAAGATTTGATTGGAAATGATAAAATGCTTCTATGGTTCAATTTATATTTAATTTTATTTGGAAATTTAGATCAAGATGTGTCATTCTTTTAATTTTCTTAGAAATTTTTACTTTTCTTTATCATCATTATGGTTTTGTTTTAGATTGTATTTTACAATCTAAAATTATCTTTGAGACTTATATTCTCAATATTTACTATTACTCGGAGGAGTGAATGAATTTCAATTATAAAGAAAAGTCTGAAATTTCTTGATGAATTTCATTGTGATTGTTACTATGACACTCAACGCTCTCTTCGTCCAATTTGTTTTTCTTCCTTTTTTTTGCTAATTATTTATCCTTTCTCATGTAGAATTGATTATCTCTTACTGAATTTAGTAATTTGATTCAGCGCATTGCATTTCTCATGTATATACATGTTATGTTACACCATGTGTCATTTATACTCTTTTATTGAGTAAAGTGTTATGTTATCCTTTCTAGCTTCGTTATAATTGCAATCGGCTTCATTTATGTAATTCATTGTACAATTTATAGAGACATGTACAATTGCACTTTATTTGATGTATTTGTGACTTCTTTATGAAGTATCATTCCTTACATTTTTACTCCTTATTATTTCAGTGATATACACTGTTTTACATCATTTGTAAACATTGTGTATTGAAAGGTTAATGGAGCAGGGTAATTGCATATTAATATTCATTGACCAACCAATAATTGTCTCATTCAATTTTAAATTTAAGCATGACTGATGGTAATTAATTTGCCACCCATACAATTTTTATCTATTATCACATATTTTCCTGTTGTTAAGTCCAATCAAAGTCATTGTTTGTTTAATGTTTTTTTATTTATGATGAGTATGATGTCAAGATGCACGACATAGGTCATGATATTAATTATGAATTTAACTAAGCGTTATTATGACTTGTGTTGCAAGATTCATTTCAAGTACGGACTTCGTTTTCGTTACTGGGGTTGACTTCGATTGGTTTAAGGCCGTGCTGGTAAAGATTATCACTGAGCAAAAAGAAAAAAAAAAATTTCCTGAGGGTCCACTGTTTCCAAGTATACGATAACCTTCAAGAAGTTTTTTCTCTCTAACAGTTTAACTCATAATTTACAATATTTTTATTTTGTAATATTTTTTTCTGTAACAGTTGTAAATTATTACAAAAGTACCAATTATCTAGTCTAGTTTTTCCTGGGCCTACTTATTAACCTTATCAATTCAATCTTCAATTACAGTCACAATTAACATGATTTATTTGCTTTTGTAAAGAAAATGAAAGACTCAGATAATTACAAATTAATTTGCTTTTTGTTAAAGAAGCGATGACTCAAATAATCGTAAAAATATTCAAGGTTGTACCATTCCAGGAATCTCCAAAGCCTAATAATGCTATAGTATAGTTCTAATAGAACATGACGTCCAGTCACTGATGTCTCAATAGAAGCGAAAGCATGACACTGTTGGGTTGTCCGGAGTCTGTTATTGTTTACATTTTACTTTATTATGGTTGTGAATCTCTGATAGTACAAGCTAATTGTTTTCTCTGTATAGATAGATAGATATATACCATTTGTTACGTTGGATTTGAACTTTTTCATCATTTTGCACCGACCAGCTGAGATGTACATATGTTAGATGTGGTTTTAGTGTCACTTTATCTCAAAGTGGTATCTTGACTGAGGAGGTACACTGTAATAGAAGTTGCAACAATGAATATAAAAATTAGTAGATTTTGTTTTACTAATGTAGTGTTGCAAACTTGCAAGAAATTTTTAATGATTTGGTTAACAGTTGGCACAAAATTTTGTATTCTAGAGTGTCCTAGAGTGTGCCATAAGGTAACCAAGGGAGTGAGACTAAATCCGAATTTATCGTTAAACAATTTTCTGCGATGATTTTGGTGAGGGATTAAAAAAAGGTTTGTTGCGAATGCTTAAAGTCTGAGCAAAATTGTGGTAATTTGCAACACTTCATATTGAAATGTCAAGTTTTCGTTACACCGCATAGCAACAGATGTTATTTACAGTCAAACCTGTGTTGAGCGGTCACCCAAGGAACTGGTTAAAGACAGGCGACCGTTTAATTGAGAGTAAAATAAGGAGAACGTCCAACAAAGTTCAGTTCGGGGGAATTGGAAGTGGCTGGTTACAACGGGTGTCCATTTTGTTCAGGCGGCTGCTAGGGCAGGATTGACTGTATTTTCAAATTTGCCTCACAGAAAAATATGCACTTTGTAAATAACGATAGAGGGTTTAAATCATGCAAATCAAGGACACCAAAAAAAGTATTTGTATGAAACAAATTCCTGTTCCTGCCTGCACCCATCCGTCCCTGCTTTTGAGTAAATTATTTTGGCAATAATAGCTAAATATCATGGGGCTTATGTCAATGAAAAAATACTGGCTGAAAATGTTTGATACTCTCCATTGATCAGTATCCAACAAAGGAGTACACGTTATTCTTGATTTTTAATAACTTAGAATAATAACTTTTAATATCATAATTCATACAGGGAAATTTTCATGAAGTGGTTTGAATTTACATGTGTAGAAAACCTCATTACTGCCAATATCACCAAGATGTTGGTTATTTGACAACCTATCTCTTATTGTCAAATTTTGTAGCATCAATTAGCGGAAGACAGTGTTTCAAAAAAGTTGCATGAAGGTGTTCCGACCAAACATATCTGAAGACGCGTAATTTCTACCAAATTTACTGTTTATAACACCATCATCATACATTTCATTTTTCTTTTATGAGCAAAGAAATATGTGCCATTCGTTAAAATTACGTCACATCACTGGCGAGCAGACTTCGTCAGTAAATGGCGCAATATATTTTGGTACATTTGTATTTATTATTATATTGCAAGTATTTAGAAGGGGGTGTACTCAATTTTGTTGGATTCTGTAAAACAACAACCAAGGTGTGACTAAACTTTTCTCCCGAACTATATTGTACTATTGTATTGTACTATTGTACAAATCATTGTAAATTTTAGTAATTAATGTCATTGAAGTACTTAATGTACATAGAATTTGGATGTAGTCAATTTTAGTTCTATGTTCGTTTGTTAATGATTTACAATATTTGTATTTGAGGCTGACTTTTAGGAGCAGTATTGCAATAAACTGCAGAACTGGTTGGGTAAATAGGATAGGTTGTCTTAAAATTCTCTAGGTGGCAGCACAGTATAGTGCGGGAAATTTGAAAGTGGTGATTTCCTGACATGGTTGACTTAGCAAGCTGTGCCTTTTATAGTTCTGTTATATGGAGTAGATTTACGTTTAAACTGCGAAAAAGTATCCAAATAACATGTGAAAGAAATTAAAATATAGCTAATTTCATAAATGATGAAAATGTCCGAATAACAAATATAGCTCATGTCATCAATGACTGTTGAGGGTTTTATTATGATGTATTAACAATATACAATTCATATATAAACAATATAATAACATGTAAATAAATATAATTTTTTTGTGGTTGTAATTATCAAAAATGACCATATTCATAGTAGTTTATTATGTATTGAAAACATTTATATTGTTACTTTATAATTTTGTAGTGTAACATGCATGAAGTCAATTTGTTGATTAATCACAAATGTAACCTCACTTTATTGAGACATTAAATTTCCAATCTATGTTAGTATCTAACGAAATTATATCTGCTCTTATAATCTTATCAAAACTTATTGAATATTATCAGCTGACTATATTAATAGATTAAATTTAGTAAAATCGCTTGTATTATGTCTTATGAATTAATATATTTCTTGAATTAATTATGTATTGCTCAAGATCATACACTCATGCATGGTCTGTTCTATATTTATTCGAACATGTTATAAACTCTTTAAATATGACATAAATTGTGTTGTATGCAAAGACAATTTACTGTATGAAATATGTACAATAAAATATTAAAACAAAACTATTGTAATTGAATATAAATTATTATGGCGTCCAATGGTATTGGTTTATGGAAGATATTACAGAGAGTTATTTAATTGAGGGTTCGAATCCAAATGTGATGAATTGATAATGGTATTTAGGACATTTTGTTGGAGTTAAATCTAGATTCTCTTGAATAATTTAGTGGACTATAAGTGATTAGAGTGTTTAATGCTATATTATTTGCAAATTTGACTTGTATGTCACATTGAATTTGAAAATGCTCAGACTAAAAACAGCGTGTGGATTTCATTAAAGAGATGTGTCTCAATGCTACTAATGTCATGAGCAGCTTTACCCACACCTCTAACCATTCGGCCACAAAGGATATCCCTTCTAGCCAAGTGCTAGAAGGTGGGGTCACTGCTGAGGCCCGGGACACTACATCACATCCCCCATACTTTCTTGCGATTTTGACTAACATCACAAGTCAAACATCGCAATTCTATTTATATACCCCCTGTGAGCGGGATTCGAACTGCCTACCCTGGCCTTCAACCCCTAATTCATGCTCACAGAGGTGCCCGATTATGTCCACCATGTCATGAGCAGCTTTACCCACACCTCTAACCATTCGGCCACAAAGGATATCCCTTCTAGCCAAGTGCTAGAAGGTGGGGTCACTGCTGAGGCCCGGGACACTACATCACACTAAACAGCTGCCATAGACAGATGTAGTGTTGAGATGAGATGATAAAGCTTAGAGTCCACACCATGTTACACATTTACCTCATGGGTTGGGGTGTTTTGCTTGTCTAAGCATAGACACCGATTACAAGGCACCCATTCTAATTACTCATTGTAGTGACTGAGTGGATGAATTATGAATGGAAATAGCTATTATAGCTTGTGAATTTCATCTAATTCTTGGAAGCTTATCTGGCTGCTATACTTATCATCTTAAATGTAGGTGGGCCTGGTTTATAACTTATGTAAAATTTTTGTATTGACTGAGTTTATACAATAGATGGAAAAAGTTACGATATTATAGCTTGTGAATTTCATCTAATTCTTGGTAGCCTGTCTGGCTGCAATACCTATCATCTTAAAGGTATGTGTGCCTGGTTTATAACACTTGTTACATTCAATTTGTGTACTGACTAAGTTGGTACAATAAAAAGAAAAAGTTACAATATTATAACTTGTGAATTTCATCTAATTCTTAGTAGGTAGCGCTCTGGGCTTCCAACCGCTGGGTCCCGGGTTCGATTCCTGGTCGAGCCTAAGTAGGATGGCTGTTTCATCCTTCATCTCATTGCCATGGTCTCTGCCTGTCCTAATTAGCCCAGCAGGTGCATAAATACAGGACGTAAAGCCCTAATCACCCACCATCTAATTCTTAGTAGCTTGTATCGTTGCAATATCTAACATATAATGGATATGAGTGGATAGAATAGAATGGGAAAGGGTACAAAGCAACAGCTTGTGAATTTCATCCAATTGCATTGTTCCATAACTTCCATGGGCCCAATTGGTGTATTATATGAGCATTTGATGTTGCAAGGGTCTTCTGGCTATCCTCCTGGTCTGTTATGATATTATGGAATTCGCATCTATACCTTATACATGTAAAAAAAAGAGTGTAATAAGTACAAGCTTCAAGTACCGTTTTTATTTGAATAAACGCCCCATCTCGATCAGAGCCCAGGTTACTACCTAGCCAAAAAAATTAAGGCCTCCCTCAAAAAGCAAATAGAAGCCTCCTGGCATCAAGCAGGTAAAATCCATGAAACAGGTCTTTCAGAGTTATCTTCGTAAGATCTTGTGCTTTATTGCCCCTAAAATAATAGAAGCCCACCTCGTATAGCAGCCCACCTCAAATAGAGACCCTGCTGGCATGGCCTCCAAAAATATAGAAGGGTCGGGGCCTAGGTCACTGGTAGAGTGATGGGATCCCATCGCCTGGGTCCCGGGTTTTATTTCCCATCAAGCGTAAGTTGGGTGGCTGTTTCACCCTTCTCATTGCCATGGTCCCTGCCTGTCCTAATTAGCCCATCAGGTGCAGAAATACAGGATGTAAAGCCCTAATCCATCCATACATCCCCCCCCCCCCAAATTATATATGAAGGGAGTAAATACGGTACATGTATGTATAAGTAAACTATTCAAAGTCTTGAGTCATGGAGAAATCCAGGAGAATGGACCTCTTGCAATTAATTGTATGTCAAATCCGACAGGTGGGGACACTAGTCATACTGCAGTCTCAGTTCTTCAGCTCCCTTTGACAGTGGGCTTGGCCTGGTTGAATTGTCAGGAAAACTTCGTTCTATATGCATGGGCATTCGACACCTTAAATTCTATTGCATAAACAACATGAGTAGTAAAATCACTTTTGAATTAATAATATTATAGTGTAAGCCACTAATGAACCTATGTGCGTAAATTCGACTTAAAAGAAATATAGAAAATTTAGATAAAATTATACAATGATTAAGATAAAGAACAGGTGATGCATTTACCTGTGGAAACTGGTGGGCCCCAGGTTGGGATTAAAACCCGGGACCATCAGAAGCCTATGTCAATCGCCGAGCTTAAGTTTCATCCTTCGTCTCATTGCCATGGTCTCTGCCTGTCCTAATTAGCCCAATTGGTGCAGAAATACAGGACGTAAAGCCCTAATCACCCACCCACCCACCCACCCACAGAGCTTAAGTAGATAATTTTAGATAAATAAAGCGTCTAAATAAAGTAGTAAAATTGGAAACAAGTGCTGTAGAAAGGAAGTCAATGGCTCACAATTTTGATGTCAAATGTCATTGCTAGAAATGGACAAATAGGCCATTGGCCTACATTACTGCCATTTCATTAACTATATGTACACACAGGCTAATGTCAGTTTGAACTGGCTTGGCACATCATGTTCAACCTTCTCATGCAGTTATAAATCAACATATATGTATAAGACAAGTTCAAGTTCTTGCTCTGTTGGTCATATGGTTGCACCCGATGGATAGATAGATAGATAGATAGATAGATAGATAGATAGATAGATAGATAGATAGATAGAAAGACAGATAGAAAGATAGATAGATAGATAGATAGATAGATAGACAGCTAGATAGATATATAGATAGATAGATAAATAGAAAGACAGCCAGACAGATAGATAGATAGATAGATAGATAGGTAGATGGATAGATAGATAGATAGGTAGATGGATAGACAGATAGATAGATAGATAGATAGATAGATAGATAGACAGCCAGACAGATAGATAGAAAGAAAGATAGATGGATAGATAGATAGAAAGACAGCTAGATAGATATATAGATAGATAGATAGATGAATAGAAAGACAGCCAGACAGATAGGTAGATAGACAGTCCAGCTCTCTGAGGCAAGTTCTTGTTGCTGGTGAGTGTTGATTGATGATGTGTGCATATGAGAGAGAGGAGGAGTTCATCCATTACACATTTAAGCCTACCTCCTACAAACCATTTAAGCAATTTGTGTTAACTTGCACGTTCTCACAAACTGTAGTTAGTGAAATGGCAGTAATTAAATTCCCACCATGCTCTTTTTAAGAAACCATGTGGACCCTATACATTCCATGAACTCCTCATGTACTGTTAGCATTGCATCATTAAGCAATTTCCAAGACGATACGAAAGAGACTACAACAGACTTATCCTATCAGTAGCGGATTTAGGGGGTGGGATGGGCTGAGGGGGTTTTGACCCCCCCCCCCTCCTCTTGGCCTGGTACATTTTAATTAAAAAAATAAAATAAAAATCAACGGTCCCCGCAATAAATTTGAATTTGTTAACCCCCTCGTGAATTTTTCTGGATCCGCCCCTGCCTAGTCATTCGATATGCTGATTTCCTGTACCAAGTTTGTGGTGATCCCTTAGTCCGAAAAACTGACTCAATAAGCAATGTTTCAGCCTAGTTAGCTCAATAGTACATGCGCACCATGTATGGACCTCCATGGGCCAGTTGCGGCGACTTTATTAAGTAATTTTATGCATGCATAAGTACCATTTTGGAACCTTCTGAACAATTCAGCCATTTTTGAGCATGTCAGCTGAACTTAAATTTAACCATACAACATTGAATTCATTGTTAATATTTGGGAGGACTGGTATCTAGGTGAGATGTAGCTCATGAAGTAATATTTTGAAGAGTGCCTGGACCAATCGCAGTCTTAGTAGTAAGACATCGTGTAGTGTGTGTTATATATGTTCTTTGATAGTATCTAGGACTAACTGTAGCTCCTAACTTACACGCCACTTTCAAGATGTTGCTTTTTCAAATCATGTTTTATATGTGTCATATATGATAATTTAGGAGGGCGGGGGCCTAGCTCAGAGGTAGCGCTCTGGGCTTCCAACCGCTGGGTCCCGGGTTCGACTCCCGGTCGAGCCTAAGTTGGATGGCTGTTTCATCCTTCGTCTCATTGCCATGGTCTCTGCCTGTCCTAATTAGCCCAACTGGTGCAGAAATACAGGACGTAAAGCCCTAATCACCCACCCACCATATGATAATTTAGATGCATAACCTGTGTTATAGAGCATTCAATCAAACTGACTGCATTTCACACATGAGGTTTGTGGAAGTGTTGATGTGATGTGATGCTGTTATAAGAAGCTCTGGCCAATCCCTATGTTTGTTGTTAGCTCAAATAATTATTGATTCCAGGGAGGGTCTTGAAAATCAAATATGGATCAGAAGGTATTGCAGCAAGTTTTATGTGTTTTGATTAGTGCCACCCTCACCACCCACTCCATCACTGCTTGCTTTGAGTCCACACTTGCATACGTCACATGGTCAGTTAGGTTGGATACTTGGACTCAGTCTAATCAGATTGAACAAGGAGTAATGTCTAATATGTGACCTGAAGCTTAGCCAACTTATATGACCAGCAGCCAGAGGCAGACATAATAATGTGATGATATAATGATAAGGTTGCTTGGTGTCCACACCATGTTACACATTTACCCCAGTGGTGGGGTCTTTTTCTTGCCTTAGCATAGACACCAAGTGCAACTCTAATTTAACATCTCATGCAATCGACATCCAGCTGGGATGTAGCTAATTGAGGCTAATTAAGGCTGCTAAGTAAGACTGCCCAGGAATTGAGCCTTGAACCACCAGCAGATCTGGTCAATGTGGATTTGGCGAATGCCTTAACCACTAGGTGAAAAAGTAACTTAAGGACCAATTTTCTACAAAGGTTAGGACTGACCTTTTAATGATTACTCAACAAGACCAATGCCCTTTAGGCTAAATTTGCCCCAAAACAAGCTAAATTCGGACACTTTTACCACTATTTTTACCATCAATTAGTGGTCTTCGGCCAAATTGCTTCCCCTCTACCTTTACCTTCAATTTTAAACTTCAGTACAACTCAAATTCTGCCTTTTTGACATTTTTTATAACACATTGTTTCGCAACAAGGTGGCCTGGGAAAATGTGCTGCCTCTGTCCATGCACTCGTACCAAAAGCTTCCTACCACACTGAATGACATTGCAGCTATTTTTAGACATATATTCGGTGCCTGGAGATTGCTATTGTGCCCATTAATGGAGCATAATTCAAGAATTACTCTCTTAAAACAATCCTGCAAGTGCAGTCTGGTTACCAAGTTTGTGCATATGTAAAATTCACATGACTTCTTTGGTGCAAATTGCATACAAAGGATTCCAGGAAATCGGGCTGCATTTGAGGACAGGAATAGAACAATTTGCTCAAATCTCGGGTCTTTTATGAACTTAAAAACGCAGTTTAGTATTTCACCTAATCTGCTGCAACAAGTTTATCTTCAGTTTTGCATGAATTATTAGTGATATGCATATCCGCAGAAACAGTAGTTTGGCAAGACATTTATGGAATACCTGGAAACTATAAGAGGAGAGATACATGCACCAATTGCACCATACAGCATCTTGAAACTCATAATCATGCCAGATTTATTTAACAATAAGTGGCCCTAGTTACCCCACATCGGGGTAACCTTGGCAACCCATGGCTTTTGCAATGATGCACTCTAGAAAGTAAGTGTCTGTGTCAAACAAAAGAATTGTGACACTGGTGTCAATTTAATTGTTTGTTTAAAATCAGCTAAGATATTGTTTGCCTAGACAAAAAATGTTTCAATCAAAAAATGATGTTGATTGACTTAGACAATCATTGTCTAAGGGCAATAAAGCATTTGGTTTATTTTAAACAAACTATTGAGTGGACACTGGACAGCAACTGGAAACAATTATTTTTTGAACAGACAATCTATTTTTAGAGTGTGTGGTCATATGTGTGGTTATAATTATGGAAAATTCAATGGCACAGTCATAGGTGGAACAGCAGGTTTATCTAGGACATGCAACTATTTACCCTTACACATGTGATGGCTTAATTATCACAACAGGGAAAGTACAGCATTCAAAATGACCAGATTTGCAATAGGCCTTTATCATAATACTCAGTATACTACAAGAGAGGGCTGAAATACTCATTTTCTATGGCTCTACCATAAAATACGTAAACAGTTTGACTTATATGTACACAGTACAATTTGATCTGTTAGATCTGTTAGACATTCTCTACACAATATATGCATTTCAATGTGCTAGCATGTGTACAACTTGGTGCATTTCAATGTGCTAGCATGTGTACAACTTGGTGCATTTCAATGTGCTAGCATGTGTACAACTTGGTGCATTTCAATGTGCTAGCATGTGTACAACTTGGTGCATTTCAATGTGCTAGAATGTGTAAAACTTGGTGCATTTCAATGTGCTAGCATGTGTACAACTTGGTGCAATTCAATGTGCTAGCATGTGTACAACTTGCTGCAATTCAATATGCTAGCATGTGTACAACTTGCTGCAATTCAATATGCTAGCATGTGTACAACTTGGTGCATTTCAATGTGCTAGCATGTGTACAACTTGGTGCATTTCAATGTGCTAGTATGTGTACAACTTGGTGCATTTCAATGTGCTAGTATGTGTACAAACTGGTGCAATTCAATGTGCTAGTATGTGTACAAACTGGTACATTTAAATGTGCTAGTATGTGTTCAAATTGATGCATTTCAATGTGCTAGTATGTGTACAACTTGGTGCATTTCAATGTGCTAGTATGGCATGTGTACAACTTGGTTTCCTATACACTAAACTTGCATTGAAAACCACATGCACTAACATAACTGCCCTAGATTTGCAGCAATATTGGTCATATTTATTTCTGGGATGCTTATAGGTTGAAGATTTTTTAATGCAAAATAAGTTACTGTATTCAGCCATTTAGAGTGAGACTCAATATTCAAAAAATCATTTTTTTATGTAGTATATTTTTAACTTGGATAATTGTAGTTTACCACAATTATCCAAATTTAAGTTATTATTATTATTATTATTAAGATCTTTATTCATACTTTACGTCGACAAAATTATAAATATTAAATAATACAAAAATGAAATTTAAAAATTTTTAAGTTTTGCTTAATACAAATATCATGATTGTAAGGCATTGTCCATGATCTAAAATACATTCGGATACATTGTCTCTCACCATCAACAGTTCTCTTACAGTAAATGCAAGACTCATCTATCCTATTTTACTCAATAAACTATCAAACTATCCATTGTATCAAACTATCCATTGTATAATATGTAGTATAACTACAGGTTGTGTGGCGCAAGTCTCTCCAGCCCGTGTGGAAGCTACCCTATAGTTGAAGACACCACCATTCGAATGGGTGCATGTCCTTGATACACACTCTGTCCAGCATATGTTCTGCAATGATGCTTGCACTGTTTATCGGCCAATTTGACCATGGCTGTCAAAGCACTTTTGCATATAAATCAGCAGCAACATCCAGGCTCTCAGTGCAGAAGTTTAAATTTCGGCAGAGTTAGTCATCACACAAGCACAGTTAAATATGTACTCAATGGCTGGGACCTCATGTTGCAAGCATTTACATATGAATTTGACACTTCTTTTCAGAAACATGAAAGTCACAGCAGTTCTTCATCAGGTAACAATTAAGCAATGAATTGTATAGGGTAGCTTCCACATGAGCTGGAAAGACTTGCGCCACACAACTTGTAGTTATACTACGTATAATACAATGGATAGTTTGATAGTTTATTGAGTAAAATAGGATAGATGAGTCTTTATGCTACAAATCATTTTTGATGGCCACTAAGGAAGGTCATTACCTCAAATGGACTTGCCAGGGCCATATTTTGTCATCAATTGCTGGGTGGCGTAGTGGTCAAGATGGAGGGTGGTGTTGGGTGGATAAGGGTTTTACGTCTCTGCCTGTCCTAATTAGCCCAACAGGTGCAGAAATACGCCCCAGTATTTGGGCTAATCAGGACAGGCAGAGACCATGGCAATGAGATGATGGATGAAACACCATCCAACTTAGGCTGGATCGGGAATCGAACCCGGGACCCAGTGGTTGGCGCTACAACTGAGCTAGGCCCCCAACCCCCTAGTGGTCAAGATGTCAGCCAGTTAGTACCCTGGTCAGCTCCTTTTAAAGTCCTGGTTCTATCCCAGCACTCTTCTTGATTCTATATCTCAGCTGGATGCCATTTGAATGAGGTGTCAAATTGATGGTGTCTTCAACTCAGTGCCTGTGTCAAGGCAAGTAAAGACACCATCCTCGAGGTAAGTGTGTAACAAAGTGTGGACTCCAAGCAGCCTCATTATGAAAATATTAGTAATAACTGTTACCATAGCAACAGGAAATTGACAAAAACCAGATTTTACTGCAAAACTATGATGAGGTTAGCCAAGCAGATTAGTCATGGTACCACCAAATGTCAAGTATTATTACAATTAACACAATACCACCAAAAAAATTTCTGTTAATTTGTCAAATAACAAAACGTACGTGTTGCCATGGATACCAAGAACTAACAAAATAATTGCCGGTTTCAAAAAATGAAGAAAATTTCAAATTTGATGACGCTAAATTTGAGGATGTGTGGATCGGTGAAACAAAGTGCCCTTTTTATTTTACTTTTTCTGACCTTGGCCCCCTGACTAGACCAGTAGCATTGATACAACAGGAAAACTACAGACAATACAGTTTGTAATAGTTGTACAGAATGTGATGATGATATGAACACAAAATCAGGTATTGCACTCTTTAAGGTTGGCTTCTGTATCAGTAAAACCCAGTTGCTCAATGTTTACTGCCTTGGTATATCTGTCCAACATTAGGCCTTTCTCAAAACTGTGCAAAAATTAAGGTTAATGATATTATCGAAGTTCATTCATTTTGTGTGTCCTTGTACAAGTGAGTGTGATGTGTTTCTATAGCAAGTTGTGGCGTCCTGCAGGGCACCAGTATATCTCCACTATTTTCTAACCAAGTCTGACAGTTGAACGTGCATGATCTTACTGGTTAACGCGTTGTAACACCTGGTATCTTGTACAGAGCTGTAGCTTGGTTGTATATTTTACATTGCATTGATGGTTGTCCATTGGAAGTTGAGAAAGCCTTAGCTTGAACAGGTTTTGGGATACAAGGTCTTGAAGGTCCTGAATCAGGCGCCAGACCACAGTAAAAAGGTGTTCAAGACACTTGCTCTGATGTGATAGAAGATCAACTCAGATAAGTTTATCATCTAGGCATGCTAAATAAACATAAAGATATTGAAATTAGAATGTCAATGCTCTTACACGAAATGCAACTCAGACAAGGGAAATTTAACAAAGGTATTATTTCTTTCACTTGTGTCTTCTTCTTATTCTTTTTTTTTTTTGTAAAAGTTTAATACAGGTGTCTTTTATCGATTTATTTTCCAAACATTTAAACATTTTGAGAGATTTCAAAAGATAATACAAAGACCAATGGATGCAGCAAATGCATGTACTTCACAAGCTCTCGTTTTTCTACGTCCTATTATTCTTTTTTTTTTCTTTCTTTTTCTTCCCCCCTTTTTTTTCAGCTGTACAAATCCCAGACCTCAACAAACGAGTTCTCATCCGCGGAAGAAGCCAGCTGAGTACTGTGTCTTTATGTGCCTGACATTTTAGGCTACAATTCTGGTGCAAAAAAGATTCCAAGATGGTACAAAACAGCCAAGTCAGGTGTTGGGGCTGAAAGAATTTCTCACATCAAGGGGAATTGTGACACCTCAAGGCCTCTTGACAATCCCATATCGCTTGTATTCATCCGCGCAACAAGTGCAAAGCTAACCGCCCGGAAAATAGTGCGTCATTCAAACTCATCCGCGCACGTGCGTTGTGGTTAAGGCTCTGTCTTCCTTAAACGTCGGGAATAGGTCAAGTGAAGTTTGGACATCAAACTTTTAACGATTTATTTTTCACTTTTATTCCGCTATCAAAAGTTGCGAGTGCAGAAATAATTTGACACAATGTGGTCTTAAGTTAAGTGTGAAAGAAAAGTCTTTTTTAGTCCTTTAAACAACACTATGGTATAGCTACCTGCATGTCAATTGGATGATTTTTATATAATTGCATTCATGACATTTTGCTTTAAAGTGTATGTAAATGTTTGGGGACAACTGACCTATTTTCACACGGATGATTTTGTTCATGATAGCATTTATACACCTGTTGCTCCAATTTTTTGGGCTTGAATGCATTTTAATCCAGTGTAATCTGAGGGTTCAACAATGCTATAAAAAATATGGAAATGAAAATCAAACTAAGTAGCAGAAATAGTGGATTTTCACAGAAGGTTCTCTGTATTTCCACCAGGGGGCTAAAACAGAATACTGCAATTCTATTGGCTGAACAAGTTCCCGCCCTAGGCTGTGATTAGCTGAAGCAAAGTGCATCCTAGCAGCAGTTTTTTTAGTGCATTTTAATGTATATTTGACACTTTATCATTTAGTTGAAAGTTATATTTTATGGAATCAGTTAGTTATTACTTACTGTGTCTGAAAAGCAAAATGAGTAATAAGGGAAGACTTATGTCTTGCTGAATTCAGGGCCGTTCAGTGAAAAGACTCTATTCCAGAATACACAAATTAAGGAAGGTCGTTGGCTGGTGTCCATAGTGAATCTCATTCAGTAGGGTTTTGCAGTTTGTAATCACAATTAATTAATGTTTAAGTTGACCTATTTGGCCAAAAAGGGCCCCCTTGATAACATGCTACGTCGTCCCAATGTTGGTCCGAAGTCGGCCACATCGGGCTGACGTCTAGCCGATGTCGCGTGCTGTCGGAGGGGGAGGGGGGTCGTTGAGTTCTGACTGACCGCCCCCCCCCCTCCCCCAATTTTCTCAAGTCCAGTCAGCTTTATTACACCCATTCGGTTATTTACGAACTTCAGTCTTATATTTATTAATACTTAATTAAATATATATATTAAGCACTTTAATTTCACGTTAATTGCGGCCAAATTAGTTGACATAAAGATGCATCGCTACAGACGATTGATTGTACGTATTGTTGACAACGATGCCACTTAGAGCGTTTTTGTTTATTTTCTACAAGTGCATTTGAGAATTTGTTGGAAAATGATGTTCCAGCTACTATCTACATACAATGTGCAAACATGAAGTGCGGAAATATTCATGATTAATAAACATGACGATTTTGCTAATAATATACGTTTTCACGTCAAGTATTTTGTAGCATGGTGTGGACTCCAATCATTAACATCTCATCATTACGTCCACCCTTGGCAGATAATAGGCTTAAATATCCCTATAAACGGACTTAAACTTTATCATCAGATCAGAAACTACAACTGAACCACAATTAGGCCTATTACAATATGTGTCAAACTTAGCTGTGCACAATAATGTGGCTAATCAGAGGATATTAGGAATAAGTATAATTATACATGTGAAGAATACTCGGCAAGAGTAATAGGTAATATGTAAATTATTTCTCTCTGTTAATACTCCATTCTCATTGCACAAAACTGCATTCATAGATCTTACAAATCAAATCTTATTATTGATATGATATTGAATTTGCTTAAAATATTGGATTTGCTTTCTATTGCTAACAAAATATCGGATTTGCTGACTAGCTATCAGAGGCACCACAATGAAGTCGCTAGTGGCCTTAATAGTCATTGAGGGGTTGGGGTCACCACCCCCCCCCCCCCCTCTCCCCAAGTCCAACTAGCTCAAAATATTTTAAAACATATAAGATAGTGCACACACAATCTATAGGCCAATATAGGGGTTTCACTGGGACCAGTGGCGGGGCCAATGGGGGGGGGGGGGGGCAACATGCCCCCTCGGAAAAAAATGGGAAATTTTGGGGAAGGGAAAAATGGGGAAATGTACAAGTAGCGACTTTGGGGAAATCATAATTTTGTTTGCCCCCCCCCCCCCTAAAAAAAAAACCTGGTCCCGCCACTGACTGGGAACTGCTCTTGCACACAGTATACAGTCAGTACAAAGGAACCTTATAGGTAGTCAGTGGCGGCGCCAGGAATTCTGAAGAGGGGTTAATCGAAGGGGGGTTAACCGAAGGGGAAAGAGATCCATACTGTACATAGATATAACAGTCCAAAACAGTCATTGACAGGTTCAACAGGGGGGGGGGGCAAGTGGAGGGGCAAGGTGGTCTCTTGGGGGGGGGCATTTCCTCCCCCCCCCCATGCCCTACGTAGCGCCGCCACTGTCCTAAGGTAGTAACATCTATGTTAAGGCATATCTAGCATGTCATACGAAGTAATTGCCCCTCCCCCCCCCCTTACACCAATGCTGGCTACGCTCCAGGATACCATCATTTGGGTGCTAGAATCCTAGAGGCAGATGTAATGATCAGGTGAAAGTATACTGGCAATATCAGATATATACCATTTGCAAACAACCTATCTGATTTTTTCTTATGATATATGACATCATGTAGACGTCTATGGATAATATTGACAATATTGGTATGCATGGACTATGCTAATGAGCACCGCAGTTCCAGAGGTGGTCGTAATTGCGGGGTCCCATTCATTGTACTGGAAAGTATAGCCCCTTTATCAATATAAGACCATCCTATGTAGGTCTTAATGGTGAGGTGGTCTTAACATCTAGGAGTAGCAATTACGCTGACAATGGTCACAAAATTATGATATATCACGAGGTTAATCTTAATAAAACTCTTAATTGGTTAAATGGTCGTAATAGAGAGGTGGTCTTAAGGCGAGGTTTCACTTAAATATACAAGTCTATATAAATTCATACATAGAAGGCATACAGTCTGGTGCAGTATAAGATCCATTTTCTTGGTCCATAATTTTGATGATAAGGTAATTTAAAGGCAAAATTCTCAAAAAAGTTAGAATAACTGGGATTATCTATCTTCTGGCTTCTTTATATTTCATAACATCTTGGCAAAAACAGGGCTTGTACAAACAACGGGTTTTTAATGAAAATCTCATTCTATTCTTTTAGTTAAGTGCAAGTATGTTAATCAGTGAACAGCCCTTTTTTTCTTGATATTCAGCGCGCAGCCTACAACTACACTTAAATTTAAGTTAATTTATGCATAGCAGACGATTAAAAACAATTCCATACGGTCCCTTAACTGTGAAGATCAGAAGCCTGAAAAGCAGACGACACATTCGTTCCGTTGCTCCAAGAAACGTTCCTTTCAATTCCAACGTTCCAATTGCTCCCACGTGACTGTCCGCTGGTCAGACGATCTGAGGATTTTGGCGGGAAATTACGAATTTGGATCGTTGCAACGGCGAATGGAAGATGTTTGAGCGGCGCTGCGAAATAGCACACATCCGGTTGTTTACAATTTGCTGTTTTTGAGCTGCGGCCAAGCGCTGCTATACATAAGTATATCGGGAGCTATACGCCGGGCGGGTTTGAAAATTGGCGCTCTCTGCATACATATGTCATAAGTAAGTATGTTGCCGGCGAACGCGCCATTACAATCTTCATTCCAAGGCTCTATTCTAGACGTTTTATCTAGGCTAGTTAGAGGTGACATGTTAGTGAAAACTGTCAAATTGCAATGTCTGGCCTTGCAGTCGAAAAAGACCGTCCAGAGGAATTTTAATCCGGTTTAAATAAAAATTTAAATGCGTTCAAAATCGAGGCCTCTGGCCGCATTTTTGCACGTTTATCAATCAACTTAGGTGTGATATTTACTGATCTAGTGTGTCAGACGTTTAGTGCTATTTTTCAATGATAATTTCATTATAAGTTATCACATATTGTACTGGGAAAAATCAATAGGCTATGCGGGGTTGGTTATTGAGTGAAATTTTCATTGATGTGTAGGTGGCTGGATCTTAGAAGCTTATTTCTTCGAATTTAAGGGGGAGACTTTTTCTCAGATGACAGTAAAAATCAAACACTACGTACTGTTTTTGGGAGAGAGAGAATCTTGTCTCGGCTTTCATTTTGAGATCGGCTGCTCGTAAAAAGATTACTTAGTGCTGTTGTTTTAATTCATAATGGCGACGCATTAAAACCGTATTGTTCGAGCGAGTGTCGTCTGCTTTTACTGGAAATTGCGTGAAATCGTCTGGTATTGAAAAACTGTTCAAAACAGACCGTAGTAGCACATATAGGAGCTTTCTTGCTGCCGAGTTTTTGCACTGTGACATCAAAGAGCTAAGACAAGTGGGGAGTTGTATACTGTGAGTTGTGGATTTGGGGAATGGGGGGGGGGGGGGGTTTGTTAGCTCACCTTAGGGCGAAACTAGTGCATGTTATTTTATGCAAAAAAGAAGTACTTTGATGCGCTTGCACTGTGGAGATGCAGATCTTGACTGAAATGAAAATAATTATTGTGTTTTGTAAGATTGTTACTCCAGTTATATATAATATATAATTGATTAATAATATCGTTTTATTGTGGGCCACAGGCTCTATATTGTATCATTATATAATTGTAAGTATTCTACATAGAATCTTGAATATTTTACTGATATTTTTCTTACTCTTTATACCATTATTTCTCCTTACATAACGTGTCATAGGATAAAATGTTCAGGCTTAAAACACATTAATTAGAGACATGATATGACATTAAATTGATATTATGATATGATAATTATACAACTGCTAGTTACATATTCTAGTGATAAACCTGAACTAGGCCTATATTACTGAAATTTTGTTTGTTTGAAGACAATTATTAATATTGTTTGATTGTCAGTATGGTCAACATGCTTTGCACTATATAGGCCTATTGTCCCCATATGGTTATATAAGACCAGCTGGCAGATGTAATGAAGAGATAACAAAATGTTGTAAATCAGTCTAACCACTAGCCTTCGCAATGTGATGTGATGTCCAAGGTGAAAATAGTGTACACAAAAATTAAAAAGTTCCATTTCTTATTAGTTAAATATATATTCTAATCAGATTAAAAAATGTATTATTAACTATGAGAAATGTATTATAATTAGCTAATTCAGGAAATGTGACTACTGCTTATTAAATATGACTGCTATTACTACTACTTCTACTACTACTACTACTACTACTACTACTACTACTACTACTACTACTATGTGACTACCTCTACTACTAGTACTCCAACTTCTACTACTAGTAGTCTATTACTACTACTACTGCTACTGCTACTGCTACTACTACTACTACTACTGCTACTACCTACTGCTACTACTACTACTACTGCTACTACCTACTACTACTACTACTACTACTACTACTCCAACTACTACTAATACTACTACTACTACTACTAAATACTACTACTACTACTCCAACTACTACTAATACTACTAATACTACAACTAATATCTGTGCTTAATACTCAGGAAAAGTAATGAAAATCAAAATTGTGTTTTTTTTTACTTCTCAAAGAAACATTTGTTTACACTTGCATTATTGATCTTGAACTTTAATTCTCTTGTATTTATTGTGATTTGCAAAGAAAATTTTGCATTTGGAGTTGTTTTTATTGGTTTTGGACAATCAACTGCTCGATCAGGAAAGCCCGGGAAAGGTCTCATCGTATGTTTTTTTGTTTATTTCTTTTCCTTGTGAATTGGAAAGGATTCCTAAGTAAACTTATTCAAATCGTGCGACCTTTGTTGAATTGCAAATCAATTCCGTTATTTATTTTTGCTGAAAGCTCTCGAAAATGCTAAGCCTTTCGAATTTTAAGACTTTTCTGCAAACAGTTGTTTAAAAACTAAAATGTGGTTCCACCTCATTGAAATATAGTGTTTTTTTTTTTGTTTTTTTTTTTGTTTTTTTTTTTGTTGTTGGTTGGGCGGGGGGGGCATTGATATTCAAATTGTTAGGCAATATTTGCAATATTTGCAATTTGAAAATTTAATGTATTTGTCCCCCCCCCCTCTCTCTCAAAATGTACGCAGTCAAATAGACATTCTTAATTTTGATTTTTCTGTGTCTGCATTTTATTTCAATACCTCATTTGAATGCTACTTGCTGGAAGCTTAGTCAGGATGTATGGCCAGCTGTCAGAGGCAGACGTAATGATGAGATGCTGGGGCTAGTCCACTCTCTTATCTGTTATATGTATTTACCCCAAGGGTGGAGTTTTTTGCATTTTCTAGCACATTCAACATTGAACGGGTGGTGGGGGGTGTAAAACTATAATTTTTCGATTTATTTATTAGGAAAATCAAATGTATTTATGGTTCAAGAACAAAAATAATGTTTTCAATTTTTTTAGTTGTTAAAATGATAGAGCAATATGTTATCTTTTCTAATCTTTTCTCGGGTGGGGGGGGGGGAGGGGTTGATTCCTATCTATTGTGGTGTTACTATTTAAGTCCCCCCCCCCCCCCATCCCCAGGGCTGTTGATTGTGCAAAATATTGTTAATTTCTAATCGACAACTCTTAAATTGGAACCGGACCTTAAGACCACCTCATTATTTAGATACCATTGAGCCCAAATGATATATTATAAACCTATTATCACCGTTGTAAAATACCTCTCTATTAAGACCACCTCACCATTAGGTCTAAGCTAATCATTGCACCCAAGGATAGTCTTTATGGTGATATTCTACTGTACTATTATACCAAGCAATTACTAGCAGTTAAAGCATAATAAGTCTGTTTCTGATAATCATAATAGGTTAAGTTTTATCGTCCTTCGACAAAATGTTTAACCAAGCAATTACTAATACTAGTAGTTAAAGCATAAGTCTGTTTCTGAGAATCATAATAGGTTAAGTTTTATCGTCCTTCGACAAAATGTTTAACCAAGCAATTACTAATACTAGTAGTTAAAGCATAAGTCTGTTTCTGAGAATCATAATAGGTAAAGTTTTATCGTCCTTCGATAATTTTATTTACCAAGCGATTACCAGAAGTTAAAACATTAGAGTGTTTCTGAGAATCATAATAGGTTAAATTTTATAGTCTGTTTCTGAGAATCATAACAGGTTAAGTTTTATCGTCCTTCGACAAAATGTTTAACCAAGCAATTACTAATACTAGTAGTTAAAGCATAAGTCTGTTTCTGAGAATCATAATAGGTTAAGTTTTATCGTCCTTCGACAAAATGTTTAACCAAGCAATTACTAATACTAGTAGTTAAAGCGTAAGTGTGTTTCTGAGAATCATAATAGGTTAAATTTTATAGTCTGTTTCTGAGAATCATAACAGGTAAAGTTTTATCGTCCTTCGACAATATTATTAACCAAGCGATTACCAGAAGTTAAAACATAAGAGTGTTTCTGAGAATCGTAATAGGTTAGATTTGATCATCATTCTGCAGAATTATTAACATAAAATCGGCATAAGAGCATGCAGTTTTCTAAAAGGTCATTCTGACATTAGTCTCTCCTGGATTTAATATGTTAATAATTATGCCTAAGACTATGTGATTGATTGATAATTGATTTATTGATTGATTCTTTGGTTGATTAACCTGAGAATCACTGATTGATTGATTGATTGATTGATTGATTGAGAATCATGAGATTTAACGTTTAAACTGTGATTGATTGATTGAGAATTGTATTTTCCATTGATTATTTGGCTGAATAACCTTAGAATCATTGATTGATTGATTGATAATCATGAGATTTAATGTTTAAACTGTGATTGATTGATTGGATAACCTCGTCATTAAGACTTCTGTAATTGAAAATTTACATTATTTATCTTGTTTTGTCTTGCCTTGGGTTTGGAAATATGTGCTGTATGGTATCAGCCAAATTATTATACATGCTTTGAAAGAAATATATACTTGATATATAGATCACGAGGTAAATCATAAAGCTTAGTTTGGAGATGAAAGGAGTTCTTAATCAAATATGTGACCAACATTTCTGGTGATTTATCGTCTCAAGAATGCTTACATTTAATTGAAACTTTTAGTTGATGCCACCTGGCCAATACCTGTCCCTTCCTTTTGGCCTTACGCCTAATCAAGTAAAAGACCACCCCACCCATGGAGTAAATGTGTAACGTGGTGTAGGCTCCTAAGCTGTCTTATCATCTCATCATTACATCTGCCCAAGGGCGGGGGCCTAGCTCAGAGGTAGCGCTCTGGGCTTCCAACCGCTGGGTCCCGGGTTCGATTCCCGGTCGAGCCTAAGTTGGATGGCTGTTTCATCCTTTGTCTCATTGCCATGGTCTCTGCCTGTCCTAATTAGCCCAACTGGTGCAGAAATACAGGACGTAAAGCCCTAATCACCCACCCACCATTACATCTGCCTGCAGCTGGTCAAATAAACTGACCTAGCTGCAGACCACAAGCAATGAGATGATAGCCATAGCCACAATGTTAAAAATGTTTTGGGTAAATTAAAAAAAAAAAAAGAAGCTTACCGTTTAAACACAGCTACAGCGTCACGAATAAATAGATGTCAAGTTATGAAATAAGACAGATCTGCATATGGATATTTGTTTTTAAAAAAAAAATCAGGCAAAAGAAATATGGGTATGTGTTTATTTTTCCTTCTTTTACATGATCAACTGTAGGCCAATGATATTTTATTAGTTCAATTTTTTATGACATTGGGGACTATTTCCTCGCTTATTAATAAATATTATTTAATATATATATATATATATATATATATATATATATATATATGCCTTTAATAAACATAATGCCTTTTATTTTGAGCCAGAGCACATATATGATCCTAAAACATTTCTATTTAAGGGTATCAGTTACATGTCATATTGAAGAGCTTTCCTCTGATCCTTATGTATATATTCAACATTAACCCATTACAGTTATAGGTGCTGGTTGAGCAGCATTTTTTTAAACACACTTTTTAAAAATAAAGATGAAATGCTGCACATTGTTTTGTATTGGGCCAATTTAAGGTGCATACGTTGTTCCAGGATAGTGTCAAATTGATTTTTTTTTTCATCTTGAGCTACAGCAAAAACTTGTACAAAGGTTTGCATTGAACCGAACTCTTTGTAGCCCCAGCGCTTTGTGCACTAAGTCCTCGTTTCAAATTGATTCAAAATTTTCCACAATATTTCTCTGCGTTTTCTTGCACGCTGACAATTGCGCTGAACCATTCCGTTCAAAAATGAGTAACTTAGTTGCTCTTTTTCAAACTCAAGATTTTCGTCTCCCTTCTAAGAAAAGTGGTCTAGGATTATGTAGCTGGAGGGGCATGATAACAAAGAAAATTGTATTTTTAAAGTTTAAATAACTTTACCTGCAGAGTTTAAACTGTCACGTGTCAGAAATGTTGCTCTAGTGTGAAGCTAATTATAAGTATGCTATGTGGATAATTCAAATTTATTTTGACCGAATGAATGATGGCAGTACCATACAGATTTATGTAAGAAAAGAGATTTTATTTTTCATATTTTGATAAAAAAATAAAAAATACTTTTAAAGTTGAAATTGTAATGTATAAGAAATGTTGTTATAGTGTGGTGAGCTAAGTACGATTTTTAAATTAAATTTATTTTTTAATGAATGAATGATGGCAGTATCCCACAGAATTATGTCAATTATGGTAAGAAATGGGTATTTATTTCCATGCTTTGATAAAAAAAAATATACATATAAAATTTAAACTGTCATATATTTAAGAAATGTTGTTATAGTGTGGTGTTAATTGCGATTTTTTAATTCAATTTATTTTGAAATGAACAAAATGATAGTACTTCACAATTGAGACAATCTGTGCTCAACTTGATTAAATATAATTATTATATTGAACCCCCACAATTTAAACCACAAAATATATTTTCTACATTTCTTGTTTTGTTTCTAAGTGGAAAAAGGAAAGTGAGACCTTGGAGAAATTAGAAATTAGTTCTAATTTCTCCAAGGTGAGACGAGGTATGCCTTTAATTAATACATAGAGCAAATGTGAAATGTTGCAAAAAAGTCAAACCGCAACCTTGTAATTTAAACCAAAACCTGTAATGACTTTAATTTACTGTTTGCTATTTTTTCTTAATATGGCAGAACTTTTCATTAGATAGATCAGAAATTGACTCCAAACTTCTGATAAATGTGGCTATGGTCTTGACCACTGGACTATTTGGTTGCCATTTCAATATAATACATCTGTAATTGTATTGCCATCAATCAATCAATCAGTCAATCAGTCAGACAATCAGTCAGACAATTTAATATCTGTAATGTTATTGCAATCAACCAACTAATCAATCAATCAATCAATCAGGCAGTCAGACAATATTTATTGTATTGTATTGTTTTGTATTGGACTGGTCAGAAGCTGAGGTTGCTTACTTATTGTATGACCAGCTGACAGTGGCAAATATGATGATGAGATAATAAAACCTGCAGTCTCAATCAATCAGTCAATCATTCAGTCAATCAATCAGTCAATCAATCAATAGGATTTTAACCCTTGATGTAACCCTTTATAAATTCCTGTCGCCTGTCAAATCCTACTGCCAGTCAAATCCATTGCATGGTTGCTTGATTTCTTGACTGCTTGTGGGGTACTGTTGCGTGATGTGCAAGATAAGACGCTGAGGTGTAATTAAAACCACAAAGTCCTGTGTGTGAACTGAGACATCTTTGCTTAAGAGAGACACGCAGTTTCTTTTAAAGGCCTCTTTTTAATCCTTAAGGGGGTTTTTGAGTAATCCAATTTAACACATAGTCACACCAGCGTCTTCACCCTTTGTGTGTTTTGCCTCTGATGTGTAAGTTACACTGAGAAATGTGGAGCAAAAAAATGACATCTCAACTTGACAAATGCTTATAGTATTATATACTATTAAAATGTGGTTTAAAACAAGATTTTTAACTTGTTAATTAATAGCATATTTGTCGTTACACCTTGACTACAATCATAAATTACTTTGTATAGGTGATATGAAACAAGAATTTTTTCGCTAAGTGAAAAATTTAGAGATATTTAAGTTATTTGTTGAGGCAGTAATTCTTATTATTTGGACAACTGTTTATGTACTATATTTAATCTATTTCATAAATGGATATTATAAATAAATTATGTTTCATAATTTGATAATGACCTTCGTTCTAGTGCAGCGGATACCTGACTGGTGCTTCTTGTTAATAACATAGTGATGTGCATTCCAATCCATTATTTATTTTTTTTTATAACTTTTTATTTAACCAGACCTGGATATAACTTAACTTGTTCATAACTTATTTGACATTCTGAGATTTAAACCGGACCTGCATATTTAAACAGGACCTGCCTTAATAATATAAGTCCGCCCGACTGTATTGTACATGTATTCGAAAATGGTCCTGTATATGGTGCAATTAGAAGATCCAGGTGATGTGTGAACATCAAAGGACCTCACCTGGGGGAGGGGTGAGACTGGCCTGGTTGTTGGACAGTGTCATGTGATTCTTCTAAGGGGGTACATTTCGATTTTTTTTTTTCGCCCTTTTATTGTTCTTTTTCATTTCGGGTTAAAGTGCAACTTTCATACAGAATTCTAATAGACTCTGACAAAAAATTAAAATAAGGGGGGTGAAAATGTACCCTTGGCCCTTGAACATATTGTGGGAAATTCAAGTCTTTATTTTTTGCAAATAATACATGAAGCACAACAATGTAATACGACATTTTCCCTTTTGAATTCTTTGCACTTTCCTTATTGCTTCTCCCGCCCCCCCCCTTTTTTTGGAGGTTTCGGTGGGGGGGGGGGGGGGGGCAGGTATCTTGGGGTGTTACATACGAACTTTTTTTTCGCCCCTCGATCTGATGAGGAGGGGGCTTGCCGCTGATCAATACAAGTGTACTGCGGCCTAACGCGCATTGATTTTAATGTGCGCTGAAAAAAAGTGCCTCAAGAAATGAAACCCCACATCATAGGCATCTGAGGGGTGGGGTGCAGGTTTAATTGTTAGTTTTAAGCACCTAGGGTCAAAGTAAGCAAAAGCTAAGTCTATGATCTCCGTTTTAGTGCTCGGTTTTTCTATTCTGCGGACTTCTCTCGAGTACTCTGAACCGTCTTTTTGGTCCGCATTCTAGTCCCGGCACTTGACACACTCTTTTTTGCGTGGTGCTTTCGCCTTTTTTTTCTTCAGTTTTCCTTTGATTATCATTCTTTAAAAAGATTCTATGCAAAGTTCCTAGTCGTAAAACGTTCCAAAGATGGCGCTCTTTCATGCACGCATGGCAAAGCAGACGAACTTTTTTTTCGTACATTTGGCAGAAATATCGCGCGACTGTGCCTAATAGGGTTTAGATACAGGCCGTAAAAATCCAATTTATTAACAATGAGTAATCCTAAATTGCTGTTTAGGCCCTATCAAGTCCACTTAACAGAAATTTGTATTTAAAAAAAAAGGATGACTTATAAGCCAGAAATATAACAAAAGCAGAGAATATAGGACGTTCAGGTGAAATGCGGGGTAGAATCATGCATTATCATCATTATGAAATTGATATACTATATGTCTGTAAAGTGAAGAGGGAACTTCGTATATTCTTACTGACATGATAAGGTCCTTATTAATGTAGCTAGTGGGCCTATGTCTGAGTTTTCTTTGTATGAGAACATCATAGTCACTCTTTATTACGTCTGCCCTCAGTGCTCCAGCAATTTTGCAGCTGTCCTACTAAATAGAGACAATTTTACACAACCTGAGTGGTCTGTCTTGAGAAAAATAAAAAATTACGACTTTAGTGGTCATGTAATGAATTTTCTCCACAGGCTACTCCATTTTAAAAATGTCACCCGTGGGCTTTTTGACAAGCCATTTTGAGAAATAATTTCATTTCAGCATTGGACTATTTGTAATTAATTACAGCGTACAGCTTTAATTGCAATCAGCTATCAGAAACATAAAGAGCAATTGACAGATCCAATTTGTGTAATTACACTGCTTCACTTGAGAAAGAGCAGTGGGTGTGTGTGGCTAGTTTGACAGTTGTCATTTCCCAGAACTTTTGAGTGTGGGTGTGTCACTCAATGGCCAATCAGGGTCAGAGGCCTGCAATGGAGTGACCACTGCTGACAGCCAAAACACGGGGCGGGGCCTAGCTCAGAGGTAGCGCTCTGGGCTTCCAACCGCTGGGTCCCGGGTCCGATTCCTGGTCGAGCCTAAGTTGGATGGCTGTTTCCTCCTTCGTCTCATTGCCATGGTCCCTGCCTGTCCTAATTAGCCCAACTGGTGCAAAAATACAGGACGTAAAGCCCTAATCACAAACAAACAAAGACAGCCAAAACACCATAGTTACCAAATCAAATCGCATTAGTTTTCTTTGGAATGAAATAATGTAAGTAGATATTAAGCTCTTGTTGAGTTGCAAGGCATTTTACATGATGGGCCTCCAACAGATATTTGTGGAAAACCTCCGTAAGCTTTCACCCCTAAGACCAAAATGAACCATGCCAATTTGCAGGAAGTCAGACTAACATAGGGTGAGTCTATTGAAGTTGGAGGGGTATTCTTAAGATTTAATAAATACCTTGGAACAATTAACCCAGCCACTTTTGAGCTATGGTCCTCCATGCAAGGTTGCACAATGTTATTCAAGGAAGCCAAATATGCCTTATTTAGACCACAGTTAAGGTATCACAATCTATAAAGCTCTGTTCACACTGTCACGAGTAAGAGAGACGAGTAAGTCCTCCCCCGCGAGTAAGCACGAGTGGCTGCGAATGGCCACGAATGTATGTTGATGACTCGCCAAACACTCGCCGAATGTCTCTCTTGTGATTCTGGTAAAAAGCTTAACAATTTCACTCGTCAAACGTCCACCAAATTTTAAACATGCTTAAACATTTTTGCCCTCTCCACGGATATTCAAGAGTGATCTTGAGGACCTACGAGCATAACAGGAGTATCTGTACATTACTCGCCGATTGAATTAAGTATGAACAAGGATAAGCAGGAGTAAAAAAAATTTCATCATTCATGCTCATTCGCCATCCCCACTCGTGACAGAGGTCTGACACATAAAGTATATCTTAAGGGTTTAGATTCTGATACAAAAATATAGGTCTTTTGCTCCTGACAAAATGTTTTGCTGTCCTGAGTTATACGTTAACTTGAGTGGTATATTTGGATATTTAGAAAGTTTGTTGTATATACCTCAATATGTGCATGTTTTGGTATTTAAAATGATATTTAAGTAGGTCACGGTGGAGAATAGTGCCTTTGCTACCTGTTATTTGATAGTGCTGTCCATTTTAGAAAATAATTAATCTATCTATAAAAATGTATTCAATAGATAAATAGTCATATAAATAATTAAATAAAGAACGTATGAATGCCAATTATATTGAAAGAAACATGCAGGTATAGATAAAAAAATAATTAAACGTGCAAAAGCTGGGTCTGTAATGGTGAAGGTGTTGGCTTGCTCATTTGAAAGATTGGAGTTCTAATCTGTAATCCTTATGAGCAAAATCTCAGCTGCTTGTTGTGACTCCATACTCAGTGTCTATGCAGAGGCAAATAAAGGACCCCACCCACGGGGTAAATGAGTTTACAACATGGTGTGGACTACCGCTCTCTCTGATCTAAGCAACCCTCGTGAGTGGCAAGAACTTGCACAAAAGTGGAATTTCACTGAAGCTTCTCTATATTTCCACCAGGTGGCTAAATCAGAATACTGCAATTCTATTGGCTGAAAATGTTCCCGCCCTTGACTGTGATTGGCCGAAGCGAAGTGCATCCAAACAGCAGTATTTTTAGTGCATTTTAATGTTTATTTGATATCTTATCATTCAATTGATTTTTGTCATTTCCATGAGAAAGTTATGTTTATTGAATCAGTGGGTTGTGATTTTCTATGTCGGAAAAGCGAAATGAGTAATAAGAGGAGAGGACAGACTTAGTTCTTGCTGAATTCAGGGCTGCTCAGTGAAAAGACTCCGTTGAGGGCTGCGCTATCTAGAGTATTTATCATATAAAAAATAATAATGTATCACCCTGATATCAACACAGCAGCATAGGCTAGAGTGGAGATAAATTCACAAAAATACTAAATCATCCAAAACTTGGGGAAACTTTTAGGCCTGAGTGCTTAGAATTCATAAAAGAAAAATGTCCGTATTTTGGCGTGAGTCTTTTTAATGAAGCGCAAATGTATTGTATGAAGTCCTACTTTTAATACATCACACCTGTTAAGATTCACATAACCCCCAACTTCAAATTGAAACCACAAAAGGCGGTCCATTGGCGCGGGTTCAGTCAGTCCGCTGTAGTAGAAAGACCCATTAATGAAGTCCGCATAATGCCTGCCAATTTGAAATAGAACGCACGTGCTGTGACGTCATGGCCGGGGTGTTAAGTTGCAATTAAAAGTAAACAATTATAAATATCTTCGAGACGTTGTTAAAAACGTAATTTCTTTTTAAAGGAAAAAGCTTCTACTATTAAAATGAGCACTTTTTAAGCAGGAGACTGGGTATTTTTGGATGCACATATATGGTAGAAATTAAATAATGAATATTTTTATTTATTTATAACAGGTGAAGATGGACACAGAAAGGTGTATGGCTCCCTGAAAGGTAAGGATTGTCAATATTTATTTACCTGTTCCGTTTAAAAGCTATAGATTATCAAATCTGTTATTAAAGCAACTATAAAACTGGGATCTTTACAAATGAATATATTTTAATTTGCTAATCCCCACCCCTCCCCCGGTGTAAATTTTTCTGGATATATATATTTTCACAAAATAGCATTGGCTAGTGTTTTTACTTATACCGTGGCTTAAAATAAAGATTTTGGCATTCACCGTTTTTCCACACCAGCTCACAATCTGCCCCTAGGCTATTATAAATCAGGTGAAATGCATGAGTTATTAAACACAGTGATGGCACTGGTGTGAGCTCTTAGGTATCCCTGCATTTAATCCATATTTAAGCCAGCAATAAAATATCGCCCAGTAATAAAGTGTAGGCCAGGAATAAAATAGAGGCCTGTCTTGCTTAGAGGTTGGACCTAGAGACAGACAGACCGACAAATCACTTTTATTTTATTGATATAGATATTTAGGTAATGAGATGAGAATATATGGCAAGACTTGGTGAAAATTACAGTATATGCCCAAAGACAAAAAACTTGTCGCTGCTGGGGAGCCACCTAGACTATTTGAAAATGTATTTGATAATGTTGGTATTATATGCATGGGGTATGTCGTGTCGTAGGTAATGTTGGAAATATATGAGGTATGTCTGAGGTAATGTTGGAAATATATGAGGTATGTCGAAGGTAATGTTGGAAATATATGGGGTATGTCGGTGGTAATGTTGGAAATATATGGGGTATGTCGGTGGTAATGTTGGAAATATATGGGGTATGTTGGTGGTAATGTTGGAAATATATGGGGGTATGTCTGAGGTAATGTTGGAAATATATGGGGTATGTCGGTGGTAATGTTGGAAATATATGGGGTATGTCGGTGGTAATGTTGGAAATATATGGGGTATGTCGGTGGTAATGTTGGAAATATATGGGGGTATGTCGGTGGTAATGTTGGAAATATATGGGGTATGTCTGAGGTAATGTTGGAAATATGTGGTTTGTCATAGGTAATGTAGATAATCTATGGGGTGTGTCATGTCAGCAATATTTCTCTCCAAAAAGTTTTTCGTCTTTTCTGTCCATTTCCATGCACATTTCTGAATCAGGGGATCCAAGATGTAGTTTTTGGTAACTTCTGGGAACGGTCTAAAACCGGTGAATAGGCCTATAGTTATTTTAAAATCATTGGTGTACGTTTATTGTGTATATATTTTTCTCTAGTGGACAATTAACAAGTATATATTTCTGGAGCTGTGGGTCCCGGAAGTAGTTCTTTTGTACGTTCAACACTGGAGAGTCCACTTTCACTGTCCCCTACCTCTGCTTGACCACTACAAAATAATGGTCATTATACCTTATGATACGTCATGAAATATGTGCATAATTATTCTAATAACTCAGTATTTATCCAATGAGTATTCTTTGTTTATTTCCGTCCAGCAGAACTATGTAAACATTGCCCCTTTGATGAATATTGCATCATCGTATACTGTTTCCTATTGTCAACACAGGTGGCGTTCAGTATGGTGAATAGTTCGCTAAAATATTCACAGAGGGCCTATTGAACAGTGTATGATGATCAGCAGCAAATATTGCATGTTTAAATGTGAATCATACGGAGAACTAGTACTTCGGTGCATGCTTTAAAGACTGGGGATCGAACACAAGATTTAAGATAATTGTCAAGGCCTTAACTACTGGACCTAAACTTGTATTTTAAAGCTGCACTGTCTGTCAAATTTGCGATTTTGTAAGACTCAATCAAATAGTTCATGAATAACCTTTATTAATCAAGGCACACTAAATTTGTGTGATCTAATGATTTCATCAGACATTAATTACAAAAAAATGAGAGAAAATCCAGACCAAAACATTGGAAACACATTGGAAATGACATCATCACCATTGTTTAGTATTGTGATGTCATCGCTGGATTTGTTTACATATTGAGTTTTTGATGGCATGAAACAAATATATCATGAAACAAGAAGGCAATATTGATTTATATCATTACTTTTATGTGCAAATTTGACAGACAGTGCACCTTTAAAGTAGATTATATTGTATTGTTTTGTTTTGTATTATATTGTATTGTGATATATTTTATCAGTGCCACTGTTCTAAAGCTCAGTCAGCTTATAGGATCAACTGCCAGCGGACATAATGATGAAATGTTAGGTCTGCTTGGAGTCCACACCAGTGTTATAATGAGAGTTGCTCTGTTCCAATTTGAACTGAAAGTTATTTGGTGTAGTGTTCAACCAAAATATCGAGGCAAAAAGAATGAAGGAAAGAAGTTGAGAAAGACTGAAAGACAAAAATGAAGAAAGAAGGAATGAAAAAGAAAGAAATAATGTGACTGAAAATGAATAACGTATGAGTAAAGAAAGAAAGAAAAAAGAAAGAAAAGTGAATTAATGAAACATGTGAAAGAAGGAAGGAATGAAGGAAGGAAGCAAAGAAGCAGCGACAGACAAAAAGAAGAAAGAAAGATTTATTCATGGAAGACTGTCAATCAGACAGACGGACAAACGCATTTCCGTCCCCCCTTCATTTTTGCTACCATTTTTGTTAACATTGCTCTTCTGGTTAGAGCCCTCCATTTTGAATTTAAATGTAATTTCTATTAACAAAATGGAGAAGACGTTTGACGAGAAATGCTGCAGTACTCTGAGCTACTCCGCGATGTTATTTTCAGGGCTTTTCTGCAGCCCCAGCCAGTCGACTGTTCTTCAATATTCGAATCTGAAAACAAAATGCCATTACACTGTTCCGTTATGAGAAGCTAGACTCAAATTCCTTTTTCCGTTCAATGCGTTTTAGTTATAACTTCATTATCGTAAACAAGTTTTCTTCTTAAATTAGAAATTCTATCTAGGAATTAGTACTCCGCTGCCATCCAGTTAGAAAGACTTGTATTATGAAGGTCTCTGGTTGCCATGGCAACCTTGTGCTAACCTTACTAAAATTTGAAGCGGGCGTCACTGCAACAACCGGGCATCTTCCCATCACTGCAGTATGCCGGTGAAAGCACTAATTCCATTAGAACTCTATTGCTTCGTCTCTGTTAATTAGAATTAATTGAAATGCTTTTGTAGTTGAACGTCATGCGATTGTACTAGCAGGTCATGACGTCACAATCAATATTGAAAAATTAATGAAATTAATTACTGCAGTGGCACCCCACTTTTAGACCACCTTTGGATTCATGAAATGGTCTTAATGACGAGGTAGTGGTAACTCTAGGCCTATAACTTTTTTAAATATTGTATCTCGGGATGCATCGGTTAAAAGCTACTGTAGCTTATGTACTTTGTTTTATTGTCACCACCGACTGTTAATAACGTTTTTTCTTATCTTATCAAAGTGGTCTTAAAATCGAGGTAGTCTAAATAGTGAGTTATCCTAATTTTTTGGGTTCCATAGAAGATACTTTAATTCAACAGTAATGAGTGTTATAGTATAGTGAAACCTCGCCATTAAGACCACCCTTGTTGCACAATATGACTGTTGTAATGGTAAAGTGGTCTTAATAGCGAGGTAGAATACAAAGGCAAGAAAACGATTGGGTCCATAAATTGGTGGTCTTGGTGGTCTTAACAGCGAGGTGGTCTTAATAGCTGGGTGGTCTTAATAGTGAGGTGGTCTTCATATCAAGGTGGTCTTAATAGTGAGGTAGTCTTAATAGCAGGTAGTCTTAATAGCGCGGTGGTCTTAATAGCGAGGTAGTCTTAATAGCGAGGTGGTCTTAAATAGCGAGGTGGTCTTAATAGCTGGGTGGTCTTAATAGCTGGGTGGTCTTAACAGCGAGGTGGTCTTAATAGTGAGGTGGTCTTCAT
Source organism: Alitta virens (assembly GCA_932294295.1). Lineage (NCBI taxonomy): Eukaryota > Metazoa > Annelida > Polychaeta > Phyllodocida > Nereididae > Alitta > Alitta virens. The sequence goes on along the minus strand of OW028586.1, from coordinate 14,789,174 downwards.
ATCAAGGTGGTCTTAATAGTGAGGTAGTCTTAATAGTGAGGTGGTCTTAATAGCGAGGTGGTCTTAAATAGCGAGGTGGTCTTAATAGCGAGGTGGTCTTAATAGCTGGGTGGTCTTAATAGCTGGGTGGTCTTAATAGCTGGGTGGTCTTAATAGCTGGGTGGTCTTAACAGCGAGGTGGTCTTAATAGTGAGGTGGTCTTCATATCAAGGTGGTCTTAATAGTGAGGTAGTCTTAATAGTGAGGTGGTCTTAATAGCGAGGTGGTCTTAAATAGCGAGGTGGTCTTAATAGCGAGGTAGTCTTAATAGTGAGGTGGTCTTAATAGCGAGGTGGTCTTAAATAGCGAGGTGGTCTTAAATAGCGAAGTGGTCTTAATAGCGAGGTGGTCTTAATAGTGAGGTGGTCTTAATAGCGAGGTGGTCTTAAATAGCGAGGTGGTCTTAAATAGCGAGGTGGTCTTAATAGCGAGGTGGTCTTAATAGTGAGGTGGTCTTAATAGCGAGGTTGTCTTAAATAGCGAGGTGGTCTTAAATAGCGAGGTGGTCTTAATAGCGAGGTGGTCTTAATAGTGAGGTGGTCTTAATAGCGAGGTGGTCTTAAATAGCGAGGTGGTCTTAATAGCGAGGTGGTCTTAATAGCGAGGTGGTCTTAAATAGCGAGGTAGTCTTAATAGTGAGGTGGTCTTAAATAGCGAGGTGGTCTTAAATAGCGAGGTGGTCTTAATAGCGAGGTGGTCTTAATAGCGAGGTGGTCTTAAATAGCGAGGTAGTCTTAATAGCGAGGTGGTCTTAATAGCGAGGTGGTCTTAAATAGTGAGGTAGTCTTAAATAGTGAGGTGGTCTTAATAGCAAGGTAGTCTTAATAGCGAGGTAGTCTTAATAGCGAGGTTGTCTTAATTTATTGAAATCAACGCAATGTTAGCTGTTGTGTGACATTAGGTACATCTAGTTAGTTTTTAAATTATGCACAACATGATTTCATGTCTAGTGTTACATAATGAAGGAATTCAATGCTACATGTAGTCATGGCGTCCTGTAAAATTGAGACGATGAATATTATGTCTAATATTATAACTGGTAAAGTCATTGACATCTTTAGTTTTGTTTAAGAAAACTAAATAGGAAATGCTATCACGTTTAAATGAAATAGTAAAATGTGCATTGAGCAGTACGCTATGTAAAAAGTGTCAACTGGTGAGGTCAATCAGATAGCCAGAACTGAGTGTGCATTGTGCAGAGCCCTGTGTTGGCCACTGGGGTTACCGCCTTCACTCCCAAGTGTCACCACTCTTGCCACGAGGAGGCCCAGGATTTTCAAGGGCTGAGACTACATTGTATGTTGGAGACTTCATTGTAGACTTCAGTTGAATTATTTTTGCTCTGAAATAAACTTCCAATCTCTATCAGGCGTACTTATTAATTGGATAGAACTCAAAGACTAGTAATTAGCGAGGAATCTCGGAATATTGGGAAATATTCTCAATATCTCCGGCTGAATGAGTTAGGAAAATTTTTCGACTTAAAAATAATAGCTAACTAAGAAGCAGAAAGTTTCAGCGGCAGTCAAGAACTACTCAAGGTTAAAGTCGGAGCGAGAATCCTTATTCCCAGACATTCCGCTATCCGGATTATTTTTAAAAATAAATGACATTATATTCATTAGAATTAATGATGGCTATAGCATTATTGGAGTTTCATGATGAATTCCCAATCACGATATGCCACAGAATGGAGTAATTAATTTGAAGTGAATGCTTCTATTGTTTTGTAACTTAACTTATATTGTCTTTCTCAAGATAGTTTCTGTGTTAGAAGTGCTTTGTTAAGGTAGATTGTTATATAGAAAGTAATAAGCAATCGCCATAAAATGTTATTGTTATATTCCAAAGGTAAGCCTCCAATTTCGAGACATTTTCTATTCATTATTATCACAAGATATGTCAATGATGGATTTCAATAATTCTTTGCATCAAATGCTTTAATATTCTTGATTGGTGGATAATATTTTACTATATTTACAATTCCTCACTATGTATTTTCTTATTTTCTAACTGTGATATCTACAAGTGCTTATTGTGTGGGAAAATTGGTGGATAATATTTTACTGTATTTACAATTCCTCTCTATGTATTTTCTTATTTTCTAACTGTGATATCTACAGGTGCTTATTGTGTTGGAAAATGTGATTGCAAGCTTCAGTTATATCTTTAAAGAACGATTTATAGAAATAAATTCTTAACCGAATTTGCATATTATTCATTAAGAAGTGAAATACTATACAATGGACTGGTTGTCTGAGGATCAGAGGTAATTCAATATCCATACATAATTGCTAGAGTAGCATCATATGTAAATATACTCATGGACAATAGGTTTCCTTATTCCAAGCTCCATTGAGTAGAAATGATGCCTGTAACAGGCAATATTCAGATTTATTTATTATTACTAGCAATCTTCAATTGAATGTTGTTTTTGGACACCTTCATTGCCTATTAATGCCGAAGAATTTTGGTAGAAATAGTCTGATATACATCTAAGAACTAATCACTAGCGTGATTGACAAAATTTTACAGATATTATATGTTTGGCAATAATTGTTAGGAATCCACAGAATGGCAGCCTTTGTTAAAAATCATCAAGGCACAAAGCCATAGAAAGCTGTGGGCCACTTCATGTCATGCGAAGGTGGTAAGAATTGGGAGAGAAGACCTCGAACCTCAGTGGCCAACACACAGAATTGCACAATGACACTGCAGTTCTACCTGCCCTTGTAGGCTAGACCTGGAACCTCAGTATCCAACACAGAGCTAGACCTGGAACCTCAGTAGCCAACACAGGGCTAGACCTCGAACCTCAGTAGCTAACACAGGGCTAGACCTCTAACCTCAGTAGCCAACACAGAGCTAGACCTCGAACCTCAGTGGCCAACACAGGGCTAGACCTCGAACCTCAGTAGCCAACACAGGGCTAGACCTCGAACCTCAGTAGCCAATACAGAGCTAGACCTCGAACTTCAGCAGCCAACACAGGGCTAGACCTCGAACCTCAGTAGCCAACACAGAGCTAGACCTCGAACCTCAGTAGCCAACACAGGGCTAGACCTCGAACCTCAGTAGCCAACACAGGGCTAGACCTCGAACCTCAGTAACCAACACAGGGCTAGACCTCGAACCTCAGTAGCCAACACAGGGCTAGACCTCGAACCTCAGTAGCCAACACAGGGCTAGACCTCGAACCTCAGTAACCAACACAGGGCTAGACCTCGAACCTGTGTAGCCAACACAGGGCTAGACCTCGAACCTCAGTAGCCAACACAGGGCTAGACCTCGAACCTCAGTAGCCAACACAGGGCTAGACCTCGAACCTCAGTAGCCAACACAGAGCTAGATCTCGAACCTCAGTAGCCAACACAGGGCTAGACCTCGAACCTCAGTAGCCAACACAGGGCCAGACCTCGAACCTCAGTAACCAACACAGGGCTAGACCTCGAACCTCAGTAGCCAACACAGGGCTAGACCTCGAACCTCAGTAGCCAACACAGGTCTAGACCTCGAACCTCAGTAGCCAACACAGGGCTAGACCTCGAACCTCAGTAACCAACACAGGGCTAGACCTCGAACCTCAGTAGCCAACACAGGGCTAGACCTCGAACCTCAGTAGCTAACACAGGGCTAGACCTCGAACCTCAGTAGCCAACACAGGGCTAGACCTCGAACCTCAGTAGCCAACAAGGGCTAGACCTCGAACCTCAGTAGCCAACACAGGGCTAGATCTCGAACCTCAGTAGCCAACACAGGGCTAGACCTCGAACCTCAGTAACCAACACAGGGCTAGACCTCGAACCTCAGTAGCCAACACAGGGCTAAACCTCGAACCTCAGTAGCCAACACAGGGCTAGACCTGGAACCTCAGAAGCCAACACAGGGCTAAACCTCGAACCTCAGTAGCCAACACAGGGCTAGACCTCGAACCTCAGTAGCCAACACAGGGCCAGACCTCGAACCTCAGTAACCAACACAGGGCTAGACCTCGAACCTCAGTAGCCAACACAGGGCCAGACCTCGAACCTCAGTAACCAACACAGGTCTAGACCTCGAACCTCAGTAGCCAACACAAGGCTAGACCTCGAACCTCAGTAGCCAACACAGGGCTAGACCTCGAACCTCAGTAGCCAACACAGGGCTAGACCTTGAACCTCAGTAGCCAACACAGGGCTAGACCTGGAACCTCAGTAGCCAACACAGGGCTAGACCTCGAACCTCAGTAGCCAACACAGGGCTAAACCTCGAACCTCAGTAGCCAACACAGGGCTAGACCTGGAACCTCAGAAGCCAACACAGGGCTAAACCTCGAACCTCAGCAGCCAACACAGAGCTAGACTTCGAACCTCAGTAGCCAACACAGGGCTAGACCTGGAACCTCAATAGCCAACACAGGGCTAGACCTCGAACCTTAGTAGCCAACACAGAGCTAGACCTTGAAACCTCAGTAGCCAACACAGAACTAGACCTCGAACCTCAGTAGCCAACACAGGGCGAACCTCAGTAGCCAACACAGGGCTAGACCTCGAACCTCAGTAACCAACACAGGGCTCTGCGCAATGCACACTCTAGTTATAAAATATCTGTCTATCTCTCCTATACCATAGTCAGAATGTTACTGACTTCAATGGATAAAATGTCACGAAATATATATATATATATATATATATATATATATATATATATATATATATATATATATATATATATATATATAAAATATGCATACACTGAATTTTACCTCTTTCTAGGAAATGTCACTGGGTCACTTGAGAAAGATGCCATTTCATATGTCGAACAAGCTGGTCAAAATCATTTCAAAATATCTTAAGAAATGATGTTTACAGTTTCAGTTTCATAGTAGAAGGCAACTGATAACAGCATTTAAATGAATAGTTTGTCCCATTTTAAAAACGCTTTAATTGAGGGATTTACAAGGAAATATTTATTTATGTAACACATTTACAAAGGGTGTATGTGTACAGTCAGTAGGACTGTTTTTCATGTAATATAAAAATGGATTAGTTAATTAGTTGAATAAATAAATAGTTGGAACATAACCAAATATGCTATAATTGTGCAGTTTATGAAAGATATATTCTGTCTGTTAAATACCAACTTGTCATGTAAGGATTTTACCCTCAGGAAACGTTTAATATCGTTATAGACGAAACCAACAAACGCTTGTAGTATGGCCTGGTATTCTACAATTGCGGCAGAAAATGCTCCCTCTGCGAACATTGAACAACCTATAGAAAAGACCGCACCTGTTGAATAGTCAAAGATAATATATGTATCGGGCTGTTTTGGCGTGTAGTTTTAAGTGTAGTTGTTTAGAATATGGTGTTTCAACATCTTAAACTAGACAGGGGTTAATTGCTGTAATAGTCTACAGTGGTACCGAGCTTTAAAATTTCACTCTTACAACCACCTAGACATTAAGGCGAGACTTTTTGTACCAAGAATAGAGTCTTTTCACTTAGCAGCCCTGAATTCAGCAAGACATAAGTCCATCCTCTCCTCTTATTACTCATTTTGCTTTTCAGACATAGTACTAACTGATTCCATAAGTAATATTCTCAGGGAAATAACTGAAATATATTATAAAATAAGATGTCAAATATACATTAAAAAAAAGCACTAAAAATATTGCTGCTAGGATGCAGTTTGCTTCAGCCAATCAGAGTCAAGGGCGGGGACTTTTTCAGCCAATAGAATTGCAGTATTCTGTCGTAGCCACCTGGTGGAGATATAGAGAACCTTCCGTGAAAATCCACTATTGTCATTGTTTGGGTCTAAAGTTTGATTTCATCATGAAGGACAAATGAATGAATGAATCAAGCAGTGAATGGATGAATGAATTAATCAAGCAATACATTTAATGAATTAATAAATCATGGAACGAGTGAATCAACGAATGAATCAAGCAGCCAATTAATCAATCAATCAGTGGGCGAAGTTGTGAAAGAACAAATGAATTATAATTTTGGAAAAATGCGAAAATAAAAACACCGAATTTAATTATAATATGTCTATGGAAATAAACAAGACGAAAGAATTAATCAGTGGATGATGTTGACACGAATGAAGTGACAATTTAATGTACATCATAGTTGCTGAATGACTGGATGCTTGAACTATTTCAGTTAACTCTTATCCGTGATACTTTGAATATAAGTTATTGTCAACCTAATTATATTACATAATAGTACATATGCTACATTTACTATCTGTTAAGGTATAAGCTTGTATTTTCTAATTAATCATATACCATATGTAAGCTTATTTTGAACCGACATGTCAGCTAAGTATATCTCCATGTTATTCAATATCCATCCCCTGAGTTTTCAGCATAAGCCTATTCAGCCTGTTCGGCTCATTAGCCTCATTGATGCGGAGTAATTTAATTTTTCATATTTTTCAGGTTGCCATATGTATGCTAAAGTTCATTAGTGTTGGAAAGTAGCATTTTTTTTTTGTTGAATTTAAAAAATAATTTCTCTCTCTCTCATTTTATATTAAATATCTTGAAAAGATAAATGCATTAAAGGCCAAAAGTGAGTATGTTGAGAATATTGGCTAAGTTGTTAAGATGTAACAAATGAAAAGAAAAAGGTGACTTCTGAAATGATATTGTGAAATTGCTCTCTATTTTGGTCAGGGCTTTAATCTATTTGATTGATAGTGTATAGGCCTATTTGCCATTTTGTAGAATTCCGTTCGTTTAATACACACTTCGTTTATTTAAAATCAGAGTTTTTCACAAAATTCCATAATAGAACATTTGGATATTGTGATGATAAGATATTGTTTAATATTTAACGAGTTCTCACACTAGGAAGGAACTAAAATCTCTTTGCAGTGTGACAAATTCATAAAATATTCATTGCCATTCAAATGCCATTATAAATGCCTTTGTTTATCGTAAAGACGGATTTACAAAGAACCATCAAAACACACATTTTACAAATTAAAACCCACCGATGAGTGATCAGTTAGTTTCGGCTGCGTGGAAGTTTATTTCTATTGAGTGATCAGTTTGTTTGATGTTTTGCATCGCATTGTGTACAGTATAAAAGGGAAGCTTACGTAAATGATTGTAATCAATGTTGCAAGTGATCGAGCAGTCATGCCTGCAACTATTTTATTCAGCGTATACCAAGTGATCGAACAGTTTGGACTGTTTATTTACATTGTAAGCTTGGGGAAAAATAACGACCGACTCCTACTCAAACAATTGATCGTCTGCTTTCCCAATTAATTCAAATTGTACACAATTCACATTGAAGAATCCCACTGAAGAATTAATGCCCTGCACTGGAGAATCTAAAGAAGCAGCAAAAATCGTACACATCAACAACAAAGAGTTAATTTAGCATGAACGTCTCTCCCAGATCACTTGTAAATTGAGTTTATAATTGGTTTACTGAGTACAATAAAGCTCACACCGTGAAAATCTCTACTGTGGGGAATTTTATCAATAAGACGGACCTTATTATCAATAATATCTTCATTGATGAAACTTGTGAACATGAAAGGAACGAATCAATATTTTTACGCTTCGTTTTGGATATATTTTTTCTCCCTCTTGTAGCTCTCTGTATGTGTGTAAGCCTGCGTACTCTCATTGACAAGTTTGAATTTGTAAGTTAAGAGACAGCTAGACAGAAAATATAATAGACAGAGAATTGTTAAAATGTATATTGGATTTGATATAAATAGACCAATCCAAGGAGTCTTAAATTTAGGGTGGGATTCCACTGTATTTTATATATTGTATCTAAAATAAACAACTGCAGGCTGGATGATAACGCTTGCAGTGGCGGATTTAGGGGGGGGGGGGTTTGGGGGTTGAAACCCCCCCCCCCTTTGGCCTAGTACATTTTAATTAAAAAGTATTGAAAAATTCAGCAGTCCAGCGCTGTACATTTTAAATCGTTAACCCCCCCCCCCCCACGGTGAAAAAATTTCTGTATCCGCTCCTGGCTTGGTAGGCACCCCATGTGTGGGGTCTTTTACTTGCCCCGGCATAGACACCGAGTACAAGGTAGCACCTTAACTTTTACTTGCCCCAGTATAGATACATCTCCTGCAACTGAATCCCAGCTGAGATGTGGCTCATGAAGAGTATCCGGGGGTCGAACTCGGGTCCTTCGGTGGAGGTCACCAGAGTATAAAACTGGCTAATGCTATAACCATTGTACCAGCCAGCCGCTTTCTTGAGAAAATCGCCAACCAACTCCTAACCACCCTGGATAGAATATTAAGAATGTGCCATGTTACAATGAACTGTCTGTGGATGTCAAACTTGGCAAGCGGAGTGCTCTGATTCGTTCCAAAATGACAATTAAATAAGGAAGGAGAGGCAAGAAATATTAGAACTGGCTTGAAATGGGTTGGCAATTTGATATTTTCAACTTGATGAGAATTCCTTCAGGTTTTTATGCCATGATACAATATGGCCAAGGACGGCATGAGATTCCCCCCGAAAGTCGTAAAATCATGTCGCGGATTCCATGATGTCCTAAAATACTGGAATAGAATAAATGGAATAATGTATTAACAGAATGATTGATTGATTTCCAATTTATTATTGATATTTGATTGATTGATTGACCGATCGATTGGTCATTTGATTGGTTAAATGTTTCATTTGGGTCCAGGATTTTGCTTTTATTGGATTGATTGTCTGATTGATTGATTGATTGGTCAAGTGTTTCTTTTCACTAGGTTGTGTTGGTCGATACTTCTTATTTGACGGTTGAGATTGGTTTTTCTTGGTTGAATGATTGCTCGATTGATTTATAAATTTTTTAATCCGAATGATTGACTGATGTATCAGTCGGATTGATTGATTGATTGGAAGCTTTGTCTTATAATTGCCCATAGAATGTAGCAGTACACATTTCTAGGAGAACGAAACATAATCATATTACACAAGGCCTAGATTAACTTAAGAGATGCATAGTAATAGAGTCTTTTCACTGAGCAGCCCTGAATTCAGCAAGACATAAGTCTTTCCTCTCCTCTTATTACTCATTTTGCTTTTCAGGCACAGTAGGTAATAACTAACTGATTCCATAAATATAACTTTCTCAGAAAAATAACAAAAATCAACTTAATGATAAAGTGTCAAATATACATTAAAATGCACCAAAAATACTGCTGCTTGGATGCACTTTGCTTCAGCCAATCACAGTCAAGGGTGGGAACTTTTTCAGCCATTAGAATTGCAGTATTATGTTTTAGCCACCTGGTGGAAACACAGTGAACCTTCCGTGAAAATCCACTATTACCTTGTGCTACGGGCAATGATTCATTAATTCATTAATTATGTTACATAATATAAGCAGGTTTAGGTCGGTGCTTCGGGTCGTAACTCTGTGTGAGTATGTATGCATTATGCAATCTGTGCATAATTTTACATAAATTAACTTTGACTTTAACACGTAATGATCAACATGTTGCATGAATACTGCTGTGAATTTATGCATTTTCGGAAGCATTATGGTCACGGGGATCTGTTTTATGATGGAGGTGAACTATACATATTTTTGTGCGAGCATGTAAAAATTCAATTGTAAGGTAAACAACATGTGTTTTGCATAAGATTTGCAGATATGTCATAAATGTAAGGTCTTTGCAACTTAGTATACATTTGCACTTTACTGTGGAATCTAATGCATCCATCTATATGTCTATCTATTTATCTATGTATTTATGTATCTATCTATCTATCTATCTATCTGTCTATCTGTCTATCTATCTGGCTTACTATCTAGCTGTCTATCCATCTATCCAGCTATCCATCTATCCATCTACCTATCTATCTATCTATCAATATGTCTATATATCTATACTATCGATCTCTATCAATCTATCTTATTAATTCTTCAAACTTAAAAAAAAGCAAATCTATATAAATATGTATATTTCAGATGGTTAGCACCATTAGTAAAATATCTTTTTTATCAGGTAGCCAATTTCTATTACGTACATCAGTTGTAATAACACATTGTTATTATTCAACTTTGCATAACTACTATAACCCCAGGCAGTTTTGCGAAATTTAATTATTGCAATTTTGCCCGTGGCAGTGTTATGAAAATTCATAAGATGATTCGCGAAGTTTATTGTCATACAGATGTGCACCAATATGATAGATTTCCTTTAAGAATTCACGAATTGTTATTGCTGTATAGACTGCAGTAATTAACATTAATTAAAATGGCAACATTCAATTTAAAGGTAAAAAGAATAGTTGATTAACTTATCTTGGATTTTCCCATGAGATATTGAATTGGGAAGTGTCTTGTAATGATTGTCTATGCTGAGGCAAGTAAAAGACCCCCCTCCACCCATTAGGGAAAGGGTTTAACATGGTGTGGACTCCAGGCGTTATCTTGTCATCATTACGTCTGCCTCTGACAGCTGGTCATTTAAGCTAAGTTTAAGACCAGTAGCATGACCCAATACAATGCAATACAATATTTTACAATGCATGTAATAAAAAAAATTGATAATTGATAATAAAAATGTATTTTGATAATTTAAAATAAAATTAGTTTTTTTTACCACTGTAATGAGAAATGCTTTTATTCTAAATATTGATGATTTTATGTTTGTATAAAATATTATATATTGTATTTTAATTCTACAGGGCCCTGTTGTGAAGCAGACAGTAGTCTGACACATGTTACCCTGTTAAAAATAAATTGAAATAAATAAATAAAGGTTTTGCATTGTGATGGAACTATTAAAACTTATATATAGGTCAACTAGTCTGGCCTTAATGAGTCAGGTGATCTTACTAGAGAGGATAAACTGTCTATTAAATATTTATGAAATAAAATATATAAATTTATAAATTTCTGTTGATTAGATATATATATATATAATTTTTGTTATGGTGTCTGTGTTATTCTCTTGGCACTGCTGAAACACACATTCGATATCTTATATGGATCGAAAATTTAATTATTTTTTTAAGGAGAATACAACAGACTGCATTCAGCATGTTATAATAGGTTTTTATTGTAACTCAATCTGTGTCCATTTTCTTCAATTTCGGCCATAAGAAACTTGACCAATTTAATGGACGCATAGTCTACGCACAATACGAATCATGCTTTGATAACGAAATGTAATATTCCGTTTCGTCATTTTGACAATTCCGACTTTTTATTTCACCGCTGACTGCGTTTCTAATTTCTCTGTCAACTGACCACCTTTATTTTCCCCAGTATTCTTCAATAAACTGAAATTAAAACAGGGAAAAATGTGATTAAAAGATCAAAAATACCATTTAGTGGCTGTAGTTCTTTGTTCCGCTAACAGAGGTCGCCTTACACAATGGCTGCCTATTGTTCAACCTGGACAATGGCCATTCAGGAAGGCAGCTGCTATATTCTCTCATGTCATGCAAGATTACAAAAGATGTTTTGCTTTAAACATGATAATATTCCAACAAATAGCCATTTTATGGCTGTATCTCTGAATACCCTATTGCAAAGATGTGGGATCTCTGACTTGCCCGAGTTTTCAACTGTGTGCGTTTCGGTTTTTTTGCCTATTGTTCAAATTTAATAACTTTCTCCATAAAACTGAACATGATAACACATTAATACGTGCTTTTTTGACTCTTTGTAAATGAAGTTAGAAATTTCAATAAGGAAAAGTCCTCAAATGAATTTACTAGAAGCATGCTTTATGCATGCATACTGCATAATGTCATTATAATTATGACAATTCTTGATTACGAATCTAATAAACTTCTATTTTATTAGTACCTAGTACACTTAGACCCGGCACTTAGAAAACTTTACCTGAAATAAAATCCGTGCCTTGACCACGTCCTCACTATGTCCACAAATTTACTTTTTTTTTGTATACTGACCTATACTTAACTATGAAAATGGTCAAGGCACGGAATCGGAAAACAATTAATTTAACGGTGGTTGAGCCAATCAGACGTGGCGATACGTCAAAAGAAGCGCCTGAATGCTAAACGGCGCGAAGGCGCAACAACCTTTTTTACACCGGCAAGTTTTCTTGGTGCCTGGTATAATGTACATAAACAGGGTGCGGCATAAAAACTTGCACCAGCAGCTACTGATACCTCTTCTGTTATTATCTCAAGTGATAATCATCACATGCAGCTGCAGTCCTACACAGGAAAGTGATTATAATTCCTACATTATCTTCATTAATATATTTTGTTGTTTCCTCACGAATTATTGATAATATGGATCTAAATATAGCACATGCACACTTAACACACCTTCGGGTCAATTTCACCTCGGCTTTTGCTATACAAGCACTAGATTATGTCACTGATCATACAGATGTGTTACAGTCACCTTTGTTGACCTTTGCCACCAAAAACAGGACAAATAGATTCATTTTTAATGAGAAGGTAGACCATTGACACCTTTGAGGTGGAAAGTGCCATTTTGGATTATGATAAATTTCTGTCTTATTAACTGGCCCATCTTCCTGAAAATCATGTGATTTTTTCCAGATTAGTTGTAGATTCAAAAAATCCTTCGGGAATACCATTATATATCTCTGTTTTAACTTTATGACCTTGCTGGATCAAAACTGAAACCAACCTTTTTATCATCTAATACCATAATATAAATATGCATGTATAGAAAACACTGAAGGAGGATTCTCTGCAAATGTTATATTTTCGGTGGCTTCAGAGGTGTATTAACTAGGAAATCTCTAATTTGTAAACTTTTCTTCAACTAGAGACACCATGCAAGCAGACCGAAGTCTGACTTCTGTGACATGTGTCTCTCAGAACACGCCCTGCAGCATGCACCCAATCAATAATTCAGACACTGATATTGTCTGACATTACCAGATCAAAAATATCACAATGACCAATTGCTTATACCCCTGACTAAATGTGGCAAAACTTTAAAAGACCTCATAAGCATTTGAGTAACCTAGAGCTATCCCCAAAGATTAGAAGCCCAGTGCAAGTTTTTAGGCCGCACCCTGTATATATAATTTTTATTGACGGAAGATGTCAGAAAAGACATATATGTCACAAGTACAAAAGATAAAATGAAATAAAAGCAATCAGAAAATGATCAAAAAAAAGGGAATACAACAAAGCCTATAGTTACAGATGGTTCCAGCCACCAAATTAAAGTATTTACATAGAAGTTAACATTAGTTTAGCTGTTTATCTTTCATACATACAGCTTGTATCATAACACAGTTATATTTTACATATATAATACATATTAACATGTTCAACAAAATACATTCCTAATGTGTATGATATAACTAAATATATATTAATTAATAGGAAGTATATATGTATATATTTACAGAGATTATTTGACTTCACTTCACAACTTTAGAGTTTTCATCATGGCAGTTTATGTAGGCAGTTTTAAAGTTCAAGATATATATGACTGCACATTTTTGAAGACGGATGAAGGCATTGTTTAAACATCAGCTTGTGAAAGAAATTTTCCTACAGTGATGGAAAAAACCTGATATCCTCCTTATTGTAAATTTTTTACAAAACATGCAATAACTATATTGAGAAAATGACTGATCTTATCAAGTGCACTGGCAAAATACTTGAAAATAGGCCATACATACAAATGTAGGTACTAGGTATAGAGAAGAACCTGAGATTGGAAAGTTACCTTTCCACCTAAATCTTGCTCATTTAATAGGTGTACAGAAACTTTTTTCCAAAACTGTATATGACACCAATCATTATATATGTACCTTTTATTTAACCTTCAAGGGGAGACAATATACATAATTATACACAATATACATAAATCATTTCATACATATAAATATTAAGTTACACAGGAATTGAAACTATTTTACATTAAAAGTGGATCAAGTTAGATACTTTCATAGAATGTGTTTACTATATATTGAATAAAAAATCTATTGTTCCTAAATACAATACAATCCATTCTTCGACAATACAATTTTCAAAACATGAATATATAAATTTAGTTATTATACCGTAACGTAGGGTATTATCGACAGGGCGGGTATTATCGACACTTGAATTAGTTCGTTAACAAAATTGTTAACATTCTAATGTGAGTGTCGAAAATACCCGCCCTGTCGATAATACCCTCCGTTACGGTACTTGTATATTATTTGTGAAGCTTGTAAATTTTTAAACGTTGCATTCTACATAAGTACCTAACAAAATCTGTTAGAACTTAAATATCACCATATCAATAGTGTCAAATATGGTTAAACTGTTCGCGCTACCAAGGTGTTTTATTATGGAATATCCTCAACCAACTGTTATTAAAAAGCATATGTGATATAAATGCATTTAAAGGTAGTATAACCTCATGGGGCAGGCCACCAATTGTCCATTTTAAGAATATGATTTTATTGCCCGTTTTGTGATTTTATACTCTTTTATGATTTTACACCGTATTTTAATGTCATTTAATGTCATTTAAATTTATCTGACTTCAAATAAATCTTAAATATATAATTAGAAAATTAATTGCATTTTTAAGGTTCAAATTGGTATCTGTAGTTCAAATCTCCACAGCACAGTCAAATGACATGAGTGTTCCATCAAATGCTATTGAGAAAGACTCAAGCCTAACTAGGCATGCTCATATTTATATCCCTTAATAAGTTTTTATCAGAAAGCAATTCATTCTGACCTTAGAATGAACATTTTTTGACAAACAAAAAATGTAACAAAAATACAAAAAAAAAAAATCTGATATAGAATATGAATTACTGCAATGAAATCTAAAATTTAGACTTGTCGTCTGAAACAAAATTTAATCAATTATTTATATCATTAGCTGTCACGTGTTATAAACGTGACCTCGTTTTAATACAGATCAATCCATTGTCATGTAGCCAGACCTCGTATTTGGTTGACCTCATTTGCATATCTGTGCGCTATTTAAATGAGTGTGTGTCTGTTCGAATATTATGCAAATTAACCGCGTCTTAAATTTAGTTCTTTGTTTTACTATGTAATCTTACATGGCCTAAGGGTATTAACGAATTTATCTTTGAACTAGTCTTATTGCATAGTCATACGCATTTCGCACACTCAATATGGTTGTTTTTGGCCCCCAGGCCCCAGACGAGCATAATTGATAACATCTAGAAGTTTGTATTTTAAATGATGTAATTGTTAGATAAATTGATGCAGAAGGAAGGAAGGAGGAAGGAAGGAAGAAATGAAGGAAGGAAGAGCTAGATAGATAGAAATGATGAATATATGAACGAAGTAAGGAAGAAAGAATGAAAGAAAGAAAACGAAGTAAAAAAGAAAGGAAGGAAGAAAGAAGGAAAGAAAGACGAACGAAAGTTTTAAAGAAAAGCAAAAAAGAAAGAATGAAAAGGTGAAAAAGCAAGCAAGAAGGAAAGAAAGAAATAATGTAAAAAAGAAAGAAAGCTTATGTTTCCACCAAGGGGAGCTATCTGAAGCTAGTAGACTCTATCTAACATGCGAGGTGGTCTTAATGATGATAATGCTTGGAGTCCACACCATGAAATGCAATTGTAATTGTCTATTACTGGCTACACACACAAGATAGTTTCTATCTCTGAGCTTAGTATTCTTATAGTGCCCCCAAGAATTACCAATAAACTTCTGAATTGTTAGATGGTCATAATATTGAGTTGGTCTCAGAGTTGGGTCACTGAATCCAATCTACAATATAGCATATATTTTGTGTCATTGTTATGTATTATCTTTTGTATTTTCCCCATGCTACTGGGGTGAAGATTAGTCAGCTTATACGACCAGCTACCAGATGCATGATAATGCTTGGAGTCCACACTATGTTAAAACATTTATCCATGGGTGGGGTCTTATTGTTGCCTCAGCATAGACACCGAGTATAAGGCACCAACAGCTAAACTTGTCGTGCGATTGTTGTGCAGCCAAAATGCGGCTCACGAAGAGTGCCCGAGCCAGAAAATTCGCTCCTGGGACCTCCGTTGTAGTTCAAACAATAGTTAGCCTACACCGTAACCGCTGGGCCACCAAGCTGCTTATCCATTGTCATCTGTGGTTTGTCTTTCTTTAAGTAGGCTACATTGTCTGTGCGTCTGCAGGAAGTGCAATTGTTTTTCACATTACAGTCGCCATTGATCGCAACAGACCTTCATATTGTTTAGAATGGCTCAGAAGTCTTTTCTGAATATTTCCAGATATTATGAATGATTCTTTTGTTATTAATGGTAAAAATCCGCGACTGAGAACTTTGCCATTGTTGGATTTCAAGGCGAATGATCAGATAAAAAAAACCAAGAAGAGGCTCAAGCTTCTTCAGCATTGTGACGTCACAAATGGAAGGGATTATTAATTGATGTCTTTTAGCCAGATGAGAATTTGGTAGCTCTACAGATTGTAGGATAAAGCTGTATGCTGAATGACATGAGCTTTGGCTTCTCAGGAATATGCTAATTTTAATATTTATTTTATTTTTATTTTTGAACGAGGTTGATTCATCAAAAAATGGCATAGGATTCTGCAACTCTCTGTTGCACAATTGCTGCTCATAAGCATTGATTGATGAGATCACGGCTAGTACTGTGTGACACATTTACCCCATGAGTGGGGTCTTTCACTTGCCTCAGTCAGCATAGACACCGAGTGCAAGGCACAGCCATTTTCACATCTCTTGCGTATGACTTTCGACTGATGTTTAACTCGGAAATAGTTTTTTTCACCAGGACTCTACCCCAAAACCGGAAGAGTTATTCAGCCCCTTATCCGCTTCGACAGTTTCTCCACGAGTGTGTACTCCCCGGGAAGTTGAGAAAGGCTCAAGCCTGAACAGGTCCACTGGGGGGGGGGGGGGCCTTAGTGTAGTAATTCAGGATCGAGTGAACATCATTTACCTTTACATTCAAGATTCAATTATTAATTTTATAATTTATTGCTTTTGTACTAGCATTTCCATTGATAGTTTTATTTCCACAGAAAACGATTATAAAAAAAATAATAGTAATATCTAGTAATACCTGACCTGTACATTTGGTTTTCACCAAGATTCGAACTCAGAACCAGATGAGCAATTCAGTCCCTTACCCACTATGCCACTGGAGTGTTGTAAAAGAATGTTGACATTATAAGGTAAATTTCACTGGTGGTGTTCTTAATAGGGAGGTTTCACTGTAATCTAATTTTAGCATATTCCATGATGATCTTGCATTTAACTGTGTTTTATGATCTGTATGGCTGTCTGTCCTAGAGCTGTATTACTGTGAGTAAATTGTATGGTAGAACGTCGCCATAACGACCAGTGTTGGTCCAAAACTGAATTGCCAGGTGGTCTTAACAGCGAGGTTAGTACAATGACAGGAATATACTTTGCTAAAAATACTAGTGATGTCTTTGTGAGATGGTCTTAATAGTGAAGTGGTCTTAAATCGGGGTTTTGAACACGTTTTAAAATGTGTCCGTTTATTGTTTACCATCTAGAAACTGTATTAAACATACCACTATATTACATTTTACGCTGTTACATTTTGTACTAGCATTTCCATTGCATAAAAAAATGATAAAATTGCAAACGTTGCTGTTGGAACTAGTCGATTTGGAATCGTCCACATTCGCGGATGGTGGAGATAGAACGTTTTTGCTCTAATATGGTACGTGATGAGAATGACTGCCTTATGCAAATGAACGTTATGTAAATGAAGTCCTCCAACAGCGTATGGCGGCCGTAGAATTCGATTCAGCAGCCGAGAGTTGTATTGGGGCTGTGTGGGGAGGGGAGTTCCACTGCTGTACACGCCTATACTTATTACATATGTAATGGTGTCTTCAATGGCTTCGACCATTTGCTGTACAGAAAACATACACCACTGGCACCAGGGTTACTAAATCGAATTCTGCCAAAATTCAGGTTAGATTTAATAAATTTATCGCTTATAATGTCGACCTAGATCTGTTCTATACGAATTGCGAGTTAATTTAATTGGCCTTTGACATTTCTAGGCAGATTTTGGTGTTTTCCATAGACATTTCAAAAGATTGCCTATCAACATATCCTCTGCCAAGCAAATCCTGAAATTTGCTACTATATAGAATCGCAATTTTAGACAGAAAGCATGCCCTATTTCATATGTAATCTCCAGCTAATGTTTTTGGAAAGATATTTGTAGAATTAAGGACACAAAATAGGCTTCATAATTGGATAATGTTTCATGTATGCCCTACCCACGTGCTGGTATATTATATGTTATGAATTTAGAATCTATTCAGTTCTCAGCATGCTTTTCAAATTACCAAATTACAGCGAATCTCTGCCATAAGACCACTCCACAATTAAGACCACCTCACTATTAAGACAACCTCACCA
Organism: Alitta virens; assembly: GCA_932294295.1. Taxonomy (NCBI): domain Eukaryota; kingdom Metazoa; phylum Annelida; class Polychaeta; order Phyllodocida; family Nereididae; genus Alitta; species Alitta virens. The sequence continues at coordinate 14,770,782 of OW028586.1, read as the reverse complement.
TTCAAACTAATACATTTGACACTGAAATTGGTGTTACTGACGAGGTGACAATTCAGTAATTCATTACTTCAGAATTCCTACTTTGGAATTTACTATGACTATACAAATTATATTCCTTCCTTCCTTTCTTCCTTCCTTCCTTTCATTCTTTCCTTTTATTCCTTCCTTCATTACTTTCCTTCCTTCTTTTCCTTTCCTTTCTTCCTTTCTTCCCTCCTTCCTTCCCTCCTTCCTTCCTTCCTTCCTTCCTTCCTTAATTGCATTAACACTGGTAATCTGACTTGGAAGGGCTATAGGTGCTTTCATCCATGATTTTAATGTTCTGCGTCGGTAAGGGGTATGGCTAGGCGCACCTAAAACAAGCTACAACCCATATTAGGGGGCAGGGCGCATTTTTTATGGGCGTTTTAGAGCAACAACAATTCCTGAAATCAGAGGAGGGGGGGATTGTAATTTTTCTGCTTGTAGCGTGGCTGCCAACACTACATGAAGACACTCCGCAAAGGAGTATAGCTGCTGAGGCAGGTGGCAGTGAGGAGGGGCGGAGCTAATGTTTTGATTGACAGCTCATCTGTCAAATCTCTCAGGTATGAGAGAAGAGTACGGAAAATAAAGAAACCATTCCTTAGAAAGGTTTTGCACTGTCACCATCGCGTTTGTGTACAAATTCACTTGTGTTACGACCAGAGAGAGAGGGAAAGATAATCTCTTGCCTACAGCCATATAGGACCTTGCAGCCAGCAAGCCAGCCAGCATTAGGACACAGTTGCTTAAGGTATGTTGCTATAGCAACAGATTAAGGATAATTTGTGTTGTTAGGAACTTTGCAGTAGGAATTTAACAGCTAAATTGTTCTAATTGTGGTTGAGCTATGGTGTTGTGCCTTTAGCATATTATGTCGAGTTACATTTCATTTTACTAATACTAATATTATATCAAGTTTACTGATTCACAAGACTCATATTTGCTATGATGGTAATTGCCTTCCGTGGAGGTGTTTCATATTCATTATATATTATTTAATTTTTTTTTCCTAAAAAGATGATAATTATAAATATTGGAATGAATATTCGATATTTCACCCCAGTACAACCTTGCCCTATACACGTAATTTAATATTTATCAACCTATAGATATACATAAATGTATATATGAATATATATATGGATATATGTTCAGCTTAGGCATACGGAGGACTTTGACATTAGATAATATTAATTTTATAATTTTTAGATTTATATATATATTGAACTTTACAATTCATACAGTCTTTGTATGCCATAATGTAGGACAGTCACTATGGTTCCCAAATATTCACCTGGCAAATTTAGTTGCGTATTATGTAAAGTTCGACTTTTAAAAGAGTTACTGACATTTAGAATGATATTTATAATTGTGTAGCTTATTATATTGTAGCTTTAAATAAGAGATGAGTGCTAAAACTTACATAAACTTTAAACACAATTGACATTTTAAGTATCCTATAGCATAGGTCTGGGCACTATTTAAGTACAGTGGGTACAACTGATTATTTAAAACTTAACTTATATTTCCCTTGAAAGTAAAATAACGCTATTTATTTGTTCCAACTTAGCATTATATTATTTCAAAATAATTTACAATTTTAATGTTAGTGGAATTTTTTTACTGGACTTAGATCATAAAAATATTTTAGCTGAAATGCATAGTCAATTATTTGCGCTTGGTAAAAATTCTTTGAAATCGATTTTGACCGATTTTTAAATTTATCAATGTGGTCCCTAATTTAAGAACTGACAATTAAAAGCATAAAAACGATATTCTTTGATGAGAATATTTTAAATTTTTTATTGTAATTGCGAATTTATTGATTTTGTCTTTTGTAATAGTAAGATCTTGTAGTGTGCTCCCTTAAGTGAGATTGCACGCCTTAAGCTAAAGCTTGATAGTTTCGCTAATAATTACTAATTAAACTCAATTAAGGGCCCAATATAATAAAATGAAATTACGCAGTGTAATTTTCTCCCCACAAATTTTATTAGACAACTGTATTTGTTCTTATTATGTAATCTTTTTTTCACTGAAGTTCTCAAGTAACACAATTTTAAAAGTTGCAATTGAGTTTAATTTATTCCGAAAAAAATTCTTTGTTCGAAAGATAATAATAAAGACAGGATGCCGAATAATGATAAATAATACATGATTTTAACAGTTCAATAATATATATATATTATTAGCATGTAGAAAATGAACGTTGTATTAGTTTATTGAAAATAACTTTAAAAAAGCAAATTTGAGATTAATTTATTATTCTTAAAATATAGTATTTTCACGAAAAAAAAGGTGATGTTCAGACAATCTTTTAGTTGTGGACTTAAAACACGGAAACTGGGATTACTATTAACTATGACGTATGGACAGACATTTTGAGAAAAACGAACAAAATAACGAAAGAAAAATACAGACAGAGAACCCGAGAAACAGAAAGACAGACGATATAAAGATAGAGAAAGGGGAACACAGACAGATAGAGAGAAGATAGAAAGGATTGATGAAATGGAAGTTGATCTATATATAGATTGATTTTAACATGGAGTGTCATAGCAGCCGAGCTGTATAACTGTGGCTCAAAGACCACCTCACTATTAAGACCACCTGACGATTAAGACCACCTAACTATAAAGACCACCTGACTATAAAGACCACCTCGCTGTTAAGACCCCAATATTAAGACCACCCCGCTTTTAAGACAACACTACTTTTAAGACCACCTTACTAGTAAGACCACACTATTAAAACCACCTTACTATTAAGACCATCCCACTATTAAGACCACCTGACTATTAAGACCACCTGACTATTAAGACCACCTGACTATTAAAACCACCTCACTATTCAGACCACCTTACTATTAAGACGACCTCACTGTTAAGACCTCACTATATTTATACCACGAATTTTTGTATCTAAGTATATGGTTGCCATTGTGTTTTACCTCTTTATAAAGACCACCTCACCTTTAAGGCCTTAAATTCGCACCCAGGGGTGGCACTTAAATGTGGAGATTCCATGGTAACGTTAGTCCCAAAGGATCTGTCTTTTAATGACAATTTCTTCAACACAGTCCTTCAAAAAATTGCATATTTCATACGTAAAAATTTAGTCAGTTATTGGTGATTTGTTTGTTACGTTACTTGAAATTAAACAGTTTTTGTTTTGACTTCAAAATGACAAAAAAAATGAGATTGAGTGTTTTTGTATGACAGAGAAGATATACGAGTTTTAGACTCTGTTATAATCTTTGAGGATTTTTCCCCCAACACAATTGATTACTGCTGCATGTTAAACATTAGACATATGGGCTACATTTAGCATGTATTCAGTCACGGCAGAGCTTAAAATGCCAATGTTTACACTCACAGCTTCACCTCACAGTTTTAAAAGACCACCCGTGCTGTCTACAAGTAGACTGCTCAATTATTTTGCGAGCGATAGCTCGTGGTCAACCAAAAAATCACGTGGACTATGTTTACGTTATTGCTGCGCACATTCAAATGTATTGCCAGCCGCACAAAATAGGTTGAAGTTCATCCCGCTAGATCGCATCACAAAAAGCGTATAATATCCTAATTTTGGTGGATTTGTATTCCTTTTAAAATATTGAGTAAGTTTGAATCGAGGACCATATATGTCAATAATGCCTGCGTTAGTTGTGCGCAAATTTATGTGAGTTGTTCACAATGAGTTTGCAGAGACCCTCCGGACTCGAGGGTCCAGGACAGATACCACCATGCATCCTGCTTATCACTGAAGTGGTCTTAATATCGAGGTGGTCTTAATATTGGGTGGTCTTTATAGAGAGTATCAAATGTGTGCTAATATATTACCAGACGACATGAAAAAAAAGGATTTAAAGACACATGGCAGGGTTAATTTAAGTCTGCCTTTTTTTAATGTTGGCATATTATATGCGGGATTGTCATATTCTATCTTGTATAGTCATATGTTGTGGTTTAGACAAATATCATGTTACTCTGAGAAATAGCATACAATGCAAATGCCACTTTAAAAACCACCTCACTATTACGACCACCCCACTACTAAGACCAGCTCACTGTTAAGACAATCTCACTTATGCATAAATTGAACTGTTGGGAAATTATGTTTACACTGTGAACAATTGCTTTGTTCCTTTATTTGTACATAGTTAACGCATATTGCAGAAATATGAAATGATATTCAGTTAATTGGAATAACGGTCCTCAAAGAAAATATGTTTTCATTGAGGTTAGTCAAAGACCCCACCCATGGGGTAAATGTGTGTACAATATGGTGTGGACTCAAAGCCATCTCATCATTACTACTGACAGCTGGTCATATAAGCTGACAAAGCTTCAGACCCAGCAGCATTAATACAGTGGCATGGTTTTACGATTGTATACCGCAGATTATAACATAATATATTTTTGTGTTGGCTATTGTTTGACAAAAGAATCACTCAGTGATTCCGAAAACACAAAATCTTAACAATTGTTCAATACAGCCAAATATTTCGGCCATAATTTTGCGCCGATTTTGCCAATGAAATATTAACTGAAGTCAATTTATATCTCAACTGGCTGTCTACTTAAAATCCAAGAATTCATATTTGAATTTTCTCCTGGGAGAATTCAAGAACTTCGGATTGGGTGGAAAAAAATCGTCATTAAGAAGTTCAAATGAGTTTAGAAGACCCTTTTTTCCCTGTTAAACTAATGGCAGACAAGAAACATGAGTTAGTAACATAATTTAGAAGCTGCTACAGTCGGCCATTTTTGAAAGACCATGATTTCCAGGGTCTTCTGTAAAAGCATGTAATGGAGAAATTACTGCGGAACCTTGCCATTAAGACCAATCTTGGTGGTTTAAAAATAACTGGTCTTAATAATGAGGTGGTCCTAATAGCTAATTAAATACAATGACAGTACTACTTAAGGCATTACGTGCTCTTTGTATGATATTATAATTTAATCTTTTATAGGTCAATTCTTTTTTCCAATCATGGTGATCGATTGAAATCAATAGATAAGTAATGACGATAAATTAAGGCTATAGGTTAAGGTTGGGTCCCAGTTAAGGTTAGACCGAAACATTGCTGTCATTTGCAAGCACGCTGTGAGGCAGTTTGTCGGACTAAGTTAAGGTTTTACTTTTTAAGTGGTCTAAATACTGACTGACTCAATCACTCAATCACTCACTCACTCACTGACCTTGCGGGTTTGAGACCAGTATTTGCTGGATGATAGCTTTGGACAGCTTGGATTAGTTATATAGATCTTCAAAAAATGTACCGTATAGTATTTATTGCTTGTCTCCATAAATTAGAATTTTCTGTTTGACTAATGATTTACACCCAGGTGATTCTAACTATCTTGTCATCAGTTCTGCTTTTTCCTCGCCATTTTTTGTAGGCAAGCCTCACCCTGTAGAAAATCTTCATCATAAGAGAGGCTTTCCTTCGGAACGCCTATACTATTGCTCCAGGTGTCTCTCCAAAAAAGGAAAGATGACCTTCACTAAAATTCTGGGAAATAAAAACTGTCAAACTGGCCACACTCTCCCTGTTTGAAGTTTCCTTGACATATGCTCTACTTTTTTTTATATGTGCATGCTCTTCTTTTTCATATTTTGAATAATGAGTGATTATGGATGGAGTGATGTTTGATTTATTGGTCTAGAAGAATGCATTCTAATATCTTCAGTGAAACCTCGCCATTAAAGGCCACTTTTGGTGAATTTTTTTTGTCGCAATAGCTAGGGAGGGGTCCTTAGGGAGGGGTCCTTATTAATATGTGACTAGAATATAATTTGGTCCAATAACTTAAAAAAAAATTTCATAAATTTCCAGATTGAAGTCTACCTGGATATAAAAGCCACTTTGTCCCCAACAGTGATCTTAGTTTTTGGGCTTTATTGTACAGTATATAAATGTTTAAGAGTTGTGGTGGGTGATTAGCACTTTATGTCCTGTATTTCTGCACCTGATGGGCTAATTAAGACAGGGCAGGGACCATGGCAATGAAATGAAGGATAAAACAGCCATCCAACATAGAATTGAACCCGGGACCAAGTGGTTGGAAGCCCAGCGCGCAACCACCTGAGCTAGGCCCCGACCCTATAGATGTTAGAGAATGGTGTTGCAATATTTGAAATATGTTTAAATAATGAATACATAATGAATCCATCAGCATCTATCTAGAATTGTGCTTTCTCTGAATTGAACGAAATACAAAGTCGGCCAAATACGTCAATACAGTAGAATAGTAGTATTTGATACCAATACTGAAAATATCAATAGCTGATATTTTATTCACAAAAGACTATATACAATATAAAAATCCAATATTAATTAAAGTACATTTGAATTTCGCCATTGAGACCACCTTTTTAATTTTGGTGCCAATTTCACCAGTCTTAATGGTGACGTGGTCTTAATAGAGAGGTAAAATACGATGTCTCAAAATAAAAATATTATAGTTTAAAAACTGGTGTTCTTAATGGTTAAGTGGCCTTAATATTAAGGTGTTCTTAAGGCGGTATTCCTTTAATTCAAATTTCAATTACCGTGCCATTCTGTATTCTGGCCTATAGAACATTGATAATAATTATTTTTCTGCCTTATAACTTGATAGCCAAATTTCAAATTTACTAGATGGCAATATAAAAGCATGTGTTCCACTTACAGTTTGAAATGAATTTTATAATCCTGTTATTGAGGATGCCTTGATATTTTAATGTGAAATAAGATTGTTCTAATTGAATTATTCCTGAAGGTACAAATATGTGTGTTTAATGCATGATCTTGACATGTAAATGAATATAATGGAATTATTTTATCATTTCTTTAAATTAAGATGTATGGCAAAGTATTACGAAAGCTTCATAGATAAAGAAAAAAGATAGATAGAAAATGAGTAATATCTGCCAATAAATTATTATTTTTTATGGATAGATAAATAAAGAATATGATAATAATAAATAATATTGTTTAATAATATTGACATGCAAATGATGAATATAATGGAATTATTGTATCATTTTTAAAAATTAAATTACATGCTAATAAATTATTATCTGGTCTTTTATAGATAGATGAATAAAGAATATATTGTTAAGTAATAGATAGATAATTAATAAATAATATTGTTGCATGGATGAATAAGAATTATAGTTTTAGAGAAATTACTTTCCTACCAACTTTCTACGCATATGATATGGGTTTATTTTATTTTTTAATTATATTTCAAGTTACAAATGATTAATTAATCAAATTAATTAATTTATAGATAGATTCAGTGTGACTGCAATATGATAAAATACAATTGGACCATCTTGATTTTAAGCCCACTTGCTGGGTCCCACAATGTAACTACAATATATTAATCAATATGTGTCTGTGCTGGGGTAAACAGAAGATCCCACCCATGAGGTTATTGTGTAAAATGGTGTGGACTCCTAGCTTTATCATCTCATCATTACGTCTACCTGCAGCTGTATCCCTATGATTCGAACCAGTACCATTGAGACATTTGATGACCACGTTCTTTGGTAAAAACATTAACACAGCAGCATTGCAATCAAATGGACAACATAAAAAAATTGCAATGGAAATCTGTGTGTAGCCTGTTATTGTATCTACGAGATATGACCCAATATAATTATGGTAAATGACTTGCATATCGCTAATAGGTTATTGAAATTTGATGCAGGATTCTCTGTGTTAAAAACTGTTTCAGTTGATAGTATTTACTCATTAGTTATAATACAAATGTTTGAATAGGAAAGATGAGGTATAATAATTACTTTGCACAGGCAAATGGAAAAAAAAATTCAAATGTCAGGATCTAAGTGATAATCATACTGTCATCCCGCGAATATCTGCCTGCAAATCTGTGACCTTTTAGTTAGCTATAATGTCGCTGAAATAATCTGAGATTAACTGCAGGTAATAGAGCTAGCGGGCGTAATTTTGTTAGCAATTATGTTAATTAACATGATAATTCCGACTTGGCAATTTCTGTCATGGGAGCTTGACAGTTATTATATGCCCTCTAAATCTCAATATGGTGGGGGGCCTAGATCAGTGGTAGCGCGCTGGGCTTCCAACCACTGGGTCCCGGGTTCAATTCCCGGTCGAGCCTATGTTGGATAGCTGTTTCACCCTTCGTCTCATTGCCATGGTCCCTACCTGTCCTAATTAGCCCATCAGGTGCAGAAATACAGGACGTAAAGCCCTAATCCACCACCAATCTCAATATCGCCTCTCTAGGAGTCACTCTCTACTCCTTTTCGTTTTTGAGAATTGCATATTTATGTGACGTATGGTGCTCCTATTATGGTCAGGGCTCCTAATATGGTCAGTTACAATTAATGCTCCCTCATTTCAACTATTGAGCAGTTGCACCACTGAAACAACCACATTTTGAAACTTCAGATATGTGTTTTCACTTTGCAAGGTCAGTCAAGGACAAATGGTTCCAATTTGTATATAAAATAAGGCAAGAATTAGAGAGCGCATGAAAATGTTGGTCATCAGGGTTTCTCTTCTAACTTGCATGTTTAAAATATCAGCTTTACGATATGCACTGAAATTCTGATGAATTAAATTTGCAAAACTCGCTTTAATTCCCTTTAAGAATTTAATTCATCTATTTACAACAGAAGGTGTTTTTACCAGGGAGATGTCATTTGTTACAACAAAAATCATTCATAAAAACAAGGTGACCATAATATTACACCGGTTTCCTAATATGGTCAACTTGATGTTACTTGTTTTGACAGGCTGTATTTTCTAATGTTTAACAAAATAATATTTAGTTAATTTCAATGATTTTGTAAAGTGAAATAATTATGCTAAACAATAGAGATATTAGGAACCAGTAATATTTGCAAGACTTGTATTGATAGACCATAATAGGGCAGCCTATGTTAGCATGCTGTTGGCATCGCTGACTTAGTAATATATGTTAAGTCATTGAAAGCCAGAGGGTATCAATTTCTTGGTACTTTTTATTCCGTTGAAATTTAAAATTGTATGTTATTGTAACCATAGTTACTCAGTCAGTGAGTCAGCTAATCAGTCAGCCATTCAGCCAGTCAGTCAGTCCACCAGTCATATACAGTAAAACAGGCCCTTATCATGGGTCCAAATTTGTATTACATTATATGTTAATAACATTTTTCGCTTCACCCGACATTCCCACCTTTTAACTAAACTGGCTAGTGACGCCAAATTTAAAAAAATTAAAACTACTTTTCCTTTTTTTTTTTTAAATGTATTTTTTTGTAGTGCAGGTGTCCTTTCTGGAAATGTAGCTTCGACCTTTTTGAACAAAACCATGACCTAAGGGCTTGAGCAGTAAATCTTGTGCTAAGTTGTCCTTATTACTGCTCTTAGATGGACTTTTTACACCTCAGGTCAAGGTCATGTCATTCTTAAAGTATTGTAGTTACTTCATTGAAAAGTTGTCCGTGTGCTGGGCGGGCGAGTGGGCGGGCATCACACATGCATTTCCGGGGCAAACCTTCAACACTGTTGCATGTACATCGATATAATTTAGTGTTTATTTAGTCTTTATGGCCTAGTTAAATTCGTTGGACATATTAGACGAATCTATTGCAGTCAGTGTGTTCGGGGAAGAATTTATCCTGGAAGGAAATAGCCAAAACCTATTGTGTGTATTGGCAGTTGCTGGGATTTTAGGAAATTTAAAAATCACACTAGTCATTTGGAAGAGATACCAGTCAGGTGGAATGGGGCTTAAGTTACCAGTATTTGCTTAAAGGTGCACAGTCTGTCAAATTTGCACATAAAAGTAATGATATAAATCAATACTGCCTTCTTGTTTCATGATATATTTTACCATTACATGCCCATTTTTGGTCAACAATTTAGTTTTAATTTACAATAAATAATATAAATATTAGTTTTTCATACCATCAAAAACTCAATATGTAAACAAACCCAGTGATGACGCCACAATACTAAACAATTGTGATGATGTCATGTCCATTGTGTTTCCAATGTTTTGGTTTGGATTTTCTCTCAATGTATAATAATTTTTTTTAGTAATTAATGTCTGATAAAATGTTAGATCACACAACTTTAGTGTGCCTTGATTAATAAAGGTTATTTATGAAATATTTGATTGAGTCTTATAAAATTGCAAATTTGACAGACAGTGCAGCTTTAACTTAGAAACGTTCAGACTGCATATTTGAATCTATAGGCTAGTATTTGTGTAAAAAGCACATTAACTTAGCTTTGAAGTCAATGGATCACAGTGGCGGGAAATTTGAAATTTGAAGTCCTGCTGTTTTGTCAGAAGTGTCACAGTCAAGTACAATTAACTGGCAAGCAACAATGTCCTACATAATTGACACTAATCCAAAGACTTCATAGAGGCATTAATTGTCATCAGCATTAAATTACTGAGAACGTAAGGCTTGTTCTTCAGGAAATAATGTCTTTTTTGTTAATTCGTCAAAACTGAAAGGTACTCCTACATAAAATCACAGTACCCTATATCACAGGTAAAATGAAGATGATGAAAAATGTAATTGTATTTCTTAGCATTTTTTAAACTACCTAATATTTTATTGAAAATGTTTTGCCTAATATTATGGATACGAAGTCTAATCAAATCTTTAAAAACTTTAATATTAATTAAATGCATCTTGCACATTTATTGATAATAAAAATCTGCTTGAGGATATTTAGATAGAATAAACCTTGTTATGATCAAAAACAATCTGAAAGATAAGCAATTGCTATATTTATAATTTATTCATACACAATGTAGGCATAGATATGTAAACAATAAAATCAAAAAATGATAAAAGAGCAATGGACAAGGTGTGGCTTAGCTGGGGAATCTCCTGTCACTCACCTGTCATATTCAACTGCAATTGATGAATCATTGAATTCACACTTTGCACTAACCCAATTAGTTAAATACATGAAATATGTACTGCCTTTAAAATCAAATTTATTTCATTACTATCAGTTTCTTCACATAGGTATGATATTTATACATATAATACATTTTGTCTATCTGTGCATTGTTATAGTTTAATTTTTTTTATCAACCACATAATATTTTGTTGCTTTGTCTAATATGGGTATAAAGACCTCAAAGGTTTATTGACCCAACCTCTGCTGTGAACTCAACCCCATATTAATTGCAATTTACACAAATCACCAGTACCAGAAATTAACCCTAGATAACAGTAGCAGTACTATCAAAAGGTTTTCAAACTAGTGAAAGGGAGGGAGTGATTTAGAGGTCTAATTAAAGTTGAGAAAGGGAACAGCAGTGGCTGATTCGTCTTTACTCAAACTTTATTTTGACTTCTAATATGTCTACAGGATCTGAAGCTCAGTCAGCTTATATGACCAGCTACCAGAGGCAGATGTAATGATGAGAGATGATAAGGCTTGGTACTTCACTAATTAGTATCTATACTATGGTGCAATACAAAAGTTGCAGTACAATTTTCATTGTGTCCCCCCCCCCCTCATTAAAAAGTTCAAAGGTCTATGGTAAAATTTTACACTTAGGGCAGAATTCATTGCTTAATTTTTGCAAATTTGCCGAGGGTTTGCTGCTACAGCAGCCTATGTTTTGAAAATGCTAGCTTACTTATTTTATGATATCTGTCTGGATGCCTCGATTATATACAACAACTCATGTCTGAAAGTATTTTGACTGCAGTCAAAAATTGTAGAGACATAAGAGCTCAGAATTTGATGCAAATTCAATAGCAGATTTAGTTAGGTTTATATCAATGATTTTGCCATTAAGACCAACAAGAGAATATTTTACTGATCATACTGAGGTGATCTTAATTGTGAGGTTAAAAAAAAAAAAATCTGCACACCCATTAAATGATAGATAGATAGATAGATAGATATTGGAAGTGAAGCCCTCTAAGACAAGTTCTTGCCACTATTGAGGGTTGATTGATGAGGAGAGAGAGAGAGAGGAGGAGGAGGAGTCCACCCATGTTACACATTTTACTTGCCTCAGCATAGACACTGAGTACAAGGAGCCACAAATTTAACGTCTCATCCGAACGACATCCAGCTGGGATGATGCTCATGAAAGGTACCCGGGGCCTGGGATTGAACCCGGGTCCCTCAGAGAAGCAGGCGAGCAGCTTGCCACTAGACCATCTAGCTGCCAATTCAAGTTCTTACGGACTATTTTGCTAGTGCATTTGCTATTGCATTTGAGGTCATCTCACTATACAATTAGGATAACAAATTTATCTGGTGTTGGTACATATTTCCGCAACTGGAAATTTGATTTAAATCCGGGTACATGCATACAGTCTGTGATCACTCAACAGAGTCTCAAGCAACTTGACAGTTACATCCTCAGCAGGATAATTCTGAGACTTTCTCAACTCCTGGGTACTATTCAGCCTTGAAAACGGGGTTAACGTAGGAGCTCACACCAGTGCCATCACTGTGGGTCCCTGATACCAAGTATCCATAGCACGTGGGGGGGGGGGGGGCAATGGTTGAAGAGGATCTGTCCAACTCGTCGGTGCCATGGTGGAGGTTCGAACCCACAACCACGTGGATAGGTGCGAACACCTTAACCACTACTATGTTGGATGGCTGTTTCATCCTTCGTCTCATTGCCATGGTCCCTACCTGTCCTAATTAGCCCATCAGGTGCAGAAATACAGGACGTATAGCCCTAATCCACCACCACCACCACACCTTAACCACTACACCTGGGCATCCCATAATTACAATATTGGGGAATAATGGCAAAGTATTTTTAAAATCTTCACAATATTATTTAACATTTTCATATTATGAACAGGAAACTACCCCACCACCCCTCTCCAAAAATAAAAAATAAAACTATTTTGCCCTGCAACATTTGAACACCATTAAATGTAGTTAGTGTTCTGCAACGTTAATGCTAGGTGTTCTGCAATTCGTAATTTAACTGAATGTGCCAATTTGAAATTACGATCATTGGCGAGTACAGTTCTTGGCAATAGATCAAACAAATATTCAACGTATAAAAGTTAATCAATTGACACTCTCAAGAATTGTATTGAAAATGCCATTGATTATTTCAATAGTACCTGGCACAATGGAGTAAACATTTTAGCAGTCTGTTCATATAATATTGTCCATCTGTTGCAGGATTCAAGATGGTTATTAAGATGTTTTTGGTAATTTTTCATACAGAGCTCGGAGCACAGTTTAAAAAAAAATTTCTTTGGGTATAAAAACACCACCCAGGGAAAGTGCCCAAGGCAAATCACACAAAAAGTTTGGGAGTTATCATAATTAATTCATGTATGTGGCCTTAGTTCTGAATGAACGTGGCTGATTGGTGCATCACTCCTGGCGGTCAGGCACCCCATTACTGCCAACAGCAAAATATTTCCAGCTAATTTTCATGTGGCCCACGTGGTCAGAGCTGTCAAACTAACAACAATTGGACTGACTTGTCCCCCGTGCACAGTATATTAGTCTACAAGCTTCATGATCACTTTTAATAGCTTCAACTGATGTGTACACACCATTTCTTGTAAACAAACCCTCGTGGTTGTATCCAGTGCAATGGAATTTAACCCCTTTTCAGTTGAAGGTCTGACCTCACTCCATGTCAACTCATTTAAATATAACGTTTGGGTCTCTGCTGATTGGCCAGTTTAGAGGCCTATTTCAACTAATTTGCTGAAGCTTGTACTAGAGTGAAAAAGACCTAACATTTAAAGCTGGATTGTCACTCAGTACGAGAATATACGTGAAATTGATTATGACATTATTTGACTAGTTAAACCTTTAAAAACCCTTAATGGGGAAATTGCAGTTTTTAACAGTATTATTGTGTTGTGGTATGAAGACAGTTCTAAAAAGTTAAAAACGAAAAAAAAAGGTGTCCTGGAATTTTGCAAAGAGATATAGTAATGAGATACACACCAGACAGACAGTCAGAGACCTATAATTATAGACTAACTGATATGTGTTAACTTCTTCAGAAAGACAAATAACTAAAAATGTAATTCTTTTTGAAAATTATCTGCGAAGACTTCTCATAAATTCTAGAACTTTCGAAGCTCGTCATTTGATAATTCTAACTGTAGGTAGTGTAATATCAAGCAAAGCTAAATTAAATATAGTTAAGTAGGGTTTGAAGGAAATTAAATATTATAATAGGTGCAATTAATAACGTTATTTGAAAATAATTACTCTGAGATTATTTTTTTTATCATAGTTTCCTTAATTCTTGTAGTTGCAATTTTGGGAAATCTGCAGGTCTCATGGCTTTATTATCATAGCTTTATTATTATAATGGATGTAATTTTTAAGCAAAGTAAATCCCAATATATGTGTTTATGAGTCCTTTCGTTATTGCTGTGATTTAAAAGAGGCTTTGCACTATCATAAAATAGAGTTATAGTTTTCGTCTGGAATTTTACATTACTGACATTCCTGTATCATTTTATACCAAGTGTTGCAGGATATTTGTGTTGATGTTTAGTTGAACACTTATTAAGCAGCGTGGTGGTCCAGTGGTTAAAGGTCTTGTCAGCTTCTGTGATGGTCACGGGGTCGATTCTCCATATGACTATAGACTTAAGTTGGGATAATTGCATGAAACGTTGAATTGATGGTGCCTACTTTGGGCCCAAAAGTATCCTCTCCAGACAACATTCCAAATCGGCCCAGCATCATTTCCATGTAGGCCACTGTCGTTACAACATCGTATTAACATCGCCGACATCGCGCCGACGTTGAAACGATACAGAATGCTATCTGGGTCACACTTAAAGGCTTTAACTGTACTTGAAATTCTCCCACGAGCAAATGAAATACCTCGCTCTATAATTTTACGGTAAATTTTTCAAGCATTATTATCTCACCATAACATCTGCCTCAGTCATCTCACTGGTGTAAACCCGTAGCATCTAGACCATTACAATACAATTTGTGTTGTTAATGTATGTTAAATCTAAATCAAATAAAGTTTAAATTCTGATGACCATTAAGACCACTTTGCAATTAAGACCATTGTTGATATCCAAATGTATCTTTACTGTCCTATTTAACCGTCAAATAGCAAATCCAATTTGGCCCTGGTGTTTGCCCGGTGTTGGCCCAGTGTTGTCCCGGTGTTGGCCCGGTGTTGGGTGGGTGGGTGATTAGGGCTTTACGTCCTGTATTTCTGCACCAGTTGGGCTAATTAGGACAGGCAGAGACCATGGCAATGAGACGAAGGATGAAACAGCCATCCAACTTAGGCTCGACCGGGAATCGAACCCGGGACCCAGCGGTTGGAAGGCCAGAGCGCTACCTCTGAGCTAGGCCCCCGCCCTGGCCCGGTGTTGGAGTGACCCCAGCCTACATTGCACCGATGCGATACGACCTATTGGAAACCACCTCACAAAACCGCAGAAGAATTAGCTCAAAAGGTTGTAATGTTGAGGTCTCCCATGCACCTTCATAATTAAATGTCACTGATGTAAATAAAATGTAACATTTAAGTTAAGCCCTGGACTAGGCATGGTGCGGCTGAACAGATTTAAGGTAGTAAGGCCTAGGTGATATCCAGCACCCAACAACACTGAGAACATCCTAATTTTAACTTAAAATGGCAGCAGGTTCAGTCATAACCTGTGTCAGTTTGACATAACTGTGTTTATGGCCAGCTGAAGTGAACATTGTCTAAAGATAATCAACGCTGCAAAATGAAAATTAAAGTGACTAATGAAATGAGGTTGGGAAATAACATTACGCGGAGGCTGATCGGATTGTACTCGCTTTTTTCCACACGCGTCAACACTTTCCTTTTATTGTTCGTGTAAATAATCGGAAGATATTATAACTATTACTATAGTACTGAAGAACATTTAGTGTTTTCAGCAAATTTGTGACATTTCATTGAAATAATATGACAGTCCAAGGTGTCTTCAGAAATTTGTCAAAAATTACAGGAAAAAATTTTGACTGTAATTACCTTGTGGCAGATATTGCTATCCACTCAGACATAACAAACAAGTACTGTGAGGCAACTCTGTACTTCCTGGCTAGGACATAAGAGTTGTTATATATCTGAGATATTATTCTGTATTTCATTTGGCTTGCTAAGTTCAATTGTTACCCTCAGGTAAAAATTCACCTGTAGATTACTTACAGGACTGATTGGTAAAGTACTTGTGGATTTTTTGTGAAATTACTTTGTACTTGAAGGTATGGATTGTTAGATTATAGTGTATTTGTCAGTGCTGTTAATTTATAATCATAATCTATGAACAATAGCCTATCCAATAGAAGTAAGTATACAGCCATTCCAAACTTACATGATGTTCTGTAATAACTTCTTGCAATTCGATATAATCGTTTATAGTCAGCGGAAATGAACATTGTCTGAAGCTAATGAATGCTACAAAATGAGAGACGAAGTGACGCTGTTTAAATAATACTGATTTAGGATGCAATAAAAATTTCTTCTGGAGCTGTATAGCTGTCACTAAGCCCAGCTGAAGTGAATAGGTTGAAGCCAATTAATGCAACAAAATTAAATCTATTCAATATCTGATGATATTGATCAGGTCATATATGGTGGTACTGATGAGGTCTGTTTGACATTTTTGGTGGTACTGATTAGGTCTGTGAAATATTTGGTGGTACTGATCAGGTCTATGTGACATTTTTGGTGGTACTGATTAGGTCTGTTTGACATTTTTGGTGGTACTGATTAGGTCTGTGAAATGTTTGGTGGTACTGATCAGGTGTATGGTACTGATTAGGTCTATGTGACATTTTTTTGTGGTACTGATTAGGTCTATGTAACATTTTTGGTGGTACTGATCAGGTGTATGGTACATTTTTGGTGGTACTGATCAGGTCTATGTGAACTTTTTGGTGGTACTGATTAGGTCTGTGAAATTTTTGGTGGTACTGATTAGGTCTGTGAAATATTTGGTGGTACTGATCAGGTCTATGTGACATTTTTGGTGGTACTGATTAGGTCTGTTTGACATTTTTGGTGGTACTGATTAGGTCTGTGAAATGTTTGGTGGTACTGATCAGGTGTATGGTACTGATTAGGTCTATGTGACATTTTTTGTGGTACTGATTAGGTCTATGTAACATTTTTGGTGGTACTGATCAGGTGTATGGTACATTTTTGGTGGTACTGATCAGGTCTATGTGAACTTTTTGGTGGTACTGATTAGGTCTATGTGACATTTTTGGTGGTACTAATTAGGGGTGTTCTCACTTTGAGCTGAATACTGTGAGTGAAGTGTTTTCCATCCTTTTGCTCTTAATTGTAATTTTTATACTTATCTCAAAAACTAACAAATACTTATTATGAAGCATCATCATTCTAGACATACTGGTGTGGATGTTGGAGAAATGCAAAACTGATTAAGCTCTGATTTTCTAAGGCTTCTGATGACTTCCTTAACACCCATATACCAAGTGTTGTTTTTTTAATATCTACTTACAGTCAAGGAATTTTTAAACAAACTCAATATGCCTTGATTATTTGAGTGGAGTCTTCACAGAGACTAAGAAGGCACAAAAAGAATGAAAAGAAAGAAATGCTATACAAATCCATGGGAAAATTTCAGAAGAATATTGATTTTGTTTCATCAAGAGTGTTTTATACATTAAATCCACTATCATTTTGCCTGGCTGATTATATAGAACCAGTTAGCAGGCACTGTCAGGCAGCTAAGCTCTTCTGTAAAGCTGCCACTGACAGATTTAACAGTTCTGTCAACCACATGATAAATTCACATTTAGAACAGTGTAAAATAGGCAAGGGATGAAAAAAAAAAATGGCCGTCTGAAAAAAATCATAGCTGCTGGTTATGGCGTGACATTTGCTAAAGAATCAATTCATTACTGTGATTCATCAGCGGTTATTTGTATAATAAACCTGTTGGAGATATATCTGTGGCATATATGGAGTCATTAGATAGCTTATAATCGTGAGATTGTTTCAGTTTGAGTAGTATATCTCATCATTACATCTGCCTCTGGTGGCTGTATCTTTGCTAATGTTACAGGTAATGGTGGTGCATTGGAAATATTGTGTAGTAGATATTGGTATTTCGATGAAGTTTATTATGCGGTCAGTGTGAGGTATGTTGGTAGATTTTTCATAATAGAGTCTTTTCACTGAGCAGCCCTGAATTCAGCAAGAAATAAGTCTTTCCTCTCCTCTTATTACTCATTTTGCTTTTCAGACATAGTAGGTCATACCTAACTAATTCCATAAATATAATTTTCTCTTGGAAATAACAGAAATCAACTAAATGATAAGACATCAAATATACATTAAAATGCACTAAAAGAGTGAAAACTTGTTCAGCCAATAGAGTTGCAGTATTCTGTCGTAGCCACCTGGTGGAAATACAGAGAACCTTCCGTGAAAATCCACTATTCCTCATAATAATATGAGTGACATGCAAGTTTTATTGTCGTTAGACCATGCTGGCTTGTGGGTTTGATTCGTGGTCTGGAAGTTTTTATGTGAGCTAAATGTCAACCGTATGTCGTTCGCATGAGACTTTTAATCTGGTAGTTCCTCGGTGGTCTTATTTTAAAAAACAACAACACATAATTGTTGAATATTTTCGCTAAAGGATGTTATTATTGGAAATGTCTTTCCAATGTCATGGCAGGAAAATGCTTAGTATACATACTATACCTAGCGTATGACTCTCATACTAGTAATACCTTCAAATAAAAATGTATTACCTCAAATGAAAATGTATTACCTCAAATAAAAATGCAATTGTTCCTTAGCACATTGAATCATTAGAAAGAGGTTTATCATACATAAATAACTTTTATCATATCCATGATCATATAATCATTTGCTGAGGCCTCTCTGGAACCCAGGTGGGCACACGCTAGAATTACCCTCTGGAATATCTTTACTGAGTAACTTTACTGAGTATCTTTACTGAGTATCTTGACTGAGTATCTTGACTGAGTATCTAATTAATAAAAGAGTAAGATTGTTTAAACATAAGAATTTTATGTGGAGTATTGTGCAATGAGCAGCAACTAAAAGTGTTTGAGTCTTGTGCTCGTTCTATCCATTGAAGCAAGCAAAAAGTTCCCATACTCCAGATAAACACTGTCTCCTATGCAGACCCTCTACTGGTAGGGGGCGCTTAGCGAAGGGTGATAGACCTGAGGATCTGCCAGATTTTGGACGGAACAACGATCCTGGTGGGGGATCAAGAATTTTAACAGTATAAATCAGATTATTTTAGCCATAAGAATACAAAACCACATCCCAGTTTACTGAATAACACGACACAATGTCAGATTCGGCGATATGTAAAGAACTATTTTGTTAGCCACCTCATTGAAACCAATGAGCGCAGTAATTGACTTAGATTTGGCACCGTGAAGAAGTGCTGCGATATCGCTTCGTGGGTGGGGTGGGTGATTGAGGCTTTACGTCCTGTATTTCTGCACCAGTTGGGCTAATTAGGACAGGCAGAGACCATGGCAATGAGACGAAGCCATCAAACTTAGGCTCGCGAAATCGCTTCGTCTGGGATAAACATGTAACATGGATTGCATTGACCTTTCTTGTGAATCTATCACCAATCAACCCTTATAAGCAAAACATAGACTTGCAACATAGGGGGCTTTGGTATGCTCATCTAAATCGTATTGCCCAATTTTTTTTTTTTTTTGTCCTTTTCCTGGGGAATCTTAACAATTGTTTCCTGCATTACCAAAGTCTTGGCAATGATGTGTTTATCATTAACCGATATTGATGTCTTCTTTCATTTGTGTGTTTCAGATTTTGAATGAACTTTGGAATAGTTCATGGAACGAGAGGAGGTCGCTGATCAGTGGGAAGTAACACATCTTGTGATTGGCTGTGAGTAACACGCTGCTGTGATACTGGTTGACATTGTCTTGCCATAGTTTATATGCATTGACCTAGTTTTTGACTGTGACGTCATAATTAGGTCAAGGTCAGCCACTCCACCAATGCTTCACCTTGACATAGTTTTGTCTTACCTTAACTGATGGCCGAAGAGGAGGGGGACTCCAACAGTCGCGACGTTAATTCTGAAGAGAGAGAAAGAGTAAAGTGCAACACGCTGGACACAATGTTGAAGAAAACCATTCTTGCCCTTTGCGAAGTCAACGTCAAGTATGATGTCAAACTTGAAGTATGTGGCAGCATTCACATTCGTTCAGATGATGAGAAAGTATTGACCTGTCTGCTAGATGAAAAACTGTGGAGTCAGGACAGAAAACTTCGTCGAGAAGGAATGCTGAATACCATTCGGTTTGGTCTCAAAGGTTTAGAACACCGCCCAGTGACAAGCGCAACAGTCATGCCAATAAAGATAAGTGACTCCTCCCAAGCTGAAGGAGGAGAGGCTGTTGATCTTTCAAATGGACTCAAGAAACATGAAGATGAAGACCCGAATGAAAACGATGATCCAAAAGATATTGTGATGAAGGAAGAGAAAGAGGATCAAGATGTCCGAGATGACCGAATGGGGTGTGATCTTTCAGGAGGAAAGCCAAGTCCTCTTCCAGCGGACACGATGAACCACGGTGCCCTCGACCTATCATCCAACAACAGTGACTGTGATGGATACACTGACTCGGAGGGAGCGAGTCCAAGGGACCAGATGCCACATGAGATGCCCATGTTCAACCATGGACCAATGAATGGTATGCCAGGCATGGGTATGGGTGTTGGAATGGGTATGGGTGCGTTAGGTGGTGGACTCGGTGGAGCTGGTTTGCCGATGGGACCAGTTATGAATGGAACGACTGCACCGAGTGACCTTGTGGCACAGCAAATTGCTGCTCTGAATCAGATGGCAGAATTCATGCAGTCCAGCCTGGGAATGGTTATGCCTACTCAAACTGCGATGACGACGGCGTACAGTAACGCATGCACCACCTTGACCACGAGTGTCCACAACGGCACCCAACCACTTCATGCGTTACCTCCAACTGCCCTGAAGACTGAACCCATGACGTCATCCACATCAACCTCTCCTACCAGTGCAGGTGCACCCTACCCAACAGTAGCACCACCTACACGACCCATTTCTGGCATGATGATGTCGCCAATCCAGTCGGCCATGATGGCTGGGGTCACGATGGAATCCATTATGCGTGATCCCCTGACGATAGGCAACCCAGTGCAGACCAAGACGGGAGTCAAGAAGTGGCAGTGCATCTTTTGTGGTATTCTAGTTTCCTCCAAGTTCTACCTAAGCAGCCACATCAATGCAGTGCACACGCGCACCCGTATCTACCCGTGCGAGATGTGCGGGAAGCTGTTCTACAGTCATGGTGCACAACGTATTCACAAGCTTCGAAACCACTGGGTGGAAAAGAGGCACAAGTGTCCCCACTGTGGCCAGCTGTTCGTTCTGCCATTCGAGTTACGTCAACATGTGCAACGCAAACACAAGCCTGCAATTTCTTCTTAGAGTGCCCTCTGCTTGAAGAGGCTGTAACTGCAGACGTGTGGTGGATGGATGGAGAAGAGCGCCATGTATAAATTTGTAAGTTGTTTCATTAGAATAATGAAGTATTTACAGTTACTGAAAGCCTCAAAGGTAGTTATTTAAACTTTGGTATTATCGAGTCACAATAAATGCCAATTAATTATACAGGATTTTGATTTTTGTAAAAACCCAAATTTGTATTGGGTCACTGTTATTCTAGTCAAACTGTTTAGTAATGTCAGTGCTAATGATTTGTCAATCGGACTCCATTGAAGTTCATACAAGTTGTCGAACTGTCATATCAGTCTGTTTGAAAGCCGATTGCTAACATTAGCAACTGAGTAATTGATCATAAATTCATGATAGGACAAAACTTGTCTCCTTAAAAACTCAGGCATTTCGCAGTATCCAATGATTTCTTGAACAAGTGATACTGATCCTGATTTGCAGAACAGTCCGAAAATTACCCAGATGAGTGGTACGTTTGTATAAAGACAAATATTTTGTCGACAAAAGTAGTTTGATTCTGTCTCTGTTGACTTGATTAGGAATCAGGTGTATTGATTAGTTAATCTAGATCAATTGATGAATTGATCAGTATTTAATGATAGATAATTGTGTGTTCGATTGTGACAATGAGTATATGAATGACAAAAATGGATAAAATTATAGGAATAGACTGCTGTTAGTGTCATTTGTACACAATACCATGGTGAAAGTTGTTGCTGTGACTACTTTTGTGACGTCACCATATTGTTATGACGTCAAGTGGTGTTTATGATGTCACTATATTGTCACGCTAATTCTGACTGGTCCAAGACCCTTGTATTTTGTAATCACGTATTACATGAATGAATTTGAAATGAATTTTTAACTGTAAAACAAACTAACTATGGGTTATTATATTGTGCAGTGATGACGTGTTTCTTGTTACAGGTCACAAAAAAATAAGTTTAGTAAAACTGGTTTGTACTTGGTGATTGACAGATTGATTGTGATAATGGTGTGTTCACTTAAAGTGAAGATAATCTGATTGTTAACATTTCTATATCAGAAATATTTTGTAGGGTGCTTGTAAAGTACTGCCAGTTTATGGGAATGTTTTATCATGATAATACAATGTTTTGACAATGTTTTTTTTAGGTATGGTCTATAATGTACTTCACCCGAAAAAAAAAAAACGTTGTTGAAATAATTTGTCAAATGTGAAGTTTTACCAATGTATTGTAATGGAACATATATAATGTTTGTAAAATACTTGTATAGAGATAAGTCTAGTTTGTAACAATGCAATGTTTTGTGTAGTTTTGTTGTGATAAAGCCAGTGATGTTCAGGAGTGCTGTAAAATAACTATGATATTATGGATAATATAATTAGCTACATTGCCAAGCTGCTATATATATACAGAGTAGTAATTGCAAATTACTGTATGTTAGACAAATGTGAAATTTTCAACTTTAAAGATGAAAATACAGTCAGTAATCGCTTCGCAAATTTTCACCACGCCCAAAAAATTTAGTGGAACTCCAGCGTTTTTGATTCGATTTCTGTCTTCACTGGCATAGTGATAATGCGATAATTGCAACTTCGTAAGTTGGCAACAACTGAGGCAATTGTGTAGGTATTGTGCCATTATACTGGAATTAAGCCAATTTAGGATCGTGAAATTTTGAAAATAAAGTTTAATTTCTTTTTGACTACTTTTTCTTGGGCTATGACTGTACATTTAAACATTAAGGCAAACGGTAACATAGCGTTGGCCGTACAAGACAATTTGGGCAAGGGAGCCTGGCAACTGGACTAAAAATAGCATCAGGTAAACTTGACCTGAATTGTCTTCTTACTGAGTAAATTTAAGCAGCTTTAGTAGATGAAGTTGTTAAAACAATCTGGAAAGTACAGAATTGTACATTCAAAATTCTTCTTTGGACCTAAAAGTAATGTTGTTAAATTATGATAAAGTGGAATGAATGACAATTAAAAACGAGATACTTGTGACGTCATAGGGTAATCATGTGATACTTTATACCCCCAGGGAAGTATACCTACAAATGGATGAATGAATCAAATGAAGGGGTGACTGTTTGTTATAAAATGTATAATATTGTACATGGATGTAAATTGTGATATAGTTTGTATGTATTAACCCGTGTGCTTATATATTACCTTGTATTTGTATATTGCACAAAACGTGTACAATCCGACCATGCTATAAAAATAGTCATTATATTTGGAAGAAGAAGAAATATTTTGATAGATCGATTGATTGTTACCAAACTGAACCACTGCCATCATGGTTTTTCAAATTATCGATTGTTATCTTCTCGCGATGCTTTCGTAGTTATGTTTCGTTAGTGTAATGATTGGTATTATTATTAATGATACATTTCTAAATCAGATTACATTTTAATTTCGAAATGTTTCTAGTTTTGGTTATGTGTTTGAAGTATCTTTTTTCTGATATTTTTTTTTATTATTATATTACCTACATATATATTATAACTCCCTGTGGTAAACCCGATATCTTCTGAGAAATGTTGTAGGGAAACATATCTTGTTTGTGAATGCTAATTTTGGCACTGTAAATGTCTTTTTCTCTTGTCGCGCTAATCTTCATACCGGTGTTTTCGTGCTGAGCATTTAGTTGATATATAGCAATATTTTAGATCGAGCATTTGGCACTGTCTCTGGTTTTGATTACACATTTGTAACTCCCAGGGCCATAGTAATTGTCTCTCAAAACCACCTAAGGTGGAGAAAAATGTACTTAATTTACATACTCAGTGAAAAGATGATCTGTTGTTTTGCATGGATAGACCACCAAGTGATCTGTTGTTGTCTAATGAAGTAGTAACGGTGCAGATCTTTTTGTAAGTATTTTCTCGTCTGTGATGTTTTGTTGTCTGGGCTAATTTAGCAAATGAGAAGGGCTGCATTGCTGGGAAAGACAACATTATGGCAGCTTCTGACGCCATTTGATGTGATTATGACGTCATTGCTATGATGTCATAAACGTTGTCTCTTCCTGTAGCCGTTATTCGTCAAAAGTAATTGTGAATGTTTTTGAAGCCATGTCATATCAACAGTGATGCTGCATAACATGGAATAAGGTAAAGATATTTAGCATTGTTGAAAAAGAAAACCGCCAGGCTTTTGTTAGGAACTAACATCTTTAATTTGGTCGTTTAAAGTTTTCCACATTGAAACACTAACCGAAAGAAGTTGAATGATTTGATGTTACATAAACGTATCTATGTTAGATATCTTTATACCAATTATTCCGTGTTAAAAGCAACCTGTGCACTATAATACCTCGCTTATAGATCATTGTGATTAATCTCTCTCTGGCGACAAAGGTTGCATGACATGTCCGACATCAGTATCGATCTATCGATGGTGTTCCGAACATCAGTATCGATAATGTATGGTTCTCCGAACAAAAGTTAAATACAAGGCTGACTGCTATCTGTAATATTGCCTTGCAAGTCACTTCAAATGAGGACAAGATTAAGAATTTCCAGTGAGCGGTAGTGATAACATTTCGCTGCATGAACTTGATCAGTGACTTACACCGTCAACCGATTGGTGATACTGTCAGTGATACGTCGATGATACCGTTTCCTCGGACATGACATTGTGACCTTTGACCCAAGGAAGCAAACACCAAAAGTAAAGAGTGACCTCTTTAAAAGACCAATCACCTCAAACCATGTGACTAACTAAGGACCTCAAAAATTGTAGCTGTGTTGATCAAACGCTTTTACTTGAAGTTATGCATCGACCAAACCAAAAAAACCTAACCAAAAACCAAATAGTGAAACAAATTCAGGATACTGTTTTTGTAGCTCTTCTGGTTGCCTCACGCTTAAATGGTGAAAAAATGAAATAAGTTGTTGTGTATTTGATACTGTAGAAAACACACTGACTCGGTCTGGCTTAACTACCTCTGTAAGCTGAGTTGTCTCTGATGCCATCAGCAAAATGCAACAAAGTGTTAGTACAGTTCACTGTGCTTGCAACGTCACCATTGTTTTGAATTCCTGGTTGACCATGTGTAGATAATCTATTGTTTGAAGCCAATTATAATCAATTGTTAGCCTGTTAAAACTGTTTCCAAACCATGCAGTTTGCATTGACCTTAAATTGACTTTAAAGAACACTACTCAAGCATGGTGAACTGTGATGTAACAAACTTCGTTGCATTTGGTTGTAAAGTAAAGTCCCAACCTGAATGACCTCACTAAAACTCTGGGTTTTGTCATATCAAGGAATGATTTGAAATCTGTGCCTTTCAAATTTACCACCAACTAAGGGTGATACAAAGAAAACATAATTGATTACCTATACACGACGAACCTTACCAAGCTTTAGCCTTTTACTATATGTTCTTATAATTTTGAAAGATGAAAACACACTCAGGTGTTTCGTGCAAGACAAGTTATGAAAATGAAAATATCTCTAAAAAATTGACATGAGACATTTATGAAAGTGCATTTAAAAGATTTCAAGCAGTGCACAAAGATTATAAATGAATATTGAGATAAGCTGTTGTGTCAATACTGTTACAGCAGATGTCATAGACTGAGAAACCAATCTCAAGAGGATGTCATTTGAATGGATTCACATAATGTCATTTGAATCCATGTCTACTATTGGCTTAGGCAATCTTACAGCCAATGGGAGTCCTGGATTTGCATGATGTCATTTGAATCCACGTCTACTATTGGCTATGGCAGTCTCACAGCCAATGGGAGTCCTGGATTTATATGATGCCATTTGAATCCATGTCTACTATTGGCTATGGCAGTCTCACAGCCAATGGGAGTCCTGGATTCACATGATGTCATTTGAATCCGCGTCTACTATTGGCTATGGCAATCTGACAGCCAATGGGAGTTCTGGATTCACATGTCTTCTTGAGATAAGTTCAAAGTTTATGAAATTGCTGTAATGGGAAGCTATAAGAAGAATTCACAACTTATTTCAAACCACTTAAGCGTGAGGCGATAATTTAATTTTGTGTACATCATTTGATAATGACCTCTTTCTTCAAGAGTGGCTTATATCTATACATAGTATGACTACCTCTTTGCATAAAGTAATATATTGTGAAGCTTTTGATCGAACTACTCTCAGCCAATGCTTTATCTTAACACATAATTTACATGCTTTTTACCATGTAAATGTATGGAGGATATTCTAATGTAATTTCATAGCATATACTCTATTCTGTGTATTGTATATCTGCATGTATAATGCCATAGTTTAATTTCATAACTTCCATGTCACCAGACCTAGCTTAGCCATGCCTCAGTCCCCTTGTATAATCTATTATTGTTCAGCCGTGGTAATATTAAAGCCCATTTAAAAATTGTGATTAAAGACTGCGATTTCAGCCTAATGGAAAATTCCCTTGTCTGAAATATTCGGCGTATGGCGTAGTGATACTGATAAAAAGTAGTCCGTTGTGGGGATTTTATCACAACGTGCTGAAAATCACTCCGCTGTGAGGAATGTAGTTCTGTCATTAATTGCTGTCGCCATTAAAATGCAGATTTTTCCCTTTTTTTTTGAAGTTTTATAAAATCAAAGAAAGGATTAATGAAAAGGAGTTGGATGTAAATTGATAGTCTAAACTCAACAGCGACGTGAATCAGGTTTAGAATAAACTAGGAACGTGCTATCTAAATAAACATGAGAGAGAATGGCCTGCTGATTGTGTGTTAAATTCCAAACCACCTTAATTCATTCCTTGTTAATATTTTGTTGTTAAAAACCTAAGCACTGCACATCCAGAATTTTATGCAATGCTGCAGCTCTTTCCAGCCCCCCCCCCCTTGGAATATTAATAAAGGTATTGTAGCTAATAAGATTTTCTTGTCGATTTTCAGGATTTTGCTGACTTCTCATTCAGCTAAAAGCAAAATTCAGTTCCCCCAAATTGGAAAATGTTAAAGGATGCATTTCAGCATCTTCAAGAATTATTTTTTTGTACCAAAATGATAATTACAGAACTATGTAAATATACTCTTTTATTCTTATTCACAGTGACAATTTCGTCATTTCATCTAAATTGCATTTCAAAATATTGTAATCACCATTTAAACACACTAAAACCAGTTGATATTTTAAGTGCAAATAGTTTTCGGCATCAAGCTTGAATATTGTTTGAGATATTTTCGTGATAATTTTTCATAAGCTGCTTAACCACTATAGTCAACCATTATCTTTCCATGTAAGAAAATAACATATTTAATAACATATTTTTAACAAAATTACTATGATGCCATATGTTATCAAATTTGATCTCTAGTGCACTTCCGCGTCAACAATTTTCCAGAGATATTAACTGTAATAATATTACATATTAAGCTATGACAACAAAATAGCACCAACTTAATTGCTAACATTATGTCTGAAATAACTATTTTGAAATTGAAGCAAACTTTCCTTACAATTATCTGCAACCACACGTGAATTAGCTTCAACTACATTCCAGATAGCATTCCAAATCGTATCAACGTCGGCGCGATGTCAGCGGGATGTCGGCGATGTCGAAACGATGTTGTACTGACGGCGGCCGATATAGGGACGACGCTGGCCCCATTTGGAATGCCATCTGGGTCTATTTTCTCACTTTCCGATGAAATCTTTTCAGCTTCACATATCAACACTTTAACCAGCATTAGAGGATTGCAAAGAGCCCTTTCGTTCTATTTTGTTCGTGATATTAAAGCAGTTTTGCAGAGTCTTTTCGAAAATAAACTACATCTTTCGAATGTTTCTGCACGTTTTCTGTACTTGCCACGTGGCTGCATGATGGGCTTGATCCCATTAAAGAACACGTGACTCAGTCACTTGACACGTTAACTACACGTTGAAAACTCGTGACAGAACTAATTACTAGTTTATCACACCAAACATCAGGCAAAGATACAAAAGAAGGAAAGAAATTTGGTTGCTCATGAATTATATGATAATCTGCAATTGCTGGTTTTCCATGTTTTGAAAGCTGAATTTAATTTAGGTCATCCGATTTAAAGCTTACTGATTAGAAACCCTTATTGATGGTCACAAAATTGGCCATATTGATCCGGTAACACTTCTGTCCTACTGGCAATAACAAAATGAACATCACGAGTTTTCAACGCGTTTTCATGTGTTTTGCATTGCCCACAATGAATCTTCCCTTATTAGCTATTCTCCATTATTTCGACGTTTTCTCGACATTTACACCACGTTTATCACCAGTTTGCAAAAAAAAAAACGCTTTCCACGTGTTCTCAACGTGTTTTCCACGTGTTATTAGGTACGATCATAATTGCTAGGAACAATATTGTGTGACAGGGTTGTGAAGTCGGCTGATGGTATGCAGCATGCTATATCCCGATAGCTCAGGATTGCTTTAGCCATTATCTTAGTTGATTAAATTAAATAAAACCGTTACTAGGCAACAGAGTCGTATCAAAACCGTAATCAGTATTCTGAGAGAGTTTTTGAGATGGTTGGGCTTGTTTTGTAATGCAATTGATGGAGCAAATTTATTTCTCAATTGCGAATAGTGGAATTATTATTCCTTTTTGCGTCTAGTTCAGTGAATGCTTAAATTAAATGTTACACTTTCAACCGAAAGGTACAACAAACCGATTCAATTTATTGAATTGTAGCAAATTGCATTGAATTGAATTGAGTACAATATGTAAAGTACTGGTGGGACGATGATCGACTAGAGTCGAAAGTCGGTCGTTTCACGCCTTTAATCAAGTGCTTAGAAGCAAAAATGTGCAATCGATTTTAGTCGGAATGCATAAATCACCAGTGGGGAACAAATTCATTAGATTTTTTTACACCAAAACAATGAACTAATGGGCGCTTCCATTTTGCTTTGGTCATGTGAATGCATAATTTATGTTACAATATTGCTTACATCTGTCTTACGTTGATGTCGTGAAGGATATTGTTGGATTCTCAAACCGATTATGAACGGATCATCGGTCGGTTCCCCACAACCGATGATTGGTTTGGAGAATGAAACCGACTCCCACCACTAATGTAAAGTGATGTGACATGTAAATTATGTTTTCATTGTCTTGTGAGAGGTTATGATTAATAATTATAGAATTTGTGAAATGTGATTGTCAATGTGAGGAAACAAAAATTGTGTAAGTAATCCATATATGACACGTATATACCTGCAAGTAATCTGTAATGCTATAGGTCTTAAAATTGTAGATATTGCTATAGTTTGTTGAATGTAATATAAAGGGTAAACACATGTTGTTTTAATAACAAAAAATAAACATTGCTAGTCATTGCGTGTTAAGATTTTGTTATTGGTTATTATATATAAGTATATATAATTGTAGTTTTGTATATTTATATAAATTACTATTGAGTTGATTTTTTGTTACACAAATTTGTATCATAGTGACCTATTGTTATTTTTATTAATTGGAGTATTTATGTTGTATTAAGAAATAAACTGTGCATGCAAAATATTAACTTCGTCTTGTATAGTCTTATTATGATAGCCTCATATAGAAGCCACAGTCCAATGGTTAAACGGTCACCCGCTATACAATGTATAACCATGAGGTAGCGGGTTCGGACCCCCAAAATGACATGGGGATGTTGGTCAGATCCTCCTGCAACCACTACATGACTCCATCGGGTTTAACCACAGTGATGGCATGGGTGTGAGCTTATATGCCCTTTGGGGTTTCAAAAGACCTCCTGCCACCACTGCCTTGCTCCACCAAGGTGTTACCACAGTGATGGCAAGGGTGTGAGCTCATATGCTCTTTGGGGTTTCAGAAGACCTCCTGCAACCACTGCCTCACTCCACCAAGGTTTAACCACAGTGATGGCAAGGGTGTGAGCTCATATGCTCTTTGGGGTTTCAAAAGACCTCCTGCAACCACTGCCTTGCTCCACCAAGGTGTAACCACAGTGATGGCATGGGTGTGGGCTCATATGCCCTTTGGGGTTTCAAAAGACCTCCTGCAACCACATGATGGCAAGGGTGTGAGCTCAATTGCCCTTGGTGTTTCAAAAAACCTCCTGCCACCACTGCCTTGCTCCACCAAGGTGTTACCACAGTGATGGCAAGGGTGTGAGCTCATATGCTCTTTGGGGTTTCAGAAGACCTCCTGCAACCACTGCCTCACTCCACCAAGGTTTAACCACAGTGATGGCAAGGGTGTGAGCTCATATGCTCTTTGGGGTTTCAAAAGACCTCCTGCAACCACTGCCTTGCTCCACCAAGGTGTAACCACAGTGATGGCATGGGTGTGGGCTCATATGCCCTTTGGGGTTTCAAAAGACCTCCTGCAACCACATGATGGCAAGGGTGTGAGCTCAATTGCCCTTGGTGTTTCAAAAAACCTCCTGCAACCACTGCCTTGCTCCACCAAGGTGTAACCACAGTGATGGCATGGGTGTGAGCTCATATGCCCTTTGGGGTTTCAAAAGACCTCCTACAACCACTGCCTTGCTCCACCAAGGTGTAACCACAGTGATGGCACGGGTGTGAGCTCATATGCCCTTTGGGGTTTAAAAAAAACCTCCTGCAACCACTGCCTTGCTCCACCAAGGTGTAACCACAGTGATGGCATGGGTGTGAGCTCATATGCCCTTTGGGGTTTCAAAAGACCTCCTACAACCACTGCCTTGCTCCACCAAGGTGTAACCACAGTGATGGCACAGGTGTGAGCTCATATGCCCTTTGGGGTTTCAAAAGACCTCCTAAAACCACTGCCTTGCTCCACCAAGGTGTAACCACAGTGATGGCATGGGTGTGAGCTCATATGCCCTTTGGGGTTTCAAAAGACCTCCTACAACCACTGCCTTGCTCCACCAAGGTGTAACCACAGTGATGGCACGGGTGTGAGCTCATATGCCCTTTGGGGTTTCAGAAGACCTCCTGCAACCACTGCCTTGCTCCACCAAGGTGTAACCACAGTGATGGCATGGGTGTGAGCTCATATGCCCTTTGGGGTTTCAAAAGACCTCCTACAACCACTGCCTTGCTCCACCAAGGTGTAACCACAGTGATGGCATGGGTGTGAGCTCATATGCCCTTTGGGGTTTCAAAAGACCTCCTACAACCACTGCCTTGCTCCACCAAGGTGTAACCACAGTGATGGCATGGGTGTGAGCTCATATGCCCTTTGGGGTTTCAAAAGACCTCCTACAACCACTGCCTTGCTCCACCAAGGTGTAACGACAGTGATGGCATGGGTGTGAGCTCATATGCCCTTTGGGGTTTCAAAAGACCTCCTACAACCACTGCCTTGCTCCACCAAGGTGTTACCACAGTGATGGCACGGGTGTGAGCTCATATGCCCTTTGGGGTTTCAAAAAACCTCCTGCAA
The DNA here is from genome assembly GCA_932294295.1 of Alitta virens. Lineage (NCBI taxonomy): Eukaryota > Metazoa > Annelida > Polychaeta > Phyllodocida > Nereididae > Alitta > Alitta virens. Next base: position 14,738,892 of record OW028586.1, on the reverse strand, counting down.
CCACTGCCTTGCTCCACCAAGGTCTAACCAGAGTGATGGCAAGGGTGTGAGCTCATATGCCCTTTGGGGTTTCAAAAGGGTGAATACTCCCTGTGAAGTTGATAAAGACCTCAGATGTAATATTCAAGTCTGCAGAAGGTGCATAAAGATAAAAATCACATGTTGTTTTAATAACAAAATGTTTTAAAATTCAGAATTGGAAAACAATGCAATGCAAAAAAATAAAGATTTAAGCAAAGCAATACTGAATCTATTCATTAGAACACAACACAATACTAGAGATACAATACAATACAACACAACAACAACAAACAACACAATACAATACAATACAATACAATACAATACAATACATGTAATATAGATTTGAGCAAGAAATATACCTGTTGGGTCTTTGCAATGCCTTTGTGCAGTTATGAACATGCAGCCTGCACCATTGGTTTGACCTCATGTTCTCCACTCTATGACCTATCCATTTGGCTGCTACACTGATCTCAAAATGGCACCATTAAACTGAGCTACGAGTTTAATTTCGGGGAGTTGACGTCATAGTTATCCGAGAGATTTGTTTTGATTCCTCTCTCATGCAGTTTAAGTCGCGCATCTAGTGCAGTGTTCAATTCTTAACTTTCAAGTTCATAGTTTTTGCTAATATTAATATTTCATAACCAGGCTTTCGACAGGAACTTGATTCGTTTTTAAAGTGGGCGAATTGTTCGGAGGACAATTCTGGCTTTTCAGCAGACAAGTTTTTTCACTGAAGCAGACGAAGTCTTAAGGAAGGAATTTGTTATTATTTCTTCGTTAAGGCAAGAGTTAAATTTCTTACAAAGTGCCAGTCGATTCTGACTTTAGTTTCAGCGACTCCTACACCTATTAACGAAGACATTTTCTCCAATTTACCAGTAATTCGATAACCGCTATCTCCTTTCCAGCTAATTTGAACACCTCATTAAGATGCCCCGTGTGAGATTCACCGAATATAGAACTGCTTTCTTTTCGCTGACTTCTCAAAATCTATCATAAGTGATTCTTAATGATTTTTCGTCATTCAATTTATTTCATTTCGTAACAAATGCACCTTACACTCAATACGACATTATGTCAGCGAGCACCAAATAAACGGGTGCATTTAAAAAAAAACTGGCCTCGTTTTGCCAGAAATGCTAAAAAAAGACCAATTATTGTGGACTCCAACCATTCATCTCCTCATCTCTACAGCTAATGCAATTTGACCCGTTCATAAAGCATTGCGAGTGACTAATGAGTGATATATTTAATGACGTGTGCTCAGTGTCTATGCTGTAGCAAGTAAAAGATCCCACCCATGGGGTAAATTTGTAACATGGGTGGATTCCTCTCTCTCGCCTCATCAATCAGCCCTCAATAGCGGCAAGAACTTGCCATAGAGGGCTGCACTTCCCATATCTATCTATCTATCTATCTATCATGTTAACCTTGAAAGGTCATTCATACGCGCTTGGTATGGGATAGCTCGACAGGCATAACTGGAGTGGGCATTGCGCAGAGCCCTGTGTTGGCCACTCGGATTTAAAGTCTTCACCCGCAGTGTTACCACTTTGCCATGAGGAGGCCCGGAACTTTCAAGTGCTGTTTTTTTTAATATAATAAATAGATAGATGGAGATATAGCGATATGGAAAGTGCAGCCCTCTAAGGCAAGTTCTTGTTGCTAGCGAGGGTGATTGATGAGGTGAGAGAGAGAGAGGAGGAGTCCACCCATGTTATACAGTTACCTCATGGATGGGGTCTTTTACTCGCCTCAGCATAGACACTGAGTACAAAGGGACACCAATTCAACATCTCATCCGAACGACATTCAACTCATGAAGAATGCCCGGGCCGGGGAACGAACCACATATATAAGAAAGATTTTTTGACAGTCCAAAAATAATTGTTATATTGGTCAGGCTGTATTACTAAGATAAGGCTAATTTACAGTATGGTAATCTGGTCAAGTGCATGGTTAAGACATAGACCAGTTCTGTGAAGGTATTGAGTTCCAACCCTGGCCCAGGCACTCTTTAAGCTCAATCTCAGCTGGCTGCAGCCTGGACACATGCTGGGGGAAAAACCCATATACGCATGTGTATAACAAGGTGTGTTATATCATCTCATCATTATCTCTGCCACCGATATATAAGCTCACTGTGACAAGATGCAAAAACAAATGAATATACTATATGTAAAATGTATATATGTTTTAGTTGTGTATTTATTAATAACTCCATTTACTTTATATTATATGGTAATTCGATTTTATGCAGACAGAACTTCCCTGTTATCTTAAATTATTCAATGATTAGCTAACTTTTAATATTGATAGGCCAAATATAATTTACCAACTTCCCCGTTATTTTATTATTGTCAGTTCGTAGTATTTCGATTTAGGCCTGATATAAGCCAGTCCTGGAACTTCCCCGTTATCTTTACTCAAAGGTGCCATTTTAATTTTGGTGAGCCTCGCACAGAAAAAACATTAGACTAATCCGTATCATTGTTAAAAATCCCGTTATGTGAAATATCTTATCGATTCGTTAAAAAATACCCAAGATTAAAGGGAAACGTAACATTGATTTTTGAGTACGCGACGCCATGTTTTTGTGGATGGGAACTCTCCTTTGTCGGAGGTGACATTTATGTAGCCGAGGCTGCGGATTAACATTTCAAATATTGTCTTTTAAAATCAAGCTACTAATTCCACAATGGCTGCAGCAGCTTATATTTAAAGATGACAATTTTGCGATTATTCAAAAGAAATTCAATAGCATCGTTTTTGACGTGTATATGGCAGGTAACATGTTTGTGTATTGAAATATCCTTCTGTCATCCTTTATCATTTCAATAGGAAACTAAACGCAAGACATATGTTTGTTAAAATGAAACTACGCATTAAAACATGAATTAATAATGTAAGACATCTTTGTAATGCAGAGATAACTGCGAGCTTTTAATGGAAGTGCACAGATTATCTTTCTTTCAGCCTTTTTAATTTTGAACTTTGATTCATGTCTTATTAATTGCAAACTGTAGTTGCAAGACAATTTGCTTTTCAACTGATATGAGCATTTTGCAGAATATTTCATCATTCACAGTAGTTGAATTTTCTCTCTCATAGATAAGATTACAATTGTTATTACACACTGTTACACATTACAAAACATTTGACAGATTTGAATTTTGTAGTAGTAGTAATAGTAGAAGTTGTAGTAATAGTAGTAGTTGTAGTATTAGTATTAGTAGTATTAGTATTAGTAGTAGTAGTAGTAGTAGTAATAGTAGTAATAGTAGTATCAGAAGTAGTAGTAGTAGAATTAGTAGTAGTAGTGGTAGTAGTAGTAGTAGCAGTAGTAGTAGTAGTAGTAATAGTAGTAATAGTAGTATCAGAAGTAGTAGTAGTAGAATTAGTAGTAGAAGTGGTAGTAGTAGTAGTAGAATTATTATTATTATTAGTAGTAGTAATAGTAGTAGTAGTAGTAGTAGTAGTAGTAGTAGTAGTAGTAGTATCGTAGTAGTGGTAGTAGTAGTAGTAGTAGTAGTAGTAGTAGTAGTAGTAGTAGTAGTAGTAGTAGTAGTAGTGGTAGTAGTAGTAGTAGTAGTAGTAGCAGTAGTAGTGGTAGTAGTGGTGGTAGTGGTGGTAGTGGTGGTAGTGGTAGTGGGTGGATAAAGGCTTTACATCCTGTATTTGTGCACCTGATGGGCTAATTAGGACAGGCAAGGACCATGGCAATGAGATGACGTCCAAATTAGGCTCGATCGGGAATTGAACCTGGGACCCAGTGGTTGGAAGCCCAGTGAGCTACCAATAGTGGTAGCAATAGTTGTAGTGGTAGTAGTGGTAGTAGTAGTAATAGTGGTAGTAGTAGTAGTAGCAGTAGTAGTAGTAGTAGTAATAGTAATAGTATTAGGAGTAGTAGTAGTAGGAGTAGTAGTACAGTAGTAGTGGTAGTAGTGGTAGTACAGTAATAGTGGTAGTTGTGGTAGTACAGTAGTAGTGGTAGTAGTGGTAGTACAGTAGTAGTGGTAGTAGTGGTAGTACAGTAATAGTGGTAGTAGTGGTAGTACAGTAGTAGTGGTAGTACAGTAGTAGTGGTAGTAGTGGTAGTACAGTAATAGTGGTAGTAGTGGTAGTACAGTAGTAGTGGTAGTACAGTAGTAGTGGTAGTACAGTAGTAGTGGTAGTAGTGGTAGTACAGTAATAGTGGTAGTAGTGGTAGTACAGTAGTAGTGGTAGTAGTGGTAGTAGTGGCAGTAGTGGTAGTAGTGGCAGTAGTAGAAGAAGCTGGTACGAAATCTGGCCTGGACACTCTTCACAAGGATAACTTCACCTGGATATCATGAGGTATGTGATGTCGTGAGGCCTACAATTCTTGAATGCTCATTTAGCAGGTTCGAACCCCCACCATGGCATAGAGGAGTGGGGGCAGATACGCAACCAGTGCCTTACCCCACCCAGGTGTAATGGGTGCTTGGCAACTGGCAACAACAAGGATGGCACTGGTGTGAGCTCCTATGCTCCTGTGGTTATCTCTGAGTGAAGAGGAAAAAATTTCCGAAATCCGACAAAACTCTCATTGTAGAACACGCACTGCTGCAGAGGAAGACTCTAGAGTGGATTGCCAGTGTGTAATAGTGGATTGTCATGAAAGGTTCGCTACATTTCCACCAGGTGGTTATGACAGAATACCGCAGTTCTATTGGCTAAAAAAAAGTTCCCGCCCTTGATTGTGATTGGCTGAAGGAACGTGCATCCAAGCAGCAGTATATTTAATTCATTTTAATGTATATTTGACACTTTATCATTTAGTTGATGTTTGTTATTTTTCTGAGAAAGTTATATTTATGGAATCAGTTAGCAATTACCTACTGTGTCAGAAAAGCAAAATGAGTAATAAGAGTAGATGAAAGACTTATGTCTTGCTGAATTCAGAGCTGTTCAGTGAAAAGACTCTATTAAGTGTTGACTCCACTTGTTCAACATGCTTATTTTGTTCCGCATTCAGTGCACAAAAACAACTAACGTTGGGAAGTATACTGTCTGTTGAGGGTGCACCTATGTTGTCTATGTTTTTAACCCTAGATACAGAACCACTTTGCCAATTACAGTTAACCCGACTCACCTGTGACACAAATGGCTACCAAACTATATTTCAGAGACGACACAAGTGCAGCATTGCAAGAACATTCACCGTTTTTTATGTTCTTTTTTTGTCTTTCATTTTTTATTGATGTCTGTCAGGTCGTAACATGATCATCTCTTTGAAGAAATCCAGTTGGAATTGTATTTGAAATCGTCCATACGCCTATTCAGCTCATGAGACGTTTCGGCATTCGGCACATTCGTCCTCTGCCAACTGTTCCAATTGGATCACTTTGAAATGGGACACTTTGCAAATGGGTGTTCATCGCTACAAATTAAGTGTTCCCTGACATATAATCATGTGTGCATACGTGCTCACACGTGTTCAAGAGCTATTCAAATTAATTTGGATCCGTTCACTACTTGAATAAGCAGACGATATTTTTCAAAGCGCGCCAAAAATCATTCACAAATGGAATACACTCCAAAAACTTCGATAGCAACACAAGCGTTGGTTTTTTTGCAAGAGATTAAATAGGTTTTGAGCGGCATTTTTTGGCTGAATTAATAAAACTGCACTGGAGTGTGTTTTACCCTTCAATATTGTTCTCTAATTAATCAGTGTGTCAGTCTTGGCACTCGATTCTTATTCAACGAAGTCATTCAACTACCTCACTCCAGGGTTGGCGTATGCTCCGCTCACGGATTTATGAGTATTGTGATTAATGTTCACAAAAGAGGCTTTTAATGCCTCGCCGATTGAGACAGTTTAGCTGAAGCCAGTAATTTAAAAAGAGCGCTCTCTTTGAAGAAATATATAGGCCTAATTAATACAGATATAGCTGTTGTCATATTAATACAATACAAGACAATACAACAATACAATACAATACAATGATTACCTACCGGACTAACTGACCAGTTGAACAATCTGACTGGTGCAGTGGTTAAGGTCCTGTCTATCTCCTTAGAAGGTCAGGGGTTTGATTCCTCTTTAAAGAACTGTACATCAGACACTAAACTGCAAGCTTAGGCCTGTGCTATAAAACGCTGCAGAGTACTGAACAAGCTTCAAACTAGTAATACAATGCCATTTACAATACAATACAATACAATACAATACCGCTCATTCTTACAGAAGTTCAAAGGTAATCTGGACAGACAACTCCCTACATAAAGACCTGTACAGTACATTACAATACAATACAATGCAATACAATGCAATACAATACAATACAATACAATACAATACAATACATTACAATAAAGTACAGTACAATACCATACAATACAATGCCATACAATATAATACCATACCATACAATACAATACAGTAAAATACAATACAATACAATACAATACAATACAATACAATACAAGACAGTTGGAGTCCCTGTGAAACATGCAGAGCTCTGCACTATATAAGACATTGCACCACCAACACTCATTAACATTACATAGTGTTGTGTATTAGTCGATGGGCCAAGAGTTAAAGCAGTGTTGCTCTGAAACACTTTACATACAACCAGGCAGTTAGGGAGGCGTTATTAAATCCACGTTTCAGTTATTCCTGACACTGTGCCAAGAGGATTTCTACAAATTGACGACAAACATTTTTAAATGGAGTCACACAAAGGGAGAATTGTCACCGCAGGGATTCTTACTTTAACGGAATTGGCAGCCCAGGCAGCGGGCCTCTAAAGCCACATTAATTCATTTCGTGGCACTTATTTATTTTTGCCAAGAATATTTTGCCGATCAAAAAGATATACATGTCATTAAAATGAAATATCCGCAGCGCGAGGGGCATTCACTCTGGGTACTTAGCAAAAATCAAATTTAAAACGTCTACGAATTAATTCCTGTTGCCATGGTAACCGCAATGGTGTTGAAAGGATGGCATGCAAGAGCTAATGATGATTTTTGAAATGATTTCATCCTTCTTTCCCCCCCCCCCCCTTCCCCTAGCAGCTCTCCGGTACTATTTTGCATTGTGGAAGACTACAAGGAGCTACAAGGCTATGCTGAGGCCTCCTGTTTCAACTGCCTAGTGCCGTTTCGTCTCATTAAGCATTTCGTGCTTTCTCAAGTTACACGCAACCGTTTGAATGAGCTCGTACGAATTATTATTCTACACCGAAAAAGCCTTCGTAACTCTGTGATTTCAATTAATTTTAAATAATCTTCAAACGCCACTGACTTCACATGCGGCATTTATGTGGCTGTATTCATGCGCGGAAAAAAGTAGGTCCCTTGCCCTCACTTTGAATCTCTTGCCAATTGCGGTTATTGGTCCCCAATCATAGATTTAACCCCATGACTCTTTGTGGGTCTCGGGCTGTAATAAATCAGATTTATGCGATGGGTCACTTATTCTACACCAATTATTGAATATATGAAATATCCGCAGTTATTTGATTCACCAATCACCACTGACTTTGAATAAATCTTATCTTATCTTTTCTTCTTTTCTTTCTTATCTTATCTTATCTTTTTTTTCTTTTCTTTTCTTATCTTATATTATCTTCAGTTCTTATCTCATCTTATCTTATCTTATCTTATCTTATCTTATCTTATCTTATCTTATCTTATCTTATCTTATCTTATCTTATCTTATCTTATCTTATCTCATCTCATCTTATCTTCCTTTTGGGTTGTGACTTTCCGTCCTAGGTTCACATGCTGTCAAGTTAAAATTCATTAATGGTTCAAATTCTGTTCCAGATTCAAATCCTTTGCTGTAGTTTGAAATACTGGTTCAAATCTTTCTCAAGGTTCAAATCCCCCATCCTAGATTCAAACCCTGTCCTTGTTTAAAACCACATCCTATGTTCAAATCCTGTCCTATTCTAGTAGGTTTGTCTTTAGCTCGCCATGTTGTAGTCGGTTAAATTAACTTCCTTGGTTTGGTGTTGCAAACAATTTTGCAACATAATACATGGCCAAATGTGCCACGTGCGTTTTCCATGAGAAGGATAAATGCTTGGAAAACGCATGGTTTTTAGCTAATTATAATGAGACAAAAACCATGCGTTTTCCATGCGTTTATCCAAACGCATGGAAAACGCACATGGCACAATTAGCCATGTAGGTGTGGAAAACTTGAACTGCACTTCTCTGCAAAATCTAAGAGTTATCTTCACTGGGAAACTTACGCACTGTGTATGCTAGTTGAATTGGTGATGCCCAGACAACATTACAAATCATATCAACTGGGCCGATTTGGAATGCTATCTGGGGATTTGTTTTCATGACTGAAGGCACATGAGTTACTGTGGCTTAATGGTTAAGGTGCTTGTTCCTTGACTGGTAGGTTATTGATTCAATCCCTCACCATGGCATTATATACTGGGAAGCGAGCACACCCACTGTGGCTTGATATTTGAACCAATACACTTATGTGTAAATGGGGAATAATGTACATGTATAGCTATGAATGGAGGGCAGCATCTGGACAGTGATGGAAATTGCAAGTCAGGCCCCCTGCTGGCAATTCTTTTCAGTGGGTTATTGATATACTCCATCTTGGTGAGAAAGAGTAGTGCTTGAACAGATTAGGTCTGGATGAGGTGAGAAAGACCTAGTCTACTTGAACAGGACAGTTCTCGGGGGTGGGATGAACGTTTGCTTTGCTTAAATGATCATCTCATCGTTACGTTTATCACTGGCAACTAGTGGGTGAAATAAAACCTTGTGTCTAAAAATGTTCAAACAAACATGGCTGCTTATCACCGTTATTTAACCATTTCGTCAAAAACACCATCACCAACACAAAAGACTGTTACTTTCAAATATTCCCTCTTCATTTGGACAGTTATTATCAATTAAGCCCCTTGCTATTGCACACTGAGATATTATTACCAGTTTTTACACTTGACAAGCACGTGGAATGAGAAACAATTGGACCCTTTTTTGCCCATTGTTCTTTTCTGCTCTCCAGCACTGGAGAGCCGAACAATGGGTGCTGCAGAGCAAAGCAGAAATTCCGTAACCAATTTTATAAACACATGTTAAGGCTCTCATTTCTGCTGCACAATAAAACGGCAGACAAATATTTCTAGGCGATGAATTCTGGTTGGGTGCCCCCATGGTGTAGAGTGAAGAATGTGTGCAAAACTAGGGACAGAATGAGAGAGGGGAATTGACAAACAGAGCAAAAATCACAACAAAAATACGCGATTGTCTAATTGTGAAGACATTTTTTTTTACCATTCGCTCTTTTTGGGCCCCCAGGCTGCCACAGTGTTAACGTGGAACTAGCGCAGATAAATAATGTAGCCTTAGACGATTAATACAGTTGAAACGCTAACCAAGGCCAAGGTCATCAATTAAGGTGCAGTGGAACTACGCAATTATGAACACCCACTATTAAGACCACCTCGTCTATAAGACCACTTCAATGAGTCTTACAACTTTTGAAACAGTTCCAGAATTAAGATAGTATGGTAATTTCGTAGGTGGTCTAATGATTAATAAGGCTTTGGCTAGTAAATGCTGTCACACTGAAGGTCCTGGGTTCAAATCCCATTGTATATGTGGGTACTCTTCACAAAATCTGCCCTTATCTCATCTTATCTTATCTTCACATGCTGTCAAGTTAAAATTCATTAATGGTTCAAATTCTGTCCCAGGTTCAAATCCTTTGCTGTAGTTTGAAATATTGGTTTAGGTTTAAATCCTTTGCTATAGGTTCAAATCTTTCTCAAGGTTCAAATCCCCTATCCTAGATTCAAACCCTGCCCTTGTTTAAATCCAAACCACATCCTAGGTTCAAATCCTGTCCTATTCTAGTAGGTTTGTCTATAGCTCGCCATGTTGTAGTCGGTTAAATTAACTTCACAAAATCTGCGCTTAGATAAAATGCCACATCGGCTTAATCAGAGCGATATCAGGCCAACATTGGGTCAACATTGAGTCAACATTGGGTCAACATTGGGTCAACATTTGGTCAACATTAGCTCAGCATTGGGTCAAAATTGGGCCAACCTAGTATACTGTGAGCTTAGATAAAATGCCACATCGGCTTAGTCAGAGCTATATTAGGCCAACATTGGATCAACATTGTGCCAACATTGGGCCAACAGTGGGCCAACCAAGTATACTGTCTGGAATGTCATTAAGAATATGTTAAGCCTCTGTATGTTGCATTGGTGGTGCCTTGTACTCGGTGTCTATGCTGAGGCAATGTAAGATGTCACCCGTGGGGTAAATGTGCAACAAAATGTGGACTCCCACTACATTCTCTCATAAGCTGCAAGTACTTCTCTTAGAGGGCTGCACCGTCGTCATCCTAGTTCTTAATTCTGTACCAGAGCCCTTGCAGTAATTTTAATAAATGCATTTGAGAGCCCACATCAAGACCATTCTAAAACACTCTATTAAAACGATAAGATGTTCTTCATTCAAGACTCAACTGCTTTTAGGAAGACTTTGCTATCCTTTTGCTTCATTGAAGACTAAAACATGAGCAGAAATTGGAAAGAATTGTCTTTTCCAAAAAATGAACACACTCGACAAATTCTGAATATTCTTGAATGCTTCAAACTGCTTTAAATGATAAATTTATTGCGCTCTGATGAATTCTACTGATTTGCGTGGAAAGATTGAAAGGGACAGACAAACTAACAAGCACATGACAGATAGACAATCTAGATTAAGATTTTAGTGATTATGACCGTGTCTTCAATGACTAGCACAAGGTAGTTTGTGACTATAAGGCAAGCCTGAAGTCCACAACAAATTGAACATTTACCCCGTGGGTGCCATTAGGGTGAGGTCTTTTACTTGCCTCACCATAGACACCGAGTACTTACCAGCTGAGATGCAGCTCATGAAATGTCCAATGTCTCAGTGGTACTGGGTCTGAAGCTTCGCCAGCTTATATGACCAGCTGTAGGCAGACGTAATGATGAGATGATAAGGCTGCTTGTAGTCCACACCACGTTGCACATTTATCAAATAGGTGGGCTCTTTTACTTGCCTCAGGTTAGACACCGAGTACAAGGCACCTCCAATTTAATATTTTATGCGATCAACATTCAGCTACTACCAACCAACCAACCAACCTACCTATCAACCAACCAACCTACCTACCAACCAACCAACAAACCAACCAACCAACCAACCAACCAACCAACCAACCAACCAACCAACCAACCTATCAACCAACCAACCAACCAACCAACCTACCAACCAACTAATCAATTAACCAACCAACCAACCTACTAACCAACTAACCAACTAATCAATTAACCACCCAACCAACCAACCAACCAACCAACCAACCAACCAACCAACCAACCAACCAACCAAACAACCAACCAACCAACCTACCTACCAACCGACTAACCAACCTACCAACCTACCAACCAACCAACCAACTAACCAACTAATTAATTAATCACCCAACCTACCAACCAACTAACCAACCTACCAACCAACCAACCAACCAACCAACCAACCAACCAACCAACCAACCAAACAACCAACCAACCAACCAACCTACCTACCAACCGACTAACCAACCTACCAACCTACCAACCTACCAACCAACCAACCAACTAACCAACTAATTAATTAATCACCCAACCTACCAACCAACTAACCAACCTACCAACCTACCAACCAAACAACCAACCAACCAAACAATCAACCAACCAACCAACCTACCTACCAACCGACTAACCAACCTACCAACCAACCAGCCAACCAACCAACCAACTAATCAATTAACCACCCAACCTACCAACCAACTAACCAACCTACTTACCTACCAACCTACCAACCAACCAACCAACCAACCAACCAATAAAGAATCCAGCATCGACAGTATCTGTTAAAACTCTCTCTTTATTGTTATTATTTTTTTAGGTTTGTTTTGTAGCTAGAGAGTTAGTTCGACTTCACACGTTTGTCACATGAAACTGTTTTTTTTTTTGTTTTTAATCTTTTTTTGTATCATTTTTTTTTTGTTAAACATTTCACACTAACTTTGCTCGGTTAAAAATGCCTTGCAATCATTGCCTTTTTAATACAAACACTAGAACTAAAAATTAAAATAAAAACCCTAAAAAAGGCACACTACACAGCGAAAAACTGGTGGGGTCTAAATGAGGATTTTACTCTTTAATCAGTGTTCCCCCATATTGATTCATAATACTCAATTGTCTGTACTCATCTAACCGTGCAAAGGAAATATCAACTCAAAAAATCGATATGACAATTTTTTAATGAAATATCACTGCTTCCCATGGTTTTTTGTATTCACCCAATGATGTTGCAGTTTTTGCTTTGTTTATTCCTTTAATCACTGTTACAATATTGCACCATTGTTATTGAAATGCCGTTTGTCACAGCAAGAAAAAGACATCACACGGATGCTAATTGCAGTCTGCTGTTGATATGACCCGTTGTTGCACTCAACATTGAAATATGTATTTCTATCATGAAACGTAGATTTTAATTATTCTTTATTGATGTATACAGCTGGTGGTTTCAAACGGTTTAAAAAAATTGCTTCTAACCTGGGCTGGTTTAGAATGAATGAACGAATCAGTGAATGAATGAATCAATGAATCAATCAATGAATCAATCAATCAATCAATCAATCAATCAATCAATCGATCAATCAAAGACTGAAGAATGTGGTCAGTCAATTAGTTAGCCAGTCAATTAGTTAGCCAGTCAATTAGTTAGCCAGTCAGCCAGTCAGCTAGTCAGCCAGTCAGTTAGTCAGCCAGCCAGTAAGTCAGCCAGTCAGCTAGTCAGCCAGTCAGTCAGTCAGTTAGTCAGCTAGTCAGCCGGTCAGTTAGTCAGCCAGTCAGTTAGTCGGCCAGTCAGTTAGTCAGCCAGTCCGCCAGTCCCCCAGTCAGTCAGTCAGTTAGTCAGCTAGTCAGCCGGTCAGTTAGTCAGCCAGTCAGTTAGTCAGCCAGTCAGCCAGTCAGTTAGTCAGCCAGTCAGTCAGTCGGCCAGTCAGTCGGTCCGCCAGTCAGTCAGTCAACCAGTCAGTCAGTCAACCAGCCTGAAATGTAACTTTCTTCTATATATTCCAAATATTGTATCTGTTTTTTAATCACATTCTGTACTCGGTTTATACATTGAGCTTGTTTGCAGTCTGAAATTCCCATATTAGGAATATTGCATACTCGGAAAATGTGCTGATAAAATTGCCAGTTTAAATGCATTCACGACGCTTGGAATTATAGAGTCTAGGCTTATGAAAAATTAGGAAAGAGAAAAAAAAAGCATTGCAATTTTCATCACATGTAATCTCATTAGAATTCAATTAAACACCGTTAAACAGAAATTGCACTGTTGTGATTAAAACTCGGTGTGGACGAGAAGATTTAACCAATAAAATACATAAAATGGCTCCAGGATAATTAGCTGCATGATGTAGATGGGTTGATGGGGGTCGTTGATGGTGCAGAATAGAATAGAACAGAATAGAATAGAATAGAACATAATAGAATAGTGATGTAAGTTAAACCAGAAGAAAAATTCTATTTACAGCCAAATTCATTGACTTCGAAACTATATAGTCTCATAGACTTAGACGCTAATCTCCAGAAGATGTCATGTGAATCCAGGACTCTCATCGGTTAAAGCAATCCCTCAGTCAATGGGAGTCCTGGATTCTCATGACGTCATCTGGAGTTTAGCTTCCAAGTCTATGAATTTGGCTGTAATGGTTTAATATGATAGAATTATTAAAGTATTTGTAGATATGCAAGTCAATTTACTTAAGTTGGGACCTCGCCATTAAGATCGTAATTAAAGTCTTAATGGCGAGGTTGTCCTAGTTGAAAGGTAAATACAATGGTATAAGAGAACATTTGGGTCCGATAAAAGATGGTCTTAAATGTGAGGTGGTCTGAATAGTGTGGTGGTATTAAATCGGGTTTCCATCGTAGCTTTAATTTGCAAATTACATAATATCTAGCCACCTCCAAAACTACCATATTACACCCAAAATTGAAGTTGTAATTCAATCAATTCGTTTTAGGCTGTTGCCTAGTAATTGTGATACTGTATTATAATTGACACAGTGAGACGCATGACAACCATAATCATTTGAAATGGCGAGATCATACGACTTTATTCTGGTGCCTGGGATTTCTGCACAATAAGCTTGGATTTCAGGGCGTTTTACCCCCATCTATAAACCCCTTCCTGCCTACAACCCTGGAGGGTGCGACTCAACAGCCATTACACCCTCTCTTAAGCACCCCTTGTTACGCAATGCTTCGAAAAAGGGTAACAAGAATGGAGTCATTGTTAATCCTGCCACAAAGATTATTGGATCTGTTCAAAAGTGTTCAGAGCTGTTGAGAAACTGCAGGTTTCCAGGTTGACAATACAACACGTATGAACAAAGTTTCTTTTTACAGAAAAGTCTAGACAGTAATATGGAATATGGTGTATATCACTCCTCCTCCTCCTCCTACTACTACTACTACTACTACTACTACTACTACTACTACTACTACTACTACTACTACTACTACTACTACTACTACTACTACTACTACTACTACTACTACTACTACTATTATTACTACTACTACTACTACTATTACTACTACTGCTACTGCTACTGCTACTACTCCTACGACTACTACTACTTCTACTTCTACTTCTACTACAACTACTATTACTACTACTATTACTACTTCTACTACTACTACTACTACTACTAATAATAATAATAATTTTACTACTACTTCTACTACTAATAGTGCTACTACTACTACGTCGGCCCATGCAGTGTAGCTAAAGTTGTGGTATTTAGTTTTTGAGGCAAGTAAAACACCCCACCCATGGTGTAAATTAGTCACAGCCTTAGTTCATCACAATTTACATTAAGTAAATGTTGTCATTATGGAATATTTTATTTGTAGCTGGATTATGTCCACAGTTTGCGAAATGGTAGTAAGTAGTGATCTTGAACAGTGTAAATCTCTATAAAATCAATATCACCTGGCTAAAACGGCGACTGGTCTTAATTGTGAGGGTCCAATAGTCCTACTACTTCTATTACTTCTACTACTACAACAACTACTACTACAACTACTACAACTAAAACTACTACTATTACTACTACTACTACTACTACTACTACTACTACTACTACTACTACTACTACTACGACTACTACAACTACTGTGACTACTACTACTAATAGTGCTAATACTACTACTCCTAATACTACTACTACTACTACTACTACTACAACTACTACTACTACTACAACTACTACTACTACTACTACTACTACTACTACTACTACGACTACTACAACTACTGTGACTACTACTACTAATAGTGCTAATACTACTACTCCTAATACTACTACTACTACTACTACTACTACAACTACTACTACTACTACTACTACTACAACTACTACTACTACTACTACTACTACTACTACTACTACGACTACTACAACTACTGTGACTACTACTACTAATAGTGCTAATACTACTACTCCTAATACTACTACTACTACTACTACTACTACAACTACTACTACTACTACTACTACTACAACTACTACTACTACTACTACTACTACTACGACTACTACGACTACTACAACTACTACAACTACAACTACTACTACTACTACTACTACTACTACTACTACTAATTTCAATGCTACTACTACTACTATTACTACTAACTACTACTACTACCACTACTACTACTGCTACTACTACTACTACAACTACTATGACTACTACTACTAATAGTGCTACTACTACTACCACTACTACTACTGCTACTACTACTACTACAACTACTATGACTACTACTACTAATAGTGCTACTACTACTACTACTACTACTACTACTACTACTACTACTGCTACTACTACTACTACTACTACTACTACTACTACTACTACTACTACTACTACTACTACAACTACTATGACTACTACTACTAATAGTGCTAATACTACTACTACTAATACTACTACTACTATTACTACTACTACTTCTACTACTACTACTACTACTACTACTACTACTTCCACTTCCACTACTACTACTACTACTACCTACTACTACTAATAGTGCCACTACTTGATTGAACCTTCAACCCCCCCCCCCCCCCCTTTCCCGCCCCAAGCTATAACGGCCGTTGTTTTCCACACCCAAGAATTCTTCCAACATATCATCTGACATAAATATGTGTATTCTTTTTTTTTCCATTTCTGATTTGATGTTTGTGCACTAGCCAAGATTTCTTACATGCTGAGCCCTCTGAAATTTAATCAACATGTTTTAAATCTGACTTCAGTCTTGAACCCTATTTAAAATTCCTTTTGCCTACTGCCAAAGACTTTAGTCCATTCGACCCCTGAGTTTTGAGCTGTCTCCATCCAGCTTTGTCTGAACA
This sequence comes from Alitta virens, assembly GCA_932294295.1. Taxonomy (NCBI): domain Eukaryota; kingdom Metazoa; phylum Annelida; class Polychaeta; order Phyllodocida; family Nereididae; genus Alitta; species Alitta virens. The sequence goes on along the minus strand of OW028586.1, from coordinate 14,722,385 downwards.
AGATTTTGTATCATAAAAAAGCATAAGACAGCCGTAGCGAGCTCTTATATTTCTTCTATATTTCTTGCATATCTCGAATTTCAAAGGCGGAAACATAAGACACGTCGCAGGCGCCCCTTTGAATTAAACAAACGCATCTTTAACTAATCATTGCGCTAATGCGGTGTTTAATGAATTACAATTGGACACATACAGACTGAGGAAGACGGACAGAGATTGAGACAGTTTTAAAGACAGACATACACCACTCTCCGAAAGTATCAGACCTCTCTGACCAGCTGTGTACATGCTGAGTGGGCCTATATTTTTGGAAGGTACTGCAAGTCTGTGTGCTGCCATAAGCCTAATCTGAAAAGAAAGAGAAAAAGGATTGAAACCTGTTCAAGCTGAAGTCTTTCTCAGCTTCATAGAGATTTACAGTGCCCTTCAAAAATATAAAGTCACTTCAACAAGTACTACATAGTAGCCACAGTGGTATATATTTTTTCCTGATTGATTATTTTAGCCGCTGTGTGGTCAAGTGGTCATAGATTTGGTCATCATCTTTGAAGATCCTCTTTTTCTAGACATATGACGTCACAGTCTCACTCCACCCAGGTGTAATGGGTTCTTGGCAATAGGCAACCACAGTGATGGCGCTGATGTGAGCTCTTAAGCCATTGCAGTTTACTTTGTGTTGAAAACTGAATACTCCCCAGGGACTAAAAGTAGACTGCTTAATTATTTTTGCGACGATAGCTCGCAGTCTACCAAAATTCGCGTGGACTATGTTCACATTATCGTTACCTACATTCAAATGTATTGCCGACCGCACAAAATAGGTCGAAGTTCACCGCTCTAGATCGCATCACAAAAAGCATATAATATCCTATTTTGGCGGATTTGTATTCCTTGTATAATACTGAGCAAGTTTGAATCGAGGACCATAAGATGTCAATAGTGCCCGGGTTAGTTGTGCACAAATTTATGTTAGTTGTTCACTATGAGTTTTTCCAGGGACCCTCGAGACACAAGGGTCCCGGACAGGGACAGTGCCAGTGAGGTGGGAAAATCTGTTGATTGGCCTGCGAAGAGTGTATTAGTAATCAAGAGATTGTGCATGCTACACACCAGCAGACTGTTAACCCAAAATTTTGAAATTTACGTTTATGACGTAATCTAACTGAACAATATGTCCATTCCATTAAGTACATTCCGTGGTTCCTATTAAAAAAAATCTTTTTTTTTACAAGATGAAAAGAATGAAAAATAAAGCAAACGAAATCTTACCAATAGTTTCAAGTCAACAATCCAACAATTGTGATTGTTCTTAAGGCTTTTTTGTCTTTATGAGAAGACAAAAGAAAGAAGATCAGACTTATTTAATTCTTCGCTCCATCATGACAACGCCCCATATTTTGCACGCTCGAGTAAAAAAGAGAAAATCGGAGCCAAGTTGTATACTTTTTGAAAACTACAAACAAGAAATTAAAGTGGTCACTGATGCATGAGAACACAATCCAATGTCTTAGACACCAGGCCTTGAATTGCTGTTTAATCTTGCGAGAAAAAATCCTCAAAATTGCCGCAATTCCTCAGCAAAACTTGGTCCAGTTCCAAATAACTAACACTATTGTGTTCACCAGCTCTGGGTTTAATTCAAAAGATAGAGATATTTTGTAAGATAAGGAGACTTTGAAAAGCAAAAAAGAATGGCTTTTGCACACTTAATTAACTACTGGTGCTCAATTATAATTAAATTCTCATGCTTTCAAATACCAGAATGAAGTTAAAACGACACTTCGGACAGTTTATTTTCGAGATTATCCTCCACCCCTGGAATCTGAGAGAGGTAAAATTAACATAAATATGACACATTCCTGCCATGGTGTGCTTATTAAACCTTGCGGAGTGACTACCAAAGGAAACCACTACACACTGCACTGTATATATGATTTATTCTTACTAAAGTAAAATTGAATATGAAATAAGTGAAAAAAAAAACACAAATAACAGATAAGATGAAATTCACAATTTTTTTGAAGGAAAAAATGTACGAATAAAATTGAGCATTAACTTCCTGTCAATTTATATATGGACTCCAAGGGTCGCAGCCAAGGGGGGGGGGGGAAAGGGGGGGGGAAGGGGGGGAGTCGAGGGGGTCGTTCGACCCACCCAACTTGGTCAATGTCTACACATTGTTCCACATCAGGGAGTATTTTTTTTTAAATTTGTATTGAAAGTTCTCAATTTTATGAAAAAGACCCACCCAACACTATGTCACTAATGATGAGGATTCAAGATTCAAGATAGTTTTATTTCCGCAGTCTTGAGTTCAGTTCCTGGTCTGAGCACTATTATATGTACTCAACACTCTGGCTAGATATATTTGTTGTATGTTGCGGTCATACAGTGTGGAATAAATTGAGTCTGTGTCAAGTCAAACCAGTTTTGGGCCAAAATTTGCCATTGGTGAAATGGAAGCAACTCAGACAAATGTGGGGCCGATGTTTTCTGTCGAAGAGCTGAAATGGGTGCCATGTCAAACCATTTTTGGGCCAAAATCTTCCATTGGTGAAATGGAAGCAACTCAGACCAATGTGGGGCCGATGTTTTCCGTCGAAGAGCTGAAATGGGTGCCAAGTCAAACCAGTGTTGGGCCAATATTTGCCATTGGTGAAATGGAAGCCAAGATGACGGGCCAATATGTGCCATCGGTCGGCCAAAATGGGCTTTGTTGTTAGGTGCCAGGGACAACACCATGCCGATGTTGGCCCAACTTGGCACAAGGTCGGAAACTCACAACCGTGGACCTAAGTGAGCAAAGGGATACATTTACATGGTCTGAAAGGTAGTTCCTGTTTGAAACGTATGCACTCAATGTACTGGTCAAACCTGTGTTTAGTGGTCATCCATGTGAATTTAAAATGGTCATCTGAGACAGGTGGTCGTTTGATAAAGGAGTAAAGCAATGACTCAGTCTCAGACAAGTTTTATTTCCTGTATACATGTACAAAAACAGTACATACAGGTGGAGACACCTCTAAAATAGTTTACTATCGCTACTGGGGTGCCACCAAAAATATTTTTCATCCTGATCTCTGCAGATCAAAAAGATTTCAGCATTTTAGATAAGTTTATGATGATATTAAATTTCCAGTTTGGAGAAGGAAATAAGAGACACTGGATATCATGATGAGTGAAGGGATTCCTCTGGCACCTAACCACAATGAAGGGATTCTTTTGGCACCTAACCACAACGAAGGGATTCTTTTGGCACCTTCAGGGAATAAGAGTTTGTAGTCGGTTCCAGCACGTGGCTGCTCAACACAGGAAGCTGTTAGGGCAAGAATGAATCCATTTTTAAAATTTAAAAAATGCAGTCAATGTCAAGGTGATACAGCATGTTATAAGATTCTACAAGTGGACAAAAGCAGGATTCAACATCTACTTTTACACAACTAGCATTGTAAATATTCATGTAAAAGATTAGATAAGACAAATTTTATTTAAAGTCGTACGTAAGAACAAATAACATAAGCAGAAGCTTTTTTGATCGACTAAAATAAAACGATATGAGAAAAGAAATATGTAGAAATGAGGGGATAAAACGATAAAAAACGGATCAATGTAATAATTAGTGCTTTGATTTGAAATCTTTATTTTTGACAAATACACAAATGACAAGAACATGGAATTGGTCAGGATAATTTTATTCAGCTATACACAAAAGTGACCAAACATTTTACAAATACACATTTTGCTATTTTAGCATCTCTTTATAATAGGAAAACTGTCAAGCATTGCAAATGATATGAGCAGGGATTTCATTTTAAGCAGTAGTTGAAAAGCAAAAGAATAACCCCTAAAGCTTGCCAAATTTGGCCAACGTTCGGATGACATATCACCTCAGGCCAACATCGGCCTGGTGTTCTCCACATCGGCTGTCGACATCCAGACAACATTGAGCCAACCACACATACTACCTGAACAGTGATATAATGTTAACATTAAGCCAATGATGCCAACACCAGCAGAACATTTACCCAATATATTAATAATTATTGGTAAGAATTAAAATTTAATGAGATGTTTAGCACAAAGATACATATATTGTGTACTTGGAGTTATTTAGTGCTGCCTTTTTTGATGAAAATTATTTCTTGCCATTTTGAATATTTTGCCTTTTTTTATTTTTAATATGTATGATTCTTTATTATTATCATTGACAAATACAAATCATTTACAACAATAATGATGACTGGTGGTCTCAGAACTTAATTCAAAGTTATTTTGAGACCACTAGTTACATGAACAATTTTGAGGAATGAGATGCATGAGATGAAGTACAGAAAAAATGTATATTAATAAAGAGAGCAACTGATGGAGTAATTATGTCTGTTATTTTTAGTTCATTTCATTCTCTTAGATGAAATTCACATGCTCTTTCAACTAAGCATTTTTTTGTAATGCATTTTATACATACAGTTATGCTTAATTATTCAGAATTGAAATTTTGTTTTCTTTAGTTTTAACAGAACTTGACATTGATATAATTGCTAAAAAGATTGAACAATTTCAATGGTTTGCTCATCAGGTCAAGCTTTAGCAGTAAAAACAGAATTTCATCAGACAGCTTGTCCAGAGCATGTCAAAAGGGGCACAGCTACTATCAGGGTACTGGAAGAGCACTATCGGTACTGTGGAAATGGCGTTCTGTCCTGTCGAGAGATGGAGCTACGACCACACCGGTCTTGCTATTGTTTAATGACGTCATCAACAAAAGGTCAATCAGTGCATTTGATGACGTTACAATTGGATGACGTCATTAAACAATAGCAAGACCGGTGTGGTCGTAGCTCCATCTCTCGACAGGACAGAACGCCATTGATCAGTGCACAGTTTGCGTTACCTGGTTTTCTACTATCTTTGATTATCCTCACTTCCATGTTGCCCACGGCCAGCAGGGGCAACAATACAAGGGGGTGGGAAGAGGGGATGATCAATGCAATCATCTCCCCCCCCCCCCCCTGAAATTCACAAATGAAAACGACCTTTTTTTTCTTGACATTTTGTTTTGGAACATTTGTGCTTTGTTGTAAACATTCATATCACACATCAGTATTGTCTGACTCCAAATAGTCGTTTGCCATAAAATGGCATCAATGATCTACCATTCCTCTGTTTTACCCCTTGACAATTGTCAGCTAAAGTGCCCGCGTTTACTGTGTACACTTGAAAGGCATGGTGCGACCGACTAAGCAGGGCTGCATCCTCCCAACCTTTTTATGGAAAAAACAACGCCCCGCTACTGTGACTTTGGTTCAACCATCTTAACTCCATAGTCTACTGAGTCTGATTACTTATGATGCAGAAATGGATCGATGGACGAAATTTCGCCAAAAAATCTGCAATATATGTGACAATTTTGCACTGAACACCACCCATATCTTCTTAGCTGCTAATTCACGTAAAAAAATGTGATCATACCATTAATAATATCGCTATTTTAATGGGATTCCACGCAGGAAATTTCGTTCTCATCTCAAGCAGCAGTTATCAGCGTCGTGGCACAGCATTAGGGGGCGTGGACTTGAAATAGCCAATTAAACTACTGCAGCGTAATGACAACTGCCTCTTGAGGTGAGAATGGATTTCGCAACACCGCTGCCTTCCTTTCTCTATTACTGCTCTATTACTGTGATATGTGATGAGTCATCAGTGACATATACCCCTATTGTTTCTATTGCAAATGTGTATGCTGTATGATGACTCATAATAGGCAGCAGGTTTGAAGATGCATCACAACCGTATAAGATTTGGGAGGATTTGGTGGCCTTGAAAAAGGCCATAAATATTTTTTGGAGTTTTCTTGTTTTTTCTACTAAAATCTCTACTGCAGCAGGAAGAGGAACAGGAACAGGATAAGGGGAATACTTCTTCGGAGACATCTGAGTCATAAGGAAGGATGAGTTCATCAGCTGGCTCATGTTGAGTGCAGTTGAACTGGCAGGAACGTTGTCACTGGCAGACAGCAAGGATCCCACTGAAGGAGGGTTCAAGGAAGAAGAACCAGGAACCACTGGAGAAGGTACAGCAGGAAAGACACCCAATGAAGTTCCAGGGCCAGAAGACTGGTAGGTACCTGCAGGCTGGCCCGTGGCAACTGAAGAAGAAGCTCATGCAGGCAGGGTTGTTTTGTAAAATCTTGCAGGCTTCTCAAATCATATCGTCTAGCCATGGGACACTTCCTTCCTCTGAGTTGACATCTTCCACCAAATACAGTCATTGTAATTTGGCACTCTGGGTAGCATAGTTCCCTCCAATCCTATGTGGTGGCATTTCAGGAATTTCTCCAGCTGACATAGATGCCATGGAGTCTCCCGTCATAAACGCGATTTACCCGTGGCTCACCCAGCATCAGACCGATCATCATCCGTCGGGTTTGGTACGTATCCTATGTGTAACCCACCGGGTGACCATGATTCACACCTTGCTGCCACCAACTCACCCGTCGTCTTAAACCCCGCCCCTTTTTGCTTCCAACAACCGTGGTGAAGTCGTCAAAATGGGGTATAACATAATTCTACGACAGCAATATGGCTTCACCGGGAAAACCGGCTATATGAGAACCCCCCTTTAGAAAAATCTTCAACTGGAACTTCTTCCTTGTATATGAGAATAATGCAATCGCGTCCTTTGACAAGGGCCATCTGCATTTCAAATTGACGCCACTCATTTTTCACAAAAGCTGGAGTTATCACAAGAATTGTCTTACAACTGTTTTCAATGGCATTTAAGATATTTTCAGAAATAGGTATGCCACCCACAAAATCTTTTTGTTCAATGCATAGTTTGAGACCCCACTGCTCTTCAACAGTTTCATATAAGTCATTGATCACCCACTCACTATCATCAGCATGGTTGTGAGAAACAAAAGCATACTGGTGCAGGACTTCATTGAGCAAAATGTCATCATTAGGTTTGAGTAAAGCATGTTGGATGGCCCAATGAGCTTTATAGATGTACCATTTTAGTTGCCACTTAAATTGATAGATCATGATCAATGAAATAGTTGAAAGAGTAATCAATCCTACAGGTGGTGCAATGGTTATCAACAATGATGAATGTCTTTTAGCACACTCTTTATATATTTCATGGTAGTCTATACCAACTATGGGGTTTTTTATATTGTTGTATGTGCAGTTTATGAATTCACGGTCAACAATGCTGGCATTTGTGTTTTGGAACCAATCAATCAAATTGAGAGTTGCACAAGAACAGTCAATCAAGACAAGTTATGAGCAGAAAACTCAGGTTGTGCAGTTTTGTGAATTCATCAGCCAACACTGCATCACCAACCATGGCCATTTGCAGTGTCTCGAGTTTGTTATCCCATTCTGAGATCCTGGGCGAATTTCAGTTCAGATGCACAGTTTTCATGTTAATGAGATCAGTCAGTAAGTCTTGAGGGAGCAATTGGACCTCTGAATGCTTTGACCCTATTTCCAAATATTAAAGGGAATCCAAACCTGTAAAAGAGGAAGAAATAAATGAGTTTTTTAAAAATAATTTTCATTTTTGTAATTAAGTGGTTTCATTCAGTTATATTTGTCCAAACTGTCCTATCAGGTACGAACATACAGGATGAAAAGTCTTATTCCACCCACCCTTCATTGTATTATATCGTAATAAGAAAAATTCCCAAAATTTCTGAATTCACTCACATTTTCACTTCCTGAAATACTAGTTTATACCTAGACCACCATACCAGATCTGAATGACCTTACTTGGTAGAAATGTTGTTAAACTCATACATCTTTCTGCCTTCTTACAAATCCAGATGCAGAAACAATAATTATGGGACACAAAATATGTTGAAAGACCAAATTATTTAATCCTTAACGAGAGTATTCAAGCTGAATTTGGGCAGCATGGATACGCGTATCTCTTAACACTCTGGTCGACAAATCATGAGATGTGTGTCTGGCGGTCACCATCCAACCATGCTCTGCTACCATGTAACCGTGGAATAATTGATGAGTGACGGACGAGACCAAAAGTTCCAAAGTTTATTGTATATTTAATACATTCACAAAACAGCCTAAAACCAAATGAAACAATTGTTAACGAACATGTATACATATATGTGACATGATTGATAATTGTAAATTGGCATAAACATGTTACACTTATCCTATTTGGGCTGAATGCAGATAACAAATAATATACACTCTAATCAGAGATGTGTTCTCTCTCCAGTGTATTGTAGTCTAATGCTAATCCAGGCCTGACCAGTGCCTTATCCCTTTAGGGATTGAAACTGATTATAGAGGCATTGGACAGGTGGTATGAACAAAAATATAACAGGGGCCCTTATGGGTATAAACGATATAAGTGCTACAAATATATTAGGTGTCTTCAGTGAGGTATGGCTTGCTTTGCGAATAGTACTGTGATAAAAACCAAAATTGCCTTGAAACTAAAATTGCCATATTGCATATTTGATTATTGCCAGAGTAATTCTAACAAGAAATGATTATTTATTTTGTCTGTCTACTGTATACAAGTTCAACTACTTCTGTTAGTTTATAGTCTGGAGTTGCCTTTGTCAATATACCTTCCACTGGTAATCTCTCAAATAAATTGACAAGTTTCAAGTTAGTAATGATCTGTGTAGCAGAAATAATAACAATGGATGTGTAATATATGTTGTATGACCGGGGAGACCAAGTTTATTGTCGATGTTCAAGTTTAACAGAAACAGATTTGCAGAAAATAACTTACCTTTAAAAGAATCTTTGCAAATTTTTTTTCAAAGGATTGTTTAGGAGTATAGATGTTAAGTGTTCGAAGCTGCCATCAGGAATTGTAGTGATATTGTTGTTCAACAAATTCAAGTATGCTGTTTTGTTATCCGTCAGTGGCATGGGTAGAGATGATAAGTCACAGTTTGAACAATCGAGAGTAGATTCAAATTGCTTGCAACATGACAACTCCTTGCAATGAGTGCTACATAAGTGATCATCCACAAGAAGAGAAGTGAATTAATTTTTGCTGCCATAATGATCACTGATGGATCAGTCACCACTCATTGCAGGGATCAAAAAATTGATATTTAGTTCATAATACGAAAGTCATACCAAAACATACACAATAACGATATTATAACAGAATTTGCGTACTCAGATATTTAATTAGTTTAAAGGTAACATAACATGCTATTACCAGCATAATGGTCAACAGTATTTTTTATTTTTCGTTAACTGAGTCTGTATCTGTGTTTTAGTATAGCACCGCAGGTGCTGTCGGCGCCCAGCGCTAACATTCCGCCGCCAATGTTCAGGATGTTACCACCGCCAGCGTCATGTGACCAGACTTGGTTGATTTTAGACACTCAAAACTGAGTAGTTCTACAGGCATAAATTACTGATCTCACAACTTCAGCTGACGAAAACCTTTAGTCCTATCCCAACTAGATAGATTGAGTGCAGAAGTCAGGGAACGGTAATTTGGGCCTATGGTAGTTCTAAATTTTAACAAAAACTAGGCAAAATACCCACTCAATGGCTTCCTACATCTGTGTTAAGATTTCTACACATAAATTAATTATGTTTCAAACCATGACAGGACATTTAGGAACTTTTTATCTATATTTTTCCATGCTTGTTGTGAACTTCACGGAAGCATATTGCTACCACAGTGGAAAAAAAAGTCTGTTTTCGTTATAATGATAACATTCTTCAAATGTTATGAAAATATTTTTCGTTATAAAGAAAAAATATTTTCGTTATAACAAATTTATTTTTATTTAAATGAAAATAATTTTTTTTCATTTAAATGAAAATATTTTTGTTATAACGAAAAGTTATGGAAGTAGTTCCAGAAGATGGACAGGGATGAATTGATATTTATCTATTTCACATTGGGATTTAACCACAAAGAGATTCTATGAGGACACTTCGACGTTTATTGAAAAACATGAATCTTTATCGTAGGAAGAATAAGAGTGACATTGTTGACTTGGCCAGTTACATGGATATAAAATTATGCATCTTAAATGTGTGCAACATGGACTAGCTGTGACTAAGTAAAATTCTAATTCTTTCATACTGTTCTGGAGATTTTGAAACTTAGATAAATCATTTGCTGTGAAAGAGATATTTTAATAACTTCTATAATCTACATGTCATTGCTAGGCCATGTATTATATTGATTAAATAAAGACAGACTCACATTTTGTGACATAATGTCTATTGTTATGACTACATGATTAGAGACATTTTGTTGATATAATATAGTCTACATAATATATAAGGTCAGTGTACCGAATTCCGTGATGGCCCTAATTCCGTGATTACCCTCAATCCGAATAAACAGCTGGTACCCAAGACAGACAAACAAACAAATAAATTCTCTTTTGATGTTTAATGATGCAATGTCAGTGAAAAAGTAAATTTACATAGATGTATCATGAATACCATAATGCGCATAGGCCTATGTGAACTATCCGCCATTATCATGCTTATAGCATATTCACATTATGTTCACAAATGAAGACATGCTGTTGGAATTGATAGTTAGTTTCACCATCATATGAATACAGTTATACAATAAAAAAAGCAATCTTCACATACAGAAAACATGCATGTATATATATATATATCACACATATAGTTATATTGTGGACATTAAGGTACTAGTGAGCTGTAGGTATGTGCCTGCCTACAGGTGTACATATAACTAGTAATATTTACATCGTTTTGCATGGTTATACAATGACACCTTTTTTACATATATTTGCATACTTCAACAAAATAATTCCATAACTTAATTTTATGTTTATTTCTTTAAGCCTGTAGAAATATTTGCAAAAAAAACCATTACATAGGTAGATAAGCATGTTTCATGCTAATCAAACTGAATCAGGCATTCACATTATCTTGAAGACTGCTTTGAAGTTTATGCCTAAACATTCTCAGTCCAGCAGCATCTTCACTGTATTCAATATAGTTGACGGATTTCATCAGCGCTCTCAAAGTCTTAGACATATCTTCAACTGGAACTTCTTCTTTGTAGATGATAATAATGCAATCGCGTCCTTTGACAAGGGCTATCTGCAGTTCAAATTCACACCACTTACTTTGCACAAAAGCTGGAGTTATCACAAGAATTGTCTTATGACTGCTGTCTATGGCATCTATGATATTTTCAGAAATAGGTTTGCCTGGCTCGAAGTCTCGCTGTCCAATACACAGTTTGAGATGCCACTGCTCTTCAACAAGATCTAATAAGTCATTGGTCACCCACTCATAATCATTATCATGGTTGTGAGAAACAAAAGCATTATACTTGACTTCGAGCAAAATGTCATAATTAGTTTTGCGTGAAAAATGTCGGATGTTCCGGCGAAATTTATAGATGTACCACCTCAGTTGCCATTTGAATTGATATGCCATTGTGAACATTACACTAAAAAGACAAAACACACCTAAGGGTGTAATAATGCTCGCCAACAATGATCTGTTTGCTGTTGCACATTCTTTGAATATTTCATTATAGTTTACACTCACTATGGGTGTTTTGACATTTTTGTATGTGCAATTTATGAGTTCTCTGTCATTGATTGGTACATTTGTGTGCTGAAACCAATTAATCATGTTAAGAGTTGTACAAGAACAATCAAATCTGTTGTTTGACAGATTCAAGCTCACTCTTCGACCGAACTTTGATTGAAAATCATCCAGTTGATGCATAAAGTTATCCGCCAGGTTAACAAGTGAACAGTCAGACAGATCTAACATCTTCAAGTTTTTGTTCTTGAGCAAGTCCAAAGTCACAGTGACTAAAGGATTTCCTTTGAATGATGCATGTTCAAGAGAGGAAAGATTAGAGATCAAGAGAGTTGAGAGATTTTGAAATTTGTTATAACTCAAATCTAACCATTGCAATCTGGACCTGCTTGGAAATAGTGTTGTGATATCCATCTGGTAGAGATTGTTGTGTTTCAAATTGAGATATTTTAGCTGTGGAAAATATCTCAGTTGATCCTTATGAACAGACTGAATGTCACAGCTTTCAAGGTTGATTCCTTGCAGTTTGTCAAATCCTCTAAGAATAAGGAGATTATTGCCATTTAGTTTGGTATGTGAGAGGTCAATATACAAAATATTGTTTTCAGGGGCAGTGTACTGGTCATTGAGCATTTGTATTACAAATTGTGGTGTGTTTCTTGCATATACATAAAGCAATGATAAGGGGAGATATCGATACACTCCATTGCCAATCAATTCCCCAGTGTAATCATTTGTTCTGAATACTGTCAAATTACTTGGAATGTTGATTTGTTTAGGTGGTGTTGGGAAAGTATCCAGTGAATGTGTGAAGTAGATATGTCGGAAGTTCGCTGAACTTACACGTAGAGAGAGGTTGCTGATATCTAAAGCTGTAACGTGCACCCTATCCAATACAGTTGTTTCATTAAAATCAGCAGAAAAGAGGATATTGAATCCCAAACTGACATTATCAAGATTTGGTAACTGGAGTAGACATTTTAGATCAATTCTTAGCAAGTTAGTATTTTTTAGGGATAAAAGTTTGATATTTGCAAAGTTTTCAGAGTTCAGTAATTCTGGTGTCAATTCATAAAAGGTTCTATCATGGGTACCATCCAAAACCAGTTCAGTCAGCATTGGACCTTTCATATTCTTGATTGCATCAAACACCTGTTTAATAGGGAAATGACTGGAGAATAACAAACTCAGTGATGACAGTTTGGTGAAGTGCTTCAATGCATAAGGTGACATAGATGTTAACCAAGGTGTGACCATGAGTTTGTCAATGCCAGGAACTGTTGCAAGGGTATCATCTGTCAAATGGAAGTATTTGCGGACACGTGTGATATGTAGAAAACTAAGGTTGAGCATGTTTTCCAACTCATGCCCCAGCATGGCTTTGTCATTCATGGGCATTATTAGTGTCTCCAAGTTAGTCATATTCATCAAAACTCCTGGCTGAAGTTCATTTGGATAAAAGTAGTTTAGATGAAGAGTTGTGATGTTTGTAAGATCAGTCAATAAGTCAAGGGGCACCAATCGGTCAGTCGGTTTATTGAATGATCCAATTTCCAAATGTTCAAGTAAATGCAGACCTGTAAATAAAAATTGTTGGCGTTTCAGGTTTATTACTCTACTTGATTGCTGTGTATATGCACTGAGTACTATTTATTTAGTGGTTGACACTTGAAGTGCTTCAAATTTAGTGTACTCCTAAAAACTGGCCATTACAAGTGTGATAATAAACAAATGAATAAATATTTTTCCCCTGCGGTGGAAAATTTGCTGCCTCTACCAGCAATGAACATAAGATAGATTTTTAGCTCTATGCAAACCACTTGCATGCACATTGCCCTTTTATCTATTTATGGTATCTGGTTTTGGTAGTTACTCGTACAGCTATAGACAAAGCTAATGTCATGTTACGGTGTATGGTGGTATTTGATATTGGAAAATAGTTATAAAGGAGGTGAGACTGGAGTGTGTTTATGAAGAAATGGACGTGTATGATTAATGACCTTACTGGTTGAGATGTTATGGTTAAATGTCATTCAATTAAGTGTATCTGTCTGCTAGAATTGATCATACAGGATTAATAGCAACTTTATGTTACTCTGAAGCTCATTATGGTTTCACTTTTTAGTAAGGAAACGGAAAGAACCTACCTCTGAAAGAGTCCTTGCTTATTCCTCTCAGAGGATTATCTAGCAGGTTCAGCCTCCTAAGAGATGGCATATTTTTAAAACTGCCACTTGGAATCTCAGTGATATTGTTGTTCTCCAAATTCAAGTATATTGTTTCATTGTCCATCAGTGGTGTGGGCAATGATGACAAGTTGCAGTTTGAACAGTCTACAGCAGATCCAAGCTGCTTGCAACATGACAACTTATTGCACTGAGTGTCATGCAACAGATATAAGTAATAATCCACAACAGAAGGATATAATGCTTCATTACTATGGTAATAATAGCTAGCAACTGGTTAATTGATCAATACCGCTTTCAGGTGAAGCTCAGTACTGTTCAAGTGGAAGTGTGGATCTAGTGTGCCCTTTATATTTATTAACCATAACACTTCCTGTTTTGGCTCACTGCATAAATTTCGATGGAGACACAATGCTGCAAAATATCTTAATATACAATATCTAAAATTACATTTAGATGTACCTCTACATGTCAGTAAAATTCTCATTTTTTGATACTCTTTTAGAGAGTACCCTGACAGGTTCATTGCAGCATTCCAAGATATTTTGAAACTTAGATAAATCATGTGCTGTGAAAAGAAATGTTTTAATGTTTATTAAATAACAAACAAAAAACATTTTGTGGCATCATGTCCAGTGCCGTATTTACAGTATGATACATGATCAGAAACATTTTGTTGATATGGACTACATAATATATTGAGTCAGTGTACCGAATTCCGTGATGGCCCTTATTCCGTGATTACCCTCAATCCCAATAAACAGCTGGTACCCAAGACAGACAAACAAACAAATAAATTCTCTTTTGATGTTTAATGATGCAATGTCAGTGAAAAAGTAAATTTACATTAGATAGATGTATCATGAATGCCATAATGCGCATAGGCCTATGTGAACTATCCGCCATTATCATGCTTATAGCATTTTCACATTATGTTCACAAATGAAGACATGCTGTTGGAATTGATAGTTAGTTTCACCGTCATATAAATACAGGTATACAATAAAAAAGCATTCTTCACATACAGAAAACATGCATGTATGTATATATCACACGCATATTGTTATATAGTGGACATTAAGGTACTGATGCTTAAGTCAAGCATCAGAGCTCTAATGAGCTGCAGGTATGTGCCTGCCTACAGGTTTACATATTACTAGTAATATTTACATCTTTTTGCATGGTTATACAATGACACCTTGTTTACATATATTTGCATACTTCAACAAAATAATTCAGTTACTTAATTTTGTGTTTACTTCGTTAAGCCTGTAAAAATATTTGCAGAAAAAACCATTACATAGGTAGATATACACACTTAAGCATGTTTCATGCTAATCAAACTGAATCAGGCATTCACATTATCTTGAAGACTGCTTTGAAGCTTATGCCTAAACATTCTCAGTCCAGCAGCATCTTCACTGTATTCAATATAGTTGACGGATTTCATCAGCGCTCTCAAAGTCTTAGACATATCTTCAACTGGAACTTCTTGTTTGTAGATGATAATAATACAATCGCGTCCTTTGACAAGGGCTATCTGCAGTTCAAATTCACACCACTTACTTTGCACAAAAGCTGGAGTTATCACAAGAATTGTCTTATGACTGCTGTCTATGGCATCTATGATATTTTCAGAAATAGGTTTGCCTGGCTCGAAGTCTCGCTGTCCAATACACAGTTTGAGATGCCACTGCTCTTCAACAAGATCTAATAAGTCATTGGTCACCCACTCATAATCATTATCATGGTTGTGAGAAACAAAAGCATTATACTTGACTTCGAGCAAAATGTCATAATTAGTTTTGCGTGAAAAATGTCGGATGTACCGGCGAAATTTATAGATGTACCACCTCAGTTGCCATTTGAATTGATATGCCATTGTGAACATTACACTAAAAAGACAAAACACACCTAAGGGTGTAATAA
This sequence comes from Alitta virens, assembly GCA_932294295.1. NCBI lineage: Eukaryota > Metazoa > Annelida > Polychaeta > Phyllodocida > Nereididae > Alitta > Alitta virens. The sequence goes on along the minus strand of OW028586.1, from coordinate 14,706,718 downwards.
TGCTCGCCAACAATGATCTGTTTGCTGTTGCACATTCTTTGAATATTTCATTATAGTTTACACTCACTATGGGTATTTTGACATTTTTGTATGTGCAATTTATGAGTTCTCTGTCATTGATTGATACATTCGTGTGCTGAAACCAATTAATCATGTTAAGAGTTGTACAAGAACAATCAAATCTGTTGTTTGACAGATTCAAGCTCACACTTCGACCGAAATTTGATTGAAAATCATCCAGTTGATGCATAAAGTTATCCGCCAGGTTAACAAGTGAACAGTCAGACAGATCTAACATCTTCAAGTTTTTGTTCTTGAGCAAGTCCAAAGTCACAGTGACTAGAGGATTTCCTTTGAATGATGCATGTTCAAGAGAGGTCAGATTAGAGATCAAGAGAGTTGAGAGATTTTGAAATTTGTTATAACTCAAATCTAACCATTGCAATCTGGACCTGCTTGGAAATAGTGTTGTAATATCCATCTGGTAGAGATTGTTGTGTTTCAAATTGAGATATTTTAGCTGTGGAAAATATCTCAGTTGATCCTTATGAACAGACTGAATGTCACAGCTTTCAAGGTTGATTCCTTGCAGTTTGTCAAATCCTCTAAGAATTGGGAGATTGCCATTTAGTTTGGTATGAGAGAGGTCAACATACAAAATGTTGTTTTCAGGAGCGGTGTACTGGTGTTTGAGCATTTGTATCGCAAATTGGGGTAAGTTTCTTGCATATACATAAAGCAATGATAAGGGGAGAAATTTATACGCTCCATCGCCAATTAATTCCCTAGTGTAATCATTTGCTCTGAATGCTGTCAAGTTACTTGGAATGGTGATTAGTTTAGGTGGTGTTGGGAAAGTATCCAATGAATGTGTGAAGTAGATATGTCGAAAGTATGCTGATGTCATCCTTTGATAGAGGCTGCTGATTTCTAAGGCTTTAATGTGCACCAAATCCAACAGCTGAAGTACACTTGTTTTATCAAATTTCTCAGAAAGGATGCTATTGAATCCCAAACTGACATAATTAAGATTTGATAACTGGAGTAGACATTTTGGATCAATTCTTAGCAAGTTAGTATTTTTTAGGGATATAAGTTTGATATTTGCGAAGTTTTCAGAGTTCAGTAATTCTGGTGTCAATTCATAAAAGGTTCTATCATGGGTACCATCCAAAACCAGTTCAGTCAGCATTGGACCTTTCATATTCTTGATTGCATCAAACACCTGTTTAATAGGGAAATGACTGGAGAATAACAAACTCAGTGATGACAGTTTGGTGAAGTGCTTCAATGCAAAAGGTGACATAGATGTTAACCAAGGTGTGATCATGAGTTTGTCAATGCCAGGAACTGTTGCAAGTGTATCATCTGTCAGATAGAATTCTTTGCTGACATGTGTGATATGTAGAAAACTAAGGTTGAGCATGTTTTCCAACTCATGCCCCAGTATGGGTTTGTCATTCATGGGCATTATTAATGTCTCCAAGTTAGTCATATTCATCAAAACTCCTGGCTGAAGTTCATTTGGATAAAAGTAGTTTAAATGAAGAGTTGTGATGTTTGTAAGATCAGTCAATAAGTCAAGGGGCACCAATCGGTCAGTCGGTTTATTGAATGATCCAATTTCCAAATGTTCAAGTAAATGCAGACCTGTAAATAGAAAGTGTTGGCGTTTCAGGTTTATTACTCTACTTGATTGCTGTGTATATGCACTGAGTACTATTTATTTAGTGGTTGACACTTGAAGTGCTTCAAATTTAGTGTACTCTTAAAGACTGGCCATTACAAGTATGATAATAAACAAATGAATAAATATTTTTCCCCTGCGGTGGAAAATTTGCTGCCTCTACCAGCGATGAAAATAAGATAGACTTTTAGCTCTATGCAAACCATTTGCATGCACATTGCCCTTTTATCTATTTATGGTGTCTGGTTTTGGTAGTTACTCGTACAACTATAGACAAAGCTAATGTCATGTTATGGTGTATGGTGGTTTTTGATATTGGAAAATAGTTATAAAGGAGGTGAGACTGGAGTGTGTTTGTGAAGAAATGGACCTGTATGATTAATGACCTTACTGGTTGAGATGTTAAGGTTAAATGTCATTAAATTTAGTGTATCTGTCTGCTAGAATTGATCATACAGGATTAATAGCAACTTTATGTTACTCTGAAGCTCATTATGGTTTCACTTTTTAGTAAGGAAACAGAAAGAACCTACCTCTGAAAGTGTCCTTGCTTATTCCTCTCAGAGGATTATCTAGCAGGCTCAGCCTCCTAAGAGATGGCATATTTTTAAAACTGCCACTTGGAATCTCAGTGATATTGTTGTTCTCCAAATTCAAGTATATTGTTTCATTGTCCATCAGTGGTGTGGGCAATGATGACAAGTTGCAGTTTGAACAGTCTACAGCAGATCCAAGCTGCTTGCAACATGACAACTTATTGTACTGAGTGCCATGCAACAGATATAAAGTAATAATCCACAACAGAAGGATATAATGCTTCATTACTATGGTAATAATAGCTAGCAACTGGTTAATTGATCAATACCGCTTTCAGGTGAAGCTCAGTACTGTTCAAGTGAAAGTGTGGATCTAGTGTGCCCTTTATATTTATTAACCATAACACTTCCTGTTTTGGCTCACTGCATAAATTTCGATGGAAACACAATGCTGCAAAATATCTTAATATACAATATCTAAAATTACATTTAGATGTACCTCTACATGTCAGTATAATTCTCATTTTTTGATACTGTTTTAGAGAGTACCCTGACGGGTCCATTGCAGCATTCAAAGAGATTTTGAAACTTAGATAAATCATTTGCTGTGAAAAGAAATGTTTTAATATTGATTAAATAACAAACAAAAAACATTTTGTGGCATCATGTCCATGGCATATTTTAAAACTGCCACTTGGAATCTCAGTGATATTGTTGTTCTCCAAATTCAAGTATAATGTTTCATTTCGTATTTACAGTATGATACATGATCAGAAACATTTTGTTGATATGGACTACATAATATATCGAGTCAGTGTACCGAATTCCGTGATGGCCCTTATTCCGTGATTACCCTCAATCCCAATAAACAGCTGGTACCCAAGACAGACAAACAAACAAATAAATTCTCTTTTGATGTTTAATGATGCAATGTCAGTGAAAAAGTAAATTTACATTAGATAGATGTATCATGAATGCCATAATGCGCATAGGCCTATGTGAACTATCCGCCATTATCATGCTTATAGCATTTTCACATTATGTTCACAAATGAAGACATGCTGTTGGAATTGATAGTTAGTTTCACCATCATATAAATACAGTTATACAATAAAAAAGCATTCTTCACATACAGAAAACATGCATGTATGTGTATATCACACGCATATTGTTATATAGTGGACATTAAGGTACTGATGCTTAAGTCAAGCATCAGAGCTCTAATGAGCTGCAGGTATGTGCCTGCCTACAGGTTTACATATTACTAGTAATATTTACATCTTTTTGCATGGTTGTACAATGACACCTTGTTTACATATGTTTGCATACTTCAACAAAATAATTCCATTACTTAATTTCTTTAAGCCTGTAGAAATATTTACAAAAATAAAATTGCATATGTAGATATACACACTTAATCATGTTTCATGCTAATCTAACTGAATCAGGCATTCACATTCCTAAACATAAACCTTTCATATTTTTAATAGCATGAAACACCTGTTTAATAGGGAATTGCTCATTGAATAGCAAGCTAAGTGATGACAATTTGGTGAAATGCTTTAATGCATAAGGTGGCATTTATCTTAAACCTCTTGTTATCATGAGTCTGTTTATATGAGAGACTGTAGTTAGGGTATCATCCGTCAATTGAAGGTATTCACCAATGAAAATTATATGGAGAAAACTCAGGTTGTGCATGATTTCAAACTCATTGCCCATTACCGCTTTGTCAATCATGGCCATTTCCAGTGTCTGCAGTTTAGCCATATTCTTCAAAGCTCCTGGCTGAAGTGCACTTGGATAAAAGTAGTTTAAATAAAGAGTTCTGATGTTTGTAAGATCAGCAAATAAATTCAGGGGAAGCCACTGAGAGGGTGAGTGCTCTGATCCTATTTCCAATTGGGTAAGTGAATCCAGACCTGCAAATAAAAAAAATTTCACAGCTTTAATAAGTTTCACCTCGTTCATTTTGTCCACCTTCACGTTAGCAAAAATGTTCAAGCTGAAAAGTCATTATCTGGTCACTGTGTGTCTGAGTTTTGTTTGCAAAATAATGATTAGCTTGCCTATTTCACTCAGCATTGTCATCATCATGGTGCCTTTTGGGCTGTGATTGGCGAGTTAATGGCTGTTTCTGAGAAAACAATGTCAGATTTTTCCAAATATAACCCTTCTCAGATTTTCATGTATCTTGTCTACTAACTGCTCAAATACATTGAATAAATTGGGTCAAGTAATTTCTTGCCAAAAAAAATTTCCCCACTAAATATGGCGCAAATACGTTGAAAAGAAAGGGTCAAGTAATTTCCTGCCCAAAAAAAATTTTCCCACCAAATATGGATGGTATACTGTACTAACTGCTCAAATACGTTGAATAAATGGGGCCAAGTAATTTCTTGCCAAAAAAGTTTTTTCCACCAAATATGGATGGTATATTCTACTGGAAAATTAACCCAATATAATAGCACTGCCATGGATTAATTATCCCATATAATGCCACAAATGTTGTTTTGCTGATTGGATTTTACCAAAATGGTTTAACCCATTGAGTACTACCACCATGCTGTCATCATTTGAATGATGATGATGATAGAAATTATTTTTGTCTCAGGACAGGCATCCATAGTTTAAATAAATATTAATTAACTTTTCCCCGTGTTTCTTTTTACATGCACAGTCTTTAGACTAGAAATATTGAAATTATGTATCGGGACAGTTTTTGCTTAGATTTACAAATAAGAACAGAACATGACACAACTTTCTTACAACCAATGTGAAATGTATGTGACCCAAGAAGAATGTATTTGTTATCTTTAAAGCTCCATGAATTTATATATAATTCATATTATCATTTTCAATAAATCAAAACTAAAACAAATGTTTACCTTTAAAAGAATCTTTTTGCCTATTTTTTGCAAAGGGTTATTTAGGAGTATTAGGCTCCTCAGAGATGTCATGTTTTCAAAGCTGCCATCAGGAATTGTGATGTTGTTGTTCATCATATTAAAGTATGCTGTTTTGCTATCCATCAGTGGCATGGGTAGAAATGATAAGTTGCAGTTTGAACAATCGAGAGTAGATTCAAATTGCTTGCTACATAACTGATTCACAGTGATCATCCACAAGAAGAGAAGTGAATTAATTAAGAGAAAACGGGAATACGTCATTGTTACATCCATGATGAACAACTGCTGAAGTGGTGACTCTCTTGGAGAAATACAATATCTAAGGACAGTATTTATTCCATATGCCTTGTATACAATGCACTTGAAAGTCCTGGAGGGCATGCTTTCTCTTTTCCTGTGTAAATAAAATGTTACATTTGAAAGTCATCTTGTCTTTAGTTGTTGTTATTTTTCTTACTTAATTGATAAAATATTCAGAATAATGTACTAAATAGTGAGTTTCCCGATCATGCCTTTCATTGATCTGTAGTTATATTGCAAAGGTTAACATCTAATACTTTATGATGAAGATGTATAAAGGTCAGTTGAGAAAGCACTACTTCTTCATCATGTTTTGAAAATGTATAATAACAACGAAGAGTGGTAAATTTCATAACGCTCAGATTATGTCATTTACATTAAAACACCCAGTTAGACGTCTATTGATTCCCATACTATAAGCTGATCCAGATCTATCCCATGGAAACCATAACAATAAAATCCTGTCAGACAATAACTTGTTTTTGTTTATTGCGTTAACATATATACAGGACAACTATTGTATGTGAAAACAGACAATTTGTTTTTAGAGGAATAATTCTGTTTAAGCAGTTATAAGTTGCATCAGACCATGAAAAATGATAAATATGATAAGGTTAATCATTGTGCTGAACAATTCAGTATAATTCCTATAAATTGTGTTTACAGTTATTCAGTATCGGTCAGCTCAATGTCTGAGTCATTGTACAATGCCGCGCTTATTGTGCTTATCATATGGATATAAATTATATCATAATGTTATGTATCATAACTTCCTACATCTATACAAGATGCTAGGCCATCTGACATGCTTTGGTCAAACCTAATGATAATATTTTGTTCAACATGATGATTATGAGTTGGTGAGCAATGACTTATTAGGTCTTGTTGAAGTGGTGTCTCAATCTGTGTATTGGACAGCGAGACTTCGAGCCAGGCAAACCTATAACTGAAAATATCATAGATGCCATAGACAGCAGTCATAAGACCATTCTTGTGACAACTCCAGCTTTTGCGAAAATTGAATGGTGCAAATTTGAACTGCAGATGGCCTTTGTCAAAGGACGCGATTGCATTATTATCATCTACAAAGAAGAAGTTCCAGTTGAAGATACGTCTAAGACTTTGAGATCGCTGATAGAATCCATCAACTACATTGAATACAGTGAAGATGCTGTTGGATGCAGAATATTCTGGCGAAATGTCCAAAGCAGTCTTCAAGATGATACATGTACACGCAATAAACTTCTGAGGTTATTCAAGTAGTGTAGGGCAGAACAACATGTGGTAGGCAACATTTGCTAAGGATGAAAAAAGTACATGACAATAATTTAAAATGGATTTGCTACTGTTGTATTATGTGGCATCTGGAGCTAGTTAATAAAACAAGGTTATACTTGATGGAAATTTCAATTAATCATGTGATCGAAGATGGTATTGTATGCCTAAAAAACCTACAACAACAACAACAACGACAACAACAACTACTACTACTACTACTAACAACAACTACTACTACTACTACTACTACTACTACTACTACTACTACTACTACTACTACTACTACTACCACTACTACTACTACTACTACTACTACTACTACTACTACTACTGCTACTACTACTATAGACCATGCAGTTGTGTTGTCATTTTTGGTGACTGGCGGATAGAAATAATTGGTTTTATGTGGCGAATATGAGAGTAGTTCTGCAATTGTAAAAGGTGGGCTTGCAAGTATTCTTTGCAGTTTAGTAAGCTAAAACACTGTTAAGAAATACTTTCTTTACTATATTTAATCTAAAGGAAGAATTTTATTTAAAATGTCACATATTCATGAAAAGTCATCGCCCAAATAATGACCAACAAATCTGTCAAAATATCATATTCTTTTGTTATATTTAATTGTTTTGTCAATTTATGGACTTTAAGATGATGTAAATATGTTAATTGATTTTATGTTATGCCATTTAATATTATGTTAAGTAACATTTTACAAGAATACCAATACCAATCCCAGCTCGACATTGGCTCAACATTAGCTCAGCATGAGCTCGACATTGGCTCAACATTAGCTCAGCATGAGCTCGACATTGACTCAACATCAGCTCAACATCGGCACAACATTGGCCCGAGAACAGCTCAACATTGGCTTTAAACCAGCACAACATCAGCTCAACATCAGCTCAACATTGGCTCAACATCAGCTAGACATTGGCTCTACATCAGCACGATATCAGCACAATATCACCTTGACATTGGCTTAACAGCGGCTCAAGATTGGCTTGACATTGGCTCAACATCGACCAAATTTTACCCATGCGATTTTGTTATTGTCCTTGTTTATTAGACACTTTTTTTATATTTCAATCATGACAGAAATTGTAAAATCAGGAAATAACTGGCTTCCCACCCCAAATGTATATTATATAGTTGTGCATACTTTCCAGCAGTTTCAGGTTCCTACCTTGTGAAAGACTACAGTTATTCAACACAACGTCAGTGCAAGTCATTTGGTCTCATTGTTCCTCACTGGTGGAGTACTGTGAGACAAGCTAAGGGGTAGAGTGAGACATGGCTTGGTAGTACAACAGAAATGCAAAATTGTTCTAATTATTGTCCATTGCTACTGGTCTGAAGCTTAGCAGGTAATTTTAAAGAGGAAGGTGTAATGATGAGATGGTAAGCCTTAAAGTCCACACATCGTTACCCACATACCCCACAGTTGGGGTCATTCAATTGACCTGGTATAGCTACTGGGTACATTGTACCATCAATTCAACATGTCATGTGACTGACATCCAGCTGTCATTTTCCTGATGATGATATACATTGAATTGACTGTCTCACCCTGCCCCGTTCATGTTTTGTCTCACTATTCCCCGTGCTGGTTTTAACATGAACTTGTGACCTTCTGGGGTCCACATGGCTACAGCGCTGTTCATTAATATCTGGAATTAAAGACCACTATCCAAGGTTTTGTATATGAAATTTCAAACATCTCATGCTTTTAATTCTTGCAGGTAATGGAACATTCTGTTGGTTATGTAGTGTTGGCCCAAATCCCTAAGTTAATATAAATTTCACTGTTGAAAATACGGGGTTTTTCTCACTGTTCCCCGGACCTCAATTTTCCACCCTCTCCTCTACATATGTAACAAAACTGACTCTGTAATATTGTAAAAATGCATGCATTTCTTTTTAATAATTTTCAAATTTTCTTTGATTCATACGAAACTTATATATAACAACAAGTTTTGAAATAAAATAACACTGCTAAACACTCTCATGGCAAGGGCTGATGGCTCTGTTCTGTATCATTGTGTCTGTGGCAGTGGAAGGGGGGATTTCTTTTTTTTTTTGTCCTTTTTTTTTTCTTCTCATCTTCAAATCAGGCGATCTGTCGCGTGTCTCAGTGGAAGCTGAGAATTCCTCATCAAGCTAATACACTGACAGTACTCAGAGAGACTTAATGAACACAAGTTTGTTAAATCTCCAAGAAAGATTTTCAATTTTTCCTCTTTTACGCTTTAATGTGAAGTCCCCAGTTCCTGCGAGCTGTCTCCACGTCTTCTTGGTTTGTTTCGCTGCAACAATATAGTATCTCAAATAAATATTTTAGTCTCTCATTATCCGTCTCAAAGTAAGTATGGCAGTCTCCAACCAAAGCTGTGAAGATTAACCCACACTCTTGCTTCACATTTCTAAGAGATTACAATTCACGTATATTATGTATTTAATTCCAGTGTAATCCTCAGTCAAATATTTTCAGTATGGCAGGTATTTTCTTCGAAATACGAAAATAAACCCATGGATTTTCCTTTAAATCTAACATCAAGGGAAGAAATATGTTGCTTATAGACAAAAAATTAAATTGTTCATTTGTGTTACATCCTGCTTAAATATGATTTTGTTACTGTTGTATTTGATTGCATCAATGCTTCTGGTCTGATGAGGCTTGGTCAGCTCTTAAGACCAGGTATGGTGATGGTGTGATGAGATGAGAATGGGTGGGGTAATTTACTTGCTTCAGGATAGACACTGAGTACATGGCACAACCAATTTAATTCCAGTCCAAATTCATCTGGGATGTAGCTCAGAAAGGTCAAGGTGGAACCCACCTTGTAGACCACTCAACTGCAGCTGCCATCAACATACTAAAGGCATGGACCAAGAATTGTACCCAAGTCCTCATTATCTTATCTTATCTTATCTTATCTTATCTTATCTTATCTTATCTTGTCTTATCTTATCTTATCTTGTCTTGTCTTGTCTTGTCTTGTCTTGTCTTGTCTTATCTTATCTCCCAGCTGTCTGTGATTGGGTGGTCTAAATTGTGAGGTTCCGTTCTCAACAAGAGGCATGATTTATGTGAAGAGACCCTTCTCCAATTTCCCAATTGTTGCTGATTTAGCCCATTTTTGCACCGAAGCTCCAATTCTGCAAATGTAATGAGCGTGTAAAGGTATAGCTTCATTAGATAAAAAAATAACAATTCGGAACAGGCATGACGTCCACGCTCATCAGAGTCCCTTAATTTGATAGAATGCAATTTTAATTTTCATCTCATGCAAAAAATGAGACTCAAGTAGCAAGAAGAGAAAGAGAAAAAGAAGAAAAAGTAAAGATTGAATGAAATCTCGTGAAACAACGCTCTGTACGTGAGTATGGTGTCACGCAGGTACCTTTTTTTTTTATTCAATTCTCTTAATTTCTTTGGATTTTATTCTCCTTTTTTTTCTTTTCATGCTCGCATCCTGTTTGTTGTTTTTTGACTTGAAAATCGCACACTGTGCTTGTCACTGAATTCCATTTGCAAGTTTTGTGAAGAAAACATGAAACTGTGAGAAATGTTGTAAATTTTGCTGCCAACAGACACGCAAAAGTAAATTTAAAAAAAAGTAGTTCACAGTATATGAGAAACTTGGAAAACCCCGTACAAATAAATATATATGTTTTGTCAGTTTCACTAACATACCTCTGACTAATAGCTCAGCTATGGATTTTACGATATCTAGATGAATGACCCCACATACAGCCATTTTGACTAACAAATCAGTCGTCTTTTATCTAACAAGTTACTGTGCAAGTGTTATCCGATATCGTGCCATATCCCAGATAGCATTTAAAACTGGGCCAAATCCATTTCAATATTGTCCACTGTCAGCACAACATCCTATCAATATATAGCCGACGTTGTGCCGACGTTGTGCCGACGTTGCGCCGACGTTGCGTCGAAGTTGCGCCAACGTTGTCCCAATTTGGAATGCTATCTGGGACTGGGTCGATGTTGGACCATCATTAACTGATGTCCACCAAGGTTGGGCCGATGTCATGCCAATGTCATGCCAATGTCATGCCGATGATGTCTGTGATCACGACATGTATTTGACTTATAGACTTCAGTAATTTTGGTCAATAAAAGCAATGATGTTGACAACCTAGTTAGCATGAATTAATGGCAGGTTTACGCGACATACGCTCGACGTTGGTCCAACGTTGGTGACACTGGGCTGAGCTGAGGTGACATGTTATCTGGCTGATGTTAACTACCAAGACAGCATGCCAAATCCGGTCAACATTGGACCTATGTTGGCCAAAGTCAGCCGATGCTTGGCCAACATCAAGCCACTGTGGCGTGTTATCCAGGTGACTTATTAGATAAACCAAATTAACCTGGTAGAGAATCAGACACAAAATGTCTAAAAGTTTATCAATTTATGTCTGAAAAAGTAAGTCAAAATCGAAAGTATGACATGCTTTACACATTTTGTTAAACTTGTAAAAGTCACCCTTCACCGCATATCTTCATCACTCATTGCTCAGTATCTTACTCAAAATTTTGATAATTATATTATAATTTAATCTAGAATATAGATTTGTATTTCTCAGATAAGGCAGCAGAGTCATTACCAATGGATGTTAGCGGAACATATAATTATGTTGATATATTTGTTATTCGGGCTAAAATACATATTCAACGCTTAACAAGTTTACGAAACTTTTGGAAAACCCCATACGTTTGACAAAAACATTAAATTGCAAACTATGACACAAATTATGCAGCTAAAATGTTTCCGCATTTTTGGCTCTTTTAACCCCTCAAAATACCATGTAATGCTTGAATGCACTTGGAATTTTCTGACTGCACAGATGAGTGGGTGAAACAGACTTTACGTCTATCAAGGCAATGAGGCGAGTGATGAAGCAACCTTCAACCTTCCAACATGGGCTGGATTTGTACCCAAGACCCAGCAGTTGACAGCCCAATGTGCTGCCGCTGAGCTGGCCCCCTGCTCTACATAACTCTGATAGTCTCTGAAATGCCACTCCTTTTGAAACCGATATCAATTTTGACTAATAATTTATCTGGTGAAATGCCACTCGTTTTGACACCGATATCAATTTTGCCTAACAAATTACCTGGTGAAATGCCACTCCTTTTGACACCGATATCAATTTTGGCTAACAAATTACCTGGTGAAATGCCACTCCTTTTGACACCAATATCAATTTTGACAAACAAATTACCTGGTGAAATGCCACTCCTTTTGACACCGATATCAATTTTGGCTAACAAATTACCTGGTGAAATGCCACTCCTTTTGACACCGATATCAATTTTGGCTAACAAATTACCTGGTGAAATGCCACTCCTTTTGACACCGATATCAATTTTGACTAACAAATTACCTGGTGAAATGCCACTCCTTTTGACACCGATATCAATTTTGACTAACAAATTACCTGGTGAAATGCCACTCCTTTTGACACCGATATCAATTTTGGCTAACAAATTACCTGGTGAAATGCCACTCCTTTTGACACCGATATCAATTTTGACTAACAAATTACCTGGTGAAATGCCACTCCTTTTGACACCGATATCAATTTTGGCTAACAAATTACCTGGTGAAATGCCACTCCTTTTGACACCGATATCAATTTTGGCTAACAAATTACCTGGTGAAATGCCACTCCTTTTGACACCGATATCAATTTGGCTAACAAATTACCTGGTAGTTAGTTTTATCCAAAAAGTTGGTCAGCCTTGCTAGTCAGTCAAATGGATAGTTAGTCAAATGTCTAGTGTAACAAGTTAGTCAATCTTAGTCATTGATGAAATTAGGCAAAGAAGTCAGTCACTACTTGGATATTGCTATTTTTTGGTAAAGAGTACATAAAATCAACAACATAAAAACATAGGGGTGTAATGGTCAGGTGACATAAACACTCCCCCTATCAACAAAGCTTTGACTATTAATAGCATCTTTGAATTTTTTTAAACTGAAATTGACAATAAGTCAGGGTCAAGACTGTTCCATTTATACATTGACAATTCTATAAGCAAAGAAATATTTTCTTACATCAGGCTATAAAAGTGAAATACATTTTTACAATGACCTCTGTGGTTACTACTATATCTAAAAGCGTTTTGCATATTCATATGAATTCTTCGACATTCAAGTGTGTTTGAATTTGGAAGAGACAATCTTTCCAAGTATGGAATGGGGTATCATTTCAATCAATCAATCAATCAATCAATCAATCAATCAATCAATCTAGAAAGTAACCCAAATTCCCTCCACAAAACTATCGTTCCTTGAAACTCCTTAATTCAGAAACAAACCAATGTATTGTCTTTAGCTCGAAATAAAGATAATACCTTCTGATAACTTTTGTTTTGCAAAAGACAAAATGTCTTTGATACAGATACTTTTATCAACTTATCATTTTTGGATCTTTGCATTCAAACGAAAATTGGTTAAAAAAAAAGTTCTTCGTTATCATGCAACACGAAAAATTTTAATTATCAGTTTTATCACAATTTATCATTTGTGAATGAACTTTTTATTTAAGCTAAAGAATATCAAGATATGGTTACACAATGAATTCAGTAAATAATGAAAATTGACATGTCGCATTAAAGTACCAAGTAAAGGAATAATTATTCTATGTTGTGGATTGGGTATATGCAAGTGATGGTGTTTGTATTCAGTACTGAGGTGCCTGGGAAAGATCTTAATTGATATTGATATGTGAGTTATATGTTCTCCATCTTCTGACACTGTACAGTATACATACACAGATGTTACTATAAACATTATTTAAAAAATTAAGTCTGGGGGCTGGAACCGCGTTACTAGTATAACATATGCTTATATAGTTTACAAATTTTATTTGAACATTACTGTATTTTCTGTATTCCTGTATTTTCTGTTCTTTATTTTATTTATGACATATATATCATGGATGATATTTTACTGTCAATAAAAATTATATATATAGTGCTATGCATCCATGCAGAGGCAATAAATATGCCCCACCCATGCAGTATAGTCTTCAATTGAGGCCACCTCTGCTGTTTGACTGGCCACAATGGCGAAGTGGTCCTACTAGAGAGGTAAAATATAATCATCTATGTTCAACATAGAGTGGTTTTTAAAGTGGTGTTCTTAATTGAGGTGTGGTCTTAAAAGTGGTGCAGTCCCCTGTATTTTTTGGGAGGGGGGGGGGGGCAAATCAACGAATGAATGAATGAACCAATCAATCAAATTTGACATTAAATAGCTCAAATCATCAATCTATCAATCAATCAGAATGTTGCCAAAAAAAACACCTCGTTTTATAGCAAAACTGTCTTGGCAATTACGAATTGCATAATACATTTATAAGCCCAATTTAATTTAAGACCACTTCGTGTTAAGACCATTTTAGTGGTTCCAATGTACTTCAAAATGTCACAGACACAATGTAACACACTTACAGTCTGTGAACGTGCAATCTGTGATTTTAAACTCTTAAAAGAAAAAAAGACCTAAAAAAAATTCCACAAGAAAAGAAGAAAAACGGATGATCTTAGAAGTACAAGTTGATAAACGCAATGTTCGACGCTCAAGATCAAAGTGACGTAGCGTCTTTCATTCCAAAAAGAACGCGTCGTTCAAACTCCTTTTGTACTTTTTCAGTGTACGATCTTTCACGCAATATGGCGGTCGGTTATAAAAAGAGATCTGAATCTGATCGTCTGCATTTTCACTGGATTCCAAGTACCACAGGCGAATTGAACAAAAAAAAGGGGGGGGGGGAACGTCTAGTTGTTGTAAAAGGATCATGATACAATTGAAAGGGGGGGGGGAGGGTTGAAATGAAAGAAGGGGGAGGGGGTAAAATTGCGGGGAAAACTCACAAAAAGGTCTGAACTACAACCAGGTAAAAGAAAATGAAAGGCTACAAAAGACAAAGGTGAAAATATGAGCCCTTTCACCTTAAGTTTGCGATTTATCATTGTCATTGATTTATTGTATTGTGAAGCAGCCTTATACATGCAAATAATTAAATACATAAGATTTCCATATGTACAGAAATACATAGTTTGTAGACAATAACAAATTGATGTGACAGACTGAAACGCACTTAATATTGATTAGGCATATAGTGCAGCCCTTATAAGGCAAATTCTTATCATTCACAAAGGTTGACTGATTCGGTTTGTAGATGGTGGGAGTCCACACCATTTTACTAATTTATTGCATGGAGAGGCTTACTTGCCTCAGCATAGACACCAAGTATTAGGTACCAACAAAAGCTCACACAGAGCACCAGAACACCCATTTCGCTCCTTTTCACACGGCAGCCATGTTGGCATTTTTGCCTCATTGACCTTTGCACTCTGACAGATATAGTATTGTGATGTCATCAGTAGACAATGGCCATGGTGAGGTCACAGAGTGCAATAACAATGGAGAAGTAATGATGTCATAATATATGACGTAATCAAAATGTTGTCAATGAGTGAATTATTCAACAATTAGCTGCTGTCAAGCTACTACTTAGTCTGTTGAAACCTAATTGCTATTTAGTCAAACTAGTAATGTTAGTCATGACATACATGTCACTTGTGCACAAAATATATCTATGTTGCAATAATTATTTATAAAATGCCTTAATCTGCATCTTAAAATAATAAGTATTTGAAGTACTTGAAAGGTACTTGCAAGTACAATATTTTGAACAGCTTCAAGTCCAAGTACAAGTACTTGGTACTTAAGTCCAAGTACTGAGTCCAAGTACAGTACTTGACCCCAAGCCTGACTGTGTCACTTGGCTGCTCAGCCATATTGTAAAAAAGTTCCATACCTATAGACAGAAAACTAGACAGACATAGACAGAGACAGAGACAAATCATAAACCAGAAATTTGAGCGGACATTTTTATTCAATGCCTTCATAAAAATCGACGTATATCAAAATCAAATTAGAAAGAAAAAACTTATTTGATTGAATCGCGTGCATGATGTTTATAAAATGTCAATATTAAATTTGAATGGTAGAGCATTTGAACAACACGAATCTTCTCCTAAATTGTTGCAGCTATTAAAACGATGAAAAAATATAACAGTGTTGTAACATTTACATTCAGGGTTGTCTGCTATAGGCCTATATAGATACACATGCAATCATGTTTGATCTACAGGGGTGGCCCGGGGCCTAGCTCAGTGGTAGCGCGCTGGGCTTCCAACCACTGGGTCCTGGGTTCAATTACCGGTCGAGCCTATGTTGGATGGCTGTTTCATCCTTCGTCTCATTACCATGGTCCCTACCTGTCCTAATTAGCCCATCAGGTGCAGAAATACAGGACGTAAAGCCATAATCCACCACCACCATGTTTGATCAACTAAAGAAGACTATGTTTTAGTCTCATCTGTTACAACTATTTATTGTCAGATTATGTAACCCCGATAGCATTCGTTTCAATGTCGGCACGATGTCGGCGATGTCAAAATGATGTTGTAACGACGGTGGCCGATCTAGAAACGACGCTGGCTCGATTTGGAATGCTATCTGGGAACCAGCTACCAGAGGCAGATGTAATGATGAGTTACACATCTCACCCATGGTTGGGGTCTTTTACTTGCCCCAGCATAGACACTGAGTACAGGGCACTGCCAGTTCAACGTCTAGTCTAATGCCAGCAACTTGTAGATAGATAGATAGATAGATAGATAGATAGATAGATAGATAGACAGATGGATAGATGGATAGATGGATAGATGGATAGATATGGAAAGTGCAGTCCTCTAAAGTTCTTGCCGCTGTCAAAGAGTGGTGCCTAGACAGGGATTCGAACCTGGGACCCTCAGAGGAGCAGGTATATGATAATTTTAATCAAGAGAAACTATTTTAGTTGAACAATGTCTATTTGAAACGATTATTCAAACGCCTCAAATTAGGAAACAAATTCATAACTCTTTAATTAACAAACTAAACTTTCCAAATATTTTCAAATCAGTTGGAATATGAAGATCTGAGGATCAAATTGAATGTTTCAGATTTGTCAAAGAAACCGCGAAACCTGTGCTTTTGGGTCTTTCTTGATTTGCGAAAATTGTGAAATTTGTAGAATTGCGAGAAATTCTTGAAAAAAAATCTTGAGGCAAAAAGTAAAATAAAGAGAACTTAGATCATTGCAAAGGGTCAAAGAACTAAAACAAAGATTTGGGGACAAAGTATTTCTTAACCTATTGTTAAGAGAAATTGGAAGACCTAGTTTGCTCATAATTAAACAATAATAAAACTATCATACAGTAAAACATCGCCATTAAGACCACCTTTGATGTGAAATGGTCTTAAGGTCTTATTTTGTTGGAAACTCCATTGTAACAATTCTTTCGGAGCGGGAATCTAACTCTGGTCCCTGGGACTAAAAGCCAGAACCTTAACCATTGTACCAAAGAGTCACTCTCTGTTCTGGTGCGAGGGCAACATTCTGCTCACACCAGGACCACTACACTACACTCTTTCCTTCTCACAATGAGGCTCAACAAGGAGCCTCGCAATTGTTGCACCTTGCGTCTTCCTGGCTAGCAGGATAGATAGATAGATATGGAAAGTGCAGCCCTCTAAGGCAACTTCTTGCCGCTATCGAGGGTTGATTGATGAGTTGAGAGAGAGGAGTCCACCCATGTTACACATTTACCCCATGGGTGGGATCTTTTACTTGCCTCAGCATAGACACTGAGTGCAAGGGACCGCCAATTTAACGTCTCATCCGAACGACATCCAGCTGAGATGTTGCTCATGAAGGGTGCCCAGGCCCGGGATTGAACTCGGGTCCTTCAGAGGAGCAGGCGAGCGTCTTACCTCCAGACCACCCAGCAGGACATGGGTCCACAAATACACTTGCATCAGGCGCTATTTGTAACAATTCTCCCACAGTGGGAATCGAACACTGGTCCCTGGGACTAAAAGCCAGAACGTTAACCATTGTACCCAAGAGTCACTCTCTGGTGCGAGGGCAACACTCTGCTCACACCAGGACCACTACACTACACTCTCCCCTCCTCACAATGAGGCTGACCGAGAGCCTCGCAATTGTTACACCTAGCCTGTTTTCAAAATCTTCTTTATTTATTTCATGGCTTGATTACATATTTCATATACAATTTTCAGTTGCAGATAAGATTACTTGATTAATTGTTTAGCTTGCATATATGCTGTCTTGCCAGCTTGCTTGCTATCTTGTTTGTTTGAGTGGGTGCTTACCATACGTGTCATTGCTAACATGTAAAACATCGATCATTCAAATTCTAACTTTTTTTGCAAGAAAGGATTCCAACATTTTGTTGTTTGTAATTCTTAAAATCTGTGTATTGAATATGGCAATCATTAATTTTCCACTTACTTAATTCAACTCATTTATAAAATCACGTTGTAACAATGTCATTCTTAGATTCGTGAGTTTGTGACTATCTTCACAGCTTAGAGAAAATATTTCATCCACATATTTCATCTTAAAAAAAAAAAAAAGGAATAAACTTTACATCCGAATTTGTAATTATTGAAATTATTCAAATAGAGCTAAGACCGAAGTAAAAGTTATTTATCAAATGAAACAACCATTACATCAAAATTCTATGTAGGAGATGGATTGGAAATATTCCTAAAAAAGAACAACTTAGCTTTCATTGCTGAATACAAAATGACAAAATTAAAACAAGTTGTTCGTGTCATGAGAAATATTTTTGAGGACTCCTAATTAATAGACGGCATACTCAATTTTTATCAAAATATAATAAAAAAAAGTTAAAATTCTTAAACAATAACTAACTACAAGATAGAAACATCCCAAACGTGCTTAATTAAATTGGGAAAATATGCTGCTTTTTCTGATTTATTAATGGCAAAATGATTGAAGAGCTGAATTTCTCCTGTTTGAAATACCTGACAGACTATCCCATGGGTTTATGAATGACATGAATGCAGTTATGTATGTTAAAAATGAAAGAATGTATAGATACATCAGATATCTATAAATTGAATATAATTGAATTAATGTACTGAATACAAAAATATATATAAATGAAATAACTGATTTCTAAAAGAATGAAAAAGGGAGGCCAAACAATCAATCAATCAATCAATAAATCAATCAATCAATCAATCAGTCAATCAGTCAATCAGTCAGTAAGTAAAGTTAATTGTGTTAGTAAGTTAGTTAGTTACAAGGAAGGAAGGAAGGAGGGAAGGGAGGAAGGGAGGGAGGAAGGAAGGAAGGAAGGAAGGAGGGAAGGGAGGAAGGGAGGGAGGAAGGAAGGAAGGAAGGGAGGGAGGGAGGGAGGGAGGGAGGGAGGGAGGGAGGAAGGAAGGAAGGAAGGAAGGAAGGAAGGAAGGAAGGAAGGAAGGAAGGAAGGAAGGAAGGAAGGAAGGAAGGAAGGAAGGAAGGAAGGAAGGAAGGAAGGAAGGAAGGACCACACATAATGGTAACTTCGCTATTAAGACCAGTTCCTTCTTACCCAGAGTTATATAACTTAGCAAAAATTTATGCTATGACAGATAAATGACTATGAACAAATATGCAGCATATCATCTTAAATGGAATACCACAAGTAAACATGCTTGATCTGTTTTTATTATGATTTATGATGAAGTATGTCAGGCTTATTTACAGTGCTGTATGAATTCACACACATTATTGATATAAGCGACAGCCATGAAAAATTAATGACTACAATACCAGCCAAGCATTTACTCATATCAAGGAAAGATGTTAGCACGTGCTATGACGTCACGCCACGTGCTCAAGATGCTACACGTCGATTTGTTCCTCCATTGTTAGAGAGTTGCAAAACAACAGACACAGTTATACGCCTACATACACGATCGAAAAATCAAAAATGGTTCGATCAAAGATTTCTGGAATTCATGAATACAATTTGAGTGTATTGAATGATCAATTTTAAGGGTCACTCACAGTTGTGTGTTTATATGGCAAATTTAGGGATGCTACACCGCAAGAACAAAAAAATATTGAACCCTTAGAGACTAAATAGGCTATAGGCTATTAGAATTTTACAACCTGAAATTTAAGAAATTAATATAATTTATCAGTACAATCAAATGTTTTGTTGTTTTTTAGAAACCATACCCAGATAGCATTCCAAATCGTTCCAACGTCAGCGCGATGTCGACGATGTTAAAACGTTGTTGTGTCCGATTTGGAATGCTATCTGGGTGCCCAATTACAAAAAATGATTGGTTAGACTCACCTTATTATAATCAACATTCAAGAGTTAAATTCGCTATGTGGGACTTTTAGTTCTACTCTGGACCAATCCCTTCAGTCATACATTAAGGGTTTGAAAGAGACTCATGCTTAGACAGATCAATATATTTAGGCAAAAGCAGCAATGGCATGACATTTTGACATTGTCCTGGCTTCAGCCAACATTAGCTGAATACCCAGATGGCATGCCAGTTCTCAGATTCCCAGATAGCATTCCAAACTGTCTCAACATCGGCGCAATGTCGGGGATGTCAAAACCATGATGTACCGACAGCGGCTGATATAGAAACGACACTGGCCCAATTTGGAAGGCTATCTGGGTTATAGCATTCCAAATCAGGATGTCGTTTCAATATTGGCCAACGTTGGAACAACATCATATCAATATTGGCCAACGTTGCACCAATGTAGATCTGATGATCTGATCTAGTATGTTATCTGGGTGTGGCTGACGTTGGCTGAATGTCCAACTGACATGGACAACGAGTCCACCATAAAACATGTCACATCGGCTCAACGTCGGCCTGACGACAAGACGACAAGACGACATTGGCCAATGTTGGTCCGATGTCATCGACCCATACCCAGATAGCATTCGCAATTTGTTCAATGTCAGCACTACGTCAGCGATGTTGATTTGGTGTTATACCAGTGGCCTGTATAGGAATGATGCTGGGCCGATTTGGAATGCTATCAGGGTATGCTATCTGGGCCCGACGTCATGTCAATGTGACATTTTTTAAGAATATTTCAAATTTATCCAAAAAGTCACAATTAACAACACGTGCAGAGAAAATAATAAATACATCAACTAACAGCAAATAATTTGGATTTTCAAATTTAAGTAGTTTCTATAATTTGCAGTTTATCAAGAGGACTGGAAAAACTGAGTGTTGATTTAGAATTCGAGATTTTATTCAAATAACTACAACAACAAAAAAGCACCTTAATAAATAGAATACAAAATAACAAGCATAAGTGGTGCAGTGATATTTAGAATTTCACTGTAAAAAGACTTCCTGCACTTTAAACAAGTTCCATTATAAAACCGCCTTATTTCCAGTTACTGTGACGCAGAGCTCTTTTTTGCATAAAGATTCTTCAAATTTCACACCAATTATATTTGCAGAGAAATCTCACTGAAGCAAGAACTTAATATGATAATGCAGAAAAACATCTTATTGTTAACATTTTGACAAATAACTTCATTTTTGAGCCCATATGCAACTACCTAATGATGTTACCAAAAACTAGAAACTTGAAACCCCTGTTACAGTACCTGAGCATAATATTTTGAGGATGTGCTTCTTAATTTCATCTTTTTTCGCATGCAATTCTTTAATTGGACCAATTTATCAATTACAAATCTGGCGTTTTAGGACAACATGAACTTGAGGGTTTTCGCCCATCCAAATAACATCATTACATAAGGTTATTTTTGTATAAATCATATAATTATTTTAGAAGATTTTAGGAGATTTGTGAATGATTTCTTATAATATCTGAGCGATTTATTCAAAACCAAATAAAATTTCTAAAAATAGTGTGACCAGTACCAAGATAGTATTCCAAATTGTTTCTACGTTGGCGCGATGTCGGGAGATGTTAATACAATGTTGTAACAACAGTGGCCTATATATGGTAATGATGCTGGGCCGATTTGGAATGCTATCTGGGTAACCCTTAAACTTGATAATATCCTTATATGATGACTGTTTTTAAAAAGAGATATTTTAATTTTAAGAGATTTCTTATATATAATATCTAAACGGTTGTCAAATAAAAAATTTCAGAATGGCGCCTGTGTAGCACTTTGCTGGCCTAGCGGTTAAGCACCATTTTTAGTTCATTGGCAGTCAAAAGGTTCGATTTTAGACCACATTAAACCTTAATTGTTGTACAGCTGAACTCATATGCTTGGAAACTGGTGTCCAGAGCATGTGATGTGAATCCAAGACTCCCATTGGCTGAGACATGACCTTAAGTAGTTGAGGACCAGGCTATAGCTCTTCTCAAGGTGGTGGTGGTGGATTAGGGCTTTACGAAGGATGAAACAGCCATCCAACATAGGTTTGACCGGGAATTGAACCAGGGACCCAGTGGTTGGAAGCCCAGCGCGCTACCAATGAGCTAGGCCCC
Organism: Alitta virens; assembly: GCA_932294295.1. Classification (NCBI taxonomy): domain Eukaryota; kingdom Metazoa; phylum Annelida; class Polychaeta; order Phyllodocida; family Nereididae; genus Alitta; species Alitta virens. Next base: position 14,684,588 of record OW028586.1, on the reverse strand, counting down.
CGCCCTAGCTCTTCTCAAGGTCCCGGGTTCATAAACTACATTGAGGTGATCCTAATAGTGAGGTGACCTTAATGAGGTGTTCCACTGTAGCAAACTTAAAGTAGACAGACCTCAGATAGCATTCCAAATCGGGCCAGTGTCGTTTCTACATCGTTTTGACATCACCGACATTTCGCCGACGTCGATACGATTTGGAATGCTATCTGGGACGTTCTGAAACAACTGTTTATCTGAGTTTCTTTCTATGACATTGTGAAGGCAGCAGAACTTAACACCTTTAAGTAATGTACACATTATATATATACATTATAATACATGAAGAAAAAAAAAGATACGATATATAATAAAAATAAGACAGGTAGGTTATCTATATATATAGTAAAAAATAAAGAAAGAAGACAAAAACAGCTAAAAAAAGTTACATATAGACTGCAATGCAATTACTCTGTACTGAGGGAGACTTCAACCATACTTTTGTGGCTGGGTGTAGCAAGTGCACTACATGGCAACTTGTAATTCCAGTATAATGAGACAAGTGTAAAAGTCCGATTTTTCTGGGAAACGATTGATTGACAAATGCACAATATGATGGGGCACGCGGAGTTTTATTGATATTTTTTGTTTGGTATTACAAGAAGCTGGCATGCTTGGTCGAATTCGATTTGTCATCCCACGTACTCCGGGCGTATTCGATTGACCACACTTAAACGCAATTAAAATTCACATTGACGCTGATCTGGCCTGATCTGTATGTAACTGGTCGATATTGTTTGAAGACAAAATTTCACAGCAACAGTAATGCAACTGTTAATTGACTACCTGCGAAAATTGACAATACGTGAAATTGATTAACTGTGAAATTGAGCTTCAAATGGACTCGTAGGAACATGCACTCAACAGGCATTAAGGCATGATTAACCACTTAAGGCAATATCAATTGAATGTCAGTTTAATTAGAAGCGCCCTGTCCTATCCTATTCTATCCTATCCTATCCTTTTCCTATCCTATCCTATCCTATCCTATCCTTTATATTATTTTACCCTACCCTATCCTATCCTATTGTAGCAAAGTTCCTATCCTATCCCTTTTCTATCCTATCCCATCCTATCCTATCCTATCCTTTATATTCTTTTACCCTACCCTATCCTATCCTATTGTAGCAAAGTATCCTATCCTATCCTATCCTATTGTAGCAAAGTATCCTATCTTATCCTATCTTATCCTATCCTATCCTATCCTATTGCAAACACAGATAGCATTCCAAATCGGGCCAGCATCATTTCGATATCGGCCGCCGTCGGTACAATATCGTTTCAACATCGCCAACATTGCGCCAACGTTGATACGATTTGGAATGCTATCTGGGAAGCACCCCTATCCAATCCTATTATACATTTCCAAATCAAGCTAGTCCAATTATATCCTCAGGTTATAATCCTATCCTATCCTATGCTATCCATAAATTAATTTCTAGGAAGTATTTAGGTCGACACTCTTCAGATATCCCGTTGTTCCACTGCCTAACCTGCCAGTCTGTACATGTTCCAATTTGGTTGTAATGGTTACTTTAAAAATTTGTCGGCGGAAAAACGTCATTGAAATTCGTATGCAAACACTGTGTAATGGAAGGTATAGAGGGGACGATTTTTTTTTTTCTACTCCTAAAAAAGATAGGAAAAAACTCCCAAGTTGCTATTCAATTAACTTAAAACGGAGCGCATACAATAAGACCAACTGGGCGAAACTTTTGAAAAATCGAAACAGACAATTTGAAGGGCTTTTGATCTGGAAGGCAGTTCAAATTGAAAGTGTATTGGTCGTAAAATCCCATGTAAACATGAAACGCTGATGTGAATATACTAACATTTTAATGCAATTAAAATGCTTGCCTGACCCACTATGGGTGCTATCTGCTACTCCAGGCAAAATTTGAGCTTTTACAATATCTGTTTTTGTGGCAAAGCTACAGGCTTTGAAGGTCTGGATCGATACAGTTTGGAGGTGTGACATTGTCTGATGTAGTGCTCCCCATATAAGTATTTGCAGCAGAGTGCTTCCCCATCTTAATGACTTAAATGCAGCCAATACTAATTTAAAAGATGGGCCACAGACGTTATCAGTAAAAATTGACGACTGGAGCAGACAGGCACGGCTTCCACACTAAATGGCATTGTTGCGTTTGTGCTTTAGCATGCTTTCACATGTAAACAATGCTTAAAATGTCATAATCTATATGTAAACAATGCTTACATATTGGTGAATAATGCTTGAAATGTAATAATCTATATGTAAAAAAATGGTGAATAATGCTTGAAATGTAATAATATATATGTAAAAAATGCTTACATATTGGTGAATAATGCTTGAAATGTAATAATCTATATGTAAACAGTGCTTAAATGCAATAATACATCGGTGAATAATGCTTAAAATGTTATAATTTGAGGTACAATGACATTTGAATGTTATAATATAAATGTAAACAATGCTTAACATTGCTTATGTAGAATGTAATAATCTATAATTATGTATGTAAAGAAATGATCCAAATAAACAATGTTTAAATGTGATAATCTATACGTAAACAATGCTTAATATGTAATAATCTGTATGTAAACAAAGTTAGTAGAGCATGAATTATACATGTAGATTAAAGCTCTGCTAATTTAAGCATTATGTATGTTATAAGAAGAAGTAGAGTGTGATTTGTATGTAAAGAAACATTGACTTATGCCTACTTTATCTAAGCGAAAATGCATGGTAATTATTTAGTAGAGTATTAAATGAAGAAATGTATTTGTAAACAGTTGCTGAGGTAATTCTTACCATTTTGTGGTGGAATCAAGGCGATCTCAATTTTTAAATGTAAATCTGGGTTTATAGTCTGTAATCACTCATCATAGTCTCAACTACCCAGATAGCATTCCAAATCGGGCCAGATTCATTTCTATATTGGCCGCCGTTGGTAGAACATCGATTCAACAACGCCGACATCGCGCTGACGTTGATACGCTTTGGAATGCTATCTGGGTAGGCCAATCTAGAGTCTTTCTCAACTCCCTGGGGAGTATTCATTCTTGAACACAGGCTTAACCACAGGGGCTTAAGAGCTCATACCAGTGCCATCACTGTGGGTGCCTTATGCCAAGTACCCCTTGCACCTGGGTGGGGTGAGGCAATGGTTGAAGAGGATCTGCCCAACTCCTCCATGCCATGGTGGGGGTTTGAACCAACAGCCTTGTGGTTAGCAGCGAACACTTCACCCACTCTTCTTCCAAGACCCACTAGACCACGCCATCCAAACATTGAATGTTCTTAATTGTTGGGGGTTTTTTGTTTTTGTTTTTTTGCTGCTGAACATTTGCATTGATTTAATTGTAACATAATACAGCTGTAGTGTTTAATTGGAAAAAAAGAATGTCACCAATTAGGAACTATCTCTCACTAATGTTTTCCAAATTGTGCTCTCCTGATCACGTGTTTGAAAATAAACTTCCTGTTCTGAGCTAAATGTCAAATTAACCAATCTAGTGTCATTCTACATTGTGAAGTTGCGAGACAAAAAGTCCTCATATTGTATTGTATTGTATTGTATTGTATTGTATTCTATTCTATATGACTTGTACTCTAGAATAGAATGGAAAAGAGTAAACAGGCTATAGAATATAATATTCTAGATGACTTGTACTCTATTCTATTCTATTCTATTCTATTCTATTCTATGACCTGTTTATTCTATTCTATCCTATTCTATATATATGGCCTGTTTATTCTATTCTATCCTATTCTATAGCTATGGCCTGTTTATTCTATTCTATCCTATTCTATAGCTATGGCCTGTTTATTCTATTCTATTCTATTCTATTCTATTCTATGACCTGTTTATTCTATTCTATTCATCCTATTCTATATCTATGGCCTGTTTATTCTGTTCTATTCTATATGACTTGTACTCTATTCTATTCTATTCTATTCTATGGCCTTTTTATTCTATTCTATATTCATATCAGAAATGATATCGAACTTTTCTGTTTTATTGTACTGTTCTATGTGGTTCCCATAATTACTTTATGTGAACTATTCTATTCTATTTTATTCTATTCTAAAAACATGACTGAGATGAGGACATTTCGACATTTAAACAGACGATGCTACTTAGAGCGAGCGATAACATGGCTCCCAGAGAAATGAAAACAGGACAGGAAAAAATGTGCATTCTGTTTAAACAAAGTCGGCAATTAATGTCTGGCTGGCGGCCTGATAATGTTAAAACAAAATGCCCCCAGCTCAAAGCTGAAATAGCAGAGAAATCCAGTTAAAATGGAAAAAAGAGATATTTCAGGTTTGATGACTTTTTATGAATGAATGATTACTATCAGAAATGATAACATACTTGTAGACTGAGATATAGACTACTCGGAGAGTCTAATAATTTCACATTATGTATCTGTAATGATTGTTTTTGTTTTGTAAGTGATTTTGGATGGATTAACAAGCCCTACCACGTTGGTCCATTGTCGGCCCAAATTTAACCCATTTTTGGCTTAATGTTGGCCCCATGCTGGCCCAATTGGAGGTCGATTTGACAGGCCATCCCCCAAATTCATGTTGTAGATATTAAAGTTCTTGCATATAATTATTTTGTGCCAAGTGGGTCATGTGTTAGCCTTGGACCAAGATGTCCCAGGTTCGATTCTCCAACCAGGCATAGAGAAACTGGGCAAATCCTGTAACCAATCCACCCAGGTATAGATGAGTACTTGCCTTTAGGTAGTACTACATGAGAAAGACTCATGCTTGAACAGGCCTAGCTTTCACCATGGTGATGATAGTGGCGGAATTAAAACTCAACTGTATAAAATGCCACAGTAAAAACAGCAAATCTGTTGTGTCACCAGAATGCTCAAATATACAAGACATTTGATATAGGCCTAGTTAAGTTGTTTATGAAAGACTAAGCTATGTATTCCATAATATTACTAAATATATGTTTTGAAATTCTATGATAATGTTTATGTATGTTTAGTTATAATAACTGTTTATAAGCACTTTATATTCATGTGATATGCCTATTTAAATTATGATATGTACTTGTCAAATGGCAAAGTTATATATATATCTATCCGTCCACATTATACATTGAAACTATAACCTGTATATATATATATATATATATATATATATATATATATATACTGTCCAAGCACATTCCATTAAAATAATGTACCATATTTTTCCTTCTACTATTTTACAAGAGGGCCTCTCTCGCGCCAGAAATAGACTGGGGTTAATTTTGAGATTACGTAAGATTTACATATATTCCAAGGTTACACTAGCTTTTTTTAGACCCGGCTTGTATTCGAGGTAAAACGGTATTTTAATCTATAACTGATGATGCGGAAAGCGTGATCAGGAATTTTAGTATTGTAGACATGCCAAACACGCTTACATTGTGAGATGACTGGTCATAATTGATGATTTTGGGCGACAATTAGGCCTATGTATAATGCCACTAAATATTTTTGTAGTTTATTTGACTATTTATGTCTTTATGTCTGTGTGTATGATGTAAATGATTCTGTTTAGTTAGACAATTCACCAGAGTTAACTAGAATTGTGACATTTAATATGATAATAAAATAACCCCTAACTTTGAGACCAACTGCATGACAATGAAAATCACCTATTTTTCATAATGTACTCTTATAAATCGCTACTAGTCTGAAGCTCAGTTATATGACCAGCTGACAGAGGCAGACGTAACGATGAGATGATACACTGTTATAGATTTAAATTTATTACTGCGGTTTTTATATATCAATGCAATTTTGTAAAATCTTTTAATTTGTAAAGGGCATTACTGAAAAACTGTTTGCACTGAGCAATTCAATCCTTTTAAAATATATTTGATAAATAAAAATAAAAAAATAAAAAAAGAGCTTCGACTCCATGCCATACTACACATTATCCCCATGGACGAGGCCCCAGCAAAGTGTGGGAATCAAGCCCGGGACCTGCAGTTGAGCTAGCTTGGCCCTAACCACAAGATAACTCAGCTGTTCAAAACAACACAATTGAGTATTAAAGCAGTGCGAATTAATAGAAATTTGACCATTCTGTACTTACACATCCATACCCATTTCAATCAATAACAAGTGGACAATGGAAAGAGATAGATTGATTGTTCTCTAACAATTGATTGTTTTACGCTTGCAGACGTGCTACTTCATAAACAGTGTGAATGCAATCATTATTGTCGGAAGGGGTGGGTCCTGAAAGTTGCCGCTACATAGACACCAATAAAAAAGTACGATAGACATTGGTGCAAATATATGGCATTGACTGAGATGTCTGAATATGTTCTCAATGTCTCAATGCTAAGCAAGCATGTATGACCAGCTGCAGGCAGACGTAATGATGTGATAAGGCTTTGAGTCCACACCATGTTACAGGCAGGGGCCTAGCTCAGAGGTAGCGCTCAGGGCTTCCAACTGCTGGGTCCCGGGTTCAAATCCTGGTTTAGCCTATGTTGGATGGCTGTTTCATCCTTCGTCTCATTGCCATGGTCTCTGCCTGTCCTAATTAGCCCATCAGGTGCAGAAATACAGGATGTAAAGCTCTAATCACCCACCCACCCACCACACCATGTTACACATTTACCCATGGTTGGGGTCTCGTACTTGCCTCAGCTTAGACTGCGTGTCATTAGTGACAATTAAGGCGTTTGATCACATATTAAAACCACTTCAGTGATTTCCAATGCTCAACGAATCTTTGAGTTTAGTCTATTCTATCATGAGATTCTATTATGGAGATGTATGTAAACGAAACTTAATGCTCATATTACCGTGCTATTGTTGAGCAACTGGGACCATGGATGTATAGATAATCCATTGATAATGTATACTTTTAACTTTTATACCATGTATATATATATTGAATATAGAAATAGTGAGTAGAAGTAGACTTAGTACACGTTTTTATCTGTTATTTTTGACAAATGTATCATGTATGATATTACTGTGTCAATAAAAGCATATATATCTATTTAATTGATACAAATATGAGATATGAGCTTCATTGTGTGTGGTGAAATATAATTATTTATAATTATATTTATAACTTAAAAAACCCCCACAGCATTGTAAAGTATATAAATCAATAGTAAGTTAAATTATAATACAAGTTTACTTTTTACAGCTAGACCACGCAGTTCAGTTGTGTACCGAATCAGCCAAATGGAAATTGTGAATATTATTTATTAAATATTAAAAAATCTGACAGCTGAGAGCTTATGGTGTTTAAAATAACCATAAGGCATTCTCTCATGTTACAAACCGGTTCAATAAGAAATATTGATGATAATAATATCAAAACCAATAAATTTCTAGTGCGAGACATGTAAATAATATATAGCATGTCTCTCATTTCTATAAATATACTTCATATAAGCAGTATACTGCCTATCAAATTTATGGTAAATGAAATCTGATATTTTGCAAATCCAAATTAATTATAGCTCTTTTATTGTTGATTTTGATTAATTCTCATACCACATACATACAAGATTGACACAAAATGTAGGAAATAATGAAAATGTTACAATTATAGCCAGTCCTGTCTGGTACAGCATATGAATGATCTTGAAATGAATTTGGTTATTAAGAAGAAGAAGAAGAAGCAAAAAAAAACAAGGTATAATGACTATTTCAAGAAAATCGAAAATACACCCTATTCTTATTTTTTTCCTTTTTTAAACCATAATTATCTGTATAATCTGTCAACAAGTAAACTGATTAATTATTTTGCGAGCGATAGCTCGTGGTCAACCAAAAAATCACGTGGACTATATTTACGTTATCGCTGCGCACATTCAAATGTATTGCCAGCTGCACAAAATAGGTTGAAGTTCATCCCGCTAGATCGCATCACAAAAAGCGTATAATATCCTAATTTTGGTGGATTTGTATTCCTTTTAAAATATTGAGTAAGTTTGAATCAAGGACCATATATGTCAATTGTGCCTGGGTTAGTTGTGCGCAAATTTATGTGAGTTGTTCACAATGAGTTTCCAGGGGATTAAAATGAGCAGTTTTCATTCTTATTGATTTAGCGATAAATGAATTTATTCTAAACATACATTTCAACTACATTTAAACTTCCCTATTAAAATGAGTCAATCAGCCAGGTGCGTGGTTCAATAAATGACTGAATGTGTACCATGGTGTGGACTCCAAGCAGCCCTATCATCTCATCATTACGTCTACCTCTGGTAGCTGGCCATATTGGCTGACTATGCATTAGACCACATGCTTGAATTTGGTGGTCTTGAATTCGATTAGTTTTATTATTCAATTAATAACTTATACTCGATAAAAACGACAACTAATTATCAAGCTGTTTTAATAACGAGGTGGTCGTTACACCGGGTTCAAATGTACTTCGTATGATACATACACATATATTAAAATACCACAACACAGTTTTAGAATTATTGTAAGATTTCATCCTACAGATTTTGTAATGAAAAAACCATTACAGTTCCTTAAGTACCATGGTAAAATCGTCTTTATTCAAAAACGGCAAAAACCTGTCAGAGAAATCTGTCAGTTTCAACATGGACATCTAATCCAACAGCCCGAATTTATTAGATTAATTTTTAGTCCACCAGTGATAGACGTGAGATGAAATTAATACTCTTCAAAAACTGATTCTGCAGAAAAGCATGTCATGGAGTGAGCTGGCTTAGCCTCAACTTGGATGGTAGGTAGCAGAAAACCGTGATGTTGTGAAGTTCAGTCTGTATTGGGTTTAATAATATGGAAATTTGGGCAGCCAAAAGGGATTATGACAATTGGTTGAGCTATTGGATATAAATGAAGCTTAATGCTAAATGATTTTAAGGTGGGAAAAGTAGGAACTGAGAAATATTATATACGGTTTTAAACAAAATAACAATGTCTAAATGTTCGTAAATCTTTTAACATGTGGATTGTGGTACTCTTCAATTTAGATGCCAGCCAATGGGCCCTGGGTTTGGATCCAGCCCATGTTGGAAGGTTGCTTCATCATTCGCCTCGTTGCCTTGGCAGCCTTGGCACCTACCTGTCCTGGTCAGCCCTATGTGGTGCAAAAATATTTCACCCTAATATAACCTTTAATTAAGAACCTTTGAAAAATTAAGTGGTCTTAACATCTGGGTGTTTATAAACAAACCATGAAAAGAAAAGCTGAATTGATTAATATCTAGAATGTCCATAATTATACTCGAAGTTCTTATAAATCAAAAGAAAAAGAAAGAAAACGAGCAAGATACAATGCAATAGTCCTTAAGTATGATCTGTATGTCCAGCTGTATGTAAGTGGAGACATATCATGTTGCAGATTCATAATTACAAATTTGCAAAAATACCAGCTTAGGTCCATATCAGAGGGTGTCATATCACCCCATGACGTTCTGATCATCTGATGAGTCCTGGTTGCACGTGCTGAGCCTACTTCAGTGACACCTGGTAGCCATTTCCACCAGGCACTGAACCGTGCTGTCACCTGGTGTTTATGGAAGCACTCAACTATTTGTGGTAAACACTGTATAACTATATATCAAGTGTCCATGTGGACCGACCGCTTATCCGGTATTTCAAAAGTGGTCTGGTCCTGGTCTGGTCTAGGGGTGACCAGTCCGGTGCTAGAGATCGGAACGATCCAGAGGTGGTCCATCGATAAGAGTTGTTTCACCAAATAAAAATAAAAAATTGTTCTTTTTTAATACTGACAGGCAGGACTAATAATTTCATTACTGCAATATTTATTTATGTAAAACAAAGAAACCGTCAATCCATCAGGAATGATTAATAACTGAAACAAACCGAGATGACAAACATCTGGTGTATAATAAATTCAACATGCAATGCTTGGACCGCCGGTCCGGGGTCATCAAACCGGTCCAGTATTTTTGTAGTGGTCCAGTTTTTTAGTGGTTCGGGGTCAAACTGTGGACCAGTCCGGTCCGAGGCGGTTCTGGCCCACATCACTAATATTAAGGAACATCTCAGTGATCCCACTATAAACTGGTCTTAAATTCGAGGAAATTTTAATTCTGGGGTTATCAATATTTTTGTGGGAAAATTGTCTTAAGTTTCAGTTGGTCCTAATACTTAACATAAGCAATAAAGTAGCCAGTACCTAGCCAACTGATGGCACCAAGGAGCCATAGCCACTGGATGGTACTGATATGCGCTCCAAAATCCTTGCGGATACCCTAAATGTCCAGCACAAGCAGCTGGGTGGCCTAATGGTTAAGGCATCCGCCAATTCCACATTGGTCAGTTTTGCTGAAGGTCCCCAGTTTGATTCCCCGCCCGGGCACTCTTAACGTAATGAGCTACATCCCAGCTGGATGTTGATTGCATGAGATTTTAAATTGATGGAGCCTTGTACTCGAGTGTCTATGCTGAGGCAAGTAAAATACCCCTCTCATGCCTGTGGCAGCAGCAGTGCGACAATACAAGACAATACAAGACAATACATTACAATACAAGCCAATGCAAGACAATACAAGACAACACAAGACAGTACAAGGCAATACAAGACAATACAAGACAATACATGACAATACAAGCCAATGCAAGACAATACAAGCCAATGCAAGACAATACAAGACAATACAAGACAATACATTACAATACAAGCCAATGCAAGACAATACAAGACAGTACAAGGCAATACAAGCCAATACAAGGCAATGCAAGAAAATACATACAAGACAATACAAGACAATGCAAGACAATACAAGACAATACATTACAATACAAGCCAATGCAAGACAATACAAGACAGTACAAGCCAATGCAAGACAATACAAGACAGTACAAGGCAATGCAAGACAATACAAGACAATACAAGACAGTACAAGGCAATACAAGCCAATACAAGGCAATGCAAGACAATACAAGACAATGCAAGACAATACAAGCCAATATAAGCCAATGGAAGACAATACAAGCCAATACGAGACAATAAAAGAAAATACAAGAAAATACAAGACAATACAAGAAAAATACACGACAATACAAGACAATACAAGAAAAATACAAGACAATGCAAGACAATACAAGACAATACAAGACAATACAAGAAAACACAAGGAAATACAAGCCAATGCAATACAAGACAATACAAGAAAATACAAGACAATACAAGATAATACACTATGGACTTCCAGCATTCAGTTGAGAAAGACTCAAGATTAGCCTGTTATTGGTGCCACTGCTGATTCGGTCTATTGGCTCAATTTATTTTCTATGCTTGACAAGACTAGTCTCACTCAGGTAAGTCTTAAGCCTTTCATGCTCCAATAAACATATATATCTAGCATTGATTTCAAATCGTATATTGAGTCAATTGTTGAATGAAATACAATCACAGGGACTTAAACACAGGATTGTCATACCATGGAATGAGCTTATACTGCTACTTTGATAGTCTTGCCAGAATGCTTACTTGACAACTGGAATTTCAAAGAGTTATTGTGTCAAAAGTTTGTGATATTGTGAGGTATGTGACATATTTATGAATTCATTAAAAAAATAATATTATATAACTTTATTATGACATTAAACTTTTATTTAGAAAATTCAAGTTTTATTAACCCTAAAAATTATTCTGGATAAATTATGGTATGAGAGATTATGATATAGTTGATATGAGTAGTAGGGCTGTAGGGGAGTAGGTATACTTAAATAATTCATTAATTTCATTCGTTGAATAATTAAAGTAAGTAAGCAAGTATGTGTTATCTCATCACAGAAACATTAATATGTCTTCCCTTGATTTACTGCCATTATGAAGTGTGTTGGTTCCCTTTTCTACTTGGGTGGCTTCCTATCAGCGACAGTACATGTCTTAAGGAAGTCTCCCCTTCCTCAGAAGTTTACGCTTATATATATATATATATATATTGTTTCTTTGTTTTTGTTTGTATACTTGTTAAATTGTCATGTAAGGTTAAACATTTCTGGAAAATAAATAGCGTCTGAGTCTGAGTATAAATTTCAATACAAATATTTCCTTTTGATAATTCATTGACTTTAATCAAACATTAAAACAAGCTTCTGGTTAATTATTCTTCAATAAGCTCCACTGAGGGTCCTCATGTGACGTTAAATGCTGAGGCAATTAAAACACCCACCCATGGGGAGAATGTGTGACATGGTGTGCACTCCAAGCAGTCTGGGGTGGGGGCTTAGCTCAGTGGTAGCGCAGTGGGCTTCCAACCATGCACTGGGTCCCGGGTTCAATTCCCGGTTAAGCCTAAATTGGATGGCTGTTTCATCCATGGTCCCTGCCTGTGCCCAACAGGTGCAGAAATACAGAATGTAAAGCCCTAATCCACCACCCCCTCCCCACTACAAGCAGCCTTATCATTTCACCATTACATCTTCCCCTGGCAGTGGGACATATATTGATATAATACAATACAATACAATCATAGGTACATTTAAATTTCGATATCTCTTACCCCACCCAAGTGTGCGTGAATCAGAAATATGATACATATTTCTCACATCAGAGCAATCATATATTGGTATCACATTGCCTCTTATTATTCGTTCTCTGAATGAAGCCGGGTTGGCCCACAACCGCTTTGTACTGAAGACATTGCCAAATAACATCTACACACGCTGTATTACACAGGGCATTTTAAATTCAAAACCTAAGTTTGCTAACAGTGGCAGCTGACCTTAGTTATAATAATTATTGCTTGACTCAGACTCAGATAGAAATTTACTGGACCACAGAAAATACAACAAGATTAAAATATTATATATATCATTAACAATCTATTTCTGTTGGTAGGCTCCCTAAAGACAATTAAGATTATCTAATTGTCTCAACCAGGTAGCCACCCTTAGTATATTTCATATCATTAATGAGATGAGAAGGAATGACAAAACGAGGAACCATTGCTTTCAATTGGTTTCAATCTAAGCTTATGTTACGAAAAAGTTGTGTCATTATTCTTAAGTTATAATTATTCATAAAGAATTAAGGAAGCACATTACTTCTGTTACTTTCAGAAAATAAAATGGTCCACAATTTTTTTCCAGAAAGTGTTCAAAATGATAAAGAAGAAACAGAGGATAGAAATGGACTCCCATTTCTTTAGAGAGAGGCAACATCAACAAGTGGAGCTCATTCGACGGCAAAACTTTCGAGACCAACATCGACTGCTGGATGTTTTGTACAGCGGCCGAACTGGTTTGGCTGCGAAACGAAACCAAGATATTAGAGAAGTCTCTAAAGCTCAACAAAAGATATGGCAAGAGTTGAAAAACTTCCAAAAGAGCACCACTGGCAGGTTGGTTGATATCGAAGGAACAGTGGAGCAGACGTTGTCAGATGAACCTTCAATTGCGGATAAAGTAGACATAAATCCCCAAAACCAAGCGTCCATTACTGATGAGTATAATGATGGAGAGGATAGCGGAGAAGAGGCGAAAGAAACAAAACTGGTGGTCAATGAGGCCTGGTCAAATCAAAGGACTTCACTTCAAAATAATGGGCGGAAGTCAAAGAAGAAACGGCAAAACTTGCTGGCTGCTTCGTTACGATTGCGCATTAAAGAGACTCAATTCAATAAAAAGTTACCCTCATTAGAATCAGTGTTTTACCGTCAGGAGAAAGAGAAAGCAAAATCAAAGATTAGAGCAGAGAATAAGAAATATGAAGCATACCTCCAAATGTTTCGTGAAACGTTCCCGGAGAAGTCGATGGATGACGATGTTTTGTCAACTAACATAGCATCACAGGAAAATCAAGACTTACGAGATGCAGAAGTGGTACAGAGTGCTCCTGGACAATTGCAAAACTATCATGTCATAAAAACCCAAGTCTACTTGCCATCTAATAAAGGCATCGTTTCAATGACAGCCATTGACCTGAACAAAGCTCGAGACAATGTTCAGAAGAGGCTTGGTGGAAACGTAGAAAACCAGATAAATCAGGTAACTGCTTACCCCTCGGAACCTGCCAAACCCGAAATGAGTGAAGTGCACATCACATCTGTAAGAGAAAAGCCAACTCAAAGGCTGACATTAAAAGGATTTGTGTCAAAAACAATTAATGAAGACAATAATCCAACAGGAAATGCTCCTAATGAGTCTTATACCAAGATGAAATCTCATGCAAATAATCCTGAATCGACCATAAACCAAGTGACAACCAGCCGCAATACAGGTCGCAGAGGCCAGCCAGTTCAAAGTAGCTCAAACAGAGGAATGCCTATCAAGAAGGCACAATTTGATGAATATGGTTCGTCAGTTGGTGCTTCCATTCATGATAAAGCGAATCAGTCATCCAGCAAATCAACTTCTTCTGGATCTACAAAGTCAAATAAAATCAGCAACAACAACGGTTCACTAAATGGAATAAAGGCACCAAATGATTCACCAAATAAAGCTAAGCCCATACTTATCAGACATGTTATTAAAAAAGACTCTATTATAGCAACAAAGCCTGCATTACCAGCAATACGAGAATCAAGTCAATTAAGCGCTGCCACTTCCATTCGGACAAGAAACTCTGTTGACCACTCTGCGACAGGAACAAGGAGGGATGTTGTTAAGATACCAGATATAAAAGTGGATGATCATAGTTCAAGCAAAACAGATGATACTAAAAGCAATCAAAAGGAGGGTTCACAAAACCAACAGCTCGATAGAGTGGATAATCCTATGGAGACCGAAAGACTAAATGTGACAGTGAGTGATGAAACTGAAACTGAAACTGAAGACGTTCATCCTGGAAACGCAGTGCAACTAGAAAATATTCATGAAGATTTGGAACCAGATAATGGCAGAGAACAAACTTCAGGTCAAACCACCCACAGTGGTGAAGTTCATCAGAACCATGAAAACATTGAGAGATATCCAGATGAACCTCAAAGTCTTTGCGATGAACAACTTGAAACCAGTGGATCACTGAATGGAGAGGAAATCACTCAAACAAACGAAGAATGTAACGAAGAAAATGTAGTAAGGACGAAGAAAAAGAAGAAAGGAAAGAAGGAAGAACAAACTCTTCTGTATAACCCCAAAACCCACAATCCAGATGGAAGTGTACGAACAGTCTACGACCTTCCAGATTTCCAAGAGAGTCTTGATGAAGCGCTGAAAGCGAGGTATCTTCGCGTCAAATACAAGCAATGGCATGAGAGAGAACTGTCGACCAGTGAAGTCTTCCCTCAACTCAAGGAAAAGAAAGAAATTTTTGACAATGATACTTAACCAGTGTAATTCTGTTTTGACATAATGATTACGATCATTGATCAAATTGCATTTATTTTTCATTTTCTCACATTGCTGTATGATTGGTTCAACCAGTAAAGTCAGAAAAAAGCACTATGTGATGATGGATTGGATGTATTGGATATAACACGTGTACACATGCAGTAGAATTGATAAGTAACAGTTATATCCCTCATAGTCGGGAGTTGACTGAAATTTTTGTTGCTTATATCCTGACGCCAAAGGCAGAGGGATATATAAGCAACAAAAATGTTAGTTAACACCCGACTATAAGGGATATAGCTTATACTCTGTTAGACAGTTTTACTAATTTGTTTGATTGTTTTGTTTTAATGCCTTTATTACGCATAACAGTTCAGTTTGCACTCAGGAGGGAGTTAACTAACATTTTCGTTGGTTATATCCCGCAAAAGAACAGAAAAAGGTCACGTGGTGGAGTATAATGATAACCCGTCTTATTCTGTTTTGACGTAATGATTATGATCATCAATCAATTTGCATTTTTTTTTTTTTTTCACACATACGTTCAACTATTAAAGTCAGAAAAAAAGCACTATGTGATGATGGATTGGATATAACACGTGTACACATGCAGTAGGATTGATAAACATATATATTAATATAAGCTCATCATATGAAGGTTGACAAACACAGCTACCCTCACAAACATATATTATCAGTTCAATTATTTGCTTATTATATTTATATGAAAACACAAGCCACCATAATAAATGTATGCCTGGAATTAGCTGATATACTCATTGTATAAAGACAAACACAGAGCTACAATCATTGTTAAAACACGTTTTTCTGGTCTAAAATAGATAGGATACAGACAGACAAATGGTGCCATGGCTGATACTTGATTCCACCTGCATCAGTGACAGCTCCACTGGAATGATAAAAATTCCATAATTTCCACTATAATAAAAAGTACGTGTTTATA
Source organism: Alitta virens (assembly GCA_932294295.1). Classification (NCBI taxonomy): domain Eukaryota; kingdom Metazoa; phylum Annelida; class Polychaeta; order Phyllodocida; family Nereididae; genus Alitta; species Alitta virens. The sequence goes on along the minus strand of OW028586.1, from coordinate 14,668,333 downwards.
CTGCCCTCCTCCAAAGGTATCAGTGTTTTCAAGACTCAGCTACGTCAAAAGTACATTTCTGGAGCTGCCACTTGGCTGCATTCACTACCATCCCCAGTGTATTTCATCACATGATGATTCAAGGGCAAATTACATTGAGGGTGGTACTGCGTAGCAGTAGTAGTAAAATTTTATTTAATGTGGTTTTTGATCAGAGTCAAAATAATACATACAATTAAAATACAATCATGACAAAATAATGACTCAAGTAAAATGCTTCTGTACGACCTATTCTACAAAACAATATAGTAACAAGAATACAAATTTTCAAAAAAAGTAAAAATAAAGAGAGCATCTAAGAATTTCTATTATCGATAATGTTACATGGCTCTACAGTTTCAGCACCAAGGTTAAACACAGTGTCTTTGGAGTGTAGCACCAGTGTTGGTTACACAACAGCACCTGTTACATGAACATTCTACGCTAAATTAAAATGCCCCGTAACAGGTGTGATTTATGTTTAGTTTATTATTACTAAGTAAGTAATTAAGTAAGTAAGTAAGAAAACAAGTATGCAAGCAAGTGACTGACTGACTGACTGAGTGACTGTCTGACTGACTGAGTGACTGACTGACTGATTGACTGTCTGACTGAGTGACTGAGTAAGTAAATATTTATTATGACCAGCAGCATTAGTTTAATAGTACTGATATATTTTTTTGTGTGTGCAGTTTTAAGAATGACATCTTCATAATTGCAAAATGCAACACAATTATTCATTGGAAATAATTAAAGCGAGCTTAGAAAATCAGTCCGTGCAATGTAATTGCTTATATTCTTTTGCCAAAGAAATTTCAATGTTGAAACTATAAATTCTGTATCTTAGTATTCTTTTGCAATAATTTCGTATGCAAATTTGATGCAAAAATAGTGCGTTGGCCTATATATTTTCTCATAGTGAGCTTCAAAAATGTTGCACACTTGAAACTAATTTTACAATTTGCCACATCACCTAATTTCCACGTGGCTAGCTTCTACGAAGTCAGAAATGTTTAGAATTTCATTGATGCGTGCATCAAAATAAGGGCATACCATTTGAGTATACGTCATTTAATAGCCACATTTCATGTCCACGTTTGCACTTCATTATCAAGCTAGGGAAGCGTTGAGTGATGATGAAAGGCTTTTTGCTTAACAGATGGTTCACTTTCAATAAAAGTATTTTTGTTTAGATGAGACTTAATCCCCTTAAATGCAGTTGATGTGGCAGTGATGCAGGCAGCTGCTGATGCAGGATTAATTAAGAGCAAAAAGTAGTTAACTCAGTCTGGTCTAGTTATGTTATATATCAGAGTAGGATGTTAAGTTATATTAATTTTTTAACATATTGCAAAAGATAAAAGGTATTAAAGTATTTCCCATATTTGTAATATATATTTTTCTAATGATAGTCTTGAATATTCTCCATTGGCATAATACAATTATAATGAATATTATTTTACGAGTCTACTTCATATATTAATCACCACTGGTTTAAAAGTTAATAATTCTTATCATATTCATTATTCATTTTAACTAAACTTGCTACATTGCATGCATGCAATATGACGTCTATGGAAATGTATATTAAATATATCTAATGAGTTATATAGTCTGCATGAAATCAAAGTCAGTTGTGCCATTGAAAGATGCTTGCTTTAAATTTTAAAAAGTTGTCAATATGTCATTATGACTAAAAACAAATAGACTGAGGGTCATGCAATCATTCTAGACACAGTAGTCAAAATGTCTGAAATAAAAATGTGTATAAAAAAAGAAGCTATTTTGCCTGTAATCATAAAGACATGTTTTGACTAGATTAAGAAGTAAGTCATTATGATCTAATAAACATAATTTTGATATTAAGTCAGGGGCGGATCCAGAAAATGTTTCAGGGGGGGGGGGGTGAAGACGAATTAAAATGTATTGCGGACCACTGAATTTTTTTAATGTACTAGGCCAAAGGGGGGGGGGGGGGTTTAAACCCCCTAAATACGCTATTGTCACTAAGGTTAACATTTTTAGAGAATACTGATTGACTTGTTAGTAAAAAATAATAATAATAATAATAAATTAATAAATAGGGTCGGTCATTTTGGGCAGTCAAAATGTCTAAGGTTGTTCGAAATAAATGTCCAAACAGTTAGTCAAACTTTCCAGAAGGCTGTTTTTTTTACACACAAACATTTTACGTGTACACATCAGCATCCAACTCGTCACCTATTATGAGTTGGGCGACTTTTGAAGGGAGGGGAGGGGGGGGGGGTCTTTATTCAAATGTGATGAAGTGGCAACAGTTCAGATAACTTTTTGTTGCATCTGTTGGATGCTGAAACTGCCACGCAGTGAGTTACTGTTAGTATAAATAATGCCAACATCTACAACTTATCAGAATATCATCTGACTTCAGTGTGAACAGTTGGATTACAAATATACACTCATAGTTTACTGAGTGAACTACCTCAGACTCAAAATGTTGTTCCTGGTAATAGCACTTAGCACACTTGCTGCAGTACACTGCGGAAAGTACACAGTCACCGAAGAAGCCTGGTTTGACTTCGAAGTGAAAGATCTGGATGGGCCGGGTGAGGACTACAGAGGAAGAATTACCATCGCTCTCTTTGGAGAAACTGCTCCGATGACCGTCATGAACTTCGGAGCAATCACAAGAGGTTACAAAAGAGGCAATGAGAAGCTGCATTACAAGAACTCCGTGGTGCATCGTATCGTCCCAGACTTCGTGGTCCAGATGGGTGACATCACGCTCGGAGATGGAACCGGTGGACGCAGCATCTTCGGTGAGCGATTTAACGACGAAGACTTCATCCTGAGTCATCGCAGCGCTGGATGGGTAGCAATGGCCAACCACGGAGCAGACACCAATGGCTCTCAGTTCTACATCCTTCTCACCAAGGCTCGCTGGCTCGACAAGAAGCACGTCGTCTTCGGCAAGGTCGTTAACGGATTTAAGGTCCTGGATGTTCTTGGAAATGTCAAATCAGATCGAAACACTGCCGTGCCAAGAAAAAGTGTAAGAATCATTGATTGTGGTATGAATAGGTTGGAAAAGAAGTACGACCTCCCAGAAAATTTACTTGACAGCACAGAAGACGTTTAAACATAGAGACTTTAGTTCTTGCTATCAGATATTTGCGTATATAATCAGCAGATTTTACATACAGCAGTGACATCAATATTAGTGCACTAGTGCATGTATACACATTTTTTTAAATACTTTTTTCACATGCACTCTTGGGCATAAACCTAAAAAATGACCATTTCAGTTCGTTTTATAATAAACCAAAACATATGCATTTCTCTGTAAAGCATTGTATTTTGCATATATGTGATTGCATATTATCCTTGAATCTCCTTTATTCAGACAAAGTCTTCAGGATATTCCTAATAATAATTTTAATGTATGCAAGTTGTGTATATCAATTATATGTTGTTTAAATGTTTACAAGATGAATGACTATGTATGATTCTCATTTCAATTTGTTGATACTTTTAATTACGCAAACAAGTGCACCTTATCTATGCAGTGTTTTGTACAATTGGAATGCAATAATAAAATGTGTGAAAGAAACCAATGCAGTTTGTTTTCATTCATCTGTTTATTAAATAGACACAATATATCACAGAGTCTAATTAATCATCATTTGCTCTTCTAATAAAAAAATTGACAACAACACATGATGTTCAGCATTTTGACAAATCGACAAAGTTAACAGACTTCTGTAACAACGTATTATAAAATGTGATCTGTACAGATGAAATTTCTTATACCAAACTATTTAACACCTGGCACACACATTAAGAATGAACACTGAAGCTGTAAATTCTGCTTCCACAACTTTCTGATCATAATTTAATAATGACAAACCTTAATTATGCAGTATCAAGTTATCAGGAACTTCGGTATGAAAATAATATCAATCGAGATCAAGTGGTTCGTGTTATGCTGCTAGTACACTTACCCTAAGATAAATATATTGATATTTATCAAAGATTCTGTAATGACAAACATCTTGATAGATAAATCATAAAACAATCTTTATGCAGATATTTAAAAGTCACAATGCAAATATTTCTTTAAAAATTCAAAATGATCAATTTATACAAAGCAAAACAATCATTGTATACAAAGCCACCACTACTCACTCCAGGAATGATGAGCTTCTTACTTATATCTTTTTAATTCATCGGACTTTCGCCTCGAGATTTTGTCCATGCTTCAGCTATTGTTCTTTTCATGTCATCATCTCCATCTTCGTACATATTTTTCAGCATGCCCATCAGATTGTCCCCAGGGTCCCCGGCATCTTTTTCTGGCCCTGGTGCCCTGAAACAAACATGGTAATTTATTGTCATGAAAATTCGCAAAAAGGGAAAACTAATACTTTTAATTTAAATTCTCAGAATTCAAGGCTCTGGCAGCTTAGAAATATTAAATATATTAGATTAAGGTTTAATATGGTGACAACTGTATTTGAATCACAGTTTCCTCTTGTCACGAACCCAAGAATTACTCATGCAGTAATGCTAAATGTTCAAACATAACAGTTGTTCTTTTAGTGCTACAAATTGCCTACAATGCTATTTTTCTTAATAAATATTGCTTACTTCTGTTTATTTTCTCGTTCCGTCACATATGCCCAAGTCTTGCTAGCAGTCTGCTTTTTCAACATCAAAAGGATCATATCTTTCTTGACTTTGTGATAACTTTCTCCCGGAATAATGTTCTCAAAGAGTCGTCCAACTGAACAACGATGATCATGACCATCCAGTCCTTCAACTGTCAATACAGCCATTCTGCAAATGAAGAGTAAATAAATATCTTTATTATATCTCAGGACTGATCATTAAACAAACAAAGCAACCATGATGAAAAAAACAAAAAAAAATTGAATGAACAGTTGAAGCCCCAAGACTGCTTTAGAACAAACCGGAAGTTTTAAACATAATTAATAATAATAATAATAATAAATTTATTTTATAAAGCGTACATCTATAAATACTCTGAACGCTGAACAATAAATAAAATACATGTATGTATGGAATATTGATTAAAAAGCTAAATAAATTAATGTAAATATACTATATAGAAGTCAGTCATAAAATTGTGTAAATAGAAATGTCTTCAGTTTATTCTTAAATATCGAGAGTGAGGAGGAACATCGGATGACTAGAGGTAGCTGGTTTGTATAATTAAATGAGAACACATAATATGACTGACCTGTTTGTAAATTCAGCCTTGACATTGTCTGCAGGCATGGATTGTACTCCGTTCAGTGTTACATAAATTTTCATAAATTTTTCTGACTGATCCCAAGCTGAAAAAATGAATTAAAAAATTTAAAAAAAAAAAAAAAAAGGTCAAATATTGATAACCCTGCCAAAACGACCACCTGTAAGGAACATTAGGCTGTAAAAGACCACTTTCAAATCCACATTAATTTTACCACCTATATTTAATTGGCCTTTACTGGCCAAATTAATTATTCTGCGCAGCCCTGCGGGTGGCTGCTTGACACAGGTATAACTGTATCGTGCAATCAAGAATTTGGGTTAACGCTTACCATATGTGGTGATTGTCTTTGTATATCGCGCTGGTTTGGATTGGACTGTTGGCTTGGGATCTTCAGGGCTAGCAGTAGTTTCATTTTTCAGGCTTTCTTGTTTCTGCACCAAATCTGTTTGCAATTTTCTAATTTCAATGCTTAAAATGTCTTTTACTTTACTCCTAGAGGCCTGTGAAGCAAGGCTCTCCAATTCAGCTATGTCCTTCTTCAACTGAAACAAAAAAGTCATATACATGTGTTGTCATTTCCAGATTTTGATTGCATGTGGGGGCATTGAGTGATTGATTGTGGCTTCCCAAAATCAAGTCAGGCAAAAATCAATCTTTCAAGTTTCAGTATCTGGAAAACTGAAATCTTGTTACCTCCTCAATGGCGTCCATACTTTTTTAGTTTTTTTAAAAGTAAAACTAGAAGAATTGATTTATTAGCTTCGCACACGTTTCCAGAAAACTTCCGAGCGATAATACCAGAATTTAATTCTACGCAGCGCCACCAAACGGTAAATTTATTGGGGTCTGCTCAAAACGGCCAAATATAAAACAGCCAACATACCAGGACGGCCAATCGCAAAAACGGCCACCTACCAAAACGGCCAATTGTACTATTTGCAGCTTTTAATTAGGCCACTATGTATTCTTGTTGGCTATTGGGATTTGTAAACCTATACATTTTTTGAAAGCTTATGGCAGTGAGATTCGAAAAATTATACACATTTCCCTGAACAATTCAGTCTTTATTTGACGAAAATCGGACTAATATTAGGGGAGCAGCAACCTTTTATTATATATTAATAAAGTATATAAAAAATCAATAAAACAATGATAACATTGTGAGACATGAGCTATCATAATATAAGTAATTCAATTCAATTAGCCAAATGTAAAGAAGTCCTTCACTAAGGTTAATTGTCATTAGTCAATTGCAATTAACCTGGATTACAGGTTTAATGTCATGTCCTATTCAATTCACAATTAAAAAGAAGCCACTTTGAACATCACACATGTATATCAGTGTCAATTGTCATTTATTATAACGGTCATAATGAATTGTATATAGTCCGATTTTCGTCAAATAAAATTTATATAATAGCTAAGGTGAGGAAAATTATTGGAGTATACCAGGCAAAAACAAGAATATTCTTGTAAAAAACGCCCCCAACATTTATGTTATTCTTTAAAAATCTTCTACAAATGTATAATTATGCTGTTTAATGAAGGTTACCTTTGGGTGTGAAATCTGTTAAATGGAGGATATATTTCACAAAACATTATGAATCAAATGTCTATTAATTCTCTTTATATGAGCTATATCCCAGCTGTTGATTGCATAAAACATTGAATTGGAAGTGCCTTGTACTCGGTGTCTATGCTGAGGCAAGTAAAATACCCCAGCCATGGTGTAAATGTGTAACATGGTGTGGACTCCAAACCATATCATTTCATCATTATGTCTGCCTCTGGCAGCTGGTCATAAGATTTGTTTGACTGTTTGTGCTTGATATACTTCGGGGCTATGATAAATAAATACTGTACATAGAAGAATTGGTGTGTGTTTGTTATGCTGATCATGAAAGTGGCCTTGTACAGTAATTACAAAAAGAATTGAGTTGGCCGTTCTGGTAATTGGCCGTTTTGGTCGATTGGCCGTTATGGGGGGTGGCCGTTTTGGCTAGTTGGCCGTCATGGTCGTTGGCCGTTTTGACTCTACTCCAATTTATTCACACTGCAGCGGCCTCTATCGTAAATTTGGCGAAAGAAGCTTGCACGAGGAATACGTAATAGGGCCAGATTATTGGATTTTTCTCTATCTTTTAAGCGATTTCAGTTCTTCAGAACGTTAGATATTATCATTTATGACACTTTGGAGCATGAAACATCCCAAAATTGCTGAATTGCGGACTACATAACAGTTAAAACGCGATCCAACATGGGCGATGTTGGAAGGAAATAAGGACACACCACGTGTGTTTGTTTGGAAGTGGTGTTAATAATTAGTTTTAAGGGTTTAATTGCAATCAGCAACTATGGGTGATTTGGATAACTCCCTAGACAATATTTCAGCCGACCATGAGTACCTTAAACGAATGATTGATCTCATTCCTCCAAAGTTCTACTTCAAGCAGGACCAGCTCGATGAGGCATTGTCAAGTGGTAATAATGGTAAGTATTTGACAGGTGATGTATTCAAACTAAATTCCAAGGTCCCCTGACCCCTGTCCAATTTCATGCAGAAAGCTTCAGCTGCCATAGAGTGAAAATACTGTTTATAATTTAAAGCTCTTGTGGTATTATACCTCAAGATATGTTTGATAGTGTGATACCATCTAAAGTGAGAAATGTGGAGGTCTAGTCAACTGGTCCGCCAGACAACTGGTCCTCTGACCAACTAGCCCGCCGATACTTGTCCACCAGTCCAGTCAACTGGTCCGCTACCTTTGGTCAACTGGTCTGCCACTAAGAGTCATTTGGTCCGCCAGAGAGTCAACTGGTCCTCTGCCGGTATAAGGGTTGTTGTAGCGTGGGGGGCGGCTCAAGAATGAGGGCACTGCACGTCCGCCCTGGTCCCCCTGCTTTTTTGTATAAGCGGCGGACGAGTTGACTTCCGGTGAACGAGTCGGTAAACGGTTACTGGCCAGCGGCAGGCCGGCGGACGTTTCAGTCTGTGGCCGTTTATTTTATGGCCGTTCATCTTAAGCTGAATTATTGTCGCTGTTTTTCAGGTGAGGATGAACCTGGAGAAGGAGGCAAACGCAAGAGAGAGGAGGAGCTTTCCGAAAAGAGTAAACAGAAGCGTGCAAAATATGATCCTTCACAGATCAAAACTGTTTCAAAGATTCAGGATATGGTGCATGCAAAGAAGGACAATGGTAAATATATTTATATATATATATATATATCTGATCTAATGAATACTTAACGTGGACACAAATTAATTGCATTATTCTGTACAACTTACTTATGTATAGATTGTAAGAGAACAATGATTTACAGTACAGCAAAATAATTGAACTTTTCCATCTTGTGGTGCCGTGGCCTAGTGGATAAGGTGCTGGAATCGTACGCACATGGTCGTGGGTTCAAGCCCAGCCATGGCATGGAAGAACTGAGCAGATCTTCCTTAAACCACTGCTTCACTCCACCCAGGTGCAAATGAGTACTTTGCTATAGGCAGAGATGACGATTGTAGAATGCTCAGTCTGTGCGCGCTGGCGACAGATGCCCGGCTGTATACTCCTGGGGAGTTGAGAAAGGTTCATGCTTGAACAGGCCTGCCAAGGCCAAGGGTGTAATTGTTGGTTGAGACTGCCTGAGCGGTGTAACAGACTATAAAAAAAATACATTTTTAAACACCTTCGGTTCCCGAGCAGACTTGTCAGGTGTATTTCATAACGTATTACGAACTTATATCTTACTTTGGACTACCAAAAAGCTTCATTATAATAATTGGGTTTTGTGATGAGCTGGTCATGTGTAAGTAAATTACCTCATTGTAACGGACTTAATTGCAATAAGCATCCTCATTAAAGATAGACTGTATTGAAGTTGAATTTCATATAATTGAGTCGATTCAATTTTCAGATGCCTCAAAGAAGAAAGGCAAGAAACCAAGTGCTAAGATTGTGGAGGTGAAAAGCAGCACAGAGAACTTAGAGGATCTGCGAGCACGGATTCAAGAAAAGATTCAAGCCATGAGGGGTGAGTGTGGACTCTTGGATTTTAAGTTTTCAACTGCCTCCATCTAAAGATGAGATACATACATAAATTAATAATATAGTGTATATCAGTGTATATATTGTACTGGTTGTCCGTAATGATTGGATAGCTGTTCCGAATCCCCCTTGAGTGGAGTATTCAAGCAATCATGAATGGATTGTCTGTATGTTTTTTTTCTTCTGCTTGGAAAACTGAACACACCATATTTTAAAACACTGTTGCAGTAGATAGTATGTGTGGTCTGTGCTATCATTGATGACAAAACCAAACATTCTATACTAATGAACTATACTGTAGGATGTTCTTATGGAAGAAAAACTACCAAAGTTCAATGCCACCGATACAGATATACCACAATTAGATAACGTCATCATTTGTTGTAACAAAAATGACATCACTGAATAGGTCACGTCATCAAACAATTCTTATCGGCTTCAGTGCATTGCAGTGACCTCTGGTGGCACTTTTGCTTCCCATTGCATCAGCAGTGATCAGTGGCTACCTAATTTCCTCTCCATTTATGTCATTGTCTTCTTGTTTAACACATTGGTCTTTTGTGACCTCTTACGTGTCGATACTATTCATTTATTCATTCTGTTGCAGAGAAAAGGAATGCTCTTGGGAAAGATGAATACATGGAGAAAAAACGACTGAAAAAGCAATTGGTAGTAATGAAGAAGAAAATGCGTCTAGCGAAACAGAAGCAGAATAAAAAAAGCAGTGAACACAAGGGGGTGCCAGTTGTCAATGGAGTCGGCTCTCCCGAACATGGCCCTGCGAAAACGGGGATTGTTAACAGTGACGGAAAACTTGTGTTCAGCAAATTTGACTTTTCTGAATCAGAAAAGACTAAAAAGGAGAAACCTGGAAAGAAAAACTTCAAAAAGATTTTAGAAAAAGTAAACCAGGATAAAGAAAAGTTTGAAGCCTTGAAAGAAACTGATAAAGACAAAGCTAAAAAAATTCAAGAAAAGACTGCATGGCAGAATGCCTTACAAAAGGCTCAGGGGATAAAAATTCGAGACGATCCTAATATGTTGAAAAAGTCTATTAAGAAACAGGATCAGAAGAAACGAAAAACACAGAAAGTAAGTATTGTTTATCTTTATTTTTATAGTAGTAGGATTTTTTTGTATTCTTGGACATACATTATTATATCTGTGAGAATTATAGAAATATTATAAAATTATTTTTGTACCTGGGAATGTGAAGCATACTTTCATTAATTTGACAAATAGCAGCAAATTGCCCGCATTATTGCTAATACAATAACTTGTTGAATATATCATTTTTTATTGCCATAAGGCGACAGATTTTTGTTCTTTCGTTTCTCGACACCGCCGGCCAAACTTTTGCAGTGCTGCTCAATTAATAAATCAACAATTGTCTGGGCAAATATGTGTATTGCATCTCAAAGTATCACATAACCTGTGTTAATTTTTGGAAAAAAAAAACACTTTCTGGGGATTTTTTTTATATTTTCCGACTGACCGTCTCATGAAAAACGGTCCGAGAAACATAAGATCAAAAAACCGTGGCCTAATGAGCTGGTCAGCCAATAAAATGTGCATCCTTGGTCGTGCTTGTTGAGAATATTGTTGCTCACTGGATGCATATCCTAGTAGATATGTTTATATGACAAAAAATGTATAACTACGCTGAGAAAATCAACAATCAAGAGCAGTCTATATGGTTGAGTGTCCATTCCCCTGAAAAATATTTCATACATAAGTAGGCAAGAATTTAAATTTTAAAATTGTATTGTAACCAAAATCTTTCTTTTTAAAGTTGTGCTGACCATTTATTTCCTTTTTTCTTTCAGGAATGGCAAGAAAGAGAAGATCAGGTTGAAAAGAAGATGCAAGACAAACAAGACAAACGAAAGAAAAATATCCAGGCCAAGAAAAAGTCTCGAATCGATAAAAAGATTAAGAAAGCAAAGAAGAAAGGCAGAGTCATTCCTGGTTTTTAGATTAATTATGATGTAAATTTTATACTCCTTTGTAAAAAGACCACCTAAAAGTATAATTTTAAACAGACAGACTTATTTTATTAGGGTTATTGGCATGTACAGAGACTGCAGTTAGATTTAGTTGCAATGAATTAAGCATACAATTATTGTGGGAACTATACTTGTATCGAATGAAACCAGAATGTCAAGTGACTATTATTAAAAGTAAGTGTGAAATACAATATAAATTTGTATCATATGGTTTAAGTATGCCTTGGCATGTTCAAGATGTTGTTAAAATAAATTATGAAATTTGCGGGTTTTGTACTTGTACAAAATTAATGTATTTACGATGGACAATGTTTAACAGAATCATTGCTCTATATTGCGGATTAAATGGCACTACAAGCTGAACAGTTTTTGAAGCAGATGAGATTGTTTCATCATTTATTATTGGCACTGCGTGCCAATACTTACGTTGCTTGTAGGAGGCGTTTCCGCTAATGCGTCCGGTTTGCCATTTTGCGAGCGGCAAATTTGAACTTACATGTTAATCCAATGAGGCCAGTTCGGGTATACCTTCAACCGTGTAAACAGCATACTTCTACACATCGTAGCGACCTGCCACATTTTCCATCTTTAGTGTCCTGCATTTAGAGTGTTTTCCACTCATTTTTTCTTTTATGTGTTCCATACATTTCTTGCAATCGTTGTTTGTTGCCTCCACGAGTCCCTCGGCTGTTTCCGGTCACAAGATGGCGAACTCTGACGGAAATGACCGAAGTGCGTTGTACAGCTTCGTGCATGTTCGGGCGAGAGGCCCCAGGCGGGGAATTCTTGCAGTGTCTTATACCTTTTATTAGTCGTTCAATTTGGAAAAACCCGCCGGGGGGCCTCTTCCTTACTGAATATATTAGCGCATGCGCAGTGACGTGTCTAGACTGCTATGTAGGTCACTGCTACAACAGAACGAAATGGCCGTGCAATTGCCGCATTACACGGCGAATTTTGCCGTTTTCACAGAGAGTGGATACCGTTTCTCTTCAGAAATGAATTATATGACGTTCTGCCTTTCATTTAATGTATAACTTGTGAAGATTGATCAACTCTTCATGAAGTTATGCAGTTCAGGCGTCGTTGGAAATTAGCATCTGCAACGAAGCGGAACGATTGCGAATTGGCCCACGTACATTGCCTTGCTCGTTGGCGATTAGTGATAGTATTTGACTGGGCTTTTTCGTCGCCCACTTTACTTTTCGTACACCCACGAAATGTACCCCAGGCAAATCTTGCAAAGTTGAGCTATTATCATAATTTATTCATGTGGCTCACGTGGTCAGACCTGTCAAAGCAGTATCAAACACATACTGCGTGCCAATTTGCACATTTTATGTGCTCTAGTTGTAACATAAAAGACATCACTGAATAGATGATGTCATCAAACAATGCATACCAGCTTTGGTGCCTGTGACCTCTGGTGGTACATTTGCTTGCCATTGTAAGAAAAAAAAGAAAATATATTACCAAATCGAGATGCTGTCATCCAACTGTGTTTATCAACTTTGAGTGACCTCTAGTGGTGCGCTAGCATGGGTAGTCATTCAATGCGGCGATAAAATGGGCAGTTTGGATAAACATCCAACAAATGACATTGTTGGGGTTCCAGGTGTTTCCAGTTCATCAAAAGGACGTAGTTAGCTGAGTGGTCTATTGGTTACGACCTTCATTAATTCCGCTGAAGGTCCTGCATTTGAAAGTATTTCTTAGGGATGATTTCATAAGCTGGATGTCAGTTGCTTCTGTCAAATAGGTGGTGACTTGTATGCTGAGGCAAGTAAAACGCCCACCCATCGGTAAATGTGTAACATGGTGTGTACTCCAAACCTTATCATCTCATGACATCTGCCTCTGGCAGCTGGTAATATAAGCTGACTTCATACCATGGCATTGAGACAAAAAAGAAGACAAACTAAAGAAAGTGCTTAATGTTGAAAGCATGTGAATTTTAATAGATGGTTATTTTGAGAAAAAGTACCACCAGAGGTCACTGGAACTAGCAGACACGTATTGTGAATTACGTCATCTATATTGTGACGTCATCCATGCAACAATGGTGTGGTGACGTCATCGTATATTTGCTACGGTCTAAGTGCCCCCTGTAGGCTCTGTTACTTTTCTCCCCATTGGTATTGCTGTGTTTCGCAGTTTTTTTTACATATTATGGAGGGTAATAAGAATGTTTCATGGTAACATCCCATACCAGGTCCCATACCAGAATAGTTAGAAAATGCAACATTATACAAAGCATGTGAATTCATCAAAGTGACGTGTGGATTTGTCTTGTCGAAGTACTCCGTTACCCCACCTGCGCCAACATATACCTATGTATGTGTTTTGGCTTTCATTTGGTGTGGTTTGTTTATTCACATTCAATGAGCAATGAAATCTACATCATTGGCAAGGATTTGTTCGAGTCCTGTTGAAATCTGGGGGGCATCTCAGCAGGGACACATGGTGTCTTGAAGGTATCACTCCGGCCCCCTTATTACATAATTATTACATGACAATAAATGGTTTAAAATGTTTCAGCTAAATCTCAGTTGAATGCCACTAATGACTTGAAAGTATTTGTAGTGTCATTCGCTTTGCATCTATGTGGAGGAAATGAGAAGTCTTGGGTCGACTCTGTGGTAGTGACTCTTGTATACGTACAATCAACAAACTCTGCACTTATCGGTGGAATTTTATTTATTTCCATATACTACAACCACACTCACTATTTTCCACTAGTACAACAAAGAATATTAAAGATTTTCACTGAATACATGCTAAAAATGAGTAACTGAAAAACCGCAGGGCTGCATGCAGGATACCCTAAGTGAACGTGTGCAAATGGCAACAACCTGTGGACAGAAGGAAAAAGGCTTCTGAGGGCCCTGTTGGTGGTATGGGCCTCGGAAAATATGGTCCTGGGCTCTATTATTGTATATGGGGCTTATAGACAGAAAGGTCTGGCCTTCTGAATAGGCCCAATTTCATTCGAGGGAATTCAACGTAGTGTCCCAATTTCTGCTCTGGAAACAAATTGTTTAATTATTGTTATGTTCGCCTGCCTACCGTCAGTCTTGAAAGACAGTGATATCAGTGATGTCAGTTTCATCAGTGATGTCAGTTTCATCAGTGATAAAATACCCTCTTCGAAAACTTATGCGCATTAGCAACTCATACCCGAAGAGCATTAGAAACAAGAGGCCACACTGAGCCAACATCGGGCCAATTTTGCTGACACTAAGCCGACAATGAGACATGTAGTACGTGTCCACTATATTGACAAAATTGACACATAATCCTATCACAATACAAAATCTAGTATTTTCTAATATTGTGTAAACAGGAGGCTACACTATATAGGACCCATGTAAACTTGCTAAGGATAATGAACTGGGCCCAAAGGAACTTGCCATGTCAATTTTTTATGGAATTTGATCAATCAGCCAGTGTGTTTTTGTCTCGCCTAATCCTTTAACAACCGTGGTGCCTCTCTCTTTGGTGACAAACTTTCTACTTTTGTCGAGTAACTGCTTGGTGGGTCCACTAATATGGATTCGCATACTTTCTCCAGTGGACTCCATATCTTCTGCTATGTCCACAGTTTCACCGAACAGAAGATATCGAGGCATCTTTGTCCCTGCTATACCAGCAACACATGGTCCAGTGTGGATTCCCATTCTCATTTTCAAAGTCTCTCCTTGCAGATGGGGAATAGGGCAGTCACTGATGCCGTTGATAAGCTTCAGAGCCATACCACAAATTTCCTCTGCGTGACAATCACCGTTCCGCTTTGGAACTCCACTTGCGACGAAGTACGCATCACCTATAGTGGCTATCTTATAAACATCATATATCGCAGCAATATCATCAAAGAGGGTGTACATCATATTCAACATTTTCACAACATCAATAGGGGTTCCTGAAGCGGATATTCTGGTGAATGATACTATGTCAGAAAAGAATATGGTGACGCTGTCGAAACTTTCTGGCACTACTGGCTGTCCATTCTTTAACTTTTCAGCTACATATGGTGGAAGCAGATCTTGAAGTATTACTTCCATCTTTATTTTCTCATCTCGTAATTCCTCAGACCTGAAGATATATGCCATCTAAATGAGTAGTGAGTACAACCTGAATATCTATCAAGGTGATCATGTTGCATAGGCCAACACCACATTAATATGAACCAATATCAAGAAGTTAAAGAATATCTTAATTTCACGACCACTGCTCTGGGTTCCTGTGTTACCAATATAAAAAGATTCAAAATGGAAACTACTTGAATATCAAGAACCTACTGGAGTGTTCCATGGAAGTCCTGGGGCTCATTCTGGCAAGGGTGATAACACTAGGGTGAAGACCATGAACCATAGTGGCCAACACTGGGCACAGCACAATGCACATTCTAGTAGTGTATTGTTTCACTTAGCGATCCAACATCAAATTAAAGATGTTGAACGAGATAAAATATCAATAAACACAATAAACATTCCTACCTACCTACCTGCCTATCTTCCAGTGATTCCTTAGGATGGTTTTAATTGTCATGCTTTCATGCACTGTAATAATTGCTTTTCGCAACATATAGTCACTTTCTTTTGCGCTATCTCTACAACCAACCATTTTAATAAAAAAGCTTTAATAAGTTTGAGGACCTACCCACTTACCCACATATCTAGTATCTACCTACCTACTTACCTACTTGGTTTTGACAGTGTCACCATTTACTGTATTACCTTTTGAATTGCTTTCCACAACCTACATATTTTATATAGTCACCAACTTTTGGCTTTCTTTGCAACCAACCATTTAAAAAATCTTGAACACTGATAATATATTCTTTCTGAAAATTTACCTGTTTGCAACACTGTTTTCCAATTGTTTTGTATGTGATTCCAGTGTGCATATCATACTATCAACAAGATTTGTTAGTTGTCCACCTCCAATAACATGGATCATTGACAGGATCTTAGGAAATGTTGGTCTTCGCTTTTCATCCTCGTTCCAGCATTGAACTACCAAGTTTCTCCATGCTGGACTGCATTTCTCTGCAATAAGCCATCGCACAGTTATGACATAATTTCCACAAAGTCAAAAAGTGGCTTAATCAATAATCACAGAATGGTAAAATTATCATTCATGACCACTGTCAACTTGTCAATGTTAATGTATCAATGCTACCACTCCATGGGTCTGAAGCCTAGTCAGCTTATATGACCAGCGGCCAGAGGCAGACGTAATGATCAGATGATAAGGCTTTGTAGTACACACCATGGTACCCCATGGGTGGGGTCTTTTACTTGCCTCAGCATAGACACAGAGTACAAGGCACCTCCAATTTAACGTCTCAAGTATCAACATCCAGCTGGGATGTATCTCATGAAGAATGCCCGGGCCTGGGATTGAACCCAGGACCTTCAGCAGAGTAGTATGAAGCAGATTTAATTCTTGTTAGCTTCCACAGCCTTGTCGAGCAAACTGATATATATATATATAGCCAGAACCGACCTACATTGCATTAGATGCGATGTAGGGTCAGAACGCCTGCTATAGGAATTCATGGACGCTCAAATTTACGACACATTTTCTCAATAAACACGTTAGCATACCTTATTTTGTTGTTATGTACAGGATTACTACTCCGTTTACTACTTGCACGCAGATTTTACTGAAAAAGCCACTGGAAACATCCTTTTTAAGAGCATTTTCAAAATTCACATTCGCTTGGTTCATGCTTTCACAGGTAGCAGGTCGATTCGTCATTGCCTGATTGAACCCAATGAAAACTGGTCCGTTCGTCACCCGAATTTGGTCACTTTGTCACCCGAAATTGATTGATTCGGCCAGTAGACAGTGTATCGTCACTGCTACTATATAAAATATGTTAACTACGGGTGAAAAACCGACCTTTTTTTAGTGAAGAAACGTACAGTTTTCACGAAGACGAATGGTGTTGTGACGAATGGACCATGTTACTGCTGTCTAGTTACACTAAAACTCACTAGAGGGCTCCGGCGACATCACAGCGCCACCCAGATGCAATGGTGCAGATGAATATCTAATACTTTAGCTTCATTAGACCCATAGAACAGTGGAATCGTGTGGAATAGTTTATTAACGTAATTTAATTGTGAAATTGAGAAAACTACGGACTTTCCAGCGCTATTCTGTGTGCCACTAGGAGCGTTGAAACATCGCCAGAGCCCTTTTGTGAGTTTTGGCAGAAATAGGCGGCCATTTTTTCTCATCATTCTGTCAAAATCTACTTCAAAAATAGTGTAGAAATCGATGATAATTGGGAGAAATCAACCATATCTGAGCGCGAAACTATAGGGAAAAGGTATGTCTAACGCTGCAGTGGGTGTATGTTGTGTGACAAACGTTTACTAAAAGGCTAGTTCCCACTCAAGCCAAAAAGTCAATATTTTTTTCATCCAGGACCTTGTAACCCTGTCCTATGGACAGGGGACTTGTAGCTCATATATATATATATCTTAGTTTGCATTTTTAAACTTATTAAAACTAGCTTTGATGCATTAGTCTCTACCAATTCCATTTTGGCCAGCTGTGCTGAAGGTCCCAGGTTCGATCCCTGGCCCAGGCACTCTTCATGAGCTTTGTCTCAGCTGGATGTCGATCGCATGAGATATTTAAATTGTAGGTGCCTTGTTAGTGTCTATATGCTAACAATTAAAAGACCCCCATTCCATGGAGTAAATTAATGTTAACATGGCGTAGACTCCAAGACTTATCATCTAATCATTACATCGGCCTCTGGCAGCTGCATGGTCATATATGTCGACTAAGCCCCAGTAGCATTTAGACACAGATATAAAGAAGGTTTCACATGTTTTTGAGCAATGCAAGCTTTCAGCCATGCAAAGAAGTGCAGCCAAATCCATTTCAAGCATTGTATGGTGACATTAAAATTTACCTTGCGCGAGTGACTTTCAGCCAAATGCGAAGCTAAATTAAGGACAAAAAGGGCAAGCAACAAACAGTTCAAAACTATAATGATGCAAGCACACAAGTTTGCATGTTGCCCGAGCTACTGAGATGTTCACTTTAGCGCCGTTATTTTTATTGGTTATTTTCTGTGGACGCTAGTTCCGAGAGAGGACAAACCCTATGCCGAGTTGGCTGACCTGAAATTTCATGTCGTGTGGGTTTTGGGGAAATGTACAACTCTGCTCATCCCAAAATCTGTGTTGCGTGATGATAATACAAACTTTCATTGTCTAGGATGAATATTACCGAAGTTATGAGCGATTTGTGCCCCCGTTTATCGATGAGATTCACGCCAACTCGGCTATGCAGTGTCCTCTGACTGTGAATTAGCGCTTAACTGAAAAACAGATTGCTCGGGAAAACTTGCATAGTGAACTGGACTATGCCAGAAAACAACCTGGATCCAAGTGTGGTCTGTATGGTGGATCCTCTCGGTCTCTCACTCTTTGCACAATTTTTTCAGGTGACGAGGATGGAACGTTATCAGCAAACGGCTCATCTTGAAGAATAATCTCCTGGGCAATTATACCGAAGGAGTAAACATCTCCTTTCTGAGTGCCTTGGGTAGATTGTTGTTGCTGTTGTTGAAGTAATTCAGGTGCAGTCCACAGTAATTTGTTGGATGATTGTCGGTGGTCAGAATGTTGCGATTGTTGCTTAATGTGATTCAATCCATAATCAGTGATTTGGCAGGACCAACGATGGTCTACTACACAGTTGGAACTTGTCAGGTGTCCATGAAACTCTGCAACATAAATTTAATGACAGTATTTCACTCTGTCCATCAGAGTTGTTTCAGATTAAGGTATTTTCCACCCTCCCCACTTTTAGGCATGAATGTGACGTTGCATTTGAGGACCGAAATTGCCAAGGAAAAGTTATCAAAAGAAGTGGTGAATGTACCACCATCCCAATTTTCAGAAATTCTAATTATGTATTTCACTCACGGGGGAGTGTACCTGTTATTACTGGCAGGGCCAATATTGTTATTTTAAGCATTTTATTTTTTTGGCCATATCGTAAAAGACTGGCTGTAAGATACTGTGGTGAATTTATGTTTTTGTAGTTGTATTATAATTTATATAATCTGTATGCTATTGTGTGCATTTCCTGCTACAATGTTATACATGATGTGCACTGAAGTGGCACAAGGTGTCAAATGTATTTTACACTATCTATTCACAGTTTTCTTCCAGTTGTAGTTTGTTCAATAGATTGATATTCATTCAGAAAGCATCAGAGCTAAGCTTAACATCAAATCTCATTTCTCCTCATGTATACTACATTTGTTTGATATGAAACACATGACAGTGGCTGCAAGCATAACCATTTGCTAGAAATTGTTGTGCTTCTGAGCATGAATTCGATAAATGTTTCTTTTATAACTGTTTCTTTTATAACTGTTTTATAGACATGTCAGATAATTGTAATCATTAGAGAGGTCTGATTCCTTGAAAACCCCCAAATTTTCCAAAACTGTATCATTTTTGCAGAATTTTCCCAATTTTCCGAACTGTTCCATATTCATCTTCACGACGTCAAAGTGTTGCTCGCAAGCGCGACACACCTTGACCCCTTGATCTGGATATGTGGAGGATTGAATTTGCTTCCATCCATTTTTGGGCCAATGAATAGACTTGCAGGTGCTGTCCTCTGGTGGAACAAACTAATTCATTGGCTAATCAGACACCAGCTTACACCATGATGCGATGACACCATATTCCAAATATGGTGCTCTTTTGTAAGGTCTTTCCTGATGTATTTTGGAAATTATTTGAGATTGATCCAGGATTTTTTACTGAAGCCCCCTTCACACATAGCCGGATCAGATGCCGGAGTGTCCCGGGGTATAATTCCGGCATACTCCGGGTAATACCGTGTAGACCTGGTATTTATGTACACGGTGTCACACGATGTCAATAAAGGGGGTTTCACACATAGCCGGATCAGACGCAGGAGCGTCCCGGAGGTCAACTCCGTAATACTCCCGCATACTCCGGGGAAAGGCGTATAGACATCTTGTTCATGTCCGGGAGTGTCCGGCATTGTCCGGCATGGTCCGGTATCTCCGGGGGACTCCGGCAAAAAAATTAAACATGTTTAATTTTTCATGCCGGAGATCCCGGAATAGTGAAATCCGTGTTGGGCCGTGTAGATCCGTGTAGACTCCCAGTAGACTCCGTCGATCTCCGGGGACCTCCGTATTGGCACCGAAAGACTTCGTGTGATCTCCGGCTAAGTCCGGCGTCAACCGGGCGTGAAAAGTACGCTCCGGAGAGCACAAGGAGCAACTCGGTTCCACACGAGTGAACTAGGACCAACACGGAGTCTAAACGGAGTGAACAGGGAGAGCGGGTTTACATGTCATTTGCTTGACCCGGTTAACTCCGTTATGTACACGGTGTCACACGAGATCAATGCGGACATACAGGAGTGAACTGGGTGTCAAGACGGAGTTAATTAAACTGACACGGAGTGAGTACGGATGCCTGAGTATATATACAACCGCCGTCTTTCGAGAAGCATCATTCCACCGCCCGCCGTTCATCGTTGATCATCGAATTAATTCATTTATCATCCACCATTTCTTCTGGATATTACCTTCTGGATTGCTGCTGCTGCTACTGCCGTTTCTTGAATTAACCACCATGCCACCTAGGAGAGGAAAGGGGAGGCCTGGCAAGAAGACTGTTGTCCAAGAGGAACCTGCACCACCTGCTGCTGTTGAAGAAGATGTAGCCAGTAATACCTCTTCAAGACCGCAAAGTCCGCAAGGCATGCCAGATTTACCTGGGCCAGTTGTACCTGCTGCACCTGCAGTACCTCCTACTGCAGCTCCACCCCCACCTGCAGCAAGAGCGAAGAGGCAGAAAAAGGAAGCCCTGAACCTCACAGAAGACCAGGAACAAGATGTGGCCGACTGGTACCGTTCCCAGGAGATGTTGTATAACCGGCGGCTTGCTCAATACAAGCGGATAGACATAAAATCGCGAATGATAGACCAGAAGGCGAAGGAGCTGGATTGTACTGCGCAGCAGCTGAAAACTTGGATAGACTCAATGCGCACTGCAGTTGGGAAGCTGACGGATCCAACCAAGAAGCCTTCTGGTGGGGCCGCTAGAATCCTGACAGACCGGGACAACTGGATCATGGAGAATTTCGGCTACCTCGAACGCCACATCAAGAGGGTTGATGCTGGGAAAAGAAAGAAAGGTGGGCAGCTTTCCCAGAGCTTATCAGCCAAAACTCCAACCAGCAGCAACAGACCTACCACTGAGGATGACACGTCTGAAGCTGAGGAGGTCATTGTCGATAGTTCGGATGATGGTGGCAGGGATTCCGATACAAGCAGGTCCAAGGGTGGGCCTTACAAGGGCGACAGCAGCAGCAGCACGAGGAAGATGGGGGCCCCTCCTCCAAGCAAGAAGACGTCCAGACGTCAGCCTTGTCATCATCATGACTGTGATGCATCCAGCCTTGCAGCTAGTGGAGATGGAATTGCTACACAAGCTGTCACTCAAGTAAGTATACTGCTTCAGTTGCCATGATAATCAAGATAATCGTATTGTAATGTTGCAGTTTAAAGTTGTAATTGTAATCTTGCAGTTTAAAGTTGTAATTGTAATCTTGCAGTTTAAAGTTGTAATTGTAATCTTGCATTTTAAAGTTGTAATTGTAATCTTGCAGTTTAAAGTTGTAATTGTAATCTTGCATTTTAAAGTTGTAGCTTTTCCATAGTAGAAAGTGGTAGCTTTGTTTCTTGGCACTTCCAGTGTTCACTGTATGGTGATGTGTCTTTTCAGTACATTGTCAATAATGCACATGCTATTGCAGTTGCCATGTGACTTACTCTAATGTTGTGTTTTTTCCTATTTCCAGCTGATTGAAAAAGCCACCGATCTGCAGAGGGACATGCACAGCAAGTTGAGTCAGCCGACGGACTCAGGCAGCTTGTCCAAGAGGGTCTTCACGGACATGATCTACCACGAGGTGATGCAGATGGACACCGACACTTGGTGGGATTACCAGGCCCAAACCTTAAACAACCTGATGCAGTTTAAGCAGGCGTATCGTCGCAAGCGCCAGCAGCAACAGCAACAGCAGCAGCAACAGCAACTGCAACAGCAACAGCAGTATCATCAGTTTCTGCCTCCTGTCCCTCAGCAGCATCAGCAGCAGTTCGTCCTCCCTGCTCCTACAGCCAGTTCATCCGGTCCTCCTGTGCAGATGTTCCCTCATCATCAGCATTCTTCCAGCCCTGCTGCCCAGATGTTCGCACAGCATTCATCCAGCCCTGCTGCCCAGATGTTCGCACAGCATTCATCCAGCCCTGCTGCCCGGATGTTCGCTACTCCATCCGGCCCTTCGCCCCAGGCTCTCGTGTCGGCTGCCCCTTCTTCTTCGTCTGTGCCTGCACCGACCCCCCCTCCTGCGACATCTTCTACGATTATCAGTCAGGCCTGGTTGACTTCAGGTCCTTCTCACGGTCGTCCTTCCATGTCACCACAGGATTGCAGCACGCCTC
This sequence comes from Alitta virens, assembly GCA_932294295.1. Lineage (NCBI taxonomy): Eukaryota > Metazoa > Annelida > Polychaeta > Phyllodocida > Nereididae > Alitta > Alitta virens. Next base: position 14,645,482 of record OW028586.1, on the reverse strand, counting down.
AGGATGTTTCGCTCACCAGCTACTTGTTGAACACTAGTGTGGGGGGAATGGTTGGTGGTGATGACCATAACTCCTCCTTTTCGGTGCCCACGCCTCCAACTACCACAACCGAGTAATGTTGAGCTGAAAATGAACAATGAACTTTATTGAAATGAACAATGAACTGTTATTACTTATGTTTGCATGTGAACTGTATACCGATGAAGTTAAATGTAATGAACAATGTAAACTGTATTACATGACAATAATTAAATGATGTGTATTTTTTGCACTTGTGTGCTGCAGAAGTCTGAAGTTTGCTATTAATTAAATGTTGAAACTTACATCATTCGTGTTGTTTTCAAATCTTGTCTTGCTGCCATGGTACACTCCCAGCTGCTGAGTTCACGTAGCTGACCAAGTATTGCCGCATTTCCTTGGCTGCTCTGTTGGTGTTGCCTCTGAACACATGTCCCATGTCTGGTAGATTGGCAGCATTCTCCCTCCATGCACCTGGGATGATCTCATGGATGTCGGCATTTTCCTGGTCCACAGCATTCACTTGAGCAGTTGGATACCTCACCCTCAGTAGGTTGTGCAACACACAGCAAGCAAGAGTTATGGTACACACTCTGTCAGGACTTTGAGGCATTGTTGTGAGGAGACACCTGAACCTGGCAGCCAAAAGTCCAAATGCATTCTCTACCACCCGTCTAGCTCTAGAAAGTCTGTAGTTGAAGATTCTGTCTTCCATGGTCATGTTCCTGTGAGGCAGAGGCTTCATCATCCAAGTCTGCAGTCCAAAGGCATCATCCCCAACTATGAAGTAAGGCACTGGTTGGTCATCATTAGGCAGGTTATCTGGTTCAGGTAATCCAATGTTCCCACTTTCTAGCGCTTCCTTCAATTCTGTCTGGCTAAACACTCCAGCATCTGAGCCTGATCCACTGGCACCAATGTCAACGTAGAGGAACTTGTATTCAGCATCAACTACAGCCAGTAGGACAATAGAGAAAAATCCCTTGTAGTTGTAGAACAGGGATCCAGACTTGGCAGGACATCTGATGGCAACGTGCTTCCCATCAATGGCGCCGACACAGTGGGGGAAGTTCCATCTGTTGTAGAATCCATTGGCAACTTCTTTCCAGGCTTCTGGGGTTACAGGACACTGCATGACTTCTGCTGAGTACTCGTCTATGATGGCCTGGCAGACTTCGATGACAAGGATAGAAATGGTATTGAAGGCTACCCTAAATCCATACTGCAGAGACTTGTAGCTGTTGCCCGTACCCAGGTAGCGCAAGGTAATAGCCAGTTTCAATCCAGGTTCAAGGGCCCTCCTCCAAAAGGTATCCTGCTTTGTAATCCTAGGTCCCACTCTGGCAAGAACTTCATGGAATAAGTCAGGCTCCATCCTCATGAAATTCTTGAAGCCACCCACATCTTCTGCAGTCAATTCAGCCATCAGTTTTTCATACTGCCCATAAAGAGGTCTTCTTAGCAGCCAAGGTCGCACCCACATTTGCCTTCTTCTTCCTAGTCTTGGTGCAGCAGCAGCATTTTCTAATAGGTCATCTTCATCAGTTGATGTTGTGGCCCTCACTGCATCATCTTGCAGTTTGTGTTCTTCTTGCAGAATTATATCATTAGCAGCAGTCAATAGCTGGACTTGCATGTCCATGCACTTCAAATCCAATTCCACCCTGTCGTAGTGTGATAAAGACATATCCAATTTTTCTGTAGTAGCAGCAACAACTTTGCAGTATGGTAGTCCGAAGTGGAATGATGGACAGTGGAACGCAGGCAGTTTAAATACCAATTTCAGAGCGATCCGGGTGAAAACCGCTTAACTCCGTAGTGATATCGTAGTAAGGTCGTGTAACGATCGGGTATATCCGTGAAGGCCCCGTGTAACATCCGGTTCACTCCGCCCGCCTCCGGCACAGTCGTGTTACCTCCGGCTACAACCGTGGCTCATTCCTTGTTTAACCGTGCTCCTCCTTACATATCCTTGTAGCACCCGTACACATCCGTGTCATGACTGTGTTGCTCCTTGTTGCCTCCGTCTTGCCTTCGTGTCCACACCGCCCAATTATTTGTTTTTGTTTACATTTCTAACTTTTTCGCCCGGACCGCCCCGGATTTGACGAAATTTCATTCCGGGACGCTCCTGCGTCTGATCCGGCTATGTGTGAAACCCCCTTAAGGAGAGGCCGGAGTGAACAAGGTGTCAACACGGTGTCAGATAGACTGACACAGAGTGAGTATGGATGCCTGAGTATAAATAGAACCGCCGTGTTGGGAGAGGCATCATTTCGTCTCATCATTGATCATCGTTATTAATTATTATATAACCGTCTACTTCTGGATTGCTGTGATTATTCTCATCCACTACTGGATATTATAAGTGAACTCTAGCAAAGCCTTGCTACTACTACAGTTGCCGTTGCTTTGAATAACCACCATGCCACCTAGGAGAGGAAAAGGGAGGACCACTAAGAAGACTGCTGTCCAAGTGGAACCTACACCTACACCTGCTGTTGAAGATGATTCAGCCAGTACAACCTCTTCGGTTTCAAGACCAAAAACTCAGCAAGTCATGCCGGATTTACCTGGGCCAGATGTACCTGCTGATGATGTGGCTGCAGCAGCAGATACTGCAGCTTCAGCCCTACCTCCACCTGCACCGAATCAAAGAGGCAGAAGAAGGAACCCCTGAACCTGACAGAAGAGCAGGAACAAGATGTTGCTGACTGATACTGTGCACAGGATATGCTGTACAACTGACGTCTTGCAGAGTACAAGCGGATTGATATGAAATCCAGAATAATAGACCAGAAGGCGAAGGAGCTGTCTTGCAACTGAAGACCTGGATAGACTCCATGCGCACATCAGTGGGGAAGCTGACTGATCCAACAAAGAAGCCTTCTGGTGGGTCGGCCAGAATCCTCACAGACCGAGACAGTTGGATTATGGAGAATTTTGGCTATCTTGAGAAGCACATCAAGAGAGTTGATGCTGGGAAAAGGAAGAAAGGTGGTCAGCTTTCCCACAGCTTATCGGCCAAAAGCGGGTCCATCAGGAGCCTCTTCATCATCAGCAGCAGCCTCAGCAGGACTCTGATGCATCCACTCATGCAGCTAGTGGAGGTGGAGGTGGATTTACAACAAAAGCTGTCACACAAGTAAGTATACTGCTTCAGTTGTGATGATAATCAGGATAATGTAATTGTAATCTTGCATTTTAAAGTTGTAGCTTTTCCATAGTAGAAAGTGGTTGCTTTGTTTCTTAGCACTTCCAGTGTTCACTGTATGGTGATGTGTCTTTTTCATTACATTGTCAATAATGCACATGCTGTTGCAGTTGCCATGTGACTTACTCTAATGTTGTGTTCTTTCCTATTTCCAGCTGATTGAAAAAGCTACCGATCTCCAGCGGGATATGCAGACCAAGATGATGCCTAATGACTCAGCCAGCTTGTCAAAGAGGTTTTTTACCGACATGATTTTCCACGAGTCATGCAGATGGACACAGACACTTGGTCAGATTACCAGGCCCAAGCGTTGCATCACCTCATGCAGTTCAAGCAGGCGTATCATCGCACTATCATCCGTTCGTGCCTCCTGCCCCTCATCATCAGCAGTTCCTCCTCCCTGCTCCTGCTACTACAGTCAGTTTGTCTGGCCCTTCTTCGCAGATGTTCGCTCCTTCGTCCAGCCCTTGGCCCCAGGCGCATCTGTCGTCTGCCCCTTTGCCTTTGCCTGCACGGATTCCCACTCCTGTGGTGCCTGCATCAACTTCTAGTATCATAAGTCAGGCATGGTTGACTGCAGGTCCTACACACGGTCCTCCTTCCCTTTCCCCTTCAGCCTCAGTAGGTTGTGCAACACACAGCAAGCAAGAGTTATGGCAAATCCTTTCAGCACTTTGAGGCATTGTTGTGAGGAGACACCTGAATCTAGCAGCCAAAAGTCCAAAGGCATTCTCTACCACCCGTCTAGTTCTAGAAAGTCTGTAGTTGAAGATTCGGTTTTCCATGCTCATGTTCCTGTGAGGCAGAGGCTTCATCATCCAAGTCTGCAGTCCACAGGCATTATCCCCAACTATGAAGTAAGGCACTGGTTGGTCATCATTAGGCAGGTTATCTGGTTCAGGTAATCCAATTTTCCACTTTCCAGAGCTTCCTTCAAGTCTGTCTGACTAAACACTCCAGCATATGAGCCTGATTCACTGGCACCAATGTCAACATAGTGGAACTTGTATTCAGCATCAACTACAGCCAGTAGGACAACAGAGAAAAATCCCTTGTAGTTGAAGATAAGGGATCCTGACTTCCTTGGACATCTGATGGCAACGTGCTTCCCATCAATGGCACCGACACAGTGGGAGAAGTTCCATCTGTTGTAGAATCCATTGGCAACTTCTTTCCAGGCTTCTGGGGTTACAGGCCAACGATCATTTCTGCTGAGTACTCTTCTATGATGGCCTGGCAGACTTCGATGACAAGGATAGAAATGGTATTGAAGGCTACCCTAAATCCATACTGAAGAGACATGTAGCTGTTGCCTGTACCCAGGTAGCGCAAGGTGAAATTCTTGAAGCCACTCACATCTTCTGCAGTCAATTTAGCCATCAGTTTTTCATACTGCCCATAAAGAGGTCTTCTTAGAAGCCAAGGTCGCACCCACATTCGCCTTCTTCTTCTTCGTGCAGCACCAGCATTTTGTACTTCATCTTCATCACTTGTTCTGGTCCTCTCTGCATCTTCTTGCAGTTTTTGTTGTTCTTGACACAGAAGTATATCCTTTGCAGCAGAAGTATATCCTTTGCAGCAGTAAGTAGCTGCACTTGCATGTCCAGGAACTTTATATCTAATTCCACCCTCTCTTGATGTGATAATAAAGAAATATCCAATTCTTCTGTGGTAGTGGTGGTGGTGGTTGATTAGGGCTTTATGTCCTGTATTTCTGCACCTGATGGGCTAATTAGGACAGGTAGGGACCATGGCATCTTCTGTAGTAGCAGTAACACCTTTGCAGTATGGTAGTCCAAAGCGGAATGATGGACATTGGGCCGCAGGCTGTTTAAATACCTATTTCAGAGCTATACGTGTGATAACCGGTTAATTCCGTATTAAAATCGTATAAAGACCGGTTATATCCGCGAAGGCACCGTGTAAAATCCGGTTCACTCCGCACCACCGTGTTTCAACCGTACATATCCGTGTAGCGACCATATTCATCCGTGTGAGGACCATGTTGCTCCTTGTCGACACCGTATTGCCATCATGTACACACCGTCAAACATATCTTTTGTTGACATTTCCAGCTTTTGTTCCCGGACCACCCCGGATTGAAAGAAATTTTACTCTCGGACACGATCCGGCTATTTGTGAAGGGGGCTTAACTTATGACTATGTAGGTGCCATTATTTTAGAATAATACAAAAAAACTTGTATGAGGTTTGTTTTCTGTATGAAGAAGTATCGAAATAAGGGTATTTTAAAGTTGCTCTCCTCTGAATAATTTTTGCGATTTTTTAGCATTTTGCATTTTTACAAGATCATAAAACACAATGAACTTTGACAGGGGATGCTGTGGGGGGAGTCTGCAACATTAATATCCTGTATATTTTCAGGAACATTAAAGTTGAAAAAAGGGCTCATTTATGCCATTTTCTTTTACCCCCTTCTCCTCCAATGGGAAATATTTCTAAAGAAAAACTGATGATGGGGATTTTCTTCTCTATCACATCAAGTAACAACTCCACAAAATTTCATTCAGATCCATTGACCCCACTTTCCAATCATATTGGGAAAATTCTCAATGCTCTCGGAAAACCTCCAAAATTTGTCAAAATCGTCCACTTTGTGATACAGCTCTGAAATTTTGCACAATGATAAAAAGGGGTCAATTCGTCTATTTTGGATATGGACCCACCTGCAAATCTTCCTGTTATGGAGCATGGTTGCCATGGAATCGAAAATTTAATTTTTCAACATTACACAGAAATTGTGAAATAATATGATTTCTATGATTCACAGCTGGGTGGGTGCAAGGTAAAATGTGAACTTACCCGCCGTATTCTACCTGTATTTGTGACTCACCTATTGGGGTTGTATGCAAGTACTTCATTCCCTGGACAATGTCAGTAATGAAGGAAAGTTTGAAGTCAACTGTAAGTGGAACACTGCCATCCTGAATGACATCTACGAGACTACCTCTTGGTGCATAGGTCATTAGAACACAAGCATTTGGTTGCTCAAAGCACACTCCAATAAAAGGGTTAACATTTTCATGTTTTATATCTTTCATAATCTTAAGCTCCAGAAGGCCTTTTTTGTCAGTTAGATTGATAAGTGTGGTGTCAAGTCTTTTAATTACGACTGTGATATTCCTCACTTTGGAAATTTCAAGAGATACCTGAAAATAGAGTACAATATATTAGTGCTACTTGAGGACACTTTTGTTCATCTACGAAAAATAGACTTGTACTAAAACCATTTGAAGAAAGATTACTTTGGCTACATTGGCTGAAGTGTTGTCATTTATTTGCAGCATAACAGTTTACTATAGGAGAATAATACATTTTAGCCAAACTGGTCATTTATTTGTAACATAGTAGTTTACTTTGAAAACTAGCAGATTGATGTCTTGTAGCTAAACTGGTTGGTGCTGGCATTCATTTATAGTGCAGGATACTAGGAGATTGATGCCTTTTGACAAAACTGCTTGGTGCTGGCATCATTTGTAGTGCACAATACTAGGACATTGATGCCTTTTGACAAAACTGCTTGGTGCTGGCATTCCTTTGTAGTGCACAATACTAGGAGATTGATGCCTTTTGACAAAACTGCTTGGTGCTGGCATTCATTTTAGTGTACAATACTTCGAGATCGATGCCTTTTGCCTATCTAGTTTAGGCACTGGCATTTATTTTGTAGTATAACAGTATACTTGAGACACAAGAAAATTATATCTTTTAGGTGAACTGGTTTAGGTGATGGCATTTTTTTTGTGGCGTAATTGTGTTTTAGTGGTAGAGTTATGAGTTTGCTTGAGAGGTCTTCTGGATTCAGGAGCTTGACAAGCTTTATATTACTCGTTCCATTGGACATTGGCAAACAAAATCAACTTATGTTATCATGTTTATGCACCCAATGCTGTGACAGGTAATTTATTCACACTAACCCCATGCTTTGGTGAGTTTACAGGCAAATTTGTACTCAATCCGGAGTGACTGGCACAAGTTTTCCCAATTTGAAGTTCATTCCAATGAATACAAGACATTTTGGCTTCTTCCAGCTTTTGGTGTAATCTAATAGTATATAGGGTGAGAACATCAATGAACAACTCATCAACCAGCATTTACACTAGTACTTACACAGTATCTAACTGTACTTGATCAGTATCAGAAAAATCTGTTATTCGCAGGAATATTACATGATCGGTTATGAGAATATTACATAGCTTGTTAATAGAAGGAAAGCATTATCATTGAATTTTTGCATTGTTATATTGCCAAAAAAAACATTAAAATAACATCCAGGAAAGCATAAAATTTCTTCTGACAATTTAACAGTGTGACAAAAAATATTCAGGTTACGAAAGCAGTCCATTTTTATGTGTGGATTATAACTTCACTGGAATATGGTCGTAATCAGGGTTTTTCCCCCTGCGTATCATTTAGTATTATTGCTAACATTTTCAGAAGAAATCTGCGAGTCTTGCTGTGACAATCCAGGCCATTGATGACATTTGAGGCAAAGACGTTTAACACTGATATTGGCGGTGAGCTACAGTGCCAATATTTTGCTCCTTGGCTTCCGGACTAGTATGGTCATAATCAGGTTTTCTTACTTGCATATCATTTAACATTACATTGCTAACATTTTCAGAAGAAATCTGATGCTTTCCAGCACAAGGTAATCCTAACCTTACCATCTTATATTGTTCCCATAATCTTCTTGTACTATTACCTTGTTTACTGTGTAATAGTTAAATTCAGTGAGCACAGTAATGAATAACTACTTGCTGATGGGCTCGCAAAATCATATGTAGTTTGGATAAATAAAAAAAAGTGTTTTTACCTCATTTTTTGACAGCCGAATGCAATAACAACCACAAATGACAAAACAATTGCACAAGCAACCCAAGGTATGATGCTTTTGAAATTAGTTGATTTCTTTTGATGGCAAAATTCTCCATTCCAACCGCACGGTGGAGAATCCATTGGGGTAGTTGACATATTTCCTGGCCACAAGAGCCCAGACCAATCATCCGGTCTATTTGCCATGTAAACCTTTTTCATCCTTTCTTCGCCAGCAATCCATTCCATTAGAGGCAGAGATTTTCCATTTTGAACCATGCTAATAATATAATTTGGTCTGCAGTCTCCATTCTTATCAATAATGACTTTTCCGGAAATGCCCTCGAATGACATGTTGAATATATTTTGTGTGACTTGTATCCCATCGTGAGGATCAGTGCCCTGCTTCATTGTTTTATTAACCGCATAAGCCCATAACAAGACAGCATCATGCACAAAACCTGAAACGAATTCAAAAATAAAAGCAATGTGATGCTTAGATCTGGGGTATAGCATTCTTCGAAGTCATTGTTATATCAAAACTACACCATGCATGTCTTATGCACGTTTTGGTATGCAATATAAATGATTATTTTCACATTAAGTTCACTCAATGTTAATTCAACTATATGTTTCCCACAAGCAGTCACACTGTAGATGCCTAGGACCACTCTGTTTTCATGTTCATCCTTACTGTTAAAAAGCTTATAATATTTTCAATTAAACAAGTATATTTTAAATGATAAATCAAGACAAAACCATACTCTATAAAACTAACTTCTTATTTACCAGTACTCTTATTACTTCTGTCAACCCTCACCTGCATAACTAAAAACTTTCTCAACAGAGTCTTGCTGCGACAATCCAGGCCATCCGTAAAAATGTGGGTTTTCGAATGCTTTGATGACACTCGAAGCAAAGACGTTCCATTTTTGCTTATCGATATTGGAAGAAGGCGATGCAATGACTGTCCCTTCCAGGAGGTGGACTTTATCAAAAAGTGTGCTTACAGTGTCAGTTATGATGAATACATATCCACCATTTAGCATGCCCTCAGTTTTTGCTGCTAACAGAAAGTTTTCATAATCTCGGCCGTACAAAAGCACGACGAGTATTCGAACACCTTTCTTTATAGATCTGACCACGCTTCTTAATTGTGCTGCTGCTTGGGCATTCGCGGTATCACCATCCACTGTGGATTTAACTTTATAAAGAAATGTGGTGATATTTAGTGATCGCAGATTTGAGAGTAAAGCCAGCGAAAGTTGTTCGCTGTTCCCTCTTGTATCAGCCAATATCCCAACTCTTTTCCACTTGAAGATTCTGATGAAACCTATGTAAACGGGCAAGTTAAAATTAGCAGATGCTGAAACACGACTGAATGTAGGGTGGAGACGTTTATCTGATAGTAATGGTTCCGTACAACCCCATGAGATGATAGGGATATTCCAAACACTCGCTAGTAATGACACCGGGTTGCAAACCACACTGCAGGCATCCCCAATAATTACATCGATATCATGAATGTGCTTCCACATTTCTACGGCCAATTTAATGCCTTTTGGAGCTTCGCATTGTGTGTCTCTCCAATGCAATTCAATTTCGTATCCAGGTATTAAACCCAATTCTTTCACTGCTTCTATTGCTGGTATAATTGCTGCTCCCATTGACTGACCTCCTGGCCACGATCCAGTCCAAGGCACGAGATATGCCATGATTAGTTTTTTGGTCTCCTCTGTTCTTGTGTGATTTGCAGCAGTTGCATGATTAATAGCAAAGAAGATGATGATTATTGTCAAAATCATTGTTGAACGTAATCTCTCCTCTAAACCATATAGGTGTTGTTCAGTGTGTAAGATCAATGCTGCTTTCAACGCTTCACACAGCCATATGTATTCAGAGCCTTCATTTTGTTTATCCAAATATTGTTAATAATAAAATAGATGGATATGTTTCAACACAGGTGTTGCTGTTCTCAGCAGTTAAAGCTATCCGGAGTAGTGCCTTCAAATTGAAATCGAAGAAACGAAGCTCTTTGAAGAAATCTTCACAATTATCCTGAACCTTTTAAGTGCGATTGATACCATTCTACAACCTACTTTTTCCTTCAGACTCATGAACCCATTAGGTGGAAGGTAGTTCAGAGTTTTATAAGTCTTCACTTACATAAGCATCGTCTAAGCAACAATACAACATTTCTGCAAGCTGATACTAGTGCATCATTTATTTAGAGGAGCCAATGTTTGTCCAAAATAAACACCTTCAGATGAAATGAAACAGAAAAGGTATATCAGAATACCAAACTGTGTTTGCTTTACAAACATCATCAGAACATCATGGCTCACAGGGTGTTTACGGTTCTGCAAAACAAACTGCGAATACCAATTGATATTCCCTTTTGGGGAAGCTAAAGTAACTATTGGCAAGTTTTTGCTCATGAAACATGATGAACAGCAAATACACTACTAAGGCAGGGCGAAGTCAACAAAAACAAAGTAAATTTTGATGGTTCCATGAAACAAACTTTATCTGCAACAGCCAAAATTCAAAGGATGGAATTGCCAGAAAAATTCACCAGATGATAAAAAAGTAATGTATGTGGTTTGTACTGTTTAGTCGATTGTGATATCTTCCAATGGCAGATGGGTGGCCTTATTGTTAAGGCATCCTCCAAATTCCATATTGGCCAGCTATGCTCAGGTTTGATCCCCGGCCCAGGCACTCTTCATCAGCTACATCCCAGCTGGATGTCTAGTGCATAAGATGTTGGATGAGCCTTGTACTTGGCGTCTGTGATATGGCTAGTAAAAGACCCCACCCATGATAAATGGTGTAGACTCCCAAGCCTTATTATCCCTTCATTATGTCTGCCTCTGACATCTGGTCATATAAGCTGGTTAAGCTTCAGACCAGTAATATTGAAACAGAGACATTGACATTGCTTTTGCTGGTCAGAACATTGGGTTGCAAACCACATGTCAATGTCGGACATTTCCAATAATTATATATATATATATATATATATATATATATATTGATGAACAGCAAATAAACTGCTCAAACAAGTACTGATAACTTGAGAAGGCAGGGGGGCCAAGTCCACAGAGAAATCAGTCAATTTCGAGGATAAATATGATTATTAATAGTGTGTTACTACATTCATTATGTATAATTCAATTTTATATCCAGTTAAAAATATTGGTTATTAAGCAAACTTTCCCAATGCTGTACCTCCCCCAAAACTAAATTACATACGCTGATGATTTGCTGGTTGGCACAACATTATAATAAAAAACAGACTTAATTGCTTTCCCATTCATTGCACATCTCGCAAGATATTATGCCGGACTATTAAATTCTCATAGTAACACCACCAACTTTACATATGTACATAGAGGACTGTATCATTTCAAAGTTTTTTTCTCTTCTTTAAAAATTGTGATCATGAAGTTTAGACAAATTATTAGCTGATTCATTTGTATTTTATTGCATTATCCCAATACTACAATGGTACACTGTAGTAAATTTTATTGACCAAAGGTCCAACATAGTACAACAATAATACTGGCAAAAGTCAACAACAGTAAGAAGATAAATATCATGCAGCGCTATCCATTTTTCAGGGCTATCTTCCTTGCAAATCTCATCCAGATGAAAATCCAAACTACATGTACTATGTCTTTATCATGCATTCTCTACAAGAGGGCATTTTTCTATGACATGTTTCTCATCTTGAACTAGGCCTAAATCACTCTCTTCTCTTGGGACTCTAGCCGACCTGCCTGTCTCTACCTTTAAATTATGTGCACTTATTCTAAACAAAGTAACTAACTAGAGCACATAAGATGTGCAACAAAGGCGGTTTAAGGCGTTGACATTTGACTGTTTGACATTATCAAAGCGAACCCTCGCTACCCACGACGACCGGATCGCATCACTTCGTCAAAAGTTGATCAATCTTCACAAATTATACATTAAATAAAAGCAAGAACGTCATAGAATTAATTTCTGAACAGAAACGGTATCCAGACACTGTCGAAACTGCAACATTCTACTGAAAACACACCTTTAACTTGCCTGACAACACCAATGTGAGTGTTGACCTACATAGCCATCTAGACACGCCACTGCACATTCGGAATACATAAAAATACGGAAAAGTTGAACGAACAATCAACGCTAAGACACTGCAAAAATTCCTCGTCGGGGGCCTCTTGCCCGAACATGCACGAAGCCATACAAAGGTCATTTCCGTTGGAGTTCGCCATCTTGTTTATCGGAGAGGCACAGCGTGTAAAATGCATCTTTTTAGCGGCGTTTTGCACCAACTTATACTGAATGAAATGCTACCAAATAGTATACAGCTCTGAAGCAAGTCGTCAACTGCCTGCTGACAAAACGTTAAGTCTGTAGAGTCATTTTTGTGGGGTGAATCGCGGCACAGACACTATTATTTCATGTCCATTGACTTAACGTATGTTTTCAAATTTGCCACCGACCTAGTTGTAAAAGCAGATACAACCCCTCGTCACGCTGGCTTCCGCGGAGCGATTCAAACAAAGGAGCAGCTAATGCTGCCACCTTTGAATTCTTACATGTTTTGGTATTTTAACAGTATACAGTTGAGGTATGATAACTTCTAAATAAGGTTTAACTTTGGTACTCTCTGAATTATAAGTACACAAACCTTCTTATACAAAATCAATGTTACTACAATTTGCCATAATTCCAGATGGTATTTTACTTTACAGCACATGCAGAAATATAATCAAACCAATTCTTGCCAACTGGGTTGGAAATATTTAAATGCTATATATGGTAATATTTTACATCAAATTTGCTGGTACAAAAGACAATAATAAAGTTTATTTTACTCAAATGTAAATGGTAAGAAAAGAGAATATTAAATACATATGGAAAATAATATAATGCTTTCGGCTAATACTTTTGGTACAATACAACTCAATTAAAGACCATTCATAAAATAGCCACCATCTAATTCATGCAAATATATTAATCAATGAATTCATTCTTAACATCAACCTTGTAAACACATGTCTGTCCCAACCTAAACTGAAAGAGATATAACATCTGATACTGTTCTTAAATGTCTTTAATCAACCTAAATATAATTTCAATTATTTGTTTTTGATGTTAATAATCATTAATATATTTTTGACTGAGCTTGCTTGTAATCCATTATAGGCGATTGTAGGGAAAACTTTAGAGAAAAGTCTCTTTTCAGCGGAGCAAGAATTAAACTCAGTGCTTGGACAGTGATGCACTCTGATCTGAGTATCTTGATCCTTATTCCCGATGAAAAGTTCTTGTTGTCAGTATAATGTAAATTAATGCCCAGTTCTCTGAAAATAATGAATTAGGCCTCGAATTACCTGATTAAAGGTTGAATTTTGCATATAAGCTTTAACAATGAAGAGTACTGAACATCAACAGAAAATTTATTATCTAATGTATGTTACCAAGTATATTAACACCCCCTCCTGAAAAGAATTATTAGGTAGGCTATACTTCGAAGGAACTACATATGCTACAATGCCTATAAGATTTTCAATATCTCAGTTTTGCTCTACTCCTTTTGTCAATCAGCTACACTGGCACTTGTAGTGGGTCAATTTTGAAAATTAATCTGTCTATACATGTGTGATTTATTCGTACGATTGTACAACTTAATATCAAATATATAGGAAAATGAAATATAGATTAGATGAAGAAATACATATTGTTTAGAAAATTCAAAATGTAGAAATGAAATTGATCATTTGACTGAGGTCCATATCATTGAAACCGTTGAGAACCAAAGTTCTCTCAGCGATGTATACCTTTACAGTATTTTGGGCTGTGTATACTGTAGACAACGTACACAGTCGGTGCACTGCGCACCATCTGTGTAGACTCGGTCTTTGTTGAGTATATTATAGATAGTGACTAGTCCTTTCAGTTTGGGTATATAATTAATAATTCTTGTCATAGGTGCATGTTACTGCTGTATAACTGTAGATCATTAAAGGTTGAATCTTTATTATGCACCCAAACTAAATATTATATAAATTATATAAGAATGCAGCCTATAAATTCATGTACTTGGCACCTAACAGTTTACTGACTTTATTAACTGTTAAAATTTTCAGTAAGATTAAAAGCCCTATTGCTTACCTTTCTAATTCTATTGAATTGCCTTCATACTTCCGCAATTCCTCCAGTCTTGTATTCATTTGCAGAATGGTCTTACTGTAGTTTGGGATTGCTGACCAGGACAGCATCTGTTTGCATAAAAAAAGAAAAGTACTCAGATTGAACTGTGTCAACACCTATCAGCTTCAACATAATCTGGACTGTACTGTGTCAACAAAAACCAAGACTAGTGTCATTGACACTGCATCAGCAATCTAAAACAGATGATCTGATTGGATGGTGATCTCTAACAGATGACTTGATTTGATGGTGATCCCTTACAGATGATTTAATTAAATGGTGATCTCTAAAAGATGATTTGATTGTGATCTAAAAGATGATCTGATTGGATGGTGATCTCTAACAGGTGACATGTTTGGTGGTGACCTCTAACAGATGATTTGATTGGTGGTGATTTCTAACAGATAACTTGATTGGATGGTGATTTCCGGCAGATTCGTCTGATTGGCTGGTGTCAATGAATGAGCAATGTCCCATTATATAATCACAATACTGTGTCTGCAGACAGTTCAAAATCAACAATATGATTGAACAAGGCATCGTGCCACATAATGTATTGAACCACAGTATGCACATACCCACACAATATTGCCTGCAGATTTTGTCAGCTGACAAGAAGAAAGTCTGAAGATAATTCATACAACAAATGAAAAAAAAAAACAAGATGACCATTTTGGTGTTACAGATATAGACTTTTGTTGATCTAAGTACTCAGTATTGCCGGTGCAAGACATGATGATAGTATGGCATTTATGTAGAAATATATTTTACATGAACGCAACCTTGCATTAGGGTGGCTGCAGCTTCCTTAAAGCCAAAATTCAGACTTTTTAAAAGATTTTCTAAGGCTTAATTTACAGCTAAAAATATTAGCTTGAGATAGATTTTTTTACTGAATAAGGGATTATTCTCATTCATTGAAGATTAAATTTCTTTATTCTATTTCATTATTGATTTTATTACATCATGTAAGAACTGAATTTAAGACTGTTTAAGACATTTTGTCAAATATGCATGGTTTAAAAGACTTTTTAAAGGCCTAAAATATGAGACACTGGATTTAAGACTTTTTATGAGACTTTTCAAGGATGCATGGCCACCCTGTGTATATACACTGATTTTAACTATAGTAGGATGAAAAATTAATTTCCACCTGTTTCCGGTGATATTTTTTCTTAAATGACATGGAGCTGCACAAAATGGACAGAAATGTTACCAATAAGTCAAATCCCAAATTTCTAACTCATAAAAAACACTTCTGTGAATAAATTAACATAAAGTTTGCTATATTTGCTATTGTTATTTCTGCTCTTCTCTGCAACCATGTCAACTAGTCATATTGCTGAGAAGATGGCAAAAAATTAGAAAGATAGGAAACTTGAAACTAATTGGTACTGAGAGGGATTTTATTGGGTTAGAAAATTGGGATTAGACTTATTAGTAACATTTTTGTCCATTTTGTGATGCTCCCAAGTTCTATATGATAAAATGTGACCAAAAATTGAGTGGTCATTTTGTATGGATATTACTATAGTTAGAATTCTTTGATAAAAACACTAGCATATTTCATACCTTGTTGTAAAAGTCTGGGCCATCAACACTCGGATCAACGGCTAGGCATGGCTCCCCTGTCTCCTGTTCTCTTTTGATTTTCTCTTTTGTTAACTCTGCAATCATCTGAAGTACTCCTGAGCCTGGGAGGGTCTTTCGTCCTCGGTAAACATCAACCGCAAAAGCTAACCAACTTACTCTGGCTTCTCCGAATGTTGCGTTTGTGCATTTCTACAAGTAAGTTGTCTTGATTTTACTTATATGCACAATGGTGGAAATATTTTTTCACACACAAGACACATTTTGTGTTGAGAGGAGAGGAGAGGAGAGGAGAGGAGAGGAGAGGAGAGGAGAGGAGAGGAGAGGAGAGGAGAGGAGAGGAGAGGAGAGGAGAGGAGAGGAGAGGAGAGGAGAGGAGAGGAGAGGAGAGGAGAGGAGAGGAGAGGAAATTGCTTCATCTGACAAAAGTGCACTGGCAAAATAGTCTATGACCAGGTTGACCACAAACATACATTAGGAAATATTTTCACACCTAAATTCTGTTTGCATCACTGTACATCTATATAACTAACTTGATATAACACATCACCCAATTGTCTCAAAATTAGTTGAATGCCACCTGAATTGTAATTAAATAATTTACTTATGATCTTAGCTATTGTGAATAACCCAAATATATGAGTCAAAAATAATCTTTGGTGGTGTAATTATCAGCTCTTTTTTTTTTTTTTTTTTTTTGTGATTTTTTCTTTTTATTAATGCAATTTATGCAGCCAAAAACTAATTTCTATTTCATAATAATAGAAACGTATTGAATTACAGCTGAATGCTGAATGTGATACCCCGAGAACTTGATCTGCTATCCAAGTCTTTTATATTAATATCATTGAAACAATTTCCCAACAGCTTCATTAGTAAGCTATACACAATATTTTGACTTGAAATTAACTCAAGCTTAGGCTACACACCTCCTGTGTTATGCCATTGACGTAATTCAGGGACTCCACAGGTCCTGGTTTTGAGAGTACCTCCAACTGATTTCTCACCATCTGAGGATCAGGAAACCTGTTTAAATTTATGGATAAATCAAACGACAGTTAAATGAAATATTGTTTCATGTCTTTGCAATGTGGATCACTAGGATATAATGGTCTTGTGGATAGGAAATGACAGCTGCTCTGAAAGTAGAGCTAGTGTACCTAATTCCGAGAGTCCCTAATTCCATGAAAACCTGTGTTTTTTTACTGTCATTGCCTGTCTACACATCAAAATGGAATTCATTTGTTTATTTGTGTACCTTGGGCACCAATGTTTATTGGAGTGGATGGCAATCATGCGCAGTCAAAGCCATCCCTGAATTAGGTACGCCTACTCTACCAATTTCAAAATTCTGGCCTTCAGCTGAATCTATCACTAATGGTATGATCTGCAACTCAGCTGGAAGTCATTTCATTAGATTAATCAATTTATTTTGACTTTTCAACAGACATAACTGAACGGTGGTTACGTGTCCAGCTGCTTGTAGTAGGGCAAATTAACCATGATTAGGTTGAACATACTGATTGTAGTGCTGCTTCATCATTGTTCAATTTAAAAAACGGGGGGGGGGGGGGGTGGGGTGGATCAGAAAATGTTCAGACCCCCCAACCCCCGATATCTGTTTTTTTTACCACCCCTCCCCCCCCCCTTTTTTCTCTTTTTTTAAAAATGGAACAGACCTTAACTTAAATTTGTCCTTTTTTTATAATAATTTTCAGATAAAGAAAAGGATTGTTTTGCATTACTAACGTGTACAATATGGGTAAACTTCCCCAGGCATAAGTCAAACGCTCAGCTCCTCCTAGGGCCCCACTGTTCCATGACACTGGTCGGCACTGAAATTAAATCAAGACTCGCTGATAATGAAATGAAAGATAACTGCCACTTGTCATAGTTTTTTTAGTCCTCTACTTGGTATCTTCTCTACTGTAGCCAGATTCCTCACCCATTCTGAATCGACCCCTGTAATTAGTAGTCTAAAACTATACATGTCCTGTGGAGGGGCACATGATTACAGTCTGTATCTGGGGTATGCTGTGATTATGAACCCCGAATTCCTGCTAAATAAACGACATATTTTATACCTTTATAACATGTTATAGAATTTGAAAATAAATTATATTTAACTAACAGTCTATAATTTTTTTATGAAAAATAAAGTTTTTTTTAATTGTTATTATTATCATGAACAAGTTGTCTTTGTCGCAATTATTTATCGCATTTGAGAACTGACATTCAAAGATGTTCAACACAGATTAAATGGTTGCAGATAATCACCGAATGAATAAAGCTTTTTCTGATCTTAGATGAACAACATGAGTGAGCTGTTTGACAGCATATACTTACAGATAAAACTGTTGAAATCAAATGTTTGTTGTCTAAATGCACAGTGTTATCAATGAATAAGAGCCAGTGCAATTCTGACATGGTCAACAAGTATCTTCTTATCTCTTTCAAAATATTCCTCCACGGCCAGTCTGCAATAATAATTATTTATCTGGTTGGTGACCAGATTTGAAGCCAAAAAAAGAGTGGAATTGATCACAATAGATTTTCACCCTCAATGAGAAATTAAGCTAATTAATGCTGACAGCTGGTATGAAGAAAGTAGAATTACGTATCTATTCGGAAATTATAACTGTTTCCACATTGCTGAACGTCCCCCTTTTGATTCCCGACCCAGGCACTCTTCATGACTTACATCCCAGCTGGATCCCACATAGCATTCCAGATCAGCCCAGCATTGTTTCCATATAGTCCACTGTCGCTACAACATCGTATTAACATCACTGATATCGCTCCGACGTTGAAACAATTTGGAATGCTATCTGGGATGTCCTGTCCATCACATGAAACTTTAAAATTAAATTGGAGGTGCCTTGCAAGTGGTGTCTATGCTGAGGCAAGTAAACGACCCCACCCATGGGGTAAATGTGTAACATGTTGTGGACTCCATACTTTATCATCATTACGTCTGCCTCTAGCAACTGGTAATATAAGCTGACTTGTAGCATTGGTGTTCAAACATTTTTGACCAAATGGTCAAGTGCAACTGTTGCTCTGTGAGTTGCCACTTTTGTTGATACTTAATCAGTCAACCATGACAATGTTTGGGTTTGATAAGACAAAACAACAAGCAAGGCAGTGATCATATAAAAAGTAGTCCTGTAAAATGGATCAATAGGTTTGGCCAACATTTGGAAATTATTGTATTATACCTGTAGGCAAATGTACTCATCTGAAGGGTATATATATATTCAAACATACATAATAGGACCGGTTTGCAATAGATAGATAGAAAGTTTTAATATTGAGGTAAAATTACTAGTACTGGGTGATCATGATTATACAGTACATTGTATAATAATATGTTTTTTATTTTTCCTTTTAGAACATATATTTTTTCCTTTGTAACTTCGATAGTGAGGGCACCTTGCAAATATGTACAAAAATAAAAAAGGGTTAACCATGCTTCATGGAGACAGTTGTCCTATATGTATTCCAGCTAATTAATCCACATGTCAATAATGCATGGGACAGGATAGGACTAAATCATGGATTAATTTTTGTTTTGAACAAGACAAAATAAATACCACACTAAGAGCAGTGGTGATGGGTCTGAGCCAGCAAATAAAGTAAATTGCTACACACTGCATTGAACCCTCCAATGATTCTAAAACAATAACATTGCCACAGTTGAATAAGCAACTGTCAATCAAAGTGACAACTGTGGGAGTTGCCAGTTGCACTTGACCATTTGGTCAAAAATGTTTGAACGCCATTGAGACATAGACAAGTTTCAAATATTGACTTACCTGGTACCTCACTTCTATACCAACCTGGTCCAATTATTAGGAGATCAATCCTGCAGCCACTGTCCATCTGACAAAATATTTAAAAAAGATATGAATGAATATTCAAAATTAAGATGTAGAACAGAAAACGATTTTAATGCGCCAATATTTGTCACAAGTAAATAGTACATGAATCTCTAAAGCTGGTTATCAGTTTCAGGCTTGCTGACACAGCAAGCTGCATAATATTATATATTCCAAGATAATGAACTTTTCATAATTTATTAATAAAGTAAATTTAATACAATGATATTGATTATTTGGGGACAAGAGCAGGCCTGGTCTGAGCATGTGTGAGGCCCAACACAAATGGCCGTATTTCTCTAAATTAAAAAAACTGAAGACTTTTTAGATTCCTCAAAAGTTATCAGGGCCAAATATAGAAAGTAACAACAAATGATAGAAGTGGACCAATATATACCAAACGCAGTGCGGACTGGATTGTGCTGAAGTGAGTAGCTTCTGGATGGTTCGTGCGGCAGATGTCCATCATATCGTCACTGGGGTCATAAAGGAAAGCCTTATCAATGTTGTAACCAAGTTTCTTTAATGTAAAAAGACCTAAAAATATAAAAGGTATTAACGAGTTAATTCTGTTCTCTTGACAGGGTGGTACCAGTAGGGTCCAAAAACCTGTCTGTGCACCCATGAAATTTGGCAAGATAGAACCATGTGGTGTAAATAATGAATGGATGAATTTTATATACATGAAGAGGTCACAAAAGACATGTATGTAAAAAAAAGATTACATAACACAAGCAATATCACAGTTTTGTTAGCAAGTTAACTTAATACACACAATATTGCAGTTTTTATTGCACCTGATTAGGTGAAGGGATGCTTTGCCAATCAACCTACTCTTCATAGTTATAATTACATTTTATCACCTCATTATAACACATGTTGTGCAATGACTTGTGTTATCAACCTTACCTAGTCCAATGCCACAGAACAGATTAACGACCCGGAGTCTTTTGCATTTAACCTTCCAAGGTGGTCGTTCATACCACGTCTGCAAAAGACAACGTGTTTAGGATTGCAATCATTGACTTGAGCTGAAAATCTTTTGACTAAAGATCTTAGACATTAGATGGAGGAGGTCCATAGAATGACTGACTCCCTCCCTCCCCTTCCAGAGAACATGGTTTTTACATAGAAGATATGTCAGTATCACTAATGACATGCGTAAAATTGATGAGATCAGCCATTCTAAGCACAGTCAAAATGTCTTAAAAGTTTGTCACATTGTCTACTGATATGCTTTCCAAAATTTTCACTGTATAGGTTCTGTGAAAGAATGTACTTGTAGAAGAACTGAAAAGTCTTTAATCAAACCTGATCAAAGGACAAAATGCCATATTTCATATATATAAAGGACCTGCAATAACTTACCATAAAACCAGGATTTTTCCCAGGACACAGTAATCGCAGAAGATTTTCCTTCCAGTCTGGTTTGGGTTTTAGATCTCCATGAATATCCGGATCAATTTCTGTGCAGAGCAAGCACAACCAAGTGGTGTTTACTGCAACGTCCCAACCGCTGACGTGGTATTCTCGAAGACAAAGTTCACAGAAAGCTCTGTAAAGAAATTCTATTGCTACAAAGCATGCAATTGCAAGGATTATTGACATAAAAACTGCAGGCTTTGAAAACAGCAATAAAGTGAGCACAAATAGAGGGATAAAATACTATTTATGAATGAGTATAAAGAAGTTCGTGAACATTGGCCAATTAGTGTAATGGAACATGGTACAATTTATGATAGAGAAAAGGTGTAAATTTCTTTAGTACAAGAAATAATTGCAATTGAATAAAATTTTGGTGACCCTTCCAGTCATTTAAAAAGGCGATTTATACATCTGCATTTAGACAGAAATTATACTGAGCTCATTCTATAATTATGAACCCTATTTCCATCTTGTCTTACCTTCCACACTTCTTGAATTCACAAACACGTAGCTTGCAGCTCCTGTAGCTCGCACATATGATGCAGTAAGCCTGTTGAAACATTGACAAATTTTTTACTGGTTTAATAATGACCTGCAAATTATGGCATCTAACTTTCTGGTCATGTCAGTGTGAATTTTAAAACAGAAACTCAATAATCAGTTATTAAGTGAATTTAACGTGTTGTATGGGATAGCTAGACGAGTGATTAACACACATTTTGTAATTGCAATGGGACCATTTTTTCCTTTTGATGGGAAAGATTTGAATAGCTGGATTAGTTTTGCAGCAAGTAGGTCAGGATAAAGCTAGAATCTAACTAAGAATATCTTATATATAACTTACGAGCCACTCAAAAAATTGCAGGCCTACTGCGATATTTTGAAATACTTACATTTTCCCCAAATTTCTGCGGGCGACATTTTGAAATACTTACATTTTCCCCAAATTTCTGCGGGCGACATTTTGAAATACTTACATTTTCCCCAAATTTGTCGATTGTCATAACAAACTCCAAATAGGCATCCTAAAACAAAATTCTTAAAAAAGTGAATTATCACAACGATCATTAAAAATCATATTCAAAAGTTTTGGTGTCTAGAATACAATAAAAATTCAATATGACTTTCTCTTTTTTCTCCCTTGGCCATAGTAATGGCAGAAGGGTATTGCAAACAGCCTGTGGCATCTGTCTTGCTGTCTAGCTGTCTTGCTGTCTAGCTGTCTTGCTGTCTAGCTGTCTTGCTGTCTAGCTGTCTGGCTGTCTTGCTAACATTTGGTATATGAGACTTCGTGTTCTTCTCCAGTGATCACTTCTTCCCCAAAAAAGGCCCACAGCTGCTCTACTATGCTGTCTAGCTGTCGCGCTGTTGCGCTGTCTGTCCATCGCTCTTGTAGAAGCAATAACTTGAGATGAATTGATTGTACGATCATGTAATTCACAGGGATTATGCTTTAGGGGGAGACCTTGGATGAGTTCAAAGATGGGTCATCCTGACCTACTTTTGAGGTCACAGGTTTGAAACTGTTTTGAACCTTGTAGTAATGACAATTTATTTTGAAGATAGGATCATTAAATTACAGGGATTATACCTTAGAGGTAGTTGGATGAGCGACCTTGACATAATTTTTAAGTCACACAGGTCATTCCGAATCTGATAGAAATGAGTGGCCTTATGCAACAAAGAGGAATTTATGCCTTTGGGAATAAAAGTTGCCAAAGTTTGAGAGTGGGTGACCTTGACATATTTTTCAGGTCACATGGGTCAAAATCCATTCCTAATTAACCCTCCTAACCCTGTAGAAATGATAAATTCTGGTAAATCCATCCAAGGATCATGCAACTAACAGCAAGTCTGCATGCCTTGTGGTGAAAACCTTGGATGAGTTATGGACATGGGTGACAATCTATTTTTGAGGTCTCAAGGTCATTTGCAGCCATGTGCAAATGATCAGTTCAGGTAAGTTAATATACGATGGGTGACTTTGACCTACTGTTTAGGTCACAGGGGGTCACATGACATCCTCACAAGATACCTCAATGGGGACGCAAGTAAACTCTATATGGCAGGCTGAGGGTATCATGAGCTTTGTACAGTATTTTTTTACTCACACTACATTTCCTGCAGATTATTCCCTCGAAAAATGGGTGAGCCAAGTCACCCATGTTGTCGTGTTTTCTCTTGCACACTAAACATCCAAGCTCCAAGGCTTCAGCTGCAGAATAAGTGTATTAGTTTCATTGCACACATAACAGTAGCAAAATATCTTATCCTATTTTAGTGGTGTCAGAAATTAATGATTTTATACATTCAGAGTATAGTCTTCATCCAACCATACTACTATGCGGTCAACATCATGGGTTTTTGGACGACAAGTCAAAATTAATTACATGAAAATTAATATACATGTCAGCAGTGAAATTGTCTCTGTAACATGCTGTAGATCTACTGTACACTATGCTTTACAACATACAAGGGGCACCCATGCTGGCGTCCTAATTGAGACAAAATATCACTTGACCCTCTTTATTTTTATACATAATCCATTTCACCAACATTGCATGTTAATAATTTTTAGGTCAAATCAAATAATTTCATTGCAAAAAAAAAAAAAGTGTAGCCATCATGTTCTTCATGAAAACCAAATGGTGCATTATGTATATTTATTGTAACAATATTTTGAGTCAGTATGAACCATCAAAAACATCTTTTAAAAAACGCGAAAAATAGCATATATGGACATACAGACATGTAGCTGATGGTTGAAACAGATCTATTTGAATTGTAACAGATGTGCCCTATTTCCTCAAAGTAAGAAAACTTTGCAAGATGTTTAACATGCATTTCATCAACTATATCAATTTTAACAAGACTAGTAACTCTTATTTCATTGAAGATTATATTTTCTTAGCATTTCCGATGAAACTTAAATATCAGGCAGTTCTATTTATTTGTTTAGCATGTGCGTTGCTTTATGTATTCTTTACCTTAAAATATTGGAAGTATGCAGTTGACTTTTCATTGCAAGGAAGAGATGAAGTCAGCCTTAAGGAAAAAGGTGATACATTTTTTTGTTCATAATAATAAGCAGATCTCAGCCAAAAGCAGACCTACACAAATACACATGAATGACCTTTTTTTTGGGATATGTTCATCCAACCACGTGACAAAGGTTTCTTTGAATTTACATGTGTTGGATGAGATGGATGGATGGAAGGGTACATATGCTTCATGTAGATAGATAGATAGTTAGATAGATAGATAGATAGATAGATAGATAGATAGATAGATAGATAGATAGACAGACAAATAGGTAGCTAGATAGGTAGCCACACAGACAGACAGCTAGACCGACAGACAGACAGACAGACAGACAGACAGACAGATAGATAGATAGATAGCTAGATAGGTAGACACGCAGACAGACAGACAGACATAGATAGATAGATAGATAGACAGACAGACGGACGGACGGACGGACGGATGGATGGATGGATGGATAGATAGACAGATAAATTTATTTCCAAGTGTAGCCATAACATTATGCCAAAAACATGTCTTTAAACTGTTACAGTCCTTCGTATATATATACAATAAACATTCATGAACATATGACAGTTTGTTTGCGACACAAACATGGGCAATCGTTTACCAAATTGTTGTCATGTAGGCTCATGACTGAAAGAGCCAAACCTTTTTATATATCTATTAGTTGTTCACATTGAAACTTTGTCACATGGTTTCAAGTGGGTGCCAGCAGTTACACTTGCACCATGGGGTGACTCTTTGATATAATCAGATAATGGTGAACGCTCTCGCTTCCTGTGCGTGAGGTCCCAGGTTCGATATCCGGGTGGAGCACTCTCCCCTCAGAGACATTAAACTTGTGCAGACCACATATTAAATATATCAATAAAGTGGTCATTGACCTGACACCCTCCATGCTCTTAAAGAAGCTCTTCGAAACTTAGGAACTCACATGAGCCTTGATTTTCAGAGGCAACCGGGAAAGACCTTGATGGTCTTCTTGTGACAAAACCTCAAATTCAAGTCAAAACAATCTTCTACAACCACATTCCTAAAACCGGAAGTACCTCTTTCCACCGTATGCTAAAGAGACTGCGTAATGAAGAACACCTCTTCGCTTACATTGACTGTGGAGTCGACCGGAATCGTGCTTTTAGATTTGCCACAGATGAACAGGTATGATTATATGCATTTGAATTAGTCAGTTTACATCTACTGGGATTCAAATAAATGTTGTTTTTTTTCTCGTACAAAACATGGAGTACAAAACCGACAGAAATGTAAGCAATAAGCTGTGAAATATAGACCACAAAATAACTAATTTCTTTTTAATCCTACTATGGTTGTAGTATAATTGCCCTGAACAGCTCGGTGGCCTAATGGTTAAGGCATACGCCAATACCGTATTTTTTCTCTTTCACCTTTATTTGCACAGAAGATCAAGTTTGCTGACACCTACTTTGCAGGAAGATCCCAGGAAAATTTAAGATATTTATTGGTTACAAAACATTTGCATTTCCTTGATTTTGAGAGGTAATCATAAACTTTTATTGTGATAATATCATTTGTTCACTGTTCATTGCAGTTTTAAGCTGAAGGATTTGATAAAATTTGAAACTTTAAAAGTAGACAGCTATTTTATGAATCTAATCTAACTATTTTTCACGACATGCAGTATCCACCGTCCTAATGTTGCCCCGAAGTACATGAATCATGTGCGGACACCTGTCGACAGATTCATTTCTCAATACAGCTTTAAACGGAAAAGTATTAATTCTGGCTGGAATTTGACATTAGAATACTTTAATTTGGTATGTACACAATGTATAGTTTTGGTGGAAATATTAGTTTTCTTTACAGTATCTCTATTTCGGTTGAAATTTTAGCGGACCTGGTCAGTTCATGTTCGTCTCTACTGATATTGTTTTAATTAGTTTTACCTCCATTTGTGTTTTCATTCCAGTCAATCGATGATTGTATAGACACAAGGCATGTCCAGTGCACCCATCCTAATGAAACAATGGTTATGGTTCAATTCTTCTGTGGTCACAATCCATTATGCCTGTGAGTTTACTCACTATGACACATTTTTGCATCTTTTCCTCTATTTCCTACATGGCCAAATGTGCCATGTGCGTTTTCCATGAGGATAAATGCATGGAAAACGCATGGTTTTTGCTTAAATAACATGAGGGGAAAACTATGCGTTTTCCATGTGTTTATCCAAACGCATGGAAAATGCATGTAGAACATTTTGCCATGTACTTTTTTAAAATTATGTTCTAAATCCCAGACAGACATTATATATTAAGTTCATGTGGGCTCTGATGACCATGTCCTAAGCATCATGTCTTAATTTAATCTGCTTAATTTGAAATTTAAATATTATGACTGTCAGCAGCATACATGTAATTGTGAGTTTAATCTTGTCATGATGCTGATATTAACAATTGCTGACACAAAATGGGTGATAAACTAGTGCACACCTGTTTTTACAGCCACATTAATTGACTAATTGACTTGGAAACCAATCTCATGGACTTGGAAGCTAAACTCCAGATGACGTCACGTGAATCCAGGACTCTCATTGGTTGAGGGAATGCCTTGACCAATGGGAGATCTGGGTTCGAATGACATCATCTGGAGTTTAGCTTCCAAGTCTGAGCGATTGGTTTCCAAGTCATTGAATTTGCCATTGCTGTAATGATTGTGTGAGACTCTTGTTTTGCAGCAAAGAAGGCAAAGAAGCAGTTAATTTGGCTAAGAGGAACATAGAGAGACATTATATATCTGTGGGCTTGCTGGAAAGACTCAGAGAATACATTCAGGTCCTGGAGCATCTGTTGCCTCAGTTTTTTGCAAATTTCACCAAATTGTACGATTCGCTTGGTAAGTTCCTTGTGTATTTGGATATATCACTAATCTGAAGTAGAAAATAGTAATTATAGTAGGCCTACATTGTATACTTAATAATTTACTACACAGTATGTTGGCCAGTTCGTATTACAATTGAAATATTATGCCAAATTGGGCTCCTATAACAATAGTGGATGGTGAGGAGTCCAACATTGTTTTTTGCTTATTATACATGAACTGGTCAGAGCAACATCAATTATATTTGCTTAGAGACAGTTATGTATTCAGTGATGACATAAACATAGATGAAATTGGCAGGTCAGTCCTCGTGTGACCTACGACCCAAATAAAAGCAAAATACATGACGTCACCAATACGCAATTCTTGATGATGTCACCAATAATTGGGTTGAAATGACCAGCCCTAGGTTATACCTTCAAATGACATTTTTCTTTGCAGAAAAGAAAAGGAAAAGAATAACTGAGAAGAAACAAATGCCAAATGAAAATGAGATTCGTAAATTAAAAGATCTTTTACGATACGATCAAGAAGTTTATGACTTTGTTCAGCAACGTTTTGCAATTCAATATCAAGCCATCACACATCAAACATCTTGACTGAGATCTTATTCGGACATCAAACCAAGTGAAGCCAACAGTGGACCAGTAGTACCATCGATGTGGCAACATTAAATGAACAGTGTTTATGTCAAACCAACATTGAATAAAATAAAAATTAAGTCAACAGCCACTGTCTCTTGTCATTACCTCCTTTGGATTATTATTTTTTTAATTTGAAAAGGTTCGGCAGTGAGGAATATGGTCTAGGTGCATCCACCTTTTGGCAGTAATACTCAGATCTCATGGGTTTTCTCCTGAGTTTCATAAAAAATTGTCACCAGGGAAAGTGGGATCTTTGTCTGGCAAGCATCTTAACAGTGCTTCATGTAAATTATGCAAGGTATTTAATGGCATACTTTTGAGAAATGATAAAATTGACAACTGAATTCATGAACAAATCCCAAATATAGAGAATTTTTCATTCGAAGACTGCTGGAGGCATAATTGGCTTTAGTTTAAGGAGGGTTCTAGTACAAATATGAATGGCTACAGCCCAGTAGCAGGTCATCACAAGAAAAGTGGAGTTCCCAGAGGAAAAAAGATTAAGCTGCAGAATTTTTCTAAATTGTCTTAATCTTCAGTAAAAATTCCTTCTGCTATATTGCCCCTGCACACAGAACCCCATGACTGATGCAGGTGCATCTCAGGATATTCAACAGCATTTGCTCAAGAAAGAACAAAGGACTGGAACAGATGGAACAGTTCGTTTGAAACAGGGAACAATCAGGAGGAAGAATACCTTTGAAAAAGCTCAAACTGAAGACAATAATATCGAACAGAAGATGTCTCTCTCAGTGGAAAAAATATTTTCAATGTGTCTTCAATAGGGCCTTTTTCAGTCCAGAATGGAGCAAACAATACAAGGAACGAATCATCAAATAGAAAAAAAGTATATATCACTGTGGGGAAATATGCCATGTCATCTCAGTGACAGATGGAAATGTTTCCACTTCTTCAGTACCAGAATTAGCAAGTCTTCAAAAAGAGGCTAACACAAGGCTGTTCCTTCACACACTGCAGGCATCCAATACAGGGTCTTTCTGAAAAGCTCTTGAAACTGATGTTGAGGTCATTGCTTAGTATTTCCACTTTAAGATTTCAGCTTATCAGCATTTGCTCACATCATCAGCTACCAAAGTAGGTTGATTGATATCCGTAACCTTGCCATCCACTGGTGTGAATCGGTGTGTGCTGCCTTGCAAGGTCTCAGGCTTTGACAGGCTGTGAAAGTATTTAGCTTTTTCAGCGATTAAGTAAAAAAATTGGATTTGAAGTCAATCTTGAAAATGAGCAACTTAGTCAATGCAAAGGATCCTGTTAATGCTGAAGTTCTCAAATTGTGTGGGAAGTTCACCTTGTATTTGTACATAATGTAAGACAAAACGTAAGCCATCGAAGACACCTTGTGGGTCAATCCATATGAATTCACCGAAATTCAGACAAACTTCCCAGGTCACCATCTCAAAAAATTCTGCAAAAAATACCATTTTTAGGACTATATAATTAATGGAAAAATCCAAAATTTTAGGTCTCCAGTGTCAATGGTTTAGAAGATACAGCAATTTGAAATTTTATAAATTTTTTGTGGAAAAGCACAACGGCATGAGTTTCCCAGTTCAGACGTCCATATCTCTCTTATTTTTCATAATGTAGGCATGAAATTTTGTACCTAGAGTAAAAAAGTTGTATTGAAACCATGTATTCTGTTACATCAGGGCTATTGGTGATATTTTTCAAACTTTAATGCTCTGAAAAAAGGGTGAAAATGGGAAATGTTGCAAAATGAGACTTTCTTTTTTGCAGGGCTGTGTGGAATCTATGCAAGAATAAGAGCAAAACATTGTTTTGGGTAAATTCGCCTATTTATGTCACTAAAACCTTGTGTTAAATAATGCCAAATTAAACATGTTTCAGGTAATTTTTCAGCTTGGCAACAAGAGATTCTGAAACTGGACAAAATTTGCTACAAAATGGTACCAAAACCAAATGTTGGATGGGGTTGGAGCCAACGCCCAAATCAAGGCCCTCGGGCAGGGGACTAACTGGAGAGTGGGCAGGTTGGACTTCGATGTCATTTTCCCGAGGGTGGGTCTGTCTGATAGAGGGCCAACTTCTTGCTGTTGGCCAAAACTGGGCCTATTTGATGTTGGACCAACACTGGGCCAACATTAGGCCAACAATGGGCTGATTTTGAGTTGACATGTTATTGGTATTCCCATGCTGCAGTGGAGCTTACCTGCTGTTGGCCGCACTGATGTTGGGTCAACACTGGGCAAACAATAGGCCAACAATGGGTTGACTTTGAGTTAACATGTCATTTGGCCATAGGTAGGGTCGCCATGTTACAGTGGGGATTACCTGCTGTTCGCCAAAAGTGGGACGCTCTGATGTTGGGCCTACACTGGGCCAACATTAGGCCAGCAATGGGCCGACTTTGAGTTAACATGTCATTTGGCCATCTTTAGGCCCATGTTACAGTACGGCTTACCTGCTGTTGGCCAAAAGTGGGCCACACTGATAGTGGGCCAACCCTGGGCCAACATTGATGTTGGACCAACATTAGGCCAATGATGGGTCAACTTTGAGTAGACATGTTATTTGGGATCGCTAGGCCTATGTGACTGACCTGACATTAGGCCAACATTGGGCCAAGTTAGACCGACTGGTCGCGACATACAATGGGGAACGCAACACTGGGAACAAAATGGACATTGAACTAACAGTGCATACATATTGGGTCGGCAGTAATTTCCAGTGGACCTTGGCAGAGGCTTGCGCTCTCTGAGTAGCCCACTACCAGAAAGAAACACGTTACATTGCAATTTTTACAAATCAGAATGTTACATAAAATAATGTCAATATTGACTACAGTTTTCCCAACAGGAATGTCACAAGTTTTTAATATGCTCTGGAATAAATTGTAGTGGACGAACACCACTGTCTTTTTGGTGTCATAGTAAATAATGTCTATACCCTCACTGACAGGCTACTCAAACCACTATCTATAATATACCCAACATACTATATATATATATACACAGTTCCAAATACTGATAAGGTTTACAGATTTTTCCAAATCAATCCACTACAAGTGTCAGTGTTGTTAATTGACGGAAGGAGATATTGTGAATTTTAAAGGCATTAAAGTCCTTCGAAGCATACTTGCATACATAAATTTTCTGTTTTTCATCATTGTTGCAGCTTATTTACAAAGACAAGCCTAGCTTCAATCGGTAAATATGAGGCCTAATTCAAGCTTCTTTATAAATGCAAAATTTAGCCATTGGAAGGGCAACTTCTAACAGTTAATTGTTTAACAGTTAACACTTCCAGTTAACTGACTGGTAGCCCTAGATACAGAATTAAAAAAAGTCTAAATCATTCAATTAAAATTATATAGAATGTGAAAAATGTAAAATGTATGTATGTACAAGAGTTACTTAGGCCTACGTTAAAATGTCTACAAATGTCAAGTAAAAGAAGAACTAAAAATATGACTAGAGTTGCTGGTAATTCGAGAGTCTAAGGAATTGTTCTGATAACATTTGACATGTCGTTTATCTGGTAGGAGATGGTGCAGTTAGTGAGGTCCATTATTTGAAAAGTTTTTGTTTGCTTGTCATTTTAGCACATACATGTTGCACAGATTTGCATAGGCTTACAACAAGCATTTTCATAACTGGACTCAATGCCCCAGTTATATTAAAAAATTTCACAAGTGCTCCATGACAAAACTGATTTTAATGTGAAAATGATTACTGTGTCTAATCTGATAACTGTCCTGCCAAGCCTACCATTGCAAGTGCTTACCTGTTTCTTCATATACTGAAGTCTCAAAATCTGAATCTTCCATGATCTCAACTTCAACTGATCCTGAATCTTCCATGATCTCAACTTCCATGATCTCAACTTCCACTGACCCTGAATCTTCCATGATCTCAACTTCCACTGACCCTGCCATTATCTCTACTTCCATTGACCCAGACGAAGTAGCTTCTTAGATACTTTAGTGCTAATTATGTGTGATAAACTAGGTCACACCAGCCAGCAGAAATTATGACCAAATAAGGCAATGGCAATGCTGGGAAAAAATTGGCCAAATAAGGGAAATTGGCTCCGTGCCAGAATATTTGCGTTACATGCATTTGTTTTACAATAACCCACACATTTTTTGTATATCTTACTTTTTGCTGGGAGTAAACGTCTCTAAACCACCTCTGTAGTTTAGCTAATCTTCTGGAGGAGGAGGAGGAGAAGGAGGAGGAGGGAGGAGCTTCATCGTAACATGCATTTATTACCATAAGATAAATATTAAGAATGGAAAATACATAAAACAGTGAATAGAATCAGAAATAGACGATTGCTTTCTTAAACTTTACTTTAATGGCTATCACTGAGCTTTACACATTGGGTGTAACCTGGGCAAAATGGGTTAAATAATGCTTATTAACTTGATACAAATGATAGCTAATGATTAGATAGCATTTTTGCTGAAAACTTAGTCATTTTGCTAGTTTGTGAATATTTGGGCACAATCATGGCCCCAACCAATATGCTAGACCACCAAAGTATTTATGCATAGTAAACAATAAGATTGGAACTCTTACATAATAATCATCTTGTTAAAAATACTTCAATTTAACTGCATATGTACCTCGACCAAACTTGATATTTGAGTATTTGTGACCAAGACTGAAAGAGTACATGTGAAGAGCTGCAGTGTAACTTTTTCCTTGCTGAAAGTTGCACTAAATACTACTTTTCGAAGCAGTTAACCAGATGTCAACTCAAAATAAAAGCTCAAAAACTTACAATTTTATTATGCATTATCACCTAGCTGGTAAACTGTGTAATATTGAGCAACCTAATGGAATGAAGTGCAGCACTACAATTATTATTATTTTCATTTTTAAGCTTTCACTATAAGATAGAATGGAAAACTATTTGGGTTACACAGGTCTCAGACAAGTCCCTCGCTGGAAACTCATTCTACTAGCTACAGGTCATAAAATAAAAAGGGCGGGCAGGTGGCGTTGTAGTAGCGCCGCGCAACCTGGCGTGAATTTAAAAGAGCGGCAACTGACCAATCAGCGTACGCCAGGAAACCGTTTTGCGAGGGACGTTTAAAACTTATGGATCGCGATCACGGAGGGGCTATGGAGATATAAGTGTAGAAATTGTGCTTTAATTGAGCAAGGTGAGTAAAGATCATGCGTGAATATCGTGCACAATGCCTCAGGATTGTTTTGAGCTCGTGTTGTTGATGGTGTGTTGTCTTTAAAACTGATAACTCCATTGTTTTGGGTTGCGAAATTCGTCTGTGGCCAGTGACGGATTTTCAGGTTGATCAAAGTTGATCGACTGGATGTTCGATCAGTGACTTATCAGTCTTTTTATTGTTTCTTAACGAATAAATGGTGTGCAATGATAGTGAATATGTATACAAGCAAGTTATATCATTTGGTTATGCAGCAATGTAACTGTCAGCTACTTTTTTTTTATTTGAATGTTGTTGTCAAAGTTGATCTAAAAATTTTCATATTTCTTTGATAAAACAGATTGTGCAAGGTTTTAATAACTCAACTACCTTTTATTATTGTACTTTAATCAGGCAAAAACTTCCAACTAGTGTTTAGTCAATGAATATGAGAAACAAGATGAAATTATTTTTTGAAGTTGAGGATTTAGCTCCAGGAAAAGCATGCTGCATTGAACAAATGTTGAACCAGAAACTGCACCAGGAAAATGTGGATTCATGTGCAGTATCCGACATGAAAGTTGTGGCCATCAATAGACTTGTAGAGTCGCTAATAATAATGGCCAGGGTTACACTAAGAAAACCTTACCTGAAATCGCATCCTTGCTTCGACTATTTCCACACTACGTTCAAAAATTATCTTTTTTTGTATAATGAATTGTAAACAATTATGAAGGTGGTCAAAGCACGGAATCAAAAAACAGTAAATTTAACAGCCGCTCAGCAAATCAGACGTGGTGATTCATCAAAAGACTCAACTGCTGTTCAGCTGTTCAGCAGGTGTTGCGACCAGCAAGTTTTCTTAGTGGGGCATATCCGAAACATTCTGAATGACATATGTCCCTCATCTACAATCTATCTCTGGCGGAATGTATTGGATCCGCCCCTGGCCATCGTTATTTTAACGCCGGCAAGTCTATTGACGGCCACAACTTCTGTGTCGGATACTGTAACACTGTTAAGGGCATGTCTTCAAAATTGGAAGTTGTTGCAAGTTACTGGTTAAGAGCGGTGTGATATCTTCTGGGCGAAAAGCCAAAAACGTGTTAAATACCAGGCAGTCGCTAGGATATATTACCCCGCAACTGTTCGACACATATATTTTGCAATTGGGGTACTTGAAGAATATTCTAGGGGTAAAAAAAACAGACACCTTTGCTGGAGTGTATAGTGAGACAGGCAGATTAATTTCTGCTACATGTAAGGCAAAATATCAGAATGATAAATTATTGGGTTAAATTGCCTGATAGTGAATTACTGAAGCAATGTCTGTCCATTCAAAAATAGTGTTTCGCAAAAACGACTAAAATGAAAAAGCTCTTTCAAGCAGACAGAATATTATGGAAATTCAACCTGTACCTCTGAAAGTTTAGTAATCTTGAGTAATGGGGCCGAATCTAAAGCAAATCCATTTTAGAGGTCTTAACTTGAATAGTTTTTAAGATATAATAATTTAAAAACTGCATCTCATATGACGTTGCCAAAACGAGTGCAAAAACAGCTAAATCTTAACACTTCTATGATTTTTCTAGCCAAACCGAGAAGAGATATTGATCTAAAATTTTACAATTTTTATAATTCCGTACAAATGTCAAATACAGGCATGAATTTTGTGTTCAAGGTTAAGTTTTGAATAGTTTTGCCAAATTTAGATTAGTCGAACTTGGTTATTAATGTTTTTAACTAAAATAAATTTGGTTCCTACCGACCCGAAGTTAAACCCCCCATACCCTTAACCTTTTATAGACTTTTCAAGCTATCACTATACACTTTAATTAGAAAAAAAAGACGATTATTTGGCCGGTCTACTGACCCTACTTTTTGGGGGCTATGAAATCAGAATCAAATTTTTTTTTTCGTTTCGCCTTATCACCTGGCCATGGCGCGCTTTCGCTTCTCAAAACAATCAGAAAATTGTTATTATCAAGCTCGAGGTCAGGTATTACAGTTGATGTATAATGATGCTGATGCTATGTCTGTCAATCTTAAAAAAAAGTTTTTTGTTGTTGAGCAGATGAGTTGGGCGGCCAATGAGTGGAAGGATGGGCTCGGTCCCAAGGCCGTACAAGAAGTTACTAAGTTAGAAGGCCAGTTGGAGCGATTCCGCAAAGATTCTCAGCAGAAGCAGTTCCAATTGGAGTCACTGGAGCAAGTTTTAGAGAAGCATAAACGCAAGTTAGAGGATGAGAAAAGTGCGCAAACGTCTCTTAAGAGAGAAAACCAGGGCTTGCAAGAGAGTTGTACATCCCTGGATCGGGTTAGAGAGAAATTAGAACATGAATTGCACAATAAGGAGCAACAGGTTTGTTAATAAAATAATATGATTATATTGTAATAACAGATTTATATGTTATAACAACAGTAAAATTGTAATACTCTGTATTTGTCATTAATTCTGGTCCTATTTGTGTTATTGTTCACGTGTTGCAAAATTTGTTAATCATGTTTACTTCATTCTCTGCATGCTTTATGTTAGTCATTGTCAAAATCTATGTAATAGCTCATCTAGGCTAATTAGGAATAGTCATTGAACAATGTTTGAAAGAATTCCTTGTTACTTTCAATTTTAGATCAGATGTCTCGAAGGACAGCTCAGCCAAGCAAAGGCGATGCAAGGTACGGAGGCAGCAAAAGTCAGCCAGATCACCATTGATCTGGACAAGCTGCAGCGGGAAGCCTTGAACACTCAGGGACAACTGGAGAGGGCTGTAGCAGAGAATAGCAAACTTACCGAGTGCAATAATCACTTGAAGAGACAACTAGAAGGCTACACCGGCCAAATCGACAGACTGACCAACGAAGTTAAAAGTCTACAAGGAAAAGTGGAGCAGAATGAGTTGGCTTCTCTCTTCTCTGCACCCAGTAAGTGTGAGTTAAAGGGTTGAGGTTTTTTTGATTTTTTATGACGGCATATGAGTGAAATAAGTAATGATGAGGCAGATTGAAAAAAAAATTTTCTGGTAAAATGTTTGGAATAAGTCTGGTTGGTTGGGTCATTTATTTATTTATTTTTGCGCTCAGATTCAAGGTTTAAAAGCAAAAAGGGGTAAGTCACTGGTCCCCTTTTTATCAAATGCCTCTTAACAAATTGAGGTTAGGGCTTGTGAAGTCTGGTCGAAAAGGTATTTGGCATAAAATGGGCTTTTGAACCTTGAATCTGAGCAAAAAAAAGAAGAGGAAAGTCCCCTGACCTACTGACCTGACCTTTGAAAATCCTCAAAATAATCAGAAAATATTTTTAATTAGCCTTGAAACTTTTAAGATTCGTATTGAAGTACTTATTACATGACATTGCAGCAACAGGTTCATCCAATGGCGAAGTTGGGCAATTGAAGAAGCAGCTCGCTGATCTTGAAGCTAAAAGAAGGAGAGAAATTCAGGAAAAAGAAGAGGACATTAGAAATTTGCAGGCTAAGGTATTTGAATTGTCTTATTTCATGATTTTGAGTAGTTGCAAAAAAAAAGTATGTTAGCTAAGATTTAATAGTGTTGAAGTAAGGGCTTATAGTGCCTAGCAAGTTAGTGGTGACACAGTGAGTTGGGCAAGACTGAAATAACTTCTGCCAAAGTCCTTATGTGACGTAGTTCATTGCTTTCCAAAGCTATTGAATTTGCTCAATGAGCTAGAGTTTCGACCAACAGAAAGATTATCCTAAAATGTTGATTTTAGGATACTGTTTTTTTTTATAAATGGTCAACGTTGGCTGGTGATACTCAATGAACTTTCTCTGCTTGAACCTACAAACAATAACAACCAATATGACGTTGCAAGGGAACTTTGAAAGACTGAAATAAATTTCTTATTCTGCCAGTGTAACCACTTCCGCTAGGCACTATAAGGAATGCTTGCTTGCCTTCAAGTTCAAGTTCTTTTTATTATACCCATGACCCAAACATAAGACAAAGAATACATTGTAGATAACATTACATTAATGAAAACAAGCCTGACGCTTTAACAGGGTGTATTTAAACTTATATATTAAAAAATAATAGAAAAAATGAGTGTATTGATATAAGTGCCATATGTGTGCCCGTTTTGAATGGCCATGTCTCATATTGAAATGCTTGGACAAGTTAGAAACCCTATGGTTGAAAACTGGTCAGTTTGAAAGTATCAGCACCGTAGTTTTGCTCCAATTAAATGATTAGTTGAAGATTCCTTTTGCCTACTTTGTCATATATTACTCCAGCGTTTTGGCACATTCATGATAGTATGATGATACTGATGTTACTGCTTCTCTTGCAGTTTTCTAAAGACATGGCGGCAAGCAACAACCTGCTGGTCAACTTTGGAGAGGAGAAGACCAAGTTAAACACTGCCTTGCAAAATCAGACAGCTGCCATTCAACAAACACAGTTCAGTCTTAATCAAGATCTGCTTGGCCTACAGGACTTTACATCCAATCAGTCCCAAGATCTTGACAGAAAGATCGAACAGCTGAAACAGGAATGTGAATGTGAGTTTTGCATTGATTAAACACCTATTTCATGAAAAGCAAAATTTGCATACGATATTACATTGTTTCTGACCTTGAAATAAGTCGAGAACGATCGTTCAGGTTACGTGGAGGTTACAATAATTTATTTCCCACGAACGGACCACCGTTCGCGACAAAATGCGCCATATTATTTAGTCACAACAGTAGGTTACCAGTAGGTTACCACATCAATATTCATGGTAACCGGACAGCGGGTTGCCATTGTTGAAGCTTATTTCGATCCCTGTTTGTACATATTTCATGTAAGATACGTCGAAATTTGCTCATTTTGAGTTTTTTTTCTGATTGTGGTGAGAGTATAAACATTGGCGTTACCATCTTCGGTTCATATAAAGTTTTTTTATTTGAATCTGTCAATCATGATGTTGCCTTCCTCAAAATGGACGTTTTTCTTCAAACATTTGTTTTATTTGCGTAATAATTTATTGACGTGATATATGGTCTGATCAGATAGTTCAAAATAGTTCATTTGTGGTTAATTGAAATGTTGTGTCAAGGGGGTTCTAAATCTTCGTTAGGAATATTTATAAACCTCGTTTGTCAGAATACAATAACCGGTGTACAACTTACAGATTATAGGGCTGGCCAGTTCTCGTGTGACATAGGACCCGAAAGTAGTATCGCTATGCATGATGTCACAACAGCCCAATTATTGATGATGTCATCTTGCATTGCGCATCATTAACGTTATGTTTTTTAATAGTACTTTGTGGGACAAGGTCACCTGAGAACTGGCCAGCCCTATATCGAATGGTAAACTTCTGCTTTTACCCATTATATGCAAGTAATATGATCAAAATCTTTAACAACAGCACTGAAGACCAGCAACAGCAATTTGGAGTTGACGATGCAACAGCGAGACAAGGAACTGTCTTCGTTAAAGTCACGCATCTCTGAGCTGCAGGAAGATTCGAAGGTGACGCAAGGAAAGTTGACAGAGCGAGAACAGTCCTGTAATCGTCTTCAAGATGAGCTTAATAAGATGAAGGCTGACCTTGACAATGAACAGAGGAATGTGAGTAGTTGTTGGTGTTGTTATATTGTTATTTGTATTCATTGGAAGAATGGATCGAGGCTGCCGCCCTGTGCGGTGGGCTGGCATTGCGAATTTGCAGCTAGTTAGATGTTGTAGTTTGACACAATATCTGCCGATCAGCTATGATTAATGATGTTTTTAGGTTAATGACACCTGTTATATTTGCTTGTATGGGGGAATAAAAATGTCAACAACAAGTTAGTAACCATAAATTAGGAAATTCATGCCCATCTAATATACATTGCAATTTACTCTTGTGTTTGTACATTCAGTGTCTTATGTTAGAATACAAGTTAAATTGCATTTAATTCACATGCTCTGATAATATTCGCTTATGTGATAATTATATACTTATTGATAATGTATGAATGTTGCGGTCAAAGAGTCTTTGTTAAATCATTAAAAACTTAACTATCTTGATATTCCAGAAAGCTGCGTTAGAAGAACAGCAGAAGAGATTAAACTCAGAACTTCAATGCCAAAGACATAATGCTGAGGCAGCTCGCCAGCAACAGGAGGTGAAGTTCAAGGACAAAGAGAAGGAACATAAGGCTGAACTTAGCCATCAACAGGACATTCTCCGTGAGGCTGAACGAGTTTTACAAGAGACTCGTAATCGCCTTCAGCAAGATTGCAACAAGGTGGGTGTTAATTGATCTGATGAAATTTTGAATCTGATGCGCTGATATCATATTTACTGTGCGAAGGTCAAAGATCATGCTAAATGTGCCAAAGAAGCTGTTTTATTTGGACTTGTAATGTTTGGATGATCACTACGATAATTGTGAAGTAGAAATATTGCTTTGGTACTCAGTGTCTGCTGGTCCAGATACTGAAGCAAGTA
This sequence comes from Alitta virens, assembly GCA_932294295.1. Taxonomy (NCBI): domain Eukaryota; kingdom Metazoa; phylum Annelida; class Polychaeta; order Phyllodocida; family Nereididae; genus Alitta; species Alitta virens. Next base: position 14,606,170 of record OW028586.1, on the reverse strand, counting down.
AAAGACGCCACCCATGGGGTAAATGAATATCATGGAGGTGGATTCTCAAATTTTATCATGTCATAGTATACATTCAAAATTCAGGCGGATCATGTCGAACTGTTGATGAGCCGATTCACTGTTCCTGCCTTTGTTACCAGTTATGATTTGCTATAGTAACTGAAAGAATAAAATTAATGAACAAAATAAAATTGGTCAGTTTACAGCTTTTTATGTCGCTTGAAGTCATGAAGATATATGATCATTGATAACGTTCTGTGACGACTGCACACAAAATACTTCAATTTGCATTAAATTTAATTACGGTATTTCATTTTAATTATAGGCTCAGACTGAAGCTAACCAATTGAGACATTCACTTGAGAAAGCCGAACAGAGACTCAGTCAGTTGGAAAAAGAGAATAAAGAAAATCAACAGAAGTTGTCCATGGCTGAACAGAGTATTCGTCAAAACGAAAGCAGTTCGCACCAGCTGAATAGCACTGTGGATAATCTGAAGAAAGAGAAGGTAATTAAATTGTTGTTCTTTTTCTATCCTAATTATAATAAGTACAAAATAAATGGTATCATTGTTCAATGTGTATTAATTATTAGGCTTGTGTCGCCCGAGCAAAAACACAAGGTTTGATTTCGTCCATGAAGTTTTGGAGTGCACTCGATCGGAAATTGTGCACTGTTGAGCATTTTTAACGCTATTTCACTTGCTGCATCAAACGATTTTTTCTAAAAGAATTTTAAAGATAACGTGTACATCTAGCTTTTGTCACTGTTGTGATATGTACATTGGTACAATTCACATCACCGTCATCACGCCTGAAATTTTGTAAAGTGTGATCTTGGCGAGGATAGTTTACATTAATTGGCTTCAACCGCTATAGCGGTCTCAATTGTCAGTCTTGTTTTTGCAGTTGATTGCAAGCCTATTAATTATAGTATCACAAATACAGATGAAAATTGGTCATTGTGTTGTCGGTCAGATATATCAATTTTCTACCCATAATGGATACGTGCTTTACCTGCATAATTTGCTGTTCACCTAATAGGAGCGTCTCAATATGCAACTGGATAACGCAAAACGTGAAGTTGACAGACTGGAAGCTGAGATGAAAAAGATGAAGGGTGAGGTCGAGCGATGTGAACAGAGCAACGGAAAGTTGCAGCAGAAAATTTCAGGTTACGAACACGAAAAAGAAACTCTACAGGTAATGATGGAGGAAAGAAAAATTTAAACTGGTACAAGGAAATAGAAAGGAATAATGTAAAACTTGACAGAGTTATTCTATGCCATGTGGTAATTAATGATTTAGCTAAGAATCAAATTAATCGATGTTATGAAAACTTGGGCATATTTCATAACAATTGTTGTTTTTTTTATGTTTTTTTTTTTCGTAACTACATGCATACAGTTGATAGAAATTAAATAACCCACTATACCCCTAAAAGTTTGTGATACACTTAAGAAGATATTAGTGATGCATCTGGCAGATCTCTTAATTCTAAAACTTTTTCACTTTAATTTAAGGCCACCTTCGAAAGGAAAGCTCAGGAACACTTGAATGAATCAAATCGACTTCGAGGAGAATTCAGCACATTACAACGAGAGCAAACAGACACTAAAGGACAGCTTCAACATTCTAGGTCTCAAGTGAAAGATCTGGAAAACGAACTGACAAAGTTGAGGAAGGAGCTTGAGACAGCGTCGACACAGCTAAAGGTAAATTAGATTTTTTTGTGTTTTTGTAGCTTCTTTTTCTCCTAGTTTAGAGAAGTAATATCTTTAGCGGAGCTAGAAGAATATTCCCAATTATTTACAATCTTTTGCATATAGCTTGCTTCATAGTCGTTATAGCAGTTGCATTTCTTTTGTGGAGTTGGATGTCATGTGAACAGCTCATCGAAAAAATGCTATTCTAGGGTTGCACATTTAAAAAAAGTTTTGCTGACTTTTATTGTATTTCGGGTGAGGTTTTTTTGGTTTTATTTGACGTTTCCAAACTGAAAAATGGTCATGCTTTGACTTAGCATCTCAACCATACAAAGCCTTGTGGACTCGAATGTAACATTATTTTACAACTTATCATTTCAGAAACACCATGACGAAAATCAGCACCAAACTGCTGAGTTGCGCAAACTGCAGCACAAAGAGTCTGAGCTGCAACAAATGTTTGATGCCAACAAGAAAGAATTGAAGCAAGCTCAAAATACACAAAACGAAGCTACAAAACAAGTAGATCAATTGCAACAGCGGTTGCAATCTGAGAAGCAAGCTAAAGAGCGCCTGGAGGCTGAACTTAAGCAGTTAACTCATAAGGTATGACTGCTTCAATTGATGTAATTGACACCTTTACCATGTCAGTTTGCTGCCTCAATGCAGTATACTTAAGATATGAAAGATATGAAACGTAGGCCTAAATTTATGTTTAGAGGATAAATACAAAAAACGTACGGTCTCCTGCTGGTGTTTAATATAGGAAACATACTTATATTTTGTACTGCCTTTTGTCATGCTTGTGGTGAAGATAGTTGTTAGTGGGGTGGAACATGCAGGTGATGCAAGTGAAATAAATTGAATCCTTGTCAAAAATTTGGCTTTACTAATATGTAACCTTTTTAAGTTTCCCCCGTTGTTTGCTTGGTTTGTATTTTCATGCGGGAAACGCTCAAATTATGAAAATTTGTTAGGTTTATTTGCTTGTTGTATTTACAGATGGAAGTCCAGGAATCAAATTGTCGTAGCCAGGACAGCGACATCAAGAAATACAACAAACTCATTGACGAGTTAAAGAATGACATTGCCAACCTAAACGAAAAACTGCAAGAGAGAAGTTCATCTTTGGAGACAGAGACCAAGGCGAAAAAAGAGGCAGTGAATAACTTGAGTAATTTGCAGGATAAAATCCAGCAACTTGAGTCCGCAAATCACAGTGAGTGTTGTCACCTTAGAAATGATGCAAGTTTGCATGTGTTTTGATTACAGTCAAACCTAGTGGCCACCATTATAGGACAGTCACCTGCTGTAAAGAGCCACTACATTCCAACTCCCGGGACTGAATTTCCTTAATTTTAATCCTGTGTAAAGTGGCCACCTGTCTTATCATTCATCTTTGATCAGATTGATATAGATAGATAGATATGGAAAGTGCAGCCTTCTATGGCAAGTTCTTGCCACTTTCGAGGGTTGATTGATGAGGTGAGAGAGAGAGGAGTTCACCCATGTTACACAATTACCCCATGGGTGGGGTCTTTCACTTCCCTCAGCAAAGATCAATTCCGGTGGGTGAGGGTTTAACACAGGTTTGACTGTATGGGGTTTCTTGTTATAGTGATCATATTTAGGAGAGGGTGGGGTAACATGAGTCACATTTGAAAGTTTTTTATACTCTAAAACCCTTGAAGAAAAAAAGAAGAAAAAGGTTATTTGAAACTGATCACTAACATTTAAAGTTATATGGATCATATGTTGAATCAATCATTAATAAAATGATCATCTTTTGACAGCTTTGCAAGGAGAGTACAAGAAGGCTTGCGACATGGCCGATAACAGTTCTCACGAAGTGACCGATCTCCTTGACCAGCTGTCGAGGAAAGAAGAAATTTGGGAAAAGTTGAGGCATCAGAGTGATCGTCAGGAAGAAGAGTTGAAGTCATTCAGAAGTTCTCATGAGTGAGTCATTTGTCTGATTAATTGTAAAGGTTGCGATGTACAAAGGATTTCATTGATTAATTAATATTTGTCTCCTCATTTCCAGAGAATTCAAGAAATCCAAGAAAGAAGTAGACCATAAACTTGCAGAGAAGGAAGAACAGAAATTGGAAGCCATTGCTGAGTCAAATAAGTTGAAAGCGGAACTCAGTGAAAAGACTGAACAGATGCATTGTAAGAAATATTTCTCAAATTAACGTATATTCTATTCAGCACTTGATATTTTTTTTGGGTGCCGGTATTTTTTTTTTTAGAAATGTTACTTTCGATTTTATTAACAATGCTTTAAAATGTTTGGTATTACTTTTAACAGCAACTGTAAACCAGCTTAAGAATGAACTGGAAGAGGCCCGTGCTGCCCTCAAGCAGCAGATGGAGGAAGCATCAATTGTTGCAGCGAAGTTCGAGGAATTGACCTTCCAGTCAGAAGAGCAGGCTAGTTTAGTTGAAACTTTGAAGGTAAGTCACATGTTAATCCCTTATTTGCACATATGTCTTTTTTACCTTTTTTTTAAAGCAATTTAAAAATACTTGAGTTTTATAAATTTCTATCAATGTATATTTGTATTATATTTCATTCCACAAGTTTGGCACTGTTTGTTCGCCGATTCTCAGCTGTTTGTCATTTGCTTCAAGCATTAATTTACACATATTGTACTATTTTTATCGCATATGTGCATTTCTTTTACCTGATTTATGACATTATAAAAAATGCTTTTATATTTTACAATTCTACTGATGTATATTTGTATCCGACCTTGGTTGCAATAAATATTTACGTTACATTGCAGAAAAATTAATTGACATTACATTATTGTTTATTGTAAGTAGTGACTTGTATGTAGTGTTGTATGTGGAAAAGTCCACTCTAAAAATTAAACATGAAATCCTTTACTTTCCAGGGCCAATTAACAGAGATGGAGAAGTCTCTAAAGAATGTCAGGGATGACAGCAAAGCTAAATTCACAGAATTAGAGCAGGAAACTGCCAAATTACAGAGTCAGTTGGAAATGCAACAGATGGACGTTGAAGACAAAGATGAAATAATCGAGGTAGGAATTGTCTAATTTCAAATCTAATAATTATGCAAAGTGCTTTGCATATTTGTACACCATCAACAGTTTTATAGCTTTCCGGGGTCTCCCGATTAGACATTATCTTGCTTTTTCTTTTGTATCACATTTATTCTTTAGATACATATCTCGAATTTATTTAAAATATGTTTATTTTGAGTTTGTGTGTATGCAACACTGCAATGTCTTTTCAAATAACAAAATTCTATTCTGTTCATTGCATTTGGTGCTCATATTAAACAGTAATTCTAGTATGTAAGTGACTCAGAATAAACCATGATAAACAATAATAAACATGACCAACAAACAACTAGATTTATTCAGTGTTTGAACTTAAATAGCCTTAAGTCTGTTTACAATGCAGTTAATCACATCACACTAAACACACGAAAAGAATGTAAGCTCATATCATTTGTTATTCACTATAAACAACTAGTTTTAAGGCTGTATGTGGCTTGTGTACCATTTTGAAAACTGTTTATTACTGTTATCTTTTGGTTAGACATGACAGAAAATCTAGGGAAATTGAAATATTTGGAATTGTATGTTTACTTAAGTCCGTAATAGAAGCATGGATTAAGATATCTTGGGCTATATTGACTTTTGGAATATATTTTGATATCTGCAGGATTTGACAACCAAATTTGAAAACTCTCAGTCTGAGAATAAAACCTTGACCGACAAACTGGCAGAAATGGAAGCCACCAATGAGAAGCTAAAGAAAGAAACGCAAGAAGCTGTTGCGAAATACGAGAATATGCAAGAGGACTTCGATGTCACCAACACTAAATGTGAAGAGGTAAGATTACTGTGTACAGAAATTAGCTTTAAATTATCGGGTTAGTTTTTCCTTGGCATGGATATGTTTTTGTGTCAGTCATTCATAGCTGTTGCACTGAAGTTTTGTCACAGATTTCCTTCAATCTTATTAATTTAAACAATTGCTGAAAAACAAAAAACAGGTACTAGTGTACCTAAGTTTGATAGATTTGTTAGATATATATATAGGAATAGCCTAGATGCGCTGCAGCCCATTTCTTGTAGCAAAGATTGTCCTTATGATAGAGTTTACTTTTATTTCAGTTGACGTCTCGAAATGAAAGCCTCGATCAGAAAGTCTCCGAATTGAAGTCTCAGCTAGACTCTTATCTACAGAAAGAAACAACATGGAAACAAGAAGAAGCCAGGTTGAACGAAGAGATCAGTCTGGGGAAAGATTTGATTGATCAAATGGCGGGACAGTTATCGAAGAAACTTTCAATTTCTGACAGTGTCATCAAGCAGTTGAAAAACCAGCTCAAGAGCAGTGAAGAAAAAGTGATGGCACTCCAAAAAGACTTGGATCAGCTGTCTAGCGATCTCGATAAAAGGACGACTGATTTGAAAGAAACAATGGAGAAGTTAGAAGAAAGTAAGAATAATCAAGGTCAGTTAGAGCAGACGCTTGCGCAACAGACTGAATCCATCAAAAAGACTCAGGAGCAATTCGAAGCAACTTCGAAAGAAAGAGATGAACTCGGACAGAAAAAGACCGAATTGGAGGAAACTCTGAAGGAGTTGGAAGAATCTGTGAAAGAGAAAGGCTCAGCTCAAGATTTGTTGATTGTCGAGCTTAAGAACAGCCTGGAGAAGTCTTCAGAAGAGATTATTGTCCACAAAAATGAGTTGAATGACTCCTCTAAATTGCTGGAAAACAAAGATCAAGAGCTAAGATCACTGCAAGATGGATTTAACACAGAAAAGGCACAACGTGAACAGTTGCAGCAACATGAAAAGGATTTGCAAGATGCTCTGAGCAATCTTCAGGACCAGATGATGAGCTTATCCGAGGAGCGAAACAATCTGGGAGATAAATGCAATAGTTTTCAGACAAGTTTAGAAGAAATGCAGTCAGCTGTGGAAGAAAAGGAGTTGGCGCAAAACAATCTTATTGCCGAGCTTAAAGAAACTGTTTCAAAGATGACAGATGAGGTTAAGAGGTTGAAGTCAGAACTCAGCGAATCTGCCAAGACTTTGGATGCAAAGGAGACGGAAATGAAGACCCTGCAAGATGAGTTGAGCACCTCTGGTGGACATAGTGAACAGATGAAACAATTCAGCGAGGACCTTCAAAAGACAGTGGAAGAATTACAAGTGCAGCTGAAATGTGTGACCAAAGAACGTGAGACTTTGGGAGAAAAGTGTAGTGTCTTGGAAACGACTGTCATGGAGTTGGGCACTGTTAAGAAAGAGAAAGAATCTGCCCAGGATAATTTAATTGAAGAGTTACGAGGCACGCTTGAGAAAACCCACGGGGAGATGAATGTACTTCGTGATGAGATGGCTGCGTCATCCAAACTGCTTGATGAGAAGGAGTGTGAATTGAAGACTCTGGAAGAGGAAATGAACGCGAAAATCAGTCAAGGGGATCAGATGAAACAACATGGTGATGATCTACAGCAGACTGCTCAAAATCTGCAAGAACAGTTGAAAACCGTGACTGAAGAACGCGACTCGTTAGCTGCGAAGTGTAGTCAGTTCGAAACAGCGATTCAGCAACTCAGAGAGGAATCCGAGGAATTTAAATCCAAAACGGAGGAGCTGAATAAAACATTAAGAACCCAGGTTGAGGACCTTACGAAAGAGAAAAGCAACCTCAGGACCGAAATGGACGAGTTAGCTTTCAAGATGGAAAATATGGTTGAGGATATGGACAGTGTTAATGAAGATCTTGAAAGCAAGCAAGATAAATTAGTGAAAATGGAAGAGTCTGCCAAGAAATTGGAAGAAGAGCATCAGACGTTGCGACAAGTGCTGAAAGAAAAAGACTTGGAAGTTAAGGAATTAGCAGAGAAATTTGATGCTCTTCAAGAACAGCAAAGAAACTGGGAACAACTCAAGCAAGAGATGGAAGCAGAAAGAGAGAACTTGAGAAGTGAACTTATGAAGTTACAAGATGTTACTAAGACTGAATCTACGAAGGAAGGCTTGGAGGCTGAAGTATTGCAGCTGAAATCGGACTTGGAACAAACAAGCAAGGACCTCGCGGATACTCAAGAACAGTTAGAACATGCAAGGTCAAACTTGAGATCAGCCGAGACAGATCTACAGCACGAGAAGGAAAGTATGAGACAGAGAATGCAAGATCTGAATGATAAAGGAACATCTTTACAAGAAGAGGTCACCCAGCTTCAGAATATGTTAGATGGACGCAATGCAGAGATGGAGGACCTCACAAAGAAATACCAGAATGCTGTTGATGACCTCTACGCGAAGACTGACACTCTTCTTCAGATGGACAATGAACTGAAGGAGATGAAGAATAATTTGATGGCTAAAGAAAATGAATCCGAGGAAATGTCAGCTTGGAAAGATATGAAGCAACAAGAGGCTGATGAAGAGATTGCTAAACTGCAGGAAAATATGGAGAAGTTAGGAGCAGATAAGAAAGAAATGATGGAAAATATTTCCGAGAAGAGTAATGAGATTGTGGAACTTGAGCAAAAGTTGCAATCCATGAAGGATAGTATGGATAGTCTAAAGGCAGAATCTGAGCAACTTCATGAAGCTCATGTTCTTGAACTGAATGGACAGGTTAATGCTCTTAGTAAAGAGGTTGAAGAAATAAACAATCGTCGCAAGAATGATGAAGAATTGCACACGGTTAAGTTGAATGAACTTGAAGCGGAGCATCAATTTGCAACAGAAACTTTGACCAATGAGAAATCCCAAGTTGAGCAAGACTTGTTTGAAGTCAGAGAAAAACTCGCTGCTCTCCAGGACACAAGAGATATGACTGATAATGAGACTGCATCGAAGATTGCCGATCTCCAGATAAAATTCCAAGAAAAGTCGAACATGCTAGATGCAAGAGAGGATGAGATAATCGAGAATCAGAGGCAGTTGGATGAAGCTGCCCACGAAGTTTTGAAATTAAATGAATGTGTTCGTGATCTTCGAAAGAGCAAGGAAGATCTGGAGGCTCAAGTGGAAAAAATGACAATTGAGCTGAAAGAGTGTCAAGCAGAATTGCAAGGTACTAAGGATGAAGTGGAGAGGATGAGCGGACTGTTAATGCAAGGTTCGGAGGAATTAAAACAGGAGAAAGATGTTGTTTATGGTGAGAAGCAAAGTCTTCAAGACAGGGTGACTTCACTTCAAGAGGAATGCACTCAGCTGCAGAATTTGTTAGAAGGGTCGAAAACAGAGATGAATGAATTGGCACAGAGACAGCAGCATACAGAGGAAAACCTTACGCTCAAGTCGGAGGCTTTGTTGCAAGTCCAAGACAGACTAAATGTTGCTCTTGCTAAGTTGAACAGCACCGAAAGAGATTCTGACGAAAGCTTGGCTGTCAATTATATGAAGTTGACTCAAATGGAGGAGGAATTGTCCAAAGCCCAAGAGAAAGTTGCTGAATTAGAGAATACAAAAACGGAGATGTTGAAGACATTGTCTACCAAGGAAGATGATCTAACCCAGCGCAAACAGACTATTCAGTCATTGAAAGAAAATACTGAAGTTTCTGAAGATGAATTGCTCAAGAGACATGAAGCCCAGGTGTTTGAATTTCAGTCAGAAATAGGTAATCTGAAGAACTTGTTGCAAGAACATGAAGAAAAGATGAAGACGCAAGAGGAGTTGCATGAATCAAAGGTGAACGAGCTGAATTCTGAGCATCAAGTCTGCATTGATGTATTGATGAAGGAAAAGGATAAATTAGAAAAGTCTGCAATGGAGTCGAGAGAAACTGTTAAAGCACTTAAGGATACAAGTGACGTTTCAGCAGTAGAAGTTGCAACAAAAATGGCCGAATTGCAAACGCAAGTAACGGAGATGACAAATATCCTCGACGCCAAGACAGCGGAGTTAGAAGACTTGAAACAACTGAGTCAAGCTAAGTCCGAGGAAGAACAAGCTCTGAAGGAAGCATACAACAAACTCCAAGGAGAAAGAAATGAGCTAGAATCAGCTGTTAATATACTGAAGGCCGAGTTGACAGAAAGTCAGTTGGAGCTTTATGCAAAAACGGAAGAAACCGAGACACTGCGAGAGAGTGTTAAGCATTCTTTGGAAGGCGTTAAAGAAGAAAAGGAATCGTTCCATGGTGAGAAGCAAGAACTCCACGCTAAAGTTGTCTCCCTTGAAGATGAGGCTACTCAACTGCGAAATATGTTGGATGCAAAGACAGCTGAATTGGAAGATATCGCCCAAAAACACCAGAGCTTATCGGAAGAGCTTATTAACAAGATGAATCTTATAGTCCAGATGGAAGATAAGATCAAAGGAATGACTGGTGAGCTGGCCTCGAAAGATAGTGAATCTCAAGTTGTTATGAGTGACCATGAAATGAAGCTGGAACAGTTACTGACTGAGAAAACCGCCCTCGAAGAAAAGTTGGAGGACTCAGTGAAGGAAAATACCAGACTTGATGCTAAAGTACAGGAGAAAGAGAATGATGTCTCTGATTTGCAGCAGAATCTGCTTAGTCTTAAAGAGTCTGTGGAAACAAGACTCGCCGAATTGAATTCATCACATGAAGCAGCCATTGATGACATGAAGGTTGAACTATCTGAAGCGAAGAATGAAATCGCATCCTACCAAGTCCGCTTTGAGTCTGAGGAACAGATGTATGGAAAGAAAATTGCAGACATGATTGCTGAGCACCAGTTTGCTCTCGATGCACTGACTGAAGAGAAGACTGACCTTTTGAGTGATCTCTCGGAAGTGAGAGAAAAACTTGCTGCCCTAAGAGACATGAAGGACTCATCAGTAAATGAAGCTGCTGCAACAATGGCTGAGTTGTCGACTAAAGTAAAAGAACTGAGCAACATCTTGGAGGGAAAGGAAGAAGAGCTGAAAAACACTGTTGAACAGTTGCAGAATATCTCTGAATCTAAAGAGGCCATAGAACAACATTGCAATCAACTTACGAAAGAGAAGATATGTTCAGATGAGAGTGTCGAGAAGCTAAGGGCTCAGTTGACGGAGACAGAATCGCAATTAAATGACGAACGGCAGGAGTTGGCGCGTTTGAGTGAACAGCTAGAGCAGTCATCGGAAGACTTGAAACAACGGAAAGAGACTTGTTATCAAGACAACAAAGAGCTGGAGAGCAAATTGGCATCACTTCAGGAAGAGCTTGTCCAGGTAAGTTATTCATGTTATTATCACATATTCAATGCTAATGTTGGGTAGACTACCAGATGAACTGGCGGCAATGTTTGTGAGTTCTTAGTGTTGAAAGTAGGCCTATTGTCAAAACGGAAAAAGGAGTTCATACAAGTGCTTTATATAAAGATTCTTTTTAGTTAATTGAACCTGAAACACTGGCTCTTTGTGAGAATTTTGTTCTAACTTCTTGTTATCATAACACATATGTAAATGATGGGGAACGAAGGAATGTAATATACTAGTACTTTTGTCTTCAGGTGGCTAATCTGCTTTCCAAATATTAATAGTTGCATTTATCTGTCTATTTGATTAGGTTCAGAACACTTTAGAAGTCCGAATGTCCGAACTGGATGACCTGCAACAGAAGCATCAAGTTGTTAATGAAGATGTTTCAAAGAAGAATGATGCAATTTTAGAGCTAAAAAATAAGCTTGAAGAAATGCAGAACAACTTGAAGATGAGTGAAAATGAAGCTCAAGAATCATCAAGTGCGCTTCAGAGCAGACTGCAAGAAGCTACAGAACAAGTTACTATGCTGCAAGAAAGGATAGAGAAAATGGAAGATGCGAAGTCAGCGTTAGATAAATTGGTGTCATCTAAAGATGAGGAGATTGCTGAATTGAATGAGAAGATAATTTCAATGAAAGAGTTGACGGATAATGTGAGAGCTGAGTCGGAAAAAGTAAAAGAAGCTGAAATCCTAGAGCTTCAGTCAGCCATTTCAGAATTGAAGGATGAAGCTCAGAAGTTACAGAATCACTTTAAGTCCGAAGCAGATTTGCACGAAGCGAAAATAAATGAACTGACATCTCAGCACAACTTTGCATTGGAAAATATCACAGGAGAGAAGACTCAGATCGAAGAGGAGCTGAGCGAAATGAGGGAGAAGTTAAGTGCCATAGAAGATGCTAAAGCAACATTTGCTTCAGAAAATGCTTCTAAAGTTGCCGAGCTAGAAGCACGGGTTGCGGAGCTGACTATCTCATTACAAGCCAAAGAGCAGGAATTGGAAAATACCACTACTCAAATGCAAGATGCAAGAGATGACCTTGAGGATATGGTGCAGAAGGTCGAATCACTTCAAAAAGATCTGAATGATGAGATGGAGTCCAAGGGTGAACTGAAGAGTCTTGCGGAAAACTTGGAAGAAGAGAAAAAGACTCATGAAAGCGAATTAACATCAGTCTGTGAGAAGATAGAGAAGGCTGAAAGTGAAATTGAAGAATTAAATGAAAAGTTGCAAAAGTCTGCGGAAGAAATACATGCTCTTAGTCTCCAGCTAAAGACATCAAGTGAGGATAACGATTGTCTGGCTAGAGAAAAGAAAGAACTAGAGGACAAACTTGTAGCCCTTAATGAAGCTAGTGAAAGTAAAGTTAATGAAATTGAAAGCCAAAAAGAAGTCACCAGGGCACTACAAGAACAAGTCCAGGACATGCAAGGCCAGATTGCTTCTTACTTGTCCGATATTGCTTCAACCCAGTCTTTTGGTACAGAGCAGCGATCCCAGGTTGAAGGTTTGAAGACTAGTATTGAAGATTTGAAAGAAAAACTAGACGCTGCCGAACAAGAAAATAAGAAGCTCAAAAAAGAAGCCGATGATTTAGCCAAGAAATTGGCAGATTTAGAAAGTGAAAAGAGTAGTCTCGCAGATCAACAGAAAGAAGTAGAAGATGAATTAGAAAGAGTGAGGATTGAGTATGACGACAACTTCTCCGAGTTGGAAAGAAGTAGAATCCAGTTGAGAGAAGCTTATGAAGATTTAGAGAAAGATCTACAAGAACAACAAAGCAAAAATATGGTAAGTAAATATGGAATAGTGGATTGTATGTATTAGCTATATCCCGAATATGAGGGAGTTGACTAACATTTGTGTTGGTTATATCCCGAAGTCGGAGGGATATAAGCAACAAAAATGCTAGTTAACTCCCGACTATGAGGGATATAACTAACTTATACTCCATTAGGCATATTTACTAATTTGTTAGATTGTTTGTTTTGTTTTAATGCTATTATTATGCATGACAGTTCAGTTTGCACTCAGGAGGGAGTTAACTAACATTTTTGTTGGTTATATCCCTAAAAAGAACAATAGAAAAGGTCACGTGGTGGAGTATAATAATAGGTTATATCGTGGTGGAGGCAGTACATCCCTGGTATGGTCAGCCTTCGGGTCTTGGGACAATAGGGGGTCTTGCGTGACTATATCCCGGATGTACTGCCTCCTCCCATGATATAACCTATTAGTATTACCTATGTTTTTATTCACTTTTGTTTTTACCTGTTATGTTTTTGAAGTTTTATAATGTTTACAATATATTTAATTACCAATATTTTATACTATGCACCATGAATTGTATCTTACTATGCATGTGTGTGAATAAACATATTAAAAAAAATTACTCCAGCGGAACGGATAGATCTTTGGTGTAATGGAAATGTCCTGAAATGTTCACTGGGGTTCTGAAATAAGCTCCATCATATACAGGCTTATCATCCTCACTAGACCATCTCCCGTTAGCATAAAAGTAGCATGCAGGGATTGCAATTTGAAATAGGCCACGCGAGTGACTAGCTGCTCACGCAAAATCATCTTTGGTAACTTTGCATGAGCTCCTCACAGAATATGATCAATGGTTCATATGAACAGTTATACCAAGCTTTGAATAAGCAAGAATTCAATTGCAATCTGAAGTATCGCTTAAGTAAGATGGGTTTTCCTATTGAAGTTAGATTGCAAGACAGTTGCAAAATCACAAATTTCAATCCCTGAGCATGTATCTCAGTTTTAGGACTTTAACTGAATGAAATTGTTGCAAGCTTGTGCTGTTTTTAATAATATAGCAGGAGACTTCAAGTATTGGTTATGAACTGGTTGTAAAAACACTGTCTTGATTTGTATCGTAGGTATCGGAAGCTGACACTGGAAGTTTAAAAGAAGAAAACAAATCATTGAGTGAACAAGTTGCATCATTAAAAGAAGAACTTGAAAATCTAAAGAGTGAACAGTCGAAATTAACTGCAACGAAAGATGAATTGTTGGCTGATCTTAATGCGACTGTTGATGACTGGAATGACCAAGTTGTCAACGTGGATAAACTCAAGAGTCAGGTGGAAAAATTGGAAGAAGAGATTTCTGCCTTGAAAGAGGTAAGTGTCGTACGTTGAGGTCATGGCTATTTTGTCCCGCATTCAATTGGATCACCTGATTAAGTGAAAGTCAGGCGAAGTCTCAAGTTATGCAAAGATTAATGGAATAGATATTGAAGCAATTTTAATTTATATCGTGTTAGCTTTGGTTCGAGTGGTGTGACAATTCGGGTGAGGTTTACTGTATATTAATGTAATGAGATTCAATGCTCATAATTGATTCAATTTGGTGGTGTCTGTTCCTATAATATGATAATGCAAATTCTGAATTGTGTTTGTAGGAAAATGAATCCTTGAAGAAGAAGTATTCTGGAGTTGATGAAGAGATTCAGAAGTTAAAAGAATCCAAGGATGAACTGGAAGAGGCCATCGCTGAGCGAGACGTTATGTACAACTGCAGACAGAACGATTTTGATGAATTGGAAGGAGATATTAAGGAGAAAGAAGAGGCTGTTAAGACCATGGAGAGTAAAATCTCTGAGCTTGAGAAAACCGTCACTGATCTGCAACAAAAACTTGTCGATAAAGAGGATTTAGAAGTTGCCTTACAGTACGACAAGGACTCTTTGTCGCAAACTGTTCAATCGAACCAAGAAGAAATTGAAAAATTTATAGAAGAGAATAGAATGATTAATGAGGAAAAGGAACAGTTAGAAAAAGTGCTAGAGGAACTTAAACTAAACTTGGAAGATAAAGAAGCTACGGAAATATCCTTAGCGCAAGACAGAGACGACCATTCAGAGATGTTAAAACAGAAAATGGATGAAGTCTGTCAATTGCAAGAAGAGATTAGGGTGCTGAGAGATGAGATGTCTCGAATGGAAAAGACTGGTAAGAGTTTGCATTCATTTAATTGTTATACTAATATTTTTTTGCAAAATCATCTGATTATTATCTAGCTATGTCTGTAATACGGTATTTCAGCACTCAGTTAGCAGAATTAAGAAATTATAAATATGGTAGATGTAGGAAATTATTTTGGCCCTTTAGAGCTTAGTCAGAAATTCTGTTGCTGTCAAGGGGCCAAATACTAATCGCATAACATATCAACATATTTCCTATTTACCTGCATGGCTTTTGCTTTTCTTAGTGTTATCAAAATACTTTTCACTGAAGACAAGTTAGAAGTTGTGAAACTGAAGGAGTTGTATATGAATATCAGTACCCATGAAAGCGATGTTTGGATATTAGTAATGGATATAATCTTATGTGAAATTCAATTGTTTTGATTTGCTACTGCAGGCGAAGAATTGCAACAGAGACTTGAAGAAGCCGAAGATGCTGATAGCCTGATGCAAGAAGAGAAGACAAACTTTAATGACGAGATCCAGGGATACAAGAAAGAAATCAAACAACTTCAGACGGAACTTCAAGCTGTAAGACAGCAACAAGCTCAAGCTGAAAAACGGTTAGAGCAGGTAGAACAGGAAGGAGAGGAACAGATGCAAGCCGTCGAAAAAGAGAAAGCAGTCCTTGCTGCCCGGCTAGATGATGCTTTGTCATCTGTAAGTAGATTTTGAAGATCTTTTTGTAAATGTTCTTCTCACCAAAAGTAACGCAAGGCTGTGCACACTTGCTTTAAAAACTCACTGAATTGCCAAATTTGGACTGATTTTACACATGCATCATAGACCAGAAACTATACTGCTGGTGACCTGAATGGGGGTTCAAATGTGTTATCACATACCGACTTAGTCTGTAAAGTTTATTCACTTGTACTTTGTAGTTTCATCCTTTTCATTTGTGGTTAAAAAATGGTTCAGATATGCACACTGTCACATTCAACTGTGTTTTCATAACCTAATTTCTTATGTACATCGTTAAATTGTACTTGAATCTTTTTCAATGTGTTGTGCTGTGATCTATATGTATTTGTTGATTTCAGGGACAGCAAGATGTTGAAAAACTCCGAACGAGATGCACAGCCGCTGAAGAGGATGTGGTAAAGTACAAACAAGCAAAGGTAGAAATGGAGGAGGTCATAGCGGAGAGAGATGTTATGTATAACCTCTTGCAAGGGGAGCTGGAGGAACTGCAAACCTCTGCGAAAGAAGCCGTAGAAAATGCTGACGAGCTGAAAAAACAAAACAAGGAACTGAACAAAATCGTCGGAGAACTTCGACAAAAGTTAGAAGAGAGAGAAGACATGGAAGCGGCCCTTCAGTGCGACAAAGACGCCCTTTCGCAGTCTGTGAAATCGCACGTCTCTGATGTCGATCACCTGAAAATGACTGTCACCGAACTGCAGCAAAGTAAAGATGCCCTAGATAACAAACTGCAGACCATGAAACAGTCGTTAGAGGACCGAGAGGACGTGGAAGTCGCCCTCCAACAAGAAAATAATGTGTTAACGCACAGCGTTAAAGAGTTAGAAAAGAAAGTCGAAGAGCTCCAGAAAGATTTGGAGAAGTTGATGAAAGAAAAAGAAGAATTAGAAGAAAGGTTAAAGACACTCCAAGATAAATTATTTGAGCAAGAGAATGAAGGAAAGACTCTGAAGGAAGAAAAAGATAAATTGGAGAAGTCCCTGAAGCACCAGGTTTGTTTATTCGAATTTTATGTAAAATCAGGCCTCACTTATTTGATCTTTAGCCTCTTGGGTGAATTTTAAGGGTTTGTTTGTCAAAAATTTTAAAGTAAGATAAAATTTCATATTTAATAACATTGTGACCTATCATCTTATTTCCTGACAGCACTTATTTTCTGACTCGTCAAATTGGCATATCCGAGAATCTTAAAATTGAATTAGTGTCGCCTCAATGATGTGGTTCAGACACCAGTGATATTGAAGAAGGCAATGTTATAAAACATTTATTTCTGCCAAATTCTTAATGTATGTAGATGTTATTGTAATATGCTGCTGATGAATATTGCCTGACAACCTATGGTAACATGTGGTTATGCTTGTTTACAAACAATTTTCACTCATCTTCTTAATTTGGGAATTTTGCAGAAATCTGATGGAAACTCAGAAGTTGTGAAGGTCAAAGCTCAAATTGCGATGTGGCAGAAATCTGCTAAACAGTACGAGAAGAGATGTAGTGAACTGGAGAAGGAGTTACAAGATTTGCAGGAACAAAAGTCGACTGACAAAGAAACAAAGCCAGAAAATTCTGTAAGGATATTGATATTGAATTTATTTTCATGTTATGATTACAAATATAAATTACAGACCGTACAATAAAAGCATATCATTACCTGAGAGTCGTGCACCAGAAGCTTAAAAAGCTGTACAATCAGCGCATGCCAGGGTACAGAAAATTTTGAGACATACGTCATTAATTTTAAATGGATAAATTTTCATACTACACACATAACAGTGATCGAAATGACAAGCGTCATCATAATTTAGTAATTTGAATTTTTTTAAGTAATATTTAAAATCTTAACTGTTTCATCTTCTTTCTGACAGAGCAAGTGGCATTTTGTTCCATATGTTCACACAATTGAGGGTATTTTATTATTTCATTGATATCTAATTATCCTTTTCTGAATGCTTCAGACTGATTCTTCTGAATCAAAATCTCAAGATTACATGATGGACTATTTGAATGAACTGAAAAACTCGTCAGCTCTCAAAGAGAAAGTTGAGAAACTTCAGTCGAAGATTGATTTACTGAGTGAGTAATATTTTGTTTAATATTGTAGCACTTGCTGTGTAGAAATGTATAAGAATAAATCACTAAAGTTCTGTTACTGAATGGATGGAATAAACTGTAAGTGTGATTGCCTTGATGAACGTTTTGCATAAAGTAATTGCATCCAGCTTGTCAGTCGTGGGGGACAAAAGAAATTTGATTATGTACTGTAACTTCTGATTGAATTAAATGATGTCATGAAGAACTACTCTGTTGATTATTATATAAATTCCAATAAATATGAATAGTAAAAACAGCTTCATAGTAACATGATGATTTGATAATTTTGCAGAATTCCGATTTGAAAACCAAAAGAAGAAACTTCTTGACGGTATACAATGCAAGGCTTGCGGTGCAACTATAAAAACTGAAGTTGAGGGTTCAGCCCCAACGAAAGGTGCCTCAAAAGACTCTGTTAAGACAATCACAAAGATTGTACCCTCAGATAGTGCAAAGCCCATGTCTTCTGAGAAGGAACAAAGTGAAGATCTGTTCATCAGCAGCAGAGGGGGACCAATGATTATAATGCCAGAGGTACAGCAAGTGTCAGACATTAAAGAAACCTCCACTGTGCCGACGAAATCACCCCGCGGTCGTCTCTCTCGGAAAAGGACTGGCGGAGAAGTGCCAGTAAGCAAAAGTGCAAAAAATGACACTACTGTAATCTCTTCAGAGGAGAGTGCAATTGAAAAACTAGAGCAGCAGCAGAGAAAGACTCCTGATAGGTCATCAACTCTCGCGGAAAACAAAACCAACTCTGCCGGTAAATCGGAAAGCAAATTGTCAAGGTCACTTCGCAAGAAGTGCAGCGATTCAAGACTTAATGAAACTGTTGCTAAGGCAAGTTTGTTCAACGCTGGCGAACCTCAAGAGTCCCAGAAACGTCCATCTTCAGTCAACTCTCCTTTAAAAACTGCCGAAGCTAAGAGGTTGCGAATAAATGAATCTGTAGAATCACCAGGTTTGTTTTATGAATTCATTGTTTTTCTTTGACATACAAGTATTACAGCAGCTTCCATGGACTTGGAATCTAAAGTCCAGAGGACGTCATTTGAATCCAGAACTCCCATTGGCTGTGAGACTGCCTTAGCCAATGAGAGTCCTGCTGGATTCACATGACGTCCTCTGGAGTTCAGTTTCCCAATCGTATTTGACTGAAAATGTAGTTTTTAAGATTTGCTGTGCTGTGATAGTAACCATTTCAAGAGCATGTAGAGTGACAAAGAATACGATAACTTTGCATTGTGTGTGGTTTCTTCAGTTTTTACTACATTGCTTTATTCTTCACAGGAATTATGACAAGACAACGGCGACGCACACTTGAAAGACAACAGGATGTCACAATGTTGTCCAACACATCTTCAGAGACATCATCAAAAAGCTTGTTCGAGAAGGATAGTTTGTCGTCGCTCATTGAAGCATCGTCAGTTCCAGAACATGCCTCAGCTTTCAGAAGAGTCCCTGGAGCCGTAGGTCGATTACCGAAAGCCACATCTGAGAATTCCCTGTCCTTACCTCAGCCAAGTTCTGCCAAACGTGGTCAGTGTAAGTCACCGAAGAGGGTAAGTTTTGAACTTGTTAACTTTAATTATTATGATGTATTTATGCCTTTATGATGTCATTTTGGTGTAGTTTATTGTGTTTTTAATTTAGCTGTACTAGCAAGTTTCAAAGTGCACCATAGTGTCAACTTTGAAGATATTACATACTAGAAAGTTTAGATTAATATCACCTTTACTGTGTACTGAATATGCTGAATAAAATTTTGCTGTTCGAATAATACTTATAAAGTGCTGCAAGTTTGATGGTTGGTTGTGATTAGCAAAGATTTAACATACATTTCATGACAATCGATAAATCTTTACTTATTAATTAAATCTTGTTTGTCGCATGTATGTTGCAAACAAAGAGAAATAGTTAAAAAATATTATTATATTATATTAATTTTATATTGATTCATTTGTTTCAGGCTGATCCACCTCTAGCATCCATTGGAAATAGTCCTTCAAAAATGGATGACACCAGCAAATCACATCCTTTCCGGGCAGAACGAGTTCCAGCTGCTCAGCTGCAGGACCATCTTAGTCGCCAACGAGTCTCGCGCCTAGGAAGAAATTCACGTAAACAGGCTGAACCATCTGAAGACAGCGGCGAAGACCCCGAGAAGTGTAAAGTGCAGTAGAGGGACTGTTGTTGAATATGACTTAGAATCGGCTATATTGAATTAAAATGGTGTACATTGATTGACAGAAAGGACGATTTGCTGCCATGCTGCATAATTCTCTGGGTGACTAAGATTGCGTCAATACCATTGAAATAAGAGATCCGTGAAAACAGCTCAATTTAGTGCTAGTCTTGTATGTTAAACGGATAACTAGAGAGACCTGTAATATGTTGTGTGGTAGAAATGTAGCAAATGTTCTATCGAATGACTTTTAATGAGTGACAGTAGAGCACACCTTTGTGCTGTTCATTAGTTTTGAGAGCAAATGAAAGAGTCGTTCTTCATCACCTGAAGATAGTCCATGATGGAAGTGTTATAGCTATGATCTAATGTAAACCATTCAAGTATTCATGGAACATATACAAATGTATTATACTTGTAAATACTGTTGTAGACATTAGATTGCACTGAAATTCCTAGTAAATAGTTTCACTTGTATTATACCCTAGATCTCATAAGGTATTTACTTCATGTATTTTACACGTACTGATAAAGCGATCATAGTTCAAAGAATATAAGTAGACTGTTGTATAGATAGCTTATGCCTTGTATGAATGTATGTTATATTGAATGAGAATGAATATGCCTCTACAGGCTGTATGTTATGATTGAATGCGCGTATACTATTGTATTGTTAACACTTATTAAATTATTTAATAAGCGAATACGTTTGAAGTTTTTGTATTGGTTTAAATGAAAAACCTGATACCTTTGTGGTTCTCATCTGATGGATGATGTCTCTTGGACTGATTGACTGATTGACATCAAATTTTAATTTTACCTGGAAACAGGTTGGAGCTCGGTCATGTGTATTAGCTGTAGAATTGCCAGAGTTATTCAAAGTAAGGAATGCACAATCTAAGAATTTATTTGGCAACTATTTTGAGTGATCAGTTTGAAAAAGTCTGTTCGGCGACTTGAATATCATCTAATTTGAAAGGCAAGAACTTGCCTAAAAGGGCTGCATTTGTAATCCGTAATAAAGCCTGAAATGGTGCGTAACTCGAAAATAGCGGCCAAGTCCGCAGCACTCCGGCAGTCAATAAAAGCTCCAGGCATAGACCCCGAAGCTGCCGCCGCGCCAGCCATTTTCAATGTTTGGCTGAGCCAGCCACAAACTTTCTGAGCCATTTTAGGCCATTAGCCGCCATTAAAACAAAACTAGTGTCCACAAATCTAGCCATGAAGTAAGTAGTCAGTTGTGTGAACTTGATTGCTATTGTGAAGATTAATAAAGATTGCTATTGACTCTGGCATAAATGCTGTTATTTTTAAATTCTGAATCTCGTTACAGTACTGTTATTTGCAGTGTGAGCATGTTAATATTCAGTTATTACAGTCTTAGTTTTAACTTGTTGCATTTGTCGTGCATCCTTTATAAATATTATATAGGGCTTCAAGAGTAATTATATCACTATTTGTCAGTTCAGCATGGAGATCAGTATCTGAGGCTATTTAAGCACTCTATCATAAAGTCTGAAGTGTTCTCTTGACACATAACCAACGTTTCCAATTTTTCTGGAGAAGATGTGGATGTGACCACACAAAAAAGCAGGAAGTTTAATATGTGTCCAGATATTATAGTGGTATGAATCATTCACCATGAATGATCCAGAGATGGCAAAATACCATATGATGGCAAATGTGTATAAAATGACCGTGATCTCTTCCTTAAAGATACTGATGATATTGGTTTTCTGCAAATGACTGATTTAAACTGAAAATTTTAATGCTTCACCTACATGCTCCCTATACAGCGTGCAACTTACGCTTTCGTACATGCGTAGAATCGAGCGAATCATGCTATCAGCAGCAGCTTTGGTACCAAGCGTCCAGCATAGTGCAATAGCGTGGCATATGAATGTGTTAATAATGGGCTTATTACAAACATTTAGGGAATAATACTCACCAAAAGAGTTGGAATATTAATGCCTTAGTATGTTAAAAGTGTTGTCAGAGGAAAATAAGCCAGAATTTCCTTCAAATCTTGGAGGAAATGTTTGAGGTGAAAGACAGCAGTTTTTTTTCATTTTTCACTGGTCATTTACTAAAAATTGAGCGTGCATTTGGGATTTTCGGGAATAGTTTAGGATGTCCTTGTGCCACGACAGTTGAAATTATTGGTTTACATGCATTATTTAACGAGTAGTCCACCTTTGTTCTGATCAACCCTATTCATTACTATGGCACTCGACCCGGCTTTGGTTCCAGAAGTAGCCATTTAATGCTCACCAACGCTGAAGAGTCCGCATCCACTTGCATGCCCCATTCCATTCCTATATCATGTAAATACAGTTCCAGCAATATACTGTCACACTCAAAACTATGCACATAACATTTTCACATTATGTAATCATCAACATGTCAAAAATTTCCAGCTCAATGCATTATTGCAGCAATAAGCAGATGGGTTCATTATGGTCCTTTTTGTTTCTGTTTATATAATGGTATACCTGCCATGGTAGGGTCCTAAATTAAAATTTACCATTAAATAGACACATTTGTTTAACAAAGCTACAAAGTTCAAGTGCAATGGCACATACAGGTGACATGGTGTAATTCAGTTTTTCTGTCATTTTGATAGTTAAATGCAAATGGGGTCCAATTTTCGCAGAATTTCCTGCCATTTTTTGCTGCTCCGAACTAATACTTTTTCTTCTTGGCCATTTATTTGGGTGCAAGTGCCAAAGAGGACATGTACGTCCAAAATTGGCTATACGTGCTCACTTGTGGCGCTGTTAATCACGTATAACTTTTTTCTACAAGCGTAGTGATCTATGTATGGCAAAGTATGAAAAAGAGTGAAAAATTATTTTCATAAGTGGTCATACGTAGCTCTTATACATGATAGTGTGAACGCCCGTTAAGAAAGGCTGCATTTAAGGCTAAGAGCCATAAAATTGGCGAAAATCTGCAAAAATACCCATATATCTCTGAAGGGTTACTCTGTCAAAAACCATATATTAGAAATGTTCCTGAATGTATGTGGTGTTAAAACCTTACAGTGACAAAAAGAATCTCATTGTCTCTTGTCTTATGCACAAACATCTTTTTATAAACTTGACAAGCAAGGACTTATAGGAACATTATGAGAATGTAATTAGTGCGATGAATTGGTAATGTGATGTTATTGATTAATTGAATGCGATTTATATTTATGTCTGTAGCTGGCTGTGCCGAGAACTCAGTTTTGACTGACAACAAAGTCATTTATTGCAATGACGAAGGGTGGCATCAGGTGGTAACTGACAGTGATAATACTTGTAGATAGAAGCAATAACATACAGATCCAAATGAACAGGTTAAATGACAAGAAAACATACAGATCCAAATAAACAGGTTAAATGACAAAAAACAGGTAAGGTGAAAAATAACAATTACAGGATCCGTTCATGATAACAGACCAGTAAAACACTAGACTAGGACAGTAATTCATTGGTATATAAGACGAGGAAAACTAGGCTAGAGATTACAGTATACCAGATCATGAATAGCTGACTACAAGTACAACAACATTGCATGCGTCACATGACACAAATGGAAACAGAGCATTAAAAGGAGCAGGGACCTTACATTATGAATAGTGACAAATGGGAGTGGTGGGCGGGAAAACTTTAGTCCGATTTTTAGTCTGGTTGATAGTGCTCGTAAACACAACTGCTGCGCATGCGCGGATTGAAGTGCCACCACGCCAGAAATAGATTTCCCGCTTGAAATCTTCATTTATGTCTAGCTGGCTGTGCTGAGAACTCATTTTTGACTGACAAAAAAGTCACCGGGTCAGGTTAGTCCAGCTGAATCGTGCTAAAATTGTGGGTTTGATGATAAAAGCATCAAATTTGGCATGGTAGTAGTAATGGACACCCTTAATAACATTAGCTATGGACCCACCTTGAAAATTCAAAATGGCGGCCATTTTTCAAGATGGCCGCCGATGCATATAAAATCAATGATTTTGCATGTTGTATGATGTCAATAATTTTTGCATTGACTTTTTGTAGCTGAAAAAAAAAGACATAAAACAATGAGATATGGTCAATATGTCAATTATTAATACTTTAAATGTTTTTTCAGGTCCATAGATGTATTTACAGCCCATAAACATTGAGAAGATAACATGTCAAAACCGTGCAAAATTTTAGATCCACAGACGCCTTCATCTTCTGTTACACCAACAGACTTTGATTGGCAAGAATGCATGTTTTGTCAAGAAAGAACATTAGAAAGTCTACAGTGCCCTGCAAACAGTAAAAGATCTGATGTAGAAGTAGGGACAGGCTACAAAACGTTTGAGATAACTTTTGAGAGATTCAAAAGTATCGACTGGTTTCCGATCAAAATTAAATTCGAAGATGTGATTGATGAGAAAGGATTGGCATACAATTTGCAACTACGTAATGCAAAGTGGCACAAAACTTGTAGAAATAAGTTTTCTGATTTAAAGATCGAAAGACACGAAAAACAGAAAAGGAAAGGCGACAGGACCGACCATCCAGATGAGACTGCAAGTAAGTTGACAAGACGGAGCGTTGGCAGCGCAACGAAAACTATGACCAAGGATTGTTTCTTCTGTGGTGATGATTCGGGTGATCTCCACAAAGCATCAACTTTTGATATCGACATGAAGGTATGTAGATGTGCTCTTGAACTGCAAGATACTGTGCTTTTGGCAAAATTAAGTGCTGGAGACATGATTTCGCAGGAAGCAATTTACCACAGGAAATGTCTGGTCGCTCTGTACAACAAAGCCAGGCCATAAAAGATAACTGCAGAAAGTGAGGAGAACTTTATTGATGGCATTGTTCTTGCAGAAATTGTAGCCTACATTGAGGAATCGCGCACTGACGCTGATGTTACTCTGATTTTCAAATTAGCAGATTTAACTAAGTTGTACATATCTCGTCGCCAACAGTTTGGTATGAACACCGATGGACGGGTGCATTCTACCGAACTTAAAAACCGAAATCATTGCAGCAATTCCTGACTTACAGGCACATAAACAAGGCCGCGATGTTGGTGGTGCATTAAAGCAAGCCACCACGAGAAATTATGACGATGACGCAATGATCCTGTCCAAAGCAGCACAGATTGTCCGAAAAGATATGATGAAATTCAAATATATTTTCCAAGGAAGCTTTGAAAATGGTTGTCAACAGAACTCTGTTCCACAGTCCCTGAAAACTTTAGTAGGAATGATTCTAGGTGGACCTAATATTCAGACACAATCTAGTAATTCTATAGAAGCACAGTCAACACTCACAATTTCACAGTTGCTTCAGCTTAATTCCTATATCCGAAAAAGAAAGGACTCAACTTCTTTGAAACATTCAACAGACAGAGAACCGCCACTCCCAATGTACTTAGGTCTCCTACTACATGCTGAAACCAGAAAACGAGGACTTGTAGACAAATTGTTCAGTTTGGGTATGTCAATATCATATGATAGAGTTATGCAGATATCTACAGCACTAGGGAATTCCATCTGTGAAACCTTCAACGTTGAAAATGTCGTTTGTCCTGCAAAACTTCTGAATGGTGTCTTCACAACAGCAGCTGTAGATAATATTGACCACAACCCAAGCTCAACTACTGCACATGGTTCTTTACATGGCACGGCTATTTCATTATTCCAGCATCCAGTTATTGGTAATGAGGGCGTTGAGAGACCAAGCACACCAATCGATGTAACCTCATCCAAACGGGAAAGTCTCAAACC
Source organism: Alitta virens (assembly GCA_932294295.1). Classification (NCBI taxonomy): domain Eukaryota; kingdom Metazoa; phylum Annelida; class Polychaeta; order Phyllodocida; family Nereididae; genus Alitta; species Alitta virens. The sequence continues at coordinate 14,580,513 of OW028586.1, read as the reverse complement.
TTGGCCAGAATCGTATAGGGTTGTACCACCTATTGTTGTACCAAAAGAACAACCAGAAATTACAACTGTCCATTGTCCTATGATAAGTAATGGTGATGAAATACCAAGTGCTATGAATTTGGAATACAGGTATGTCTTCATTTTTTATTTTCAGTTACCTCCTTAGAAGAGACGAAATCAAGTGATGTATGACAAATACAACCGCCAATCTAGTAAAATAATCCACAATGTAGCCAAACATGTACATTGCTATTGCTTTCACATTTATTGCTCATATAATACAAGTCTGCTTATCACATATGCACAGCCACTAATAATTATATACCAATACTTACCTATAGATCTATATCAGCATTACTTACCTCATTCATATTCTGCACATTGTCTTTGCTCTAGTACATGCATTACATAACAACTCGTATATACCTCAATATATAACTGCATGCATTGTCCTTGATCATCCTTTCTGAAACTAATGACTATTAGTTAATTCAAGTCTTTGTTTGAATTGGTTTCCAGCTCTAAACTGTTAAATAATCATGTATTGTAATTTGATCAAACTACTACAAGTATCCATTGGATTCTGAAAGGATGTGTCTTGTCTGCCAAGCCTCACTTACTAACACTATATATAGAAATATCATAACATTAAATTTCAGGTGGCTGGATCATGTGAGAGATAGGATTGAAGCAGAAGATAATGACAATATGGAGTATTCATGGGCAGCATTTCATGCAAATCTGTTAGCAGCACATGTAGATGCTCTTTATTACCCATGTTTCAAGAAGAGGCTAAAACAATGGCCATGATTCGACATTCGATGACGGTAATCAAACAAAGTGTTCATTTTCTGAATCCTAATCAGATACCCGTGATGACATGTGACCAACCCCTGTATGCACTTGCAAAGGCGATTCAGTGGAATTGGCCCAACATATTTTCAGAGGAACAAATAGTAGTCTTGTTCGGTGGTCTTCACATAGAGATAGCCGCACTCAGAACTAGGAAATTGGTTGGAAAACAGTGGATGGACAAGTGCATTGAGTCAAGCAGGTATTGCTTCATCAGGAACCGCAGATTCTTTTTTGAAAGCGTCACATGTTTCAAGATCACGACATGCACATGAAGTGACAGTGTGCGCACTGTACATCTTGATGAAAAGGTTATATAAACTGTTTCTAGATGATCAAGACCCAGAGAAGAGTTCAGTACCGTTCGAGGAATGGCGCGAACAAAGTGAAATAGACTGTCCTCTTTTCCACTATTGGTCCGTCACTTTGCGATTTGAGTTGATGATTCTGTTACTTCAGTTTGTACAAGGATTCTATTGCACAGCTGATACCATGGTTTTTTGCATTAGATCATCCAAACTATGCCAGATGGCTTCCAGTTCATCTGCGTGATATGATGGCTCTGACAAGTATAGCCCCAAGTGTGGCAGTGAAGTTTGAAGATGGAAAATTCGTGATACGTAAATCCCACAGTAAGTTCTCGTCTATAGCAATCGATCAAGCGCACGAGCAGAATAACAAGCTTGTCAAAGGAGATGGTGGAGCGATTGGATTGACGGAAAATATGATACAACTACAGCGTTGGATGGTATCGGGACCGGAAATGGCCAGATTGATCAATGAATTCGAATCAGCACAAGAAGAGATCAAACGAGACCAAAGTAAAGGCACTGATATTCGACATCACGAACAGGTTAAAAGTAAACAGGCTACATTCTCAAAGCAGGTCCAAACCTTGTGTGACGTTTTTGAGGAGATGGGTAATCATTTTCAGGAGCAAAGTTCTGATTTGTTGATTCTTGACACACGTGATATTGTTGACCCACGTGTTGCAGAAACTATTAGAAAAGTTGAAACGCTTGGAAAAGAACAGTACAGACAGTTTGTTACTGAGAGACTTGAAGAGAAATCTAAATCACTGTACATTCCTATCAAATAAAACAAGCTTCTACTGTTCAGGCGACAGCAAAACAAAGCTGACACGAAAGAAAAGCAACAGATAATGTCTTTGAAACAGAACTGTTCGTTATTTTCACAACTGTATGTGTCATGTCAAGTCAGAAACGGTGACCTCGACGAATTCTTCCGCCATGAAAATCAGTCTTATCCACCATCTCTCTCACTGTTTGGAACTATGCGTCTTGGGTCCAAATCAGATCTTTTAGTTCCATTGGAAAAGATGAGCGAAAAATACGAGGAAGCTCCAGATGTAGATGTTTTGATAATAGATGGCGCGGCAATCATCAACATGTTACAACCTCGTGGCAGCAGGACATTTGAGGACTACTTCAAAGATGTATTCTTGCCGTACATACACGATCACTTACGATCTATTGATCGTCTTGATATTGTTTGGGATAAATACCGTCCAGATAGTTTGAAAGCCTCAACCAGGGACAAAAGAGGCAAAGGTGTCAGGAGACGTGTGTTACCAGATTCAAGAGTACCTGGTAACTGGCAAGCCTTCCTCAGGGTTGATGACAATAAAACTGAATTGTTTGGGTACGTATCGGAAGAGTTGAAAGCTTCAAAACCTGATTTGGAAGATCAAAAACAGGTTATTACTACTAAAGGGGAAGATGTTCTAAGCTGGCAACCTAAAGATACTAGCCGGTTATCACCATGTACACAGGAAGAAGCAGATACCAGGATGTTGTTACATGCACAAGATGCTGCACAAGATGGTTTGAGACGCGTCATGCTGCGAACTGTTGATACGGATGTAGTTGTCATTGCCATTTCTATGTTTCCAGAAATTGCTGCAAGTGAGCTTTGGGTGGCTTTTGGAGTAGGCAAATATTTTCGATACCTTGCCATTCATGAAATCGTTAATGGTCTTGGACCTTCAAAATCAAGTGGTCTTTTATTCTTTCATGCCTTCACAGGATGCGATCAAGTTTCATCTTTCGCTAACAAAGGAAAGAAAACTGCATGGGATACGTGGACATGTTTTGAAGATATTTCACCTGTATTTGAAATCTTAAGTAGGGCACAATCACTAGAGTCAGTTTCAAACTCAATGGATCAAGTAGAATGTTTTGTTATACTAATGTATGATAAAACTAGTGTGTGTACACAGGTTAATGAAGCAAGGAAGGACCTATTCACTAGAAAAGGAAGGGCAATAGATAACATTCCACCCACAGAAGCTGCTCTCCTTCAACACACTAAAAGAGCAGTATACCAAGCGAGTCTCATTTGGGGTAAATGTTTAGAACCGTCTGCTGAGAGTGGTAATCCAGGTGAATGGGGTTGGCAGAAAGACAAATCAAATATGTGGGTACCATATTGGACATGTTTACAACAAGCCATGACATGTTGTAATGAACTAATCAAGTGTGGGTGCAAAATTGAGAATGGGGGTCGTGGAAGATGCAAATGTGTGAAGGCAATGCTGTTATGTACTGCACTATGTAAATGTGGCGGGGAGTGTGACAGAGACTGAAAGTGATTAAATCACATCCAATTATGAAACCAGATGTGGAAGATGACTATCAATTAGTTTTTGCTAAACAAGATTGAAATAACTGTATAAAATAATTGAAATTGTTTTCATTATTTTGTTTTTGTTAAATTTTAACTCTTTAAAGGTGGCCATTTTGAAAAATTACGCCATTTTGAAACAATTTAAATGGACTAAATAATTACCCAAAGCTACTTGTAGCATTTAGATATATTTCATGGGCTTTTTGTCAACTGAAAATCTATAGTGGGCATAAAAAAAAAAACAATAAATATATAGATTACTTAGAAAATTGCGTCATGTCCACCATCTTGAAAATGGTGGCCATTTTGAATATTTGAAAGTGGGTCCATAGCTAAAATCAATCTTCATACATATAATAACAATTGTACCAAGTTTCATGCTTTTATCATCAAACCCACAATTCTGCCAATATTCTGCACATATCAGCTGGACTAGGTGGGAATTGTCATTTATTGCAATGACGAAGGATGGTATCAGGTGGTAACTGACAGTGATAATACTTGAATTTATGTGTCAGTCAAAAGGTGGGGGAAATTAACTGGCCACAGTTCGAACAGAACACCCTACCTGACAGGTGCAGCCATCAGACAGACAAAAGGCAAGGGGAGACTCAGCACCAGCTGACAGCCTCCAGCAAAATTGGGGGGAGAAAGAAAGATGTCGCTGGAATATAGCTCTGACCCAGTGCCTGCTGACGGCACAGAGGTTGACCCAGCCTAGACTAGCAGCACTTAAGAGGGGCTCAGCACCAGCTGGCAGCCCGATAATTGTGATTGGTGGGAGGGTCTGGGCCCAGGCCCTGCTGACAGCCCATGAAAAAGAAAGAAGAGAAAACGGGAGCCTAATGGCTGGACTTGATTGTGGACGGAGATGGCTACGGACGGGAAGTGGGCAAACAGTGGATAGTGCTGGAAAACCAGAGAATGCCAGCGTCCAATATCCATTTGCGTTGCAGGAAATCCTCCGTAGTTAATGGCTGTTTTGGCCGCCTGGATGGTTAGAATGGTGTGAGGCATGATGACGGGCCGAGGGCTGAGGGGCACCTTTTCCAGAGGTACCGGAGGTGGCCTCCAAGGTAAGGTGGCGGAATCGGCAGTTTTCTTTGTCGCAGTTGCCGTCATTCTAGCTACAAGTCCCCGGTCCACAGGACAGGGTTACAAGGTCCTGGATGAAAAAATATTGACTTTTTGGCTTGAGTGGGAACTAGCCTTTTAGTAAACATTTGTCACACAACATACACCCGCTGTAGGGTAAGACATACCTTTTTTCTATTGTTTCGAGCTCAGATAAGGTTGATTTCTTCCAATTATCATCGATTTCTGCACTATTTTTTAACTAGATTTTGACAGCATGATGAGAAAAAAAGGCCGCCTAGTTCTGCCAAAACTCACAAGAGGGCGCCGGCGACGTTTCAATGCCCCTAGTGGCACACAAAATAGCGCTGGCAAGTCTGTAGTTTTCTCAATTTCACAATTAAAATACGTTAATAAACTATTCCACACGATTCCACTGTTCTATGGGTCTTATGAAGCTAAAGTTTTAGATATTTATCTGCGCCATTGAACCTGGGTGGCGCTGTGATTTCGCCGGAGCCCTCTAGTGAGTTTTAGTGTAAGTAGACAGCAATAACATGGTTGATTCGTCACAGCACGATTCGTCTTCGTAAAAACTGGACGGTTTATCACTCAAAAAAAGGTCGGTGCTTCACCGGCAGTTAACATATTTTATATAGTAGCAGTGACCATATACACTGTGTACCGGCCAAATCAACCAATTTCTGGAGACAAATCGACCAAATTCGGGTGACGAACGGACCAGTTTTTATTGGGTTGAATCAGGCAATGACGAATCGACCTGCTACCGGTGAAAGCATGAACGAAGCGAACGTGAATTTTGAAAATGCTCTTAAAATGGATATTGCCAGTGGCTTTTTCAGTAAAATCTGTGTGCAAGTAGTAAACAGAGTAGTACTCCTGTACATAACGACAAAATAAGGTATGCTAACGTGTTTATTGAGAAAAATGTGTGGTAAATTTGAACGTCCATGAATTCCTATAGCAGTCGTTCCGACCCTACATCGCATCTAATGCAAAGTAGGTCGGTTCTGGCTACCGTCATTCCACTGTTGCCAGCAAACACCTTCAGGGCCCCTACGCATGGGTTTACTGGGTGAGTTGGCTTAGTTGGCATTGGAGCCAGGTTGCAAGGGCCCAGGTGCCTGACTCAGGCAGTGCAGGTATAGTTCCTGGTAGATTGCACCCCATGACATGGATGGGTCCAGAACGTTGAGGCGGCAAAATTGGGAGTCATAAAACAGCCACCATTGGAGGGGGCACCTGCGAGACAGGCTGCGAATGACATTACAGTACTTGAACAATGTTGGGGCCTGATGGGGGTGACGCTCAGAGAATACTGCAGCAAATGTGATGAAAAGATCAGTCCACTCGAAAATATTGTGGATTTGGGTGGGCCTCGAGTGGGAAGATATGGCCAGTGTTTCTTGGGATTGGTTTTTACCAACCGTGATGGAGAGGGGCGGCTCGGTGGTTGATGGGCCCGCGAGGTGAGCTCGACAAATTCTCCAGCCCAAATCCTCGACTTTATTTTTGGGGCTATGGTGGCACCCAAATGGAGGGTCATAGGATGGAAAGCAGGTTGGTCACTAGCCTCAGGGTTTGAGAAGGACTGACCAGCATGGAGGAGCCCGAGGTTAAGATCGTGCCGGGGGTGGTCAGCAATGAAGACGTTTGGCAGGGGTGCAGGAGGTGGTGGCACTGTTGGCGAGGGGGCAGCGGGCAAAATTCCCCAGCTAGCAAGGGTGGTCAACACACTTTGGGTGACCTCAGAGCGAAGTGAGGCCGCTTGGTGGGTCTCCCACGTCTGGTGGGGGGCATCTGCAACACACAGAAAAACGTCACAGAAAAGGCAAGATTCAGAACCAACATACAGGTGTAGGTGTAAAGGCAGGCACATAACTGCGAGCAGCAGAAACAAAAATGGGGACAACCAAATTGTAGTCGCAAAGGAGAACATGAAATATACTAGAGACTGGAAAAATACCAGCTCGTCCTTGCATATTCAGGGTATAAAGCCCACATTTAAGGGCAACAACATAACGAGTGCACAATGATGGCCAGTAAACCAGAACGTGAAATATACTAGAGACTGGAAAAATACCAGCTCCTCCTTGCATATTCAGGGTACAAAGCCCGCATTTAAGGGCAGCATAATAACGAGTGCACAATGATGGCAAGTAAACCAGAACCAGAAATATACTAGAGACAGGGAAAAAAAACCAGCTCGTACTTGCATATTCAGGGTACGCAGATGTAGATCGCCAACCCCGCAAAAAGAAAAAACTATGCCCAGAGGCAACAAGTACTGCCCTTTGCACCAACGATTTTACGATTGGTTCGTTGACAGTTGCAAGTTGGAGATTGCAGGAACACACGTGGTCCGGCGAGTCTACAATTTAAACTTGGGACAACGCAACAGAATGAAGTCGTAGACGCCGCCAATGAGAGTACAATGATCAGGACGACACAAGAGTGCCGTGGCCTGCAATGGTGAAGGCAGGACGCAAGAAAAACAAGGGAAAAGTTTGGGAAAACTTCAGTCCGATTTTTAGTCTGTTTGGCGTGATGGCGCTCGTTAACACAACTGCTGCGCATGCGTGGATCGAAGCGCCACCACGCCATAAATAGATTTTCCGCTTGAAATCTTCATATATTAAAGAGCTAAACGGAATTTATTGATTACTGGCAGTTTCATTCGCTTGTGGTTGAGACTGCAACCGAACGAAGAACTTTGAATGCTATAAATGTACAACATGTCTGCTTCATCATAGAACTTTGAAAATAGTGGCACATAACTTTTTTACAGTTGATAAAAATTAATTTTCGTTTTTTTATGATATGAGGATTGAAAACACTAAACATTCAACAGTGATAATGATCAAAATATTAAAAATTATCAGTGGCTTATAAATAGATATAAGCCACTGATAATTTGGCATGCATGAATAGATATTATATCTAAATTGTTAATGCATGTACCTAACAAACTTTCCAATTAAAAAATTTTAGTTGACGATAAGCAATATGGTCCTTTTGATTAAAACGAATATAATAAGTTTAAATGAACGCAGCCACACATGCCATTAAGTAATAGGGGTGGGGGTCAAATTATTTTTTCCTATATTTCAATTAGGTTACACCACCAAAATATGCCATATGGACCAAAATTAAGAAAAAAAACTTGGAAGTGTGCATATGCCTTGAAGTGTCGGAACTTTTAAATTATATTATAATACTTCATGTTCACCGCATTATGTAAGATTTGAATTGACAGGTAAAAAGCACCTTTAAATCCAGCTTTAAAAGATCTTGAAGATGAATACAAACATGAGGTGTGTGGAATGATTTTAAATGGTTCTGAAAAGCTATAAGTTGTACACTATTGATTCATTGAAATAATCAGAAGCTTTTGCGAAGTCTCTCATAGTAGTAATTCTATTAGAACAGAAATCCTTTAGGTCTCCATGACCTTCTTCTGGCAAGTTCTTATCATTATTGTTTTTACTATCTGATGAAATATAAATAAATATACATAACTTCGAACATTATAGAAATGAAGTATTTTTTTGCATGGGAGATTTCAAGATATCTAATAAGTTATTTATGATTTCATCTCACTATCTCTAAGAAACCGTCTGCCTAACTAGGTTTAGAAAATAAACCATCAAATTTCTTCAGGTCAAAGTCTTTCTTTTCTTTCTCTCAGCATGGACCGTAAAAGAATTTGAAGTAAACATCTATCTAATAGTATCTAACTTTGCAATTTCATGCTTGCCAAGATTGTCTTTAGTGTACTCCATCTGCATTGCATTTTACTGAAACAGTTTATTTTTAGCACTAATGAAACTTTCCTGAACAGGTTGAAATATCCTGAAATGCATTTAACAACAGAATGGTCAGTCGCACATGAGCAAATATACATCGGAACATGATGTAATAATGTTAAGATAGCCTTCGATAGACTTCTCTATATCTTCTGTGACTATTACCATGTAATGTTACCAGGTTATATGCAAACAAGGCAGATGTGTTAGTGTCAACATACTGTACTAGAAATCATTTTCAAACTCAATAATGTTTTAAAATAGGAACACATTATATTTATGTATACGCCTAGTATTTTCTTAGCATTTAAAATAATTGGAACACTAACTGCCTAAGTTTAAATGTTTTAGATTGTACATATATGGAAAGGACTTTTAAATTGCCAATGCAAGCTGATGGGTTTGAGTAACCAAGGGACATACTCTACCTTGACAGAAACTGGAATGTGTGCCAATGAACAACATAGTTGAAGAGACATCCCCAAGTTCCTATTTTAAAACATTATTGAGTTTTCCCTTCCATTGAGGTATCATTGTGCTTGGTTTCATGCCTTGTCTCAAGAAATACATGATATGCATCAATATGTGATTTTGCATGTAAGGGGCGTTTTTCTCATTAAAAGGTGTCTAAACTTTAAAAGGCTGCAAATCAGCACCTAATAAAGATATCAAAATGCCACAATATCCTAAAACTTTCTTTTGTCCAGGAGTATCATAATGTCAAGTTTCATGATTTCTTCCAAAAATTCACAATTGGTTTGCTATGCAGTTGCACTGTTGATTATATGGCTACTATCTCCGTGACCTTCTTTGTCTTGTTTTTTTGTTGTTTTTCAGCAAGTGTTATATTCTGATCTATAGTTGCGTACCTTGATACTCCAATACTTTCTGTTGATGCTTCATTATCTTTCCATATAGATAATGGTTCATTATTTATCTGGAAGTTTCAATATCTATTTAGAGCGGCTAAATTGTGCTGATTGGCTAAGTACTTCGTACTTGTTCCATGTGTCTTTGAAGTCTCACATTCTTGGCCTGGCACAATGGAAGGCTTGGTCTTCATCTTCTTATTTATACTGACAGGTAAGAGTTACTGAATCAGATGCTGAACAAAATAACAATAGATATGATTTTTGTATAATAACAGGAACGTCAATTTCTCTATGGGTGTGGGGGGGGGGGGGGTATACAGGCCTAGGTCTCTGTCTCATCAGGACTTTTCCTTGCTCGTAAAATTGGTGTCAGTTAATGCTAATACACTTAAGAGGTAAAGTTTTTGTACCAGATCTAAATCTATAGAACACCTATACTGCTTAAGAGGTACTTGTGTGATCAGGTTTACAAATATATTGGAGGATTTGTAAAGTTTCCTCATCACTTTCTGTGCATGCCCATATAAGGTAGTTCTGTAGCTCTTGCTCTATGACCAGTTTTAGCTGATTTAGCCAAAATTTGGTTACCACATGTATGCAAAATGCATAAATTAACATTTTAGACATAATTGAATCAATAACCATGGTATTTTACTGCAATCATGGACATGCTGTAATAAAACAAGCTACACAACATGAGCCATTGATCACATGGCCTACATTTGACACTCACAGGAAAGTTGTGCTATAAATAGCCTGTAACCGTGGCGAAATTGTCATAGTAGAAGTGAGAAATCATTCACAAGAAAGAAAAAAACCTTTATTGAGCACAACCTATCGGCTATTCTAGGTATTCTATTTTAAAAGATAGCTTTACGTGTAAAAAATCGACGCCCACAGTAATAACCTTCAGGATAAGAAATTCAGGTCATGTCAAGCTGTCTTTCACAGGGACATGGATCATTTCCAAAATACAATAATGAAAAAACCTCAATATAATTATAAAAAATGTGTGCATTTCATCTAGTGGGGAAGACATTAGATGGTGCCAATATCACGAAACGTATAGCGTTGTTTAAATCTCTGGTATACCATTAATTTAAACCCTTATAGCTTTTGCTTGTCAACAACCCATATAACAGTTCATTTGCACAGATTCTTTCGTGAAATGTTCACTTTTAAAGCAATGGTTTGTAAAATAATTAGATAATTGGGTGGTATTTTTCAAATTTTCAAATGTTGATTATAATTTGAAAGTATTTTAATACATGTAGTTTCGCTTGAATCACATTTTATCTCCCAGGGACCTGCTTTTCGATCACTGCTTTAGTAGAGTGGCACTTTCATTGATTATTGTTGATAAGACAGTTGTTGTTAGGAGAGTGATAAGCAATTTTTGTCATGATTAAGATTACAAGCTGATGAACACTGTCATAGTCCTTGTAAGTTGATCACCTAACAAATGAGGTACCTCACATTTCCGAAAAGCTGCGTTATCACCAGATTGTTCCTTATCTTGAAAAGATTTCGATTTATATCTCTAGTATCGTTTTAGTATTTTCTGATTTATCGTCCGTTTACTTGACATATTTAGTTCTTTTCAAGATGCCTCTCATTCACGAATAATGAAATTCGTGCCCTTTGCCTGTTGTTTGTGGATAATTGAACTTTTAAAATCGGTTAGCACTGTCCCTGCTTCATTTAAGTCTCGTATAGGCTTGACAAATGAGATGATAACTAATGTATCCCATGGCATATATGAGACCTTATACCACATGTTGACTCATATGTTGATATGGGCACTTGATTCTGAAAATTTGACAATGGGCATTGTATTGCTGATGACTTCAAGGCATATGCACACTTCCAAGTTTTTTTTCTTAATTTTGGTCCATATGTTGTCGTGTAGATATAAATTGCATATATGCACTCAACGTGGGCAATAACTATAACTAATGCATTTAGGCCCATTTACATCATCCAAGGCCAATGTATCGATGCATTATGTAGTTTAATCACAAACAATGTATGTTTTTGAAAGTTTATTTGAAAATATAGGAGACACGAAAAAGTAAGATAATACAAAAACCTTTATTGCAACGATTATACATTTGATAATTGATAGGTACATTACAAGATTTTAAAAATATTTCACAGGTTGCATTTGTTTATAAGATTCAATAAAAGCCACCAAGTAGACATGTGCAAAACGCAAATAAATAAGATATGCAATGCCCACACCTATAATTGTGAATTATTTTTTTCTTTTCCATGATTTAGAAATTCTAGCACACCAATTCCTTGCTGTCAGACAAATCATACAGGCTTTTCAAATACTTTATTATCCCCGTAAAAATTACTTGGAATTGGAAAATTTTTTTGGCTTGCAAAGCATGACCTCAAATGATGGATTATGCATATGATTGCATGCTGTGAACATGACATCATGTAGGTACCATGAATGTCACTTGATATGAGGACAGTGTCAAAATTAGTGCCTCTGCCAATGTGGTTCTGTTTGTTAGCAGGATATCGCAAAAGGCTATGGGTGAATTTAGATGCATTTCAATTGGTGGGCAGATGGAATAATACCTCATGGAATTGATAACAATTTGGGGGTGCTTCTAATCATATTCTGGATTCTGGAAAGAATAACTTTTCCAGTATATACAATATATGATATTAGACCAATGTTAATCCAAATTGTTTGTTTCCATTTCTATGTATTAACAGACCTTACAATAATTAGGCCAATGGTGGGCAGACATTGGGCTAACCAGACATTGGGCTCACTTGTACTTTGGGCTGACACTTGGTCAATATGGACCAGCCTGGCATGAGAATAACATTGGGCCAACCAGACAGCTGGGTCAAAAGTGAGCGATCTGGTCAGTGAGCCAACATTGGCCAACAACATAAAGGGTCAGCAGTGGGCCAGTGTGCCAACATGGCTGCCCAGAAAATGGGCAGGCATAAGGCTGAAACTTGGCCAACACTGGAACAACCAGACAGCCTAAATAAACTAACATTGGACCAACATTTGGGTAAAAAATAGACCAACAAACCTGTGCCAACATTGGCATTGAGACAGTCCCAACATTGCCAACCATACTGAGCTAACATTGGGTGAACATTGAGCTTATAGTGGGCTAATTATTTTGGTCAGCATTGGGCCAGCAGTTGGCTCTCTTGAGTACTGAGCCACCAGATCCAAGAGCCCTTTACTTGTTTATTGCATGTGTTCAAGTGTATTATGTGATTGCATATATATAATATCTGGTTTTGTTTTTGTTCATGCAAATTTTGTTTGCTGTGGTCTTTTGTCACTCATTGGCTGGCAGAGTCAAATTGTGGATTTTAATCAAATATTAATGTTTCACTGTTTGATGAGTCAAGCTGTGAGTTTATTGAAGCATTTCTACAATTTGGGGCAGAACTCTGAGGCCAACAGAAAACTTTGATTCCACGGAATTATTACGGGGGACAATAATATGAAAAAACTTTTAACTGTTTCATCTTGTCCTCATCTCCGCTGCTATCTAATCTTGTTATTAACTACTGAAATGCATCCATTTTTGTACATATGATGACATAACGAAGGTTAATTTCAAGGAAATGCGTAAGTTTAAGACATAGCCGTAAATTAAGGTACTATGTTGAATTACACTAAAATATTCATAACATGCAACATTTAGGTAATAATTTTAGACTACTCAAACTGTGCTAAGCCCGATTGCTATCTACATCTCTGCTTATATTATCCCCACCAACATGTGCTACCTCTGCCATAACTTTTATTTTTAGAAATACCAAATTTTATTACCAATTTTAACACTTCAATAATCATTTTGCCCAACATATGGAAGCCGAGGAGGTTACTTTCGTGGTTTCGCAATTTCGGACTACGCTGGGAAACCTTCGCACCACGAAAAGTGCAACTTTCCTACCAAGAAAGTGTGAGTGTCGCACCCCGACAGGTATCGTGGTACGAAGCCTTCGCACCACGTAACCTTCGCACCAAGAAGCCTTCGCACCCGAAAGTGAAGGCTAATTTAATTAACTACAGGTACGCAGATTTGTAAGAGTAACTGCTCCTCCTTCTCCCATACACCAATGCAATATTTTTCACATTTATAAGAAAACTTTCACACGTGCATAATGTAGGTACAATGTAGACATTATATGGCTGGTATCTAATAATTAAACCAGTGACTAATGAGCCTGTGTTAATGCAACCGTATCTATAGATCTATTTTATCTAGAATACTGGGTAATACCTTATTAGAAGGTGATGTCTTGGGTGATGTCTTGCTCCCTTAATTGTGATAATATCATATTTCTAGTCTTTAGTTTGGGTACAATCTTGAGTTGAAAACGATGCAAAACGCGATTTTTATAACTAACAAAATTAGTTGCATTTTGCGTCATTTTCAACTCAAGACTGTTCCCAAACTAAAGGCTGTGGAAATATATTACCACTACTAATAAGAAAAAGACAGCATCTGTCTAATAATGTATTAACCAGTATTCTAGATAAACTAAATTCAGTGATAAGTAGCCTCCTAGACTGGGATTTGCCCCCCCCCCCCCTCGCCAATTGTTTCTTGTCTTTTAAACCATTAATACTGCATCTACTGCATCGTTTTTGCAGTGGTAGATGTATCTATGATAAGGACATCCATGGATATAAATAGAGCACAAAAACGTTAAATATCTATAAAGTTAGTTGGCTAAAAACGCCAGTGAGGGGGGGAAGGTTAGCAGTTTCTAGGCACGTAAGTTGGTTAACTTTCGTGGTGCGAAAGTCAGTACTTTTGTGGTACGAAGGGCGGTACTTTCGTGGTACGAAAATGGGCAACTTTCGTGGCACGAAATTGGCACTGTCGTGGTGCGAATGTTGGGACTGTCGTGGTGCGAAAGTTGGGACTGTGGTGGTGCGAAAGTAACTGTCTCCCAACGAAACCACGAGACCGCGAAGTGTACTCCTCGGCTACCATACCAACATGCAGTGGTCGGAAATATATTTTTGCACACATGGAACTTAAATTATAAAACATTTTTATACTAAAATCATGCTCTTTTAATATGTTTGCTTGACAAAAACGTAGGGAAACTTCTACAATGCCTAATCTTCAATATGCTGGTGGGTAATACATTGCCATTCAATACATCCAACAGACAAAATGGTCATATGCAATAAACAGATCCTTATCTTTTAGCCATTAGCATTGAAAATTAATTCTAATTACAAAATAACTGTTTGACATTAAAACTTTGTATAACAACATGCACACAATTTTTTCAGATTTTTGGAAAATTCCAAATTCGTTTCCTCATAATTATTCTTGCATAAAAAAAAAGATATATAATGTATAAACACAATGTCATGAAAAATTTGTTCTAATTACATTTGAAAACATCCCAAATACCTTTCCTCATTGTTATTTTGGCATGACAAAAATTAAGTTAACATGTTGATGATCTATTCAGGAAATCAACATCATTTATGAGACTTCGATGAACTCCAATTTTCAGGAGTTCATTCAGAAATGCATTGTTTGCGCAACATTTGTGCTTTTATGAACTACCATATTAAAACAAAATGTGCGATTAATTATATGCCACTTGCAAAGCTTTAACATATGTGTATGCAAAAGAGTCCTATATAATACAGATCCTTATTATTCAGTTAAATGTCACCAGGAATTAATTGTATCATTAAAATAAATGGTGGATTTCAATCTCATAGACAAAGTCTTCATTGCCTTATTGCATTTCAGCACCCTTCGAATCAACAATTCCTTCGCTACTTACAAGTGCGTTTTCCAAGTCTTCGTCACCAGGAATCAGCACTAGATAATTTGGTTCCTCTTCTTCCTGGCATTGTGGCCATTCAGGAATGATTTTCTCTTCACATTCATTGGCTGTAGTGTCTTCATTATCAACTTGGGTGTCTGTTCCGGCGTCAGATTTTTCTGTGTTCTCATCGCCCTGTTCACCCTCTTCATCGATTTTGTCCTTGTCTTTTCTGCAAATACATTCAATTTCGCAGCAATATAACAAACTGCTTTAGGAAATTTAGTTTTTTAAGCATGCAAAACTCATCTCTTCAGATTTGAATAAATCAAGATTGGGTATGAAACCATTTAGATACATTTTTAAATAGTTGTACCCATGATGAATTTTTTGATGGGAATACAAAAATGAAAATACCCTTCTTTGCAGTCGAGTCGCATGTAAGTAGTTCTTCTTGATCTTTGTTCAGCATGAAGTAGCGAGTCTTCGCTCAGGTGCGTGTAAACATTTTCAGGTAGTTTTGCACCATCTGGTTCACAATCTTCAGGCAGGTTTGCACCATCAGGTTCATGATCTTTAGGCAGGTTTTCACCATCTGGTTGTTCATGATCTTCAGGCAGATTTTCACCATCTGGTTGTTCATGATCTTCAGGCAGATTTGCACCATCTGGTTCATGATCTTCATCATTATCCTGGGTCATTGAATTGGTTGTCTCTGATTTGTCCGTGTCCTCAGGGCAATCATCATTATCTTGCAGGACTGTATTTCCTTCCACCTTTTTGCCTTGTTCTTCAGTGTGTGGTGCCTCCCTGTGCAAAAAAAAAAAAATTAATTAAATTATACCTTTATCAAGTTTTAATCCCTTTCCCTCTACAATGCCAAACATTTTTAATGACCGTAAACATTTTATGGTAGTGCTTACTTAGAATCAACGTACCCATTATCGTTGTTTGTTTCCTCATGGGGATTTTCTGGCACAGGCTCATTGTTAATGTTTCTGGTCACTGTTTGATCAGTTTCATCTTCATGAGCCGGAAGTTCTTCTCTGAAGCATAATATCATACTATCAGAAACATTTTAAAAGTAAGACAGCCTTTTTACCTTCTGAACAAAATGCTGAATGATACTGCAGAGGTTCGCATCAGGAAGGTCATGTTATTGCCCTACTAAATTATATGGGATACAAACATAGCCAGAATATTTCTATCAATGCATAAAATAAAGGGGTCCTTTTTAAAACTTACTCACCTGGGAGGTAGATAGTCTGTATCGTTGTCAGAAGATTCATCAACATTGCTTCCATCAGCATCCCGGTTGGCTGCTCCAAGCAGTAGATGTTGGTCTGCCATATCTTCCATGTCATTATGATGCCTCTCTCTTAACAAACAATGAAACCATTTTTTTTCACTAGATAAGATAAACACTGCAGAGAAACGAAATGGCCAAAATTTTTACTGATCATTCATACCTTGGTGGCGATGGTAGCCGTCGATCTTGCATCTTGAATCCTGCAAGAGTTTCGCATGATTTGCTCAGCATAGCCAGCTCTTCTTTGGAAGGCAGAACGCTTCTGTTTATGTATAATTTGTATGTATGTATAATTTATTTAAAGTCGTATATGGTCAGATTACATGGTAATCAAAGTTACAAACTTCTGTACGACAAAAAAAATAAAATAAAATATAAAAAAATGGAAGTAAATAAATAAAATCAAAAAGTAAGAAAAGTCTTTAAATCAAAGAGTCCGTCAAATATGTGATGTTTCGAGCCTTCAGAAAAACACAAACGTGTGTTTTTTCAAATTATTATCTAATATTTAAACTTCCTGTTTCATTCATGCTGTAGTGGAAATCAACAAAACTTGACTGTGTAGTGTTTTAAATAAACTTGCTAAATTTATTGCATTTGATTCAAATCTTATTAGGCTTCAATTAGTATTAATATCTGATAGTCGTCCCAACACTGCATTACCTTGCAATATCTTCCGTGGTTACTATGCCATTAATATCAATATACGTGTACGGTGAGTCTCCTTGAGGAATTTCTACTGAACTTTTTCTTGTGCCCTTGATCTTGCGTTTTCTGTATTGAAGATATTACAAAGAAAATAACATGCCAGGAAATCGTAATATTAAAGCATGCATTGATAAAAAAAAATGCATGTATTTTATCACCTGCAAGTCACGGCTGATCCGATAATGAGGGCAAACACCGCAATTAAGAGTAATGACCCTAGCACTGATGAAATTGTTATGGTTGCTGAAATGTAAGTAAATGTCAATCTGTTAACATATCACTCATTCTCATCGTTTATAATTGAAGTGCAGGTTTAATTACAAACTTGGTTTTATTCCAAACTCTTATTTCCCAGTAAATTCGGAATGTGTGCCATTTGTTGCTCATGATATAAAGTATTTGGTGAAATACCTGAGCTAGTTTCCCTGAGGCCAACTGGATTTGGACTTGGCTTTTCATTCACTTCAGCTGATGTTGTTGACAGTACCACTATTTCATAAAACACAATCCAAATGTTAATGAGCTTGATGCTTCAGCATACGAGTGCAGTCTTTTCAAATAAGATGTGTTTTATTTTAAGGTTTAATTCATTCCTTTGTTCAAGGATTGCATTGCATAAGCTTCTAATACAACAAAACTGAACACGCAGTATATTACACTGTTGAAGTAGAAAAAAATTACCTATACATTTTTCAGGTCATGTACATTCATGAAAATTAATAATACTCAAACAAAAGACAGGGTGTGTCTATCTTAGACTTATAGTATCAATGATACCCCTATTGCATTGTCATGTTTTAAGGTGATATGAGGATAGTTCAAGTATTATTTTAATGTTGTTGAATCACCAATTGTGCCGTATCAGGTATTCAAACGAAAGTGTCTCGATAACTCAACTAATGAGTTCTGAATGAAGAAAGAACAGAAATTTTTGATATATGCAGGTTGACGAATGTGTTGCAGGAACACTTTCTAAACTAGCTTTATTTTGCCTAGTCTTGTACCACTAAATCATGCAAGAATATACCTGGATGAGAATGACATTCCAGATGGTACCTGACATCATCGTTTGGGGAAACTGAATCAAAGAACCAAGAGTCACTGCTCACGATTGCAACTTCATATAAAACTAGAATTTACGAATGAGACAGACTACAGATGTTCATGCCAGTTCTACATTAGTTAAGGCTATTAAGTTTGTTTGTTCGTTAACAGGATATCCAAGATACATTGGTAAATTGAAACAAATTTGTGACATAATATATAACTTCTCAGAAAATCATTAAACTTTTTGTTAGAATTGTATTCTGATTTTAGTTCCAGTATTAATAGTGCCAGTATTTATTAATACAGACATTGGAAATGCTCTGAATTACACTTTGAAAACTATATCCAGAGAATATATGAATAAACAACAGTTTGATGGAAGGTTGCACTCATTGTGCTAAGTACTGTTCCAGATTTTCATATGCTCTTCAAAACAAAGAATAATATGTAGGAGTTTGCCATGCGGCCTTATAAAATACCCTCCGAAATGAGACATGATAATGGATATTTAACTAGATATTTATAAAGTAACAATTGCAACAATCTTGCAAAGAAGATAATAATGTAACGTACTGTCTATGTCCATCCAAAATCTGACCAAAGGAATTTGTGTTGCATCAGCAGCCAGCTTCATTTCAAAATGCCACGACGTGAAGCTTCTAAAAGGCCCATGTGCAGTGAAGACTTTCCTCGATCCTGAGCAAATTGGTTCCAATTCATAATCCTTGACATAAAAACAGTAATCTGTAGCATTTCCGAATGGCGAAAATTCTATCATTGTGACTTTCATGGTTCTCATTTTATCATCTCTTTTCCCCGACTGCTTAAGATTGCAGTTGATGTTCATCGCATCTTGGTAGCCTGCCTTCTGATAGTTTTCACTCATGATGCTGAACAATGATTCCGTCCTCATAGTGGGATGTGGATCGTCTCCGAACATCAGAATATCATGTTCTGATAATAAAAAAAAAAGAGTATGAATACATTAGCCAACCAATTATATTACTGTGGGGTATTGCACCTGAACATTTTTGTTATTTTGTTATGCCCTGCAGTCTTTGGTTTGCCTATTTCTGATGACAAAGCTTCTAAAACTTTGTTTAAAATCATGACTTACATGCTTCTCTATAGTTGTTCATGCATGTCTTTAAAACTGTTCGTAAGTAAATACACATTTCTATGCTGTACATTGTATATAGGCAAAATCGTCCCTGGATGTATTAATTTTCTACTTACTTTCAGTGCAGTAGTAGCTGAACTCCATGCATTCTTTGTTTGGATTCTCCACTAAACATTGATCTTTAGAGTTGCACTGCCCAAAGAAATCCTCAGCAAGACTTGACGTAGCATTGATATCAGTGATAACAATTTGGAATGAAGGGCAACTGGCAGCAATGGTTTCAGAGCATATTGTTTTTGTGTCTAACCCGGGAACTGAAGAAAATAAAAACATAAAGGTATTCAAGTAACTAAAATTAATTTATGTGAGTCAATTATTTTCTCTGTGCACCATAATTACAGAACATTAGGTGCTAAGAATACTTACAAAAAATCACAATTGCAAGTAGAACTCCCCAAGATGTTGCTGTCATGTTGCCAGCTGCATTGCCAAATCCCAACTGGTGTGGGCTTTTTTGTATGAGATATTTAAAGGATTGACATGAATTCGTAATTTGAGGAAGTTACCCATTGCATGTTTATCATAATGTCTCAAATGAGCTTAAATGACAAATGGACTGGTTTCTGATTAGCAGCCATTTACATAGATAACCAGATGGAGAGACATTGATGAGGCATTGATCATTGATATTGAGTATTTTCACTTGGATTCAATGGCTGATATGATGGTGTGAATGCTAGTTTGAATCAGCGTAACTTGAATTTATTAGAATTAATGAGTGTCCATGAAAGAAGCGAGTGCTTAAGCAATGAAATACAATCAGTTACGGATTTTTATGCACCAGAAAAAAGGATAATGTTAAACAATGCAAGATATAAGCCAAACGAACCATGTTTGAACAACTAAGAATAGTCAAACTCAATGATCGATCATCTCAAAGTTGTCAAACTCAATCATCAAACATCTCAGATTTGTGAAAGTCAGTATTCTTTCAAATCAGAATAGTCTGACTCAATGTTTGATTAGCATGGATGACACTGGGGTTGAAGAATTCTTCACAAAAATGTTTATCTCTGTACAAAAAGGTTACTAGTAAATCCGAGGAAAGAGCATAATATCAAAACTACAAGAAGTATAGAAATACCTATAACAGTTTAAGAAGAAAGGCCAAAGTTGCCTACTATAATGATTGAATACAAAAGCATAGGAATGATACAAAGAAGCTATTGGCTGTGATTATTAATGGTGTGAAGGAAAAAAATAAACTTACAGTAAGTCATGCATTTGCAAAAAACTATAGTGAAGTATGGAGATTGCTTGCTCAAGAGATAGAAGAAAAATGAAATATTTGTGAAATATTTGTGATCCTATGGAAAATATAAAGAATGAAGTAGAACAAAACTGTTTCCTTTTCCCGACAACCAACGGCGAAATAGAGAAATTAATAAAAGGTTTGAAAACAAAGGACAGTATTTGAAGGCTATGATAACATTTCTATTGGAATACTTAAGAAAATATACACAGGAATCTTGAACGCATTAAGCCCCCATCTCACATAGCCGGTTTTGCCGTAGTGAACCCGTAGTATGATGTAACGGTTACGCAATGCGCTTCCCGGCTCCAACCCGACGGCTACCCGCGAGTCACTCCTGGGACTCGCAACCAACCCGGGAGTTTCAGAGCCGGTAGCCGGGTATGCCATGCTTGCATGGCATACCCGTGGCAAACTCCCGGGTTTCCAAAAACGTGTCATAAACCCGTACAACTCTGCGGATTACCCGTCGAAGTCGGCGAGTTATCCGTCCCTAATTTTACCCGTAGTAAAGCCGGCGGTTTACTAGGAGTAAGCCGACGGGTAGTAGGAGTGACTCGACTTCCAGGAGTAATCCGCCGACTTCCATGGGTGACTCTCCGACTGCTACCAGCGTCAGCATCAGCATAGGCAGGGAGGGGGGTTGCATTGCATTGATACAGTCCGGGGGCGCGGACGTTTGTGGGAGCACCACTGTTTGCCTCCGCCAACCTAGCTGCCTTCTCAGACAAATCTCGCTTAATATTTGACTATTTTCGATCCAAAAACACGTATGGAATCAGTACTACAATCCAGTCTTATTTGACGAAAATCGGACTAATATTAGGGGAGCAGCAGCCTTTTAAAGTATATACAAAATATCATTCTACGAGTGACTCGCCGGGTTCTACGGGTGACTCGCCGACTTTTGCGGCGCTGTCGTAGCTACCTTGCTTAACTTCTTCTAAAAATAAAAACCCGGCGAGTCTATCGTACAACCCTGCGAGTAACTCCTACAACTCTGCGAGTTACTCCTGGAAGCCGTCGAGTCTCTCGTGGAATTTGTCCACTAATTGGCCGAACCCGCCGAGTCACCCTTAGAACCCGTCGAGTCACCCGTAGAACCCGGGCGAGTCGCACGTCGGATGATTCCCCACCCCTTTTTGCCAGCCAGAATCCGTCGCCAACCCAGCGAAAAAGCCTCTTGCATAATACTACGGCAAAACTGGCTATATGAGACCTAGGCTTTAGAGATAATTTTTGATAAATCTTCGCAAGAAGGAATACTTCCAAATAATATGAAATTAGCCATAGTTAAGCCACTATACAAGAGTAAAAGTGAAGATGAAATTATCAATTACAGACCAATATCATCATTACCAGTCATCTCAAAATTACTTGAGAAAATTTTAAAATTTTAGATTTATGAAATTTGTAAAGAGACATAATTTCCTGTATGAAGGACAGTATGTTCCGCAAGGGCAGACGCACAAATGATGCAGTTCTTGATTTTACTGGCAATGTTCTAGATAGTTTAAATAAAGGACAGTACACTATAGGACTCTTTTTAGATATGACAAAGAACTTTGATATTTTAAAACATAGTACATTATACGTATAGTAAGTTTGAATAATATAGTATAAGAGGTAATGCACTGACTTGAATCAAATCCTACACAGCCAATAGATCTGTATCCGTTGACTTAGAAAATTTCCTTTCTGACTCATGTACTATGAATTATGGTACCCCTCAAGGGTCAGTATTGGGGCCTCTTATGTTTATTATTTTGGCAAATGATTTAATTAAGACACTGAAATTTTGTAATTGTGTAACATTAGCTGACAATACAACATTAATGACATCAGGTTGTAATTTGAAATTCTTTTTCAGAAAAGTAAATGAAGATTTAAGATATCTAAGTGGCTGGTTTGACAGTAATTCATTTACACTTAACACTGAAAAGTCTTAAGTTTATATTATTTCGATCAAAAAGAAATGTGCCAAACTTCATAGGACTGAAAAACAGTGGGAAAGAAATAAGTCAGGTGAGCAATATTAAATGTTTAGGTATTACTGTAGACTACTTTAGACTGGGACCTTTATATCAAAACTATTGACACGAATGATAGCCGATAATTATAGTTTAAAGATGATAAAAATTGTGTTACCATTAAAATCAAAGCTACTTATTTATCATGCAAATTTTCAAACCCACCTGAATTATGCAATTAGTACCTGGGGATCAATGTTGAAAGATAGATTGAAAGCAGATAAAAAAAAAAGCAAAATATATCGATATGATTAATTTTTAACATCGGAAGAAGAGTAAGACAATTTGAATTTTATAAAAAGCAAATATACTGAAGGTTGAAGATATAATTAAATTATCAGTCCTAAAAATATCCTATAGATATGTTAATGGAACATTGCCAAAAAGAATCAGCAGTCTAATTGAAATATCAGATCATGAGTATATTACAAGAAATAGAAATAACTTACGGACACCGAACCATACTTCTCAACAGTACAATAAAAGTTTCTTGGGAAGGGCACCTAATCTTTGGTTTGTCTTATCCAGAATAATAAAGGAAAAAAGTAAAGTGAAATATTTGCAAAATGTTATTCAAAGGAAAGACTAATATATTAAATTAAACATCTTGGCAGTAGATAGCTTACAAATATATATGTTTCAATAGATTCACAATTCGGTAAATGATAAATGGTTATACGACTTGTATTTGTTTATATCTTCAAATTTATTTGTTTTATTTATATTTATGTAAATGATTAATAGGGGAATGCGTTTAAATATAGTTTTTTTTTAACTCATACATTTCTCAAACCAGTTGGTGTCTTGTATTGATACCACTGCTGTTTATTAAGATATATGTAAGTACAATTTTCTGGTTGAAAATAAAAAATCTGAAATCTATACAGTTTAGTATATAGTCCATGGGCCAGAAATGGAAACCCTCCCCCCCCCCCTTGGGAATTTTGGAGATCTATATAATATCAAAGGTGGATGTCTTAGGTATAAGAATCTGCCTGTTTGCATCTTTATAACCTCAACATTCACCGGTTAGGGACATATTAGTAACCGGATGTCGGCGGAAAAATTATGCAAAATTGGCGATGATATATTGCCAGAAAAATGCTTATATCTCCAAAAGTAATAAACATAGACTGACAAATTAAAGGTTTTATGAAAGCTTATAAGATACCTAATCCATTACACACAAAAAATTCTACAATTTGTACTTACGTTCACATAAGTTTTATTCTTGAGAAGCCAAACAACGAAAATACCAGTAAACAAGCATATGGTTATAGCCCTTATTCTAAACTTTCATAAGATGTATAACAAACACATTGATATATCTAAAATATAAAGGTCCAAGACAAAGACATTTCCAATTGAGTTATCGAAGTACATTTCTCACGATTTTGCAATATTTTAACAATAATTGATAATCTACTCTGTATCTATTGTGAGACCAAATCTACTACACAAATGACATGAACATTGAAAAATATGCTAGATCTACAAATTGGGTCCACAGCTGTTAAATTAAAACAGGAATCAATCTTAATTCTAACGAACTTCATAAGTGAAATCTGAACAAGATTTAATGCAACACAAGGGATTATCATGAGCATACATTTATTCAAATGTCTAGTTATCTCATCTATTGTGAAAGCACTCCAATAACATTACTACCAATAATTACACTTGTATCATATGCACAATTGGAGTTAATCAAATAAGGAACAGTATGATAATCATCAACGACACCAAGAACAGTGTGAAGCACCAGTTAACAGAGTACCTCTCACACACCTGAAAACTCTTTCATTCATTCATTAACATCACTGAAAGACAAATCGGTAAATGCTTATTGCATAATTTCCAATATTGCAAAAGTCTAAAGTGCATACATTTGGATCAACATCAAAGTGTTTTTCATGTTTCAAGCACTAAAGTTCATCATCACTCTCATCATCTTCCTCAAACATGATGTCGTCAATGTTATAAAATTCAATCTCAACATCCTCATTGTCATCGTCATGGACATCTTGGTTCTCCATGGGGTGTTGTGACAGAATGCCACTCCGTTCTGGAGGGAGAACATCCCCATCGCTCCAGACATAAACCAAATTGCCCTCTTCAGCTTTCCCACCATGTCCATCTCGATCAGGGATGTCTGGGTTTCAAGGAAGCTGATTTCCACAACATTGCTTCCCTACACAACACCCATGCCTTGTTTGATAAAGTCACACTGGTGGGTATGGCTACATCCAAAACTTTCAAATCTTGTATGTGCAGCTTTGGTTCAGACCTTTGTTTCACAAAGCAGGGTTCCAGTTCCTCTGGTTGATACCTTATGGATCTTGCCTTTGTTTTGAGCATTACAGAACCAGTGTTTTCAACAGAATCTGCACTACTATCATTGCTCTCTTGAATAATGATACCATGTGTAGAATGCGTAGTGCCGCTACCTAAGGGCGTTTCCTCATTGAGATCAAAGTTATCCCAGCACAGATGTGTGACAATATTGCCCTCTTGTTTGATAGTTGGTGGAAGAGGAGAGATGCGTCGAGTAATGCTGTCACATATGGCAGTTGCTAGCTCAAGTATGTAAGTATGACTGGCAATGACCAAATCTATTGAAAAATGTCAGCAACTGTGCACTTCCAGTTAGGTGCCATAGTGTGAGGGCTAATAGCATGTGTTTGGGCATAAGCCACTGTCCATTGGTGGCAAAGTAGTAGATGTCTTGTGCATATGAGTGTGCAAGTCTAGATTTATTTTCTGATACTTTATCAATGGATTTTCCTGCAATAGTGAATGACAGCAGCCTTAGCAAAAGTGAAGGAACATCAGCTGATTTGGATAGCAAGTAACTGGCTTTTGGAGGCCATGGCATGGCTTCTTGTTCTTTGTGCATTTCAATGATTTTACATCTTAACAGCATGCCACATTCTTCTATTACCCTTTCATCAGATGATGCCATTTCAAATAACTCCTCTATAGCTTGACCTTTTGGAATGTCACTTGCAAACACAAGATCACTCTTATAATTTGGCTGTCAAAATTGGATTCTTTGGCCAGAATGTTTCATCAGTTTTCTTTTTAATTTGTCAGCCTTGTAGTTGGCATTATACTCCATAGGAAAAGGCTCATTTAAGTAACCAAGATACTTTTCTCTAAGCATCGTGACTCTTTCAACATTGCCCCCTTTGATTATTGAGTGTTCCACATGTTGGCAAATGTAATCAAGCTTTAGATGTTGAGGCTGATAGTTCTGTACTGGAACTTTGGCATGTCAGTATTCTTGTGAAATCCCGTCGACAAGCGTTGTGGTACATCAGCTCTTTGGCCACTAGATCCACATCTCTTACTTGACAAAGAATCTCAGCATCATTCTTTTTGCATGCAGCCTCTTTAATAGACTCTTCTGCACTTGTTGTCACACACTGCACCAAAGATTCATATTTTCCATGTATCCATCTACGATTTTTACCACAGAAAATGCAACTATCCTTTGGGAAGAGCACTGAATCACTCTTCTTTCTATGCTTAGTTGATTATGGCAACAGGTTATCTCTGGTTTGATGCAAATCATCATCGTGAAGTTTTCTCTTAAGCAATGAGGACCATTTGTGAAACACTGGTAGCACCTCCTATGAATACCATGCTGGCTAATGTTCAATGTTTGGGGAATTTTGTCACAAATTTCATCCACCCTAAAATGTTCATCCTGACTTTGTTGTCTATGTAATACACACTGCTGAATTTTCTCAAATAAGATTTGAGTCAATGGTCTGATTAAAGTATCAGTCTTGTTTTGGTCGAAGTGAATGATACATGTTCTTGTATGAAGACCCTTCTTCTGCTTTTTCAGCCGTTTCCTCTTTATACATACCGCATGTTCTTTAGCCATGTTTCAATATTCTACAGCTTTATAACTACAGCTTGCTAGCACCTAAAACAAAAAAAGCCAGTGTCACCACTGCCACCAGATTTGAGATCATAACAACTACAGGTTGTTAGCTTCTGAAACAAAAAAGCCCATGTTAGCACCGCCACCAGATTTTAGGCCTTTAAAACTACAGCTTGTGAGCACCTGAAAGAAAAATCCTATGTTAACGCCACCGCCACCAGATTTAAGTTCATTACAACTGCAGCTTGTTATCAGCTGAAACAAAAAAGCCTTTGCCAGCACCACAACCATCACCAGATTAGATTTTTGATAACACTTTTTAAAGCATTGTTTGTCAATCCACGAAATAATAGTGTCATCTACGATACTTCTTATCTGAAAGTGGTTTGAGCATTACTGAAGTATCAATATACTTATGAGCTAAACCAATACAAAAAATCCACATGTGCAGAGAGCATGTGAGGAATATTGTTAAATAGAAGCTAAAAAAGTAACAGCATTTTATGAAAATTTTGGAAAATTCCTCTGACCGCACAAGTCAAATGAAATTTCTCTTTCTTTGTTCACGTCATCTTCTTAATTAATATTTGGTTAATAATACAATGTTATACATCATTTTAATGACAATTTTGTGTTATGTTACCTAATAGGCAGGATATCCTTGTCAGTCACATATGGAAATGGCCATAAAGCAATACGATAACCAATATGACTTTTTTCAAGTGCGTATCCCCAGTGGCTAAAACAGGACAGTGCGCATTGCACAAGCTGCTCCAGCCATCCAATGCAGACAATTATTGATTTTTTAGATGCTTCTGGTTTCTACTACCAACTATAGATAATCAATCTTACCCTAGAGAGCCTCTACATAGCCCACTTAGGTGCTAATGAGGCATTAAACAATAACACTAACTAACTATTTAACTTTTCAAGTGCGCGTTGATGAAATTTATGTTTCGAGAAGTAGTGTACCCCTCCTGCCTCATTGTTAAGGTTATATGATGACAAAAACAGCAAAATTGTATTCCTCAGACTCTTAGCTTTAAAATGGTATATGTTTTGAAAATTCCCAAGGGGGGAGGAGGGGGGGGGGTTACGGTGGGCCTAAAGACTATTATACATAATATTAAGTTGCTCCCATATACAAAAAATAATAAACAATTCTATATAAAGGTATATATGACTAAATATTTTAATAATATGTATAAATCTACATGACCATTTAATAATTCTGTGTTTTAAATGTCACAATAGCTTTAGCAAACGATGATACAAATTTTTTTGTTTTAGCTTATCTATTTACTACAATAAGTGTGGAGCTTGTCCTAAATAACTCTTTATTTTTTTTTTGTACCGCATGTTGGGGTCCCCTCATATTGTTTCTGTTTCTGGTAATAATCATGACTACTTACTTTTTTTAAACAAATTAGTTATTCGCATTTTGTTTAAACAAATTAGTTGTTCGCATTGTTAATGTTTCGTTTACGTAAAATTAATCTTAAATAAAGCCAAATTTATTGGGTCCTCCATTACTAATAAATTTCCCTTCTTGTAAAACTTTGATAATCTGCTTCTTGGAGCAACATTGAAGATTAACCTAATAGACTTGTTCTGTTGTTTCTTGATCTTTTTCACATCAGCGTAACTTACATAAGTTTGGATTTTGCAGTAATTTGATCTTTGATGGAAGAATATTATTTATCATACTCAGGCTGGAATTTCCAGCTATCAATACACGGTTAACTTGCAAGTTCCATTCTGGGGATTCATCTATAGTTATTCCTAAAAATCTAATATGTTCCACTCTCCCTATAGCTTTTCTAACTAGTTTTATAGTTCATTATATCTAATTTCTTTTCTTTTTGGCTTTAATAGGATATATTCTGATTTGTCAACGTTAAGTGTCAGACAATTGCTATCAAACCAGTAACTTAAATTTTTCAAGTCAGCATTATTGAAGGAATATTCTGTCTTCTGTGCCATGTTTAATTTAAAGCATTCATTTTCGGAATTCTTGTACTATCATATGATAAAAACTCAAAACCAGATGTATAAATACAATGTACACTTTTGTTACTACAGCATAATCATATATATGTGTTTGTAAATAAACCTATGTTTGCGAGACCGCTATAGGGGTAATGCTTTTCAAGATATTCCACACTGTGTCATTCTTCCTCAATTTCATTCATATTACTGTTTAAGCAATATCGTTCATAAGCTGGGACCCTTGGATTTTTATTTCTACCAGTTTCATTGCATTAATAACTACAGAACTCTGCATGATTTTGTATCTTTGTTTTTTTTCATTCCATTTGCAGAGACTGTTCAGGGTCAATCAATAGTTTCTCCTCCAGTATCAACAGCTGAGAAAATAGGGAGGACGGCAAAGTTTTCGTGTGAAGTGGATTATGGCGGGTACTATAGCACAGTGACATGGAAATTCAATGAGGATATCATTTATCATTTCACAAAAGGCAAAGGTACTTACCCTAAAGATACCAACAAATATTATGTAACACACATTGACCAAACGTTTACGCTTGAAGTGAGGGATATACACTACGAGGACGGTGGAAAATACAGATGCCAAGTGATAAATTCTCAGGATTATGCTATATTGATTGTGTTAGGTGGGTGCAGCCTTTCTTTCTTTGGTCCTTAATGATAGAAAAAGTAAAACCTTTATAAGCAATATAAACAATTGTGAATTCGAGTTTTGATATTATTTCATTTAGAAAGTTTAAGGTTTGAATGTCCTGTTTAACCTTTAAGGATTCCCTATCATAACCTCAAATTCGCTAAAACCAAAGAAAGGAGACCTGGTTGAATATACGTGCAAGGCATCATTTGGAGGCCCGAATGTTGAGGATATTCCAACTGATATTTATCCAAAACTCAGACTGTTCACAGAGCATCAAGAATTTCCTGAAAAACCGACAAATTTCTCTGAAATTGATTTTCACATTAGCAAGGTGAGGCCACAGATTCTGATGTGTTATATTTACTCTGTACAAGGCATAAATTGAAATATCAGTTTGGTCGCTTAAACGTTTGAACAAATGTCAATGAACCAATGAAAACTGCAGAAACATGTTGGTAATGCCATAATTTTGTGGCCCTTATAAAAGCTCATATAAATTTAGAATGAAACTACTCCAGTGTATTCATCCCAAGACGATAAGCTTACGTTGACACTTTAAAATTGCATGGAAATTAAGTGACATAAACTTAAATGTTATTCAAAATTCATAAAAGAACCTCACTTCCA
The DNA here is from genome assembly GCA_932294295.1 of Alitta virens. Lineage (NCBI taxonomy): Eukaryota > Metazoa > Annelida > Polychaeta > Phyllodocida > Nereididae > Alitta > Alitta virens. The sequence goes on along the minus strand of OW028586.1, from coordinate 14,550,757 downwards.
GTGGAATCACTCACCGCCCCCCCCCCCCCCCCCCCCCCAATCTAGTTCGCTACGGTGCGATGTGAAGAATATATTTTCATAAAGGGAGATACCTTTCATGAGTACTTTTCATGTCTGGTCGAATTCTATTTTGGATAGCAAGTTATGTCATATTATCCATCACTTTCAGGTTTATGAAATGATAGTTGTGGACAGTATGGATAAAAAAGAACTTCAATGTGAAATCGGAACAACAAACCCAAAAATGCATGCAACAACTTCAGCATTGGTAAATGTACTCTGTGAGTATTAGGTTTGACATAGTACAGTTTGTTTCATAAAATATGGTCAACTCTAGACAGCTGTAGTGACCTATTCCTGGCTGTAGCTATAACTGCCTAGAGCCAGCTGCTTCTGTCTACTCCTAGCTTATAGCTGGGTTACACTATAAAATATATAAACCTTTGTAAATGTTTGAAATTTATCTGAAATGGTGCTGCATGTACTTTTAGATCCTGCTTTGAGTGGCCAACTATATATATATAGCCAGACAGTTTCGTTTAGTGGCAGGTAGCATCGTGTAGCTGAAGTTTGCTGTCTAAGGTAAAGCATGTCATTTGATATCACCTGCCGCTTAACATGAATTTTTCTTTTCAGACTCGGTGTGTAACATTACATATTCACCACAGAGAAAGAAATATGAATTTGGAACCAACCTTACCTGTGAAGCTAGAGGTAATCCCAGCCCATCTTTCGAATGGAAAGAGATTAAAGCAGGTAGGTTATTCAAATGTTCTGTAGATACAACTTGATCATTTTGGTATAATACCAAAAATAGTAAAAAAAAGGTTTTGTCATTTACTACTCCCTATTTATACAATCGTGAATTAAATCATTGAGTTATATAATATCAGATAAATATAAAGTTATGTGAACAGTTTATATGAATAAAAAGAAAATTGCAATTGTCATCATTTGACTGATATAGCTAAAAGGATCTGCCAGGATAAGTATTATCTAAGAAGATTAACAAACACTTATTTTTGATTCACGGATTTCTTTGCCCATAGGATATCTTGTTAATGGCAAATCTCTTCCAATTGTGGAGACCATGGAAGGTGATAACGCATGGAAGTGCACTGCACGAAATGTTATAGATGGAAAACAGTATCAGGATAACATAAACGTTGTTTTTGAGGCTGGTAAGATTTGTGGCTCTTTGTATTCATTTGTTGTTTCGTGTGTATACACATATAAAATTTCTCACATATTGGAAAAATGTAATGTATTTAAAATTGTTCTTAAATTTTTTTAACAGCAAAAAACACTGATCCCACCTTTGGTCAGTCCAAAATTGTTAAGGGTAAGTACTTTAATACTTTTTTTTGATATTTAAACCAGGGTCCACTCATCGATGATAACCATCCTATATCAAATGATTGTCCTGTCAAATTCACTGCAGATCATTGCTGGGCAATATCATTAATATTAGTTCAATGCTTATGAATGTCACCCGTTCGTTTCTTGCAAATCTGCAATGTAGTGTCAAGTAACACATTGACTAGCTACAAGTCCCCGGTCCACAGGACAGGGCTACAAAGGCGTACATGCAAAAATATGGAATTTCGACCTAGTGCGAAACTAGCCTTTTAATAAACATTTGCCACACGAAATACACCTGCTCTAGGACTAAGGGGGTTCTCACATACCAGTTTTCCCGGAGAAGCCGCATTGCTCTTGTAGAATTATGTAATATTGCGCAAAATTGGGCATCTGTACTCTGTACTGCAACTATGGTTATTGGGAGGTTGTCGTAGAAGACAGTGAATTACTCGATTCCTCGCAGTCGTCCCCGAAACCGAGAACAACCGCCAAAATCGACGGATGTTTTGCTCATGTTAAAAACTTCCGTAGAAAACTTGCGGGTGATTGTTTATAGTTAGCAACTGTAGTGAAGCCGTCGTTGCCATACAGGCACTTGTGGCATACGCCAAGTCACAATGTGAGACACTCGTAGAAGCCGCACACATGGGTGTCAAGATCCTGGCGGGAGAGGTACATGTGTGACGATTGAACCGTTGGCTTCTATGTGTGCACTCACATGTACTACGGATAAGTCACTGGTTTCTACGTATATAAAAATTAATACCTACGTACGCTATGGGTGACACGTGTGCCATGAGTAAGTCACCGGCTGGTACCTTAACGACGGGTGCAGGACGGTTGTAGGGCGGTTGGCTCGCCACGTGACCTCGGCCAGCAGTATATAACCATTCGCACCTCTGCCTTTGACAGAAACTGATTGACCTTGTTCCTGTTCCTGTTTAAACTTTACCTTTTCACCATGGGACCCAAGAAGAGACACAATCTTGGACAGAAAAAAGTCACAGAAGAAGAGCCTTCTTTACTTGCTGCTGGGGAAGAATTGTTTGAGTCTGAAGAATCCAGTGTTCCTGCAGCTACTGCTAGTCCTGCCAGTTCTACTTATCACGCTCCTGCCACATCTCCTGCCAAGTCTTCTGCCAGGTCTCCTGCCACATCTCCTGCCAGCTCTGCTGCCAAGTCTCCTGCCAGGTCTTCTGCCAAGTCTTCTGCCAAGTCTTCTGCCAAGTCTTCTGATGTTGACATGGATGACAGTGACAGAGATCCAGACTTTGATGTTGACAGGGAGAAAAAGGCCATAAATGTTTTTGGAGTTTTCTTGTTTTTCGACTGCAACATCTACTTGAACAGAAACAGGTGATTACTTCTTTGGGGACATCTGAGTCATACGGAAGGACAAGTTCATCAGCTTACTCATGTTGAGCAGAGTCAACCTGGCAGGAAGGTTGTCACTGGCAGACAGCAAGGATCCCACTGAAGGAAGATCCAAGGAAGAAGAACCAGGCACCACATGAGAAGTAGTAGAGAAGACGCCCAATGAAGATGAAGGCACAGGTCCAGAAGCTTCTCAAATCATATAATCTTGCCATGGGCACTTCTTCCTCTGAGTTGACATAGTCCACTAAGTACAGTCATTGCACTCTGGGTAGCATAGTTCCCTCCGATCGTATGTGGTGGCATTTCAGCTATTTCTCCAGCTTCCAGCCAAGCCCCAGGATTGACCTCATGGGTGATAGCATCTTCGTGGTCAAGCATGTTCTGGCTGGTCGGATATCTGATTCTCATGAGGTTGTGGAGGCAGCAGCATGCAAGGACCACAGAGAAAGGACCATTGCACATGCAGTAGACCAACAAACAGGCATTGTAAAATTGGCTCAGGCCAGATTGGAATTAAATGTCCAACTAGCAACTATTGCACAGGCTTTTATGCACGATGAAGAACAGACCAGAAAAACTGCAGAAAGAAGACGAGCAGTCATTAAGAGAAGGAGAAGGAAAAGTTTTTGGGTGAGGCCATGGCTAATGCCAAGACCTCAGATGGGCCAATACGAATGCTTGATGAATGAATTATTGATGGACCCACTACAAGAACTTTGTGAAAATGCATCCAGCCATGTTCCAAGAGCTGATTGCTAAATTTGGGCCAAGAATTAGCAAGCAAGACACATTCTGGAGGAAAGCTTTGGAGCCAGGACTCAGAATTGCCATCACCCTGAGGTATTTGGCAACTGGCATCAGCTACAAGTCATTGATTTATGGCTTCAGAGTGGCCCTCAACACCATCAGCGACATCATTCCTGAAGTGTGTGAAGCCATCATAGCTGAGTATGCAGAAGATGTCATCTCCTGTCCAACAACACCAGAAGAGGGGATAGAATTTGCACAGCTGTTTGAGGCAAGATAGAACTTTCCCCATTGTATTGGTGCCATAGATGGGAAGCATTTGGCCATCAGGTGTCCTCCCAAAGGAGGTTCACTCTACTATAACTACAAGGGCTTCCATTCCATTTTACTCATGGCTCTTGTGGATGCAGACTACAAATTCATCAATGTGGATTGTGGAGCAAATGGCGAGTTTTCTACGGAAGTTTTGAACACGAGCAAAACATTCGTCGATTTTGGCGGTTGTTCTTGGTTCGGGGATGGCTGCGAGGAATCAAGTAAGTGTTTCACCGTCTTCTACGACAACTGCCCGATAACCACGGTTGCAGTACGGATGCCCAATTTTGCGCAATATTACATAATTCTATGAGAGTAATGCGGTTTCACCGGGAAATTCGGCTATGTGAGAACCCCCCTTTACAATTAGGCATAATGCTCGAGACAACCATTTCCTCTTTTTGTTGGGCTCTCACCACCCTGGAAACATAAATAACTTTGATAATATTCTGCAATGATATGAAAAACATGTAATATCATGATTTTTACTATTATCTTGTTTCTAATAGATTGATAAATTTGCAAAAATTATCGAAGTAATAACTTGAGCATGACACTCGTAAGAAAAATAATCTTCCCTCCAATTCATAGATACCAATGATTAAAGTTTAAGCTAGATATTTTCACAACTTTTATCGCCATCTTTCAATTAAATTTCAGCAATTTATATGCTAGATCACTTGCATAATTTCATCGATAAAAAATTTAAAGTGGAAATTTTCCCTATGTTTAGAATGGAGAGTATCTTTTGTAAGATGAACAGGCTGAACAAAGAATAACTTCAAAATTCTTTTAGTTTGGAAAAAGAAGCTAAATGTAAATTGGAAAATGTAAGTTTATAAGCAAAATTTAGAAAAAAATCAATCAAGGATATACAATGGTAAAAAAAAAATTCTCAGAGAATGTTTACAACATCTACTAAATTTAAGATAAATATAAATAACAACTGTAGATTTAGTAGTGTGACTAATAATGATCATACGTTTTTTGTTTTGACTAGATACGAACATAGATACCCATTTGCTGGGGTTAATGACAAGTATATCTAAGCATCTTTGTAAAGCACTTTTAACTTCTTCAATTTTTGATCCAGCATAGTAAACAAGAGAGATATACATGTTTTAATGATTATAATAATGTATATATTCCGTTCTCTAGAAAGTATGTTTTGAAGACTTATTTTATGTAGCGAGGTAGTCGTTTATGGAAAAATATGCCGAATGATTTTAAAGAGATCACGTCACTCTCCACCGTGAAGCTGCACTTGAAGCTGAATGAATATATTTTATCAATCATTCAATCAATGATATCGAAGGCTTCATTATTTTTGCACTAGCCCTTTGCTAACAATACGATACTGAAGCTCTTTAGTTTCAGGATTGCTCAGTTATTAGGCAACTTTGATATTTTGCCGAATCTCTCACTACAAGTCTAACCATTGCACATAAAATAATGTTTTGCATTGATTTCAAAGGTACTGCTATCGGCTGAATTTGATTAAAAATAAATATTCAGGTGCCATGTCGTGGAGGCACTTGAACACGATACATGGAATCTTAAAATCTATCCTGTGTTTCATAGGCAGCCAGTGTAGTTTTTTTAATGCTTGCCTGGAGCTATCATATTTTGACAGACCAAGCACAATTTTTGCTGCCCAAATTTGAACTCTTTGGAGTCTGCTGATTGCATTGACAGGCAAGCCACACAATATACTGTTGGAGTTATCCAAATGGCTCAAAACAAGTGCAGATGCCAGAAGCTTGGTAGTGCTAATGTCAATGAATTTCCAGATCTGGCTGAATGTTGTAGATAGCCGTCTTGCATTTTAATTTAATATGATCATGAAGAGTCAGTAAACTGTCAAGGTATACTCCAAGACATTTTATTGTATTACCAGTTGAAACATGTTCACTATCAACACGTAACTGATTTGTCTGAACTTTAGGTAACATTTGACAACTGGCAAATATCGTTACTTCAGTTTTTGTAGCATTGATCTATAGAACATTAGCGGACATCCAGCTTGTAATGTCGTCAATTGATGTTTCAATGCGATCAATACAAGGCATCTCTGACTGTGGTTCAGATGGTCTAAAAGAGTCGCACAAATCGTGATCATCTGCATAGTCCTGTGTGGATTTGATGCATATTATGATGATACTGCTACATATGGTGAAAAAGACAGGCCCTAGACAACTTCCTTGGGGGACCGTTTGGTTAAATGTTCTAAAATGGAAGATGTAGCATCATTGAGTTTTATTAACATCTTTCTGTTATTCAGGTATATTGAAATCCAATCAAGAGTGACACCTTCGACGCCAAAGTTCTCTTTGAGCACGGAAATCAACACCCGATGATTTACAGTGTCGAAGGTGGCACTGAGATCAAGGGCCGCCATTACAACGACCTCACCCTTTTCCTTACTCCGTAGTAGCTTATTCATCAGAAAGCAGAGAGCAGTCTCTGTACTAAAATTGGACTTTCATGCACTCTAATGTATTGAGTGCAAATTATTTCTGTTCGTGTGATCAGAAAGATTTGCGATGACTGACTTCTCCACGATTTTTGAGATGAATGCACGATTGCTAACAGGTCTATAGTTTGAACACACCAGATCAAGACCAATTTTCTAAAGGAGAGGAACCACGACCGCAAGTTTCCAATGGTCGTAGAACTGACCAAGATGATTAGAGTCATTTACCACTCTGGTGATGACGGGGGCAAGCACATCTATATCTATGATCAAGTTTGTTGGAACTGGATCAGTCATGCAACTAGTAGGTTTGGAGGTGGAGACCATCTTTTTGATCTGATCGACTTTTACTTGATTGAACTGGACCAGTTTACCAGTCTCAGTACCCGAGGGCTAGTACCTCTCAGTGCTGCTGAGAGAGTCACGAATTCGATCTATTTTATTTATAAAGTAGTCAGTGAACTATTCAGCCAACACATGATTGCCAGGTGGTAGCGGGTTAACTTTAGTTTTTCCCATGAGACCATTAGTGATGGCAAATAGGTGACGCGGGTCACCCTTTGCTGATGAAATAGCCTTCCGAAAGTGAGCTGTTTTGGCTCTTTCAAATGTTTTAGTAGACCTGTCGTCCAGCTTTAAGATCATCAAGATGACTTCTCGATCTAATTTTTCACCACAGTTTTTCAGATTTCCTCATCTTAGCTTTCAGTTCCTTGGCTACACTGTTGAACCATGCCACCACCTTCTTTCTTGGATATACCATCTAAGTTTTTACTGGTGCATGCTATTGTAGTTCCTTGCAAGGTCTTCACCTGTGAGCTGTAACAGCTCAACAGATGCCTCAGTTAAGTTATTTTGGAAAGCTTCCTTATCCATTCCGGTAATTTGTCGGAATTGAACTTGGATCTTTTCAAGAGGTGGTTTAGGACAGCTGACATCGAAACTGACAAATGTATGGCTATTAAATATAATTCGCACCATGAAGGTGAAGACTATTTCAAGCAACTGCATGTATGCAGCTTTGTAAGAGTAACTTCTCCTCCTCCTCCCATACACCAATGCACTATTTGTCACATCTATAAGAAACCTTTCAGGGAATACAAGACGACTCACCGACTTTCCAACTCCCCGTCAAAAATAAATGGTTGACTTACTCCAATTTTATAGTTGGCTCAACACCGTTTGGTGGTCAACTCACCACAAACATTTAGTCAACTCTCCCCAACCATTAGTTGACTTACCCCCACTTTAGTGGTCGAGTGACAACCACCCTATTGGTTGACTCCCAGTGGCATCCCGAAAGGGGATAGTGGGGGGGGGGGAGGCTAAATAAATCAAAATTAGTAGTACTTTAGGAATATCGATAAATTACAATTTTGAAAATCAGACAAAACTTTACCGATTTAGCGCCTAAGATACATCTTAAATCAAGGACTTTCATGACGCTGGTCAATTAAGCTTCTTTCAGCCTTGTTTACATTCTAGTATATTAATAATTTTGCTATATAATAGCTGGAATTAATTGGGGAATAAAAGGAAAACCACACTTGTCACTGGTCGGCTTTTGCAGAACAGACTGAGAGTGTAATAAGCACCTACCTCGTCTGATCTGTCAAAACAGACTAGTAACTGTGGCATTCCTATAGCTTTTTAGTGTTTACATTGAATTGGCTAATCTTTTTTCAAAATTATCAATACCACTACTGATTCAATGAATCTGTCCATTTAAGCAGAGGTTGATTTTAAAGCAGAAGTTTTAACATGCAGGTTGATTTTCAACGCAGAAGCACGAATGTGCCATATGTACTAAAAACGTTTCTAAACAATGATTTCAGTGATGTGTAATTATTTGATAAACTCGCCAAGACTCATGTCTTGCAAGGATGATTTGAGTATTGGCCATAATTCTCACAATTAATTATAAAATATTTTGATTTGTTGACTATAGTTTCAGACCCTGCTGCAATTGCCATCATTTCTTTTATTGTCGCCATTACTGCTGCGCTCGTTGTTACTGGTAAGCAGACCTAATAATAATATGAGCAATTCATAAATATAATTTCATTCTAATGAATTGGTACATTGCAAATGTTTTAATTTGAAATTCTTGTTATTTTGTAGGTTGGAAGAGGGTAAATGAAATTGCAAACCTTTTTAAGGTAATTTTTCTCATCTTTAGAATTGGAACAAATATTGTAAATGTATACTTTGTTTTTGTGTTTATTATTTTTCTATTTATTTATTTGTCTTTCGGCAGTATACCAAGATCAAATCAATCCTTGAAATTAGAGTGTGAACATTAAACGGGACTACAATGAATATTTTCATTTCACTTCTTTCTTCAGGGCGAAGTCACTAAATCTTTCTATGCTGCTGCAGCCATAACAATTTTTGGAAATTCCTTTCCACATGGATGGAACACTGGTGTATTGAATAATCAACAACAAGTAAGACTTTAGAGAATAAAACTATTAGTTGTTCCTATTTGTGTATATACACAGTAAGGTTAAATCAGATGAACAATTGTATAAATAGGAGAATATTTATGCTAGGAATGTAAGATTAATAACTGAAGCAAACTACAAAAGAAAGCTGTCAGAATTATTGTTAGTACTAATTACAACGCTCATACTTAGCCCATTTTTAAAGATTCAAAATTATTGCTAAAAGCTCTCGACAGGTGTGCATTTGCTAAAAATAATATCAGATATAGCATGCCATTGCCAGTGGTCTAGAATAGTTACCCTCATATCATATGAGATAAAATGTTCCTATCTGTTCCATTACACTCACCCTGGTGCTTATGACTCATGATTGAGAGGCAAGTGAAATGGTGCTTGCACACCTGCCTGTCCTCAGCTGCTCAGTTGCACACTGCATTTGATGAGTCATGATTACAGTTGTGTGTCATAAACCAACCTCCAGCTGCTGGGCCATGAGGATTTGCCTCCAGACATGATTACATGTAAAGCAAGTCCTAGATTTTGTCCCCAAGCTGAGTAATTATTGCACGTGATCTGTCTCTGCTCAGGACCCTTGAATCTACAGGGTCCCTGGAAATGGAAGTAACCTACTTTTACGATATCGCTACGCACTTAAATGTAGTGCTGACTGAGCAAATTAGTTCAATATTCACCGCTCTAGATTGCTTCGTAAACAGCGTATACATGTAGTATCCTAATTTTGGCAGTTTTGTATTCCTTGAACAATATTGAGAAACTTTGTGGATGGGTAGTTGTGCAAACATTATGGTGGGTTGCTCGAATGGGAATCTGTGGTGCAGTAGGAGAAATCCAAAAAAGGCCATATTTTTGGAGAAGGTGAACATGAAAAATATAAATAACTTAATATATATTATATTTATTCATACCAAACACAGGTACAGAAGTAGGTGCAAATTAAATTTGAAAATTTAAATCCCGAGATCCATTAAAATGTGTAAATGTTCATGTTTTAATTAACACAAATGTCCCAAATTATTTCTTCAATTTCCTGCCTGCGTAGGTCGCATTCCATGAGTTTGTCTCTTATTTGAGTAAGTTCCCTCAGAACTGATGCAGCTTTCCTGTCAGATTTGCACTGTTCCTTACAGATGCGAGTTACATGACATAGCAGCGCCTTCACATTTATTTGATTAAGACTGTCCAATTCAAAGTTTGAAAGTCGAGCTAAGTCTGTAACATTTCTGGCAAAGGTGCAGTTAGTCTGCAGCATACAGTTCACTGTATGTCTAATAGTACCGCACTTGTTTTGCAGAGCCATAAGCGCAAATTTGGCAAATCTTGCCATGAAAGTGTGAACTTCACACAAACCATTAGTTAGGTTTCTTAGTATGTCACAGTGAGTGTGGTAAGGCAACCTCCATGCTTGTCTAAGGCACATCCGCCATGCAACTTGAATACGCTCGGTCTGCTTAAAAGTAATGAGGTTACTTCCATAAAATAATAGGTACCAAAATGTTCCCTAGAATCTCTACTTTAAGGATCTGCCTGATGCCAGATTAGAAAATGGGTGTGTTTCAGTAGGGAGCCCATATTGTGACATCACTTCATTATGCAAAATTTTTAATGCAGAATTGGCATATTAGTCCATTCACCAAGATGGTGAACCCAAGAATGTTCTACAGTACAATATTTTTTGGTGGATTCCCATCCATTATCGATCTTATGAGCAATTCCAACTTAGTTGGCCACTTGAAAACCTTGGGCATTGTTTACTATAAACAAATTAAGGTTGCAGTTACTGAAATATCCATTTGCGCCAATATCTCAGGAACTAAGGAAGGTATTTGAAAAATCTTGGTGTCTTAACCCATCTTTCCAGGGTCAAGGAAAGTAATTAAGGCATTTTTAGGTTTGTTCGATGCATGTTAATGGCCAAAAGAGGAGAAAGTTGGAAAAAATTAGTTATTAAAATAACGCTGGTTATGTTGCGATTGAGTAATCCAGTCTGCTCCGGATTACATATTATGGAGTTATTTTCTTGTAATATGTTATATGAAAGCCTTTTTCACACACTTCACTGTGATACATGTTATATCATTTTGAAAACCTAGCCGGAACAGACCTACATTGCATTAGATGCGATGTAGGGTCGGAACGACTTGCATAGGAATTCTTGGAATTTGACATTTTGAAACAGTTTTTTCATCATTATGTACACGAGGTTTGCTCTGTTTACTATTGTGTCTCACTCATATTTTACTGAAAAAGCCACTGGAAACATAATTTTAAAGAGCATTTTCAAGTTCGCGTTCGCTAGTACAAGGGATTCGCCATAGCCACGCCCCCAAACGGTAATGTGACCGTGGCGGCTCTGAAGTTCAGACTTTGTTTACGGTAAATAATTTGCTCCATTTGCTTGTTATTGAATTGGAATCATGTGGATATGTTATTTCAATGTATTGTAAATATCAAATTCACAGAAGTAAGGACTTGGCAGCGTTATTCCATGTAAAGTTGATGTACTTCCTGCCAGTCCACCCCCCTTATTTTTTTTACAAATTCAGAGAAACAAAAAAATCCTAAGTGAAGAACCCTAGCCTTTAGATCTATAGTAGACCTGAAGCTTTTAAAATCCTGGTTATGGCCATGTGAGCAGCTTGTGGATGTTAAGCATACACTGAAACTAAAAATAAATGAAGCCTTCAATAAAGATTGAAGTTTATTATTGTGATTAGACATAAGACACATAACTGATGGCAGCTGTACCAAAGTAAGATCATTTACATCAAGAATTTAGTGTGGATACTATGGAACATGAAATAACAAATGTTGTATTCAAAATATGTAGTTTGTTAAGGTCAGCAGAGGTCAACAGGATGTTAACATCATTTCTGTATTAGAGAGTTAGAAAATAATAGTTTTGACCAAAATTATGCTCACAATGTAAATGTAAATGTAAATGTGATGCATATTATCATTTTGCGGCGTTTAGTTTAAGTATTGATAATTAGTGCTGTTTGAGACTAATATTAGTAGCCAAAAAATTCATTGTGGCAGAGAATGCAAGCTTATAAAATCTGGATTTTATTCATATATTACACTCTATATTTTAGGTGCATTTTATTAGTTATTTTAACAGTTTTATATTTCTGCATTTGCAAAAAACTTTTTGTCAAAAATATGAGCATAATTTTGGCCAAAACATTGTGAGCATATTTTTGGCCAAAACTATTATTTTCTAACTCTCTAATACAGAAGTGATGTTAACATCCTGTTGACCTCTGCTGACTCAAAAGGCGGTCTCTTTGAGGGGCTCTCGCCAGTAATGCACCCATATTTGAGTTTTGCATCAACCAGATCCTTATATGGGAGGGTATGGGGAAGATATCCATGCATGTTGTCAAATGTATATATTTCATGTTGGGTGGTCACCTCATATGGCCCCTCCTCCTACTGCACTATTAGGGTTAACCCTGGTGCTTGCCTAGTAATTTAAATCACTGTAGATGGCGCGAGCAGTCGACTTGTAGACAGGCATTGGATCATGAGTCATCATGGGCAGTTCGTAATAAACTAACAAAAGTAAGCACTTTACCTGAACCCACTGTAACAACCCCGCCCCCTCCGTTCCCATTTCATTGTGAATAAGACCATAATATCATAATTTTAATTAACAGCTTGGCAGGCAGAGGTTTCCCACTTACCACATAGGGAGCTCCCCAGTTAACGACAACATTGTATTTGGGGAGCTCCCTCCACAGTAAATTTATGTGGTATATCCTGTATATAATTTTTTTTCGTAATTGTTCTTTTATAGATATACACTGTCTTGAATCTCTTGAAATCAAATATATATTTTGTAATATCAAGAATTCAAGAGGGTTGAAGCATGAAATGAATGTATGCCAACACAGGAACAAATGTTGGTCAACGTCATGCTGCCATAATTATCACAGGGATAATAAGAGTTGTTGCGGCATTGTTGCCACTATCTTTAACTGACTATGATTGGTTTCATTATGCAGTTACATTCCCAGAAGAAGTATGATGCACACCTGGAATATTGTCTCTATATTACTAGAGCTAATGTCACAATCGTTTTCTTTTTTCTGTGTCACAATGCATGCTGTGTAATTTAACTATTTTTGGTTAATTTTTGGCAGTTGATCAAAGACTTCCTGAATGAATCAGTCACCACCAGGTATGGTCATGGGCCGACTACTTATTCCTTGCAAATTCTGTGGGCAGTTTCTGTGTCTATCTATTTGTTAACTGGATTGTTTGGGGTGCTTGCAGCGGCCAAAATGGGTGATATATTTGGCAGGCGAGTTTATATTTGATACTATTTAGTAATTTACAGTAAGATGACTGATTGCAGAAACTTTTGCATTAACTAGTTTGAGTTCATCATTATATTGATGTCGCTAATGGGCTGATGTTTTTTTCCTTTTTTAGAAAGGGGGCCCTCCTTTTTTGCCATATCTTCGGAGTTACTTCAGCTGTCTTATTTGGGTTCTGCGAGATGGCAAATTCGTTTGAGATGCTGATTATTGCACGTGCTATTGTTGGATTTGGTTGTGGTAAGTGCCTGCTCAGTGTTCACAAAAAAAAACAGAAACAAAATAGGCTGCACTGCAGCTAAACCCTCAGTGAATCCCACATAGCACACAGGCATCATTAAAATTGTTATATGTTCGTCCGACAGGCAAGGAGGGTGGGCGTTACACTTTCATTTCCAGAGCAGAACTCTAATACAAACTTTCGTTTCTAGAGTTGAACTCTAATACTAATGCACTTACCCTAATGAAATTGTAGCCAAACTGACATATACTATGTTTTACAAAAATATTTTTCTTGAGTGTTTATATAGTGTGTGCGGTGAACCGAAACAATTGCCACTTGGCCTACATAGCCTGTTATGCAATGCTAATTAGAGTCCAAGATGTCCTATTTTTTTAACTCTTGGTTTTCTTCAATGGTTCATTATATTCTGTCAAGTATAAAATAATAAAAATAATACTGAAAAAGTCTTACTTTAATAATCGTAAGGAATATATATGAAATTCAGCAATAATGTTATGCCACATAAAGATGTTGGGTATAATGTCATACAAAATTTACCTTCAAGGTTTTTATTTACTTGTATTTAAATAAATAAAGTCTAAATACAAATAAATACAAAATCTTAAAGGTTTATTTCATATGGAATGATACTCAACACACCCATTTTAATGCTTTTATAAGTCAAAATATTTTTTGCTCGCTGTTTAAATTTAGCTGGCAACTGAAGGAACTATATATTATCAATTGCCATATTCCCTTCAGTTACTGAATTGTTGGGTTGCTGATTTGCATTAAATCTATGGCATTTAAATTAGTATTTATAACCGGACACTTTACAGGTGTATATGAATAAACAATAAGTATTGGAGTCAAGTGAAATTTAATATAGATCATCAGGCAACTAATTATTATAAAATTGCTAATTATAAACTAAAGCTATTGAATGGTATGAGCATGGCAATATTATGATCGAATATTTATTAACTGCACATGAATTGTACAACATTTACGGCGGTCAATGCTAAGTATGGGATGTTAAGGAATATGAAGAAAGCGACACAATTTTTAGCATTTTTTCCAGATATTCCAATATTATGAACAAAAAAAGAATGATGAAAAAAATGTCAAAAAGAAGCTTAAAGTGAAAGTACTATAATCTAGATATATCATTGGCAAAATGTTACTGATGTAAGGATCATAGAGTCATTGATATGAGGTTTAAAAGAGGACCTGTCCAAATTTTCATATTTTCCTTATTAAATAAAATTATCTGTCATAAATGGTCATGAAACCCCAAAAAGGTATCTCTACACTATTTTAGACATATTCTTACTAAGTTTTGTACCCATGTAGGTGCAGGAGTGTGTGAGTCCTGCTCTGCAAACAGAAATTTTTATGTTTTTATTTTTCTCTAAATATTTTAAAACACAGCTGAGACATGTCAATGTGACTATGAAAATGCACAGCTAAGCTATATAGAGTAATAACATACAATTTTGTTAGGGTAAGTGCATTAATGGAAGAGTTATGCTCCGAAAACACAATTTAACAAAATTTTTAGCATTTTTTTCTGATTTTCCATTATTTTGTAATTAGCATGAAAATGCATATCAAAATGAAGTTTAAAAAGTAAAAATACTATAATTTAGATACGTTATTGATACAATTTCATTAATGTAAGTAGGAATTTTCCCTATTTTGCCTTAATTTTGAAAATTCTATGGTATTTATGGCCTTGAGACCCCCAAAAGGCACCACTACACTATTTTAGACGTATTAAGCATGTAGGTGCAGTTGTGTCAGTTCTGCTCCGGAAACAAAAACAAAAAAGTATTTTCAAATTTTTTAAAACATAACCAACATATGTCAATGTGACTATCAAAAGGCACCACTAGACCATATAGAGTATAACTGTACAAAATTTTGTAAGGGTAAGTGCATTAGTGTAAGAGTTCTGCTCCGGAAACGAAAGTGTTACGCCCACCTGCCCGTTGGACGGACATTGATGATAACAAAAACCCTTTTCGAACTTAGTTTGCTGAGGGTTGAAAATGTAGGCTGCGCAGCAATAAACCCTTAGCAAATGCCCATGAAGTAAATGAACACAATCAACATCATTTAAAACAACCCATGTAACAAATGCAGTTGAGCACCTATAAATTACACTATCTTTTGTATGTTATTCTTTCAATGCATTCAAGGAAACCATAATAGTAAGTAGTACAATTTTATTTGAAGTCGCTTTAAATCACGGTGTCACATTCAATGTTCAATACAAAATATATGACCCAAGCCGAAGCGTCTGTACGACATATTAGGAACAATAATATAGTTTGGAAAGTATAAGTATAGAATTAATCTATCAAACAAATCTATTCTACAATATAGTATATATAATAATAATAACAGCACACATATAAAGCACTCCATCATACAATTCAGCACCTTAGAGGAAATAAAGATTGCACAAATGATTCTTAAATATTTCAATGCACAAATTTTGACAAGATTAGTCTGTCACATCTACAGTTATAAAAAATTTATATTTGTATTATTTTGAGAATTCGGCCAGCTAATCACAGCGGATTTGAAGCTACTGAGTGATACTTTGCTTCTGATTTTACTTGGTATATGCATCCACAATTTACTTCCATAATACCGAAAACTTTTTTTGCCATATGTCATTGTTTGGAAATGGGGGATATGAAAAGTATCATTTGTCCTCAGATTGTAAAGATCTTCCCTATCTGAAAGAAGTTCCTGTAAATAAGTGGGGGCCGTTTTACTCTTTATTTTGTACATTTGTATAGCCACTGATTTTATGCATCTTTGGGTGATTGTTAATTTATTAGCTTGTCGACATAGTTCTTCATACAGCATTATATTTTGATTTTCAACGAATCATAGGGCTCTTTTGTTCATCTTTTCGAGTTTATCCATGTTTAATTTGCCAGTGAACATTGTTTATCCAGATAGTGTTTTATTCTTTTTAAGGCATTGATTTGCTTACTTGTCTGATTACAGATATCATCTATGTGAATCTTGAAGTTTAGTTTGATATCGATCTCTATGCCTAAAACATTTATGGATGAGGATAACTTAATACATTTATCGTTTATTCTTAAGGTTTGGTTGAAATTTCTCTGCATTGGCTTTCATGTAGTTGGCTTGGAACCATTCCATGGCAATTACACAATCATCTTCCAGGGTTTTCGTGACTTCACTTAAATTAGAGCTAATACAAGAAAGTGTATTGTCATCGGCATAGTTATAGGTCTTTGATCCTATATTCGAGTACAGAAAAAATCGTTTATAAAGATGTTGAATAACAAGGGCCCGAGTATAGACCCTTGTGGGACGCCCTTAATGTTTGTTACCTATTCTGAGAAAATATCACCTATTTTGACGCGATGCAATCTTTCTATTAGGTAAGAATTGATCATTTCACAAGCATTCATGCTAAAGCCATATGCATGAAGTTTGGTAATTAATAGGCCATGAGACATACAGTCAAATGCTTTTGATAGATCAATTGCTACTATCCCTATTTTTTGGTCATTATCTAATGCGTTTCTCCCGTCCTCTGTCTTTCTTACTAATATGTCTTGACAACCATAACCCTTTCTAAATCCAGATAAGTATTTGTGTAGTGATAGTTGTACGTATTCATATATCTGGTTATACGTTATTTTTTCTATTACTTTTGATAGAGCTTTGAGCAAATTTACTGATCTATAGTTATCTTTATTTAGTTTGTCCTTTTTGTATAGGGGTGCTATGTTAGCCTTTTTCATGTTATCTGGAAACTTTTGTTGTTCAATACATTTGTTAGCTATTAAAGTTACTGGTTTGATAAGATTCTCACCAGTCTGTTTAATGAATTTTATTGGGATTTCATCGCAACCTCCTGCTTTGTTCGCACATAAGAATTTTATAGCTTTGCGGACTTCATGTTCCATCACATGTTGAAAGTCAAACTTTCGTCTATTATGATTTATATTTTCCAGAATTGTGTTTACACTGGAATGATTAGCATAGTCAGTGATTATTTGTACAGTGTTTCTAGTGTTATCCTCTATACCTCCAATTTCTGATCCTATTTCCCTGAAGAATGTGTTAAAAATATTACAAACTTCCATACAATTTGTTATAATCTGATTACCTTCCCTTAGGGGTATGTTATCAGATTTAGTCCTGGTTTTTGAGGAGATTAGTTTTATTGTTTTCCAGAAATCCTTGTTTTTTGTACCCATTTGACATTTCTCTTCATAAAATTTTTTAATCTCTTTTCTTTTTATCAATGTTACAATGTTTCCATGTTTTCTGTATTGGGCAAGATTGGTTATATTTCTATGCTTGAAGAATTTATTCCTGTACTGATTGCGCTTCAGAATAGCCTTTTTGAGTTCTTTAGTCATACATTGAAAGTCAGTTACTTTAATAACTTTTTGCCTTTTAGGTGCATGCTTGTCTAAAATGGTTATCACTACAGCTTGTTACTTGTTGAAGGCGCTATTTACATCAACTTCTAGCATTGTAGTCAGTTCTAGGTTCATGGCTGCCAGTTCTGCATTCACTTCATAGTTTATACTTGATAGCTTCTGATACATAACTATCTTTCTGGGTGGTATAGGAAGATGTTTTAGTACACCACCTTTGAGATTGTGGAAGTCACTAATACCAGTATCTATCGAAAAACCTTTTGTGTACTTTCTACATTTTGTTACGTCAATTAACCTTGGTTGATTAGATTTGAAACATGTCGGTTCATTAATTATGCTTGTTAAATTATACGCAGGGCATAGAACAGACAGTGCATTATTATGTAATATGTTGAAGTTTAGATCACCTATGATTATTACATGTTCCTATTGGTCATAAATACTTTCACATGTGTCTTCAAAGTATATTTTGAAGTCGTTAGCATTCATCTTTGGGTTTTTGTACATGCATACTATCATTATTTTATGGCCATTGCAGTTCAACTCAACTGACAGACATTCAATATCTTCAGAGCAAATGCTTATTGATCCTATTGTTGAGGGAATGTTTTTTGACTCAGACTCGGACTCGTTTTATTTCCTATACATATACAAACGGTATATACAGGTGGAGACACCCCTAAGATAATTTCCTATCGCTACCGGGGTGCCACCAGAATATTTTTCATCCCGATCCAAGCAGACCCTACCAGACAGATTTCAGCATTTTGAATAAATTTATTTATGATAAGATTAAATATCTAGTTTGGAGAAGGCAATGAGAGACACTGTATATCATTATGAGACGCCACTTTGAAGATTACACTTAAGTATATATATATGTGTGTATGTCACAGTTGATTAAGAGGAATGGCATATATAACAGTTTCTTACAGAGCAAATTGTTTGATACATACTTACTAATTGAGTTTTGATGTAATTTACAAAACTATGGAAACTATGTGTGGTAATTTTATTCTTTATATTAGCTGGACAATTATTATATATATTGGGCAAACGAAATCTTATACTTTTGTTTGTGAAATAATGCTTACTCTGTGGGGTGACCAAATTATTTGCATTTCTGGTTTCATATTGGTGAATTTCAGAGTGTCTTTGGTACATAGAATTCGTGAAATAAGATGGAAGAGTTCCGTTTTCCAGCTTGAAGGCAAACTTGAGTTCCTGCAGAGCACACAGATCTGTTACCTTCAGAACATTAAATTTTTTGAAAAGTGGGTCGGTATGGGCATTATATTTTGAGTTTGAAATAATTCTGACAGCCTTCTTTTGTAACTTGCATATTTTTGATGCTTGAGTGCCCCATGTTAAAATTCCATATTTAAATAAGGAGTTATTAGTGAACTATATATTGTTTGTAAAATAATTGAAGGGACAAACATTTTCATTTTACACATAATACCAATTGTTTTTGCTATTTTCTGGGATATCATATTGGTGTGTGACTTCCACGACAGATGTGTGTCAATTATGATACCTAAATAATTAAAATGAGTGACAAATTTAATGTCAGTATCGTCAATTTTTAAGTTCATAGGTCTTACAACTTTATTTGGAGAGTGAAAGTACATGGCCTTTGTTTTATTTGGATTTAAAGAGAGTTTATTAAGCTTAAACCAATCATTTATGTTATTAAGTTCTTGATTTATTTCTACTTCAGCATTTCCATTTAGGGAGTTAAAAGCATTTAGTGTTGTAGAGAGGGCAGTGTCATCTGCATTAGATAAATTATAAAAAGTAAAGGGCCTAAGATTGAGCCTTGTGGAACTCCTGTCGTTATATTAAGATAATTAGATATAGTTTCTCCAAATTCAACATATTGTTTACAGTTTGTTAAATAACTTTTAAGTGAGTTTCCAATAATACCATAATGTTTCAATTTATATATAAGAATTTCATGATTTATGGTGTCGAAAGCTTTGGATAGATCTAGATAAATATTTAGAGGGATTTTATTTTGGTCCATTTTAACAACTATTCTATCAATTAATTCAAGTGCCGCAAGTTCTGTTGAGTGTTTAGTCCTAAAACCATATTGACATTGATTATATATTTGATTATACATTATTCTTTCTAATACTTTAGAGATGGTGGGAAGCACTGATATTGGACGATAATTATCCAGAATATTGTCATCATTTTTCTTATGTATAGGTAAAACTTTGGCTAATTTTAATTTATCAGGGAATATACCAGTTTGTAATGATTGATTAATGATCATGGTTAAGGTTTGGCTATTTCATCTTTTATAAATTTTAGTAATTTATTGGATAAACTATCTACCCCACAGCTTGTTTTAGGTTTTAGGTTTTCTATAATTTCTTTAATAGTTTTTTCAGTGACCACTTTAAATTCAAAGTTAGTGTGTACTGGATTCATAAGATAGTCATTAAATGATTTTCTAGTTGGTGGCACTATGGATTCAGCTAGAGTGGGACCTATCTCTATGAAGTAATCGTTCAATTTATTTGCAATTAATTTAGGGTCATTAACATTAATATTATCTATGAGAAAGTACTTAGGAAATTCTTTGACATTTTGTTGTGTATTCAAAATATTCTTTATTGTTAGCCATGTATTCTTGATGTATTTTTAACATTTTTCAAAACAAGAATGATAATATGTCTTTTTTGCTAAACGTATATTTTGTTTTAGTATGCGGTTGTAAGTTTGTAGGTTTATTTTGTATGTATTATATCTTTCGGAATTAATATCAGTTGACTTCAGTGTTTTGTAAAGTTTATCCCTGAATTTGATAGATCGAATTATACCTTTAGTAATCCATGGGCCTTTCTTGTGTTTATTTTTGTTATACTTCACCATTCTACTCGGCATATGTTTATCTAGCGCATTTTGTAATATTTGATCTAGCTTATTATAATTTGTATTTGGGTCAGTGTTTGGAGAGTTTTCAAAGTTTTGAGTATCACAGGTAAGTAGAATTTCATTTTTAAAGTTACTTTTGGCCTCGAAGGAATTAGAATATGTTTTAATTGTTCTTCTGTTATTTTGCGATGTTGTCAAGTGGTTTAATAGTATGAAATATGGCTGATGGTCGGAGATATTATATAGTATTCCTACTGTAGTTTCTGAAATGTTTTCTGTAATTTTAACAAAGCAGTTATCAATAAGAGTACCACTCGTATCAGTTAGTCTTGTTGGCATGGTAATTTTAGGTAGGAAACTATTAGCTAGTACAATATCAAAAAATTCTTTAGCTTGAGGTTTATGATACATTTTTAACAGGTCAATGTTGAAGTCACCCACCAATATGACATCATTTGTTCTATGAAATGAGGTAAGGAGTTCATCAATATCATTAAAGAAGGTACTAAAATTTTAAGAAGTATCTCTAGGGGGTCTATATATATTTCCAATTATAATTTTTCGTTGAATTCCTTCATTTTCGAGTAAAATTTCAATGAATAGACCATCCCATATAGTTCCATCACCATTTATATGTAAGATTCTATATTCAAAGTTACCTCTAATATACATGGCAACTCCACCGTGTGCACTGCAGGAACTTGTAGCATGGATGAAGTTGTAGCCTTCAAGCTGCAAAAGAGACACATCATAATTATCTTTTAACCAAGTTTCTTGTAAACAAATAATAGAGAAAGGACAGTTAGCATCTTCAAATAAATTTAGATATATTAGTAGTTGATCAAATTTAGATTGCAGTGACTGACCGTTTAAACTTAGTATTGAAGGTGAACCATTTGTACTTTTCATAACTGTTATAGCAGAATCATTATCAAAATAAGGTGAATAGGTAAAAAGATTTGGCATCTCATCATGATTATTGTCACCATCACCCTCTCCAGTGTTTAGAATATCTAGTAGGGATTCCATATTTATAGTTTAAATACAAGTGCTGGTAGTGGTCTGCAAGGATCTGTCTGAAACTTAAAAATACAAAGTGAAGTAGCATGGCAAGTATTTGATTGCTTTGTGAACAATTAACATTAATATTTAGTGGCATAAATCATAGAAGAAGAAAAAAAAAGTAATAAAAAAAAATTGCTATAATTATCAGATTAATAATAAATAAAAATAAGAATTATTATCAATATTACTTCAGAGAGCAAAGTAGGCAGCAAAGTTCTGCCCTGCAAAATACAAACTTCCAAATATGATTTATAATGTACATAGATTAGAGGATGCAATACTAGAATAATTTTTGAGGGAAATCCAAATTACAGAAATCATTTGGTAAAGTGTTTTTTCAGTTCATTTCGAATTTCCTGCAGGATATTGCCAAAACTATTTTCTCCCAACCAGTTCGAAAGGGTCCTTGGCAGCTTCATCTGTAAAGCCCCGTTCCCACATAGCCGAGTTCCTCGTAGTCAACTCGTAGTAATAACAAAAATTACGTAACACCCAAAATTCGAGGAGTTGGCGACGAATTTTTGCGGAAAAAGTGACCAGGAGTGACTCGCCGAATTACTCACCGAATTACTCACCGAGTTACTCGCCGAGTACCAGGAGTGACTCGCCAAGTTGCAGCCAATTAGTGAACGATTTCGAGGAGAGTGTCGGCGAGTTAGAGGAGTAAATCGCCGAGTACCAGGAGTAACTCGCCGAGTACCAGGAGTAACTCGCCGAGTACCAGGAGTAACTCGCCGAGTACCAGGAGTAACTCGTAAAGTCGACGAGTTATACTCATGATACTCATCAGGGTTATTAAAGTAAATTAAATATAGCAAATAAAATCACAGATCAAATCACAAATACTAATTACAATATCAATATTAGATTTAAATTTTACAAAATATACACAAATTTATACTGATCATAATATCACAATAAGATTCAAATTAACACAAAAAGATAAGAAAGTTATACAAATATAATCATTGCCTGGTAATTACAATAAAATATATTGCTTTTAATTAATGAAAGCAATTACATATTTTTGTAATTGTGAATGACAATCAAGACAATGTCATATTACTGTGTCATCTTTGAACAAACCATGAAATGACAGGTCAAAGAACCCCAATTTAGGCAATTAGGCAATTGACACATGTATTGAATTTGCTGTATTCTCTACACCCATTCTTTGTATCATTCAAAATGCTAATAGCAATTGACATAACAGTCATGGCAGTTGGCAGAATGAGTAGAAATGAATTGCAATAAAGCTCATCCAAACAATGTATATAAAATGTCAAAAATATTGACTACAACATTCAAGTCAGGGCCATACACAGAGCACCTTGCCGCCGCCAGACTACCTGCCTTCTCAGACAAATATCTCGCTTAATATTTGGTCTATTTTCAATCTGAAAATCTGTGTGGAATAAGTATGAACTCGACTATAATTCAATATTTATTTGACGAAAATCGGAATAATATAAATGGAGCAGCAGCCGCCGCCAGACAACCGCCTTCTCAGACGAATATCTCGCTTAATATTTGGTATATTTTCGATCCGAAAACACGTATGGAATCAGTGTGAACTATACTAAAATGCAGTCTTATTTGACGAGAATCGGACTAATATTAGGGGAGCAGCAGCCTTTTAAAGTAGCGCTCAGCCTTACCTGCATTGATACAGTCCGGGCGCGGACGTCTGCGAGAGCACCACTGTTTGCCTCCGCCAACCTAGCTACATTCTCAGACGAATATCTCGCTTAATATTTGGTCTATTTTCAATCCGAAAATACCTATGGAGTCACTATGAATTATACTACAAAACAATCTTTATTTGACGAAAATCGGACTAATATTATAGGAGCAGCGGCCTTTTATATTATATACGACCCCCTACGCTGATGATGCATGTACTAAAGGTAGAACTCGACGAGTTACTCGGCGGGTTACTCCTACAACTCGGTGAGTTACTCCTACAACTCGCCGAGTTACTCCTCGCACTCCTGAACATCCCCCCCGAGTGTAATACGAGTGAAAATAGCGCCGAGTAACTCGGCGAGTTCGAGGAGTAACTCGGCGAGTTCGAGGAGTAACTCGGCGAGTTCGAGGAGTAACTCGGCGAGTCATGGCCGAGTTTTTGGACTCCTGGATAATTCGCCGAGTGTGCCGTGCAGCGCGGCATACTCGGGATACTCGGCATTCTCGGCTCCAGATCTCACGAGTTCGCTACGAGTCAGAGGAGTTTCTCGCCGAACATCTCTCGAGTGCGAGGAGTAATCGCAGAGTTTAGTAAGAGTTGGGCCCGAGAGGCGTGTTACGTAATACTACGAGTTGACTACGAGTAACTCGGCTATGTGGGAACGGGGCTTAAGGTGCAGCAACAGGGTCTCTCTAGCAAAGGCCACCTGGTGGTATTTAGCTGAGCATGCTTTCTTCAGGACAGAACGCACATCTTTCTTCCATATCTATATAGCTGGCTTGAAGCCCTTCACCATTTTGCCTAGTCCCATTATTGTGTAGGGGTTAGTTTCAGCTTTTATCTTGACAGCAGTAAGGTCATCATGAAATAGTGTGGCTTTTGCGTGCTGAATATATTGTTCAGTAGAAATGTAGTGCTCACCATCAATAGTGAATTCTGCCCCAGAATACAGGTTACTTAAAGGTGAGTACTTGGAGCAGAAGAGAGTTACACCATTTTCACTTCTGGTGAATAAAGTTTGCACTTTGAGATTGGCAGGCAGTTCGTGGAGTGTTTTTGATGTGTACCACTTTCCATTTATGTACAGTTTGTCTAGTTTCAATGAAGCAGACTCAACATGATCCAGAGTTTTTAGCACCTTGAGGATAGGAAATAGCAGCTTGCGCTCATTTTGAATTTCAACCGCGTAATACTCAAGTATACTAAAGTTTGATTTTGACAGTTTATGTCGGCTTTTCCATATCAATTCACGGTCTTTGAAGCTTGAAAATCTTGCTATTATTGGTCTTGTTTTGTCAGCTTTTTTTGGGCCTAATCTGTGGACACGTTCAAATTTAATGGTAGGAGCACCATTAATGCCCAAAGTTTTGCAAAAAATATCTTTCACTGATGTCTCACAATCTTCCCACGTCTCTTTGCCCATCTTTTCCGTAATGCCATGAAATATCAAATTGTCTCGACGTGATTGACACTCCATTTGAACAAGTCTAATTTGCATTGAAGCAATATCATTTTTGAGTTGAGAATTTTCATTTTGCAGTGTAATTGAAATTTTTTTTGCATTGCTTGCTCTTTCAATTGCAGTTTTAGCGGATTCACATGCAAAGTTTACGGAATCCTTCACTTCATCCAGCTTATTACTGATATTTGCAAGTTTATCGCCAAGTATATAATAATAATAATAATAAATAATAATAATAAATTTATTTCATAAAGCGTACATCTAAAAAGAATGCAGCCAAGGCTTTCCTCTCAATACCCAAATAACCAAATAACCTTCAGGGTTTTGGTCTTTCCTAAGAACAAGTTTCAGGGCAGTGAATCAAGCTGTTGCCAAGGTAACCATTGCTGCTTCTGGTTCCCTCTGGCAACATCCAGTCCACTTACATAAATAAATACTTATTAATTACTTATGACCCAGTGGTAGATATTATCCAACAAAGCCACAATATAAGTTTAATATACATTCATAATATTGATTAATTTAGACAAATATGGTTTTTATTATACAATAGATATAGATATAATTGACACTATTTGGTAACTCAGGTGATACAGCATTTAACATTATTCTGAAATATGTAGAATAGTCTTTCAAAATTTTCTTCTTCATCCATGACATCACGAGGGATTTAGTCAAACAAAATATTTTGATTAAGTCTTAGTTATGTCAGATAGGTTTTTGCAATGAGTGATTCTACGTAATTCTTACAACGATAGTAAATAGTTCGCTAACATAACTTCGTGCAATACCATTTCTAGCTTTGTACATCATCATCACTGCTGTATTTTTTTTTACACATTATATGATTAAAGTTATTGGCCATGATGAGACCCCCAAAGTCGCAACTACCTATTTCAGACATATTATCGAAATTGTCGGTGCATTTGTGTTCAAGTTCTGCTTCAGAAACGGAAAAACAAAATTACTGGTTTTTCCCAATTTTGTAAACCAAGATATGTCAATGTGACTACCGAAAGGCACACCTATAGGTAGACCTGTTCAGAATATGCTTTTCACAAAAATTCATAGCCTGCTGCACTGATTCCCATGCTTTTGGGTCTGAGAAAGCCAGAAATCACAACCATTTTGATCTGTGACCATGGGAACCTTTGCCTCAAGAGCCCTGAAGTTATAATGTCGATTTTCGTCAAGAACGCCCAAAATTGTAGGAGGGGGGTAGCCTTTCTTCTTCTCTAGCTTCTCAGGAAATAACGATACAAGAATAAAACTTACACCATATGAAAGATAATAAAATTGCCTTTCTAGTGGTATCAAGAAAGTACACATTTATTACAAAAAAGGTTTCTTTTTTGTGAAAAAACTTGAGAATTTGTGTTTTGGAGGTAAACAAATCAGCAATATGACTGATTTTGAACCCCCTGAGTGCAGTTATCACACCTAAGTTTACAATCTAAAATGGCACTATGCTGCAACACTTGTCTCCAACACAAGAGCATCATTTACATCTACAGCATGAGAGAGTGCAAATGTAGTAATGCTACAACACATATCTACTATCTACAATACAAGGCATCATGTACATCTACAAGCACAAGAGAGTCCAAATTTAGCAATGCTACAACACATATCTACAACACAAAGCATCAAGTACATCTACAAGCACAACAGAGTCCACATGTAGCAATGACACAATGCTACAACATGAGACTAAGGCATGACACATCTACAAGCATAGAAATTATGCAGAATTCAAGGAATTATAAGCTAGAAGTCACTTTGTCACAATATTTTGCTGTATGCTGCAAATAATTGTCAGTAAGAGGACACACAATCACACATGCATTAAGAGTCATTCAGTGTGGATTTTTTGAAACTGTCAAATTTCCTTCTATGAAGCTCAACAACCTGAAGTAATTGATTTCTCTGCTCCTGATTTGTTGTTATTACAGTCGTAAAATCAGCCATCATTTTGACGCCACGTTCGGCCACATCATTTACAACTTTGACTGACTGTACAAATTGTTCAACTGCCTTGAAACTGTCATTTTCTGCCCAATTTTCAACTGGCTGACTCATCCAAGTTATGTCAACATCTAGAGCATCAAATATGAAGTGAGACTCTGGGCCAACCAGATCAGGGAGAGTTGTTGAATTTTCAATGAGTGGAAATACAGGTTTGCCTCTTCGAAAACTGTCTGGCTTTTCTGTTCTAATTAGTCTGAGGGCTAACTGTTCCTTATGTGAATTGGTCATTTCGGGATGTCTGCTAAACAGAGCAAATGGTACAATCTCTTGTGTGAGGTACCATGTGTGATGCTTCATTTTGTTCAGGACTGCTGTCGCCAGGTGGGCATCATGTTGTCGGAACTGCAACATGTCCTTCACAAAGAGAAGGTCATTGATGGGTGAATCAGCAGCATTTGTTGCGGTCATCCAGTGACAAGTGTAAAATAGTGCCAGGAAAGTGACAATTCTTTCAAGTTTTTTCTGTATTTCCCTGCTGTAAGCCAGCTCTTGGCTGAACAAGAACATCTTGATGCAATAAATATTGCTGGCCATCCCCCGAGCTTGGTGGATTGCCCCAGGACGACTCCAGTGGATGCCCCTAGGGGGTTCTCCTCCAAGCAAGATGATAGCAAGTTCAGCGACTTCCCTGTAATCAGCACGTGGGGTGGTTGACTCCAACAGCTCATTTAGCATCCTCAGGGAATTCTTTCTCTTGTCCTTCAGCCACGACTTTGTCACTTTGAGCACCTTTGGCTCATCCTTCCCTATTCCAGCCCACTTGTCTTTCAGGCCTTTGAACCATGGATTGTCTGGACTTTTTATTTTCCCAAAAACTGCCTCCCAAGCAGCTCCAACAAGCAATTCCAGAATGTGGTGCCGGCATGCCAAGTAGAACACCTTCTTGTTCAACTTGTCTTCCAGTAACTTAGCTGCCCCCTTGTGCACACCGCTGTTGCTGGCAGTTGTGTCAAATACTAAAGCCACTACATTTTCAGTAAGGCCCCATGTTGTAAGTAAATCATATGAGGCAGTTGATTGTGATATGCCAGATGAACTTTCAATGCAAGGCACTCCCAAGAACTTTCCCTCTTCATACTCTGGTGACCCGGAAACAAGGACAGCAAGACTCTCTACAACAACATCTGGCTCCATTCCTAACACATCCCTAAGGAGTTTACCATCCCAGTGAAGGGCGCAATATTTTGGGGCATTTTTGTTGAAGTTTCTCATATAACTTTGGCTGAGGTTGTATCGAGAATTTATTCGGCTGCGGCGGGTTGTGGAAGTAGATATCTTGAAGTCATTAAGATCTGCACCTCCAGCCTTCAGCACAGCAGCAACCATGGATGTAGTCAATGCCATGGCAGTGCACAGCACAGCTCCACAAAGACTGATCAAATCTGAGCTCTTCTTGTCTTGTGGTTTTCAGGCAAGGCACTTGCAACACACTGCTTCAAAGCAATTTGTACAGCATATATATCTCTCGAGGAAACATTTTAGCCCTTCAAGCAGCAGTTCACTGTGTCCATATTACATCATTACAACTTCTAACAAGCAGCAGCTCTCGTGCTTTCCAGAATCAAAAACATTAGTCAGAGAGGCCTTGAGTCACTCCTTGTGTATATTACTTGAAAGACCAACATGATATCATCTATAGATTTATAGGCCCATACTTGTCACTATCTGTACCTTTCACATGCATGAGGCAAAAGTTCTCATTGTCACAAATCACAATGTTTGTCATTTTCTGAAACCTTGACATTTGGGGTATGATCCTTTTTGATACCTAGGTGTCAAAACGGCACTTAATGGGTTCAAACCCAGTCATATTGCTTATTTTTTTAACCTCCAAAGCACAAATTCTCAAGTTTTTTCAACAAAAAGAAACCTATTTTGTAATAAAGTTTTACTTTCTTGATACCACTAGAAAGGCAATTTTATTATCTTTCACATGATGTTAGTTTTATTCTTGTATCTTTATTTCCTGAGAAGCTAGAGAAGAAGAAAGGCTACCCCCCTCCTACAATTTTGGGCGTTCTTGACGAAAATCGACAGTATAACTTCAGGGCTCTTGAGGCAAAGGTTCCCATGGTCACAGATCAAAATGGTTGAGATTTCTGGCTTTCTCAGACCCAAAAGCATGGGAATCAGTGCAGCAGGCTATGAATTTTTGTGAAAAGCATATTCTGAACAGGTCTAACCTATAGGCCATATCGAGTAATACAACTGCATGGAATTTTGTGATCGTTAGGGTCAGTATGTTAGTGTTAAAGCTCTGCTTCAAAAAGACAAACAAACATTTTTGAATTTTTCCAGACTTCCTATTAGTGAAAAAAGCATGAAATTTTATGTAAAAATGAATTTTTAAAAAATCCAGTGTCATGTTATTTTTTCCCACTGCATTTGCAATTCTACCAGCTTTTACCTAATTATAATGCATAATAATGTATTCACTGGCGGATGCAGGGGGGGGGGGGATGGGGCCATGCACCAGCCTTAATTTCTATACGAGGCCCATGAAATTACGGACAGAGACACCTTAAAAGTCATGCTTGTGTGGAGGCTGGATTTTATGATTTGAGTGCAATGAAAAGCTTTGTGTACATAGTCAGTGAATTAGCATATATCCTTTTATTATTTCAATCATTTTTCAGGCGCTGGCAGTAGACTTGTACAGATCTACCTCACAGAAATATCACCAGAAAAGACGCAGAATGCAGTGCTGGTGCTAAATCAATTTGGTGTAACATGCGGAATCGTGTGTTCTCAAATCTGTGGTATTCAGAACCTCCTTGGTAAGCTTATTCAAACTCAGCATTCGCTACGTTAATTCTTCGAAAGAAGTAAGCTTTGTAGTCTGAAAGACTTCCCTCCAAATATAAAACCATCTTCAACTGAGGCACAACAAATTAACATCCTAATATATGTTTTTCCTTTTAAACAGAATTTTAGGATTTTCTGTCCGTAATAATCGTCCATGAATTTCAGTCATCATTCATTCATTCTTTTATTCATTCATTCATTGAGATTTTCACAGCACATAATTACATAGTTTCTTTGCCACCTACTACTACTCTACTACAACTACTGCTGCTACTAAAACTACTACTACCAATACTACTAAAGTAAGGAGAACTTGGTCGTTTTACTCATTTTAATTTTTGAATCCCGTAATAAAGTTTAGTCACTACTTTTGTTTCTAAAATTATACCATACATATTCTTCCAATAAACAAATAAGTTTCTTGTATATTGAGAGAATTGTATTTCAGAAAAAAAGTGGCCAAGTTCTCCCTATGGTGAGGTGAACTGGGCCATGGGGGCGGGAGAACTTTCAGTTAATAACAAACAAACTAAAAATGTAATAGATGGTTGGTGATGGTCACAAAAAAACTTGAACATTGGGCTTTAAAAAAACGTAAATAAATAATTTGGTACAGCGTGGATACCACATTTTATTGTGAACTTTTTAACTGTATCGCATCATAGTTATGCATATCTAATTAAGCTACATTGGAAAGTTGACTGTGTATTCCAATATAATGTCTAGCATCCAATGTCTTTCAAGATATACACCAGTGTAAATAACTAAATCTTCTGAAATTATAACATTATTACTTTCCAATTCTCATACAAAGTCTCTCCTGTAGTTCACATAGAAATCATGAAGTGAGCTTCATCCTTAACCTGTTTTTTACTAGAGACTCGAAAATATGTTTTTCGAGTCTGCAGTAACAAGCCAATGTGTGTATCAGCAATCACCAAAGAGCACCCACCACCTGCCTGTCTCAATTGCTAATGGGAGTATACCCATTCCTAATTTTGCTGAGAGTAACCTTCTTTTGCTACTAAATTTTTTAACCACATTTGGTTCAATAGAAAATAGTTTAAAAGTCATATATGTTCTTAATTTTGGGAACCTTGCATTTTTCGAGCCCATTTCACACAATATTTTTCATGAAACATAGCCCATACATTGTTCACATTAATCATTTCATTATTATGACAGCAAACTTTTCATTTCTGATGCCCAACATGGTTGTTGTATTTGGAATATCCCAGAGGAAAACCATTTTTTGTTATTCTACTGTAATACTATATTTATGCCTTTATTACTTTTCATTCCCCCAAGGAAACGAGTCACATTGGCCCATTTTGCTGGCTCTCACAGCAGTTCCATGCCTAGTATCATGCATTGTATTAGGCCCAACCTGGATCCCTGAGTCTCCAAAATTTTTACGAGACAAAGATAAAACAGACAAAGCTGAAGCCGCTGAAAAGTTCTTCCAGAAGGAAAAAACTGGTGCTGAAAAGCCTTTAGATGTTGAAACGGATACAGACGAGAACCTCAAAAAACAAGACAAGTGGTCTTTGAAGGAGCTTTTAGACAAAAGAAAAGCAATAGGCCCATGTCTCATAATTCTTTGCAGCCTCAATGTCTGTCAGCAACTCTCTGGAATCAATGTTGTAAGTGGTTTTCCTTTCTGATGACATGTGTACATACAAAAACAGTTTCTGAATTGCATTTGAAGTCATATCGCAGTGTCATGTGAAGGGATTTCATAATTAACAAGCTGTACAATAAAACAGGCTTCCTAGCAAATGAAGATTACTGAAATTTTATTTGAGCCTGCTAAAAGTGAATGAGTAATATATCATGTTTTAAAGCATGTTTAATTCATTCCAGGTGTTTTATTACTCATTTAGTATATTTGAGGATTCTGGAATGCCTGAAAATTTTTCTCAATATGCTGTTACAGGAATCGGAATCATCAATGTACTGATGACTGGTATTTCAGTGAGTAATTGTGAATTTCATATTTTTTGTTGCTTTTATAACCATCAATTTCAAAAAAGAAAAGACTCCATAGCAGCAAGTGAGTAAAGTACTACCGAGATTGAATCTCTCCTTTTTCTTGGAGAGCAGCTTTACACGGAGGGTACATTTCACTCTCAATTTACCAGGACAGAGATTCCTTCTTTCACTGGGTAATTTTTCGACTGCCCTTGTCGGGTGAGAATTTAACACACCAACATTGCTATTTTTCAGTTTCAGATGATGGTAAATATGGGACAAAAACGCCTGTTGTTAATTGGCATGGCAATTATGATTATCTCTGGCATTCTCATAACAGTTGCTCTTCACTTGCAAAACTACCAGTTTACCATCTTTAGTAGTATACTATTCGTAATGGGCTTTGCATTGGAGCTAGGTAAATTAAGTCAAGATAAGGCCAAAACTAAATGACGTTGATGTTTCTTGATTTCCTCTTTTCATTATTCTTAAACCATTTTACTAATAGGGGAATTTTATTATTGTTATCTTACAGGATCGATAACGCAGTTTATTGGGAGAGAATTATTCCCACACGGACCTAGAACACCAGCAATATCCCTTGCTGGATCTTTTAATTGGTTTGCGAATTTCCTTGTTGCTCTGGCATTTCCATTATTGCAGGTGAGAAATATAGGTATCTGTAATTATACAAATTTAAAATATTAGTACTTGCTGCTGGAATAATTTATGCCCTCTAATGTCGGCACAGAAACAGTCTTTTACAAATTATTTGATCATGCAATAAGTCTAGACTAGGGTGCTCTAAAATTTGTAGTTAAAAATTTTTTTTTAAAAGATTGCTCCCTGGAGCATTTCCTCTTGCTATGATAAATATAAACTACCACGCAAAATCGTACCTCCAAATTCTGAGTTTAAGCAAATCGCAATGGAGCCAATAGAGCGATCCGGTCATAATAAGAATAACATCATATTGCTCACATTCCTGAACTTTTTCAAGACAGAATCCTCACAAAAGGGGATGTTCTCAGACATTTTTGCTATTTTGAAAAATATAACGGCCTGTAACGGATGAGAATTTCCATTAGCTTGCCTGGCCAAATTCCATGCACTCAGCCAAAATGCTCTCTTGCATATTGTAGTAGCCAAAATGCTCTCTTAGTCTTTGTGTAATAGTAGGACAAATGTATATCACTGGTCTATCAGCAATAAAACTTAAAACTTGGCTATTGTATAACAGAGTAAACCTAGGTTCACGTTAACCTATGTAGGACACTTAAGGAAAGGTGAAAAAAATTTAAGAATTTCATGTAGTGCAAATAAAAAATAAATACACATACACAATAAAAACAGATAAAATCAAGTACGACATTTAGACTTATAGTAGTATTAGATAACATAATTATGCAGGCCAGTGTATCACGCATCTGGTGCTGATGTGCGCATACGTGCAGGAGCATTTTTTAAAACCAATGATGGTGCAGTTGTTATTTTGTCTGGTAATGCATTTCATAATATTACTGTAGCAGGAAAGAAGCTGAATTGGAATGCCTTCACGTTGACTGTAACTTGATGGATTTTCATGGAGTTGTTTCTGGTAGAACGTCTGTTGATACTGCGATGATCAGAGGGGATGTCCACTTCGTTATTGATAATTTTGTACATTATGGTGACTCAGTTCTTTAAT
Organism: Alitta virens; assembly: GCA_932294295.1. Classification (NCBI taxonomy): domain Eukaryota; kingdom Metazoa; phylum Annelida; class Polychaeta; order Phyllodocida; family Nereididae; genus Alitta; species Alitta virens. The sequence continues at coordinate 14,517,443 of OW028586.1, read as the reverse complement.
ATCCTTTCATTCAAAGTTTCCCACTGAAGGTGTTTCTGCATTTGAGATGCTCTACCGCCGTTGTCTCTTCTGTGGGTCTTGATCGGTCATTCATGTATATGTCGCATCCCGTATTTGGATAGCTTGGATTTTGTCGATATTATGGGTGCCCAGACCAAAGAGCATTACTCCAGTTTGGGACAGACTAGAGGTGGAGCAGGCGATAGCTTTGATGTTTCTGGAGCACTGCCTGGTGCTTCTGTTTATAAGGCTAATGACTGTTTGGCCTTTTTGCAGATTCCGTTTAAAATGGCTGTTTAGCTTGCCATCTTTTGTGATGCCAAGGTATTTTGCCTCGGTGACTTCGTTGAGTTTTTTGCCATGGATGGTGTACTCTGCCTTTATGGTATGCTTGGTCTTCTGGCACTCCAGCAAAGGCTCCAGCAAATTAGTCAAGATTCACACCCAAACTGGCCAATCAGCAGACCCAAACGTTACATTTAAATTAGTTGACCCCGCCGTGAGATGGCCTGACAACTACTCTGGCCAATGAGGTCAATCCTTCAACTCAAAAAGGGGAAATTCTGTTGCAGTGGTTACAACCATCGTCAACCACAAGGGATATGTTTACTCTAGAAATAGTGTGTATATATACATATTCATTAATTGAAGCCATGAAAAGTGATTCTGAACAAGGTAAACTGTTTTCACAATCCATATGAGTGAATATCATACACAATGTGAACAGAGGAGAAGCCAGTCTAATTGTTTTTGTTACTTTGACAGCTCTGACCACGTGGGCCACATGAATAAATTATGATAATACCCCAACTTTGCGAGATTTGACTGGGGTACATTTTCTGGGTGTCTTCTTGATGATACGGATATATTCGCATTTGTCGGGGTTGAATTGCATTTGCCAGGCTTCTTCCCATAGTTGCAGTTGGTTCAGGTCGTCCTGAAGTATACGGCAGTCTTCAGATGATTTTATTTCCCTGTATAGGAGAGCATCATCTGCAAACAGACTGACTTTGGTCATTTATGTAGACCAATAATAGCAATGGACCCATACAGTGCCCTATGGGACACCACTGAGGACTTCTTCTGGTGCTGATGTTTGGTTCTCACACACACATTGAGTGCGTTTCGAGAGAAAGTCTTCGATCCACTTCTGTTTAGAGATGGTGGGGTGGGTGATTAGGGCTTTACATCCTGTATTTCGGCACCAGTTGGGCTAATTAGGACAGGCAGAGACCATGGCAATGAGACGAAGGATGAAACAGCCATCCAACTTAAGCTCGACCGGGAATCGAACCCGGGACCCAGCGGTTGGAAGCCCAGAGCACTACCACTGAGCTAGGCCCCCGCCCTCCTTTTTAGAGATAGTAGCTTGCTTAGTAAGCATTTATGTGGCACTTTGTCAAACATTTTATGTCAAGCAGGATGGCATCAATCTGTCCTTTGTTGTCTAGGTTCTTGGCTAGGTCATGTACGGTGAGTATCAGTTGCGTTTTGCATGATCGCCGCTTCCGGAAGTCGTGTTTGAGCATCAGTTAGGATGTTGAATCTGTCGAGGTGTCTCATGATGCTGTGATGGAGAATATGTTTAAGTAATTTGCATGTTATAGAAGTTGGGGATACTGGACGGTAGTTTGCTGCTGATCTTCTGTCTCCTTTCTTGAAGATGGGGACACCTCTTTCCAGTCAGGTGATACTGTTCCTTGGTTAATGGAGGTTGAAATAGTAGTCTGTACGCTGGTGTTATTTCTTGAGCAATTTATTTCAGTAGTGTAGCTGGTATGCAGTCAGTACTGCTGGCTTTGTGTTGTTTCAGGCTACTCAACACCGTTGATTGTTACATTTATTCCCGGAATGTCAGGGATATGTCTGTCATGTTCTAGTATTGGCATGTTTTCAGTATCCGCTCTTGTGAAGACATGAAAATTGTCTTTTCAATATTGCTTGATCTTTCGGTCCATCCATTGTTGGTTGTATCACGTTGATGACATTTTGGAGGGGATTTGCATTTCAATGATGTGATTTAACTTGTTTTTGATTTTGGTCCATAGTTCCTGTATGGAGGTGTTTGAAGTGTAGTTGTTCATCAGGTGTTGAACTGCCTTATATCAGTTTTAATTTTGTCGAAGTCGCCTCTATTTCACATGCAGGATGATTTCCCTGCATTGATAATTTGCCCTTTTCGAATTGATGTATACGCTGACCAACACTGCTGAGTCGTGGTCACTTATTCCTAGAATGGCTGTGCATTTGTTGATGAGTGTTGGGTGGTTAGTCAAGGGTATTCTGTTCTCTAGTTGGGGAGTCAAATACTTGTTCAAGCAGCAGGTGTGTGATGGTCTGTAGGAAGATGTCGTTGATTTCATTCGGGGATCTGTGATGTTTGCGATCTTTCAATTCTTTTCAACTCGATAGCTTAAGCTCTTGTGTGTATACCATGAGGGCTGCCATTTGGGGTGTCCGTTATTCAGTTTCTCATACCGTCAGATTAAAAATAAATATTCATGTCGTAAATGAGTGATATTATATAATATGTCATCTGCCAGTGTCAGGAGGAGCGGAATGCTGTGGTTTATACGTTGTTGAATGTTTACAATTACCGCTAGGGGGCTGGTGACTAAGTGTACCATGTCGCCCTCTTGAAATAGTTTGAGCTTGTTGACCATTCTGATATCAATTAATTATATAAATTTATACATTAAATTAACAAGAAAATGAAAGAAAGTTTTTTTTTTTCTTTAAAATCTATTTTGAATTAGTTGTAGAAATTACGTTCCTAATGGTATATTATTCGCATTGCATACATACAAAAAGTCTGAGCTGAGTGGAAAGCAAGCGTTTTCGGCTTAGATAGGGCGGGGGCCTAGCTCAGAGGTAGCGCTCTGGGCTTCCAACCGCTGGGTCCCGGGTTCGATTCCCGGTCGAGCCTAAGTTGGATGGCTGTTTCCTCCTTCGTCTCATTGCCATGGTCTCTGCCTGTCCTAATTAGCCCAACTGGTGCAGAAATACAGGACATAAAGCCCTAAATTCACCCACTTCGCGGCACAAATTGTGAGCATCGTCTGCTTCCGGTAACATACGTGACCATAATGAATTCAATTGTGTTGCAAACGCACCCTTTTTAGTATGAATTATTATGCCAAATGCGAGTTGAGGTTGATATTAGTGCTAATTATGATATTGTTTCATATTATGCCTAGTCAGAGCTCTGCACTTGTGTACACTAAAATAGAAAAAAAACGTTTACCCAACTGAAACAAAAACCACGAAAGGATGGTGTCCAAGACCATATAAATTCAATGGTTATCATACCGCATATTTTAACTGCCACGAGTGGTGACAAGGCTTAGAATCGAGATATTGGTCTGTTTTCAAAAATGTCCTAAAATGGCTAGTGGAATGGGAAAAACTCTGGGGAGCAAGGGATTTTTTACCTTCAGTTTTTTTGGAGCACCCTAGTCTAGACCTATCTAACATGTCAGTTCTCTGAGCATATTATTCAGTGATGTCTCTGTCTTTCCCCACAGTTAGCAACAGGGCCTAATTCATTCACTGTATTCATCGCATTCCTTGTGGGTTTTGGAGTTTACGTCTTCGTAAAATTACCGGAGACCAAGGGCAAAACGCATCAGGAAATTTGGAAAGAAATTGGCATTGATGAGAGTGTCTTTCGGGTGAGGAAGGATTTTTTTTCATACAACTGCTGCTTGGAAAACATTAATCGTATTCTGCTCCACAATAGGTCTCACAAATTTATTCGGTTTGTTTTATTGCAGAAACCAACAGATGACTTCCCCTTGACTCTCAATGCTGGTAATCAAGGGGATAATCAAAACGACGGCTCAAACAACTCTGAACAAGAACAAGTGCAATCCGATCCCAATGACCAAAGTCAAAATTCTACTTAAGATTTTGTGACTTTATAGGGCAAGTGAAGTGTGCCTTGGGTAAAACTACATTTATAGAATACACTATATTTTTGCTTGAAATGTACAAATATGCCTACATTAGCTATGTTAAAATATTAATATTAAGGCTTATTAGGTATAATTAAAGGTTAATAATTTGAATGTCCAAGGCAAACAATGTGTGTCTTGGGAAAGTGGTAATTGGAGAAAGAATACATATTTATAAAATATACTATGCCGCATGTTCAATTAAAACTTAACAAATTAAAAGTTTACAACACATAAGAGTCTGCTTTTAACTAGTTATTTTTGTTTCATGGCCAGGCTCAAGGTGCCCCATGTTGGCTGGCTCAAGTTACTCCACCAGCAAATTCCATATAGAAAACCACGTGAAGCGATGCAAGTAAATCTAAACTTATCTGCAATGAGGTTCATCTGTGGCATATATTGCCTAGTAAAGCTCATACTGACATTCTGGTTACTGGATTGTACAAGTTATAAAGATATGAGAAGGATTACAATCTTGCCTGGTTATATTACTCTGAACTATTGAAAAGTGTAAATTCTGAATTGACACATTTTCCTGATAGGAAACTTGAAAAATTATCATATATAGTGACCAAATTCTTTATCACTAAGGTATGGTGGCCAAGAAGTACACTTTCTGGTGCGTAGGTTTCACCCCTGTGATAATAGTTACTTTTGTACCACCACATACCTGGGCACCACGACAGTGATAAAGTGTTGACCCCCGACAGTGTAGATTAGGTTTCACACCTCGAAAGGGAAGGCTAATTCAATTTATTGACTTGAGGTATGCAACATTGTATTAGTGGCTGCACTTTTCCCTCGTCCTCCAATATTATAAAAAGAAAATTAGGAAAATTCCATCGAAACTGCTGCTTGTGTGAGATAACTGCAGAACTCCTAGCTACAAGTCCCCTGTCCGCAGGACAGGATAACAAGGTCCTGGATGTAAAAATATTGAATTTTTGGCTTGTGTGGGAACTAGTCTTTTAATAAATGTTTGCCACACGAAATACACCTGCTGTAGGGTTAGACATTTCTTTTTTCTATTGTATCGCGCTGAGATATGGTTGATTTCTTCCAATATTAATCAATTTTTGTACCATTTTCGAATTCACATTTCGGTTGAAGCGCCTAGTTCCGCAAAAACTCACAAGAGGGCTCCGGCGACGTTTCAAGGCCCCTAGTGGCAAACAAAATAAAGCTAGCAATCCGTAGTTTTCTCAATTTCACAATTAAAATATGATAAACCATTTCCACGATTCCACTACAGGTCTAATAAAGCTAAAGAATTAGAAATCTATCTGCACCATTGCATCTGTGATGTCGCTGTGATGTCACCAGAGCCCTCTAGTGAGTTTGAGTGGAACAAGCACAATGGTAACAGGTCGATTCGTCACTGCGCGATTCGTCCCCGTGAAAACTGGACGGTTCGTCACTGGAATGTGGTCAATTCGTCACCCGATGTTGGTAGTTTCGTCACTGGTGGTAAATAACATATGTATGTGCACAAGTTGACACCAATTTCGGGTGACTAATCGACTTTTTCCGAGTGACGAATGGACCCGTTTTAGCGGGGACGAATCGCGCAGTGACGCATCGACTAGAAAGCATGAACGACACGTACGTGAATTAGAAAATGCTCTTGAAAGCATGTTTCCACTGGCTTTTTCAGTAAAATCTGAGTGTATGTAACGACGAAATAAGGTATGCTAACATGTTTTTTTGCGAAAAAATGTGTCGTAAATGTTAACTTCCAAGAATTCTTATGCCAGTCGTTCCGACCCTACATCGCATCTAATGCAATGTAGGTCGGTTCTGGCTACAGAACTCCTTACCACAACTAAGTTAGAAGCCTATTTTAATGCGAAGATATCTATGGATGTATTTTACTTAGAATACAACTGAATACCGGCTACTATAACCTACAAGATTAGTTGCATTTTGTGTCGTTTTTAAATCTAGATTGTATAAAAATTAAATGCTGTAGAAATACGGCACCCAGACTGCGTGAGAGGACATTGGTTGTTATTGTTAGTAGGTTTAAGCAGTGAAAGACCATTGAATATCTCCAGCCAACCTTGACTGTTCATAAAACACAGCATCATCTAAACTGGAAATTTGGTAATTGGTTGTACTTAGGTGCACCAAACTACCTTAGAGGATTCAAAGTGTACAGCAGTTAGGCTGATTTGCAGCAATAGAAAAAACGATCACATCACACCTGGGTTGTTCAACCTCCACTTATTGCCTGTACATCAGCAAATTAAATTCAAAAGTTCTCGTAATCTACAAAGCAAGACATTCACAGTGCCCTTCATATATATATCTGACTTATTCAAAGACCACACAACATCAAGAAACCTGCAATCATCTCATAATGAGCTCCTAGATGTGTGCATTTACAAGCAGTAAACAAGAGTCCGCCATCAGTCCAAGACTCTGGAATTCACTACCACTCAATATCCGAAAGAGTGCTTCTATTGACATTTTAAAATCTAATTTAAAGACTCTCCTTTTTAAAGAACATTTTAATTCCCTTGGTTTTTACTTTAAACCTTTTTTTTTTAATATATTTACATCCGTATATCATATTTTGTAAACCGATTTAGAGCATGTATGGATTTTACGGTATATAAGATGAATTATCCACTACACCAGCCAGTCATGTAGAAACAAGGTAACTGTTTCGTGGTATAATCAAACAAAATAAATAAACTGGATAGCTGCTGACTTTGTATCCATCTGTCTTCGGAAGCCAGCACGACGAGACTTTGTATCCGCTTTTACAACTAGGTCGGCGGCAAATTTGAAAACGTATGTTAAGTCAATAAGCACGAAAACACCCTGCGTGTGTGACGCGATTCAGGCCAGAAAAATGAGTCTACACTCTTGCCGTTTCGTCAGCTGCCAGGCAACTTCTTTCTTCAGAGCTGTATACTTTTTGGTAGCATTTCGTCGAGTGGGACTTGGGGCAAATCGCCAGTATAAAGATGCATTTTTCACCCTGTGCCTCTCCGATGAACAAGATGGCAAACTCCAACGGAAATGACCGCAGTTCGTTGTATGGCTTTGTGCATGTTCAGACAAGAGGCCCCCGGGCGGGGAATTCTTGCAGTGTCTTAGCGTTGATTGGTCATTCGATTTTGAAAACCCACCGGGGGCCTCTTTCCGTATTTTAATGTATTCGCGCATGCTAGACAGCTATGTAGGTCAACGCTCAAGTTGGTCTTGTCAGGCAAGTTAAAGGTATGTTTTCAGGAGAATTTTACAGTTTCAACACTGTCTGGATACCGTTTCTGTTTACAAAAAAATTCTGTGATGTTCTGGCTTTCATATTCATTCAATGTATAATTTGTGAAGATTGATAAATTTTTGATGACGTTATGCGCTCCGGTCGTCGTGGGTAGCGAGCCTTCGCTTTGATAATGTCAGCTGTCAAATGAAATATCCGATAAAATCGCCACATAACACGACGAATTTTGCACTTTTGACATAGAATGCATACCGTTTTTGTTCAGAAAGGTATTCTATGACATTCTGGCGTTTAGTTAATGTATACTTTGTGAAATTTGATCAACTTTTGATGAAGTTATGCACTCTGGTTGTAGTGTCTGTCAAAATACGGACGTCGAACAAGTATACAACCAGCCTCCAGCTGCCTTTATTGGCACATCTTATGTGCTCTAGTTCAGAAATAGAATCTTGCATTTTATTTGTATGGCAACCCCAATCAAGATTCTCACAAAAGGATTTGGATTTGAACCCAGTTCCTCTTGAATAGAAGGCCAATGAGCAACCAACTGAACTATCCAGTACCAGGCTCATTTGTTGCTAGCCATTATTACAAGAATTATATAATTTATTATTAAGAAATCTCTGTCATGTCTGTATGTATTTTTATATGAAGCCATAATAAAAGAGCATATTTGCACTTTCTCATACATAATTGGCCCCAATGTTTTCCTAAACAGTTTGGAGTTTTCATCAAACTGGTGATCATATAATTGCACACATTTTTTTAAACATTTCAATGAGACACTCCAAAAATATTTGAACAGTGAGTGCATGAAATGTTTTTGCAATGTTTTCCAAACATTGTTTGGTGGTTTCCTAGGAATGTTTTCAGACTTTATTGAATGATTGTACGAGACGTTTTCCAAACGATATTCGGACATGTGGTTGAAGAACTTTTAGAAGATACCATTAAAACAACTTTAAAACAAATGTTTTTAGTCAACATCCAAAAACGTTTTTAAAAGATCATTGCAGCATTACTTGTTTGAAAATCGTGTTTGGCTGTTTGCTAGAAACATCGTGAAAATCTAAGTAAAACAATTTCATAACATTTCATTGGCTGTTTGCTAGACACATTCTACGAAAGTTCAATTCAAACAATCTTGGAAAACGTTTTCTAGCTGTTGGCATTTAAAAACGTCTTGGTTGTTTGCTGGAAAAATTGCAAGAAAGTCTGATTGAAACAATCTAATAAAATGTTTTCCAAACGTTTTTCGGATGGTTCACAGAAAACTTCCCAAAAGAATATTTTTCTGTCATCTTGTGTTTGTTGGGCAATTATCTGCAGGGCTAGGTCTGCAGTTTCAATAAAAACAATGTCAAACTGAACCTAGACAAAGCTCGACTGCTTCTGCTATATGATGCTACCTGTAACTAAACAGAACTGGCTAGCTATAGCTGGCTACTCAAAGCCGGATCTAAAAGTAATATATATATGATCTACTAGATAAATTTCTTACATTTACCAAGGTTTATATTTTTCAGTGGTGGCAGGTGTAAGCTTGAAGTAGAGAGAAGCAGCTGGCTTTAACTACAGCTAGAAATAGGGCGCTACAGCTGTCTAGAGTCCACTGCAGCTTTCTAGAGTCAACCATATTTTATGAAACTAACTGTAGATCTTAGGCTCAGACACATGAGGGACACTCAGGATATAAAAAGGTATTATTGTATGTTGTCTGTTTGACACTCAGGACAGGTCTTCCATCATATTCTAATCTATCCTCCAACTGTGGCAGTGTCTTGTTTGCTTAAAAGGAAATTAGAGCACAATTTAAAATAGCATCGCAGGCGGTCATGATGCTCATCTGTTAGATTGCATATTACTTGCATTACATTGTCCATGGTCGTTGTTCTTTCAGGGTCTGTGGGGTTATGACCAAAAGTAAACCTACAACCTAAATACATCATGGCATCATTCCCCAAAGACAACCATTATATTACAACATGATCGGAACACCGTTTAGTATACAAACCAATTATGGTGAAGATCCGATCTTCCAAATAGAATTTCTAGCATTTTACCCCATCATGGGCTAATTACCCCTTGGCAAACGGGTCAGTGTTACGACATGATGGTAACGCTCCAGAGTATACGAACCAAATTTGGTGAAGATCTGATAGCCCAACTACAAGTTATCACATTTACCCTCATGGGGTAATTACTCCCAAGTTAATAATGCACACGATTCGACATGATGCTAACACCATGAAGAGTATAGGCACCAATTAAGGGGTTAGAAATGCGTGTAACACCCTATACAGTATAAAAACCAACTTATAATGACCCATGAAGAAAGGTCAAGGCCACTTTGTTGTTGATATAAGTTACATGTAATTAATTAAACCAAGCAGTCAACCAAACAAACAGCCTATCATTCATATAAAAATGTTTGAAAATTCCAATCTTACGACACCATAATTATGGTATTCATAGCAACCAAAATGATGCTATGGTTACCTAGTTACCAACTTATGCTGCTCTTAGGAAGTAGACATTTAACTGAGAGATCTACTCAAATAATGTGATGCATGTTGTGGAAGATTGTGTTTTAAAGCAAAATGTTTTACAGTGCAACGTTAATAATCAATGATTGTCGTGTTAAGAGAAATGTATAAAAATGAGACTTTAAAACTTGTTCATGTCTGTATGATCCACTAAATCACAGCAGTTATATTATCAGTGACAAATAAGCACACTTGGGCTGGGTCAATGTAGTGTACCTTTTATTCTTTGTGCATTTCGTTTCTCTCCATTAAACTTGTCAATAAAGATTTCATATTGCATCATATCTATCAAAGAAATTATATCTGATGTCTGGCATGATGCTGATGATGCTGTTTTATTAGACTCCATCCACTCCGATTGCATCATGCCATGTTCACATGCTAACCGTTGTACACGAAGATTATTGAATGTCAAATTGTCGGGGGGAGCAGGGCACCTTAATCCATTGGCTCTGCAGGCCAATGGATTTGATATTAATCCGACATGGCCTGCATTGCAATATATTGGATTAAAAAATGTTGTGCTATTTATTTCAAATTTTCATCCTATTTTAAAATAAAGATCAATAAGCGAAATGTTGCCACTGCCCCTGCATGTTGTCTCCTGGTTCAGAGTTCAAAAAGGTCACTTGCTTTTTGGGGTCCTATGACCTGCCGTTCAGCCTCGTTCTGAGTTTCATTCAAGGGCCCTGGCAACAATGGCGTAAATGGTTACTAAGGAGCCTAATCTTTGCCATCATATAGTTGTTGGGGAGGGGGGGGGGGGGGGGGTCATGTGACCTGCAGGCACGGTTGCTATGGTGCCACAGGACCTTCATCCATTCAGCCTCTTTCATATTTGTAGCAAGCATGTGCTCACTTGGGGGAAGGTAGTCTGGGTAAAACAGAGGAATAGAGTGTGAATAGAAAGTTGTAGTGGTGAGTTAGAACCAGAGAAGATAGAAAGAATGCAGTAGGCCACGGCATGATCAAGGCCCAAAAGGTGGCATGCATAGACACACAAATTCGAGGTTACTCACTTATACATATAGATATACAGAAAAATTGCCAAATTTCCATATTTGCATAATATTATTGGGGATCTTGACCTTCGAGAAGTAGGTCATCACCCTATGTAACTTAATTAACTAAGCGCTGTTAAAATTTTACTTGAAACTAAATCTTTTAAATCATGGGTCTAGTTATTTCAGGATTTGTCTGGTATATATCACCTCCCTCAGCACAGTAGGTGTTGGCAACTAGGCAGCCATGGCAGCCTGTGGTTGCCATGGATACCAAAAGCACATTAGAATGGCGTTTTCTTTTTTTACATGGAGCTAGCTGTGAAGTAACATATCCTTGAAATGACGGAAAAATTGCCAGATTTCCATAATTGGAAAATAAAATTGTATTGGTGACATTGACCTTTGACCTCCAAGTTCTTTACCAAATTTGCATTCCTATACCATTTGCTATTAATTATAGAGCATTAGGTGGAGCTGACGATTATAGAAATCTTATTTCACAATTTGTGTTGAAAAATTTAAAATCGTGTTTCCATGGCAGCCATGCTCCATGACAGGAAGTGGGTCCATATCCAAAAATGACGGTATTGACCCCCTCTATAATTTTGCAAAGTTTCAGAGCTGTTTTCAGCTTAGAACCCTGACTATGTGGAGTATACAAACCAAATTCGGTGAAGATCTGCTCACCCAAATGTAAGTTATCACATTTACCTATCATGAGAGTAATTACCCCAGAGCAACCCTAAAAGTATTATAACATGATGCTAACACCCTGTAGAGTACACAAACCAAGTTCAAAGCAAAGAACTTATAGCATTTTACCCCATCATGCCTATATAAGGGACTCATTAGGACGACGATTATGAAAGCGCATGCATGAGCTCAGTGTCGAAATACATTCATTCTCACCTTTTTTTTCGGATTATCCATGACTCTGTGGTAAATGGTTTCTGAGGTAATGTTCTTGTTTGTATCGAGTCGAAAATATATATAACTATTTGAATGTTGAATCACTCATTAAAAATGTTGATAAACTTAATACAATTATGGACTGACTACTAAGCCTTGGGAAGAGCAATTTCTCTGCTCCCACATCACACTATTGAATAATAGGAATACAAATTACAATTACAAAAGAAATAGTAGGTACCTATTATGGTGAATTTACAGGAACATTTTTGTATTAAAATAAAATATTATTATTGCTTTTCGTTGTATAACTTTCGCCCACGGGCTGCCGTGGGGTGAATTTCAAGAAAGTATCTCACACACCATGCCATAAAGGAAAACTTTTTATTTAAACAAAGATACCATTATTGCTTTTTCTTGTTTGATTTAGTCCTAAAGCTGCCAGTTAAATGAGAAAATGTCCAACTCAGCGTGTATGCCTTTTTAGGCAATCCTGACCTAGATGTCTATGGTTTCTATGAAGTTAAAGTCATAATTATAAATTTAAGCAAAAAGAGATCATATGACCATAGAACAAAAAGCAAAAACAGAAAGTTCTTGCCTTGGGAACTTTATCCCATGCTCACGATGCTGTACTTCGAGAATCGCATGTCAGCAGTTACGATAACTTCACGAGAGAAAAGAGCGTGTTTTCTGGCATGTCTGCGAAGATGATTAACTAAGTTGCAGAAGTTTACATGAGCATCCACCGCAGAAGTTTACATGAGACAGCATTTGAGAGAGACACACCTTACATGCTGCACTGAATGTCCTCAAATTTCAAAATAAAATAAGTTTTTTATGAAACTGAAGTGTCTTTGTAAATAACTTGTGTTTCACTGAAGTAATTATGTGAATGTTAAAAAGCACGATTAAGTGAGTCTTTGCATGCAATATGCGGCCATTAAATCCCAAACAATATCCCAATTTAAACGATCTCACATGTTATCTAGTCATTAAGCCAGATAGTGTTTCTTCGTAAAAATTTCTAATTAACCTGCAACAGGAAAGACAACTCCAATTACATGCCCTATAAAGAATTTATGAATTTAAATTTTGAAATACTTGTCATGATAAGTACAAAATTAGGTTGTAATTGGGTGTTTTTAATAGTTTATATGATAAAATACAGCTAGTTTCATGAAATACGATCGACTCTAGCTGTCTGTAGCGACCTGTACCTGGCTGTGGTCTAAACATGCTAAAGCCAGCTGCTTCTGTCCATTTCTATAGCTAATTATTGGCTTACATCTATCATCAGATGAATATAAATGTTATTTTCTAATATATCATAAACATGTACTTTTTAGATCTGGTTTTGAGTAGACAAATATGACAGCTTTGTCTAGTTTCAATTTGACGGGCTGTTTTCAATGAAAATAACTGTAAAGTGTTGTGCTCTTGATGAGGATGGGTGGTAGTGCTCTGGGTTGCCAACCACTTGGTCCCTGGTTCGATTCCTGGTCGAGCCTAAGTTGGATGGCTGTTTCATCCTTCATCTCATTTCCATGGTCCCTGCCTGTCCTAAATAGCCCATCAGGTGCAGAAATACAGGACATTAAGCCCTAATCCACCACCCACCCACCACTCTTCTCTGGATGAGGATAGGCCGATAAAGTCAATATTTGCTGTTCATGAAGTGTTATTGATGACACAAGAGAGAGGATGATGTTGTACAGTATTGTTTCACATTCACCCTATACATAAGTACACAGCATCACTGATTTATGCTATGGTACAAACTACAAGAAAGTGGGACAAGTTATAGATTTTTACAAGCCCTTAAATCGCTGGATGTCAAATGCTGCGTGAGAGTAAATGGCCACACCACAGATTGGTTCAATGTGTCAGTGGGCCTCAAACAGGGATGCCAAATCTGTCCAATCTTGTTTAAAGGTGCCCCAAAATGAAATTTGCACTTTTTAATTTTTGTGATTTATGTGAAAGAATATGCCTTTAAATACAAATTTCCCGAATCCTAGGCTGGCTGCTGCTTAATTGAATCATGGGATATCCTGATGTGACATCATTGGCTCACTAGAGGGCACTGTGACATGACCAAAACTTTAAGCAGGAGATTCACTCTTAAGTTTGCAGATTTGAGTTTTAAAATCACTTTATTGTGCAGAATTTTTTGTACCAGATCTAAATCTATAGAACACCTTCAACTTAAGATATCTTACTGCTCAAGAGGTACTTCTGTGATCAGGTTTACAAATATATTGGAGGATTGGCATGCCCATATCAGGTAGTTCTGTAGCTCTGTTGCTCTATAAATAGCCTGTAACAGTGGCGAAATTGTCAGATGGGCTGGCAGAAATTAGTAAAGCTTTGAAGGACCTGGGTACGAATCCAAGCAAGGGTATTTTTTTTTTAAATGTTTACCTGTCATTTAATATGATCATTTAAGTCAGATTTTTCCTCATTCACAAGAAAGAAAAAAAAAAACACCTTTATTGAGCACAATCTACTATCACAATAATATCACACAAGACTGGTACAGGTGTCTTTTTTTAAAGAGAGCTTTACTTGTTAGACCTGGCGGTGATGTGTACATCCTGGATTATGGAGCCTCAGTGTGGGCGATGGATGAATTCTCACACGTTTAATCTGTTCAACACCGTGCTGTCATACAGAAATAAAATGCGCATCCAAGACTAGCTGTAATGTACTTTGTAAACGCAGAGAATTATTATTAAATGTACTGTGATAAGTTGATAACCTTACTGTGATGCTACTGTGATAATGCTGTTTACCAACGCCCAAAAGTATAATGTTTTTGTACCAGATCTAAATCTATAGAACACCTCTAACTTAAGATATCCTACTGCTCAAGAGGTACTTCTATGATCAGGTTTACGAATTTATTGGAGGATTGGTACAGTTTCGTCATCACTTTCTGTGCATGCCTATATAAGGTAGTTCTGTAGCTGTGTTGCTCTATGACCAGTTTCAGCCAATTTTAGCCAAATATTGGTTACCAAATGTATGCAAAATGCATAAATTAACATTTAAGACAAATAAATCGATAACCATGGTATTTTACTGCAATAAAACAAGCTACACAACATGGGTCTTACAAGGGATTGACCACATGGCCTACATTTGGCTGTGATTTAGTCCAATGAAAGTTGCACTATAAATAGCCTGCTGCAGTGGCTAAATGGTTTTGTCTGGTATGATTAAAAGTAGGGGTTGAAGGACCTGGGTACGAATCCAACCTGGGGAAAGTCTTTTTTTTTAATAAATATGTTTACATGTCAATCATTTAAAGTAATTTTTCCATTTCCAAAAAAAAACAAAAAAAAAAAAAAAAAAAGGAATTTGGCACAATCTACAATAATCTCAAACAAGTCTGGTACAGGTGTCTTTTTTTAAAGACAGCTTTTCTTGTTATAACTAGTCTCGTAAACCTTTTACAGAATGGCTGCTAATCTAAATGTTTAAAACCTGTTTGTATATGCAAAAATGGTGAGACTATGATAAACCTTTTTTTACTATGATTTTTTATTTAAAGAGATGTACATTGCAGCTCAAGAAGAGTACCAGGGATTGAACTAGCCTGGCAGCAGTCCTGTCATTTTTCGTGGTATTTTGCAACAGGTTGAATAAATATTTTCTGGACAGCATACACACATGTATCCGTGTAACTATCACAATTTCACATCATTGAAAATGAGTAATTAGGTTTTATTGGAGATGACTAAGTCATATAGTGATAACATTGAACAATTTTTTAAGAAGCAGAAGTTGAAATTGCCGATTCACTACATGAAAATAATGATTGTGGAAAAATAACAGCATGTAAAGATTAGTAACAGTGTGTGCACTCATTATTTTTCAATATAAAATAGATTCAGGTAGGTCGGAAGGCTGTAAAAGCGTGTGCACATATAATCCCACAAAAAATATAAAGACTGCTGCATGGCCCTCATTCTGCAAACTCAGACGCAATGAGGGCTGAACCCAGGACTTGCAATAAAACTGGCCAAAATCTTAACTAGCCAATACCTCTCTTGGCCATTAAGCTTTCAGTTAGTTAGTCAGTTAGTCAGTCAGTCAGTTATTTAGTTAGTTGTTAGTTGTGCTTGTACTGAATTGCTGAACAATGTAGTCAACGATTGGGAAATCAAATAATGTTTATTTTGCAAAATGTTGGATGCCAAAAGGGCTAGAGCGTATCAATACATATAAAAAACAATATACAGTCTCTGTTGTGGAGTATTTTTGGGGTCCAATATTTTAGGATTTACACTCCAAAAATCAGAATCGTTGTTGCTGGTGACCACTCTACAGTTTGTTTATTTAAACCATTATGTTGTTAATTATCCAAGCCAATCAACATAATTGTTTGATTTATACAACTATTGTCTATGGACAGGCAATATGTTGGCTGATGTGAAGATAATAGTCTGAAAACAGACAATTTTTTTTTTTAGAATACATATGTCATGTATTAATACTTCAATTTTATAGATCATGTTTCATAGTTACTTGTGTGTGAATTTAGTCCTTCTTTGTTTAGTATATATTCCATTGTCTAGCCCCAGAATTCTTTTGGTTGAATTGACTGTATATAGCAAGGTCAGACTGGACCTCAGTCAGTTTTGGTCCTCCACAATAAACACCTCTCTCAACCTATAGCCCTAGACTTGACTCTATTCTGTTCTTCATACATTACACATAGTTTATTTAGTTCGTAACTATTCATAACTTTTATGGTAGTCTTGCGTGAGCGGCACTTCAATGATGCCTTTTGAGACTACCAATCATATATTTATTTATACATATCTACACATATTTCTAAAAGAATGACAATATCCATTTTCTCTGTTTGTATATATGGTAAATAAACGATTGAACTCGAACTTGAACTCATATTGCAGCAGACCTCTATCTCATATTTAATTTTGCTATAATCATATGCATAACATAGCTGTTTCTTACACAACTGGGGTACAGGATATTTTATCCTTTGAAGCCTCTTCTGTGAAATCATTATAAGCCAGGGTACCATGTGTGAGTGTCCATCTTTTACTCACATGTCCAATAATTTACAGCAACCCTTTATACTGTTGTTTTGGCAGATATCCAAAATATTTGGGTGAACAGATTTTTTGCAAGTAGCACCTGATGCTGATAAACATGAAAAACATGTTTATAAACTTTGCCTGCCCAGAACTCAGTGCAAATAAGTTAATTCTTGTTACAGAGATAGTAGAACTAAATTTGGCTCTCCACATAAATGGTGATATTTTATTCTGACCAACATACTAACTACTTTATTACCAATATTGTCCATCTTTAGTTTTATTGACCTTACTCAAAGATAAACGATACACACAGCTTTTAAATGATTGTTTGGTCAGCAATTACAGTTGTTGAAGGTTTTCCGTACCTGTTGAAAATGTGTGAAATGAGAATTCTGGCAAAGCCAACAAATAAATGCAAAGGATTGGCATTACAGCCAAATACAATTATTCTGCCAAAATCATATTTAAAGCTGCATTGTCACTCAATATGACAGTGACCAAAATCGGTTGCATTCATTTCATTGCTTCTAAAAAAACAACAGATTAAATCCCATCAGGGCCTTGCTAGGTTCACTATATCTCTGTAAAATTAACATTGCAAGTGCTTTTATGACCAATGAAATGAGAACGAGGCATAAACGAACTTCATTACCGTCGTCGGTTCGTAATGTATTTCATTATTGTGTGCCTTAAATTTTCGTCCAATTTTCAAAATTCCAAGTTTATTACGTAAATAAATGTAGCTGTTTCGCTTTTTGCATAATTGAAACAATTCTGACCTCCATTTTTTCATAAAATGATTTGAAATCGCGAATCGGCGACGCTCTCCATTACGTTGCAATGCATAATTAACTAAAATGTAAACAAAGGCAATCTAATAAATTCCGGCAATAATTTATAATTTACAATTTAGACAGTTTTGGTTATCGAATTCATCAGTAAGAAGCATTTTCTTTCATTTGGCTTTTTTGTTGTTACAAAAACCGACTGACAATGCAGCTTTAAAATTGTAAGTTTGTAGCGCCTTCGAATATTGTAGCAAGGGTGCTCCCATACCTTGTACTAGTGTTCCCTATACCAGGGTCTTGCAAGATGGATGCGACCTGCAAAAACTTTGCATTTTCAGGTATGTAGATATGTGTTGGTGTGATAATTGATGTGCCAAACACGTTAGGATTATCAGATTATGGTTCTGTGACGCAAATTATTAATATATATTAGAAATGGCTTGTGACGTCATTGGCGTCCCCATTCGTTTTTCTGTTGATATTTTTGAGGACGGCATGACCATTCAACTTTTTAGCGTAGTTTCGTCTCAAATTTCTTGGTTTTTCAGGGAAAGTAAGTCCGATTTCTGACCAGTTGTCATACACAATTACAGAGAATGTATTGACTATATTTATGACTGAATATATTGTGCCCGAAAATTGTCATTATTTTAAAACTCTTGCTTGTTCCAAAAAGTGACTTTTTGAAAATGCCTTATGCGCTGAAGAAACCTATGGTTTGAAATCAGTCCCTACGTCTCTGATGTCAATAGTTACGACCTAATTTGCATGCCATTGGTGAAAATACAGTTTGGACTGTTACCACATTATATTCTGGGATAAAATATCAACACAACTCAGCAAATGATGTTATTATTTTGACACTACTTTACTGCCATCAAGTTTTAAAGAAGCTTTAGATTTTAATGATTTTAAAAAGTTACTTTCGAAATGGGAAGGTCCAAAATGTTGCTGCAAAGTTAGCATTTTTTATGTTTTAAAAATCTCTATTATGGTTTATTTTATTAGATTTTGTTATTGTTTTACCTGCATATTATTGTTTTGGGCACATATAGAGTCGATCAATAGCTCTTTGAGCTAATTTTATTGTTGTCTTATGTCGACTTTAAATAAAGATTATTCCATTCTATTCCCGATGCACTACTACTATGCATCCCAATTACCAGGGCCTCATGTGATAATAGCTACTGCGGTCCTACAAAATCACATCTAACACATTACCCCTGGCCCCAGTGACCGGGCTATGATCAGTCCTACATGTATGGGTAACTGATACCCTAGCTATGAATAAGAAAAGCATTGCTGGGAAAACAATTCACATCAATGTTATTCAAGTTTATCCATTGATTTCCTCACATTTCACCGATAATGCATTTAATTCGGTGTCATGCAAAGCATAAAAAAGCTACCGACTGCTGGAAAATGCATTCTAAGAAATGTACCATATTGCCAAACTTACTGCATCAAAACAGAATATCAGTAGTTTTAAAGTTTTTATGTCTCTAGATTTAGCTTAGGCAAAAAATAACATAAACCAATATTACCTTCTTGTATCATGATTTTTTTCTACCATTACCTGCTCATTTGTGCACAGCAATTTAACTTGAAGGTAATCTATATAGTTTTTTTCATGCCTAGTGATGACGTCACAATACTGAACAATGGGTGTTGATGCAATTTTTATTTTGTTTCCAATGTTTTGGTCTGGATTTTCTTTTAATTTAGGATTTATTTTTTGTAATTAATGCCTGATAGACTCATAAGCTGATGAAAATTGCTGTGTGTGTCTTGATTTATTAAGCCAATTATTAAAGCAGTTTCCAACAATTTGATAAAGACTTGCAATTTTGACCAACAGTTAACAAGTTAGTCACAGTCAATGTTATCCAAAGTTAAATGCTTTGGACTATCAAATCACGCATTATGATTACAACAAAATGGCACTGTCTCACTGTGT